>CP114862.1:2500000-5000000 GCA_029959215.1 Tricholoma bakamatsutake | reverse complement strand
GCGCATCCATTTGCCCATCTAAACCTGACTGCACTATGCCGCTGCCTCAGCCAATAAGATTTGTGCACCTATAGCCCACCACCCTACTGTTCCAGTGTGATGCACTACTTTTGGTGCACTCTAGGTCTCATGCGCTCTTCCCAATCAATCTGCTTCAGTGTTATGTGTTGCATGCTGCACCTTAGTAAATAATGGCGTGATCGACCTGTGCCAGTTACCAGATAAGGCGATGCCGATTGGAAATGCAGAAAAACTATAAGGAGATGCTGTGAAAGGCCAAATACTGCCAAAGCGCCAGGATTATGTGAAGGCGCCCAAGGTGCACAGTCCAATGCCAAATAGGTGCAAAGTGCCCTGATTATGTGAGAATGTGCAGTTCGCTTGTGTTGGAATCACAGTGCGCCTCAAGTAAATGTGCCAGTAAGATGGAAGTCATGATGCACAGCACAACTGGTGTGGTGGATTGTTGTGTGTGTGATAGGGATTGTGCAATGAGTGTGCAGCAGAGAATATGAGTTGCAGGTAAAGCATAAAAGGAGCGTGCAAAGGTGCATCGAGCATGCAATAAATGTGAAAGGCAGATAAGGAGTGTGGGGGGGTGCACGGAGGTGGTTCGAAGCATAACAGAGCACATTTAGGGTGCACAACAGCAGGCAGCTATGGGGGAACCAAAAGCACAGTAGAAATGTAAAAGGTGCACAAAAGCGCACCTAAACAGTCAAAGGAATGTGATGATAGGTTTACTACATGCTTTAATGTCTGGGGAACATTTCCACTCATATGGAGACATTATGACACACACTCCAAATCACTACGAATGCCATGAAATCAACTTCGAACACTTTTTGATTTATTTCGCACTATTTTGGATGACTTCGAACTATTTCGAATGCTTTCAAACTATTTCGCAACATTTCGAACGACTTTGCAGCATTTCGAATGACTTTGGCCACCATATAGTTGTTTTAAAACACTTTCTATACATGATGCTCAACCAGAGTGAGCTATTTAGTCACATATCGAGCACTACTGGACACGAGGAGAGACTACAACAGAGTTAGAATGCAATAAGTGCATTTTTGGTGTTTCATTGATATATTAAAGCAATAGAACAAGACCTCTTACTATATTGGGACAATGTATGTTTCACTTATTATCATCTTTCATTTTGTTTCATGTTTTACAATACCTTTATTTGCTGTACACATTGCCTCATGTTCTACAATTGTTATTATTTCCTTTTTAGTTCTATTCCTTCAGATTGTATACAGACTTTCATTAGTTAGAGTAACAATATACCAACAGGGAACAGAACAAGTTACCCTCTCGCTATCATCAGATTTAAGAGTCATTCTCTTGAGTCTTAGTTCATATCATATCTCTAAGTTCTGTGAAATATCATGAACTTCCTTGAAACTATCGTATTCACTCTATGTTTTATCGCCCATCACCTATCACCATTTGACAAGCACTTCACATTTGTTAAATTTGCTCTTCGATATACCTCGAACCTTTTCGAACTTATTCGAACTTATTCAGACTACTTTGCATGACTTTGAACCTTTTCAAACCTTTTTCGAACCTATTTTGCACATCTTCGAACCTCTTTCGAACTCTTTCAAACAACCTTGTATGCTCTTATAGATTATTCGAACCATCACTTATTATTTCGTGTCACTAAACACATCGTTTTGGTCTCAGCGGTGATATTTAGTACCAACTCGCACCCTTCCTCTGACTCATGTTATACCATCCGAAGCCATTTAGTAGGTTTTGTTAGGGTTTCCGGATTGAGTATCATCAGTGAAAGCACACAGAAGCAGTCAAAGGTGCACAAATGTGCACAAATGTGGTCAAAGGCACATGAAAGTACACAAATGCACATGGGAGCACAGTTGGAGTGCACTGGAGTGCATGGGAGTGCAATAGAGTGCAATAGAGCACACAGGAGCACACTCAGAGCACATGAGAGCACACGGGAGTGCAATGGACCGCAGTGGACCACAATGGACTGCAGTGGACCACAATGGACTGCAGTGGACCGCAATGGACCGCAGTGGACCACAATGGACTGCAGTAGACCGCAATGGACCGCATGGGAGTGCACTGGAGTGCACTTGGGCATGCAAAAGTGCATGAAGGCACACAAAAGCGCACTGTGCAAAGTGAGTAGAAGATGTCCAAGTGGTGCACACAATCATGAAAAATGCTGTAGTATGAGCGCAGGGTGATAGGGAGCTGTATCAGTGCAGGGCAATAGGGAGCCATATCAATGGCAATTTGATTAATAGCTTCATTTCTCCAGAACTGTGCTTTCCCTCCCTGAATATGTGAGAGAGCAAACATAATTCTAGACTTGGTCATATAGAACTCAGGCTTTCTCCCATGAATATACAATACTATGGAGCTGATGAAGGATTTAATATTCTCCATGGTACCATCAAAGATTTGCAGGGGTGCATATTTAGATAAACATGTTTTTCCACTCTCAGATCTCTCCTCTGCATGCACATCCTCCTGAGACATCCACTCTACCATCTCCTCCATCTCATCATCTTTATCTTCCACTGTCTCTGCTTTTGTTTCTGCTTGTTTGGGCTGTGATGCTGCCAATACTGACATTAACTGGGACATTTGTGCTGTAAGCACATCAATTTTGGCTTCTAGCACTAGTGTGGGAACAGAATTGTGACCAAGATTCAAAGTTGATTGTTCTGACATAATGATATAAGCTGTGATGAGTCACTTCTTCGGCTGAGTCAAGATTCAGCTTCAAAATGTTTTCGCAAAATTTCGAGTCACATGATCCAGCAATTCAGGTACCAAACACAGTAAAATATGTGATTTCGGCTATTTGTCAACGCTTGGGCACTTCGGATCAATAATCCTTCCAACAGTGCCTGATCTTGGGGTTAATACTGAATTTGGCTAGTAACTAATTTAACTAAAATAGTTGTCCAAATAGAGTATAGTAAATCTTGATTAAACCAGATCTGATTGGTTGTCTGGTTGCAGCTGTCCTAATGATGAGCACTGCCTCTTGATCACTGGCAGTCGCAATGTAAGGTGAGGCCTGGCATCAGCTTACAAAAGCAAGGTAAATATGTACAATTACTTCTGGCTCATGCCAAAAGGATGAGTAAGCAGTTGTGGCACGCTGAAACAATGATGTATGCACATGTAAGAGAAGGTGCACTAATGGGGGAGTTGAGTTCTTCTGTTAGGGCAACACCCACTAATCTGCTAGCTGGACCATGCAGGCTCTCCTACAAGAAGGTGGCATGGCGTGCACACATGATGGGAATTTTGATGGTTTTGATGCAAGAGGGGAAAAATAGATGAGTTGGCTGAAAAAGGCATTTCACACCACAAATGTGGATGGAATACCTAAGAGAACTCAACTGAGGTCCCCAGGTATATATTTTAAGTTTATATGTATACTATGTTACATATATTGTACTGTGTTGCTACCGATGTGTGCATACATGCACATTGATATGGCTCCCTATTGCCCTGCATGCATACTATGGCATTTTTTGTGATTGTGCACACTGCCTAGATGGCTTCTGCACACTTTGCACAGCGCACTTTTGCACACCTTCGTGCACTTCCATGTGCCTTTGTGTGCTTCCATGCACTTTCGTGTGCCTTTGACTGCTTAGCTGCCTCCTGTTGTGTGCCCTAAATGTGCCCTGTTATGCTTCAAACTGCCTCCATGCACCCCCCCTCCCCACACACTCCTTATCTGTCTTTCACAGTTATTGTGCACTCAATGTGCCTTTATGCACTGCTTTTATGCTTTACCTGCAACTCACATTCTCTGCTGTGCACTCATTGCACAATCCCTATCACACACACAACAATCCACTACACACCAATTGCACTGTGCATCACGGCTTCCAGCTTACTTGCACATTTATTCGAGGCGCACCATGATTCCAACATGAGCGAACTGTGCACTCTCACATAATTAGGGCACTTTGCACCTATTTGGCATTGGACTGTGCGCCTTGGGCGCCTTCACGTAATCCTGGCACTTTGGCAGTATTTGGCCTTTCACAGCATCTCCTTATAGTTCTTCCACATTTCCAATTGGCATTGCCTTATCTGGTAACTGGCACAGGTTGATCACGCCATTATTACTAAGGTGCAGCATGTGACACATAACACCGAAGTGGATTAATTGGGAAGAGCATGCGAGACCTAGAGTGCACCAAAAATAGCATGTTGCACTGGAACAGTTGGGTAGTGGGCTATAGGTGCACAAATATTATTGGCTGAGGCAGTGGCATAGTGCAGTCGGGTTTAGATGCACGAATGGATCTGCTTGTGGGTAGCACATGGCACTTTCTATTTTTACACTTTATTTTACCATTTTTATCACATAAGCCATTTGTACATAGTAGGCAGACAGATAGAGAATCCAGAGGATCTTTCCCCCTCTCATAGTTCATAGCTCAGTCAGTGTCGCACATAGTCTGTGCACCAGCATCCAGTCCATGCACCTTTGTAGTGTGCCCTTCGTATAGCCATGTTTGTGTATCATTTGTGTTCCCTCATTGTATTGTTGCATTTTGTCCCTGCGTTGTGTCCTTCATCCTTGTTCGAGCACTCATACAGTGCACCCTTTGTATAGCCACATTTGTGCACCATTTGTGCACTTATTTGTATAGCCACATTTTGTGCACCATTTGCACCTTTTTCCACCCCTTGCGCTTCCACCCCGTTTGTGTCCCCAACCTATGCACCACCTTCACAGCACATCCCAGTGTTGTTTTCATCCCACTACACCTCCCATCTTTATCACCCTTATTGTTGCACACTTTTGCACTCCCATTGCACATTTTTCCACACTGCGCGTTTTTGCCCCTTTGCATTGCGCACTTTCTCACCACTGCACATACCTCCCCTTTAGCATACACAACTAGTGTGCACATTGAAAACCACCGTACCAGCCTCCCCATAGTCTTTGCACCCTAAAGGATAATCCGAGGCCCTCTAAGCGAACCCCCCTCTCACCCCGAGCACCCCTGCAGTTGTACGTTAAGTGTTCACCCCTTCCATTGAGACTCTGCACCGAGTACCAACTGAACACATCAACACACAAAGAGTGCACCAGCATGGTGTGCACCTTTTCATCTTCCTGTGCTTCGGCAGTATCTATGTCGCTCACTTCATCAATCACCCTGAACTCACCTTCCAACCGCTCCAAGTTGACCTTGGGCACCTCCAATTCAGCTGACCCGCCAGTTCATGCACCCTACACTCAAATTCTGTGGACCATTCCTTCTCCTCAATCATCTTACACATATCTGGCATCAGCTCCTCACCCCAAGTAAGCCACTCTTTGACCAGGATTCCACTGAATGTGCTGCGCACCTTTTCAAGAAGGGCATCAAGTTCCACATCGTCCTTAACAGTGTCTGCTTGGCTTTTATACATGTTCTACACACTCCCATCCTTAGCAACCTATGCCAATTATAGAAACACAAAAAGCGCACCAGTTTGCTGCAAAACCCTTTACCCCAAGCCTGCATAGCCATCTGCTCACTCCCAGCAGCAGAGAAGATCTCACTGAGGGCCAGGATCATTTGCCTGAGAGCTAAGGTGAATGCTGAAAACATCAGATCATGTAGATATGGGTTGTGGAAAGAGTTGTTGAGGATAGATGGTGGTCAGAGATAGATAAGGAAAGGATGGCCGCTTATGTGAGCAAAGAAAATTTTGCACTGACCAATCGCATGCTGCCTGAGGACAGTCAGTACTTCAGTTGGGAGGAGATGATATGGCTTCCTATCGCCCTGCATGCATACTATGGCATTTTTTGTGATTGTGCGCACTGCCTAGATGGCTTCTGCACACTTTGTGCAGTGCACTTTTGCATGCCTTCATACACTTCCATGCACCTTTGCATGCTTCTGTGTGCTTTTGCGCACCTTTGACTGCTTAGCTGACTTCTGTCGTGTGCCCTAAATGCACCCTTTTATGCTTCAAACTGCCTCCATGCAACCCCCCCCACACACTCCTTATCTGCCTTTCACAGTTATTGCATGCTCAATGTGCCTTTATGCACTCCTTTTATGCTTTACCCGCAACTCACATTCTCTGCTGTGCACTCATTGCACAATCCCTATCACACACACGACAATCCACCACACCAATTGCACTGTGCATCATGGCTTCCAGTTTACTTGTGCATTTATTTGAGGCACACTGTGATTCCAACATGAGCAAACTGCGCATTCTCAGATAATTGGGGTGCTTTGCACCTATTTGGCATTGGACTGTGTGCACTTGGGCGCTTTCACATAATCCTGGTGCTTTGGCACTATTTGGCCTTGCACAGCATCTTCTTATAGTTCTTCTGCATTTCCAATTGGCATTGCCTTATCTGGTAACTGGCACAGGTCGATCACATCATTATTACTAAGGCACAGCACATGACACATAACACCAAAGTAGATTAATTGGAAAGAGTGCATGGGACCTAGAGCACACCAAAAATAGCACATCGCACCAGAACAGTTGGGTATTGGGCTATATTGTGAGCAAATCTTATTGGCTAAGTTAGCAGCATAGTGCAGTCAGGTTGAGATGGGTGAATGGGTGCACTTGTGGGTAGCATATGGCGCTTTCTATTTTTACACTTTATTTTACCATTTTTATCACATAAGCCATTTGTACATAGTAGGCAGACAGATAGAGAATCCAGAGGATCTTTCCCCCCCTTATAGTTCATAGCTCAGTCAGCATCGCACATAGTCTGTGCAACAGTGTCCAGTCCATGTGCCTTTGTAGTGCACCCTTTATATAGCTGTGTTTGCATATTGTTTGCATCCCCCTCATCATATTGCTGCATTTCGTCTCTGCATTGTGTCCTTCATCTTTGTTTGTGCACTCTTGTAGTGTGCCCTTCATATGGCCGCATTTGCACACCATTTGTGCATTATATTGTATAGCCACATCTTGTGCTCCATTTGCATATTTTTCTGCCTGTTGTGCTTGCATCCTGTTTGCATCCTTAACCTGTGCACCACCCTTGCAGCACATCCCAGTGCTGTTCTTGTCCCACTACACCTACCACTTTAACCTCCCTCATTGTTGCACATTTTTGCGCTCCCATTGCACATTTTTGTCCCTTTGCATTGCACACTTTTTCGCTGTTGCACATACCTTCCTTTTCACATACACAACTAGTGCGCATCTCAAGAACCACCATACCAGCCTCTACATAGTCCCTGCGCCTTGAAGAATGATCCGAGGCCCTCTAATCAAACCCCCCTCACCCTGAGCATGCCTGCAGTTGTAGGTTTAGTGTTCACCCCTTCTGTTGAGTCTCTGCACTGAGTACCAACTGAACTCATCAACATACATATTGATGCCTGTAAATAGAAAATTCCCATGCTGACAAATACAGCATTTGTAGGCATTTGGTAGCATATTTTGATGTAATAAAATAAAATATTATTATGTAATAGGCATGCTAGGAGACTGTTTCCTAACAGTACCTCAGTTTGCAAATTATATTTGTCTACACATTGTAATTCGCTTGTGTTTAAATCACCTCCAATCACTTAACTCATCCTTATTCAACCTCAACCTAATCTCTACTTAAACACTTAATCTCATCACTCCTCCTGACCTCAAAGTCAATACCAAACCTCTGCTTAATCTACCCTTTCCTTCATCTGAAACCCTCCAGAAACCTGAACTTCCTCTGCCCTAAAATTGGACAACTGATGAGGAGAAGGGCACAACTTCTTACAAGTTGAAGCCAAGTCCTCTATGGCCCTTTTTCACCAGGCCTGCTACAGCCCACTAGATTCTGCCCAGAAACCCTGAACCCTCCAACCACTGATGACCAGGTCTGACTGGAAGTCCAGTATTTTTCCTGCCCAAGTCCCAACCTTGGTAGTAGTGATCTGAACTCTGACAGAGACTGCTGAACTGGGAGGGGAAAGATCCTCTGGTTTCTCTGTGTGTATCTAGATACATACTATGTACAAATGATTTATGTGATGAAAACAGTAAAATAAAGTATAAAAATAGAAAGCATCATGTGCTGATAGGTCCACTACATGCTATAAGCTCTGGAGAAGCTTTCCACTCATATCAACACATTATGACATGCACTCTGAAGTACTATGAATGCCACAAAATCAACTTTGAACCATTTTCGCACTATTTCACACTATTTCAGACGACTTTGAGACACTTCGAGTGACTTTGAACTATTTTGCGACACTTCAAATGACTTTGCAGCATTTAGAATGACTTCAGCCACCATATAGCTGTCTTGAAACACTTTTGATACATGCTGCACATCTGGAACAAGTTATTCCATTGCATATCGAGCACTACTGGACACGAGGAGAGAATACAAGAGAGTTAGAATGCAATAAGTGTGTTTTTGTGTTTCATTGAAGTACTTTTACTATATGGGAACACTATATGTTTCATCATTTATTATTTCTCATTTGTTTTATGATCTACAAGTCCTCATTGCTTGATATATTTGCCTCATGTTTTACACATGTTCTTATTTCCTTTTTAGTACTATCTCTTCATTTTGTATATAGACTTGTATTAGTTAGTTAAAACAAACAATATAACAATGGGGAACAGCACAAGTTACCCTCTCACTATCATCGGATTTAAGAGTCGTTCTCTTGAGTCTTAGCTTGCATCGTATCTCTAAGTTCTGCAAAATATTGCAAACTTCTTTGAAACTATCATATTCGCTTCTCGTTTTATCGCCCATTGCCTATCGCCATTTGACAAGCACTTCACATTCATTAAACTTGCTCTTCGATATATCTCGAACCTTTTTGAACTTATTTGAACTTATTCGAACTTATTCGGACTACTTCGCATGACTTCGAACCTCTTCGAACCTTTTTGAACCTATTTTGCACATCTTTGAACCTCTTTCAAACTCTTTCGAACAACCTCATATGCTCTTACAGATTATTCGAACCATCCCTTATTATTTTGCATTACTAAACACATCGTATTGGTCTCAGCAGTGATATTTAGTATCAACTCACACCCTTCCTCTGACTTGTATTATACCATCTGAAGCCATTTAGTAGGTTTTGTTTGGGTTTCTGGGTTGAGTATCATCAGTGCTACCCACATGTCCATCCATTAGCCTGTATGAATTTGACTGTGTGATGCTGCTATCCTAACCGATAAAATTTTGTGCATGCTATAGCCCAATGCCAAATTGTCTCAATGCGATGTTCTATTTTGATGCACCCCAGGTCTCGTGTGCTCCACCTAATTGGTCCACTTCAGTGTTATATGCCATGTGCTGCACATTAGTAATAATGATGTGATCAACCTGTGCCAGTTACCAGAGAAGGCAATGCCAATTGGAAATGCAGAACAACTATGAGGAGATGCTATATCATGCCAAATAGGGCCAAAGCACTTGAATTACATGAAAGCATGCCAGCTCATGGTCATCTATCACATATGCTATGACTGTTTTGTGAGAGTGATGGTGTGATGGTATCAGGGCTAAAAATAGATGATGAGCTGTATAATATATGCTATGGTCATTTTGTGGGAATGATGGGAGTGATGGTTGATAGGATTATCTAAAATTTGTCAGGCTTGGTCAGAGCTGTGCAAAATTTGTCAGAAATGATGGCATTAGTCAGAGCTGATCAAAAATTAGTCATATAACTGGGTTTGAAATGCAGTCATCCCATATGTAATAGTACTAGTCAGTAACAAGTCAATACAAATTTGTAGTGAGGTCAGTAACAAGTCAATACAAATTTGTGATTTGTAATGAAGTCAGTAACATGACAATACAAATTTGTAATAAAGTCAGTAACATGTCAATACAAATTGGTAATGAGGTCAGTAACAGGTCAATACAAATTTGTAATGAGGTCAGTAACAAGTCAATACAAATTTGTAACAAGGTCAGTAACAAGTCAATACAAATTTGTAACAAGGTCAGTAAAAAGTCTGAAGTTAGTAACAGCTCAATACAAATTTAATGAAGTCAGTAACATGTGAATACAAATGTGTAATGAGGTCACTACCAAGTCAATATTGAAAAGGCAGATTTGCCTGCATAAAATTTTGGTCACGATATAGTGGACACCTGTTTTCACACCTCGCTTGGAACAGGCACAACATGACCAAACAGCTGACTTTTCCTTACATGTGGAGAGAGAGTGCACGACAATCAATTGAGTACCTTTCTTCACACAACATTTGGGGCTATAATAGTGATACTATTGCAATTGCTATCTATTATCAAATAGCAAATTTGTGATTGTTATTACAAAAAGTGTTGAAATTGTTTATTGGAAGGAGAAACAGTTGGATTATAGTGAGTGTTGTGACAACTGGCTGTTAAAAAAAGTTGTTGCTGACCTTACTTCAGCTGTGCTGCATTGTTGACTATTGAACAAAATCATTGTTGGGCTTTACCATTACTAAACATGTGAGTGGTGTTGGCATATGTTGCAATAATAATGACTAATTAGAGTGTTTGCAGGAATCAAAGTAGACCTTCTACACCAGAAGTGGAAAGGGCTAAAATTAGAGATGCAGACCACTTGGAAAGTATGGAGCTGCATTGGCAGCTCAGATATCACAGGTACAGATGCCTGCTGATTGGGATGCACCAAGGCAGTTTGGATTGCCTGTTGTACCTCCTGCTCCTGTATTACATAGGAGAGGTGCTCCTGTGATGCCATCTGGACCTGTTTTGGCAAACAATAGACCAGGGGCAAATATAGCTGCTACCATACCACAGGTTCAGCTGCCAGCAGGGTGGGATGCACCTTTGGCCAATCCTATTCCTGTGGTTCCACCTGCACCTCAGTTACAAACAAGAAGGGGGAGAGGGAGAAGGAGAGGGAGGGGACTGGGACCATTGCATAATATTTCAGGTGGTCAAGCAGACCCTGCACTTAATAATCTGCATAGGGGACATATTGCATTGAGGAAAAGGGTTGCAGATTATGAGGCACATATTTAGGAATTGCAACAAGAAACAGCTAAGTGGTATCAGCATCAGCAGGAGCTATTACAGAAGATTGCTGAGGAAAGAAGAATTGCTGAGGCTACTGCTGCCAGAGAAAGGATATCACAGCAAGTGACTGAAGTAAGTAGGCAGCATAATCTGCAATTGCAGCAGGTGAATGAACAGAGGCAAGCTGCTGAAGTGGAAGCAGCTAGGTGGCACAATTGACAATTGCAGCAGTTGGCTGAACAAGAGCAGCAAAGGCAAGCTGCTGAAGCTGAAGAAGCTAGGCAGCAGACTTGGCAATTACAGCAGCTGGCTGAACAGGAAAGGAACAGGCAGGCTGCTGAAGATAAAGCACCCAATTAACAATTGCAGCAGCTGGCTGACCAGGAGTTGGAGAGGCAGGCAGCTGCTTTAGCTGCTGAGCCACAATATCATGATCCACCCAGACATATTAATATAGAGGCTGCATTGCAAGAATGTAACAGACGCAATCAGGAATGGGCTCTCAGGATGCACAGATGTGGAGAAATGAACAGCGTGCAGATGAGCAGATAGAGATGGATGAGGCTGAGGAGCTCCAACATCTATCCATTGCAGACAGGAATTTGCATCAACGAATGATGAGGTTGGATCAATTGGCAAACAATATGTCTGGAGATTGGATTGATCAATATCGAGCTCAAGTGGATGCACAGGTGGAACAAATTCAGATGGATAGAGAAATGGCTGCATTGTTGGCTGCTGAGTATGAAGAACAGAGGAATAATGAGATTGCTTTGAGGAGAGAAATGGAGAATGAGGAATCTGATGATGATGATGGGAGCCAGTCTTCTTTGCAATTTCCACCTTCTCCCCTGCCATCAGACTATTATGATGAATTTGGAAGTGTGACTGCTTTACCATTTTCACTATCTCCTATGCCATCAGATTATTATGATGAGTTTGGAAGGGTGTCTCCTCTACAATTTTCATCTTCTCCTCCACAATCTTCATCACCACTGCTGCCTGACCCAATATTCCATGTTCCATCATTGCCACCTTCTCCCATGCAATCTCCTTCACTGCTGCTGCCTGCTTCATTCTTGGATCCCCCAATGTTGCCTCTTTTGCCTCCACCTATGCCTGTACCTCTACATCTACATCAACCTGCAAGGCCATTATCACTCAGTTGTTCACCTTATCAGGAGCCAATTCCCAGACATTCACTTGGACCCATGAATGTAGAGTGTCCATACTGCTATGCCTTGCATTTTGACTATGAAAAGCTGGCCAGGTCTACCTGAGCTGTACTAAAGTTTGGAAGTTGCTGCTTGCAGGAACAAATTCATCTGCCATCTTTCCGACCTGCTCCTGCTACATTGCGAGATCTGTTGTGTGGGAAAAGCCTTCTTTCTAAGGAATTTAAAACAAACATCCAACAGTATAATGCTGCATTTGCATTCACTTCTTTGGGTGTCAAGGTGGACCGTTCTGTCACAGGTACATCAGGTGTATACAGCTTTCGTATTCATGGCGATCTTCATCATCTTTCTGGAGCACTTTTGCCACCTCCTGGACAACCTGTAGCCTATGCACAGCTCTATATCCATGATCCTATCGCACAGCTTGATCTTCGTGAGCGACGGAATAATAACCTCAACTCAGTCATCATGACAGAGTTGCAGGCTATGCTAAATAATACCCATCCTTATGTGCCTTTATTCAAGCAGGCATTCCAGATCATGAGGGAAAAGCCTCCAGAAGAGCAGGATAATGTCTCCATACGGCTGCGATCAGATAGAACCCAAGATTTATGTCGGTATAATCTCCCTACAGCTAATGATAAGGTAGCAGCTATTATTCCAGGTGATGGCTCTGAGGAATGGTCTAACCACAGAGATATTGTTCTCAGGCTACGAGGGGGAGGGCTCAAATGCATCAGCCAGTTGCATCCATCCTATTCAACTCTGCACTATGTCTTGCTTTTCCCTCATGGTGAAGATAGATGGCACCCAGATATACCTGCACACCAAGGTGCAAATGGAGCCAGAAGGGCACCCAATGTCAGTCAGAGATGCTACCATGCTTATCAATTGCACCCAAGGCCAGGAGAGCAGCCACCATTGTTGTGGGGAGGAAATCTTTTGCAGCAGTATGTTGTAGATGCTTGGGCATCTATTGAACAGAATATGTTGAATTGGGTCCGACATCACCAGAAGGAGCTTAGGGCTGATGTGTATGCTGGATTGAGGGATGCTGCCATGGGTGACCAGGATCAAAATATCAATCTAGAGAATCGTGGGAGTCGCATCATTCTTCCTTCAACCCATATAGGCAGTGAAAGGCATATGAATCAGCTTTTCCAGGATTCCATGGCCATTTGTCGCTTTTTTGGCAAGCCAGATCTCTTTCTCACCATGACTGCCAATCCACAGTGGCCAGAGATTCAGGAAGCTCTGTTGCAGGAGGAATCACCCAATCCACATTTTACCACAAATAGAAAAAAGCAGGAAGCCTATGACAGGCCAGACATTATTGCACGTGTCTTTGAACAGAAAAAGAATGCATTGCTCAAGGATATCGAGGATGGTATTTTGGGTAAAGTAGTGGCACACATCCATACCATCGAGTTTCAAAAGAGAGGCCTTCCACATATGCACCTCCTTATATTTCTCGATCCAGCCGACAAAATCTGTGATGCCCATGATGTTGATTCCATTGTTATCCTGTCACACAGCCAATGCTCTATCACACTATAACTACCTGCATGCTTCATGGTCCTTGCGGTCATGACAAACCCAAGGCTTCATGCATGGTCGACAACAAGTGCAGCAAGAGATATCCCAAGGAGTTCAGAGAACAAACCTCTTTTACTGCAAACAATTATCCTGATTATGCCAGACCCAACAATGGTAGAACAGTGAGAAAGCGTAATTATGTCTATGATAACAGACATGTGGTCCCACACAATCCTTATTTGGCTGCAAAGTAAGGAACATTTATCTGACATCATGTTTATTGGTTAACAATTTGGTTCATTTGTCAGATACAACTGTCACATCAATGTTGAGATCTGTTCTTCAATCGAGGCTGTCAAGTACATCCACAAGTACATATACAAAGGCCATGACAGAACCATGATTGAGATTCTTGACCAAGACAGAGACGAGGTCAAGGAGTATCTGGATGCACGTTACATTGGATCTGTAGAAAGCTGCTGGCACATAAATGAATTTGGAATGCACTCAGAGTCTCCTCATGTTTATCGTCTGCCCGTCCATCTGGAGGACCAGCAAACAGTCTACTTCAATGCAGATGACAGCATTGATGAGGTTTTGGAAAGGCCTGCTACCAAGACCACATATCTCACTGCTTGGTTTGAAGCCAACAGAAGATATGAAGCAGCACATACTGTCACCTACCAGAACTTTCCTCAAACATGGGTCTACAATGCAACCAAGAAGCAGTGAAACCCAAGAAGGCATGGCGAGCCTGCTATTGGCAGAATGTACTTTGCTTCTCCTGCCCAAGGGAAAAGGTTCTACCTCAGGCTCCTTCTTACTGTTGTCACAGGGGCAACATCATTCCAGCACTTGCACACTATCAATGGTGTCATCCATAATACATTCAAGCAGGCCTGTGTTGCATTGGGTCTTTTGCAGGATAACCAGGAATGGGTCCCATGTCTTACAGGGGCAGCCCAGATGCAGCTCGGTTCCTCTCTCAGATTGCTCTTTGCCACCATTCTTCTTCATTGCAATCCAACATCACCTGACATCCTGTGGAACCTGTTCAAACATCACATTTGTGATGACCTCAGAGTCAAGCTTCTTTCCATCTATCCAGATACAGACTTTACAGATGATCAGGTGTACATGTATGGCTTGCATCTCATCAATCAGATTCTTATCAGATCTGGCAAACAACTTTCTGATTATCCAGAGATGCCCGCCATTGAAGGAAACTGGCACATTGATGTTCCTGCCAATAGGCTTTTGCAGGAACAAAGGGATTACAATGTTGAAGAGTTGGCCATCACTGTCGCTCACAATCTTCAGCTTTTCAATCATAGGCAGAGACAGGTTTTTGATGCTGCAATGGATTCTGTCAACAATAACAAGGGAAAGCTCATGTTCTTGCATAGTGCTGGAGGTTGTGGAAAGACCTTTGTCTGCAACACCATTGCAGCTGCTGTTCGTGCTCAAGGAAAAATTGCTCTCTGTGTGGCATCATCCAGAATTGCTGCATTGCTTCTAGAAGGTGGTCGCACAGCACATTCCATATTCAAAATCCCAATTGAAATCGATGAGGCCTCTACTTGCAGAATACTTCGAGGTTCAGATCTGCACCAGGTCCTTGATCAAACTTCCATCATCATCTGGGATGAAGTTCCTATGCAGCACAAATATGCCACAGATGCAGTAGACCGCACTTTGCATGATCTTAAGAAGAAGAATGTTCCATTTGGTGGAATCACTGTTTTGTTTGGAGGTGACTTTAGACAGACCCTACCTGTCATTCCTAGGGGCACTAGAGAACAGATCATAGCTTCATCCATCAAAAGGAGCACTCTCTGGCAACGCATTACTGTCTATCACTTGACCGAGAATATGCGACTCGACAGAACTCCAGAGAACACTGCACATGCTGCCTGGCTCTTGCACATCGGTGCAGGCACAACAGTGGATGCTGCAGACACTATACAGATTCCACAGAACACGCTCTCCCATGGAAATACCATGGATCACCTTATCAACTCTACATATCCAGGCATAGAGCAGGGGAACAGGCCAGATCAGTACTATCTGGATAGGACCATTCTCTCCTGCACAAATGACAATGTTGATGTCATCAACTCTCTTCTCCTTGCCAGATTTCCTGGACCAGAGCATGTCTTTAACAGTGCTGATACAGTTTCATTCAGAGAGCAGGAGCTAAACAACTACCAGCCATATCCTACAGAGTATCTAAACTCTATCAAAGCAAGTGGCCTTCCTCTCTCTAGGCTGGCACTTAAGATAGGCTGTCCTCTCATGCTTCTACGCAATCTGGATGTCACCATGGGTCTTTGCAATGGAACTCGACTTATCCTTCTTGAAGCCAGACCATGTGTATTGAAGTGCAGGATCATCAGTAGAGATGCACAGTTTGCAGGAAATATCATTTTCATTCCTCAGATCACACTGGAGCCTTCAGCAGAGACCTTGCCATTACTACTCCATTGACATCAATTTCCAGTTCACTTGGCATTTGCCATGACTATCAACAAGTCACAGGGCCAATCAGTATCTCATGTTGGCTTGGACTTGCAGACACCAGTGTTCTCACATGGGCAGCTATATGTTGCACTGTCAAGATGTACATCTGGAGAAAGGATCAAGGTGCTGTCGAATAAAAACAATGCAAATAACAGAACTGCCAATGTGGTATACAAGGAAGTGTTGAATGGAGTTGTTTAGCAAAGGTGAGTAACTTGAAAGATTATTTACAGGAATTGAAAACTAATATAGATATCAAGATAGACTTGGATGTAGATTTAGATTTAGATTTAGATTTATAATTAGATTTGGATTGTACTTGGATTGAATCAAATGGTTGAAAAATTTATTGTGAGAAGACTTTAGGGCAGGTTACTAAACCTTGGTGTGTATTCAATAACAAGTTAATAAAAGTTTGTAATAATGTCAATAACAAATTTGTAGTGAAGTCAATATAACAAGTCAATACAAGTTTGTAATAATGTCAATAACACCTTAATACAAGTCAGTAACAAGTTAATATGGGTTTGTAATAAAGTCAATAACAAGTCAATAACAAGTCAATACAAATTTGTAATGAAGTCAATAACAAGTCAAGAAAAGTTTGTAATGATGTCAGTAACAAGTTTGTAGTAAATCAAGGTAGACTTGAGTAACTGTAGTGGGATTAAGCATTGTGTTACATATACGCGAGCTGGCCCATGCCGGTGTCAGGCTGAGTGAGCAAAGTGAGCAAATGCCATGACAAAGGCATGGGTCATAAGCTCGTCTATTACATATGCTATGACGATTTGTGGGAGTGATGGCATGATGGGATCAGGGCTAAAAATAGGTGATGCGCTGCATAACATAGGCTACAGTCATTTTGTGGGAATGATGGGACTGATGGTTGATGCGATTATCTAAAATTTGTCAGGCTTGGTCAGAAATGATGGCATTAGTCAGAGCTGACTAAAAATTAGTCATATAGCTGGGTTTCAAAATGTGGTTGTAGCATATGTAGAGGTGAGCTGCGTTGAGCATGGCTGAGTTTGAAGTGGAGTTTGAAACTTCGCAAGTGAGCTGAGTGTGGAGAGGAGTATGAAGGAGTGTGAGAAGAGTGTGAGGGGTGGGGAGGGGGTGTGAGAGGGTGGGCAGCAGGGGGATGGAGAAGAGGTATGATGGGTGGGGAGGGGGTATGAGGGGGTGTAGTGGGGGGAGGTGGACATGGGAGAGTGAGAGGGGGATGGGGAGGGGGAAGGGGGAGGTGGGGAAGGGAGAGGGGGAGGGGGAGATGAGGAAGGGGAAGGGGGAGATGGAGATGGAGGAGATGGGGATAGAGATGGAGGAGATGGGGGAGATGAGGAAGAGAGAGGGGGAGATGAGGAAGAGAGAGATGGGGATGGGGATGGGGGTGGGGATAGGTATGGGTATGGGTATGGGTATGGGGAAGGGGAAGGGAGAGATGGAGATGGAGATAGAGATAGAGATTGAAATGGGGATAAACACCACAACCCCCCCACATTGACTTGGGGCTAATGGTCCCAAGTCGACTGAAGAGTTGTGTACTACTGTATCTAAAAGTCAAATAAAGAGTTGTGTCACCACAAACCCCCAAACGTTGACTTTGGGCCAAAGGTCCAAAGGCAACTGAAGAGTTGAGTAACTGTAGTGGGATTAAGCATTGTGTTACATATACGCGAGCTGGCCCATGCCGGTGTCAGGCTGAGCGAGCAAAGCGAGCGAACGCCATGACAAAGGCATGGGTCATAAGCTCGTTACATACGTATGCTATAACCATTTTGTGGGAGTGATGGTGTGATGGGATCAGGGCTAAAAATAGATAACAAGCTGTATAATATATGCTATGGTCATTTTGTGGAAATGATGGGATTATCTAAAATTTGTCAGAGCTGTGCAAAGTTAGTCAGCCTTAGTCAGAGCTGACTAAAAATTAGTCATATAGCTGGGTTTAAAATGTGGTCATCACATATGTATAGGTGAGCTGCATGGAGCATGGCTGAGTTTGATGTGGAGTTTGAAATATCACAAGTGAGCTGAGTGTGGAGGGGAGTGTGAGGGGTGGGCAGGGGGTGTGAGGGGGTGTGAGGGGGTGGGCAGGAGGGGGATGGAGAAGAGGTATGAGGGAGTGTGAGGAGGTGTAAGGTGGTGTGAGGGGATGTGAGGGGATGGGGATGGAGAAGAGGTATGAGGGGTGGAGTAGGGGTATGAGGGGGTGTAGAGGAGGGAGGAGGACATAGGAGAGTGAGAAGGGGATGGGGAGGGAGAAGGAGGAGGTGGGGATAGCAATGAGGAAGGGGGAGATGGGTATGGGAATAGGAGAGGGGGAGGGAGAGATGGGGAAGGGGAAGGGGAAGGGGAAGGGGAAGGGGAAGGGGAAGGGGAAGGGGAAGGGGAAGGGGAAGGGGAAGGGGAAGGGGAAGGGGAAGGGGAAGGGGAAGGGGAAGGGGAAGGGGAAGGGGAAGGGGAAGGGGAAGGGGAAGGGGAAGGGGAAGGGGAAGGGGAAGGGGAAGGGGAAGGGGAAGGGGAAGGGGAAGGGGAAGGGGAAGGGGAAGGGGAAGGGGAAGGGGAAGGGGAAGGGGAAGGGGAAGGGGAAGGGGAAGGGGAAGGGGAAGGGGAAGGGGAAGGGGAAGGGGAAGGGGAAGGGGAAGGGGAAGGGGAAGGGGAAGGGGAAGGGGAAGGGGAAGGGGAAGGGGAAGGGGAAGGGGAAGGGGAAGGGGAAGGGGAAGGGGAAGGGGAAGGGGAAGGGGAAGGGGAAGGGGAAGGGGAAGGGGAAGGGGAAGGGGAAGGGGAAGGGGAAGGGGAAGGGGAAGGGGAAGGGGAAGGGGAAGGGGAAGGGGAAGGGGAAGGGGAAGGGGAAGGGGAAGGGGAAGGGGAAGGGGAAGGGGAAGGGGGAGAGTGGGAAGAGGGAGATGGGGCTGGGGATAGGGGAGGTGGGGATATGGGAAATGGGGATGGAGATACAGATGGGGATGGGGATGGGGATGGGGGAGATAGGGATGGGGATGGGGGAGATGGGGATAGGGATAAATACTACAACTCCCCCATGTTGACTTGGGGCCAACAGTCTGAAGTCAACTGACTCAGTGTGTATTATTTATACAGATACCAGTTCATGGCTTACTCCATCCAAAAAGTCAACTAAACAGTTGTGTGACTATAAACCCCCAAATGTTGGCTTTGGGCTGAAGGTCCAAAGGCAACTGAAGAGTTGAGTAACTGTAGTGGGATTAAGCATTGTGTTACATATACGTGAGCTGGCTCATGCCGGTGTCAGGCTGAGCAAGCAAACACCATGACAAAGGCATGGGTCATAAGCTCGTTTGACATGAGTGTGTGTTGTGTGGTGCCAAATAAATGCAAAGCACCCAGATTACATAAAAGTTGCTGTTGTTCCATGCTGCAGTTGAGTGCACCTCAACTAACTTGTCTGGTAAGCCAATGGCCATGGTGCACAATGCAATGGATTAGGTCAAGAGGTTTGTGTGTAGGATAGATGAATAGTATGGGGGGGTGCACAATGGGAATGTGAATTGTTGACAAAGCACAAAGGAGCACATAAAGGCACATCAAGCATGCAATGAACCATAAAAGGCAGATAAATGGGCACAGGAGTGCACAAAGGCAGTTGGAAGCATAAAAATGCACATTTAATTGCACAATAGAAAACAGCTCAGTGTTTCAGGAAAAGTACCCAAAAGTGCACACAGGCAACCAAAAGCACATAAAAGCACACAAAAGCACATGAAAGCATGCAGCGCAAAGTGAATAAGAGTCATCCAAGAGGTGTGCACAATCATGAAAAATTCCATAGGATGAGCACAGCGCAATAGGGAGCCATATCACAGCAGTTACAAGATGTGTCTTATTAGATCTTGTGTGCATTTTTGATGCCACAACCAAACAAGACCAAACCACCACTGCAAGTTTTGGCAGTTGTGATCAGGAAAGAGTGAAAAAATATGGTCTAATCACTGGTTCGGGAGATGAAGATAGCCAAGGGGAAATTAGCCGAAAAATGGGCATGCCCTGAAAAATAGTAGCATCCCCATGACTTAATTGCATGTGAACTGTAGAGTAGGATACAGGTAAAACAGTATGGTAAGAGGTTGTGGGTGCGACCAAACCTCTATTCAGCTGTAAAAACCCAATGGGAGAAAAAGAAGGCTGAATGCAAGGAAAGCAGCCACAGATATGGGAGGATGGGTAAGCACAAACAGAGCTCTATGGAGCATGAGAGTAATGAGTGAAGAAATGAGCTACAAGGTCAGAAAAGACTCACCCAAAGCATGAGGGTAAGGGGTGGAGGAAGCAACACCAAATCTCGTGCTATGGGTCAATATGAAGGGCCTAGCGACTGAGACAGATGCCGTCATCGTGAGGAAGGCTGACACCAGCCTCGCACTGAGCACATATGACAAAGGAGAGCTCGGAAGCTTGAGGGGTGTTCTGCAGTGGGCAGGTAACCCCTGAAAGTGCTGTGCATGCAGTGCAGGAACTGAGGCTATGTGGACAGGATCCCTTGCGATGATTAGCTATGAGTAAACAATGGTTTAAACTCAATCAAGTTCAAACATGTGATGAGGGGAAAGATTAGATTAAAATTATCTATGTACTCGTATGTCACATCGGAGTTTTCTCACTTCCTGTCAATGGCTGGAGTTTGTGAGTGAGGTAATGATTTACCAAGGTAAATCCAAAACTTGAAAGTTTCTTTCGCTCCTTTAACGACTGGAAACAAACTCTTATTTATTTGTATGTACCAATCACAAAATCATATTTCCACGCCCTCCACCTCCAAAAATGGTTGATAGGGTTCTGCCACGTGTACAATTCCATCATTTCGTATGCCAAATCAAGCCTCCTGCCTTCAACGAAATCTGTACAAAATCATATTTCCATGGTTCCATGTGTAGGGTATCGGTGACTACTTTGAGAATTGGGGGGGAGCAGTTGCAGATACGATGTGGAAACGAATTGATTCTGGAATTCTGTAACGGATCCTTCCAAGTAGGGAGTAGTCCAGATGAAACTCTGACCCCCACTGACTAATACAGTGACCTTCGTCACAAGAAACAGAAAAGAACCATGATATGAATTTGTCATCGTCCCAAAGTATTTAAAACCGATTATCATTTAACTGTTCAAAAACTCAAAAGCTTCTTACCTTGAATAATGTATCCGTGGCGGTCTCTGCTGTAATATTTACACCACGAATACTCAATCGTGCAAGGTCATTTACATTCTGATCACCCAATATGTTTAGTGCAGTTATCACAATGATGATTCCACCGTCGTTGAACAGGAGAGGGATCCAGAATGTTAGCGTCTTCCCGGAACCCATTGGCATGATTGTGATAACATCCTTTCCTTCAAGCTGAGCGATGGCGTCCTTGATTTGGAAGTCACATGGTCGGTGACCGAATGCAGCTTCCACTCTCGTACAGATTTCTTCGAAGGCAGGAGGCTTGATTTAGCGCATGAAATGATGGAATTGTACATGTGGCAGAACCCTATCAACCATTTTTGGAGGCGGAAGGCGTGGAAATATGATTTTGTAATTGGTACATACAAATAAATAAGAGTTTGTTTCCAGTCGTTAAGGGGGCGAAAGAAACCTTCAAGTTTCGGATTTACCTCGGTAAATCATTACTAAGCTCCCTAACGGCTGGGAAGGAGTCTGGGTTAGCCTCGGTAAATCATTACTAAGCTCCCTAACGGCTGGGAAGGAGCCCAATCTTGAAAAGGGGTCATACAAAAAAGTTCGATCAAGGAAGGAACGTCTTCAAGCTCACATTACAACAGTTGCTTGTACATGTCCATATGACAGGCAAGGATAACAGTCTAGGAAAGAACATGATAGATTTCAATTAAAACTTGGTACTCTCTGAAACCCCATAGCTCCTGACCATGACGAAAGCGTGTGGGTCAAAAAGGAGTCGACTGTACTACAATACCTACTTGTAGCCGGTTATCATCATGTTATGCGGTTGGGTAACAACGATACCAATTGGTTCTAAAGCAAGATATCTATGTATTTCCTAGCAAGGCTTGAGCAACAACAGAATGAATGTCAGTGCATCGCTCTTGACATAGATTCATGCTCTCAAAGAATAAGTTAGCATACTTGCAGTTCTTTAAAGAAAGGACCCTACTGCTAGAACTTCCTCAGTTTTCATCCGGCCGGATTCCCACACGCTAGTAATGATACCTAACGCAGGCATACAAGATAACACCAGGGTGCCTTGGGATAGCCGAGCTTCTTCGGCTGTAGGATCTAGCCATGTTTCTGTTCCCACAAGAGCCTGAGGAAAGTGAGAGCGATTAGACCGACGAAGCAGTACACATACCGCTGAACAAGACATCACAAGACCGAGCATTTCTATCCCGGCGTCAGCAAGAGCTGTAGTTGCAGCTACAACGCCGGAAGAAATGCACCCTTCCATACCGTCTGTTTCGATGACAGTGATGAAAACGTCAATAGTCGACTTGGGTAAGAGTTCTAGCCGTACAGATGGGACAAGGGCTTGACATATGGCGACCGCGATGGACCTATCCTCTGCGTCCTGTAGGCCTTCAACGTTTATAACAATCGTACTCGGTGGTGGTCAAGAAACCATACACGCATCAGTGCTCGGCGGCGTTCGTACGAAAATGGGGCAAACTTCACTTCAACATTGATCCTCCCTTTGTCATGGTAGGCGACGCTTTTGGATTGTCTGGGACCATAGCTATACATGACAGACAGAAATGCGAGTCAAAAAATTGAGATCTGCAATACGACATTGGGACAGACACAGCACAAGCTATCTTCGTTTGCTCAGTTTCCACGTAAGCGGAGCCATTAGACTGGTCAATTAATCCTGGTCGCAAGACTGCATAATAAAATGATGGCCCAAGTCAGCAGGAAAACGGGGTCCAGAGCTCAACACACACAAATCGCCCGGATGTCTGTGGAGTTTCGCTGCTTTCGTGGTTCGCCTAGTCGCCATTTGCACAAGTCATGGTCATGTTGTGATTCGAAAACTAGGGGGTGACTCTCCTCGGGACCATTAACGCGTCTTCGGTCAAAAGCTGCCTGAGCCATGGTAAGTACTCAAATTTTATTTATTTAAACCCCGTTACACAAGCCTTCAACATGGTTACATAAGCCCAACCATGAAACTCTCATTCACACTAAACAAACCGAAGCAGCCTGTCTCTACACCTTCAATCGGTCCATCAGCTGTATTTGCTTCGGAAGACGATGACCCTTCCCCATCTTCTGCCTTCGCTGGCCCAACTGGGAACAAGAAACTCCATACACATGACATCGTATCTTCCAGGGAGAAGAGGAAGCGAACAGAGGCTGAGGAGATAGGGGAAGTTTACGATTATGATGGTGCTTGGGATAGTATTCAAACGGAAAGACAGCGCCAAAGAGAAGTGAAGGACTCCGAAGCAAGGGAACGCAAGGTCAGTTTCCCCCACTCGTCCTGTTTTCACAGTAGTTATCAAATTCACCATCAGCCCAAATATATCCATGGTCTCTTATCTTCCGCTGCAACACGGAAACTTGATCATCTACGTGCAGAAGAAAAGATGATACAACTCGAACGAGCAGCAGAAGGCTCTGAATTCAAGGATAAAGAGGCATTTGTCACACAGGCATACCGAGATCAGATGGCTGAAGTTCGGAGGGCTGAAGAGGAGGAAAAGAAAAGAGAGGGTATGTTTTTATCCCCACGCTGCTTCTGATCTACCATTTTGATGACTTTCTTCAGAACTACAGAAAAAGACTGGGTTTAAATCATCTGGCATGACACACTTTTACCGCAAGATGCTCGAGGAATCAGAGCAGAATCATGAAGCTACTGTGGCAGCCACTCAAAAACGCATCATTGGACCACAAGGTCCCGCACCAAATCTGACGATCGCGAAACCTTCCAACTTTACCCCGTTATCTGATTTAGACCTTGCAAAGCTCGCCGCAGCGCAGGGCAAAGATGTGGAATTAAACGATGATAATCAAATTGTTGATAAACGTGAACTGCTGGCTGCTGGGCTGAATCTATCTGCTCCAAATACGAGACGACTAGGTGCATTATCTGCTGCGGGACGAAGTCCGACTACAATGAACGGAGGCGTACAAACACATCGCGCAGCGGGTGTTGCAGCCACTAAGAAGGAAATCAATGAGAGAAGAACGAGGGAGATCCAACAGCAACTAGTAGCTGAGGAAGACCGAGTTGCACAGGAGAAGCGGAGAGCCGAACAGGATGCCATACAGCGGACAGTTGCAAAACGAAACACCGAATCGGATATTAACAGCGCGCGCGAGCGCTATCTCCAGCGGAAGAGACAAAAACTACAAGACAGCGTAGAGCTTGGTCAGGATCCATGACAGACCTGTATCCCCCGTTGTATTTCACGAACGCACATGACTTACTATTAATTCGAGTTCTAAAGGTTTCGAAGGTCCGTCCATTGCACTGGACCTTGAGAGCTTGAGCAAGCAGAATTCAATGGACGATCTTCCATCATCGACAGCATGCAATCGAAAGCGAGCAGGACGGAGTAAATCGAGGGGCGATGATGGGGGATCTCATGCAGCATGGGCTTTATGACGTGCATAAGCTCAGGAACATGAAATCCAGCTAACTGGAGAAGTATCAGAATCACTAAGAAGTACAAAGGGCGTGGGAGAGATACTTTACAAGCACGTAACATCAATATGGCTAAGGCCCACACATCCACCTTGTAAGGGTCGATATCCTCGCATCGCTCGCATTCAGGAGGCACTTCCGTTCCACGATACCCAAATATCAGTGGTTGAGGTCCGTTGAATCGTCGGCTTGTTTCATAGTCAATATACGCGTAATGGCCTTTGTAATCAGTGACAATATTACGCAATGAAATGTCAAGATGCGCAATATTATGTTTATGCATAAAAACGGCATGCTGCGGGGGTTGTATCTCAAGTAGATGCAACAAGACACTGGGCAAGGTCTTACCTCAATACATTGTCGAAGTGCTCCTAAAAAAACCTTCAGGCAACAAGGAGAGTCGGTGATGAATTGTGAAGACCATTCTTCCATCACAATGAAGACGACATCATCATCCATAACCTCAACAAAATCCAGAACAGCTGCACGTCCAGTTCAGAAAAATCACGATTCGAAAGTAAAGAACTCACGTATCGTGTGATTCATTGGTTCATATCGAAGCGGAGGAGTAGAAAGTAAACGGATAATATCGTATTCTTGGCTGCGAAGATGTACAGATTTGACGACGACCTTCTTGCCGTCAGATATCCGACACCCTCGAAAGAGGTTGTCAGGCTAATAGAGATGAATATTGGCTCACGTGGCAACTGAAGCTGCATATAAAACCTACCAATCCTGGATCCGGACATAGTGCATCGTTATCAGAACGGTCGTAGGCACGTATAAGATATCCAGGGATACTAGCATTGACAGTTTCAAGAGAATGTGTTGTACAACTCCCAGAATTGTAAAACTCTTTTACATCTCGCACAGTATCGAGCCGAAATCCACGGAGTAAGAACGTATTATTGTAGGCTGGCCAGTATGGCGTGATACGACGATTAACCTCTTCATCATCTACAGACGAAACCGAGGACGAAGGAGAAGGACAATGGCAAGACATCAATGACGAAGGGAAAAGGTCGAGCGGCAGGGACTTGTATAAATACTAGGCGTCATTGGGTGGCAATTCAGACCACATATTAAGTATTGGAATTGTTAATAGAAGATGCGCCCGAGAAGTGTGTCAGTTATGTGACCCTCGAACCAGGAATTAGTATCCTCAATAAGAAAATTGGCAGAATGGTTCGAAAGATCTTGCCCGATAGGTAAAACTGCATTAATATGGGCGTAACTTCCCACGCTAATGAATAGGGACCCAAGACGAACGGCCGAAAACAAACAATATCATGAGAGATCGCTTCTTAATAAGGACTCATCGGGTAAAACTGCATGCGGAGAGTAAGGTCCTAGAGGAGATATTTGGGTACAAAAAGGCCTTTACAGGTAAGGAATTCATTCCATCATGGTCGGAGGGTACGCCCAGTAAGAAACCCCATATATTATTTCGAGAATGCTGTCTCCTAACACGAAAATAACATACATTACCTCACAGCAATGAGACAGCCGATTTCCGAACGGTACAGTTCGACACTCTCATACCATCACGTGTACTGGGATGCAAAATGACAGGGAGTTGCAAAATGCAGTTTTTTAAGAGATCGAGGCACCTCTGCACCTGATCATTCTGTGAAACCAATACTTTCATGATAATCATCTTTGGATCTTAAGCCACTTGAGAATAGAGCATGCTATTGTCTCGCGATTGCTTGATCATTGAGCAGAGATTTGTAATTCTGAAAAGACTGTCCTCGGTTTTAGTCTCTAGCTCACTTTTTGGCTCAAGCCATTGGATAAGTGCATAAGGAATACAGTATAACAAAGGGCTATGCAAAATCTCTGGATGCCTTGTGCAGCTGGAACGAGTGTCGAAGGTTAACATTGTTTTTGCGTGAACATCCTGTGATTCCATTTTGATCGGAATTCCAAGTCTGCTTCTCCGCCCTGACCGTACTATGTTACTATATTGATATCTACCTCCGCTACATAAGTAGCTAAGGACATACTGAGAAGTACGCCTCGATAGACCCAGTAAAGAAAGTAAGTAAGCAAGTAAGTAAAAGGTGCTAGTGGGGTAGCATCAAAACCTCGTTGAGGAAAGCTTGCCACCACTGCAGTGCGAAGTACACAGTGATGCGCAATAAGTAAATACGAGAGTAAGTATGGAGGGATCAGAAACCAGCTCTGGTGGCCGCAAGGTGCTGGACTTGACCCCAGATGCGACCTGCGAGACAGATAGAGTGAGTGTGCCATTCCATGGCAATGGAGTGAACATCGTGAGACAGTCGAACAGAGGGAGATATGGAAGAGTGTAACATTGGTTGCTCAAACCCAAGGAGTTTGGTAATGTCTGGTATCTGGCCTAGATAGAAGGCAGAATAATGCAACAGCCATGTAACATTATCATCAGAGAACAGGGACTTAGCTCCTGCAATGAGATGTTGGGCAGCTTCATGGGACAGTAGGCGCTTCTCGATCATATCCCGACATTTGACTTCAGTAAATTTTACAATGGCAGAGAGACTGTCTATCTGTAATTCCTCAAAATATGGGCATTCGACAAAGAGGTGATGGTCATCCTTGGGAATGCCAGGGCAGCCAAAGTGGCATTGATGAGAGTTAATTTTATGTTGAGAATGGAGACGCAGTGCCGTGGGAAGCTGTCCTGAGTGTGAATAAAGCTGAACAAGGGCCGAATAGCAGGATAAGGATCTCAGGTAGGGATATGAAGGGGGAGGGGTAGGGTCAGAGACAGATTGGACTAAATGAAGGCCATGTTTCAGCTCCAGTTTATGTGAACTTCTAGCTGAGAGCAAGCAATCAGTGAAGGTCCATATGTTAGATTCAATCCAGTCATCAACAGGAGTGTAAAAGGTGAAACAATCCATGAAGAAGGTAGGGAGGGGAGCATGATGTAAGTATGGATGTAAGTATGGATGGACAAGTTGAGATTGGGATGCATAGTAATCTGCAGAAGCATTGAGAATAGACAGAATAGTGGACTCAGCTGAGTGACCCTTTGTATAGAGGATGGTGGCCTGTCATGAACCCATAAGGTTAAGTAACCATCTGTAGTAAGCGCAACCGTTCAAGTGGCGAAGATGAGCTTCGATGTTAGCTGAGGTCCGGCTATCATTGATAAATCTAGTTGGATTCAGATGGTTAGTGTAGATCACAGTTGTTGGAGCAGACTACATATGCTGCACAGAGGAAGAGATGACACATTCCTTATAACCTACCTGGGGTTTAGCTAGTCTTAGAGCTAGGGTTTAGCAGAGGTAAGAACACTGTATATCTACTACAGTACAGGTTCTCCTTATATACATAATAGTAAGGATGTCACATGACTCAGAAATGTGTTTACCACATGTATGCGCAGTAAGCGCAGTAACATGTGTGTGCTGCATGCATTGCCTCATGTATGCAGCATGTATCAGAATTTAATTTCAACAACAGTAGAGTTGTCCATAGGGTCCAAGAGAATGAGACCACCAATGATTCCAACCAGCTCGCCATGGAGAATAGATATATTATGGCCAAGGAGCTTCATGACTATGGTGCATGGACCTGTGATGGCAGAGGTGACTGATTTGTCATCCAAGAGACCAGCCGAGGCAGAAACCATGGAGCCATCAGTTCCCCAAAGTTGAGTACCATGAGAGACTTCAGATGGAAGGAAAAGGTCAGCTTATATAATGGATTGAATGGATTTCTCTGCCTGATGCTGTCTAAATAATTGAGAGAGCAAGAGGTCAGCCAGTGATGTGTTCAGTTGGTACTCAGTGCAGAGTCTCAACAGAAGGGTTGAACACTAAACCTACAGCTGCAGGCATACTTGGGGTGAGGGGGTTTGCTTAGAGGGCCTCAGATTGTCCTTCAAGGCACAGAGACTACGAAGAGGCTGGTACGATGGTTTTCGATGTGTGCACTAGTTGTGTACACAAAAAGGAAGGTATGCACAATAGCAAAAAACTGTGCAATGCAACAGGGCAAAAATGTGCAGTGTGGAAAAATGCATAATGGGAGCACAAAAATGTGCAATGATGAGGGAGATGAAAGCAGGGGATGTAGTGGGACAAGAACAGCACTGGGATGTGCTGCAAGGGTGATGCACAAGCTAGGGGTGCAAGTGGGATGTGAGTGCAACTGGCAGAAAAATGTGCAAACAGTGCACAAAATGCGGCTATACAATAAAATGTGCAAATGGTGAGCAAACATGGCTATATGAAGGGTGCACTACAAGAGTGCACAAACAAAGATGAAGGATGCAATGCAGAGATGAAATGATGAGGGGATGCAAATAATATGCAAACACGGCTATATGAATGGCACACTACAAAGGCACATGGACTGGACACTGGTGCACAGACTATGTGCAACACTGAAAGCTATGAACTATGAGGGGGGGAAAGATCCTCTGGATGCTCTATTTGTCTGCCTACTATGTACAAATGGCTTATGTGATAACAAATGGTAAAATAAAGTATAAAAATAGAAAGTGCCATGTGCTACCCACAAGTGCATCCATTTGCCCATCTAAACCCGACTGCACTATGCCGCTCCCTTAGCCAATAAGATTTGTGCATGCTATAGCCCAATATCCAACTTTCTGGCATGAAGCTCTATTTTTGGTGTGCTTTAGATCCCGTGCACTCTTCCCAATTAATCTGCTTCAGTGTTATGCATTGCATGCTGTGCCTTAGTAATAGTGACGTGATTGACCTGTGCCAGTTACCAGATAAGGCAATGCTGATTGGAAATGTGAAAGAACTATAAGGAGATGGGGTATGAGGCCAAATAGTGCCAAAGTGCCAGGATTATGTGAAAGCACCCCAGTAAGCTGGAAGCCATGATGCACAGTGCAATAGGTGTGGTGGTGGATTGTTGTGTGTGATAAATGGATAGTGCATTGAGTGCACAGCAAGAAATGTGGGTTGCTGGCAAAGCATAAAAGGAGTGCATAATGGTGCATTGAGCATGCAGTAACTGTGAGAGGCAGATAAGGAGCATGGGAGGCGCACGGAGGCAGTTTGGAGCATAACAAGGCACATTTAGGGCACACAATAGAAGGCAGCTAAGGGGGATCCAATGGTGCAGTAAAAATGTAAAAGGCACACAAAAGCACACTGGAGTGCATGGGAGCACACAAAAGCACACAAAAGCACACAAAGGCACACAAAAGTGCACTAAAGCACACAAAAGCACATAAAGGCACACAGAAGTGTACAGGAGTGCACAAAGGCATGCAAAAGCATGCTGTGCAAAGTGAGTAGAAGGTGTCCAAGCAGTGTGCACAATCATGAAAAATGCCGTAGTACAAGTGCAGGGTGATAGAGAGCCATATTACTGGACCAGAGTACAGCGCTCCAATTTGGGTTTGAGAAAAGAAGTTTTTGATCAGGTCCCAGTTCTTCTTCTGAGTGAGCGACCAGTTTCTGGGTGGAAGAGCCCTGATTGAAAAGGTGGTGAGATTATAACAGTTGACAGACCAGCCACCGATGTGACTTAGCAAACAGAAGCCGATGGAGTGAAGTGATCAAATGGCATGACCACTCGGGTGTTCCACTTGAGGGATGGACCACTTGACAAGTGATAATGCATGAGAGATGGAGCAATTTCCCTCAAGGAGATGACTTTGATCAGTTCAATGGAGAGTGAGACCAAGTCTAGACATTTGATCCTGTGCAATAATCCAAGCAGCAGAAATAAATCCTAAGAAACAAGTGAATGATCTGCTCAAGCCCTCATGATTGAGGGGGTATATGCATCTGTTGATATGACATGTCCAGTCTGCCAAAGTGATAAGAGCCATAGTCCTATAGTCCAGAATATGGTGGTTTAAACCCTGGGCAAGACCATCAATGGCAATACCTGCATTGATATGGCTCCCTATCACCCTGCACTCATACTACGGCATTTTTTGTGATTGTGCACACTGCTGGGACACCTTCTACTCACTTTGCACAGCACGCTTTTGCATGCCTTTGTGTGCTGTTGTGTGCTTTCATGTGCTCCAGTGCACTTTTGTGCACTTTTGTGTGCCTTTTACATTTCTACTGTGCCTTTGGATCCCCCTTAGCTGCCTTCAATTGTGCACCCTAAATGCACCTTATTATGCTCCAAACTGCCTCCATGCACCTCCCACACTCCTTATCTGCCTTTCACAGTTGCTGTGTGCTCAATGTGCCTTTATGTGCTCCTTTTATGCTTTGCCAGCAACTCACATTCCTCGCTGAGCACTCATTGCATGATCTACTTATCACACACACAACAATCCACTACCACACTAATTGCACTGCACATCATGGCTTCCAGCTTACTGGGGCACTTATTCGAGGCACACCACAATGTCAGCAGGAATGAACTGTGCATTCTCACATAATCTGGGCGCTTTGCACCTATTTGGCATTGGACTGTGTGCACTTGGGTGCTTTCATGTAATTCTGGCACTTTGGCACTATTTGGCCTTGCACAGCATCTCCTTATAGTTCTTCTGCATTTCTAATCAGCATTGCCTTATCTGGTAACTGGCACAGGTTGATCACATTGCTATTAATAAGGTGCAGCACATGATGCATAACACCAAAGCAGATTAATTGGGAAGAGCACATGGGACCTAAAGCACACCAAAAATAGAGCATCATGCTGGAAAGTTGGATATTGTGCTATAGCATGCACAAATCATATTGGCTGAGGCAGCAGCATAGTGCAGTCGGGTTTAGATGGGCAAATGGATGCACTTGTGGGTAGCAAATGGCACTTTCTATTTTTATACTTTATTTTACCATTTTTTATCACATAAGCCATTTGTACATAGTAGGCAGACAGATAGAGAATCTAGAGGATCTTTCCCCCCCCAATAGTTCATAGCTCATTCAGCATCGCACATAGTCTGTGCACCAGCATCCAGTCCATGTGCCTTTGTAGTGTGCCCTTCGTATAGCTGCATTTGCATATTGTTTGCATCCCCTCATCATATTGCTGCATTTCATCCCTTCATTGCATTCTTCATCTTTGTTTGTGCACTCCTGCAGTGTGCCCTTCATATATGTAGCTGCATTTGTGCACCGTTTGCACATTTTATTGTATAGCTGCATTTTGCGCACCATTTGTGCATTTTTCTGCCAGTTGCACTCACATCCCACTTGTGCCCCTAGCTTGTGCATCACCCTTGCAGCACATCCCAGTGCTGTACTTGTCCCACTGCACCTCCCGCTTCTTTCTCCCTCATCATTGCACATTTTTGCACTCCCATTGCACATTTTTACCCCTTTGCATTGTGCACTTTTTCACCATTGTGCATACCTCCCTTTTTGCATACACAACTAGTGTGCACATCAAAACCATCATACCAGCCTCTTCATAATATCTGTGCCCTGAAGGCTGATCCAAGGCCCTCTAAGTGAACCCCCTCACCCCAAGCATGCCTGCAGTTGTACGTTTAGTGTTCACCCCTTCTATTGAGACTCTGCACTGAGTACCAACTGAACACACCATTTCTGGAGTCCACTGTGAGAGGTTTCAGTTACCAGACCTTATTTAGACCTCCATCAGCTCGCCCTTCACCTCAACATTAACCACCTTCGCACTCTCCATTCTGAGCTGTTAGCAACTGTGGTCCAGCTTGGGGAAATACCAGTATTTGAATCACTCTTCTTACACAACACACATCACTCGTCTGCGCTGTCTTTACCTCCACCTTCACCTCATCCCTACCTACCTTAACTCTGTCCACATCACCGCATTTTTTGCCACCTTCAAATTTTGCAGTGCTTTTACCAGATCTTAACTTTATGCATCTTATTTCACCTTCCATGGCTACCATGCACATGCCATCTGCATCTAACCAAAATGCACCATGCTTTGACCCCACAAAGCTGTGTGAACTCCAGAAGTACTTTGAGGAGCTTGCACAACTTCTCCGTGATTGTAACATCACCAATGAGACCGATAAGAAATTCCACACTGTGCACTATTTGGACAGCAACACTGCAGACACTTGGAAACTGCTACTGGAGTATAGTGCAACACATAACTATGGTGCACTCAAAGATGCTGTTCTAAAGCTTTATCCTGGTTCCAGAGATGGCAGTGAATAGAGTATTAGCGACCTAGACAAGCTTATTGGTGAAACTGCATGCCTTGGCCTCATAACTGCAGAAGAAATCACATGCTATTATTGCACATTTTTCAACATCAGTGAATATTTAGTTGTGCAAGGCATATTGGCATGCTAACCAAAGCTGCATGTTCATTAGGGTGTTTTAATCAGACCAGCTCGAGCGCATTTTGAGCTGCCTTGTAATTGTGGTACCCAATCAGCCTGAAAATGTGCCATACTCATTAGATGCAATATGCAATGCAATTGACTTTATCTTCGAAGGCCCAGTGTGCTATTTCCAGCCACTTACTGGGTTCACAGTGCAAAACCCCAATATGTATGTGCCCTACTCAGCACCCAGCATACCCATTTCCCAGCTACAATCTAGTGCACCCACAGTCAAAGCAGACATCTCAGTCCTATTCGAGCACATGACACAGACGATAGTTATTGCGTTGAGTGCATCACACAGAGATGGTGCAAATGGAGCACCCCATTCAAACAATGACACTTGCAATGGTTGCAGTTAAACAGGGCATTATATCCCTGAGTGCGCTTCACTTGAGCACCTTATTAGTGAGGGAAAGTGTAGACAAAATGTGGAAGGACACATCATACTCCCAGGTGGTGCATCCATGCCATGTTCTATTCCAGGCAACTTCTTAGGTGAGTGCATTGAGGAATGGCATAAGCGCAACCCAGGGCAGATTGCCACTGGCCGACTTTCATTGAATACCAATTTGCAGCTCATCTACAATATAGTGCCTTGTCCAGCTCCAGCAGCATCTTTACAGTCAACATACGTTGCCGCCTCAGCTCCTATGGCAGAGTATATGCAAAGTGCACCAAATGCACAACTAATGAAGGAAGAGCATATTGATGCACTCGAGAGGGAGTTAATAGCACTCCAAAAGAGGCAAGTCTTTGATGGCATTGAAATTCTGTGGTGTGCACTGCACAATACATCAAATCAAGAGAATGCACCTTCTATGATTACAGACGTTGCACCTGCCGACAGTATTGAGTCACCAGCTTTGCAACCCACTGTGAGTGCAACTGAAGCAACCAGTGAGATGCCCATACACCCCTATTTTAACATTCCCAAAGTGTGTTTTGTTCCTGCAGCAGCAGATAAACCAGACGCTCAAGTTAACACTTCCAAAGGCAAAGAGCCATTGTATCACACCATCATTCCTATCCAGAATCCACAGATTGTCGATGATGTATATGCACGTGCCATGAAAATGCCCTCCATTACAGTTTCGCATAAAGAGCTCCTTTTGCTTTCGCCCGATCTCAGGCAGCACCATAGAGAACAAGTTACCCCAAAATGCATTGCAGCTACTGGTGCAGATGTGGCCAACCTTGCGAGCATTATGCCATTTGCGCATTGCAAAATGCGCATGCCTTTTGCAAAAAATAAAGCACTTGATGTGACACCTCCAGTTAGTGTGGCAATTGCAGTGCCTCTTTCTATCATTTTACAGGATCCATTTGAACAGTACCTCACCCATCTTCAGCCAGGTGAAATTGAGAATCCTGACATTTTGAAGGTTGCAAAAGAGTCACATGCACTCCACTCCATTGATTTATTGATTGACAACCAAGAGTACTTTGAAGCTATCTTAGATCTGGGTTCACAAATTATTGCAATGTCAGAAGCAGTCTGCCATTGTCTTGGACTCCAGTATGACTCATGCATTTGTTTATACATACAATCAGCCAGTGGTGAGGCTTGCATGCAACATTTCCACATGCATTGAAGATATCATTGTTTATGTGCAAGTGCATGTTATCCATTGATGATACTCAACCTGGAAACCTAACAAAAACCTGTTAAAAGGCTTAGGAAGTATAACACAGGCTAGAGGAAGGGTGCGAGTTGGTACTAAATATCACTGCTGATACCCAAACATTGTGTTTAGTGACATGAGATGACAAAGTGCATTGTGAATAGTCTTTAGAGGCATACAAAGATGTTCAAAAGAGTTCAAAATAGGTTTGAAGACATGCGAAATAGTTCAAATGATGTTCGAAGGTGTGCAAAATAGTTTGAAGAAGTTTTGAGGAATGTTGAAGTAATTCAAAGTGGTTTGAGGTATATCAAGGAGTGAGTATAATGAATGTGAAGTGTTTTTCAAATGGTGATAGGCAATAGGTAATGAGTCGAGAGACTAATATGAAAGTTTGAAGAAGTTCACAATATTTCTCAGAACAACTCTTAAATTTGATGATAGTGAGAGGGTAACTTCTTCTGTGTTCCCCATTGGTTTTCTTGTGATTCTAAGTAACTAATACAAGTCTATATACACATTGAAGAGATAGCACTAAAAAGAAAATAAGAACATGTGTAAAACATGAGGCAATATATCAAACAATGAGGACTTTGTAGATCATGAAACAAATGAAAAATAATAAATAATTGAAATGTGTAGTGTTCCCATATAGTAAAAGTACTTATCTTTTGCTACAATATATCATTGAAACATAAAACCACACTTATCGCATTCTAAGTCTCTTGTAGTCTTTTCTCATGTCTAATAGTGCTCAATATGCAGCGAATTGGCTCACTCCGAATGTGCAGCATGTATCAAAAGTATTTTAAAACAGCTATACGGTGGCTGATGTCATTCAGAATGCTGCAAAGTCATTTGAACTGTCGCAAAATAGTTCAAAAGCATTCGAAATATCTCAAAGTTATCCAAAATAGGGCGAAATGGTTTGTGGTCGATTTCGTGGCATTTGTAGTGATTCAGAGTGTATGTCATAATGTGTTGATATAGTTAGATCATTTTCCAGATCTTATAGTGCATAGTGGACCTATCACCATTTGCCCACTTATGATATTCTATTAGGGCACCCCTTTGACTTGTTAACATGATTCATCATGCACAATTTTGCGGATGAAATGCAGACAATTACTACCTGTGACCCAAATACAGGCACCATCTCCACCATTCCAACAAAGCCCAGGGGAAAGCCACACCACTTCTTACCTGCTGCAGCAACACCACACTTTACAATTCAGAATAATCCACAAAGAAATTTTTGCCAGACTTTGAGGACTTGATCGCAGACCAAGGAGACACCGCTACTATCATAACATTAAAATCTTGTGACATTTCTGCATTTGTGCTTATTTTATTTTTCGCTTTCATTCCATTGACCTCTATTATTTCTCAACTCTACTTATCCCAGTGTACCAATAGCCATGCACAGGCGCTTTTAAATTTGATTGACTATATGGTGCTTATTCCAGCCACATTTCCAAGAAGCACACATGTGCATGCAACTTTTATCGATTTAATGGTGTGCACTGATATGTTCAGTTGGTACTCAGTGCAGAGTCTGAACAGAAGGGGGTGAACACTAAACCTACAACTGCAGGTGTGCTCAGGGTGAGGGGGTTCGATTAGAGGGCCTCGGATCATCCTTTTGGGTGCAGGGACTACAAGTGGCTGGTATGGTGGTTCTTGAGGTGCATACTAGTTGTGTATGCAAAAAGGAAGGTATGCACTGATGTGTTCAGTTGGTACTCAGTGCAAAGTCTCAACAGAAGGGGTGAACACTAAACCTACAACTGCAGGTGTGCTTAGGGTGAGGGGGTTCAATTAGAGGGCCTCAGATTGTCCTTCGGGGTGTGGGGACTATGAAGAGGCTGGTATGGTGGTTTTCAATGTGTGCACTAGTTGAGTATGCTAAAGGGAAGATATGCACAATGGCAAAAAAGTGCACAATGCAAAGGGGCAAAAATGTGCAATGATGAGGAAGGCTAAAGCAGGAGGTGTAGTGGGGCAAGGACAGCACTGGGATGTGCTGCAAGGGTGGTGCACAGGTTAAGGGCACAAATGGGATGTGAGTGCAATGGGCAGAAAAATGTGCAAATGGTGTGCAAAATGCAGCTATACAATAAAATGTGCAAATGGTGCGCAAACATGGCTATATGAAGGATGCACTACAAGAGTGCACAAATGAAGATGAAGGACACAATACAGAGATGAAATGCAGCAATATGATGAGGGGATGCAAACAATATGCAAACATGGCTATATGAAGGGCACACTACAAAGGCACATGGACTGGACACTGGTGCACAGACTATGTGTGACGCTGAATGAGCTATGAACTATGGGAGGGGGAAAGATCCTCTGGATGCTCTATCTGTCTGCCTACTATGTACAAATGGCTTATGTGATAACAAATAGTAAAATAAAGTATAAAAATAGAAAGTGCCATGCACTACCCACAAGCACATCCATTCACCCATCTGAACCTGACTGCACTATGCCGCTGCCTTAGCCAATAAGATTTGCACATGATATAGGCCAATACCCAACTTTCTGGTGCGATGCTCTACTTTTGGTGCACTCTAGGTCCCATGCACTCTCCCCAATTAATCTGCTTCAGTGTTATGTGTCACATGCTGCACCTTAGTAATAATAATGTGATCAACCTGTGCCAGTTGCCAGATAAGGCGATGCTGATTGGAAATGCAGAAGAACTACAAGGAGATGCTGTGTGAGGCCAAATAGCACCAAAGCGCCAGGATTACATGAAAGTGCCCAAGTGTGCACAGTCCAATGCCAAATAGGTGCAAAGCACCCAGATTATGTGAGAATGCATAGTTTACTCATGTTGGAATTGCAGTGCGCCTCGAATAAATGTGCCAATAAGCTAGAAGCCACAATGTGCAGTGCAATTGGTGTGGTGGATTGTCATGTGTGTGATAGGAATTGTGCAATGAGTGTGCAGAAGAGAATGTGAGTTGTGGGTAGAGCATAAAAGGAGCACATAAAGGTGCATTGAGCATGCAATAATGGTGAAAGGCAGATAAGGAGTATGGAGGGGGGTGCACGGAGGTGGTTTGAAGCATAACAAGGTGCATCTAGAGTGCACGACAGAAGGCAGCTAAGGGGGATCCAAAGGTGCAGTAGAAATGTAAAAGGTGCACAAAAGCACACAAAAGCAGTCAAAGGTGCACGAAGGCACACAAAAGCACACAAAAGCACACAGAGGTGCACTGGAGTGCACAAGAGTGCATTGGAGTGCATTAGAGCACAGAAAGCAGACAAAAGTGCATGGAAGTGCATGGAAGCACTCCTGTGTGCTCTCATATGCTCCTATGTGCTCCTGTGTGCTCCAGTGCACTCCCGTGTGCTCCAGTGCACTCCCGTGTGCTCCAGTGCACTCCCGTGTGCTCCAGTGCACTCCCATGTGCTCCAGTGTGCTCCAGTGCACTCCAGTGTGCTTCTGTGCACTGTTGTGCACTGTTGTGTGCCTTTGACTGCTTAGGTGTGCTTTTGTACACCTTTTACATTTCTACTGCACCTTTGTATCACCCTTAGCTGCCTTCTGTCATGCGCTCTAGATGCACCTTGTTATGCTTCAAACTGCCTCTGTGCACCTCCCTCCACACTCCTTATCTGCCTTTCACAGTTATTGCATGCTTGATGCGCCTTTACGTGCTCCTTTTATGCTTTACCCACAACTCACATTCTCTGCTGCACACTCATTACACAATCCTTATCACACACATGACAATCCACTACACCAATTGTGCTGCACATTGTGGCTTCCAGCTTACCAGCGCATTTATTCGAGGCACACTGCAATTCCAACATGAGTAAACTGTGCATTCTCACATAATCTGGGTGCTTTGCACCTATTTGGCATTGGACTGTGCACACTTGGGCGCTTTCATGTAATCCTGGTGCTTTGGTGCTATTTGGCCTTGCACAGCATCTCCTTATAGTTCTTCTGCATTTCCAATCAGCATCGCCTTATCTGGTAACTGGCACAGGTCGATGATGTCATTATTACTAAGGCACAGCATGCAATGCATAACACCAAAGCAGATTAATTGGGAAGAGTGCATGGGACCTAGAGTGCACCAAAAATAGCACATCACACTGGTGATAGGTCCACTGCATGCGCTAAGGTCTGGAGAAGGATTTAACTGTATCGAGACATTACAACACACAGTCCGAATCACTATGAACACCACAAAATCAACATTGAATCCTTTTTGAACTATTTCACACTATTTCGGATGACTTTGAGACATTTTGAATGCTTTCAAACTATTTCACGACACTTTGAATGACTTTGCAGCATTTCAAATGATATCGGCCACCATATAGCTCTTTTAAAACACTTTCAATACAAGCTGCACATCCGGGACAAACCATTTTGTCGCATATCAAGTGCCACCAGACATGAGGAAAGACTATGAGAGACTTAGGATGCGATAAGTGCATTTTTATGTTTCATTGATATATTAAAGCAAAAGATAAGTACTTTTACTATATGGGAACACTATATGTTTCATCATTTATCATTTTTCATTTGTTTAATGATCTACAAGTCCTCATTGTTTGATATATTGCCTCATGTTTTACACATGTTCTTATTTCCTTTTTAGTACTATCTCTTCAATTTGTATATAGACTTGTGTTAGTTACTTAGAATAAAAAAGCATAACCAATGGGGAACAGAGCACAAGTTACCCTCTCAATTATCATCTGACTTAAAAGCCATTCTCTTGGGTCTTATCTTCGCATCGTATCTATAAGTTCTGTGAAATATCGTGAACTTCTTCAAACCTTCATATTAGCCTCTCGACGTATTGCCCATTGCTTATCACCATTTGAAAAACACTTCACATTCACTATACTTGCTTCTCGAAATACCTCGAACCACTTTGAACCACTCCAACATTCCTTGAAATGTCTTCGAACTATTTCACACATCTTTGAACTTATTCGAACTATTTTGCACATCTTCGAACTGAATTTGAACTCATTCGAACAACTTTGTATGCTCTTACAGACTATTCGCACTATCCCTTATTATTTTGCATCACTAAACACAACATTTTGGTCTCAGCAGTGATATTTAGTACCAACTCACACCCTTCCTCTGACTTGTGTTATACCATCCGAAGCCATTTAGTAGATTTTGTTTGGGTTTCCAGGTTGAGTATTATCACTGGAACAGTTGGGTATTGGGCTATAGCATGCACAAATCTTATTGGCTGAGGCAGTGGCATAGTGTGGTCAGGTTTAGATGGGCAAATGGATGCACCTGTGAGTAGCACATGGTGCTTTTTATTTTTACACTTTATTTTACCATTTTTATCACATAAGCCATTTGTACATAGTAGGTGGACAGATAGAAAATTCAGAGGATCTTTCCCCCTCCCATAGTTCATAGCTCAGTCAGTGTTGCACATAGTCTGTGCACCAGCGTCCAGTCCATGTGCCTTTATAGTGCACCCTTTGTATAACTGCATTTGCATATCATTTGCATCCCCTCATTATATTGCTGCATTTTGTCTCTGCATTGCATCCTTCATCTTTGTTTGTGCACTCTTGTGGTGTGCCCTTTGTATAGCCACATTTGCACACCATTTGTGCATTTTATTGTATAGCCACATTTTATGCACCACTTGTGCATTTTTCCACCCATTGTACTTGCATCCCATTTGTGTCCCCAACTCGTGTGCCACCCTTGCAGCACATGCCAGTGCTGTCCTTGTCCCACTACACCTCCCACTTAAAACTCCCTCATCATTGTGCATTTTTGTGCTCCCATTGTGCATTTTTCTGCACTGCGCATTTTTGCCCCTTGGCATTGCACACTTTTTCACTGTTGTGCATACCTTCCTTTTCGCATACACAACTAGTGTGCACCTCAAGAACCACCATACCAGCCTCTTCGTAGTAACTACACCCCAAAGGATGATCCAAGGCCCTCTAATTAAACCCCCTCATCCTGAGCACACCCAAGCATGCCTGCAGTTGTAGGTTTAGTGTTCACCCCCTCCTGTTGAAACTCTGCACTGAGTACTAACTGAACACACTATTGCTTGGAGTGCACAGGAGCACACTGGAGCACATGAGAGCACACTGGAGCGCATTGGAGCACAGAAAGTGGACAAAGGTGCATGAAAGCAGACAAAGGCACACAGAAGTGCATGGGAGCACACTGGAGTGCATTGGAGTACAGAAAGTGGACAAAGGCACATGAAAGCAGACAAAGGTGCATGGAAGTGCATGGGAGTGCACTTGGGCACATGAAAGTGCACTGGAGCACACTGGAGTGCATTGGAGCACAGAAAGTGGACAAAGGCACATGAAAGTGGACAAAGGTGCATGGAAGTGCATGGGAGTGCACTGGAGCACACAGGAGCACAGAAAGTGGATAAAGGCACATGAAAGTGGACAAAGGTGCATGGAAGCACATGGGAGCACACTTGGGCACACAAAAGCACATGAAGGTGCACAAAAGTGCACTGTGCAAAGTGCGTAGAAGATGTCCAAGCGGTGTGCACAATCACAAAAAATGCTGTAGTATGAGCACAGGATGATAGGGAGCAACGTGATGCACCCCGAAGCACTGCAGTGCACGCACACTCCTGTGGTGTTGTAAAATGCAAATTGTAAGCCCAGATAATATGTGTGAAGGAGAAGAGATAAGATAGGCAACATTCGAATAAGAAATCATGCACTATGTGTTGGATTGTGTAATCTGACACATTGTTTGGTGATTATATAATAGGGAGGCTTGCTCCATAACAGACAAACTGGATGCAGTTAATCCCCCCCTGCTGTAATATTAACAGTGGTCAAGTGGTGGTTACATCAATAGCGTCTGGTTCATATCACATTGTTGTATTGAACCTAGTAAGACCTGATAGCTCAGTTGGTAGAGCATCTGGTATATGTCCAGTTGGTCCTGGGTTCAATCCCTAGTCTGGTCATCTCTTTCTGTCTTAACACTATGCGAGTGCATTTTTTAAACACAAAAAGTGGTTATGGAAGTGCAATGTGCATGGCACTCATTAGCTTGTTATTTGGCAGTCCAGATGCTTACCAATAATGTGCACCAGCCATGACAACATTGGGCACAAGTGCTTTTATGCGATGCAATCCACTTCACTTGAGCGCTTTTGGTGGTGCTATACAATAGCTGCATTTTGCCTAGTGCCATACCACGTGCGCAAGTGCATCATGCTTCCCCACATTGCACTCGATATTACTACAAAGTGATTGAGAGAGATGGAAGAGTCCATAGTAGTGGACATAGAAGATGAAGAAACAGTTGACGAAGAAGAAGCGTAAGGAGATAGTGCAGAGGAGGAAGAAAGCACTGATGATGCACACAATTAGTGCTCCATGTGCACCACTTTGGATATTTCATTTTTTTATGCATACACCTTGATTTCTTTCTCCTTTTTTTATGTTACCATTCTTCTATTCACAAAGTTGCATCTGGGCTCCTTCTGTGATTGTGCAACCCATGGGTTTTACTGGCCATGATGATCTACTGAGCCTTTCCCATTTTTTTAGAATTGGTTTTATTGCATGCACTTCCTTTTATCTCTCACACTTTCATCATTTGAACAGAGTCAAAATTTCAATTAGGAGGAGGAAAGTGATGGTTGGACAATTTTTCCGCACTTTTTTTGCACTTGCACACTTTGCTTTGCACATTTTTGTGCACTTTACTTGGCCTCTTCAAATATCCCAAACATTCACTTCTACCACTCACCCACTTTCTTGGCACTCACATTTCACACTTCAATAACTGACAAAGATGCTGCCTGAGGACAGTTAGTATTTTAGTTGGAAGGAGATGATACAGCTCCCTATCACCCTGTGCTCATACTACAGCATTTTTTGTGATTGTGTGCACCGCCTGGACACCTTCTACTCACTTTGCACAGCACACTTTTGCATGCCTTCATGTGCTTTTGTATGCCTTTGTGTGCTTTTGTGTTTTTGTGTGCTTTAGTGTGCTGCTGTGCACTTTAGGCACTGTTGTGTGCTTTAATGTGCTTTAGTGTGCCTTTTACATTTCTACTGTGCCTTTGGATCCCCCTTAGCTGCCTTCAATCATGCACCCTAAATGCACCTTGTTATGCTCCAAACTGCCTTTGTGCACCTCCCACACTCCTTATCTGCCTTTCACAGTTACTGTGCACTCAATGCGCCTTTATGCGCTCCTTTTATGCTTTGCCAGCAACTCACATTCCTTGCTGAGCACTCATTGTACGATCCACATATCACACACACAACAATCCACCACCACACCAATTATGCTGCGCATCATGGCTTCCAGCTTACTGGGGCACTTATTCAAGGTGCACCACAATTCCAGCAGGAGCAAACTGTGCATTCTCACATAATCTGGGCACTTTGCACCTATTTGGCATTGGACTGTGCACACTTGGGTGCTTTCACATAATCCTGGCACTTTGGTGCTATTTGGCTTTGCACAGCATCTCCTTATAGTTCTTCTGCATTTTCAATTGGCATCACCTTATCTGGTAACCATCACAGGTCAATCACATCACTATTACTAAGGTGCAGCATGTGATGCATAACACTGAAGCAGATTAATTGGGAAGAGCACACAGTGATAGGTCCACTGCACACTCTAAGGTCTGGAGAAGCTTTCCAATTGTATTGACACTATGACAGATGCTCTGAACTGCTACAAATGCCATGAGATCAATCATAAACCCTTTTTGAACCCTTTTTGAACTATTTTGAACTTTTCAAACAACTTTGCATGATTTTGAATGACTTCGAACCATTTCGAACAACTTCACAATTTCAAAACCATTTTGATACACATTACACATTCAGAGTGAGCCATTTCATCACATATCGAGCACTACCAGACACAAGGAGAGACGACAAGAGACCTAGAACATGATAAGTGCAGTTTTTATGTTTCAATGATATATTGAAGCAAAAGATAAGTACTTTTACTATATAAGGACACTGTACATTTCAATTATTTATCATTTCTCATTTGTTTTATGACCTACAAAGTCCTCATTGTTGGATATATTGCCTCATGTTTTACACAAGTTTCATTTCCTTTTTAGTACTATCTCTTCAATTTGTATATAGACTTGTATTAATTACTTAGAATGACAGAAAAGCCAAACAAGGGAACAGAGAATAAGTTACCCTCTCACTCATTGTCTGATCCAAGAAGCCATTCTCTTGAGTCTTAGCTTGCATCATATCTCTAAGTTCTGTCAAATATCACGAACTTCCTCAAACTATCGTATTCACTCCTCATTTTATTGCACATTGCCTATTGCCTTCCAACAAACACTTTTTATTTGTTATATCTGCTTCCTGACATACCTTGACATTACTCCTACATCTTCAAACCTCCTCAAACTTACTTCAAACCCCTTCAAACCCCTTCAAACCTTCTTTGAACAACTTTGCACATCTTCAAACCTATTTTGAACTCTTTCCAACCTCTTTATATGCCTCTAAAGTTTATTCACAACATGCCTTGTCATTTTGCATCACTCACTACAACATTTGGATATCAGCAGTGATATTTAGTATCAACTCACACCCTTCTTCTAGCCTGTGTTATACTTCCTAAGCCTTTTAACAGGTTTTTGTTAGGTTTCCAGGTCGAGTATCATCATTTTGGAGCCCACCGTGAGGGGTTTCTAAATTATCTCATCATTGAACCTCCACTCTTTTCTACCACTCATTTCACCAAAGGAGGCTCAATAATTTTGATTTTGCATTGAACTCGTTTTGCCTCCAACTCTCCTGAACAACCAGGAGATCTCGATATAATATCTCGACCCTGGATAATATCATTTCGCACTATTTCACCCTTCATGCTTATGACTTCGCTACCATCTTTGACTTTGAGAACATATGAAACACAACATCACACAAATCTCGACCTCACAACCTCCAAAATCTACCTCGAACATTTCAACATCCTTTATGCCAGCTCCCAGTCATTCTACATCTCCAAAATTTAATTCAAGATGACCTAGAGAACTCCAAAAATACTTCAAAAAGCTCAAATCTCTATTCATGACTTGCGGTATTACACATTGACATTGATTCTCATGATCTCTGGAAATCACTTCCAGAGTCCCAGCCTAGCACTTCATTTGATGACTTTTGCATCACAGTATTCAAGTTCTATCCCAAAATAGAAGATGAACGAAGATACAGCATTTTGGACATGGATACACTCATCAGCAAACAGCTTCATACCAGTATTTTTGATGCAATCAATTTAGGAGCTTATTACAGGTCATTCTACAAGATCATGAGCTTCCTTTGCTCAAAACATAGACTCTCAGAGGCTGAACAGAGTCAAGCTTTTGTTCGAGGCTTTCGAATGGACTTATGGACTCAAATTGTGGATCGTCTCAAAGTGTAAGTTCCCTGATCACTATCCTGATGACCCATACATGCTGAACGACATCCATGATGCTGCAAAATTTGTTATAGCATCCTCGAACTCATACTCCATTCCCTAGCCATCGATTTTGACCTCAAATTCATCGCAGTCTAGCACATCGATTGACTTAAAAGACATTTCGAACATTCTCAAACATTTTGCATACAGCCTCACATCAGTTATCACAGCTTCGAATTTGACCAAATTAGCACCTGAAATTTTTGTCCCAACTTTGTTCTTTACCAATACAGCATTTTTGACTACATCGAACCCAGCATCTGATGGTATACCTCACAGTTCAAACAATTTGGATGATTTAGAAGCTCACATTGCGGCCCTCAAACAGGAACTGGCCCTTGAAAAACAGCTTGCCCTTGAACAAGAAAATATTGCACTTCAAAATCATCATCTCGCACCTCCTGGTTTTTATTGCATCATCCCAGCTTTATTGCCCATGTCCATGCCAGTTTTATCATCTTCGCAATCAGCAATATCAGCCAAGTCCACTCTGATAGTCGCACCTTCATTACCTTCAAACTCGATCTTGCCTCCGATATCCTCATCGCATTCATCCCCACCATTGCCTACTTCGACCTCGACTTGCCAATCACCACTCTCAATATTTTCTTCTTTGATCTCATCATCTGAGCCATCTTTAGATTTACCATCTATTTTGATATCGCCTTCATCCTTGACATCAGATTCACATTTGCATTCACCTTCGAAATCCAGTATAGTGCTCAAAGTCCCATCCCCATGGTATATCTACAATGAAATTCGTCTAGCCCTTATCCCCAAAATTTTCATTACATCCATCGCCCACAAGTATTTCTCTGACCTCGATTTTGATCCCCCAATTTCATGTTTGATTTTGATTTGAACAATCCTTTGACTCAATTACTACGATCATGGTTAGCCCCATCGACATCGATCAAATTCACCTATTTTCTTTCTTTTTTCCATATTTTGATCTCATTCTATTTATCGAAAACATTTTACTATGCTCAACATTCCTTGAAACAGCTTCGACAGCTTTTGCTTTTATAGGCCCATGTATGCCTTCCCTCACTTTGATTTCAACCTTGATAACACCCTCGAAAATATCCTATGACCATTTTTACTTCACTGAATCTCTTTGATATTGACTCTGAGTGTCTTAAAAAGCTTTGAAAAGCTTCAAACCTCAATGATAATACTTTCAAAGACTTTCAGGACTTCAAAAACAGATAACTATACCATTCCATTATTTTTCCTATTCTTTTCACTTCTCTTATCGCTACTATTCAAGACTCAGAAGACTCTAATTGCAAATTAAACAGATATTCCCTCTAGCATTTCCTCCAACACTTCTATCTCTCTACCCAGTATCTCCATCTCCACCTTCTTCTGCACTAGTTTTGCAGCAATCAACCTACGATGCATTTCCTGATCTTCATTGACCTCTTCCACCATTTAAACCTCCCTCGCCTTTGCGTTCCCTTTCAATGATCTTATTCTCTCCTTCGATGGCTTCAAAGGCCCTATGACTAATTCAACAGCCTCTACAGGACCCACTATGTGAATTTGATGTACTACAACATTCAAAAAAATGTTAATGCTTACTTCAAACAATTTTGAACAAATTTTGTACCTTGCCTCGGGTGCGAATCCCACTTCGTGCCCCCAAACTTCTTTGCCTTGCCTTTGTGAAGGCCCCTCATTGACACTCTATCTCAATAGCACCCCTGTGCTTCCTGGGTGCATTTCATACACTTCATGGCCTCATCCTTGACGATACAGTGCAGCTGGGACTTAAACCCAGCACATTGATTGCACTAAAAACTATTAGTACCTCAAAAAATCTTCGAAAATAAAGTAAAAACACTCACCACAACCTCAAAATTGAGCAGCCTGCCTGTCTCAACTCATGCCCACTTCACAGCTCCTTCAACCCTTGATTTTCACCTTCTTCGATGCCTCCTCCTCCTCTCGAACCCATTTCACATCCTCCTCCCTTTTCTCCCATTCTACCTCTTCTGCTAAATCCACAAATAACAGTCCCCTGCCCCACAAAATACATTCACAGTGAGCCATTGGTTTAAATAGCTCAAATACTTTGTTAATGACTGCTTGTATGACCACATTGCATTCTTCACTGAGATCTTTGGCGAGCTCATCAAATTCTGCCTATGAAACATGGATTTACAAAACATGGAACAAAATGAAGACAAAACATACCATTTTCTTGCAAAAACCCCACTCCCAGACTTCAAAGTCAACCTCCTTGGTGATGCTGCACTCAAGCATCGATTTTGCATACTTAAGAATGTTGGAGTTAAGTTTGGCCAGAAGAGACATTAGAAAAGCTAGTATTGGTGGATGTAGAAGATGAAGAAGAATGAGAAGTATTTTGAACCTCACTAAGTTTTCAACACGATCACGCATTCCACACGTGACTTCGATCGGCTGACTGGGACAGTCAGGATTTCAGTAAAGGGGAGGATGATAGGTCCACTGCATACTCTAAGGTCTGGAGAAGCTTTATAATCATATTGACACACTATGACAGATGCTCCAAACTGCTACAAACACCATGAAATCAACCATGAACCCTTTTCAAACACTTTTTGAACTATTTTGAACTTTTCAAACAACTTCACATAATTTTGAATGACTTCGCAGCACTTTGAATGACATCGGCTGCCACATAACTGTTTCAAAACCATTTCGATACATGCTGCACATTTGGAGTGAGCCATTTCATCGCATATCGAGCACTACCAGACACGAGGAGAGACGACAAGAGACTTAGAATGTGATAAGTGCAGTTTTTATGTTTCAATGATATATTGAAGCAAAAGATAAGTACTTTTACTATATGAGGACACTGTACATTTCAATTATTTATCATTTCTCATTTGTATTATGATCTACAAAGTCCTCATTGTTGGATATATTGCCTCATGTTTTACACATGTTTCATTTCCTTTTTAGTACTATCTCTTCAATTTGTATATAGACTTGTATTAGTTACTTAGAATGACAGAAAAGCCAAACAAGGAAACAGAGAATAAGTTATCCTCTCACTCATTGTCTGATTCAAGAAGCCATTCTCTTGAGTTTTAGCTCGCATTGTATCTCTAAGTTTTGCAAAATATTGTGAACTTCCTCAAACTATTGTATTCACTCCTCATTTTATTGCACATTGCCTATCACCTTTCAGCAAACACTTCTTATTTGTTATATTCACTTCCCAACATACCTCAACATTACTCCAACATCTTCGAACCTCCTTGAACTTACTTTAAACCCCTTTAAACCCCTTTGAACCTTCTTTGAACAACTTTGCACATCTTCAAACCTATTTCAAACTCTTTTGAACCTCTTTGTATGTTAAAGTCAATACTCCTAGATCAAAGATAAGTCGAGACTCGTAAGTGATGATGTCGAGATAGAAGTTCAGTTCGCCGAGGCTCGTAAGCAACGGTTGAGCAAAGACTCAGATCGCACCAGGTTAGGAGTGTAGAAATGACTAGGTCAAGCTGATTGACCAGTCGTACATTCATCGTATAAATACTACAGGTGTAGATCATAGATACGAATCATGTTAAAGGAACAATAGAGAGGATAATAATGGAAAGACAATAAGGACAATAAGAATCGGTAAGCGTCTGCAGTATATTACGCTAGCGTGAGTCGGTAAAAGCGTATTGTAAGGGCGCGTGTCGACAAGATAAAAGGGAACGAACAATAGTGTGAGAGAACCTGAACGGCAGAACAATAGTAACAAAAGAAAATTGAACTCCCACACCTTCTCGTAACATTAGCTCCTCTCCATGGTTTTGAGTTCCATCCGAAACTAAGTTCTCGTCGTCCGCATTGGGTCGAAAGACGGCGCGTCGCTGGTCATTGCAGAGAACGTGGAGAACGTCGTAGGGGTGGGGGTGTCGTGCACGTAAACTCGAGTGGGAAGTTCGATGTCCCTTTCCCTGGCGAAGTGAACAGAGGTGCCCGTGATGAAAGGGGAGATTTGTGGGAGTGGTGGGGTGGAGACGATTTTGAACAAGATGAGCATATAATAGATCAGCATAATAAAAATGAACACGCCGAGAGCGACGGCGGTGTAGACGTTATAGGTCATGGTGGTTTGCTTTAGGTCGTGCGATGACGTGGTGGAACGTCACGTGTGGGGTTGCTTGGGCAGAAGAGCACCGAGTGCTCAGGTCGCCACCGTCGACAGTGCGGGCACTGGTATTCGGGGCAGTGCGACGAAAAGTGCCCCACCTGAGCACAGGTGAAGCAAACTGAGTTCCTCATCCACGCTGGCGCGGGTGCGTTGATGTGTTCAGTTGGTACTCAGTGCAGAGTCTCAACAGAAGGGGTGAACACTTAACCTACAACTGCAGGCGTGCTCGGGGTGAGGGGGGAGTTCACTTAGATGGCCTCGGATCATCCTTCAGAGCGCAGAGACTATAGAGAGGCTGGTACAGCGATTTTCAGTGTGCACACCAGTAGTGTACACGAAAGGGGAGATATGCGCAGTGGCGGAAAAGTGCGCAATGCAAAGAGGCAAAAACGCGCAACGAGAGCGCAAAAGTGCGCAACGATGAGGATGATGAAGGCGAGAGGTGTAACAGGACAAAGACGACACTGGAATGTACTGTGAAGGTGGTGCACAGTTTGGGGGTGCAAACAGAGTGAAAGCGCAAGGAGCGGAAAAAGGCGCAGGCGGTGCGCAAAATGTGGCTATGCAAAAGGGTGCGCAAACGGTGCGCAAATGGTGCGCAAACACGGCTATACGAAGGGCGCACTACGATAGTGCACAGACAAGGATGAAGGACGCAACGCAAGGGACGCAATGCAACAATACGATGAGGGGACGCAAACGATAATGCAAACACGGCTATACGAAGGGCGCACTACGAAGGCGCATGGACTGGACGCTGGTGCACAGACTATGTGCGACGCTGGCTGAGCTATGAACTATGAGGGGGGGGGGAAAGATTCTCTGGATTCTCTATCTGTCTGCTACTATGTACAAATGGCTTATGTGATAAAATGGTGAAATAAAGTATAAAAATAGGAAGCGCCATGTGCTACCCACAAGCGCATCCATCCGCCCATCTAAACCTGACCGCACTATGCCGCTGCCTCAGCCAATAAGATTTGCGCCCCTATAGCTCAATATCCAACTGTTCCAGTGTGATGCACTATTATTGGTGCGCGACAAGTCTCGTGCGCTCTTCCCAATTAATCTGCTTTGGTGTTATATGTCGCGTGCTGCGCCTTAGTAATAATGGCGTGATTGACCTGTGCCGGTTACCAGATAAGGCGATGCCAATTGGAAATGTGGAAGAACTATAAGGGGATGCTGTGCAAGGCCAAATACTGCCAAAGCGCCTGGATTACATGAAAGCGCCCAAGTGTGCACAGTCCAATGCCAAATAGGTGCAAAGCGGCCCAGTTATGTAAGAATGTGCAGTTCGCTCGTGCCGGAATCATGGTGTGCCTCAAGTAAATGTGCCAGTAAGATGGGAGCTGTGATGCGCAGTGCACCGGTGCGGTGGATTGTTGTGTGTGATAGAGATTGTGCAAAGAGTGCGCAGCAGGGAATGTGAGTTGCAGGTAAAGTGTAAAAGGAGTGTGCAAAGGTGCATTGAGCGCGCAATAAATGTAGAAGGCAGATAAAGAGCATGGGGAGGGGAGGCGCACGGAGGCGGCTTGAAGCGCAATGAGGCACATTTAGGGCGCACAATGATTGGCGGCTATGGGGAAACAAAAGCGCAGTAGAAATGCAAAAGGCGCACAAAGGCGCACCTAAACGGTCAAAGGTGTGCAAAAGCACATGGAAGCGCGCAAAGGCACACGAAAGCGCACTAAGGTGCACGAAAGCGCACTAAGGCGCATGGAAGCGCACTAGGGTGCGCAAAAGCGCGCTGCACAAAGTGTGCGGAAGCCATCTAGGAGGTGCACACAATCGCAAAAAATGCCGTAGTATGCGCGCAGGGCGATAGGGAGCCGCATCATCTCCTCCCAACTGAAATACTGACTGTCCCCAGGCAGCATCCTTGTCAGCTATTGAAGTGCAAAGCGTGAGCGCCAAGAAAGTGGGTGAGTGGTAAAAGTGAATGTTTGGGATATTTGAAGAGGCCAAGTAAAACGCACAAAAATGCGCATAGCAAAGTGCGCAAGCGCAAACGAAATGCGGAAAACTTGTCCAACCATCACTCTCCTCCTCTCAACTGAAATTTTGACTCTGTCCAAACGGTGAAAGTATGCGAGATAAAAGGAAGCGCACGCCATATGACAAGTTGTATAAAAGGTGAAGGATCCATAGCGGTGCGCAGGGAGCACTAATTGTGTGCCCATCAGCGCTTTCTTCATCCTCTGCGCTATCTCCTTGCACTTCTTCTTCGTCAACTGCTTCTTCGTCTTCTGTGTCCACTACTATGGACTCTTCCATCTCTCTCAACCGCGTTGTGGTGGTATCGAGCACTATGTCAGGAAGCGCAATGGACTTGCGCGCATGGTATGGCAGTAGGCGGAACGCGGCTACTGTATAGCGCCGCCAAAAGTGACCAAGCAAAGCAGATCGCGTTGTATAAAAGCACTTGTGCACAACATTGTTGTGGACATTGCGCATCCATAACCACTCCTTGTGTTTGAAAAATGCGTTTGCATAGCGCATGAGCGCACCATACTCAGAATCCATGAAATCGTTATGGCGCATTAGGGTATCCATCCAAATCCACACCAAATCTAACTTCTCATCCTCTGCATCTGCTGTTGCACTCCTTGGAACTTGGCTATAGTCATCGTCGTAAATAAGCGCACTATTGCGCGCATTTTGCACGTTTTTGTTTGGCTCTGGCTGCATCAGCACAAGTGCTTGCACATCCAAAGACTGTGAAATGGGACGTATCGCATGCATAAATCCATGTAGCACATCAATCCAGTCCTCAAACTCTTCATCCTCTTCTCCCTCTAAGTCCTCTGGCTGCTTCGGCCGATGCGAAAGCCCATCTGGACCATGCACCGCTCCCCTAACATGCACAAGTGCAAAGTGGAATGTAAGGATTGAGACAATCCACCGGTTAATGCTAGCGGATGGTTGGATATCGGGGTTTTGTAGCATGCCCTTGATATAGCGTGCGTCAGTCTCCACAATTAAGTTGCGCACACCTATAATATAAAGGCGCAAATTGCGCAGTGCGCGGTAAAGCCCATAGATCTCTAGCTTCGGTTGTGAAAAGCGCGCTTCTCTGTCGTTGAGCATAATCGAGCCGAACCGGTTGTAAATGCGTGTTTTTGCATCTGCGCTCTTTTGCTGGCAAAGGTAAAAGCCGACCGCTATCTGGGAAGAGTCGACTGCAAGGATAACAGGGAGCTCTGAGGAATAATCGATCAGTTGTAGTGCAGGACACTCTAGCACTGCTTGCTTGATGTCATTTTGCACCGCTATCTGCTCTGGGCCCCATTCAAATGGAGCGTCCTTGCGCATAAGCCTTGTGAGCGCGTTAATGCGGTGCGCATAATTGCGGATATAAATGTGCATTAAACCGACTGTTCCCAAGAATGCGCGCACTTCTGACAGCGTGTGGCATGCGCCCCAATTGCGGATAACATCTACCTTGCCGCGTTTGGGTTTTCTACCTTCTGGGGTGCAATAATGGCCAAGAATGACAAAGTTTTCAGTGCACAAGGTGGATTTCATCCCAGAGAAAGTGCCGCCGCTATATTTCATGCGCTGCACAATGCGGTTCACGTTCCGAAAGTGCTCCCACACAAAGCGCCTTACACCAGGGTTCGCAGTGAGCACTTCGCATGAGCCATCCGGTAAAATGTAGCGCTTCGAAGGCCCCTTGACTGGAACATCGTCAATGTAGGGAACAGTGTAATCTGGTATCTCTGGCTGCAGAATATAGCACACATCATCGTGGAAGATTGGTACTGAGTTTGTCCAACCCATTGGCAATGTAACGAGGCGCATTGCGCCATATGGTGTCTGGAATGTTGTAAGATCGCGCGACGATTCTTTGATTAAGCGCTCGTCGTATCCCACATATAGATCAAGGACGGCGCCGCATGCGCGCCCCGCAAATTGCTCTGCAAGGTGCTCAGGTGTAGGGGTGACGCCGGAATGTTTAATGGTAATGTGATTAAGCGGTTCGAGGCTATGTACGATGCGCAGTGCTTTTCCATCTTTCTTGAGTGTGCAGAACCAGCGCGATCTATATGCCGAATTTGAGTGCTCATAAACACCTGAGTCTATTTTCTTCCGGATAATGGTGCCCACTTTGTCGTATATGCCTGGTGGAATGGGGATGTTGCGCTCTATCCAAGGAGTGTGCGGAATAACTGGGATTTCTACTGGGGGAAAGAACACGGTCTTGAAGCTACCGCGCTCCTCATCGCTCCATGCAAAGGCTTCATTCTGCAAAGACATCAAGTGGTATAAAACCTTTATCTCCTCTGGTAATAGGAAATCAGTGTGGAGCTCCTGGAGCGCTTGCATGCGCTCTTCAGTATAGCGCCCGGTCGGGGTAAATGGTGGCGGATTTGGTAAAAGCACAGGAAGCACTGCTAGCGGATTGCCTATAATGTTGCGCTCGATGCGGAATTCGTTTGGGATGGGTGCAATAACTGGCTTGACTTTTCTAGCAACCGGTTTATACTTCTTCTTGGTCACTATGCCCTTTTGCGGTGCGCGCACCGCTAAATCGATAAAAGTTGTGCGCGCATGTGCACTTTTTGGAAACGCGGCAGGAATAAGCGCCACAGGGTCGATCGAATTTAAGAGCGCCTGCACATGACTGTTGGTACACTGGGATATGTAGAGTTGAGAGATAATAGAGGTGGAAGGAACGGAAGCGGAAAATGGAATAAGCGCAAATGCGGAAATGTCACAAGATTGGGTATCAGAGTCAAATGTTATGATAGTGGCGGCTTCTCCTTGGTCTGAGATCAATTCCTCGAAGCCTTGCAAAAATTTCTTTGCGGGTTATGCTGAATAGCAAAGTGCGGTGTTGCTGGAGCTGGTAAGAAGTGGCGCGGCTTCCCCCTAGGCTTTGTTGGAATGGTGGAGATGGCGCCGGTGTTCGGATCGCAGATTGTAATTGTTTGCGCTTCGTCCACAAAGTTGCGCACAATGGAGCGCGTTAACACGTCGAAGGGGCACCCTAACAGAATATCATAAGCAGGTGAACGGATAACGTGAACTTGCACATAGACAATGATATCCCCAATGTGCGCAGAAATGTTGCGCGCAAGCCCAAGCGACTCATCTACCTCTCCATTGGCTGATTGCATGTATAAACGAATGCGCGGGTCATACTGAAGCCCAAGACGATGGCAGACCGCTTCTGACATTGCGATAATTTGTGAACCTGGATCTAAGATAGCTTCAAAGTACTCTTGGTTGTCGATCAATAAATCAATGGAGCGAAGCGCATGCGACTCTTTAGCGACCTTCAAAACATCGGGGTTTTCAATTTCGCCTGGCTGGAGATGGGTAAGGTACTGTTCAAATGGATCCAAAACAATAGGAAGTGGCCCTGCAATTGCCGCGCTAACTGGTGGTGTCGCATTAAGCATTTTATCTCCTGCAAAAGGCGCGCGCGCTTCACAGTGCGCAAATGGCATAACGCTCGCAAGGTTTGTAGCTACCACTTCTGCACTGGTAGCTGCAATGCACTTTGGGGTAACTTGTTCTCTATGGCGCTGCCTGAGATCGGGCAAAAGGGATAGAAGCTCTTCATGCGAAACCGTAACAGAGGGCGCCTTCATGGCGTGCGCATATACGTCGTCAACAATCTGCGGGTTCTGGATGGGAATGACAGTGCGGTATGATGGCTCTTTGCCTTTGGAAGAGTTAGCTGGTATGTCTGGTTTATCTGCTGCTGCAGGCGCAAAACGCGCCTCAGGAATGTTGGAATAGGGATGTATGGGTGTCTCATCGGGCGCATCAGTTGCGCTCGCAGCGGATTGCAAAGCTGGGGACTCAATACTGTCGGCGGGTGCCATGTCTGTGGTTGTAGAATGCACACCCTCTTGATTGGATGTATTGCACGGTGCGCGCTGCAGAATTTCAATGCCGTCGAAGACTTGCCTCTTGCGAAGCGCCATCAACTCCCTCTCGAGCGCATCAATGCGCTCTTCCTTCATTAGTTGCGCATTTGGTGCGCTTTGCATATAATCTGCTGCAGGAGCTGAAGCGGCAACGTACGTCGACTGTAGAGGTGCAGCTGGAGCTGGACGAGGCGCTATATTGTAGATGAGCTGCGAATTGGTATTAGATGAAAGTCGACCCGTGGCAATCTGCCCTGGGTTGCGCTTATGCCATTCCTCGATGCGCTCACCTAGGAAATTGCCTGGAATAGAACGCGGCACGAATGCGCCACCTGGGAGTACGATGCGCCCTTCCGCATTTCGCCTACACTTCCCTTCGCTAATAAGGCACTCAATTGAAGCGCACTCAGGGATATAGTGCCCTGTCTGACCGCAACCATTGCACTTGTCGTTGTTCGAGCGAGGCACACCATTTCCGCCATCTCTGCGTGATGCGCTCAATGCAGTAACTATCGTCTGTGTCATGTGCTCGAATAAGACTGAAATGTCTTCTGCTTTGACTGCAGGTGCACTAGGTTGTGGCTGGGAAATGGGTGCGCTGGGTGCTGAGTAGGGCGCATACATATCAGGGTTTTGCACTGTGAGCCCAGTAAGTGGCTGGAAATAGCGCGCTGGGCCTTCAAAGATAAAGTCGATCGCATCGCGTATTGCATCTAATGAGTATGGCACATTTGCAGGCTGATTCGGTACTGCAATCGCAAAGCGGCTCAAAATGCGCTCCAGCTGGTCTGGTCGAAACACCCTAACGAACATGCGGCTTTGGTCGTAGCGCGCCAATATGCCTTGCGCAACTAAGTATTCACTAATGTTGAAAAATGCGCGATAATAGCACGCGATTTCTTCTGCAGTTACAAGGCCAACACGTGCGGTCTCACCAATGAGCTTGTCCAGGTCGCTAATACTCCATTTACTGCCATCCCTAGAGCCAGGATAAAGCTTTAGGACAGCGTCTTTGAATGCACCATAGTTGTGCGTCGCGCTATACTCTGGTAGCAGTTTCCAAGTGTCTGCAGTGTCGCTGTCCAAATAGCACACTGTGTGGAACTTCTTATTGGTCTCATCGGTGATGTTACAATCGTGGAGGAGTTGCGCAAGCTCCTCAAAGTACTTCTGGAGTTCGCGTGGTTTTGCAGGGTCAAAGCGCGGCGCATTTTGGTTAGATGCAGATGGCATGTGCATGGTAGCCATAGTAGGTGGGATAAGGTGTGTAGAGTTAAGATCTGGTAAAAGCGCAGCGAAATTCGGAGGTGGGGAAAAATGCGGTGATGCGGACGGAGTTAGGGTAGGTAGGGATGATTCAGGTGAAGGTGGAGGTAAAGACAGCGTGGACGAGTGATGTGTGTTGTTTAGGAAGAGTGATTCAAATACTGGTATTTCCCCAAGCTGGAGCGCAGTTGCTAGCAGCTCGGAATGGAGAGTGCGAAGGTGGTTAATGTTGAAGCGAAGGGTGAGCCAATGGAGGTCTAAAATATGGTCTGATAAACAGAAACCCCTCGTGGTGGGCTCCAGAAAATGATGTGTTCAGTTGGTACTCAGTGCAGAGTCTCAACAGAAGGGGTGAACACTTAACCTACAACTGCAGGCGTTCTCGGGGTGAGGGGGGAGTTCGCTTAGATGGCCTCGGATCGTCCTTCAGGGCATGGAGACTATAGAGAGGCTGGTACAGCGATTTTCAGTGTGCGCACCAGTAGTGTACATGAAAGGGGAGATATGAGCAGTGGCAGAAAAGTGCGCAACGCAAAGAGGCAAAAACATGCAGTGCGGAAAAACACGCAACGAGAGCGCAAAAGTGCGCAACAATGAGGATGATGAAGGCGAGAGGTGTAACAGGACAAAGACGACACTGGAATGTACTGTGAAGGTGGTGCACAGTTTGGGGGTGCAAACAGAGTGAAAGTGCAAGGAGTGGAAAAAGGCGCAGGCGGTGCGCAAAATGTGGCTATGCAAAAGGGTGCGCAAACGGTGCGCAAATGGTGTGCAAATGCGGCTATACGAAGGGCGCACTATGATAGTGCACAGACAAGGATGAAGGACGCAATGCAAGGGATGCAACGCAACAATACGATGAGGGGATGCAAACGATAATGCAAACACGGCTATACGAAGGGCGCACTACGAAGGCGCACGGACTGGATGCTGGTGCACAGACTATGTGCGACGCTGGCTGAGCTATGAACTATGAGGGGGGGGGGAAAGATTCTCTGGATTCTCTATCTGTCTGCTACTATGTACAAATGGCTTATGTGATAAAATGGTGAAATAAAGTATAAAAATAGGAAGTGCCATGCGCTACCCACAAGCGTGTCCATCCGCCCATCTAAACCTGACCGCACTATGCCGCTGCCTCAGCCAATAAGATTTGCGCACCTATAGCTCAATATCCAACTGTTCCGGTGTGATGCGCTATTATTGGTGTGCGCTAAGTCTCGTGCACTCTTCCCAATTAATCCGCTTTGGTGTTATATGTCGCGTGCTGTGCCTTAGTAATAATGGCGTGATTGACCTGTGCCGGTTACCAGATAAGGCGATGCCAATTGGAAATGTGGAAGAACTATAAGGGGATGCTGTGCGAGGCCAAATACTGCCAAAGCGCCTGGATTACATGAAAGCGCCCAAGTGTGCACAGTCCAATGCCAAATAGGTGCAAAGCGGCCCAGTTATGTAAGAATGCGCAGTTCGCTCGTGCCGGAATCGTGGTGTGCCTCAAGTAAATGTGCCAGTAAGATGGGAGCTGTGATGCGCAGTGCACCGGTGCAGTGGATTGTTGTGTGTGATAGAGATTGTGCAAAGAGTGCGCAGCAGGGAATGTGAGTTGCAGGTAAAGTGTAAAAGGAGTGCGCAAAGGTGCATTGAGCGCGCAATAAATGTAGAAGGCAGATAAAGAGCATGGGGAGGGGGGGCGCACGGAGGCGGCTTGAAGCGCAATGAGGCGCATTTAGGGCGCACAATGATTGGCGGCTATGGGGAAACAAAAGCGCAGTAGAAATGCAAAAGGCACACAAAGGCGCACCTAAACGGTCAAAGGCGCGCAAAAGCACATGGAAGTGCGCAAAGGTGCACGAAAGCGCACTAAGGCGCATGGAAGTGCACTAGGGCGCACAAAAGCGCGCTGTGCAAAGTGTGCGGAAGCCATCTAGGAGGTGCACACAATCGCAAAAAATGCCGTAGTATGCGCGCAGGGCGATAGGGAGCCGCATCAGCATAATCAGGGGCGGTGGTTTGGGTAGGGTAGGGTGTGGGTGCTCGTCTCGGCGGAGACTGTGAGACGTAAGGTGGGAGTGGAGGATGTGGGGACGTCGTCATTGGCGTTTCTTCATCTTCTTCGTCGTCGAGCGGTTCTATGATGAATATTTGTTGTGGCATGGGGACCCGTTCTCCGGGTCTGTATCGAAGTGCCTGCTCATCGAGGCTCCTCATTAGTGGGAGCAGGTCGAGATAATATGCTTCTTCAGTCAGTCGTCGGAATACCCGCTGAAGGCGGGAGATAGCTCTGTATGTCTCGAAAAGGTTCTGTGTGGTGCTGTGCAGCAGCGCGCAGTCTTGAGTTACTGATAACAGTCTTTCTTCATTTCTGATGCCGTCCGTGTCTCAGACGAAGCTAAGGATAAGTTCGAAGGTCCTGACTGGGTCAGGGTCGGGTGTGACATTCATAAAGAAGTGTAGAGGGCGGCTCATGATTGTGAGAGGTTGTGGGTGGTCTTGTATTCTCCCAACAGTTCAGCAGCATTTTTTAAATGGATCGCTGGTTCCCAGGTGTTTTCCGCCGTGCTGTATCCCTTCCACTTCACCAGGAATCGAATTCTCTTGCCTGCCCCCCTATGTGCTAAAATAGCCTTAACCTCGTGTTCTTGTTCTCCTTCGATCAGATCCGGTGGCGGAGCAAGGAAGTTTGGTCCGTGGGTCTCGTTTTCCTTGAAGCGTGAGAGAAGAGAGGCGTGGAATACTGGGTGAATTTTTCATTGGGAGGGAAGCCTCAGTTTATAGGCGTGGGGTGAAATTACCTGCGTGATAAGGAAGGGTCCTTCGCGTTTGGGGGCGAGTTTTCTAGTCGGGTACCCTATTTTTAGGTTTTTTGAGTCGAGCCAGACCTTCTCTCCCACTGTGAATGGACGGAATCCCCGTCCGTTTTGTCCGATCATCACTTGTCGGGAGAGTTCATGAGCTGCTAGGGCTTCCCGCCATACATTTCCTAGTTTGGCTATCCGCTGTTCGGTAGCCGGCACGTTTGTTTTCGGGTAAGTCATGGGGATAGCTCTGGGGTGTATTCCCATCATCACGTAAAACGGGGTGTTCTTGATAGCCGAATGGTGCTTTTGATTGTGCGTGAATTCGGCGGTAGTAAGGTGGCTCTTCCATTGCAAAGGTTTGTTCGCACAGAAGATCCGGAGGTAGATCTCTAGTTCTTGATTTACCCTCTTGGTTTCCCCATCAGTCTGAGGGTGGTAGGCCGTGCTCATCGCTAATCTTATCCCCAAAAGTCTCCCCAGTTCCTGGAAAGCATTCGACGCAAAGCGTGGGTCTCGGTCAGAGATAATCTTATCTGGGAGGCCGAATCTCCTGAACACGTTGTGGAGATAGAGGTCGGCTGCTCCCAATGCGTCTATGCTTTTGTTACAGGGGATGAAAATTACCCCCTTAGTAAGTCCATGGTCTACCACGACCATGATTGTGTCACATCCATCGCTTATCGGGAGATCAGTGATGAAGTCCATTGTTACTAGCGCGAATGGTCGAGTGGCGGTTGATTTGATCGGGGATAGTTCCGGTGTTGTCGGGTGGGTGTTTACTTTCATCTGCTGGCAGGTGGCGCAGCTGTCGACATAATTCCGAATGAATATGGTCTTTTCTGGCCACCAGTAGTCTCTCCGCACCAGTTCTAGAGTCTGAAATTGTCCAGGGTGCCCTGTAAGTATGTTATCGTGGTATTTTTCCACGATTTTTCTTCGTAATTCCTTGTCATCTGGGACATAGCATCGGTCTTTGAAAAAGACCGTCCCATCATCTTCCATCTTCCAATCTTCTACCGCCGACTTGATCGGTGGCATTCCTCCTTCTTTGATTGCTCTTACTATCTCCTTAAGCAAGTCGTCTCTCATCATGCTTTCAGTTAGTACTTCCTTTAGCTCGGTATCGATGGTCCGTGTGAAGATCTCATCTTTCAGTAGGGTGATATCGTCATTATCATCGTCAATATCTGGTATGTGATCTCCCCTTTGTGATAAGGCATCTGATTGGATCATCATTTTCCCTGGGACGTGTACTAATTTTAGATTGAATTGTGACAGGAAAAGGCTCCACCTAGCCTGTCGCCGATTCAATTTCCGTGCTGTCCTGAAATACATTAAATTTTTATGATCTGATAAGATTGTTGTCATGTGTTCCGATCCCTGGAGATAGTGTCTCCAGGTCTCGAGTGCCCGTATTATTCCCAATAGCTCCCGATCATAGATCTCGTAGTTTCGCTCGGTGGCTGTCAGGGAGTGGGAGATATACCTGCAAGGGTGCCAATCTCCGTTGGAGTCGGTTTGTTTTAGTATGGCGCCAGTCGCGTATTTCGAGGTGTCGCTTTCGATCATGAATGGTTTCTCTGCATCGGGCATCAGTAATACCGGTGCCTCAGAGAACCTCTTTTTTAGTAAGTCGAATGCCCCTTGGCATTCGTTTGTCCAGTTGAACGGCTGGTCCTTTCTCGTCAAGTCGTTTAGCGGTTTAGTGATCACAGCGAAATTGCCGATGAATCTTCTGTAGAAGTTCCTGAAGCCCAGGAACGATCTAACTCCTTTTACGTTGGTCGGGGCTGGCCAGTCCCTTATTCCGCTTAGCTTAGTGGGGTCCATAGCCAATTGGTTTGGTCGCAGGATCAAGCCAAGGAATTCGACCTCCTGTACATCAAACTTAGACTTTTCCGGTTTTAGGTACAGATCGTTTTCCCTAAGCCTTGCCAGGACTCTTTTCGTTCTCTCCTCGTGCTCTTTCTTGTCTTTGGAGAAGATGAGAATGTCGTCCATGTATATTACCAGCCAGCCTTCGTTCAGCATGTCCCTGAAGATATCGTTCATCATGGCCTGGAAAGTCGCCGGGGAGTTGCAGAGGCTGAAAAACATGACCTTGGGCTTGAACAGCCCCTTGTTGGTCTTAAATGCCGCCTTCCATTCATCTCCCTTTTTGATCCTGACGTTATGATACCCCCATCTGATGTCCAATTTGGTGAACCATCTTGCCCCTTTCAGCTTATCCAGCAGATCGCCGATCAATGGCAGCAGGTATGAGTTTTTGATGGTTTCCTCATTTAGATACTGATAGTCTTGGCACGGCCTGAGGGCGTCAGAGTCCTTCTTTGCTACAAAGAAAAATGGTGACACCATAGGAGATTTGGATGGGGTGATGTATCCTTTTCTCAGGTTATCGTCGATGAATTCGTCCAATTTCTTCTGTTCTGCCGGGGTGATGGGGTAGACCTTGCAGTCCTTTGGGATGAAGTCCAGTTTGAGTTCGATCGCGTGATCCCACGGTCTCAATTCGGGAAACCTTTCCTATGCTGCCTTTTCGAACACGCTTCGATACTCCTTATACTTATCGGGGAGCAGGTCGTCGAGTGACTGTTTCTCTTTGCCATCCTCCTTCTCGTGAGCGAGCCTCTGCGAGACGGAGGTCTTGGCTCGGATGTGGGTGGTATGAGAGAAGACGAATCTGCCGGTCGATCGAGATCGAGTGATGCGCGTGATGTGCCTGAGCTTTTGGTAATTTGGGGGGATGTAGTCGTGTTCGATTGTGAGGGGGGATTCCTCGGTCCTGAATACCCCGATCATTGGTTCCCCCCGGATGTAAGCGAATAAGGCATCCGTTCCATCGTTATTTCCGTTAAGCGATAGGCCGAAGTTGGGTTTGTCCGGTGTGGAGATCGGTGGATCGATCTCGGAGTGGGTGTCCATTGCTGTATCCATTGCTGGGTGTGATCTGCTCCCTTCGAGTTCGTCCGTGGCGCAGAGTCCTCTTGCGAGATGAACCGCCCCGAGCCTACTCTTCACGTGCTTGGTGACGGCGAGGTGGGTTTTTCCGAAGGTCTCCCCAGCACTCCTTTTAGGTAGCCTCTCGAGAGTTGGGCTCAACGTTACTCTCGATACTAGCGGCCCCTTGTCATCTATAGTAAAACTCTGCTTACCAATTGTGGTCCGAGTCCATTCGATCATCGTCCAGATCTTTCCCATAATGGACCTTTCGGTCCGTCTGTCCATGAGGGTCCCCCTCTGCCAGTCGATGGCAGGGTTTCGTCATTGGAGCCAGGTGTATCCCAAGATCATCATCTCGTTTCCCAGCCCTGTTATCAGCATTCTGATTTTCTCCTCCTTTCCTCCGATCTCGGTGTCAATAATGACGTAGTGTGAGATTGTTCCGTTCTTGTTTAGCGTCCCATCGACGTTTTTGGCAAGGATTTTCCTGCTGAATGGGTTCTTTTGTAGGCCGAGTTTTTGGACTACTCGGTGGTCGATGAAGGTTTCTCCCGCCCCCGAGTCGACTAGGGTGGGTATTTCGGCTTTCTTGTTATCTAACAAGCAGTAAACTGGGATGTGCATGGATTGTTTGCTTACGTCAGCTACCAGTACACTCGAGACAACTATCCTGGTGGGCTCTGCTGCCGATGCAGGCCGCTGTCTTAAAAACCCTCCTCTACTATTAAGTCCAATACCTCCTCCTTCTGCTTTTCCTCCAACTCGTTGATGAGTGCTCGGATTTTAGTGTAGTGTTCTCAAGACGTTTTCTTTGTCTCGGTCTTCTTTTCTTCTTTGGCAGGTGGCTCTCTCCCGCCCTTGTGGTCGCTGGCTCTGTGCCCTGTTTTATGACAAATGAAACATCTTCCCTCTTTCATGTGCTTTACCCTCTCTGCATAAGAGAGGCGTGTCGCGTCGATGTCCATGGCATTGGGATCCCTTGAAGAGCTGCTTGCTCCTCCTCCCCCTACCTTGCTGTAAGTCCTCTCTTTTATCGCCTTTGCCCTTCTTAGATGTCCTTCTGCCCTCGCTGCATGCGTATACCATCCCTCGATTGTGTCGGGTGGGTTCTCCATGCCGAAGACTTTGTCGAGGACTCGGTTGTTGAGCCTGTCGACGAAATACTCGATCAGTGCGGCGTCTTCTTTGATTTTGGTGTGGTAAGCAAGGGTTTTGAATTGGGCGATATACTCATCTACTCCCTTTCCTCCTTGCGACAGCGCTCTCAGCTGTGTTCGTGCATTCCCCACGTCATCGATCGGTGAGAATGCCGAGCGCACCTTTGCGATAAACTCCTGGAACGAGTCCCAGGGTTTCGATTCTATATATCTCTCTTCCAAATAAGCCTGTTTCCACGGCCCTGCCGTCCCTCCGTTCATATATGAGAGCATAAACAGGATCTTGTGTCGATCATCGGGAAATGCGGCTGCATTAGCGTCAACATAGGCTCCGCACTCGAGTAGGAAGAGCATCGTTTTAGTTCTATCTCCCGAGTAGTCAGTGGGCGCTCTCATCTTGATCTCGGCTGTGTGAGTGGGGAGAGTGGTGGGTGCAGTAGGAGCGGTGGGAGTAGACGGAGCTGCCATTATGCGTTTGGTGGGGAGCAGTCAGATGATTCTCATAAGAATGATGTCGTTGTGTAGGTGGGCTGCCTAGACTGTGTTTAGTCGGCAGAGTAAAAATCAGCTTGACCTTTTGTTAAAGTCAATACTCCTAGATCAAAGATAAGTCGAGACTCGTAAGTGACGACATCGAGATAGAAGTTCAGTTCGCCGAGGCTCGTAAGCAACGGTTGAGCAAAGACTCAGATCGCACCAGGTTAGGAGTGTAGAAATGACTAGGTCAAGCTGATTGACCAGTCGTACATTCATCGTATAAATACTACAGGTGTAGATCGTAGATACGAATCATGTTAAAGGAACAATAGAGAGGATAATAATGGAAAGACAATAAGGACAATAAGAATCAGTAAGCGTCCGCAGTATATTATGCTAGCGTGAGTCGGTAAAAGCATATTGTAAGGGTGCGTGTCGACGAGATAAAAGGGAACGAACAATAGCGTGAGAGAACCTGAACAGCAGAACAATAGTAACAAAAGAAAATTGAACTCCCACACCTTCTCATAACATTGTATGCCTCTAAAGTTTATTCGCAACATGCCTTGTCATTTCACATCACTCATTACAACCTTTGGATATCAGCAGTGATATTTAGTATCAACTTGCACCCTTCTTCTAGCCTGTGTTATACTTCCTAAGCCTTTTGACAGGTTTTTGTTAGGTTTCCAGGTAGTCTGTGCATCAGTGTCCAGTCTGTGTGCCTTTGTAGTGCACCCTTTGTATAGCCACATTTGCATATCATTTGCATCCCCTCATTGTATTGCTGCATTTCGTCCCTTCATTGCATTCTTTGTCTTCATTTGTGCACTCCTGCAGTGCACCCTTCATATAGCTGCATTTGTGCACCATTTGTGCATTTTATTGTATAGCCACATTTTGTGCACCATTTGCACATTTTTCCACCAGTTGCGCTTGCATCCCACTTGTGCCCCTAGCTTGTGTGTCACCCTTGCAGCACATCTCAGTGCTGTACTTGTCCCACTGGACCTCCTGCTTCTATCTCCCTCATCATTGTGCATTTTTGCCCCTTTGCACTGTGCACTTTTTCACCATTGCGCAAACCTCCCTTTTTGCATACACAACTAGTGTGCACATCAAAAACCATTGTACCAGCCTCTTTGTAGTTTCTGCGCCCTTAAGGATGATCTGAGGCCCTCTAAGCGAACCCCCTCACCCTGAGCATGCCTGCAGCTGTAGGTTTAGTGTTCACCCCTTTCTGTTGAGACTCTGCACTGAGTACCAACTGAACACATTAGTGTTGATGCATGCCAAAGATGGAAAGTTAAAACCCCCAAACACCAGGGAGAGGGTCAATACTGAAGATGAGGGACAGAAGGGAAAACCAAGGTTATCATGTACATGCCTCATAATTCTTTGGTCCAATCTAATTGCATCATCATGGAGAATCAGTCGGAGGGAGAGTAATGCACGACACCAGAAAACAAGGTTCTGTCATATGATTTTGCATAGAAGTGTAAATGGAGATCAGAATGAAAAGGCAGGAAAGGAGAAGGAGTCGATGATGTTCACAAGCTCTAGGTAATGGGTCTTGGGATTGTCGACCTGAGTTCATAAGAAGTTAAACTCATTAGTGGACACATGAATCTCGTGCTCTGTGATTGTCCATGGGTCAGTTCCCTGGACATTGGTGATTGACTGAAGAGGGAGAGTCTTCAAAGATGCATTTGGGTTATTGAGAATATGTAAGGTGGTCTTATCCCATGAAGTTAGCCATCCATAGACAAATTGAAAATGCTCCATGGCCAGCATGAAGTGTCTGAGAGCAGGGAAGGTTAGTGCTGTGATGTAAGAATAATCAGTAGCTTTGGCCATAGTAAAACACAGTGAGGCTGCATCATCAGGAAGATGAGAGTTGTTTACCATTTTGGACATCCTATGGATGATGACACAGTCCAGGTCCAATGAAGCTAAGTCATCCAAGTAGCAATGACTGAGGCTCATGGTGATGGTGGCCTTGAATGGAGACATTGGTCCACCCTGCTTGGTGACTGTTGGAGCAGACTACATATGCTGCACAGAGGAAGAAACAACACGTTTTTTATAACCTACCTGGGGTTTAGTTAGTCTTAGAGCTAGGGTTTAGCAGAGGTAAGAACACTGTATATCTACTACAGTACAGGTTCTCCTTATATACATAATAGTAAGGATGTCACATGACTCAGGAATGTGTTTACCACATGTATGCGCAGTAAGCACAGTAACATGTGTGTGCTGCATGCATTGCCTCATGTATGCAGCATGCATCAGAATTTAATTTCAACACCCCCCCTCAAACTGTACAGCGATTCAAGCAGCTAAGTATAAATCTCGAAAGTAATTCTGAGAGAGTCTGTAAATTTCCTGAATAAGACAGCGCCAAGGTTCTTTGTGAACATGTCAGCCAAATTATCACTTCCAGGAATGAAAATGACTGTGACTTTGTCATTTTCTATGCATTCGTGGGTATAGTGGTAGCGAATGTCTATATGTTTTGTCCTTCTTTCCTGGACTGGATTTGATCCAATGAAGATGGATCCCTGATTGTCAGCACAGATTGGTATGCGCTTCAGTATATATCCGAGTTCCTGGAATAAGGACTCTATCCACACTATCTGTCAACAAGTATCGGAGAGAGCCATATATTTGGCTTCTGTGGATGACAGTGCTACAGTTTTTTGTAAACGGGACTGCCAGCACACAATGCCACTTGCTAGAGTAGCAAAGTAACCCATTGTAGATTGGCGTTTGACAGTGTCAGCTGCCCAATCAGAATCTGTGAAGGCCTGTAGCCCCTCAGACTTCTCGCCATCGTAAACAATGTTATATTTCTGGGTTCCCACCAGATAGCACATGATGTACATTGCTTTGTCTAGATGTTCTTGGCTAGGATTAGCCAAGAATTGCGACATCTTGATTACTGCATAAGCGATATCAGGTCGAGTTCCAAGCATCAGATACAATAAAGATCCGATCACAGACTGATATTTTGATCTAAGCACCATGTTGGGCATTGCTGTGTTTTCTGACAGTCTGTAACCAGTCAGGAGTGGAGTGGGGGTCGCTTTGGCATTTGTCATCTCGAATCTCTCAAGCACTTTGGCAAGATATTCAGTTTGATCGAGTTTGACTTTGCTTGCAGTCTGGGTGATGTGCATGCCTAAGAATTCCATGACTTTTTCAGTACTATGGCACTCCCAATGCTTCAGACAAGCATTTTTCTTTTCATCCACAAGTTTCTTGTTCTTCCCCATGAAGAAGCCATCATCAACATAGATGAGTGCAATAACAATGCTGCCTGTTTTAGAATCCTTGTGTATGAAAATGCCGGCATCGGAGCTGGCATGCACAAACCCAATGGTGTGCATGAATGCCTCTAGCTCTTTCCAACATGCAAGTGAGGCCTGTTTAAGGCCATACAATGCTCGGCATAAGTGCATTACTTTGCGCTCTTTTCCCTCGAGTCTGAAACCCTAGGGTTGATCCATATAGATCTCCTCATCTAGTTTGCCATATAAAAATGCGGTTTTTACATCTATGCCAGTCATATACATGCCCTCTATAGACACAAGTGCAAACATGAGGCGTACAGTCTCGTAGCGGACTACTGGTGAGAAAATCTCATCAAAGTCAACACCTTCGACTTGTGAAAAGCCTTTGGCCATGAGTCTGGCTTGTTTTCTTCCATCCGAGTTTATGGAGAAAACCCATCTATTTTTGATCATTTTTTGATCATGTGGAAGATCGACGATGTCATAGACTTGTCTTTTATGAAGAGCCTCTAATTCTTCATGACAAGCTTGTTTCCACTCACGTTGCTGCTGCTGTGGTAGGCATGCAATATTGTGAAATTGGTTTGGAACTTGGCTTATTTCGCTCGATGGTTTGACTGCTTTTGACAACAGCCAGCGAATAAGCTTATCTCCTCCTTCCTTGGTTATCTTTTTAATATAACCTGCTTTGTCCAGTTCCCCCATTGGGTGATCATGTTCTTGATCATTGGAATTGGGCACACTCTCATGGGGTGCCAAACTCGGTCCAGAAACTGGTTCTTTCTGTTGAGATTGTGGTCGTGTTCAGTTATGATCTGAATCTTGACCCACAGATCTCTTCAAATATCGATCACATGCAATGTCTCTCTCTATGTCAGAGGGGAGTTGCTTCTCTCCATAGGTATTGCCAGGACGGTTTGGGATGTTCCTCTGCCTGCCTGATCGATGGGGCAATTGCTGCCATTCCTGTTAATCATCACATCTTGGATGAAAGTCCTCAGTGATTACTGGAGGTGGCGGAGGAGGAGCATCAGTCACATCATCATGTGCCTTTTGCTCACTTGGTACATCATCATTATGATTTTCTGATGATGGAGGAAGGGACAGATCTTGTGGCAGTATAGAATCATTGCCATCCATTCCAGATGAGTGGTCATCATCGTCTGGTTCTGGAGGTGGAAAATTACCAAGGTCTGTATTGGCAGGAGTTTTAGCTCTGGGACAGTATGGGAACAACATTTCATCAAATAGTGCCATAGCACCAATGAATATTGCACCACTAGGTCACATGAAACGATATGCTTTAATGCCATCTTCTAATCCAAGGTACGTCATTAACTCCGATCGAGGAGCTAATGTGTTTGGATGCTTCTCCTTGGGTAGATAGACGTAAGCACCACAACCGAAAACCTTCAGATCATTTAGATCTGGGTGGACCTTTGTCAGGTCCTCAACCAGTGTCAGCCATTTTAGGTGCCTTATCGGGGTTTGGTTGTATAGGTGTGTTGCTTGTTCAATGCAAAATTTTCACCATAATTGTGGTAGACGTGCAGTAAATTGCAGGGTTTGCAACTTTTCCATTATTGTCCTTATGGCACGCTCTGCGCGCCCATTCTGTTGGTGAACATGGGGTGTGGACATTTCTATTTTGATGCCAAAGTCCTTGAGCACATTTTGTAGCTCACGATCTTTGAACTCCCCCCCTGGATCAACATGCCAGTGCTTGATTGTAGCACCATACTGTGTCAAAGCCACTGCCCAAAATTGTCTGATGGCTGCAGCAGTGTCAGATTTCTTTTTAAGGCATTGGACCCAGATATGTGACATCTTGTCATCCAGAAATACAATAAAGTATTTATGTTTATGGTATGATAGTACTGGGAGTTCCTTCAGATCAGAATGTATTAATTCAAAGGGTCTTTCTGCACATGAATCTGATTCAGGAAAAGATTTTGAGGTCATTTTCCCTTTAGTGCACCCTGGACATATAATTTTGTCTTTAGGAATAATTAAATTCCTCAGGAATTTTATGGTGCTATTAGGCATCTTCCCTAGTGCCTCTTTGGATGGGTGTCCAAGTTGCCTATGCCAAGTCAAGTAGTCTGTGATGTACATCATTGCGACATTGATTTCCTTGGTGCTCAATATATGAGTCTGAGCCCAATAAATAGTGTCACATTTTATAAGAGGGATGCAATCCATAATTGGGTTTCTTTGCTTGAAAAATGAAATGTGTGCGGAGGAACCATGCACATCACTTCTGTCTTGCAAGAAGATGCCCATTGACAGTAATCGAGCATTACAGTCAGGTATGTAGTAGATGGGGTATAATTGCATTTCATGCATCTCTGACTTCCTGTGACATACTATCTGATGTCTAATGAAGACTGCTCCTTTCCCTACTATATGAGTAGTACCCATGGCCATTTGAACCAGGGTAGAGTCCTTTCTCGGTAAAGGCTCATAAGAAGCAAAATCTTTCATTTCACCAGTGAAGTATTTCGATGTGCCTGAATCCATGATCCAGTCAGCACCTTTCTTACAATCTTCCTTTACACACATAACACATTCATTAAGATGTAAATAGCTCAATGATACATTCAGTAGCAGTAAAATTTCACATGAAAAGTTCGCTGTGATTATTGGAATGTTAATTCTTGTGCTTGTGGCAGGGAAAAAGACTGACCTTTTATCATATGTACCTGTTTCAAGTGGTTCATCGATGAGCATTTTGTCGATGGCTTTCCATACTTCCTCATCAGAAACCGCAGGCTCTGATCCAAGGGAGACACTATCATCTTCTACCTCTACGATCCTCGGTTCTGGTTCAATCCTCCTCCTCTTACCTTCTCACACCGTTAGGTGCTCTTCCAGCGGTCACAGATTTTTTGCACTGCATGGGAGATTCATTTGCTCGAGGGTGTCTCGACCCTGCTGATATTCAGTGTAGACCGAATGAGAGGTAGAGGCCACGCCCATGTATGCCTGTGCAGGCAGTCAGCAGCGAGGATCTCTTGTGGGAGTATGTTCACACTTCTTGATGCACTGGATGAGCAACATCGGTGGTATGATGGTGCCATTACCATTTATAGTAGTAAAGGCATTTGAGGCGAGGTGGGTATGTTTCTCTTTAGACTTACCATTATCTCCATTGTTGTTTTGAGGCTGCCATTTGGTGTTTCCCCCTTTGCATTTGATAGTGGAAAGCTTGGTGGCCTGAGGTGGGCCAGTGGGCTTTCCAACTGCTGTGTGCCATGAGGCTTCAGTGACAATAGAGTCCTTGACATGTTTAAATGTCAAGGCTCTAGTAGCAGTCATGTTAAGGACCGTAGCGGACAGAGAATCATACTCATGTGGCATTGCAGTGAGTAGAATCATCGCCTGAACTAGTTTGGGGATGGCAACATTGGCAGCCATAAGGCACTCAAATTTGTCAGCCATCTTGGCAATCTCTGGCATGGGATTCACAGCCGGAATTTTGATTGCGATTGCAGACCTAAAGTCTGCAAAGACTTGGGAGGGGCCATTGACACCATAATCGGTGTGGATGAGATCCCACACCTCCTCAGCAGTGTCCTTGGTGTTGGCATGCTGCTGAATAGAGGGGGCCAGGTGGAGCACTAGGCTACCAATAGCCTGGTCATTCTTGTTGCTCCAGGTCTGGAGCTTGGCATTAGCATTCACTACTAGTGCAGCATTCGTCACTGTCAAAGGAGGCACCAGAGGTGGTTTTAGTTCCATCCTGCTAGTTATTTGCCAGAGGCCCTGAGACCTGAGCCACACCTTCATTGAGTCAGCCCATTGAATGTAGTTAGAGCCATTGAAAGTTTGTACAAGTTTTTCAAGAGTTGAAGACATGATGTTGTAGTGGCAGCTGGTAAAAGCACTCAATCAGTCCTCCATTCAAGAAAACACGTTCCATAATCTCAGGCAAAAACACTCCTTCAGAGTGGTTAACCCTAGTCAACCTGGGTTTTTAAATGCAGCTCGCAGGGAGTGCAATGCAGCTCATGAAGAGCGCAAGGTTACAATTTGGAGACAATGAAGTCAATGTCATTCGCAGCCAGTTAAGGCATGTTCGTGATGTGCCCAGCAGGGCCCATAACCTGTTGGAGCAGACTACATACGCTGCACAGAGGAAGAGACAACACATTGATATGGCTCCCTATCGCCCTGCATGCATACTATGGCATTTTTTGTGATTGTGCACACCTCCTAGATGGCTTCTGCACACTTTGTGCAGCATGCTTTTGTGCACCTTCATGCACTTTTGTGTGCCTTTGCATGCTTCCATGCATTTTTGTGCACCTTTGACCATTTAGGTGTGCCTTTGTGCACCTTTGACCATTTAGGTGCGCCTTTGTGTGCCTTTTGCATTTCTACTGCGCTTTTGGTTCCCCCATAGCTGCCAATTGTCATGTGCTCTAAATGCACCTTGTTGTGCTTCAAACCGCCTGCGTGCACCCCCTCCACACTCCTTATCTGCCTTCCACATTTATTGCACACTCCTTTTATGCTTTACCTGCAACTCACATTCCCTGCTATGCACTCATTGCACAATCCCTATCACACACACAACAATCCACCACATCAGTTGTGCTGCGCATTGCAGCTCCCATCTTACTGGCACATTTATTCAAGGTGCATTATGATTCCAACATGAGCAAACTGCACGTTCTCACATAATCAGGGTGCTTTGCACCTATTTGGCATTGGACCATGTGCACTTGGTGCTTTCACATAATCCTGGCACTTTGGTGGTATTTGGCCTTTTACAGCATCTCCTTATAGTTCTTCCACATTTTCAATCGGTATCACCTTATCTGGTAACTAGCACAGGTTGATCACATCATTATTACTAAGGTGCAGCATGCGACACATAACACCGAAGTGGATTAATTGGGAAAAGCGCACGAGACTTAGAGTGCACCAAAAATAGCGCATCATACTGGCACAGTTGGATATTGGGCTATAGGTGTGCAAATCTTATTGGCTGAGGCAGTGGCATAGTGCAGTCAGGTTTAGATGGGCGAATGGATGCACTTGTGGGTAGCACATGGCACTTTCTATTTTTACACTTTATTTTACTGTTTTTATCACATAAGCCATTTGTACATAGTAGGCAGACAGATAGAGAATCCAGAGGATCTTTCCCCCCCTCATAGTTTATAGCTCAGTCAGCGTCGCACATAGTCTGTGCACCAGCATCCAGTATGTGTGCCTTTGTAGTGCGCCCTTCATATAGCTGCATTTGCATATCGTTTGCATCCCCTCATCATATTGTTGTGTTTCGTCCCTGCATTGCATCCTTCGTCCTCATTCGTGCACTCATACAGTGCGCCCTTCATATAGCTGCATTTGTGCACCATTTGCACCTTTTCCTGCCCCTTGCGCTTTCATCCCATTTGTGTCCCCAACCTATGCACCACCTTCACAGCACATCCCAGTGTTGTCTTCATCCCACTACACCTCCTGCCTTCATCACCCTCATCATTGCACACTTTTGCACTCCCGTTGCACATTTTTCTGCACTGCGCGTTTTTGCCCCTTTGCATTGCACACTTTCCTGCCACTGTGCATATCTCCCCTTTAGCATACACAACTAGTGCACACATTGAAAACTGCTGTACCAGCCTCTCCATAGTCTCTGCACCCTGAAGGACGATCCGAGGCCCTCTAAGTGAACTCCCCCCTCACCCTGAGCATGCCTGCAGTAGTAGGTTAAGTGTTCACCCCTTCCGTTGAGACTCTGTACTGAGTACCAACTGAACACATCATTTCTGGAGCCCACCATGAGGGGTTTCTGTTTATCAGACTGTATTTTAGACCTCCATTGGCTCGCCCTTCACTTCAACATTAACCACCTTCACACTCTCCATTCTGAGCTGTTAGCAACTGTGCTCCAGCTTGAGGAAATACCAGTATTCGAATCACTCTTCCTAAACAACACACATCACTCGTCCACACTGTCTTTACCTCCACCTTCACCTGAATCATCCCTACCTACCATAACTCTGTCCGCATCACTGCATTCTTCTCCGCCTTTGCATTTCGCTGCACTTTTACCAGGTCTTAACTCTACACACCTTATTCCACCTACCATGGCCACCATGCACATGCCATCTGCATCTAACCAAAACGTGCTGCATTTTGACCCTGCAAAACCACGCGAACTCCAGAAGTACTTTGAGAAGCTTGCGCAACTCCTCTGCAATTATAATGTCACTGATGAGACTGATAAGAAGTTCCACACTGTGCACTATTTGGACAGCGACACTGCAGACACTTGGAAACTGCTATTGGAGTATAGCGTGATGCACAACTATGGTGCATTCAAAGACGCTGTCCTAAAGCTTTATTTTAGCTCTAGGGATGGCAGTAAATGGAGTATTAGTGACCTGGACAAGCTTATTGGTGAGACTGCGTGCATTGGCCTTGTAACTGCAGAAGAAATTGCGTGCTATTATCACGCATTTTTCAACATTAGTGAATACTTAGTTGCGCAAGGTACAGTGACTCACAAAACTGAGTCAATGTTTTGGACTTTTTGATTCATTGTTGAATAGCTTCCCATAAACAACAAAACCAAACAAGGTATTGGTGTACCAAATAACATACATGATCAGGGCTACCAAACAGACAAAGAATTATGTAATTTTAATCATCCCTCATGGAGATATGATTATTTTAATTCAGGGACTCATTGACTCAGTTTTGTGAGGAGTAGTCAGAAATATTAGAATCTGATGCTCCACCAACTGTATAATGTCAAAAACTTGACAGATGGTTTCTAAGGTGATGTGATCCTTGATAGGACCTTAAATTATAGTATTTAATTAGGACTAGCATTCTTCATACTTCAATATTCTCCAATGCATCCCATCTCCTCTGCTCAGAAGGAAAACATTCTTTCCCTGGCCTCCAATCATTATTTAACCCACAATATTGCCTCTAAACTCAACCTCAGCCAGTCTAGTGTATCCAGAACACTCAGGGCTCTCCATCCAAACCTGGATTCCCCCTCTGGTGGTCATCCTTCTAAGCTCTCATCTACCTCTCAGAGAGCCATCCTTACCCAAATCACCACTGGCAAGGCTGCAAATGCTGTTCAGGCCACCCATTACATCAACAGCATCATCCCCACTCCAGTCTCCTCAGAAACAGTCAGAAGAGTTCTCAGAAAAAACTCATTCAAGGCTGTGGTGAAGAAGAAAAAGCCTTTGCTTAGTATAAGGCATAGGAAAGCAAGATTGGCTTTTGCTCAGAAGTATAGAGAGTGGACTGTGGAGGACTGGAGAAGGGTTATTTGGTCAAATAAGACTAAAATTAACAGGTTTGGGTCAGATGGGAGAGAGTGGGTTTGGAAACAGAAGGGAGAGGGGCTGATTGAGAGAGAGGTGCAGGGAACTGTCAAATTTGGGGGAGGAAACATTATGGTATGGGGGTGTATGGGATGGAATGGAGTGGGGCATCTTGCAGAGGTTGAAGGGAGGATGAATGCTGACCAGTATGTGTCCATTTTGAAGGACCATATGCTGCCTAGCTTGGAGGAGAGTGGAATTTCTGGAGAAGAGGTGATTTTTCAACAAGACAATGACCCCAAGCATACCTCAAAAAAGGCCAAGAAATGGATGGAGAATAACAATATTACTCTTCTGGATTGGCCTGCCCAATCTCCAGACCTCAGCCCTATTGAACATCAATGGGTTCACCTCAAGAACCAGTTAGACAAGTATCCAACAGCGCCAAAAGGAATTTGGGAGTTATGGGAAAGAGTAGTGGAAGAGTGGAATAATATTCCATCAGAGGTGTGTCAGAATTTGATTGAAAGCATGCCTAGAAGGTTGGGAGCAGTTATTAAGGCCAAGGGAGGTCATACAAAATACTAGAATTACAATTTATCATAATATTGATACCACCTCACAAAACTAAGTCAATGAGTCCCTGAATTAAAATGATCATATCTCCATGAGGGATGATTAAAATTACATAATTCTTTGTTTGTTTGGTAGCCCTGATCATGTATGTTATTTGGTACACCAATACATTGTTTGGTTTTGTTGTTTATGGAAAGTTATTCAACAATAAATTAAAAAGTGCAAAACATTGACTCAGTTTTGTGAGTCACTGTATATTGGCATGCTATGACCAAAGCTGCATGTTCATTAGGGTGTTTCGACCAGACCAGCTCAAGCACATTTTGAGTTGCTTTGCGATGGCAGTACCGAATCAGCCTGAAAATGTGCCATACTCACTAGATGCAATATGCGATGTGATTGACTTTATCTTTGAAGGCCCAGGGTGCTATTTCCAGCCACTTACTGGGCTCACAGCACAAAACCCCGATATGTATGCGCCCTACTCAGCACACAGTGCACCCATTTCCCAGCCACAACCTAGCGCACCCACAGTCAAAGCAGAAGACATCTCAGTCTTATTCAAATGCATGACACAGATGATAGTTACTGCATTGAGTGCATCGTGCAGAGATGGCAGAAATGGCGCACCTCGCTCAAACAATGACAAGTGCAATGGTTGCAGTCAGACAGGGCATTATATCCCTGAGTGCGCTTCAATTGAGCACCTTATTAGCGAAGGAAAGTGTAGGCGAAATGTAGAAGGGCGCATCGTACTCCCAGGTGGCGCATTCATGCTGTGTTCTATTCCAGGCAACTTCTTGGGCGAGCGCATCGAGGAATGGCATAAGCATAACCCAGGGCAGATAGCCACTGGTCGACTTTCATTTAATACCAATTCAGAGCTCATCTATAATATAGCACCTTGTCCAGCTCCAGCAGCACCTTTACAGTCGACATACGTTGCCACTTCAGCGCCTGCAGCAGATTATATGCGAAGTGCACCAAATGTGCAACTAATGAAGGAAGAGCACATTGATGCACTCAAGCGGGAGTTGATGGCGCTTTAGAAGAGGCAAGTCTTTGACGGCATCAAAATTCTGTGGCACGCACCACACAATACATCCAATCAAGAGAGCGCACATTCTACAACCACAGACATTGTGCCTGCCAACAGTATTGAGTCCCCAGTATTGCAACCCACTGCGAAACGCCCTCCATCATGTGCAACTTTGCAGATGAAGCGCAAACGATTATGATCTGCGATCCGAACACAGGCACCATCTCCACCATTCCAACAAAGCCTAGGGGGAAGCCACGCCACTTCTTACCAGCTCCAGCAACACTGCACTTTGCTATTCAGCATAACCCACAAAGAAATTTTCACCAGGCTTCAAGGAATTGATCGCAGACCAAGGAGAAGCTGCCACTATCATAACATTTGACTCTGATACCCAATCTTGTGATGTTTCCACATTTGCGCTTATTCCATTTTCCACTTCCATTCCTTTGACCTCTATTATCTCTCAACTCTACCTATCCCAGTGTACCAACAGTCATGCGCAGGCACTCTTAAATTCAATTGACCCCGTGGCGCTTATTCCAGCCACATTTCCAAAAAGCGCACATGTGCATGCAACTTTTATTGATTTAGTGGCATGCACACCCAAAAAGAGCATAGTAACCAAGAAGAAGTATAAACTGGTTGCTAGAAAAGTCAAACCAGTTATTGCGCCCATCCCAAATGAATTCCGCATCGAGTGCAACATTATAGGTGATCCACTAGCGGCACTTCCTGCGCTTTTACCAAACCCACCACGATTTACCCCGACCAGGTGCTATACTGAAGAGCGCATGCAAGCACTCCAAAAGCACCACACTGATTTCTTATTACCAGAGGAGATGAGGGTTTTACACCACTTGATGTCTTTGCAGAACAAAGCCTTTGCATAAAGCGATGAGGAGCATGGCAGCTTGAAGACCACATTCTTTCCCCCAGTAGAAATCCAGGTTATTCCACACACCCCTTGGATAGAGCACAACATCCCCATTCCACCAGGCATGTATGATGAAGTTTGCGCTATTATCCAGAAGAAGATAGACTCAGGTGTTTATGAGCACTCAAATTCGGAGTATAGATCATGCTGGTTCTGCACACTCAAGAAAGATGGGAAAGTGCTGCACATCGTACATAGCCTCGAGCCGCTTAATCGCATTACCATTAAACACTCTGGCATTACCCCTATACCTGAGCACCTTGCAGAGCAGTTTGTGGGGCGTGCATGCAGCGCCATCCTTGATCTATATGTGGGATATGACGAATGCTTAATCAAAGAATCGTTGCATGACTTTATGACATTCCAGACACCATATGGCACAATGCACCTCGTTACATTGCCAATGGGTTGGACAAACTCGGTACCAATCTTCCACAACGATGTGTGCTATATTCTGCAGCCAGAGACTCTGGATTACACCATTCCTTATATCGACAATGTCCCAGTCAAGGGGCCTTCAAAGCACTACATTTTACTGGATGGCTCATGTGAAGTGCCTCACTGCAAACCCTGGCATAAGGCACTTTGTGTGGGAGCACTTCCAGAATGTGAACCGCATTGTGCAGTGCATGAAACATAGTGGTGGCACTTTCTCTGGGATGAAATCCACACTGTGCACTGAGAACTTCATCATCCTTGGCCATTACTGCACACCAGAAGGTAGAAAACCCAAACATGACAAGGTAGACATTATCCGCAATTGGGGCGCATGCCACATGCTTTCAGAAGTGCATGCATTCTTGGGAACAGTCAGTTTAATGCACATTTATATCCGCTGATGAGTTCAGTTGGTACTCAGTGCAGAGTCTCAACAGAAGGGTGAACACTTAACCTACAACTGCAGGCGTGCTCGGGGTGAGGGGGGAGTTCGCTTAGAGGGCCTCGGATCGTCCTTCAGGGCACGGAGACTATAGAGAGGCTGGTACAGCGATTTTCAGTGTGCGCACTAGTAGTGTACGTGAAAGAGGAGATATGCGCAGTGGCAGAAAAGTGCGCAACGCAAAGAGGCAAAAACGCGCAGTGCAGAAAAATGCGCAACAAGAGCGCAAAAGTGCGCAACGATGAGGGTGATGAAGGTGGGAGGTGTAACAGGACAAAGACGACACTGGAATGTACTGTGAAGGTGGTGCACAGTTTGGGGGTGCAAACAGAGTGAAAGCGCAAGGAGCGGAAAAAGGTGCAGGCGGTGCACAAAATGCGGCTATGCAAAAAGGGTGCGCAAACGGTGCGCAAACGCGGCTATACGAAGGGCACACTACGATAGTGCACAGACAAGGATGAAGGACGCAATGCAAGGGACGAAACACAACAATACGATGAGGGGACGCAAACGATAATGCAAACACGGCTATACGAAGGGCGCACTACAAAGGCGCATGGACTGGACACTGGTGCACAGACTATGTGCGACGCTGACTGAGCTATGAACTATGAGGGGGGGGGGGGAAGATTCTCTGGATTCTCTATCTGTCTGCTACTATGTACAAATGGCTTATGTGATAAAATGGTGAAATAAAGTATAAAAATAGGAAGCGCCATGCGCTACCCACAAGCGCGTCCATTTGCCCATCTAAACCTGACCGCACTATGCCGCTGCCTCAGTCAATAAGATTTGCGCACCTATAGCTCAATATCCAACTGTTCCAGTGTGATGCGCTATTATTGGTGCACGCTAAGTCTCGTGCGCTCTTCCCAATTAATCCGCTTTGGTGTTATATGTCGCGTGCTGCGCCTTAGTAATAATGGCGTGATCGACCTGTGCCGGTTACCAGATAAGGCGATGCCGATTGGAAATGTGGAAGAACTAAAAGGGGATGCTGTGCGAGACCAAATACTGCCAAAGCGCCTGGGTTACGTGAAAGCGCCCAAGTGCGCACAGTCCAATGCCAAATAGGCACAAAGCGGCCCAGTTATGTAAGAATGCGCAGTTCGCTCGTGCTGGAATCGTGGTATGCCTCAAGTAAATGTGCCAGTAAGATGGGAGCTGTGATGCACAGTGCACCGGTGCAGTGGATTGTTGTGTGTGATAGAGATTGTGCAAAGAGTGCGCAGCAGGGAATGTGAGTTGCAGGTAAAGTGTAAAAGGAGTGCGCAAAGGCGCATCGAGCACGCAATAAATGTAGAAGGCAGATAAGGAGCGTGGGGGGGGTGCATGAAGGCGGCTTGAAGTGCAATGAGGCGCATTTAGGGCGCACAATGATTGGCGGCTATGGGGAAACAAAAGCGCAGTAGAAATGCAAAAGGCGCACAAAGGTGCACCTAAACGGTCAAAGGCACAGAAAAGCGCATGGAAGCGCGCTGCACAAAGTGTGCAGAAGCCATCTAAGAGGTGCACACAATCGCAAAAAATGCCGTAGTATGCGCGCAGGGCGATAGGGAGCCATATCACCGCAATTATGTGCACCACGTTAATGCACTCACAAGGCTTATGCGCAAGGACGCTCCATTTGAATGGGGCCCAGAGCAGATAGCGGCGCAAAATGACATCAAGCAAGCAGTACTAAAGTGTCCTGCGCTACAACCGATCAATTATTCCTCAGAACTCCCTGTTATCCTTGTGGTTGACACTTCCCAGATAGCAATCAGCTTTTACCTTTGCCAGCAAAAGAGCACAGATGCAAAAATGTGCATTTACAACTAGTTTGGCTCAATTACACTCAACGACAGAGAAGTGCACTTTTCACAACTGAAGCTAGAGATCTATGGGCTTTACCATGCACTGTGCAGTTTGCGCCTTTATATTATAGGTGTGCACAACTTAATTGTTGAGACTGATGCATGCTATATCAAGGGCATGCTACAAAACCCTGATATCCAACCATCCACTAGCATTAACTGGTGGATTGTGTCAATCCTTACATTCCATTTTACACTCATACATGTTAGGGGAGTGGTGCATGGTCCAGATGGACTTTTGCATTGGCCAAAGCAGCTGAAGAACTTAGAAGGAGAAGAAGATGAAGAGTTTGAGGATTGGATTGATGTGCTACATGGCTTTATGCATGCGATACATCCTGTTTCACAGTCCTTTGATGTGCAAGCACTCATGCTAACACAGCCAGAGCCAGGCACAAATGTGCAAAATGTGCAAAATGTGTGCAATAGTGTGCTTATTTACAACAATGACTATAGCCAAGTTCTGAGGAGTGCAATAGCAGATGCAGAGGATGAGAAGTTAGATTTGGTGTGGATTTGGATGGATACCCTAATGCGCCCTAGCAACTTCACAGATTCCAAGTACAGCATGCTCATGCACTACGCGAGCATGTTTTTCAAAGACAAGATGTGCCTATGGAAGCGCAATGTGCATGGCGCTCACCACCTTGTTATTTGGCAGTCTAGATGCTTACCGATATTGTGCACCATCCACGACAACATTGGACACAAACACTTTTATGTGATGTGCTCTGCATTGCTCGAGCACTTTTGGTGGCCGCACATTATGAACAACATTGTTTGGTGCACAAATCTTATTGGCTGAGGCAGTGGCATAGTGCAGTCAGGTTTAGATGGGCGAATGGATGTGCTTGTGGGTAGCGCATGGCACTTTCTATTTTTACACTTTATTTTACCGTTTTTATCACATAAGCCATTTGTACATAGTAGGCAGACAGATAGAGAATCCACAGGATCTTTCCCCCCCTCATAGTTCATAGTTCAGTCAGCGTCGCACATAGTCTGTGCACCAGCGTCCAGTCTGTGCGCCCTTGTAGTGCGCCCTTCGTATAGCCGCATTTGCATATTGTTTGCATCCCCTCATCATATTGTTGCATTTCATCCCTCCGTTGCATCCTTCATCCTCATTCGTGCACTCTTACAGTGGGCCCTTCATATAGCCACATTTGCACACTGTCTGTGCACTTATTTGCATAGCCACATTTTGTGCACTGTTAGCACCTTTTTCCGCCCCTTGCGCTTTCATCCCATTTGTGTCCCCAACCTGTGCACCACCTTCACAGCACATCCCAGTGTTGGATTTTTTCCACTACACCTCCCGCCTTCATCATCCTCATCATTGTGCACTTTTGTGCTCCCATTGCATGTTTTTCTGCACTGCGCATTTTTGCCCCTTTGCATTGCACACTTTCCTGCCACTGTGCATATCTCCCCTTTAGCATACACAATTAGTGCGCACATTGAAAACTGCCATACCAGCCTCTCTATAGTCTCTGTGCCCCGAAGGATGATCTAAGGCCCTCAAAATGAACTCCCCCCTCACCCTGAGCATGCCTGCAGTTGTAGGTTAAGTGTTCACCCCTTCCATTGAGACTCTGCACTGAGTACCAACAGAACACATCACCACACTTACAATAATGCACTCGCCACGACTTCTATCAGTCGCAAGATTGACAAGTCAGTCAATAAGGGCGAAGAGGCTGTGAATGATGGCATTGGTCACTATGTCTACAAACTCCATGGCGAGCTGTCCCACAAAATTGGATCTCTTCTTCCACCAGAGGGAGAACCTCCTGTTTATGCTCAGCTATATATTTATGATCCTGCTGATGCAGTCAACTTTCACATGGCCAATGCCTGGAACACTTACCTCCATTACCACACTTTGCTCACTCTTCAGGCCATGCTCCACTGTCACCATCCAGCAGTTCAGATGTACAAGCAGGCTCATGAGCTCACCAGGAACTTGCCTCCGTACCAGCAGTGCAAGATAGCTTTGCATTTCAATCAATCCTGTAACCATTACCGCTACAATCTGCCCGATGCTACCAACAATGAGATTGCTGTCATTCTTCCAGGTGATGGCGATCAGCCAGAGAGCACATGCGACATCATTCTCTACTGCAGGCATGGCCCTCCCTTCAGTGCATCAGTGACATCTATCCCCTCTATCTGGCCCTTCACTATGTTTTGCTGTTTCCTACTGGCCAGCTCCAATGGCACCCTCAAATTGAGTATGCAGCTGTCGATGCCAACAACCGAGGTGGTGCCAGAGTTCACAAACATGTCTCCAAATCTGAATTCTACTGCTATCGCCTCCACCTTCGACTGCCTGCTATCGAGCCCCAGCATATCTTTCTGACCGGAAAGCTCTTTCAGGAGATTGTGTGTGATGGATGGGCCACTGCTGAGCAGGATCGATTATGCTAGATTTTGATGAATCAGGACACCATTTATGGTGAAGTCTATGTTGGCCTGGCAGATGCTATGGCTACAAACATCGATGTGGACACAGAGTCTCTGGGTCAAAGAATCATTCTTCCTTCATCCTTTGCAGGAAGCACACGTCACATGCAGCAGCTTCTTCAGGATGCATTCGCCATCAATTGTCACCGCAATGGAGGCAATCTCTTTCTCACCATCACTGCCAACCCTGCCTGGCCAGAAATATGGGATGCTCTTCATCCAGGGCAGACTGCAGCAGATCGCCTGGATTTGGTCGTTCGTGCATTCTATGCAAAGCAGAAGGAGATGATCAAGGATATCGAGGCTGGCATATTTGGAAAGGCTGTGGCTTATCTATTCACCATTGAGTTTCAGAAGCATGGCCTTCCTCACATGCACTGCATTATCTTTCTTGATGAGCAATCCAAGCTTTGCACCCCTAAGCAGATAGACAGCCTTCTGTCTTCAGAGTTTCCTGATGATGATCCTGAGCTCCTCAACCTCATCAAAAAGTTTATGGTCCATAAACCCTGTGGTGCAGAGAATCCTGCAGCTCCTTGCATGGTGAATGGACAGTGCTCCAAAGGTTTCCCCAAGCCATTCAGGGATCAGACGACCATCTCTGAGGATGCCTATGCCTCTACCAAGTGTCGGGACACTGGACACACATATCATGTTTGGGGAAAGCAGGTCGACAATCATTGGGTGGTCACTTACTCTGCCTATCTCATCTGGAAGTACCGTTGATGATACTCAACCCAGAAACCCAAACAAAACCTACTCAATGGCTTCAGATGGTATAACACGAGTCAGAGGAAGGGTGCAAGGTGGTACTAAATATCACTGCTGAGACCAAAACAATGTGCTTAGCGACACAAAATGATAAGTGATGGTTTGAATAATCTGTAAGAGCATACAAGATCATTCGAAAGAGTTCGAAAGAGGTCCGAAGATGTGCAAAATAGGTTCCAAAAAGGTTCAAAGAGGTTCGAAGTCATGCGAAGTAGTCCAAAGAAGTTCGAATAAGTTCGAAAAGGTTCAAGGTATATCGAAGAGCAAGTTTAACGAATGTGAAGTGTTTGTCAAATGGTGGTAGGCGATGGGTGATAAAATGGAGAGTGAATACGATAGTTTCAAAACATTTCGCAATATTTCACAGAACTTAGAGATATGATGCCCAGATAAGACTAAAGAGAACGATTCTTAAATCTGACTATAGTGGAGAGGGTAACTTGTGCTGTTCCCTGTTGTTCTTATATTGTTCTTCTAACTAACTAATACAGGTCTATATACAAAATGAAGAGATAGTACTAAAAAGGAAATAAGAACATGTGTAAAACATGAGGCAAAGATATCAAACAATGAGGACTTGTAAATCATGAAACAAATGATAAATGATGAATGATGAAATGTATAGTGTTCCCATATGGTAAAAGTACTTATCCTGTGCTTCAATATATCAAAGAAACACCAAAATGCACTTATTGCATTCTAACTCTCTTGTACTCTCTCCTCGTGTCTGGTAGTGATCGATATGCAACTAAATGGATTGTTCCAGATGTGCGGCATGTATCGAAGGTATTTCAAAACATCTATACAGTGGCCGATATTGTTCGAAATGCTGCAAAGTTGTTTGAAATGTTGCGAAATGTTGCGAAATAGTTCGAAAAGGTTTGAAGTAGTGCAAAATAGTGCAAAATAGTTCGAAAATGATTCAAAATCAATTTAGTGGCATTCATGGTGGTTCAGAGCACATGTCATAACATGTCGATATGAGTGGGAATACTTCTCCAGACTTTAAAGCATGTAGTGGACCTATCATCCTCCCCCTTACTGAAATCCTGACTGTCCCAGTCAACTGATCAAAGTCATGTGCAGAATTTTTCGAGATGTTCGAAGTCGATACAGAGGGAATTTGGTGAAAGGGAAATGGTCATAGGGCATTGTCAAGAGAGTTTGGAATCAAGATTAAGGTTAGCGAAGACATGTGTGGGGGCATAAAAGGCAAAAGCTGTCGAAGCTGTTTTGAAGAGTGTCGAGGATAGTAAAATGTGTTTAATAAATAGAATAAGATCAAAATATAAAAAATGAGGAAGAAAAAAAAAAGGCAAATTCGATTGATGTCGACGGTACTAGCCATGGTCGTAATAATCGAGTCGAGTGACTGGTCGAATTGAAATTAGATGCGAAATTGAGGGGTCGAAAATGAGGTCTAGAAGATATGTGCTGGCGATGGATGTGATAAACTTTTTGGCGATGAGAGGGAGGTGAATGTCGAGGCAATGATTGGAGATATATGATGTGAATGAAGTTTCGAGTGTTATACTAGACTTTGAAGGTAAATTCAAATGTGAATCTAGTGTCGAGGGCAAAGGCGATATCAAGATAGATGGGAAGATGGAAAAGGGTGCAGATGATGAGATCGAGGATGAAAATACTGGGAGTGGCGAGTGGCAAGTCAAGGTCGAAATAGGCAATGGAGGGGGCAAATGCAATGAGAATATCGGAGGCAAGATCAAGTTCAAAAATGATGAAGGTGCGACTATCAAAGTGGATGGGGCAGGAACTACCAAAGGCAAAGATGATGGGATTGGAATGGATGTGGGTGACGAAGCTTGGACAATGCGATAAAGACCAGGAGGTGCGACATGATGATTTCAAAGTGTGACATTTTCTCGTTCGAGCGCAAGCTGTTTTTCAAGGGCTAGTTCTTGTTTGAGGGCCATAATACGAGCTTCAAAGTCATTTGAATCATTCGAGCTCTGAGGTATACTATCAGATGCTAAGTTCAATGTAGTCAAAGGTGCGATTTCAGTTATGAATGAGGTCAGCAGAAACTTCGGGTGCTGATTTTGTTGAATTCGAGGCTGTGATAACCATTGCAAAGTTTGATGCAAAAGTTTTGAGGATGTGCGAAACGTCTTCAGAATCATTTGATGTGCTAGACTGCAATATATTCAAGGTCGAAATCAATTGCTGGGGCATAGAATACAAGTTCGAGGATGCTATAGCAAATTTCGCAGCATCATAGATGTCCTTCAGCATATATGGGTCATCGGGATAGTGATCGGGGAACTTCACTTCGAGACGGTCTGCAATTTGATTCCATAACTTCATTTGAAAGCCTCGAGGAAAAGCTTGACTTTGTTCGGGTTGTGAAAGTCTGCGTTTCGAGCGAAGAAAGTTTGTAACCTTGTAGAATGACCTGTAATAGGCTGCTCAATCATTTTCATCAAAAATACCAGTGCAAATCTGTTCATTAACGAGTTTATCCATGTCCAAAATGCTGTATTTTTGTTCGTCTTCTATTTCAAGATAGAACTTGAATACTGCAGTGTGAAGTTCATCAAATGAAGTTCCGGGTTCGTACTCTGGAAGCGATTCCCAGAGGTCATAAGAATCAAAGTCAATGTATCTGCAGGCATGTTGCTTCTTCAAGTCATGATCTGTAATACTACAAGTTATAAACAAAAGTTCGAGGTCTTCGAAGTAATTTCGAAGTTCTTTAGGTCATTTTGAATTGAATTTCGGAGATGTAGAATGTCCGGGAGCTGGCATAAAAGAGGTCGACATGTTCAAAATAGATTTCGAAGGTGGCGAGGTCAAAATTCATGCAGTGTCATGGTTCATATGTTTCGAAGTCAAGGATGGTAGTGATGTCATAAGTGCGAAGGGCAAAAGAGTGTGAAATACTAGTATCGAGGGGCAAGATGCTATATCAAGATTTCCTGGTTGTTCAGGAGGGTTGGAGGCAAAATGAGTTCAATATGAAGTCAAGACCATTGAGCCCCCTTCAGGTGAAATGAGTGGTGGAAAGAGTGGAGGTTCAACAGTGAAATAATCTAGAAACCCCTCGCGGTGGGCTCCAAAATGATGATACTCAACCCGGAAACCCAAACAAAACCTACTAATGGCTTCAGATGGTATAACACAGGCCAGAGGAAGGGTGTGAGGTGGTACTAAATATCACTGCTGAGACCAAAACAATGTGCTTAGCGACACAAAATGATAAGTGATGGTTTGAATAATCTGTAAGAGCATATGAGGTCATTCAAAAGAGTTCGAAAGAGGTTCGAAGATGTGCGAAATAGGTTCAAAAAAGGTTTGAAGAGGTTCGAAGTCGTGTGAAGTAGTCCAAAGAAGTTTGAATAAGTTTGAAGAGGTTCAAGGTATATCAAAGAGCAAGTTTAACGAATGTGAAGTGTTTGTTGAATGGCGGTAGGCGATGGGCGATAAAACGGAGAGCGAATACAATAGTTTTGAAACAGTTCACAATATTTTGCAGAACTTAGAGATATGATGCCCAGATAAGACTAAAGAGAATGATTCTTAAATCCGACTATAGTGGAGAGGGTAACTTGTGCTGTTCCCTGTTGTTCTTATATTGTTCTTCTAACTAACTAATACAGGTCTATATACAATCTGAAGAAATAGTACTAAAAAGGAAATAATAACAGGTGTAGAACATGAGGCAGTATGCACAGCAAATAAAGGTATTGTAAATCATGAAACAAATGAAAAATGATAATAAGTGAAATGTACATTGTCCCAATATAGTAAGAGTTCTTGTTCTATTGCTTTAATATATCAATAAAACACAAAAATGCACTTATTGCATTCTAACTCTGTTGTGGTCTCTCCTCGTGTCTGGTAGTGCTCGATATGCGACTAATTAGCTCACTCCGGTTGAGCATCGTGTATCAAAAGTGTTTGAGGACAGCTATACAGCAGCTGAAGTCATTCAAAGTGCTGCGAAGTAGTTCGAAGAAGTTCGAATAAGTTTGAAGTTGTCCGAAATAATGCGAAAATGGTTCGAAGTCGATTTCGTGGCATTCGTAGCGATTTGGAGTCTATGTTGTGATGTGTTGACATGAGTGGAAGTCTTCTGCAGACCTTAAAGAGAGCATGTAGTGGACCTATCACCGTTGCCACATTAATATCGAGTCCATCAGCTCTATCAAGGCCATCAAGTACATCTACAAATATGTCTACAAAGGCCACAATTGCTGATGTGTTCAGTTGGTACTCAGTGCAGAGTCTCAATGGAAGGGGTGAACACTTAACCTACAACTGCAGGCATGCTCGGGGTGAGGGGGGAGTTTGCTTAGAGGGCCTCAGATCATCCTTCGGGGTGCAGAGACTATGGAGAGGCTGGTACGGTGGTTTTCAATGTGTGCACTAATTGTGTACGCTAAAGGGAAGATATGCACAGTGGCGGGAAAGTGTGCAACACAAAGGGGCAAAAATGTGCAGTGCAGAAAAACATGCAACAGGAGCGCAAAAGTGCGCAACAATGAGGATGACGAAGGCGGGAGGTGTAGTGGGAAAAAGACAACACTGGGATGTGCTGTGAAGGTGGTGCACAGGTTGGGGACACAAACGGGATGAAAGTGCAAGGGGCAGAAAAAGGCACAAACAGTGCACAAAATGTGGCTATGCAAATAAGTGCACAGACAGTGTGCAAATGTGGCTATATGAAGGGCCCACTGTAAGAGTGCACGAATGAGGATGAAGGATGCAATGCAGGGACAAAATGCAACAATATGATGAGGGGATGCAAATGATGCACAAACACAGCTATATAAAGGGCACATGGACTGGACGGTGGTGCACAGACTATGTGCGATGCTGACTGAACTATGAACTATGAGGGAGGGAAAGATCCTCTTGATTTTCTATCTGTCTGCCTACTATGTACAAATGGCTTATGTGATAAAAATGGTAAAATAAAGGGTAAAAATAGAAAGCACCATGCGCTACCCACAAGCACACCCATTCACCCATCTAAACCTAACCGCACTATGCTGCTGCCTCAGTCAATAAGATTTGTGCACCATTAGCCCAATACCCAACTGTCCCAGTGCGATGCACTATTTTTGGTGCACTCTAGATCTTGTGCACTCTTCCCAATTAATCCACTTTGGTGTTATGTGTCGCGTGCTGCACCTTAGTAATAATGGTGTGATCGACCTGTGCCAGTTACCAGATAAGGCGATGCCGATTGGAAATGTGGAAAAACTATAAGGAGATGCTGTGAAAGGCCAAATACTGCCAAAGCACCAGGATTACATGAAAGCGCCCAAGTGCACACAGTCTAATGCCAAATAGGTGCAAAGTGCCCCAGTTATGTAAGAATGTGCAGTTCACTCATCTTGGAATCATGGTGTGCCTCAAGTAAATGCACCAGTAAGATGGAAGCTGCAATGTGCAGCACAACTAGTGTAGTGGATTGTTGTGTGTGTGATAGGGATTGTGCAATGAGTGCACAGTAGAGAATGTGAGTTGCAGGTAAAGCATAAAAGGAGTGCACAATAAATGTGAAAGGCAGGTAAGGAGTGTGGGGGGGGGGGGGGCGCAGAGGCAGTTTGAAGTGTAACAGGGCACATTTAGGGTGCACAACAGCAGGCAACTATGGGGGAACCAAAAGCGCAGTAGAAATGTAAAAGGTGCACAAAAGTGCACCTAAATGGTCAAAGGCACGCGAAAGCGCACAAAAGCACACAAAAGATGCACAAAAGCACACAGAGGTGCACTGGAGTGCATGGAAGCACATTGGAGTGCACGGGAGTGCAATGGAGTGCAATGGAGTGCACGGGAGTGCAATGGAGTGCAATGGAGTGCACGGGAGTGCAATGGAGTGCAATGGAGTGCACGGGAGTGCAATGGAGTGCACGGGAGTGCAATGGAGTGCAATGGAGTGCACGGGAGTGCACGGGAGTGCAATGGAGTGCAATGGAGTGCACGGGAGTGCACGGGAGTGCAATGGAGTGCAATGGAGTGCACGGGAGTGCAATGGAGTGCACGGGAGTGCAATGGAGTGCACGGGAGTGCAATGGAGTGCACGGGAGTGCAATGGAGTGCACGGGAGTGCAATGGAGTGCAATGGAGTGCACGGGAGTGCAATGGAGTGCAATGGAGTGCACGGGAGTGCACGGGAGTGCAATGGAGTGCAATGGAGTGCACGGGAGTGCAATGGAGTGCAATGGAGTGCACGGGAGTGCAATGGAGTGCACGGGAGTGCAATGGAGTGCACGAGTGCAATGGAGCGCAATGGAGTGCACAGGAGCACAAGGGAGCACACGGGAGCACAATGGAGCACACAGGAGTGCAATGGAGTGCAGGAAGCAGACAAAGGTGCATGAACGTGCACAGGAGTGCACTTGGAGTGCACTGGAGCACAGAAAGCAGACAAAGGCACACGGATGTGCATGGGAGTGCACTTGGGCACACAAAAGTGCATGAAGGCACACAAAAGTGCACTGTGCAAAGTGAGTAGAAGAGGTCCAAGCGGTGTGCACAATCATGAAAAATGCTGTAGTACAAGCGCAGGGTGATAGGGAGCTGTATCATTGCATCACCATGGAGTTTGGAACTTGCAACGATGAAGTCAGGCAGTACCTCGATGCTCGCTACATATCTGCATGCGAAAGCATCTGGCGCCTCTTCCACTTCACCATGCATGGTGCTTCTCCCAATGTCATCTATCTTCAGGTCCACCTTCCTGGCCAGCAGTATGTCACTTGGAATCAGAATGGTCCAAAGTCTATCCAGGAAATCGTCCAGCATGCTGCACAGCGTGACACCACCCTCACTGCTTTCTTCAAGGCCAATCAGGAGTATCCAGAGCTTGCACAGGTCGTTCTTTACCAGGACTTTCCTTCCAAATTTGTGTGGGATTAAAGGGCTCACAAGTGGAAGCCCATGCAGAGGGGATTCGCCATTCGAAGGATGTTCTATGCTCCACCCAGTGCCAGTGAATGCTTTTACCTCAGGCTCCTTCTCACTGCTGTGAAAGGGGCTACATCATACGAAGACCTTCGCACTTTTCAGGGCATCATCGCTCCCTCATTCAGGGAGGCCTGCCTCGCCCGTGGCCTTTTGAAGGATGACCAAAAGTGGCAGCAGTGTCTGGAGGAAGCAAAGTCCATGGCAATTGGTCATCAGCTTTGCAATCTTTTCATCACCATCCTTCGTGACTGTGCTCCCTCTGATCCTGTCCACCTCTGGAATACATATTGGCCTCACATTTGCGATGACTTGAGATATCAACTCCAGCACACCAACATTCATATCAACCCTGCCAATGACAATGTCCATGATTATAGCCTTTATCTTATCAATCAGCTTCTCATGGTCTCTGGGAAATCTCTTGAGAAGGATTGGCCATACATGCCTCAGATCACTCAGAATTGGGATGCCAACATTCAAAACTGGTTGATCGCAGAGCAGCACAGATACGATGTTGTGGAGCAGGCCGAGTTGGCTGCACACAATCTGGACACTTTCAATCACGTGTTGAAATTAAATCCTGATACATGCTGCATACATGAGGCCATGCATGCAGCACACACATGTTACTACGCTTACTGTGCATACATGTGGTAAACACATTCCCGAGTCATGTGACATCCTTACTATTATGTATATAAGGAGAACCTGTACCATAGTAGATATACAGTGTTCTTACCTCTGCTTAACCCTAGCTCTAAGACTAACTAAACCCCAGGTAGGTTATAAGGAACATGTCATCTCTTCCTCTGTGCAGCATATGTAGTCTGCTCCAACAGGTTATGGGCCCTGCTGGGCACGTCATGAACACGCCTTAACTGGCTGCGAACAACGTTGACTTCATTGTCTCCAAATTGTAACCTTGCGCTCTTCGTGAGCTGCATTGCACTCCCTGCGAGCTGCATTTAAAAACCCAGGTTGACTAGGGTTAACCACTCTGAAGGAGTGTTTTTGCCTGAGATTATGGAACATGTTTTCTTGAATAGAGGACTGATTGAGTGCTTTTACCAGCTGCCACTATAACATCATGTCTTCAACTCTTGAAAAACTCATACAAACTTTCGATGGCTCTAACTACATTCAATGGGCCGACTCAATGAAGGCGTGGCTCAAGTCTCGGGGCCTCTGGCAAATAACTAGCAGGATGGAACTAAAACCACCCCTGGTGCCTCCTTTGACGGCGACAAATGCTGCACTAGTAGCAGAAGCTAATGCCAAGCTCCAGACCTGGAACAATAAGAATGACCAGGCTATTGGTAGCCTAGTGCTCCGCCTGGCCCCCTCTATTCAGCAGCATGCCAACACCAAGGACACTGCTGAGGAGGTGTGGGATCTCATCTGCACTGACTATGGTGTTGATGGCCCCTCCCAAGTCTTTGCAGACTTTAGGTCTGCAATCACAATCAAAATTCCAGCTGCGAATCCTGTGCCAGAGATTGCCAAAATGGCTGATAAATTCGAGTGCCTTACGTCTGCCAATGTCACCATCCCCGAATTAGTACAGGCAATGATTCTACTTGCTGCAATGTCGCACGAGTACGATTCTCTATCTGCCATGGTCCTTAACACAACCGCTACTAGAGCCTTGATGTTTAAACATGTCAAGGACTCCATTGTTGCTGAGGCCTCACGGCGCACAGCAGTTGGAAAGCCCATCAGCCTGCCTCAGGCCACCAAGCTTTCTGCTGTCAAGCGCAAAGGGGGAAACCCCAAATGGCAATCTCAAGGCAACAATGGAGATTCGTTCCGAAAGCATGGATGACGTGGAGACAAAAAGACTAAAGAGGAAAAACCTAAAGAGAAACATTCCCACCTCGCCTCACAAGCCTTTACTACTATAAATGGTAATGGCACCATCATACCGCCGATGCTGCTCATCCAGCGCATCGAGAAGCGTGAACATACTCCCACAAGGGATCCTCGCTGCCGGCCGCCTGCACAGGCATACACAGGCATGGCCTCTACCTCTCATTTGGTCTATACCAAATATCAGCAGGCTCGAGACACCCTTGAGCAAATGAATCTCCCATGCAGTGCAAAAAATCTGCGACCGCTGGAAGAGCACCTAACAGTGCGAGAAGGTAAGAGGAGGAGGATTGAACCAGAACCAAGGATTGTAGAGGTAGAAGATGATAGCGTCTCCCTTGGATCGGAACCTGCCATTTCTGATGAAGAAGTATGGAAAGCCATCAACAAAATGCTCGTCGATGAACATCTTGAAACAGGAACATATGATGAAAGGTCAGTCCTTTTCCCTGCCACAAGCACAAGAATTAACATTCCATTGATCACAGCGAACTTTTCATGTGAAATTTTACCGCTACTAAATGTATCATGGAACAATTTACATCTTAATATATGTGTTACATGTGCAAATGGAAATTGTAAGAAAGGTGCTGACTGGATCATGGATTCAGGTGCATCAAAACACTTCACTGGTGAAATTAAAGATTTTGCTTCTTACAAGCCTTTACCGAGAAAGGACTCTACCCTGATTCAAACAGCCATGGGTACTACTCATATAGTAGAGAAAGGAGCAGTCTTCATTAGACATCAGGTAGTATGTCATGGGAAGTCAGAGACGCGTGAAACGCGATTATACCCCATCTACTACATACCTGACTGTAATGCTCAATTACTGTCAATGGGCGTCTTCTTGCAAGACGGAAGTGACGTGCGTGGTTCCTCTGCACACATTTCATTTTTCAAGCAAGGAAACCCAATTATGGATTGCGTCCCTCTTATGAAACATGACACTATTTATTGGGCTCAGACTCATATATTGAGCACCAAGAGAATCAATGTTGTGACAATGTATGTCGCAGACTACCCAACTTGGCATAAGCGACTTGGACACCCATCCAAAGAGGCGCTAGGGAAGATGCCTAATAGCACCATAAAATTCCTGAGGAATTTAATTATTCCTAAAGACAAAATTATATGTCCAGAGTGCACTGAAGGGAAAATGACCTCAAAATATTTTTCCGAATCAGATTCATGTGCAGAAAGACCCTTTGAATTAATACATTCTGATCTGAAGGAACTCCCAGTACTATCGTACCATAAACATAAATACTTTATTGTATTTCTGGATGACAAGACATCACATATCTGGGTCCAATGCCTTAAAAAGAAATCTGATGCTGCTGTGGCCATCAGACAATTTTGGGCAGTGGCTTTGACACAGTATGGTGCTACAATCAAGCACTGGCATGTTGATCCAGGGGGGGAGTTCAAAGATCATGAGCTACAAAATGTGCTCAAGGACTTTGGCATCAAAATAGAGATGTCTGCACCCCACGTTCACCAACAGAATGGGCGCGCAGAGCATGCCATAAAAACAATAATGGAAAAGTCGCAAACCCTGCAATTTACCACATGTCTACCACAATCATGGTGGAAATTTTGCATTGAACAAGCAACACACCTATACAACCGAACCCCGATAAGGTGCCTGAAATGGCTGACACCGGTTGAGGACCTGACAAAGGTCCGCCCAGATCTAAACAATCTGAAGGTTTTCGGTTGTGGTGCTTATGTCTACCTACCCAAGGAGAAGCATCCAAACACATTGGCTCCTCAATCGGAGTTGATGACGTACCTTGGATTAGAAGATGGCATTAAAGCATACCATTTCATGTGACCTAGTGGTGCAATATTCATTGGTGCTACAGCACTATTTGATGAAATGTTGTTCCCATGCTGTCCTGGAGCTAAAACTCCTGCCAATATGGACCTTGGTGATTTTCCACCTCCAGAACCAGAAGATGATGACCACTCATCTGGAATGGATGGCAATGATTCTATACCGCCACAAGATCCGCCCCTTCCTCCATCATCAGAAAATGATGATGATGATGTACCAAGTGAGCAAAAGGCGCATGACAATGTGACAGATGCTCCTCCTCCGCCGCCTCCAGTAACCACTGAGGACTTTTGTCCAAGACATGATGATCAACAGGAATGGCAGCAATTGCGCCGTCGATCAGGCAGGCAGAGGAACATCCCAAACCGTCCTGGCAATACCTATGGAGAGAAGTGACTCCCCTCTGACATAGAGAGAGACATTGCACGTGATCGATATTGGAAGAGATCTGTGGGTCAAGATTCAGATCATAACCAAACATGACCACAATCTCAACAGAAAGAACCGGTTGCTGGACCGAGTTCGGCACCCCACGAGAGTGTGCCCGATTCCAATGATCAAGAACATGATCACCCAATGGGGGAACTGGATGAAGCAGGTTATATTAAAAAGATAACCAAGGAAGGAGGAGATAAGCTTATTCACTGGCTGTTGTCAAAAGCAGTCAAACCATCGAGTGAAATAAGCCAAGTTCCAAACCAATTTCGCGATATTGCACACCTACCATGGCAGCAGCAATGTGAGTGGAAACAAGCTTGTCATGAAGAATTAGAGGCTCTTCGTAAGCAACAAGTCTATGACATCGTCGATCTTCCACATGATCGAAAAATGATCAAAAATAGATGGGTTTTCTCCATAAAATCGGATGGAAGAAAATGAGCCAGACTCGTGGCCAAAGGCTTTTCACAAGTCAAAGGCATTGACTTTGATGAGATTTTTTCACCAGTAGTCCACTATGAGACCGTACGCCTCATGTTTGCACTTGCATCTCTAGAGGGCATGTATACGACCGGCCTAGATGTAAAAACCGCATTTTTATACAGCAAACTAGATGAGGAGATCTATATGGATTAACCCGAGGGTTTCAGACTCGAGGAAAAAGAGCGCAAAGTATTGCGCTTACACCAAGCATTGTATGGCCTTAAACAAGCCTCACTTGCATGGTGGAAAGAGCTAGAGGCATTTATGCACACCATTGGGTTCGTGCACGCCAGCTCCGATGCCAGCATTTTCATACACAAGGATCCTAAGACAGGCAGCATTGTTATTGCACTCGTCTATGTTGATGATGGCTTCTTCATGGGGAAGAACAAGAAACTTGTGGATGAAAAGAAAAATGCTTGTCTAAAGCATTGGGAGTGCCGTAGTACTGAAAAAGTCATGGAATTCTTAGGCATGTGCATCACCCAGACTGCAAGCAAAGTCAAACTCGATCAAACTGAATATCTCGCCAAAGTGCTTGAGAGATTCGAGATGACAAATGCCAAAGCGACCCCCACTCCACTCCCGACTGGTTACAGACCATCGGAAAACACAGCAATGCCCAACGCAATGCTTAGATCAAAATATCAGTCTGTGATCGGATCTTTATTGTATCTGATGCTCGGAACGCGACCTGATATCGCTTATGCGGTAATCAAGATGTCACAATTCTCAGCTAATCCTAGCCAAGAACATCTAGACAAAGTGATGTACATCATGCGCTATCTGGTGGGAACCCAGAAATATAACATTGTCTATGATGGTGAGAAGTCTGAGGGGCTACAGGCCTTCACAGATTCTGATTGGTCAGCTGACACTGTCAAACGCCAATCTACAATGGGTTACTTTGCTACTCTAGCAAGTGGCATTGTGTGCTGGCAGTCCCATTTACAAAAAACTGTAGCACTGTCATCCACAGAAGCCGAATATATGGCTCTCTCCAACACTTGTCAACAGATAGTGTGGATAGAGTCCTTATTCCAGGAACTTGGATATGTACTGAAGTGCATACCAATCTGCGCTGATAATCAGGGATCCATCTTTATCAGATCAAATCCAGTTCAGGAAAGAAGGACCAAACATATAGACATTCGCTACCACTATACCCACGAATGCATAGAAAATGACAAAGTCACGGTCATTTTCATTCCTGGAAGTGATAATCCGGCTGACATGTTCACAAAGAACCTTGGTGCCATCTTATTCAGGAAATTTAGAGACTCTCTTGGAATTACTTTCAAGATTCAAACTTAGCTGCTTAGAGCGCTGTACAGTTTGAGGGGGGGTGTTGAAATTAAATCCTGATACATGCTGCATACATGAGGCCATGCATGCAGCACACACATGTTACTGTGCTTACTGCGCATACATGTGGTAAACACATTCCTGAGTCATGTGACATCCTTACTATTATGTATACAAGGTTGGGAATGTGCCTCCGGCACGCGTTAACATGTTTAATAAGTAATATATACAATATTTTTAGTTTTTGCACTTCCACTGTCATGACTTCATTTCTATGTTAGTCTGATAGTACTTCATTATTTTGGTTTTTGCACTTTCAATATTTTTGGTTTTTGCACTTCCACTGTCACAACTTCATTTCTATGTTATCATTTCTATGTTACTCTAATAGTACTTCATTATATACAATATTTTTGGTTTTTGCACTTCCACTGTCACTTGGCCATATTGCCTTGATGTTGTGCACAGACCTTACTCGTGATATCGCTACATAAAACTGCCCATGAGTGAAGACAGGACTCCTGAAATCTAATCCCACATGCTGCACTGACTGTCCCTGGGATTTGTTGATCGACATTGAAAAGCACAGTCGAACAGGAAATTGAAGTCGAGACAGAGTGAAAGGGAGTTGTCCTTCGATTGGCTGCAGTCGCATCCATGGAATAAACACCTTCTCTCCAGCATGATCTCCAGTAATCAACCGAACCTCCAACACTCTGTTCCGAATCCGAGTCAAAATCCCTCGAGAACCATTGCAGACCCCTCCAGCAATATTGAGATTGCGAAGTATCATCACAGGGACCCCAACCTTGAGTGCCAAGTGTGCCAAAGGTAGACCGGAGCAGTTGATTGAGTTGAGGTATTCAGGTGGATACAGAAGTTCATTGTTTGCAATAGAGTCTGCACTGTGAAACACTTGCTCCTCTCCAGGGAACCTCTGAAGAATGTAATGGTTCAAATCATCCACATCATCATTTTTGCTTGCCAGGACAATCCGCTCTGAGAAGTATTGATCGGGATGCTGAGCATGATTATAGATGCCAGGATAGATGGTGTCGATGAGGGAAGCCAGAGTGTTTTCAGGACACTTGAAATGGTTGGGAAGTTCGATGTTGCCACCCTCATCTGTATGATCACCCTTTCCAACCTCCAGCTGCCACTTTGCAAACTGTCGCTCTTCAAGATCATCCGTGTTCAATCGCATGTTGATTTTGAGATGAAGAACTTTAATATGTTGCCAAAGAACAGAGCGCTGCAAGGAAGCACCAACAATCTGAGGCCGTGAACCCCTCTCAATAACAGGCAGGATCTGGTGAAAATCGCCTCCAAAAATAATAGGAATGCCACCAAAGGGTTGATCAGATTGGAGAATGTCTTTGAGAGTGCGGTTGACAGCTTCATGGAGATGACGATGCTGCATGAGTGCCTCGTCCCAAATGATCAAGTGAGTCTCCTGCAACAGCTTTGCCCGAATTGAACCTCTGGAGATAGAGCAGGTGGATGACTCATTGATGATGAGAGGGATCTGGAGACATGAATGAGAAGTGGAGCCACCTTTGAGCAGGAGTGCAGCAATGCCAGATGATGCTATACAGAGGACGATTTTGCCCTGAGAACGAAGCTGATGGGCCAGAGTGTTGTATACAAAGGTTTTGCCTGTGCCACCGGGACCATGGAGGAAAAAGGTCTGGCCGGTCTTGTTGTCGACAGCATGCATGATCTCCTCAAAGACAGCTCTCTGGTCTGGATTGAAAGTGTCCAAGTTCTGTGCAGCCAACTCAGCCTGCTCCACAACATCATATCTGCGCTGCTCTGCAATCAACCGGTTTTCGAGGTTGGCTTCCCAATTCTGAGTGATCTGAGGCATGTATGGCCAATCCTTGCTGAGAGATTTGCCAGAGGATAAGAGAAGGTGGTTGATCAAGTAGAGGCCATAATCCTGCACATCGTCATCGGTAGGGTTGAGACAGATATTGTTGTGCTGGAGCTGATACCGCAGGTCATCGCAAATGTGGGCCCAGTATGTGTTCCAAAGCTGGACAGGATCAGAGGGTGCACAATCACGAAGAATAGTGACAAAGAGTTGCCGGAGCTGACGACCTGTTGCCATGGACTTTGCTTCCTCCAAACACTGCACCCACTCTTGGTCATCCTCCAAAAGGCCACGTGCCAGACATGCTTCTCTGAATGAGGGATAGACATTTCCCTGAAAAGTGCACAGATGTTCATATGATGTTGCACCCTTGACAGCGGTCAGAAGAAGCCTGAGGTAGAAGCGTTCACCTGCAGTAGGCTGAGTGTAGTACATCCTCCCAATAGCGAACCCTCTCTGTCTGGGCTTCCACTTGTGGGCTTTCTGATCCCACACAAATTTGGAGGGAAAGTCCTGATAGAGAAGATCCTGTGCCAGCTCTGGATACTGCTGATTGGCTTTGAAATAGCCAGTGAGGGTGGTGTCACGCTGTGCAGCATGCTGGACGATTTCTTGGATAGACTGTGGACCGTTCTGATTCCAAGTGACATACTGCTGGCCAGGGAGGTGGATCTGAAGTCGGACGACATTGGGAGAAGCAGAGTGCATAGGTAAATGAAAGAGGCGCCAAATGCTCTCGCAGGCAGAAATATAGCGAGCGTCCAGATACTGTTTGACTTCATTGTTGCAAGTCCCAAACTGCATGGTGATGCGATCATGACCTTTGTACACATATTTGTAGATGTATTTGACAGCTTTGATGGAGGCAATGGACTCGATGTTGATGTGGCAGCGGTACTTCCAGAGGAGATAGGGTGAATAAGTGACGACCCAGCGATTGTCGACCTGCTTTCCCCGAACCTGATATGTCTTTCCAGTGTTCCGATGCCTGGTGGAGGCATAGGCATCCTCAGAGATGGTTGTCTGATCCCTGAATGGCTTGGGAAAATTTTTGGAGCACTGTCCATTCACCATGCAAGGAGCTGTAGGGTTCTCTGCACCACAGAGTTTATGGACCATGAACTTCTTGACCAACTCGAGCAGCTCAGGATTGTCGTCAGGAAACTCTGAGCACATGAGGCTGTCTATCTGCTCAGGAGTGCGAAGCTTGGACTCCCCATCAAGAAAGATAATGCAGTGCATGTGAGGCAGGCCACGCTTCTGAAACTCGATCACAAACACATAAGAGAGTGCCTTGCCAAAGATCCCAGCCTCGATGTCTTTGATCATCTCCTTCTGCTTTGCATGGAATGCACGAACGACCAAGTCAGGGCGATCGGCAGCAGTCTGCCCAGGCTTGAGCTCATCCTGAATCTCTGGCCAAGCAGGGTTTGCAGTCATGGTCAGAAAGAGATCACCACCCTTGAAGTAGCGATTGATAGCCAAGGCATCCTGAAGAAGCTGCTGCATATGACGTGTGCTTCCTGCGAATGAAGAAGGCAGGATGATTCTTTGACCAAGAGACTCTGTGTCTGCATCCACATTTGCAGCCACAGCATCAGCCAAGCCCATATAGACTTCACCACGAATAGTGTCCTGATTCATCATGATAAAGCGCAACCGATCCTGCTCTGAAGTTGCCCACTGGTCACAAACAAACTCCTGAAAGAGCTTTCCACTCAAGAATATATGCTGAGGCTCGATAGCAGGCGGTCGGGGGTGGAGACGATAGCAGTAGAAATCTGATTTGGACACATGCTTGCGAACCCTTGCACCGCCTTCATTAGCAGCTGCAAACTCGATTTGAGGATGCCATTGGAGCTGGCCAGTAGGAAAAAGGAGGACATAGTGAAGAGCAGGATAGAGGGGATGGACATCGGTGATGCGCTGAAGGGGAGGGCCATGCCTGCGGTAGAGAATGATATCACGTGTGCTCTGTGGCTGATCACCATCACCTGGAAGAATGACCGCAATCTCATTGTTGGTGGCATCAGGAAGATTGTAGCGGCGACGGTCACAGGATTGATCAAAGCGCAAAGCTATCTTGCACTGCTGGTGTGGTGGCAAGTTCCTGGTGAGCTCATGGGCCTGCTTGTACATCTGAACTGCAGGATGGAGACGGTGGAGCATGTCCTGGAGGGTGAGCAAAGTGTGGTGATCGAGGTGAGTGTTCCAGGCATTGGCCATGCGAAAGTTGGCTGCATCGGCTGGATCATAAATGTAAAGCTGAGCATACACTGGAGATTCACCCTCTTGTGGAAGAAGAGAGCCAATCCTGTGAGACAGCTCGCCATGCAGTTTGAAGACATAGGGGCCAACACCATCGTTCACAGCCTCTTCACCTTCATTAACAGACTCATCGATTTTGCGCCCAATGGAAGTCATGGCAAGAGCATTGTTGTATGTGCGGATATGATCACGAAACGACCTGCCAATGTGATCCTGAGCAGTGAGCAACTGGAGAAGCTCAGGTGGGACAGGGTGGAGAGGAGGCAAAATGATTTTTCCACTCAAGCAGCACATGCCAAATCTGGGATTTATATTGGAGGACGCAGTGAGACGCTCGGCCATCCAGTGCAATGCATGACAATTGGGACACTGAATATCCATTTTTCCCAGATAATGAACAGGCCAGTCAGGACTAAAAGGACGGCGTGCAGGAGGGAGGGGCCCAAGTGGAACAGGTGCAGGATCAATATGTTGAGCCACCTGGGATAATCGAGTCAGTCACAAAATAAAGACATGAACAAAAAGGACATAAGCATACATGTGGAGGAATATGAACAACAGGGACAACAGGAGCAGGAATGGGAGGAACAGGTGCAGGGGGATCAAAAAAAGGGATAGCAGGTGCAGGAACAGGAGGAACAGGAGCAGGGGGATCAAAAACAGGGATAGCAGGTGCAGGAACAGGAGGAACAGGTGCAGGGAGATCAAAAACAGGAGGAGCAGGAGCAGGATGCTACATCATCATTGTTGTCAGTTAATATACTCAAAAGAACATATATAAGCCTACATGGAGAGGGATATTGGCAAGATGGACAATAGGAGCAGGAACAGCAGGAACAGCAGGAGGAGGATCAAAAACAGGAGGAGGAGGAGGAGGGGGAGGCTAGATCATGATATTGTCAGATAACATACATCATGTGAAAGATAAACCAACATACAGCAGAAAATAGAGGTGGCAGTGCAGCATGCTGAAAACCATGTTCAGTCCAGGCCATTGCAGGAGCTGCCACAGGAATGGGAGGTGCAGGAATTGGAGGTGCAGGAACAGGAGGGTCAAAAACTGGAGGTGCAGGAGGGGCATTAAAATAATATGGGAAAGCTGCATTGTATAAAGGAGCAACAACAGGCTGAGGTGGAGCTGCATGAGTTGAGCCTCTTCCCCTCCCTCTTCCCCTCCCTCTGCCCCTGCCTCTTGCAATCTGTGGAAGGGGAGGAAGTGCTGCCAGCTGCTGTGCCAAATGAGGAGGAAGGTGATTGTATTGAGGAGGTGGTGGAGGAGCAGCAATAAAAGGATCAGCATTCAGCAAGGCAATATTATGGGCTGGCGGCAATGGCAGCAGTGGCTGGGCAATGTGCATAGTGCGAGCATGGTGTGGAGTCCGGTGGCGAGTAGGGCTATCCAAGGTCCGTTGGTCCCGTTCAGTTTGCTGCGCGGCCATTCGAACACGTCGAGGAGTGTTGGGCGGAGATGGGTCCATGGGAATCGGAGAGCTCTCTTACTGCAGCAGAGGAGGTGAGATTCTTGTAGGAGGCTGTGAAATCAGTGCAAACAGTGGCAGTTGATAGTGGAGCGACTTCCAAAAATGGAAGGGGAGGCAACTGCAAACCCGCCAGCCCAATCTCCCTGCACACTGTGCCCTGAGAGAGGTCCAAAAAACAACTGGCAGACACTCTTTTTGTTGAAAAAAGAGAAGCCAGGGAGGTAGGACTTCACAGAGCTTCACCTTGGTCTACAGATACCCCAAGAATGCAAAAACAACCCCACTGGAAAAGAGCCCAGAGCCAGAAAGAGAGCAGAAAAGCTAGAAGTGGCCAAAAATCAGCTGAAAATTGGGTTCCTACACCCAGCAAGCTGAAAATTAGCTGAAAAAATTGATCCTACACTCAGTTATTACATTTGTCATGATAGGAACACCTTATTATATTTGTCAGCAGGTCAAACATCAGCCGAAAATTTGGTTACTACACTCAGTTATTAGGTTTGTCATCATGGTAACCTTATTTGTCATCAGGCTACAAAGTAGCTGAAAATTTGGTGGTTCCTACACTAAGTTATTAGATTTGTCATCATAGGAACACTTAATTATATTTGTCATCAGGAAAATATTTGTTCTGATGGGAACAGTTATATTGAATTTGTGATCGGGCCCAAAACTTATCATGGGAACAGTTAAAAATAGCCGAATTTTTTTTTTTCGGCTAACTTTTGAAATGATGGAAACACCCAGGTTAGCCGAAAATTGGATTAGATTCCCACAATGTCAGATTTTGATATTTGTCATACTTTCTCACCTTTCTCCCATTCCCACACCTCTGCAGAGTCTCACGGCATGATGCCATTCCCACCCCTTCGGAGTTTGTCATCATTCCCACGACCCATTCACGTGACCATGCTCGCTTTATTATGGACAAGGTTTTTAAATGTGCCTTCGGCACACGTGGTTCACTGTGTTCATTATGAACACCTCACTGCATTTTATTCATGGATGCACAGCTTTTTATTTGACTTTTAGATGGTACGCAACTCTTCAGTTGACTTGGGACCGTTGGCCCCAAGTCAACGTGGGGGGATTGTGGTGTTTATCCCCTTCCCCATCCCCATCCCCATCTCCACCTACCCCATCTCCATCTCCATCTCCTTCCCCTTCCCCTTCCCCATGCCCATGCCCACCTACTCCATTCCTGTTCCCATGCCCATCTACCCCATCCCCATCACATGTCCACCTACCCCATCCCCTCCCCCATCCCATGCCTACCTACCCCATCCTCTCCCCCATCTCCCCCATCCCCTCCTCCATCTCCCCCATCCCCTCCCCCATCTCAACAGGCCACCAAGTAGCCGAAAATTTGGTTACTACAGTCAGTTATAAGATTTGTCATCATATAAACACCATATTATATTTGTCATCAGGCCAACACTGTAGCCGAAAATGTTGTTGCTAATTATATTTGTCATCATAGCAACACCCAGTAATTATATTTGTCATCAGGTACAAAAAAAAAAATTAGCCGAAAATTTTGATCCCACACTGTAGCCGAAAATGTTGTTCCTACATAAAGTTATTATATTTGTCATCATAGCAACACCCAGTAATTATATGTCATCAGGCCCCCAAAAAAACAATTAGCTCGAAAATTCTGATCCCCCAATTATTATATTTGTCATCATAGCACCCAGTAATTATATTTGTCATCAGGTCCCAAAAAAAAAAAAATTAGTTGAAAATTTTGATGTAGATGTCATCAGGCCCCCAAAAAAACAATTAGCTCGAACATTTTGATCCCCCAATTATTATATTTGTCATCAGGTCCCAAAAAAAAAAAAATTAGTTGAAAATTTTGATGTAGCCGAAAATGTTGTTCTTATTGTAGCCGAAATTGATCCCACACTGTAGCCGAAAAAATACTGTTTCCAGTATATTTGTGATCCGGCCCCAAATTAGCTGAAATTTTGTTCCCACCTTTCACTTATATTTGTCATCATGTCTCACGACGCTCAAAGTAGGTCATTACTTTCCCATCCACTCAGAGCAACTCCCATGGCCTGTTCACTTCCCACGGCCTAGTCACCTGACCATCCTCCTTTTATTATTGATAAGGAGAACCTGTACCATAGTAGATATACAGTGTTCTTACCTCTGCTAAACCCTAGCTCTAAGACTAACTAAACCCCAGGTAGGTTATAAGGAATGTGTCGTCTCTTCCTCTGTGCAGTGTATGTAGTCTGCTCCAACATCATGATCGGAGGGCTGTCTTTGATGAGATCATGCATGCAGTCAACAACAAGACTGGCCAGACATTTTTCCTCCATGGTCCAGGTGGCACTGGCAAAACTTATGTTTACAACACCCTCTGCCATCAGCTTCGCTCTCAAGGCAAGATTGTCCTCTGTGCTGCATCGTCTGGAATAGCTGCTCTTTTGCTCAAAGGCAGTCGTACTTCCCATTCCTGCTTTCAGATCCCAATCATCATAAACGAGTCATCCACCTGCACCATTTCCAGAGGTTCAACACAGGTGCAGCTCCTGCAGCAGACTGACTTGATTATTTGGGACGAGGCACTCATGCAGCATCATCATCCTCCATGAAGCTGTCAACTGCACTCTGAAAGACATTCTCCAATGTGACAAACCCTTTGGTGGTGTGCCTGTGGTCTTTGGGGGTGACTTTCATCAGATCCTGCCTGTCATTGAGAAGGGTTCTTGACCTCAAATCATTGGTGCTTCTTTGCAATGCTCTGTTCTCTGGCAACACATCAAAATCCTTCATCTCAAAATCAACATGTGTTTGAACACAGACCATCTTCAGGAGTGCAACTTTGCAAAGTGGCAGTTGGAGCTTGGAAAGGGTGGTCATACAGATGAAGGTGGCACTATCAATCTTCCTGATCATATCAAATGTCCTCACAACACCATCGCTTCCCTCATCGACACCATCTGTCCTGGCATCTATGATCAGGCTCAGCATTCAGATCAATACTTTTCAGAGCGGGTCATCCTGGTGAGCAAGAACAATGATGTCGACAATTTGAACCATCACATTCTTCACAATTTTCTTGGACAGGAGCAGGTCTTTCACAGTGCTGACTCGATTGCAAATGATGAGAATGCCAAACTTCTATATCCCCAAGAAAATCTGAATTCCATCAACTGCTCAGGTCTACCTTTGGCACATTTGGCACTCAAGGTTGGTGTCCCTGTGATGATACTTTGCAATCTCAATATTGCTGGAGGGGTCTGCAATGGAAGTCGGGGGATATTGACACGGATCAGGAATAGGGTTTTGGAGATTCGGTTGATCACTGGAGATAATGCAGGAGAGACTGTTTTCATTCCACAGATGTGACTTTGGCCCATTGAAGGTCAACTCCCCTTCACACTCTCTTGACTGCAGTTTGCTGTTCATCTTTGCTTTTTAATGTCGATCAACAAGTCACAAGGACAGTCAGTGAAGTATGTGGGTTTGGATTTCAGGAGTCCTGTCTTCACACATGGGCAGTTCTATGTGGCAATATCCAGGGTCAAGTCAGTCCACAATTTCAAGGCAATATGGCCAAGCTCAGAGGACAGTGCAAAGACAAAAAATATTGTATATGATGAAGTGTTAATATATATTGTACATATGTAACTACTACTCATAGAAAATCAATGAACACAGTGAACAACGTGTGCCAGAGGCACATTTAAAAACCTTGTCCATAATAAAGCGAGATCGGTCACGTGACTGTGGCGTGGGAATGATGACAAACTCCGAAGGGGTGGGAACAGCATCACGCCGTGAGACTCTAGAGAGAGGTGAGAAATGATGACAAATATAACAAGGTGTGGGAAGTAAATTCTCGGCTAATTTTTCACCACCTCGAACTTTTTTTTTTGGCTCTGGGCTCATTGGCTACGTAGAATAATGTCTGCATGGCATGTAAGGTGCTATATTGCAGTGTTTGCTAAATAAAATTTGACTGAGGAGCAACCGTCATTCCATTTACTATGCTGTGAAAGCTGACTAAGCGAACCTCGCGGGCTGAACAAAATGCAAAAACCTGATCATGACCTTGGCGCATGACCCAAAGAAGATGATTTAGACACATCTCTGTATTAGTCAGTAACAAGTGGATCAATAAAATGTCATTTGCAATTCTATAAGTGAGGTCATTACAAAGTTAGGTCTGTATTGAAATAAGTTTGAATTGAAAATTGAGTTCAGAGTTACAATTGAGTTCATTATGAAGTAAAGGAAATAAAAATTACTTGAATACAGTAAGTTTAAAATTTGAGTTCGTTACAAAGTAAAGTCAGTAAAATAACAGTTACAAATGAGCTCATTATGAAGTAAAGTCTATGAAAATTAGTCTAGAAATGAGTCAAGTTTGAAAATGAGTCAGTAAAAAATAAGTCTGTAAAATGATCTTCGAAATAAGGCATTTGATATAAAATAAAATTACAGTTACCATTATGAAGTCAAGTCAATAACAATTAGTTCAATACAAAGTCATTATGCAGACTTACTAACAAGTTATAATTTGAGTTCGTTATAATGTAAAGTCAATAAATATTACTTTAATACTGACAAAGTGAAGTTGGAGATTTTTTACAAAATTTAAAGAGAGGAGAGGGAGGAGAGCAGGGGTGAGGGGGTGAAGTAGTGAGAGGGTGAGGGGGTGAAGTAGTGAGGGGGTGAGGGAGTAGGGGAGGGGGGAGAGGGGAGGAGGAGGATGGATAGAGAGGGGGGAGGGGGTGAAGTAGTGAGGGGGGGAGGGAGTGAGGGGGTGAGGGAGAGAGGGAGAGAGGAGGGGAGGGAGTGAAGGGGGGAATGGGAAATGAGAGGAAAAGTGGAGAGTGGGTGAGGATAAGAGAGTGGGAGAAGGGAGACAAAGTGAAGTTAGAGATTTTTTACAAAATTTAAAGAGAGGAGAGGGAGGTGAGCAGGGGTGAGGGGGTGAAGTAGTGAGGGGGTGAGGGAGTAAGGGAGGGAGGAGAGGAGAGGAGAGGAAGGGGATGGGGGAGATGGGGGAGGGGGTGAAGTAGTAAGGGGGGGAGGGAGTGAGGGGGTGAGGGAGAGAGGGAGAGAGGAGGGGAGGGAGTGAAGGGGAGAATGGGAAATGAGAGGCAAAGTGGAGAGTGGGTGAGGATAAGAGAGTGGGAGAAGGTGAGAGGGGGGGGGTGAGAGGAGGGGGTGAGGAAGAAGGGGAAGAGAGATGAGAGAGAGGAGGGGGAGAATGGAGGGTGCATAAGGGGGTGAGGGGGGAGGGTGCATAAGGGGGTGAGGGGAGAGGGGAGGGGGGAGGGGAGGGGGGGAGAGGGGGGGAGAGGAAAGGGATGGGGGAGAGGGGAGAGGAGGGAGGGGAGGGGGGGAAAGGGGAGGAGAGAAAGGGGATGGGGGAGAGGGGGATGAGGGAGATGGGGGAGGGGATGGGGGAGATGGAGGAGGGGATGGGGGAGATGGGGGAGAGGATGGGGTAGGTAGGCATGGGATGGGGGAGGGGATGGGGTAGGTGGACATGTGATGGGGATGGGGTAGATGGGCATGGGAACAGGAATGGAGTAGGTGGGCATGGGTATGGGGAAGGGGATGGGGATGGGGACAGGGATGGAGTAGGTGGGCATGGGCATGGGGAAGGGGAAGGGGAAGGAGATGGAGATGGAGATGGGGTAGGTGGAGATGGGGATGGGGATGGGGAAGGGGATAAACACCACAATCCCCCCACGTTGACTTGGGGCCAACAGTCCCAAGTCAACTGAAGAGTTGCGTACCATCTAAAAGTCAAATAAAAAGCTGTGCATCCATGAATAAAATGCAGTGAGGTGTTCATAATGAACACAGTGAACCACGTGTGCCGAAGGCACATTTAAAAACCTTGTCAATAATAAAGTGAGATTGGTCATGTGACTGTGGCATGGGTAAATGGATGACAAACTCCACAGGGGTGGGAATGGCATCATGCCATGAGACTCTGCAGAGGTGTGGGAAAGTGAGAATTGTGAGAAATGATGACAAATATAACTCAAAGATGGGAACTTTTTTCTTGCCTAATTTTTCACCACCTTGATCTTTTTTTTCTGGGTCTGGGCTCATTTTCTACATACAATAATGTCTGCATGACATGTAAGGAGCTGTATTGCATGTTTGCTGAATAAAATTTGATGAAGTAGCTCAACCGTCATTCTTTTGCTGTGCTGGGAAAGCTGACTAAGTGAATCTCGTGGGCTGAACAAAATGCAAAAAGCTGATCATGACCTCGGCACATGACCCAAATGAAATGATTTAGACACATCACTGTATTAGTCAGTAACAAGTTGGATCAATAAAGTGTTATTACAATTGTATAAGTGAGGGCATTACAAAGTTAGGTCAGTATTGAATGAACTCATTTGTGAAGTAAAGTCAACAAAATTGAGTTTGTTACAAAGTACAATCTGTAGAAAAGAATGGTTACAATTGAGTTCATTATGAAGGAAAGGCTATGAAAATTAGTATCAATACAAAGTCTGGAAATGAGTCCATAGGAAATAAAAATTACTTGAATACAATAAGTTTGAAATGAAAATTGGGTTCATTACAAAGTAAAGTCAGTAAAATAACAGTTACAAATGAGTTCATTTATGAAGTAAAGTCTATGAAAATTAGTCTAGAAATGAGTCAAGTTTAAAAATGAGTCAGTAAAATATATATATCTTTGAAGTTACCATTATGAAGTCAAGTCAATAAAAATTAGTTCAATACAAAGTCATTATGCAGACTTACTAACAAGTTATAAATTGAGTTTGTTATAATGTAAAGTCAATAAATATTACTTTAATATTGACAAAGTGAAGTTAGAGATTTTTTACAAAATTTAAAGAGAGGAGAGGGAGGAGAGCAGGGGTGAGGGTGTGAGGAGGGGGTGAAGTAGTGAGGGGGTGATGGGGGGAGGAGTGAGTGAGGGGATGAAGGAGGGGGTGAGGAGGGGGAGAGTGAGTGATGGGGGAGGGAGGGGGGGAGGGGGTGAAGGAGGGGGGGAGGGGGTGAAGGAGGGGGGGAGGGGGTGAAGGAGGGGGGGAGGAGGGGGAGAGTGAGTGATGGGGGGAGGGAGGGGGTGAGGGGGTGATGGGGGGGGGGGGGGGGGGAAGTGAGTGAAGGAGAGGGGGAGGAAGTGAGTGAGGGGGTGATGTGGGGGGGAAGAGTTGTGTACTATCTAAAAGTCAACTGAAGAGTTGTGTGACCATGAACCCCAAATGTTGCCTTTGGGTCGAAAGTCCAAAGGCAACTGAAGAGTTGAGTAACTGTCATGGGATCAGAGGCAAGTTGGTGAGGGGGGGACTGGGGGGGAAGTGAGTGAGGGGGTGATGGAGCGAGTAGGACAGTGGGGGGACTATCTTTTCTTTGGCTGTGATTTCTGCTGTATGCTATCATGTATCAAGGAAGCTCAGAGAAAAGTGCGAAAACAAAAAACATTGTATATGATGAAGTGTTATTAGATTAAAGTAAAAATTAATGAACACAGTGAACGACGTGTGCCGAAGGCACATTTAAAAACCTTGTCCGAAAATTATATGAATATGGATTATCATTTGATTATCATGAAGTTAAAAACCTTGAACACGTGAGCGCGCAAGACGCGCTGCAGTTCGGATCACAGTCAGTGTCATGTTTCTGAACGTCTTCTTTACCTCGTTCACTTAGCTGCTTAGCTGTGGAAACTCTGACCGGCCAGTAGTCTTCCTTTCTTTCATGACAGATGTCATGAGAGACGATTATGTTGCTCTCAAGGCTACCTCGAGTAGAGGAATGTATCCACCTTCTCCACCATTGTCACGAACGTCACAAGAATCCGACAACGATTCGCTTCGAGCACTGGAACTTTTGGAAGGACCGGTTGCAGGCGGTCAAAGAAGATCTGGGTGGTATGTCTTCGTGCAGGGAAAGATTGCGAGGTTGTCTGGAATATAGCTTAATCAATGCCGTAGTGGTCGATCATATTCTGGCACGGGTTTTGAATTTCAACATGACCTGGTAAAGTTACATACCATTCAATTCCCGACGTCGATTCAACACATAATTTTTAAGTTACCTCTGAGCACAAGCTTGACGGACCCTGAATCTAGCCGTGGAGAAGGCAATGAGCGGTTCCTGGGGGTTATCAATGGTGCGTCTCAAGGTTATCTACGAGACACATCTAACTCGACTCCCGCAAGGTATCGCGCTCATCATGGGTTTGCAGGTAGTTATGCTTTCATCTAACTGAAATTATGACTGACGAGGTGATTAACAGATTGGATCCGGCATTTTGTGAGGATTTATCATATCCACCGGGAAATGGACACAGAGCTGACTGCTTGAAGCTCATCACCTGGGATTGTCATAGCAAATACCCGTAGTGTTGGAGCAAGTCTAAGTATTTGGGTACTATCTGCTCTGTTAGCCTGGACGGGTGCGAACAGCTATGCGGAGTTGGGATCTGCTATACCACTGAATGGCGGAGCTCAGGCATATCTTTCTTATGCATATGGACCTCTCCTTTCGTATTTGTACGCCTGGACGACGATCATAGCTCTCAAACCTGGTACATCTCCTCCCTGTTTTCTGCTTTCGTTCACCAATTCTCCATGGACAGGTTCGAACGCGGTAGTCACCCTTATTTTTGCAGAGTACCTTAATCGCATCTCCTGGAATATTTCCCGTGCTGAGGTATCGCCGGATGACATTCCTCAGTGGGCCATCAAACTCACGGCAATTGGGGCAGTCGTGGTTGTGACCATTATTTGCGTTGCTGCTCGTAAACTGGGTTCACGGGTGGCTGTTGCGTTTACAACAGCGAAAGTAGGCTTCATATTTGATCTGTATGACTTCTCTTTGACATGTGGCGTCGCAAGGTAGCTGTCTTGGTACGGATCGCACCTTTCTTGCAAGCCAATAACCTTACACACCCCACGTATACCAGATCTCCATTACGGTTCTAGGAATAGTGCAACTAGCTCGAGGGAAGGCATCCGCCTCTTTTCGACAGCCTTTATTTGATGGCACAAGCAGCAGCCCGTCGTCGTGGTCCTTGGCGTTGTATTCCGGGCTATGGGCATTCGACGGATGGGATCAAGCTAACTTCGTTGGAGGTGCAATGTCCCATCCAGAAAAGAACATCCCGAGAGCCATTCATTCCAGCATGGCCTTTGTTACAGTCAGCTATTTGCTGTTAGAGTCAGTCTTGATGACTGAATGTCATATTGCAGTTATTATTTTTACTGGCAAATATTTCGTATTTCGTAGTTCTAGATGCGGTAAGTGGTCATAATTTGATGATCTTCAGTTCTTTCATTGTAGCCAAGGATGTGGTTGGCCTCAGCAACACAGTGGCCATGGACTTCGGCCGGACTCTTTTTGGCCATGTGGGTGGCACGATATTTGCCTGCATGGTTGCTTTTTCTTGTTTTGGTGCTTTGAATGGTAAAACGTTCTGCGCCTCTGCGGATTCGTCACTTACCTACAAACAATAGGGACTTTCTTTACGGGTTCGCATTTGATCTATGCTGCCGGTCGGGAACGTTTCCTCCCCTCATTATTTGGGCGGCTCCACAAGACTCGCAAGACCCCATTAAATGCGGCTCTGCTACAAGCTGCAGTCACAATTTGTTTCATTTTAATCGGAGGTGGCTTCAGGTCATTGATAAATTTTGCTGTGGTAGCATCATGGGCTTTTTACTTCCTTACTGTGCGTCGGCGTTGGATCGATGTCGTCCTCCATTCTTATGCACATTCCCAGGTCCTTGGAGTGGTCATCCTTCGTATAAAGGAACCTTCATTGGAAAGGTGTGTCAATATTTGGGTTAGCTAGTCACAAGTGTAAACGTCGATTTCTAGGCCATACAAAACCTGGATCACCACCCCTCTAATCTTTTGTGGGGTAGGTCATTTACCTAGAGAGATGATTGCATTGACTCATGTTCGTTTGAGGTTGCCCTTTTTTTACTTTGCATGCCAATAATTGCTGCTCCTTGGGAGACTATCGCTGTTCTGGGTTTGTTCCAGTTTTAACTATATATCTTCTCTAGGCCTTATATATCAAACCAGGTTTTGTTCTTTCGGGTATTCCTGTCTACTACATTGCTCGGCAGCGTGACGGCCAACGCCCTCGTATATTTTGTAAGCCTCTTTTGTCTACCAAGCGCGGATATCCATTGAAACGGTATATAGCTTGGGTGGCACAGTGTATCCGTAAGATACGAGGCCGTGAGCCGTCCGAAGATGGATGGGAACCGGTAGCCAGCGAAGGCGATGAACCGATAGAGATGTTGGAAGGCAGGACTCATAGATGACTTGGGAACCCTAGGGCTCTAGTACTTATACCAAAGATCAGCCTCAGATCTATGAATGTTAATCATGGCAGATATTCCGAGTGATGTAAATTTTGTACATAATTATAATCTGCGAAATCGAAGGCGAACTTGAGGCAAACCACCAATTGCCGAATTATAAGTATTCTGGAATCCTTACGTTCTACATACGACGTCGATTTCGCTGATTTCCGTATCTAGGCCTTTGCGCCACTCTTTCTTTCCTTTGCTTGCCTTCGGAAGAATCAAGATGACAACAGACAGCACCATCATTGTTCCAAATGGTTTTACGTTGCACACCGAGAACACTTCTCATATCCTTTTGTCTTCAAATGAGGCATTTCTGAATCCGGTGCAAGAATTCAATCGGGATGTTAGTGTTGCGTGTATCAGAGTATGGAGCGAACAAATGGCGAAGGCGAAGGAAAATTTGTGGATGGAGAAAAGGGACAGGAAACGGCGCAAAGGTTGGTTCCGCGTTCAAAGTCGTCGGTGTGTCTTCGTGATGCCTTCGTTCAGTGCAGCAAACCATAGCAGAGAGCGAACATGTTCCGAGGAGCATTGACGATGTGGACGCGACCAGTGGGAGCTCGACCTTGGATAATTCCGAAACTAAGTGTGTTCTTCAAGCCAAACCGCCAGAGGTGATTGCCTGATTACATATTCTCGCATGAAATGATCTGGGTTTGACGATATCCAGTCCTATAAGTTTGTTCTTCTCGAAGCTTTGTCTGCAACGGGTTTACGGTCAATCCGGTATGCGAAAGAAATACCCTTGGTCAAGTCAGAAAACTTTTAGGTTCATTAAAGGTTCCTGCTTATCACCCCCCAGATACATCATTGCCAATGATCTGTCCTCATCTGCAACGGCTGCCATGAAACGAAACTTAGAACTCAATGGACTGGGCCCCATTCCGGAGCCGTCTTCAGGAACGTCTATGTCTGGGAAAGTTAGAGTCAACGAAGGGGATGCCTGGTAAGATGTCGGCCTTATGACAACAATTTAATAACGGACGCCCAGCACCCTTATGTACACGCATCGCGAGGAAAAAAACCGGGTCGACGTCGTTGATCTTGATCCTTATGGAACAGCTGCACCTTTCATTGACGCTGCAGTACAATGCATTAAGGATGGAGGTGAGCGATAACAACTTCACATTCATCTATGTTGTCCACTCCTCTTCCCTTCATCAGGATTGTTGTGTGTTACTTGCACAGACCTTTCCGTCTTAGCCACCGCGAATTATCCTGAAAAATGGTGAGTCGTTCAACAGTTGACTCAATCAGCACATTTGTAATTTTTAGCTTTTCAAACTATGGTGGAGTACCAGTGAAAGCAGAGTATTGTCACGAAGCTGTACGTGCCTTGCGATTATATATCAATTGTCGTTCTTACTCATGATTTTAGGCACTGAGACTTGTCCTTCATACACTTTCGACCTCAGCATCAAGATACGGTCGCTATATTGAACCTCTGCTATCGCTATCTATCGACTTTTATGTGCGGGTTTTTATCCGTGTGAACACAGCCCCTCTCGAAGTCAAAAGAGCCCTGACGTGTGTTATTCGCAGTTTCGTTGTGTTTTCTCGCTTGTTAAACCTTTCGGCTTTTAGGAAAACCTCAACCTATTACATCTGTACATCATGTCAATCCTTCTACGAACAGCCACTGGGAAAAGTGGTGGAGAAGGCACACGAATCTTTAGGGAATCTCAACTATCTATTCAAGATTAAAAACGGTCCTTCTGTTGCGGACAAATGTCCCGAGTGCGAGTCCGCTCTACATGTACGTGTTATCATCGTTGCCGCAACATCGTTAATCTTGCTGCTGTAGATAGCAGGTCCGATGTGGTCAGGACCAATCCATGACAGCCAATTTGCTGCAAGTGTCCTTGAACACCTGGAATTGAATCAAGACAAGTACGGAACATCCATCCGCATGAAAGGGATGTTAACTGTCGCGAAAGAAGTAGGTGGTATGCAATTGTCCCACCCCTGTTTTTCACGCGCATGCATAGGAACTCTACACCCCATTCTATTTTACACCTGCCAAAGTAGCCAGCTTTTTCCACTGCACAACGCCTCCGCTTGACGACGTAGCGTAAGTGACTGGTGTTTTTGATATTCACATCATACATTTATTTTTGCCGACAGGTCTGCTCTTCTCCATGCTGGACATAAGGTTTCACGCTCTCACGCTTGTCCAGGCTCACTAAAGACAACTGCCACACGCGAAGTTATTCATAGTGTATTTCGATCTTGGATTAAACTCAATCCGGTAAAAATGGAGAATGTCTCGGACACATCCCCAACTTGGAGATTGTTGGCGAAAGCACAGAGGTCACTCCTTCAATTTCATACTCAAAACAAACCCTGACTCTGATTTATAGCTTTGAAGCTAACTTTAAAAGACATCCCGACTCTGTCAAACCTTCGGGCAAGGTAAAGCTCGTGAGATACCAAGAAAACCCGACCAGCCATTGGGGACCGGGGGTAAAAGCTGCGTCCGGTGGTGGTTCAAAACGTAAGCGTGTACGCGAAGGCGACTAACGTACCCTGTCACAATCTTTGGAAATTCTCGTTAAACACATGGATGTCCGCAAATCAGAAAGAGTGGCAATTGGGTAAACCAACAGATAGGTATCGATAGAGAGCGAGCGAAAAAAAAAAGTCAAGCCATAACCTCGACATGGGGTTTCTTAGTAAGTTTTTGTACGATCCACGGATGTTGGGAGAGTTCTGAGGCAGATGGTCGAGCTTGATGATTTGACTCGAAGGTCAGCCGTAGAAAGTCCTGAGCATCGGCTGAGATGTCAGAAGGTATTGTCGGTTTTGCGGAGGAACCAATCTGTAACAGATATATGTTACGGTGTAGGGGAGAACCGAATTGAGGTTTCTTGCCTGGTAAATAGCTTGCATCTGACTCAATTGCGCCCAAGGATGATCACCGGTTAGCATTTCAACAACCAGACAGCCCACGCTCCAGATATCAGCCTTCTTAGTGTATATGCTTTGTTTTACAACCTCAGGGGCCATCCAAAAAACGGAACCTTGGAGAGACGGTCGATGCACTCGATTGCCAGTTAAAAGATCTACGTAAAGTTGTGATGAATGTGTCCAGCAGGGAATGATCAGCACTCACTATTGTCGACCTTCTTAGAGATGCCAAAATCGGATATCTTGATGCCACCCTTGTTATCGACAAGTATGTTTGCACCTTTGATGTCCCGATGTATGATATCTCGTTCGTGCAGATAATTTAGACCTGCCAAGATCTGACGCACGAAGTTCTTCACCAGGGTTTCTTCAAATGCACCATAATTACGCAGAAGCGCGGTGACAGATCCACCTGGCACATATTCTAGGAAGATGTTGAGGTATTCGTCATCTATGGATGAATCTGAAGATGTGATGAGCTAGGAACTGTATTCGACAGAAACTTGGCTACGAACAAAGATATTGCACGATGTTAACGTGCTGCAAGTTCTTTAATAGTTCGATCTCTCGTTCCAAAGCGCTGAGCATGCTCTTCTTGCGTTCTTGGTTTGGAGCCGAACCGGTGGGAAGCTCAACTTGTTTGACGGCCATGAGAAGGCCATTCGATGCATCCATGCCGAGATAGACTTTGCCAAAGGACCCAGCACCAATAAGCGCACCCTTGATCCACTTGTTCGCTAATAAACATTTAACCACAAGACCTGTGTGGTAGGCGATGAGATCCTTACCTCCCTTGGAAGTGATTCTTCTGGGTTGTTCGTCATCTTCATCGTCGACGTATGTACTTTCTTCGACCTCCTCCTCACCACTGTCTGCTTCATCGCCCAGTGTCTCCTCCATCGTGTCATCATCATCTAGCTCGTCCCCCGAGTTAACCTGAGTCCAATCATCCGTATCAGAGCCCTGGTCAACACTTGTGCCTGCCCTTCGACTCTCTACCTCAGCAGTAATCTCGTCGACGGTCATAAGACTAGCGGTGTCAGAACGGTCGCGTTTACTTCGCAACTCCGTCATATAACTCATGCGCCTAGATGCGACAGACATCGCTCTTGATGGGGGTCGTGAGGTGCGGCGCCCTGTAATGCTGTCGAAGGACTCAGAGAAGGACTCGCTCATGGTTGGGATGGGAGGCAGAAGTTGCGGAGATGTGGCAATGGTTGAAGGACCAGCAACGTCATCTGGATGAAGCTCAACAGATCGGCCATCATCAGTTGAGAGTGACATGCGAGGAATTTCTTCGCCGGGACTGTCACTCTCGGAATCACTAGAGCTGGCACGTTTTTCTGGCAGGGGGGGAGGCGGAATTGACGAGAAGGAAGACCTCGCGGGAGAAACCGACGACCGTTTTTGTGAGCCCTGCGTACTACTGCTGAACCTCGACGGTAGCTGATGGTTGTGTGACATTGTGCTATCTCGTCTCGAGGAACCATGATTGGGTCGCAGCATCATGCTATGTCGCGCCGTCCGTTCTAAGACCTTCTTCTCGACGGTAGGGAAATAATCCGGTAGATGATTTGAGATAAGTTCGCTGGGAGGACGCTGCCCAAAGAAGTTTCGCAATTTGGACGGTCTCTTTGAATTATGCACAGCCGAAGTTGAGGCGCCGGATGTTGGTGAAGGTGGATCTAAGGCCATCTCTGGGTCGCTAACACCCAGACCACTCAGTATACTGATGGAACTCGCGCGCTTAGTACTTTTACTTGCAGAGCTCGCATCGAGAAACTTGCTTTGTGCAGGTGAGGAGCTGCCATTTCGATCGTCGTACCATTCAGGTTTGACCTTGCGGATTGTTAGACCATGCTCTCGGGATGGGTGATCGGGTGGGGAGTGACATATGGTTAACAGTTCTGCCTCCGTCAGCAGTGACCCTGTTCGGAATTTTTAGGTCCACCGCATGAGAACCCTCGAGAAAGACATACCTGGCGCATCTTCCTGGCCCTTACCCATATAGACACCCCATCCATCAATGCTGAGCCCGGCCCCTTCTTCTATCTTACCAGAGTCTCCAGTCATGTCTACACTTCTTGAGCCTCCTTTCCCGAATTTCTTTAATACTTTTTCAAGAACCTCAACGCCACCCGCGCAAGTTGCCACGTCAATAGTAGAAGAAAGACCTTCTTCAGGAAGCAAAAACTTTACCAGCTTGCGTCGCAGGGCATCCAGAGGCAGGGCGGCACCATTCGAGTTCGTATTTGGATTGAAGGAGCCACGACCCACGGTGTAGGCGTTGGAAAGGGGAGGCGGCGTTCCCGGAGTTGACGGATGTGTCAAAAAGGACTCTGCGATTGGGGACAGATTGTGAGCCTGTTGTTGCTGTACCCCCGTCGGTGCAAGTTGTGGTTGGGCAGTAGGAGTAGCAGTAGCGTAAGGATGGCTATTACTGGTCGAGGGTCGCGGAGGCAGCTTGTTCGCAATATTAGGCACGACAGGGGAGTTGGGCCCCAAAGAACCGTTGCGCACGTGTGCTGCCAATGGCCGCGTTATACGGCCAACAAGGAGGGGAGAGGTCGATCGTGCAATGGGCAGTTTTCCGCCTCCGAGATTGCTAGGGCGTGGGTCGCTGGGTAGGTGGCCTGTCCGACTGGGACCGGGGGAAGGGGTAAGAAGATCTCGTTGAGAAATATGCGAGGGTTGAACGGTATACGGAGGTGTCGAATCGGCTTGGGAGTTCGGTCGTCTATCGCTGGAGCCTGGACCAGTGGATGGTCGGGCAGGGGGACGATTTGAGGGAGGGGGAGGAGGTTTTCCAGGTGGGGGAGGTAGAGGAGGGGGATTCGTTCGTGAGGCTGTGGACATGAGAGAATGGGAGCTACCAGGGGTGCTTGATGGTTGGACAGCCATTGAAGAGGGTAGTGGGAGGGGACGGATGACAGGGTTAGGGTTAGACCTGTTGGCAGAATCAGGTTCAAGACGAGGTAAATCACCTCTGTTAATATTGGGATTCAGCAGCAGAGGTGCTGGTCGACCGCTTCGAGATGATCCACGGATTGTCGGAATGTCGTCGGAGCCATTTTTCTCGTGTGCCGCTGGTGATCTTGATTCTGAACCCTGGTCCAACTTTGGGCGAGTGATATCGATGACAGAGGCGGTTACAGGGCGCGAAGCACATCGTTGCCTCAGCGCTTTGACAGCGTTGACGATCCTGAGCCTGTCACCAATACTAGTTATACCCATTTCCTTCAAGAGCGGCTGATCTAGTTCGAGAACGATGTCACCCCGAATATCATTAGCTTTGAAAGTAGAAGCATGGTGTCCACATTTGATATCATTCAACCAACGAGCAACGTGATTGTCCGTCCACGACCGAATGTAGTCCGCGTAGAGCATTCCTGGTGGTGGCTCAAGATTACTGGAGGTGGGCGTCGTTGGGAACGGAGAATGCTGGCCTCGTACACCGTGGTTGAGGTGGATAAACGACCTTGGGGGTTGTTGTGGAGTGGGAGAAGCAGGAGAAGATGGCTTTGGCGGGGATGAAGAGGGATCAAAGCTGTGGACAGTCGTCGCAGCCATATTGGAATCCTTACAGACAAAGCGACTCGGTAGACTGGCTCTGCTTAGTCAGCTACACACAAAACCATGTCATTCACATAGATACATGATGGGGCCTGCCATATGCATGGAACCAGCGGTATAAAAACACCATATGACATTTGACACGGCACCGACATCGTCGCTGAGCGCGAGCGCTTAGTCCTGACACGCATATGGCAAGACAAGGCATGGCTGTCCTTGTTACGTAATCGCTACAAATACAGCCTCGAGGTAATAAGTTCCCTTCCATTCTTACGACTACTACTAATCATGCAGATTTTATCTGCTCTTGCCTCTATCCTTCCTCTCCTAGCGCTCTTCGCCTTTGCTTCTCCTTATGCCGAGGACCTCCTCGGCTATAACCTCAACGTCAACAAGACAGCCACGTCCCCCCTTGATTACAATGCTTCTCCAAACACTACCGCATATACTCCATCACCGAACAACTGGAGACAATTTCCTTTCTACACTATTTTGTTAGACAAGTTTGCAGATGGAGATCCTTCTAACAATGATTTCTTTGGAACTATGTACGAGGCAGACTGGCGAGAAACTCAACTTCGTACGGGTGGTGATCTCAAGGGGCTCGTTGCTCGTCTAGACTATCTCCAGGGGATGGGCGTCAAGGCCATTTTTATATCTGGAACCCCCTTCGTGAATATGCTTTGGCAAGCTGACAGTATATTGTCCTATTTCTCATCCCCACGTCATAAGCTTACTCCTTCCAGGTTATTCCCCCCTCGATTTTAGTGTTTTGGATCCACACTGGGGCACAATTATGGACTGGAAAGCTTTTATACAGGAGATCCATTCACGTGGAATGTATCTTATGTTAGATGTTACTGTTGGAACCATGTCAGATTTAATTGGCTTTCAACAGTATGCCGTCTTTGTCATGCCATTCGTTATTTTCATTATTTTGCTAGGTTCCTGAATACAAGCGCGCCTTTTGATCTCAACGAGTATCATAGTGTATGGAAAGATCCTTCCTATATGCCTTGGGGTCTTACACAGTATCGTGACTTTGACGTAAGTGTAACTTGACATGATCCTGAATGCTCAACGTATCAATGAATAATGTCTGCAGATCGGTAATCAACGCAATACCTCTTGTATCCTTCCCAACTTCTGGGGGGAGGATGGGACACCTGTAGTTGTTACCGCTAACGGCTGTATGATATCCGATTTTGACCAGTATGGAGACATGGAGGCTTTTGGTGTGCATCCTGATTGGCAGCGTCAGTTATCCAAATTCGCTTCGGTGCAAGATCGTCTTCGGGAATGGAAGCCGTCGGTATTAGCCAAACTCAAGGCCTTCGCCTGTTTGGCGATCACTGCGCTAGATTTTGATGCAATCCGTGTCGACAAGGCTACCCAGGTTACTGTGGATGCTCTGTCTGAATGGGCTGCGGCTACACGCGCTTGCGCATATAACCTCGGGAAACACAATTTCCTCATCACAGGCGAGGTTACTGGTGGAGACACGTTTGGAACACTTTACATGTAAGATATACTTGCGGTATTCTTTATGCGTGAATCTCACTCTTCACGTCTGTAGTGGTCGTGGTCGTACTCCCGATAAGCTTCCTCCGGGATTCCTAGCCGCTGCAAATGTGACGCCCGCTGACAATTACTTCCTTCGCGACAAAAATAGCAATGGACTAGACGGCGTTGCTTTCCATTATTCTATCTATCGCTCCATTTCTCGGTTCCTTGGAATGGATGGGAACCTGCAGGTTGCATATGACTTAGACACCAATTTCGTCACGGCTTGGAATCAAATGTTCGTCAGTAATGATTTCTTGAATGCTGCCACTGGGCAAGTTGATCCCAGACATATGTATGGGACGAGCAATTTCGACGTCTTTCGATGGCCTAGTTTAGACAACGGCACAGAGCGGAGTGTGTTAGCGACCTTTCTCACGACTTTAGTTATGCCTGGGATCCCACTCGTAAGTCTGCTGCTCGATGCCACATTATCACTCTGTTAACCTTGGCTAGCTGTTCTACGGTGAAGAGCAAAACTTGTATCTTTTTGACAGCTCAGCCTCCAACTATCTCTACGGGTACGCTGGATATCACATTTTGCATCCGTGCAGCGTTGATTGAATGACCATTACTCTAGGCGTCAAGCCATGATGAGTACCCTAGCATGGAAACGTCATGGATGCTACAATCTTGGCTCCCAGCAGTATTTCAACATGCCACTTCAAAAGGCTCTTCTCGGCTGTCATGACGATTGGAATGCCCTCGACCACTTTGATCCTACAGCTGATACTCGGCGACTGTTTGCCCAATTTTTCCACCTCCGCTCGGTTTATGCAGCATTGCAGGACGGTTTTAACCTTGTTCAACGTGGCAACTGGACATATTTTATCGACCGACCTGGTTCAAATAATACTGTCACTGAGATGGGTCTTTGGTCGGTTTCCAGAGCAGCGATACCTACGTTCCAGACTCTGAATGGGAGCTTCACACAGCAAATCTGGTTGCTCTATTCAAACGAGAATACCACAAAAACATACACATTCGATTGCAGTGGACCACTTTGGATTTCATCTCCTTACGAGTCCAATGTGCAACTTCGAAATTTGTTCGCACCGTACGAGAACTATACGTTGCAGGCGTCTCTGTCTTCATATTACAACAATGGGACGGCACCGTTCTTCGGTTGTCTGCCTAGCGTTACCATGGATGGCTACGGATTCAAAGCCTTGGTCCCCATTGAGCAATGGACTGCTCCTCTTCCTGCACTGACTAAATTTGTCCCAGGTCATGATCATCGCATTTTGGTCGACCCCAACGACCCGAACGCGACCACTGTTAATATTTCGCTTGAGTTCAATACGCAGATGGATTGCGTTAGCGTTTCCAAAAGCATACATCTTAACATGTCTTCGTCAGGCCACGGGGGCACTCCCATCATAACCAATATCCAGTGTGGAGACGTGCAGAACCCTAGTCCGTCTAAAATTTCTGGAGTCGCGGTTTCAGTTTGGGCGTGGTCGGCCACATTAACTGGTTTCCCTGACGGGGTGTTAACCCTTACGCTGGATAATCCTTCTGCTCAAAACGGTAATATGACTACTCAGGTGCGTCTTCTGCGTTACTATCTGGAAAGCCAGTGCAGTTCAATTTACTTCTATTGTCAGGCCGTTGACCACCTGCTGTTACGGAAAGGTGCATCGGACAACGTCATGGTCTTCCCTGCTTCGGACTATGACACAAATAACTCGTTTACACTGTCGAACGAACAGTATATGTTCATTCACAGAGCCTATGGTGCAGATATGTTTAGATATTCTTGGAATTTTGGTCAGAACTGGACAACATGGAGAAACTGGGAAGATATCACAATCATGAATGCAACCCTGTTTACCTCTTCTGCCAATTTTTGGCCAGGCAATCACGTCATGGTGCAATGTGAGTATTGTAATGCAGGCCTCCCCTTCCATGTCTGATATGTGGTCTGTGTACAGATTGGAGTCAAGCTACGCTATCCGTAAGCCATGTTATACACGCAGACCATGGCTACACTGGACATCAACGACGTGTGCCGCAATTTCTGGCCCGTGGTGCTTTTAACACTTGGGGTTTTGATAACGGTATTCCTTCCCAGATGACACAGACTGCGGATGGTAGATGGGAATTGGAGATCATGGCGTCCTGGCCAACATACGTTCAGCTGAATGTGTGGGGTTTCGATGATTACTACTATGGTGATGTAGATGGTGACGGCGTCTTGGACCGCCTTCCGCCTAATACCGTTGCTCCCAACTTCGTCAATATGTCAGCTCCTCCTAGCCCTCATCTTGCTTGGTCCCTTGTTGTGGACGATTCTACTTTGACCTGGTCTCTCCAACCTCGTGGGCAAGCCTCTGTTGGCGCAATCATGTATGCATTGATGTTTTTCATCCCTCTCATCACGGGCACATTCGCTGTCATCATTTTCATGTGGTCCTTCTACGGCATCAAGTATAATCGATTCGGAGTCAAGCCAAAGAATTACTTCCCCATCCTTGGGGCATTTGGGCACAAGTCAACTTCAGATCTGAAGGACACTGGAGGACACTTGGCTGAAAAGGTATTCGGTCACAAACATAATGCGGAGATCATAGGTTGGCCAGAAGACAAGAATAAGCGTCGCAAAGTCCTGATTGCCACTCTGGAGTACGAAATTATTGATTGGAAGCTTAAAGTCAAGATTGGGGGTCTCGGCGTCATGTCCAGTCTTATGGGGAAAGCCATGACTGATGTTGATCTTGTGTGGGTTGTCCCGAAAGTAAAAGACCTCGAATATCCAGCCGGCGAACCTGCTGAGCCTATCGAGGTCATCATCTTTGGAGAGCCATATCTCATTGAAGTCGAAACACATATCCTGGACAACATCACATACGTCATTCTGGACAGCCCCGTGTTCCGTGCTCAAACCAAAGCTGACCCTTATCCTGCTCGCATGGACGATCTGAGCTCCGCTATTTTTTATTCTACGTGGAATCAAGCTATCGCTGCCACTATCCGTCGTTCCCCCACTATTGACATGTACCATATCAACGATTATCACGGCGCACTGGCTGGTATTTATCTTCTTCCGAAGGTGATTCCAGTCTGTCTGTCTCTGCATAATGCCGAATTCCAGGGCCTTTGGCCTCTTCGTACCAAAGAAGAGATGAAGGAAGTCTGCTCAGCCTTCAACATCAGCAAAGCGCATTGCACCAAATATGTGCAGTTCGGAAATACGTTCAATCTTTTACATGCTGCAGCTTCGTTCATCAGTGTTCACCAGAAAAGCGTTGGTGTAGCTGGTGTGTCTGACAAGTATGGGAAACGAAGTTGGGCACGGTATCCCGCGCTGTGGACTCTCAAGCACGTTGATTCACTCCCAAATCCAGACCCAACTGATATCGAAGCTTTGGACGAGAAACCAGTGGCAGCTCGTGATGTGAAAATTGATGAGGCTGCGGAGGCCGCTCGACCTGAGCTCAAGAGGCAAGCTCAAGAGTGGGCTGGAATCAAACAAGATCCCAATTCTGATCTGTTTGTGTTCGTAGGTCGCTGGTCGAAGCAGAAAGGTGTGGACCTAATTGCCGATGTGATGCCGTCCTTGTATGTTCTTTCAATAGTATTTACATAACTTGACTAACTTGAGTCTTTTCAAGACTAGAAAAGCGCCCAAGTATCCAACTCATTGCCATCGGTCCTGTCATTGATCTCTACGGCCGCTTTGCTGCAGAGAAACTAGCTCGATTAATGGAGTTGTACCCTGATCGTGTCTATTCGAAGCCCGAATTTACCAGCTTGCCGCCCTACCTATTCAGTGGTGCTGACTTCGCGTTGATCCCGTCCAGAGATGAGCCTTTTGGTCTTGTTGCTGTCGAATTTGGCAGAAAAGGTGCACTTGGTGTTGGGAGTCGTCTAGGTGGTCTTGGATTGATGCCTGGTTGGGTGCGTCATCCTTTCTTCCGCCACGTCATACCTTCTAATCTTTTATTTCAAAGTGGTATCCTGTGGAGTCTAGTGCAACAGCACATATGCTGTCGCAACTGACGAAAACAATCAAAATGGCCCTCAAATCGACTGAAGAAGAACGCGCCATTCTTCGTGCACGATCTGCTCTCCAGCGATTCCCCGTAGTTGAATGGCGCCAGCGAATTGAAGATTTCCATAGGCGAAGCATAATCACCAGTCGCAGCATCGCGGGAGTTAATGCCTGGCGGGAGTCCGACTGTGACGGTGGAACTGCTCGTCCAATCGGCGAGTCGGAAGATTGGAATCCAGTGACCCAGGCGCATCCCACGCAACCTGATTGGGACAATCGGAGTGTCAACGACTCCTCACACGCACATAGTCCTGCCTCTCCGGCGCATTGGAGTCAAGAGACCTTAACACCGGCTGCTGACGGTCCACACACTCCAGGTGTCGACAGTCTGAACATGCCCGTCCGAGAAGGGGGCCCCGATTATTTCAGCGACCCAGGAGCCAGCACACCAGCCACGGCACAGGGCTACAATGGTTTCTTGGAACGAGCTAATCGTGCGATTGCAAAAGACCATCGGCATGCTCCTGATCCTTTTGTAGATGGTGGTTTGGCACCAAGCCGACCATTTGGTGACCACTCCCGAGTCTCTTCTGTGGAATCCATTTCTTCGATTGTAGATGAGAAGTCAAACTCCCCTTTGAACAAAGCCATGGCTTCGGTGAGCTTCAAGTCTCATATTTTTATCTCAATTGGATCGCTGATCGCCTACTCAACAGTTTACTGACGCAGATGGTGGCGTTGCTTCCGAGTTTGTTCAGAAGCTTCGAATGCTCGACGCGAAGAATTCGGAACATGAACTGTCAATCGAAAAATTCCTAGTGAAGAGTGAAGAAGCATTTTTTGGCAAGGTCCGCAAGGAGAGGCTCTCCAGCGCTGCCAGCGTACGATCATCTATGCGTGACTCCGTCTGGGGAGCGCCCTCTGTTTCACTGTATTCTCGACCGGAGTGTATGTCATTCAATTCTCGTTCTGTGACATATCTGATGATATTTGCATAATAGCGCTCAACACACATGCCTTCTCCGGTGCAGATTACGATGACACTCGCCATGATGCAGCTCAACCTGAGGTGGTTCCAATGACCAGGTTACAAATAGCGATGTCTCGAGAAATTGGAGGTTGGCCGCTGTACACGATTGTCATTGCCGCGGGACAAGTTTGTATCTATTCTACTACTATTTTGAGTTGTGATCCTGATCATAACCTAGATGTTGAGCGCCACGAGTTTTCAGATTACCCTGCTGACTGGTCGAAATTGGCAAAATAATATTCAGTTATATGTGTTAGGGGGTGTTTTCCTAGCCGCTTCAGCTGTCTGGTATCCCTTGTTCAGGCTTAAGCCTTCTGTATATGTGCTATCCGCTCCTTGGATATTTTTCGGTCTTGCCTTCTTCTTGATTGGCCTGCCGTCTGTTTCGACCGCTATTGTGCCTGCTCACAGCACATTGGGGAATGTTGCTACCTGGTGTTACGCGATTGCATCCGCTGCGGCATTCCTCTTCTTTGGTCTTAATTTTGGTGAAGAAGCGGTATGTCAATTTTTTATTTTGTTTCTTCAAACTACTTACTTTGTTATTTAGGGTGCTGCCACTGAAGTTTGGACTTTGAGGGCCTGCGTAGTTCAAGGGTCACAGCAAATATGGGTTGCTGCCCTGTGGTTCTGGGGATACACACTAAATGGGAGAAAAACCGACTATATTCCGCCTTGGTGGATCGTTCTTATTCTTTGGCCCCTTGCCATCATGTGTTTCGTATTCGCGTATGTGATGCTTTATGGCTTGCCAGGTGAGTGTAATTCTGTCTGTCCGCGATAAGTGTCGCCGATGGGTATCATCAGAGTACTATCGTCAAACGCCTCCTAAAGTACCCCACTTCTTGAAAACATTGTTCCGCAGGAAGCTTGTTCTCTGGTTCCTCGCATCTGAAGTATTACGTGACTACTGGCTGAGCGGTGTAAGTCGCCATGAAAATTGCTACCTGTGCGCCTCATTTACCTGTTTATCCAGCCTTACGGTCGCAATTGGACCTTCCTTTGGAGCGTCACCATACCCAAGTGGCAAATCCTTATTCTCATCATAGGATTCTTCGTTGGTGTCTGGGCAGCCATGTTGTTGGTGTTGACGCACTTCAGCAAAACACATACGTGGCTGCTTCCCGTATTCGCTGTTGGTCTTGGGGCTCCCCGATGGTGTCAGGTACTGCACATGACATGTTTTAAGTGATTTGATAACTGAGCGTATTTTCCTGCTATGCAGATGCTGTGGGGTACCTCATCGCTTGCATTGTACATTCCTTGGGCTGGATCTGGTGGACCGTACCTCGGGATCTCCTTGTGGCTCTGGCTGGGGGTTTTGGATGCAGTCCAGGGTGTCGGACTAGGCATGATTTTGCTCCAGGTGAGAGTTAAGTTCGTGACTGAGCTGAAAATCGCTCAACTTGTTTTTAGACACTATCACGTCTTCACGTGTGTGCTACCCTTGCCTTCTCGCAAATAATTGGTTCGCTTTGTGTCATCGTTGCCCGTGCAACGGCTCCCAACCGAATTGGGCCTGGGACTGTGTTTCCGGATGCCGCCAAATGGGACTTTTCTCAGGGTTTGGCAGGTCAGCTTTTTATCTTTCGCCGAGTACAGTCATATTAACATTTGTATGCTGCTCTAGGGAGTCCAATGGCTTTGCCTCTGTTCTGGATCGCCTTGTTCAGTCAGCTCATAATCGTGGCGGGCTACTTCTGGTTCTACCGCAAGGAACAACTGTGTACGTGATACCATGAATTCTTATCTTAGTCTTGGTATAACTGATTTTTGCAATTACAGCTCGTCCATGAATTTCTGACATTATATTCTACTATCGTCAACTCTTTTTTTTACCATTACATAAATAAGTATGTGGTACTGCTTGAACAATAGACTCGGTTTGTAAGGACATCATCTTGTTAATAAGTAATCAACTAGACTGCATTCCAAAATAGAACCTCCCCAGTGATGGAGCATGTTGCTTACTCCAAGCTTTCAGTTGTAGCATACATCCAATGTGATGAGCTAGTGAGTAGGTTTGGATAGGTTGATCATACTGCCTTGAATGGATGGAGTTTTGAAATTTTCACAGCTGCCCTGGGACCCTTTTTGTGAGAGGCCTCTTATATCATCAAGTCATTATCACATGTTATCCCAGACTCCAAACCAGCCATGGGGAGGGCAGTCATACTATAGGTGTGCGCCAGTTAGGTCCTAACTGGGTTTGAAACCTAGCGGAGCTTGAACTTACAAACCTACGTTGACGCGTGTCCCCTAGACTGGTAACCGTGTCTGTCGTACGACGAGTATTACAAATGGTCGATAGACAGACTGGTCGAACTGAGTTTGAATTGGGTGGATCGAGCGAGTTTAACCACGTGAAATCACATGAAAGTCACTTGTCTCTACACGTGCTCAATCACAAGACACTTGAACGCGTCCAGACGTGTTCCGACCTCCCAATATCAGCCAGTTGAACAAGGTGCCAGCCCAAGCTACAATGCTTTCTTTTCCCAGGATTCCATCCGCTCTCGTTCTGGAACTCAATCAGGCCCAAGAACTGGTCAACTGGAGAGCCCACTCACTCTACGAGACTCATGTGAACCCCTGGTCACTTATGACAGTTTTTTCGCAACATTACAGCATTCCGCTACTCAGGATCAACCTTCCCATCTCAATTCATTTGGTACTCCCTTCTGTGAGCACATTGATGTGTTCTGTTGGTACTTGGTGCAGAGTCTCAACAGAAGGGGTGAACACTTAACCTACTACTGCAGGCGTGCTCAGGGTGAGGAGGGAGTTCGCTTAGAGGGCCTCAGATCGTCCTTCGGGGCGCAGAGACTATGGAGAGGCTGGTACAGTGGTTTTCAATGTGCACACTAATTGTGTATGCTAAAGGGGAGATATGCACAGTGGCAGGAAAGTGTGCAACACAAAGGAGCAAAAATGTGCAGTGCAGAAAAATGTGCAATGGAAGCGCAAAAGTGTGCAACAACAAGGATGATGAAGGCAGGAGGTGTAGTGGGATGAAGACAACACTGGGATGTGCTGTGAAGGTGGTGCACAGGTTGGGGACACAAACAGGATGAAAGTGCAAGGGGCAGAAAAAGGCACAAATGGTGTGCAAAACATGGCTATGCAAATAAGTGCGCAAACAGTGCGCAAATGTGGCTATACGAAGGGCGCACTGTAAGAGTGCATGAACGAGGACGAAGGATGCAATGCAGGGATGAAACGCAACAATATGATGGGGAGACGCAAATGATATGCAAACACAGCTATATGAAGGGCACACTACAAAGGCGCACAGACTATGTGTGATGCTGACTGAACTATGAACTATGGGGGGGGAAAGATCTTCTAGATTCTCTATCTATCTGCCTACTATGTACAAATGGCTTATGTGATAAAATCGGTAAAATAAAGTGTAAAAATAGAAAGTGCCATGCGCTACTCACAAGCACATCCATTCGCCCATCTAAACCTGACCGCACTATGCTGCTGCCTCAGCCAATAAGATTTGCGCACCATTAGCCCAATATCCAACTGTCCCAGTGCAATGCACTATTTTTGGTGTGCTCTAGGTCTTGTGCACTCTTCCCAATTAATCCACTTTGGTGTTATGTGTCACATGCTGCGCCTTAGTAATAATGACGTGATTGACCTGTGCCAGTTACCAGATAAGGCGATGCCAATTGGAAATGTGGAAGAACTATAAGGAGATGCTGTGCGAGGCCAAATACCGCCAAAGCGCCAGAATTATGTGAAAGCGCCCAAGTGCGCACAGTCCAATGCCAAATAGGCACAAAGCGCCCTGATTATATGAGAATGCGCAGTTTGCTCAGGTTGGAATCATGGTGCACCTCAAGTAAATGCACCAGTAAGATAGAAGCCGCGATGCACAGCGCAACTGGTGTAGTGGATTGTTGTGTGTGTGATAGGGATTGTGCAATGAGTGCACAGCAGAGAATGCGAGTTGCATGTAAAGCATAAAAGAAGTGCACAAAGGCGCATCGAGCACGCAATAAATGTGAAAGGCAGATAAGGAGTGCGGGGGGGGGTGCAGAGGCAGGTTGAAGCGCAACGGGGCGCATTTAGGGTACACGACAGCAGGCAGCTATGGGGGAACCAAAAGTGCAATAGAAATGTAAAAGGTGCACAAAGCGCACCTAAGTGGTCAAAGGTGCACAAAAGCGCCCAGAGGTGCACTGGAGCACACTTGGAGTGCACTAGAAGCGCACTAGGAGTGCAATGGAGTGCAATGGAGCGTCCTAGGAGTGCAATGGAGTGCACTGGGAGTGCACTAGCGCTGGAAGGCCTGCGAAAGCACACAAAGGCGCACAAAAGTGCACAAAGTGTACAATGCAAAGTGAGTAGAAGATGTTCAAGCAGTGTGCACAATCACAAAAAATGCTGTAGTACGAGCGCAGGGTAATAGGGAGCTGTATCATCTCCTCCCAACTGAAATACTGACTGTCCTCAGGCAGCATCCCTGTTAGTTATTGAATTGCAAAACATGAGCACTGAGAAAGTGGGTGAGTGGTAGAAGTGAATGTTTGGGATATTTGAAGAGACCAAGTAAAGCACACAAAATGCACCAAGCAAAATGCACAAGTGCAAAAGAAGTGCAGAAAAATTGTCCAACCATCACTTTCCTCCTCTCAACTAAAATTTTGACTCTGTCTAAACAGTGAAAGTATGAGAGATAAAAAAAAGCACACACCATATGACAAATTGTATAAAAGGTGAAGTATCCATAGCAGTGCATGCAGAGTGCTAATTGTGCACCTCATTGGCGCTTTCTTTGCCCTCTGCACTATCTCCTTGTGCTTCTTCTTCATCAACTGCTTCTTTGTCTTCTGTGTCCACTACTATGGACTCTTCCATCTCTCTCAACTGTGTTGTGTAATATTGAGCACTATGTCTGGAAGTGCAATGGACTTGTGCACACGGTATGGCACTAAGTGAAATAGGGCTATTGTATAGCACCACCAAAAGTGCTCAAGTAAAGTGGATCACATCGCATAAAAGCACTTGTATGCAATGTTGTCATGGCTGGCACACAATATCAGTAAGCATCTGGACTGCCAAATAACAAGCTGATGAGCGCCATGCACATTGCACTTCAATAACCACTTTTTGTGTTTTGAGAAATGCGCTCGCATAGCGCACAAGCACACCATACTTAAAATTTATGAAATTGCTCAGGCACATTAGAGTATCCATCCAAATCCACACCAAATCTAACTTCTCATTCTCCGCATCTGCTGCTGTGCTTCTCAGAACCTGGCTATAGTTGTCGTCATAAATAAGCATGAGATTGCATGCATTTTGTGCTTGGCTCTGGCTGCATTAGTGTGAGTACCTGCACATCAAAGGACTGTAAAATGGGATGTATCACATGCATAAATCCATGTAGCGCATTAATCCAATTTTCAAATTTTTCATCATCTTCTTCTTTTAAGTCTTCTGGAGTAAATGGTGGTGAATTTGGTAAAAGTGCAGGAAGCACTGCTAGCAGATCACCTATAATGTTGCGCTCAATGCAGAATTCATTTGGGACAGGCGCAATAACTGGTTTGACCTTTTGAGCAACTGGTTTATACTTCTTCTTGGTTACTATGCCCGTTTGTGGCACGTGCACCACTAAATCGATATAAGTTGCACACACATGTGCGCTTTTTGGAAATGTGGCTGGAATAAGCACCATAGGGTCAATAGAATTTAAAAGTGCCTGCACATTACTGTTGGTACATTGGGATAAGTAGAGTTGAGAGATAAGAGAGGTCAGTGGAATGGAAGCGGAAAATGGAATAAGTGCAAACACAGAAACATTGCAAGCTTGGGTATCAGAGTTGAATGTTATGATAGTGGCAGCTTTTCCTTGGTCTGCAATGATAGGAAGAGGCGCTTCAATTGCTGTGCTAACTGGAGGTGTCGCATTAAGCACTTTATTGTCTGCAAAAGGCGCGTGCACTTCACAATGTGCAAATGGCATAATGCTCACAAGGTTGGTAGCTACCATATCTGCACCAGTAGCTGCAATGCGCTTTGGGGTGACTTGTTCTCTATGGTGCTGTCTGAGATTGGGTGAAAGCGAAAGGAGCTCTTCATGCGAAACTGTAGCAGAGGGCGCCTTCATGGTGTGTACATATGCATCATTGACAATCTGTGGATTCTGGATAGGAACAACTGTGTGATACAATAACTCTTTGCCTTTGGAAGTGTCAATCTGAGCATCTGGTTTATCTGCTGCTGCAGGGACAAAATGCATTTTAGGAATGTTAAAATAGGGATGTATGGGCATCTCATCAGGCGCTTCAGTTGCACTCACAGTGGATTGCAAAGCTGGTGACTCAATACTGTCAGTGGGTGCAATGTCTGTAGTTGTAGAAGGCATGCTCTCTTGATTTGATGTATTGTGTGGGGCACACTGCAGAATTTCAACACCATTGAAGACTTGCCTCTTTCAGAGCGCCATCAACTCCCACTCGAGCACATCAATGCACTCTTTTTTTATTAGTTGTGCATTTGGTGCACTTTGCATATACTCTGCCATAGGAGCTGAAGCGGCACATTGACTGTAAAGGTGCTGCTGGAGCTGGATGAGGCATATATTGTAGATGAGCTGCAAATTGGTATTCAATAAAAGTTGGCCAGTGGCAATCTGCCCTGGGTTGCATTTATGCCATTCCTCAATGCACTCACCTAAGAAGTTGCCTGGAATAGAATGTGGCACAAATGCACCACCTGGGAGTACAATGTGCCCTTCTGTGTTTCGCCTACACTTTCCTTTGCTAATAAGGCACTCAATTAAAGTGCACTCAGGGATATAATGCCCTGTTTGACTGCAACCATTGCAAGTGTCATTGTTCAAATGGGATGTGCTATTTCCACCATCTCTGCACAATGCACTCAACGTGGTAACTATCATCTGTGTCATGCACTTGAATAGGACTGAGATGTCTTCTGCTTTGACTGCTGGTGTGCTAGGTTGTGGCTGGGAAATGGGTATGCTGGGTGCTGAGTAGAGCGCATACATATTGAGGTTTTGCACTGTGAGCCCAGTAAGTGGCTGGAAATAGTGTGCTGAGCCTTCGAAGATAAAGTCGATCACATTGCATATTGCATCTAGTGAGTATGGCACATTTGCAGGCTAGTTTAGTACTACAATCACAAGGTGGCTCAAAATGTGCTCAAGCTGGTCTGGTCAAAACACCCTAACGAACATGCAGCTTTGGTTGTAGCGCACCAATATGCCTTGTGCAACTAAGTATTCACTGATATTGAAAAACATGCGATAATACCATGCAATTTCTTCTGCAGTTACAAGGCTGACACATGCAGTTTTGCCAATAAGCTTGTCTAGATCACTAATACTCCATTTACTGCCATCCCTGGAACTGGGATAAAGCTTTAGAACAGCATCTTTGAATGTGCCATAGTTGTGCATCACTCTATACTCCGGTAGCAGTTTCCAAGTGTCTGTAGTGTCGCTGTCCAAATAGCACACAGTGTGGAACTTCTTATTGGTCTCATCAGTGACGTTACAATCATGGAGAAGTTGTGCAAGCTCCTCAAAATACTTCTGGAGTTCGTGCAGTTTTGCAGGGTTGAAATGCAGCATGTTTTGATTAGATGTGGATGGCATGTGCATGGTAGCCATGGTAGGTGAAATAAGGTGTGTAGAGTTAAGATCTGGTAAAAGTGCAGCAAAATTTGAAGGCGAGAAAAAATGCAGTGATGCGGATGGAGTTAGGGTAGGTAGGGATGATTCAGGTGAAGGTGGAGGTAAAGACAGCATGGACAAGTGATGCGTGTTGTTTAGGAAGAGTGATTTGAATACTGGTAGTTCCCCAAGCTGGAGCACAGTTGCTAACAGCTCGGAATGGAGAGTGCAAAGGTGGTTAATGTTGAAGTGAAGGGCAAGCCAATGGAGGTCTAAATAAGGTCTGGTAACCTGAAACCCCTCGCAGTGGGCTCCAGAAATGATGTGTTCAGTTGGTACTCAGTGCAGAGTCTCAACAGAAGGGGTGAACACTAAACCTACAACTGCAGGCATGCTCAGGGTAAGGGGGTTCAATTAGAGGGCCTTGGATCATCCTTTTGGATGCAGGGACTATGAAGAGGCTGGTACAGTGGTTTTCAATATGTGCACTAGTTGTGTACACAAAAAGGAAGATATGCACAATGGCGAAAAAGTGTGCAATGCAAAGGGGCAAAAATGCACAATGACAATGGGGGTGGAAAGTAGGAGGTTTAGCAGGACAAGGATTGTGGGAAAACATGCAAATTGTGCACAAAATGCAGCTATACAATGAGGGGCACAAATGATGTGCAAATACAGCTATATGAAGGGCGCACTGCAAGAGTGCACAAATGAAGATGAAGGGGTGCAACGAAGAGATGAAATGCAGCAATATGATGAGGGATGCAAACAATATGCAAATGCAGCTATACAAAGGGTGCACTACAAAGGCACATGGACTGGACGATGGTGCACAGATTATGTGTGACACTGAATGAGCTATGAACTATGTGGGGGAAAAGATCCTCTGGATTCTCTATCTGTCTGTCTACTATGTACAAATGGCTTATGTGATAAAAACAGTAAAATAAAGTATAAAAATAGAAAGTGCCATGCACTACCCATGAGCCCATCCATTGGCTCATCTAAACCCAACCGCACTATGCTGCTGCCTTAGCCAGTAAGATTTGTGCATGCTATAGCCCAATACCCAACTGTTCCAGCATGATGTTCTATTTTTGGTGTGCTTTAGGTCCCATGCACTCTTCCCAATTAATCCATCTTGGTGTTATGTGTCGCATGCTGTGCCTTAGTAATAGTGATGTGATCGACCTGTGCTGGTTACCAGATAAGGCAATGCTGATTGGAAATGTGGAAGAACTATAAGGAAATGCTGTGCAATGCCAAATAGCACCAAAGTGCCTGGATTATGTGAAAGTGCCCAAGTGTGCATAGTCTGATGCCAAATAGGTGCAAAGCACCCAAATTATGTGAGAATGCGCAGTTGGCTCATGCTGCAATTGCAGTGCACCTTGAATAAGCACCCCAGTAAGCTGGAAGCCATGACATGCAGCACAATAGATGTGGTGGTGGATTGTTGTGTGTGATAAATGGATAGTGCAATGAGTGCACAGTGAGGAATGTGAGTTGCTGGCAATGCATAAAAGGTGCACATAAAGGTGCATCGAGCACACAGTAACTGTGAAAGGCAGATAAGGAGTGTGGGAGCACACAAAGGCAGTTTGAAGCGTAACAAGGTGCATTTAGGGCGCATGATAGAAGGCAGCTAAGGAGTATCCAAAGGTGCAGTAGAAATGTAAAAGGCACACAAAAGTGCACCTAAGCAGTCAAAGGCACACAAAAGCACATGAAAGCACACTAGAGTGCATGGAAGCACACTCAGGCATGCAAAAAAGCATGCCTAAAGCACACAAAGGTGCACAGAAGCACATGAGAGCCCACTTGGGCACACAAAGTGCACTGTGCAAAGTGAGTAGAAGGTGTCCAAGTGGTGTGCACAATTGCAAAAAATGCCATAGTATGAGTGCAGGGTGATAGGGAGCCATATCAACGGGTCCCATTTCTGGACAGCAACACAACAACAACACCAACTGAGAACACTGCTGCCCAACACCATGTCACATAGCGCCACCACCCTGCCTACAAGCCACTGCTCATAGAGGGAGATGGTAGTGCTGACAACGATGGAATCCAGGATGACAAACAATGCCGACAAATGCCAATGCCCATGCCAGCCAACACCAATGAAAGCCAACACCAAAGCCAACCCTAGCAAACACCAACACCAACTTTAGCAAATGCCAATGCCAATGCCAACAACAATGACAATGAATGCTAGTGCCAGTGAATGCCAACAACAATGATAATGGATACACCATCATCACCACCCTGCTGGCCCAAATGATGACTAATGTTGTTGGAGCCATAGAGTATGTTTTCTTATGATTCATTTCTTACTATTAACTAACATTTCTTTTTCTTTTTAGGTTCTTACCTGTTGATAACAATGTTGTATGGCCCCCCACTCCATCTCCATTTCCTGTGTCCTATGCCACCACTGTGAGCATCTGCTTGCAGGGCCTCAACAGGCCCAATTTCTCGACAATGATGCCATGCAAATGCCACATCACACAGCACTGCCACCCTGCCTGTGAGCCACTGCTCATAGGGGGCTGACGATGATTGAAATCAGGAGAATATCATTTTTTTTTGTTCATTCAGTAACCTGTGACCACTGCAAGCACCTGCCCACAGGGTGTCATGTAATTAGTTTTATTTAATACAAAGTAAAAATTAGTTAGTAGGAGTGCTTTTTGTATTGTAAGACCTGTTCAGACTGATGTGTGGACCAACAGCAACTGATCCCAACCAGTCCTTGATTGGACCGGTTGAGATTGGTTGATGAACCGCAACCAGACTGAGATGAACTGGTCCTATGTGGTTTGGTCTGGTTATGTAGATGTGAGGGTGCAGTCCCAACCAGTTGCAGTTGTGATTGTGGCCCATCACTGTCTAAAAACTGGACTGAACTGAACCTTAAAATACTATTTGGCATTGCACAGCATCTCCTTATAGTTCTTCCACATTTTCAATCAGCATTGCTGTATCTTGGTAACTAGCACAGGTCAATCATGTCACTATTACTAAGGTGCAGCATGTGACATATAACACTGAAGTGGTCTAATTGGGCAGAGCCTGAAGTGCACCAAAAATAGAACATCATGCTGGAACAGTTGGGTATTGGGCTATAGCATGCACAAATCTTATTGGCTAAGGTAGTGGGATCGTGCAGTCAGGTTCATTTGGGCCAATGGATGGACTTGTGGGTAGCACATGGTGCTTTCTATTTTTACACTTTATTTTATTGTTTTTATCACATAAGCCATTTGTACATAGTAACCAGGTACATAGAGAATCCAGAGGATCTTTCCCTCCACCATTCACCAGTTTCAGTCAGCATTGCACATATTCTGTGCATTATCATCTAGTTTGTGCACCTTTGTAGTGTGCCTCTCATATAGCCATGTTTGTGCATCATTTGTGCCCTTCATTGTATAGCTGCATTTCATCCTTCATTTTGCATCCATTGTCTTAGTTTGTGCACTTTTGCAGTGCACCCTTTGTATAGCTGCATTTGCACATCATTTGTGCCCCTCATTGCATAGCCATGTTTTGCACACTATTTGCACATTTTCCCCTTAGTTCCACCTAGTTGCATTCATGTCTCACCTGTGTTCCTAGTCTGTGTGTTGCCCCTTTGACACACTCCAGCATTGTCCCCACCTTGTTGCATCTTCCACTCATACCCTCCATTGTAGTTGCACATTTTTGTGCTTCCATTGCACATTTCTCTGCACTGCACCTTTTTGATCTTTTGCATTGCACACTTTTTTGCCATTGTGCATACCTTCCTTTCTGTATACACAACTTGGTGTGCACATCACAATCCCTCGAATTAGCCTTCTTTGTAGTCATTGCACCTTGAAGGATGATCCAAGGCCACCTAAATGAACCCCTGCACCCTGAGCATGCCTGCAGCTGTAGGTTTTGTATTCATGTCTTCAGCTGAGACTCTGCACTGAGTACCAACTTGACATATCACCATGCTGTGTGATTTAAGGGTTTGAATAAAAGTGGGTAGTGCCATCTTCATTTTGTGTCACCCGAGCATGTTGAGGAGCAGCTGTGTGAGGTCTAGTTTCTCCTGTGTAAAAAGATGTGCATTGCATGGCTCATCCCAGATTTGGTGATGGCAATTGAAGTCACCTAACCATATGGTGTGCATTGGGCTGTTTTTGCAGTGCTGATATGTTGCATCTCACATGTACACTAATAGATGTATTAGTGTTATTGTGTTCACAGTTATTATAGATGTTTATGATTCACAATGTACCAGATTGGCCCTGCATTTCTATGGCCATGATGGCTGGACAATCAATTGAAATTTGTTTCCAGGAGTCTGCTGACAATTCTGTGTTGACTAGCATTAGTGAGTGCATGTCATCTGGGTGTTTTTTGTGCATCATGGGGTAGAGTGTAGTCCAACATGGGTTGGCTCAAAATTTCCCATTGAAATCAATGTATGGTTACTGTATAAGGCAGATACATATTGTAAGTGTTCTTTTGAAGGCTGTGTAGTAGGTCAACTTGGCTAATGAGCAAGTTGTTGGTGTTTTGTTGCCACATTTGGAGTGGATGCAGTTCAGTTTTCATTAGAGGGGTCAACATATGATAGCTGTGGTGATCTTGATTCTGGTGCTGGTGGTGCTGACACTAGGTCTTGCTCATTTGGATCTTGGTCTCCCCATGGTGTATGTTGCCCAGTGTCTCTCTGCTATGTTTCATTTTGCTTTTCTCTCCATTCTCACTCTTGCTGTGATTGAGACAAGAATTCCCAAAGGGTAGTTTGTACCAGTTTTGTCAGCCATCCATCACTTGTTGCTCTCATGTTCATTCCTGCCACCAAGTTGGGTTGCTGATTTGCATTTGGGTTTTGTCATCCTCTCTGCCAGATGTGTTGCCAGTTGTCCATGAATTGTTCATTCTTCCTTGCTGACCTCTCCTGTCTCCTTTCTGGAAAGCCTCTGTGGATGCTCTCCTGCCCATGCACCCAGTTCACACCTTGTTGCCATGCATTTACTTGATCATCTATGTGTGAGTCATTCTGGCTGGTAAGTTTCCATGTATGCAGTTCATTGGTAGGGATAAACCTGTATTGTGTTTCTGGAATGTGTGAGTGTAGTTTGTCTGTTTCTTTGATAAATGCAGGGCATCATCTATCTGTGAAGCCATGTCCTTTCCCCTCACCTTCAGGGCAGTTTGCACATGCAAATGTGGTTGTATCTGTGAGTGTACAAATCAATGTACAATGTGGTCCCTTGCATCTGGCACAGATGTCCATTGGTGCTTTGCAGTTGGTTGCAAAGTGTCCAAGTCATTAACACTTCAGGCACCATTTTGGTTCTGGTAGGAGTTTCCATGTTGTTACTCATTTGCCTTTGATGAAAAGGTCATGTTTGATGGTGTGGTTTGCTGCCTGTTGGTTGTTGAATTCAATTATAATGTGAGCTGTCCACTGTGTTTCACTTTGAAGGCATGCCAGTTTTATGTATTTTGAATAGGTGATCACATTGCTTGCTATCCCACTGTCATTTCCATGGATGCATGTGCATAATCTGTCCCCACTTTGAACATTGTTGGGACAAATTCAACCAATATGTAGAATAACCAGTTTTGAATGTTGGACATGCCCTCATAGTATGTTGTGAATGCTTTCTGCACATCAGGCCTTTTGAGCCAGTTGCTGCCTCCCTCATGTTAAGTTGGTATAAGATATTGCTGTTTCTCATCCTCTTCACTCCCACAAACTTGGTGTCATCTGGTGGAGCTTCAGCCTCCATTTCCATTAGGTCTATTGGAGTGTTTGCTTTTACCACCAACTCCTTTTTGTTAGTCAGTCCAGTGATCCATCAGTGATTGTTGGGTCCTTCTGTAATAACATTTGCTTGTCATTTGCTTCTCCTTGTGTGATGACTGTTAGATAAGCAGTCAGGATATGTTGTTGCATGATTGATGCATATGTGTTCAGTGGGTTTGCTGGTCTTTGGGGATTTCCTGTGTTCTCTATTTCTGGGGTTCTGTCTATTAGTTTCTGTGCTGCCTGGTTGAGTTGGTCTGAGGTTTCTTGGAATTCATCCTTGAACTCTCCTATACTTCCCATTATCTTGTCTGCACTTTCATTACATGTTCTACTGCATCCTGCATAGTTTCTACCTGTGCATTGTATTGCTCTATCTGTTCCATTAGTTGTTCTTTGACCACTGATGTGATCTCATCTGCTATCTGTTGTATTCCAGTGTCTGCCATCAGGAAGGCCACCACTCTAAGTCTGTCCATTAAGGCTTTTGGCATTTTGGCAGCCATGTGTGTGTGAACTGTAATAGGACATGTGATAGATTTAGGAGATTGGTGGGCTCACCTGGTACTAGATATTCTTTTGCCTGTAGGAATGTCAGGGCCTGTTCTTTGTTTCATACATCTGTGAGTGTCCCTTCAGCATCTTCCAGTTCTTTTCTGGTTTTCTTTGCTGGTGCTGTTGTTGCACTTTCTTGTCTTGTCTGAGGAGTGGTAGGTACTGGTGGTTGCATCATTGTGGTTCTATGCTATTCTATATTCCTGCTTATCATTCCCCTAGTTCCTACAACCTATTTGGCCATGGGAAACTTTGAGGTGGTGGTGGTACAAGATCAAAAAGTGTCCTCAGGATGCACATTCATATCCATACAGACCACAAAACACTGCAAAATTTCAATTTTCAACAAGACCTATCACAACGTCAAGCCCACTGGATGGAGCATCTATCACAGTATGAATACAGCATCACATACATAAACAGAGAATGAAACACAGTTGCAGATGCACTATCTTGCCTTCCAGACTCAATTGACATCAACCAGCCACCTGAGATCTATGAGAGCACCCGTTCAAACTCACACATGACAACCTGGGACATTTTGGAGCAGAAAAATTGTATGCCAACCTGTGTACCAACTTTTACTGGCCTAACATTCACAGAGACCTCCCAACTGGATATGTTGATAGATCCATTGCATGCTCTAAAGTCTGGAGAATGCTTCCAATCATATTGAGACATCATGACACACACTCAGAACCTCTCCAAACCTCTACAAAAAAGACTTTGAACCCTTTTCGAACAACTTCGCATGATTTTGAACAATTTCACAACATTTCGAATGCTTTTGAATGACTTCACACCACTTCAAATGACATTGGCTGCCATATAACTGTTTCAAAACCCTTTCGATACATGCTGCACACCGGAATAAGTTATTTTGTCACAAATAGAGTACTACCAGTGATACAGCTTCCTATCACCCTGCATGCATACTATGGAATTTTTTGCAATTGTGCGCACCTCCTAGATGGCTTCTGCACACTTTGCGCAGCATGCTTTTGTGCGCCTTTGCACGCTTCCATGCACTTTGGTGTGCCTTTGACCATTTAGGTGTGCTTTTGTGCACCTTTTACATTTCTACTGTGCTTTTGGTTCCCCCATAGCTGCCTTCTGTCATGCACCCTAAATGCACCCTGTTATGCTTCAAATCGCCTCCGCATGCCCCCCACACTCCTTATCTGCCTTTTACAGTTATTGTGCACTTCTTTTATGCTTTACCTGCAACTCACATTCTCTGCTGTGCACTCATTGCACAATCCCTACCACACACACAACAATCCACCACATCAATTGCACTGCACATCGTGGCTTCCAGCTTACTGGCGCATTTACTTGAGGCACACCATGATTCCAACATGAGTGAACTGCGCATTCTCACATAATCAGGGTGCTTTGTGCCTATTTGGCATTGGACTGTGCACACTTGGGTGCTTTCACATAATCCTGGTGCTTTGGCACTATTTGGCCTCGCACAGCATCTCCTTATAGTTCTTCCACATTTCCAATTGGCATTGCCTTATCTGGTAACTGGCACAGGTTGATCACATCATTATTACTAAGGCGCAGCACATGACACATAACACTGAAGCAGATTAATTGGGAAGAGTGCACAGGAACTAGAGTGCACCAAAAATAGTGCATCACACTGGAACAGTTGGGTATTGGGCTATAGCATGCGCAAATCTTATTGGCTGAGGCAGTGGCATAGTGTGGTCAGGTTTAGATGGGTGAATGGATGCACTTGTGGGTAGCGCATGGCACTTTCTATTTTTACACTTTATTTTACTGTTTTTATCACATAAGCCATTTGTACATAGTAGGCAGACAGATAGAGAATTCAGAGGATCTTTCCCCCCCCCATAGTTCATAGCTCAGTCAGCATCGCACATAGTCTGTGCACCAGCATCCAGTCCATGCACCTTTGTAGTGCACCCTTCATATAGCCGCATTTGCATATCATTTGCATTCCCTCATCATATTGCTGCATTTCGTCCCTGCATTGCATTCTTCATCCTCATTTGTGCACTCTTGTAGTGTGCCCTTCGTATAGCCATGTGTGCATACCGTTTGCGCTTTTTTTGTATAGCCACATTTTGTGCACCATTTGTGCCTTTTTCTGCTCATTGTGCTCTCATCCCATTCATCCCTCTAACCTGTGTGCCTCCCTCCCAGCACATCCCAGTGTCATCTTTGTCTCACTACACCTCCCACTTTCATCTTCCTCATCATTGTGCACTTTTGCACTCCTGTTGCATGTTTTTCTGCACTGCACATTTTTGACCCTTTGCATTGTGCACTTTCCTGCTATTGTGCATATCTTCCCTTGAGTGTACACAACTAGTGTGCATATTAAAAACCACTGTTCCAGCCTCCTCATAGTCTCCGTGCCCCAAAGGATGATCCAAGGCCCTCTAAGCGAACCCCCCCCTCATCCCAAGCATGCCTGCAGTTGTAGGTTAAGTGTTCATCCCTTCCATTGAGACTCTGTACCGAGTACCAACTGAACACATCATTTCTGGAGCCCACCGCAAGGGGTTTCTGTTTATCAGATCTTATTTAGACCTCCATCAACTCACCCTTTGTTTCAACATTAACCACCTTCGCACTCTCCATTCCGAGCTGTTAGCAACTGCACTCCAGCTTGGGGAAATACCAGTATTTGAATCACTCTTCCTGAACAACATGCATCACTCATCCGCACTGTCTTTACCCCCACCTTCTCCTGAATCATCCCTACCTACCCCAACTCTGTCCACATCACCGCACTTTTCCCCACCTTCGCATTTCGCTGCACTTTTACCAGATCTTAACTCTACACACCTTATTTCACCTACGATGGCTACCATGCACATGCGATCCACATCTAATTAAAACCATGGAAACTCCAGAAGTACTTTGAGGAGCTTGCACAACTCCTCCATGATTGTAATGTCACCGATGAGACCAATAAAAAGTTCCACACTGTGTGCTATTTGGACAGCAACACTGTGGACACTTGGAAACTGCTACCAGAGTATAGCGCGATGCACAACTATGGCGCATTCAAAGATGCTGTCCTAAAGCTTTATCCCAGCTCTAGGGATGGTGGCAAATGGAGTATTAGTGACCTGGACAAGCTTATTGGCGAGACCACACGTGTTGGCCTCGTAACCGCAAAAGAAATTGCACGCTATTATCATGCATTTTTCAACATCAGTGAATACTTAGTTGCGCAAGGCATATTGGCGCATTATGATCAAAGCCACATGTTTGTTAGGGTGTTTCGACCAGACCAACTTGAGTGCATTTTGAGCTGCCTTGCGATTGCAGTACCAAATCAGACTGCAAATGTGCCATACTCATTAGATGCAATACATAATGTGATCGACTTTATCTTTGAAGGCCCAGCATGCTATTTCCAGCCACTTACTGGGCTCACAGTGCAAAACCTCGATATGTATGTGCCCTATTCAGCACCCAGTGCACCCATTTCCCAGCCACAACCTAGCATGCCCACAGTCAAAGCAGAAGACATCTCAGTCCTATTCGAGCACATGACACAGCTGATAGTTACCGCGTTGAGCGCATCATGTAGAGATGGCGGAAATGGTGCACCTCATTTGAACAACAACATGTGCAATGGTTGCAGTCAGAAAGGGCATTATATTCCCAAGTGTGCTTCAATTGAGCACCTTATTAGCAAAGGAAAATGTAGGCAAAATGCAGAAGGGTGCATCATACTCCCAGGTGGTGCATTCGTGCCGTGTTCTATTCCAGGCAACTTCTTGGGCGAGCGCATCGAGGAATGGCATAAGCGCAACCCAGGGCAGATTGCCACTGGTTGACTTTCATTGAATACCAATTCACAGCTCATCTACAATATAGCGCCTCGTCCAGCTTCAGCAGCACCTTTACAGTCGACGTACATTGCCGCTTCAGTGCCTGCAGCAGATTATATGCAAGGCGCACCAAATGCACAACTAATGAAGGAAGAGTGCATTGATGTGCTCGAGAGGGAGTTGATGGCGCTTCAGAAGAGGCAAGTCTTTGACAGCATTGAAATTCTGTGGCATGCACTGCGCAATACCTCCAATCAAGAGAGCACACATTCTACAACCACAGACATTGCACCACCAACAGTATTGAGTCACCAGCTTTGCAACCCAGCACGAGCACAACTGAGGCACCCAACGGGATGTCCATACATCCCTATTCCAACATTCCTGAGGCGCGTTTTGTCCCTGCAGCAGCAGATAAATCAGATGCACCAGTTAACACTTCCAAAGGCAAAGAGCCATCATATTCCACTGTCGTTCCCATCCAGAATGTGCAGATTGTTGATGACATATATGTGCATGCCATGAAGGCACCCTCCATTACAGTTTTGCATGAAGAGCTCCTTTTGCTTTTGCCCGATCTTAGGCAGCGCCATAGAGAACAAGTTACCCCAAAGTGCATTGCAGCTACTGGTGCAGAAGTGGTGGCTACCAACCTTGCAAGCATTATGCCATTTGTGCACTGTGAAGCACATGCACCTTTTGTGGAAAATAAAGTGCTTAATGCGACACCTCCAGTTAGTGTGGCAATCACAGCACCTCTTTCTATCGTTTTGCAGGATCCATTTGAACAGTACCTCACCCATCTCCAACCAGGCGAAATTGAAAACCCTGAAGTTTTGAAGGTTGCTAAAGAGTCGCATGCACTTTGCTCCATTGATTTATTGATCAACAACCAAGAATACTTCGAAGCTATCTTAGATCCAGGTTCACAAATTATCGTGATGTCAGAAGTGGTCTGCCATCGTCTTGGACTTCAGTATGACCTGCACATTTGTTTATACATGCAATCGGCCAATGGAGAGGTAGATGAATTGCTTGGGCTTGCATGCAATGTTTCCATGCACATTGGAGATATCATTGTCTATGTGCAAGTTCATGTCATCTGTTTACCTGCTTACAATATTCTATTAGGGTGCCCCTTCAATATGTTAACGTGCTCCATCATGTGCAATTTTGCAGATGAAGTGCAAATAATTACTATCTGCAATCCGAACACAGGCACCATCTCCACCATTCCAACGAAGCATAGGGGAAAGCCGTGCCACTTCTTACCAGCTGCAGCAACACCGCACTTCACTATTCAGAATAACCCACAGAAGTTTTTGCCAGGCTTCGAGGAATTGATCACAGACCAAGGAGAAGCCGCCACTATCATAACATTTGACTCTGATACCCAATCTTGTGATGTTTCCTTATTCCATTTTCCACTTCCATTCCTTCGACCTCTATTATCTCTCAACTCTACCTATCCCAGTGTACCAACAGTCATGCACAGGCACTCTTAAATTTGATTGACCCTGTGGTGCTTATTCCAGCCGCATTTCTGAAAAGCGCACATGTACATGCTGCAAAAGGGCATATAACCAAGAAGAAGTATAACCCGGTTGCTAGAAAAGTCAAACCAGTTATTGTGCCCATCCCAAATGAATTCCACATTGAGCGCAACATTATAGGCGATCTACTAGCAACGCTTCCTGCACTTTTACCAAACCTGCCACCATTTACCCTGACTGGGCACTATACTGAAGAGCACATGCAAGTGCTCCAAAAGCACCACACCAATTTCTTGTTACCAGAGGAGATGAAGGTTTTACACCACTTGATGTCTTTGCAGGATAAAGCCTTTGCATTGAGCGATGAGGAGCACAGCAGCTTCAACACCGCATTCTTTCCCCCGGTTGAAATCCTGGTTATTCTGCATACTCCTTGGATAAAGCGCAACATCCCCATTCCATCGGGCATATACAAAGAAGTGTGCAATATTATCCGGAAGAAGATAGATTCAGGTGTTTACAAGCACTCAAATTTGGCATATAGATCATGCTGGTTCTGCATGCTCAAGAAAGACGGGAAAGTGCTGTGCATCATACATAGCCTTGAACCACTTAATCACATTACCATTAAACACTCCAGCGTCACCCCTACACCTGAGCACCTTGCAGAGCAGTTTGCAGGGCACGCATGCAACACCGTCCTTGATCTATATGTGGGATATGACGAGCACTTAATCAAAAAGTCGTTGCGTGACCTTACAATTTTCCAGATGCCTTATGGCGCAATGCACCTCGTCACATTGCCAATGGGTTGGACAAACTCAGTACCAATCTTCCATGACGATGTGTGCTATATTCTGCAGCCAGAGATACCAGATTACACCATTCCCTATATCGATGATGTCCCAGTCAAGGGGCCTTCGAAGCACTACATTTTACTGGATGGCTCATATGAAGTGCTCACTGCGAACCCTGGCATAAGGTGCTTTGTGTGGGAGCACTTCCAGAACGTGAACCACATTGTGCAGCACATGAAATATAGCAGTGGCACTTTCTCTGGGACGAAATCCACATTGTGCACTGAGAACTTCGTCATTCTTGGCCATTATTGCATACCAGAAGATAGAAAACCTGAATGCAACAAGGTAGACATTATCCACGATTGGGGCGCATGCCACACGCTGTCAGAAGTGTGCACATTCTTGGGAACAGTTGGTTTAATGCACATTTATATCTGCAATTATGCACACCATGTTAACACGCTCACAAGGCTTATGCACAAGGACACTCCATTTGAATGGGGCCCAGAGCAGATAGCAGCACAAAACAACATCAAGCAAGCAGTACTAGATTTCCCTGTGCTATGACCGATTGATTATTCCTCAGAACTCCCTATTATCCTTGTGGTCAACACTTCCCAGATAGTGGTCAGCTTTTACCTTTGCCAGAAAAAGAGCACAAATGCAAAAACATGCATTTACAACTGGTTCGGCTTGATTATGCTCAATGACAGAGAAGTGCGGTTTTCACAACCAAAGCTAGAGATCTATGGGCTTTACCATGCACTGCGCAGTTTGTGCCTTTATATTATAGGTGTGTGCAACTTAATTGTTGAGACTGATGCACACTATATCAAGGGCATGCTACAAAACCCCGATATCCAACCCTCCACCAGCATTAACTGGTGGATCATCTCAATCCTTACATTCCACTTTATGCTTGTGCATGTTAGGGGAGCAGTGCATGGTCCAGATGGGCTTTTGCATCGGCCGAAGCAGCCAGAGGACTTAGAAGGAGAAGAAGATGAAGGCTACATGGCTTTATGCATGCGATATGTCCCATTTCACAGTCCTTTGATGTGCAAGCACTCACACTAACACAGCCAGAGCCAAGTGCAAACATGCAAAATGTGTGCAATAGTGCGCTTATTTATGATGATGACTATAGCCAAGTCCCGAGGAGTGCAACAGCAGATGCAGAGGATGAGAAGTTAGATTTGGTGTGGATTTGGATGGATACCCTAACGTGCCCTAGCAACTTCACAGATTCTGAGTACAGCACACTCATGCACTACGCAAGTGCCTTCTTCAAAGACAAGACGTGCTTATGGAAGCACAATGTGCACAGTGCTCACCAGCTTGTTATTTGGCAGTCTAGACATTTACTGATATTGTGCGCCATCCATGACAGCATTGGACACAAGTGCTTTTATGCGACGTGCTCTGCATTACTCAAGTGCTTTTGGTGGCCGCACATTATGGACAACATCATTTGGTTTGTGTGCACTTGTCATATTTGTCAGATCCAGCAAATGCAGAAGGTTCTAATACTGCCAGTCATCGCAATGCCTGTGCCTCTCTTCAGTAAAGTTTATATTGATATGATGCACTTACCAGTATCAGCAGGATGGCACTATATCATCCAAGGGCATTGCTCGCTTGCGACTTGGCCAGAATTCCACAGACTTCCTAAAGAAAACGTGAGTGCACTTGGTGATTGGATGTTCCAAGACCTCATCTGCAGATGGGGTGCATTGTATGCGATAGTCACTGATAATAGCAAGCCATTCATAAAAGCGCTAGCCTATCTCAGTAAGCACTACCATATCAATCACATCCGCATATCAGGCTATAACTCGCATGCTAATGGAATTGTTGAGTGTGCACATTTCGATGTGCGTCAGGCGCTTATCAAAGCTGCAGATGGAGTAGAGTTAAAAATGGTTCAGTGCACTGTGCTCAGTCTTTTGGGCAGAGTGCATCACAGTTCAGAAGTGCCTTGGCATTTTGCCATACTTCATCATCACAGGTGTGCAGCCTCTAATCCCTCTCGATATCATTGAAGTGACATACCTTAACCCACCCCCATATTCTATACTCTCCACTACAGACTTGATTGCACAGTGCACACACGCATTACAAAAGCGTCCAGAAGACTTAGCACACATTCATTCCCACATCTACACAGAAAGGTGCAAAGTGGCACTCCATCTTGAGAAGGCGCATTCAAAAACCATCCACAATTTTGACTTCCAGCATGGTGACTTAGTCCTTATGCACAACACAGCAATCGAGAAGAGCTTTAACCACAAAATGCATGCACGTTATCTCGGTCCTCTAGTTATAGTGTCGGCAATCAAGGCAGCACATATATCATTTGCAAACTCAATGGGACGGTGTTCAACAGGCCAGTAGCCATGTTTCACCTACTGCCATACCACATGCACAAGTCCATTGTGCTTCCTGACATAGTGCTCGATATCACCACAACATGATTGAGAGAGATGGAAGAGTCTGTAGTAGTGGACACAGAAGATGAAGAAGCAGTTGATGAAGAAGAAGCACAAGGAGATAGCACTGAGGAGGAAGAAAGTGTTGATGAGGTGCACAACTAGCACTCTGTGTGCACCGCTATGGATATTTCACCTTTTTATATGTATGTTTTGCTTTCTTTCATTTTTTTTACATTACCTTTTTCCTATTCACAAAGTCGCATCTGGATGTGTTCCGTGATTGTGCAACCCATGGGTTTTACTGGCCATGATGATCTACTGAGCCTTTTCCATTTTCTTAGACTTTGTTATATGGCGTGCACTTCCTTTTATCTCTTACTCTTTATCATGTGGACATGGTCAATATCTCAGTTGGGAGGAGGAAAGTGATGGTTGGACAATTTTTCTGCACTCCTTTGCATTTGTGCATTTTTGCGCTGGTGCACATTTTTTTGTGCACTTGATATTCCTTGCTCAAACATTGCCTATCTTATCTCTTTTGCCTCACACATATTATTTGGACTTACAAACTTCATTTTACGATACCATGGAAGCGTGCATGCAGGTTTGCACAAAGTGTGCACATTTGCGCACGCACGTGCATTGCACCGCTTCAAAGTGCATCACATGTTTATAACAGGTGCAACAAGGAAATCAATTATTGAACTATCTCTTGGTTTATACAGGCAAGCGGCTACTCAATCGACTTCAGGAACTCTAAGCGCTGATAGGTCCACTGCATGCTTTAAGGTCTGGAGAGAACATTCCCACTCATATTGAGACATTACAACAGATGTTCTGAACCGCTATGAACCCCACAAAATCAACTTCGAACTATTTCGCATTATTTCAGATGACTTCGAACCACTTCGAACTATTTTGCGACACTTCAAAATGACTTCGCAGCATTTCGAACAACTTCAGCCACTGTATAGCTGTCTTTAAACAATTTTGATACATGCTGCACATCCAAAACAAGTTATTCTGTCACATATCGAGCACTACTGGACACGAGGAGAGAGTACAAGAGAGTTAGAATGCGATAAGTGCATTTTTGTGTTTCATTGATATATTGAAGTACTTTTACTATATGGGAACACTATATGTTTCATCATTTATTATGTTTCATTTGTTCCATGATCTACAAGTCCTCATTGTTTGATATATTTGCCTCATGTTTTACACATGTTCTTATTTCCTTTTTAGTACTATCTCTTCATTTTGTATATAGACTTGTATTAGTTAGTTAGAATGGACAATAAATAACATATAGCAATGGGGAACACAGCACAAGTTACCCTCTCACTCATTGTCAGATTAAAGAGCCAATCTCTTGAGTCTTATCTTTGCATTGTATCTCTAAGTTCTGCAAAATATTGTGAACTTCTTCGAAACTATCGTATTTGCCTCACGTTTTGTCACCCACTGCCTATCACCATTCGACAAACACTTTACATTTGCTAAACTCATTCCTCAATATACTATGAACCTCTTCAAATTTCTTCAAGCCTACTTCAAACTATTTTGCACATTTTCGAATCTATTTCGAACTTATTTGAACAACTTCGTATGCTCTTACAGACTATTCGCACCATATCTTATTATTTCATGTTACTAAACACAACGTTTTGGTCTCAGTGGTACTATTTAGTACCACCTCGCACCCTTCCTCTGACTCATGTTATATCATCCAAAGCCATTTAGTAGGTTTTGTTTGGGTTTCTGGGTTGAGTATCATCAGCACTCTGTGGCTGCATTCAGTTTTGCCTTTGTGTCCACCTCCACTTGCTCCACACTATGCAACTGGCTCTTGGCGACTTCTAACTCAATGAGCAACCTTTGGACATCCTCTTGGAGGCGATCGTGCATGGCACCCAAGACAGCAACCACCGAGCAGCATTGCACTAAGTCGAGTGCTTCGATGTCTTGGCCTTGATAGACTGCATCCCCTGAGGTGTTTCCCAACCTGGTTTGGTGTGAGGATTGAGTGTGCACACTTGCCTGGCGAACGGTAAGGCGGCCCAGCCTTGGGCACACTTGCAACAGCACAGGGGGCGCATTTTCAACTTTGCGGCGCTTCAACATGCGCTCTTTCGAGGGGCTGATGAGCCCCACATCGCTCTCATTGCCCTTGTCAATTTGCGATGTGCCTTTAGCATAGTTAGCACAGTATGGAAGGAGGATGAGGAAAAGACATACCAGGGTGCCCAGCAGCCGCTTTCCTGCCTCTAGAAGTGGCGCACAGCTGTGCAAGAGTGCACTTCATCCACTCGCACTTTCGCTTACCCTTTGCACATGGAGTGCACTGCTTTCCATTAACTGAGACACACCTAGCAGACTAACCCATGCTGCAGCAGTTATCACACTAGAGTAGGAGGGGAAGCCATTTAGTGAGTCTGAAGCATATCAAAAGAAACTTATTGGTTTGCTATTAGCATTGGATGTGGTGCCAATGCCACTCAGTGGTGGTACTTCACCGTATGCGTGCTGCTGCATTGCGCGCACTGGGCATGCACTTGCACCTTCATCTGCACTAGTGCTCTCGTCACTTGGCTCACTCTCCCCTTTGCTCATCACCCCACTCTCCCAAGATTACCCAGTTCCTTTGCCTACTACCTCAGTTTCGGTCGCTCCAGAAAGTGCGCACAGAGAGCGCACCAGCGTGATGCACACTTTTTCATCCTCCTGCACTTTGGCAGTATCTATATCACTTGCTTCGTCAATAGCCCTGAACTCACCTTCCAGATGCTCCAAGTTGACATCAGATGCCTGCAATTCAGCCATCAAGAGTGCACACACTTCCAGCCGCCCCACCAGCTCATGCACCCTATGCTCAAATTCTTCGGACCGCTCTTTCTCCTCAATCATCTTATGCATATCGGGCATCAGCTCCTCACCCCAAGTAAGCCACTCTTCCACCAGGATCCCACTGAAGGAGCGCATCAAGTTCTGCATTATCTTTAACAGTGTCTGGACAGCTTTTATACATGTTCTACATGCCCCAATCCTTAGCAACCTACACTGGTTATAGAAATGCAAAAAGCGCACCAGTTTACTGCAAAACCCCTCACCCCAAGCTTGCATAGTAGTCTGCTCGCTCCCAGAAGCAGGAAGGGTCCCATTGAGGGCCAGGATTGTTTGTCTGAGGGCTAAGGTAAATGCTGAGGCCATCAGATTGGGTAGAGATGGGTTGTGGAAAGAGTTATAGAGGATAGATGGTGGTCAGAGATAGATAAGGAGAGGATGGTCACTTATGTGAGCGAAGAAAATTTTGCGCTGACCAATCACATGCTGCCTGAGGACAGTCAGTACTTCAGTTGGGAGGAGATGATACAGCTCTCTATCACCCTGCATGCATACTACAGCATTTTTTTGTGATTGTGCGCACCTTCTAGATGGCTTCCACATACTTTGTGCAGCACACTTTTGCATGCCTTCATGCACTTTCATGCACCTTTGCATGCTTTTGACCATTTAAGTGGGCTTTTATGTGCCTTTTATATTTCTACTGTGCCTTTGGATCCTCCATAGCTGCCTTCTGTCGTGCGCTCTAAATGCACCCTGTTACACTTCAAACTGCCCCCATGCACCCCCCCACACTCCTTATCTGCCTTTCACAGTTATTGCATGCTCCTTTTATGCTTTACCTGCAACTCACATTCTCTGCTGCGCACTCATTGCACAATCCCTATCACACACACAACAATCCACCACATCAATTGCACTGCGCATCACAGCTTCCAGCTTACTGGTGCATTTACTCGAGGCACACCACAATTCCAACATGAGTAAACTGTGCATTCTCATATAATCAGGGCACTTTGCACCTATTTGGCATTGGACTATGCACACTTGGGTGCTTTCACATAATCCTGGTGCTTTGGTGCTATTTGGCCTCGCACAGCATCTCCTTATAGTTCTTCCACATTTTCAATCAGCATTGCCTTATCTGGTAATCAGCACAGGTCGATCATGTCATTATTACTAAGGCACAGCATGCGACACATAACACTGAAGCAGATTAATTGGGAAGAGTGCATGAGACCTAGAGTGCACCAAAAATAGTGCATCGCACCAGAACAGTTGGGTATTGGGCTATAGCACATGCAAATCTTATTGGCTAAGGCAGTGGCATAGTGCAGTCAGGTTTAGATGGGCCAATGGATGCACTTGTGGGTAGTGCATGGCACTTTCTATTTTACACTTTATTTTACTGTTTTTATCACATAAGCCATTTGTACATAGTAGGCGGACAGATAGAGAATCCAAAGGATCTTTCCCCCCCTCATAGTTCATAGTTCATAGTTCAGTCAGCATCACACATAGTCTGTGCACCAGTGTCCAGTCTGTGCGCCTTGTAGTGCACCCTTCATATAGCCACATTTACATATCATTTGCATTCCCTCGTCGTATTGCTGTGTTTCATCCCTGCATTGCATTCTTTGTCCTCATTTGTGCACTCTTGTAGTGCACCCTTCATATAGCCGTGTGTGCACACTGTTTGCACTTTTTTTGTATAGCCACATTTTGTGCACCATTTGTGCCTTTTTCTGCTCGTTGTGCTCTCATCCCATTCATGCCTCTAACCTGTGTGCCTCCCTCCCAGCACATCCAAGTGTCGTCTTCATCTCACTACACCTCCCACTTTCATCTTCCTCATTGTTGTGCACTTTTGCACTCCCGTTGCACATTTTTCTGCACTGCACATTTTTGCCCCTTTGCATTGTGCACTTTCCTGCTATTGCACTGATATGGCTCCCTATCACCCTGTGCTCATACTATGGCATTTTTTGTGATTGTGTGCACCACTTGGACATCTTCTACTCACTTTGCACAGCACGCTTTTGTGCACCTTCATGCGCCTTCGCATGCCCAAGTGCACTCCTGTGTGCTTCCATGCACCTTTGTCTGCTTTCTGTGCTCCAGTGCATTCCCATGCATTCCAGTGTGCTTCCATGCACTCCCATGTGCTCCCATGTGGTCCATTGCAGTCCATTGCACTCCTGTACACTCCATTGTGCTCCATTGTGCTCCAGTGTGCTCTATTGTGCTCCAGTGTGCTCCATTGCACTCCAGTGTGCTCCAGTGCGCTCCCATGTGGTCCATTGCACTGCGCATCATGGCTTCCAGCTTACTGGCGCATTTACTCGAGGCACACCATGATTCCAACATGAGTGAACTGCACATTCTCACATAATCAGGGTGCTTTGCGCCTATTTGGCATTGGACTGTGCACACTTGGGTGCTTTCACATAATCCTGGTGCTTTGGCACTATTTGGCCTCACACAGCATCTCCTTATAGTTCTTCCACATTTCCAATTGGCATCGCCTTATCTGGCAACTGGCACAGGTCAATCATGTCATTATTACTAAGGCGCAGCACACAACACATAACACTGAAGCAGATTAATTAGGAAGAGTGCACGGGAACTAGAGTGCACCAAAAATAGTGCATCGCACTGGAACAGTTGGGTATTGGGCTATAGCATGCACAAATCTTATTGGCTGAGGCAGTGGCATAGTGTGGTCAGGTTTAGATGGGCAAATGGATGCACTTGTGGGTAGCGCATGGCACTTTCTATTTTTACACTTTATTTTACTGTTTTTATCACATAAGCCATTTGTACATAGTAGGCAGACAGATAGAGAATCCAGAGGATCTTTCCCCCCCTCATAGTTCATAGCTCAGTCAGCATCGCACATAGTCTGTGCACCAGCATCCAGTCCATGCACCTTTGTAGTGCACCCTTCATATAGCCGCATTTGCATATCATTTGCATTCCCTCGTCATATTGCTGCATTTCGTCCCTGCATTGCATTCTTCATCCTCATTTGTGCACTCTTGTAGTGTGCCCTTCATATAGCCACGTGTGCACACCATTTGCGCTTTTTTTGTATAGCCACATTTAGCGCACCGTTTGTGCCTTTTTCTGCTCATTGCGCTCTCATCCCATTCATGCCTCTAACCTGTGTGCCTCCCTCCCAGCACATCCCAGTGTCATCTTCATCTCACTACACCTCCCACTTTCATCTTCCTCATTGTTGTGCACTTTTGCACTCCTGTTGTGTGTTTTTCTGCACTGTGCATTTTTGCCCCTTTGCATTGCACACTTTCCTGCTATTGCACATATCTTCCCTTGAGTGTACACAACTAGTGTGCACATTAAAAACCACTGTTCCAGCCTCCTCATAGTCTCTGCACCCTGAAGGATGATCCGAGGCCCTCTAAGCGAACCCCCCCCTCACCCTGAGCATGCCTGCAGTTGTAGGTTAAGTGTTCACCCCTTCCATTGAGACTCTGCACCGAGTACCAACTGAACACATCACTGGACATGAGGAGAGACAACAAGAGACTTAGGATGTGATAATAGTGCTTAGATGTTTCAATGATATATTGAAGCAAAAAGATAAATACTTTTACTATATGGGGTCACTGTACATTTCAATTATTTATCATTTCTCATTTGTTTTATAATGTACAAAGTCCTCATTGTTGTATATATTGCCTCATGTACTACACATGTTTTATTTCCTTTTTAAGTACTATCTCTTCAAATTGTATATAGACTTGTATTAGTTACTTAGAATCACAGAGAAGAAAGGAACATAGAAGAAGTTACCCTCTTCCTCATTGTCTGATTTAAGAGCAATTCTCTTGAGTCTTAGCCTTGCATCGTATCTCTAAGTTCTGCAAAATATTGCAAACTTCTTCAAACCTTCATATTAGTTTCTCGACTTATCGTCCATCGCCTATCGCCATTCAAAAAACACTTCTCATTTGCTATATTTGCCACTTGATATACCTCGATTCAATCCCAACTCTTTCGAAGCTTCTCGAACATCTTTGAACCCCTTTGAACCTCTTCAGACATTCTTTGAATCTTTTTCAAGCTTTTTTGTATGCTCATAAAGCTCATTCATGATGCCTCTCACAATTTTACACTACTAATCACAACCTTTGGGTGACAGCAGTAATATTTAGTACCAACTCGCACACTTCCTCTAGCCTGTGTTATACATCTTAAACCTTTTGACAGGTTTTTGTTAGGTTTCCAGGTTGAGTATCATCAATGTGCCCTCCTGCTCTGACTGCCAACAAAATAAATTACCAAACACCAAATGTGCAGGGCCATTGTATCCACTACTAGTCCCTGACAGTCATTTTAAATCAGTTGCTATAGACTTTATGGGCCCTCTGCCCAAAGATGAGGAATATGACACTATTGTCACCATGATGGATAGACTTGGGGCTGACATCCAAACCAGTGCATGCAAGATGGACATGACTGTAAAGGGGTTTGTGTACTTTTCTTTAATAAATGGTATTGCAAAAACAGCTGCATAGTGGAGATCATCAGTGATCAAGACAAAAATTTTATTTCCAAATTCTGGTGCACACTTATGAAGCTCACTGGAATTAACCACAAGTTGTCAACCACTTACCATCCTCAAACAGATGGGTCCTCTGAATGAATGAACAAAACCATCATTCAGTGCCTCTGTTTCCACATTGAATGAAACCAGAGAGGCTGGGCTAAAGCACTTTCTAAAGTGCACTTTGACATTATGAACACACCAAACATGTCTATGGAAGTGTCACTCTTTGTTTTGAAACCTAAAAGATCCCCACAATTGATCCCACCCCTCATAATGGCTACACCAACAATCTCTTTTCCCACAGACACAACATCAGCAGAAACTTTCATCACAGAAATGGAAGAACAGACAAATGCTGCAAAGGACAGCCTCCTCACAGCCAAGATCAGCCAGGCCCATGCTGCAAACAAGGATCATGCAGTAGACCCTGCATTCAAAGTTGGAAAGAAAGTCTTGCTAGCCACAGCACATCATTGCAGAGACTACATGCAAGCAAAAGAGGGGTGTGTTGCAAAATTTATGCCCTAGTTTGATGGGCTTATGAGATTTTGAAAGCCCACCCCACTTCCTTCACCTACACACTCCAACTACCACCCACATCAAAATCTCACCCTATATTCCATGTTTCACACCTCCAAAGAAATATCACAAACAATGATGGCATGTTCCCATTCTGCATACATCATGCCCCACAACCATTAGTAACAGCAGATGGAACAACTGAATATTTCATTGACAAGATCCTTGACAAAAGACCATGCAGACAAGGCCACCAATTCTTAGTGTGGTGGACCAGATATGGCCCCAAACATGATTTGTGGCTACACTCATGGACACTGAAGCACTTGCAACCTGGGATGCTATGCATGTATTTTGAGCATACACTTTTTTTTTCAATGGAGAATGTGCGAGTGTAAGGGAATTCCATATTCTCTTATGACCTTCTTGCCTTGGCTCAATACTGATGCTTGTGGGATAGAATAATTAATTAGAAAATGATTTCTAAAAAAGGAAAGAGGTTGAGGAGAGTATTGAGTATCGATGGTGATACTCGTTTCTGTGTGACTTGTCCTAAGACTTGTGCCTATGTCTCATTCTCAGTCAGCTCTCAAATCCTCAAGCCAGTCATTCACATTATTTGCATCAAGAAAAACAAGTCTTCAGATTCAATATCTCCAGAGCCTCAGGATTGTGGTCCCTATTTGGATACATCAGATGACAACATGCATTGTACTTCTGGACAGCCATCTCCATCAGGTGTGTTATCTCACTGGTAGCCAGTTAACAATTCTGCTGACATCACCAATTGACAGAACTGTCAAGTGGCAGTGGCAGTGGCTCTGAAGGGAAATATGCTGGTAAGAACGTGTTTACTGGTTTTGGCATTTGTTCACAGAAATCTTACTCAGTCTCCCCTACTTGCATATGTCATAGGATCAACATATAAAAAAATTCAGTTTTATTATGAGCAGCTGAGGTCAGAATGTAGGATTGAACACCAGAAAAGTGAGTCAGGTATGTTGCTATGGTGTTGGATGTGAGAAACTTCTACTTATTCAGTAGATGAGTCTCTGCCATCTCACAGGCCTGGCCAACCCAAGAACATTGTTGTGGATAAGCCAATAGTTCCACCTCAACCAGTAGGACATCCCTCTTTTGCATCCTGATTTAGTGCCAAGCCACATGTGAGTTTGTCCACCTATCACTTATTGTTCCATTACTAATGTGTGATTTAACCATGTAGCATACATGCTGAAAACACTGGCTGATCCTCAGCCATTACTACTTACAGACAAAACAGGTCATGTCTGCCAGCACTCTTTGTCTGAGTGGAGCCTTGCAGAAAATTCAGAATCTTCCATAACACTACAACCAGCCACACTTATATGTGCTATGCCAGCAGCCAATCCAGGTGCAATGAGCATAAGCCATCCTCAAAGAAGATGTGTGATCAATGTATCATCCCCGACAATGATCTGAATCAGTCTATTTTGGAAGGGAATGGTGAAGATGAGGGACATTTTCATCTCATGGGAGATGGCTAGGGGGATGAAGATGATGGTGGTGAGGATGAGGATGATGATGAAGAGGGTAGATGTGAATACATCCAAACAGAGAGTTTGCCATTCCCTTCCACCACCTGTAAAAACTGCATATGAGAAAAATTTAGAGTACTTAAAGCAGGTGACAGGACCAAAGTCAAAACCCCAACTTTATGAAGTTGATCAGACTTTCTGGTTGCCCCAAAAAGCCAACTACTTCCACTTGCATGGTCCAGCAAAACCATGACCCAAGCAACTCTACAATCATTGCTGGTTTTGCTGGGATCCAGATCACCTTGTTGAAGGAGGTCTTTGGTGCCCTAATTGCTCAGCTTCACTTCATCATCATGGTTTCACTCATCCTCAATTAGTTGTTGATCTGGAGGATGTGTTCTACATGATTGGGCAAAGACATCTGTATCCTCAGTGCCAGAATCCACATACAAATGAGCATTCTGTGACATTCAATAGCTGGGACCTCTGAATTATCAAACAATTACCACCTTCTCTTGCTGCAGAATTTCCAGCTACTCTCAGTCATTGAAGTGCAATGGCAACATCTGTTCTTGCTACCATGCATACTTGTTTTCAGTATGGAATGGGATCAAAGCAGTTTTCCAACTGCTTGCATTTCTTCATTATCAGCACTTTGATATGATTCATGCCCAATACCTCCATGGGTTGCTTAGTCTCAAGTTGGATCCTGATCTCTTGATTTCATATCAACCATTTGGGGTCTTTTCAGATCATGAAGGATACAATGGATTTGTTCCAAGCTCACAATGGCTTTGTGAGATGTATGACAAGCTAATCAAAGAACATGGTGTGGAGATAGATCAGAATACAGCCATGTGTACAGCTGAGATCTGTGCTATTGATCACAGCCACAAGGTATTGCTTGGCCAAGTTCTATGTTATCTACCACAACACTTATGCTGAGCTCCAGATAACAAAACAAATAGTCAAGCTCGATAGTGAAGCAGTATTTACAGCTGCTTTAACAGTAACAAATGAATTTGGAGGTATGCACATTCTTGCATTTGTTGCCACAAAATCTCATGCCCAATTTGAGTCTGCACTTCTGAAAATGCGAGAGTCTCTAAAGAAATATGGCCATTCACAGCCCAAGGTATTCTAACAGATATCCAGCTGCTGACAAGAATTTCTTGGAAGGGATTTTTCCATCATTGACTAAAGACATCATTCCTGTACAGAAATATCCAATGCTCAAACCATTTGTATGCCCAGCTGATGTGAAAAATCTAGTGCTTCTGGCATTGAGTCTGCACTCGCCAAAATTACAGACGATCTAGATGTAGCTGATGAAAATTTATGTCTGGCTGTAGGATCTGATGCTGAATGGAATGTTGATTTTGTCTGGGGTAGAGGGCCTCAGCCAAACAACTATCATTCAAATAGCTTACAGAAAGTGGGTTTATGTTTTCTAGGTATATTATCTTTATTATTTGATGGTGCATTGTCATTCAATCACCTATTCCAGATCAGTCACTTCAAAGGGAAATTTCCAACAGCTCTTTGTGCCTTTCTTTCTAATCAACAAATTCTCAAAGTTGGGCAAAACATCACTCAAGATTTGAAACAGCTGGAGAATGAAACCATACATAAAAATCCCACACCATATGTTGGGGGGGATTGATGTGGCTAAACTTGCGAAGAAATGAGGTGTTATTTCTGATGCCCATCTTGGTCTTGCAGATGTCTGTGCTATTGTTCTTGGTGTATGACTTGATAAGCCCCCTCTTGTGTGCATCTCCTCTACCTGGGACAGTGTAGACCTCTCTGATAGACAGGTTGAGTATGCTGTTTCAGATGCATTGGTGCCTCTTCAGATTTATCAATGCCTTTCTCAGATTTCTGCTCCTGCAGAAATACTGGACACAGCTCTTTCAGGTACACCTGTTTCAGTTTTTCAGAATGATGGACAGACAATTGCATATGGCATATTATCTCAGGAACCTCATACTTCAACTTGTCAAGGTATAAATCATATTGCCACATGGGCTTGTATTACCATCCAGAGTATCTGCATCCCAGCTGCAATTCTTCCACTCCATAAGGCCCCTCTTGCATTTCTCAGACCTCCACCCTTTGATGTTCTGATCAAATGTAACAAGCTATGAACCTGCCCTCAGCCTACCATACCACCACCACCACCACATTCTTCACCTGTTAATGAAACACCACTCTCCACCAGCAAGGTAATTATACAGGTGTTCCAGTTTCTTAGTCAACCTGTAGCAGAAAATGCAGATTGGACTGCAGGAGTTGATGATCCTCTAGATATTACTGAAGGCCTGGAGGAGGAGAATTACAGCTTGGAGAAAGATTTAGAGTGTGTGAGGAAAGGTTTGAAATTGCTCCAAGATATTGAAGCAAATCCATCAGCCTGGCCAATCTTAATTTGCACTTAGATCATAATGGATATCTGGCATGCTATGGCTCAAATCAAGATTGCAAAGGAGCATGGATGTCGCTGACCCTTTGCTTGTGCACTGCATGATGCCATTTTTATTCCTGATGAAGGGTACAAGTTGCAAGTTTCATCATATCTGGCATCAATTGGATCATCATGGGATGATGTACTCCAATTTAATGCCCAGTGGCTTTGGAAACAGTAATAATGCTCGACCTGTTGATCTGGAAACCTAACAAAACCTGTTAAAAGGCTTAAGAAGTATAACACAGGCTAGAGGAAGGGTGCGAGTTGGTACTAAATATCACTGCTGATATCCAAAGATTGTGGTTAAAGATGCGAAATGGTAAGAAGTGTTACAAATAGTCTTTTGGAGCATATGAAAATGTTCAAAAGCTGTTTAGAATATGTTTGAAGGGGTTCGAAGAAGCTCAAAGTAGTTTTGAGGAAATTTGAAGATGTTTGAAATGGTTCAAGAGGCTTCAAAAGAGTCGGGATAGTGTCGAGGTATATTGAGGAGCTAATATAGTGGATAAGAAGTGTTTTTTGAGAGGCCATGGGCAATGTGCGATAAGTCGAGGAGCGAATATGAAAGTTCAAAGAAGTTCACGATATTTTGCAGAACTTAGAGATACAATGCGAGACTAAGACTCAAGAGAACAGCTCTTGAATCAAACAATAAGGGAGAGGATGACTTCCTCTCTCTTCCCTTTGCTGTAACTAATACAAGTCTATATACAATGTGAAGAGATAGTACTAAAAAGGGAAACAATGACATGTGGCAAACACAAGGCAGTATGCACAGCAAGTAAAGGTATTGTAAAACATAAAACAAATGAGAAATGATAATAAATGAAACATACATTGTCCCAGTATAGTAAAAGTACTTGTCCTATTGCTTCAATACATTATTGAAACATAAAACCACATTTATCACATTCTACATCCTTTGTCATCTCTCCTCATGTCCTGTGGCACTTGATATGTGATGAAATGGCTCATTCCAGTTGTGCAGTGTGTATCGAAAGGGTTTTGAAACAGCTATATGGCAGCTAACATCATTTGAAGTGGTGCAAAGTGATTCGAAGGCATTCAAAATGTCAGAAAGTTGTTCAAAGTCATTCAAAATAGTTCAAAGTCATCCAAAATAGTTCAAAAAGGGTTCAAAATTGATTTTGTGGTATTCATAGGGGTCCAGAGCATCTGTCATAATGTGTCAATATGATTGGGAACCTTCTCCAGACTTTAGAGCATGCAATGGACCTATCAATGGTGCAAGCAGATTATCCCACCACCTAAACTTCTATATCCCCTTGTTAAAGATGTTTTTAGCTCTTATGGACCTCTCTTGGATGCAGAGAAACAAGTGCCATTATTTAATTCCCAGGCTTGGAAGGATGCAAGAAATGTTCTAAAAGCCATTCAATCTGGACTCCTCTCTGATCCACCAGGTATTCCACTCTATCTCCAGATTGGAGTTAATAAAAAACATGGAAATTTTCCACTATACTGGTGCATGCAGGGAACAAACAGTACTGAAGGTTGTGCTCATCATTCTGCACAAAGACAACTTTCAATCTCTGATGTATCTCCTCACCATGCTTCAACTTGGCTTTGTGACTTTGTTTTGATGCAAAATCTAGTGGTGAGCAACTTGCATTCTCTTGGTATGTGAAATAACTTGTTGCTACAAGGTGGGAACTGTCAATCACTGTGGATTTGTGTACCTGGGCCACTTTGATGTTTGGGTAACTAATTTCCTCCAATTATTGCTTGAGTCCACTCAGCACCTGATTCCTGATTCACAAATGATAACAGGCTGAGTCAATGGTGATTTGTACACTCCCACAGAAGAAACAATTGGAATACTTCCTGTTCTAGAATCAATCCATGGAGCTGCTGATATTGAAAGCTATCAACACCTTCTTGACCAGGAAAATAAACATTTATATCTAGCTAGACAGCAGGGGACCAAGTATGCTGTCATTGCTGTCCATTCTACAGTGGAGAAGGTGCCATTCATGAAGCTCATGCAGGAGGATCCAACATTCAATTGGACAAATTCAGCCCCTGACTGGAAACAAGGTGTGAAGGTATAGAATCAACATACCAATGAACAAGATATATTCTACAAGGCATGGCTTGAGTTATATCTAGATCATTCAAGTTGTGCTGATCTGATTCATGTAGTTTTCCAAACATCTCCAATCATATTACAGCAAGTGGCATCGGAATGTGAATGAGAAGAATTCCATCACCCAGTCTGCCACAAAACTCAAGGCTCTCGAACGTGTCCATCGGAACTTTGAACACTCAATGGCAGCACCACCTGTGCCTCAGCATACTGTTCCTGAATCCCAAGTCGAGCTACAAGATCAACTTCCACAGCACCCTCAAATTGACATCTTGCAATACCATGCTATTGTCCCACAGAAAGAAAACACCCATCATCCACCACAAGTTCTGACCAAGTCACTCAACAATTTCTCCAGTTATGCTACTACATCAAGGATGCCAATAATGATGTTGGAACAATGCTTGATGCACCTGAAAGCTCAACTGCTCCCTCCCGCAAGCAAAAAGCAACTACACAAGCAGATGGATCCAACCACAAGAGGCAAACATGTCAGAAATGTGGCCAGTCTGCCTGTAGCAGTGCTTATAGCCAAAAATACTGCAAAAATTAATGTCAAGATTGCACCAGTCTGCCTGTAGCGGTGCTTATAGCCAAAAATACTGCAAGAAATTCAATGTCAAGATTGCAACCAACAAAATTGTCAGGGTTGCAATAGCCAACATCCATTAAAGACCTGCACAGAGGGTTGGGCATATCATCACAAGAGGTTGAAATCTTAATCATAGTGTGTTCATACATAGGTTTCTATTAAACAGAATATGATTGTGGTTCGAGAGAAACGTCAAAGAGAGCATCTAATACTTGTACTACTGGGTAGAATAGCAGACACAACACCAGAAAGGTAACATTTCATGATACAGACAGGCCCAATGATAACGCAAGACATTTGGAGTTAGCTGAAGTCATGAAGATATAGTGCAATGATACTCACCTTTTGTTTTCCTCCCTGTGCCACAGACATCCCAGATCCCAACCATCCCTCGCATCAAGGTAGACTCGCATGGCTTGCTGCTGCATGGCAGAGTCTATTTTCAAGTCCTGAAAACACACCTTAAATAAAGGGTTAGCTTCATCATATTAGTTACTTACCTCTATGACTGAAATATTCAGCTTGTCGATAAGCCATCATTGAACATACACAATCATGCTAAGGCTGGTGAGGATGATGAGGGCTATGAGTAGATACCATCATCCATCCAAAGTCATAACTTAAGATCTAAGCAGTACCAAAACAAGGTGTCACCAGGAGGTTACACAGAGCATAGGAGAAGCATAGGTCTCAAGTAGTATGAGAACAGTTGTAGATGATGAATAGCCTGAGATAGCAAGATTGATGATAATTTGCCAAATGTGGCATGGGAGCTCGATAGTTTCAATACTGCAGTATCAAGACCACAAGCACCAATAATGAGCCCTTGCCTTATCGAACATAACTGTGACTATGCTTACTAATACATGTGATCACATGTTGGTAGGTTGATTATTCTTGTAGGATGTCTTAGATTATCATTCCATCTTGAATCCATACCAACTTCTTGTCTATTCTCATCCCCTTTTTCCTTAAGTGCCAGCAGTACTAAGGTACTTCTGTTACATATATTTTATCTCTTTACCTGTAGTAGCTTACAGGTTCCCACTTCTGTGCAACAAAGATAACTTGATCCTGTCTTTCTGGTCCACCTGTATACCTTAGTGTAGGCTGCCAAGCACAGCAGCCTTCCAATTTGCGTACAACAATGCTCCCTCAGCTTCCACCCTTCTTCACCAACAAGGGCTATCATCCAAACATCACTATTTTCCCAAAATGTGGGCTAGCCGCTCAACATGCTCATCACTTCATGGTGGATCTTGATGACCTCCACATGGAACTCTGAAAACAACTCTCTGAAGCACAGAAGCACTACCAAGGTCCTACAAACAAATGCTGGATTTCTGCTTCCAACTTCAAAATTGGAAATTATGCTCATGTTAAAGGTGAACACTTACATACCACCTGACCCTCCAAGAAACTCTTGGAGAAATTCTATGGTCTATTTAAAACTATTGCCCACCTGGTAACACATTCAGTCACACTCAGGCTTCTGGACCACCTCTGGGCTGTTCATCCTATGTTCCACATTTTACAACTAGAAGAAGACACTCCTAACACAATTCCTAATCATTCCCAACCTCCACCTCCCCTGGTCACCATTGACAATGAACTTGAATACAAAATATTGGAAATCCTGGACTCAAAGATTGATAACCATCATCAATGCAAGCTACTTTACTTTGTATGGTGGGAAGGTTACCAGGGGACCAATGAAAAAACTCCTGGACAGAGCTTGATCACACTCAGGAACTTGTCGTGGGCTTCCACACTCATTATTTGGATAAATTCAGACCACTCCAAACTTAACTCAGACATGAAGCAAATTTATTCAAAAAGAAAAAGAAAACTAATGACAAAGATTTTTTTTTTTTTGGCAGGCCCTGACTGGGCCCCTACACCTCCCCATCTTCATCCTCTGCTAGGCACCACCCAGACCACCACTCAGCCTCCTCTGCCAACCCAGCCAGCTCCTCCTGGACCTCCCTCTCACTGAGGCCCTTCTCAGACTCCTCATCTGCAACCCACTCTGAATTGAAGATGTCACAGAAATTCACAATCTCTTCCTGGTGCCTGCTCCCCCACAGAGCTCCCAGATCTCCTGCTCAGCCCCTTTACCACCTCCACCAGCTCCCTCATCAACTCCACCATCTCCTCCCTGACACCTGATGACTTCCCTTTTAGGGCCTTCTGTTCCTCCCACACAACTTCTCACACTTGTGCTTTGCCCTTGCACACCTGGCCCCAGGTGCCCATCTGGAAACAAGATTTGGTTTGCACACCTAGAGGTCATCAGCAATGTGCTCAAAAGTGAGAAAGGAAGCTACTCACCTCTTACATGGGAGTGTGGCCTCTACCTGCATGATGCCCTCACACTCTGTGCATACCGGCACCTTCCCCTTCACCCTCTTTGTGGGTGACCCACTTTCCTCCACTGCCCCTTCCTCCTTGGCCTTCTGCTTTCTTTTTGCCCTCTTGGTGGCCACCACCTTCTTCCTCTCCTCCTCTGCCACACATGCAGCCTCCACTTATCACCCCTCCTCCTCTCAATGGACCTCCTCCTCCAGTTGGAGCTCCTCACAGACAAGCTCCTCTTGCGGGCAGTGAGATGGTCAGCAGTAGATTGAGAGGGTGGGTTCATAGTGATAGTAAGTGGTGTTATGAAGATGGAACTTGAAGAATTTTCTGTCCAGACTCCCAGCTTTTAAGTCAGATTTTTGAACCCTCACATGCCTCATAGGCTCAGCACTAAGGGGGAAATACTGTCAAGACCTGACTCTTCTGATCAGATTCCTGATAATTCCTGACCTTTTCTGACTCTTTTCCAATAATTTCTGCTGGCAATTCTGGCCACTGTGCTCCTTAGTCACCAAACAAGTCCTCACATGCCTTAGTAATCATTTGCTTACTCATTTTATTTCTAATACAGTCTTACCAATTATAGTCACAGACACTTACATACAAATATCCATTAGTAAACTTCTGCATTTTCCATTATTCTTCTGGCCTTCAATATCTAAGTGCCCATAGGTTAGCCTTGTACCCCAGTTTGTAAATTGACAAAGTCTTCAATATAGTCTCAACAAAGTCTCAACATAATCTTGACATAGTAAACCAACTCTAATCAACTTAATCTCTTAACTCTTCTGACACTATCCAACCTAGCCCCAACAAAGACTTACTTCTTAAACCTACCTCAAACCTCTGCTTATTCTTGTCATTGCTCTCCTCCAGAAATCTGAACTTCCCCTGCTAACCCATGTCTTGAAATAGGACAACTGATGAGGAGAAGGGTGCAACTTCTTACAAGTTGAAGCCAAATCCTCTCTGGCCCCTTTCACCTGGCATTCTCCAGCCTGGTGTGTTGGAGCAGACTACATACGCTGCACAGAGGAAGAGACGACACGTTTCTTATAACCTACCTGGGGTTTAGTTAGTCTTAGAGCTAGGGTTTAGCAGAGGTAAGAACACTGTATATTTACTACAGTACAGGTTCTCCTTATATACATAATAGTAAGGATGTCACATGACTCAGGAATGTGTTTACCTCATGTATGCGCAGTAAGCACAGTAACATGTGTGTGCTGCATGCATGGCCTCATGTATGCAGCATGTATCAGGATTTAATTTCAACACCCCCCCTCAAACTGTACAGCGCTCTAAGCGGCTAAGTTTGAATCTCGAAAGTAATTCCGAGAGAGTCTCTAAATTTCCTGAATAAGACAGTGCCAAGGTTCTTTGTGAACATGTCAGCTGGATTATCATTTCCAGGAATGAAAATGACTGTGACTTTGTCATTTTCTATGCATTCGCGGGTATAGTGGTAGCGAATGTCTATATGTTTGGTCCTTCTTTCCTGAACTGGATTTGATCCGATAAAGATGGATCCCTGATTATCAGCGCAGATTGGTATGCGCTTCAGTACATATCCAAGTTCCTGGAATAAGGACTCTATCCACACTATCTGTCAACAAGTGTCGGAGAGAGCCATATATTTGGCTTCTGTGGATGACAGTGCTACAGTTTTTTGTAACCAGGACTGCCAGCACACAATGCCACTTGCTAGAGTAGCAAAGTAACCCATTGTAGATCGGCGTTTGACAGTGTCAGCTGCCCAATCAGAATCTGTGAAGGCCTGTAGCCCCTCAGATTTCTCACCATCGTAGACAATGTTATATTTCTGGGTTCCCACCAGATAGCGCATGATGTACATTGCTTTGTCTAGATGTTCTTGGCTAGGATTAGCCAAGAATTGCGACATCTTGATTACTGCATAAGCGATATCAGGTCGTGTTCCGAGCATCAGATACAATAAAGATCTGATCACAGACTGATATTTTGATCTAAGCATCACGTTGGGCATTGCTGTGTTTTCCGATGGTCTGTAACCAGTCGGGAGTGGAGTGGGGGTCGCTTTGGCATTTGTCATCTCGAATCTCTCAAGCACTTTGGTGAGATATTCAGTTTGATCGAGTTTGACTTTGCTTGCAGTCTGGGTGACGTGCATGCCTAAGAATTCTGTGACTTTTTCAGTACTACGGCACTCCCAATGCTTTAGACAAGCATTTTTCTTTTCATCCACAAGTTTCTTGTTCTTCCCCATGAACAAGCCATCATCAACATAGATGAGTGCAATAACAATGCTGCCTGTCTTAGGATCCTTGTGTATGAAAATGCCGGCATCGGAGCTGGCGTGCACGAACCCAATGGTGCACATAAATGCCTCTAGCTCTTTCCACCATGCAAGTGAGGCTTGTTTAAGGCCATACAATGCTCGGTGTAAGTGCAATACTTTGCGCTCTTTTTCCTCAAGTCTGAAACCCTTGGGTTGATCCATATAGATCTCCTCATCTAGTTTGCCATATAAAAATGCAGTTTTTACATCTAGGCCAGTCATATACATGCCCTCCAGAGATGCAAGTGCAAATATGAGGCGTACGGTCTCGTAGCGGACTACTGGTGAGAAAATCTCATCAAAGTCAACGCCTTCAACTTGTGAAAAGCCTTTGGCCACGAGTCTGGCTCATTTTCTTCCATCCAATTTTACAAAGAAAACCCATCTATTTTTGATCATTTTTCGATCATGTGGAAGATCGACAATGTCATAGACTTGTCGCTTACGAAGAGCCTCTAATTCTTCATGACAAGCTTGTTTCCACTCACATTGCTGCTGCTGTGGTAGGCACGCAATATCGCGAAATTGGTTTGAAACTTGGCTTATTTCGCTCGATGGTTTGACTGCTTTTGACAACAGCCAGCGAATAAACTTATCTCCTCCTTCCTTGGTTATCTTTTTAATATAACCTGCTTTGTCTGGTTCCCCCATTGGGTGATCATGTTCTTGATCATTGGAATCAGGCACACTCTCGTGGGGTGCCGAACTCGGTCCAGCAACTGGTTCTTTCTGTTGAGTTTGTGGTTGTGTTCAGTTATGATCCGAATCTTGACCCACAGATCTCTTCCAATATCAATCATGTGCAATGTCTCTCTCTATGTCAGAGGGGAGTCGCTTCTCTCCATAGGTATTGCCAGGACGGTTTGGGATGTTCCTCTGCCTGCCTGATCGACGGGGCAATTGCTGCCATTCCTGTTGATCATCACGTCTTGGACGAAAGTCCTCAGTGGTTACTGGAGGTGGCAGAGGAGGAGCATTTGTCACATCGTCATGTGCCTTTTGCTCACTTGGTACATCATCATCATCATTTTCTGATGATGGAGGAAGGGGCGGATCTTGTGGCGGTATAGAATCATCGCCATCTGTTCCAGATGAGTGGTCATCATCTTCTGGTTCTGGAGGTGGAAAATCACCAAGGTCCATATTGGCAGGAGTTTTAGCTCCGGGACAGCATGGGAACAATGTTTCATCAAATAGTGCCATAGCACCAATGAATATTGCACCACTAGGTCGCATGAAACGGTATGCTTTAATGCCATCTTCTAATCCAAGGTACATCATCAACTCCGATCGAGGAGCCAATGTGTTTGGATGCTTCTCCTTGGGTAGGTAGACGTAAGCACCACAACCAAAAACCTTCAGATCGTTTAGATCTGGGTGGACCTTTGTCAGGTCCTCAACCGGTGTCAGCCATTTCAGGCACCTTATCGGGGTTCGGTTGTATAGGTGTGTTGCATGTTCAATGCAAAATTCCCACCATGATTGTGGTAGACATGCGGTAAATCGCAGGGTTTGCGACTTTTCCATTATTGTCCTTATGGCATGCTCTGCGCGCCCATTCTGTTGGTAAACGTGGGGTGCAGACATCTCTATTTTGATGCCAAAGTCCTTGAGCACATTTTGTAGCTCACAATCTTTGAACTTCCCCCCTGGATCAACACGCCAGTGCTTGATTGTAGCGCCATACTGTGTCAAAGCCACTGCCCGAAATTGTCTGATGGCCGCAGCAGCATCAGATTTCTTTTTAAGGCATTGGACCCAGATATGTGACGTTTTGTCATCCAGAAATACAATAAAGTATTTATGTTTATGGTACGATAGTACTGGGAGTTCCTTCAGATCGGAATGTATTAATTCAAAGGGTCTTTCTGCGCATGAATCTGATTCGGGAAAAGATTTTGAGGTCATTTTCCCTTCAGCGCACCCTGGACATATAATTTTGTCTTTAGGAATAATTAAATTCCTTGGGAATTTTATGGTGCTATTAGGCATCTTCTCTAGCACCTCTTTGGATGGGTGTCCAAGTCGCTTATGCCAAGTCGAGTAGTCTGCGACATACATTGTCACGACATTGATTCCCTTGGTGCTCAATATATGAGTCCGAGCCCAATAAATAGTGTCACATTTCATAAGAGGGACGCAATCCATAATTGGGTTTCCTTGCTTGAAAAATGAAATGTGTGCGGAGGAGCCACGCACATCACTTCTGTCTTGTAAGAAGACGCCCATTGACAGTAATCGAGCATTACAGTCGGGTATGTAGTAGATGGGGTATAATCGCATTTCACGCATCTCTGACTTCCCATGACATACTACCTGATGTCTAATGAAGACTGCTCCTTTCCCTACTATATGAGTAGTACCCATGGCTGTTTGAACCAGGGTAGAGTCCTTTCTCGGTAAAGGCTCGTAAGAAGCAAAATCTTTAATTTCACCAGTGAAGTGTTTTGATGTGCCTGAATCCATGATCCAGTCAGCACCTTTCTTACAATTTCCATTTGCATACGTAACACATATATTGAGATGTAAATTGTTCCATGATACATTTAGTAGCGGTAAAATTTCACATGAAAAGTTCGCTGTGATCAGTGGAATGTTAATTCTTGTGCTTGTGGCAAGGAAAAGGACTGACCTTTCATCATATGTACCTGTTTCAAGCGGTTCATCGACAAGCATTTCGTCGACGGCTTTCCATACTTCTTCATCAGAAACGGCAGGTTCCGATCCAAGGGAGACGCTATCGTCTTCTACCTCTATGATCCTTGGTTCTGGTTTAATCCTCCTCCTCTTACCTTCTCGCACTGTTAGGTGCTCTTCCAGCAGTCACAGATTTTTCACGCTGCATGGGAGATTCATTTGCTCAAGGGTGTCTCAAGCCTGCTGATATTCGGTATAGACCGAATGAGAGGTAGAGGCCACGCCCGTGTATGCCTGTGCAGGCGGTCGGCAGCGAGGATCCCTTGTGGGAGTATGTTCATGCTTCTCGATGCGCTGGATGAGCGGCATCGGCGGTATGATGGTGCCATTACCATTTATAGTAGTAAAGGCTTGTGAGACAAGGTGGGAATGTTTCTCTTTAGGTTTTTCCTCTTTAGTATTTTTGTCCCCATGTTGTCCACGCTTTCAGGACGATTCTCCATTGTTGCCTTGAGTTTGCCATTTGGGGTTTCCCCCTTTGCGCTTGACAGCAGAAAGCTTGGTGGCTTGAGGTGGTTTTAGTTCCATCCCGCTAGTTATTTGCCAGAGGCCCTGAGACCTGAGCCACGCCTTCATTGAGTCGGCCCATTGAATGTAGTTAGAGCCGTCGAAAGTTTGTACGAGTTTTTCAAGAGTTGAAGACATGATGTTATAGTGGCAGCTGGTAAAAGCGCTCAATCAGTCCTCTTATTCAAGAAAACACGTTCCATTATCTCAGGCAAAAACACTCCTTCAGAATGGTTAACCCTAGTCAACCTGGGTTTTTAAATGCAGCTCGCAGGGAGCGCAAGGTTACAATTTGGAGACAATGAAGTCAACGTCGTTCGCAGCCAGTTAAGGCGCGTTCGCGATGTGCCCAGCAGGGCCCATAACCTGTTGGAGCAGACTACATACGCTGCATGGAGGAAGAGACGACACGTTCCTTATAACCTACCTGGGGTTTAGTTAGTCTTAGAGCTAGAGTTTAGCAGAGGTAAGAACACTGTATATTTACTATAGTACAGGTTCTCCTTATATACATAATAGTAAGGATGTCACATGACTCAGGAATGTGTTTACCTCATGTATGCGCAGTAAGCGCAGTAACATGTGTGTGCTGCATGCATGGCCTCATGTATGCAGCATGTATCAGGATTTAATTTCAACATGGTGGATTCTGTCTCAGAACTCCCTTGGAATCCCTGAACCTTCCAACCACAGATGACTGGGTCCAACCAGAAGTCTGGTGTCTCCTGCCTCAAGTTCCATTCTTGCCCTTCAGCTCTTAACAGCACTTAACACATGCCTGCAACTGGTTGGGAGTCTGGTTTTCAGATGTCTCTCACCACCCTGAGTTTGTATCTGCCATCAGAATAGCAAAATTCTTAGATTCGATCACAAGATATCAAATTTGTTTGTTTGTCACTTACCTTGGTAAGTCTCAACAGCATCTGGGAATGGAAATAATGCTGGTGTTGGGTTTTTGCTGGGTTATATCACAATGAAAACACAGTCATGAAACTGACAACTTCAATATGCTCCTGATATTCCTCCCTCTTATAATCAGATTGTATTATCATCTGATACATTAGGTCAGCTACACTATTCCTCCCTGCCAAAGATGCATTCATTGTTGACCTGTTTGCTGCTGTAGGTGCCACCCCTCTCCCAAATTTAGTTGAATTCGATTAATCGGCCGCGAGCTCCAGCTTAATCTTTGCAATAGCGGCAGCTGGGTTGAGACCCTTTGGACATGTTCTTGAACCTATGTGAGATGGATGTGAAGGCAGGTAAAGGAGTGGAAGTTGATGGTGCAACATCAGGAGTAGCAAACCAGGAAACAAACGAAGAGGCGTACAGTTAAAGATCGTGTGGCACCTGTACAAACTCATCTCGTTCTGCAGTTTCTCCTTTCTCTCTGCGCCGTGTGCATCCTATCGCACCACACGGAAATGAAGATTGGCCTTTATATATTTCCAGAACAAGAGCACGCACTCTAGAATCAGCGATCCACCTATAAGCCTGCATGAGGGTGGCAGGACCGAGGTACTCGTCTTGATTCCACCAGTAGGATGGACAAGATGTCGAGCAACATGCGCAAAGGATGCATTCATATAAGCCGTCGAGTTTCTTGCGGTCTTCGGGGGACTGAAGGAATTCGCCTGGGGAAACATTAGCAAATGCGGTAAATAGGGGCAGGATAAAAGGCGTCGATGGTACAATGGCACAAACCTTTCTCTGGAGGGTTATCGTTTTGGAGGTAAGGTTGGATGGACTTGTATTGTTTGTAAAACAACGTCAGGTCTGGGACGAGGTCCTTGACAATGTACACTGCGGATGTCCTACTGAGTAAGAAGGGGGGAAGGAAGGGTGATAGCACATACTATGCGGCAATGGATAAATCTTAGTGTCCTTACCCTCCGTTCTATCAATCCTGCAAAGGCACGCCAGAGTGTTCTGCCCGTCTATATTCATAGCACACGATCCGCAAATGCCCTCTCTGCACGAGCGACGAAAGGTAAGTGTAGGATCGACTTCATTCTTTATCTTAATGAGTGCATCGAGAATCATGGGCCCGGTTTGGTTGAGGTCGATGGAATAAGACTGCAAGGTGGGTTTCTTGGCAGGCTCATCGGGATTCCAACGATAGATTTTGAATTCCTTAAGCAGAACAGGCTTGGGGACTGCTTGTGAGCGTGGGGCTGTAGTACTAAGAGCGCGAGTGAGACGCTGTTGATAGAAGAGTCGGGGCAGCATTGTCTGTTCGTCGTCGTCGTCGTCGAACAAGAAGTATGTACAACGAGTTTGGCGTACTTCGTTCCAGTGCCGAACCAATCGTATTTGATGACATAACCTGTACATAAACCATGATGCTTGGTATCGAAGACTATGGGAGCGACTCCAATGAAAGCGACCGCGAAGAGTCTTCTGTACCTCCTCCGACAGGGAAGACCCCTGCGTCGAGTTCAATCACTGCCAGACCCAAGCGGCCACTAAAGAAGATTGCTATTGGTCTCCCCAACCTGTCCACTAACAAAGATAATCAGGATGATGATTCAAAAGGTGAAAGGCCTGTCGCAAAGAAACCACGACTACAGTCTGGCGCTGGCGCTTCATCCCTTCTGTCAATATTACCGGCACCCAAACAGAAGAACCCATTTTCAGACCGTGAACGACTGCTTGGGGGTGGAAAAGGTCCCGGCCTCGTGTTTAACACTCCTGCACAAAGCGTAAATGGCGCTTCCGATATTCATGGTCATCATCACAATCAGACAGAGGATCACACGGATCCACCACCCGCGAGTGGCTCTACAGATGCCGTTCCTCAATATTCAACTGCACCACATCCTTTCCTTCCGCCATCATTGACAAAAGGAAAGCCAAGTATATCAATTGAGGATGGCACAGACATTCCTCGGACTCGACCAAAAAATCCCACACTTGCAATCGATTTCCTCTCTTTAGGTTTGTTATTATAATCCGCTCAGGATTTTGTACTAACTAGGTGCCAGAGAGCTCAACGAAAACTACAGCTTCAACTTCCACCTCGTCACTTCTGTCGCTATCTTCCGCTCCTCCTATACCTACATTTGAACCGCCAGAGCCGTCACAAAACGATCCTTACCCGGGCTACTACCAACTTCCTTCGGGAGCATGGGCAGCTCACGACCCGGACGTCTATACCAAGTATCTTAAAAAATGGGAGTCGGAATACAATGCGCATCTGCGAGCGTTAGAGAAAGGTGCAGCCAAGGGCTTCGAGGACTTGGACAAAGCTGCGGTGGAAGAGGTCGATGCTATGAAGGAAATGGAGAGATCGAAGGTGGAGTTGAAGGAAAGAGAAGAGAGGAAGGCTGTAACGAAAGGCGCAGGCGGGGGCCCCGTTGCGCCCAAGATGACACTGAACGTGAGTCTCACACAGATAAGCTATGTATGTACATTGATTTATGTTGGGTGACTAGGCAAGCAAGCTCAGCGGGATCGCACGATCTAGGCATCAGCTGTCGACTCTGCTCAAGGAGGCATACGAAAATCGGGAGGCGTTGGAAGAGAGGATTGCTCAGGGACGACGCAATCGGAAAGAGGCTGGAAACAAGTATGGTATGTGACCTTTTTCTGAAGTCCCGTTATCACTGATTGACTGTAACACGCGTATTGTAGGCTTTTAGTACTTTGTGCAAGAACATTCGACTCCATCATTCCCCACTATCGGTGGAAATTCCATGATTATTTGTATACAATGTGTCAAGCGGTTTCAACCATTCCAGTCATTCCCACCACTCCGTTCTCGTCCACGCACCACAACTTCAAGATTTTCTTGTCGGTCCAAGAACCGCGTATGGTCATCGTACGTTTGACAACCAATGGATTTCTTGCGCGATATTCGAATGATGCGAGTTGAAGACCAGGATTGTGGAAGATTGCAGTCTCCAAGAGCATCAAGGCAGTGAACGGTCCATGCACGAGCCGTTCTAAAGCATGCCGTTCATTTACTGACGTTAGAGAAAGCAAACATTACACAGCCTACCGGGATAGCCTTGCAATCTTTGAGAATAATCCTGATCCAGGTGAATATGGTGTGCGTTGAACGTGAGGGCAGAGAAACGAAACAGTGTTGTTAGGCTTGGTGTATACTGGAAGGAGAAATCAGCCGAAGCTGGGACATCTGACACTGCAGATTATCTGCTCTCAGGACGAGAAGGATGCATGAAATCATCAAAAATTCACACCAGCTCGAGCACCCTTGCTCACATCAGCATTACTGGATAGATATACGTGTGCTCGTTCCTCTACCACTGACGGGTCTTTGCTATCTTCCATAATGTAGTCAATTTTCTGATTGACAAAGATCATGGGTGTCTTGGAGGAATCGTCGAACCCTTTCTTCTCGATCTTGGCTAAAGTAGATGCTGCAATTGCTTTCTGACCTATGATGAGGGGATTGTTGTTGTTCCAAGTCATCCTCCCCCCAGCCCACATCCTCCGTGTGAACGGCTTTGGTGGGGAAAAGGTGTCCTCCGTCCCATCTTCGCGCAGCTGTGACTCTGGGATGCGTTCATGAAAGAATGCAAGATGATGGCCATAGCCAAGTGGAGATGAATCTATAGGTGGCTGGTATGGTTTTCGAGTTCCGTCACGCGTAGGCAGTGTTATGTAGAGGTCAGAGAGGTGCACGGAATGGAACGCATCAGAAAGGACACGTTGCTTGTTGGAAGAAGATATCCATTGGTAAAGCGCCTGGCTGCTCGAGTAACGACGCTGGCTTTCAGCCGGCCAGAAATGCGTGGGTGCAAATCTCAACATGACTCTAGGGCTGTCCTGATGACTCGAAGAAGTGAGAGTGCATCTCAACGACCATCAGTAAGTTGTTAATGCAAAGATGACCTGGTTTTTGTACAAAAGTCGCACTGCTTTAGCTTCTACTGCTTCTTCCCCATGTCTTCTTCCAAAGCGGCTCCAATCCCCGCCTCTCGGTACAAACTTCCAGGGTTTGGCTTGCCTGTCGATTTCCGGCCAGAAAAGCTATTCAGAAATGCACTAGACAGCTTTAATCTAGGGAATGGTGATGTACAGTGTGTATTTTCACCTCTCTATCTGTGCGACGACTTGCCTTACCTTGCGAATAAGATTGCCTCTCACAACGCTTCGTGAATTTACTATGTTGCATCTCATGAATCAATTGACAGACAAACCAAACTGGCACAAGAAGGCAAGCAGCATGCGCATCGTTCGACCTCCTAGCTGAAGGACGGCTTAGGTTTTTAACGAGACCCTCGCGTTGAAATGGAAGGCGGAGGCCTTATCTGCCGAGGACAATGATATCACAGAGAAAATGGTAGATTGGTGCATTGACGAGCTTCGATACAAAGCGAAGATTTTTGAAGAGACTGGCGCCGTCAGCGTCTACAATGGGGATGTCGTCAAGTCCGATACTGCTGTCTCAGACTCTCTCAAAGCAGCATTGAGGCAGGCTGTGACTGCTCTGGAGGACATTCCTGTGCGCGAAAAGGACTGGCATCCTGATTCTGCTGAGAAAGTCCTTGACCTCGTACATCCTTCTCTTTTCCCCCTTATATATGGACGGAGCCGCATTCTTTCTGACAGCCTTGTGGGACTTGACGATTGCATCCAGCGATGTGGAGAGGGCGAAACCATACCGGTGCCTTCAGAGAAGGATGCCAATGGTCAAGAGGTACCAGATTCTTACAGCAAGAAGTTTCAGTGGCTTCCGTGCGAGGTCGATATTTCTGGTGGTTGTGCCAAGTAGGTGTTCAACTTTTGCTCACAAGCCGCTAGACATTATCTTTGCAGGATAACGAGTTATATTAATAACCTCCATCCTCAGAAACACAAGAATCTGTATGGCGTCATTGAAGAAATTATTTCTTGTGCCATCCCGCTCTGGAATCTCACTCTCACTCCCCTGAAAAACCAGCCACTCATGTTTCATCGCATCCACTATGTTGGCACAGAAGATCATGAATACGAGGAAGAAGATGAAGGAGATGAACACGTCCAGGTAGTTAGGCAGCCCGAACCGGGAACTTTTCAGCCACCGTCTGTTCCGGACCACCTGAGAGAAGAGTTCTTTGATGAGACTACTAACCTTTTGAAACCAGAACAAATTGTTGATCTCAAGAGGGACTACAGTGAGGGGGGCCTTCAGGTGATCGTAAAGTTAGCAACTATCCAGCTGACCCCTGAGAAACCGAGATACGAGGGAGGTTCTTGGCATGTCGAAGGTCAACTGGTATGTAGGTTGATTCTCAGCCAGTATATCAGTGATGTTGATGCCGCACTTTTACGATCAGAATGAACATATATGTGCCACTGCCACGTATTATTACGACAGTGTCAACATCACCGGCAGTCGCCTCGGCTTCCGTCAGCAATCCAGTACAGATGAAGCTTCGGACGTCAGCTATGAACAAGATGAGCACAATTGGCTAACGGTTGTGTTTGGCTGTGAGAATGAAGGTCCAGGCGTCCAGGATGTTGGCACAGTGGACACTTTAGAAGGCCGTCTTCTCACCTGGCCAAACATTCTCCAGCATCAAGTCCAGCCCTTTGAGCTTGCCGATAGTAGCAAGCCGGGACATCGCAAGCTTCTAGCGCTTTTCTTGGTGGACCCCAACATCCGCATCATATCTACTGCCAACGTACCTTGCCAGCAACGTCACTGGTGGAGCGAGCACATTCAACGAGGGAGTGGCGGGATCTCTCACCTACCTGTCGAGCTCCAAGACCACGTTTTTGGACAAGTGGAAGATTTCCCTCTCAGTCTGAAGGAGGCAAAGGAATTGCGGCTTGAGCTTATGGAGGAAAGGAAGAATTTTGTGGTGCGTCATGATGAGGAGTTCAAGCAACATACATTTTCGCTTTGTGAGCATTGATATGTATAATCAATGTATTTCAGTAGAGTGAGTTGATGATACCTTGTGAAAAGTTAACGGGCATTGTATGACGCCGGTGAGTTTGTCTCCGGTACCAAGTCAATCCCTATTCGGTTCAAACGGATGATGTTGCCATTTGCAAACACGTCAAGCACAGGCATTCCTTCTCACCACGCTTTCCAATCCAGAGCGTACAGTTCACCCTTGAGGCTGCGCGCTATGCGACCCATTCCACGCAGCTACTCGCTTGTATGTCTGACGAGACCTTGCCACCCGACATTTCAGTTCTAGGAGATGACGACACAGAATTTTTCAAAACTGTCCATGGACGCATTCTGAACACCTTGAATACAAGATACATGCTTCCTGTGGACAAAGACGAGATCAAAGTACGAGTTTCTTTTCTGTTTCATCCAGTCCCCATCCTCTCATTCACGTCCGGTGCTTATTAGCGATCAGAGCTGCATCACCGATTGCTACAATTTGTGTTTGGAGGTAGGAACTACGTAGGTCCCGTGAAGGAAGCCTTGCAATTTGGTCAACGCCGTCGAGGTGTGCTTGAGTTTTTTTCTTCTTTCTCTTCTTTTGTTTCCCTCTAAACTTGTTTCATTTCTTCCTCCAGTTCTGGATCTCGGAACGGGAGGCGGCTTTTGGTAAGCACACTGCTAATGTCCTCAGAAGGATTTCTGAGAGGGGAAGGATATTTACCAAGCATTCGCCTGCTAGGGCGATAGACATGGCAGATGACTTTCCCCGAGTCGACGTGGTTGGCGTTGACCTCGCCCCCATTCAGCCCAAGTAAGTGCGCATCAACCTCTGCATGGTGCCTGGAAACGAACGCCCAATCCGACCCCTCGTTTAAAGGAGCGTACCGCCAAATTGCACGTAAGCCTCAGTCACGCTTCCCGTTGACAAAACTCCAGAGACCGACGATCGGCTTTTCGCGTTCGTTATTAGCTTCGAACTGTGCGATCTTGATCAACCAAACGTGCCATATCCCGATAGTCACTTTGATTTTGTCCACGCGCGATCTGTGCTAACTGGAGTATGGTAGCCCTTGTGAATACATATGCACATGGTCGCTCATTTGTCTTAGATCCACGATTACTCGAGGCTGTTACGAGAACTGGCTCGGTTGCTTCGGCCCGGTGGACTTATTCTCCTCATTGAGCCCGACTTAGTGCCCAGGATAGACGGAAGGACTGCAGATGGATCTGGTGATTCCAATCTTCACGGATGGTTAACATTCTGGGAGACATATAGGGCTTGTCTACGGAGCCGAGAAATAGACACCACCGTGCCTCGACGCTTAGTTGATATTCTTGCTGCGACCCAGGCGTTTGAAAACATTGTGACGCGAGACTGCGATATCCCGGTTGGCTTCTGGCCCAGTGGTAAGTGCTTTGCGCCCCCCCCTGGAATTTCCGAGCACTCAAGTTTGCGAGTGCAGATCCGCATTCGCTCACTATCGGTCAGCTACAGTGGATGGACTATGAATTATTTTTGCCTGCACTCAAACCTTTCTTTCTTTCTGTTGGTCTCTCTGAAAGTAATGCATCACGAATTATTGCAGATGCTCAGCATGATCTCTACTACCCAAGCGCCCCGATCTCCACACACCTTAGCATTGTATACGCATCTAAATGTCTGTAACATACATAGCGCATTGACTTGATACACGTAATGGATGTGCTTGGGGAGATTAGTTGATCCGCTGAAGCCGCAGGCATAATCCTCGTAAGTTTGGACCATAATTGAAATAACGTAAATATAAGCAACACCGTGCTATCCTCGAGTAAAGTAAGCCTTGGCACCATGTGTAGCGAGTTCTGATTTGGCCTACAGAGGAATAAGATGATTACCAAGGCTAACCAACGGAAAGAACGAACCTTTTCTATTGTGTGACCCGCGGCAGAATGGTGAGCGTAAATCTAGTTTCAAGGGCGGATGAGGAATGAGTTGGAAGGATGGCAGATGTTGACTTGCCTGTCGGTAATAGTACGCATTTCCGAGGCCCTGTATGGACCATCCGATTGTGGCCATTAGGCCGAGGATGGCAGCAGCCCAATAATGCTTGATGAACATCTGGATCATGCGGATGAGGCCAGCTGAGCCGGTGCTGGGGGGGCAAGATGATAAGGAAGAAGGGCTTGTCCTCGGAAATGAGGGAGTGGTATCATCGAAGAACATACCTTGGGATACCTATGATCCTAGGTGGCAACGATGAGGGGGAGACAGAAGGGAAATGAATGTATGACGTGCTTACATGTAGAGACTGAAGAGAAGGTGGAATCCTCCGAAGAAGAAGTAGAAATCTGTGAGAAGCACGTGGGAGACAAATGGGGGATGAGGGTGGCTTGTCTTACAGTAGTATAGTGATTGCTCCTATATAAGTGAGAATAGAGAAAGGATAGAGTGATGATTGCGACTTGCCTTCATGTAACCATTGTATATGGGGCTGGGAAGGTATTAGGGAGGTGTGCTAGGGGTGGGGAGAGAGAAGAGGGAATCTTACCGATACCAGAGGAGAAAGGATGTAACAGGGATGATAAGGAGGTAACTGAGAGAAGAAGAATGAGGTAGGAAAATGATAGGAGGAGGAAAAGAGTGTAGACCCTATACTGGCGCCGACATCACGACCACCATCGGCGGCGCCTGCAGTGAGAATAAAGATACAGGCGAGCATGTTGACGACCAAAGTCAACAATAGGATGAGCCATAGATGATACAAGCGAGAGATGAGCGGACGAGAGGCTTCAGGAATTTCATCTTGTATTGAATGGAAGATCAAGGGAAGAACTAGCAAAAGGAAAATGAGAAAGGGCACAAGGAGAGAAAGAGAGACGAACAAGGAGGCCAGTTGTTTCTTCCGTGACGTCGCAAAAGATCTGCTTTTGCAACGAGTTCCTGCTCTCGTCTCTCGATATCGCGTTCGCGTTGTTGCAACTGGTCGAGGGTAGGATGGACAGGAGGGTCGTCGAAAGGATTTGTGTCGAGAGAATGGGCAGAAGCAAACGGGTTGCCTGTTGGCCCGCTCATGGTAAGTCGACGACAGTGGTGTTTGTCCGCCAAACAGAGGCAACGGAGCTTAAATACAAACCACACCGACTCTCGTTTCCCAATCATGTTGTTCCCCTTCGTTCTCTCCCTTCTCTTCCTCTCCTTTGTCTCCCCGTCTATCATTCCTCGTCGCCATGTCCACCACCCTCCTCATCCCCCTCCTGGCCGGCCCTCTGCCTATCTCGACGTGGGTCTTCCTTCCTTGCCATCTTCATCTTACCTATATTCTCTTCTTCTAGTCTGACCGTTATCTTGCCTTGGATTGTAAAGGCAAGCCGAATACAACCATCAAGTCTAATCAGACGCTCTCTACTGCTCGTCGTCGTAAATGCATCCCTCGATCTACCTCTCTCCCTCTCCCCTCTTCTACCTCTATAGGCCGCCAACGTTGTTCTCATGCCCCAGCTTCTTCTTCGTTCTCTCATACCCGGTCTTCCACCACGACAACTCCCTCCTCCGCACCCTCCCACACTGCAAATCCTGTCCTCGTACCTGCAAAACCCCCTCCTTCAAACTCTCTTTCTTCATCTCCCCTTTCTTCATCTCCCCTTTCTTCATCTCCCCTTCCTTCATCTCCCCTTCCTTCATCTCCCCTTCCTTCATCTCCCCTTCCTTCATCTCCCCTTCCTTCAAACCCCTCATCACCACTTAACACTGGTGGATTGTATGTCTCTTCCCACTCAAGGCCTCCTCCCTTTCTCATGTCTTTAAAGTGCCACCTTCTTTTACCAGAATGGTATCGCTGGGGCTTGCGGAACAATTCATGATGACAGTGCCTTGATTGCAGCGTTGGGTCAGCTTCCTGTCCGCTCATTCCAAGCCTGATACTAACCCAGTATCGTCAGACTCCAGACGGTACAATGCTAGCCTCTGCGGAAAGAAGGTGTCTATCACCAACACCGATAATGGCAAGGTTTGTATATATTTTACTTTTCCTGACGTCCGCTGACTCCTCTTCAGGAAGTCATTGTTATGATCGCAGATGAATGTCCCACCTGCACCAACGCCAATTCCATCGACATGTCTACGGCAGCATTCGAAATCATTGCCTCTTTACCTGTGGGCGAAGTTCCCAGTACGTATTAGGTCCTCCGTGATTATCTAGCACGATCCTGACATCTGTACAGTCGCATGGAGATTCGTCGGGTAGACGCCCCGCTCTCTACACACGCTCTTCGTTTTTCTTCTCCGTTTTATTGGCTACGTATGTTACAACCATCAGCATTGACTTGCCTACCCATCATACTACGGGACAAGCTCCCCAGTCCACCTCTTTCGATGGGATCACATCGAGTAACTCGTCACTGATACGAGCCAGTCCTCTATCACCGTGCTCATGCTCACACCATCTGACTTGATGTCAATTCTTGTTTATGTTTTTAACAAAATGTTGATACAATATTGTTTTTTCTGCAAAACGAGGCAACCATCGCGAGGCACCGTCGCCAACGTGTTCAGTTTCTGGAACTTTAGCGGATTAACATTACATTTTCCATTCCACGTGTGTTGCCGGCGCCAAATAATGTAAGTAAGTAATCATAAAATTTTTACAAACGGCGTGTGGGGCCCGACATGCCGCTTGTAAAAATTCGAGCATCCGATGCTGTCCGACGGCTCGCTCGGTCTATGTAGTTTCAAACATTGAAACAAAACACGGTCTTCAACGTCGCCTGTCAGCGCTTCAGTGCCTGTCTCAACGTCAGTAACGAATTGATGTGGCATTTGTTACTTTATTTGCATCACAGATCGGACCGAACGCTGCTCTCTATATGAAAACGAAGAAAAGAAGGCTGTCCTGATCAAGATCAAGGTCGAACCCTGCCACCCGATGTGCTTACAGCACCAGGCTTCTATCACTACCAATTTCCGGGAACCAACGGCAGGGTTAGGGGGTAACATTAGCATTATCGCAACTGAATGGTGACACTGGGACCAGTCAATACAGCTGTGTGGGAATAGATGAAGGAAGGATGTAAATGGTCCACCGTTGGTTATCGGGCTCCGCTGACAGCTGGCATACGCTCAGGGTTGCTCCCCACAGCAATGCCCCTGTGGTTACCATGCAAATGACGTCCATTGAAAGCCCCCCGATTGCTCCTCAACGCTTGGTATTCCGACCGGTCCCTGCGACCGGCAACACAAAAAAGGGAGCGGCCGCCCCATGTCCTCCCACACCAAAACCCACCCCGGCATCACTGCTAGATTCCATGTCAACAAATTACCATTTCACACACGCCGACACCCCCGCAAATCGCACAGAAATGAAGTAATAGGACAAAAAGGGGTCATGCCAAGCAGATCTACAGATAATAACGGCCGAGTCAGGTACATTTGACATGCTCTGGGCTACGGATAAATATGTGACTCCTACATGTGGTATGCCAAACAGGAAAGGGAAAAAAAAAAAAAAAAAAGAATCAAGGTCTGGGAGAAAACTGGGGTGGTTATGCCTCGCGGAAATCGTTCGTTCGGACAAAGTGCCACATGTCCGAACTCCTCGCACTGAAAATAAAAGCAAGAATACATTGTCCGATTAATCAAATAAGAACGAGGTCAATCGGACCGATCAGGACTGGACCACAATACACATCTTCCGCTGGCGTTTCCGCTTGCCGCTCGTTCAACAATATTGGGGTGGGAGCAAGTGACAGCCTGGACGGCAGAGACCCTGACGGAGGTCAGATATCAGCAGGAGTCAAGGGCATCGAACATATCCATATCGTTGTCTTACCTTTCGGGATCCGCTAGCCTTGCTAAGAGATCGCCCTGTTACGATTTGAAGATCAATAATGACGCGGAGACGAACAAGCCTGCCCACCTTGCACGAATAGATGTCAAGTGAATGGTTCATGTTACCAATCTATTTGGTCTGCCAATCAAAATCCTGCTCAAAACTTGACAACATGCGTAGACGTGCCGTAAAATGAGGAAAAACATTAGGGTTAGGGGACCACTGTGCCCGCAAGATCGTTAACCATTTTCCCTATAACGGAAAGTACTTCTAATTATACGCGACAGGAATGTCAGCGAAACGCGCACAGTCTGGCAGTTATGATGGAGGCGGCTGAATGGTCTTGATGATGGAAAAGGCAAGGAGCTTTCGAATCTGGACGACTCGATATCCCACACTAAACAACGTAAGTAAAACCTAGGTCGGAATGGACAGAACACCTCACATCGTAAGTTATCATCATAACTTGTACTAACAATCGTGCGTCCTCTTGGGTCCCAGTAGGCCGAACTAACTGATTTATCGTGCCGCCATTCCGCACGAAGGCAAGATTTCCCTTGTTTCGTCTCAAGGAACTCCGAAATGGCAGCGGCGTCGAATTCATGAGGCTCATATCGGACGTCATCAGTACCGCTTGTGTCGGATGATGTCTGAGGAATGGCAGGTGCTACATCTGAGAGGTCTGCGGCCATATGCTGCAGATTCCTAGCATCCCATACCCTTATCCAGAAGCCTTAGCACAATTCCTTGAGCAGGCGTAGGCACCAGAAACCTACTTTAGTGATCGGCTGTTACTCGCGGTCAACAAGAAATGAGGCCGCGTTGGGTTGATACTGATGCACCCTATCTTCTGGTCCGACAACCCATACCAGCGAGCCTTGCGTTGGTCTTCGCGGATGTCTAGGTGCGTCGCGCCACCTTGGCTATCCGACATCCATACTTCGTGGCCGGTGACCGTAAGATCGATGCTAGTAATGAGGGCACCATCGCTTGATGAATACAGTTCACGTGAAACCCCGGATGTGAACGAGAGGCTTCGTATGGTGCAGTCGTACGAGCTTGTGTAAATCTGAGATAATGAGATGGACACCTTAAAAAGAAACGTTAAACATACGTTGTGTGAATCAATGGGATCGAATTTGACACATGAAATGGAAGATTTTGGTGAAGCCGGCCAGTGCAGTTGTAATCGCCAATATTTTCCACCTTCTCTGTCCGTCATCGTCACATCTCCATCTTCATCGGCAACTTCCTCTGCTGGAGCCCTTGCATCCCATATACCCAATTGCCCGTGTTTATCTGCTGTTGCGATCAACGACGAGAGTGGAAGCGGCTTGCAAAAAAACATGCCTCCAAAAAAGATAAGGTCTTTCGAAACCTCCGGATGGTATGCAGCGCTGTAAACTCGGTTCTGAGTAACTTTGGCACGCGAAACGATCTTCAATGGCTGTAATCTCTCACGAAGTTCAGAAACCACGGCATTTTCCTTCTTCTCGTTATCAAAAGTAAAAGCCTCAAGATCCCCGGTTCGCTTAGGCTGAGCTGACTGGGCCACCATCTCCAAAGCTGTGGATAATGTTGACAAATCCTCTGCTTCGTGTTCCTCCACGAGCGTAGACAAGTGCAAAGCGTGATGGCGGGGACGTTTAGCAATCCTTGCGCGCTCTTCTGCTTCGAGGCGTTCTTCTGCTTCCTTAGCATGCTGCTCCTCCATCTCTGCCTACCGACAAATAAGCGTCGTTTCAATAATGCTCAAGAGACACACCTCGCGTTGTTTCCTCTCTTCGGGACTTTCATTTGGATCAGCCGCTTCCTTCTTCAGCCTAGACGATTGGCGTCTGGGTACATCCGGCTCAGACCGGTCCCGCTTTATACGTCTACTAGGCTGTATTGGTTTTGCTGTAGTCTTTGGAGCGACTTTCGGTTTCGGTATTCCCAGGTCAGTGACAGCCTGTTTGAGCTCAAGCTCTTCCAAGATGGCACGATTTCGCGCAATGTTGGCCTCCCGGTCCAGTTCACTAATGATAGTCAGCATAGTATGATTGGAATTTATGTGAACTATACAAACTATTGCGATACTTTGGGCATGGTTGAGAGGGACAATGTCTAAAGTGATTCCAACGTACAAGCGTACCGTCACATGTCACAGAGCATCTGACAAGTCCCAGTGATTCCGTGCCTTATAAGGCTCGTGCATCAACACTGGGCGCTGGTCGAACACTTGGAACATTGAATTCCTGGTTCAAACTATACAGTTTTGAATCCCTGCCATAGGGGTTTTATTTATGGAGCCAGTGTGTTGAAAAGAATTAGACTTACTTTATACTGAGGCTAAACTCCTTCAGATGATCCAGGTGGGCTTGCATGCTGAGCTGTTCCTTAGCATACCGATGAAGTGCCTCATGCAGTTCATCATTAGGTGGATCTATATTTAATGGAGACCAGGTCAGTAGAGATTGGATGTAATGCAATTGCATTGTTGGCATGGTTCTCAAATTGTTCGATTGCAGGGTTTCTCAGACTGATTTTATCCTTGTGGCCTTGAGGCAGAAAGCATGTATGAAGCATGGATAGTGGGGGGTCTTGCTTCAGATGAAAGTGGATGCATCCAACACATCCAAGATGGGTCATACCACCAGCTGAAATGCACATTGGTGGGAAAATGGGATTGTACATTGGGAGAAGTCTAATAACATATACTTTTCTGCTATTTGAGTCACTACCTCCATGAGAAGGGGGATTAGTGTGGACAGGAAGCACTTTTAGCCCTAATGCTATGCAGATATAGTCACAGGAATGTTGATCCTTGAATGACTCCATGCCCTCCTTTCTATGATCAATTCCCGAATCTCTGTTGCAGTTGTAAGCAATTTAGTGGTCCAGATGTGAAGGGGAATCCAAGGTACTTTTTCTCAGAATGAGTCATCAAGTCAAACAAGATTAATGTATTGTGCCCATGCACAGTCATTGGTGAGCCTCATTGATATGGCTCCCTATTGCCCTGTGCTCATACTATGGCATTTCTTGCAATTGTGCACACCTCCTGGATTGTTGGAGCAGACTACATACACTGCACAGAGGAAGAGACGACACATTCCTTATAACCTACCTGGGGTTTAGTTAGTCTTAGAGCTAGGGTTTAGCAGAGGTAAGAACACTGTATATCTACTACAGTACAGGTTCTCCTTATATACATAATAGTAAGGATGTCACATGACTCAGGAATGTGTTTACCACATGTATGCGCAGTAAGTGCAGTAACATGTGTGTGCTGCATGCATTGCCTCATGTATGCAGCATGCATCGGAATTTAATTTCAACATGGATGACTCTCATTCACTTTGCACTGCATGCTTTCACATGCCTTCATGCACTTTTATGCACTTTTCATGATTTTGTTGCACTCCTGGACAACCCTAATCCTCTTTCTACTGTGTGCTTATGCTTTGGTGCACTTTCAACCACCTTTGTGTGCTTTTATCTGCTTTTCACAATCCATTGCATGCTTGATGCACCTTTAAGTGCCTTTCTACACTTTTCACATTCCTGTAGCACACTTCCCAAACTGCCCACCTATCCTGCATGCCAACTTCTCAACATAGTCTGTTGGATTGTGCATCACTGCCAACCCCTTACCACACAATTTAGTCAAAGCACACCAAGACTGCATCATGTGTAGGGTGTAGCACCATTGTAAGGGCAACCTCAAAGCCTCACTCAATAGTGAGCTAACAGAGGAATCCAAAGTTAATATTATACTACATAATACAAATGATATAGGCACACCTAACAGAGGGGAATCCAAAGAGAAAACTCTAAGGACCCATCTGTCAATGCCCAGTATATGTGAAAGACCCAAAAATCAAATAGTGGGCTAAAAATAGAAAAAGGCAGAGATACATAGGCTGATCAAAGCTATGGAATGATGTCACCTTGACAGGTAAGGATTCAAAAGGGGCCCAACCTCTAAAAATAAAACTGTCAACATGTACAAATATAGGGAAATGGAAAAATAATCATAAAACAGAAAATTGCCAAGACCCTTGGGGCACCTCCTAGTCCCCTTACACTGCCCCCCTTCTATGATGCACCACCCCAATGCATTCAAGACCATAACTTGCCAAAGTCCATTGCTTGAATATGCTGAGGTGCAGAAGTGTGGTGTCAATGGAATGCCTTCACCAACCAGGGTGCATTTACATCTGACTCCTCAACCCACAAGTTTTCCTCATACCTATAACCCTTCCAATGCACCAGGTACTCCAGCTTCCCTGATGCAATTGACTGTCTAGGATTAATTCAACCTTGTACTTGTTAGGGTGATACCCACTATCTGCTAGCTAAGACCATGCAGGTTCTCTCTACAAGAAGGGGGCAGGATCCATGCTCATGATGGAAATTGATGGTTTTGATGCGGGGGGTTATTAATAGATGAGTTGGTTGAGAAAGGCATTTTGCACCACAAGTGTGGATGGAATACCTAAGAGAACACAGCTGGGTCCCCTAGGTGTATATTTAAGGTTTATATACTACATATGTTACATGTGTTGTACAATATTGTCACTGATGCCCTTGTACATGCATGTACATATTGATGTGTGCAAAATAAAATTTTCATGCTAAAAAGTATAGCATTCTTCAGTGTAGGGTAGCATAATTTGACATAATAAAATAAAATTTAATTTAATTAGGTAATATGGCATTACCCCCTTTTTATGCCTCAACTTCCAGGCAAGAAAATATTGTATTTGTCCCCTCTGTGAAATTTTGGTAAGGCCAGAAATTCATCCCCTCATATACCATTCTTGCAATGCGACACGGAGCATTTGTATTAAGTTTAAAGAATTGGAGGATCACATTATGTGCTTGCTTACAATTTTCTTCAGGTTCCCATGAATTATTTTCATCAGTGTAGTTCTTCCACTTTATTAAGAACTCCAATTTATTTTGTCAAAGATGTGAGTCTAGAATTTCTTCAACTACATATTCTGGAGGATCTTCTACCATTATTGGAGGTTGCAGAGTAGTGTGTTGACTGGGAATAGTGGGCAGGTGGTAAGAGCATAGGTGAGAAACATTAATCTTGGGATCAATCTTGAATGACAAGGTAATTTTAGCACCACCGCATTGGGCAAAATCACTTTAGAGATTGCATATGGGTCAACTTGTTTCTCCATAAGTTTTCTTGAAGGTCATGGAATATTTAGATCCTTGGTACTTAGCCATACCAAGTCACCAGCTTTGTACTCTGGAGCAACAGCTCGAGTACAATCCACATGTCACATCATATCATCATGTGCCTTCATCAATGCCACCTCCACTTCTTCCTGTACCTTTTGCATCTTAGATACAAAGTCTTCTACTGACTGTACCTTGATTTTCCTTCAGGGTTCTATTCCCATATGGGGATAATACCCATAATTAGCAAGAAGAATGACATGTGAGTAGCTGAATGGAATTTGTTATTGTGGGAAAATCTGGCAATTGCCAACCATTCAGGCCAGTCAGTTTGTTGGTAGTTGACAAACATACATGGGTACTGCTCCAACTCCTGGTTCATTCTCTCTGTCTGCCCATCAGTTTGCAGGTGATATGCCATAGATAACTTGGTTTGAATTTCCAATATATTGTTTGACTCTTGCATCAACATAGAGGCAAATTGTGGTCTACAATAAGAGATAATGGTATCAGGTAATCCATGTAACTGCCATACCTGATTTAGATAGAGGCATGTTAAGCCTAATGATGAGGTTTCTGCAGTAGTAGGAATAATATGGACCTCCTTTGTGAAGTGGTTGCATACTATGAATATTGCATCGTATCCCTGAGCTTAAGGTAATCCAGTGATAAAGTCCACAAATATATCTCACCATGGCACTTTAGGTATAGGGTTTGGCATTAATTTCCCTGCAGGTTTTTCTGGAAATTTCTTTCCCCTCATGCACATATCACATCCATCCACATACCCCAACACATATATTTTGAAATTCTGGGCCACCAATAATTTCTCATCACTAATTCCAATGTCTTCCACCTTTCTGGATGTCCATCAGTTGGTATATTATGATGTAACTGAATGATCTCCCTTCACAAATCCTGATTCTTCAGTACATATGTATACTTTTCTTCAGAATAACACCAACCCTTGCTCCTCAATCCATTCATCTCTTCTCTCCCTTCAGAAATTTCATGGCTTCTACTACTTCATTGTCTATCTCTGAACATTGTCTAACTTTAGACAACATTTCCATTTCCAAGCTATTTATTAATAGATGTGCTTGATGCATAGTGCAAATGCAAAAGTATTTGAGTTTGAGTAAGGTAACATTTTTATTGTCCTCCTCCACCCCCCTTTTGTGATCAGTATGTCTGGATAATGTATCTGCTTTCCTCATTAAGCTTCCCACTTTATGGAATAAGTGAAAATTAAAATGTGATAGGAAAAATGCCCAATGCTCTTGCTGACAGTTCAGCTTTTTGGTACACCTGAAGTATTGCAGATGTTGGTGATCTGTCCAGATCTCAATTTGATGCATACATTCCTCCAAATAATGTCTCCATGCCTCCAATGCTTGTATCATTGCCAACATCTCTTTGTCATGCACATCATAATTCCTTTCTACATCATTCAACCCTTGGGACAAATATGCACAAGGATGCCATTTGTCATCTTCACATAGCATTGATAATACTGCTCCAGTAGCAAAGTCAGATGCATCTGATTCCACTCATAAGGGATGTGTGAAATCTACTGGGGCTAATATTAATTCCTCTACAAACTTCCTCTTCAGCTCCTCAAATGCTGTCTGCTGCTGTTCCACCCACCTCCACACTACTCCTTTTTATGTAAGGCTGTGTAAGGGTGTGGCAATTTTGGAAAAATTATGTACAAAGTGACGATAGTAATTTGTGAGTTCTAAGAAGGCTTGAACCTCCTTGATATGGATGGGCACAGGCCAGTCAATAATTGCCTGTACCTTGATAGGATCCATTTTGATTCTATCAGGACCAATCATTAATCCCAGGAACTTGATCTTGCTTGCCCCAAATACACATTTCTCTGGTTTCACAAATAAATCATTCTCTGCCAATCTTTGTAGTACCTCCTGCACTATCACTTCATGATTTTCTTCATCCTCCTTGAATATCAGAATGTCATCAATAAATATTATTACAATGCCTTTGTCTATCACATCCTTGAAAATGTCATTCATCATATTTTGGAAAGTCAGGGGACTATTGGTCATCCCAAAAACATAACAAGCAGCTCAAAGGATCCTTGACGTTGATATGGCTCCCTATCACCCTGCACTTGTACTACAGCATTTTTTGTGATTGTGCGCACCTCTTGGATGACTTCTACTCACTTGGTGCAGTGCATTTCTGTGCACTTCTGTGCACCCTTAACTGCTTAGGTGTGCTTTTGTGCACCTTTTACATTTTTACTGCATCTTTGGATCTCCAATAGCTGGCTTCTACCATGCACCCTAAATGCACCTTGTTATGCTTTGAACTGCTTTCGTGTACCCCCTACACTTGTTATCTGCCTTTCACAATTACCATGCGCTCTCTTATGCTTTACTAGCAACTCACATTCTTTGCTGCACACTCATTGCACTATCCATTTATCACACACAACAATCCTTCACCACACCTATTGTGCTATGCATTGTGGCTTCCTGCTTACTAGGGCATTTATTCGAGGTGCACCATGATTGCATTATGAGCCAACTGTGCATTCTCACATAATCTGGGTACTTTGCACCTATTTGGTGCTGGACTGTGTGCACTTGGGTGCTTTCACATAATTCAGGAACTTTGGTGCTATTTGGCATTGCACAGCATCTCCTTATAGTTCTTCCACATTTCCAATCAGCATCACTTTGTCTGGTAACCAGCACAGGTCAATCATGTCACTATTACTAAGGTGCAGCATGCAATATATAACACCAAAGTGGACTAATTGGGCAGAGCACACAGGACCTAAAGCACACCAAAAATAGAACATCATGCTCGAACTGTTGGGTATTGGGCTATAGCATGCACAAATCTTATTGGCTAAGGCAGCAGCATTGTGCAGTCAGGTTTAGATGGGCCAATGGATGGACTTGTGGGTAATGCATGGCACTTTCTATTTTTATACTCTATTTTATTGTTTTATCACATAATCCATTTGTACATAGTACTCAGGTACATAGAGAATCCAGAGGATTTCCCCCCCCCCACATAATTCATAGCTCGTTCAGCATCACACGTAGTCTGTGCAGCATCATCCAGTTCATGTGCCCCTCATATAGCCACATTTTGCATATCATTTGTGTCCCTCATTGTATAGCCACATTTTATTCCTCATTTGTGTCCTTCATCTTCATCCGTGCACTTTTGCAGTGTGCCCATTGTATAGCCACATTTGCACATCTTTTGTGCCCCTTATTATATAGCTGCATTTTGCACATTGTTGCACATTTTCCCCCCAGTTGTGCTTGCACCTCACCTGCATTCCTAGCTTGTGTGCCATCCCTTTGACACACTCCAGTACTGTCCTTGTCCTGCTAAACCCCTTACCTTCCACCCCCATTGTTGTTGCACATTTTTGTGCTCTCATTATGCATTTTTGCCCTTTTGCATTGCACACTTTTTTGCCACTGTGCATACCTTCCTTTTTGTGTACACAACTTAGTGTGCACCTAGCAACCCATCAAACCAGCCTCTTTAGTAGTCTTTGTGCCTTGAAGGACAATCCGAGGCCCTTTAAATGACCCACCCAACTCTGAGCATGCCTGCAGCTGTAGGTTTAGTGTTCACACTTTTGGTTGAGACTCTGCACTGAGTACCAACTGAACACATCATTTTTGGAGCCCACTGTGAGGGGTTTCAGGTTCACCAGACCTTATTTAGACCTCTGTTGGCTCACCCTTCACTCCAATATTAATCACCTTTACAATCTCCATTCTGAGCTGTTAGTAACTGTGCTGCAGCTTGGGGAAGTACCAGCATTCAAATCACTCTTTCTAAACAACACACATCACTTGTCTGCACTGTCTTTACCACCACCTTCACCTGAATCATCTCTACCTACCTTGACTCCATCTGCATCACTGCATTCTTCACCACCTTCAAATTTTGCTGTGCTTTTACCAGATATTAACTCTACACATTTTTGTTTATCTATTATGGCTACCATGGCTACCATGCACATGCCCTCCACATCTAACCAAAACATGCTGCACTTTGACCCTACAAAGCTGTGTGAACTCCAGAAGTACTTCGAAGAGCTTGTGCAACTTCTCTGCAATTGTAATGTCACTGAAGAGACTGATAAGAAGTTCCACAGTGTGCACTATTTGGACAGCAACACTGCCAACACTTGTAAACTGCTACTGGAGTATAGCATGACTCATAACTATGGCACATTCAAAGATGCTGTTCTAAAGCTTTATCCTGGCTTCAGAGATGGTAGTAAATGGAGTATCAGTGATCTAGACAAGCTTATTGGTGAAACTGCATGTGTTGGCCTTGTAACCACAGAAGATATTTGCTATTATCATGCATTTTTCAACATCAGCGAATACTTAGTTGCACAAGGCATATTGGCACACTACGATTAAAGCCACATGTTCATTAAGGTGTTTAGACCAGACCAGCTTGAGTGTATTTTGAACTGCTTTGTGATTGCAGTACCAAATCAGCCTGCAAATGTGCCATACTCATTAGATGTGATACATAATGTGATTGACTTTATCTTCAAAGGCCTGGTGCACTATTTTCAGCTGCTTACTGGGCTCACATTGCAAAACCCCAATATGTATGCACCCTACTCAGCACCCAGTGTACTTGTTTCCCAGTCACAACCTAGTGCACCCACAGTCAAAGCAGAAGACATCTCAGTCCTATTTGAGCACATGACACAGACAATAGTTACTGTGCTGAGTGCATTGCACAGAGATGGTGCAAATGGAGTACTGCATTCAAGCAATGTGGATAAACAGGACATTATATTCCTGAGTGTGCTTCAATTGAGCACCTCATTAGTGAGGGCAAGTGTAGGCAAAATGTGGAAGGGTGCATCATACTTCCAAGTGGTGCATTTGTGCTGTATTCTATTCTAGGCAACTTCTTAGGTGAGTGCATCAAGGAATGGTATAAGCGCAACCCAGGGCAGATTGCCAGTGGTCAACTTTCATCGAATACCAATTTGCAGCTCATCTACAATATTACACCTCATCCAGCTTCAGCAACACCTTTACAGTTGACATACATTGCCACCTCAGTTCCTATGGCAGATTATACACAAAGTGCACCAAATGCGCAACTAACAAAAGAAGAGGACATCAAGGCACTCAAGTAGGAGTTGATGGCACTCTGAAAGAAGCAAGTCTTCAATGGTGTTGAAATTCTGTGGTGCGCACTGTGCAATACATCAAATCAAGAGAGTGCATCTTCTACAACTACAGACATTGCACCCACCAACAGTATTGAGTCACCAGCTTTGCAATCCACTGTGAGCGCAACTGAAGTGCTCAATGAGATGCCCATACACCCCTACTCCAACATTCCTGAAGTGCATATTGTCCCTGCAGTGGCAGATAAACCAGATGCTCAAGTTAATACTTCCAAAGGCAAAGAGCCATCGTATCACACCATTGTTCCTATCCAGAATCCACAGATTGTCAATGATGTATATGTGCACGCCATGAAGGTGCCCTCCATTACTGTTTTGCATGAAGAGCTCCTTTTGCTTTCACCCAATCTCAGACAGCACCATAGAGAACAAGTTACTCCAAACACATTGCAGCTACTGGCACAGAAGTGGTATCTACCAATTTTGCAAGCATTATGCCATTTGCATATTGCAAAGCATGCATGCTCTTAGCAGAAAATGAAGCACTTAATGCAACACCTCCAGTTAGTGCAGTGATTGCAGTGCCTCTTCCTATCATTTTACAGGATCTATTTGAACAATACATCACCCATCTTCAGCCAGGCAAAATTGAGAATCCTGATGTTTTGAAGGTTGCAAAAGAATTGCACATGCTCCGCTCTATTAATTTATTGATTGACAACCAAGAATACTTTGAAGCTATCTTAGATCCAGGTTTGCAAATTATCGCAATGTCAGAAGCAGTCTGCCATCATCTTGGACTCCAGTATGACTCATGCATTCATTTATACATGCGATCAGCCAATGGCAAGGTAGATGAATCACTTGGGCTTGTGTGCATTTGCATGAAGAACTCCTTTCACTTTTGCCTGATCTCAGACAGTGCCATTTAGAACAAGTTACCCCAAGACACTGATGTGTTCAGTTGGTACTCAGTGAGAGTCTCAACAGAAGGGGTGAACACTAAACCTACAACTGCAGGCATGCTCAGGGTGAGGGGGTTTGATTAGAGGGCTTCAGATCATCCTTCGGGGCATGGGGAACTACAAAGAGGGTGGTACGGTGGTTCTCAAGGTGCACACTAGTTGTGTATGCAGAAAGAAAGGTATGCACAGTGGCAAAAAAGTGTGCAATGCAAAGGGGCAAAAACGCGCAGTGCAGAAAAACATGCAATGGGAGTGCATAAATGTGCAATGATAAGGGAGGTTAAAGTGGGAGGTGTAGTGGGGTGAGGACAGCACGGGGATGTGCTGCAAGAGTGGCGCACAGGTTAGGGGTGCAAACAGGATGTGAGCGCAACAGGCAGAAATATGTGCAAACAGTGTGCAAAACATGGCTATATAATAAAATGTGCAAATGGTGCACAAATGTGGCTATACAAAGGATGCACTACAAGAGTGCACAAACAAAGATGAAGGACACAATGCAGAGACAAAATGCAGCAATACGATGAGGGGATGCAAACAATATGCAAATGTGGCTATATGAAGGGTGCACTACAAAGGCACATGGACTGGATGCTGGTGCACAGACTATGTGTGACACTGACTGAGCTATGAACTATGAGGGAGGGAAAGATCCTCTGGATTCTCTATCTGTCTGCCTACTATGTACAAATGGCTTATGTGATAAAAACAGTAAAATAAAGTGTAAAAATAGAAAGCACCATGCGCTACTGACAAGTGCATCCATTCGCCCATCTAAACCCGACTGCACTATGCCGCTGCCTCAGCCAATAAGATTTGCACATGCTATAGCCCAATACCCAACTGTTCCAGTGCAATGCACTATTTTTGGTGTGCTCTAGGTCCCGTGCACTCTTCCCAATTAATCTGCTTTGGTGTTATGTGTTGCATGCTGCACCTTAGTAATAATGATGTGATCGACCTGTGCCAGTTACCAGATAAGGTGATGCCAATTGGAAATGCAGAAGAACTATAAGGAGATGCTGTGTGAGGCCAAATAGCACCAAAGTGCCAGGATTACGCGAAAGCACCCAAGTGTGCATGGTCCAATGCCAATAGGCACAAAGCACCCCAATTATGTGAGAATGTGCAGTTCGCTCATGTTGGAATCATGGTGTGCCTTGAATAAATGCACCAGTAAGCTGGAAGCTGCGATGCACAGTGCAATTGGTGCAGTGGATTGTTGTGTGTGTGATAGAGATTGTGCAATGAGTGTGCAGCAGAGAATGTGAGTTGCAGGTAAAGCATAAAAGGAGCACGCAAAGGTGCATTGAGCATGCAATAACTGTGAAAGGCAGATAAGGAGTGTGGGGGGGGTGCACGGAGGTGGTTTGAAGTATAATAGGGTGCATTTAGGGCACATGACAGGAGGCAGCTATGGGGGATCCAAAGGCACAGTAGAAAAGTAAAAGGTGCACAAAAGCACACCTAAGCGGTCAAAGGTGCATGGAAGGGCACGAAGGTGCACAAAAGTGCACTGCACAAAGTGTGTGGAAGCCATCTAGGTGGTGTGCACAATTGCAAAAAATGCTGTAGTATGCACGCAGGGTGATAGGGGGCCATATCAACGCATTGCAACTACTGGTGCAGAAGTGATATCTACCAACCTTGCAAGCATTATGCCATCTGCACTGCAAGGTGCGCATGCCTTTAGCAGAAAATAAAATGCTTAATGTGACACCTCCAGTTAGTGCAGTGATTGTAGCACCTCTTCCTATTGTTTTACAGGATCCATTCGAACAGTACATCACCCATCTTTAGCCAGGTGAAATTGAAAATCCTGATGTTTTGAAGATCGCAAAAGAGTCACATGCACTCTGTTCCATTGATTTATTAATTGGCAACCAAAAATACTTTGAGGCTATCTTACATCCATGTTCACAAATTATTGCAATGTCAGAAGTGGTCTGCTATCATCTTGGACTTCAGTATGATCCACACATTTTATACATGCAATCGGCCCAATGGTGAGGTAGATGAATCACTTGGGCTTGCACACAACATTTCAGCATGCATTGGAGATATCATTGATTATGTGCAAGTGCATGTTATCCATTTGCCCACTTACAATATTTTATTAGGGTGCCCTTTGATGTGTTGACATGCTCTGTCATGTGCAATTTTGTGAATGAAGCACAAAAGATTACTATTTGTGATCTGAACACAGGTGCCATCTCCACCATTCCAACAAAGCCTAGGGGAAAGCTGCACCACCTCTTACCAGCCACAGCAACACCACACTTTACTATTCAGGACAATCCCCAAAGAAATTTTTGCCAGGCTTCAAGGAATTGATTGCAGACCAAGAAGAGGCCACTACTATCATAACATTCAACTCTGATACCCAATCTTGTGACATTTCCACTTTTGTGCTTATTCCATTTTCCACTTCCATTCCATCGACCTCTATTATCTCTCAACTCTACTTATCCCAATGTATGAATGATCATGCGTGGGCACTCTTAAATTCTATTGACTCTATGGTGCTTATTCCAGCCACATTTCTTAAAAGTGCACATGTGTGTACAACTTTCATCGATTTAGCAGTGCTACCTGGACTTTTACTGAATTTCCCACCATTTATCCCGATTGGGTACTATACTGAAGAGTGCATGCAAGTGCTCCAAAAGTGCCACAGTGATTTCTTATTACCAGAAGAGATGAAGATATTGCACCACTTGATGTTCTTGCAGAATGAAGCCTTCACATGGAGCGATGAGGAGTGCAGCAGTTTCAAGACCACATTTTTTCACCCAGTAGAAATTCCAGTTATTCTGCACACACCTTGGATAGAGCACAACATTCCCATTCCACCAGGCATATATGAAGAAGTTTGTGCTATTATTTGGAAGAAGATCGATTCAGGCATTTACGGGCACTCAAATTCAGCATACAGGTCAGGATGGTTTTGCATGCTCAAGAAAGACAGAAAGTGCTGTGTATTGTACATAGCCTCAAACCACTTAATCATTGATGTGTTCAGTTGGTACTCAGTGCAGAGTCTCAATGGAAGGGGTGAACACTAAACCTACAACTGCAGACATGCTCGGGGTGAGAGGGTTCACTTAGAGGGCCTCAGATTGTCCTTCAGAGTGTGGAGACTACGAAGAGGCTGGTACAGCAGTTTTCAATGTGTGCACTAGTTGTGTATGCTAAAGGGAAGATATGCGCAATAGCAGAAAAGTGTGCAACACAAAGGGGCAAAAATGCACAGTGCAGAAAAATGCACAATGGGAGCACAAAAGTGCGCAACGATGAGGGAGATGAAAGTGGGAGGTGCAGTGGGATGAAGATGGCACTGGGATGTGCTGAAAGGGTGATGCACAGGCTGGGGGCACAAATGGAATGAGAGTGCAATGGGCAGAAAAAGGCACAAATGGTGTGCAAAACATGGCTATCCAAATAAATGTGCAAATGGTGTGCAAACGTGGCTATACAAAGGGTGCACTGCAAGAGTGCACAAATGAGGACAAAGAATGCAATGCAGGGACAAAATGCAGCAATACAATGAGGGGATGCAAATGAAATGCAAATGTTGCTATATGAAGGGTGCACTACAAAGGCACATGGACTGGATGCTAGTGCACAGACTATGTGCAATGCTAGAGGAGCTATGAACTATGAGGGGGAGAAAGATTCTCTGGATTCTCTATCTGTCTGCCTACTATGTACAAATGGCTTATGTGATAAAAACAGTAAAATAAAGTATAAAAATAGAAAGTGCCATGCGCTACCCACAAGCACATCCATTCGCCCATCTAAACCCAACCACACTATGCCGCTGCCTCAGCCAATAAGATTTGTGCATGCTATAGTCCAATACCCAACTGTTCCGGTGCGATGCACTATTCTTGGTGTGCTCTAGGTCCCATGCACTCTTCCCAATTAATCTGCTTCAGTGTTATGTGTCATGTGCTGCACCTTAGTAATAATGATGTGACCAACCTGTGCCAGTTACTAGATAAGGTGATGCTGATTGGAAATGCAGGAGAACTATAAGGAGATGCTGTGTGAGGCCAAATAGCACCAAAGTGCCAGGAATATGTGAAAGTGCCCAAGTGTGCACAGTCCAATGCCAAATAGGTGCAAAGCACCCAGATTATGTGAGAATGTGCAGTTCGCTCATGTTGGAATTGCGGTGTGCCTCGAATATATATGCAAGTAAGCTGGAAGCCACGATGTGCAGTGCAATTGGTGTAGTGGATTGTTATATGCATGATAGAGATTGTGCAATGAGTGTGCAGCAGAGAATGTGAGTTGCAGGCAAAGCATAAAAGGAGTGCGCAAAGGCACACCGAGCATGCAATAACTGTGAAAGGCAGATAAGGAGTGGGGGGGGGGGGGGCAGGCACAGGCAGTTTGAAGCATAACAGGGCACATTCAGGGCGCACAACAGGAGGCAGCTATGGGGAATCCAAAGGCACAGTAGAAAAGTAAAAGGCACACAAAAGTGCACCTAAGCAGTCAAAGGCGCACCTAAGCAGTCAAAGGTGCATGGAAGCACACAAAGGTGCACAAAAGTGCGCTGCACAAAGTGTGTGGAGGCCATCTAGGAGGTGCATATGATCACAAAAAATGCTGTAGTATGTGCACAGGGCAATAGGGAGCCATATCATCTCCTCCCAACTGAAGTACTGACTGTCCTCAGGCAGCATGCGATTGGTCAGTGCAAAATTTTCTTCACTCACATAAGCAGCCATCCTCTTCTTATCTATCTCTGACCACCATCTATCCTCAACAACTCTTTCCACAACCCATATCTACACAATCTGATGTCTTTGGCATTCACCTTAGCTCTCAGGCAAATGATCCTGGCCCTCAATGAGACCCTCCCTGCTGCTGGGAGTGAGCAGACGGCCATGCAGGCTTGGGGTGAAGGGTTTTGCAGCAAACTGGTGCACTTTTCGTGTTTCTATAACTGGCATAGGTTGCTAAGGATGGGGGCATGTAGAACATGTATAAAAGCCAAGCAGACACTGTTAAGGATGATGTGGAACTTGATGCACTCCTTGCAAAGGTGCACAGCACATTCAGTGGGATCCTGGTCGAAGAGTGGCTTACTTGGGTTAAGGAGCTGATGCCTGATATGTGTAAGATGATCGAGGAGAAGGAGCAGTCTGCAGAATTTGAGCATAGGGCACATGCACTGGCAGGTCAGCTGGAAGTGTGTGCTCTTAACAGCTGAATTGCAGGCACCAAAGGTCAACTTGGAGTGGTTGGAAGGTGAGTTCAGGGTGATTAACGAAGTGAGCAATATAGATACTGCCAAAGTGCAGGAGGATGAAAAGGCACATGTCGCGCTGGTGTGCTCTTTGTGCATGCTTTCTGGAGTGACCAATGTCAAGGTAGTAGGCAAAGGGACTGGGAAATCTTGGGAGAGTGGGGTGACAAGCAAAGGGGAGAGTGAGCCAAGCAATGAGAGTGCTAGCGTGGACAAAGGTGCAAGTTCATGCCCAGTGCACACAATGCATGTACATCAAAGTACCACCACTGAGTGGCATTGGCGCTACATCCGATGCTAATAGCAGACCAGTAAGTTTCTTTTGATATGCTTCAGACTCACTAAATGGCTTCCCTCCTACTCTAGTGTGATAACTGCTGCCGCATGAGCCAGCTGGCTAGGTGCATCTCTGTTAATGGAAAGTGGTGCACTCTGTGCACAAAGGGTAAGCAAAAGTGTAAGTGGACAAAGCGCACTCTCACACAGCTGCATGCCACCTCTAGAGGTAGGAAAGCAGCTGCTGGGTGCCCTGGTATGTACTTTTTCTCATCCTCTTTCCACACTTCGCTAACTATGCCAAGGTGCATCACAAACTGACAAGGGCAATGAGAGCAATGCGGGGCTCATCAGCCCCTCAAAAGAGTGCACATCGAAGTGTCGCAAAGTTGAGAACGTGCCCCCCACACCATTGCAAGTGTGCCCGAAACTGTGCTGCCTTACTATTCAACAAGCAAGTGTGCACACTCAATCCTCATGCCAGACCAGGTTGGGAAACACCTCAGGGGATGCAGTCTATCAAGGCCAAGATGTTGAAGCACTCAACTTAGCGCAATGCTGCTCAATGGTCTCTGTCTTGGGCACCATGCATGATTGCCTTAAAGAGGATGTCCAAAGGTTGCTGGTCGAGTTGGAAGTCACCAAGAGCCAGTTGCACAGCATGGAGCAAGCAGAGGCAGATGCAAAGATGAAACTGGATGCAGCTGTGAAGCACTTGGAGTTCCTGGAGTCGATCGAGTAGCTGCTCGCCTGTGTAAACCAATAGATAGTCCATAAATCAATTTCTTTGTGCCTGTGATAAACATGACACCACAGAAGAATGTGCACAGATTGGCACAAAGTGCACACATTGCACTGCTTCAGGGTGCATCACATTGCAAATTGTAAGCCCAAATAATATGTGTGAAGAAAAAGAGATAAGATAGGCAACATTTGAGCAAGAAATGTCAAGTGCACAAAAAACATGCACCAATGCAAAAATGTGCAAATGCAAAGAAGTGCAGAAAAATTGTCCAACCATCACTTTTCTCCTCCCAACTGAGATATTGACTGTGTCCAAATGATAAAAGAGTGAAAGATAAAAGGGAGCACATGCCATATGACAAAGTCTAAAAAAATGGGAAAGGCTCAGTAGATCATCATGGCCAGTAAAACCCATGGGTTGCACAATTATGGAATGTGTCCAGATGTGACTTTGTGAATAGAAGAAAGGTAACATAAAAAAAATGAAAGAAAGCAAAGCATACATATAAAAAGGTGAAGTATCCATAGCAGTGCATATAGAGCGCTAATTGTGCACCTCATTGGTGCTTTCTTTATCCTCGGCACTATCTCCTTGTGCTCCTTCTTCATCAACTGCTTCTTCATCTTCGGTGTCCACTACTATGGACTCTTCCATCTCTCTCAACTGTGTTGTGGTAATATTGAATGCTATGTCAGGAAGCACAATAGATTTGTGTGCGTGGTATAGCAGTAGGTGAAACACGGCTACTGGCCTGTCGAATACTGTTCCATTGAGTCCGCAAACGATATATGTGCCACCTTGATTGCATGAAACTATAACTAGAGGACCAGGATAATGTGCATGCATTTTGCAGTTAAGGCTCTTCTTGATTGCTGTGTTGTGCATAAGGACTAAATCACCACACTGGAAGTCAAAATTGCAGATGGTTTTTAAGTGTGCCTTCTCAAAATGGAGCACCACTTTGCACCTCTCTGCATAGACATGGGAATGAATGTGCACTAAGTCTTCTGGCTGCTTTTGTAATGTGCGTGCTCGCTGCACGATCAAGTCTGTAGTGGAGAGTATAGAATCTGGGGGTGGGTTAAGGTATGTTGCTTCAATGATATCAAGAGGGATTAGGGGCTGCATGCCTGTAACAATGAAATATGGTGAAATGCCAAGGTGCTTCCAAACTGTGATGCACTCTGCCCAAAAGACAGTGCATGGTAAAGCCCATAGATCTCTAGCTTCAGTTGTGAAAAGCACACTTTCCTGTCGTTGAGCATAATCGAGCCAAACTGATTGTAAATGCGCAGTTTTGCATTTGTGCTTTTTTGCTGGCAAAGGTAGAAGCCAACCGCTATCTGGGAAGTGTCGACCGCAAGGATAATGGGGAATTCTGAGGAATAGCTGATCAGTTGTAGTGCAGGGCACTCTAGTACTGCTTGCTTGATGTCATTTTGCACCGCTATCTGCTCTGGGCCCCATTTGAATGGAGCATCCTTGTGCATAAGCCTTGTGAGTGCATTAATGCAGTGCACATAATTGTGGATATAAATGCACATTAAACCAACTGTTCCCAAGAATGCGTGCACTTCTGACAGCATGTGGCATGCACCCCAATTGTGGATAATGTCTACCTTGTTGCATTCAGGTTTTCTACCTTCTGGCATGCAATAATGGCCAAGAATAATGAAGTTCTCAGTGGACAATAAGGATTTTGTCCCAGAGAAAGTGCCGCCACTATATTTCATGTGCTGCACAATGTGGTTCACGTTCTGAAAGTGCTCCCACACAAAGCGCCTTATGCCAGGGTTCACAGTGAGCACTTCACACAAGCCATCCAGTAAAATATAGCACTTTGAAGGCCCCTTGACTGGGACATCATCAATATAGGGAATGGTGTAATCTGGTATCTCTGGCTGCAGAATATAGCACACATCATTGTGGAAGATCAGTACTGAGTTTGTCCAACCCATTGGCAATGTAATGAGGCACATTGCACCATAAGACATCTGGAATGTTGTAAGGTCACACAACGATTCTTTAATTAAGCACTCATTGTTTCCCACATATAGATCAAGGACAGTGCTGCAAACTGCTTTGCAAGGTGCTCAGATGTAGGAGTGACACCAGAGTGTTTAATGGTAACACAATTAAGTGGTTTGAGGCTATGTACGATGTGCAGCACTTTTCTGTCTTTCTTGAGCATGCAAAACTATCCTGGCCTGTATGCTGAATTTGAGCACTCATAAATGCCTGAGTCGATCTTCTTCCAAATAGTAGTGCAAACTTCTTCATATATGCCTGGGAAAATGGGATGTTGCGCTCTATCTAAGGTGTGTGCAGAATAACCAGAATTTCTACTGGGGGGAAGAATGCAGTCTTGAAACTACTGTGCTCCTCATCACTCCATGCAAAAACTTTATTCTGCAAAGACATCAAGTGGTGCAAAATCTTCATCTCTTCTGGTAGCAAGAAATCAGTGTGGCACTTTTGGAGCACTTCCATGCACTCTTTGGTATAGCACCCAATTGGGGTAGATGGTGGTGGGTTTGGTAAAAGTGCAGGTAGTGCTGCTAGCAGATGCCAATAATGTTGTGCTTGATGCAGAATTCATTTGGGATGGATGCAATGACTGGTTTGACCTTTCTAGCAACCTGTTTATACTTTTTCTTAGTTACTACACCTCTTTGCACACTGCTAAACCAATAAAAGTTGCATGCACTTGTGTGCTTTTCAGAAATGCAGCTGGAATAAGTGCCATAGAGTCAATCTAATTTAAGAGTGCCTGCACATCACTGTTGGTACATTGGGATAAGTAGAGTCGAGAGATAATAGAGGTCGATGGAACAGAAGTGGAAAATGGAATAAGTGCAAATGTGGAAACATCACAAGATTGGGTATCAGAGTTGAATGTTATGATGGTAGCAGCTTCTCCCTGGTCTGCAATCAATTACTTGAAGCCTGGTAAAAATTTCTTTGTGGATTATCCTGAATAGTAAAGTGTGGTGTTGCTGCAGCTGGTAAGAAGTGGCATGGCTTTTCCCTAGGCTTTGTTGGAATGGTGGAGATGGCACCTGTGTTCGGGTCACAAATAGTAATCATTTACACTTCATTCGCAAAATTGCACATGATGGAGTGTGTCAACATATCGAAGGGGCACCCTAACAGAATATCATAAGCAGGCAAATAGATAACATGCACTTGCACATAAACAATGATATGTCCAATGCATGTGGAAATGTTGTGCACAAGCCCAAGTGATTCATCTACCTCTCCATTGGCCGATTGCATGTATAAATGAATGCGCAGGTCATACTGAAGCCCAAGGTGATGGCAGACTGCTTCTGACATTGCGATAATTCATGAACCTGGATCTAAGATAGCTTCAAAGTATTTTTGGTTGTTGATCAATAAATCAATGGAATGGAGTGCATGCAACTCTTTTGTAACCTTCAAAATGTCAGGATTCTCAATTTTGCCTGGCTGGAGATGGGTGAGGTATTGTTCAAATGGATCCTGCAGAACTATAGGAAGAGATGCTGCAATTGCCATGCTAACTAGAGGTGTCACATTAAGTGCTTTATTTTCTGAAAAAGGCACATGGACTTTGCAGTGCGCAAATAGCATAACACTCACAAGGTTGGTAGCTACCACTTCTGTGCTGGTAGCTGCAATGTGCTTTGGAGTAACTTGTTCTCTATTGCACTGCCTGAGATCGGGTAAAAGCAAAAGGAGCTCTTCATGTGAAACTGTAATGGAAGGCGCCTTCATGGTGCATGCTGATGTGTTCTGTTGGTACTCAGTGCAGAGTCTCAATGGAAGGGGTGAACACTTAACCTACTACTGCAGGCATGCTCAGGGTGAGGGGGGAGTTCACTTAGAGGGCCTCGGATCATCCTTCAGGGCGCAGAGACTATAGAGAGGCTGGTACAGCAGTTTTCAATATCCACACTAATTGTATAGGCTGAAGGGGAGATATGCACAGTAGTGGGAAAGTGCACAATGCAAAGGGGCAAAAATGCACAGTGTGAAAAAATGCACAATGGGAGCGCAAAAGTGCACAATGATGAGGATGATGAAGGTGGGAGGTGTAGGGGGATGAAGACAACACTGGGACATTCTGTGAAGGTGGTGCGCAGGTTGGGGACACAAACAGGATGAAAGCGCAAGGGGCAGAAAAAGGCACAAATGGTGTGCAAAATGCAGCTATGCAAATAAGTGCACAAATGGTGTGCAAACATGGCTATATGAAGGGTGCACTGTAAGAGTGCACAAATGAGGGTGAAGGATGCAACACAGGGATGAAACGCAACAATATGATGAGGGGACACAAATGATATGCAAATGCGGCTATATGAAGGGCGCACTACAAAGGCACATGGACTGGATGCTGGTGCACAGACTATGTGCAATGCTGACTGAACTATGAACTATGAGGGGGGGAAAGATCCTCTGGATTCTCTATCTGTCCACCTACTATGTGCAAATGGCTTATGTGATAAAAACGGTAAAATAAAGTGTAAAAATAGAAAGCACCATGCGCTACTGACAAGTGCATCCATTTGCCCATCTAAACCCGACTGCACTATGCCGCTGCCTCAGCCAATAAGATTTGTGCACTATTAGCCCAATACCCAACTGTCCTGGTGCAGTGCACTATTTTTGGTGTGCTCTAGGTCTCGTGTGCTCTTCCCAATTAATCTGCTTTGGTGTTATGTGTCACATGCTGCACCTTAGTAATAATGGTGTGATTGACCTGTGCTGGTTACCAGATAAGGTGATGCTGATTGGAAATGTGGAAGAACTATAAGGAGATGCTGTGAAAGGCCAAATACTGCCAAAGTGCCAGGATTATGTGAAAGCGCCCAAGTGCACACAATCCAATGCCAAATAGGCACAAAGCACCCCAGTTATGTAAGAATGCACAGTTTGCTTGTGTTGGAATTGCAGTGCACCTCAAGTAAATGTGCCAGTAAGATGGAAGCCGTGATGTGCAGCACAACTGATGTGGTGGATTGTTGTGTGTGTGATAGGGATTGCACAATGAGTGTGCAGTAGAGAATGTGAGTTGCAGATAAAGCATAAAAGGAGCATGCAACAAATGTGAAAGGCAGGTAAGAAGTGTGAGGGGGGGGTACGTGGATGCAGTTTGAAGTGCAACGGGGTGCATTTAGGGTGCACGACAGCAGGCAGCTATGGGGAACCAAGAGTGCAGTAGAAATGTAAAAGGCACACAAAAGTGCACCTAAGCAGTCAAAGGCATGTGAAAGCACACAGAAGTGTGCAAAAGGTGCATGAAAGTGCATGAAGGCATGCAAAAGTGCACTGTGCAAAGTGTGCGGAAGCCATCTAGGGGGTGCGCACAATCGCAAAAAATGCCATAGTATGCGTGCAGAGCAATAGGGAGCTGTATCAATGCATATATGTCTTCAACAATCTGTGGATTCTGGATAGGAATGACAGTGCGATATGATGGCTCTTTGCCTTTGGAAGTGTTAACTGGAGTGCCTGGTTCATCTGCTGCTGTGGGGACGAAACGTGCTTCAGGAATGTTGGATTAGGGATATATGGGCGTCTCGTTGGGTGCTTCAGTTGTGCTCACAGCGGGTTGCAAAGCTGGCAACTCAATACTGTTGGCGGGTGCAATGTCTGTGGTTGTAGAATGCATGCTCTCTTGATTGGATGTATTGCGTGGTGTGCACCACAGAATTTCAATGTTATTGAAGACTTGCCTCTTCCAAAGTGCCATCAACTCCTGCTCAAGCACATCAATGTGCTCTTCCTTCATTAGTTGTGCATTTGGTGTGCTTTGCATATAATCTGCTGCAGGCGCTGAAGTGGCAACATACATCGACTGTAAAGGTGCTGCTGGAGCTGGACGAGGTGCTATAGTGTAGATGAGCTGTAAATTGGTATTCGATGAAAGTTGACCAGTGGCAATCTGCCCTGGGTTGTGCTTATGCCATTCCTCGATGCACTGCCCTAAGAAGTTGCCTGGAATAGAACATGGCATGAATGCACCACCTGGGAGTGTGATGTGCCCTTCTGCATTTTGCCTACACTGTCCTCCATTAATAAGGCACTCAATTGAAGCGCACTCAGGGATATAATGCCCTGTTTGACCACAACTGTTGCAAGTGTCGTTGTTCAAATGAAGTGCACTATTTCTGCCATCTCTGCATGATGAACTCAATGCGGTAACTATTGTCTGTGTCATGCGCTCGAATAGGACTGAGATGTCTTCTGCTTTGACTGCAGGCATGCTAGGTTGTGGCTGGGGAATGTGTGTGTTGGGTGCTGAGTAGGGTGCATACATATCGGGGTTTTGTGCTGTGAGCCCAGTAAGCAGTTGGAAATAGCATGCTGGGCCTTCAAAGATAAAGTCGATCACATTGCATATTGCATCTAATGAGTATGGCACATTTGCAGGCTGATTTGGTACCACAATCGCAAGGCAGCTCAAAATGCGCTCGAGCTGGTCTGGTTGAAACACCCTAATGAACATGCGGCTTTGGTCATAGCACACCAATATGCCTTGTGCAACTAAGTATTTTCTGATGTTGAAAAATGCACAATAATAACACACCATTTCTTCTGCAGTTATGAGGCCAATGCATGCAGTCTTGCCAATAAGCTTGTCTAGGTCACTAATACTCCATTTGCTGCCATCCCTGGAACCAGGATAAAGCTTTAGGACAGCATCTTCAAATGCGCCATAGTTGTGGGTCGCGCTATACTCCGGTAGCAGTTTCGAAGTGTCTGCAGTGTTGCTGTCCAAATAGCGCACATTGTAGAACTTCTTATCAGTCTCATTGGTGACATTACAATTACAGAGGAGTTGCGCAAGCTCCTCAAAGTACTTCTGGAGTTTGTGTGGTTTTGCGGGGTCAAAACACAGCATGTTTTGGTTAGATGCAGATGGCATGTGCATGGTAGCCAATGTAGGTGAAATAAGGTGTGTAGGATTAAGATCTGGTAATAGCACAGTGAAATGCAAAGGCAGGGAGGAATGCTGTGATGCGGACAGAGTTAGGGTAGGTATGGATGATTCTGGTGAAGGTGGAGGTAAAGACAGCACAGATGAGTGATGTGTGTTGTTTAGGAAGAGTGATTTAAATACTGGTATTTCCCCAAGCTGGAGCACAGTTGCTAACAGCTCAGAATGGAGAGTATGAAGATGGTTAATGTTGAAGTGAAGGGCAAGCTGATGGAGGTCTAAATAAGGTTTGGTAAACAGAAACCCCTTGCAGTGGGCTTCAGAAATGATGTGTTCATTGGTACTCAGTACAGAGTCTCAACAGAAGGAATGAACACTAAACCTACAACTGCAGGCATGCTTGGGGTGAGGGGGTTTGCTTAGAGGGCCTCAGATCATCCTTCGGGGTGCAGAGACTACAAAGAGGCTGGTACAGTGGTTTTCAATGTGTGCACTAGTTGTGTACGCTAAAGGGAAGATATGCACAATAGCGGAAAAGTGTGCAATGCAAAGGGGCAAAAACATGCAGTGCAGAAAAATGCACAATGGGAGCACAAAAGTGTGCAACGACAAGGGTGATGAAAGTGGGAGGTGCAGTGGGATGAAGGTGGCACTGGGATGTGCTGTGAGGGTGGTGTGCAGGTTGGGGGCGCAAATGGGATGAAAGCATGATGGGCAGAAAAAGGCGCAAATGGTGTGCAAAATGTGGCTATACAAATAAAAGGCACAAATGGTGTGCAAATGCAGCTATATGAAGGGTGCACTGTTAGAGTGCACAAATGAGGATGAAGGATGCAACACAGGGATGAAACACAGCAATACAATGAGGGAATGCAAATGATATACAAACATGGCTATATGAATGGCACACTACTAAGGTGCACAGACTGGACACTGGTGCACAGACTATGTGTGATGCTGACTGAGCTATAAACTATGAGGGGGGGGGAAGATCCTCTGGATTCTCTATCTGTCTGCCTACTATGTACAAATGGCTTATGTAATAAAAATGGTAAAATAAAGTGTAAAAATAGAAAGCACCATGTGCTACCCACAAGTGCATCCATTTGCCCATCTAAACCCGACTGCACTATGCCACTGCCTCAGTCAATAAGATTTGTGCACACTATAGCCCAATACCCAACTGTTCTGGTGTGATGCACTATTTTTGGTGTGCTCTAGGTCCTGTGTGCTCTTCCCAATTAATCCACTTTGGTGTTATGTGTCGCATGCTGCACCTTAGTAATAATGATGTGATCAACCTGTGCTGGTTACCAGATAGGGCAATGCTGATTGGAAATGTGGGAGAACTATAAGGAGATGCTGTGCAAGACCAAATAGCACCAAAGCGCCAGGATTATGTGAAAGTGCCCAAGTGCACACAGTCCAATGCCAAATAGGCACAAAGCACCCAGATTATGTGAGAATATGCAATTTGCTCATGTTGGAATCATGGTGCGCCTCGAGTAGATGTGCCAGTAAGCTGGAAGCTGCAATGCGCAGTGCAACTGGTGTGGTGGATTGTTGTGTGTGTGATAGGGATTGTGCAATGAGTGCACAGCAGAGAATGTGACTTGCAGATAAAGCATAAAAGGAGCATGCAATAACTGTGAAAGGCAGATAAGGAGTGTGGGGGTGGTTGTGCAGAGGTGGTTTGAAGTGTAACAGGGCACATTTAGGGTGCATGACAGCAGGCAGCTATGGGGGAACCAAAAGCGCAGTAGAAATGTAAAAGGTGCACAAAAGTGCACAAAGTGTGCAGAGGCCATCTAGGAGGTGTGCACTATTGCAAAAAATGCCATAGTATGTGTGCAGGGCAATAGGGAGCTGTATCAGCAGTGCACCTCAAATAAATGTGCAAGTAAGCTGGAAGCCATGATGCACAGTGCAATTGGTGTGGTGGATTGTTGTGTGCATGATAGAGATTATGCAATGAGTGCACAGCAGAGAATGTGAGTTGCAGGCAAAGCATAAAAGGAGTGTGCAAAGGTGCACTGAGCATGCAATAACTGTGAAAGGCAGATAAGGAGTGTGTGTGTGGGGGGGGGGGGGGGGGTGGGGGGCACAGGCAGTTTGAAGTGTAACAGGGCGCATTTAGGGTGCACGACAGGAGGCAGCTATGGGGGATCCCAAAGCACAGTAGAAAAGTAAAAGGTGCACAAAAGTGCACAAAAGTGGTCAAAGGCGCGCAAAAGTGCACAAAGTGTGCAGAGGCCATCTAGGAGGTGCGCACTATTGCAAAAAATGCCATAGTATGTGTGCAGGGCAATAGGGAGCCACATCATCATGTTGCCATTAAACACTCCAGCATCACTCCTACACCTGAGCATCTTGTGGAGCAGTTTGTGTGGCATGCATGCAGTGCCATCCTAAATCTATATGTGGGATAGGATGAGTGCTTAATTAAAGAATTGTCATGCAACCTTACAACATTCCAGATGCCTTATGGTGCAATGCACCTTGTTACATTGCCAATGGGTTGAACAAACTCATTACTGATCTTCCATGACAATGTGTGCTATATTCTGCAGCCAGAGATACTGGATTACACAGCTCCATATATCGATGATGTTCCAGTCATGGACCTTTAAAGTGCTACATTTTACTGGATGGCTCATGTGAAGCACTCACTGTGAACCCTGGCATTAGGCGCTTTGTGTGGGAGCACTTCCAGAATGTGAACCGCATTGTGCAGCACATGAAGTATAGTGGTGGCACCTTCTCTGGAACAAAATCCATGTTGTGCACTAAAAGGTTTGTCATTCTTGCTCATTATTGCACACCAGAAGAAAAACCCAAATGCAACAAGGTAGACATCATCTGCAATTGGTGTCAAAGTTCAAGATTGCTACTACCAAGGTCAGGAATACACCGGACTTCTGGTCAGACCTGGTCACCAGTGGTCAGAGGTGTTCAAGGGTTCTGGGCAGAATCTACTGGGCTGTAGCATTGATAGGTCCACTGTGCGCTCTAAGGTCTGAGGAAAGTTTCCAATCATATTGACACACTATGACAGACCTTCTGAACCACTATGAACATTATGAAATCGACTTCAAACTATTTCAAACACTTTCGAACCATTTCATGACACTTCGAATGACTTCGCAGTACTTCAAATGACTTCGGCTGCCATATAGCTGTCCTCAAACACTTTCAATGCACACTTCACATTTGTAACAAGCTAATTAGTCACATATCAAGCACTACCAGACACAAGGAGATACTACAACAGACTTAGGATATGATAAGTGCATTTTTGTGTTTTATTGATATATTAAAGCAATAGAACAAGAACTCTTACTATATTGGGACAATGTATGTTTCACTTATTAACATCTTTCATTTTGTTTCATGTTTTACAATACCTTTATTTGCTGTGCACATTGCCTCATGTTCTACAATTGTTATTATTTCCTTTTTAGTACTATTTCTTCAAATTGTATATAGACTTGTATTAGTTAGAATAAAACAACAGATCAATGGGGAACAGCACAAGTTACCCTCTTGCTATCAAGAATCATTCTGTTTAGTCCTATCTTCACGTCACATCTCTAAGTTCTGCAAAATATTGCGAACTTCTTCGAAACTATCATATTCGCCCCATGTTTTATCACCCATTGCTTATCATTATTTGACAAACACATCACATTCGCTAAACTCATTCCTCGATATACATCAAACCTCTTTGAACTTATTTGAACTATTTCGTGCTTCTTTGAACTTATTCAAACTATTTCACATGCCTTTGAATCTTTTTCGAACTCTTTTGGACATATTTGTATGCTTATAAAGACTATTCGCACCATCCCTTATTATTTCGCGTCACTAAACACATTATTTTGGTCTCAGCGGTGATATTTAGTACCACCTTGCACTCTTTCTCTGACTCATGTTATACCATCCGAAGCCATTTAGTAGGTTTTGTTTGGGTTTCCAGGTTAAGTATCATCAGCATTCCAGGTGAAAGAGGCCAGAGAGGACTTGGCTTCAACTTCTAAGAAGTTGCACCCTTCTCCTTGTCAGTTGTCCAATTTTAGGCAGATAGTGTGTGGATGTCTGGTGGGTTTTTGGATGGAGGGCAAAGATAGAATAAAGCAGAGATTATGGAGTGAAATGAAGTTGAGAGACTAAAGGTTTAGTTCAGGAATAAGTCAAGAGCAAGTAAAGGGTTGATATTAGGTGGAGGATAGATAATACAAGCAAGTTACAAGTGTTTCACAATACAAATAAGTCACAAGTAATTTGCAGACTGGAGACTAAGGCTAAGCTATGAGCACTTAAATAATGAAGGCCAGAAGAATAATGGAAAGTGCAGAAGTTTACTAATGGGTCTTGGTAAGTGTATGTGACCAGAATTGGTAAGACTGTATTAGGAATAAAGTGAGTAAGCAAATGATTACTAAAGCACATGACAACTTGTCTGATGACTAAAAGATGCTGTGGCTAGGATGCTGATAGACAAGGTTGGAAAAGAATCAGAAAAGAATTGGGAATTATCAGGAATCTGATTGGGTGAATGGGTCTTGACAGTATTTCCCCCTTAGGGCCAAGCCTATGAGGCACATGAGGGGTTTGAACATCTGACTTAAAAGCTGGGTATGTGGTTGGAAAAATTCCAATTTCCTGCCTCACTCTAAGACATGACCCAGCCCTCTCAAACAACTGCACAACGGTTGGCCACCCTCAAGGCCCAACAAGAAGAGCTAGTCCAGGAGGGACTATGGCTTGAGGAAGAGGCATGACACGAGGAGGAGGAGTGACAGGCAGAGGAGGAGTGGTGACAGAGGCAGCACAGAAGGTTGAGGAGGAGTAGAAGAAGGCAGCGGCCATGAAGTGAATAGGCAAGAGGAAAGCAGTGGAAGAGGAGGAAGACGCAGAAGGAAGCAGGTCACCCACTAAGAGGGCAAAGGGCAAGAGGCAGGCAGGCACAGAGTCTGAGGGGATTGTACAGATGGAGGCTGTGTGGCTTTGCAAGAGGTAAGTGATGGTGATCTTGCTGTTGAATACCATGCTGACAATTCCCCCAGATGTTCACATCAGCATTTAATGTGCTTCCAGATGGGTGCCCTGGGCCAGGCATGCAAGGAGGTGGTGTGGGAGGGGCAGAAGGTCCCGATGGAGAAGGCAGGGGGTGAGATGATGGAGCTCCTGAGGGAGCTGGCATAAGCCATCAAGGGGCTGAAGTGGGAGGTGTAAGAGCTGCAGGTGGTTCAGGAGGATATCTGAAATTTTTATGATCTGGAATGGGCTTGGGCAGGGGAAGCAGAGGAGGATGAGAAGGACAAGGGAGAGGAAGAGGAAAGCTGGAGCGAGGGAAAGGTGGCAGCCGAGCTAATAGGACTAGCTGAGGAGGCAGCAGGGGTAATCCAGGCAGGGCCCATGGAAGGGGATGGCAGGGAGGTTTAGGGGCCCAGTCGGGGCCTGCCAAAAAATATTTTTGTTTAGTTCTATTTTTCTTTTGAATCAAAAATGTGTCTCATACTGCCATTCAATGAGTGAGTTAATTTGAAGTGGTCTGGATTTGTCTGGGTAACAAGTGTGGAAATCTGTAACCAACTCCTGAGCATGATCAAGCCCTGTGGCAGGAAGCCAAGAGTTTTCTTTATCAGTCCCCTAGTAACCTTCCCAACAGATGAAGTAGAGTAACTTGCAATGATGGTGGTTATCGATCTTTGAGTCCAGGATTTCTAAGATTTTATATTCAAGTTCATTGTCAATAATGAGTGGAGGGGGTGGAGGCTGAGTGCAATTAGGAATGGTGTTTGGAGTATCTTCTTCCAGCTGTGAGATGTGGAATACAGAATGAACTGCTTGGAGATGGTCCAGAAGCTGGAGGGTAACTAAGTGGGTGCCTGGGTAGGCAGTGATTTCAAATAGACCATATTATTTCTCTGAGAGTTTCTTGGAAGGTCAAGTAGTGCATAAGTATTCTTCTTTGACATAGGCAGAGTCCCCAATATTGAAGTTAGGAGCAGGAATCTGGTGTTTGTCCACTAGGATCTTGGTAATGCTTCTGTGCTTCAGAGAGCTGTTCCCAGAGTTCCTGGTGGAGTTCATCAAGGTCCACCATGAAGTTATGAGTGCACTGGGAAGCTCACTCACATTCAGGAAAGATAGTGATATTTGGGTGGTAGCCCTTATTGGCAAAGAAGGGTGAAACTCTGGTGGAAGCCAATGGAGTGTTGTTGTAAGTGAATTCCCCTAAGGGCAACAGCTGAGACTAGTTGTCCTGTTGGTAATTGCAGAAGATCCATAGGTATTGTTTGAGGGTTTGATTAAGGCATTTAATTTGTCTTTCACCTTCCGGGTGATAACCCGAAGTAAAGTGAATCTTCATGTCCAAAGCTTGACCAAGAGACCAGGAAAAGTGGGAGATGAACTCGGATCCCTGGTTGCAAGTGATGTGTGACAGACTCTGTGCTTGGAGAAGATGTGTGACAGACTCTGTGCTTGGAGAAGATGTGCATGATGAACAAGTTGGCAAGTTCTTGGGCTGTGATTTCGTTGACTGGGGGAATGAAGATGCCTTGCTTGGAGAGCTGGTCTATGATGACCAGGATAGCAGTGTGGCCATCAGAGTCTGGTAGCTGTTCAATGAAGTCCATTGAGATCAAGTCCCAAGGATGTTCCAGGACTGGGAGTTGCTTCAGGAACCCGTAGGATTTGTGTTGTGGTGACTTGGAGTGTTTGCACATAGTACAGTATTTGCAGAAGTCTTGTACAAAGGTCTGTAGGTTGGGCCAAATATAATCACATTGGACAAGTCGTAGGGTTTTGTTTTTGTCTGAAATGACCAGAAAGAATATGATTGTGCTTGTACTGCAGAACCTTGAGGTAGAGATCCACTACATCTGGGATGTAAATTCAGTTGAAGTGGCAGAGGAGTCCGCTGTCATCTACAGTCCAATTGGAAGTGAAGGGGGTCAAGAGATGAGCAGATGAGATGGGATCAAGGGCAAGGGAGGATCGGATGTCATTGTAGAGCTTCTCAATGTCTATAAGCACTGCTTGTTGGATGACTGGGGTGGCAAAGTATGTGGCTTGAAGTGAGGAGGTGAGCTGTTCTTGGGTGAAGATGGGTCAGAAATTGCTTGGGTTTGCCAAGATGAAGTTGCCATTTCCTCTTTTGCAGTAGACATCCCAACATCTAGTGAGCACATCAAGTTTTGTCCCCAGTTTCCCAGGGCAGAAACAGATGACCAAGTTGAACTGTGAGAGATACTCAGACTATGTAGCTTGGCAGTGGGTGAGGAGCTTGATGGTGCTAAAGTACTCCAGATTTTTGTGATCAGTCACCACATTGATCAGGTTTTCAGAGCCCTCCAGATAATGTTGCCAATGCTTGAATGCCTTGAAGATGGCCAGAAGTTCCTTGTCATGGGTGTCATAGTTTAGCACAGTGGAATTGAAGGAGCACTGAGTGGAAGGTGACAGGGTGAATGTCACCATCAGGAGTGTGGGCGGAGAGGATTGCTGCCAGGGGGTAGTTGGAGGCATCCATTTCAAAGACTCACCAGGAATCTGGTACCCACTGAGAGAGGACTAGAGCATGGGTAAATTCTTCCTTAAGCCTGTCAAAGGCTTCTTGGCACTTCATATTCAAGTCCCAGGGAAAGTGCTTCTGCATCAAGTGGGTAAGGGGCATGACAATGTTGGAGTATCTGTAAATGAACCTGCAGTAAAAGTTGCAGAATCTGAGGAAAGACTGGATATCCTTGACTTTCCAGGGTACTAGCCAGTCCAGGATAGTCTATACTTTGTCTTTGGACATCCAGAGTCCATCCAATGACAAGATGAACCTGAGATACTCAACTGTATTTTTGTGGAACTCACATTTCTGTGGAGAGGCATAAAGTCTGTGTTTCTGGAGTTTCTGGAGGACTTCTTTAATGTGAGCCTTGTATTTTGACATGTTGTCAGGAAAATGAGGATATTGTTGAGATAGATGATGATGCAGACATCAAGCATGTTGCTGAAAATGCTGTTCATGAGGCGCTGGAAAGCTGCAGGTGCATTAGTGAGTCCAAAGGGGACCACCAGCCACTTGAAGGACCTGTAGCAGGTCTGGAATGTCATTTTCCAATCATCACCATTGGTGATGTGAACCAAATGGTAAGCATGTTGGAGGTCGATCTTTGTGAAGATGCAGGATTTGTGGGGCATGTCAAGGAGGTCAGAAATTAGCAGGAGCAGGTAGTGATCCTTCTTCGAGATGCAGTTGAGGCCCCAGTAGTTGACACATAACCAGAGCATACCATCCTTCTTCTTGACAAAGAGTATAGGAGTGCCATGAGGTAATTTGGAGGGTCAGATGAAGCTAGAGCCAATGTTCTCTTCAATGAACACTCACAGGGCTTTGAGTTTGGATGGGGAGAGGGTGTACATATGGCCTGGAGGTGGGGGTGCATTATTTTCCATCTCTATCTTTAGGTCATAAGGGCAGTGTGGAGGAAGGGTGTCCACCTTCTGTTTCTTGAAGATGTCAGCAAACTCATGATATTCTTCAGGGATATCTGAAAGGCAATAGCCCCAGGAAGTTTGCTAGTGTGCATGTATGCAGCAGCATTAATGAATGAGATTGCAGGAGGTACTCAGGTATCTACTGGAAGGTTTGGAGGTGACTCGAAATTTGGAGGGTTGGAAGACGTCAGGGGTGCTGGACCTCTATGATCTGCAGAACAGAAAGTTATTTGGCTGGAAGACCAGTCAATCAATGGATTGTATTGCTTTAGCCAGTTGTGACCAAGGACTGCAGAGCAGGAAGAGTCAAGTGAGGTTACATAAAATGTCAGATTGAACACTTCACCAGATGATGATGTTACTCAACCCGGAAACCCAAACAAAACCTACTAAATGGCTTCGGATGGTATTTTTTTTTTTTTTTTTTTTTTTTTTGTGTGAATTTATTGTCCGTTCGGAATGAAGCTCCACTATGGACATTACATGTAAGAATAAATCTACTGAGGCCCCAGTGCCTTGCCCTCGCTTCGACCCTTGCACTGCAGACGGCATGCCCGTGGCAACCGCTCCCCCTGCAGCCCGATCCAACAGGACCGTTTAGGGTTGCAAGCTACTACTGGGTCGTCCCTGCTTGTTACCCTCTTTTGTGATGTGTTATCTTGCTAAGCGCCATGTCGCTGGGCGACAGGCACGGGTGAGATGGGGGGGAAGAGTTCTGTTGTACGATGATGTGAGTTGCTACTCGTGTGGAATGGTAACTTGGGTGTCGTGTCGCCTCATCTTGCCGTGCGTGGGGCGATAAGTTGGTTGGGATTAGAGTACGAGCTGTGAAGTAAAGTGCCAGTAAAATACAAGTGTTTAAGGGTTGTGTCGGTCACCTTGTGTGTTTCGAAAGCGTCCTGTCTGGTTTACATACTTGACCAAAGCTCATACACCTTTTTCGGAGGAAAGCAGGGTGGCTAAATCTCGTGATTCCCATCCCATTTCACGGTCTAGTTCATGACGTGCTGTATTGTATGCCGAGCATTCGAAAAGAAAGTGTGTTAGGGTTTCCTTTGTCGGGTTTCCATTCCTCTGACTACAAGGCTCGCAACTGTCAGAATTGGCTCTCTTGATTTTGGCGAGAAAGAAGTTCAGGGGGATGTGTGCTGATTGGATTTGCATGAGGAGGCTCGTTTGGGCTCAGGTGAGGTTGGCGCAGATCTTTCCGAATGTTTTGAAAGGAAAATCGCAGTCGAAACGTTGGAATTTCCGGAAACGTGGCGAAGATTCCCATTTCTTTTTCCATGTTGCATTTAAGTCGGATGCGAATTTTTGCTTGATTGCTGAGATGCTGATTGGGAGAGGGGAGCGAAGCAGCGGAGGGAGACGATGGGGTTGGCTGGACGCACCATTTGCGGCCTTTTTGGCTTCCTCGTCTACTCTTTCATTACCTTCGACACCACTGTGTCCAGATATCCACTTGAGGTCAAAACGGTTTCGACTACGATCGATGTTGGTGTGGTTGATTTTACTTGCAAGTGTTAGGAATTCGTCTGTTAAGTATTGGGCTGGTCTTGAGATTCATTTTCCTGCACTATTGATAAAAGCTTGACTATCAGTGTAAATGGTTACCGGTGATCTTCCTGCTACGTGCTCCCTTTGTAGCAACCATGCACCTAGAACGGCACCTACTACTTCCCCTTCATATGATGTGTGTTCGGCGATGCTGCCGAGGTGATATCATAGAATTTTCTGGGGCCGAGGGTTCCCTTTTCTATACAGGATTGCTGCTGCACCTACATGCCCTTCAAATCCTGAACCGTCGGTAAAGATCTTGATTTCGGGTTCACTCGTAGATTCTTCTCTTATCGATTCCTCTCTGTTCTGCGCCACTTCCGTGGTGAAGGGTGGTACACATGATGGGGGTATCGAAGATGGGGTGATGGTCTCGATTTGGTCTGGTCTGACCTCCGGGAAGAAGTGTAATAACTTATGTAGTGGTGTTCTATGTTTGCGGGCATGATGGGTTGAGTAACTGCGGATGATGTCATGTAGTGGGTAAGTTTCAGGAAGCGAGCCAATTCATATGAGGGCTCTGTGACATGCTTTCAGTAGGGTGTGATCTATGGGGGGTATGTTAGCATGCGTATCGAGAACATCGGTAGGGGTGGTTCATAGGGCTCCATTTACTGCAAGTGTCGCTTTACGTTGCACTTTGCCCAATTGCTTGAGTGCACGAACTGAGCCTTGGCTGCGTTTCGAACCATATAGCTTGGTGGGGGGTGTATACCACACATCAACTGCATACGTGATCTTGGGAATAGCCACCGCAAGATATAGTCATCGCATGTAACTTGCTGAGAGGCCAGACTCCTGTTTCGCTAAACGACGGCATTGTAGAACCCACTTGGTGGCCTTCTCGACTGCGTGATGTTCATGTGTTTTCCAGTTGAGTTTGTCGTCAATAAGAACCCCAAGGTACTTGTAGCTCTGGACCTCTTGAATGGGCTTGTCTTTGAGCTTGAGAGTTGGCCTGTGTAGGGGGACCAGTTGTCCATTGCTGTTCCTTGTTTGCTTCCAGCCACAGTGCATTACCGCTAGTTTGCTGATTTCAAACTTAGAGTTGTGGTCATCCGCCCACTGAAAACCGCCGTTTTCGCCTTCCATCGAGTTTCTTAACTTGGCAGTGGTTTCGATGAAGTTATTCCCTGTCACCATAACCATGATGTCGTCAACATATCCTAATGACTGCAGGAGTGTCAGTAGTTCAAGCAAATCGGAATTGTAAAAGACAAAAGAGCCTAGGGAGACAGGGTCTCCCTGTCCTACCCCATTATCGATCAGGATAGGTTCCGATGTGTAGTCGTCAAATTTTAACTGTGTGGAGCGTCCTGTTAGCAGGTTTTCTATGAAGCAGACAAGAGACTCTGGGACACTTCTCTTTCACATATTGTGAAGGAGGCGGTCAGTCACAGCATTCAGGAATGCCCCTTCAATGTCAAGAAATAGAATAGAGACTACCTTTCCTTTTCGCCATGCCTCCTTTACTTGATGTATCAGTAAGTGAGTGGCATCTGTTGTTGTCCGTCCTGGTCGTCCTCCAAAGTGGGTAGCCGGAATAAGTTGGAGTTTCTTGGCAAGGTGGCTGAGGTCTTCTGCTACCATAGAAGTAAGAACCTTTGCCATGGTGCATAGTAGGGCAATAGGTCGATAGGATTTTGGGATATCATATCGGGCTTTTCCTGGTTTGCGAAGAACGCAGGTTGTAAACTCCTGCCAACCTTGAAAGTATGTCTTGAGGTCAAAAATGGCTCTGTAAATAAATAGGAGGTGAGGGACTAAGAGATTTGCAGCCTTTTGTAATACGATGTTGGGGATGCCGTCAGGACCTGGGGCTTTGTGTGGAGAGGTTTTTCGAATGTGGTAGTGAATCCGTTGCTCAGTAAAAGGGGGAGGGCTTGGGAGCTGTTGTGGGTATGGGTAATTCCGGGGAACAGATGAGGTGGTGGGTCTTGGGGGAAAGAAAGTGTTTGCAAGTGCTTCCGCTTTTCCCTTGTTGGTGTTTACCTCTCGTGCTAAACTGTCAGTGCCTACTACTTTGAGGGACGGAATACGTGCCTTGCCACCATCTCCAATTGGGTTGTTAATATATCCGTTTGCTGTCCATATCTGACTTTCTCCTGCATTTTCAAGGAATTCTTTCCAGTGGTCGACCTTGGCTTTTGTGATAGCATTTGCATACTTCCTTTTGGCTTGGCGGAGGTCTTCATGGATAGGGTGGTCTCGTATGGCGCAGTATTTGAAGGCAGTGGCATTAAGGCGATTGACAGATTTCTTCATTTTGGAGAGGTCTTTAGTCCACCATCGCTTGGAATATGGATGAGGCTTGTTCTCCGGGACAACTGCAAGTATAGATTGCTGTATTGTCTCAGTCAGTTTACTTACCGTCTCCTGAAATTCCCTTTCTGAGGCAATTGTATGTGGTAGTGGAAGGAGGTTGAGACGACTTTCAAGGTCCTTGTTGAATTCACCCCAGTCCACGTCACAAAAGTTACGAGATGGCTGAGTACTGATCCGCTCCTGGGGAATTTCGATCATTGTTACTATTGGAAAATGGTCAGTTTTAGGAGGCTGAAGGGAGGCATCTATGTCACAGCGGACTACCATGTTTCTGAGGTTGTTAGAGCAGAAAACATTATCAGGGCGAGAGAGATTTTTCGTTACCATGTGTTTGAGTGTAGGGATGCCTTTTGGGAGTGTCATATACATGTCTAGGTCTGATGTGAGGGATATGAGTTGTTCAGCATCTGTTAGTGCTTGAGGGGTGAAGAGCCAAGCGTCCTCGTCATTGTCCCATAGCGGGTGATGTCGGTTGAAATCCCCTGCCCATAACATATAGTGATCGGGTGTATTAAGCAGGTCGTTCCGATTATCGTGTATGAATTGGCGAAGTTGGTCCAGTGTTCGGGAGTGTTCGCAGTCGTTGTAAATGTTAAATACCGTGAGACAACCATATGGGCCATTCAGTTGAATTGCGGTGACATCGTTAGAGTCCATAAAGTCCAGTATTTTCCATGAGTTTGACAATAGCGATGTGTTGACCCACATAACAGAGCGTACCCATTTGTCTAGTGAGTGTCGGCTGGATGGGGCTACTGGCGTAAAGCGGTTTGGAGTTCGGATGTTCCCTAGAAAAGTCAGGTGGGGTTCTTGAATGAGGATGAGGTCCCAGTTTTTTAGATGTGGGGAGTTGATTATGTTGAGGTGGGCCTTCTCAGATTTGTTGAGGTTAATCTGTAGTAATGTTAGCTTTCGCCTACTGTTATTGTTTTCGTTAGACATTGGGTGTTGATTGGGGGGAAGAGGTGTTTGCTGCAGGTTGCATGTGACGTGGGTCTGGGAAGCTAAGAGGGGATGGGGTAGGGAAGTTTCGTGGGGCCATTTGAGTAGGAGGGGGAGGGGGGGGAGCAGGGGTTTGTTGTCTGGAGCTAGATGGGCGGTCCCAAGATAACCGTTGCAATGGTTGGCTGGGTGGTGCAAGCTGGGTAGCTGAAAGGAATGGAAGCTGTGTCTGGCATAATTGGTTGGCTTGTTGAGGGGTATGGTGTGGAGATGAGGTGTCTTGGAATGGACGGCTATCTGGAGGAGATGGTTCCCATGTCCAGGATTTTCTGGAGGGGAAGAAAGGAAGAGCATTTTCAGGGTGCCTGCTGTCGAAGACCTGGCATTTACGTATAAACGTCGGGCATTTTCTGTCGTTGCTCGCATGACCATCGGCATCACAAGGGGTGCATCTTTCCCGATCGGAGTGGCAGTCAGTGATCTTATGACCTCTTTCTCCGCATCGAGCACAGATGTCATTGGTGATGATACACTCCGTCGCTACATGATTGTAGCCTTGACATTTGAGGCAACGAACTGGCTCCTTCTTGCTTTTGGCGACTGATACCTTTTTGTTGCAGATCACGAGTCCGTTGAGAATAGCATTGTTTGCTGCATCAGGGTTGCTGAATGTAATGTTGAGATGTCCTACCTGTTGACTAGAGGATCGACGATGTGGTGGTTTGATCCATCGGAATTTGACGAGGGCCCCTGCAGGGACATTGTTGACTTCGGCCATCTCAGATTTGTGTTCCTCGTCGTCCGGGTCAAAAGTCAGGGGGACAAAGAAAGCAATAACATTGTATGGCCGGGGGCGAGTGATGACGTCGAAACCAAGTTCAGTCTTGAAGGCTTCCATGTTTGCATCTTGTCGCAACCATTCTGCCGATTTGTTGTCTTTAGTTTCCAGTAGCATGGTATCCTGTAGCCACATCGCAGATCATAGAGTGCACTGGTTACTGCCTGATGCTTTGGTGAGCATTTCGTTTACTTTCCGTAGCAGGGTTTGTGCTGAGAAGGCTTTTAATGCCGCAAAATCGCCTTTCGGTTCCAAAAGAAATTGTCGTGCTCGTATATCTTCTTTGGCTCTGAGTCGTGGGTCAACTTGGCCAGGTCCAGAGGTGTTTTGTAGTAAGGCATCTCGGTAGCCAGTGGAGGTGATTTTGTTCAACTGTTCAGATGAGTCACTGAGTTTGGAGACAAGAGTGTCGATGTTGTCCGTGGTTGACTTGGCTCGTGCAGTAAGATCGTCGGATGCACTCTGGAGTACTCCTGAGAGGTCTGTTGCCTTGGCATCCAGTCCATTTGTGAGGTTTTCGAGGGCGGGTTTGATTAAATCGGTGACTGCAGAGACAATGTTGTCAATGCTTGCTTTCAGGTTAGCCGCTTTGAGCAGGAATGCCACAGCTTGTATCCCATTTAGAGTCTGGAGAGGAGTTCCAGGTAGGGCTCCCACTTGGAAAAGGGCACTTGCGAGGTCATCGAGGGTGGGTTCTGTTCCAGATGGGGCAAGTAGACACTTCTTCTCGAGGAATTGCAGCCCGGCTTTTGCATCTTGTATCTCATAGTATTGTTCTGACTGTGGCGTCACATTGGCACTTCGTCGCGAGCGAGTCCTCTCGCTTTCGTCAGTAGAGCTAGAGGCGGGGTTGACTTCCTGTGTCGTGGGCGGTGCCAGTGTAGATGGTTTGGTTACAGAGCTTAGAGAGGACAGGGTGGTTTGCTTGGTTTTCCTAGGGTTTTGTTCCGGCATGTAGGCTAGTACTCAGGCCAGATAATAAGAAGGTAAATACGCTATGCTAGTCTTATGCTCGTCCTCTACCTCGAGATCCTACGGATGAACCGTGGGAAAATTCGAGATGATGATGAAACAAAGCCAAGATGCGTCTCGTGCCTCGGATGGTATAACACGAGTCAGAGGAAGGGTATGAGTTGGTACTAAATATCACCACTGAGACCAAAACATTGTGTTTAATAATGCAAAAGGACGAATCGTGTTGCGAATAATCTTTAGAAACATATGAAGAAGTTCAAAAGAGTTCAAAATTAATTCAAAGTTGTGCAAAAGAGTCCGAAAAATGTTCGAAGGTGTGCAAAATAGTTCAAAGTATTTTCGAGGAATATTGAAGTGATTCAAAGTGGTTTGAGGTATATCGAGGAGCAAGTATAACAAATGTGAAGTGTTTTTTGAGTAGCGATAGGCAATAGGCAATGAGTCGAGAGACTAATATGAAAGTTCGAAGAAGTTCACGATATTTCACAGAACTTAGAGATATGATGCAAAGATATGACTCAAGAGAATGGCTCTTAAATTTGACGATAGTGAGAGGGTAACTTGTGCTCTGATCCCCCATTGCTTGTTCTTTGTTCTAAGTAGCTAATACAAGCCTATATACAACTTGAAGAGATATTGCTAAAAAGGAAACAAGAACATGTGGAAAACATGAGGCAATATATCAAACAATAAAGGTATTGTAAAACATAAAACAAATGAAAAATGATAATAAGTGAAATATACATTGTCCCAGTATGGTAATAGTTCTTGTTCTATTGCTTTAATATATCAATGAAACATAAAAATGCACTTATCGCATTCTGACTCTCTTGTAGTCTCTCCTTGTGTCCAGTAGTGCTCGATATGTGGCAAATTGGCTTGTTCCAAATGTGCAGCATGCATCGAAAGTGTTTCAAGACAGCTACATGGTGGCCAAAGTCATTTAAAGTGTCACGAAATAGTTCAAAAGCATTCAAAATAGTTTGAAGTTGTCCGAAATAGTGCAAAATAGGTCAAAAAGGATTCGAGGTTGATTTCATGGTGTTTGTAATAATTCAGAGTGTTCGGAGTGCATGTTGTAATGAGTAGAAATCTTCTCCTGACCTTAGCGTGCACAGTGGACCTATCAACAGAAAAGTGACTAGGAACTTTGTGACTTGCAGGATGATGGAGTTGCAAGTTCCATCAAACAGTTGGAGTTCAATCAGCAAAATAGTTTCCATGCTGAAATGATTTTCCAGCACAAAAGCAGAGTCAAGAAAACAGTGGAATGAGCCAGAGTTGATAAGAGTTCGGGTTTATACAGAGTTGTCAGAAATGGATAGGAGGATGGTCAGGGAATCAGGGTCAGAAAGAGCAGACACATTGAAACAAATATAGGCAGCCAGCTGGGAAAGGTCAATGCAACCCTCAGCTCTATTGGCATATTTTTGAGGGTTGTGGACTATTTTTTTGAGTCTGCGGAATCTGGCATGGATTCAGAGACTGCAGCTGTGCAGGCTTTTGTGGCTTTGGACTTGCCACAATTGCCAGCTAGGTGTCCTTCTTTACCACAATAGAGGCAAAGACCTTCCTTCATCTAGTGCTCCCATTCTTCTCTGGTTAGTTTGCTGTTCTTTCCCAACTTGTCAGAGATGGAGTCCTTTGGCTTGTTACTCTTGGATCTGGAGGAGCCGCTGGTTGAGGTTTGATTACTGCAATTAGAGTTGGATGGGTTCTGAAGCTTGGATTGATTATTAGAGTTAGAGCTGTAATTGGGATTGGAGTTTGGGAACCCTGAAAGTTTTTCTTCCTGGAGTTTCCAGGAGATCCAGTGGTCTTAGCATCAAGGTGGTTCTCTTCTTCCTGCATCCTGTAAATGTTGTCAGCATCTTGGGCCTTGAGCTGCAAGGCTGCCAGAGTGTCGGGCTTTCCACGCCACAAAATTTCTATGCAGATGAAGCAGAAGTCTGTGGAAGTACCAGTGATATGTCCACTGCACACTATAAGGTCTGGAAAAGGATCTAATCATATGTACACATTATGACACACACTCCGAATCACTACGAATGCCACGAAATTGACCACAAACCCTTTTTGAACATTTTCAAAACATTTGACACTACTTCAAATGACTTTGAATGACTTTGAATAATTTCACGACACTTTGAATGCTTTCGAATGACTTCATATTACTTCAAATAATATCGGCTGCCATATAGCTGTTTCAAAACCATTTTGAATTGCACTGCTCATCCGGAATAAACCATTTTGCTGCATATTGAGCACTACTGGACACAAGGAGAGACTACAAGAGACTTAGAATGTGATAAGTGCATTTTATGTTTCATTGATATATTGAAGCAATAGAACAAGAACTCTTACTATACTGGGACAATGTATATTTCACTTATTATCATTTCTCATTTGTTTTATGAATTACAAACTCCTCATTGTTGTATATATTGCCTCATGTTTTACACATGTTATTATTTCCTTTTTAGTACTATCTCTTCAATTTGTATATAGACTTGTATTAGTTACTTAGAATGATAGAAAAGCAACGGGGAACAGAGCATAAGTTACCCTCTCCACTATTGTCAGATTTAAGAGCAGTTCTCTTGAGTCTTATCTTTGCATCGTATCTCTAAGTTCTGTGAAATATCGTGAACTTCTTCAAACTTTCATATTAGTCTCTTGACTCATCACCTATTGCCTATCACCATTCAAAAAACACTTCACATTTGTTATACTCACTCCTCGATATACTTTGAACCACTTTGAATCACTTCGACATTCCTCGAAACTCCTTCAAACTATTTCGCACATCTTTGAACCTATTTCGAACTCTTTCAAACACCTTTGTATGCCTATAAAGACTATTCACAACATCTCTTATTATTTCGCATCACTAAACACAATGTTTGGGTATCAGTGGTAATATTTAGTACCAACTCACACCCTTCCTCTGGCCTGTGTTATACTTCTTAAGCCTTTTAACAGGTTTTTGTTAGGTTTCCAGGTCAAGTATCATCACTGGTCATGAAGAGCAGCTTCATTCCAATCAATCTGGGAGGCTAGTTCCCAAAAGTCCATATTATACTTGACTATACAGCCTCCTTTCTTCATACTGAGCTTGGAAAGAGCCTTCTTGGTGATATGGCTCCCTATCACCCTGCACTCATACTACAGCATTTTTCACCATTGTGTGCACCCCTTGAATGACTTCTACTCACTTTTGCATGCCTTCATGTGCTTCCATGCACTTTTGCATGCCTTTAACTGCTTAGGTGCACTTTTGTGCACTTCTGTGTGCTTCAGTGTGCTTTTGTGTGCTCTTGTGTGCTTCTGTGTGCTCCCATGCACTTTTGTGCACCTTTAACTGCTTAGGTGTGCTTTTGTGTGCCTTTTACATTTCTACTGCACATTTGGACCCCCCTTAGCCACCTTCCATTGTGTGCCTTAAATGCACCTTGTTATGCTTCAAACTGCCTTTGTGTGCCCCCTACATTCATTATCTGCCTTTCACAGTTGCTGTGTGCTCAATGCACCTTTATGCACTCTTTTATGCTTTACCAGCAACTCACATTCTTTGCTGCACACTCATTGCACTATCCATTTTTCACATACAACAATCCTTCACCACATCTATTGCACTGCACATCATGGCTCCCAGCTTACTAGGGCACTTATTTGAGGCACACTGTGATTGCATCATGAGCCAACTGCATATTCTCACATAATCTGGGTGCTTTGCACCTATTTGGCATTGGACTGTGTGCACTTGGGTGCTTTCACATAATTTGGGTACTTGGCACTATTTGGCATTGCACAGCATCTCCTTATAGTTCTTCTGCATTTTCAATCAGCATTACTTTATCTGGTAACTGGCACAGATTGATAACATCACTATTACTAAGGCACAGCATGTGACACATAATACTGAAGTGAATTAATTGTGCAGAGTGCATGGGACCTAAAGCACATGGGACCTAAAGCACACCAAAAATAGAACATCACACCAGAACAGTTGGGTATTGGGCTATGGCATGCACAAATCTTATTGGCTAAGGCAGTGGCATCATGCAGTCAGGTTTAGATGGGCCAATGGATGGACTTGTGGATAGCACATGGCACTTTCTATTTATTTTACTGCTTTTATCACATAAGCCATTTGTACATAGTAGGTGGATACATAGAGAATTCAGAGGATCTTCCTCCCCCACATAGTTCATAGCTTGTTCAGCATCGCACATAGCCTGTGCCCTAGCATCCAGTTTGTGCACCTTTTAGTGTGCCCTTCATATAGCCATGTTTGCATATCATTTGCAGCCCTCTTCATATTGCCATGTTTTGTCCCTTCATTTGTGTCCTTCATCTTCATTTGTGCACTTTTGCAGTGTGCCCTTCATACAGCTGCATTTTTGCATCATTTGCACCCCTTGTTATATAGCCACATGTTGCACACCGTTTGCACATTTTTCCACTAGTTGCATGCACACCTCACCTGCATTCCTAGCTTGTGTGCTGCCTCTTCGACACACTCCAGTACCGTCCTTGTCCCATTAAACCTCCTACCTTTCACCTCCATTATTGTTGCACATTTTTGCACTCCCATTGTGCATTTTTGCCCCTTTGCATTGCACACTTTTTTGCCATTGTGCATACCTTCCTTTTTGTGTACACAACTTAGTGCACACATTGCAAACCATTGTACCAGCCTCTTCATATTTTTTGCACCTTGAAGGATGATCCAAGGCCCTCTATGCAAATGGCCTCACCTCAAGCATGCCTGCAGCTGTAGGCTTAGTGTTCACTACTTCTGTTGAGACTCTTCACTGAGTATCAACTGAACACATCATTTCTGGAGCCCACTGCAAGGGGTTTCAGGTTACCAGATCTTATTTAGACCTCTGTTGACTTGCCCTTCACTTCAATATTAACCATCTTCGTAATCTCCATTCCAAGCTGTTAGCAACTGTGCTCTAGCTTGGGGAAATACCAGTATTTGAACCACTCTTCCTAACAACATGCATCACTCTTCCATGCTGTCTTTACCACCATCTTCACCAGAATTATCCCTACCTACCTTAACTCCATCTGCATCACCACATTTTTTGCCACCTTCAAATTTTGCATTGCTTTTACCAGATCTTAACTCTACACACCTTATTTTATCTACCGTAGCTACCATGCACATGCCATCCACATCTAACCAAAATGTGCCATGCTTTGAACCCACAAAACCACATGAACTCCAGAGGTACTTTGAGGAGCTTGCACAACTTCTTCACAATTGTAATGTCACTGATGAGACTGATAAGAAGTTCCACACTGTGCACTATTTGGACAGTGACACTGCAGACACTTGGAAACTGCTACCTATAGCACTATGCATAACTATGGTGTGTTGATACAGCTCTCTATCACCCTGTGTGCATACTATGGCATTTTTTGTGATTGTGTGCACCTCCTAAGCACACTATTTCCAGCCACTTACTGGGCTCATAGTGCAAAATCCCAATATGTATGTGCCCTACTCAGCACCCAGCATACCCATTTCCCAGCCACAACCTAGCACACCCACAGTCAAAGCAGAAGACATCTCAGTCCTATTTGAGTGCATGACACAGACAATAGTTACCATGTTAAGTGCATCATGCAGAGATGGCACAAATGAGTGCCCTGTTTGAGTAACGACACCTGCAATGGTTGCAGTCAAACAGGGCATTTTATCCCTGAGTGCACTTTGATTGAGCACCTTATTAGCAAGGGCAAGTGTAGGCAAAATGCAGAAGGGTGCATTATACTTCCAGGTGGCACATTTGTGCCACATTCTATTCCATGCAACTTTTTAGGCCAGCACATCAAGAAATGGCATAAGCGCAACCCAGGGCAGATTGCCACTGGTCGACTTTCATTAAATACCAATTCACAGCTCATCTACAATATAGCACCTCGTCCAGCTCAAGCAGCACCTTTACAGTCAACATATGTTGCTGCCTCAGCTCCTATGGCAGATTATACACAAAGTGCACCAAATGCGCAACTAACAAAAGAAGAGCACATCAAGGCACTCAAGTGGGAGTTGATGGCACTCTGAAAGAAGCAAGTCTTCAATGGTGTTGAAATTCTGTGGTGTGCACTGTGCAATACATCAAATCAAGAGAGTGCATCTTCTACAACTACAGACATTGCACCCACCAACAGTATTGAGTCACCAGCTTTGCAATCCACTGTAAGCGCAACTGAAGCACTCAATAAGATGCCCATACACCTCTACTCCAACATTCCTGAAGTGCATATTGTCCCTGCAGTGGCAGATAAACCAGATGCTCAAGTTAACACTTCCAAAGGCAAAGAGCCATCATATCACACCATTGTTCCTATCCAGAATCCACAGATTGTTGATGATGTATATGTGCACGCCATGAAGGTGCCCTCCATTACTGTTTCACATGAAGAGCTCCTTTTGCTTTCACCCAATCTCAGACAGTGCCATAGAGAACAAGTTACCCCAAAACACATTGCAGCTACTGGCACAGAAGTGGTATCTACCAATTTTGCGATGATGGGTTCAGTTGGTACTCAGTGCAGAGTCTCAACAGAAGGGGTGAACACTTAACCTACAACTGCAGGCGTGCTCGCGGTGAGGGGGGAGTTCGCTTAGAGGGCCTCAGATCGTCCTTCAGGGCATGGAGACTATAGAGAGGCTGGTACAGTGATTTTCAATGTGTGCACTAGTAGTGTACGCAAAAGGGAAGATATGCGCAGTGGCGGAAAAGTGCACAATGCAAAGAGGCAAAAATGCGCAGTGTGGAAAAACGCGCAACAAGAGCGCAAAAGTGCACAACGATGAGGATGATGAAGGCGGGAGGTGTAACAGGACAAAGACAACACTGGGATGTACTGTGAAGGTGGTGCACAGGTTGGGGGTGCAAACGGAGTGAAAGCGCACGGAGCGGAAAAAAGCGCAAACGGTGCGCAAAATGTGGCTATGCAAATAAGTGTGCAAACGGTGCACAAACGCGGCTGTACAAAGGGTGCACTATGATAGTGCACAGACAAGGATGAAGGATGCAATGCAAGGGATGAAATGCAACAATACGATGAGGGGATGCAAACGATAATGCAAACGCGGCTATACGAAGGGCACACTACGAAGGCGCACGGACTGGACGCTGGTGCACAGACTATGTGCGACACTGACTGAGCTATGAACTATGAGGGGGGGGAAAGATCCTCTGGATTCTCTATCTGTCCGCTACTATGTACAAATGGCTTATGTGATAAAATGGTGAAATGAAGTATAAAAATAGGAAGCGCCATGCGCTACACACAAGCGCATCCATTCGCCCATCTAAACCTGACTGCACTATGCCGCTGCCTCAGCCAATAAGATTTGCGCACCTATAGCTCAATATCCAACTGTTCCGGTGCGATGTGCTATTATTGGTGCACGCTAAGTCTCGTGTGGCCTTCCCAATTAATCCACTTCAGTGTTATGTATCGCATGCTGCACCTTAGTAATAATGATGTGATCGACCTGTGCTGGTCACCAGACAAGGCAATGCCGATTGGAAATGCGGAAGAACAATAAGGAGATGCTGTGCGAGGCCAAATACTGCCAAAGTGCCAGGGTTACGCGAAAGCGCCCAAGTGCACACAGTCCAATGCCAAATAGGCGCAAAGCAGCCCAGTTATGTAAGAATGCGCAGTTTGCTTGTGTTGGAATCGCGGTGCGCCTCAAGTAAATGCGCCAGTAAGAGGGAAGCCGCGATGCGCAGCACGTTTGAAGTGGTGAATTGTTGTGTGATGGTAAGAATAGTGCAGTGAGTATGCAGCAAGGAACGTGAGTTGTGAGTAAAGCATAAAAGGAGCACATAAAGGCGCATCGAGTGCGCAATAATGGAAAACGGCAGGTAAGGAGTGTGGGGGGGGCGCATGGAGGCGGCTTGAAGCGCAACGAGGCGCATTTAGGGCGCACAATGATTGGCGGCTATGGGGAACCAAAAGCGCAGTAGAAATGCAAAAGGTGCACAAGGGCGCACCTAAATGGTCAAAGGCGTGCAAAAGCGCATGGAAGCGCGCAAAGGCGCACGAAAGCGCATGAAGGCACGCAAAAGCACACTGTGCAAAGTGTGCGGAAGCCATCTAGAAGGTGCACACAATCGCAAAAAATGCCGTAGTATGCGCGCAGGGCGATAGGGAGCCATATCAGCGAGCATTATGCCATTTGCACATTGCAAAGCATGCATGTTCTTAGCAGAAAATGAAGCACTTAATGCAACACCTCCAGTTAGTGCAGTGATTGCACTGCCTCTTCCTATTGTTTTACAGGATCTATTTGAACAGTACATCACCCATCTTCAGCCAGGCAAAATTGAGAATCCCGACATTTTGAAGGTTACAAAAGAGTTGCATGCACTCCATTCCATTGATTTATTGATCAACAACCAAAAATACTTTGAAGCTATCTTAGATCCAGGTTCACAAATTATCGCAATGTCAGAAGCAGTCTGCCATCGTCTTGGACTCCAGTATGACCCACACATTCGTTTATACATGCAATCAGCCAATGGCAAGGTAGATGAATCACTTGGGCTTGTGTGCAACATTTCTGTGTGCATTGGAGATATTATTGTTTATGTGCAAGTGCATGTTATCCATTTGCCTGCTTATGATATTCTGTTAGGGTGCCCCTTCGATATGTTGACACACTCCATCATGTGCAATTTTGCAAATGAAGTGCAAACGATTACTATTTGTGACCCAAACACAGGTGCCATCTCCACCATTCCAACAAAGCCTAGGGGAAAGCCACGCCACTTCTTACCAGCTGCAGCAACACCACACTTTACTATTCAGGATAATCCACAAAGAAATTTTCACCAGGCTTTGAGTAATTGATTGCAGACCAGGGAGAAGCCGCTACCATCATAACATTCAACTCTGATACCCAATCTTGTGATGTTTCCACATTTGCACTTATTCCATTTTCCACTTCCGTTCCATCGACCTCTATTATCTCTTGACTCTACTTATTCCAATGTACCAACAGTGATGTGCAGGCACTCTTAAATTAGATTGACTCTATGGCACTTATTCCAGCTGCATTTCTGAAAAACACACATGTGCATGCAACTTTTATTGGTTTAGTGGTGTGCAAAAAGGTGTAGCAACTAAAAAGAAGTATAAACAGGTTGCTAGAAAGGTCAAACCAGTCATTGCATCCATCCCAAATGAATTCTGCATCAAGCACAACATTATTGGCATCTGCTAGCGGCACTACCTGCACTTTTACCAAACCCACCACCATCTACCCCAATTGGGTGCTATACCAAAGAGTGCATGGAAGTGCTCCAAAAGTGCCACACTGATTTCTTGCTACCAGAAGAGATGAAGATTTTGCACCACTTGATGTCTTTGCAGAATAAAGTTTTTGCATGGAGTGATGAGGAGCACAGCAGTTTCAAGACTGCATTTTTTCCCCCAGTAGAAATTCTGGTTATTCTGCACACACCTTAGATAGAGTGCAACATCCCATTTTCCCAGGCATATATGAAGAAGTTTGCACTACTATTTGGAAGAAGATCGACTCAGGCATTTATGAGTGCTCAAATTCAGCATACAGGCCAGGATAGTTTTGCATGCTCAAGAAAGACAGAAAAGTGCTGTGCATCGTACATAGCCTTGAACCACTTAATTGTGTTACCATTAAACACTCTGGTGTCACTCCTACATCCAAGCACCTTGCAAAGCAGTTTGCAGCACTGTCCTTGATCTATATGTGGGAAACAATGAGTGCTTAATTAAAGAATCATTGTGCAACCTTACAACATTCCAGATGTCTTATGGTGCAATGTGCCTCGTTACATTGCCAATGGGTTGGACAAACTCAGTACTGATCTTCCACGATATGTGTGCTATATTCTGCAGCCAGAGATACCAGATTATACAGTTCCTTATATTGACGATGTTCTAGTCAAGGGACCTTCAAAGCGCTACATTTTACTGGATGGCTCATGTGAAGCGCTCACTGTGAACCCTGGCATTATGTGCTTTGTGTGGGAGCACTTTCAGAATGTGAACTGGATTGTGCAGTGCATGAAATATAGTGGCAGCACTTTCTCTGGGACGAAAGGCATATTGTGCACTGAGAACTTTGTCATTCTTGGTCATTATTGCATGCCAGATGGTAGAGAACTCAAATGTGACAAGGTAGACATTATCCACAATTGGTGTGCATGCCACAAATTGTCAGAAGTGCACACATTCTTGGGAACAGTTGGCTTAATGTGTATTTATATCCACAATTATGTGCACTGTGTTAATGTGCTCACAAAGCTTATGCACAAAGACACTCCATTCGAATGGGGCCCAGAGCAGATAGTGGTGCAAAATGACATCAAGCAAGCAGTACTAGATTGCCCTGCACTAAAACTAATTGATTATTCATCAGAATTTCCTGTTATCCTTGCAGTCAACACTTCCCAGATAGTGGTCGGCTTCTACCTTTGTCAGCAAAAAAGCGCAAATGCGAAAATGTGCATTTACAATTGGTTCAACTCAATTATGCTCAACAACAGAGAAGCATGCTTTTTGCAATTGAAGCTAGAGATCTATGGGCTTTATTGTGCACTGTGCAGTTTGCGCCTTTATATTATAGGTGTGTGCAACTTAATTGTCAAGACTGGCATGTGCTATATTAAGGGCATGCTACAACACCCTGATATCCAACTGTCCACTAGCTTTAATCAGTGGATTGTCTCAATTCTTACATTCCATTTTACACTCATACACATTAAGGAAGTGGTGCATGATTTAGATGGGCTTTCACATCGACTGAAGCAGCCAGAGGACTTGGAAGAAGAGGACAATGAAGAATTTGAGGATTGGATTGATGTGCTACATGGCTTGATGCATGTGATATGTCCCATTTCACAGTCCTTTAATGCATAGGTATTCACACAGCCAGAGCTGAGCACAAAAGTGCAAAATGTGTGCAATCCTGTGCTTATTTATGATAATGACTATAGCCAGGTTCCAAGAAGTGCAGCAGCAGATGCAGAAAATGAGAAGTTAGATTTGGTGTGGATTTAGATGGATACTCTAATGTGCCCTAGCAATTTCATGGATTCTGAGTATGGCACGCTCGTGCACTATGCAAGCACCTTTTTCAAAGACAAGAAGTGCTTATGGAAGTACAATGTGCATGGCACTCACCAGCTCGTTATTTGGCAGTCTAGACACTTACTGATATTGTGCGCCATCCACAACAACATTGGATACAAGCGCTTTTATGTGATGTGAGCTACTTTACTGAGTGCTTTTGGTGGCCACACATTATGGACAACATCATTTGGTTCATGCACACTTGTCATATTTTCCAGATCCAGCAAACACAAAAGGTTTTAATACTGCCAATTGTTGCAACACCTGTGCCTCTATTCAGTAAAGTTTATATTGATACAATGCACTTACCAGTATCAGCAGGGCAGTGCTATATCCTCCAAGGGCATTGCTCACTTGTGACTTGGCCAGAATTCTGTGGACTTCCTAAAGAAAATGTGAGCACACTTGGCAATTGGATGTTCCAAGATCTCATGTGCAGATGGGGCACATTGTACAAGATAGTCACCAATAATGGCAAGCCATTCATCAAAGTGCTAGTCTACCTCAGTAAGTGCTACCATATCAATCACATCTGCATATCTGGCTATAATTTGCATGCTAATGGGATTGTCGAGCATGCACACTTTGATGTGCACCAAGCACTTATCAAAGCTGCAGATGGAGTAGAGTCAAAATGGTTCAGTTTGCTGTACTCAGTCTTTTGGGTGGAGCACATCATGATTCAGAAGCACCTCAGCATTTCACCATACTTTATTTTTACAAGCATGCAGCCTCTGATTCCTCTTGATATCATTGAAGCCCCAGATTCTATACTCTCCACTACAGACTTGATCATGTCTATGTATCTGTCTACTATGTACAATGGGCTTATGTGATAAAAGCAGTAAAATAAAGTATAAAAATAGAAAGTGCCATGCACTACCCACAAGTCCATCCATTGGCCCATTTAAATCTGACCATACAATGCCGCTGCCTTAGCCAATAAGATTTGTGCATGCTGTAGCCCAATACCCAACTGTTCCAGCATGATGTTCTATTTTTGGTGTGCTTTAGGTCCCGTGCACTCTGCCCAATTAATCTGCTTCAGTGTTATGTGTCACATGCTGTGCCTTAGTAATAGTGACATGTTTGACCTGTGGCAGTTTCCAGATAAGGCAATGCTGATTGGAAATGTGGAAGAACTATGAGGAGATGCTGTGCAATGCCAAATAGTGCTAAGTGCCCAAATTACATGAAAGCACCCAGATTATATGCAGTTGGCTCATGATGCAATTGCAGTGCACCTTGAATAAGTGCCCTAGTAAGCTGGAAGCCATGATGTGCAGTGCAATAGGTGTGGTAAAGGATTGTTGTGCATGATACATGAATAGTGCTTTGAGTGTGCAGCAAAGAATGTGAGTTGCTGGTAATGCATAAAAGGAGCACATAAAGGTGCATCAAGTGCACAGTAGCTGTGAAAGGCAGATAATGAGTGTGGGAGGCACACAAAGGCAGTTTGAAGTGTAACAAGGTGCATTTAAGGTGCACAATAGAAGGCAGTTAAGGGGGATTCAAAGGTGCAGTAGAAATGTAAAAGGCACACAAAAGCACACCTAAGTGGTCAAAGGCATGCAAAAGCACACGAGAGTGCATGGAAGTGCACAAAAGCATGCTGTGCAAAGTGAATAGAAGTCATCCAAGAGGTGCACACAATTGCAAAAAATGCCATAGTATGAGCACACGGTGATAGGGAGCCATATCATCTCCTCCCAACTGAAATACTGATTGTCCTCAGGCAGCATATGATTGGTCAGTGCAAATTTTTCTTCACTCACATAAGCAGCAATCCTCTCCTTATCTATGTCTCACCACCATCTATCCTCAACAACTCTTCCAACACTCTATATCTGAACAATCCATGTCTTTGGCATTCACTCTGGCTCTCAGGCAGATGATTCTGGTGCTCGAAGAGACCCTCCCTGCTGCTGGGAGCAAGCAGGTGGTTATGCAAGCTTGGGGTGAAGAGTTCTGCAGTAAATTGGTGCGCTTTTTCCATTTCTGTAACTGGTGTGACTGGCTAAGAATGGCAGTGTGTAGAACATGTATAACAGTCATGCTGACATGGTCAAGAATGATGTGTAACTCAATGCACTCCTTGGAAAGGCACAAAGCACATTCAGTGGCATTTTGATTGAGGAGTGGCTTTTTTGGGGCAAAGAACTGATGCCTGAAATGCATAAGATGATCAAGGAGAAAGAAAGGTACACTGAATTTGAACGTAGGGTGCACAAACTTGTGGATTGGCTAGACATGCACTCTATGCACCCTGAAGCATGCCATGCACTCTTGATGGCTGAGTTGCAGGTGCCTGAAGTAAACTTGGAGCATCTGGAAGGTGAGTTCAGAGTGATCAATGAAGCAAGCGATATGGATACCACCAAAGTGCAAGAAGATGAAAGGCATGCATCATGCTGGTGTGCTCTTTACAGGCACTTTCAGCAGTGACCAATGTCAACATGGTGGGCAAAGTGACAGGTGAATCTTGGGAGAGCAGGGTGACAAGTGAAGGGGAGAGTGAACAAAGTAATGAGAGTGCCAGCATGGATGAAGGCACAAATGCATGCCCTGTGCACGTGACACAGCAATGAGCATATGTAGAAGTACCACCACTAGGTGGCATAGGTGCTACCTCCAATGCTAACAGTGGACCAGTAAGCTTTGTTTTGGTATGCTTCAGACTTACTAAATAGTTTTACATCGACTCTAGTGTAATGATTGTCACCACATGAGCAAGCCAAGCAGGTGCATCTCTAGTAATAGGAAGTGGTGCACTCCATGTGCAAAGGGGAAGTGAAAGTGTGAGTGGATGAACTGCATGCTCACGCAGCTGCACGCTACCACTAGGAATAGGAAAGCGACTATTGGGCAACATAGTATGTACTCTTATTCATCCTCCTGCCACTGCTCTTCTAACCAATTCCTGCCACAAGGTGCATTGCAAATCAACAAAGGGAATGAGAGCAATGTGGGGCTTGTCAGCCCCTCGAAAGAGCACACTTTAAAGTGCTGCAAGGTTGAGAATGCACCTCCCATGCCATTGCAAGAGTACCTGAGCCCATGCTGCCTTACAGTTTGACAAGCGAGTGCATGCAGCCAATCATCACACCAGACCAAGTTGGGAGACACCTCAGAGGACACCATCTATCAAGGCCAGGACATTGAAGTGCTTGACTTAGCACAGTGCCACTCAGTGGTTGCCATCTTGGGAGCTACTCATGATCACCTCAAAGAAGATGTGCAAAGGTTGCTGATTGAGCTGGAGTCACCAGAAGCTGGCTGTGCAGTGTAGAACAAGTGGAGGCAGAAGCAAAGGCAAAGCTGGCTGCAGCAGCATTGCATTTAGAGTTCCTCAAGTCGCTAGAATAGTTGTTCACTGTATAAAGCCCATGGCAGTTCCAGAATCAACTTGTTCCATTGCACCTTGAATAAATGTGTGATGTGCTCCAAAGTGCTGGAGTGTGTGCGCACACACAAATGTGCACATTTTGCACCAACCTGCATGCATGCTCTTGTGATTTTGTAAAATGGAAATTGTAAACACAGATAATATGTGTGAAGGATAAGAAATGAGATAGGCAATATTCAAACAAAAATGTCAAGTGCAAAAAAAATGCGCACCAGTGCAAAAACATGCAAATGCAAGGAAGTGTGGAAAAATTGCCCAACCATCACTTTCCTCCTCCCAACTGAAATATTGACTCTGTCCCAACAGTGAAAGTGTGAGAGATAAAAGGAAGCACACACCATAAAAAATTCTGAAAAAATGGGAAAGGCTCAGTAGATCATCATAGCTGGTAAGACCCATGGGTTGTGCAATCACAGAAGATGGGCAGATGTGACTTTGCAAATACAAAGGTAATATAAAAAAAAGAGAAAGAAATTAAAGTGTACACATAAAAAAATGAAATATCTGTAGCAGTGTGCATGGAGTGCTAATTGCATGCCTCCTTGGCATTTTCTTTATCCTCTGCACTATCTCCTTGTGTTTCTTCTTCGTCAACTATTTCTTCATCTTCTGTGTCTACTACCATCGACTCTTCCATCTCCATCAACTACTTTGTAGTAATACCAAGTGCAATGTTGGGAAGCACAATGGACTTGCATGTGTGGTATGGCACTAGGTGAAATGCAGCTATTGGCCTGTTGAATACCATTCCATTGAGTTCGCAAACAATATATGCACCGCCTTAATTGCATGAAACTATAATTAGAGAGCCAAGGTAATGCAGGTACATTTTGCAGTTAAGGCTCTTCTCAATTGCTGTGTTGTGCATAAGGACTAAGTCACCATGCTTGAAGTTGAAATCACAGGTGGTTTTTGAGTGCACTTTCTCAAAACAGAGCACTGCTTTGCACCTTTCTGCATAGACATGGGAATGAATGTGCGCTAAGTCTTCTGGTGGCTTTTGTAATGTGTGCACTCAGCACAGAAGATCTTTCCTCCCACATAGTTCATAGCTTGTTCAGCATCGCACATAGTCTGTGCACCATCATTCAGTTTGTGCACCTTTGTAGTGCACCCTTCATATAGCCACATTTGCATATCATTTGTGTTCCTCATCATATTGCCATGTTTCATCCCTTCATTTGCATCCTTCATCTTCATTTGTGCACTTTTGCAGTGGCCCTTCATATAGCCACATTTGTGCATCATTTGTGCCCCTTGTATATAGCTGCATTTTCCACACCATTTGTGCATTTTCCCACCAGTTGTGCTTGCATCCATTTGCATCACTAGCCTGTGCATCTGCCTTTCAGCACACTCTAGTGCTGTCCTTGTCCCACCAAACCTCCTGCTTTCACCTCCCTCATCATTGCACATTTTTCTGCACTGCGTGTTTTTGCCCCTTTGCATTGCACACTTTTTCACCATTGCGCATACCTTCCTTTTTGTGTACACAACTTAGTGTGCACATTGCAAACCATACCAGTCTCTTTGTAGTCTTTGCACCTTGAAAGATGATCCGAGGCCCTCTAAGCGAACCCCCTCACTCTGAGCTCACCTGCAGCTGTAGGTTCAGTGTTCACCCCTTCTGTTGAGACTCTTTACCAAGTACCAACTGAACACATCACCACACCCTATCCAGTGCAGAGCTCAACTATCTAGTTTACAAACAGAAAATGCTGGCAATAGTGCACGTGTTGAAGAAATGGTGAGTGGACCTTCTTGGCTCTTATATTGAAATATTTACAGATCACCAAACACTGTAAAATTTCAATTATCAAAAAGACCTATTGAAATGTTAAGCATGTTGGATGGAGTACCTGTCACACTATGAATACACCATCACTTACTTACCTGGCAAGGACAACCACTGTTGCTGACACACTCTCATGGCTATTAGAAAGCTGGCACAATGGACAAGACAGCACAAGGATAACTGCAGTTTTCTCGGTTGAGAGTGACCCCAAGTTCCTTGTGAGCATCAAAAATGGTTACAAAATTGACTCTTGGTGTGCCAGAATCCTAGACAATCTTAAGTGTGGCATGCTTGATGAAAAGCTGGGTATCTCATTCAAGAATGGACTCCTGTTTATTGGTTCTCAACTAGTCATACCCCAAGTACAAAACACTTTGCAAAAACCTTTTTTGATTAGCTGACAACCTTGGGCACTTTGGAGGTCTCAAATCCTATCTCTCACTCAGAAACAAATTCTATTGGCCACACATGAGGCATGATCTACTTAACACATATGTTCCTGCATGTGTTGATTGCCAAAGGAACAAATCACAGACTTCCCTACCACCAGGGCCCCTATACCCACTGCTGGTCCCTGACCAATGATTCAAATCAGTAGCAGTGGACTTTATTGGACCCCTACCAAAAGATGATGGTTTTGATGCCATTGTCACAATGATGGACAGGTTGGGCACCAATGTCCAGATCCTCCCCTGTAACACCAATATCACAGCTGAACAATTCATAGTCATTTTCTTCAACAGGTGGTACTGCAAAAATGGTTGCCCTAAGGAGATCATCAGTGACCCTGACAAGATATTTGTATCTAAATTCTGGAGAGCACTAATGAAACTCACTGGAATAAAGCACAAAATGTCAACATCACATCATCCAGAAACAGACAGATTATCTGAGTGCTCGAACAAAATGGTAATCCAGTGTTTGCATTTCCATGTCAAGAACAATCAAAAGGAATGGGCATGAGCACTATCAAAAGTCAGATTCGACATTATGAATATGGTAAAGAATGATTTCCCTACTCATCCCTCCCTTACTACTAATCCATGACATCATCATCACACCACCCAATGAATTATTTGAGAGTAACCAAGCAAAGGTGTTTGTTAAATCAATGGAAGAACAACTTCTGGAAGCTCAAGACTGCATGCTGGCTGCAAAAATTAGTCAAGCTCACCATGCAAACAAAGATCATGCAGAGGAAAACCCACTAAAGACAGGTGACAAAGACCTGCTGGCAACAGCACACTGGCATCAGAAGTACATGCAAAACAGAGATGGCAGATGCACCAAATTTATGCCAAGGTTTGATGGACCCTACAAAATCCTCAAAGCCTACCCAAAATTTTCCTTGTACAAATTGAAACTTCCCCATTATCCTGAGCACATCCATTATTCCACAGTTCAAACCTTTGGCTATTCGTGGAGAATGACAATGAGCTATTCTCTGGCTGGAAATCATCCCTGCCAAGCACGATCATCACCCCTGATGGCTCCATCAAATACTTCATTGAGCGCATTTTGGATTCATGGCCTCATGGCTGTTAGGGTGACATTCACTGTTCTGCTAGCTGGACCATGTGGGCTCTCCTACAAGAAGGCAGTGGGGCATGCATGCGTGATGGGGGGTTTTGATGGTTTTGATGCAAGGGGTTATTTTTAGATGAGTTGGCTGAAATAGGCTTTTCACACCACAAATGTGGATGGAATACCTAAGAGAACTCAACTGAGGTCCTCCAGTATATACTTTAAGTTTATATACTATGTTACACATATTGTACTATGTTGCTACTGATGTGCACATACATGCGCATACATATTGATGTGTGTAAATACAAAATTTTCATGCTGACAAATATAGCATTTGTAGGTGTTTGGTAGCATATTTTGATGTAATAAAATAAAATAAAATAGAATAAAAATAAAATATTATTATGTAATAGGCATGCTAGGAGACTGTTTTGTAACATTACCCCCCTTTTATGCCTCAACTTCCAGGTGAGAAAATATTGTATCTGTCCCCTCTGTGAAATTTTGGTAAGGCTAAAAATTCATCCCCTCATACACCATTCTAGCAATGTGATGCAGAGCATTTGGATTACGTTTAAAGAATTGGGTGATTGCATTACATGCTTGCTTACAATTTTCTTTGGGTTCCCATGAGTTATTTTCATCCACTTGATTAAGAACTCCAATTTATTTCATCGAAGACGTGAGTCCAAAACCTCTTTCACTACATATTCTGGAGCACCTTCTACCATTATTAGAGGTTGTGGAGTATTTTGTTGACCAGGAATAGTGGGTGGGTGGTAAGGGCATAAACAGGAAATGTTAATTTCAGAATCAATCTTGAATGATTGAGGTAATTTTAACACTACCGCATTGGGTGAAATTATTTTAGAAATCGGATATGGGCCAACTTGCTTCTCCATAAGCTTTCTTGAAGGTCATGGAATATTTAGATCCTTGGTACTTAGCCATACCAAGTCACCAACTTTGTACTCTGGAGCAACAGCTCGAGTACAATTTGTGTGTTGCATCATGTCATCACGTGCTTTCATTAATGCCACCTCTGCTTCCTCCTGCACCTTTTGCATTTTTGATACAAAGTCCTCCACTGACTGTACCTTGACTTCCCTTCAAGGTTCTACTCCCATTCTGGAATGATACCCATAATTAGCAAAGAAGGGTGACATGTGAGTAGCCAAATGGAATTTATTATTGTGAGAAAATTCAGCAATTGCCAACCATTCAGGCCAGTCAGTTTGTTGGTGGTTAACAAACATGCATAGGTACTGCTCCACCTCCTGATTCATTCTCTCTGTCTGCCCATCGGTTTGTGGGTGATATGCCATAGATAACTTGGTTTGAATCTCTAATATGTTATTTAACTCTTGCATAAATGCAGAAGCAAATTGTGATCCATGATCAGAGATAACCATATCAGGTAATCCATATAACCACCATACCTGATTTGGATAGAGGTACACCAAGCCCAACAATGAGGTCTCTGCAGTAGTAGGAATAATATGGACTTCCTTTGTGAAGCAGTCGCATACTACAAATATTGCATCATATCCTTGAGCTTCAGGTAATCCTGTGATAAAGTCCACAGATATATCTCGCCATGGCACTTTAGGTATAGGGTTCGGCATCAATTTCCTTGCAGGCTTTTCTGGAAATTTCTTCTCCCTCATGCATGTATCACATCCATCCACATACCCCAACACATACTTTGAAATTCTGGGCCACCAATAATTTCTCATCACCAACTCCAATGTCTTCCACCTTCCTGGATGTCCAGCAGCTGGCATATTATGATGTAACCATATGATCTTCCTTTGTAAATCTTGATCCTTTGGTACATATACCTTTCCTCTGAACAACACTAACCCTTTTTCTTCAACCCATTCATCTCCTTTAATATTACCTTTTTTCTCTCCCCTCAAAGCTTTCACAGCTTCCACTACTTCATCATCCATCTCTGAACATTGTCTAATTTTAGACAACATTTCTGTCTCTGATCTATCCACCAATAGATGCCCTTGATGCATAGCACAAATATAAAAGTATTCAGGTTTGAGTAGGGTAATATTTTTATTGTCCTCCTCCACCCCTCTTTTATGATCTGTATGTCTGGATAATGCATCTGCTTTCCTCATCAAGCTTCCCACTTTGTGGACTAAGTGAAAATCAAAATGCAATAGGAATAATGCCCAATGTGCTTGTCGATGGTTAAGCTTTTTAGCAGACATGAAGTACTGCAGATTTTGATGATCTGTCCAGGTTTCAATCTAATGTGTACATTCCTCCAAATAATGTCTCCATGCTTCCAATGCTCACATTATTCCCAACATCTCTTTATCATGCACATCATAGTTCCTTTCCACATTACTCAACCCTTGAGATGAATATGCACAAGGATGCCATTTGTCATCTTCACATAACATTGATAATACTGCTCCAGTAGCAAAGTCTGCTGCATCTGATTCCACTCGTAAGGGACACATGAAATCTACTGGGGCTAATATTGGCTCTTCCATGAACTTTCTCTTCAACTCCTCAAATGCTGTCTGCTGCTGTTCTCCCCATCTCCACACTACTCTCTTTCATGTAAAATTGTGTAAGAGTGTGGCAATTTTGGAAAAATTATGAACAAAGCGATGATAAAAATTGGCGAGTCTTAAGAAAGCCTGAACTTCCTTGATATGGGTGGGCACAAGCCAATCAACAATTGCCTGTACCTTAATAGGATCCATCTTGATTCCATCAGGACCAATCTTTAATTCCAAGCACTCAATCTCGCTTGCTCCAAACACAACTTCTCTGTTTTAACAAATAAATTATTCTCTGCCAATCTTCTCAACACCTCCTGCACTATTGCCTCATGGTTTTCTTCATCCTCCATGAATATCAAAATGTTGTCAATGAATATTATTACCATGCCTTTGTCTATTACATCCTTGAAAGTGTTGTTCATCATATTTTGGAAGGTTGGGGGACTATTGGTTATCCCAAAAAGCATGACAAGTGGCTCGAAGGATCCTCGACGTATGGCAAATGCAGCCTTCCACTCATCTCCTTTCTTTATTCATACATTGTTGTACCCCCAGCATAAATCCAATTTTGTAAAGATGTTGGCCTTTCCCACCTTGTCAATTATCTTTAAGATCAACAGCAAAGGGTATGCATTTTTCACTGTCCAGTCATTCAGATACCTATAATCTGTACACATCCTCTTCCTCTGATCCTTCTTCAGTACAAAAAATACTGGTGATATCTGTGGTGATTTTGAAGGTCATATGTATCCTTGCACAATTGTTTATTAAGGAATGCATCCACTTCTCCTTGTTCCTTCAGAGATAATGGGTAGACTTTTGACTTCTTTGGCACAAATCCCAGCTTCATCTCAATTGCATGATCCCATGGCTTTTGCACTGGCATCCACTCCGATTCCTTCTTCTGAAAAACTGACAAATATTTATGGTAGCCCTTTGGCACCCACTCCTCCACTGGCTTCTCCACTTTCACAGCATTTTTATTCCATGACTGTCCTCCATGAATTTCCCTAAAGGTTTGCTTCTGTTCTTCCTTACTGGTCATAATTGGAACTTTTCCATTTGGCATATCCTCATCCTCCACTTCCTCCATCGTAACAGAATACTTCCTTGGATGTTCTTTCTCTTTCTTTTCCTTCTTCTCCTTTTTTACTTTCCTCCAATACACATTACATTCTTTAGGACAACAAGTCATGTGTATCTTCCCAGTTTTCCAATCAATTTTTAGGTTATGTTTTCATAACCATGGACATCCAATTATTAGATAAGGTCCCACACCTCAAATATGGCTCATTCCTGATGATCCTGATACTTCAGTATCATCGTCACCTCCTTCTTAATAGTTCCTCCATGATTGAGCATACCGTCAATATTGTACACCTTTATAGGTTGTGGCAGTTTGCGTGTGCAAATACCAGTTCCAGTAATTAAGGATCAATTAATGAATAATCCGGTAGCACCACTATCAAGCAATGCCTTCACATTAATTGCTGCATGTGTGTCCACTGTCTTCAATCCTACTGTCAAGCTGATTTCAAATTATATCTGTGCAGAGTGAATCAAGAATTTAGGTGTCTTCGGAAAAAAGGCTGGGCATTTTTCCTCCTGATGACTTTCCAAATCTGGCATTCCCATACATCAATTTCGACACTGCCTGTTCCTGTCGATATTGCCGATCAAGATGCATTGCCCAATTATACCACTCATCCAACCTCTCCGGCATAGAAGGTAGTTGATAGATAGACTTGAATAATGAGGGATTTAATGCTGCCTTCAAAAATTCTACCAATGCAGCTTCTCTCATATTTGTCTGTGATGCTTCTGCCTTGAACTTCAAAATAAATTTGTCTGCAGTCAGAGAACCTTGGCACATGGTTTTTAATTTTGCATTAGCTGTCACCTTTGGATTAGGGTCTCCAAACTGTGCCTACAGTCTCTCCAAAAATTCCCTGAAGGTTGCAAACAGTTTATATCCCATGGCAATTTGATTAATAGCTTTATTTCTCCAGAACTGTGCTTTCTCTCCCTGGATGTATGAGAGAGCAAACATAATCCTAGATTTGGTCATATGAAACTTGGGCTTTCTCCCATGAATATACAACACTATAGAGCTGATGAAGGATTTTGTATTCTCCATGGTACTGTCAAAAATTTGCAGGGGTGCATATTTAGGTAAACACATTTTTCCACTCTCAGATCTCTCCTCTGCATGCACATCCTCCTGAGACATCCACTCTACCATCTCTTCCATCTCATCATCTTTATCTTCCACCATCTCTGCTTTTATTTCTGCTTGTTTGGGCTGTGATGCTGCTAATACTGATACTAACTGGGACATTTGTGCTGTAAGCACATCAATTTTGGCTTATAGAGCTGGCATAGGAACAGGATTGTGACCAGGATTCGAAGTTGATTGTTCTGTCATAATGGCATAAGCTGTGATGAGTCACTTTTTTGGCTTCAGAATTTTTTCACAAAATTTCAAGTCACATGATCCAGCAATTTGGGTACCAAACATGGCAAAACATGTGATTTCGGCTATTTGTCAACACTTGGGCACTTCAGATCAATAACCCTTCCAACAGTGCCTGATCTCAGGGTTATTACTGAATTCAGCTAGTAACTACCTAAAATAGTCATCCAAATAGAGTATAGTAAATCTCAATTAAACCAGATCTGATCAGTTGTCTGGTTGCAGCTGTCCTAATGACGGGCACTGCCTCTCAATCACTGGCAGTTGCAATGTAAGGCGAGGCCTGGTGTGGGCTTATAAAAGCAAGGGTAAATACATATATACAATTACTTTCGGCTCTTGCCAAAAGGATGAGTAAGCAGTTGTGGCACACTGAAACAATGACATATGTGCATGTAAGAGAAGGTGCACTGATAGAGTAGTTGAGTTCTTCTGTTAGGGCGACATCCACTGTTCTGCTAGCTGGACCGTGTAAGCTCTCCTACAAGAAGGTGGCGGGGCATGCACGCGTGATGGGGGGTTTTGATGGCTTTGATGTAAGGGGTTATTTTTAGATGAGTTGGTTGAAATAAGCTTTTCACACCACAAATGTGGATGGAATACCTAAAAGAACTCAACTGAGGTCCCCCATTATATATTTTAAGTTTATATACTATGTTACACATATTGTATGATGTTGCTACAGACGTGTGCATACATGCGCTGATGTGTTCAGTTGGTTCTCAGTGCAGAGTCTCAACAGAAGGGGTGAACACTAAACCTACAGCTGCAGGCATGCTCAGGGTAAGAGGGTTTGCTTAGAGGGCCTCGGATCGTCCTTCGGGGTGTGGAGACTACAAAGAGGCTAGTACAGTAGTTCTCAATGTGCACACTAGTTGTGTACGCTAAAGGGAAGATATGCACAATAGTAGAAAAGTGCACAACATGAAGGGGCAAAAACATGCAGTGCAGAAAAATGTGCAACAGGAGCGCAAAAGTGCGCAACAATGAGGGAGATGAAAGTGAGAGGTGTAGTGTTATGAGGACAGCACTGGGATGTGCTGTAAAGGCGACGCACAGGTTGGGGGCGCAAATTGGATGAGGGTGCAATGGGTGGAAAAATGTGCAAATGGTGTGCAAAACATGGTTTTACAAATAAGTGCACAAATGGTATGCAAATGTGGCTATACAAAGGGCACACTGTAAGAGTGCACAAACAAGTATGAAGAATGCAATGCAGGGACAAAATGACGAGGGGATGCAAATAAAATGCAAACATGGCTATATGAAGGGCGCACTACAAAGGCGCATGGACTGGATGTTGGTGCACAGACTATGTGCGACGCTGAATGAGCTATGAACTATGAGAGGAGGGAAAGATCCTCTGGATTCTCTATCTGTCTGCCTACTATGTACAAATGGCTTATGTGATAAAAATGGTAAAATAAAGTGTAAAAATAGAAAGTGCCATGCGCTACCCACAAGCACATCAATTCGCCCATCTAAACCCGACCACACTATGCTGCTGCCTCAGTCAATAAGATTTGTGCATGCTATATCCCAATACCCAACTGTTCTGGTGCAATGCACTATTTTTGGTGTGCTCTAGGTCCCATGCACTCTTTCCAATTAATCTGCTTTGGTGTTATGTGTTGCATGCTGCGCCTTAGTAATAATGATGTGATCAACCTATGCCAGTTACCAGATAAGGTGATACTGATTGGAAATGCAGAAGAACTATAAGGAGATGCTGTGTGAGGCCAAATAGCACCAAAGCACCAGGATTACATGAAAGCACCCAAGTGTGCACAGTCCAATGCCAAATAGGTGCAAAGCACCCAGATTATGTGAGAATGCACAGTTTGCTCATGTTGGAATTGCAGTGCACCTTGAATAAATGCACAAGTAAGCTGGAAGCCACGATGCACAGTGAAATTGGTGCAGTGGATTGTCATATGTGTGGTAGGGATTGTGGAATGAGTGCACAGCAGAGAATGTGAGTTGCAGGTAAAGCATAAAAGAAGTGTGCAAAGGCACACCAAGCATGCAATAACTGTGAAAGGCAGATAAGGAGTGTGGGGGGGGGGGGCGGTGGTGCACATGCAGGTGGTTTGAAGCATAACAGGGCACATTTAGGGTGCACAACAGGAGGCAGCCATGGGGGATCCAAAGGCGCAGTAGAAAAGTAAAAGGTGCACAAAAGCACACCTAAGCAGTCAAAGGCATGCAAAGGCACATGAAAGCACACTGCATAAAGTGTGCAGAAGCCATCTAGGAGGTGTGCACAATCACAAAAAATGCCGTAGTATGCACGCAGGGCGATAGGGAGCCATATCATCTCCTCCCAACTGAAGTACTGACTGTCCTCAGGCAGCATGTGATTGGTCAGTGCAAAATTTTCTTCACTCACATAAGCAGCCATCCTCTCCTTATCTATCTCTGACCATCATCTATTCTCAACAACTCTTTCCACAACCCATATCTACACAATCTGATGTCTTCAGCATTCACCTTAGCTCTCAGGCAAGCGATCCTGGCCCTCAATGAGACCCTCCCTGCTGCTGAGAGCGAGCAGATGACTATGCAAGCTTGGGATGAAAGGGTTTTGCAGCAAACTGATGCACTTTTCATGTTTCTATAACCGGTGTAGGCTGCTAAGGATGGGGGGCATGTAGAACATGTATAAAAGCTGAGCAGACACTGTTAAAGATGATGTGGAACTGGACATGCTCCACAGCACATTCAGTGGGATCCTGGTTGAAGAGTGGCTTACTTGGAGTGAGGAGCTGATGCCAGATATGTGTAAGATGATTGAGGAGAAGGAGTGGTTTGCAGAATTTGAGCGTAGGGCACACGAACTGGCAGGTCAGCTGGAAGCATGCAAGGTGTGCCATGCACTCTTGACAGCTGAATTGCAGGTGCCTGAGGTCAACTTGGAGCAGTTGGAAGGTGAGTTCAGGGCAATTGATGAAGAAAGCAATATAGATACCACCGAAGTGCAGGAAGACAAAAAGGCATGCATCGCACTGGTGCACTCTTTGCGCGTGCTTTCTGGAGTGACTGATGTTGAGGTAGTAGGCAAAGGGACAGGGGAATCTTGGGAGAGTGGGGTGACAAGCGAAGGGGTGAGTGAGCTGAGCAATGAGAGTGCTAGTGCAGATGAAAGCACAAGTGTGTGCCCAGTGCATGCAATGCAGCAATGTGTGTACATCAAAGTACCACCACTGAGTGGCATTGGCACTACATCTGATGCTAATAGCGGACCAGTAAGTTTCTTTTGATATGCTTTAGACTCACTAAATGGCTTCCCTCCTACTCTAGTGTAATAACTGCCGCCGCATGGGCCAGCCAGCTACATGTGTCTCTGCTAATGGAAAGTGGTGTGCTCTGTGTGCAAAGCGTAAGTGAAAGTGTGAGTGGATGAAGCACATTCTTGCACAGCTGCGTGCCACCTCTAGAGGTAGGAAAGCTGCTGCTGGGCGCCCTGGTATGTACTTTTTCTCATCCTCCTTCCACACTTCGCTAACTATGCCAAACTAAACAGCTTCCCTCCTACTCTAGTGTAATAACTGCTGCTGCATGGGCCAGCCAGCTAGGTGCATCTCTGTTAATGGAAAGCGGTGCTCTCTGTGCGCAAGGGGTAAGCGAAAGTGTGAGTAGATGAAGTGCACCTTCACACAGCTGTGTGCCACCTCTAGAGGTAGGAAATCAGCTGCTGGGCACCCTGGTATGTACTTTTTCTCATCCTCCTTCCACACTTTGCTAACTATACCAAAGGCACATTGCAAACTGACAAGGGCAATAAGAGCGATGTGGGGCTTGTCAGCCTCTTGAAAGAGCACACATCGAAGCACCACAAAGTTGAGAATGCACCCCCCATGCCATCACAAGTGCACCCAAGGCCACACCACCTTACCATTTGACAAGCAAGCACACACACTCAATCCTTGTGCCAGACCAGGTCAGGAAACACCTTGGGGGACACAGTCTATCAAGGCCAAGACATTGAAGTGCTCGACTTAGTGCAATGCCACTCGGTGGTCACTGTCTTGGGTGCCATGCATGATTGCCTTAAAGAGGATGCCCAAAGGTCACTGGTCGAGTTGGAAGTCACCAAGAGCTGGTTGTGCAGTGCAGAGCAAGTGGAGGCAGACGCGAAGGCAAAACTGGATGCGGCTATAGAGCGCTTGGAGTTCCTGGAGTCGATCGAGTAGCCACTTGCCTGTGTAAACCAATAGATAGTCCATAAATCAATTTCTTTGTTGCGCCTGTGATAAACACATGATGTGCCCCAAAGCAGTGCAATGCATGCACAAAAGTGCACTGGAGCGCATGGAGCACACAGGAGTGCATGGGAGCACAATGGAGCACAATGGAGCATACTGGAGCACAATGGAGCACAATGGAGTGCACGGGAGTGCACTGGAGTGCATGGGAGTGCAGAAAGTAGACAAAGGCACATGAAAGTGGACAAAGGTGCACAGAAGCACACTTGGGCATGCAAAAGTGCATGAAGGTGCACAAACGCGTGCTGTGCACAGTGAGTAGAAGATGTCCAAGTGGTGTGCACAATTGCAAAAAATGCTGTAGTACAAGTGCAGGGTGATAGGGAGCCATATCATCTCCTCCCAACTGAAATACTGACTGTCCTCAGGCAGCATCCTTGTCAGCTATTGAAGTGTGAAACGTGAGCACCAAGAGAGTGGGTGAGTGGTAGAAGTGAATGTTTGGGATATTTGAAGAGGCCAAGTAAAGTGCACAAAAATATGCAAAGCAAAGTGTGCAAGTGCAAACAAAATGCAGAAAAATTGTCCAACCATCACTTTCCTCCTCTCAACTGAAATTTTGACTCTGTCCAAACAGTGAAAGTATGAGAGATAAAAGAACGTGTATGCCGTATGACAAATTGTATAAAAATGTGAAATATTCATAGCGGTGCATGCAGAGCACTAACTGTGCACCTCATCAGCACTTTCTTTATCCTTGGCACTATCTCCTTGCACTTCTTTTTCGTCAACTGCTTTTTCGTCTTCTGTCCACTACTATGGACTCTTTCATCTCTCTCAACCACATTGTGGTAATATTGAGCGCTATGTCAGGAAGTGCAATGGACTTGTGCATGCAGTATGGCACTAAGTGAAATGTGGCTATTGTATAGCACCGCCAAAAGCACTCAAGCAAAGTGGATCACGTCATGTAAAAGCACTTGTGTGCAATGTTGTTGTGGCTGGCGTGCAATATCGGTAAGCATCTGGACTGCCAAATAACAAGCTGGTGAGTGCCATGCACATTGCGCTTCCATAACCACTCCTTGTGTTTGAAAAATGCACTTGCATAGTGCACGAGTGCACCATACTCAGAATCCATGAAATTGTTAGGGTGCATTAGAGTATCCATCCAAATCCACACCAAATCTAACTTCTCATCCTCTGCATCTGCTGCTGCACTTTTCAGAACTTGGCTATAGTCGTTGTCATAAATAACCGCAGGGTTGCGCACATTTTCCACTTTTGTGCTCAGCTCTGGCTGCGTTAGCATGAATACCTGCACATCAAAGGACTGTGAAACAGGATGTATCGCATGCATAAAGCCATGTAGCACATCAATCCAATCCTCAAATTCTTCATTGTCTTCTTCTTTTAAGTCTTCTGGAGTAAACGGTGGTGGGTTTGGTAAAAGCGCAAAAAGTGCAACTAGCGGATCACCCATAATGGTGCACCCAATGCAGAATTTGTTTGGGACAGGCACAATGACTGGTTTGACCTCTCGAGCAACCGATTTATACTTCTTCTTGGTTACTATGCCTGTTTGCAGCATGCACACCCCTAAATCAATATAAGTTGCATGTGCATGTGCACTTTTTGGAAACATGGCTAAAATAAGAACCATAGGGTCGATAGAATTTAAGAGTGCCTGTGCATTACTGTTGGTACATTGGGATAAGTAGAGCTGAGAGATAAGAGAGGTCAGTGGAATGGAAGCAGAAAATGGAATAAGCACAAATGCAGAAACATCACAAGCTTGGGTATCAGAGTTGAATGTTATGATAGTGGCTGCTTCTCCTTGGTCTGTGACAATAGGAAGAGGCACTTCAATTGCTGCATTAACTGGAGGTGTCGCATTAAGCACTTTATCATCTGCAAAAGGCATGTGCACTTCGCAATGTGCAAATGGCATAATGCTCACAAGGTTGGTAGCTACCACTTCTGCACTGGTAGCTGCAATACTTTGGGGCGACTTGTTCTCTATGGGGCTGTCTGAGATCGGGCAAAAGTGAAAGGAGCTCTTCATGCAAAACTGTAGCAGAGGGCGCCTTTATGGTGTGCGTGTATGCATCATTCACAATCTGTGGATTCTGGATAGGAACAACTGTGCGATATGATGGCTCTTTGCCTTTGGAAGTGTTAACTGGAGTGTCTGGTTTATCTGCTGCTGTGGGGATAAAACGCACTTCAGGAATGTTGCAATAGGGATGTATGGGTGTCTCATCAGGCGCTTCAGTTGCGCTCGCAGCAGGTTGCAAAGCTGGTGACTTGATACTGTCAGCAGGTGCAATGTCTGTGGTTGTAGAATGCACACTCTCTTGATTGGATGTATTGCACAGTGTGCACCACAGAATTTCAATGCCATCAAAGACTTGCCACTTCTGAAGCGCCATCAACTCCCATTCAAGCACATCAATGCACTCTTCCTTCGTTAGTTGTGCATTTGATGCACTTTGCATATACTCTGCTGCAGGAGCTGAAGTGGCAATGCACATTGACTATAAAGGTGCTGCTGGAGCTGGACAAGGTGCCATATTGTAGATGAGTTGCAAATTGGTATTAGATGAAAGCTGACAGTGGCTATCTGCCCTGGGTTGCGCTTGTGCCATTCCTTGATGTGCTCGCCCAAGAAGTTGCCTGGAATAGAACATAGCATGAATGTGCCACCTGGGAGTATGATGCGCCCTTCCGCATTTTGCCTACATTTTCCTTTGCTAATAAGGCGCTCAATTGAAGTGCACTCAGAGATATAATACCCTGTTTGGCCACAGCCATTGCAAGTGTCGCTGTTTGAATGAGGCACACCATTTCTGCCATCTCTGCATGATGTGCACAACACAGTAACTATCGTCTGTGTCATGCACTCGAATAGGACTGAGATGTCTTCTGCTTTGACTGTGGGCATGCTAGGTTGTGGCTGGGGAATGGGTGCGCTGGGTGCTGAGTAGGGCGCATACATATCAGGGTTTTGTGCTGTGAGCCCAGTAAGTGGTTGGAAATAGCATGCTGGGCCTTCAAAGATAAAGTCGATCACATCGCATATTGCATCTAATGAGTATGGCACATTTGCAGGCTGATTTGGTACCACAATCACAAGGCGGCTCAAAATGTGCTCAAGCTGGGCTGGTCGAAACACCCTAACAAACATGCGGCTTTGGTCATAGTGCACCAATATGCCTTGTGCAACTAATTATTTGCTGATGTTGAAAAATGCACGATAATAGCACACCATTTCTTCTGCAGTTATGAGGCCAATGCATGCAGTCTTGCCAATAGGCTTGTCTAGGTCACTAATACTCCATTTACTGCCATCCCTGGAACCGTGATAAAACTTGAGGACTGCATCTTTGAATGCGCCATAGTTGCGCATCATGCTATACTCCAGTAGCAGTTTCCAAGTGTCTGCAGTGTCGCTGTCCAAATAGTGCACAGTGTGGAACTTCTTATCAGTCTCATCAGTGACATTACAATTGTGGAGAAGTTGCGCAAGCTCCTCAAAGTATTTCTGGAGTTTGCATGGTTTTGCAGGGTCAAAACGTGGCACATTTTGGTTAGATGCAGATGGCATGTGCATGGTAGCCATTGTAGGTGAAATAAGGTGTGTAGAGTCAAGATCTGGTAAAAGTGCAGCAAAATGTGAAGGCAGGAAAGAATGCGGCGATGCGGATGGAGTTAGGGTAGGTAGAGATGATTCAGGTGAAGGTGGAGGTAAAGACAGCGTGGACAAGTGATGCATGTTGTTTAGGAAGAGTGATTCAAATACTGGTATTTCCCCAAGCTGGAATGCAGTTGCTAACAGCTTGGAATGGAGAGTGCAAAGGTGGTTAATGTTGAAGTGAAGGGCAAGCTGATGGAGGTCTAAATAAGGTCTGATAAACAGAAACCCCTCGCAGTGGGCTCCAGAAATGATGTGTTCAGTTGGTACTCAGTGCAGAGTCTCAACGGAAGGGGTGAACACTAAATCTACAGCTGCAGGCATGCTTGGGGTGAGTAGGTTCACTTAGAGGGCCTCAGATCATCCTTCTGGGTGTGGAGACTACAAAGATGCTGGTACAGCAGTTTTCAATGTGCACACTAGTTGTGTACGCTAAAGAAAAGATATGTGCAATAGCAGAAAAGTGCGCAATGTGAAGCGGCAAAAATGTGCAGTGCAGAAAAATGTGCAATGGGAGTGCAAAAGTGTACAACAATGAGGGAGATGAAAGCGAGAGGTGTAGTGTTATGAGAACAGCACTGGGATGTGCTGTAAAGGCGATGCACAGGTTGGGGGCGCAAACAGGATAAGGGTGCAATGGGCAGAAAAAGGCACAAATGGTGCACAAAATGCGGTTTTACAAATAAATGAACAAATGCAGCTATACAAAGGGCACACTGTAAGAGTGCACAAACGAGGATGAAGAATGTAATGCAGGGACAAAATGCAGCAATACAATGAGGGGATGCAAACGAAATGCAAATGCAGCTATATGAAGGGCACACTACAAAGGCACATGGACTGGATGCTGGTGCACAGACTATGTATTATGCTGAATGAGCTATGAACTATGAGGGGAGGGAAAGATTCTCTGGATTCTCTATCTGTCTGCCTACTATGTACAAATGGCTTATGTGATAAAAATGGTAAAATAAAGTGTAAAAATAGAAAGTGCCATGCGCTACCCACAAGCACATCCATTTGCCCATCTAAACCCAACTGCACTATGCTGCTGCCTCAGTCAATAAGATTTGCACACGCTATAGCCCAATACCCAACTGTTCTGGTGCAATGCACTATTTTTGGTGTGCTCTAGGTCTCATGCACTCTTTCCAATTAATCTGCTTCAGTATTATGTGTTGCATATTGCGCCTTAGTAATAATGGCATGATTGACCTGTGCTGGTTACCAGATAAGGCAATGCCAATTGGAAATGTGGAAGAACTATAAGGAGATGCTGTGAAAGGCCAAATACTGCCAAAGTGCCAGGATTACGTGAAAGCACCCAAGTGTGCACAGTCCAATGCCAAATAGGTACAAAGCGCCCCAGTTATGTAAGAATGTGCAGTTTGCTCATGTTGGAATCATGGTGCACCTCAAGTAAATGTGCCAGTAAGATGGAAGCCACGATGTGCAGCGCAACTGCTGTGGTGGATTGTTGTGTGTGTGATAGGGATTGTGCAATGAGTGTGCAGTAGAGAATGTGAGTTGCAGGTAAAGCATAAAAGGAGCATAAAAGGAGCATGCAAAGGCACATCAAGCATGCAATAAAGGTGAAAGGCAGGTAAGGAGTGTGGGGGGGGCCACGTGGAGGCAGTCTGAAGCACAACAGGGCGCATTTAGGGTGCATGACTGCAGGCAGCTATGGGGAACCAAAAGCACAGTAGAAATGTAAAAGATGCACAAAAGTGCACCTAAGCAGTCAAAGACACACAAAAGCACATGGAAGCATGCAAAGGCACATGAAAGCACATGAAGGCATGCAAAAGCACGCTGCACAATGTGTGTGGAAGCCATCTAGGAGATGCGCACCATCGCAAAAAATGTTGTAGTATGTGCACAGGGAAATAGGGAGCCATATCATCTCCTCCCAACTGAAGTACTGACTGTCCTCAGGCAGCATGCAATTGGTCAGTGCAAAATTTTCTTTGCTGACATAAGTGGCCATCCTCTCCTTATCTATCTCTGACCACCATCTATCCTCTACAACTCTTTCAACAACCCATCTCTACCCGATCCGATGGTCTCAGTATTTACCTTAGCCTTCAGACAAATGATCCTGGCCCTCAATGAGACCCTCCCTGCTGCTGGGAGCGAGCAGATGACAATGCAAGCTTGGGGTGAAGGGTTTTGTAGTCAACTGGTGCGCTTTTTGTTTTGCTATACCCAGCGCAGGTTGCTAAGGGTCAGGGCATGTAGAACATGTATAAAAGCCATGCGGACACTGTTAAAGATGATGCAGAACTCAACGTGCTCCTCGCGAAGGTGCACAGCACATTCAGTGGGATCATGGTGGAGGAGTGGCTTACTTGGGGTGAGGAGCTGATGCCTGATATGCATAAGATGATTGAGGAGAAAGAGCGGTCTGAGGAATTTGAGCGTAGGGCACACAAGCTGGTGGGGCGGCTGGAAGTGCACGCCGCATGCTCTTGACCACTGAATTGCAGGTGCCCAAAGTTAACTTGAGGCATCTGGAAGGTGAGTTTAGGGCGATTGAAGAGACAAGCGATATAGATACTACCAAAGCGCAGGAGGATGAAAAGGCATGTGTCATGCTGGTGCACTCTCTGCATGCACTTTCTGGAGCGACCGATACTGAGGTTGAAGGTGAAGGAACTGGGGAGTCTTGGGAGAGTGGGGTGACAAGCAAAGGGGAGAGTGAGCAGAGCAATGAGAGTGCTAGTGCAGACAAAGGCGCAAGTATGCACCCAATGTGTGCAATGCAGCAATGTGCATATGTCGAAGTACCACCACTGAGTGGCATTGGTGCTACCTCTGATGCTAATAGCAGACCAGTAAGTTTCTTTGGATATGCTTCAAACTCACTAAATGGTTTCCCTTTCTACTCTAGTGTGATAACTGCCACCACATGGGCCAACCAGCTAGGTGCATCCCTGTCAATGGAAAGCAGTGTGCTCTGTGCGCAAAGGGTAAGAGAAAGTGCAAATGGATGAAGCGCACCCTCGCACAGCTGCGCACAACTTCTAGAGGCAGGAAAGCAGCTACTGGGCACCCTGGTGTGTCTTTTTCTTGTCCTCCTTCCACACTATGCTAACTATTCCAAAGGTGCATTGCAAATCGACAAGGGCAATGAGAGCAATGCGGGGCTCATCAGCCCCTCGAAAGAGTGCACACCAAAGTGCCACAAAGTCGAAAACACACCCCCTTCCCTGTCGCAAGTGTGCCCAAGGCCACACTGCCTTACCATTTACCAGGCCAGTGTGCACACACAATCCTCGTGCCAAACCAGATCGGAAAACACCTCAGGGGATGCAGTCTACCAAGGCCAGACGTCGAGGCACTCGACTTAGCACAATGCCACTCAGTGGTCACAGTCTTGGGTGCCACGCATGATTGCCTTAGAGAAGACATTCAAAGGTCGCTCATCGAGTTAGAAGTCACCAAGAGCCGGTTGCACAGGGTGGAGCAAGTGGAGGCAGACACAAAGGAGTGTGGAAGAATCATCCAACCATCACTTTCCTCCTCCCAACTGAGATATTGACCATGTCCAAATGATAAAAGAGTAAGAGATAAAATGAAGTGCACGCCATATGACAAAGTCTAAAAAAATGGAAAAGGCTCAATAGATCATCATGGCTGGTAAAACCCATGGGTTGCACAATCACAGAATGCGTCCAGATGCAACTTTGCAAATAGGAAAAAGGTAATGTAAAAAAATGAAAGAAAGCAAAGCTTACATGTAAAAAGGTGAAATATCCATAGTGGTGTGCGCGGAGCACTAGTTGCATGCCTCATTGGCACTTTCTTCATCCTCAGCACTATCTCCTTGCACTTCTTCTTCATCAACTGCTTCTTCATCTTCTGTGTCCACTATTATGGACTCTTCCATCTCTCTCAACTGCGTGGTGGTGATATCAAGCGCTATGTCAGGAAGCGCAATGGACTTGCGTGCATGGTATGGCAGTAGGCAGAACATGGCTACTGGCCTGTCAAATACCATCCCATTAAGCTCGCAAATGATATATGCGCTGCCTTGATTGCACGACACTATAACTAGGGGACCAAGGTAATGCGTGCACATTTTATGGTTAAGGCTCTTCTCGATCACTGTATTGTGCATAAGGACTAAATCACCACACTGGAAGTCAAAATTGCAGATGGTTTTTGAGTGCACTTTCTTGAAATGGAGCGCTGCTTTGCACCTTTCTGCATAGATGCAGGAATGGATGTGCACTAAGTCTTCTGGATGCTTTTGTAATGCATGTGCATGCCATGTGATCAAGTCTGTAGTGGAGAGTATAGAATCTGGGGGTGGGTTAAGGTATGTCGCTTCAATGATATCGAGAGGGATTAGAGGCTGTGCGCCTGTCACAATGAAGTATGGCAAAATGCCAAGGCACTTCTGAACTGTGATGTGCTCCACCCAAAAGACTGAGTACAGTGCACTGAACCATTTTGACTCTACTCCATCTGCGGCTTTGATAAGTGCTTGATGCACATTGAAATGTGCACACTCAACTATTCCATTAGCACACGAGTTATAGCCAGATATGCGGATGTGATTGATATGGTAGCACTTACTGAGATAGGCTAGCACTTTGATGAATGGCTTGCCATTATCAGTGACTATCTCATACAATGTGCCCCATCTGCAGATGAGGTCTTGAAACATCCAATTGCCAAGTGTGCTCACATTTTCTTTAGGAAGCCCACAGAATTCTGGCCAAGTCACAAGCAAGCAACACCCTTGGATGATATAGCACTGCCCTGCTGATACTGGTAAGTGCATTGTATCAATATAAACTTTACTGAAGAGAGGCGCAGGCATTGCAATGACTGGTGGTATTAGAACCTTCTGCATTTGCTGGATCTGGCAAATATGACAAGTGCACATGAACCAAACAATGTCGTCCATAACGTGCAGCCACCAAAAGCACTCGAGCAATGCGGAGCACATCGCATAAAAGTGCTTGTGTCCAATGTTGTCATGGATGGCATGCAATATCAGTAAGCATCTAGACTGCCAAATAACAAGGTGATGAGTGCCATGCGCATTGCGCCTCCATAGGCGTGTCTTGTCTTTGAAAAATGCACTTGTGTAGCACACGAGCACGCTGTACTCAGAATCTGTGAAGTCACTAGGGCACGTTAGGGTATCCATCCAAATCCACACCAAATCTAACTTCTCATCCTCTGCATCTGTGGTTGCGCTCCTTGGAACTTGGCTATAAACGTCATCATAAATAAGCGCACTATTGTGCGCATTTTGCGCATTTGCACTTGGCTCTGGCTGCATTAGCACGAGTGCTTGTGCATCAAAGGACTGTGAAATGGGATGTATCGCATGCATAAAGCCATGTAGTGCATCACTCCAATCCTCAAACTCTTCATCCTCTTCTCCTTTTAAGTCCTCTGGCTGCTTTGGCCGATGTGAAAGCCCATCTGGACCATGCACCACTCCCCTAACGTGTACGAGTGTAAAGTGGAATGTAAGGATTGAGACAATCCACTGGTTAATGCTAGCGGATGGTTGGATATTGGGGTTTTGTAGCATGCCCTTGATATAGTGTGTGTCAGTCTCCACAATTAAGTTGCACACACCTATAATATAAAGGCGCAAACTGTGCAGTGCACAGTAAAGCCCATAGATCTCTAGCTTCAGTTGCGAAAAGCATGCTTCTCTGTCATTGAGCGTAATTGAGCTGAACTGGTTGTAAATGCACATTTTTGCATCTGCGCTCTTTTGCTGGCAAAGGTAAAAGCCGACCACTATCTGGGAAGTGTCGACCACAAGGATAACAGGAAGTTCTGAGGAGTAATTGATCAGTTGTAGTGCAGGACACTCTAGTACCACTTGCTTGATGTCATTTTGCACCACTATCTGCTCTGGGCCCCATTCAAATGGAGCATCCTTGTGTGTAAGCCTTGTGAGCATGTTAACACAGTGCACATAATTGCAGATATAAATGCACATTAAACTGACTGTTCCCAAGAATGCGCGCACTTCCGAAAGCATGTGGCATGTGCCCCAATTGCGGATAACATCTACCTTGTTGCATTCGGGTTTTCTACCTTCTGGTATGCAGTAATGGCCAAGGATGATGAAGTTCTTAGTGCACAGTGTGGATTTTGTCCCAGAGAAAGTCCTGCCACTATATTTCATGTGCTGCATAATGTGGTTCACATTCTGGAAGTGCTCCCACACAAAGCGCCTTATGCCAGGGTTTGCAGTGAGCGCTTCACACGATCCATCTGGTAAAATGTAGCGCTTCGAAGGCCCCTTGACTGGGACATCGTCGATATAGGGAACGGTGTAATCCAGAATCTCTGGCTGCAGAATATAGCACACATCATCATGGAAGATTGGTACTGAGTTTGTCCAACCCATTGGCAATGTAACGAGGCGCATTGTGCCATACAGCATCTGGAATGTCATAAGGTCACGTGACGATTCTTTAATTAAGTGCTCGTCATATCCCACATATAGATCAAGGACGGCGCTGCATGCGCACCCCGCAAACTGCTCTGCGAGGTGCTCAGGTGTAGGGGTGATGCCGGAGTGTTTAATGGTAACGTGATTAAGTGGCTTGAGGCTATGTATGATGCACAGCACTTTCCCATCTTTCTTGAGTGTGCAGAACCAGCATGATCTATATGCTGAATTTGACCACTCATAAACACCTGAGTCTATCTTCCAGATAATAGCGCAAACTTCGTCATATATGCCTGGAGGAATGGGGATGTTGCGCTCTATCCAAGGGGTGTGCGGAATAACTGGGATTTCTACTGGGGGGAAGAATGCGGTCTTGAAGCTGCTGCACTCCTCATCGCTCCATGCAAAGGCTTTGTTCTGCAAAGACATCAAGTGGTGCAAAACCCTCATCTCCTCTGGTAATAAGAAATCGGTGTGGCGCTTTTGGAGTGCCTCCATGCGCTCTTCGGTATAGCGCCCAGTCGGGGTAAATGGTGGTGGGTTTGGTAAAAGTGCAGGAAGTGCCGCCAGCAGATCGCCTATAATGTTGCGCTCGATGTGGAATTCGTTTGGGATGGGCACAATAACTGGTTTGACTTTTCTAGCAACTGGTTTATATTTCTTCTTGGTTACTATGCCCTTTTGTGGTGCATGTGCCGCTAAATTGATAAAAGTTGTGCACACATGTGCGCTTTCTGAAAACGCGGCTGGAATAAATGCCGCAGTGTCAATCGAGTTTAAGAGTGCCTGCGCATGACTGTTGGTACACTGAGATAGGTAGAGGTGAGAGATAATAGAGGTCGAAGGAATGGAAGCGGAAAATGGAATAAGCGCAAATGTGGAAATGCCACAAGATTGGGTATCAGAGTCGAATGTTATAATAGTGGCAGCTTCTCCTTGGTCTGCGATCAATTCCTCGAAGCCTGGCAAAAATTTCTTTGTGGGTTATGCTGAATAGCAAAGTGCGGTATTGCTGGAGCTGGTAAGAAGTGATGTGGTTTTCCTCTAGGCTTTGTTGGAATGGTGGAGATGGCACCTGTGTTCGGATCACAGATCATAATCGTTTGCGCCTCGTCTGCAAAGTTGTGCATGACGGAGCGCATTAACATGTTGAAGGGGCACCCTAACAGAATATCATAAGCAGGTGAACAGATAACGTGAACTTGCACATAGACAATGATGTCTCCAATGTGCGTGGAAATGTTGTGTGTAAGCCCAAGTGACTCATCTACCTCTCCATTGGCTGATTGCATGTATAAATGAATGCATGGGTCATACTGAAGCCCAAGACAATGGCAGACCGCTTCTGACATTGCAATAATTTGCGAACCTGGATCTAAGATAGCTTCAAAGTATTCTTGGTTGTCAATCAGTAAATCAATGGAACGAAGCGCATGTGACTCCTTTGCAACCTTCAAAATGTCCGGGTTTTCAATTTTGCCTGGCTGGAGATGGGTGAGGTACTATTCAAATGGATCCTGCAAAACAATAGGAAGCAGTGCTGCAATTGCCACACTAACTGGAGGTGTCACATTAAGCACTTTATTTTCTGCAAAAGGTGTGCATGCATCGCAGTGTGCAAATGGCATAATGCTCGCAAGGTTGGTAGCTACCACTTCTGCGCTGGTAGCTGCAATGCACTTTGGGGTAACTTGTTCTCTATGGCACTGTCTGAGATCGGGTGAAATGGATAGGAGCTCTTCATACGAAACTGTAATGGAGGGCGCCTTCATGGTGCGCACATATACGTCATCAACAATCTGTGGGTTCTGGATGGGAACAACAGTGCAGTATGATGGCTCTTTGCCTTTGGAAGTGTTAGCTGGTACATACATATCGGGGTTTTGCATTGTGAGCCCAGTAAGTGGCTGGAAATAGCACACTGGCCTTCAAAGATAAAGTCGATTGCATCGTGTATTGCATCTAATGAGTATGGCACATTTGCAGGCTGATTCAGTACCGCAATCGCAAGGTGGCTCAAAATGCACTCTAGCTGGTCTGGTCAAAACACCCTAATGAACATGCAGCTTTGGTCGTAGCATGCCAATATGCCTTGTGCAACTAAGTATTTGCTAATGTTGAAAAATGCACGATAATAGTGCGCAATCTCTTCTGCAGTTACAAGGCCAATGTGTGCAGTGATACAGCTCCCTATCACCCTGCGCGCATACTACGGCATTTTTTGCGATTGTGTGCACCTCCTAGATGGCTTCCGCACACTTTGCGCAGCGCGCTTTTGCGCACCTTCATGCGCTTTCATGCGCCTTTGCATGCTTCCATGCGCTTTTGTGCGCCTTTGACCGTTTAGGTGCACCTTTGTGCGCCTTTTGCATTTCTACTGCACTTTTGTTTCCCCATAGCTGCCAATCATTGTGCGCCCTAAATGCGCCTCATTGCACTTCAAGCCGCCTCCGTGTGCCCCCCCCCCCCCCCACGCTCCTTATCTGCCTTCTACATTTATTGCGCACTCCTTTTACACTTTACCTGCAACTCACATTCCCTGCTGCACACTCTTTGCACAATCTCTATCACACACAACAATCCACCGCACCGGTGCGCTGCGCATCGCAGCTCCCATCTTACTGGCACATCTACTTGAGGCACACCACGATTTCGGCACAAGTGAACTGCGCATTCTTACATAACTGGGCCGCTTTGTGCCTATTTGGCATTGGACTGTGCGCACTTGGGCGCTTTCACGTAATCCAGGCGCTTTGGCAGTATTTGGCCTCACACAGCATTTCCTTTTAGTGTTCTTCCACATTTCCAATCGGCATCGCCTTATCTGGTAACCGGCACAGGTCAATCATGCCATTATTACTAAGGCTCAGCACGCGACATATAACACCGAAGTGGATTAATTGGGAAGAGCACACAAGACTTAGCGCGCACCAATAATAGCGCATTGCACTGGAACAGTTGGATATTGAGCTATAGGTGCGCAAATCTTATTGGCTGAGGCAGCGGCATAGTGCGGTCTGGTTTAGATGGGCGAATGGATGCGCTTGTGGGTAGCGCATGGCGCTTCCTATTTTTATACTTTATTTCACCATTTTATCACATAAGCCATTTGTACATAGTAGTGGACAGATAGAGAATCCAGAGGATCTTTCCCCCCCCCCCCCTCATAGTTCATAGCTCAGTCAGCGTCGCACATAGTCTGTGCACCAGCGTCCAGTCCGTGTGCCTTCGTAGTGCGCCCTTCGTATAGCCGTGTTTGCATTATCATTTGCGTCCCCTCATCATATTGTTGCATTTCATCCCTTGCGTTGCATCCTTCGTCCTTGTCTGTGCACTATTGTAGTGTGCCCTTCATATAGCCGCATTTGCGCACCGTTTGCGCACCTTTTTGCATAGCCGTGTTTTGCACACCGTCTGCGCCTTTTTCCGCTCCTTGCGCTTTCACTCTGTTTGCACCCCCAAACTGTGCACCACCTTCACAGTACATCCCAGTGTCGTCTTTGTCCTGTTACACCTCCTGCCTTCATCATCCTCATCGTTGCGCACTTTTGCGCTCTCGTTGCGCATTTTTTCCGCACTGCACGTTTTTGCCTCTTTGCATTGCGCACTTTTCTGCCGCTGTGCATATCTCCCCTTTCATGTACACTACTAGTGCGCACATTGAAAATCACTGTACCAGCCTCTCTATAGTCTCCGCGCCCTGAAGGACGATCCGAGGCCCTCTAAGCGAACTCCCCCCTCACCCCGAGCATGCCTGCAGTTGTAGGTTAAGTGTTCACCCCTTCTGTTGAGACTCTGCACTGACTACCAACTGAACTCATCAGCGGTCTCACCAATAAGCTTGTCTAGGTCACTAATACTCCATTTACTGCCATCCTAGAGCCAGGATAAAGCTTTAGGACAGCATCTTTGAATGCGCCATAGTTGTGTGTCACACTATACTCCGGTAGCAGTTTCCAACTGTCTGCAGTGTTGCTGTCCAAATAGCACACAGTGTGGAACTTTTTATCAGTCTCATCAGTGATGTTACAATAACAGAGGAGTTGCACAAGCTTCTCAAAGTACTTCTGGAGTTAGCACAGTTTTGCAGGGTCGAAACGTGGTGCATTTTGGTTGGATGTGGATGGCATATGCATGGTAGCCATGGTAGGTGGAATAAGGTGTGTAGAGTTAAGATCTGGTAAAAGTGCAGCAAAATGCAAAGGCGGAGAAGAATACGGTGATGCGGACGGAGTTAAGGTAGGTAGGGATGATTCAGGTGAAGGTGGAGGTAAAGACAGTGTGGACGAGTGATGCATGTTGTTCAGGAAGAGTGATTCGAATACTGGTATTTCCCCAAGCTGGAGCACAGTTGCTAACAGCTCGGAATGGAGAGTGCGAAGGTGGCTAATGTTGAGATGAAGGGCGAGCTGATAGAGGTCTAAAATATGGTCTGATAAACAGAAACCCCTTGCGGTGGGCTCCAGAAATGATGTGTTCAGTTGGTACTTGGTGCAGAGTCTCAATGGAAGGGGTGAACACTTAACCTACAACTGCAGGCATGCTCGGGGTGAGGGGGGGGTTCGCTTAGAGGGCCTCGGATCATCCTTCAGGGTGCAGAGACTATGAGGAGGCTGGGACAGTGGTTTTTAATGTGTGCACAAGTCGTGTATGCTAAAGGGGAGATATGCGCAGTGATGGGAAAGTGTGCAATGTAAAGGGGCAAAAATGTGCAGTGCAGAAAAATGCACAACAGGAGCACAAAAGTGCGCAATGACAAGGTTGATGAAGGTGGGAGGTGTAATGGGACAAAGACAGCACTGAGATGTGCTGTGAAGATGGTGCACAGGTTGGGGGCACAAACAGAGTGAAAGCGCAAGGGGTGGAAAATGGTGCAAACAGTGTGCAAAACATGGCTATACAGAAAAAGGTGCAAACAGTGTGCAAACACAGCTATATGAAGGGCACACTACAATAGTGCACAAACAAGGATGAAGGACACAATGCAGGGACAAAATACAACAATATGACGAGGGGATGCAAATGATATGCAAATGCAGCTATATGAAGGGCGCACTACAAACGCGCATGGACTGGACGCTGGTGCACAGACTATGTGCAATGCTGACTGAGCTATAAACTATGAGGGGGGGAAAGATCTTCTGGATTCTCTATCTGTCTGCCTACTGTGTACAAATGGCTTATGTGATAAAATTGGTAAAATAAAGTGTAAAAATAGAAAGCACCATGCGCTACCCACAAGCGCATCCATTTGCCCATTTAAACCCAACCACACTATGCTGCTGCCTCAGCCAATAAGATTTGCGCACCATTAGCCCAATACCCAACTGTCCCAGTGCAATGCACTATTTTTGGTGCACTCTAGGTCTTGTGTGCTGTTCCCAATTAATCTACTTTGATGTTATGTGTCATGTGCTGCACCTTAGTAATATGACATGATCGACCTGTGCCAGTTACCAGATAAGGCAATGCTAATTGGAAATGCAGAAGAACTATAAGGAGATGCTGTGAAAGGCCAAATATTGCCAAAGCGCCAGGATTATGTGAAGGTGCCCAAGTGCACACAGTCCAATGCCAAATAGATGCAAAGTGCCCCAGTTATGTAAGAATGTGCAGTTCACTCGTGTTGGAATTGTGGTGCACCTCAAGTAAATGTGCCAGCAAGATGGAAGCCACGATGCACAGCGCAACTGGTGTGGTGGATTGTTGTGTGTGATAGGGATTGTGCAATGAGTGCGCAGTAGAGAATGTGAGTTGCAGGTAAAGCATAAAAGGAGCATGCAATAAAGGTGAAAGGCAGGTAAGGAGTGTGGGGGGAAGGTGTGCGGAGGCAGTCTGAAGCACAATGGGGCACATTTAGGGCACATGACAGCAGGCAGCTATAGGGAACCAAAAGTGCAGTAGAAATGTAAAAGGCACATGAAAGCACACCTAAGCAGTCAAAGGCACATGAAAGCGCATGAAGGCATGCAAAAGTGTGCTGCGCAAAGTGTGTGGAAGCCATCTAGAAGGTGCACACAATTGCAAAAAATGTCATAGTATGCATGCAGGGCAATAGGGAGCCATATCAATGCATCAATGACTAGGTGCAGTATAGGCTGTTAATGTCACAGACAGAACCCCCATTTTAAGCCACTGTTGCCATGCACTCTCCTCCACATGCTTAACCAGGTTTTCTCTGCTAGACTGTGAAATGTTGATTACCTCCGGTATTGGCAGCACAGCATTGGCATTAGCTTACCTTTGCTTCATCTGCTCAGAATATTTTTCCTGCATCATTTTCTCCTGCTCAGCATGAAGGACTGCTGTCTCCTCTGTAGTCATGTTTTCAGAAATATGCTTGATAGCTGGCAGTAACACCTCAAATCATCTGGATGTACTTGTGGTGGCTTCCTCAACACTTAACAGGTTTGTGATCTCTCAAAAAACTTGATCCTAGTATAAGTTTCAAATGGTATCTGATGGCTTCACTTTGAAGTTATTTGACTTCTACAAGTAGCTTTTGGTCATTCACCAGTTGTTGGAAAGCCAGATTGTTAGTTCCTAGCAATGTGATCAATAATACAACCTTGACATGCTTGAGAGTTTACCTTGGCACAATTGCAACTCTCCTCCTCATCCACTGGGGCCCTGTCAATTGATGCCCATTAATTGAATATTGCAGAAAAAATGTCACACTTGAGTATTTGCAATCAGTTGGCTTTCAATTCCTGTGATTAAAATGCAACTTTATAAGGCTCAAGGATCTTCCACTCTTTGGCTATATATCTGCAACCCTTCCAATACTGTCTCAACCAAGGGTTTTCTGATGGCTCAGGTGGCATTGGAGGGGATTGATGTGGAAGAAAGATTCGACCCTATGATTGGCATAACATATCCATCAGCATGAGGATTACAAGAGGATCACACAAGGATCACACAAGGTCAATAGTACAATCACCAATCAATCTATGTCATTTATTCACCTTAAATCATCATGAGCATAACAAGACCTCCTTACAAGTGAAAGAGAAGATTAAAAACCAATGCCCCAGACAATGATGATGCAGTCAATACTGCTACACATGTAGAAGTTGAGGTCAACACAAAACAAAGACCAAAAACAAAGTGTATCAAGGTACCCCTGAATGTGGTTATGGAAGAACAGGGTCCATCACATTCTAGTATACATGATCATCCTGATCTTGCTTCAGATTGGGATATGCAAGAATCTTGGGTGGCTGAAGAGCCAAGTCAGCCACACATTGGCATGGTCAGTTTCTGATGCTGATTGACTTACCGAGGCTCATATCAAAATAATAGAGACAGTGAGGCTATGTAATAGGGACAGCAAGACTATGTATTGGAGTTTGTAGGGCGAGTGGATGAATTGCTGCAAGCATCCCTATCTTGGCAGGCATGGTTGGTTGACAAACAAGTTTGCAGCCACCGTCTATTCAATAAACTGGCAATTTGGAGATGCATCAATTGTTCACTTGGAAGCATGCTTTGCCACACACATTGATAATGCTTGACCTGGATATCTAACAAAAACCTGTTAAAAGGCCTAAGAAGTATAACACAGGCTTGAGGAAGGGTGCAAGTTGGTACTAAATATCACTGCTGGTACCCAAAAGTTGTAGTGAGTGATGTGAAATGATGAGGCATGTTGTGAATAGTCTTTAGAGGTGTACAAAGAAGTTTGAAAAAAGTTTGAAATGGGTCTGAAGATGTGCGAAATATTTTGAAGAAGGTTCAAAATAGGTTTGAAGTGGTTCGAGGTATATTGAGGAATGAGGATAGTGAATGGGAGGTGTTTTTTGAGAGACAATAGGCAATATACAATAAGTCAAAGGCAAATATGAAAGTTGAAGAAAGTTTGTGATATTTTGCAGAACTTAGAGATACGATGTGAGGCTAAGACTCAAGAGAATGGCTCTTAAATCAAAAGATAATGGAGAGGGTGACTTCTTCTCTATTCTCTTTTGCTGTCCTTCTAAGTAACTAGTACAAGTCTATATACATTTTGAAGAGATAGTACTAAAAAGGAAACAATAACATATGGAAAACATGAGGCAATATATACAACAATGAGGACCTTGTAAATCATAAAACAAATGAGAAATTATAAATAATTGAAATGTACAGCATCTCTGTATAGTAAAAGTACTTATCTTTTTGCTTCAATATATGTATCATTGAAGCCTATAAGTGCTATTATTGCATCCTAAGTCTCTTGTCATCTCTCCTTGTGTCTGGTAGTGCTCGATTTGTGACACTGTAGTTCATATCGGATGTGCCATGTGTATTTAAAGGGTTTTAGAATAGATATATGGTGGCCAATGTCATTCAAAGTAGTGTAAAGTGATTCGAAGGTATTTGAAGTATCGCAAAGTCATTTGAAATGGTTTTAAGTCATTCAAAATTGATTTCATGGTGTTCATAGCAATTTGGAGTGTGTGTCGTGATGTGTCAATATGATTAAAAACCTTCTCCAGACCTTAAAGCATGCAATGGACCTATCAATGTATGCACATAACCCACAGGCAGAATTCCTTCCATCACATTAAATACTGGACTGGCATGCACTTCCACCAGGCTGAGCAATGGGAGGTCAGCACATACCTTTTAGTCCAGCACATACAGATCAGCCAACTTGCAATGCTCTTGACTTCCAAATGAAATATCTAGAGACATTCAAAGACATGAAGTACAAAGCAGAGCAAGAGTCCACCAATTGGCAGGCTGATGATTGGAATTGGCCCTGCTCACCTGACTCAGCATTGGGGCTGATGAGGAACCCAGAGATAAAGATGAAACTGGGGCCAACTCAGCATTTTTTGATCACCTTGATGCCTTCTGGCATCAAGGACAGGGAAATATTGATGTTGAGGATAGTTTACAAGACTTCTTCAATGGCAATGATGAAGTTGAAGTCAAACATGCCAATGAAGATGTCCATGGGTTTCAATCATACTTGCCTAATCCTAATCAAACTGCCAATGCCAATCAGACTACTGCACTGCCAACTGCTGATGCCTTGAACAACAGTCATATCCATGTGGTGCATACAAATGGAATACATCACTTAGCAATGGTTACCTGCCAGTGTCAGGGGAAACACCAAATTTCCTTGGACCTAGTAGCCAGTAGTCTACTATCCACAAGCTTCACCAGAATATGGACTCTTTTCATTATGCAGGTCCTAGACCATTTTCAGCTCTGTAATCTGGAATTAAAGGCATCAGCCTATCAATTTTACCAGCTGATTCAGTGCATAACATTGCCAATAAGGCATGCTGAAGTGGTCAATTTCTACCATGAGCTTTGGTGCATGTCCCATTTATGGTGTTGGATGAAAAGATTGAAGTGGGCAGGGTATGCACATAATGAAAGAGATCCTTTGAATCCCAAACCAAGATCACTTGCCAATTTCTGTCCAGCCTGTCCTCAAGTAGGCATAAATATACTGGAAAATTGAAAGGATGATGTGAACTGGTGAGTGACTAGATACCTGGATTGCACAGTGGCATATAAAATATGCTACAAAATTTATATTTGTTTTTAAATGCATATTTGTGGCCAATGGCAATTTCAAAGCCAATCATGTTCAGCAGAAAAACTCAGATAGTGATATATGGCTATGGGACATGGGATGGCCCCAAATTAGGCTCAATACAAGCAGTTCCTCCAAGCTGCCATAGAACTATTAATGGTAAGTAACTTTCCTTGTGAGCAGCCAATGCCATCCCAATGCCGGTGCCATACCCAATGCTGATCCAATCTTTACCTGGATTTCCAGAAGGCTCCTTGCAAAAATGAATTTCTAGCCATTGTGAATGCTTTTCTAGCATTGAAGGCATGTGATAGGACTGGAGTAGTGGCCATTGCATGTGCACAGCATGGCTGTTATGTACCCAATGCATTGGTAAACTTGTTTCATGGAGAACAGCAAAAGAATGTCGACTTTGCTTTTCTCCAAGCACTGAAAACCACCAGGGTTGACTCTCAACAGGGAGTCATGCTCATTTATGACATTGTCTGCCAATACATCATCCACATTTGGAACTGTATTGGTGCCCATCTTCTGGCCAGTTTGACCATTGACCAGGCCATTGGACTTTTGCATGTTCATGGCCACAAGGATGAATGTTTTTTTTACTATGCTCTATTCTTCATTCCAGGGTCCAGCATTGTAGCAGGAGAAATACTTGAATCTCTGTGGTCATTGCTGAATTCCATTTCCCCAACAGTCAGAACAGTGACCTTGCCATATCAGGCAGAAATGCTTATGATCATGCTACAGATTCAAATCACAAAAAATGCTCAGCATGACAGCTAAACTGTGCTCAAAAACTCAAGAAGTGCTGGGGATCTCCACATGACTCAGCTAGCAGCATGCAGAGCTTATGGCAGCATTCAGCCAGCAAGCAATCAAAAGATGGGAGGAACAAGTAAACTTTGCTGAATCACTAAGATTAACAAATGTAAAGGTAATGGATATGTACATATGGCACACAGGGATCAGCATCGATATTGAATTAAATCTGCACATGGCACCTATTCTGTGCCTCAGTGTAAACACATATATATGTAAATACATGTATACAAATATGTCATAATGACATGTGAACAGGAACCATGTGGTACACCACCCTTTTCTCCACCCCACTAAGCCTCACATGACCTGAGCCTCATGTGACCATGTGGGCTCTCTAGGTATATAAGTACGCTGTACCTCTACCTAGCAATACAGAGAGTTCTATGCCCTCTAACCTAAGTTACTTAGCATACTAACCAACTCAACAGGTAAGTAGTAAGATCTGTGAGCACTCTACACTGTGCATAGCATGCTGCTCAACAGGTCATGGGCCCTGTGGGCAATGTTGCACAGCTATGAGCTCCTCGGAGCTCTAGTTGGAAGGAGTTGTACTGTAGCCCCTTGGGGCTCCAACTCACATGTTGTGCACAGGTCTTACTACCAATGTGCTTCACTGCACTGAGCACCTCGTTGCTTTTGTAACGGGGTTAGCCTCCCTCTGACATGACGTCATGGAGTGATGATGCACCCTTTTGGCGCTCATCATGTGCTAAACAAAAGTACTCTGATGGAGTGCTAAGTTTTGCATCTGGCATTTCTAATTTAAGAGCAAGTGACTGATTTGGTGCTTTTATTAGCTCAAATCTTAAAAATGTCCTCCTTGCTTGATAAACTCATCTCCTTGTTTGATGGCTCTGGCTACAAGGCCTGGGCCGAAAGTATAAAGGCATGGCTTATGTCACAAAGCCTTTGGCAAGTTGCCTCTGGCACTGAAACAGTGCCAGTGGCAGCCAATGTTGCTGCACGTAAGGTGTGCAATTGGGAGAATGATCAGGCATATGGAGCTATCTCACTCTGCCTATCTTCTTCCATCAGATCCAGATCTGGATCTGCAACAGGACTTGCTAGTGCCCTGTGGCAAGTCCTGCAGGCTGATTTTGGCCAAGAAGGGCCTTCTCAAATATTTGCAGACTTTAAATCTGCGATCTCGATCAGAGTCCCAGTGCAAAACCCTGTGCTGACAATGGCTCAGATCTCTGAGAGATACCAGTGGCTAACTGCCAATGGTGTGGAAATCCCTGAGATAGTTCAGGCCTTATTACTCCTTTTGGCATTATTGAAGGAGTACGATTCTTTATCTTCCACCATCTTATCCACAACCGGTATGACCGGTCTCTTCTATGCTGTAGTGAGGGACCATGTGATGGCAGAAGCCTCCTGTTGAGCTGCCTTTGTGTGCTCCAGGGAAACAGTGAAGAAGCTGTCAGCTGTCAAGAGAAAGGGCAGCAACTCTAAGTGGAAAGGAAAGGGATCAGAGAAATCCGGTGAGAAGTCATCCGAGCCTTTGGGCTCCGACTCGAAGAAGAAGAGTAGGTCTGGCAAGGCTGCCAGGGAAAAGCATGAGAAAAAGAAATCTCACAGCCACCTTGCCTCCACCAGTATGGTGGAGCCCTTCATGGTGCCTAGCACACCTTATGTGGGTGCAGTATGCTCTGCCCATGCTGCCACGACCATTAACGGTCAAGGTGTCATTTTGAATGGACTGGCGCAGGCCAGCCCCTCTCGCCTCCCATTGATGTTTGACCAAAGTGTTCAAATGTCATGGCTACATGGGAAATCCATGTATTTCCGCACCACTGACCCAAGAAAGCGGCCTAATCAGCCCAAGTCAAAGGTCACTGGAACCTTCTCCCCTAGCCCCTCTGTGTACGAAGACTACCAGGTGGCCCAGGACCTGCTCACAGACATCGAAGTGCCTAAAACGGCCAAGAATCTTCGAATCATCGAAGAAGATCAGATGAGTAAGCAGGAAGGTAAGTGCCACTGGGTGGAAATCCCTGAGCCATCAGCTCAGATTGAGGAGGTTCCTGAAATGGAACCTGAGCCTGAGGATGATGACAATGAAGTTTCCCTTGGCTCCGAAATGATGGTCCCAGATCAATCGATCTGGGAAAGCATGGATAACATGCTTATAGATGAAACAATAGCCCCTTTTATGGGGGCTTATGATGAAATGTCAGTCCTTTTCCCTGACCATCACATCATTGCTAACAATAGCTTGACAGGAATGAACTATTCAGGCCATTCCCATAATATTGAGCATCCTATAGAATTTTTAATAAATTATATTGTCGCTTGTGATGCAAAGGCCCTAATCAGGCTGTGTGTGATGTGTGCCAGAAAGGAATGCAAACATGGTGCCCCTTGGATCTTGGATTCAGGCGCATCATTGCACTTCACTGGTGAGATGAAAGACTTCACCTCCTATGAGGATTTGCCTATGTCTGAGAAATGGCAGGTCAAGACCGCTACCAGCATGACTTTGATCAAAGGCAAAGGCACTGTCCTGATTCATCATCAGGTAAAAGTTAATGGGAAGACAGAGTTGTGCATCACGCGCTTATCCCCCATTTTCTATCTTCCAGATTTGACAAGTCAGCTTATGTCAATGGGAGTGTTCCTCATTGCTGAGGAATATACTGTAAAAGGAAACAGTAAAATAATTTCCTTTGTTGACAAAAAGGGAAAACCCCAGCTCGATGCGATGCCAATAATATGTGGCAAAACCATCTATGTGTGTGATTCGCACATTCAGAGCACTAAGAGATTAGAAGTTGCGACTATCTACATTGCTGACTATGACATTTGGCACAAGCAGCTTGGCTACCCAAGTGAAGCTGCCGTGCAACAGATGCCAAAACACACCCATAAGGTTCCCAAGGATCTAAAAATTCCAAGGGACAGGCACATTTGTCCAGGGTGTGCCAAGGGAAAAATGATGTCAAAGTCATTCCCTGGATCTGAGTCTCAGGCCGAAGAGGCCTTCGAGCTGATCCATTCTGATCTGAAGGAATTACCAACACTCAGTTATCACAAGTACAAATATTTTATCATATTTGTTGATGATCGAACTTCACACATATGGAGTCAGTGCCTGAGAAAAAAGTCTGATGCTGCTGAGTCAATCAGACAGTTCGAGGCAATGGCCAAAATGCAATATGATGCAAAAATCAAGCATTGGCATTTTGATCCTAGGGGGGAATTCCATGATCGGGAACTCATAACCCAGCTCAAAGAGGCTGGGATTAAAATTGAGATGTCGGTGCCCCATGTCCACCAACAAAATGGTCATGCTGAACATGCGATCAGGACACTAATGGAGAAAGCACAAACATTGCACTTTACTGCCTGCCTACCACAATCATGGTGGGAATTTTGTGTAGAGCATGCTATGTATCTCTACAACTGAACACCAATAAACCGCCTAAAATGGCAAACTCTGATCGAATATCTCGATGGCAAAAAGCCCGATCTGAGTGATGAGAAGGTATTCGGATGTGGTGCCTATGTTTACCTGCCAAAAGAGAAGCATCCTAATAAGTTAGCTGCAAGATCAGAGCTTATGACATACATTGGCCTGGCAGATGGCATCAAGGGTTGGTGCTTTATGCACCCATCAGGGTCAATATTTGTCAGTGCTATAGCACTCTTTGATGAGATTCTGTCCCTCATTGTCCTGGGGCCAAGACTTCAGCAAAAACTGATCTTAGGGATATACCCCCTTCTGGTGATGATGACCACTCTAAGGGATCAGGGGATGATAGCGATGGAGGAAGAGATGACAGCTTCTATCCAGGCCATGGGAATTATGCTCCACCAGTGCCAAATCCTCCTCCACAAGCTCCATCTCCACCACCTTCAGAATCAGGGTCTGGAATCCCGAAAATCTCTAGAGACCCGCTGTTTGGCTCCTTTGGTGATCTGCCTCAGGGTGCTGATCCGTTTGTGCTGGCAGGTGCACTGGGTCCATCATCCCAGCCTAGTCCAGCACTGCCAGCAGTAGAGGCCACCATACCTCCACTAAGGCGATCAAACAGGCAGTGACAAGTCCCAACTCGTCTGGGCAATGTCTATGGTGAAAATTGTGACCCCGTTCAAATCGAACGAGACATTGCACAGGAGCGCCAATGGTGGGAACCAGTGGTACAAGGCAGGAGTCATGCTCCAGCCCTCCCTCAGGTTGAAGAAGAGGTGCCAGCTGGGCCCTTTCAACCACCAGTGGCAAGTAGAACTCCTCCTGCATGGACCCCGGATAATTTGGGATTAGAGTACCCAACACCCCCTCAACCTCAGGAGTCTGAGGTGCCATGGATTTGGCACCAGAATCCCAATGAGGAGCGAGGACGGTAGTTACCCAATTCGTCATATTGGGGCCCTAGAAGGGATAATTATGTTGCCGAAGGTGGAACAGATCTGATGTGCCTTCTGCTTAGCAAAGCAGTTGCACCATCTACAGTGTCAGATCCTGTCCCCATCCAATATCGCAACATTGTGTGCTTACCCAAGCCTGCACAATCAGAGTGGAGAAGTGCATGCCTGGAGGAACTAGAGGCCCTCCATAAACGGCATGTCTATGACATCATATATCTCCCTGCCAGCTGAAAGGCCATCAAAAATAGATGGGTTTTCTCTGTAAAATCTGACAGATGAAAATGGGCCAGACTTGTGGCCAAAGGCTTCTCACAAGTCGAAGGCATCGATTACAATGAGATATTCTCTCCAGTGGTTCGCTACAAGATGGTGTGCCTCATGTTTGCCCTGAGTGCCCTGGAAGGCATGTACATGATGGGACTCAATGTAAAAACTGCATTCCTGTATGGCAAACTAGATGAGGAAATTTACATGCATCAACCCAAGGGATTTGTCATCCCAGGTAAAGGACACAAAGTCATGCACTTACACCAAGCATTGTATGGCCTTAAACAGGCCGCCCTAGCATGGTGGAGAGAGCTAGAGGTGTTCATGTGATCTATTGAATTTGAATGTGCCAGTTCAGATGCCGGCATTTTCATCTACAAAAATGGTAAAGACATTGTCATCACAATAATCTATGTTGATGACAGCATGTTCTTGGGGAAGAACAAACACCTTGTAGAGGAAAAGAAAAATGTGTGTCTCAAGCATTGGGAGTGTCGGGACACTGGTCATGTTACTGAATTCCTTGGTATGTGCATAACACAAGGTGCTGATAGGTCCACTACGCGCTTTAAGGTCTGGAGAAGACTCCCACTCATATCAACACATTACGACACATGCTCCGAACCACTACGAATGCCAGTAAATCGACTTCAAACCATTTTCGCACTATTTCGCACTATTTCAAACAACTTCACACTACTTCGAACCTTTTCGAACGCTTTCGAACCATTTCGCGACACTTCGAATGACTTTGGCTGCCGTATAGTTGTCCTCAAACAGTTTCGATACACGTTGCACATTCGGAACAAGCCAACTCGCCGCATATCGAGTACTACCGGACAAAAGGAGGGATTACAAGAGACTTAGGATACGATAAGTGCGTTTTTGTGTTTTATTGATATATTAAAGCAATAGAACAAGAACTCTTACTATATTGGGACAATGTACGTTTTACTTATTATCATATTTTATTTTGTTTTATGTTTCACAATACCTTTATTTGCTGTGCATACTGCCTTGTGTTCTACACCTGTTATTATTTCCTTTTTAGTACTATCTCTTCATTTTGTATATAGACTTGTGTTAGATACTTAGAAAAGGGGGAGATAACATAGAACAATGGGGAACAGCACAAGTTAGCCTCACAGTTATCGTCAGACTTAAGAGTCGTTCTCTTGGGTCTTAGCTCGCATCATATCTCTAAAAGTTCTGCAAAATATCGCGAACTTCCTCGAAACTATTGTATTCGCTCTCCGTTTTATTGCCCATCGCCTGTCTCCATTTGACAAACACCTCACATTCGTTAAACCCACTGTTCGATATACTTCGAACCTCTTCGAACTTATTCGAACTATTTCGCTCATCTTCGAACTTATTCGAACTGCTTCGCACGCCTTCGAACTACTTTCGAACTCTTTCGAACAACTTCGTACGCCTATACAGACTTTTATCCACAGCCCTTACCATTTCGCGTTACTAAAAATTATGTTTTGGTCTCAGCGGTGATATTTAGTACCACCTCGCACCCTTCCTCTGGCCTGTGTTATACCATCCGAAGCCATTAGTAGGTTTTGTTTGGGTTTCTGGGTTGAGTATCATCATTTTGGAGCCCACCGCGAGGGGTTTCTAGATCATTTCATCGTTGAACCTCCACTCTTTCTACCACTCATTTCACCACAGGGGGCTCAATGATCTCGACTTTGAATTGAACTCGTTGTGCCTCCAACCCTCCTGAACAACCAGGAAATCTCGATATAGCATCTCGCCCCTCGATACTATTATTTCGCACTTTTTGCCCTTTGCACTTACGACCTCGCTACTATCCTTGACTTCGAAGCATATGAACTACGACATCGCACGAATCTCGACCTCGCAACCTCTGAAATCTACCTCGAACATGTCGACCTCTTTGATGCCAGCTCCTGGACATTCAACAGCTCCGAGATTCGACTCGAGACGTCCTAAAGAACTTCGAAATTACTTCGAAGACCTCGAATTTTTGTTTATAACTTGTGGTATCATAGATCACAACCTAAAGAAACGACACGCTTGCAGATACATCGACTTCGACTCTTATGACCTCAGGGAATCACTTCCAGAGTATGAACCCAGCACCTCATTCGATGCATTTCGCATCGCAGTATTCAAATTCTATCCCGAAATAGAGGATAAACAAAGATACAGCATTTCGGACATGGATAAACTCGTTAACGAACAGATTCGCACTGGTATTTTGGACGAAAACGATTTAGGAGCTTATTACAGGTCATTCTACAAGGTCACTAGCTTCCTTTGCTCGAAACATAGACTTTCGGAAGCTGAACAGAGTCGAACTTTTCTTCGAGGCTTTCAAACAGACTTACAGACTCAAATTGCAGATCGTCTGGAAGTAAAGTTCCCTGATTACTATCCTGATGACCCACATACACTGAACGACATTTACGATGCCGCAAAATTTTTGATAGCATCCTCGAATTCGTACTCCATCCCCCAGCCATCAATTTCGATGTTGAGTACTAGCACATCGACCAATTTCGAAGACGTTTCGCACATCATCAAAAATTTCGCATCAAACTTCGCAACGGTTATCGCAGCCTCGAATTCGACCCCATCAGCACCCGAAGTATCCATCTTGACCTTGTTCATCGCTGATATCGCACCTTCGACTACATCTAATTTGGCATCTGACAGTATACCACACAGCTCGAACAATTCAAATGACTTCGAAGCTCGTATTGCAGCCCTCGAATAAGAACTAGCCCTTGAAGAACAGCTTGTGCTCGAACGAGAAAAGGTCGCACTTCGAAATCATTATGTCGCACCTCCTGGTCTTTATCACATAGTCCCAGCCTCGTCGCCTACGTCCATTCCAATCCCATCGTCTTTGCCTTCGGTAGCTCCAGCCCCGTCCACTTTGATAGTCGCACCTTCATCATTTTCGAACTCGATCTTGCCTCTGATATCCTCGTCGCATTCGCCCCCACCATTACCCATCTCGACCTCGACTTGCCACTTGCCACTCCCAGTATTTTCGTCCTCGATCTCGTCACCTGCACCCTTACCCCATTTAACGTCTATTTCAATATCGCCTTTGCCCTCGACACCAGATTCGCATTCGCATTCGCCTTCGATATCCAGTATAGCACTCGACACTCCATTCGCATTATACATGTCCAATTATCGCCTCAACATTCACCTTTCTCTCATCGCCACAAACATTATTACGTTCATCGCCAACAAAAATCTTCTCGACCTCGTTTTCTCCCCCTCGATTTCGCATTTGAATTCAATTCGACCAGTCGCTCGACTCGATTATTACGATCATGGTTAGAACCATCGACATCGATTAAAGTCTCCCATTTCCTTTCTTTTTTTTCACATTTCAATTTCATTCTATTTATCAAAAACATTTTATTATCCTCGACATTCTTTGCAATGGCTTCGACAGCTTTCGCCTATGCGCCTACATATCCCTTCGCTCACGACAATTTCGACCCCGAACTCCCTCAAAGGTACCCTACGATCATTTACATTTCGCTGAATCTTCTCGATATCGACTTCGAACATCTCGAAAAGCCTTGAATACCCTCGAACCTCAATGAAGATACTTTCGAAGACATTCGAAACTTCGAAAATGAATAACTATGTCTTCTCTTATTTTCTTATTCTTTTCATTTTTCTTATCACTACTCTTCGAGACTCAGAAGATCCGAAATTTAAATGCAAAAAGAAATACAACAAGAGCTTTCACTCTATTCCTCTAGCATTTCCTCCAACATTTCTATCTCCCTCCCCAGCACCTCCATCTCTACCTTCATCTTGGCCAATCTAGTTGCCAGCACTTGACGACGAATGCCAGCCTCATCCAAACCCTCAGCCCCCTCGAGAGTGTGCAACTCCCTTGCCGTCGCCTTTCCCTTCCCCTTCGACGACTTCTTCGTTTCCTTTGATGATTTCGAAGGTCCCACAATCGGTTCGACATCCTCTACAGGGCCTACGAGACGAATTCGATGCACTAACAAATTTGAAAACAAGTTAGCAATCACCTTCAAACAATTTCGAACGACAGTCATACCTTTTCTTGGGTGCAAATCGCGTTTAGCGCCCCCAAACTTTTTTGCCTCGCCCTTGCGAAGCCCTCGCCTCGACAATCCAGCCCAATGGCACCCCTGCGCCTCCTGGGTGCATTTCAAACACTTTGGGGCACCCTCCTTGACGATACAGCGTGGCTGGGACTTGAACCCAGTGCATCTATCGCACTACAAAACATTTAGTACCTCGAAAACTCCTCAAAAGTCAGTAAAACACTCACAGGGCCCTCAAAATCGAGGAGCCCACTTGTTTCGACTCTCGCCCGCTCTGCCGATTTTACCCCCTCAACCTCCTCCTCTCCATCTTCCTCCTCTTCGACCTCTACTATTTTCTGCTTCGCCACCCTTACTACAGGAAGCTCTTCCTCATCCTCGTCCTCGTCTTCGTCTTCATCACCTGCCTCGATCCTTTCAATCGCCTTCAGCTCAGCCTCGAACCCTGCATTTTTGTGTTGCAAGTCCTCCTTTGAGATAGTCCTCGCACGAAATTCAGCAAGGGCTCTGTTTCGGGCGTCCGCCAATGCTCTCCGTCGAGCATCGACTTTTGCCTTCTGCGCCGCCTTCTTTTCCTCTCGAACTTGTTTCGCTTTCTCCTCCCTCTTTTCCCGTTCGACCTGTTCCGCTAAATCCACAAACAGCAGCTCTCCACCCCACGAAATCCATTCACGCCGGGCCATCGGGCTAAAAATGTTGAAAACCTCGTCCACGACCTTCTGAACGGTCGCATCGCACTCTTCGCCGAGATCTTCGGCAAGTTCATCATATTCTGCCTACACAAAACGTTTTAGCACCTTTGACCACGAATAGACGAGCAGCAGACATACCATTTTCGCACAGAAACCCCGCCCCCAGACTTCGAAGTCAAGATCTTCTGCGGTGCCATGCTCGGGCATTGATTTCGCATATTCGATAACTTCAGCGTTAAGTTCGGCCAAGAGAGACATTATGAAAGCTAGAGTTCGACAATGTAGAAGTGATGGAAAGAAGAAGAACGGGAAGTAATTCGAACCTCGCTAAGTTTTCAACACGATCACGCATTCCACATGTGACTTCGATCGGCTGACTGGGACAGTCAGGATTTCAGTAAGGGGGAGGATGATAGGTCCACTACGCACTTTAAGGTCTGGAGAAGACTCCCACTCATATCAACACATTACGACACATGCTCCAAACCACTACAAATGCCAGTAAATCGACTTTGAACCATTTTCGCACTATTTCGCACTATTTCAAACAACTTCGCACTACTTCGAACCTTTTCGAATGCTTTCGAACCATTTCGCGACACTTCAAACGACTTCGGCTGCCGTATAGTTGTCCTCAAACAGTTTCAATACACGTTGCACATTTGGAACAAGCCAACTCGCTGCATATCGAGTACTACCGGACAAAAGGAGGGATTACAAGAGACTTAGGATACGATAAGTGCGTTTTTGTGTTTTATTGATATATTAAAGCAATAGAACAAGAACTCTTACTATATTGGGACAATGTATGTTTTACTTATTATCATATTTTATTTTGTTTTATGTTTCACAATACCTTTATTTGCTGTGCATACTGCCTTGTGTTCTACACCTGTTATTATTTCCTTTTTAGTACTATCTCTTCATTTTGTATATAGACTTGTGTTAGATACTTAGAAAAGGGGGAGATAACATAGAACAACGGGGAACAGCACAAGTTAGCCTCACAGTTATCATCAGACTTAAGAGTCGTTCTCTTGGGTCTTAGCTCGCATCATATCTCTAAAAGTTCTGCGAAATATCGCGAACTTCCTCGAAACTATTGTATTCGCTCTCCATTTTATTGCCCATCGCCTGTCTCCATTTGACAAACACCTCACATTCGTTAAACCCGCTGTTCGATATACTTCGAACCTCTTCGAACTTATTTGAACTATTTCGTGCATCTTTGAACTTATTCGAACCGCTTCGCATGCCTTCGAACTACTTTCGAACTCTTTTGAACAACTTTGTATGCCTATACAGACTTTTATCCACAGCCCTTACCATTTCGCGTTACTAAAAATTATGTTTTGGTCTCAGCGGTGATATTTAGTACCACCTCGCACCCTTCCTCTGGCCTGTGTTATACCATCCGAAGCCATTAGTAGGTTTTGTTTGGGTTTCTGGGTTGAGTATCATCATTTTGGAGCCCACCGCGAGGGGTTTCTAGATCATTTCATCGTTGAACCTCCACTCTTTCTACCACTCATTTCACCACAGGGGGCTCAATGATCTCGACTTTGAATTGAACTCGTTGTGCCTCCAACCCTCCTGAACAACCAGGAAATCTCGATATAGCATCTCGCCCCTCGATACTATTATTTCGCACTTTTTGCCCTTTGCACTTACGACCTCGCTACTATCCTTGACTTCGAAGCATATGAACTACGACATCGCACGAATCTCGACCTCGCAACCTCTGAAATCTACCTCGAACATGTCGACCTCTTTGATGCCAGCTCCTGGACATTCAACAGCTCCGAGATTCGACTCGAGACGTCCTAAAGAACTTCGAAATTACTTCGAAGACCTCGAATTTTTGTTTATAACTTGTGGTATCATAGATCACAACCTAAAGAAACGACACGCTTGCAGATACATCGACTTCGACTCTTATGACCTCAGGGAATCACTTCCAGAGTATGAACCCAGCACCTCATTCGATGCATTTCGCATCGCAGTATTCAAATTCTATCCCGAAATAGAGGATAAACAAAGATACAGCATTTCGGACATGGATAAACTCGTTAACGAACAGATTCGCACTGGTATTTTGGACGAAAACGATTTAGGAGCTTATTACAGGTCATTCTACAAGGTCACTAGCTTCCTTTGCTCGAAACATAGACTTTCGGAAGCTGAACAGAGTCGAACTTTTCTTCGAGGCTTTCAAACAGACTTACAGACTCAAATTGCAGATCGTCTGGAAGTAAAGTTCCCTGATTACTATCCTGATGACCCACATACACTGAACGACATTTACGATGCCGCAAAATTTTTGATAGCATCCTCGAATTCGTACTCCATCCCCCAGCCATCAATTTCGATGTTGAGTACTAGCACATCGACCAATTTCGAAGACGTTTCGCACATCATCAAAAATTTCGCATCAAACTTCGCAACGGTTATCGCAGCCTCGAATTCGACCCCATCAGCACCCGAAGTATCCATCTTGACCTTGTTCATCGCTGATATCGCACCTTCGACTACATCTAATTTGGCATCTGACAGTATACCACACAGCTCGAACAATTCAAATGACTTCGAAGCTCGTATTGCAGCCCTCGAATAAGAACTAGCCCTTGAAGAACAGCTTGTGCTCGAACGAGAAAAGGTCGCACTTCGAAATCATTATGTCGCACCTCCTGGTCTTTATCACATAGTCCCAGCCTCGTCGCCTACGTCCATTCCAATCCCATCGTCTTTGCCTTCGGTAGCTCCAGCCCCGTCCACTTTGATAGTCGCACCTTCATCATTTTCGAACTCGATCTTGCCTCTGATATCCTCGTCGCATTCGCCCCCACCATTACCCATCTCGACCTCGACTTGCCACTTGCCACTCCCAGTATTTTCGTCCTCGATCTCGTCACCTGCACCCTTACCCCATTTAACGTCTATTTCAATATCGCCTTTGCCCTCGACACCAGATTCGCATTCGCATTCGCCTTCGATATCCAGTATAGCACTCGACACTCCATTCGCATTATACATGTCCAATTATCGCCTCAACATTCACCTTTCTCTCATCGCCACAAACATTATTACGTTCATCGCCAACAAAAATCTTCTCGACCTCGTTTTCTCCCCCTCGATTTCGCATTTGAATTCAATTCGACCAGTCGCTCGACTCGATTATTACGATCATGGTTAGAACCATCGACATCGATTAAAGTCTCCCATTTCCTTTCTTTTTTTTCACATTTCAATTTCATTCTATTTATCAAAAACATTTTATTATCCTCGACATTCTTTGCAATGGCTTCGACAGCTTTCGCCTATGCGCCTACATATCCCTTCGCTCACGACAATTTCGACCCCGAACTCCCTCAAAGGTACCCTACGATCATTTACATTTCGCTGAATCTTCTCGATATCGACTTCGAACATCTCGAAAAGCCTTGAATACCCTCGAACCTCAATGAAGATACTTTCGAAGACATTCGAAACTTCGAAAATGAATAACTATGTCTTCTCTTATTTTCTTATTCTTTTCATTTTTCTTATCACTACTCTTCGAGACTCAGAAGATCCGAAATTTAAATGCAAAAAGAAATACAACAAGAGCTTTCACTCTATTCCTCTAGCATTTCCTCCAACATTTCTATCTCCCTCCCCAGCACCTCCATCTCTACCTTCATCTTGGCCAATCTAGTTGCCAGCACTTGACGACGAATGCCAGCCTCATCCAAACCCTCAGCCCCCTCGAGAGTGTGCAACTCCCTTGCCGTCGCCTTTCCCTTCCCCTTCGACGACTTCTTCGTTTCCTTTGATGATTTCGAAGGTCCCACAATCGGTTCGACATCCTCTACAGGGCCTACGAGACGAATTCGATGCACTAACAAATTTGAAAACAAGTTAGCAATCACCTTCAAACAATTTCGAACGACAGTCATACCTTTTCTTGGGTGCAAATCGCGTTTAGCGCCCCCAAACTTTTTTGCCTCGCCCTTGCGAAGCCCTCGCCTCGACAATCCAGCCCAATGGCACCCCTGCGCCTCCTGGGTGCATTTCAAACACTTTGGGGCACCCTCCTTGACGATACAGCGTGGCTGGGACTTGAACCCAGTGCATCTATCGCACTACAAAACATTTAGTACCTCGAAAACTCCTCAAAAGTCAGTAAAACACTCACAGGGCCCTCAAAATCGAGGAGCCCACTTGTTTCGACTCTCGCCCGCTCTGCCGATTTTACCCCCTCAACCTCCTCCTCTCCATCTTCCTCCTCTTCGACCTCTACTATTTTCTGCTTCGCCACCCTTACTACAGGAAGCTCTTCCTCATCCTCGTCCTCGTCTTCGTCTTCATCACCTGCCTCGATCCTTTCAATCGCCTTCAGCTCAGCCTCGAACCCTGCATTTTTGTGTTGCAAGTCCTCCTTTGAGATAGTCCTCGCACGAAATTCAGCAAGGGCTCTGTTTCGGGCGTCCGCCAATGCTCTCCGTCGAGCATCGACTTTTGCCTTCTGCGCCGCCTTCTTTTCCTCTCGAACTTGTTTCGCTTTCTCCTCCCTCTTTTCCCGTTCGACCTGTTCCGCTAAATCCACAAACAGCAGCTCTCCACCCCACGAAATCCATTCACGCCGGGCCATCGGGCTAAAAATGTTGAAAACCTCGTCCACGACCTTCTGAACGGTCGCATCGCACTCTTCGCCGAGATCTTCGGCAAGTTCATCATATTCTGCCTACACAAAACGTTTTAGCACCTTTGACCACGAATAGACGAGCAGCAGACATACCATTTTCGCACAGAAACCCCGCCCCCAGACTTCGAAGTCAAGATCTTCTGCGGTGCCATGCTCGGGCATTGATTTCGCATATTCGATAACTTCAGCGTTAAGTTCGGCCAAGAGAGACATTATGAAAGCTAGAGTTCGACAATGTAGAAGTGATGGAAAGAAGAAGAACGGGAAGTAATTCGAACCTCGCTAAGTTTTCAACACGATCACGCATTCCACATGTGACTTCGATCGGCTGACTGGGACAGTCAGGATTTCAGTAAGGGGGAGGATGATAGGTCCACTACGCACTTTAAGGTCTGGAGAAGACTCCCACTCATATCAACACATTACGACACATGCTCCAAACCACTACAAATGCCAGTAAATCGACTTTGAACCATTTTCGCACTATTTCGCACTATTTCAAACAACTTCGCACTACTTCGAACCTTTTCGAATGCTTTCGAACCATTTCGCGACACTTCAAACGACTTCGGCTGCCGTATAGTTGTCCTCAAACAGTTTCAATACACGTTGCACATTTGGAACAAGCCAACTCGCTGCATATCGAGTACTACCGGACAAAAGGAGGGATTACAAGAGACTTAGGATACGATAAGTGCGTTTTTGTGTTTTATTGATATATTAAAGCAATAGAACAAGAACTCTTACTATATTGGGACAATGTATGTTTTACTTATTATCATATTTTATTTTGTTTTATGTTTCACAATACCTTTATTTGCTGTGCATACTGCCTTGTGTTCTACACCTGTTATTATTTCCTTTTTAGTACTATCTCTTCATTTTGTATATAGACTTGTGTTAGATACTTAGAAAAGGGGGAGATAACATAGAACAACGGGGAACAGCACAAGTTAGCCTCACAGTTATCATCAGACTTAAGAGTCGTTCTCTTGGGTCTTAGCTCGCATCATATCTCTAAAAGTTCTGCGAAATATCGCGAACTTCCTCGAAACTATTGTATTCGCTCTCCATTTTATTGCCCATCGCCTGTCTCCATTTGACAAACACCTCACATTCGTTAAACCCGCTGTTCGATATACTTCGAACCTCTTCGAACTTATTTGAACTATTTCGTGCATCTTTGAACTTATTCGAACCGCTTCGCATGCCTTCGAACTACTTTCGAACTCTTTTGAACAACTTTGTATGCCTATACAGACTTTTATCCACAGCCCTTACCATTTCGCGTTACTAAAAATTATGTTTTGGTCTCAGCGGTGATATTTAGTACCACCTCGCACCCTTCCTCTGGCCTGTGTTATACCATCCGAAGCCATTAGTAGGTTTTGTTTGGGTTTCCGGGTTGAGTATCATCAGCGCATCAAGAATCACTCTGAACCAAACAACCTACCTAGCCACTGTGCTAGCTCGGTTTGGAATGATGAATGCCAAGGCATCTCCCACTCCACTTCCCATGGGATACATCCCTATGGAAAACCCTGATGAGCCTAATCTGGCTCTCAGAACTGAGTTTCAATCAGTGATCGGGTCTTTATTGTACCTGATGCTCAGAACTTGCCCCGATATCACCTTCATGGTGATAAAGATGTCACAATTCTTGGCTAATCTGAGTAAAGAACATCTCAATAAGGTGCATTACATAATGTGCTACCTAGTCGGTACTCAATCATATGAGCTTATCTATGATGGCCACAGCAAACAGGGCCTCCAAGCCTTTACTGATTCGGACTGGGCATTTGACATCATAAAATGCAAGTCCACAATGGGTTACTTTGCCACCTTAGCAGGAGGCATCATGTGCTGGCAGTCCCGTATGCAAAAAACTGTAGCACTTAGTTCCACAGAAGCCGAATACATGGCTCTCTCTGACACTTGTCAGCAGATAGTGTGGATCACATCCTTATTTTCTGAATTGGGATATCCCTTGAGTAAGGTGCCTATCTGTGCCAATAATCAGGGGTCGATCTTCATCAGATCTAACCCTGTTCAGGAAAGAAGGACTAAACATATCAACATTCGCTATCATTATACACACGAATATATCGAAGATGGCAAGGTCACAGTCATCTTCATCCCGGGAACTGAAAACCCAGCAGATATGTTTACTAAAAATCTCGGGAGGCAGCTCTTCGAGAAATTTAGAAGCTCCCTCGGAATTAAATTCGAGGTTCAAACTTAGTACCTATACATGGCACCTTGGATCGTAAAGCCCCTCCAGGTCGATGCCGGTACAGTTTGTGGGGGGGTGTTGAATTAAATCTGCACATGGCACCTATTCTGTGCCTCGGTGTAAACACATATATATGTAAATACATGTATACAAATATGTCATAATGACATGTGGACAGAAACCATGCGGTACACTGCCCTTTTCTCCACCCCACTGAGCCTCACATGACCTGAGCCTCATGTGACCATGTGGGCTCTCTAGGTATATAAGTATGCTGTACCTCTACCTAGCAATACAGAGAGTTCTATGCCCTCTAACCTAAGTTACTTAGCACACTAACCAACTCAACAGGTAAGTAGTAAGATCTGTGAGCACTCTACACTGCGCATAGCATGCTGCTCAACAATCGACAACATCAGGACCAGGAATGGCCTTGGCATCGACATTGGTTCAATTTGCAGTTGAAGAGTGGATTGATTTTGCTATCATTTTTGAATAACTGCAGTGAGTTGCACTCAGACCCATATCAAATCCCATCATTGATGTTTACCAGGATTGAATTATGAGACAAAGTCCACCAACTTAAAAAATCACTGCATGTTTCCAATATGCAGACTGTTGAATGAAAACAAGAAGCTCTCACATCCTACATGGTAACCTTAACACATTTACAAAATGCTGCTGATGTTGCTGATCATGAGATTGCTCTCTCACAGATCACAGATGACAACGAAGGCAGATTTGATTCCTCTGATGACCTAGACCCAGCCAAAGATGACACCCATGCAGAATTGGGCCCTTCAAATCATCTGGCCAACACACATGCTATTCCAGTTGAGGATCAACAAGTATACCTACCATGTAATGGTAATCTCACTGATGTGGAGATTAACCTCTGCAAGAACCAGGCAAGCCAACTGCTGCATCATCTGTGGGAGTTGATTGCTGACAAATCATTTCAATATTCACACATCATCCAAGTGGTGCCAAGAAAGGGAGTCTGCACCAGGTCACAAGCCATCATCCAGAAGTTGGTTAACAAGATTACCCTGCATGGCAGAATGTACAACCATTGCCAAAGCTGATTGTTGGCACTGGATTGTGCCACTGGGACATTGAGTATGTTTCAGCAGTTAACCAAGAACGGGGTCTATAAATTGATACCATGATCTGGAGTTTCATCAGGGAAATGTATTAGGCATGGGAGACCAGTCTTCCACATTAAGCATGATGAGATGGGCACCCCTATTAGGTGGAAGGTGCACCTTATTTTCAGAGGTCATGAACAGATTTATGGCAGGGACTACACAAAGACAGATCTCATCAAGGTAGCCCCTGCATATGACATGAATGCTGAGCTGGTGAGATTTTCACTTGTAATAATAACCTTTGGCAGCTGTCTGATCCATTTGATCCTCACAGACCACTATGGCTGCTGCTGATATGAGACCTCCATGCCAGTACAGCTATTTTGAAGCTGAATATACCTGGTTCCACTACTCTTCTTCTGTCCTGGATCTGGCACAATGCCCACATTCAAACTGTTTTTTTTGCCAATGCCAATGCTGGCTGATTATGGGAATGTAAATGTCTTCCATTGTGATTCATTTTGATTGAACTAACATTTTTTATAGTCATACATTGGCTTCAATCATGGGCTCAGAGAAATAGATGGATAGAGGAATATCTACTGGTCACATATGTATGAAATGCAGTAGACTGTGCAGTATTTAATTTATCACAGCCAACAATGGCAGTCAGCCTCTTACTCCAAGAACACCCTTCCTGGCCCTCTAGCCTATGCTGATTATCAGCAGGCTTTATGGCATGAATTAGCATTGAGAGCTGACAAAGCATTTGTTGATTATATCTCCCCTCTATGATGTTTACCATCTTGATCAGTAACTATGATCACTAAGTCAAACAAAACTCTCTCAATCTTCAACCCCTTTTCTTTGCAACCGGGGCCAAAAGGTCCACTTCAAATGCATATGCAGGAGATCATTTGGTATGCGGAGTCCCAATTCTGGGCAGTTTTGTTGCAGATCGACCAGATGAATGTCATAAAACAAAGGTGGATGCAAAAAATTTTATATTCTGAGCTTGTAAGGTTAGATTTCTTTAAACAAATAAGTAATATGTCACTCAAAAATATGACAGATGTATGTCGTGTCTTGGATCAGTACCACCCCTTCTGATTGACATGTCGATCCTGCTTTGGTCCTTGGCTAACATTAATTTGGATCACCCACCACTTGGATTCCATACATCTCTTTTGGCCACATTGGATGATGGTGTCACCACAGAGAGTCTGAGCTGCCTAGTCACCTCATACACATGTGATTGGTGGAGACACATTAGGGAACTGGATGCCAGCAGGATTTTAGGCATTGACACCCTGGATGAGTGCCTTGATCATTATTGGCAATACATCCCTGTGCTGGTGTCCAGCTCAATTCCCACCAATAGCCAGCCAGCATACAATGCTCCCGATTGTTGAGCTGACTGCCAATCTTGCATTGAGCTACATGCTCTCATTCATGATATGTTTGATGAGATGTGCAGTATGCATGACTTCATAAATGGCTGTAAATCATCAGCAGATGCTGTACTCAATGCCAATGTCAGGAAAGCAGCAGGGTTTCAAGGACTTCATGGGCTTGTCCTGCTCAAGGAGCTTCAGTCTGAACCATGGACTTTGTCTTCAGTACTGGCATCAAAAAAAAGACTGTCGACAAGTTGGGGGAGCTTCAAAGCAATCTGCTGTAACAAGACAATCACAACTGGCAGGAGCACATGCACAGGCTAAACTAGAGCACCTGAAGTCCCTTCCCCCCCCCTCCCACAAGTGGACTTGGGGTGTTGACATCACAGAAAATGATGTTTTGGCAATCAACCAGGAGACCAAGCATCATTCCGGGTATGCAGGGTCTCTGCCTGATGGTATATATGACAAGGAGTGGTCAGTCACCCCAAGTCTCTCAACAGCTGTCTCTGCTGCCTACAGTATGTCAGTACCCCACCCACAGTAACTGGTATTGATGCTGGCCTCTATTTTTCAGACACTGGATCCAATGATTCACTACATTCCAATGCCACTCCTGAATCCAATGCCAATGCCAATGCTGTTGTGCACATGGTTTGGCAAGGCAAAGATGATGCAGCAAATGATGCTAATCAACCCACTGCCTTTCAGGCAGCCATGGCATATGATGCTGATTCATCATCTTGGGTGAGTGTGACCCCCAAATGTTGACTTTGGGCGAAAGCATCAAAGTCAACTGAAGAGTTGAGTGACTGTAGTGGGCTTGAGGATTGTGTAATGTATTATATTATCATATTACGACAATATTACGTTAAGTGCAGGTGTCACAGAAAAACAATACAGCGTCTATAGTTCACTTCCTAGTCCCCGTGTTCTTCCTAGACCGACGATCCGATGGAGGCTCAGGAGGGAAATCTGCGGCATAATAGCCATGAGGGCTTAAGAGGGTAGCCAAGCCTGAGTGAACTTCGACTTGAAATTCCTCGAATAGAAAGTTTTCGCCATCTACTGACAGTACACCCTTCGTTCCCAGAGGCTTCACCCGATATGCGTATGCCTTGAAGTATTTCAGCTATAGAGTTTACTTGAGTATGATAAATCAAAAAGTGGATGCAAAAGAACTCACGTTGCTGCTCCAGAAGTCTTCCCCTTTCGGGCCACCTCCGACAGATGCAAGAACATCCTTCCGCGAAGACTAACATCATATTCAGCAGGTAAACAGGATTTCATATCTTTGAACCTACGACAATCCTAACAGTAACATCGATCATTCCATCGTCTGGCAGCGAAGCAGGGAACGCCATGAGGCTCCTACCAGATCATATCAGGAAACCTGACACTTAAAACGAAAACTATGAATTACCGGCCGACGTATGGTCCTTTCCCGGCATATAGATAGAGTATAGGTTCGTCAACGGTGGTCCATCCATCCATATCGTCGATCGAATATTTCAGTGGAGGGAGTGAGCTGCTCTCTGTATCTTTAGCGACTGGCGACAGTGGAGGCGGTGTTGGTATACTCTTTCCGTACTCGTTGCGGCGTATTTGGAAATTTTGCACCATTTTCTTCTTGTCGTTCTCTGCAACTTTAACGGATAACTGGATGGGACACGCTCTAAATTGAATTACTAAGCGTTAAATAAGGATAAGTAGCGATTTAATGAAACTGGCATTGAAAACAGCTTACATCCTCTCATGAGGCCAACCATAAACCGAGCATCTCCCATCCAACGCAGTTGCTCAGTGCCAATATCCAGGTCAGCCATAAGTCCCAGTGCTTGCGACATAAAAGAGATTGTCCGCTTGCCCTTCTGCGTAAGAGAAAAAGCATCGACTTTCATCGGCCGCCCTGTGCGTAGAAAAGGGGGTTGATAAGAAGCGAAATAGAATGCCCTCAAGTTCGATAAACTAGCCTTTAATCACATTGAACGCCGCTTCGGCTACGTCGAAGCCGCGCTGATATCCAGATACTTTGAGCTATCAAACCAGTGAATGAAGTCATTTCTAGTACCTCAAAACCCAAAAGATTTAGAGCCAACGCGTTTCCCGATCCGGTCGGTATAGGACCAATAGGTGTATCAAAAGCCATTCTAGGATCTTCGTGGTTGGCGAAACCATTCATTACTTCATGAATGAGGCCATCTCCAGAAACGGTGACGATTGCGTCATAGTTGAGATCCAGTGCCTTTGCAATATCGAAAGCATGCCCGTGGTGGGTTGTGTCTTTAACTACGCTGAGAATACTGTAATGCACAAAATGAAAATGTCTTACGAATGACATCCAGGTGACATCGGGCGGCCTTGAATATAGGCTCAACCTTCCTAGTATAAATAGTTGCGCCTTTTCCCTGACATATTGGAGTCGCACAGTGATGGTTACATGGATAACGTTAGACGTACAACACCAGCAAAAGGGTTTATAAGAACTCTTAATCGTCGGTGCCGTTTGACACCGAAACCTGACAACTTGAGTTAATATAGGAGACAGGAATGGGTGCGGAAGGCATACCTTCATAACTAATGTGCATCAACGTTTCTATCCAGCTGGAGATGGTAGCATCCTCGGAATATTGCACAACACCTGCTACTTTGACGAGTGAGAGCGACGCCCGTTGCTTCCTTCTGTCTAAATATGAGACCTCCAAAAGTTGGGTATCACGGTTGAAATCCGCAGCGATAACTTGGCGGTATACAATTTCCTTGACATGTTTGTTCTCTGGAAACATAGCATTAGCTACCCGCTTTGAGCTATTGAATGTTGTTGAAATATTAATACCGATGGCGAGGGTGTCGACATTAAGTCTAAGCCTTATAAGTTTCCCTGATCCGGACTCAATAACACTGAGTGCCAGGGGCAGTTTTGACAACTCGTTCGATGGCGCATCGATGCTAGTTAAAGCCATGAATAAGGATAACGTGTATGCCGCTTCAAGTCGGTCCCCCAACATACACTATGTGGGGCGTGAGAACGTCATCCCGATTGATCGGTGATTACACTTCTTTGCTTACGCTGGGTAGCACATGAAATGGTTAAATATACATTGGAGGTGGAAAATATAGTTATGAAACTACTATTAATATTATGACTATATGTTTTGCCCCAAAGAAGTTAATTTTTGGCAATTTTTGGACGTGTGTTTTTTGGGTGGGCCTATCATTATGAATTTGGCGGCGCTGCGCCGGGCACGTCACGCGGAGTTTAAAAGGCTGTCTTAATCCGGGTGCCTATGCAGGGGATTTTTGATGTGGGTTCAACGTTCAATCCTTACTATTTCTTAGAGAATCTTTCATCCGTAAGTTGCTCTGTAAACAACATTAGTATATAACACCTGGAAAAATTTCTCTTATCTGTGTTGCGTCGGCGGGGGTTCAGTATAACTTATAGCGCGCAGACTTCCATCTCCGAGCGAAATTCGAAATTCTGTTTTCAATGCTCCGAAAAAAATGCCCCTACGTCAAATTCAGCGGATACTGTGGATCTGATGCATGATATAATGCTTGTAAGTACCCAACTATAGTGCACATACAGCGCTAGTTAGCAGTCCCTAGCAATGATGCATTCATTACCTTCCCCTATCACAACTCAGCTATGCATCCCTCTCCGAGTAATCGCTTTGATGCATCACATACACTCAGGCTAATGGTCGTGTTATTTGAATGACAAACCTCTCTGAAATACAATCTCGGACATTTCAGAATGGCTTCAAAAACATTCTATGGTCTCGAAACATTGATTTTCCGGCCTCAAATCAAAATCATTCCCATGGGTGCTCCGGCTTCCTTCATGCGCACGAGGAGGGCCGACCATTCAATGACCCTCCGCGCTCGGGGGGTCCCTCGAGCCAGGTCATCTCAAGTCAGCACACTAAAGCCTCGTTCGTGCATTTCCACCATCCTGGCTAACCCTAACGGCTAACCGAACCTAACGAACCCTAACCAAACTCTAACCGAACCCTAACAAACCCTAACCGACCGAACCTAGCTAACTGGTATGCCGCGTGGTAGCGTTGAATCAGATCAATGAATCAATACACGACACCGTATGTGCATTAGCGAGTCAGGAAGCAGTGATGCATTACCTGGCTGCTCGGCAACGTATGCTAACAAGCGCTGTATGTGAATCACTGTCAGGTACTTACTAGCCGAGATCATGCATCACTCCCACAGCATATGGTGTCAAATTAGGATGGACGAACAACACTTTAATGGCATAGTATCCATAGCACAGAAAGCAGCAACTCCCCCGGTAGACTAATGCATCATCTTGACAAATGCCTCGCCCAACGAATAAAAAAAAAAACAAAAAAAACACAAAACCAAGTCCCAGCGCGCTAGAAATCCGACTGGTCTGACTGTATCGGCACACGACTTCAGTGCGGGATAAATGAAACTTAATTCCTCCTCTGGAATCGGTATAACTGTCGGGCTTTTATACTTACTTATAGGAGTAGCAAATAAATTGAAGCTGAAACGTTGCTAGAGAATGATTGATCAATGAAGTAGAAAAGTGTCGAATGTGTGGTGGTGTTTATGACAGTGTCGATGATCCGACGCGTCTCATCACGTAGCTTGTCACTTTCGCTACACACCACAGTTGCGAAGGAACTCCCAGATGACAACAAAGACAGCAACGCTGCAGACTGGACATCAGGAAAAAAAAAACCTTAAATTTAGCACTAATTTCTGCTACCTTACTAGCACATAGGTAAGCTACAATGTATCGAATGATACGACCTATCGAACACATACAATGTATCGAGTGATACGGGTTCGGTGGATGCTGTCGAACACTCTCATAGTATATATAGTAACCAGTCAATGAACTATTACATTGCTTGCTGCAACATATAGTAGACATAGCATTATAGTAAGTATATATGGAGGAATTGGCACCGATATCGGCTTAGGAATGGCATCAGGATCAGGATCAGGCACAAAACATTCAGTGTGCCTTGCTGACAGTGATGTGTTCTGTTGGTACTCAGTGCAGAGTCTCAACGGAAGGGGTGAACACTTAACCTACTACTGCAGGCATGCTTGGGGTGAGGGGGGAGTTTGCTTAGAGGGCCTCAGATCGTCCTTCGGGGTACAGAGACTATGGAGAGGCTGGTATGGCAGTTTTCAATGTGCACACTAATTGTGTACGCTAAAAGGGAGATATGCGCAGTGGCAGGAAAGTGTGCAACACAAAGGGGCAAAAATGCGCAGTGCAGAAAAACATGCAACAGGAGTGCAAAAGTGCACAACAATTAGGATGATGAAGGCGGGAGGTGTAGTGGGATGAAGACAACACTGGGACATGCTGTGAAGGTGGTGTGCAGGTTGGGGACACAAACGGGATGAAAGTGCAAGGGGTGGAAAAAGGCGCAAACAGTGCACAAAACATGGCTATGCAAATAAGTGTGCAAATGGTGTGCAAATGTGGCTATACGAAGGGTGCACTGTATGAGTGCATGAACGAGGATGAAGGACGCAATGCAGGGATGAAACACAACAATACAATGAGGGGATGCAAATGATATGCAAATGCGGCTATATGAAGGGCGCACTACAAAGGCGCATGGACTGGATGCTGGTGCACAGACTATGTGTGACGCTGACTGAACTATGAACTATGAGGGGGGGAAAGATCCTCTGGATTCTCTATCTGTCTGCCTACTATGTACAAATGGCTTATGTGATAAAAACAGTAAAATAAAGTGTAAAAATAGAAAGCACCATGTGCTACCCACAAGTGCACCCATTCACCCATCTAAACCCAACTGCACTATGCCACTGCCTCAGCCAGTAAGATTTGCGCACCTATAGCCCAATATCCAACTGTTCCAGTGCAATGCACTATTTTTGGTGCACTCTAGGTCTCGTGTGCTCTTCCCAATTAATCTGCTTCAGTGTTATGTGTCACATGCTGCACCTTAGTAATAATGATGTGATCAACCTGTGCCAGTTACCAGATAAAGTGATGCCAATTGGAAATGTGGAAGAACTATAAGGAGATGCTGTAAAAGGCCAAATACTGCCAAAGTGCCAGAATTATGTGAAAGTGCCCAAGTGCACACAGTCCAATGCCAAATAGGCGCAAAGCGCCCCAGTTATGTAAGAATGCACAGTTCACTCATGTTGGAATCACAGTGCACCTCAAGTAAATGTGCCAGTAAGATGGAAGCCACGATGCGCAGCACAACTGGTGTAGTGGATTGTTGTGTGTGTGATAGGGATTGTGCAATGAGTGCACAGTAGACAATGTGAGTTGCAGGTAAAGCATAAAAGGAGTGTGCAGAGGCACATCAAGCACGCAATAAATGTGAAAGGCAGGTAAGGAGTGTGGGGGGGGGGTGCAGAGGCGGTTTGAAGTGCAATGGGGCACATTTAGGGTGCATGATAGCAGGCAACTATGGGGGAACCAAAAGTGCAGTAGAAATGTAAAAGGCACACAAAAGCACACTTAAATGGTCAAAGGCATGTGAAAGTGCACAAATGCACACAAAAGGTGCACAAAAGTGCACAGAGGTGCACTGGAGCACATGGAAGCGCATGAGAGTGCACTGGAGCGCAATGGAGAGCACTGGGAGCAACTGGAGTGCAGAAAGTGGACAAAGGCACACAGAAATGCACGGGAGTGCACTTGGACATGTGAAAGTGCACTGTGCAAAGTGAGTAGAAGATGTTCAAGCGGTGCACACAATCATGAAAAATGCTGTAGTATGAGCACAGGGTGATAGGGAGCTGTGTCAACAGGAGCCATAGAATGACCATTGACAATGAGATAATTATTATAAGTTCATGTATAGTATATACTGAAAAATTGGTACCGGTGATAGGTCCACTGGGCACTATAAGGTCTGGAGAACATTCTCACTTGCATCGAGACACCACGACACACACTCTGAATCACTACAAAAGCCATGAAATCGACTTCAAACCCTTTTTGATTTATTTCGCACTATTTTGGATGACTTCAAACTATTTCAAACACTTTCGAACTATTTCGTGACACTTCAAATGACTTCGCAGCACTTTGAATGACTTCATAGCACTTCAAACAACTTCACAGCACTTCAAACAACTTCGCAGCACTTTGAATGACTTCAGCCACTGTATAGTTGTCTTAAAACACTTTCGATACATGATGCTCAACCGGAGTGAGCTATTTAGTTGCATATTGAGCACTACTGGACACAAGGAGAGACTACAACAGAGTTAGAATGTGATAAGTGCATTTTTGTGTTTCATTGATATATTAAAGCAATAGAACAAGAACTCTTACTATATTGGGACAATGTATGTTTTACTTATTATCATCTTTCATTTTGTTTCATGTTTTACAATACCTTTATTTGCTGTTCACATTGCCTCATGTTCTACAATTGTTATTATTTCCTTTTTAGTACAATTCCTTCAGATTGTATATAGACTTGTATTAGTTAGAATAACAAAAAATAGCAATGGGGAACAGCAGAAGTTGCCCTCTCGCTATCATCAGATTTAAGAGTCATTCTCTTGAGTCTTAGCTTGCATCATATCTCTAAGTTCTGCAAAATATCATGAACTTCCTCGAAGCTATTGTATTTGCTCCACATTTTATTGCCCATCGCCTATCGCCATTCAACAAACACTTCACATTCATTAAACTTGTTTCTCAATATACCTCGAACCTCTTTGAACTATTTTGCATGTCTTCGAATCTACTTCGAACTCTTTTGCACATTTTTGAACCTATTTTGAACTCTTTCAAACACCTTTGTATGCCTATACAGACTATTCACCACAGCCCTTACCATTTTGCATTACTAAACATTATGTTTTGGTCTCAGCAGTGATATTTAGTACCAACTCACACCCTTCCTCTGACTCATGTTATACCATCTGAAGCCGTTTAGTAGGTTTTGTTTGGGTTTCCAGGTTGAGTATCATCACTGGCATCACTTAGGTACATTGGAATCAGGGATTGGGTACATAATGTTCAGTGTGCCCCACTGACAGGTGCCATCAGATAATTATTATAAGTTCATGTATAGTATATACTGAAGACTCAGCACCGGCATCACTTACATACATCGGCATCAGAGATTGGGCACGACATGTTCAGTAGGCCACAACAACAGGAGCTATTAACAAGATAATTATTATAAGTTCATAAATAGTATATACAGAACAATCGGCACCAGCATTGGCTTGGGATTGGGATTGGGATTAGGCAAGTGCATCAGCATTGGAAAACAAGCAAAAAATAAGTGTCCATTCTTAGCTTAAATAACAATGTTGTACTGTCCTAGTTACATAGATGTAAGGTAGGCCTATTATTGAGTAAAGCCACATCAATGAGAATCGGCAGGGGAATCAGCCTTGTTGTAATTGGCATGAACTTTCAAGAACCTGCTTTTGAATGATTTCAGATTACACTCTATCCTTTCTTTCAAGGTTGCATATTTCAGTGTAAAATCTTGTTGTTCAAGCTTCTCAACCTTGGCCATGTAAAGATGATGACTGGTGTCCTTGTACGATATGCCAAGCTGGGTTTGGAGGGCCTTCACATCAGCATGGCAGCTCAACAGCTCCCTATCTGTCAACTTCTGCAATGGCATAAACTGATATAGCCACACAAATGAGGCCGATGACACTTACTGGATCAGCAGGTAGCTTGAGCTGATTTTGAGCCACAGTGTAGGCTGGTTCATTGATCATGTTTCCAGACTGCAAATTAATGATGAGTGATATGATAAAGGCATCAGCACCAAGAGAGGATGGCATTGGGCCAATCGGGTTAAGTATCAGCATCGGCATTGGCCAGAGGCATGGACAGTTTGAAATGAAGGAACGCTTACCCCTCCTCCATATGCATCTTGCACATTAAGGTCGACCTTCTTGCGATAGGCCTCCATCGCCTGATGGGTGGCCGGAATTATAAAAGGGGGCACTAGATAGTGCTGCCCATCATCACTGTGGATAATGACATACCCCTGTGGAATATTTCCCTGGCTTTCCTGCTGATTGGTCATTGTAGATGGATGTAACAACTTTATCTTATAACAACTTTATCTTACATTGTATATCGGTGTTTCATCAGTGATAAGACAGTGTTTGTTTGTCATTTGATCTTACATCAACATCAACACGTGTTGGTTGATTTTCATCTTTTCATATCAACATCCATCTGCCCCATCCCCATATCCATCTGCCCCGTCCCTGTACCCAGCCCAAGTTATCATGAACATTACACCAGCAAGAGTCCTCAGCCACCTCAGCAAGATTGATATGGAAGTGTGGAAGGCCCTTCACATAGGGAACATCAAGGCCATGATGAAGGATCAGAAAGCTGCCCTCATAAGTGATCTGCATAATTTCATGACTTGGACGACACTCACATACTTTAAAAACAATTGTTCTCTTGGCAAAAGGAAATTAAAACAGCTGAAATTCAAGCTGTTTTTCTTCAAAACATGTTTTTATGGGGATTCATTGTGGCATGGGGAAATTCAGAGAAGACTGGGGACCAGGGGATTGAAAGTCAGTGGAAAGCCATGAGTAAATGGGATGAGGAACATGGGGTAGCAGCAATAGCAGTCAGGGTAAGATCGGGGGATTGGGGTAAGATGAGATTGGCAGTAGCACCAGCATTGGGAGTGGCTGGACCATCAACATCGGGAGCAGGTGTAGCAAGATCGGCAGTGGCACCAGCATCAAGAGCAGGTGGACCATCAACATCAGGAGCGGCTGTGGGAATGACATCAGGAGCAGCATCAGCATCAGGAGTGGCATCGGCACTGGTACCCCCACATGCAGTGCCGGCACCAAAAGTGACACTGACCCTCAAACCAGCCAACGCATGAGAAACAGTCATCAAACCAGTTGAACCATTGCCCAGACCAGTGGTGGTGCATGCCGAACCAGAAGCTTCGGGATCCAAGCTCCCAGTGTGACACCCACACCATCCAAGACCAATCATCCCCACGATCACAGTAACAGGTCCTGGGCCAGTAGTCCAGAGCGACTCAGATGCATTCGAGCCTGATGAGGAGAGGGAAGATGAGATGGAGAGCGAGGCCAATCCTGAGCCTTCAAAGAAGCGGAAGCAGGAGAATGCCCAGAAGGCAGAGGCATGAGGAGAACCCCGGCCCGGAGGCCACCACCCAACGCCATGTGGATGATGCGCCTGGCTTGGGTGAGTTTGTTATGAGCAGGTTAACAGTAAAACAGCATGCTACAACTGCAGAAAGAGCAAGGTGCACTGCAACACAGAGGAGATGGATTGAGTGGCAAGACCAAAGAAAGCAAAAGGATTGGCCAAAAGCAAAGGGAAGAAAGTCCCTGCTTCCAGGCGAAAGGAAGAATTGCCCAATCCCACTGCCAAAGCCTGCTATGCTGATCAGTACAATACCCTTGCCAATCACTTGGAGGACCTCAAGCATGGTATAAATCAACAAACATATGACCAGGCACAGTGGGTCAAAGAAACAATTCAGGACACCTTGCTCAAGGTACAGGGACTATGGGACATGGTCAACGAGCTTATGAGGAGGATGAATGACGTTGAACAGTACATTGGGTGGCAGTATCAGCCCATCGCCTTGTACGATGGCTGGTCTTTCTGGCAGGTGAATCACATCAAAAGGGTTGGAAGCAGGACAGAAGAAGAGATGGGCAACATGAGGGAGGACAAAGTGAATCCCATTGCCACTGCCGCTCCCAATGCCGCTGCTGGTGCCATTTACAATCATGTCAAGGTTAGAGTTCCAATGGAGGGGATTACTGCTGTGGAGATTGCTGCCAATGCCGATCTGAGAATGGACAGAGAAATGGAGGTTAAGAGTGGTGCCAATGGTAAGCTGGTGGAATGAGAAGTCCAGCCAGGCAAGCCCAAACACTTCGAGCCTGACCATATCCACCACGCATTGGCCGCGCCCAATCTTTCTCAACCTGCCATGGAGGAAGTAGGAGAGACATCTTTACCTACCACTTCCCCCATCCAAATAATTCCCGCCATGCTACAGGACTCTCAAGAAATGGCACAGCAACAAACATCGATGGCCCCACCACTCCCTCCACTGTTCACCCTGACTGCACTTGATGAGCCCAAGGTGCACTCACTGGAATTGGCAGTGGCATCGGCAGTCGACAGTATCACCTTGCCTGACCCCTCCCCTGCTCCTCTGCAGTTGTGCAAGTCCCCACAGCTACTGTCACCTGGTCCATCTGGACTATCATGTACCACTCTTTTACCTGAAAGAGGCCTGTCACCCTCGCCCCATGCCTCCCCTCCACCTGCACAGTTGCACTGATCCCCTCATGGCCTTACACCTCAGCCATCTGGACTACATTCCAGGAGTACCACTCCTCAGCCAAACCTGAAGAAGAGATTGGGAACTTCTGAGGACTGAGATGATGCCAAATGGGGCAGAAAAGAATAGAGGGGCATTTTTTTTGTGTTACTTGACATGTAAATAGAAGTTGAACTTTTGTAACTGTATTTAGAAATTGGTAAATCTACTATGCAAATTTCACTTTTTGAATTCTCCGTCTTCTCCCAACAGTCTGGGTTGAGATGGCTTCCTGCTGTGCAAGGTCATCAGCTGTCCTTCGGATGTGTCAGGTGTCTGATTGAGTGTTTTGAGAGAATGGTGGGGTCATTTGTTGAAATGTGTCTACTGCCAATACTGCTATTGCCAATCACACTATTGCCAATCCACCCATTGCCAACCCACCTATTGCCAATCCTAGTGTTGCCAATCCTACTTTTGTTGCCAATCCCATTGTTGTTGCCAATCTCACTGTTGCTGATCCCATTGCCAATCCCACTGTTGCCAATCCTAATGTTGCTGATCCTACTGTTGTTGCTGATCCTACTGTTGCTGTTGCTGACCCACCCATTGCCAATCCTACTGTTGCCGATCCTACTGTTGCTGATCCTACTGTTGCTAAGCCTACTGTTGTTGCTGATCCTACTGTTGCTGATCCTACTGTTGTTGCTGATCCTACTGTTGCTGATCCTACTGTTGTTGCCAATCCTACTGTTGCTGTTGCTGACCCACCCATTGCTGATCCACCCATTGCTGATCCTACTGTTGCTGATCCTACTGTTGCTGATCCTACTGTTGCTGATCCTACTGTTGTTGCTGATCCTACTGTTGCCATTGCTGACCCACCCATTGCCGATTCTACTGTTGCCAATCCTACTGTTGGTAATCCTAATGCTGCTAATGCCCTTGCCCTTGCAAGCAGGTCCTCAGTCCATTTTCCCCCCACAAGTCATCGAGGCTGCTGGACATCCTGAGCTTTCTTGGGGTGGAGTGGTCCCAGTGTCCATTTCTTCCAACAGAGATGGATCAATTGTGCATTTGTTTCCATTGGCATTTGCAACTGCTATGGGTGTTGTGATGTACCTCACATAGATGAGTCGAGGCACAAGATACTCTGGTTCACTGTCACCAGGACCATTAATTGCCTGTGGTTGAGTGACACCAGCTGTGCAGAGCATGTCCATTGTCCTTTGATTGACTTGGATATAGTTTGACTCAGTATCTATAATTTGCAAGGACTCAGGTGGACCAGAGTTAGGGGCCTGATCTGTTGTAGTTGTATCCATAATTTGCAAGAATTCTGGGGGGTCAGAGTTGGGGGCCTGAGCTGCTGTTGATTGTCGGAGAGCTTGCTTTCCTTTGCTTTTGCCTTTCCCAACTTTCCTGCTCCTTGATCGGGCAGTGTTGGACTCATGTTTGGCAGTTGGCTCTTGGCCATGGCATTTGGAAATGCATTGGGAAGAAGGGTTGTTCAATTCGTCTGGATAGTGCATAGGCAACATCCCATCACTGGCTTTGATGGCTTTGAACCGGAATGCTCTTTCAGGACCCTAGGCTGTTTGCCGCTGGTGAATGTGGTCAAAGAAGTCTTCTATGACCCCCTTGTGCAAGTTCTGTGGGTCTCTGAATTTAAACCTAGCTGGGAGATATTCTGGATTGATGAATGAAGCGGTACGATCAGCAATTGCTTTGAATGGGATATGGTGGTGACGACCACTGGTTGCTAGTTCTGTAGGGAGATAAGTAATGGTTTGTGGAATAGGAAGTCATCATACTGTAATGCTGCCCAACATACAAGACAAACTACTCTTCAAGCTCTTTTTTCTTGTATTCTAATCCTTTCCATGGTGTGGGAAGGAGCGGAAACCCATCTGTAGTCATTGGTAGTTGGGTTATTGTGGCATTAGGTTCCCTTGAAGTCAGGTCCAGTATGCATAAATTCTTCAGATAGATCATGAACTTTCGCTTCAGGTCCCAGACCTGAGCATCGTATGTATCAAGAAATGATTGTCCAGGGGTGCCTATCAGAGAGGTGACATGTTCATGACTGGAGTCAGCATCAGCATCAGCATTGGCATGTCATTGGCAATAAACGATTCGGACACTCATGCATTGACAACGATCAATCCATTAGGTGCAGTATAAGCTGTGAAGGTCATGGACAGCACACCCATTTCTAGCCAGTGTTGTTGTGCACTCTCCTCCACATGCTTAAGCAGATTTTTCTCTGTGAGACTGTGAAATATTAGTTATCTCTGGCATCGGCATCGGCATTGGTTTCCACATCAGCATTCACTTACCTTCACTTCATCTGCTCAGGATATCCTTCCTGCATTATTTTCTCCTGCTCAGCATCAAGGACTGCTTTCTCCTCTGCAGTCATGTTATCAAAAACATGCTTGATAGCTGGCAGTTGCATCTGGAACCATCCAGGTGTACTTGTGGTGGCATCTTCAACATTTAACAGGTTTGCAATCTGTTGGAACACTCAGTCCTGGTATAAGCTCCAAATGGCTTCCAACCACTTCACTTGGAAGTTGTTGGATTTCTGTGAGGAGCTTTTGGTCATTCGCCAGTTGTTGAAAAGCCAGGTTGTTAGTTCCTGGCAATGTGATCAATACTACATCCTTGACATGCTTGAGAGTCTACTTTGGCATGAGCATGACTCTCTTCATCATTATTTGGGGCCTTGTCAACTGACACCCAGTAACTGAATATTTCAGGGAGAATGTTACTCCTGAGTATCTGCACTCAGCCAGCTTTTGAGTCCTGCATTTGGAATGCCACTTTATAAGGCTCAATTATTTTCTGCTCCTTGACTGTATATCTGCTCCCCTTCTGGTACTGTCTCAACTGCAGGATCTGTGAGGGCTCAGGCGGCATTGGAGGGGATTGATGTGGAGGAAAGAAGAGATTGGCATGACATATCATTGAACATATCATTGGCATGAGGATCACATGAGGATCACACAAGGTCGATAGTACAATAGTAATAGTCATACATGTTGTTCATTCCCCTTGAATCATCATGAGCCTAACAAGACCTCTTTACAAGCAAAAGAGAAGATCAAAGAAGAATGCCACCCTGCATGAGGATGATGATGATACTGTCAATACTGTTACACATGTAGAAGTTAAAGTCAACATGAAACATGGACCAAAGACAAAGCGTATCAAGGTCCCCTTGACTGCCTCTATCAAAGAACAGGGTCCAGGTATCCATCATAATCCCGATCTTGCTGCAGGTACAGGTTGGGATATGCAAGAACCTCAGGTTGCCAAACAGCCAAGTCAGCCACACATTGGCATGGTTAGTTTCTGACACTGATTAACTTACTGAGGCTTATATGCAAATAATAGAGGCAGCGAGACTATGTCTTGGAGTTTGTTGGATGAGTGGATGAATTGCTGCAAGCATCCCTGTCTCAGCAGGCATGGTCAGCTGACAAACAAGTTTGCAACCACTGTCCATCCAATAAATGGGTAATTTGGAGATGTGTTGATTGTTCACTGGGTGGCATGCTTTGCCACACATGCATGCATGTAACCAACAGGGAAATTTTCTTCCATTGCATTGAATGCTGGACTGGCACACACTTCTGCTGGTCTGAGCTATGGGAGGTCAGCACATACATTTTAATCCAGCACCAGACAGATCAGCTGATTTACAATGCTCTTAACTTCCAACTAAAATATCTGGAGACATTCGAAGACATGAAGGACAAAGCAGAGCAAGAGTCCTTTAATTGGCACGCTGATGATTGGCATCGGCCCTCATCACCTGACTTGGCATTGGGAATGTCAGTAGATGGAATTGGCCCCAATGAGGCACCCAGGGCTGAAGCTGAAACTGGGGCTGACTCAGCATTTTTTGATCACCTTGATGCCCTCTGGCGTCAAGGACAGGAGAATATTGACATCGAGGATAGTTTACAAGACTTTTTTGATGGCAATGATGAATATGAAGTTGAAGATGCTGATGAAGACATCTATGGGTTTGATCCATATTTGCCTAATTTTAATCAACCTGCTGATGCCAAGCTGACCACAGCACTGCCAACTGCCAATGCCATTCTGAGCCCCTCACTACCAACAGCCAATGCCTTGAACAACAGTTATATTTGTGTGGTAGAATACATCACTTAGCAATGGTTACCTGCCAGTGTCAGAGGGAACACTGAATTCCCTTGGACCTAGTAACCAGTAACTTACTACCCACCAGCTTCACCAAAATATGGACTCTTTTCACTGTGCAGGTCCTAGACCATTTTTGGCTTTGTAATCTGGAATTAAAGGCATCGGCCTATCAGTTTTACCAGTTGATTCAGCATGTAACATTGCTGATGAGGCCTGCCGAAGTGGTCAATCTCTACCATGAGCTCCGCTGCATGTCCTGCTTATGGTGTTGGATGAAAAGGTTGAAGTGGGCAGGGTATGGACACAATCAAGAAGATCCTTTGAATCCTAAACCAGGATCACTTGCCAATTTTTGTCCGGCCTGTCCTCAAGTCAGCATAAATATATCAGAAGATTGGAAGGACGATGTAAACTGGTGAGTGACTAAATACTTACACTGGTATCTAAAATGATCATGCCAAAATCAGATTTGTTTTTAAATGCATATTCATGGCTGATGGCAACTTCAAAGCTGATCATGTTCGGCAGAAAAATGCCAATGATGATATATAGCTATGGAATAGAGGTGGGATGGCCCCAAATCAAGCTGAATATGAGCAGTTCCTCCAAGCCGCCATAGAATTATTAATGGTAGGTACCATTCCCTGCCGATGACTGATGCCAATGCTAATGCTGGTCTGATCATGACCCAGTTCTCCAGAAGGCTCCTTGCGAAAACAAATTCCTAGCCCTTGTGAATGCTTTTCTGGCATCGAAGGCATGTGATAGGACTAAACTGGTGGCCATTGCATGTGCACGGTGATACAGCTCCCTATCACCCTGTGCTCATACTATGGCATTTTTCATGATTGTGTGCACAACTTAAACATCTTCTACTCACTTTGCACAGTGCACTCCAGTATGCTCCCATGTGCTCCATTGTGCTCCAGAATGCTCCTGTGTGCTCCAATGTGCTCCTGTGCACTCCCATTGCACTCCATTGCACTCCAGTGTGCTCCTGTGCACTCCCATTGCGCTCTATTGCACTTCAGTGCACTCCAGTGTGCTTCCATGCACTCCAGCATGCCTCTGTGCACTTTTGTGTGCCTTCATGTGCATTTGTGTGCCTTTTACATTTCTACTGTGCTTTTGGTTCCCCCATAGCTGCCTGCTGTCATGCGCTCTAAATGCACCCTGTTACGCTTCAAACTCCCTCCATGCACCCCCCTCACACTCCTTATCTGCCTTTCACAGTTATTGTGTGCTCAATGCACCTTTGCATGCTCCTTTTATGCTTTACCTGCAACTCACATTCTCTGCTGTGCACTCATTGCACAATCCCTATCACACATACAACAATCCACCACATCAGTTGTGCTGCACATCACAGCTTCCAGCTTACTGGTGCATTTACTTGAGGCACACCACAATTCCAAGATGAGCAAACTGCACATTCTCACATAATCAGGGCACTTTGCACCTATTTGGTATTGGACTGTGCACACTTGGGCGCTTTCATGTAATCCTGGTGCTTTGGTGCTATTTGGCCTTGCACAGCATCTCCTTATAGTTCTTCTGCATTTCCAATTGGCATCGCCTTCTCTGGTAACCAGCATAGGTTGATCACATCATTATTACTAAGGTGCAGCATGCAACACATAACACCAAAGTGGATTAATTGGGAAGAGCGCATGAGACCTAGAGTGCACCAAAAATAGTGCATCACACCAGAACAGTTGGATATTGGGTTATAGCATGCACAAATCTTATTGGCTGAGGCAGTGGCATAGTGCAGTCAGGTTTAGATGGGTGAATGGATGCACTTGTGGGTGGTGCATGGTGCTTTCTATTTTTACACTTTATTTTACCATTTTATCACATAAGCCATTTGTACATAGTAGGCAGACAGATAGAGAATTCACAGGATCTTTCCCCCCCCTCATAGTTCATAGCTCAGTTAGCATCGCACATAGTCTGGGCACCAGTGTCCAGTCTGTGCACCTTTGTAGTGTGCCCTTCGTATAGCTGCATTTGCATATCGTTTGCATTCCCTCATCATATTGTTGCATTTCGTCCCTGTGTTGCATTCTTCATCCTCGTTTGTGCACTCTTGCAGTGCGCCCTTCATATAGCTGCATTTGTGCACTGTTTGTGCCTTTTTTGTATAGCTGCATTTTGTGCACTGTTTGCACCTTTTTCTGCTCATTGCACTCTCATCCCATTTGCACCTTTAACCTGTGTGCCTCCCTCCCAGCACATCCCAGTGTCATCTTCGTCTCACTACACCTCCCACTTTCATCTTCCTCATTGTTGTTCACTTTTGTGCTGCCGTTGTGCATTTTTCCACACTGCACATCTTTGCCCCTTTGCATTGCACACTTTCCTACTATTGTGCATATTTTCTCTTGAGCGTACACAACTAGTGTGCACATTAAAAACCACTGTCCCAGCCTCCTCATAGTCTCTGCACCCTGAAGGATGATCTGAGGCCCTCTAAGTGAACCCCCCCCTCACCCCGAGCATGCCTGCAGTTGTAGGTTAAGTGTTCACCCCTTCCATTGAGACTCTGCACCAAGTACCAACTGAACACATCATTTCTGGAGCCCACCGTGAGGGGTTTCTGTTTATCAAACCATATTTTAGACCTCCGTCAGCTCGCCCTTCATCTCAACATTAGCCACCTTCGCACTCTCCATTCCGAGCTGTTAGCAACTGTGCTCCAGCTTGGGAAAATACCAGTATTTGAATCACTCTTCCTGAACAACATGCATCACTCATCCATGCTGTCTTTACCTCCATCTTCACCTGAATCATCCCTACCTACCCTAACTCCATCCGCATCACCGCATTCTTCCCCACCTTCACATTTCGCTGCGCTTTTACCAGATCTTAACTCTACACACCATATTCCACCGCTACCATGCATATGCCATCCACATCCAACCAAAATACACCGCATTTTGACCCCACAAAACTGCGCGAACTCCAGAAGTACTTCGAGGAGCTTGCACAACTTCTTTGCAATTGTAATGTCACTGATGAGACCAATAAGAAATTCCACACTGTGCGCTATTTGGACAGCAACACTGCAGACACTTGGAAACTGCTACCAGAGTATAGCGCGATGCACAACTATGGCGCATTCAAAGACGCTGTCCTAAAGCTTTATCCTGGCTCTAGGGATGGCAGTAAATGGAGTATTAGTGACCTGGACAAGCTTATTGGCAAGACTGCATGCATTGGCCTTGTAACTGCAGAAGAAATCATGTGCTATTATCATGCATTTTTCAATATTAGCGAATACTTAGTTGCGCAAGGCATATTGGCGCGCTATGACCAAAGCCACATGTTTGTTAGGGTGTTTTGACCAGACCAGCTAGAGCACATTTTGAGCCATCTTGCGATTGCAGTACCAAATCAGCCTGCAAATGTGCCATACTCATTAGACACAATACATGATGCAATTGACTTTATCTTTGAAGGCCCAGCACACTATTTCCAGCCACTTACTGGGCTCACAGCACAAAACCCCGATATGTATCTGCCCTACTCAGCACCCAGCGCACCCATTTCCCAGCCACAACTTAGCACACCCACAGTCAAAGCAGAAGACATCTCAATCTTATTTGAGCGCATGACACAGACAATAGTTACTGCATTGAGCACATCATGCAGAGATGGCAGAAATAGTGCGCCTCACTCAAACAATGACAAGTGCAATGGTTGTGGTCAGACAGGGCATTATATCCCTGAGTGCACTTCAATTGAGTGACTTATTAGCAAAGGAAAGTGTAGGTGAAATGCGGAAGGGCACATCGTACTCCCAGGTGGCACATCTGTGCTGCATTCTATTCCAGGCAACTTCTTGGGCAAGCGCATCAAGGAATGGCATAAGCGCAATGCAGGGCAGATAGCCACTGGTCGACTTTCATCTAATACCAATTCACAGCTCATCTAAAAATATAGCACCTTGTCCAGCTCCAGCAGCACCTTTACAGTTGACATACAGTGACTCACAAAACTAAGTCAATATTTTGCACTTTTTAATTTATTGTTAAATAACTTCCCATAAACAACAAAACCAAACAAGGTATTGGTGTACCAAATAACATACATGACCAGGACTACCAAACAAACAAAGAATTATGTAATTTTAATCATCCCTCATGGAGATATGATCATTTTAATTCAGGGACTCATTGACTCAGTTTTGTGAGGTGGTATCAATATTATGATAAATTGTAATTCTAGTATTTTGTATGACCTCCCTTGGCCTTAATAACTGCTCCCAACCTTCTAGGCATGCTTTTAATCAAATTCTGACACACCTCTGATGGAATATTATTCCACTCTTCTACTACTCTTTTCTATAACTCCCAAATTCCTTTTGGTGCTGTTGGATACTTGTCTAACTGGTTCTTGAGGTGAACCCAATGATGTTCAATAGGACTGAGGTCTGGAGATTGGGCAGGACAATCCAGAAGAGTAATATTGTTGTTCTCCATCCATTTCTTGGCCTTTTTTGAGGTATGCTTGGGGTCATTGTCTTGTTGAAAAATCACCTCTTCTCCAGAAATTCCACTCTCCTCCAAGCTAGGCAGCATATGGTCCTTCAAAATGGACACATACTGGTCAGCATTTATCCTCCCCTCAACCTCTGCAAGATACCCAACTCCATTCCATTCCATCCCATACACCCCCATACCATAATGTTTCCTCCCCCAAATTTGACAGTTCCCTGCACCTCTCTCTCAATCAGCCCCTCTCCCTTCTGTTTCCAGACCCACTCTCTCCCATCTGACCCAAACCTGTTGATTCTAGTCTCATCTGACCAAATAACCCTCCTACAGTCTTCCACAGTCCACTCTCTATACTTCTGAGCAAAAGCCAATCTTGCTTTCCTATGCCTTATACTAAGCAAGGGCCTTTTCTTCTTCACTACAGCCTTGAATGAGTTTTTTCTGAGAACTCTTCTGACTGTTTCTGAGGAGACTGGAGTGGGGATAATGCTGTTGATGTAATGGGTGGCCTGAACAGCATTTGCAGCCTTGCCAGTGGTGATTTGGGTAAGAATGGCTCTCTGAGAGGTAGATGAGAGCTTAGAAGGATGACCACCAGAGGGGGAATCCAGGTTTGGATGGAGAACCCTGAGTGTTCTGGATACACTAGACTGGCTGAGGTTGAGTTTAGAGACAATATTGTGGGTAGAATAATGATTGGAGGCCAGGGAAAGAATGTTTTCCTTCTGAGCAGAGAAGATGGGATGCATTGGAGAATATTGAAGTATGAAGAATGCTAGTCCTAATTAAATACTATAATTTAAGGTCCCATCAAGGGTCACATCACCTTAGAAACCATCTGTCAAGTTTTTGACATTATACAGTTGGTGGAGCATCAGATTCTAATATTTCTGACTACCCCTCACAAAACTGAGTCAATGAGTCCCTGAATTAAAATGATCATATCTCCATGAGGGATGATTAAAATTACATAATTCTTTGTTTGTTTGGTAGCCCTGATCATGTATGTTATTCGGTACACCAATACCTTGTTTGGTTTTGTTGTTTATGGGAAGCTATTCAACAATGAATCAAAAAGTCCAAAACATTGACTTAGTGTTGTGAGTCACTGTATGTTGCCGCTTCAGTGCTGATATGGCTCCCTATCACCCTGCACGCATACTATGGCATTTTTTGCAATTGTGTGCACCTCCTAGATGGCTTCTGCACACTTTGCACAGCGCACTTTTGCATGCCTTCATGCGCTTTCATGTGCCTTTGCATGCTTCCATGCACTTTCGCATGCCTTTGACTGCTTAGGTGTGCTTTTGTGCACCTTTTACATTTCTACTGTGCTCTTGGTTCCCCATAGCTGCCTGCTGTCATGCACCCTAAATGCACCCCGTTGCACTTCAGACCGCCTCTGCACCCCCCCCCCCCCCACACTCCTTACCTGCCTTTCACCTTTATTGCATGCTCTATGCACCTTTGTGCGCTCCTTTTATGCTTTACCTGCAACTCACATTCTCTACTGCGCACTCATTGCACAATCCCTATCACACACACAACAATCCACCACACCAGTTGTGCTGTGCATCATGGCTTCCATCTTACTGGTGCATTTACTTGAGGTGCACTGTGATTCCAACATGAGTGAGCTGTGCATTCTTACATAACTGGGGCATTTTGCACCTATTTGGCATTGGACTGTGCGCACTTGGGCGCTTTCACGTAATGCTGGCACTTTGGCAGTATTTGGCCTTTTACAGCATCTCCTTATAGTTCTTCTGCATTTCCAATCAGCATCGCCTTATCTGGTAACCGGCACAGGTTATCACGCCATTATTACTAAGGTGCAGCATGCAACACATAACACTGAAGCAGATTTATTGGGAAGAGTGCATGAGACCTAGAGTGCACCAAAAATAGTGCATCACACTGGAACAGTTGGGTAGTGGGCTATAGGTGCACAAATCTTATTGGCTGAGGCAGTGGCATAGTGTGGTCAGGTTTAGATGGGCGAATGGGTACACTGTGGGTAGCGCATGGCGCTTTCTATTTTTACACTTTATTTTACTGTTTTTATCACATAAGCCATTTGTACATAGTAGGCGGACAGATAGAGAATACAGAGGATCTTTCCCTCCCTCATAGTTCATAGCTCATTCAGCGTCGCACATAGTCTGTGCACCAGCATCCAGTCCATGTGCCTTAGTAATGTGCCCTTCATATAGCTGTGTTTGTGTGTCATTTGCATCCCCTCATCATAATATTGTTGCATTTCATCCCTGCATTGTGTCCTTCATCCTCGTTTGAGCACTCATACAGTGCACCCTTCATATAGCCACATTTGCACACCATTTGTGCACCTATTTGTATAGCTGCATTTTGTGCACCATTTATGCCTTTTTCTGCCCTTTGCACTTCCATCCCGTTTGCATCCCCAACCTACGCACCACCTTCACAGCACATCCCAGTGTTGTCTTCATCCCACTACACCTCCCATCTTCATCACCCTCGTTGTTGTGCACTTTTGCACTCCTGTTGTGCATTTTTCCGCACTGTGTGTTTTTGCCCCTTTGCATTGTGCACTTTCCCACCACTTCACATACCTCCCCTTTAGCGTACACAGCTAGTACGCACATTGAAAACCACTGTACCAGCCTCCCCATAGTCTTTGCACCCTGAAGGATGATCCGAGGCCCTCTAAGTGAACTCCCCCCTCACCCCGAGCACGCCTGCAGTTGTAGGTTAAGTGTTCACCCCTTCCGTTGAGACTCTGCACCGAGTACCAACTGAACACATCAGCGCCTGCAGCAGATTATATGCAAAGCGCACCAAATGCACAACTAATGAAGGAAGAGTGCATTGATGTGCTCAAAAGGGAGTTGATGGCACTTTGGACAAGGCAAGTCTTTGATGGCATTGAAATTCTGTGGCACACACTGTGCAATACATCCAATTAAGAGAGTGCGCATTCTACAACCACAGACATTGCACCTGCTGACAGTATCGAGTCACCAGCTTTGCAACCCACCACAAGCACAACTGAAGTGCCTGACAAGACACCCATACATCCCTAACATTCCTGAAGTGCATTTTGTGCCTGCAGCAGCAGATAAATCAGATGCACCAGTTAACACTTCCAAAGGCAAAGAGCTATCATACCACACTGTCGTTCCCATCCAGAACCCACAGATTGTCAATGATGTATATGTGCACGCCATGAAGGCGCCCTCCATTACAGTTTCGCATGAAGAGCTCCTGTCCCTTTCACCTGATCTCAGACAGTGCCATAGAGAACAAGTTACCCCAAAGCGCATTGCAGCTACCAGTGCAGAAGTGGTAGCTACCAACCTTGTGAGTGTTATGCCATTTGTGCACTGTGAAGTGCACGCATCTTTTGCAGATGATAAAGCACTTAATGCAATACTTCCAGTTAGCACAGCAATTGAAGTGCCTCTTCCTATTGTCGCAGACCAAGGAGAAGCAGCCACTATCATAACATTCGACTCTGATACCCAAGCTTGTGATGTTTCCGCATTTGTGCTTATTCCATTTTCCGCTTCCATTCCACCGACCTCTCTTACCCTCAGCTCTACTTATCCCAATGTACCAACAGTAATGTGCAGGCGCTCTTAAATCCTATCGACCCTACGGTGCTTATTCCAGCCATGTTTTCAAAAAGCACACATGCATGTGCAACTTTTAGTGGTTTAGCAGTGTGCACACCACAAAAGGGCATACTAACCAAGAAGAAGTATAACCCAGTTGCTATGAAAGTCAAACCAGTCATTGCGCCTGTCCCAAATGAATTCCACATCGAGTGCAACATTGTTAGTGATCCACTAGTGGCACTTCCTGCACTTTTACCAAACCTGCCACCGTTTACTCCAGAAGATGATGAAGAAGAAGACAATGAAGAATTTGGGGATTGGATTGATGTGCTACATGGCTTTATGCATGCAATACGTCCCATTTCACAATCCTTTGATGGGCAAGCACTCATGCTAATGCAGCCAGAGCCAAGTGCAAATGCGCAAAATGTGCGCAATAGTGCACTTATTTATGACAATGACTATAGCCAAGTTCCAAGAGGTGCAACAGCAGATTCAGAGGACAAGAAGTTAGATTTGGTGTGGGTTTAAATGGATACTCTAATGCACCCTAACGATTTCATGGATTCTGAGTATGGTGCCCTTGTGTGCTATGCAAGCGCATTTTTCAAACACAAGGAGCAGTTATGGAAGTGCAATGTGCACAGCGCTCACCAGCTTGTTAATTGGCAGTCCAGACACTTACCAATATTGTGCACCAGCCATGACAATGTTGCACACAAGTGCTTTTACGCGACGTGATCCGCTGATAGGTCCACTTTGCACTTTAAAGTCTGGAGAAGTATTCCCACTCATATCGACACATTATGACACATGCTCTGAACCACTACGGATGCCACTAAATCAACTTTGAACCATTTTCAAACTATTTTGCACAACTTTGAAACATTTCGAAAGCTTTCGAACTATTTCATGACACTTTGAACGACTTTGCAGCACTTCAAATGACTTTGCAGCACTTTGAATGACTTTGGCCACCGTACACCTGTCTTGAAACAATTTTGATACATGTTGCACATCCAGAACAAGCCAACTCACCACATATCAAGCACTACCAGACATGAGGAGAGAGTACAAGAGAGTTAGAATGCGATAAGTGTGTTTTTGTGTTTCTTTGATATATTGAAGCACAGGATAAGTACTTTTACTATATGGAAACACTATATGTTTCATCATTTATTATTTCTCATTTGTTTCATGATATACAAGTCCTCATTGTTTGATATATTTGCATCATGTTTTACACATGTTCTTATTTCCTTTTTAGTACTATCTCTTCATTTTGTATATAGACTTGTATTAGTTAGTTAGAAACAAGAATATAGAACCAATGGGGAACAGCACAAGTTACCCTCTCGCTATCGTCAGATTTAAGAGTCATTCTCTTGAGTCTTAGTTTGCATTGTATCACTAAGTTCTGCAAAATATCATGAACTGTTTCAAAACTATCGTATTCACTCTCCATTTTATTGCCCATCGTCTATTGCCATTTGACAAACACTTTACATTCATTAAACTTGCTCTTCGATATATCTCGAACCTCTTTGAACTTATTCGAACTTCTTCGGACTACTTCACATGACTTCAAACCTCTTCAAACCTTTTTTGAACCTATTTTGCACATCTTCGAACCTTTTTCGAACCTTTTCAAACAACCTCCAGTGATATTTAGTACCACCTCGCACCCTTCCTCTAACTCGTGTTATACCATCCGAAGCCATTTAGTAGGTTTTGTTTGGGTTTCCAGGTTGAGCATCATCACCACTTTACTTGAGTGCTTTTGGCAGTGCCATACAATAGCCGCATTTCACCTAGTGCCATACCATGTGTGCAAGTCCATCGCACTCCCAGGCATAGCACTCAATATTACCACAACATGGTTGAGAGAGATGGAAGAGTCCATAGTAGTGGACACAGAAGATGAAGAAGCAGTTGACGAAGAAGAAGCACAAGGAGATAGTGCAGAGGATGAAGAAAGTGCTGATGAGGCATGCAATTAGCACTCCATGTGCACTGCTATGGATCCTTCACATTTTATACAATTTGTCATATGGTGTGTGCTTCCTTTTATCTCTCATACTTTCACCATTTGGACAGAGTCAAAATTTCAGTTGAGAGGAGGAGTGATGGTTGGACAATTTTTCCACATTTTGTTTGCACTTGCACAGTTTGCTTCATGCATTTTCGTGTGCTTTACTTGGCCTCTTCAAATTTACTTCTACCACTCACCCACTTTCTTGGTGCTCATGCTTCGCACTTCAATAGCTGACAAGGATGCTGCCTGGGGACAGTCAGTATTTCAGTTGGGAGGAGATGATACAGCTTCCTATCACCCTGTGCTCATACTCCAACATTTTTTGTGATTGTGTGCACCGCTTGGACATCTTATATTCACTTTGCACAGTGCACTTTCATGTGCCCAAGTGCACTCCTGTGCACTTCTGTGCGCCTTTATCCACTTTTTGTGCTCCAGTGCGCTCCAGTATGTTCCCATGCGCTCCAGTGCACCTTTGTGTGCCTTTGCATGCCTTTGACCATTTAGGTGCACTTTTGTGTGCCTTTTACATTTCTACTGTGCTTTTGGTTCCCCTATAGCTGCCTGCTGTCATGTGCCCTAAATGCGCCCTGTTACACTTCAAACCACCTCCGCGCGCCCCCCCTCACACTCCTTATCTGCCTTTCACATTTATTGCACATTCGATGCACCTTTGTGCGCTCCTTTTATGCTTTACCTGCAACTCACATTCTCTGCTGTGCACTCATTGCACAATCCCTATCACACACACAACAATCCACCACACCAGTTGTGCTGTGCATCATGGCTTCCATCTTACTGGCACATTTACTTGAGGTGCACTGTGATTCCAACACAAGCAAACTGCACATTCTCACATAATCGGGGCGCTTTGCATCTATTTGGCATTGGACTGTGCACACTTGGGCACCTTCATGTAATTCTGGTGCTTTGGCAGTATTTGGCCTTTCACAGCATCTCCTTATAGTTCTTCTGCATTTCCAATTGGCATCGCCTTATCTGGTAACTGGCACAGGTCAATCACACCATTATTACTAAGGCACAGCATGTGACACATAACACCAAAGTGGATTAATTGGGAAGAGCGCATGAGACCTAGAGCACACCAAAAATAGTGCATTGCACCAAAGCAGTTGGGTAGTGGGCTATAGGTGCACAAATCTTATTGGCTGAGGCAGCAGCATAGTGTGGTCAGGTTTAGATGGGCGAATGGATGCGCTTGTGGGTGGTGCATGGTGCTTTCTATTTTTACACTTTATTTTACTATTTTATCACATAAGCCATTTGTACATAGTAGGCAGACAGATAGAGAATCCACAGGATCTTTCCCCCCACTCATAGTTCATAGCTCAGTCAGCATTGCACATAGTCTGTGCACCAGCATCCAGTCCATGCACCTTTGTAGTGCGCCTCTCATATAGCTGTGTTTGCATATCATTTGCATTCCCTCATCATATTGCTGCATTTCATCCCTGCATTGCATTCTTCATCCTCATTTGTGCACTCTTGCGGTGCACCCTTCATATAGCCACATTTGTGCACTGTTTGCACCTTTTTTATACATAGCCACATTTTGCGCACCATTTGCACCTTTTTCTGCCCCTTGCACTTTCACCCTGTTTGCACCCCTAACCTGTGTGCCTCCCTTTCAGCACATCCAAGTGCCGTCTTCATCCCACTACACCACTGCTTTCATCTTCCTTGTCGTTGCACACTTTTGCACTCCCGTTGCATATTTTTCCACACTGTGCATTTTTGCCCCTTTGCATTTTGCACTTTCCCACCACTGCGCATATCTTCCTTTGAGTGTACACAACTAGTGTGCACATTGAAAACTGCTGTCCCAGCCTCCTCATAGTCTCCATGCCCTGAAGGACAATCTGAGGCCCTCTAAGCGAACCCCCTCCTCACCCCGAGCATGCCTGCAGTTGTAGGTTAAGTGTTTACCCCTTCCGTTGAGACTCTGCACTGAGTACCAACTGAACACATCACCGCTGCAAAAGAAAATTTGTACCTACCACCACACAAATGAAACTTCAGATCAACTGCGAAAGGTAAAGCCAAAGATGGTCCTTCACACCATACCAAAGCCCAAATTCAAAAGGATAAAATCACAGAAGATGTTTTTGCTTGTTCAATGAAGATGCCGATTATCACACTAATGCCTGAGGAATTGTTGTCTCTATTACCCAAAGTTCATACAAAATGGAAGGAACAGGTTACTCCACATCAAATTCAGCAGTCCAAAGGAAATAATGCCACACATCTGCTTACCAATGAGATTTTTGTAATTGATGATCCATTCAAAACTTATATTAACAGTCTTCGACTGGGTGATATTCCAGAACCCTTCATCACTGCGAAGGAATCCCATTTGATTAGGTCAATTATTATGAATATTAATGGAAGGAATCCAGTCAAAAGTGTCATAGACCCCAGCTCTTCAATTATTGCAATGTCCAAAGAAATTTGCCATGAACTTGGCCTCACTTATGACCCTTCAATCCACATCCCACTCCAATCGGCTAATGGAGGCATTGACAAAAGTTTGGGTTTAGCACAAAATGTGCCTTGCGAAGTGGGGAGTATCATACTATTCATGCAAATTCACATAATTCATAACCCACCCTAAAATATCTTACTTGGTCGACCATTTGATGTGCTCACCAAAAGCACTGTTAAAAAACTACAGAAACAAGGCTCAGACAATCACAATATATGATCCTAATTTGACACGATCATGTGCAATTCCTATGATTTCCCATTCTAATTACTGTCAAAAGGATTTTTGCAACTAGAGGACAAAATTTTGGACATTGACCAGTGTGCTTTCATTATCTTATTCGATCCCTCTAATTTATCTATCACTATCGAATGCACTGTGAATATTCCCGATATGGAGTCCTCAAACTCCTCAAAATCCATTTCTTATTCTTCGATCCTTGTGAATTTATATTTAACAGCCAGTCATCAATACAAAACATATTTATCAACCTCAATGGCAACATCTATGCCTTCTACACCTATTATTGACTCCCAATATCCAATTTTTGCAGCGTCGAAAAAGAAATACAAACCTGTTGCACAAAAAATTTGCCTAGTTATTACTGAGCTACCCAACTGATTTCACATTATTTAAACAATTACTGGTGACCCTCTTGAAAACATGCCAAAATTAAATCCTCATCCACCATCGTTTATCTCCACTTCATGATATTCACTCAAACATAAAGCTATCATCGACAAGAATCATCCTGGCAATTTTCTATGGCCAGAGGAACGAAATCTTATGCACGATTTTATTCGAAATCAGGAAACAGCTTTTGCATGGACAGAACAAGAGCGAGGAAGTTTTCACTCTGACTTTTTCCCTCCTATAGAGTTTCCTGTCATTCCTCACACTCCATGGGTTGAGTAAAACATTCCTATACCTCCAGGTTTGTATGAACAGAGATGTGAAATGCTAAAAAAAAGATAGAAGCAGGAGTATAGGAACCATCGAACTCTTCATACTGATCATGATGGTTTTGCATTGTGAAAAAGGATGCAAAATCACTTAGAATCATTCACAGTCTCGAACTGCTTACCAAGTAACAATCCAGCACTCAGGTGTCATACCGATACCTGAACATTTAGCAGAACAATTCAGGGGATGATCATGCAGAGGAATGTTGGATCTTTATGTGGCATTTGACAAAAGGAAAGTCACAGAATCATCTTGCGATCTGACAACATTTCAGACACTGTTTGGAGCACTTCACATTGTTACCCTACCCATGGGTTGGACAACTTCTGTCCCTATCTTACATGACAATGTGACATTTATTCTACAGCCCAAAATTCCTCATATCACCATCCCTTACATCAATGACACACTGGTTAAGAGTCCGAAATTGGAATATAGAACAATTGGTGGATCCTACAAAACGATTCCTGACAATCTAGCTATTCAATGCTTTGTCTGGGAACACTTCAAAAATTTAAATCGGATAGTCCAGAACATGAAGTATTGCGGAGGAACATTTTCAGGTCTGAAACTCTATTATTGTGTCCCTGAAATAATTGTTTTATGGCATCAATGCAATATCGAAAGTCATATGGCTGACCCTACTCGAATCACAGCTGTTAGCAAGTGGGGACCATGTCAAAGCCTCACTGAAGTCAAAGCATTCCTGGGAACCATTGGAGTTTGTCATATCTTTATCCAAAATTTTGCTCAACGAGCTGCAGCACTGATCCAACTCACTCGAAAAGATGTTCCTTTCAAATTTGGAGCAGAACAAATACAGTGACTCACAAAACTGAGTCAATGTTTTGGACTTTTTGATTCATTGTTGAATAGCTTCCCATAAACAACAAAACCAAACAAGGTATTGGTGTACCGAATAACATACATGATCAGGGCTACCAAACAAACAAAGAATTATGTAATTTTAATCATCCCTCATGGAGATATGATCATTTTAATTCAGGGACTCATTGACTCAGTTTTGTGAGGGGTAGTCAGAAATATTAGAATCTGATGCTCCACCAACTGTATAATGTCAAAAACTTGACAGATGGTTTCTAAGGTGATGTGACCCTTGATGGGACCTTAAATTATAGTATTTAATTAGGACTAGCATTCTTCATACTTCAATATTCTCCAATGCATCCCATCTTCTCTGCTCAGAAGGAAAACATTCTTTCCCTGGCCTCCAATCATTATTCTACCCACAATATTGTCTCTAAACTCAACCTCAGCCAGTCTAGTGTATCCAGAACACTCAGGGTTCTCCATCCAAACCTGGATTCCCCCTCTGGTGGTCATCCTTCTAAGCTCTCATCTACCTCTCAGAGAGCCATTCTTACCCAAATCACCACTGGCAAGGCTGCAAATGCTGTTCAGGCCACCCATTACATCAACAGCATTATCCCCACTCCAGTCTCCTCAGAAACAGTCAGAAGAGTTCTCAGAAAAAACTCATTCAAGGCTGTAGTGAAGAAGAAAAGGCCCTTGCTTAGTATAAGGCATAGGAAAGCAAGATTGGCTTTTGCTCAGAAGTATAGAGAGTGGACTGTGGAAGACTGTAGGAGGGTTATTTGGTCAGATGAGACTAGAATCAACAGGTTTGGGTCAGATGGGAGAGAGTGGGTCTGGAAACAGAAGGGAGAGGGGCTGATTGAGAGAGAGGTGCAGGGAACTGTCAAATTTGGGGGAGGAAACATTATGGTATGGGGGTGTATGGGATGGAATGGAATGGAGTTGGGTATCTTGCAGAGGTTGAGGGGAGGATAAATGCTGACCAGTATGTGTCCATTTTGAAGGACCATATGCTGCCTAGCTTGGAGGAGAGTGGAATTTCTGGAGAAGAGGTGATTTTTCAACAAGACAATGACCCCAAGCATACCTCAAAAAAGGCCAAGAAATGGATGGAGAACAACAATATTACTCTTCTGGATTGTCCTGCCCAATCTCCAGACCTCAGCCCTATTGAACATCAATGGGTTCACCTCAAGAACCAGTTAGACAAGTATCCAACAGCGCCAAAAGGAATTTGGGAGTTATGGGAAAGAGTAGTAGAAGAGTGGAATAATATTCCATCAGAGGTGTGTCAGAATTTGATTGAAAGCATGCCTAGAAGGTTTGGAGCAGTTATTAAGGCCAAGGGAGGTCATACAACATACTAGAATTACAATTTATCATAATATTGATACCACCTCACAAAACTGAGTCAATGAGTCCCTGAATTAAAATAATCATATCTCCATGAGGGATGATTAAAATTACATAATTCTTTGTTTGTTTGGTAGCCCTGATCATGTATGTTATTCGGTACACCAATACCTTGTTTGGTTTTGTTGTTTATGGGAAGTTATTCAACAATAAATTAAAAAGTGCAAAACATTGACTTAGTTTTGTGAGTCACTGTAGCAGCCCAAGAAGATTTGAAAGCAGCTTTAATCAATTCCCCAGCGATTTGAGCTATCGATTACTTATCTTCAGCCCCAGTTATTCTATCAGTTGACACTTCAAACATTGCTATTGGTTTCTTTCTCACCCAATGTGATCCCGAAAACCCTCAAAAATGATATTATAGTCGATTTGAATCAATTATACTTAATGACTGCAAATCCCAATTTTCACAGCCAAAACTCGAACTTTATGGTCTATATTGCACTCTCAGAGCACTATGATTGTACCCAATAGGAGTTCGAAGGCTTATCATCGAAGTCGATGCATGATATATTAGAGTCCACATTGCAGGGACACACCATGGTCCTGACAAACTTTTGAGATGCCCCCCACAAGATGAAGATGTTCAGCTCGACAACAAAAATAATTTCAGAGACTGGATCGACTGCGTTCACAGTTTCATACATCAAATAAATCCTATTACAACCCGACCATTTGCTTCACATCAAATTTTGATTCTCTCCCTCTCTTCAAATTTCAGTAAGGGAAAGGACCTCACCTATAATGATGTCCCACGAATGAATAATGTGAAAGTAAACAACAAAAGATTACTTCATTCGAAAATGGTTACATGACCTGGTGCGACCGCCTGATCTATCAGACACAGAATACGCTACCTTTATTTGATATTGCACTGAATTCCTTTTAGACTTGGGTAAACTATGCAGAAAAGACTCCCATGGAGCTCACAAAATTGTTGCTCCTCCAGAACATCATCTCGAAATCATTTGTGCAGCTCACGATGACATTGGACACAAAATGGTTTTCACTACTAAATCAGTTATTGCCCTTCGATCTTGGTGGCCGAATATGAAAGCTGACATCACATGGTATATTCGAACCTGCTACCTATGCCAAATTTGACAGACATGAAATGTTCTAATTCTGCCCACAGTCGCCACTCCAGCACCCCTTTTCAGCAAAGTCTATATCAACATGATGCAAATGCCACCTTCAAACAGATTCAAATACATCGTACAAGGTCGATGCTCACTAATGACCTATCCAGAATGGCAAAATCTTCGACATGAAAATGCCACATTTCTGGGTGATTGGATCTTTGAAGATATTATTTGTCAGTGGGGTTCACTATATGAAATCATAACCAACAATGGCACTGTGTTTATTGCAGCTATGGGAGTATCTTGCAAAATGATATCACATTAACCATATTCGAATTAGCAGTTATAATTTGCATGCCAATAAACTCATCGAACAAGCCCACTTCGACATTCGACAATCCTTATTCAAAGCTATTGACAGAGATCCAGTGAAATGGTCAGCAGGGATGCACTCAGTATTTTGGGCAGAACAAGTCACAGTTTGTAAATGCATGGGTTGTTCTCCTTACTTCGCAGTTACAAGAGCACATGCTCTAATACCCCTTGACATCTCTGAGGCAACATATGTACAACTGCCACCCAATTCAATCTTATCGACAACAGATCTCATAGCTCGATGAGCCATAGCATTACAAAAATGATCGAACAACCTTGAAGTGTTATATTCGAAGGTCTATGCATCTCAAATTGAAGCTGCAAAACACTTTGAACTTGCTCACAAACATACAATGCACGACTACAACTTTGTGAAAGGAGATTTAGTGCTACTTCAAAACATGCAAATCGAGAAGTCTCTCAATTGCAAGATGAAACCACAATATGTCGGCCCTCTTATTGTTATCAAACGAAACTATGGAGGGGCTTATATTCTCTGTGAACTCAACAGGTCAGTACTACATAGACCTATTGCCACATTTTATCTGCTACCATACCTCACTCAAAAATCAATTTCCCTACAACTGAATTTCCTCGATATCAACTCTGAGTGCCTTGAACAACTTTGAACAAGTTCAAACTTCGACAAAGATACCTTTGAAGATTTTCAGGATGTCAAAAATAAATAACTATCCTCCCTTTTCTTTTTTGCAATTACTTACAAAGATTTTGATTGCCTCTAGTGTACAATACAAGTCATGATATCGCATCATAGCATGGTCATGCAAACTCCAAAGGGTTTTTCAGCTATGATAAACTACTGAGCCTTTCTCTAAAAAGTCTTTTTTTTTTTTTTGTTCATTATATCTTTATTTCTTCTTCACCTTACTTTCCAAAGACACTTAAAGATAATTTGAAATAGAGCAACAGAAACAAAAAGTTCTACTCTTCCAACATCTCCTCCAATGCCTCTACCTCCCTCCCCACTACCTCCATCTCAACTTTTTTCTGTGCCAATTTCACAGCAATCAAGCTATGGTGCACAACCCATGCATTATCAACCCCCTTTGACCCCTTTGACAACTTGTACCTCCCTCGCATTGCCTTTCAACAATTGCTTTTTCTGTTTCAATTTGGGCATTAACGGCTTGGATGGCCCCACGACTTGCTCGCCATCTTCAAAGGGGCACATGACCCAAATCCGATGCACTACAAAGTTCAAAAACCAGTTAGTAAGCTCTTCGAAACAATCTCAAATATTTTTTGTACCTTGTCTGGGGTGCGAATCTCATTTTGCACTTATGAACTTTTTTTGCTTTGCCTTTTCAAAGGCCTTGCCTTGACAACCCTGCCCAGTAACAGCCTTGCGCCTCCTGGGTGCACTTCGAACACTTTGCAGCACCCTCCCTAACAATACACCAGGGCTGGGACTTGAACCCAGCACACTGATTGCACTACAAAAGTATTTAGCAGCACAAAAAATTTTTGAATATAAAAGTAAACACTTACTGGACCTTCGAAATTGAGCAACTTGCTCATTTCGACTGGTGCCCACTTCGCAGCCTCTACCTCTGTGACCTCCTCTTCCTCTTCATCTTCGCTCTTGACCTCGACCACCTTTCACTTTGCCACCCTCACCATGGCCAGCTCATCTTCATCCTCGCCTTCCTCCACCCTTTCGATCACCTTTAATTCAGCCTCAAACTTTGCACTCTGCCTTTTCAAGTCCTCCTTTAAAATCATCTTTGCACGAAATGCAGCAAGAGCTGCATTTCGAGCATCTGCCAATGCCCTCCTCCGACCCTCAATTCCGACCCTCTTCACCTCCTCCTGCTCCTCTCCAACTCACTTTTCTTCCTCCTCCCTTCTCTGGCATTCTATCTCCTCAACCAAATCCATGAATAACAGCTCCCCACCCCACAAAATCCATTTGCATTGAGCCATGGGCTTGAAAACCTCGAAAACTTCATTAACGACCTTTTGGATGGCCACATCATGCTCCTTGCCTAGATCTTTGGTGAGTTCATCGTATTCTGCCTACACAAAACATTTTAGCATCTTTAACTATGAATCAATCAGCGACAGACGTACCATTTTTGCACAAAAACCCTTCTCCCACAGTTCAAAATCTGAGTCCTCAGTAACGCCATGCTCAGGCATCAATTTTGCATATTCAAGGATTTTGGCATTGAGTTTGATGAGGAGAGACATTATAGAAGTAAGAGTTGATGAATGTAGGTGACATGGAAGAACGAGCAATATATTGAACCTTGCTAATTTCCTCACCCTGATCACACATTTTGCATGTGACTTCGATCAGCTAACTGGGACAGTTAGAATTTCAGTAAGGGGGAGGATGATAGGTCCACTGCACACTCTAAGATCTGGAGAAAGTTTCCAATCATATTGACACACTACACATCCTTTACCATTTTGCATCACTAAAAACAACATTCTGGTATTAGCAGTAATATTTAGTACCGACTCGCATCCTTCCTCTAGCCTGAGTTATACTTCATAAGCCTTTTAACAGGTTTTTGCTAGGTTTCCAGGTCAAGCATCATCAGTGTGCATTACAAAAGCATCCAGAAGACTTAGCACACATTTATTCCCATGTGTATGCAGAAAGGTACAAAGCAGCACTCCATTTTGAGAAAGCGCACTCAAAAACCATCCACAATTTTGACTTCCGGTGCAGCGATTTAGTCCTTATGCGCAACACAGTGATCGAGAAGAGTCTTAACCACAAAATGTGCACACGTTATCTTGGTCCCCTAGTTATAGTGTCATACAATCAAGGCGGCGCATTTATCATTTGCAAACTCAATGGAATGGTATTCAACAGGCCAGTAGCTACATTTTGCCTACTGCCGTACCATGCGTGCAAGTCCATTGCACTTCCTGACATAGCACTCGATATTACCACAATGCAGTTGAGAAAGATGGAAGAGTCCATAGTAGTGGACACAGAAGACAAAGAAGCAGTTGACAAAGAAGAAGCGCAAGGAGATAGTACTGAGAATGAAGAAAGCACCGATGAGGTGTGCAATTAGTGCTCCACATGCACCGCTATAAATATTTTACCTTTTATATGTACGCTTTGCTTTCTTTCATTTTTTTTATGTTACCTTTCTTCTATTCGCAAAGTCGCTGATGTGTTCAGTTGGTACTCAGTGCAGAGTCTCAACAGAAGGGGTGAACACTTAACCTACAACTGCAGGCGTGCTCGGGGTGAGGGGGGAGTTCGCTTAGATGGCCTCGGATCGTCCTTCAGGGCGCAGAGACTATAGAGAGGCTGGTACAGCGATTTTCAGTGTGCGCACTAGTAGTGTACACGAAAGGGGAGATATGCGCAGTGGCAGAAAAGTGCACAACGCAAAGAGGCAAAAATGCGCAGTGCGGAAAAACGCGCAACGAGAGCGCAAAAGTGCGCAACGGTGAGGATGATGAAGGCGGGAGGTGTAACAGGACAAAGATGACACTGGGATGTACTGTGAAGGTGGTGCACAGTTTGGGGGTGCAAACAGAGTGAAAGCGCAAGGAGCGGAAAAAGGTGCAGGCGGTGCGCAAAATGCGGCTATGCAAAAGGGTGCGCAAATGGTGCGCAAATGCGGCTATACGAAGGGCACACTACGATAGTGCACAGACAAGGATGAAGGATGCAATGCAAGGGACGAAACGCAACAATACGATGAGGGGACGCAAATGATAATGCAAACACAGCTATATGAAGGGCACACTACGAAGGCGCATGGACTGGACGCTGGTGCACAGACTATGTGCGACGCTGACTGAGCTATGAACTATGAGGGGGGGGGGAAAGATCCTCTGGATTCTCTATCTGTCCGCTACTATGTACAAATGGCTTATGTGATAAAATGGTGAAATAAAGTATAAAAATAGGAAGCGCCATGCGCTACCCACAAGCGCATCCATTCGCCCATCTAAACCTGACCGCACTATGCCGCTGCCTCAGCCAATAAGATTTGCACACCTATAGCTCAATATCCAACTGTTCCAGTGCGATGCGCTATTATTGGTGCACGCTAAGTCTCGTGCGCTCTTCCCAATTAATCCGCTTTGGTGTTATATGTCACGTGCTGCGCCTTAGTAATAATGGCGTGATCGACCTGTGCCGGTTACCAGATAAGGCGATGCCGATTGGAAATGTGGAAGAACACTAAAAGGAAATGCTGTGTGAGGCCAAATACTGCCAAAGCGCCTGGATTACGTGAAAGCGCCCAAGTGCGCACAGTCCAATGCCAAATAGGCGCAAAGTGGCCCAGTTATGTAAGAATGTGCAGTTCACTCATGCCGGAATCATGGTGCGCCTCAAGTAAATGTGCCAGTAAGATGGGAGCTGCGATGCGCAGTGCACCGGTGCAGGGGATTGTTGTGTGTGATAGAGATTGTGCAAAGAGTGTGCAGCAGGGAATGTGAGTTGCAGGTAAAGTGTAAAAGGAGTGCGCAAAGGTGCATCGAGCGCACAATAAATGTAGAAGGCAGATAAGGAGCGTGGGGGGGGGCGCACGGAGGCGGCTTGAAGCGCAACGAGGCGCATTTAGGGCGCACAATGATTGGCGGCCATGGGGAAACAAAAGTGCAGTAGAAATGCAAAAGGCACGCAGAAGCGCACAAAAGGTGCACTGGAGCGCACTGGAGCACACAGGAGCGCATGGGAGCGCACTTGGGTGCGTGAAAGCACACTGTGCAAAGGGAGTAGAAGATGTCCAAGCGGTGCGCACAGTCATGAAAAATGCCGTAGTATGTGCGCGGGGCGATAGGGAGCCGTATCATCGCATTTGGACACATTCCATGATTGTGCAACCCATGGGTTTTACTGGCCATGATGATCTACTCTTTCCCATTTTTTTAGACTTTGTCATATGGTGTGTGCTTCCTTTTATCTTTTACTCTTTTATCATTTGGACACAGTCAATATCTCAGTAGGGAGGAGGAAAGTGATGGTTGGACAATTTTTCTGCACTTCTTTGTGTTTGCACATTGTTGCGCTGGTGCACATTTTTTGTGCACTTGGCATTTCTTGCTCGAACATTGCCTATCTTATCTCTTCTTCTTCACACATATTATTTGGGCTTACAATTTGCATTTTATGACACCATGGAAGCATGTGCACAGGTTGGCACAAAGTGCACACATTTGCATGCACATGTGCATTGCACCACTTCGGAGTGCATCACATGTTTATTACAGGTGCACCAAAGAAATCAATTGATGGACTATCTATTGGTTTACACAAGCAAGCAGCTATTTGATTGACTCCAGGAACTCCAAGCGCTCTATGGCCACATCCAGTTTTGCCTTCACGTCTGCCTCCACTTGTTCTGCACTGCGCAACTGGCTCTTGGTGACTTCCAACTCGACCAGCGACCTTTGGACATCCTCTTTAAGGCAATCATGCATGGTGCCCAAGACAGTGGCCACCGAGTGGCATTGTGCTAAGTCGAGCATTTCAATGCCTTGGCCTTGATAGACTGCATCCCCTGAGGTGTTTCCTGACCTGGTCTGGCATGAGGATTGGGTGTGCATGCTTGCTTGTCGAATGGTAAGGTGGCGCGGCCTTGGGTGCACTTGCAACAGCACAGGGGGTGCATTCTTGACTTTGCGGCACTTTGACGTGTGCTCTTGAGGGGCTGACAAGCCCTGCATCACTCTCATCACCTTTGTCAGTTTGCGATGTGCCTTTGGCAGGAACCAGTTAGTGAAGTGTGGGAGGGGGATGAGGAAAAGACATACCAGGGTGCCCAGCAGCTGCTTTCCTACCTCTAGAGGTGGCACACAGCTGTGCGAGAGTGTGCTTTGTCCACTTGCACTTTCACTGTTGGAGCAGACTATATACGCTACATAGAGGAAGAGACAACATGTTCCTTATAACCTACCTGGGGTTTAGTAAGTCTTAGAGCTAGGGTTTAGCAGAGGTAAGAACACTGTATATCTACTACAGTACAGGTTCTCCTTATATACATAATAATAAGGATGTCACATGACTCAGGAATGTGTTTACCACATGTATGCACAGTAAGCACAGTAACATGTGTATGCTGCATGCATTGCCTCATGTATGCAGCATGCATCTTGGAGTTTAATTTCAACACCCCCCCTTAAACTGTACAGCGCTCTAAGCAGCTAAGTTTGAATCTCAAAAGTAATTCTGAGAGAGTCTCTAAATTTCCTGAATAGAATGGCACCAAGGTTCTTTGTGAACATGTCAGCCAGATTATCACTTCCAGGAATGAAAACAACTGTGACTTTGTCATTTTCTATGCATTCATGGGTATAGTGGTAGCAAATGTCTATATGTTTGGTCCTTCTTTCCTGAACTGGATTTGATCTGATAAAGATGGATCCCTGATTATCAGTGCAGATTGGTATGCACTTCAGTACATATCCAAATTCCTGGAATAAGGACTCTATCCACACTATCTGTCAACAAGTGTCAGAGAGAGCCATACATTTGGCTTCTGTGGATGACAGTGCTACAGTTTTTGTAAATGGGACTGCCAGCACACAATGCCACTTGCTAGAGTAGCAAAGTAACCCATTGTAGATTGGCATTTGACAGTGTCAGCTGCCCAATCAGAATCTGTAAAGGCCTGTAGCCCTTCAGATTTCTCTCCATTATAGACTATGTTATATTTCTGGGTTTCTACCAGATAGCACATGATGTACATCGCTTTGTCTAGATGTTCTTGGCTAGGATTAGCTGAGAATTGCAACATTCTGATTACCACATAAGTGATATCAGGTCACATTCCAAGCATCAGATATAATAAAGATCCGATCACAGACTGATATTTTGATCTAAGCACCGTGTTTGGTGTCACTGTGTTTTCCAATGGTTTGTAACCAGTCAGGAGTGGAGTAAGGGTCGCTTTGGCATTTGTTATCTCGAATCTTTCAAGCACTTTGGCGAGATATTCAGTTTGATCGAGTTTGACTTTGCTTGCAGTCTGGGTGATGCGCATGCCTAAGAATTCCATGACTTTTTCAGTACTACGGCACTCCCAATGCTTCAGACAAGCATTGTTCTTTTCATCTACAAGTTTCTTGTTCTTCCCCATAAACAAGCCATCATCAACATAGACGAGTGCAATAACAATGCTGCCTGTCTTAGGATCCTTGTGTATAAAAATGCCAGCATTGGAGCTGGCATGCACAAATCCAATGGTGTGCATAAATGCCTCTAGCTCTTTCCACCATGCTAGTGAGGCCTGTTTAAGGCCATACAATGCTTGGCATAAGTGCATTACTTTGTGCTCTTTTCCCTTGAGTCTGAAACCCTCGGGTTGATCCATATAGATCTCCTCATCTAGTTTGCCATATAAAAATGCAGTTTTTACATCTAGACCAGTCATATACATGCCTTCTAGAGATGCAAGTGCAAACATGAGGCGTACAGTCTCATAGCGGACTACTGGTGAGAAAATCTTATCAAAGTCAACACCTTCGACTTGTGAAAAGCCTTTGGCCATGAGTCTGGCTTGTTTTCTTCCATCCAATTTCACAGAGAAAACCCATCTATTTTTGATCATTTTTCAATCATGTGGAAGATTGACAATGTCATAGATTTGTCACTTATTAAGAGCCTCTAATTCTTCATGACAAGCTTGTTTCTACTCATGTTGCTGCGGCCATGGTAGGTGTGCAATATCATGAAATTGGTTTGGAACTTGGCTTATTTCACTTGATGGTTTGATGCTTTTGACAACAGCCAGCGAATAAGCTTATCTCCTCCTTCCTTGGTTATCTTTTTAATATAACCTGCTTCATCCAGTTTCCCCATTGGGTGATCATGTTCTTGATCATTGGAATCAGTCACACTCTTGTGGGGTGCTGAACTTGGTCCAGCAACTGGTTCTTTCTGTTAAGATTGTGGTCATGTTCAGTTATGATCTGAATCTTGACCCACAGATCTCTTCCAATATCGATCACGTGCAATGTCTCTCTCTATGTCAGAGGGGAGTCGCTTCTCTCCATAGGTATTGCCAGAATGGTTTGGGATGTTCCTCTGCCTGCCTGATCAACAGGGCAATTGCTGCCATTCCTGTTGATCATCACGTCTTGGACAAAAGTCCTCAGTGATTACTGGAGGCAGCAAAGGAGGAGTGTCAGTCACATCATCATGTGCCTTTTGCTCGCTTGGTACATCATCATCATCATTATTTTCTGATGATGGAGGAAGGGGTGGATTTTGTGGCAGTATAGAATCATTGCCATCCATTCCAGATGAGTGGTCATCATCTTCTGGTTCTGGAGGTGGAAAATCACCAAGGTCTGTTTTGGCAGGAGTTTTAGCTCTGGGACAGCATGGGAACAACATTTCATCGAATAGTGCTATAGCACCAATGAATATTGTGCCACTAGGTCACATGAAATGGTATGCTTTAATGCCATCTTCTAATCCAAGGTATGTCATTAACTCCAGTTGAGGAGCTAATGTGGTTGGATGTTTCTTCTTGGGTAGATAGATGTAAGCACCACAACCAAAAACCTTCAGATTGTTTAGATCTGGGCAGACCTTTGTCAGGTCCTCAACTGGTGTCAGCCATTTCAGGCACTTTATCGGGGTTCAGTTGTATAGGTGTGTTGCATGTTCAATGCAAAATTCCCACCATGATTGTGGTAGACAAGCAGTAAATTGCAGGGTTTGTGACTTTTCCATTATTGTCCTTATGGTGTGCTCTGTGCATCCATTCTGTTGGTGAATGTGGGGTGCAGACATCTCTATTTTGATTCCAAAATCCTTGAGCACATTTTGTAGCTCACGATCTTTGAACTCCCTCCCTGGATCAACATGCCAGCACTTGATTGTAGCACCATACTGGGTCAAAGCCATTGCCTGAAATTGTCTAACTGCTGCAGCAGCATCAGACTTCTTTCCAAGGCACTGGACCCAGATATGTGACATCTTGTCATCCAGAAATACAATAAAGTATTTATGTTTGTGGTACAATAGTACTGGGAGTTCCTTTAGATCGGAATGTAGTAATTCAAAGGGTTTCTCTGCATGTGAATCTGATTCGGGAAAAGATTTTGAGGTCATTTTCCCTTCAGTGCACCCTGGACATATAATTTTGTCATTAGGAATAATTAAATTTCTTGGGAATTTTATGGTGCTATTAGGCATTTTCCTTAGCACTTCTTTGGATGGGTGTCCAGGTTGCCTATGCCAAGTCAAGTAGTCTGCAACATACATTGTCGCAACATTGATTCTTTTGGTGCTCAATATATGAGTCCAAGCCCAATAAATCATGTCACGTTTCATAAGAGGGACACAATCCATAATTGGGTTTCCTTGCTTGAAAAATGAAATGTGTGTGGAGGAACCATGCACATCACTTCCATCTTGTAAGAAGATGCCCATTGACAGTAATCAAGCATTGCAGTCAGGTATGTAGTAGCCAGAGTATAATCGTGTTTCATGCATCTCTGACTTCCCATGACATACTACCTGATGTCTAATGAAGACTGCTCCTTTCCCTATTATATGAGTAGTACCTGTGGCTGTTTGAACCAGGGTAGAGTCCTTTCTTGGTAAAGGCTCATAAGAAGCAAAATCTTTTATTTCACCAGTAAAGTGTTTTGATGCACCTGAATCCATGATCCAGTCAGCACCTTTCTTACAATTTCCATTTGCACACATAACACATATATTAAGATGTAAATTGTTCCATGATACATTTAGTAGTGGTAAAATTTCACATGAAAAGTTTGCTGTGATCATTGGAATATTAATCTTTGTGCTTGTGGCAGAGAAAAGGACTGACCTTTCATCATATGCTCCTGTTTCAAGCAGTTCATTGATGAGCATTTCATCGACAGCTTTCCATACTTCCTCATCAGAAACCGCAGGTTCTGATCCGAGGGAGATGCTATTGTCTTCTACCTCCATGATCCTTGGTTCTGGTTCGATCCTCCTCCTTTTACCTTCTCGCACCATTAGGTGCTCTTCCAGTGGTCACAGATTTTTTGCACTGCACAGGAGATTCATTTGCTCAAGGGTGTCTTGAGCTTGCTGATATTTGGTGTAGACTGAATGAGAGGTAGAGGCTGTGCCCATATATGCCTGTGCAGGCAGTCAGCAGTGAGGATCCTTTGTGGGAGTATGTTTGCACTTCTCGATGCACTGAATGAGTGGCATCAGTGGTATAATGGTGCCATTACCATTTATGGTAGTAAAGGCATTGGAGGTGAGGTGGGTATGTTTCTCCTTTGGCTTTTCCTCTTTAGTCTTTCTGTCCCTGCATCGTCCATGTTTTTGGGACAAATCTCCATTGTTGTTTTGGGGCTGCCATTTAGGGTTTCCCCCTTTGTGTTTGACAGCAGAAAGCTTGGTGGCCTGAGGTGGGCCAGTGGGCTTCCCAACTGCTGTGTGCTGTGAGGCTTCAGTGACAATGGAGTCCTTGACATGTTTAAATGTCAAGGCTCTAGTAGTGGTCGTGTTAAGGACCATGGCAGACAGAGAATTGTACTCATATGGCATCGCAGCAAGTAGAATCATCACCTGAACTAGTTTGGGGATGGCAACATTGGCAGCCATAAGGTGCTCAAATTTGTCAGCCATATTAGCAATCTCTGGCATGGAATTCATAGCTGGAATTTTGATTGCTATTGCAGACCTAAAGTCTGCAAAGACTTGGGAGGGGCCATTGACACCATAATCAGTGTGAATGAGATCTTACACCTCCTCAGCAGTGTCCTTGGTGTTGGCACGCTGCCAAATGGAGGGCCCCAGGCAGAGCACTAGGCTACCAATAGCCTGGTCATTTTTGTTGCTCCAGGTCTGGAGCTTGGCAATAGTATCTGCTACAAGTGCAGCATTTGTCACCATCAAAGGAGGTACCAGAGGTGGTTTTAGTTCCATCCTGCTAGTTATTTGCCAGAGGCCTTGAGACCTGAGCCACGCCTTCATGGAGTTGGCCCATTGAATGCAATTGGAGCCATCAAAAGTTTGTACAAGTTTTTCAAGGGTTGAAGACATGATTCTGTGGTGGCAGCTGGTAAAAGTGCTCAATCAGTCTTCTACTCAAGAAAACATGTTCCATAATCTCAGGCAAAAACACTCCTTCAGAGTGGTTAACCCTAGTCAACCTGGGTTTTTAAATGCAGCTCACAGGGAGTACAATGCAGCTCATGAAGAGCACAAGATTATAATTTGGAGACAATGAAGTCAACATTGTTTGCAGCCAGTTAAGGCACATTCATGATGTGCCCAGCAGGACCCATAACCTGTTGGAGAAGACTATATATGCTGCACAGAGGAAGAGACAACATGTTCCTTATAACCTACCTGAGGTTTAGTAAGTCTTAGAGCTAGGGTTTAGCAGAGGTAAGAACACTCTATATCTACTACAGTATAGGTTCTCCTTATATACATAATAAAAATGTCACATGACTCAGGAATGTGTTTACCACATGTATGTGCAGTAACATGTGTATGCTGCATGCATCTTGGAGTTCAATTTCAACCTTCGCTTCCCCTTTGCACATGGTGCGTACTGCTTTCCATTAACAGAGATGCACCTAGCAGGCTGGCCCATGCGGCAGCTGTTATCACACTAGAGTAGGAGGGAAGCTGTTTAGTGAGTCTGAAGCATATCAAAAGAAACTTACTGGTCCGCTATTAGCATCAGATGTAGCACCAATGCCACTTAGTGGTGGTACTTCGACGTATGCATGTTGCCGTATTGCATGCACTGGGTGCACATTTGTGCCTTTGTCCATGCTAGCACTCTCATCGCTCAGCTCACTCTCCCCTTCGCTTGTCACCCCACTCTCCCAAGATTCCCCTGTCCCTTTGCCTATTACCTCAACATCAGTCGCTCCATAAAGCATGCACAAAGAGTGCACCAGTGTGATGCGCACTTTTTTGTCTTCCTGCACTTCAGCGGTATCTATATTGCTCACTTCGTCAATTGTCCTGAACTCACCTTCCAACTGCTCCAAGTTGACCTTGGGTGCCTGCAATTCAGCTGTTAAGAGCACACACTTCCAGCTGACCTGCCAGTGCATGTGCCCTATGCTCAAATTCTGCAGACTGCTCCTTCTCCTCGATCATCTTACACATATCAGGCATCAGCTCCTTAACCCAAGTAAGCCACTCTTCGACCAGGATCCCACTGAATGTGCTGTGCACCTTTGCAAGGAGTGCATCAAGTTCCACATCATCCTTAACAGTGTCTGCTTGGCTTTTATACATGTTCTACATGCCCCCATCCTTAGCAACCTACGCCGGTTATAGAAACACGAAAAGTGCACCAGTTTGCTGCAAAACCCTTCACCCCAAGCCTGCATGGCCGTCTGCTCACTCCCAGCAGCAGGGAGGGTCTCATTGAGGGCCAGAATCATTTGCCTGAGAGCTAAGGTGAATGCTGAAGACATCAGATCATGTAGATATGGGTTGTGGAAAGAGTTGTTGAGGATAGATAGTGGTCAGAGATAGATAAGGAAAAAATGGCTGCTTATGTGAGCAACAAAGATTTTGCACTGACCAATCGCATGCTGCCTGAGGACAGTCAGTACTTCAGTTGGGAGGAGATAATATGGCTCCCTATCACCCTGCATGCATACTATGGCATTTTTTTTTTTGCGATTGTGCACACCTCCTAGATGGCTTCTGCTCACTTTGTGCAGCATGCTTTTGCACACCTTTGTGTGCTTTCATGTGCCTTTGCATGCTTCCATGCACTTTCATGTGCCTTTGACCACTTAGGTGTGCTTTTGTGTGCCTTTTACCTTTCTACTGCACCTTTGGGTCCCCCATAGCTGCCTTCTGTCATGCACCCTAAATCTGCCCTGTTATGCTTCAAACTGCCTCTGTGTGCCCCCCCACACTCCTTATCTGCCTTTCACAGTTATTGCATGCTTGATGCGCCTTTATGCGCTCTTTTTATGCCTTACCCACAACTCATATTCTCTGCTGCACACTCATTGCACAATCTCTATCACACACATGACAATCCGCCACACCAATTGCACTGCGCATTGTGGCTTCCAGCTTACTTGTGCATTTATTCGAGGCACACCATGATTCCAACATGAGCAAACTGTGCATTCTCACATAATCAGGGTGCTTTGTGCCTATTTGGCATTGGACCATGCACACTTGGGCGCTTTTGTGTAATCTTGGCGCTTTGGCACTATTTGGCCTCACACAGCATCTCCTTATAGTTCTTCTGCATTTCCAGTTGGCATTGCCTTATCTGGTAACTAGCACAGGTCAATCACATTATTATTACTAAGGTGCAGCATGCGATGCATAACACTGAAGCAGATTAATTGGGAAGAGCACACGGGACTTAGAGCACACCAAAAATAGCACATTGCACTGGAACAGTTGGGTATTGGGCTATAGCATGCACAAATCTTATTGGCTGAGGCAGTGGCATAGTGCAGTTGGGTTTAGATGGGTAAATGGATGCGCTTGTGGGTAGCGCATGGCACTTTCTATTTTTACACTTTATTTTACTGTTTTATCACATAAGCCATTTGTACATAGTAGGTGGACAGATAGAGAATCCAGAGGATATTTCCCCCTCTCATAGTTCATAGCTCATTCAGTGTTGCACATAGTCTGTGCACCAGCATCCAGTTTGTGTGCCTTTGTAGTGCATTCTTCATACAGCCATGTTTGCATATCATTTGCATCCCCCTCGTCACATTGCTGCATTTTGTCTCTGCATTGCATCCTTCATCTTCGTTTGTGCACTCTTGTAGTGTGCCCTTCATATAGCCGTGTTTGCACACCATTTGCACATTTTATTGTATAGCTGTGTTTTGTGCACCATTTGCGCATTTTTCTGCTCATTGCACTCTCATCCCATTTGCACCCCTAACCTGTGCGCTACCCTTGCAGCACATTCCAGTGCTGTCCTTGTCCCACTGTGTCTCCCACTTTCATCTCCCTTGTCATTGCACATTTTTCCACACTGCATGCTTTTGCCCCTTTGCATTGCACACTTTTTTGCTGTTGCACATACCTTCCTTTTTGCATACACAACTAGTGCACACCTCGAGAACCACTGTACCAGCCTCTTCATAGTCCCTGTGCCCCAAAGGATAATCCGAGGCCCTCTAATCAAACCCCCTCACCCCGAGCATGCCTGCAGTTGTAGGTTTAGTGTTCACCCCTTCTGTTGAGACTCTCCACTGAGTACCAACTGAACTCATCAACATTCGAAGATATTCGAGGAGTTTGGGAAGAATAAGGATAGTTTCAAGAGATATTGAGAAATGAATATAGCAAATTGGAAGGGTTTTTGAGAGACGATAGGTGATATGTGATAAGTCAAGAGGCTAGTATGAGAATTCAAAGAAGTTCATGATAATTTGCAGAACTTAAAATCATGATGTGAGACTTGGACTCAAGAGGATGGCTCTTAAATCAGATGATAGAATAGAAGAGAACAATTTCTTCTCTCTTGTTCCAAGTAGCTAGTACAAGTCTATATACATTTTGAAGAGATAGTACTTAAAAAGGAAATATAACATGTGGAGAACATGAGGCAATATGCACAGCAATAAAAAACTTTGTAAATCATAAAACAAATAAGAAATGATGATAAATGAAATGTACAGTGTCACAGTATAGTAAAAGTACTTGTTCTATTGTTTCAATATATCATTTTGTCATGTCTCCTCGTGTCCAGTAGTGCTCGATATGCGACAAAATAGCTCATGCTGGATGTGCTGTGTGTATTGAAAGGGTGTTGGAATAGCCATATGGCAGCTGACATCATTCAAAGTGCTGCAAAGTTATTTGAAGGCATTTGAAATGTTGTGAAGTCATTCAAAGGCATTTAAAATTGTTCACAATTGTTCAAAATCGATTTCATGGAGTTCATAGTGGTTGGGATCATGAGTTGTAATGTGTCAATACATTTGAAACCTTCCCAGACCCTAGAGTGCACAGTGGACCTATCAATGTCTAGTTGTAAGGAATGGTCCAAGAAAACAGTGGGTGAGTTTTTTGGATGGGCACATGGTGGAAATGTCAATAGAGTCAAGGTAGACATGATCACCAACCTGATATGTGAGTGTGGGTGAGTGATGCTGGTTGTAGAAGTGTGCCATGTCATCCTTCACCTTAGCCAAAGCTGACTTTGCCTCCTCCAAAATGTCCTTCATCTGCTCTGTGAACTCATTCACCATCTCCAAGTGTGAGGATGCTTGCTGAGGCTCAAAACCCATGCATGGGTGTCACCCTGTGTCAAGGAGGAAGGAACTTTGTTGGGTGGAGGAGTGGATGTGATTGTTGTACCCAAACTCAGCCATGGGGAGGAGATCTTCCCAATTGTCCTGTTGCTCATTGACAAAGATGTGGATATACTGCTCCAGTTCTTGGTTAATGCACTCCATCTGTCTGTCTGTCTGTAGGTGGTAGGCAGTTAAGGTGAGGAGTTTGATCCCCAGTAGGCAGTACAGCTCTAGGGTGAACTCTGCAACAAATTGTGGCCCTCAATCACAGAGAATTGTGCCTGGCAATCCATAAAGCTTCCACACATGGCACAGATAGAGTTGAGCCACTCCAAGCAAAGTTACAGTCATATGAGTGAGGATGAAATGAGCTTGTTTCCCAGCAGAGTCGACTGTGCACATTACCACATCAAACCCAATAAGAGATTTTGCTTGTCACATCAGCTTTATAGGATGTTTGTTTTGATGTTTGTTGTATTCCATGCAGCATACCTACAACACCTGTGATGTATTTAGAATACTGTATGTAGATTTTGGTTGGCCCTGTACTAGGACCAGCAGTCCAGTCTGTAACTGGTCTGAACTGGTTCTTACCAATCCAATATATGTATGTAGCTATGCTAGTAGGACCAAAGACCAATGTTGATCTGATGGAGTGTAACCAAGACTGTGGGTCCAGTCCTGATCAGTTACAGTCTGGTCTGGTCCACAGTCTTTTCCAGTTCTGGTAACTGGACCTTCAAACCCTAGCAATGATTAAGTTTCTTGGCAATTATAAAGTACTCAAAGTTCTTGTGGTCCATCCAGATCTTGACCTTGTGTTGAGCACCCTCCAGGAAATGGCACCACTCCTCCAATGCCTGCATTATTGCCAGCATCTCCTTGTCGTAGATCTTGTAATTGCATTCCACAGCACTGAGACTATTTGAGTAGAAGGCAATGGTGTGCCACTTCTGATCCTCCAGAAATTGTTGGGACAACACTGTGCCCATCACAAAGTCTGAACTGTCAGCTTCTATATGGAAGGGATGCAAGTCATCAGCAAAGGTAAGGATGGGAGTAGAAGAAGTGACCATCTCTTTGAGTGTCTCAAATGCCTCCTGCTGTGCATTTTTTCACCTCCATGCTTCCTTGCCAGTGAGGTTGAATAACAGGCATGCATGGTGTGAGAAATCTTTAATAAAGTGCTGATAGAAATTGATGAAGCCCAAAAAAGACTGCATCTCTTTCTTGTTTATGGGCATGGGCCAGGTTGTAACACCAGCAACCTTGACTGGGTCCATTTCCACCTGTCCATCTGACATAATCAAGCCCAAGTACTCAATTCATATCTTTTCAAACTTGCACTTGTCATGACAAAAATTAGAGTTTGTGCTGCTGAAGTCACTCTATCATCAAGCATGTGATTTAACAATGTTCATTGAGGACTTGAGTGAAGATGAGAATGTCATTGAAGTAGACACAGATAACACCTTCCAATATGGGATTGTGGAAGATGTCATTCATCATGGTCTGAAAGGTGGCAGGACTGTTAGTGAGACCAAAGAACATGACAAGTGGTTCAAAAAGACCATGGTTCATGCAAAAAGCTGCCTTCCACTCATCCTCTTTCTTTATCCACACATTGTTGTAACCCCAATAGACATTAAAATTGGTGAAGGAACATGCCCTGCAGAGTTGGTTGATGAGTTTGGATATGAGGGGTAGTAGATAATGATTCTTAACTGTGATGTCATTGAGGCATCAATAGTCTTGAACTGGTTGAAAGGACCCATCCTTCTTTTTGACAAAGGAGAAGGGCGAGGCCATAGGTGACTTTGAAGGGTGGATATGATCCAAAGCCAAATGTTCATTGATGAACTTGTTGAGCTATCATTGTTCTTCATGGTGTGAGCTCAATTGCATGATCCCACAGCTTACTGTAAGGGGAAAGGAAGGTGCCCCAGGCATTTTGGCAATTTTCTGGATTCATCCATATTTTTTTATATTTTATTTCACCCTATTCTGCCCTTTCTATGATTTTCTATGATTTTATTTCTATTTTATGATTATATTTCAGCTCTTTCCATGTTGGTACATGTTGACAGTTCTATTCTTAGAGGTGGGACCCCTTCTGGATGTTTACCCATCAAGGTGATGTCATCCCACAGCTTGATCCACCTATTTCTGATTTTTGCTATTTTTAGCTTACTATTTGATTTTTGGCTCTATCATATATACTAGGCATTGACAGATGGGTCCTTAGAGTTTTCTCTTTGGATTCTCCTCTGTTAGATGCACCTGAAGTGTCTGTATTATGTAGTATAATATTAACTTTGGATTCCCCTCTGTTAGCTCACTATTAAGTGAGGCTTTGAGGTTGCCCTTACACTTATGGTTAGGAAGTGAGTCCAAGGATTCCTTGGAGAAGACATCCTTAAAGTCTTGCAGGTGAGGAAGCACAGTATCAGTGAAGGATTTGGGCATACTGTTCTTGTGAAAGGCCTCCATGAGGCATTGGGAGATGTTCGAGATAGCATACACCTCATGTGAAGGGTTAATAGCAGTGTAGAAAATTTGACAACCTTCCTTGATCTGTTCCACCACCTCTTCATCATTGTCAGAATTGGGTGCAAGATCTGAAACATCTTCTAAGTCCACATCAGGCAGGGGCATTGAACCAGCACAACATTTTTGAGTATGCTGCAACAGTATCTTTTGCCCTCAGCATTCCTGTCTGCCTTCAGTGAAGCATATATGACAATGAGAAGGACAATGACTCATAATGTTGAAATTAATCTCCGATGCATGCTGCATATGTGAGGCAAACCATGCAGCACACACATGTTACTGCGCTTACTGCACATACATGTGGTAAACACATTCCTGAGTCATGTGACATATATACTATTATGTATATAAGGGGAACCTGTACCATAGTAGATATACAGTGTTCTTACCTCTGCTAAACCCTAGCTCTAAGACTAACTAAACCCCAGGTAGGTTATAAGGAATGTGTCATCTCTTCCTCTGTGCAGCATATGTAGTCTGCTCCAACAGGTTATGGGCCCTGCTGGGCACATCATGAACATGCCTTAACTGGCTGCGAACAATGTTGACTTCATTGTCTCCAAATTGTAACCTTGTACTCTTCGTGAGCTGCATTGCACTCCCTGCAAGCTGCATTTAAAAACCCAGGTTGACTAGGGTTAACCACTCTGAAGGAGTGTTTTTGCCTGAGATTATAGAACATGTTTTCTTGAATAGAGGACTGATTGAGCGCTTTTACCAGCTGCCACTACAACATCATGTCTTCAACTCTTGAAAAACTCATACAAACTTTCGATGGCTCTAACTACATTCAATGGGCTGACTCAATGAAGGCATGGCTCAGGTCTCAGGGCCTCTGGAAAATAACTAGTGGGATGGAACTAAAACCATCTCTGGCGCCTTTTTTTGACAGCGACAAATGCTGCACTAGTAGCGGATGCTAATGCCATGCTTCAGACCTGGAGCAACAAGAATGACTAGGCTATTGGTAGCCTAGTGCTCCACCTGGCCCCCTCTATTCAGCAGTGTGCCAACACCAAGGACACTGCTAAGGAGGTGTGGGATCTCATCTGCACCGATTATGGTGTCGATGGCCCCTCCCAAGTCTTTGTGGACTTCAGGTCTGCAATCGCAATCAAAATTCTGGCTGCAAATCCCATGCCAGAGATTCCCAAGATGACTGACAAATTCAAGCACCTTATGGCTGCCAATGTCACCATCCCCGAATTAGTACAGGCAATGATTCTACTCACTGTGATGCCGCGTGAGTATGATTCTCTATCTGCCACAGTCCTTAACACGACTGCTACTAGAGTCTTGACATTTAAACATGTCAAGGACTCCATTGTCACTGAGGCCTTATGGTGCATGGCAGTTGGAAAGCCCATTGGCCTGCCTCAGGCCACCAAGCTTTCCACTGTCAAGCACAAAGGGGGGAAACCCCAAATGGCAATCTCAGGGCAACAATGGAGATTCATTCCAAAAGCATGGATGACATGGGGACAAAAAGACTAAAGAGGAAAAGCCTAAAGAGAAACATACCCACCTCACCTCAAATGTCTTTACTACTATAAATGGTAATGGCACCATCATACTGCTGATGCTGCTCATTCAGTGCATCAAGAAGCATGAGCATACTCCCACAAGGGATCCTTGCCGCTGACTGCCTGCACAGGCATACATGGGCACGGCCTCTACCTCTCATTCAGTCTACACCAAATATCAGCAGGCTCGAGACACCCTCGAGCAAATGAATCTCCCACACAGCACAAAAAATCTGTGACCACTGGAAGAGCACCTAACAGTGTGAGAAGGTAAGAGGAGGAGGATTGAACCAGAACCAAGGATTATAGAGGTAGAAGATGATAGTGTCTCCTTTGGATCAGAGCCTGTAGTTTCTGATGAGGAAGTATGGAAAGCTGTCGATGAAATGCTCATCAATGAACTGCTTGAAACAGGTACATATGATGAAAGGTCAGTCCTTTTCCCTGCTACAAGCACAAGAATTAACATTCCAATGATTACAGTGAACTTTTCATGTGAAATTTTACCGCTACTGAATGTATCATTGAACTATTTACATCTTAATATATGTGTTATGTGTGCAAAAGTAGATTGTAAGAAAGGTGCTGACTGGATCATGGATTCAGGCACATCGAAACACTTTACTGGTGAAATGAAAGATTTTGCTTCTTATGAGCCTTTATTGAGAAAGGACTCTACCCTGGTTCAAATGGCCACAGGTACTACTCATATAGTAGGGAAAGGAGCAGTCTTCATTAGACATCAGATAGTATGTCATGGGAAGTCAGAGATGCGTGAAACATGATTATACCCCATCTACTACATACCTGACTGTAATGCTCAATTACTGTCAATGGGCATCTTCTTGCAAGACAGAAGTGATGTGCATGGTTCCTCCCCACACATTTCATTTTTCAAGCAAGGAAACCCAATTATGGATTGTGTCCCTCTTATGAAATGTGACACTATTTATTGGGCTCAGACTCATATACTAAGCACCAAGGGAATCAATGTCGCGATGATGTACGTCGCAAACTACTTGACTTGGCATAGGTGACTTGGACACCCATCCAAAGAGGCACTACGGAAGATGCCTATTAGCACTATAAAATTCCCGAGGAATTTAATTATTTCTAAAGACAAAATTATATGTCCAGGGTGCACTGAAGGGAAAATGACCTCAAAATCATTTCCTGAATCAGATTCACATGCAGAAAGACCCTTTGAATTAATACATTCTGATCTGAAGGAACTCCCAGTACTATCATACCATAAATATAAATACTTTATTGTATTTCTGGATGACAAGACATCACATATCTGGGTCCAATGCCTTAGAAAGAAATCTGACGCTGCTGCAGCCACCAGACAATTTCAGGCAGTGGCTTTGACCCAGTATGGCGCTACAATCAAGTGCTGGCATATTGATCCAGGGGGGGAGTTCAAAGATCATGAGCTACAAAATGTGCTCAAGGACTTTGGCATCAAAATAGAGATGTCTGCACCCCACATTCACCAACAGAATGGGCGCGCAGAGCATGCCATAAGGACAATAATGGAAAAGTCGCAAACCCTGCGATTTACCACATGTCTACCACAATCATGGTGGGAATTTTGCATTGAACATGCAACACACCTATACAACCGAACCCTGATAAGGCACCTGAAATGGCTGACACTGGTTGAGGACCTGACAAAAGTCTGCCCAGATCTAAATGATCTGAAGGTTTTTGGTTGCGGTGCTTACATCTATCTACCCAAGGAGAAGCATCCAAACGCATTAGCTCCTCGATCGGAGTTAATGACATACCTTGGATTAGAAGATGGCATTAAAGCATATCATTTCATGTGACCCAGTGGTGCAATATTCATTGGTGCTATGGCACTATTTGATCAAATGTTGTTCCCATGCTGTCCCAGAGCTAAAACTCCTGCCAATACAGACTTGGTGATTTTCCACCTCCAGAACCAGAAGATGATGACCACTCATCTGGAATGGATGGCGATGATTCTATACCACCACAAGATCTGCCCATTCCTCCATCATCAGAAAATGATGATGATGATGTACCAAGTGAGCAAAAGGCACATGATGATGTGACTGATGCTCCTCCTCCACTGCCTCCAGTAATCACTGAGGACTTTTGTCCAAGATGTGATGATTAACAGGAATGGCAGCAATTGCCCCATCAATCAGGCAGGCAGAGGAACATCCCAAACCATCCTGGCAATACCTATGGAGAGAAGCGACTCCCCTCTGACATAGAGAGAGACATTGCACATGATCAATATTGGAAGAGATCTGTGGGTCAAGATTCAGATCATAACTGAACACGACCACAATCTCAACAGAAAGAACCGGTTGCTGGACCGAGTTCAGCACCCCATGAGAGTATGCCTGATTCCAATGATCAAGAACATGATCACCCAATGGGGGAACTGGATGAAGCAGGTTATATTAAAAAGATAATCAAGGAAGGAGGAGATAAGCTTATTCGCTGGCTGTTGTCAAAAGCAGTCAAACCATCAAGTGAAATAAGCCAAGTTCCAAACCAATTTCATGATATTGTGCACCTACCACAGCAGCAGCAATGTGAGTGGAAACAAGCTTGTCATGAAGAATTAGAGGCTCTTTGTAAGAGACAAGTCTATGACATCATTGATCTTCCACATGATTGAAAAATGATCAAAAATAGATGGGTTTTCTCTGTAAAATTGGATGGAAGAAAATGAGCCAGACTTGTGGCCAAAGGCTTTTCACAAGTCGAAGGTGTTGACTTTGATGAGATTTTCTCACCAGTAGTCTGCTATGAGACCGTACGCCTCATGTTTGCACTTGCATCTCTAGAAGGCATGTATATGACTGGTCTAGATGTAAAAACCGCATTTTTTTTATATGGCAAACTAGATGAGGAGATCTATATGGATCAACCTGAGGGTTTCAGACTCGAGGGAAAAGAGCGCAAAGTAATGCGCTTATGCTGAGCATTGTATGGCCTTAAACAGGCCTCACTAGCATGGTGGAAAGAGCTAGAGGCATTTATGCACACTATTGGGTTTGTGCATGCCAGCTCCAATGCTGGCATTTTCATACACAAGGATCCTAAGACAGGCAGCATTGTTATTGCACTCATCTATGTTGATGATGGCTTGTTTATAGGGAAGAACAAGAAACTTGTAGATGAAAAGAACAATGCTTGTCTGAAGCATTGGGAGTGCCGTAGTACTGAAAAAGTCATGGAATTCTTAGGCATGTGTGTCACCCAGACTGCAAGCAAAGTCAAACTCAATCAACCTGAATATCTCGCCAAAGTGCTTGAGAGATTTGAGATGACAAATGCCAAAGCGACCCTTACTCCACTCCCAACTGGTTACAGACCATTGGAAAACAAAGTGATGCCCAACGCGGTGCTTAGATCAAAATATCAGTCTGTGATCGGATCTTTATTGTATCTGATGCTTGGAACATGATCTGATATCGCTTATGCAGTAATCAAGATGTTGCAATTCTCAGCTAATCCTAGCCAAGAACATCTAGACAAAGCAATGTACATCATGTGCTATCTGGTGGGAACCCAGAAATATAACATTGTCTACAATGGCAAGAAGTCTGAGGGGCTACAGGCCTACACAGATTCTGATTGGGCAGCTGACACTGTCAAACGCTGATCTACAACGGGTTACTTTGCTACTCTAGAGAGTGGCATTGTGTGCTGGCAGTCCCATTTACAAAAAACTGTAGCACTGTCATCCACAGAAGCCAAATATATGGCGCTCTCTGACACTTGTCAACAGATAGTGTGGATAGAGTCCTTATTCCAGGAACTTGGATATATACTGAAGCGCATACCAATCTGCGCTGACAATCAGGGATCCAGCTTTACTGGATCAAATCCAGTTTAGGAAAGAAGGACAAAACATATAGACATTCACTACCACTATACCCACGAATGCATAGAAAATGACAAAGTCATGGTCATTTTCATTCCTGGAAGTGATAATCCAGCTGACATGTTAACAAAGAACCTTGGCACTGTCTTATTCAGGAAATTTAGAGACTCTCTCAGAATTACTTTCGAGATTCAAACTTAGCTGCTTAGAGCACTGTACAGTTTGAGGGGGGGTGTTGAAATTAATCTCCGATGCATGCTGCATACGTGAGGCAAACCATGCAGCACACACATGTTACTCTGCTTACTGTGCATACATGTGGTGAACACATTCCCAAGTAATGTGACATATATACTATTATGTATATAAGGGGAACCTGTACCATATTAGATATACAGTGTTCTTACCTCTGCTAAACCCTAGCTCTAAGACTAACTAAACCCCAGGTAGGTTGGGCTATCCATGGCTTTGTAACCATAATCCTGAGGTCAACTGGGTGACAGGTGAAGTCATTATTGTTGGAGCAGACTACATATGCTGCACAGAGGAAGAAACGACAAGATCACCTCCTGTTTTCCCAGTTGGGTCACAGCAAAGAGAGCCTATTCACTATGATCTTTGTACTGGAGAACTAGGTCGACAACCTCCCAAATTGCCCCAGTTTCATTTGAGGAACCATCCACATTGTAGACAGGTATGGGTCAAGATAGTGAGCAGGTATTGAGTTGTTTTTGTTGAACCAGGTGTGAATCGATGAAAAGGCCTGTGGCACCCAAGTCCAGGAGAGCAGAGACACCAAGTACTTGCCCCCATATCTATAGTCTGCAGCTCGATCTTCAGTTCTAGTGAACATTGGGAGGGTGTGGATGCCACAATGTACTTGCATGGTAGCTTGTGCTCCCAAGATTTTAATGTGGAGGAGATGGGGAGGAGGTAGATACATCTTTAGCCACTTCAAGAAAGTCCAGAGAGGGGAGAGTCAGAGAATAAGATTCATTCTCTAGTGAATCAACAGACAGAACTTTAACATGGTTATGGATGGGCAACAAGGGTGTACTGTTTACTCATTGTGGGCAGAAAAATCCTGTTCCTCCACCTCTTCTGCTTTAACTTCCTCACTTCCCTTCTCCCTCAACTCTTTGACATCTGCAAGTGCCAACAGATCTTGGAGGAGTTCATCTCATTCCTTAGGCATGAGTTTGTGGATGTCTTGATGGTGGGGGCAGTTTCGAGCTATATGTTTTGTTTCCCCACAGTGGTAGCAGAGATCCAGTCTGCAGACTCGACTATGGGCTGCATCGACATCCATTGGAGCTGGGGTGTTGGGGTTCAGTGCCATGGTCTGGTGCAGAGGCAGCTTCATACCATGCATTTATATCATCATCTGCTAGGTGCTCCTCCAACATCTGTACAATCTGGTCCTGAATTTCCTGGTTCAATTCTCAACAGAACTTCACCCCCACTAGTAACCCACTCCCATACCTTGCCATATCCACCAGATGTCAAAATTCATCAATGTAGTCATCCACAGATTGATGTGCTTGGTAGTAGGCAGCAGATTCAAGGTGTGTCACAGCTCATTGGCATTCATTGAGGGGGCAGAAGTGTCATATGAACTCATCTTAAAAGTCCCCCCAGGATGAGAAGGGAAGAGAACCATGCTCTTTGGTCTGGCAGAGTATACAATCAATGTAGAGATAGATGCGCTCCAATTTCATGTATGTCAGAGCCCAATAAATTTTAGCAGCATCACCCATAAACTGATTTGGATGCAAACTAATATATAACTTGCAGGAATTGAGGAAGGCATGTACATGGGAATGCACACCATTGAATCTGGCAGGGAACAATGGTTTAATGTGTGTGTCTTTGCTTGGGCACGCATTGGGCAGCCATTCATGCTAGGCATACTAGGGATCGAAATAGGTGGTGTGGGGTTCAACTGGAAGGTTATAACAAAGGTTTCAATGGTAGAGGTAAGTGCATCAATTTCCATGCAAATTCCAGCAATGTTGCCTTCAAGCGTGTCAATGCACTCTGGAGCATCCATGGTGCTAGATGGTGGGTCAGGTGAAAAACAGCACACACTAAAGGTGGGAGTATCTGGGACCATGTGTAGGGAGTCTGAGGAGCTCTGGGACTCATCTTCTACTCTGTACCTGCCTATCTTGGCAGTGTGTCCGAGATTTTGAGCCTTGAGATTTCTACTGTAAGAGGAGTGAGCTAACAGAGGGAAATCTGAAGTTAATATTATACTACATAATACAGACACTTCAGGTGCACCTAACAGAGGGGAATCCAAAGAGAAAACTTTATGGACCCATCTGTCAATGCCCAGTATATGTGATAGACCTGAAAATCAAATAATAGGCTAAAAATAGCAAATGGGTGGAAATAGGCAGATCAAGCTGTGGAATGATGTCACCTTGATGGGTAAACATCCAGAAGGGGTCCTGCCTCTAAGAATAGAACTGTCAACATGTACCAACATGGGAAAAATTGAAAAAAAAAATAGGAATAAAATCATAGAAAATGCAGAGTAGGGTGAAATAAAATATTTAAAAATATGGGATGAATGCAGAAAATTGCCCAGATGCCTGGGATGCCTCCCCTTTCCCTTACAGCATATGACATTGGCCATCTCTTCTGACTCGTGTCACTTATTGACAAACACCATGAACTTATTTGAGGGCATGGCTCCATTAAGCTGCAAGACATGTTCAAGATCAAGCATGCTCTTCACAGAATATTTCATTTTCTCAACCACCAAGCTGATATTGGGCCTGTTATTTGAGCAATGGATGATGGTAGTTTTGTTGGGATGTAGCATTAGCTTTGCCTTCACCTCATTGAGCACAAGTGCTGGCATAGTGGCTGCAATGACATGGAATGGATGTGAGATGGAATGGGCTACTGTAGCTGGCCAAGTTCACCATATCCTGGTCAAAAGTCATCTCCCCATTGACTGATACAGTGTGCTTCATCAATCATTATGTTGAAGAGTTTGGAAGTGAACTTTTTGGAATTCCAAAGGTTTTGAAACTGATTATCTTTCATGATCTCCTCTGGACTGATAATAATGACACAATCCTTTCTGGCATCAATCTCCTGGGACATGATTGAATTGTTATTCATCTTGAATAGGCCAAGAAAAAATGTAACAGCGCCTTGAACAGTGAATCTGTTACACTATCCCCTGTGATATTCACAACACTTGTCAGGCACTTATATCCAATTTCTCAAGTTCGGCAACATTCTTATCACCTAAGATATTTAGAGCTGTTACAATAATAATGATTCCATTATTATTGAAGAGCAGTGGTATCTAGAATGTCAATGTCTTTCTAGACCCTGTAGGCAAGACAGTAACAGAGGCTTTTTGTTTGAGTTGTGCTAGAGCAGCATGAGCTTGGAAGACACATGGCAGGACTTTAAACTTCTTCTCAACCTCTGTACACAACTCCGCAAGTGAAGGGATAGTAAATTTCAGGCTGGACATTGGTGATGATGTCAGGTTTCCAAGAAAGGCAAAGAAAATTCTCGATCAAAATGTGCCAAGGTGCCAACACAAGTTTTGCCAGTCATTGAGGCAGTAATAGTGTGTTGAAGTTGTGGTGTTTGAAAATGTGGGAAAAAAAACTTTTACCATGCCTTACAACTGGTTTGGAGTCTGTGTTGTGCTATGATTTTGATCAACATCTGTGGGAAAAATCAAAGTTTGCTGATGTGACTTGGATTCCCCTGTTACCTCACTATTAAGTGAGGCTTGAGGTTGTCTATCATGTGCTTACAGATACTACCCACTTCTTTCCTTGTTCTTCCCTCCTCAATATTCTTCCCTGACACTGAGGAGCTCACCTGTTATCATTCTAGACCACTACCATGCTTACATAAATCATTAGTGGGGAGCAGCTGAACCAACCTGTGAATCACCCTATGAAAGTTGACAGTCAGAATGACATGATAGACGTTCACTCAGATGAATCCGAGCTGAATCACCGACCTGAATCGCCATCCTACGCTGACTGCTAATATATTTGCATGGCATCAAGCAGTATCAAGCCCAGAATGTGAATGGTAGCCTATCGATGCCAAATGTGGCCTCTGAGTGGATAAGCGGCACAAACCTCGATACTGGCTATCGAGAGTCGAGACCGCAAACACAATTACCGCGCCCGTCTCCGTCTCTTGCATAAACTATCAAACCGTTGACTCAACATACACTGTGGCTTGTATACTTATTCTTGAGAGTTGTACTTCAGATGCAGTTGGATCAGATTTGCTGCGTAATGCATTCCTTACGCGCCTCACGGTTCCGAACCTGTGCACGCGTGAACCGCAGGTGAAGGGCATCTTCACTGTTACAGACAATGTACATCATGGGTTACTTCTCTTCGGCGAGACAAGGTCTGGAATACGAATAACAAGTTTTTGATATTCTACTCGCATGCCGAGGAGAATAAGAGATAAATTTCGTTTTCTCCATTCCTTAGTATAGTCGCCCGTGCGGGGTGCTTCTTGCATGCACCATTGTTTGTGAAACTCGGAAAGAGCTTTTTCTTTGTCGGTGACAGTGAATGAAGAGGGTAGACCGGCAAGAACTGCTTCTTTTGCTGCTTCAAACCGAGTGTTGTTCTGCCAGCCCAAATATGGTCATCCTCTCGACAAGTAGACATGGTGTGATTGGACGCACATCAAGCCAAAAGTTCTGATGAAAAGCGTCGAGCTGTTGACGATCCAACTTGAATTGGAGCTCTAACTGTCCTCTCTGCTCTTGAGGACCTGACATGAACTCGGAGAGTGAATATGGATGGTGGAGGAAAGACGGCGAGGAGGGAGGTGGCGCATCATCATAGATGACGGGCCGCATGTGGGATATTGGGTCGGGGGGTGCAATAAGATGGCTACATGCTCGAGACGAGGTGTGAAGTAGGCGTGAGTACGATCGTGTTGGGACAAGCATCAAGTTGGTGCCTTACAAATCTTGTCGCGAAACTGATATCATGTGTCTATTATGAGGTTTTACGATTAACAAAGACTAGTTATGAAAACAACTTCCAGAAACCCGTTTTCATCTCCCTCCAGTAAGGCAATCCAAGATCTTCAGTCACGTCATCCCATATGTTGCCTTGTCCTGTTGGATTTGGTGCAGTGGTGTTGCTTTTCACGTTACTTGATACAGTGTCATTGTCAAGATTTGCATCGAGAAGATTGTGCGATGGGCCTCCACCAGGATGCGTGTCTGCGCCTGCGACCACGAGCAGCTTGGGCAGAGTTTCCTCCACCTGCAGATCGTCAACAGAGACAGACGAATCCCAAAAGTCAGGAACATATGGCTATCAAGAGTGAAAGTCAGTACATTGCTACATTGTCGGAGATGCAATAGCCGGGTGGTGGAGCCGTGGAAGAGAAGCAATGGTTCAGACGATCATCCGCATCAAATGACGGACGCAAACAAGAGGAGGATCACATACAACTTGGACAGAGGAGTCTGGGTCTGCTTGGGAGATAGTATCAGGGATGTTGACGACGAAATGTTGACCAGAATCATTCATTGATTGAGTCACAGAAGGAAGGCCGGGAGCGACACCCGGGCGGGTTGAGGTTGTAGACAAGTCTCTTGCTGGTACAGGAACAGGTGAATCACGGAAAACAAGTGGTTCATGAGGCTTGCTTCTGTCATGTTCTTGGATCTTCTGGATAAGGGTGGCCTTGTGTCCTTTTCTATACAAGGGATGAGAAGTCTGGGCATAGAGCAAGGAATTGACGTACGGGGATAAGCCTCGGACTTTTGCTTGTTTCTTAAGCTCGGCCACGCTCTCGTTCTCCCATGTACGGGTGAGGAGAACGGAAGAAACCAGGTTTCTTTTTACAATGGGAGAGCGGGGGAAGGCCCGCCCAAAGTGAAGCATGATGGAGTCAAGAACAGACGTGTGAACGTAAAGCGGAGGTCGAGGTAGTCGTTGCGTACAGCCTACAGCATTGCCCACGTTTTGTTATCAGCTTCCATCACAAGGACATCAAGCCTGATTGCTCTACGATAGCCAATTGGCGTTTCGGATATCTGCCTCGTGTTTCCATCGAGGCTCGTGCCGAACTGACAAGATCTTCAACCGAAACCCTTTCAAGGAACATGACTCTTGAGCCCCAGTCCATCCCACCTATATAACTAGTTATCTCTCTCCCTTTCTATCTCCCGTTATGCTTCTTTCCCCAGCGTAGGCGCCCTTTAAACCTCCCTCACCCTTCTATATCATTCCCTTTCTTAACAGGTCTACAAGTGCCAGCCTGCCTTCTCAGTCTTTCTGGGGCAAATTCAAGCCCAAGCCCAAGGACATCGATATGCGTGATAGACAGGCTCAGATGGCGCTCGCCAGGCAGCGCTTGCTGACCATGGCCTTCGGTGACATGGAGACTATCCGAATGGTCGGTCTATCATTCCAAGTCCATGGGGCCTCTCTCACTAATTGTTCCACAGCTCCCCAACAGCTTCATTGTAAACTGTCCCAAGAGCTTCATTGCCTACCATTTATAACACCATTTGTAGGAACTAGAAGCTGTGGCCAGGGAGTGGACGAAGCCTCCTCCAGATGCCCAATTTAGTCTACGTATCCCAGTCGAGTACGCTTCGCTTCATGCTGCTGTAAGCAACTTTGTCCCCTGCCGAGGGCTTGCACGCTCATGTCCTCAATCACAGCGACTGGTTTCTGGACCTTATATCTATGTATGCTCATCCAAATATGTTTAATATTACATAGCATATCTGAACTTCTGTGGGGACAGCTCACTGGTGAAGATTCATACCAAATTGCCCAGATGGGAGTCCAAGGTCTCCGGGTTGAAATAGTCAGCGATGCTCCACCACCACCTGACGAACCACCGTAAGCGCATTCATACATTGCCACATTCATTCCCTTTAAATTGGTATCTATTCAATTTAGCCCTCCTCCGTGAGTAACTTGAGATTTTTGTTGGCATTGGCCTAATTATATAGCGTATCCCAGTCCTCCCCCTGTGCTTGAAATGCCCGCGACGTTCAATCTCGAACTCACGCCCGGACAACATGTTGCTCTAGATGTTAACGTCAACTCGGACGAGCTGGACATGGCTCGCATGGAAGACGGTACAATGGTCGACGGAATGTTCTGGGGAAAACTTGACATTATACACAATGGGGACGACCATAAAATGGAATTTTCAGGCACTCGACTTCCTCCAAATGAAGACTATACCCCTGGCTTAATGATTGACACCCGTGTTATGACCAAGCTAGCCGTCGCTGCAAAGCCGACAACAGCTAAATGCAATCTCAGCATATTGACGCCAGCCGTACAGTATTGCGACGTTGTTCTCTCGCACTCTCCGCTATGGAAATTAGGTATGACGTGGCCGCCCGCCGAGAAGGTCGCAGAGACCAAAGTTAAGTATTTTCTACGGGCGCACCCTGGTGGTGCTCTTGAACACTTCGAAAGTGAAATGGTCACCACGGCCCTGTATTATGAAGCCATGTAAGTTGTTTCGTGAGTATAGGTAGATATTATTGACGCAGAACAGACCGGATCCCGCTATGGTTGACCCAAATGACTACATCGCCCCTCGAAATGGCTTCGCAATGTCACTCCGCGATTTCATACCTCATCTCATGAATGTCCTCGATCAGCTTGGACTTTCATTACATGCGCGCACAAATTTCATCAAGTCGGTTTTCGTTTCTTCTTACATCCTCAACGACTAACAAGAAACCTCTTTTGTAAATAGTAGCAACATGGCTTTTTTCTCTGCACACAAGAACATTGCCTACCGTTTTCTCTCTCCCAGTAAAATTGCCGCAGCGATCGATATCAGCGTCACGACCGAACCATGTCGTTTTACACGACTCTTTCTCATCTTTCGGGGTCTCTCTGATGACGATCTTGGCATTTTTGCGGGTGCAGGCGAAAAGGAAGCAAACGCAGTGAACTGGAGAGAGGTTGTTTGCTGGTCAGAAGATTCCAAAGATCCAACCTTGTTCCGTGTGCTGGAAACATCAGTTTTGGAGGTTACATAGTTTATGCTCTAATCCTTTCTGATGGAGATGACGGTTTATTGCTCCGTTATATTGCTGTCGCCGTATGAACGTTATGACTTTGACTTATAACTTTCGTATTGTCATTCTTTTTAGTATACCAGCTTGTTTTAGTCCATTCTCCTATAGCCTGTAATTGTAATTTCACTCTAGGATACAAAAATTGTAGACAATGGTGTTATGCGTACGACGTGTCATACAGGGACTAATTTCCATTGCGGGGATATATCGACGAAGATCCGAGAGTTACAGATCCAACGAGCGTGCACTTTGGCCCCAGCCCATGGCGTACAGCATCCAAGGGGGTATGGGCATTTCCATGCTTCTCCGCAGGTAACCATCAGTATACCAAGTATACGGAATATCAAAATCAGCGACCCATGCCCATCATCTTGAATATATCTCCCATTCCTGGCATTCCTCCTGCTCCCCCGACCCCACCTAGCCCTCCGAGACCCCCAAGACCATTCCCCATCGATGACATCATGCCTAAATATAACGTTAATGTTGTCGAAAAAATGGTGTGAAAGCTTACGCTGCATTTCTTCCATGTCCATCTGGTCTCCTCCTTGTCCCTGCATCATGGCCTTCATCATTTCCTGCATACCGCCGCCGCCACTCCGCATCTGCCGCTGCATATGTTGTAACATTCCTGGAGGCATCGATCGCTGTCACAGAGATGGTCAGTTACCTCAAACCAATGAAGATCTCACACTCACTTGCATGGCCTGTATTTGCGCTGGCGTAGGCATCCCATTAGCACCACGTCCCTTGCCTCCTGCAGCTGCCTGTATTTTCTGCATCGCTTGTAACCTATGAGTGGAAAATACATTCAATCGTCAGGGAGCTTGCACGTTAGGTATACACACCATCCGTTCTTTCCACCAGCTTGCTTTGCCATATTGGCCATCATTCTATACTGGCAGAGCAGTTCCTCCACTTCGCGAACGCTGGTTCCGCTACCTCGTGCGACTCTGGTTACCCTCCACGTCAGATCGACGGGCCTGCCATCCTTGCCCATTTCCATAAAAGGCGAACCGTCTGAATCGAGCTCCATGGCAGTCATGCTGTCCGTAATGAAAATCATCCGCTTCATTCGCATGGCGCCTTCCTCGTCGGACCCCTGCAAAAGGTCCTGAGGAAGGCCAGGAATCATGGACGCAATTTTGCTGATCGGCCCCCTGCATTTGTGAAATATTACAAAATTATACGTTGAGCAGGGTCTGGAAAACGTGCATATTCATGACATTTGAAATCTGTTCACGCCAGTCACGGATACTGAGTTTGCCTTCCTCGAGTTTCTTAGCCATCTCTTTCTGCTTATCAGGGTTTTGAATCGCAAGGTCTTGCATATGCTCCATCAGTCCTTGCATATCTCCCAGGCCTAGGAGTTTGGAGATGAAGGGCTGTGGTGAAAAACGATCGAGGTCATGCAGATGTTCACCGACACCAAGAAAAGTTATGGGGGTCTTTGTTGCGGCCACCCTGGACGAGTGAGCATTTCAGGTCACCGTCATCAATAATGCAAGACTTACGCAGAAATAGCGCCTCCTCCTTTGGCGTGACCATCCATTTTTGTTACGATTATTGCACCAAAATTAGCACTTTCTTTGAAAGCGCGGCTCTGTGCCTCTGCAGCTTGTCCTGCGAGAGATTGTTAATATGATCTTATGTGAAAGGTTCAACTTGTAGCATACCAATGCTAGCATCTAATATCAAGACAGTCATGTTGGGCTCAACCGCTTCGCCGATCTGTACCATCTCCTGGAAGAGTTCTGCTTCTTGCTTATGCCGACCAGAAGTATCTACTAGGATAACGTCGAAACGCTCCTTTTTAAACTTGGCAACGCCTTGCGCAGCAATGGTGACCGGGTCCGTCTCGGTATATGAACCAAAATATGCGACTTTTGCCTTTGTGGCAGATTGTCGGGTCTGATCAAAGGCACCTGCACGAAACGTATCGGCACAAACAATGGCAGATTTAAACCCTCGCCTTTGATAATGAACTGCCAGTTTCGTGCATGTTGTAGTTTTGCCATTGCCCTTTCAATGATGACTGAGATTATTTGATCTCTGAAGGCAACGGGCTGCGCACCTGGAGACCAACTAACATGATTACATTGGATTGCCCTTTCTTTGGCTTATATGGTTCTACTCCTGGATCAACTAGGTGCACAAGTTCATCAAATACTGCCTGTCAAACAAATAAAAATGGATCTGACAACAGAACACATGGATGACTGGCATACCTTTTGGACAAGGTTCTTCCGGTTGTTCTCCTTCGTTTTGTCCGCCGCTATTGCATCAAGAGATGCTTTGACCTTCGCTTTAACCTTTTGCCTTAATGATGCTACCAGTTTTATGTTCACATCAGATTCGAGTAAGGCCGCAGTGATTTCCTTCAAAGTGGCATCAAGAATCTTTAGGGAACTTACGTGAACCCGGCTTTCAGTTGCTAGATGATAACAAACAAACCTTCTCATCGACAACGGGTGCTCTGTTAAGCGAAGAAAGGGCAGCGTTAAGTTTGCGGCCCAAGTCTGCCAAAACCATGATACAGAGCAAGTCCAAGGGTGTCGTGCGAAGTCCGATGATTGTCGGAAGGCGCTCGCGAACTTACTCGAGGTCGAACTTTGAAAACTAAGTAAGTTTGAATGGCCCCCAGTGATTCAGAAGACGACAACTTAGAAGATTTCGAGTACGATGGCGATGACGACCCTGACGCGGACGTAGACGATGAACCTCTGGATGGTGGCGCCGATGATGCAACAGAGGAAGCAGACGATGTGTGTTCTTCGGAATGGGACTCCACAGACTAGCACTTAATATTGCCTTGTCGGTGACAAGATTTCAGGATCGGAGGACTCTGACGATGGATCTGAGGAGGATGAAGAATCAGAGCCTTCTGGTGAGGCAACAATGGACGTGGACCCCATTTCTCCCCTTCCTAGCGCGAACAAGACTTCTACTACACCTGTTCCTCCACAACAAGACACTCAACTGGACAGTAAGTCACTACTACACCCTTGCCATCCAACCTGATAACTCGTACGTCCACCCAAGTATCCCCAATTCCTTTAGTGCCTCGCAAACGTTCTCTTTCTCCCGCTCAGCTTCGTAAAAAAGCATTAACACCTGCATCCACTGTCCTGAGCTCTTATACTGTAGAAGCAATATGCGCTCTTCCCCATCCAGTTCCTACACATGCTCTTGCCTCATCGTTCTGTATGACTCATCTCCTGACAGGGTCAGACGACGGTTACATCAGAGACTATGATATTTTTTCTGCTGTCAACGGGAAGAATTTTTTGTCTGCCCCACAGCGATCACATTCTGGTGTTGTCGAAGGTACCATGAAATCGGGGCAATTACGATTCTGGTGGGAGAATCCACCCGATGTCTCGACAATCGTTGGGCCGTCTTTGAGAGAAGAGGATACAGCCTTGTCCCCTGTATATAGTCTTGCCATGCATTCAGATGCTCTCTGGACACTAGCGGGCACCCATGTATGTGTGTTGAGTCATGTTCAATTTATTCCAGGCTGATGGGCCGTTAATCCAGTCAGGACATATAAATCTCTTTACTGTCCGTCACGAACCTGGCCGACTCTATCATGTCATGAATGGCCACAGAGGCCCAGTATCTGCTCTCTCGCTTGATCATGATGAAAAAGGTTACTTTAGCGCTGGGTGGGATGGAGAGGCGATCGTAAGTCACGTTTTTGAAAACTCTAAAGTATTCTCAAGTTCAAGCAATAGCAATGGGACCTCAACACGGGTCAACGTGTAAGAAATTTTACTGCTCATGGTTCCCAGCTTGCAGGTATTGCTGTCCGGCCAGAGACCTCGGGATATGCAGAAGGTGGTCCTCCCGTCGTCGTTCGGCAAAAAACGGAGGTTTCAACAGGTAGTTCGCAACACCTCCCTGGAAGTACAATTGCCTCCCGTAGTGCCACGTCAATGCAGCATTCCTCAGACGCCGTATCAAGTACAGTACCTCAAGTACCGCCAGATTCAGATGCAAATTCTGAGGCATCATTTGACCCTCTGTTTGACGATGAACCGGATGCACCAGAAGGCATGCGCGTGGGAGTGAATGATGTCGTTACCCTTCCGTTGTCTGCCCAAGCTTCACGTAGTACGCAATCTCAACCGCCACACCGCACTCAAGTTAGTCACGTTGCTCCTCCAAAGAATGCACCCCCGCTGTTAGACCCAGTCGAGTACGCAACCTACTCGCCTGATTTATTGATGACCGCGGCGATCGACGGCCAAATTATTTTATGGGACAAAAGGGTGAATAGCGCTGGAAAAGGTGTCGGAAGACTCTGGATGAGTGAGAAGACGCCGCCCTGGTGTCTGTCTGTAAATGTTTTTCATTTTCAACTTGTATCAGACACTAATCACTTCATTGGAAGGCCTGTTGGTCTGCTGATGGAGCCCAGCTATATGCAGGTCGGCGTAACGGCACAGTTGATGTCTGGGATGTGCGCCAGCTGGGTCGGTCTGGCCCTGCGAACACACCAAGGCTGTTGAAGACCTTGAGAAATCCTTTAAGCTCAGGGGTTGTATCATGCGTGGTAGCATTCCCAGACTGTCGACATATTGCGTGGTACGTTATTCAACATATATTGCCTTTTTCTTATACCTAGATTGCTTCAGTGCGTCAGTGGACAACCTACGTCTGTGGAATGTAGCTGATGCGGCAGAAGGAGATGGATTCGGGAGGATGAAGAGTGGGGCACAATTTAAGATAATACCAGGGCATCATGGTGGATATATCTCGCAAATGAGTAAAGCGTTTTATCCTCGGTTTGTGATTTCGATACTCATGATCTTTTCCTCAGTCGTCAATCCTGCCGCCAAATTTCTGGTCAGCGCCAGCAGCAATCGTGGTTGGCATGGAGATTCCACACGCACTGTGTTTGTACATGATATCAAGCAGCACACTCAGTAGTTTATACAGCACTTCAGCAACCCTGGTCTCGGTTAAAATTGTGGAACAGATTTGGGTAACTTAAGCTCACACGTGAGTGGAATATTGTGTATTGAAACCTCAATCCACCTCAACTACGTATAAAACAACAGAAATTGCAACTTGAGGAAAGGCCGTGTGTTGACGTGGTCATGATATGGAATAATAGTAAGCAAAGTGACTTATAAGTAAGGTTAATGTAGTGTTATGTACCAAATCTGGAGTGAGATACAATTGTTTTATATTGTAATTAGTCGTTTATAATAAAACACCGTGATGCGAGAAGAAGATATATCGCTGTCGCAAAGCTCCCACTTTTGAGGACATCTCGGTATTGGAAATTCCTATGATAGAGCTGTTTGGCTATAACTCGTCAAATAAGTCACACCATGTATCCAAGAAGTAAAATCAAAGTACAATTGTACGTGCGTCGGACACCAAGTAAAAGGTTCTAACGCACCTAAACCACTCGGCGGACTATCTTCGATACACAATTACTTATGTAGTACAGTAGTCAGTAGTAAGTACCTGGTCGGTTGATTCTCAAGCTACTCCAGTTTCTCACAACTCATGTGGACACTATTACAGCTAAGACCAACCAGAATTCTGGCCCCATCCCGAACTTGCCGAGCTCTGCTGTATCATAGCAGCACGGTCAGGATTCATGCCTGGAGGGGCAACAGGTTGAGGGGGAAAGTTTGGTGGGCGATGGGAAGGTGTCTGATATCCGTAGGGCGTTCGAGGAGGCATACCATAAGTGGGGACAGGGGCAGCGTATGGTCCCGGCGTAACACCACCGTAAGGATTAGGAGTCCGGCCAACCTGACGGACCGACGTCCGTCCTGGGGTCGCGCCGCCAGGCCGTGCGGGTGTGCGGGCTCCTGCGCCGAATGGTGTTTTACCACCAGCAGCATTAGCCAAGTTTTGAGATTCGTGAAGATGCCTATGCAAATGAGATACATAAAGTTACCGACTCAACATGAATGATATGCGTACCTGACCTTGAAGGCATCACATAGTTCCGGAACTCCCACTGCTGCGGCGTCGAATAGATAATATGCTTCGGGGGCAACCCTCACTGGCTAGAATACCAATTAAGATCTGGTTATAAAAAGGACTGCGAGAGCGAGCATACCCAAGTTTGCACTGTAGAGTTCTTGTTGGCTAAGAAGCAGAGGCTGAAATGACCAGGCCGTTTACGATTCAGAGTGAAGCCATACATGCTCTTTGCAGGATTGGCAGCCAGGAAATTCTTAAGGAAAAGATCTGGAACGAACTTCAGCGTATGTTCACGTAGCAGTGGTAGTATAACTCATAACTCACGCAGGTCATCTTCAGAGCCGTGTTTAAACTTCTCGTGCGCCATTAGCTCTTCTACTCGACGAGCCATAGCTTGCACATGATTCACGATAAGCTCGTCCAAATCAGCGTAGCTGTGGGTACTATCCACAATGAGTTGACCACCGACAGTTTGACCAGTAGGGTCAGCATTCAGCTCGGTAACATCTGAAGATAATCATTCGTTCAGTGGTCCCACATTTGAAGGCGGAGGGACAAACCGATATGTTGATAAAGTTTCGTGTCTATCTTCCATGTCACAGCAAGGTGATCTATTCCTTTTGAGGATGGCCGGATCACAACGTCTCCTCGTTGTTGTTTTTCCAGATAGGCTTCTGCTTGAGCTGTATTGAAGTTGTGAAAATTGGGATGCTTGATAACTCGTCGCGTGCGGTCGACTTCTGCCCTCTTCTTTCTGGCCAGCACTTCTTGATCCTTATCAAACCGTACGTGGTCCCAACAATTATCTGGTCGCACACACCGGAATACACCATCACCAGCCGAAACATCTGCGGGTCGAGAGGATAATTCCACAAGAAATGAATCTTGTTCCAGATTGAATTTCAGATCGATCACCACTCCAGGCAGAGTTTGACCCTTGGAAACAACATCCTGTGGATTTGAGGGGAGTTGATCTGCAAGGTAGTCGGTGTTGATCACCCCTTCTATGCCAGAATCAAGGCGAACAGAGACGAAACTGGACTTGATGCGTTGGACGAGGACCGAAACAATGAGTCCGATACGCAATGTTCGAGTAGTCTCGCCACTAAGCATCGTGACTACATCCCAAGGGCTTGGAGTCACAAAGGCGTCCCGAACTTCTGCAAAAGGTTTGAGGAGTTCGTCTCTGATAAGATTGAGTGTGTGTCGCTTCTGGTCATCATTGGCTTCATAGAGGCTTATCGCAAATTCATCCAAGTTAAGCTCTGAAAGCTTCTTTTCGTTATCGGGATCGTGCATAATAACGGAAACCACGTGAGAGGGGTGCTCATCGTGAACATCTTCTTCGTCAAGCTCCAATGCATCAGTGGCCATTTTGCGAGCCAATTCATAGTCTTCTGGATGAATACGCGTATCGTCCAAAGGGTCTGGGGCCATGTCATCATCATGACGATTCTTGGAGTGTTTGTGGTCATCATGATCTTGAGAGATACGGAGAAATCCAGCAGCGTTCAAGAAAATTTTTGTGGTCAAGAGACCACCTTTGATGAATTGGTCACGGTTTACAAGATTCCCCCCCTGAGTAAAGAGAAATTAACGAAAAATGAGTGACAGCGAAACCACAAACCAATGATCCAATTTTTTGAACAAGAGCCTGGGCTTTCCTGGGACCAAGCCCACATACAAAAGGCAGAAGATGTTGGTAGTACCCATCAGCAACAGCTCGGTTTATGTCCACTCCAACCTTGTTCGTTACGTCGACCAGAGTACGCTCCAAAGCTAACAGCAGCTTTTCGTGCGGGACCTGCGAAAGAGAAGGTAAGGATTGTAGTGAACGCTGAACGAGTCTGATTCACCAGATGTTGATCATCCTCTTCAAATGCAATGGCGGTGATATCCGCATCCAGGGCTGCGTACTCATTAAGCGGGCTCTGTAGGTATCGCGCCAATCCAACACAGTATTTGGCAGTAGGTGACAGGGCACTGAATTCGACTTCAGCACGTTTGCTGTGTTGATATATGCGAGCCACATCGTCATGCACGTAAGTCACCGGAATGTCGAACGTCTGTCCATTCGTTGGGACAGTATTTCCCCATCCGTTCATGCCATCCTGCTGGGAATTTGAACCATTAATGATCCTCTTCACCAAGTGCGCAAGCTTCAAGGTGGCAACACTGAATCCACCAATCACAATCACGTGCGGATTCCTCCGCTTGAGCAGATCAACAAATTCATCGACCATTTCAGTGTCGAACAAGTTATCAATCTTTGTATGCTCCCGCATACGACCTGCTTCATCCACAAAAACGAGGGAAATTGCGTCTTTATGGGGATCACCTTTACCCCATGAGACCGCAAGAACGGAAGCAGTGTCACCCAACTTCATCCCTGGTGTCATGTAAGGCGCAACATCGATCCGCTGTGAAGATGTTTAAAGTTAAGTCCTAAAGAGACAAATAATCACCTGCCTTCCTTAGCTGGAGGCCGCAACGACTAGCCAGAAAATCTTCCACCTCTTCTCTGATATATTCACGAGCCCACTTGACTCCGGCTGGAATGAGGTGTTGATCAAGGACATCTTGCACGACGCGTGAGCGCTCTTCGTTCCAGGCCCTAGCTGCATCACTGAAGCTATCGGATGCAAAGGCTTCATTGAGTCTTCTTTCAAACGAAGCTTTAGCGTCATGAGGAATGAATATTGAGACAGTGACCAGGTGTTCCGCTTCGGCAGGGAGAATATTAAGAAATTGAGGGGTGTCCAACATATCTTGGATGCTTTTATGGTAGAGATATTTGAAGTTCTGCATAATAGATGGTATTTATATAAACAATAGGAAGATTTGCACTTACGAAGTACATATGATGTTCATCAATTTTTGTTATACCTCGTTCTGTGGGTTCGACCGAGATACGAGCTTCTTGTTGAAAAAGTTTCCGTATTTGATTCCTCAGTAGGGGATCTTTGCCGAGTTCCGTCGATAGGATCATTCGAGCACGACGTAGAAGTTCTTCGGGAGGCTGCGCTTTTGTCGGATCAGGGTCACCAAACTGCTCAGCATAAACTATGGGATTTAAGTCTTGGTCATCCACGAAATGAACATGGTTAGATGCCATGAAGTTCAAAACAACTTGGTGAGATTCAATCCCAAAGCCCTAAGAAGGGTCAGTGCACTATACAGCCGGTGTTTGGCCCACCTACTTGAGCTAGTTTCGAAAGAACACTTTTCTTGGTCACCTCGTACGCAGATATCCGACTAGGCATTTTCCGCTTTTTGGCAACTTCTACCTCGTCATCATCATGGAAGCGGAATTCCGATTCAACCTGCTTTTTATCTCTGTACTTCATGGATAACCATTCAGTGGTGTCTGCCACCATCTCTACGCTGTCAATTTGCGGTAGAATTTCATCTTCAAAGTAATCATCCTTCACGGCGAGCCTATCGTACGAAGCTTTCAGAGCCTTGCGCCGTTCGAGCAGAGAGCGATATTTTTGACCAAGCGTGTACACGCGCCATAATTCACTGAGGCTGAGAAGTTCGTGACGCGCCCGTATGTCGTTTACGTCAAAATGCCACATATAATCCCGCTTATGTGCGTAGACATATGGAACCTCAAACTCTTCAACGAAAAGATAGCGGAGAGCAGAAGTCACCGCCATAACAAGAGCGCCTTTGAGGTGCTGGTGTGCACCATCTGGACTGAAATACTCCCGGTTTTTGCGTGTAGACAAGCGCTGAGTAACCCACATAGCTGCACCACCAAGATCGGATTCCGTGAGTTGGATGTGAATGGATAACGAGGAAGATTGCGAGAGAGAGGATGTAGCCAGTTGCATCCGCTCTGGGATATCCTGAGCTCGGATTAAATCGTCATCTTCGGTAAGTAGCCGTTTTCGAATTTCTGACGGCTCGAATACCTAGATGTGGATAAAATTAAAATTTAACGTATGCGAGGCACACTGGCACTTACGTCCTGGTACTTCATTTCTGGCTTAAGATTATCTTCGTTGTATTGTATTTCGTCGTCTGCCTCCAGTGCCCAGTCGTATTCATGGCCATCTCCAAACACGTCGTGAATCTCGTCCCATGCACTGTAAAGCATTGGCCGGTGATCATTAGGAGTATTCTCATGTAACCACTTACTTCGCGTCGATACCAGCAAGTTCTGGACGAGCGGCACGAGCCTTCTTCCGACGTTCTTGTTCCTGTTTCTTCTCTTTCCTGCGCTCCTCGCGTGCTTCTTCGTCCATTGCTACACCACCTTCTTCTTCCTCATCATATTCAATAAAATCATCCATATCCATATCACCATAATCATCCTCTTCGTCTCGGCCACGATCGTCATCCCAGATTCTTTGAATATCTTGCACTCGAGGTAAAGCATCGTCAATGTCAAGATCGTCATCAGATGAAACAACAGCTGTCATTTTTTTGGAAGATGACGCTGCAGGAGAATCAGCATCACGCCCGCGACGGAGACGGGTTAAACGACGGTTTTTCTTGAAGGACCCGCCAGTGTTCTCTTCCAATAGTTCCAAGTCTTCATCTTCTAGCGCTTCCTCTTCTTCTTCCTCTGCGAACAGATAAAAAAAGACAATACCGTGAAAGTTTATGACTTACGCCTACGGTGATGTTTCTTTCGCCTTTTGCGACGCTTCCTCCGTTCATCTTCGTCCTCTTCGTCCTCTTCTTCCTCTTCGTCCACAATAAACCCTTCTCTGATACGCCTTTCCTCTTCCTCATCATCTTCGCCTTCTTCCGAACTGTCGTCTGTGACATTGGGCACGATCACATCACCTTCCCCCTCTTCATCTTCCTGACCAGAGGCTTGCATTGGGTCATCCATTGAAACGGGTAATCCTTGCGCGTCATCGGTTACAGGAGAGGACATGGTTTTTGAGTGGAGTGAACGTCCAGTCTGGGTTAACTTGAGTGCTTGTTTACACCGGGGAGTACGTAAGCAAAGTTACGCACACTTAGTACATAAGTTTGTATAACCTTAGGCCATAATCGACTGGAGGGCAGATTCCATGGAGACCATGAGCAGCGATATGTCGGGAACGTGGGCCAGTCCAGGGTCACAGGTATGTTTGCTCTCCGTGGCTCGCGACCAGGATTAGGGTTGTTAGAAATCGTTTGTATTGCATACAGGCAGTGCACGACGTTCCAATCCGATGTGTAACAGTACGGCAATTGCTCGAGGCAACCCAGACTCACTCAACCTCCCAATTTAAAATTGATGGCAACGAATTCAGCAAGGTAAGTAGCCGGTCGCTTTTATCGATAACACACAGAAATTGAACTTTGCGAGACTGGTACAGATAACAATCGTTGCCAATCTCTGTTATCTGGATGTAAGGCCAACTTTCACCGATTTCGGGCTTGATGACGGAACTGGCAGGATCAAGGCCCGCCAGTGGCATCACAATTTAGACTCTCCAGATGATGTGTTTGAAGTTCAGTGGGTCTGCCATTCTCGTGGCTTTGGTGACCTTTCTAGGTGGTCTTCTTATCGGGATGTGACTACAGTGATTTCCCATATCTTCGAGCCGTTGGGGACCTCGAACAGTTCAAGGGCAAGAAAACGATCAAAGTCATGGATATACGAAAAGCTTCAAGTCCTTATGAACCTTATTATCATGTATTGCACACTATTTGTGATACCTTGATGTATGAACGAGGAACTGTGCGCTCATCATCATGTTCAATTCTTCACCCAGTTAAACTGATCCAACTTTGTAGCCTTCATATCCAGGAGATCATCAAGATATGCCTACCAATGATAGTGCAAAGGAGCTTGGCGCCCTAGATCACGATGCACCAGTGGACTCTACTGTTCATCCCCCATCAAGGACCGCAAAGAATGACACCCTGTCAGACCTTGTTACTCAGTCCGCTGGAGCAAAGGCATATAAGGGTAAGGCCCAGATACTGGACCACAAATCCCCTACACCTTTTTCTTCGGGTTCGGCGTCCTTGCCCATCTCACCAAATCGATATCATGGCCGGCATGGAGAGGACGTGAGAACTCCTGGATATTCTGGCGCTGCCCAGCGTAATGACCATGGCTCTCCAATTGAAACTGGCAATCAATTAGGCTCAGAGGTACCATATGGGTCTTCCTCACCTCTTTCAACACCTGCTCGACAGCACACTCGACGTTTAACCTCGAATGATCCATATTCATCATTAACATTGCTGCAGCGAGATGTTCTCTTGTGCATCAAGACTGCGGCAGCTCAGAACCCCACGCCGTCTCTGTACCCCACTTCCGAACATAATCCCACTTGGCAAGGTGTTCATATATCGAGTATCATAAAATCAGTGATACATCGACGTCCAGGATTGGCTCACAGACTTTCAGAAGAAGAATTAACGTCAGTGATTTCAAGTCCGCATACAGCTATTCTGGAAAGTGCTTACCATCATCCCAGGGATTGCATCGAGGGCCTGCTGGATGAGGGATATATTTATAACCCCATTGACGAAAAACATTACAGCTGCACATAGCATGCCCAAACGATTCTTGAGTAGTACAGCTGTCTTGCGTAGTTGGTATGTATGCTCATCCATCGAGCCATTCATTCAAGCCTTCGCTACACTGTACATACTACATGATTGTTCTACTTACAGCACTTCACACCGTTTGTTGGGAATGTAGTCAGATGATGTAAGCTCTGTACGCTTGACTCCATACCGATGCCTTTGTGGTTCTCGTCGTGGCTGCCAGGTCTCCCTTCCATTGATTTTGTTCTGCCTTCGGGTCTTCAAGCTCGTTTCATATCCTTTGTCCTCAAGAAATCATTGGGTCATTTCCTCAAGCCTGGCCAGCTCGATTCTAGACAAATAGACACACAGATTGGTTCAGGATATGTTCAGGTCAATGATCTTGAATTGGATAGCCAGGTCCGTCTATTCTGCAATGCGCTGTCGCTTCTGATGTCTAACATGACATGACATCCAGGCTATAGATGCTTTCTTGTCCGACCTACCACTAGTGTTACACGATGGTTTCATACCCTCTGTCAAGGCCCGCATTCCTTGGCCAAATCCTTTGACGTCCTCTCTTGGCTTTTCTGTCGAGTCCCTACATCTAACCTTTCACCTTCGTCAGAGGTCCAACACTCTCGTCCACGCTAACCCCATACTGGCTAATTCGGTCGCTTCCGTAGCAGAGTCCTTCATACACGAAGAATTGACGCCGCAGGAGGAAGCTATCCTCTTTGAATCGTTCCACCCAGAGGTAGTTTCCTCTATACACTCCGGCGCTGAGTTCAATCTTCCCGGCGGCCTTGATCCCGACCCCTTCCTCTCTACTCCTGAAGACGACATGCCCAATTCGGATGTAGACCCTGATGGCGTGTCTATATTTGCAGCACTCTTCGAGCGACTGCTCGCTCGTTTTGAGTTTCATGCTGTCAACACGAAGATTACACTAATACAACCGGGAAACATCAGTTTAACGGTTTCCGTCCCGGAGTTTCGTTATAGGACGGAAGGTGGTGGGATCATTGCTGATGCCCCTCGTGAAGATAACATCCCTGAGTACAAATCCAGAAACATAGTGATCACCGGGCTAACAGTCACTGCCAACAATCTGCTAGCTTTTGCGCCGAAGGCTTCTTCGCCCAGCATCTCATCTCCGCGGTCCCCCGATTCACCATCTTCGTCTCCTGAGGGTCTCAGACCTTCGCCACCTAGTTCACGGTCTGAGTCGCCAGCACCGATATCACCAATCTCATCATCTGAGGAAGAGACGCGTTTTGACATGTCACAGTCGATTGCTTCCCTGCCGCCTAGACCTAGTTCTCCCACAGGTTCGATCACCAGCAGCATGTATAAAAGTGCGATCTCCACGCCACCCACCCAATTGAAGAGAGGATATCAAAATGATAATGACGAACCTCTGCATCCTTCCGCGTCCCGGCAACAGAGAACGTTCCATGACTTGAAGTTTGAGGAACGGAGCCCGGATGAAGATGTCATGATATCGTTTGGCTCGGACCCTATAGTGATCAGACTTGGCCTTGATCTATCAGAGACCTCTACGACGCCGCAGAAACCACCTCAACTTCCTGTGAATACGAAGAGTACCGAGAGTCTCCGTGTGTCTGTGGCGACCGGTGTAGTGGCTTGTGCTCTTCAAGGATGGCATATCCGAGCAATGTCGGACTTAGCAAGCTTCTGGACAGCTAATCAATCACAGTCAGATTTAAATTCCTCGACCGAAGTGGCAGGATCTCAACCAGATGTAACATTGACATTCGAAAGCCTCGGCTTAGTATTGCTTATGTTGCCACCAACGCTTGTCGCGTCAATCGAGCATCGAAATTTCTCTTTGGCGAAGTTCTTCAAACAACCTTTGTTGCCTTCAACTTTCCCGCATGGTTATCTCCGATTGTTCCTGGAAACTATAACTGGCTATGTAAATTCAACTACATGCTACGACGAGACTACGGTTTCTTCTGGACTGAGGAAGCATTCAAAAGAGCGATACACAGAGCAAGCCATCACCACGAAGGAGTCATCTTTCGATTTGTCAATTGGCGACATATCTCTCTTTTCGATTGATGATAATCGAACGCTTAAGGACGACATAATCCTTGATGCTTCTCCTATTCTCATAATGGATTTCGATTTACCTTTTCAGCCTGCATCCTTTCATGACCATCCTGATCCTAACAGTAAGGAAGAACATCCGCACCTCCCTACATTCCAAGTCGTGGACCAGACGGGTAACAGACGCCGTCATGACGGTTTCGATCCTATGCTATGGCGTAGTAGTCACAGCCGTAACATTGCCGAGCGCACGCAGAAGATTGGATCGTCGAATGCAAGTCGTACAGCTTTTGCTCTTAGTGCTACGAGACAGCAGTATTCTTCCCCCCAGGGAAAACCAGTATTTGAGGTAGAGATTCACGCTGTGCCGATGCATATTTTCGTCGACCTTGGACAGGTGCTCAGGAAGGAAGGAAACTGGTCCTTTTTGTCTGAAGCCATTGATGATGCATTAAGTAGTACTGACGAACTGCCAAGGCCCAGAGTTGTGGTTGACGACCCAGCGGAAAATGGCAAGTCTGAAACGAATACCTCCCCTGCTTCGCCATGGTCTCGTAGTGCCCTGGAAAAACAGAAAGAGCGACAGAGACTGGAGAACTTTGTTCTCAAAGACCTAGACTTAGATCTTGATTATAGAGAGGAGTTCAAGGCTGAAAAGGAGGGACAAAGAAGAAAAGGATCACGGAAGGTGGAACTTTGCTTTAGTGCGCTTCACCATATCTTACGGTTCCTCTGCAGCGTCGGACTCACCAGACAACTTCCAAGGTTTCGGTCAAGATTGACATGATTCGGCTTCAAATACAATGTCCACCTCCCCCGGGGTGTCTTCCTCGGTCTGGTACTCTCCTTATCGACGTATATGAGATTAAGATCACCTCTGGGTCTATGCCACCTGCACATGAACGAGGCACTAGGTTTGCAGATGTAAACCTCTCAGAAACCACTGCATTGCATAACGATTTCGACGAGACTTCTCTGCTGGATGTGGAGTTCAAAAGTGTCCTTGTTGCGTGCTCTCCCATACGTCAGCTCACAGCAACCTCTATTATTTCTTTGGGCCCCTTTCATTCTAGCGATCAGGCTCCATCAGCTTTACAGCCGCGCTTATCGATTACAAAGTTGACGTTGCGTTCGAAAAATAGCTCTTCGCTCACTATGCTGAGTTTCAACATTCCCTTCGTCCAAGTTGACATTTTCAAGCATGTACTCGATGGCTTGCAGTTTTGGGCTGATGACGTATCTCAACTCATGGAGAATACATTTAGCTGCGATGGGGATGACGGCCAATCACAGAACATGGATCGAGTGATGAGGAGTCGAAGTTCCAGTGCTTCAAGAAGTGAAACTATGGTCAAGATCATGATTTCAGACGGTATGTTTCCTATTCCGTGTTACTTCCAGGCTGACGAAAATCCCACAGCATTTGCAAGGGCAATGCTTCCTGAACTTCAGGATATACGTATCGTGCACCCATTTGTCATTTTCGCTTTCGATATTAGCGTCGTAGTTGAACTCAACCCAAAGGGAAAGGTAAACTTTTCTTCACTATCGATTGTCACTCGCCGTAAGTTTTCATAGGATGAAACTGTTCTAACCCTCGTGGTGATGGATTTGACTATCAAGAACAAGGTGGTCGCGGTTGCTAAAGCGAACCAGCCAGTCTTATCCCTCACAACACGCCGCAATTTGGTGAGCGGTGGTATCACCATGATATTTATGGCTGACGACTCCTCAGTCTTCGATGCCTACACCTATGGTGAAGTTGCGATTCACTTCGTTGGTTCCACCGGATATGGCAGCCAAGGAATCCAGGGTCAAAGCAATGCTTACGGGCTTTACGTGCAATGTCTTTCCTGATTTTTCATGGATCTCTGAATTGACAGCCTTCGTCAAATCGCCGCCAGGCGTAAGCGGACATTGATCATATATCCCGCATGACTCATCTGTTTCTGTTTTCCTTAGACATTTGAATCTGTTATCCCAAGTGAACGGACTCGAATATCCCTGAAGATCTCGGATGGTTCTTTCTGCGCTTTTGCTCCTTCTCACCCAGGTGCTGTGGTCATCCACATCGGTAACTTAGATTTCTCGACAGATGTCGTCGGCAGTTTCCTGAAATCACCTTTTCGGCTTTCCATTCCTGCACTCGCCTTCCTTGCCATCGACGATCTCTCTGAACGTGGAGATAGCGAAGCATCGACTTCGCATCATGGAATTGCGTTTTGGAAGGTTCGTCTTGTTATGGTATCTGGATTGCATCTGTGGCTGACAGCCCCCAGAGAGCCGGCTTTGCGCTCCTCGCGGAGATTGCGGATCTGGACCTGAATTTTAAACATATCCCTGTTAAGAAATCATCCGTGCCCTTCGTACATTTTTTCCATGCTAAGTGGTGGCTGCTCTGACATGCGTCATTAGGTGATGATAGACGGTGTAGTCTTTCGGGTATACCTTTGTGCGGATTCGTTAGGACCTGTTACAGCGTTCATGCGCGATCTAAGTTCCGTCTTCAAGCCCGAAAAGAAAGCCCTGTATGTTTTGCATTCATCGCATCATATTGGACATTCAACGATTTTAGTGCTGTTCAATCGAAGAGAGAACCCACTATGTTCTCAACGCGGCCTGCAGCAGGTACGGGCCTTATGGGTAAAGTCATTAATTATATGTCGTGATCCGTCACTCATTCATTCCTAAGCTTCTATAGAAGAACTTGCCTTCAAGAAAATGCCCGAAGTAGGGCCAGCACCAGACATGATCAACGATGACCTTCCTACGAATTTGGAGTACTTGGATGAATCTTTCGGAGCAGCTGCTGGCCTGCGAGAACTTTCAGACGATGACTTGGAGGAATTTGACGTTGAAGAAACTGGACTGAATAGAATTACATCCATCGCAAGCAACTCTGTGCCTGGGATAGTGTCCAGAGTGGGTGGGGAGACGATCAAGATGCTGCGATCAGAAGGCATTCATATATCGGATTACTTCTTTGATACATTGCCACTCGACACTGCTGGTGAGACTGCTGTGTACGTCAACTCTTTGTATCGTCATTTTAGGTCTTACTTGCTTACGGACAGACTGGGCGAAACGACCTTCCGTTTGCATATCAATAGTGGTGATCTTACATTGTTCCTACATGATGGATATGACTGGGCAAAAACTAGGAAAACGATTGCCGAAGAAGTTAAGGAGATGCGCCGCCGCTTGGCTAAAATTCGCCAGCTTGTCGCAAGTGGCCAGACACAAGATCAGAACTTCGAAAGGACCGGTGCACTTCTGTTTAATTCACTATATATCGGATTAGAGCAGGAAGTTGATACATTGGAACCGGGAGCTCTCATAGCTGCTATTGATGAAGAATTGAGGGATGATATTGATATAGCAAGTGAGAGTTCATGGCAAACTCTCAAGCCAGCCGTATCTAGCGCCACACCAACTCGTTCACCACGAGTCCACGGAAAACGACTGACACGCTCCAAAGGCCCTAGTATGGAATTTCGGCTTTCAGCTTTCAAGTCGGAAGTGGATTATTACGATCCGCGCGGTCCCACGGCTTCCAGGACGTTCATGACCGTCCGTGACCTAGAAATTCTTGATCACATCAAGACTTCGACCTGGAGAAAGTTCTTAACTGAATTGCGCTCCGACACGCGGGGTAACATTCGAGAGACAAATTCCAATATGGTTCGCGTTGAACTACTCAGCGTTCGGCCTGTTCCTGGTCATCCCTCAGAAGAGGCTAGACTGCGAGTAAGTTCGAGACATTTTGAGGTCTACCATTCTTCTAACGCTGCCTTTTTTTTTTTTTTTCAGGCGAAAATTCTTCCTCTCCGCTTGTATGTTGATCAGGACGCTGTTGATTTTTTGAAGAAATTCTTTAATTTCAACGATCCCGAAGCTTCGCAGACTCCAGACACAGACACAGATAGTGGAGATATCTACTTTCGTGAGCACGTCTTCCTGCTATTTCTCGCAAATGATTAACGTTAGATGACATCAGAATTGGCTGAAGTATTTCCTGTGGATCTGAAGCTGGATTACAAGCCACGTCGTGTGGATTACAGAGCTCTGCGTGAAGGAAGAACCATCGAGCTTATGAACTTTTTTCACTTTGACGGCGCTGAAATGACTCTTCGACACATAACTTTGGCTGGGGTGCGCGTCAAATAAAGTCGTTGTGGCTTTGAACTGACACTCATTACAGATAACAGGATGGCCACGCTTTTTTGAATTACTAAATGACCTATGGACTCCCGATGTGAAAGCCACCCAGCTAGTCGACGTAATCTCCGGAGTCGCACCCATTCGCTCTCTTGTCAACGTAGGTTCTGGCGTTGCCGATCTTGTTCTTCTTCCAATTGAGCAGTACAAAAAAGACGGACGAATTGTTCGCGGAGTCCAGAAGGGCACCACAGCGTTCGTCAAGTCAACTGCGATTGAGGCTATCAAGCTAGGTGCACGACTAGCAACTGGTACTCAGGTTATTCTCGAGCAAGCCGAAGGTGTGCTTGGTGGCCGATTTGAACACACTGTTACTGCAGAGATTCAAGGCCTTCATCCCGAAGATGAACCCACTGATGATTTGAGTGACGAAGAGTCGGTGGATATTATATCGAAGTATGCCCAGCAGCCTCTTGACATCAAGGAAGGGATGCAATTTGCCTACAAAAGCCTTCGGAAGAACTTCAACTCTGCTGCTCAAACGATCCTTGCCGTACCCATGGAGGTCTATGAACGATCAGGCAGTGAAGTAAGCTAGACTGCACTCGTTTCTAGACTTGATGAATTTAATGTTTCTTAGGGGCCTGTTCGTTCTGTTATTCGAGCAGTTCCAATCGCAGTTTTGAAGCCGATGATTGGAGCCAGCGAAGCGGTCAGTAAGACTCTGCTTGGTCTGCACAATTCTCTTGATCCCAATCATCGCCATGACAATGAAGCGAAGTATAAACGTCGCTGATTCATCTCCATACATGTACTTATCCATTGGGCTTGTTGTGCATCTACGTCGCATTTGTAATTGTACAGCATAACCGAAACGTATCATAATTCGAATCTTCACCCAACACTGAAAAGAGCAATGTGACGTTAGTCAATCTCCATTCCCATTGACCGCCCTTCTCCTTTTATCAATGCACTCTTGGATGAAACCTTGATTTTATCCCGAATTCTCGACTCTGATACTTCACTTTCCAATGGTCTGTGAAGTTGGACAGACACCTGGGATTTTTCTAGGACTTTCTTGCGATGCGCTCTTTGCTTTTCACGACTGGCGGCCATCCTAACAACATACTTATGAATGACCAAGGAGATCCAAGAAGGCAGAACATACCTGCTCTTGAAAAAGGCACGTTCTCGGCGAGTTTTGATCTCCCCGATCCGTTTCATGGCTTGTATGGTCGTTTGCACAAGGTCACGGTCATAGCGAACGGGAACATTTCTCCGTTTCTCAAAGTCAATTGTTGAGTCCTAGAGAGGTCGTTTGAAGGATGAACACCAACGGATTAAAAGATTGCTCACAATTGTCATTTCCTTTCCTGCAGCCTTCCTAAACGCTTTCGTCCAGCGCACCTTTCGAGGATTCCGTTTCATCCTGGCTGAGATGAGAATCCGCACATGTGGGGTTCTCAAACTTACTTGAAGTTTTTGTGACACCTTTAACGGATAATGTGAGTCCACATCACGTTGGATAATGGGAGGGCTTTACTTTGAAGTGCAAAATCGGAACACTTTGGCGTCGTTCCTAACAAACGCAGAACCTGAGACTCTGTGAATGAGAAGTTGATATAAGTTCTGAAATTTCCTGACCATGACCAGGGTATACGCTGGTTGAACAAAAGTAACATTTCTCGATACGCATTAGATATCGTCGTTGGTTTGGCTCAGAATGATATCGTGGGACAATACGACTATATATAGACTTTATACATTCTAAGAGACGCCTTCTTTATATCCACGGGCAACTTGAAGACATTCCTCCTCAAGCCCCTTGACCCAGATCACGTCAATCCCAGCATCCTTTAATTTCTGCGCACCCTCGCAAATGACAAAATCTGCTGGCTCACTGACACCTATGAAACAACGTCTGATCTTGGCAGCCACAAGAGCATCGGCGCAAGGAGAAAATCCTGACGTTCGAATGGAGCAAGGCTCCATTGTTGTGTACACATCGACCTGGAGTAGTATCTCGTCCAATGCAACAGATGAAGCAGAAAAGAGGATGCAGAGTTCAGCGGAGGAAAGATCACGGGCTTTAGATAGCGCATTAGCTTCCGCGTGAGTGTTTCCAGGAAGTTCTCTGGAATATCCTGTGGCAAGCACAACGGGATTGGATGTAGAGGGTAATCGAACAACTAGTATGCACCCAACACAGAATGCTGTCGGTGTGGGATCACATTTCTTTGCTTCCTCAAGCGCAAGGCGAAGAAAGTGAAGATGTTCGGCTGGTTAGAGATTCAGCGAGAACAAGAACGGCTGAAAGGTTTTATAACAAACCAGACTCGTGGTCCGACATAATCATGAGTGTAAGTTAAGTAGCTACTTAGCAGTTATGTAATTCACCGTATGTTCATGATACAATTAAGTATATCAAATCGAGACTTTAAAATGGGAATCATTGATGGTACTATACACAACACCATCATCCATAAGTCTATCCAAGGCATCACTGTTCTGGGCTCAGATTGAAACATTTTAAACTTCATATTAATGTTGCGTCACCTTATTTTCTGGGCATCACCATCATTTGACCCAATGGCACGGGCTATGACAGCCACATGTACACCCTCATCGCTTTGCGGTTGGCCTGTAATGAACCTGACAATAGACTGCTCAAGGAATGGCAGATCGGAATATTTATCCTTGACGGTAGTGACGTGTGATGATGACTTGTATGCAGATGTAGAGTGAACGGAAGGCTATCCAGCTCTGTTGGTGTTGTGGCAAAAAGAAGGCAAACTAGACTTACTTGACCACGTTCGGCCATCAAAGTGACAGCAATGCATTCCAGTATATGAAAATATAGCTCATGTGGGTCACTTAATACTCCGAGATGGGTCATATTGATATATCGTTTGTTACCAAACGTTTTGAGGGCACCAGTAACGCGGACAAACATAGATTCCCTGCCATCGGAATGAAGAGATGAGTTAGAAGCTAAGCGAGCGGCGACGTACCCAATCCCTCCCCACTTTCCCGCGTCTTCTTCACTAGTAGAATCAATCCAGTGACGTGCCTCTACTCTGCCAGTCCCGTCATCAATCCAGTAAACACAGTTTGTTGTCTGCGACTGAATGGTAACGACTTGGCCTACAAGTGTAATCTTAAGCATAATATCAGCGAGGAAGATGTAAAAGATAGCACAGAGAGACACCTGGCCAATTTCTACGTCATCGACCATCCATTCTGCATCAGCGTGGGCTTGTGTTGCTTTAATAACTTGCGCGATTGTCAGAGGGCGTAAAGAATGTGAGGCCTCTTTGTTCTGCGAACACAACGTAAATGATTTAAGAAAAAAGAAAAACTTGAGGTCAACTCTCACTCGTGTTCCGCCACTTGGGCTGCCACTGGCGCTGTAAGGCGAGCCCCCTTGTACGAAACCACCACCTCCTGTGCCACCACTGGCGTAGTAGTCATTATCTATTACACGTACTTAACAAGAGATGTATGATGTTCATTAGAATGACCTACATTGGCTCATGCGTTTCAATGTCTGAAAGAAGTGATTAAACGCGTATTGTCACACACGTCACGCGACTCATTAATATACCGTAAATAAAAAATTACGTAACCCTCGCAAGTATAGAGAACTAAGTCCTGGAAAAAAAGACTAGCTGAGGGAAGAATCTGCTCAAAAAAAGCGAAAAACTATCCCAATATTTGTTGAGAATGCTCGAACCTTGGCAGGTTGCACAAGGGCAGTTCAGCCAAATTTCGGCAATAAGCTTTTGCTGTTGCGTGCACGTTTTGAAGTAATAAATGAGAACTTGAAACTGGAAGAACTTATCATCTCATTCAAAGTGCAATCGAATATGTAGTAAACATGTTAGATTTCAAGTTGTCTGAGATCAGAGCGCATTGGAAAGTAGGGAGGCAAGTACGAGATGATAGCAGTGCACATACAGGCAGGCAGTCATTGTGTACGACACGTTGATGCGAATACCGTAGAAGCGATCTGAATGGCACCAGGCCTCAGATTCAATTCTTTATTTGCTGCTCGAGTACACGCTTGATCGCTATCGATTTTCGAATTGTCAATCACGTGTATGGAGAGTCACTTTGATCTTACCGTCACAGGTTTCTTTCGCATCTCCGAATAGCATCTTCGTGCCCGGCATGTAGAACATAGGGTTCGGAACATCAGCTGTCAAGGGTAAATGTCGGAGAATGTAAAATACAAATGATCGTACCGTAACCGCTTGCTAGCCCCCTCTTCATAACTATAACCTGCTTGCTCTTCCATGCATGTAGAACCGGCATGCCCTGTTAGTTCAGTTACCACCAGAAGCTTGGAAGAATTTTATTTATTTACCGCAATAGCGGAACCAGGCTCAAGAGCGATTGGGTTGACAGTATCATTTGCGCCGATGACGAGGGTGACATCCGTGTCCTTGAAGTCATCATTTATTTCATCCATTTCCAGTACAACTGAGAAAGTGTTTTGGTTGCGAATATAGAAGTCTGGAGGTTTGCTCACTGTCATAGGGAACAGAAGCTTCTGCTAGTAGTACGTTGCATTGACCTGGCATACGCCCTGCTACTGGATGGATTGCGAACTGCAGCGCAGGAAATTCAAAGGGTACTGCACGTCCAGATTGCGAGGAATGCGTACTCGGACATTTACACCTTTCGCTCGAAGCATAGCAGAGATCTCTGATATTGCATATTGCGCTTTGGCAACGGCCATGCCATAGCCCACTACCTAGGAATGAAGTATCAGAATCTGATCGTTGACATAGATACTAGCATCACTAGTATAACGCTGTCTGCGTTAGCAAGAGCTTCAGCAGTATCTTCAACGGTAGTTTTCGTGATTGTGCCCTCGATCTTGTGTGTCTCTACTGAAGCATTGGTTCCAATTCCACCAAACAGGACATTTGTTAGAGAGCGATTCATGGCCACGCACTTGATTCAGATCAGATCAGCAAGATTGGCCCCACACTATGCATGCACATACCATGATATAGGACAAGATTGAGCCACTGACACCGATCAAGGACCCTACTGTTGTAAGGAGCGGGTTGTCCAACATGAAACCTGTAGAACGGATTAAATCCGGGGCGGGTGCCCGACTGATAGAGGTCACCTTCAGCTACAAGAGCAAAACCGCTAGGATTCGAGTGTTTGTAAGTAAAGCGAGAGCGAGAAGCTCACGACACTGACGAATACGCATTTAGGACCGTTATCACCACAGCTGAGTTCAAGAAATTGAGCAGATTACGGAATGTTAAAGGTGGAAAGACACACGCATGTCGGCTCCACCAATGGCCGCTGTCGTCGTGTATCCTTTGATGAAGCTGAGCACTGCACTGGTACCGAGGAATGAAGCCGCAATGATTGGCGGAGCGGGAGACATTGACAAAAAACCGGCCATCGTAAGCGCATTCGCACCAAGAAGTGTGCTGTTGATCAGATGTTTTCCAGGCAACATCAAGGGCTTCGATGACATGCGTGCAGCAAGTTTCAAAAACGCAACAATTGAGCCTGTGAAGGTGATTCCACCTGAGGGGACACAAAGGTAAGTTTTTCCCTGGTACATCAATTTTTGGAGAGTCACACCAATCACAACTCCAAGGTAGGCGGTAACAAGGTGCAAATTGGATGCATGGGCTGTATCTGCCAGAACACTTCCAATGCTAGTCAAACATGCAGACAAACCAACAATGGAGTGAAGCATTGCAACAGTTTGTGGCAACTCAGTTGCAGTCACACGCCTGCCAATGGCAGCACCTATGGCTCCTCCAATGCTGGCCACCCCAGCAAATTGAGCAATCACAGCTGGAGGGAAGCCGACCGCCGCCAATGAAGCAAGGATGCCAGAACTAACACCAAGAACACCAAGTGCATTACCCTGCCTAGCTGTCGTCTGTGAAGCCAGACCAGAAAGCGAACCTGCAGAGTCGGTGAGAAACGGCGCCAATGACACAGGACGCAAACGTACCGATGCACATGATACTGCTTGTTAGGTACCCAGCTTGCACCAGCCCAGCCATACCTGTGCTCGCCGCAGCCAAGAAACCGCCTGTGAAGACGACGCCAGGGACGATATACAACCACGAGTACTCCGGTGGATCAGTGGGACCTGATTCAAGTCTCAGTTGAGATGTCTACATTCCATGAGACAAGGAGTATCATACGTTTGAACATATCGAGCATACGCTTCGTGATGATGAAACCACCTGCAACATTCACACTGGCTAAAAGCACTGCCAAGGCGCCCAATGTCTGAGGAATAGTGCCAGGGAGATAACCGCCGCCCATTACAAACATCCCACCAATGCCCACCATACCAGAGATGGCGTTTGTTACCGACATAAGCGGTGAGTGGAGGGACGGTGTTACACCCCATACAACCCTAAACCATATTTAATAACATATTTATATTTCCAGTGCCCAACATCTCACCTATATCCAATTAGGCCTGCAAGCCCGAAGGTGAAAAAGTTATCCATAAATGCTGTTCCAGTGGCTTTTCCAAGCGCAATGGCTCCTCCCATTCCCGCTGTGACAACAGCCACTTCACGCGAAGCCTTCTGCCATGGCGTAATGGCTACAACTTCTGGTTTTCCGTCACCTTTTCCGGATACTGGTGTAGGGGTTACTGGTGCAGGCATTAGGCGGGGAAGTGCCTCGAGAATTTCTCCCTGATGAACTACAATGGAACCGCGTACAACTTCATCTTCCAGGTCGATCGTAAATTTGCCGTCGCCCCCCAGGGAAAGAAGGAACTTGGTTATGTTGTTGGAATAGAGAGTAGAAGACTGTGTAGGCAGCCTTGACGGCAAATCAGTATAGCCTGACGGCTGTGAGTACCAGTCGAAGAGCACAGCAAACAGTGTGCTTACCTATGACTGTTACACCCCGATGAACATGAAGCTCTCCAGGACGCGTGGCCTCACAATTGCCGCCGGCTTCGGCAGCCGTATCAACGATTACTGAACCTTGCTTCATGGCTGCCACCATTTCGTTAGTGATCAATCTAGGAGCAGGTTTGCCAGGAATCAAGGCCTATGTAAAATGTTTGATAATATGCGAAGAGACGACAGCTCTCACGAACCGTGGTTACCACGATATCAACATCTTTGCATTGCTCCATGAATAATGCCATCTCAGCTTCAATGAACTCCTTAGACATAACCTTTGCGTATCCGCCACCGCCACCGCCTTCTTCTTTTACGGCAACTTCGAGAAATTCTGCCCCTAGGGATTGCACTTGCTCACGCGCCGCAGATCGCGTATCGAATCCACGGACGATGGCACCTAACCTTCTTGCCTGCAAACCCGTCACATGGCGTGTTTAGGACAAGATGAATAGTCCGTACCGTGGCAATAGCACTAAGTCCCGCAACACCGGCGCCGATAACCAACACTTTCCCTGGGGGAATCTACACAGATCGATGAGGCACTAATTCTATCCGTAATCGCATTCTAACATACTTTCCTAATTAAACATTTAAACATGGCATTAGCACGATGAAAGTAGTGTATCATTGGCAGCCTACCCAGCTGCTGTAACCTGTCCAGTCAAAAAACGTCCGAAATGATTAGATGCCTCTAGAACCGCTTTATATCCAGTAATATTGGCCATAGAACTGTTTAGAAAACATCAATACGGTACCGTGCTACGGCACGCGCGCTCACCTAAGCGCATCGAAGACTTGAGCACGAGAAATTCGGGGTATCATATCCATCTAAAGATAAGTGTCGGATATAATTGACATTCGTTGGTTCAGGAGTACATACTGCAAAAGCATTAACATTGCGAGCAGCAAGGAATTCCACAATCGTTTTATTCTGCGCGGGATAAAGAAATGAGATGACAGTACTGCCTTTCTTAATATGTTCCGCCTCTTGACCGTGTAGTGGGGGTCGAACTTTCAATATAATGTCTGCAGACTGAAACACTTTTTCACGAGAGACAAGTTGTGCTCCAGCAGCGGCATAATGCTCATCGAGAAACTGTGCCTCCTTGCCGGCATTGTGTTCCACCAAAACGTTCGCGAACCCTTTCTTTATCAGTAGGGCCACATTCTGCGGAGTTAGAGAAACGCGTCGTTCGTTCGGAAAGATTTCCATGGGGACACCGACTGTCAATGAGGAATAAGGTATGGTACGAATCTGGGACAAAGATGATTGTTCTCCAAATAATTGGCTGGAAGCCTGAAAATAGCGAACTGGAGGACATTGAGCATAACCCCCGTGAGGAACTACACCTCTGGGAAGTAGAAAGAGTCGCTTGAGGGTGGAAGTGACAAGATGGCGATTGATTGTGGCCGTCGCCAATGGGTATGGCGGTCTGCAAGGCATGTGGTGCAGCTTCAGGCAGCTGTCAGTATTGCTTCGATGCTCCTGACTCTTCCAGCGGTGTTGAACAAACGTAGAACGGATCGGACGCAACCGCCAAAACGAGCATTTGTTGATGTTTGTGCGAATCCGGACCGGGATTGCCGAACAACTCATCTTTTAGAGGAACTGCCGCCTTGTCTCTGCTGGCATGCCGAAGATCGCGCTTCCTCCAGTCCCGCTGTCAGGTCTTTTTGGTATTTATAAACCATCAGGGCCAACGAGCATGTCTGTTATCAACGATGTGAAGCAACTTATCGCCAACTCCTGTCTTTTCGTTGATGCAGAAAAATTAGCGAAAAACAAAGGTAACAAGCAGCCTAAAAAGCGAAGAATGAGAGAGGCGGTCAAGATAGGACAAGGCGGCACACTGGATCCACTTGCTGATGGCGTTTTAGGTGAAAATGATCAGTCCAATGCAACCTTAGTAGCTCACACATACATTTCTGTCCCTTCTATCGATTTTAGTTGTAGGCGTTGGAAAGGGGACCAAAAGGCTGAGTGAATTTTTGGATTGCACTAAGGTATCAGTCAAATGATTCTGTCCGTCACCTGAGCTTCAAAGTAATGGACAGGAATATCACACCACTTGTCTACTAGGCTGCGAGACAGACACATACGACAGTGAGGGTGCTCGGGTTCGTATTGCGCCTTGGCAGCATGTTACGCGAGAGCGGATTGAATCCGCCCTGCCTCAGTTCTCAGGCGAGATCCAACAAACACCCCCGATGTTCGTCTTCAACAATCAGATGGTGAATACTTACGCAACAATTTGTACAGTTTCTCGGCACTGAAAATGGACGGTATGCCACTATACGAGTACGCACGAAAGGGCATTCCCCTTCCCCGTCCCATTGAGCCTCGAAAAGTCACAGTGCACAGTCTGGAACTTGTCGAATGGAAAGGAACCGATCATAATTTTTGTTGGCCTCAAAAATCCTTCTCTGACAGCGAGAAAAAAGCTATGGAGAAAGCGCTTCAAGGCCCGAACGAGGGCGTTACTGTCACGGATGACATTGAGTCGACCACAGCCGATCAAGTCCCCATAGCATTTGTCCTGAAAATGAAGGTTTCTGGTGGAACATATGTGCGTTCAATTGTCCATGACCTGGCACACGCGGTTGGATCAGCAGGCCATGTCGTTACCTTGACCCGATCACGTCAAGGTCGGTTTGTCTTGAACCCGACAGAAGAAGGGGACCGCGGTTGTGTTCCTTGGGAAGTTTTTCAAAGAGCTGTTGCTGATTCAACGAATGGGGTTGATTACGATGGCTGGAAGGAGTGGGAAAGGGAAGTAATTGAAAGGCTTGACATTGTTGAACCAAAAGAATAGATGCAACAAGCTAATTTTAAGCAATATATTATACGCTTCACCATACGAATTCATGACAGGTATTTGACGGTGCTGCAGAACCAACCTCACGTTATCTTATCACTTCCTCCATTTGGGGCTGCGACGTAAGCGTAAACGTCATATTTTCTGCCACGCACTGAAGTCGAGGTCATCCAGGGGTTAGCGCTTCGGCATGACAGGACCTCCAGATAAACCATCACCGCTCCAGACCTGAAACGAAACCAACCTTTAACAAGTTTACAAACTTCCATTTCAAATTATCTTATATACTGCTGGACATGCTTAGATTTAAATGACTGACTAGAGCTTAAAAGTAGGATATCTTCACGCATCCAAACAGATAAATTCGGTGCGATGACAGAGCATGCGCATTTGCCACTGCTACACTGTCGAGCCATTGTTTGAATTTCCAATCTTTGTCGTATCATCCCCCACTTACACAGAAATACATCCCGCCACATGCGCCAAGCCGGACGGGAATTTAAAATACGGCAATAACGGTCCGGTCGGTGGGCGTGTGGCCGTTCCTCGGGCCGCAATGGTCCGGACATTGCAAGGGAAGGGATGTTGGCCGTTATATATCAAGCATAAGTAATGCGCCTTCAAAGGTAATCTACCCGTATCTCTCATGGACGTTAACAGTGTTGATGGTTTCCACACAAATTCCCATCCGCTGAAACCAGGGATCTATGCTCCAGTTCCTACGTTCTTCTTGCCTGGTTCTGAGGATCTGGGTCAGTGTATTTCAGTGTGTCATATCTGTTTTCTGCGGCCGATCATTACTTAACGGATATACAGACATTCCTGCTTTTCAGGCTCATGTCGTTCGGGTTGCATCTGCTGGTATAGGACCTGTGATCGCAGGTTCTATGGGGGAGGCTACTCACCTTTCGCATGCTGAACGAGTTGGACTGATTCAAGCTGGAAGAAAGGCGCTCGATAATGCAGGATGCTCTCATGTTCCAATAATCGTCGGAACGGGTGCAGGAAGCACTCGAGAGACGGTGGAGCTCACCAACGAGGCGGCTGCGGCTGGCGCAGATTACGCCCTCGTAATCGTCAGTGGATATTTTGCCGGTGCGCTTACCAGGGAAGCGCTCAAGGATTACTGGGTAGAAGTATCTCAGAAAAGCTCGATACCAGTCATGATCTATAATTGTAAGTTGGACTTTCAGACAAGGTATCGTCATCGTTTAATCTTTTGCAGACCCCGCGGCGAGCGGGGGTATCGATTTGGACTCTGACTTGATAGCTGATTTGGCCGTCGAATGTCCTAATATTTGTGGGGTTAAATTAACGTACGTACCCACCCACAATCTGAATTCAGCTCTCAAGGATAGATTAGATGTGGTAACGTGGGAAAGCTAACTAGAATTGCCGCTGTTGTCGCGGATCCTGCGTTCACTCCTCGGAAGGATCCACAGGCACCATTCCTTGTCTTAGGCGGATATGCCGATTTTATTTTCCCTTCCACGTTTGTTCATGGGCACGGTGCTATTACGGGGTTGGCGAATGTTGCACCCGTGAGTCATACATCCTACAACACTTGTACTAACACCGATTCAATTTCAGTATTCCATTGCGAAACTCTTCGAACTCTCCGAAGCTTCCAGAAAGGATCCATCTGTGCTTCCTGAGGCTCAACGTCTCCAGGGGATCATTGCTCGCGCGGATTACACCCTGGCAAAGGCCTCCATTGCTGGCACCAAGTTTATCTTGGAGAAGCTTTATGGCTACGGCGGCCTACCGAGGAGACCTCTTCCTCCCATCAGCGCAAACGCTGCTGAGGAACTATGGAATCATCTCGAAATACAAGCCTTGACTGGATTGGAACGAGAGTTTAGTAGCAAGACCACAGCGTAGACTGGTCGGCTCACTGCACAATTCCAGGTTTTGTATGTAGTACATGCACGCCATATTATGATTAGTTTCCCCACATGTACGTACAGAGACTGGTAGTTTTTCATTGGAATTTGGGACGACGCTGGAATAAGCAATTCATTTCTTGCCGAGCTCATATTCTGTTCTATCATAAAATTATTGGCGGCTCAAGATTTTATAATACAAGAATTCGAGCTTCCAGGTGATCATTTTTATCTATCGGCCAAAAAATCCAAACATCCTGTTGACCAATTTTAGTTGCTCGACCAAGACCCCCCACAGATACAATATCCCATCCACAATTTCTCCCATGTCCACCATCGCAAAGAGGATTTACCTCCAATGTCAAATGCTCGTCCTATTTCTGACTTTCCGCTACAGCGGAGACATGATAGTGCGGGTCCTCGTCCGTTTAACATACGTTTGGAGACGACATCTTCTTCCTTAGCTATTTTTGAATCAAGCGAAAGACGAGTAACACCGTCAACTAAGTCATCCGGTTTGATAAAGAGTAAAGGTTTGTTCAATATGGAGGAGCGACTCAATTTCGTGATGATTTTTTCAAGGTGCAGATGCATCGCAGTGGTTGGTTGACATAACCCTAAACTCCTGTGGTTATCTTCCGCTGCATGACAAGTAAATTAAGCCCAGAGTTCAATCAGCATCATGGAATAGCTGAGATATGCTCACTATCTAGCGTCCGGCAATCTTGCACGCACTCAACAAGAAATGGCTCCATGGCTGTGATGTCAACACCAGAAGTATCGACTAAATCACTGAGAACATCTCTAGCGACCTGAGCATTTTCACTACTGGCGCAAAGGGTGCCCAAATAAGCACGGAATTGCTTGACATGTGTCGAAACGGCACTAAGATGCTCCAATGCAAAGGGATGGACGAGGTGAAGTAATGGAGGGGCGTCTAAAGACAATATCGATGCTGATGCTGGACGCCGTAGATATCCGAACTCTGACTTATGAGATAGAGAGTAGACACGTACATGGGCTTGCACCAAAGAGGTCATTGCTGGAATCATTCGCGACTTCCAGCAGATGGACATCACAGGACTTTACACACTCCCGCATCACTTTCTCCATAAACGCAAGAACCCAACGAGTTAATCCGACCAAAGGCCATACAGCTCCTACATTACAATCCATTCAACACCTGGGTGAGCAAAGATGAGGATTTTATTACCGAGGTCGTATGTTCCTCCTTCCTTGCAATCTTCAAAAGCCTGATTACAGGCTATAAGAGAACAAATGTCATGCGCAACTTGCCAGCGAGCCGCTAAATTTTCTTTTTCAATATCGTTAGTGGCTGAGAGACTTCTGGCTCTAGACTCATAATGAAAATTTGTCCTTGGACGAGCGCAATACCCCTACCTGTACATTCCCATTATATCTCCCAAAACCGACCGCGTAAACGGGTGAGGGAGTCCATTGTGATGGTCATATAGTAAACCAAGAGCCCGGCTGAAAGTGTCAACCGCCTCGTCGATAGGTGTAGAAACCAGGGAAAGTATGTGGGTGATATCTGCTGAACTTCTTCTTGATAACGTGGAGGAGACAAGAACAGTTGCAAGGGTTAAATTTGAATCGCCTGCTCAATTATCAGGTATGAATGCGAGCTTCAAACCAAACATACACACGTGAGGATTGAGTCTTACGTCTTGGAAACATGTGAATAGCTGTCTGAGGAGGCCACGACGAGGACAACGTGCATAGTAATGAGCCATTGGGAGATATAGCCGCAGTAAGTGGTACTGATTCCGCATCGGTATATCAGCAGATGTGATATTAGAGAATTATTTCTTACAGTCCTGACCTAGTTTCTCATTCGTTGACATTAATGAGACAAACCCCCAATCCTCATTATCGCTTAGGTCGGAGCTGTTTGCATGACCAAGTTAACGGTTAGGACCAAACTATGCTCGATCACTTACATGTCTAGAACCCTTGCTGTTCCGATCCGAATTTCTTTGCCTTTGACTGCTGGTCCCTGGAATGGACGAAGCGTGTCCACAATTCCCACACATATGACATTTTCGTTTGACTCGGAAAACAAGGCGGTTGTGATGAAGGTAAGTACGCCCTCATCAAATTTGCGAGCCGCACGTCTTTGACAAACCTACGTGGGTTAGCACGAGGAATAGGGCATAATATGAAACCTACCCAATCTCGTTTAATCGTAGTGTTATCTAGTGTCGGTGGATGTCGAGATACTGTGTGCACAACGAGCTTGGATGTTGGTGTACGCGAGTCTACTCTCAACAATGATGTATCAATAAACGTTGTTTCGATAACAAAGCTCACAATCTCCAAAATTGACATAACTAGAAGCCAAATAAAATGGTTCTTTGTCCTTGCTGATGTCTTTGGATGGTGACAACGGCTGGCTAGAAATGGGCGATGCACATATAAACTCGAGGTTAGTCAGTTGAGCACTGCAGTCAACAATGGGAGGCAAAGGATTGACTCCCAAGCCTATTGTAGGAATCCAGTAAGAAAATAACGGAAAAGGGCACGATATCTATGGACTTACTCAATTGCGTACCATCAAACTTGAGCTGAAGTTCGCAAATATTGATGAAAGATTCTTCTCCAATATTTTCCCACTCTGTTGACAACAGGTCTATGTCCTGTGCGGTCAGTTCCGCAGGGAGGCTCAGACCAGACGTATCGAAATCAGGGCTATTGGGCATCGGTGACGGTAATAAGCACGAGCGCGTGGCTATGAGTACTGAAGATTCTGCAGGTAGCAAGGTTGATGGCTGATATGTTGAAAGCAGAGTGTTATCTACCATTGTATCCAAGCCCTATTGCAGCACAAAAACACTGTCTCGCGGTATTCTTGTCTTGCACGAGATGAGCCTGACTGTCCAAGATAATCCCAGGTTGTTCCAGAGAGCAGCTGATAATCTTCAAGGACGGCATATAATGACGGAAGTAGCAAACATTAACACGATGGTCCTGCGTTACCAAAAGTAGAGTTGGATCTGAAATCGGCATACGTGGACCACGAGGCGGCAAACGGGTAGACAATCCAGAGGAATCGGTTGCCCACTGGAAAACATAGTGATGGATGAGAGCTCCTTCAGAACATCATCCATACCACGTACTTGCCGGGGTACCCCAATCCAGTTTGCGGTGACTACTCCAGCACCCTGTGCCAGACTCCACCATTCCTTGATCTTCCATTTGTCAATTTCGACACCTCGTTCCCACAAGCAAGCAATTCCGTCACCGTCACGTCTTGGAAAGTACGCGAAGAGCCAGTGGTGTCCGGGCACGACGGATATGATACTTGGGGGTTCATAGGATGAAGGAGAGGAGACCACCGGAGTTGGAGGGGAGATAGTAAATTTTTTGGAAGACGAGACGTGCCTTGCTGTTATTAACGGTTGTGTTGGGTGCGCAGTGAATATGACAGAACCATCCGACCATTCAAGGGGTCTGTGTAGGATATGTATGGTGAAAGCAGGAGAAGACGGTGCTTAGGACTTGCCTACGGGGCCAATCGAGCAAAGGCTGAAAATCCCACCAGTTTGTCTGCCATTGTGCTTTCTCCCTCGTTTTGCGTTTGGAAGTCGAGTTCATCGAGGGCGAGCTGTGGCTGTGCCACGGTGTACGTGTACTTGATCCTCTATGGCGTTTGCTTCCCGTCACTTAGCCAGGAATCTGGATGGAGACCTTACAGAATTGTTGGTTCAATCATACGCCGATCGTGTCCTGGTTCTAGTCACCCAGCTAGGTAAAGTGGGAGCTCTGGTGCCTTCAATATGTTGAATCTACTGTCATACTGTCCTAACAAGTGCCTTGATATAAAGATGCAAGTAACCTTACCCGATACTGTTCCACTTCTCCCTGCCACGGCTCCAGATCCAGCACATCCGAACCGTCCACCACTCCCCTCACCGCCAGCTGCTCTTCAGCTGACAACCTTGTTGGGAAGTGCTCCCTCGGAACATACGCATAACCTGTATTCCCTGTATGCATCTCAAATTGCTACAATTGTCTGGACAATGGAAAGCGAAGGCCCCTTGGTGAGTTCCAGACGAAGCGTCGTCGTGGGGCTTGCCCTGCGCAAGTCTGATGGAACGAGTAGCATGGGATTGGCCGAACGTGAAAGAAGTGTATTTCATGGAGTGATGACTATGCTTTTCGAGTTGTTCAGTGATCATCCATGAGGTCTGGGTGATTTTTCCATCGCTGTTATAACGACATTCGTTAAGCTTTTGGGGCCAGATCCGATCCGTTTTGTTACGTCTCCTTGTCCATCATCATTCTGATATGGGAAGGTGGGGGGCAGTGTCTTATACATAGGTGTTGAAAGTTATTTTACATGAAGCAAAGGAGCTCATGACCAGGATCATCTAGAGCCCTGAGAAAGGGCCACCTCATCCATAGCGCGTAGTCGTTCTGCTCTCTGCTGTTGATGCTTGGTTATTTTCCATTGAACGAGGACAGCTAGTCTTTGGTCTGGTGGAACGCTTGTGCGAGGGTGCGTCTCATAGAGATAATACGCGAAAAACCCAGTGAAAACCCCGAGGAAAGGGTCGAAGTAACTATACGAAAAGGAACAGTATTAGCCAAGTACCTAGCTGGCACACAGACATACCGTGATAGCAATGCTGGAGCCATTTTGAAAGGGAAGAGGAAGTGCAGAACTGAAGTGGGAACTGGTCGTTAACGAGCGTCAACTGCTAAGACGTCAACGCCAACGTTGTTCCAGGTTGTACACCCGGAGAACTTCGGATTCACCTGTTCCGGGCTGTCCGGTATCAGCCTTCATCGTCGCTACAAAATACCTCATCTCTTTGAGATACCATCTCCTGTACGATTCACGAATGTCAACTGCTCTTGACCGTCAAATACGTCCCATCTACGGTAGGCCATCGATGTCGTCTATTTTGGCACTATATTGAACGCGTATTTAGATGCTCTTGACACTGGTTCAAACAAGTCTGCAATCGTTTCATGCAACAAGCTGTTGAAAAAGCATCCTAAAAACGAGTTGATAAAAGTACCCGACTGCTGCATACCGTTGGACTTTAGATTCACGTATTACCCAGGCATTGAAAGCTCTCGCATTGGTCAGGTCACAGAAGATCGAGGAGTCATTACTTATCTGCGACGAGGTGCTTCATTCGCGCCCAACCAACGATGCTGTGTTGACAGCTATGATGCATGTTTTACGAGGTCTTGGTCGAAGTATGTCGTGTCCAACCTCCTGTGCAGATTCTTCAGCTGTAATCCATGGTTGGGACAGACAAGGACATGGTCGTGATGTTCGAAGAAGCTTATAAGCAGCAGCCAACTAACGAGGAACTTGGAGCACAAACTTTTTTCGCGAATGTTCGTGGTAGCAATTGGAAATCAGCTCAACAGGTATAGCGGTCCACTTCTTCTCATTTATCCCCGCTCTTCATTCAAGCATTTGGGGAGAGACCTTGGTTATGTGTTAGCTTGAAACTACTGGAGTATCCAAGGTGCTTCGCTAAGGATGCTTCACAGGTTGCGACGCGGATGTATAAACAATTCCAAGAAGATCGATATCTGTACTGGAGTGTGTTGAGCGCTGTTCTCCAGGTATGGTCCGCCCTCAGTGAAATTTCGACGTTCCCTGATTACCGCATGCAAGGCCAAGGAAGTGGGAACTTCCGCTGACATGCGGACGCTCCTTTATAAACTCGCCCACAGGATCATAACTTCTTCTCCAACACCTTCTTACCTTAATGCTGACAGATTTTACCTTCATCTTTCCGTTTTGCGGGAATTAGAACTTTATGATGATGCCTACAAACTCTTGAGTAGTGATATCGGCATGAATATCTGTGCAACAAGCCTGTCATGTAACGAGGTCAGACGGGATATTTGGCGATTGCGTGGCATGACAAGGGACGAAGGGGAGCTGGCAAGACAAAGGATCGTGGATAAAAAGTCAGGGAGCCATGATACACTGGTGATTTTTGCTTGCTGATATGGGTTCAACAGTGATCGAAATTGGCTCGAATTCCTTTCCGTCCTCGATGCCACTTTCCCTGACTCCACTCCTTCCCAAAATCACGATACCATTGAACACGTGAAAGCAGAATACTCCAAGCGTATAGCTGATACCAAGAATCTTCTTACAACGCTAGCTGAGGAGGATGGGCAGAAAGATCGGTCCGCTTTACTTGCCCTTTTGGAGCTAGAGAATCGCGCGCGAAGCCATAGGCTGAGCACTGGTTAGTGATTTTTTTGTATCCATATGACACTATTTTATGAGGTGTGGTACACAAGATTCTGGACAAAGGTTTGCTTTGATGAAGCAGTATTTCCTTCAAGTCGGTGACAAGGCATGTTGTTTCGAGGATCTCAAACCATATCTTGATTTGGAGGGAAATGAGCTCTCGGAGTGGACGACGTACTTGGAATCCGTTTCTCAAACTTTTGTAAGTCACCCCCGTGTCAACTTCAGCTAGCTATTGACATGGTACGGGAAGAAGACACCTAACGAACTTCGACGGCTTATAAATTCTTACAAACTATTGCGGTACAACCTTAGAGCCCCAGATCTCACCATAAAGGCGGAATCTGACCGCGTAGCCCTATATACCCAACAGTATTTGGAGGGTCTCAAGCTTGGGGGCAATCTTCCATCTACTGAACTTCAAGTTGCCGATGATCTCGTTATTCTAACAGGAAATGTGCTGGTCAACCTTTGGAAGCTGACATCAGATGAAAAATACCTGCTCCAAGCTGTGACTCTACTAGAGTTTGCGTTGACCAAAAGTAAACAATCATTTCAAATTCGATTAATCCTTATTCGGTTGTACCGTCTGCTGGGTAAGGATGTATGTCATTACTTGTCTTCACCTCTGAAGGCATTTCTCTTTCAGGTGCGCCATCGTTGGCTTTGGAGCACTATCGTGCCATGAATGTTAAACAAATCCAGCATGAGACACTTTCTCATTTTATACTTTCACGAGCTTCGACTTTCTCATTAGCTGCTACGGGTGATCTCACATTTGCTTCGGAGTGCCTCGAATCAGCACAGATATATTTAAGCAACTCGCAGGAGGTAATTAAACTTACATCCAAAGTACCTTTATTGACTGAGTATTTCAGACTGGCGACTTCATTGTTCGAGCATTCACGTCTGAAAAATATTCTCAGGTAACATCGACATATTTCATATCTTCCTACTGTTTGCTCATCATCTACAGATCCCCGAATTTATTGCATTTGAAGATCAACTAGAGAATTCATTCCAACGTGATGTGGTGAAAATGGAGCATCTTCGGATGCGTATTACTCATGAACCAATTTCGTCTGATATTATTGATATGGAGCTTATCGAACTCAAATTCATTTTTGATCGATGTGAGCAAGAGGATTGAAAACTCCCGGGCACAGAATATTGATAACCCATGACAGTACATCATGATAACCGGGATTTTGGCATTCTCGCCAATTACCAGCCCAAGAATGTGGAGAGCTTGAATATACAGACACAGTTGTTTGGGAGAGGTGAAGGAGTATGCCGACTTCAATGTCTGTTTTTTGTTTATCCATGCTCACCGCTGTCACCCGTAGCTCGGATGGCTTTTGACCTTCCTCAAAATATATATCCGAGTCTTCCAACAGGGAAGTGATCTAGATGACACAGTTGAAGAGAAAATACTCATAGGAGATCGGCCGAAGCAAAGCCCAGGCCCTGACAAATGGCCTTCCTTGAGAGAGCGTCTTATGCAAAGAAATGAGCAGGAGCTTTCGGAGGTGGGAGATTGCCCCCCGTTCAACTGTACCTCACTGACGCGTCTATTTCAGCTCACTTCAGATGAGCTGTCGTTTGCCAACTACGCTAATGAGCTGGCCAACTGGCTGGAGCCATATCACGATTATGCCCGACCACCGCCAGCGGTCGTGCTCGCGGAGGCGGCGAAACATTCGGACCTGAAAATCGGTCATCCATGGAAAGGCATAGATCTCACAACCCTTAACGGATCGCCTACGAATGGCAATGGAAAGAAGGATGAAGAACCTCCCGCTGTTACAGAGCCATCAGAGCTTGTTCTCAAGTTCTTTGATGGTGAGGAAATCTCGCTTCTTTTGGTGTTCCTGTGTTCAATAAAATTTGTATAGATATCAAAGAGCGTCTTTTGACCATGTCCAATGACTCTTCAGTATTATCAGTACTCCATGTTGCTACTCTCGCGCAAGAGGTACGGCCCTCCCTCGGTTAGATTAGAATCATTGACGCTGACCGTAAAGTAGGCCTTCCTATTGTTTGTCGTTGAGACAATGCGTTTCAAAGCTGCCTCAGTGGTCAAGGTCAACAAGCTCGGTGCCGTAAGATCTCATTATCCTCACACTTGTAGCAGGGTTTTCATCCTTCTCCAGCTCGTTTCGAGCTTCAAATCCCTACGTACCAACGCTGTTGATGCACTACGAGAGATTTCTTCTGCACTCATCAAAATGGCAGAGGGTGAGGCGTCCGCTGACGTTCGCAAGGTTCTTGCAGATTCGTGTGACAGCCTCGTCATGATGGGGGTTAGTATATGTGGCACGCTTTCGAATCGACTTTGACCTCTGACGTGGTGTATAGATTGATCAGGACTTCGTGACGCGTGTCACCAAGAAGGTTGTTGATGCTCGTCGAAAAGTTGTTGAAGGGGTTGGGAAAGGGATAGGACGGATATGTACCACATATGCCCATTAGTGACTGATAATCCCTTCGCATAATATATCGAACATACGGAGAAATTTCTCCGGTGAAGCGAGCCGTTGGAATCGATGTGGTGCATGCGCATTGATTTTACAATGTTTAAAGTTCATAACGAGTATCTCCCTACATACGTCATTCAAGACTTGGCACATGTCCTCGTGTGTAGGTACACATGTCAAGGCATGACACTGGAAGTCGTGATGACATCACGCGAAGATCACCATCTGATATAGTAAGTATAGTATTATTTTCTATGGCAGTCCAAACAAAATTACAAAGGTCTTCAAGGGTCCGATAGCATTCCACGCCCGATGAACCATAATTAACACATATACCATCGTCTATATCACTATTTTTCCAGGTATAGGGTGTCTGCATAAGGTGAATGGTGAGTTGCCGCTAGGGAAGGGGGTAAGACGTTGCGTGTGGATGAAACCGTGGGATCCACGTGAAGCAAGATGGGAGTGTGAGATCGTAACAAATTTGAGTTGGCATGATTTCTAAATTTCCCACTACGCATTGAACTCCAAAAAGAGGAGTCTGTGTTCATAAATCTGGCACGCCCTGGCGGCTGGTTGTATAGCCAGGTTGCGATAAGCACGACAACAGAGCCCAGGATGAATGTCGAGGTCATCTTGAAATCGAAGAGGACGACAGATGCGAGGAAAGAGATGACAATGCTTAAACTCGTCGCGAAGCCCTTGAGGATGTTGTCGGAGTACTTTATGACCATGGCGGTCACCAGACCGCCAAGAACCTGTACGGCAACAGTAGTCCACGCCCATGGGCCGAAATTACGAAACATAACAGAGACCCAGCTTTCCCCGAGTCTAATGCTGGACGCATGGGAGAAGAATATGGGAGCGAGTGCAGGAAGAAGGGAAAATAATGATAATTGGACATTGCGGACCCAGAGGTCGGCCTGGGAATTTTTGAGAACCATTTCAAAATAAACGCCTGCGAGGCCGGATGTGAAGCAGGCTGCGGCGACGGCCAGAAAACCTTTCAACCCATTCATGGTATGGGCATCCACGGTAGAGGCGACAGCGGTTGGAATGACTCGTTCAGAGCCTGCTTGTATTTGAACAATGCCAACACCAATGGCGAGGAAAAGGAGGGCAAGCCATTGGCTTGCGAAAAGCTTCTTTCGCAAGAGCAGAACAGAAAATCCGGCTGTCGTAAGAATTTTCATCTGATAGGTTACTTGAAAAGTTGCAGCGTCTAGATTGGATGCTGCAACATATTGAAGATTATTTTGAATGACTTGATACGGAGAAAGTAATGAATAGGAGTGAAAGCGTAGAGAAGCGGAAAAGACCCGGCGTACCATACAAGATAGCTGGTATAGAAAGTTTCCAGCAATCAGGGCTGAAAATATCCGAAGTCAATTTTCGAACTCCGAGGAGAGAGAGGGAAATCCAGCGCGAGCCAGCCGCTTGGGATACTTCCAGAGGATATGGGGTAGAGGAGATGTCTACACGAGTGTAGGCGATAACTAACGAGATGAGTCCTTTACAAATTTCATTAAGGAGAACAGCTGTGGCAGGTGAATATGAACGGGAAGGTGGGGTCGAGACCAGAGAGTAATGCATGATGAGGGTCAAGGCGGAATTTTGAATGGCTAGGGTTATTAACCTGATACATATGGTAGGATGAAGAATAGGACTCCAAAAGAAAGAAAACAACATACGAGATGTGCTTGAGAGGGATTCCACATAGCGCAGGAATCTCTGGGGGATGGTCTGCAACTGGAATGATTGGAAGGCCTAGTTCCTTGTCGTGGCCATTAGCGTAGGTTGACATGATAGATAGTGGTAAAGAAGGTGTGGCAGTGCCGATCATTAAATAGGTGGCTGTGTCGATGCTGCGGTTACGGTCGTCGTCCTGACATCGCACCATCACGCCAAGCAGCTTTGGTCCTATACGGAGCTCCGTAATTCCATCGCGCACTTGCCTTGCCACGGTTTGTAATGTCATCTTCGTGATGCTCAGAAACACTCATGCGTCAAGTCCACCAGGGCTTTTCAATAATATAATACACTCTAGTTTGCCAATAATTTACAATAAAATCTTATCATCCTGAGCCACTCTTCCGCTCGTGCTCGTAGAATCCATATATACTATACGTTGGGCTCTTATAATCTGCATAGGCATCAGGGTTGGCATGTTCCAGTGCCATCTGTGCTAAAGAAGGCATAGGGGGTGGCGATGGAATGAGGGGAGGTTTTTCATCATTCCGAAGACCAGGTTTCTTCGCCGGTCCCTTTGCAGTGCTCATGGTGCCGCCCGGCAACTTAGACCAAGATACTCCCTTCTTGTCGGTCTGTTCCATACCAAAATCCATAAGCATCAGGCTGCCAAGAGCCGCATTTCCATCCACTTCAGTGTCAATCTTCGGTAACAAGGGGCGATCTTCTTCAGCACGTCTCTCGCGAGATTGCATTTTAGGTGACCTGCGTTCAACAATGCTCAGGGAATCGTCGGGACATAAGGTCAGCTGCGGAGACGGCATAGCATAGTCGGTAGCCGGCGAAGACAGCCCAAGAGCATATGTCAGGGCTTGAGTGTCTCGGTCCCTACAGGATGCCGATTTTTGGATGTATGGTTTTCTATCCATATTAGCTTTCGCTGGGACATTGGACATCCGAGGGTAGGAACCAGGCGCAAAATAAGTGGATTTTATTCGGGTTCGGCCTCCACGGCTGGGAGCAGAAATCGGGGGAGCCACCACGCACGGTACGCAGGTAGGCGAAGAAACAACAGCACCATCGTATGCAAAACCCTGAGAGTGCCTTTTGCCAACCATTTCAGGCTTGCTTTCCTCGTCATGCGTTGGGTAAGTGCTGCTCCCTTCCGGAACATGCTTACGTTCTGGTCTTGGAGCGTTACGACGTGATTCTATGGCCAGCGCTTTCGTTGTTCGAAACTCGGAATTGAGAATCGCGGTACCAAGACTGTTGCGGTCGGAGGAGAAATACGGCGACATAGAGGGTGCAGATGATCTGCGCTCAGCGCGGCCCAGGGGACGATGCACCTGTTGTAAAGATCGTAGATGAGAGGAATTTCCAGAACTCCGCATTGGCACGCTAGATGTATGCGCATGTCCGATAAAAGGATAGTTGTCATGATGCGCCATCTTTTCCTGTGGACGGGACAAGGGCACAGGATTAGGCAAGGCTTGTTCGGCTTGAGTATATTGGGTCCAGGAGCACACGCCGCTCCTGTTACCAGGGTAAGGAGATACTTTTTCCGGGCCTCCAAATATTGGCGAATCCTTCGTTTGAAACTTGTCATAATCCGAGAAAGAATCATTCAGAATAGGACGGGAGGGCGTGGGACGCTGGCGACGAGAAGGGCGGGCGCAGACTTTCACGATGATAAAGATGCCTGCTACGAGCAATCCAGAGCCAACCGCCAACAGGATAATGACCGGCATAGATAGTTTGTGAAGTTGGTGTGACGTCTCTAGGTCTGAGGCTTTCGAAGGTTCCAAGAAAGATGAGGAGGTGGGTTTCATTTGAGAAGAAGAAAATTTGAATTTGACCGTTGGAGTTGGAGCACTGGCAAGAGACAAGAGAGGTGGTAGGGGAGTAAAGGTCGACAGAGGTAAAACGGTCAGGACATCGGTGGACATAAGGTGTTCAGGGAGACTAGAAAGAAAAGTAAAAACAGGATGCCCCGTGAACTGCGCCTGCGTTGGTCGAAATCCAGTATCTGGGACAGGATTTGGCACAAGTGTCATCTCGGCGCTTTCGGAGCGTTCATTCTTGTTCTCGTGTAGTGCAATAAGGGCTTTGTGTTTACCGGGTATTTCAGTTGAGTGTTCCAGTCCAGAAACAGGGTCACGTAGATGTCGCGTCTCAGAAAGATGGCGGGACGGATTTCTAAAGTCGCCAGGTTTAACGAGAGTTATGAATTGAGGTATATGGTCTTCAATGGCAGTATTAGATAAATGACGGATGCTGCGCGATTGCGGAGCCATACCAGGGAGTAGTACTAGGTAGCACTGGCGGGGAACAACAACTTGCTTGTGACGCGTATTCAGTCACATGCCTACATTACATAACAGGCCTCTTTAACGCGTTCGGTCACGGTGTCTCGTCAATTTCGTTTGGTCAGAGTTTAGGGTTCATGAGCGCCAGCGGAAGGTATGTCGCTTGGAACGGCCTTGTTTCGTGTCCTAAGTTGCTTTGAAGCGATCTTGAGGGCGGATGGCAAGCCACGCAACTCCTTCAAGCTATTATGGACACAGAGGTTAACTTGGGTGCGAAATCTAGTGTTGATCGATTTCCAACCGGTGATCAGGGAATGCACGAGGATATCCCTTCAGCTTCGCCTTCACATAATTTCAACCCATTACCCGTTTACCATTTTCATGGTCTAGCTGTAACGCAGACACAAAGCGAGGAGACAGCATTCCAGCCCAACGAAAGTTTGCAAAAGGAGAATATTAGCGCTAGAAACAAGATCAACGGAGATGAAGCTAGTAGTGACCCTGGCATTGAGGCTCCCCCAAAAGTCCCGAGAATTCGGGTGCCTCCTGCTGATCAAGCAATCCCCACATATTCACGCATTACAAAGGTTCTTTTACCTCCATTCGCCGTCCTTTTTCAATATTTACGTCACAACCTTTCTTAGCCCAAGTCACCATCCAACAACCCTACTTTTTTCAACCCACCTTACACGACAACGGGGACAAACAAAGATATATCTTCACGTCCTCCCTCGACACTTGCCACGACATACCCAGTAATCCATACAACACGTAGTCCCGAACTGGAAGTGTTTTCGCAAGATTCCTTTGCTGGTCCTATCTCTCAGGACCCAGAACAGCAGTTTCTAGCCGTCTCGAAGCAATTCGAAATCCCTCTCTCTGAGTTGGGACACGTCGCTTCATCTCCGGATCATAGAACACGGACCACAAGAAGGGCGAACCCTGTGGGCCCGATGTTCCCATACTCGGGTTCGAACCACACCAAAAGACTGCCTTCCCCATCTCCAAGGGGGCGCATACTTGTCGCCGCCACTCCGTCTAACTCGGATGGTTCACAGTCGCAACCTTCACAACCTCTTGATGAATTTCAAGGTCATGGCCAGCAGGGTAACTATGGAGAGAGGGCCACTGAAGGCGATGATGTTGCCAGTCAGCGCTCGACACAGGGGTATGAAAGCAGTTATCCTTCTTCCAGCTATGAAAGATTGTTGAGTGGCAAGCGAGATCCAGAGGCAGATGCTCGGGAGCATCAAGCCACCCAGCCATGTACCCAAGAAGATGTTGACATGACTGGAGGTCTTAGTGACACCCAGTCTGATAGTATCGTCCATAATAGGACCACTGGCACAAATGCTAGCACCACGCACGCCATGACGCACATTGAATCTTCAAACACCACCACGCACCCACGAAGTCTGCTAAGCACGGTCAATCGAAATCACAAGTGGCGTTATCAGAAATTCCAGAACAATGTTCCCAGACTACCGCAACATAGCGCTCAAAACCCTGTCGTGTCTCGGCCGGGTGTTCATGCAGCTATAGCTCTCCAGGAAACACAGCTTGCATTCGAGGAGGATGAGAGTACGAAACCGCTTCGACGGCAGTTCCCCAAGCAGTCACGCTCTTCAGTTTTTCCGTCAACATCAAACAGTGGTCCCGCTCCTTTTTTGCAGAACAGTGACCAAATGGATATCGTCCCAGATTCGGAACCTCTTCAGAATGATTTGACTTCGGAGGCTAGAACCGCAGTCCCCAGTCCCCACAAAAGGATGATTCGACTCAACAGTGATAGTTCAGATGCCGTTCCAAGTTCGGGCGAGATTGTGTCCGATTCCATGGCTGTTGACGAGCATGACGGCGCGGTTGATAATGATCATCACGGAAAGCGACTGGATGGCGTTGCCCAGCCGTTACAGTCTGATGAGGAGATCGATGACGACGATGTGCCCCTTGCAGTAGCTACCAGCAAGAGAGCAAAAGTTTTTCATTCTGGTGGATCTGTCTACAAAGTATGTGGCTATATGTACTAGGCATTCCTGAGAGTTAATAATTCCTTTTAGGACATAAAAGTGACACATTCCAACAAAGAAAGGCCTTCAACCGGGACGGGACAGTCAAAGCAGAAGAAAACCGCCACCCACACTTCAAGTGGCACATCCGTCAAGGATCAAGGCAATCAAGTTATAACTTCTGGTAAGCCTCCCCAGAAGGACGTTGGTCAATCATCGGAGCCAAAAACAATTCCTTCATCCATCCCGGGCGAAGAGACGGGGAAAGCTTCGTCTAGCGGGCGGATTTTACGAGCGAATGCAAAGGCTGGAGAAAGAGCTGCAAAGTCGAACATTCCATCTCGTGGCGGCGTTAAGAAATCCTCGACGTCAATGACGGCAAGGGCTCGAGAAAACGGTGTCCATGAGCAACCTTCGGAACCTGAGGATGAGATTAAGATGCGCCAAGCTGCCATGAAAGAGGAGGGAGATGGACAGGAGCCCGCAGACGATAAATATGTGGAAGCCGATCCACCTGTGGCTGGCCCATCGACCCGGAAACGAAAACGTGGAGCCCCTCTAACGAAACCCATTACATCCAGGACTAAATCTAAGGCTTCCGCAAAGACCATCAAGCAGCCTTCCGTTACTCCAGTTACCAGACAAGGGAAACGACTTCGGACTGCATCGGTGAACAGCCGTGGTTACATGACACCCACTCGAGTATTTGCATTATGGAGGCAAGATGGACATTATTATCCTGGGGTCGTACAATCGCATCAGGCTGGCCCGAACTATGTCATCAGATTTGATGACGAGACGGAGGCGACAGTCAAAATCGACGATATGCGGCTGTGTGAGTTGCGGGTTGGGGATAATGTCCTTTTCCCAAACAGTTCGAGCAACTGCAAGGTAGTCGATGTGGCTAAGTGTGATGCTGACAGCATCGTAAGTATTTCCATGGAGGACGAAATTGAGGAAGTACGAATATCGGACCTCATGATCGCAAACAAAACCATTACCTATGCATGGAAAGACCGGATGTTAGCGCCCGACTCCATTGTCCCCGCCAAGATAAAACCAAGCCCAACCCCGTCGAAGCTTTCCCTTGCTAGTGGGCCATCTGTTCGAAGCAACCGCCGAAAAGTTCTGGCCAAGACCGGACTGGTTATTACCTTGAGCACTGCTAACAACAGTATATGGGAGAAGGATAGAGAAAACATCATGGCGGCCGTCAAGAACACAGGGGGTACTGTTATCGATGATTGGGCCAGTCTTTTCTGGATGGAAGGGAAACATTCACACTCGAACAATCGATGGGTAATTGAGAAGAGTGACGTTCGGTGGATTGGAAAAGAAGATATTGAAAAAGTTTTCTTGCTAGCCGACAATGCAAATCAGAAGCCAAAGTTTCTAATCGCCCTAGGCCTAGGTATACCGTGTGTTTGTGTGTCCTGGCTTCACGATTCTGTCCGTGCTGTGAGTGTTATTGTTTGCTCCTGCTCAGTCGCTCGATATTGATTGACTATGTAGGGAGAGAACAAAGAATGGCAGGCATACTTGTTACCCCAAGGGTACTCTGAAGCGCTGCATGCACGTCCGTCTCAACAGATAGACATGGATTGGGGAAACAGTGTTCATCAACTCACCAATATCATGGATACACCTGTAGCGTGCAAATTATTTAACGAGAAATCTATTCTTTGCGTAGGTCAGGAAATGATGCCACAACCGAAAGGGAAAAAGGCGAGTTCCCTGCAATTGTTATGTTTTTGTTGCTGAGGGTGTACCGTTCATCAGCTTTTTGGCACGGACGAAAAAGCACAAGAGGCTCACAATGCTGTTGCTCGTATAATCCTGTGCATGGGCGCACGACGCGTCGAGGCTGTCAGCGAGTTGAGATATGCCTCTGCTCCCATCTCGGAGTTTGATCTCATCGTCATCAAAGAGGCCAATCATTATGACCCAGCGTTAGACAACGGCTGCACAGTGCATTGGACGTGGGTCAAAGACTGTCTTGTGGCATCCCGACAACTTCCTCTCCCAGTATGGGGGCTGACGAATTCACAAGAGGTGTAACGGAATGCTCCTTATATTCTGAGGTAATGTAAAATAGACACTTCTTACCGCCGTTCATGTATAATAGTTAATGTATATACTTGATTTACTGTAGTAAAATCTATCTGGTCCTTCATTGGAATATGTATTCGAACGTTCTTTGAATAACCTATGAAGCCCAGTGTAAGCAACGTGGCGTGTGTATGTAAGCGTGTCAAATAAATACAACCAGTCTTCGACTGTGCTCTTCAATCATTCCTGTTGGTTCAAACATCACGATGGACGAAGAAGAATATTATGAAGTCGGTATGTTGCATTGCCTTGTAATTACATCAGTCTCCTCTCTTACATCCACTCGTCGTAAGAGTACATCACGCAGGCCCGTGTTGAAAAGAAGAGGGGGCGAAAAAAGAACCTCGTCTGGGTATGTTTCTCTCGTCTGGTACTCTGTATATAATCTTGACTTTTCCACAGAAATATTGTGTTAGAGTGAGTGGTTGTGACTCAGTTTCAAACGCTAATCTATAGGCGTGTTAGTGGAAAGGATATGGCCTGGATGATGATACGTGAGAATGCTTTTGCCTTGCGGGATACATATTTTCTCACTATGCCGTCAATAGCTGGGAACCTGCAGAGTCATTTGAGGGTTCTGAGGATATCATCAATCGCTTTTGGGAACGTGCTAATGTAGGCAACCGAGACTATCGTGATATGAGTCTCTTCAAGGTCGGAGAAGAGTTTTTGCCAACTGGACCTCCCCGTATGTTCCCACTGGTCAACATTCCTGCATAAACTTAAACAAAATGTTCACAAGGTCGCAAAGGAACACCGAAATCATCCAAATCTGACGTTGTCCTGTCAAAACCAATTTCACCCCCACTGCCAACTTCGCATAAAGTTGCGGAGAATAAGCGTTCTTTCAATGAGCGCAATGAGGGTAGTAGTTCTGTTCTGGAGGACTCGGAAGATGATCGACCCCGGAAGCGCGTTCGCAGCAATGTTCTGTCCCACTCACAAGGTGCTGCCAAAGAAGTCAAACACATACCTTTACCACTACCACGGCACTCTAACGAGATACCCACTCTTGGAAGCATTGATCAAGATGGCTTTCCTTCAGCTCCTTCTCATCGTCAACAGAAAAAAGGGTTTAGATCCTCCTCTATCGATGAAATTGTTCCTGCTTCTGACGACGAAGCTGATGAAATCAACAAAACTTCTTCGCCCCTGCAGCATTCTCGTCAGTCATCAGAGATGACTTCTAAGGTTCAACATGTTCCACGAAGTCCGAGGTCGAAAGTAGCCAGTGGATCTTCGATAGTCCTAAATACTACCCCGTCGGGCGATGAGGCAATTCATATCCGCGATGACACTGGCTCTGTGGATGATCGTGATCCGCTCTTTGACGAACAGGAAGGTCAACTCATAAATCTACCCTCTCATCGTGCCCGAGCAGCAAATCCATTGGTTAAGATGATGGAGGATCCGAATTTTGCTGGTATGGACGGTGCCATTTCTGTCAAGACTCGATTAGCAGGCTGTAAACCCACGATGTCTTCCACAACCTCAGAAAAGTCAAAGAAGCCTGGACTTGGACGTTCATCATCTGGCTTCCTCAAAAATTCACTTTTGACTTTTCAGAAAGGTTCATTGACAACACTGGCGGGTACCTATAGGGGGCAAGCAGACAAGTCCAGGAGTGATATGGAAGTTGCGGTTGACGGATACAAAGACGAGTCAATGAAGGAGGGGGAAGACATGCACCACGACGATTCTCATCTGTCCAATAATGGAACTGTTCAACCCCCTCCGACCGCGGCCGAATTATTGGATTTAGCTGGACTTCATGCACAAAATGCGCAGATCTTTCCAGATTTTGAAGAAGACGTTCCTATCTCTGACTCCCAACTACTTCCACAATCACTTCCGGCTCCTCAGCCTGATCCAGCTCAACTTGCACGACAACAAAGGTACGTCGTGGACATTCATCATCAGGAACTAATTATCACATGGACGATTGCTATCAGCCTTGCCAGCCTTGCTCTAACGAAAGATAAGCTACTTCCTTCAGCGGCAACCACAGGGATAATGAACACTCCCAACGCTACTTGGAAACGTTTTACCATTTTCGACGCACTGTTCGTGTATGTCATAATCCTTTTAGACTTCATTTAATATGTTAATTCCAGAGGCCTGGGATCAACTGTATTCAATACTGTACCCACTGAATCGTAAGCGTTGTAATTTTCTACTCATCAGTTGGTCCTCAATCAGCTTTGTGACGTAGATCTCGTTCATCGCCTTTCTCTCTTAACCTCGACTCCACGGTTTCCGTTCCAGTCGTGCTAACCCACCCGCTGGCGTCTATAGAAACCATTGTGGGAAAGAGGGGCCCACCGGGGAAGTTCTACAGTCAACAGGCTGCTATGAGTCTCCTCGACACTCTTCGCACTGGTGGATCTTCTGGGAAGGTTGTCATCGACATCAATACCACTGATGATCAGAGGAGACACTTTGATCGTTTTTGCTCACGGCTTAATGCCGGGGAACTGGTACGTGCTTCTTGTTTATATTGTTGGATATTTAATTCATTGGCGTGCAGTTTGTTGCAATTGCTGGCATGGATGTTCTAGCCTTCTGTTCGTCAGAGAATGGCTTAGTTTCTCAGCGGCTCAATATTCCTCCTTCACTCCTTGGCCAACCAGGGGAGGTGTTAGTCTCACAGGTGATTATTGAAGATCACTCAGCCTATGCGGATGCAGCAGCGAACGCAGATGGTCGTGAGTGGTCGCGGTCCTTGCTTACAGTTGGTTAATTATTATGTTTGTGTCACTCACGTGGTGACCTACACGGTGTGTCACAAACCCATTTCTGTCACGTGTAGTTTCTGTCGCGTTGTATATAATTGTTTGTCGACACTACTCCAGTTGAACCTTAACTCGATGTTGCGGCGCATTCCAACGACAAACGATGGAAAAATAGTTGACAGACTACAGGAAAGCTCTCGAATAAATAAGCCTTTCAAACCGCCGAGTCTTACTGCTTCTCGGCGGGAACAGCCGCAACGAAAGCGCAAACAAGTTTCTTACCAAGGACTGCAGGGAGAGGAGGACTCAGACTCGGATTCTGGACTTTCGCGCAAGAAGAAGAAAAAGGATGCTGAGAATGTAAATTTCTGTACGGAAGAAGATATATTGACTGCGGCCAAGAAATATCCCGTTTATAAACCGAAACCTTTCGACCTAGTCGGGGCTCGTAGGTTCTCGATGCCTTCCATGACTAACAAGGACGGATCTTCGGTTCCCCTCATTCCAACAAATATCTCACTCGGCATCCGGCCCCAGACCAAAATTTTACCTCGACCGTTGCACGATCCAATGGAGGATCATGCCATAGTTTTGTATGACCCGACAATTGACGATCGAGAAACAGATGAAGAAAGGAAGGGGAGGGAGAAGGAGGAAAATAAGGAAAGAGCTGTCGCAGAGGTGAGAGAGAAAATTGTAGGGATGTTTAATCCCCACAAAAGCTTGAGGAGTCTGTTGGGTGAAGGCAAAGACAAGAAGCGTGAAGTCGACAAGGTTCCCGTAGTCATTGACCCACGGTTGACCAAAGTTCTACGGCCTCATCAAGTTGAAGGAGTAAAGGTAAAGTTGGATCCTCGTTCGTCTACGTTTGCTCACATATCTAGTTCTTATATAAATGCACCACCGGCATGCTTGTCGAAAACCAGTACGGATGCATCATGGCAGATGAGATGGGCCTTGGGAAAACACTTCAATGTATTGCCCTCCTGTGGACATTGCTCAAACAATCTCCTCATGCAGGAAAGCCGTCAATAGAAAAGTGTATAATTGCCTGTCCGTCGAGTTTAGTCAAAAACTGGGCCAACGAATTTGGTGGGTAATACGATTTTCACGGCATGCAATGTTAATTTTCCCCAGTGAAATGGTTAGGGAAAGATACAGTGACAGCCTTGGCAATCGATGGAAAGGGGGGCAAAGCTGAATTACTGGAGAAAGTCGGGCGATGGGTGTCAGCTCAGGGGAGGAACGTCACACAACCAGGTATGCCGGTCAATCCTTGCCTGTCAGTACTAACACAGGGTCTGGGGCAGTGATGATAGTGTCTTACGAGACCCTCCGCACCCTCTCCGCCCACCTTGCCAACTGTAGTATAGGCTTGCTTCTCTGTGATGAAGGTCATCGACTGAAAAACTCGGGTAATTGGAAGTTTTGTTAACATCCGGTAGTCCGCGGGCTGAACAGTAATCGGCAGAATCCTTAACTTATCAAGCCCTAAATGCATTGAACGTGAAGCGACGCGTTATTCTCACTGGCACACCCATCCAGGTGACCATGCTCATTACTGATTATAACCTGGCTTATTCATTGTGTAAGACAGAACGACCTTTCGGAATATTTTTCTCTCTTAAGCTTTGCTAATCCGAACTTCCTTGGCTCCAAGAATGATTTCCGAAGGAATTTCGAGAATACCATTATCCGCGGTCGCGATGCCCTGGCGAGCGACGATATAAAGGCGAAATGCGAAGAGAAACTTAAGGAACTAGGAGGACTTGTCACCAAGTTTATCATTCGTAGAACGAATGATCTCTTGTCAAAATATCGTACGTATCGGTCTCTTGCAGCCTTTTTTGAAGATTAATTGATCCCTTCGTAGTCCCTGTCAAGTATGAACAAGTTGTATTTTGTGGACTGTCGGACTTCCAGCTTTCTCTTTATCGTCTTTTTATTGCCTCACCAGAAATCAAGGCTCTATTGCGTGGCGCTCAGTCCCAACCTCTCAAAGCTATAAATATTTTGAAGAAGTTGTGTAATCATCCAGAGCTTCTCAACCTCCCCGAGGATCTCAAGGGCTGTGAACATCTGATTCCCGAAGGATTTGCCGGAGCTGGTGCGACAAGTAAAGAGAAGGGACGACATCAGACTGTGCGCTGTGATTGGTCAGGTAAATTCCTCGTACTAGAGAGGTATGTATAATTGTTAAAGGATAAGAAGTGACAGCTAATATGTTGCAGGTTTCTACATCATGTCCGGACGCATACGACTGACAAGGTGGTATTGATTAGCAATTATACCCAGACACTAGATCTTTTTGAGAAATTATGTGAAAACAAGAAGTATACTTTGTTCATTCCCAGCATATTATAGTTGACAAAATTTTTCAAAGATATGGATGTTTCCGGCTTGATGGATCAATGAGCATTATAAAAAGGCAGAAGCTGGTGGACCAATTCAACAATCCGGAAGGAAAAGAGTTCATTTTCTTACTTAGCAGTAAGGCTGGCGGATGTGGTATCAATCTCATTGGTGCCAACCGTCTAATATTATTCGATCCCGGCTAGTTCTTTAATAATTGCGTCCTACTTTTGAACTGAACGCATTTAGATTGGAATCCTGCCGCTGATCAGCAGGCGCTGGCCCGCGTCTGGCGTGATGGCCAGAAAAAGGAATGTGCGTAACACCTGCTTGTGTCCTCCCATCGCTTCTCACATGGATGAAGGCTTTGTTTATCGCTTCATTTCTACGGGCACTATAGAAGAAAAAATATTTCAGCGACAAGCCAATAAACAAGCGCTTTCATCTGCCGTCGTGGATGAGAAGGAAGACGCTGAACGGCATTTCTCGCTCGACGCCCTCCGCCAGCTGTTTTTATTCAAAGAGAATACCCTCTGCGAGACACACGAGACCTTCAAGTGCAGACGATGCGAGGGTGGGAAGCAGCAAAGCAAGGCGCCTGCTCTACTGTACGGAGACGCTAGCACGTATGTATTTTCGTATCACTCACGAAACCCGATGTTTATGATTGGGCGTAGATGGAATCATTTTACGAATGCTGAGCTCCAAAACAATCATGATGATCTTTTACGTGCGGAAGTCGGGCTGCCAGAGATCTCCTTTGTCTTTCAGTACATCAGTCATTAACCAGAACGGCAGCGATGAATGTCAAAGTAACTAAGACTACTGTATTCAGGATTCAACCATGCAGTTGACAATGATTGAAGAATAAATGTCATTGTTTTCACTGGATAACGTCTGCCCACTCTGCCCATTCGCCACCCGCTTGTCGCACCTTGACCTTCTCTCCAGACGGTCCAAAATATGTTGCCTTTAACCAAGCCTTCATCTCTTCTTCACTATAGGGCCCAAAGGACACCGCGTTCTCAGCGCCTGGAATGTTCCATCTGTATTCATATTTGATGTCGGCAGACTTCGGCTCCCAGGACATATCTACGATCCCTGAGGATCGGACAGTGCGGACAAGTTCTTCGTATGTCTTGGAATAAATGTCTGTGTCTCCCAAAGACATTATATTTGACGCAAGATGAGTGATATGCTCGATCTCTGACGGAGTTTTCGCCATTTTGTCGACATTCATAGCATCATCAGCGGTGGTCACACTGAAGTGAGGAATGTTTATCGTCAGATTGACAACTCGACTTTAACGATTGTACTTGCACTTTGCTCCCTAGTCGAGTTTTCTTTGCTTGCGTACCCAGTCGTTGCAAAGCTTCGAGAACGGTCTCACCCTTCTTAAGCAGTTCCAACAACTCCTTTTCCAAAGCGACCTTCCCACCGCTCTCCTGCAGTTCCTTTTCCTCTGCCTGCATTTTCTCCTTCTGTTCCTTTGCCTGCCGTCGCTTCCGTCGTCTCGCCATCTTGATTTCCCTCTCACCCAGACCCTCCATCCAGCGATCATGCACACTATGTGGATCAAACGATCGAACATAGCTTCCATCCTCTGTAAACTTTCCTTCTTCCATTTCGTCTCGCATATTGAAAGATGAGAGTTCATAACCCATGCCTGCTTTCTTCCTTCGCTCGGCGTCATCCTCGTCCTCCGGCTCATCGTCCTCCGAATCAACGTCTGAACCTGAGTTGAATTCCTGGCCTTCTATATCGCCCAGTCGTAGATAGTCTTCCTTCTTCTTTGAACGTATCTTCTGCTGTTTCTCCTCATTCCCTAATGCAAACATGTCATCATCCGGGTCGTCTTCTTCAGTCGCGGCTGTTTTTCGGCTCGGTACTACACCCTCCCCGTCATCACTCGAATCCGACTCATAACCTTCAGTCTTAACTCGTCCTTTGCGATTGGCAGAGGGAGTTTCGAGTGCCGAGTCCACTTCTTCTGCAAAGTTCACAGGATCTTCAAAGGACTCCACAAAACGAGTTTTTTTAGATGCGTGCTTAGAAGCAATAGATGCTGATGCCTCAGCATTTGATTCTGCCGTTCGCTTTTGACTTGTGCGAGGTGGCATGCAGGAGAGTCTGCACACATTATTAAGCATTATCAAGCAGATTAAGTAAATATGTTTTTCTTCACCTACTTACGATGGAATTCAAGTCTTTCACACAATGTTTATCTGAGTGAATCCAAATTTACTAAGATCCATCCCATGCCTGTCTAGAAATCCCAATCCCTCTCGTCTTGTATCATTCTCTCTCAACATCTGCATTGATTGTGTTTCTTCACCATGATGTAGTCATTGGATTCTGAAGGGGACACAAAATGCTAATCCCTCCAAATTCTTTGACCCAAGAAATTGCAACAAATGACAGCGCAGATGAAAAGTCTTTTGGTCCAAGGTCAATCACAACATCTTCTAGTGTGAGGCCCTGGCTCTTGTGTAGGCTAAAGTTAGTGGAAGCTGTCCATGACTCATGTCACGATTCAAGATCGCTACTACCAAGGTCGGGACTTGGTCAGGAATATACCAGACTTCCGGTCGGACCCAGTGGTCAGTGGTTGGAGGTGTTCAGAGATTCTGGGCAGAATCCACCAGGCTGTAGCATGCCAGATGAAAAGGGGCCAGAGAGGACTTGGCTTCAACTTATAAGAAGTTGTGCCCTTTTCCTCATCAGTTGTCCAATTTCAAGTGGGAAGTGTGTGGGTGTCCAGCAGGTTTCCAGATGGAGGGCAAAGGTAGAATGAAGCAGAGGTTTATGGAGAGAATAAGTTGAGAGGAGTCAAAAGATTTAAGGCTTGGTTCAGGAATGAGTCGAGGATGATTAAGAGGATGTTATTAGGCAAGGATGATATAAGGATAACTGCAAATACAAGTATAAGCATGAGTACAAATAATTTGCAAACTGGAGACTAAGACTAAGCTATGAGCACTTAAATAACTAGGGCCAGAAGAATAACAGGTAATGCGGAAGTTTACTAATGGGTTTTGGTAAGTGTCCATGACCAGAATTGGTAAGACTGTATTAGGAATAAAGTGAGTAAGCAAATGATTACTAAGGCACATAATGACTTGTCTGATGACTAAAAGGTGCTGTGGCTGGGATGCCGATAGACAAGGTCAGAAAGGAATCAGAAAAGTGTTCAGGGAAGACTGGGAATCTGATTGGGTGAGTCAGGTCTTGACAATATATCTCAAGACCTGATTCACTTGATCAGATTCCTGATAATCCCTGACCCCTTTTCCAATAATATCTCTGCAGGCAATTCAACTGCAGCACTTTCTAGTCATCAGACAAGTCCTCATGTGCCTTAGTAATCATTTGCTTACTCACTTTATTCCTAACAAGGTTTTTAAATGTGCCTCCAGCACACGTTGTTCACTGTGTTCATTGATTTTCTATGAGTAGTAGTTACATATGTTGAAATTAAATCCTGATACATGCTGCATACATGAGGCCATGCATGCAGCACACACATGTTACTGCGCTTACTGCGCATACATGTGGTAAACACATTCCTGAGTCATGTGACATCCTTACTATTATGTATACAAGGTTTTTAAATGTGCCTTCGGCACACGTGGTTCACTGTGTTCATTATGAACACCTCACTGCATTTTATTCATGGATGCACAGCTTTTTATTTGACTTTTAGATGGTACGCAACTCTTCAGTTGACTTGGGACCGTTGGTCCCAAGTCAACGTGGGGGGTTGTGGTGTTTATCCCCTTCCCCATCCCCATCCCCATCTCCACCTTCCCCATCTCCATCTCCATCTCCTTCCCCTTCCCCTTCCCCATGCCCATGCCCACCTACTCCATCCCCGTCCCCATGCCCACCTACCCCATCCCCATCACATGTCCACCTACCCCATCCCCTCCCCCATCCCATGCCTACCTACCCCATCCTCTCCCCCATCTCCCCCATCCCCTCCTTCATCTCCCCCATCCCCTCCCCCATCTCCCTCATCCCCCTCTCCCCCATCCCCTTTCTCTCCTCCCCTTTCCCCCCCTCCCCTCCCTCCTCTCCCCTCTCCCCCATCCCTTTCCTCTCCCCCCCTCTCCCCCCCTCCCCTCCCCCCTCCCCTCTCCCCTCACCCCCTTATGCACCCTCCCCCCTCACCCCCTTATGCACCCTCCATTCTCCCCCCCTCCTCTCTCTCATCTCTCTCCCCCTTCTTCCTCACCCCCTCCTCTCACCCCCCCCCCTCTCACCTTCTCCCACTCTCTTATCCTCACCTACTCTCCACTTTCTCACTCCCTCCCCTCCTCTCTCCCTCACTCCCTCACCCCCTCACTCCCTCCCCCCCTCACTACTTCACCCCCTCCTCCCTCTCTATCCATCCTCCTCCTCCCCTCCCCCCCTCCCCTACTCCCTCACCCCCTCACTACTTCACCCCCTCACCCCCTCACTACTTCACCCCCTCACCCCTCTCCATCATCCTCCTCCTCTCCTCTCCTCCCTCCCTTACTCCCTCACCCCCTCACTACTTCACCTCCTCACCCCTGCTCACCTCCCTCTCCTCTCTTTAAATTTTGTAAAAAATCTCCAACTTCACTTTGTCAGTAAGTATTAAAGTAATATTTATTGACTTTACATTATAACGAACTCAATGTATAACTTGTTAGTAAGTCTGCATAATGACTTTGTATTGAACTAATTGTTATTGACTTGACTTCATAATGGTAACTGTAATTTTATTTTATATCAAATGCCTTATTTCGAAGATCATTTTACAGACTTATTTTTTACTGACTCATTTTCAAACTTGACTTATTTCTAGACTAATTTTCATAGACTTTACTTCATAATGAGGTCATTTGTAACTGTTATTTTGCTGACTTTACTTTGTAACGAACTCAATTTTTAAACATACTGTATTCAAGTAATTTTTATTTCCTTGACTTTACTTCATAATGAACTCAATTGTAACTCTTATATTTTACTGATTTAACTTTGTCCTGAACTCAATTTTCAATTCAAACTTATTTCAATACTGACCTGACTTTGTAATGACCTCACTTATAGAATTGCAAATAACATTTTATTGATCCACTTGTTACTGACTAATACAGAGATGTGTCTAAATCACTTTATTTGGGTCATGTGCCGAGGTCATGATCAGGTTTTTGCATTTTGTTCAGCCCGCGAGGTTCGCTTAGTCAGCTTTCACAGCATAGTAAAAGGATGACGGTTGAGCTACTTTGTCAAATTTTATTCAGCAAATACTGCAATACAGCTCCTTACATGCTATCCAGACATTATTGTACATGGAAAATGAGCCCAGACCCAGAAAAAAAAGTTCGAGGTGGCGAAAAATTAGCCAAGAAAAAAGTTCCCACCTTTAAGTTATATTTGTCATCATTTCTCACACCTCTCAATTTTTCCCAGCCCCTTCGGAGTTGGTCATCTTTCTCCCACCCCTTCTGAGTTTGTCATCCATTTACCCATGCCACATTCATGTGACCGATCTCGCTTTATTATGGATAAGGAGAACCTGTACTGTAGTAGATATACAGTGTTCTTACCTCTGCTAAACCCTAGCTCTAAGACTAACTAAACCCCAGGTAGGTTATAAGGAACGTGTCGTCTCTTCCTCTGTGCAGCGTATGTAGTCTGCTCCAACAGGTTATGGGCCCTGCTGGGCACATCACGAACGCGCCTTAACTGGCTGCGAATGATGTTGACTTCATTGTCTCCAAATTGTAACCTTGCGCTCTTCGTGAGCTGCATTGCGCTCTCTGCGAGCTGCATTTAAAAACCCAGGTTGACTAGGGTTAACCACTCTGAAGGAGTGTTTTTGCCTGAGATTATGGAACGTGTTTTCTTGAATAAGAGGACTGATTGAGCGCTTTTACCAGCTGCCACTATAACATCATGTCTTCAACTCTTGAAAACTCGTACAAACTTTCGATGGCTCTAACTACATTCAATGGGCCGACTCAATGAAGGCATGGCTCAGGTCTCAGGGCCTCTGGCAAATAACTAACAGGATGGAACTAAAACCACCCCTGGCACCTCCTTTGACGGCGACAAATGCTGCACTAGTAGCGGAAGCTAATGCCAAGCTCCAGACCTGGAACAATAAGAATGACCAGGCGATTGGTAGCCTAGTGCTCCACCTGGCCCCCTCTATTTGGCAGCGTGCCAACACCAAGGACACTGCTGAGGAGGTATGGGATCTCATCCGCACCGACTATGGTGTCGATGGCCCCTCCCAAGTCTTTGCGGACTTTAGGTCTGCAATCGCAATTAAAATTCTGGCTGCAAATCCTGCACCAGAGATTGCCAAAATGGCTGATAAATTCGAGCGCCTTATGGCTGCCAATGTCGCCATCCCCAAATTAGTACAGGCAATGATTCTACTTGCTGCGATGCCGCGCGAGTACGATTCTCTATCTGCCACGGTCCTTAACACGACTGCTACTAGAGCCTTGACATTTAAACATGTCAAGGACTCCATTGTTGCTGAAGCCTCACGGTGCACAGCAGTTGGAAAGCCCATTGGCCCACCTCAGGCCACCAAGCTTTCTGCTGTCAAGCGCAAAGGGGGAAACCCCAAATGGCAATCTCAAGGCAACAATGGAGAATCATCCCGAAAGCATGGACGACATGGGGACAAAAAGACTAAAGAGGAAAAACCTAAAGAGAAACATTCCCACCTCGCCTCACAAGCCTTTACTACTATAAATGGTAATGGCACCATCATACCGCCGATGCCGCTCATCCAGCGCATCGAGAAGCATGAACATACTCCCACAAGGGATCCTCACCACCAACCGCCTGCACAGGCATACATGGGTGTGGCCTCTACCTCTCATTTGGTCTATACCGAATATCAGCAGGCTCGAGACACCCTCAAGCAAATGAATCTCCCACGCAGCGCGAAAAATCTGCGACCACTGGAAGAGCACCTAACAGTGCGAGAAGGTAAGAGGAGGAGGATTGAACCAGAACCAAGGATCGTAGAGGTAGAAGACGATAGTGTCTCCCTTGGATCGGAACCCGCAGTTTCTGATGAAGAAGTATGGAAAGCCGTCGATGAAATGCTTGTCGATGAACCGCTTGAAACAGGTACATATGATGAAAGGTCAGTCCTTTTCCCTGCCACAAGCACAAGAATTAAAATTCCACTGATCACAGCGAACTTTTCATGTGAAATTTTACCGCTACTAAATGTATCATGGAACAATTTACATCTTAATATATGTGTTATGTGTGCAAATGGAAATTGTAAGAAAGGTGCCAACTGGATCATGGATTCAGGTGCATCAAAACACTTCACTGGTGAAATTAAAGATTTTGCTTCTTATGAGCCTTTACCGAGAAAGGACTCTACCCTGGTTCAAACAGCTATGGGTACTACTCATATAGTAGGGAAAGGAGCAGTCTTCATTAGACATCAGGTAGTATGTCATGGGAAGTCAGAGACACGTGAAACACGATTATACCCCGTCTACTACATACCCGACTGTAATGCTCGATTACTGTCAATGGGCATCTTCTTACAAGACAGAAGTGATGTGCGTGGTTCCTCCGCACACATTTCATTTTTCAAGCAAGGAAACCCAATTATGGATTGCATCCCTCTTATGAAACGTGACACTATTTATTGGGCTCAGACTCATATATTGAGCACCAAGGGAATCAATGTCGCGACAATGTATGTCGCAGACTACTCGACTTGGCATAAGCGACTTGGACACCCATCCAAAGAGGCACTAGGGAAGATGCCTAATAGCACCATAAAATTCCCAAGGAATTTAATTATTCCTAAAGACAAAATTATATGTCCAGGGTGCACTGAAGGGAAAATGACCTCAAAATCTTTTCCCAAATCAGATTCACGCGCAGAAAGACCCTTTGAATTAATACATTCCGATCTGAAGGAACTCCCAGTACTATCATACCATAAACATAAATACTTTATTGTATTTCTGGATGACAAAATGTCACATATTTGGGTCCAATCCTTAAAAAGAAATCTGATGCTGCTGCAGCCATCAGACAATTTCGGGCAGTGGCTTTGACACAGTATGGCGCTACAATCAAGCGCTGGCATGTTGATCCAGGGGGGGAGTTCAAAGATCGTGAGCTACAAAATGTGCTCAAGGACTTTGGCATCAAAATAGAGATGTCTGCACCCCACGTTCACCAACAGAATGGGCGCACAGAGCGTGCCATAAGGACAATAATGGAAAAGTCGCAAACCCTGCGATTTACTGCATGTCTACCACAATCATGGTGGGAATTTTGCATTGAACATGCAACACACCTATACAACCGAACCCCGATAAGGCGCCTGAAATGGCTGACACCAGTTGAGGACCTGACAAAGGTCCGCCCAGATCTAAATAATCTGAAAGTTTTCGGTTGTGGTGCTTACATCTACCTACCCAAGGAGAAGCATCCAAACACATTGGCTCCTCGATCGGAGTTGATGACGTACCTTGGATTAGAAGATGGCATTAAAGCATACCATTTCATGCGACCTAGTGGCGCAATATTCATTGGTGCTACGGCACTATTTGATGAAACATTGTTCCCATGCTGTCCCGGAGCTAAAACTCCTGCCAATACAGACCTTGGTGATTTTCCACCTCCAGAACCAGAAGATGATGACCACTCATCTGGAATGGATGGCGATGATTCTATACCGCCACAAGATCCGCCCCTTCCTCCATCATCAGAAAATGATGATGATGATGTACCAAGTGAGCAAAAGGCACATGACAATGTGACAAATGCTCCTCCTCTGCCGCCTCCAGTAACCACTGAGGACTTTTATCCAAGATGTGATGATCAACAGGAATGGCAGCAATTGCCCCGTCGATCAGGCAGGCAGAGGAACATTCCAAACTGTCCTGGCAATACCTATGGAGAGAAGCGACTCCCCTCTGACATAGAGAGAGACATTGCACGTGATCGATATTGGAAGAGATCTGTGGGTCAAGATTCAGATCATAACCGAACACGACCACAAACTCAACAGAAAGAACCGGTTGCTGGACCGAGTTCGGCACCCCATGAGAGTGTGCCTGATTCCAATGATCAAGAACATGATCACCCAATGGGGGAACCGGACAAAGCAGGTTATATTAAAAAGATAACCAAGGAAGGAGGAGATAAGCTTATTCGCTGGCTGTTGTCAAAAGCAGTCAAACCATCGAGCGAAATAAGCCAAGTTCCAAACCAATTTCGCGATATTGCATGCCTACCACGGCAGCAGCAATGTGAGTGGAAACAAGCTTGTCATGAAGAATTAGAGGCTCTTCGTAAGTGACAAGTCTATGACATTGTCGATCTTCCACATGATCGAAAAATGATCAAAAATAGATGGGTTTTCTCCGTAAAATCGGATGGAAGAAAACGAGCCAGACTCATGGCCAAAGGCTTTTCACAAGTCGAAGGTGTTGACTTTGATGAGATTTTCTCACCAGTAGTCCGCTACGAGACTGTATGCCTCATGTTTGCACTTGCATCTCTAGAAGGCATGTATATGACTGGCCTAGATGTAAAAACCACATTTTTATATGGCAAACTAGATGAGGAGATCTATATGGATCAACCCGAGGGTTTCAGACTCGAGGGAAAAGAGCGCAAAGTATTACGCTTACGCCGAGCATTGTATGGCCTTAAACAAGCCTCACTTGCATGGTGGAAAGAGATAGAGGCATTTATGCGCACCATTGGATTCGTGCGCGCCAGCTCCGATGCCGGCATTTTCATACACAAGGATCCTAAGACAGGCAGCATTGTTATTGCACTCGTCTATGTTGATGATGGCTTGTTCATGGGGAAGAAAAAGAAACTTGTGGATGAAAAGAAAAATGCTTGTCTAAAGCATTGGGAGTGCCGTAGTACTGAAAAAGTCATGGAATTCTTAGGCATGCGCATCACCCAGACTGCAAGCAAAGTCAAACTCAATCAAACTGAATATCTCGCCAAAGTGCTTGAGAGATTCGAGATGACAAATGCCAAAGCGACCCCCACTCCACTCCCGACTGGTTACAAACCATTGGAAAACATAGCAATGCCCAATGCGATGCTTAGATCAAAATATCAGTCTGTGATCGGATCTTTATTGTATCTGATGCTCAGAACGCGACCTGATATCGCTTATGCGGTAATCAAGATGTCACAATTCTCGGCTAATCCTAGCCAAGAACATCTAGACAAAGCGATGTACATCATGTGCTATCTGGTGGGAACCCAGAAATATAACATTGTCTATGATGGTGAGAAGTCCGAGGGGCTACAGGCCTTCACAGATTCTGATTGGGCAGCTGACACTGTCAAACGCCGATCTACAACGGGTTACTTTGCTACTCTAGCAAGTGGCATTGTGTGCTGGCAGTCCCATTTACAAAAAACTGTAGCACTGTCATCCACAGAAGCCGAATATATGGCTCTCTCTGACACTTGTCGACAGATAGTGTGGATAGAGTCCTTATTCCAGGAACTTGGATATGTACTGAAGCGCGTACCAATCTGCGCTGATAATCAGGGATCCATCTTTATCAGATCAAATCCAGTTCAGGAAAGAAGGACCAAACATATAGACATTCGCTACCACTATACCCGCGAATGCATAGAAAATGACAAAGTCACAGTCGTTTTCATTCCTGGAAATGATAATCCAGCTGACATGTTCACAAAGAACCTTGGCGCTGTCTTATTCAGGAAATTTAGAGACTCTCTTGGAATTACTTTCAAGATTCAAACTTAGCTGCTTAGAGCGCTGTACAGTTTGAGGGGGGGTGTTGAAATTAAATCCTGATACATGCTGCATACATGAGGCCATGCATGCAGCACACACATGTTACTGCGCTTACTGCGCATACATGTGGTAAACACATTCCTGAGTCATGTGACATCCTTACTATTATGTATATAAGGAGAACCTATACTGTAGTAGATATACAGTGTTCTTACCTCTGCTAAACCCTAGCTCTAAGACTAACTAAACCCCAGGTAGGTTATAAGGAACGTGTCATCTCTTCCTCTGTGCAGCGTATGTAGTCTGCTCCAACAACATATGTACAATATATATTTTAAGCTAACAACACTTCATCATATACAATATTTTTTGTCTTTGCACTGTCCTCTGAGCTTGGCCATATTGCCTTGATATTGTGGACTGACTTGACCCTGGATATTGCCACATAGAACTGCCCATGTGTGAAGACAGGACTCCTGAAATCCAAACCCACATGCTTCACTGACTGTCCTTGTGACTTGTTGATTGACATTGAAAAGCAAAGACGAACAGCAAACTGCAGTCAAGAGAGTGTGAAGGGGAGTTGACCTTCAATGGGCCAAAGTTGCATCTATGGAATGGAAACAGTCTCTCCTGCATTATCTCCAGTGATCAACCGAATCTCCAAAACCCTATTCCTGATCCGAGTCAATGTCTCCCGACTTCTATTGCAGACCCCTCTAGCAATATTGAGATTGCAAGGTATCATCACAGGGATGCCAACCTTGAGTGCCAAGTGTGCCAAAGGTAGACTGGAGCAGTTGATTGAGTTGAGGTATTTAGGTGGATACAGAAGTTCATTGTTTGCAATAGAGTCTGCACTGTGAAACACTACAGCTGCATACTCGATTTGAGGGTGCCATTGGAGCTGGTCAGTAGGAAACAGCAAAATGTAGTAAAGGGCAGGATAGAGGGGATGGACATCACTGATGCACTGAAGGGGAGGGCCATGCCTGCAGTAGAGAACGATGTCGCGTGTGCTCTCTGGCTGATTGCCATCACCTGGAAGAATGACAGCAATCTCATTGTTGGTAGCATTGGGGAGATTGTAGCAGCGATGGTCACAGGATTGATCAAAATGCAAAGCTAACTTGCACTGCTAGTGTGGAGGCAAGTTCCTGGTGAGCTCATGAGCCTGCTTGTACATCTGAACTGCTGGATGGTGATGGTGGAGCATGTTTTGAAGAGTGAGCAAAGTGTGGTGATGGAGGTGAGTGTTCCAGGCGTTGGCCATGCGAAAGTTGACTGCATCAGTTGGATTGTAAATATATAGCTGAGCATAAACAGGAGGTTCTCCCTCTGGTGGAAGCAGAGATCTGATCTTGTGGGACAGCCCGCCATGGAGTTTGTAGACATAGGGACCAACACCATCATTCACTGCCTCTTCGCCCTCATTGACTGACTCGTCAATCTTGCGACCGATAGAAGTCATGGCAAGTGCATTACTGTAAGTGTGGATGTGGTCACAAAATGATTTACCAATGTCATCTTGAGCAGTGAGCAATTGGATAAGCTCAGGAGGGACAGGGTGAAGAGGTGGCAAAGCGATCTTTCCACTCAGGCAGCACATGCCAAATTGCAGATGGATATTTGAGGATTTCATAAGATGTTCAGCCATCCAGTGCAAAGCATGGCAATCGGGGCACTCCACATCTATATTTCCCAGATCATGAACAGGCCAATCTGGATTAAATGGCTGGCAGGCAGGAGGCAAAATAGGTGGTGGTGGTGCAGGATCAATAAGCTGAGCGACCTTGGAGAATGAGGTCAGTCACCAAATAAAAAATTACAAAATAAGATATGAGCATACATGTGGAGGGATATTGGCAACAGGAATGATAGCAGCAGGAACAGGTGGAACAGCAGCAGGAGGATCAAAAACAGGTGGAGGCAGAGGTGGAGGTGGAGGAGGCTACATTATCATACTGTCAGACCATTTCACATCATGTAAAATATAATGCAACATACAGCTTCAAAAGTGGAAGTGCAGCATGCTGGGCAGCAAGCTCAGCCCATGCCATTGCAGGCTCAGCAACAGGAGGAACAGGAGCAGGAACAGGAGCAGCAGGAACAGGAGCAGCAACAGGAGGAATAGGAGCAGCAACAGGAAAAGCAGGAGCAGCAACAGGAAAAGCAGGAGCAGCAACAGGAAGAACAGGAGCAGTAACAGGAAGAACAGGAGCAGCAACAGGAAGAACAGGTCCAGAAACAGGAATGGCAGGTCCAGCAACAGGAGGAACAGGAACAGGAGGGTAAAAAACAGGAGGAGGCTACAAAATTTATTGTCAGTTGAATGTCTGTCACCTGCAAGAATAATCCAACTTACAGCTACAGCTGGAAAAAGAGGTGGAAGTGCAGCATGCCAGGCAGCGAGTTCAGCCAAGGTCAATCTAGGAGCAATGGGTTGAGGGACAGCAGGAGGGACAATCATTGGAGGCACTGGAGTAGGAGGAAGAGGCTACATCAATGTGCTGTTAGTCATGATCCATCACCTGACAGAACAATTCAACATACAGGAGGAGCAACAGGAATGGGAGGTGCAGGAATGGGAGGTGCAGAAACAGGAGAATCAAAAACAGGAGGTGCAGGAGGGGCATGTAAAAAATATGGGAGAGCTGCATTGTGTAAAGGAGTGACCACAGGCAGAGGTGGAGCTGCATGACTTGAGCCTCTTCCCCTCCCTCTTCCCCTCCCTCTGCCCCTGCCTCTTGGAATCTGTGGAAGGGGAGGAAGTGCCACCAGCTGCTGTGCCAAATGAGGAGGAAGGTGATTGTATTGAGGAGGTGGTGGAGGAGCAGCAATAAAAGGATCGGCATTCAGCAAGCCAACATTATGGGCTGGTGGCAATAGCAGCAGTGGCTGGGCAATGTGCATTGTGCAAGCATGGTGTGGAGTCCAGTGGTGAGTAGGGCTATCCAAGGTCTGTTGGTCCCATTCAGCTTGCTGCGCAGCTGTCTGGACACATCGAGGAGTGTTGGGTGGAGTTGGGTCCATGGGAATCGGGGAGCTCTCTTACAGCAGTGGAGGATGTGACAATCTTGCAGGAGGCTGTGAAATTGGTGCAAACAGTGGCAGTTGATAGTGGAGCAACTTTCAAAAATGGAAGGGGAGGCAACTGCAAACTCGCCAGCCCAATCTCCCTGCACACTGTGCCCTGAGAGTGGTCCAAAAAACAACTGGCAGACACTCTTTTTGTTGAAAAAAGAGAAGCCAGGGAGGTAGGACTTCACAGAGCTTCACCTTGGTCTACAGATACCCCAACAATGCAAAAACAACCCCACTGGAAAAGAGCCCAGAGCCAGAAAGAGAGCAGAAAAGCTAGAAGTAGCCAAAAATCAGCTGAAGATTTGGTTCCTACACCCAGTTATCATATTTGTCATCAGGCCAAAAATAAGCTGAAAATATGGTTCCTACACCCAGTTATGATCTTTGTCATCATGGAAACACCTTATAATATTTGTCATCAGGCCAAATCAGCCAAAAACTTTGTTCCTACAGCCAGTTATTAGATTTGTCATCATGGGAACACCTTATTATATCTGTCATCAGGCCAAAAAAAAAATTAGCTGAAAATATTGACCCCACACTGTAGCCAAAAATGTTGTTGCTAATTATATTTGTCATCATAGCAATACCCAGTAATTATATTTGTCATCAGGCCAAAAAAAAAAATTAGCCAAAAATTTGGATCCCACATGGTAGCCGAAAATGTTGTTGCTAATTGTATTTGTCATCATGGCAACACCCAGTAATTATATTTGTCATCAGGCCCAAAAAAAAAATAAGCCAAAAATTTTGATTCCACACTGTAGCCAAAAATGTTGTTGCTAATTGTATTTGTCATCATGGCAACACCCAGTAATTATATTTGTCATCAGGCCCAAAAAAATAATTAGCCAAAAATTTTGATCCCACACTGTAGCCAAAAATGTTGTTGCTAATTATATTTGTCATCATAGCAACACCCAGTAATTATATTTGTCATCAGGCCCAAAAAAAAAATTAGCCGAAAATGTTGTTGCTAATTATTATATTTGTCATCAGGCTCCAAAAAAAAAATTAGCAGAAAATTTTGTCCCACACTGTAGCCGAAAATGTTGTTCCTACATTATATTATTGTAGCCGAAATTGATCCCCTACTGTAGCTGAAAAAACACCCTATTATTAGTTATTATGTTTGTGATCTGGCCCCAAATTAGCTGAAAATTTTTTATTAGCTGAGAATTTTGTTTCCACCTTTCACTTATATTTGTCATCATGTCTCATGACCGTTGGAGTTGGTCATCACTCTCCCACCCACTCAGAAAGACTCCCACACTCAAGTCACCTGACCATCCTCCTTTTATTATTGACAAGGTTTTTAAATGTGCCTCCAGCACACGTTGTTCACTGTGTTCATTGATTTTCTATGAGTAGTAGTTACATATGTACAATATATATTTTAATCTAATAACACTTCATCATATACAATATTTTTTGTCTTTGCACTGTCCTCTGAGCTTGGCCATATTGCCTTGATATTGTGGACTGACTTGACCCTGGATATTGCCACATAGAACTGCCCATGTGTGAAGACAGGACTCCTGAAATCCAAACCCACATGCTTCACTGACTGCCCTTGTGACTTGTTGATTGACATTGAAAAGCAAAGATGAACAGCAAACTGCAGTTGAGAGTGTGTGAAGGGGAGTTGACCTTCAATGGGCCAAAGTTGCATCCATGGAATGAAAACAGTCTCTCCTGCATTATCTCCAGTGATCAACCGAATCTCCAAAACCCTATTCCTGATCCGAGTCAATGTCTTCCGACTTCTATTGCAGACCCCTCCAGCAATATTGAGATTGCAAAGTATCATCACAGGGATGCCAACCTTGAGTGCCAAGTGTGCCAAAGGTAGACTGGAGCAGTTGATGGAGTTAAGATATTCTTGGGGATATAGAAGTTTGGCATTCTTATCATTTGCAATCGAGTCAGCACTGTGAAAGATGTGCTCCTTCCAAAAAAATTGTGAAGAATGTGATGGTTCAAATCATCAACATCATCGTTCTTGCTCACCAGGATGACCCACTCTGAAAAGTATTGATTTGAATGCTGAGCCTGATCATAGATGCCAGGATAGATGGTGTCAATGAGAGAAGTGATGGTGTTCTGAGGACATTTGAGATGATCAGGAAGATTGATAGTGCCACCTTCATCTGTATGACCATCCTTTCCAACCTCCAACTGCCACTTTGCAAAGTTGTGCTCCTAAAGATCGTCTGTGTTCAAATGCATGTTGATTTTGAGATGAAGGATTTTGATGTGTTGCCAGAGAACAGAGCATTGCAAAGAAGCACCAATGATTTGAGGTCAAGAACCCTTCTCAATGACAGGCAGGATCTGATGAAAGTCACCCCCAAAGACCACAGGCACACCACCAAAGGCTTTGTCACATTGGAGAATGTCTTTCAGAGTGCAGTTGACAGCTTCATGGAGATGACGATGCTGTATGAGTGCCTCGTCCCAAATAATCAAGTCGGTCTGCTGCAGAAGCTGTGCCCATGTTGAACCTCTGGAAATGGTGCAGGTGGATGACTCATTTATGATGATTGGAATCTGAAAGCAGGAATGGGAAGTATGACCACCTTTGAGCAAAAGAGCAGCTATTCCAGATGATGCAGCACAGAAGACGATCTTGCCTTGAGAGTGAAGCCGATGGCAGAGGGTGTTGTAAACATAGGTTTTGCCAGTGCCACCTGGACCATGGAGAAAAAATGTCTGGCCAGTCTTGTTGTTGACAGCATGCATGATCTCATCAAAGACAGCCCTCTGATCATGATTGAAAGTGTCCAGATTGTGTGCAGCCAACTCAGCCTGCTCCACAACATCGTATCTGCATTGCTCTGCGATCAACCAGTTTTGAATGTTGGCATCCCAATTCTGAGTGATCTGAGGCATGTATGGCCAATCCTTCTCGAGAGATTTCCCAGAGACCATGAAAAGCTGATTGATAAGATAAAGGCCATAATCATGGACATTGTCATCGGTGGGGTTGATATGATGTTGGTGTGCTGGAGCTGATATCTCAAGTCATCGCAAATGTGAGGCCAATATATATTTCAGAGGTGGACAGGATCAGAGGGAGCACAGTCATGAAGGATGGTGACAAAAAGATTGTGAAGCTGATGACCGATGATATGGCTCCCTATCGCCCTGCATGCATACTATGGCATTTTTTGTGATTGTGCACACCCCCTAGATGGCTTCTGCACACTTTGCACAGCGCACTTTTGCATGCCTTCGTGTGCTTTTGTGTGCCTTTTGCATGCTTCCATGCACTTTCACACACCTTTGACTGCTTAGGTGCGCCTTTTACATTTCTACTGCACTCTTGGTTCCCCATAGCTGCCTGCTGTTGTGCGCCCTAAATGTGCCCCGTTGCACTTCAAACCGCCTCCATGTGCCCTCCCCCCCACACTCCTTACCTGCCTTTCACATTTGTTGCATGCTCGATGCACCTTTGCATGCTCCTTTTATGCTTTACCTGCAACTCACATTCTCTACTGTGCACTCATCGTGCAATCCCTATCACACACACAACAATCCACCACATTAGTTGCGCTGTGCATCATGGCTTCCATCTTACTGGCACATTTACTTGAGGTGCACCATGATTCCAACACGACCGAACTGTGCATTCTTACATAACTGGGGTGCTTTGCACCTATTTGGCATTGGACTGTGTGCACTTGGGCGCTTTCACGTAATCCTGGCACTTTGGTGGTATTTGGCCTTTCACAGCATCTCCTTATAGTTCTTCCATATTTCCAATTGGCATTGCCTTATCTGGTAACCAGCACAGGTCAATCACATCATTATTACTAAGGCACAGCACACAACACATAACACTGAAGCAGATTAATTGGGAAGAGTGCATGAGACCTAGAGCACACCAAAAATAGTGCACCACACCAGGACAGTTGGGTATTGGGCTAATGGTGCACAAATCTTATTGGCTGAGGCAGCAGCATAGTGCGATCAGGTTTAGATGGGCAAATGGGTGTGCTTGTGGGTAGTGCATGGCACTTTCTATTTTTACACTTTATTTTACTGTTTTTATCACATAAGCCATTTGTACATAGTAGGCGGACAGATAGAAAATCCAGAGGATCTTTCCCCCCCTCATAGTTCATAGTTCAGTCAGCATCGCACATAGTCTGTGCACCAGCATCCAGTCCATGCGCCTTTGTAGTGCACCCTTCATATAGCCACATTTAGGGTTCGGCACGGGTCACACCGCGGGTGACTTTAGATATTACCATACCTGTCACCTGCAATACCACACCTGTTCATGTACCAAACCCATGGGTAAAGGTCAGAATGATGGTGTTTATTGAGGAACCATGGTATCTGCACACCGCGGTGCACCATGCAACTGCACAGTGACACCACAGGTGCAGCCCATGGTGAAGACATACCAAGACTACGTAGTTAATCATATGAGTCCAAATACACGATACAAAAGCTATTCCTCTTCCTCAGCATTGGAGTCACTCAGACGTCGCTTTTAAAGACCCCTCCCAGACTGAATAGTATCCACAACATCAGACGACGAGATCAAGTCTTTCCGGCTCCAATCGCCAAAGCACATCAACACTCAGATAGACTGTCCAGACAACCGATTGCGTGTGAAATGCAACAACTGTCTTCCCTGCGAGAAGACATGCTCAATAGCAGTCGACATAGCTAAAACAATATTGGAATGTTGATAAGCAAAATAAGCAACATTACCAGTGACTCATACCTGGAACACTAAGGTAGTCGAAGGCCATCTTCGACAACTTGGGAAAGACCTGACGATGGTCCCACCACCACGTGATGGGGTCGCGTACTTTTTCGATAGGCTGTGAGAGATAATCATCGAGTTCATGTGGCTCTTTGATGCCATCCATCGGAATGTCGAAGAAGTCGACCACTTCATCATCAGCGACAGATACTATCTGTCAAACTGCTATCAGCATCGTGCAAGAGAACATAGAGGCGACATTCGTACAGAGGGAGCCAGTGCATCATCAGCCTTTGTTATACTTAGAGAACTCCTCCCTAATGATCTCTTCGGCAGTCTCAACCCACTTCTTCTCCCACCCCTGCTGCTGGAAGTACCGGAGCTTGAGCTGGGGGTAGAGAACTAATAGGTCATGTCAGCTAGATAATCATAACAACAGGCAAAGAACCAAGACGCACTCATGGCAATGCGGTAGATGTTCAACAAGTCCATCTTGGCATAATATTTGTCGATAAGCTTTCGGGCAAATGTAAGTGCATGTTTAACAGCGGGGTGGAGCGGCTTAGTTCCTGAGCTGTTGTATAGGACAACATCAATGCGATCCATGGTCAGAATGACATGGGCAATGGTGGCGCAGGAGTCCTGTGAGAAGAATAGTGTAGCTTCCTTGTAAATCTAGAACAGATAAGTTAACGAGCGAAGAGTGAATAAGGGTAGGCATACCTTCAATACCTGAATGAGATCAGAGACGATCTCCCAGTCTTCATCGTCCAACTCATACTTTCGTAGTTTGAGGGCCTTGTTCGCAGTGATGTCATCGATAGCAGGGTGGTACTTGATGGCCATCTTGAGCATGTCGTACACCGAGTTCCAGCAGGTCTTAACATCGCGAGGGATGAGACGGATGGGTAGACGATTGGCAACACACGCTTTACACCATGCAGGGAGTGTGATCGTTGTGGAATGTATGATGGCAAAGGAAAGTTTTCGGACCTGACAAGGATGTAAGTGAGACGACAAAGGTTATGAAATGATGAACAACTGCGTACCTTATCAAGCGTGGTCCGAACTGCAGCTGTACCTTCAAGTAACTCCTGCTGAGCATCCACATCTAGCGCCTCAAATGGATCGTCATCGTCGTCTTCTCCTTCGGCTTCGTCTTGATCATCACCGCTAACCGAGTCGGAGTCGATATCATCCTCCCCATCCTCCTCATTGGCATTGTCGTCGTTGTCCGCTTCACCTGAGAGAACATTGATATCATCGGTGTCAGGAGGTTCGTTGCCATCTGAATTAGCTGAGGTGGTTGGTGTATCAAAAGGTTTCATGAGGGCCTTCGCTGAGAGCTGCATTGTGTGATTGAAGCAGTGTACACAATTGACTTCCTCGAAGGCGTTTGGAAGCTTATCAAGGTGAATGGTTTGTTTGTCATTGGATGTTGCATTATCCCCATTAAACGTGAGAATCTGCATAGCATGAGATACATCATCACAGGGTGAAGGGTGATGATCATGATCAGCATACCTTCTTTTCGAGCCCATGAGCAATCAATATATTATGAAAGGCCTTTGCAAGGGCTTCGCCAGTGTGGGACTGATAAGGCAAGATTACAAAGCGATCCTGGAAAGCAGAGGACTGACAACGCACCTCAGGGACTTCGATAACATCAAGAAGAAATGCTAGAACATGGCCGGCGTCGTGAAGGTGGACAGTCCATGCAACAAATGCCTGGTGATTGGGAGAGGTCCAGGCATCTGTTGCAAAGTGGACTTTACCTGAGTGTTCCTGCAGAGACCCTGAGCTAGTGATGACAATTAGGAGACAAAAACACGCACCCAAAGAATTCGGTCAATGCGTGACCGGCATTTGTCAAACGACAACTCTATGTCCCATGAAACTGTTTTTTGACTCGGTATGGAAGTACCAGGACAGCCAGCCTTCATGAGGAAATTGAATTCGCGATCCTCAACAATTCTAAGCGGGCAATTGCTCTCTGCGCACCAGCAGGCGATATGGGCCCTGCAATGGGTCAAATAATTTAATGACAAGGTGTTAAATGGAGCGTACCTTGTTTCCTCGGTCGTGTGTGCACGATGAGATACCATTACAGGAGCCTGCCCCTGATGAGTGAATTCAGCAAAGATTGATCCATCACGAGTACCTGGGTCTGACCAGTTGTTGAAGGCAGTGTCGACAGCATCACGTCCAAAGCACTTGACAGCATGACTCTTCAGATTTGAAGTGGCAGCACAGTCTTTCAAGTCTTGATATCGGCAAACACCACCGCTTCCTTTGCACCTCTTGGCAGCGCACTGGAAGTAGTGGTACTTATGCCCATTTTCATAACTGACTCGAACCTTGGACTTGAAAAAACCATATGCTGGGGAGCGCCAGGTGGTTTTCAGCCTCTCTGGAAGCTCGTTAGTATGCTGAGGACTCGGAGTTGCCTAGGAAGAGTGCACATACTGAGCTTTTGTTCGTCGGTCTCTGGATTGTCATCAGGTTTGTCAGAATCAATGTCGATGACTGATGGTTGTCAGGATGAATTGCTGTCGACATCTGAATAATATCTATAAGATTGACCATCGATGATTGGGGCCTCGAGACACCAACCTGTACCGTTATGAGTGGGAGATGAAGTGGTCGATGCAGAGGTGGTGCGAAGCTTCTTGAATGGGCGAGCGATGGCTGTCGCACCTTTTTTAATGGCCTTCTGGACAGATTTGGTGACCTTTTTCATGGACTGAGTGGTGCTGGATGTGACTGAGTGAAGCGAGGGGGATGAACGAGAAGGGTCTGGGCGAGTTATGATCAAGGTCCTATTGAGATGAAGACCTGGACTTTATATCAAGAAAAATGTGCTGCTAAGAAAATTTTAAGCCTTCTACACAATACAGTGCTCATAATAAGAACTTGTCATAGATATGGCTTGACAACTGCGGATGTCGCCAGCAAAGACAAGAATTTGCAAAGAAATAACCATGGTGTACTGGCATTCTGTTGCAGAGGGGTGACAGGTAAGGAAGCAAGAGTAATAAAGGAGCAGCCATGTGATAAGTAATGGGAGTGGGTGTTTCATCTTGACATATATATGTAATTAATTAGCTTTATTACACAACTCAGATGGTCTAGATTCATCACCGGAAAGGGAAATACCCACTCAAACCTGTGGGACAGGTCACGGTATGACACAGGTGTGACATGTGCAATACTACACCTGTACCTGTAAACCCCATACCTGTAACACTGTGGGTTTACCCATACCCATGTCTAACCCTAGCCACGTTTGCATATCGTTTGCATCCCCTCATTGTATTGTTGCATTTCGTCCCTGCATTGTGTCCTTCATCCTCATTCGTTGATGTGTTCAGTTGGTACTCAGTGCAGAGTCTCAACAGAAGGGGTGAACACTTAACCTACAACTGCAGGCGTGCTCGGGGTGAAGGGGGGGTTTGCTTAGAGGGCCTCAGATCGTCCTTTGGGGTGCAGAGACTACAGAGAGGCTGGTACAGTGGTTTTCAATGTGCGCACTAGTAGTGTATGCTAAAGGGAAGATATATGCAGTGGCAGGAAAGTGCGCAATGCAAAGGGGCAAAAACATGCAATGTGGAAAAACGTGCAATGGGAGCGCAAAAGTGCGCAACGATGAGGATGATGAAGGTGGGAGGTGTAATGGGACGAAGACAGCACTGGGATGTGCTGAAAGGGAGGCGCACAGGTTAGGGGTGCAAACAGAGTGAAAGTGCAAAGGGCAGAAAAAGGTGCAATGGTGCGCAAAATGCAGCTATGCAGAAAAAGGCGCAAACGGTGCACAAATGTGGCTATATGAAGGGTGCACTGCAAAAGTGCACAAATGAGGATGAAGGACGCAATGCAGGGATGAAACGCAACAATATGATGAGGGGACACAAACGATATGCAAACGCGGCTATATGAGGGGCACACTACAAAGGTGCATGGACTGGACGCTGGTGCACAGACTATGTGTGACGCTGACTGAGCTATGAACTATGAGGGGGGGAAAGATCCTGTGGATTCTCTATCTGTCCACTACTATGTACAAATGGCTTATGTGATAAAACGGTAAAATAAAGTATAAAAATAGAAAATGCCATGCGCTACCCACAAGTGCATCCATTTGCCCATCTAAACCTGACCACACTATGCCGCTGCCTCAACCAATAAGATTTGCGCACACTATAACCCAATACCCAACTGTTCCGGTGCGATGCACTATTTTTGGTGCACTCTATGTCTCATGCACTCTTCCCAATTAATCCGCTTCAGTGTTATGTGTCACATGCTGCGCCTTAGTAATAATGATGTGATCGACCTGTGCCAGTTACCAGATAAGGCGATGCCAATTGGAAATGCAGAAGAACTATAAGGAGATGCTGTGCGAGGCCAAATACTGCCAAAGTGCCGGGATTATGTGAAAGCACCCAAGTGTGCACAGTCCAATGCCAAATAGGTGCAAAGCACCCCAGTTATGCAAGAATGTGCAGTCTGCTCATGTTGGAATCACAGTGCGCCTCAAGTAAATGTGCCAATAAGATGGAAGCTGCAATGCGCAGCACGTTTGAAGTGGTGAATTGTGTGATGGTAAGAATAGTGCAGTGAGTGTGCAGCAAGGAATGTGGGTTGTGAGTAAAGCATAAAAGGAGTGCATAAAGGTGCATCGAGCATGCAATAACTGAAAACAGCAGATAAGGAGTGGGGGGGGGCGTGCAGAGGCAGTTTGAAGCACAACAGGGCGCATCCAGGGCACACAACAGCAGGCAGCTAAGGGGGATCCAAAAGTGCAGTAGAAATGTAAAAGGCGCACAAAAGTGCACCTAAGCAGTCAAAGGCGCATGAAAGCATGCTGCGCAAAGTATGCGGAAGCCATCTAGAAGGTGCGCACAATTGCAAAAAATGTGGTAATATGCATGCAGGGCGATAGGGAGCCATATCATCGTGCACTCTTACAGTGCACCCTTCATATAGCCATGTTTGCACACTGTTTGTGCACTTATTTGCATAGCCACATTTTGCGCACCATTTGCACCTTTTTCTGCCCCTTGCGCTTTCATCCCGTTTGTGTCCCCAACCTGCGCACCACCTTCACAGCACGTCCCAGTGTTGTCTTCATCCCACTACACCTCTTGCCTTCATCATCCTCATCATTGTGCACTTTTGCGCTCCCATTGCGCATTTTTTTTGCACTGCACATTTTTGCCCCTTTGCATTGCACACTTTCCTGCCACTGTGCATATCTCCCCTTTAGTGTACACAATTAGTGCGCACATTGAAAACTGCCATACCAGCCTCTCCATAGTCTCTGTGTCCTGAAAAATGATCTGAGGCCCTCTAAGTGAACTCTTTCCTCACCCTGAGCATGCCTGCAGTAGTAGGTTAAGTGTTCACCCCTTCTGTTGAGACTCTGCACCAAGTACCAACAGAACACATCACTGGTTGCCATGGACTTTGCTTCCTCCAGACACTGCTGCCACTCTTGGTCATCCTCCAAAAGGCCATGGGCGAGGCAGGCCTTCCTGAATGAGGGAGCGACGATGCCCTGAAAAGTGCGAAGGTCTTTGTATGATGTAGCCCCTTTCACAGCAGTGAGAAGCAGCCTGAAGTAAAAGCATTCACCAGCACTGGGTGGAGCATAGAACATCCTTCCAATGGCAAATCCCCTCTGCCTGGGCTTCCACTTGTGAGCCCTTTGATCCCACACAAATTTGAAAGGAAAGTCCTGGTAAAGAATGACCTGTGCAAGCTCTGGATGCTCCTGATTGGCCTTAAAAAAGGCAGTGAGGGTGGTTTCACACTGTGCAGCATGCTGGATGATTTCCTGGATAGACTGTGGACCATTCTGATTCCAAGTGACATACTGCTGGCCAGAAAGATGGACCTGAAGATGGACGACATTGGGAGAAGCACCATGCATAGTGAAGTGGAAGAGGCACCAGATGCTTTTGCATGCAGATATGTAGCGAGCGTCGAGGTACTGCCTGACTTCATCGTTGCAAGTTCCAAACTCCATAGTGATGTGATTGTGGCCTTTGTAGACATATTTGTAGATGTACTTGATGGCCTTGATAGAGCTGATGGACTCGATATTGATGTGGCAATGGTACTTCCAGATGAGATAGGCAGAGTAAGTGACCACCCAACGATTGTCGACCTGCTTTCCCCGAACGTGATATGTGTGTCCAGTGTCCCGACACTTGGTAGAGGCATAGGCATCCTCAGAGATGGTCATCTGATCCCTGAATGGCTTGGGGAAACCTTTGGAGCACTGTCCATTCACCATGCAAGGAGCTGCAGGGTTCTCTGCACCACAGGGTTTATGGACCATGAACTTTTTGATGAGGTCGAGGAGCTCAGGATCATCGTCAGGAAACTCTGAAGACAGAAGGCTGTCTATCTGCTTGGGGTGCGAAGCTTGGATTGCTTATCGAGAAAAATAATGCAGTGCATGTGAGGAAGGCCACGCTTCTGAAACTCGATGGTGAAAAGATAAGCCACAGCCTTTCTGAATATGCCAGCCTCGATATCCTTGATCATCTCCTTCTGCTTTGCATAGAATGCATGAATGACCAAATCCAGGCGATCTGCTGCAGTCTGCCCTGGACGAAGAGCATCCTGTATTTCTGGCCAGGCAGGGTTGGCAGTAATGGTGAGAAAGAGATCGCCTCCATTGCAGTGATGATTGATGGTGAATGCATCCTGAAGAAGCTGCTGCATGTGACATGTGCTTCCTGCAAAGGACGAAGGAAGAATGATTCTTTGACCCAGAGACTCTGTGTCCACATTGATGTTTGCAGCCACAGCATCTGCCAGGCCAACATAGACTTTGCCTCAAATGGTGTCCTGATTCATCAAAATGTACCGCAACTAATCCTGCTCAGCAGTAGCCCATCCATTGCACACAAACTCCTGAAAGAGCTTTCCGGTCAGAAAGATATGCTGGGGCTCAACAGCAGGTGGTCGAAGGTGGAGGCGATAGTAGTAGAATTCAGATTTGGAGACATGTTTGTGAACTCTGGCACCACCTTGGTTGTTGGCATCAACAGCTGCATACTCGATTTGAGGGTGCCATTGGAGCTGGCCAGTAGGAAACAGCAAAATGTAGTGAAGGGCAGGATAGAGGGGATGGACATCACTGATGCACTGAAGGGGAGGGCCATGCCTGTGGTAGAGAATGATGTCGCGTGTGCTCTCTGGCTAATTGCCATTATCTGGAAGAATGACAGCAATCTCATTGTTGGTAGCATTGGGGAGATTGTAGCAGCGATGGTCACAAGATTGATCAAAATGCAAAGCTAACTTGCACTGCTGGTGTGGAGGCAAGTTTCTGGTGAGCTCATGAGCCTGCTTGTACATCTGAACTGCTGGATGGTGATGGTGGAGCATGTCCTGAAGAGTGAGCAAAGTGTGGTGATGGAGGTGAGTGTTCCAGGCGTTGGCCATGCAAAAGTTGACTGCATTGGCTGGATCGTAAATATATAGCTGAGCATAAACAGGAGGTTCACCCTCTGGTGGAAGCAGAGATCCGATCTTGTGGGACAGCTTGCCATGGAGTTTGTAGACATAGGGACCGACACCATCATTCACAGCCTCATTAACTGACTCGTCAATCTTGGGACTGATAGAAGTCATGGCGAGTGCATTATTGTAAGTGCAGATGTGATCACGAAATGATTTTCCAATGTCATCCTGAGCTGTGAGCAATTGTATAAGCTCAGGTGGGACTGGGTGAAGAGGTGGCAAAGCGATCTTTCCACTCAGGCAGCACATGCTGAATCAAGCATGGATATTTGAGGATTTCATAAGACGTTCAGCCATCCAGTGCAAAGCATGGCAATCAGGGCACTCCACATCCATATTTCCCAGATCATGAACAGGCCAATCAGGATTAAATGGCTGGCAGGCAGGAGGCAAAATGGGTGGTGGTAGTGGTGCAGGATCAATCTTGGATGATCAAGTTAGTCACCAAATTGATCAAAACAATATCAGCATGCTTACATGTGGAGGTACATTGGCTACAGGAACAGCAGGAGCAGAAACAGCAAAAACAGCAGAAACAGCAGGAACAGCCAGAGGTGGGGGAGGTAGAGGGAGAGGTAGAGGTGGCTACATCATTATTCAGTCAGACCATTGGACATGATGTAGAATTTAATTCAACATACAGCAGCCAGAGGTGGAAGTGCTGCATGCTGCACAGCAAGCGGCCCAAGCCATTGCAGGAACCATTGGTAGAGGAGCCATTGGTAGAGGTATATTGGCCACAGGAATGGGAGGTGCAGGAACAGGAGGAACAGGAGCCGGAGGGTCAAAAACAGGAGGCAGAAAAGGCTGCATCAGTATTATGTTGTTAATTAACCTGTGTCACATAGAAGAATATGTGATCCAACATACAGCTACAGCAGGAATAACTGGTGGAACTTGATGTCCAGGCCAGGCCATCGGAGGAGCGACAGGAATGAGAGGTGCAGGAACCAAAGGAACAGGAGCTGGAGGGTCAAAAACAGGAGGAGGACCCAAAGGTGGAACTCGCAGCCCAGCCTGGGCGATTGCATGAGTAGCAGGAATGGGAGGTGGAGGTGCAATAGGAATAGCAGGTGCGGGAGCCATAGGAATGGGAGGTGCAGGAATTGGAGGTGCAGGAACAGGAGGGTCAAAAACAGGAGGGGCAGAAAAAAAATATGGGAGAGCTGCATTATGTAAAGGAGCGACCACAGGCAGAGGTGGAGCTGCATGAATTGAGCCTCTTCCCCTCCCTCTTCATCTTCCTCTGCCTCTGCCTCTCACCACCTGTGGAAGGGGAGAAAGTGCTGCCAACTGTTGTGCCAAATGAGGAGGAAGGTGGTTGTATTGAGGAGGTGGAGGTGGAGGGGTAAGAAAAGGATTGGTGTCATTCCCATTCAGCAAACCACCATGGGGAGGTGGCACTGGCAGCAAAGGCTGGGCAATGTTCATTGTGCGAGCATGGTGTGGAGTCCGGTGATGAATAGGGCTATTCAAGGTCTGTTGGTCCCGTTCAGTTTGCTACACAGCCATCTGGATCTGTCGAGGAGTGCTGGGTGGAGTTGGGTCCATGGGAATTGGGGAGCTCTCTTACAGCAGTGGAGGATGTGACAATCTTGCAGGAGGCTGTGAAATTGGTGCAAACAGTGGCAGTTGATAGTGGAGTGACTTCCAAAAATGGAAGGGGGGGCAACTGCAAACCTGCCAGCCCAATCTCCCTGCACACTGTGCCCTGAGAGAGGTCCAAAAAACAACTGGCAGACACTCTTTTTGTTGAAAAAAGAGAAGCCAGGGAGGTAGGACTTCACAGAGCTTCACCTTGGTCTACAGATACCCCAAGAATGCAAAAACAATCCCACTGGAAAAGAGCCCAGAGCCAGAAAGAGAGCAGAAAAGGTAGAAGTGGCCAAAAATCAACCAAAAATTTGGTTCCTACACCCAATAAGCCGAAAATTAGCTGAAAATATTGTTCCTACACTCAGTTATTAGATTTGTCATGATAGGAACACCTTTTTATATTTGTCATCAGGCCAAACATCAGCTGAAAATTTATGTTATGATGGGAACAGTTATTGCATTTGTGATCAGGCCCAAAATTTAGCTGAAATTTTTTTGTTATGATGGAAACAGTTATTACAAATGTGATTGGGCCAAAAAATAGCTGAAATTTTTTTTTGGCTAATTTTTGTCACCCAGTTATTAGCCGAGAATTTACTTCCCACACCTTGTAATATTTGTCATCATTTCTCACATCTCTCTAGAGTCTCATGGCGTGATGCTGTTCTCACCCCTTCGGAGTTTGTCAGCTTTCCCATGCCACATTCACATGACTGATCTCGCTTTATTATGGACAAGGTTGGGAATGTGCCTCCGGCATGCATTAACATGTTTAATATGTATGGCCTTCATTTCTATGTTAGTGTAATAGTACTTCATTATATATCACGACTTCATTTTTCTGTGTTAGTCTGATAGTACTTCATTATTTTGGTTTTTGCACTTCCACTGTCACGTGTTAACATGTTTAATAAGTATGGACTTCATTTCTATATACATAGTACTTCATTTCTATGTTACTCTAATAGTACTTCATTGTATGGCCTTCAATTCTATGTTAGTCTAATAGTACTTCATTATATACAATATTTTTGGTTTTTGCACTTCCACTGTCACGACTTCATTTTTCTATGTTAGTCTGATAGTACTTCATTATTTTGGTTTTTGCACTTCCACTGTCACTTGGCCATATTGCCTTGATGTTGTGCACAGACCTTACTCATGATATCGCCACATAAAACTGCCCATGAGTGAAGACAGGACTCCTGAAATCTAATCCCACATGCTGCATTGACTGTCCCTGAGTTTTGTTGATCGACATTGAAAAGCATAGTTGAACAGCAAATTGGAGTCGAGACAGTGTGAAAGGGAGTTGTCCTTCGATTGGCTGCAGTCGCATCCATGGAATAAACACCTTCTCTCCAGCATGATCTCCAGTAATCAACTGAACCTCCAACACTCTGTTCCGAATCCAAGTCAAAATCCCTTGAGAACCATTGCAGACCCCTCCAGCAATATTGAGATTGCAAAGTATCATCACAGGGACACCAACCTTGAGTGCCAAGTGTGCCAAAGGTAGACTGGAGCAGTTGATTGAGTTGAGTATTCAGGTGGATACAGAAGTTCATTGTTTGCAATAGAGTCTGCACTATGAAACATTTGCTCCTCTCCAGGGAACCTCTGAAAAATGTAATGGTTCAAATCATCCACATCATCATTTTTGCTTTTCAGGACAATTTGCTCTGAGAAGTATTGATCGGGATGCTGAGCATGATTATAGATGCCAGGATAGATGGTGTCGATGAGGGAAGCCAGAGTGTTTTCTGGACACTTGAAATGGTTGGGAAGTTCGATGTTGCCACCCTCATCTGTATGATCACCCTTTTCAACCTCCAGCTGCCACTTTGCAAACTGTCGCTCTTCGAGATCATCCATGTTCAATCGCATGTTGATTTTAAGATGAAGAACTTTAATATGTTGCCAAAGAACAGAGCGCTGCAAGGAAGCACCAACAATCTGAGGCCGTGAACCCCTCTCGATAACAGGCAGGATCTGATGAAAGTCGCCCCAAAAAACGATAGGAATGCCACCAAAGGGTTGATCAGATTGGAGAATGTCTTTAAGAGTGCGATTGACAGCTTCATGGAGATGACGATGCTGCATGAGTGCCTCATCCCAAATGATCAAGTCAGTCTCCTGCAACAGCTTTGCCCTAATTGAACCTCTGGAGATAGAGCAGGTGGATGACTCATTGATGATGAGAGGGATCTGGAGACATGAATGAGAAGTGGAGCCACCTTTGAGCAGGAGTGCAGCAATGCCAGATGATGCTATACAGAGGACGATTTTACCCTGAGAACGAAGCTGATGGGCCAGAGTGTTGTATACAAAGGTTTTGCCTGTGCCACCAGGACCATGGAGGAAAAAGGTCTCACCAGTCTTGTTGTTGACAGCATGCATGATCTCCTCAAAGACAGCTCTCTGGTCTGGATTGAAAGTGTCCAAGTTCTGTGCAGCCAACTCAGCCTGCTCCACAACATCATATCTGTGCTGCTCTGCAATCAACCAGTTTTCAAGGTTGGCTTCCCAATTCTGAGTGATCTGAGGCATGTATGGCCAATCCTTGCGGAGAGATTTGTCAGAGGATAAGAGAAGCTGGTTGATCAAGTAGAGGCTGTAATCCTGCACATCATCATCGGTAGGGTTGAGATGGATATTGTTGTGCTGGAGCTGATACCGCAGGTCATCGCAAATGTGGGGCCAGTATGTGTTCCAAAGCTGGACAGGATCAGAGGGTGCACAATCATGAAGAATAGTGACAAAGAGTTGCCAGAGCTGACGACCTGTTGCCATGGACTTTGCTTCCTCCAAACACTGCACCCACTCTTAGTCATCCTCCAAAAGGCCACATGCCAGACATGCTTCTCTGAATGAGGGAGAGACATTTCCCTGAAAAGTGCCCAGATGTTCATATGATGTTGCACCCTTGACAGCTGTCAGAAGAAGTCTGAGGTAGAAGTGTTCACCTGCAGTAGGCTGAGTGTAGTACATCCTCCCAATAGTGAACCTTCTCTGTCTGGGCTTCCACTTGTGGACTTTCTGATCCCACACGAATTTGGAGGGAAAGTTTTGATAGAGAAGATCCTGTGCAAGCTCTGGATACTGCTGTTTGGCTTTGAAATAGCCAGTGAGAGTGGTGACATGCTGTGCAGCATGCTGGATGATTTCTTGGATAGGTGGACCATTCTGATTCCAAGTGACATACTGCTGGCCAGGGAGGTGGATCTGAAGTCAGACAACATTGGGAGAAGCAGAGTGCATAGGTAAATGAAAGAGGCGCCAAATTCTCTCATAGGCAGAAATATAGTGAGCATCCAGATACTGTTTGACCTCATCATTGCAAGTCCCAAACTGCATGGTGATGTGATCATGGCCTTTGTACACATATTTGTAGATGTATTTGACAGCTTTGATAGAGGCAATAGACTCAATGTTGATGTGGCAGCAGTACTTCCAGAGGAGATAGGGTGAATAAGTGATGACCCAGTGATTGTCGACCTGCTTTCCCCGAACCTGATATGTCTGTCCAGTGTTATGACACCTGGTGAAGGCATAGGCATCCTCAGAGATGGTTGTCTGATCCCTGAATGGCTTGGGAAAACCTTTGGAGCACTGTCCATTCATCATGCAAGGAGCTGCAGGGTTCTCTGCACCACAGGGGTTATGGACCATGAACTTCTTGACCAACTCGAGCAGCTCAGGATTGTCATCAGGAAACTCTGAGCACATGAGGCTGTCTATCTGCTCAGGAGTGCAAAGCTTGGACTCCCCATCAAGAAAGATAATGCAGTGCAGGTGAGGCAGGCCATGCTTCTGAAACTCGATCACAAACACATAAGAGAGTGGCTTGCCAAAGATCCCAGCCTCGATGTCTTTGATCATCTCCTTCTGCTTTGCATGGAATGCATGAACGACCAAATCAGGGTGATCAGCAGCAGTCTGTCCAGGCTTGAGCTCATCCTGAATCTCTGGCCAAGCCGGGTTTGCAGTCATGGTCAGAAAGAGATCACCACCCTTGACGTAGTGATTGATAGCCAAGGCATCCTGAAGAAGCTGCTGCATATGATGTGTGCTCCCTGCGAATGAAGAAGGCAGGATGATTCCTTGACTGAAAGACTCTGTGTCTGCATCCACATTTGCAGCCACAGCATCAGCCAAGCCCATATAGACTTCACCACAAATAGTGTCCTGATTCATCATGATAAAGTGCAACCGATCCTGCTCTGAAGTTGCCCACTGGTCACAAACAAACTCCTGAAAGAGCTTTCCACTCAAGAATATATGCTGAGGCTCGATAGCAGGTGGTCGAGGGTGGAGACAATAGCAGTAGAAATCTGATTTTGACACATGCTTGCGAACCCTTGCACCGCCTTCATTAGCAGCTGCATACTCAATTTGAGGATGCCATTGGAGCTGGCCAGTAGGAAACAGGAGGACATAGTGAAGAGCAGGATAGAGGGGATGGACATCAGTGATGCACTGAAGGGGAGGGCCATGCCTGCAGTAGAGAATGATATCACGTGTGCTCTCTGGCTGATTGCCATCACCTGGAAGAATGACTGCAATCTCATTGTTGGTGGCATCAGGAAGATTGTAGCGGCGACGGTCACAGGATTGATCAAAGCACAAAGCTATCTTGCACTGCTGGTGTGGAGGCAAGTTCCTGGTGAGCTCATGAGCCTGCTTGTACATCTGAACTGCTGGATGGAGACAGTGGAGCATGTCCTGAAGGGTGAGCAAAGTGTGGTGATGGAGGTGAGTGTTCCAGGCATTGGCCATGCAAAAGTTGGCTGCATCAGCTGGATCACAAATGTAAAGCTGAGCATACACTGGAGATTCACCCTCTGGTGGAAGAAGAGAGCCAATCCTGTGGGACAGCTCACCATGCAGTTTGAAGATGTAGGGACCAATACCATTGTTCACAGCCTCTTCACCTTCATTAACAGACTCATCGATTTTGTGCCCAATGGAAGTCATGGCAAGAGCATTGTTGTATGTGTGGATATAATCACAAAACGACCTGCCAATGTAATCCTGAGCAGTGAGCAACTGGAGAAGCTCAGGTGGGACTGGGTGGAGAGGAGGCAAAATGCTGGGATTTATATTGGAGGATGTAGTAAGATGCTCGGCCATCCAGTGCAATGCATGACAATTGGGACACTGAATATCCATTCTTCCCAGATAATGAACAGGCCAGTCAGGACTAAAAGGATGGTGTGCAGGAGGGAGGGGCCCAAGTGGAACAGGTGCAGGATCAATATGTTGAGCCACCTGGGATAATCGAGTCAGTCACAAAATAAAGACATGACCAAAAAGGACATAAGCATACATGTGGAGGAATATTAACAACAGGGATAACAGGAGCAGGAATGGGAGGAACAGGTGCGGGCAGATCAAAAACAGGGATAGCAGGTGCAGGAACAGGAGGAACAGATGCAGGGGGATCAAAAACAGGGACAACAGGAGCAGGAATGGGAGGAACAGGTGCAGGGGAATCAAAAACAGGGATAGCAGGTACAGGAACAGGAGGAACAGGTGCAGGGGAATCAAAAACAGAAATAGCAGGTGCAGGAACAGGAGGAACAGGTGCAGGGAGATCAAAAACAGGAGGAGCAGGAGCAGGATGCTACATCATCGTTAATATACTCAAAAGAACATATGTAAGCCTACATGGAGAGGGATATTGGCAAGAGGGACGATAGGAGCAGGAACAGCAGGAACAGCAGGAGGAGGATCAAAAACAGGAGGAGGAAGAGAAGGAGGAGGCTAGATCATGATATTGTCAGATAACATACATTATGTGAAAGATAAACCAACATACAGCAGGAAATAGAGCAGGCAGTGCAGCATGCTGAAAAGCAAGTTTGGTCCAGGCCATTGCAGGAGCTGCCACAGGAATGGGAGGTGCAGGAATTGGAGGGGCAGGAACAGGAGGGTCAAAAACAGGAGGGGCAGGAGGGGCATTAAAATAATATGGGAAAGCTGCATTGTGTAAAGGAGCAACAACAGGCTGAGGTGAAGCAGCATGACTTGAGCCTCTTCCCCTTCCTCTTCCCCTCCCTCTGCCCCTGCCTCTTGCAATCTGTGGAAGGGGAGGAAGTGCTGCTAGCTGCTGTGCCAAATGAGGAGGAAGGTGATTGCATTGAGGAGGTGGAGGTGGAGGGGTGAGAAAAGGATCAGTGTCATTCCCAATCAGCAAAACACCATAGGGTGGTGGCACTGGCAGCAAAGGCTGGGCAATGCCCATCATGCAAGCATGGTGTGGAGTCCGGTGGCGAGTAGGGCTATCCAAGGTCCATTGGTCCCATTCATTTTGCTGTGCAGCCATCCGGGCACGTCGAGGAGTGTTGGGCAGAGTTGGGTCCATGGGAATTGGGGAGCTCTCTTACAGCAATGGAGGATGTGAGATCCTTGCAGGAGGCTGTGAAATTGGTGCAAACAGTGGCAGTTGATAGTGGAGCGACTTCCAAAAATGGAAGGGGAGGCAACTGCAAATCTGCCAGCCCAATCTCTCTGCACACTGTGCCCTGAGAGAGGTCCAAAAAAAAACTGGCAGACACTCTTTTTGTTGAAAAAAGAGAAGCCAGGGAGGTAGGACTTCACAGAGCTTCACCTTGGTCTACAGATACCCCAAGAATGCAAAAATAACCCCACTGGAAAAGAGCCCAGAGCCAGAAAGAGAGCAGAAAAGGTAGAAGTGGCCAAAAATCAGCCAAAAATTTGGTTTCTACACTTGGTAATCATATTTGTCATCAGGCCAAAAATCAGCCAAAAATATTGATCCTACACAAAGTTATTATATTTGTCATCATGGCAACACCCAGTAATCAAAATATATTTGTCATCAGGCCCCCACCAAAAAAATTAGCTGAAAATTTTGATCCCACAATGTAGCCGAAAAGTTTAAATTTATCATCATGGCAACACCCAGTAATTAAATTATATTTGTCATCAGGCCCCCACCAAAAAAATTAGCTGAAAATTTTGATCCCACAATGTAGCCGAAAAGTTTAAATTTATCATCATGGCAACACCCAGTAATTAAATTATATTTGTCATCAGGCCCAATAAAAAAAAAATTACCCGAAATTTTGGAGTAGCCGAAAATGTTGTTCCTGCATTATATTATTGTAGCCGAAATTGATGTCATTAGTTATTATATTTGTGATCTGGCCCCAAATTAGCCAAAAATTTTTGTTATCATTTGTTCTCACCTTTCACTTATATTTGTCATCATGTCTCATGACCCTCAGAGTTGGTCATCACTCTCCCACCCACTCAGAGCAACTCCCACAGCCTCTTCACCTCCCACGGCCTCATCACTTCCCATGCCCTAGTCACCTGCCACACCCTAGTCACCTGACCATCCTCCTTTTATTATTGACAAGGTTTTTAAATGTGCCTCCAGCACACATTGTTCACTGTGTTCATTGATTTTCTATGAGTAGTAATTACATATGTACAATATGTATTTTAATCTAATAACACTTCATCATATACAATATTTTTTGTCTTTGCACTATCCTCTGAGCTTGGCCATATTGCCTTGATATTGTGGACAGACTTGACCCTGGATATTGCCATATAGAACTGCCCATGTGTAAAGACAGGACTCCTGAAATCCAAACCCACATGCTTCACTGACTGCCCTTGTGACTTGTTGATCGACATTGAAAAGCAAAGACAAACAGCAAACTGCAGTCGAGAGAGTGTGAAGGGGAGTTGACCTTCAATGGGCCGAAGTCGCATCCGTGGAATGAAAACAGTCTCTCCTGCATTATCTCCAGTGATCAACCAAATCTCCAAAACCCTATTCCTGATCCGAGTCAATATCCCCCGACTTCCATTGCAGACCCCTCCAGCAATGTTGAGATTGCGAAGTATCATGACAGGGACGCCGACCTTGAGTGCCAAATGCGCCAAAGGTAGACCTGAGCAGTTGATGGAGTTAAGATATTCTTGGGGATATAGAAGTTCGGCATTCTCATCATTTGCAATTGAGTCAGCACTGTGAAAGACATGCTCCTGCCCAGGAAAATTGTAAAGAATGTGATGGTTCAAATCGTCGACATCATCATTCTTGCTCACCAGGATGACCCGCTCTGAAAAGTATTGATCTGAATGCTGAGCCTGATCATAGATGCCAGGATAGATGGTGTGGATGAGAGAAGTGATGGTGTTCTGAGGACATTTGAGATGATCAGGAAGATTGATAGTGCCACCTTCATCTGTATGACCACCCTTTCCAACCTCCAACTGCCACTTTGCAAAGTTGTGCTCCTGAAGATCGTCTGTGTTCAAACACATGTTGATTTTGAGATGAAGAATTTTGATGTGTTGCCAGAGAACAGAGCGTTGCAAAGAAGCACCAACAATTTGAGGTTGAGAACCCTTCTCAATGACAGGCAGGATCTGATGAAAGTCACCCCCAAAGACCACAGGCACACCCCCAAAGGGTTTGTCACATTGGAGAATGTCTTTCAGAGTGCAGTTGACAGCTTCATGGAGATGATGATGCTGCATGAGTGCCTCGTTCCAAATGATCAAGTCGGTCTGCTGCAGGAGCTGTGCCCGTGTTAAACCTCTGGAAATGGTGCAGGTGGATGACTCATTTATGATGATTGGGATCTGAAAGCAGGAATGGGAAGTACGACCGCCTTTGAGCAAAAGAGCAGCTATTTCAGACGATGCAGCACAGAGGATGATCTTGCCTTGAGAGCGAAGCTGATGGCAGAGGGTGTTGTAAACATAGGTTTTGCCAGTGCCACCTGGACCATGGAGGAAAAAGGTCTGGCCAGTCTTGTTGTTGACTGCATGCATGATCTCATCAAAGACAGCCCTCTGATCGTGATTGAAAGTGTCCAGATTGTGTGCAGCCAACTCGGCCTGCTCCACAACATCATATCTGCGCTGCTCTGCGATCAACTGGTTCTGAATGTTGGCATCCCAATTCTGAGTGATCTGAGGCATGTATGGCCAATCCTTCTTGAGAGGTTTCCCAGAGACCATGAGAAGCTGATTGATAAGATAAAGGCCATAATCATGGACATCGACATCGGTGGGGTTGATATGAATGTTGGTGTGCTGGAGCTGATATCTCAAGTCATTGCAAATGTGAGGCCAATATGTATTCCAGAGGTGGACAGGATCAGAGGGAGCACAGTCACGAAGGATGGTGACAAAAAGATTGCGAAGCTGATGACTGGTTGCCATGGACTTTGCTTCCTCCAGACACTCCTGTTACTCTTGGTCATCCTCCAAATGGCCACGGGCGAGGCAGGCCTCTCTGAATGAGGAAGCGATGATGCCCTGAAAAGTGCGAAGGTCTTCGTATGATGTAGCCCCTTTTACAGCAGTGAGAAGCAGCCTGAGGTAAAAGCGTTCACCGGCACTGGGTGGAGCATAGAACATTCTTCCAATGGCGAATCCCCTCTGCCTGGGCTTCCACTTGTGAGCCCTTTGATCCCACACAAATTTGGAAGGAAAGTCCTGGTAAAGAACGATCTGTGCAAGCTCTGGATGCTCCTGATTGGCCTTGAAGAAGGCAGTGAGGGTGGTGTCACGCTATGCAGCATGCTGGATGATTTCCTGGATAGACTGTGGACCGTTCTAATTCCAAGTGACATACTGCTGGCCAGGAAGGTGGACCTGAAGACGGATGACATTGGGAGAAGCACCATGCATGGTGAAGTGGAAGAGGCGCCAGATGCTTTCGCATGCAGATATGTAGCGAGTGTCGAGGTACTGCCTGACTTCATCGTTGCAAGTTCCAAACTCCATGGTGATGCGATCGTGGCCTTTGTAAACATATTTGTAGATGTACTTGATGGCCTTGATAGAGCTGATGGACTCGATATTGATGTGGCAACAGTACTTCCAGATGAGATAGGCAGAGTAAGTGACCACCCAACGATTGTCGACCTGCTTTCCCCGAACGTGATATGTGTGTCCAGTGTCCCGATGCTTGGTAGAGGCATAGGCATCCTCAGAGATGGTCGTCTGATCCCTGAATGGCTTGGGGAAACCTTTGGAGCACTGTCCATTCATTATGCAAGGAGCTGCAGGGTTCTATGCACCACAGGGTTTATGGACCATGAACTTTTTGATGAGGTAGAGGAGCTCAGGATCATCGTCAGGAAACTCTGAAGACAGAAGGCTGTCTATCTGCTTGGGGGTGCAAAGCTTGGATTGCTCATCAAGAAAGATAATGCAGTGCATGTGAGGAAGGCCACGCTTCTGAAACTCGATGGTGAAAAGATAAGCTTGCTGTGCAGCCCAAGCCATTGCAGGAACCATTGGTGGAGGAGCCATTGGTAGAGGTATATTGGCCACAGGAATGGGAGGTGCAGGAACAGGAGGAATAGGAGCCGGAGGGTCAAAAACAGGAGGCAGAAAAGGCTGCATCAGTATTATGTTGTTAATTAACCTGTGTCACATAGAAGAATATGTAATCCAACATACAGCTACAGCAGGAATAACTGGTGGAACGTGATGTCCAGGCCAGGCCATCAGAGGAGCGACAGGAATGGGAGGTGCAGGAACCAAAGGAACAGGAGCTGGAGGGACAAAAACAGGAAAAGGACCCAAAGGTGGAACTCGCAGCCCAGCCTGGGCAATTGCATGAGTAGCAGGAATGGGAGGTGGAGGTGCAACAGGAATAGCAGGTGCGGAAGCCATAGGAATGGGAGGTGCAGGAATTGGAGGTGCAGGAACAGGAGGGTCAAAAACAGGAGGGGCAGGAGGGGCATTAAAATAATATGGGAAAGCTGCATTGTGTAAAGGAGCAACCACAGGCAGAGGTGGAGCTGCATGAATTGAGCCTCTTCCCCTCCCTCTTCATCTCCCTCTTCCTCTGCCTCTCACCACCTGTGGAAGGGGAGGAAGTGCTGCCAGCTGTTGTGCCAAATGAGGAGGAAGGTGGTTGTATTGAGGAGGTGGAGGTGGAGGGGTGAGAAAAGGATCAGTGTCATTTCCATTCAGCAAACCACCATGGGGAGGTGGCACTGGCAGCAAAGGCTGGGCAATGTTTATTGTGCGAGCATGGTGTGGAGTCTGGTGGTGAGTAGGGCTATCCAAGGTCCATTGGTCCCGTTCAGTTTGCTGCACGGCCGTCCGGATCCATTGAGGAGTGCTGGGTGGAGTTGGGTCCATGGGAATCGGGGAGCTCTCTTACAGCAGCAGAGGAGGTGAGATTCTTGTAGGAGGCTGTGAAATCAGTGCAAACAGTGGCAGTTGATAGTGGAGCAACTTCCAAAAATGGAAGGGGAGGCAACTGCAAACCCGCCAGCCCAATCTCCCTGCACACTGTGCCCTGAGAGAGGTCCAAAAAACAACTGGCAGACACTCTTTTTGTTGAAAAAAGAGAAGCCAGGGAGGTAGGACTTCACAGAGCTTCACCTTGGTCTACAGATACCCCAAGAATGCAAAAACAACCCCACTGGAAAAGAGCCCAGAGCCAGAAAGAGAGCAGAAAAGCTAGAAGTGGCCAAAAATCAGCTGAAAATTGGGTTCCTACACCCAGTAAGCCGAAAATTAGCTGAAAATATTGTTCCTACACTCAGTTATTAGATTTGTCATGATAGGAACACCTTTTTATATTTGTCATCAGGCCAAACATCAGCTGAAAATTTATGTTATGATGGGAACAGTTATTGCATTTGTGATCGGGCCCAAAATTTAGCTGAAATTTTTTTGTTATGATGGAAACAGTTATTACAAATGTGATCGGGCCAAAAAATAGCCAAAATTTTTTTTTCGGCCAATTTTTGTCACCCAGTTATTAGCCGAGAATTTACTTCCCACACCTTGTTATATTTGTCATCATTTCTCACCTCTCTCTAGAGTCTCATGGCATGATGCCATTCCCACCCCTTCGGAGTTTGTCATCATTCCCATGCCACATTCACGTGACTGATCTCGCTTTATTATGGACAAGGTTTTTAAATGTGCCTTCAGCACAGTAGTTCACTGTGTTCATTATGAACACCTCACTGCATTTTATTCATGGATGCACAACTTTTTATTTGACTTTTAGATGGTACACAACTCTTCAGTTGACTTGAAACCGTTGGCCCCAAGTCAATGTGGGGGGGTTGTGGTGTTTATCCCCTTCCCCATCCCCATCCCCATTTCCACCTACCCCATCTCCATCTCCATCCCCTTCCCCTTCCCCTTCCCCATGCCCATGCCCATCTACTCCATCCCCAACATGCCCACCTACCCCATCCCCATCACATGCCCACCTACCCCATCCCCATCCCCAACATGCCCACCTACCCCATCCCCATCCCATGCCCACCTACCCCATCCCCATCCCATGCCCACCTACCCCATCCCCATCCCATGCCCACCTACCCCATCCCCATCCCATGCCCACCTACCCCATCCCCATCCCATGCCCACCTACCCCATCCCCATCCCATGCCCACCTACCCCATCCCCTCTCCCATCTCCCCCATCCCCCTCTCCCCCATCCCCTTCCTCTTCTCCCCTCTCCCCCATCCCCTTCCTCTCCTCCCCTCTCCCCCCCTTCTCTACCCCCTCACCCCCTCCCCTACCCCCTCACCCCCTCCCCTACCCCCTCACCCCCTCCCCTACCCCCTCACCCCCTCATGCACCCTCCCCCTCCTCCCTCCTCCCTCCATTCTCCCCCTCTCCTCTCTCTCATCTCTTTCCCCCTTCTTCCTCACCCCCTCTCTCACACCCCCCCTCTTCCCTTCTCCCACTCTCTTATCCTCACCCACTCTCCACTTTCCCTCTCATTTCCCATTCCCCTCTTCACTTTCTCCCCCTCTCTCTCCCTCTCTCCCTCACCCCCTCACCCCCTCCCACTCTCACTACTTCACCCCCTCCCCCCTCTCCATCCATCCTCCTCCTCCCCTCTCCCTCCTCCCCTACCCCCTCACCCCCTCACTACTTCACCCCCTCACCCCCTCACCCCTGCTCTCCTTCCTCTCCTCTCTTTAAATTTTGTAAAAAATCTCCAACTTCACTTTGTCAATATTAAAGTAATATTTATTGACTTTACATTATAACAAACTCAATTTGTAACTTGTTAGTAAGTCTGCATAATGACTTTGTATTAAACTCATTTTTATTGACTTGACTTCATAATGGTAACTTTGAAGATATATATATATTTTACTGACTCATTTTCAAACTTGACTCATTTCTAGACTAATTTTCGTAGACTTTACTTCATAATGGATGTGTACTTTCTGAACTCATGATGAAAAAAGAGGATTGTATAGTCAAGTATAATATTGATTTTTGGGAACTCACTTCCTGGGTCGACTGGAATGAAGCCACTCTTCACAACTGGTACTTCCATGGTCTTCTGCTCCACCTCCAGATAGAAGTATTTCAGGGTGGGAAGCCTGACACTCTAGCAGGATTGTGCCTTAAGGCCCAAGACACTGATAACATATACTGGATGCAAGAAGAAGAAAATCACCTTGATGCTAAGGCTCCTGGAAATTCCAGAAGTTCTGGTAAGAAGGACTCTAAAGGTTCTCCAAACTCCAACTCCAATTCCAATTCCAATTCCAATAATCAATCCAAACCTCAAACCTCATCTAACACTAATCACACTAATCAACCCTCAACTGGCAACTCCTCCAGGTCCAAGAGCAACAAGCTGAAAAACTCCATTTCTGACAAGTTGGGGAAGGACCGTAAACTAACTGGGAAAGAATGTGAATGCCAGATAAAGGAAGGCCTTTGCCTTTATTGTAATGAAGAAGGACACCCAGCTGGGAACTGTGGTAGGTCCAAAGACATGAAAGCCCATGCTGCTGCAGTCACTGAATCCAAGCTGGATTCTGCAGACTCAAAAAAATAGTCTGCAACCCTCAGAAATATGCCAATGGGGCTGAGGGTTGCATTGACCTTTCCCAGCTGGCTCTGATTCCCTTACCAGCCTCTTATCTATCTCTGACAACTCCATACAAACCCAAACCCTTATCAATTCTGGCTCATCCCACTGTTTCTCAACTCCTCCTTCATACTGGAAAATTAGTTTAGTACAGAAATCATTCTGCTGATTGGACTCCAACTATTTGATGGAACTTGCAACTCCACCACTACCCAAGCTGCAAAACTCCTGGTCACTTTTTCATCTGGTGAAGTGTTCAATCCAATATTTTATGTAGCTCCACTAGACTCTTCCTGCTCTGCAGTCCTTGATCATAGCTGGCTGAAGCAATACAATCTATTGATTGACTGGTCTTCTGGCCAGATAACTTTCTGCTGTGCAGTACACAGAGGTCCAGCACCCCTGATGTCTTCTGACTCTCTGACTACCAAGTCACCTCTGAACCATCCTGCAAAAACCTGCTTATCTCCCAAAATCTCTTTCATCAATGCTGCTGCTTACATGTGTGCAAGCAAACCTCCTGGAGCTATTGCTTTTCAGATGATATTTTCCCCAGAAGGTGTAAGAGGAAGGGAAGGCATCCCAGGCATCTAGGCAAATTTCTGCATTCATCCCATCTTTTTTATATTTTATTTCACCCTTTTCTATGATTTCTATGATTTTATTCCTATTTTACGATTATTTTTTGGTTTTTCCCTTGTACATGTTGACAGTTCTATTCTTAGAGGTGAGACATTTTCTGGATGTTTATCCATCAAGGTGACATCATTTATACTGGGCATCGACAGATGGGTCCATAAAGTTTTCTCTTCAGATTCCCCTCTGTTAGGTGTGCCTGAAGTGTCTGTATTATGTAGTATAATATTAACTTTGGATTCCCCTCTGTTAGCTCATTATTAAGTAAGGCTTGAGGTTGCCCTTACCATAGAAAACTCTCTCCCTAGGCTCAGAATTGAAGTGCACTGTGGATATAATGCCTCCTGCACATGCAGGACATTGCCCAGGATGCAATTGACACCCCCACCTTAAGTGTGCACTTATCTCTGCTCAACGTGCTGCCATGCACCATGGATGCCCAAAAACATGTTGAAGCACTCGCAGAAAATTGTGCACACAAATTGAATTGCTCAAATCATGTATCGAAAGCTTTGTTAATACCCTACAGCTTAGTCTCTCACCTAATATTCCATTTATTCCAACTCCAACTGCTCCCAGCATCAATGCTCTATCTAATACCACTGGCACACAAATTAAACCATTCCCCTCCTGCTGACTTTAATGGTGCATGCTCTCATGGACATTCTTTCCTCAACTCCTGTGAGTTATACATCAGTCTTCATCCTAATCAGTTCCTAGATGACAATACAAAAATTTATTGGGCCTTCACATATATAAAGTCTGAGTGCACCTACCTCCATGTCAACCACATTTTGCACGGAGCCCAGAAACTCAGGTCCCTCCCTTTCTCCTCTTGGGGTAACTGTAGGGAGAAGTTTGTATGAGATTTCTGCCTTCTCCATAAATGCCAACAAGCTGCAATGCACCTCGAGTCATCCTTGTACTACCAAGCACACCGATTTGTGGATGACTATATTAACAAGTTTAGGGATTTAGTGGACATGGTGGGATATGGGAGTGGGTTACCAGTGGCGATTAAATTTCATCGTGGTCTCAATCAAGAGGTTTAGGATCAGATTGCACAGATATTAAGGGGCAGCCAGCTAATGACAATATTGACACTTGGTATGAAGCTGCTTCTCTCTGTGATAAGAACTAACTCATAAATGCAGCTTTTAACCCTACACTCTATGGCACTACTACCACACATGCCCCCAATCCCTCCAACTGTCCACCTCTGCTGCCCACCAGTAACTGCTTCGATGCCCTGCTGGTCGACCCACTAGAGGAAGAACTTCACTTCACAACCAATCTACCCCTTGAATCCCTCAGCTCAATGTAAGTCACACCTGTTCCACTTGCACCTGTTTCTCCTCTTCCCAGATTGAAATCTTGGGAGTGCAAGCTACCATGCAAGTACATTGTGGCATCCACCCCCTCCCAGTGATTACTAGAATTGAAGATTGAGCTGCAGACCACAGATACAGGGCAAGTACTCAGTGTCTCTGCTCTCCTGGACTCGGGTGCCATGGGCCTTTTCATTGATTTGCACCTGGTTCAACAAAAACAAGGCAATACCTGCTCACTATCTTAATACATACCTGTCTACAATGTGGACAGTTCCCCAAATGAAGCTGGGGTGATTTGGGAGGTTGTTGACCTAGTCCTCTGGTACAAGGACCATAGTGAACAGGCTCTCTTCACTGTGATCCAACTGGGGAAGCAGGAGGCAATTTTGGGCTACCAATGGCTTTGTGACCATAATCCTGAGGTCGACTGGATGACAGGTGAAGTCAAGATGAGTCATTGTCCCTCTCATTGCCATACTTGCTTCACTGAAGGCAGACAGGAACATGAAGGGCAAAAGGTACTCTTACAATGCACTCAAAAGTGTCATGCTGGTCCAATACCTATGGCTGATGTGGACTTGGAAGACATTCCAGATCTCGCACCTGATTCTGATGATGATGAAGAGGAGGTGGAAAAGATTGAGGAAGGTGACTGAATTTTTTTTCACTGCTATTAACCATTCGCATGAGATGCAAGCCACCTTGAACATCTCCCAGCACCTTATGGAGGCCTTCCACAAGAACAGTGCACCCAAATCCTTCACTGACTCCATACTTCCTCATCTGCATGACTTTGAGGATGTCTTCTCCGAGGAATCTTCCTAACTGTAAGCCATGGGATTATGCAATTGAGCTCATGCTGGGTGCCATGCCATCCTCCTGCAAGGTCTATTCTCTCTTCCCTGAAAAACAATAACAACTCAACAAGTTCATCAATGAACACTTGGCATCTGGCCATACCTGACCATTCTTCTTTGTCAAAAAGAAGGATGGATCCCTTTAACCAGTGATAATGCTCGACCTGGAAGCCTAACAAAAATCCATTAAGAGTCCTAGAAAGTGTAACACAGGCTAGAGGAAGGGTGTGAGTTGGTATTAAATATTACCGCTGCTACCCAAATGTTATAGTTAAAGGTATAGAATGATGGGAGATGATGCGAATAGTTTTAGGGGTGCATGAAATAGTTTGAAAGTAGTTTGAAGAGGTTTGAGAATGTTTGAAGTAATTTGAAGGAGTTTTAAAGAGGTTTAAGGAGGTTCAAAAGAGTCGGACTGGTGTCAAGGGATATTGGGAGATGAATATAGCAAATTGAGGAAGTTTTGGAGAGATGATAGGTGATATTCAATAAGTCAAAAGCTAGTATGAGAGGTCAAAAAAGTTCATGATAATTCACAGAACTTAGAGATACGATGTGAGGCTAGGACTCAAGAGAACAGCTCTTAAATCAGATGATAATGGAGAGGGTAACTTCTTCTCTGTTGTTCTGAGTAACTAGTACAAGTCTATATACATTCTGAAGGGATAGTACTAAAAAGGAAATATAACATGTGTACAATACGAGGCAGTATGCACAGCAATAAAGGTATTGTAAAACATTAAACAAATGAGAAATAATAATAAATGAAACATACAGTGTTACCATATAGTAAGAGTACTCATCCTATTGCTTCAATATATCATTGAAACACAAAACTGCCATTATTGTTGATAGGTCCACTGCATGCTATAAGGTCTGGAAAAGAATCTAATCATCTCTACACATTACGACACACACTCCGAATCACTATGAATGCCATGAAATTGACTTTGAACACTTTTTGAACTATTTCATACTATTTTGGATGACTTTGAATGACTTTGAACAATTTTGCAACACTTTGAATGCTTTCGAATGACTTTGCACTACTTAAAATAACATTGGCCACCATATGGATATTCTAAAACCCTTTTGACACATACAAAACATCTGACATGAGCCACTGCATTGCTTATTGAATACTACCAGATGCAAGGAGAGACGATAAAAGAATTAGGGTACGATAATGGCAGTTTTGGGGTTTCAACAATCTATTGAAACAACAATAGAAGTACTCTTACTATATGGTGACACCGAACATTTCAATTATCATCATTTCTCATTTGTTTTTATGTTTTACAATACCTTTATTGCTGTGCATACTGCCTCGTGTTCTACACCTGTTATATTTCCTTTTTAGTACTTACCTCTTCGAAATGTATATGGACTTGTACTAGTTACTTAAAAGAACAGAGAAGAAATCACCCTTTTCACTACCATCAGATTTAAGAGCCATTCTCTTGAGTCTTAGCTCACGTCGTATCTCTAAGTTCTGCAAAATATTGTGAACTTCCTCGAACTTTCATATTTGCTCTCAACTTGTCATTGCCTATCACCACTCAAAAACCACTTCTTAATTGCTATATTTGTTTGTTGACATATCTCAACACCAGTCGAACACCTTTGAACCTCCTCAAACTCACGTGAATGACTTTAAACCCATTCAAACCTATTTTGAACTACTTCGCACATCTTTGAACCTATTTCGAATTTTTTCGAACATCTTCATATGCTTTTAAAGACTATTTGTCACATCCCTTACCATTTTGCATCACTAAAAACAACGTTTTGGTATTAGCAGTAATATTTAGTACTGACTTGCATCCTTCCTCTAGCCTGAGTTATACTTCATAAGCCTTTTAACAGGTTTTTGTTAGGTTTCCAGGTCGAGTATCATCATTTTGGAGCCCACCATGAGGGGTTTCTAAATCATTTCATTGCCTAATCCACCTCAAATCTCCCAGCTTAGGCCAACCCAAGCTTGAAACCTTAGAATTGAGACTCACCATGCCTTCGAATCTCTCGAACAATTGGGGGATATTCTAATTCCTGTCTCTGATGCTGATGATAGGTCCACTATGCACTATAAGCTCTGGAGAAGCTTTCCACTTGTATTGACACATTACGACATGCACTCTGAAGTATCAAGAATGCCACGAAATTAACTTCAAACCATTTTCACATTATTTCACACTATTTCAGATGACTTCAAGACACTTCGAGCGACTTCAGACAATTTCACAACACTTCGAAATGACTTTGCAGCATTTTGAATAACATTGGCCACTGTACAGTTGTCTTAAAACACTCACTTTCGACACATGCTGCACATCCAGAACAAATGATTTACTTGCATATCAAGCACTACCAGACACAAGGAGAGAGTACAAAAGACTTAGAATGCAATAAGTGTGGTTTTTATGTTTCATTGATATACTGAAGCACAAGATAAGTACTTTTACTATATGGGAACACTATATGTTTTATTATTTATCATTTTTTATTTGTTTCATGATCTACAAATCCTCATTGTTTGATATATTTGCCTCATGTTTTACACATGTTTTACTTCCCTTTTCTGTACTATCTCTTCAAAACTGTATATAAACTTGTACTAGTTACTTGGAAAGAAAGAGAACCAGTTACCCTCTCCACTATAGTCAGATTTAAGAGCCATTCTCCTGAGTCACATCTTCACATCATATCTCTAAGTTCTGTGAAATATCGCGAACTTCTTTGAAACTATCGTATTCACTTCTCATTTTATCGCCCATCGCTTATCACCATTTGACAAAATGCCTCACATTCTTTAAAACTCGCTCTTCGATATACCTCGAATCACTTCTAACTTATTCAAACTTATTCAGACTACTTCGCACAACTTCGAACCCCTTCAAACCTTTTTCAAACCTCTTCACACATATTCGAACCTCTTTTGTACTCTTTCAAACACCTTCGTACGCCTATACAGACTATTCGCCACAGCCCTTACCATTTCGCATTACTAAACATTATGTTTTGGTCTCAGCAGTGATATTTAGTACCAACTCGCACCCTTCCTCTGACTCGTGTTATACCATCCATGTTGGAGCAGACTACATACGCTGCACAGAGGAAGAGACGACACATTCCTTATAACCTACCTGGGGTTTAGTTAGTCTTAGAGCTAGGGTTTAGCAGAGGTAAGAACACTGTATATCTACTATGGTACAGGTTCTCCTTATATACATAATAGTAAGGATGTCACATGACTCAGGAATGTGTTTACCACATGTATGCACAGTAAGTGCAGTAACATGTGTGTGCTGCATGCATTGCCTCATGTATGCAGCATGCATCAGGATTTAATTTCAACACCCCCCCTCAAACTGTACAGCGCTCTAAGCAGCTAAGTTTGAATCTCGAAAGTAATTCTGAGAGAATCTCTAAATTTCCTGAATAAGACAGCGCCAAGGTTCTTTGTGAACATGTCAGCTGGATTATCACTTCCAGGAATGAAAATGACCGTGACTTTGTCATTTTCTATGCATTCGCGGGTATAGTGGTAGCGAATGTCTATATGTTTGGTTATTCTTTCCTGAACTGGATTTGATCCGATAAAGATGGATCCCTGATTATCAGTGCAGATTGGTACGCACTTCAGTACATATCCAAGTTCCTGGAATAAGGACTCTATCCACACTATCTGTCGACAAGTGTCGGAGAGAGCCATATATTCGGCTTCTGTGGATGACAGTGCTACAGTTTTTTGTAAACGGGACTGCCAGCACACAATGCCACTTGCTAGAGTAGCAAAGTAACCCATTGTAGATCAATGTTTGACAGTGTCAGCTGCCCAATCAGAATCTTGAAGGCCTGTAGCCCCTCAGACTTCTCACCATCGTAGACAATGTTATATTTCTGGGTTCCCACCAGATAGTGCATGATGTACATCGCTTTGTCTAGATGTTCTTGGCTAGGATTAGCCGAGAATTGCGACATCTTGATTACTGCATAAGCAATATCAGGTCACATTCCAAGCATCAGATACAATAAAGATCTGATCACAGACTGATATTTTGATCTAAGCATCGTGTTGGGCATTGCTGTGTTTTCCGATGGTCTGTAACCAGTCGGGAGTGGAGTGGGGGTCGCTTTGGCATTTGTCATCTCGAATCTCTCAAGCACTTTAGCGAGATATTCAGTTTGATCGAGTTTGACTTTGCTTGCAGTCTGGGTGACGCGCATGCCTAAGAATTCTGTGACTTTTTCAGTACTATGGCACTCCCAATGCTTTAGACAAGCATTTTTCTTTTCATCCACAAGTTTCTTGTTCTTCCCCATGAACAAGCCATCATCAACATAGATGAGTGCAATAACAATGTTGCCTGTCTTAGGATCCTTGTGTATTGAAATGCCAGCATCAGAGCTGGCACACATGAACCCAATGGTGCGCATAAATGCCTCTAGCTCTTTCCACCATGCAAGTGAGGCTTGTTTAAGGCCATACAATGCTTGGCATAAGCGCAATACTTTGCGCTCTTTTCCCTTGAGTCTGAAACCCTTGGGTTGATCCATATAGATCTCCTCATCTAGTTTGCCATATAAAAATGCGGTTTTTACATCTAGGCCAGTCATATACATGCCCTCTAGAGATGCAAGTGCAAACATGAGGCATACGGTCTCGTAGCGGACTACCGGTGAGAAAATCTCATCAAAGTCAATGCCTTCGACTTGTGAAAAGCCTTTGGCCACAAGTCTAACTCGTTTTCTTCCATCCGATTTTATGGAGAAAACCCATCTATTTTTAATCATTTTTCGATCATGTGGAAGATCGATGATGTCATAGACTTGTCACTTACGAAGAGCCTCTAATTCTTCATGACAAGCTTGTTTCCACTCATGTTGCTGCTGCCGAGGTAGGCGTGCAATATCGCAAAATTGGTTTGGAACTTGGCTTATTTCGCTCGATGGTTTGACTGCTTTTGACAACAGCCAGCGAATAAGCTTATCTCCTCCTTCCTTGGTTATCTTTTTAATATAACCTGCTTCATCCGGTTCCCCCATTGGATGATCATGTTCTTGATCATTGGAATTGGGCACACTTTCGTGGGGTGCCGAACTCGGTCCAGCAACCAATTCTTTCTGTTGAGATTGTGGTCGTGTTTGGTTATGATCCGAATCTTGACCTACAGATCTCTTCCAATATTGATCACATGCAATGTCTCTCTCTATGTCAGAGGGGAGTCGCTTCTCTCCATAGGTATTGCCAGGATGGTTTGGGATGTTCCTCTGCCTGCCTGATCGGCGGGGCAATTGCTGCCATTCCTGTTGATCATCACGTCTTGGATGAAAGTCCTCAGTGGTTACTGGAGGCAGCGGAGGAGGAGCATCTGTCACATCGTCATGCGCCTTTTGCTCACTTGGTACATCATTATCATCATTTTCTGATGATGGAGGAAGGGGCGGATCTTGTGGCAGTATAGAATCATCGCTATCCATTCCAGATGAGTGGTCATCATCTTCTGGTTCTGGAGGTGGAAAATCACCAAGGTCTGTATTGGCAGGAGTTTTAGCTCCGGGACAGCATGGGAACAACATTTCATCAAATAGTGCTGTAGCACCAATGAATATTGTGCCACTAGGTCGCATGAAACGGTATGCTTTAATGCCATCTTCTAATCCAAGGTACATCATCAACTCCGATCGAGGAGCTAATGTGTTTGGACGCTTCTCCTTGGGTAGGTAGATGTAAGCACCACAACCGAAAACCTTCAGATTGTTTAGATCTGGGTGGACCTTTGTCAGGTCCTCAACCAGTGTCAGCCATTTCAGGTGCCTTATCAGGGTACAGTTGTATAGGTGTGTTGCATGTTCAATGCAAAATTCCCACCATGATTGTGGTAGACATGCGGTAAATCGCAGGGTTTGCAACTTTTCCATTATTGTCCTTATGGCACACTCTGCGTGCCCATTCTGTTGGTGAACGTGGGGTGCAGACATCTCTATTTTGATGCCAAAGTCCTTGAGCACATTTTGTAGCTCACGATCTTTGAACTCCCCACCTGGATCAACATGCCAGTGCTTGATTGTAGCGCCATACTGTGTCAAAGCCACTGCCCGAAATTGTCTGATGGCCACAGCAGCATCAGATTTCTTTTTAAGGCATTGGACCCAGATATGTGACATTTTGTTATCCAGAAATACAATAAAGTATTTATGTTTATGGTACGATAGTACTGGGAGTTCCTTCAGATCAGAATGTATTAATTCAAAAGGTCTTTCTGCACATGAATCTGATTCAGGAAAAGATTTTGAGGTCATTTTCCCTTCAGCGCACCCTGGACATATAATTTTGTCTTTAGGAATAATTAAATTCCTCGGGAATTTTATGGTGCTATTAGGCATCTTCCCTAGTGCCTCTTTGGATGGGTGTCCAAGTCGCTTATGCCAAGTTGAGTAGTCTGCAACATACATCATCGCAACATTGATTCCCTTGGTGCTCAATATATGAGTCCGAGCCCAATAAATAGTGTCACGTTTTATAAGAGGGACGCAATCCATAATTGGGTTTCCTTGCTTGAAAAATGAAATGTGTGCAGAGGAACCATGCACGTCACTTCCGTCTTGCAAAAAGATGCCCATTGACAGTAATCGAGCATTACAGTCGGGTATGTAGTAGACGGGGTATAATTGCGTTTTATGTGTCTCTGACTTCCCATGACATACTACCTGATGTCTAATGAAGACTGCTCCTTTCCCTACTATATGAGTAGTACCCATAGCTGTTTGAACCAGGGTAGAGTCCTTTCTCGGTAAAGGCTCATAAAAAGCAAAATCTTTAATTTCACCAGTGAAGTGTTTTGATGTGCCTGAATCCATGATCCAGTCGGCACCTTTCTTACGATTTCCATTTGCACACGTAACACATATATTAAGATGTAAATTGTTCCATGATACATTTAGTAGCGGTAAAATTTCACATGAAAAGTTCGCTGTGATCAGTGGAATGTTAATTCTTGTGCTTGTGGCAGGGAAAAGGACTGACCTTTTATCATATGTACCTGTTTCAAGTGGTTCATCGATGAGCATTTTGTCGATGGCTTTCCATACTTCTTCATCAGAAACCACAGGTTCCGATCCAAGGGAGATGCTATCATCTTCTACCTCTACGATCCTTGGTTCTGGTTCAATCCTCCTCCTCTTACCTTCTCGCACTGTTAGATGCTCTTCCAGCAGTCACAGATTTTTTGTGCTGCATGGGAGATTCATTTGCTCAAGGGTGTCTCGAGCCTGCTGATATTCGGTATAGACCGAATGAGAGGTAGAGGCCATGCCCATGTATGCCTGTGCAGGCGGTCGGCAGCAAGGATCTCTTGTGGGAGTATGTTCATGCTTCTCGATGCACTGGATGAGTGGCATTGGTGATATGATGGTGCCATTACCATTTATAGTAGTAAAGGCTTGTGAGGCAAGGTAAGAATGTTTCTCTTTAGGTTTTTCCTCTTTAGTCTTTTTGTCCCCATGTCATCCACACTTTCGGGATAAATCTCCATTGTTGCCCTGAGATTGCCATTTGGGGTTTCCCCCTTTGCGCTTGACAGTGGAAAACTTGGTGGCCTGAGGTGGGCTGATGGGCTTTCCAACTGCCATGCGCCATGAGGCCTCAGCGACAATGGAGTCCTTGACATGTTTAAACGTCAAGGCTCTAGTAGCGGTCATGTTAAGGACCATGGCAGATAGAGAATCATACTCGCGCAGCATCGCAGCAAGTAAAATCATTGCCTGTACTAATTTGGGGATGGCGACATTGGCAGCTGTAAGGCACTCAAATTTATCAGCCATTTTGGCAATCTCTGGCACGGGATTCACAGCTGGAATTTTGATTGCGATTGCAGACCTAAAGTCCACAAAGACTTGGGAGGGGCCATTGACACCATAGTCGGTGCGGATGAGATCCCACACCTCCTCAGCAGTGTCCTTGGTGTTGGCATGCTGCCGGATAGAGGGGGCCAGGCGGAGCACTAGGCTACCAATAGCCTGGTCATTCTTATTGTTCCAGGTCTGGAGCTTGGCATTAGCTTCCGCTACTAGTGCAGCATTTGTTGCTGTCAAAGGAGGCGCCAGGGGTGGTTTTAGTTCTATTCCGCTAGTTATTTGCCAGAGGCCCTGAGACCTGAGCCATGCCTTCATTGAGTCGGCCCATTGAATGTAGTTAGAGCCGTTGAAAGTTTGTATGAGTTTTTCAAGAGTTGAAGACATGATGTTATAGTGGCAGCTGGTAAAAGCGCTCAATCAGTCCTCTATTCAAGAAAACATGTTCCATAATCTCAGGCAAAAACACTCCTTCAGAGTGGTTAACCCTAGTCAACCTGGGTTTTTAAATGCAGCTTGCAGGGAGCACAATGCAGCTCACGAAGAGTGCAAGGTTACAATTTGAAGTCAATGAAGTCAATGTCGTTCACAGCCAGTTAAGGCGCATTTGCGACGTGCCCAGCAGGGCCCATAACCTGTTGGAGCAGACTACATATGCTGCACAGAGGAAGAGATGACACGTTCCTTATAACCTACCTGGGGTTTAGTTAGTCTTAGAGCTAGGGTATAGCAGAGGTAAGAACACTGTATATCTACTATGGTACAGGTTCTCATTATATACATAATAGTAAGGATGTCACATGACTCAGGAATGGGTTTACCACATGTATGCACAGTAAGCACAGTAACATGTGTGTGCTGCATGCATTGCCTCATGTATGCAGCATGCATCAGGATTTAATTTTAACAATCTGAAGCCATTTAGTAGGTTTTGTTTGGGTTTCTGGGTTGAGTATCATCACTGATCTACACATCGTCATTTATTTCCTTCACCTATTTCCTTGTCTCCCACCTTGTCTTCTTCTTCTTCCTTATTGTCTACTACATCATTTATTATTCCAGCCACTTCGACATATCTACCGTCTTTTGCTCAGGTTCTAACTCCTCGAATCAGTACATCTATGGCCACCCAAGTGACAATGCCAGCTCGTGGACATTCCATAGCACCAAAATTCAATCCTACTCAACCTTGAGAGCTACATTGATACTTTAACAAGCTTGCAATACTCTTTATCAACTGTAATGTTACAGATACAGAACTTATGAAGAAGCACGCCTGTTGATATGTCAATATTGATATGTCCGAACTCTGGGAATCAATTCCTGAATACGAAACCAGCACTTTATTTCAAGATTTTCACATCACAATCCACAGACTATATCCTGGTTCTGAAGACGATAAAAAATGGTCGATTTCAGACATGGACAAACTCGTTGGCAAACAACTTCAGATGGGTATCTTTAACATGAGCAATTTAGGATTATATTACAGGTTGTTCTACAACATTACGAAGTTCCTACTTTCTAAAGGCTGAATTTTGGAGGCAAAACAAAGTAGAGTGTTCGTTCAAGGTTTTCAGCCAGGTTTATGGTCATGAATTGCACAATGACTTGAACTAAAATTTTCCGACCACTATCCAGATGATGCCTACCCACTCAACAACATTCATGTGGCAGCAAAATTTGTTTTAGCAGGGACAATTAGTTTGAATTTGACATCGTTACAGTCTTCAGAAACCTCGGCATCGACTTTGACATCTTTGACACAGATCAAATCGGAAGACTTAATGGTGATTCTTGAAAAATTTGCAACCACACTCATCATGGCTCTAGCAGGTTCGAAACCCACTAATCCTCCTCGACCTAATAGTGGATTTCACTCAGACCAGCTCGAAAATTTAGTTTGTGTCTTTTGTAGACTCACCGGTCATTTCATTAGTGACTGCTTGGTTTGCCAGTTCTATATCAATGAAGGGAAGTGTAAAAAGAACAATGAAAGAAAAATTGTCCTTCCAAATGGACAATTCACCCCTCAAAACATTCCTGGTCACTTTATCAAAGACAGAATCGACGAATGGACTCAATGGAATCCTTTGACTACAACTGTGTCATCACTAATGTACAACATCGCATCCTCAATGGCCACTTTGACACCACCTAGAGGCATCTACCAGGTTTTTGAACAATTCAGGACACCTGAAGATTGCATTGCAAAGCTTGAACAAGAGATATATGCCTTGCGAAGTGGTAGGGCCTTTGCAAAAACTAATTTGAGCATACCAACCGTCCCTGTCTCTCAACCTTTGGTCTCCCAAAACACTGCGGCAGTCGAACAATTGACTCCACAAGTACCCACATCATCCATCTTGTCTACAGCAACAAACCTACCGACCTCGACTTTGGCATCATCTTCAACTTTGGAAACAACTTTGCAGCCCATCATTCATTCCTGCGCCGCTGCAAAAGAAAATTTGTACCTACTGCCACATGAACAAAACTTCGGATCAACTGTGAAAGATAAAGCCAAAGATGGTCCTTTGCACCATACCCAAGCCCCAATTCAAAAAGATAAAATAACAGAAGAGGTTTTTGCTTGTTCGATGAAGATGCTGATTATCACACTAACTACCGAGGAATTGTTGTCTCTATCACCCAAAGTTCATACAAAATGGAAGATACAGGTCATTCCATGTCGAATTCAGCAGTATGAAGGAAATAATGCCACAAATTTACTTAAAAATGAGATTTTTTTAATCGATGATCGATTCAAAACTTATATTAACAGTCTTCGACCTGGCGATATTCCAGAACCCTTCATAGCTGCGAAGGAATCTCACTCAATTAGGTCAATCATCATGAATGTCAATGGAAGAAATCCAGTAGAAAGCATCGTAGACCCCAGTTCTTCGATTATTGCAATGTCCAAAGAAATTTGCCATGATCTTGGGCTCGCCTACGATCCATCGATCCACATCCCACTTCAATCGGCTAATGAAGGCATCAACAAAAGTTTGGGTTTAGCATGAAATGCACCTTGTGAAGTGGGGAGTATCACACTATTTATGCAGATCCACATAATTCATGACCCAGCCTATGACATTCTACTTGGTTGACCATTCGATGTGCTTATGGAAAGCACGGTTAAAAACTACAGAAATGAAGCTCAGACAATCATGATATATGATCCTAATTTGACATGGTCATGCACAATCCCCATGATACCCTGTTCTAATCAGCATTAAAAGGATTTTTGCAACTAGAGGACAAAATGTTGGACATTGACCAGTGCACTCTCATTATCTCATTCGATCCCTCTAGTTTATCTATCACTATCGAATGCACTGTGAATATTTCTGATATGGAGTCCTTGAACCCCTCGAAAACTGTTTCTTATTCTTTGATTCTTGTGAATTTATATTTAACAGCCAGTGATCAATATGAAACATATTTATTGATCTTGATGGCAACATCTAGGCCCTCTACACTTATTATTGACTTCTTACATCCAACTTTTGTGGCATTGAAAATGAAATACAAGCCTGTAGCACAAAAAGTTTGCCCAGTTATTACTGAACTACCTGACCAATTTTGCATTATTCAAACAATCACTGGTGACCCTCTCAAAAACATGCCAAAACTAGATCCTCATCCACCATTGTTTATCCACACTTCCCGATACTCACTCGAACGTAAGGCTATTATCGACAAGAATCATCCTGGCAATTTTCTATGGCCAGAAGAATGGAAGCTCATGCACGATTTTATTCGAAATCATGAAACAGCTTTTGCATGGACAGAACAAGAGTGAGGAAGTTTTTACTCTGACTTCTTTCCTTCTATAGAATTTCCAGTCATTCCTCACACTCCATGGGTCGAGCAAAACATTCCTATACCTCCAGGTTTGTATGAACAGATATGCGAAATGCTGAAAAAGAAGATAAAAGCAGGAGTATATGAGCCATCAAACTCTTCGTGCCAATCACAATAATTTTGCATCACAAAAAAGAACATGAAGTTGCTTCAAATCATCCACAGTCTCAAACCGCTTAACCAAGTAACGATCTAGCACTCAGGCATCATACCAATACCTGAACATTTAGCAGAACAATTTGGGGGATGATCATGCAGAGGAATGTTGGATCTTTATGTGGCATTCAACAAAAGGAAAGTCACAGAATCATCTCGCGATCTGACAACATTTCAGACACCATTTGGAGTACTTTGCATCGTTACCCTACCCATGGGTTGGACAAATTCTGTCCCTATCTTACACGATGATGTGACATATATTCTACAGCACGAAATTCCTCATATCACTATTCCTTACATCGATGACACACTGGTTAAGGGTCCGAAATCGGAATATTGAACAATCAGTGGATCCTACGAAACAATTCCTGACAATCCCACTATTTGATGCTTCATCTGGGAGCACTTTGAAAATTTAAATTGGATAGTTCAGCACATGAAGTATTGCAGAGAAACATTTTCAGGTCTGAAACTCTATCTTTGCATCCCCAAAATAATTGTTCTAGGCCATCAATGCAATATCAAAGGTCATATGGCTGATCCTACTCAAATTGCAGCTGTTAGCAAGTGGGGACCATGTTGAAGCCTCACTGAAGTCAAAGCATTCCTAGGAACCATTAGAGTTTGTTGTATCTTTATTTGAAATTTTGCTCAAAAAGCTGCAGCACTGATCCAACTCACTCAAAAAGATGTTCCTTTCAAATTTGGCACAGAACAAATAGCAGCCCAAGAAGATTTGAAAGAAGCTCTAATCAACTTCCCAGTGATTCAAGCTATCAATTACTCATCTCCAGCCACAGTTATCCTATTGGTCGACATTTCGAACATTGCTATTGGTTTCTTTCTCACTCAATGTGATCCCAAAAACCCTCGAAAACGATATTATCATTGATTTGGATCAATTATGCTTAATGACTGCGAATCCCAATTTTTGCAGCCAAAACTCAAACTTTATGGTCTATATCATGCTCTAGGAGCACTATGATTGTACCTAATAGGAGTTCAAAGGCTTATTGTCAAAGTCGATGCACAGCATATCAAGGGCATGCTTTCGAATCCTGATATCGCACCTAGCACTAGCATCAATTGATGGATAGTATCCATCCTAACCTTTCACTTTACATTAGTCCATGTCGCAGGGACACACCATGGTCCTGATGGACTTTTGAGACACCCCCAACAAGACAAAGATGCTCAGCTCGACAACAAAGATAATTTCGGAGACTGGATTGACTGCCTTCACAGTTTCATACATCAAATAAACCCTATCACAACCCGACCATTTACTTCACACTGAATTTTGACCCTCTCCCTCTCTTCAGATTTCAGTAAGGTGGAGGACCTCACCTATAATGATGTCCCATGAACGAATAATGCAAAAACGAATGATGAAAGGTTACTTCACATTCGAAAATGGTTACATGACTTGGTGCAACCCCTTGATCTATTGGATGCAGAATATGCTACCTTTATTTGATATTGCACCTTCTTTTTAGACTCTGGCAAACTATGGAGAAAGGACTCCCATGGAGCTCACAAAATTGTGGCTACTCCAGAATGTCATCTCGAAATCATTTGCACAGCTCATGATGACATCAGACACAAAATGGTTTTTGCTATGAAAGCAGTTATCACCCTTCGATTTTGGTGGCCAAACATGAAAGCTGACATTGCATGGTATATTCAAACCTGCCACCTATGCCAAATCCGACAAATACAAAATGTTCTAATTTCACCAACAGTCATGACTCCAGCACCCCTTTTTGGCAAGGTCTATATTGGTATGATGCAAATGCCACCTTTGAACAGATTTAAATATATTGTACAAGGTCAATGCTCACTAACAACCTATCCAGAATGGAAAAAACTTCGATGCAAAAATGCCACATTGCTTGGCGATTGGATCTTTGAAGATATTATTTGTCGATGGGGTTCGCTATGTGAAATCATAACTGACAATGGTGCTGCATTTATCGCAGCTATGGAGTATCTTGCAAAATGATATCACATTAACCATATTCAAATTAACGGTTATAATTTGCCTGCCAATGGACTCATCGAATGAGCCCACTTCAATGTTCGACAATCCTTATTCAAAGCTGTCGATGGAGAACAAGCAAAATGGTCAGCAGGGGCGCACTCAGTATTTTGGGCAGAACGAGTCATGGTTTGTAAATGCATGGGTTGTTCTCCTTACTTCACAGTTACAGGAGCACATCCTCTAATACCCCTCGACATCTCCGAGGCAACATACTTACAACTGCCACCCGATTTGATTTTATCAACAACTGATCTTATAGCTCGACAAGCCATAGTGCTACAAAAATGATCAAATGACCTCGAACTGCTATATTCAAAGGTCTACACATCCCGAATCAAAGCTGCAAAATGCTTCGAACTTGCTCACAAACATACAATGTATGACTACAACTTCATGAAAGGAGATTTAGTGCTACTTCGAAACATGCAAATTGAGAAGTCTCTCAATCACAAGATGAAACCATGATATGTTGGCCCTCTTATCATTATTGAACAAAACTACGGAGGGGCTTATATTCTCTGTGAACTCGATGGGTCAGTACTACATAGACCTATTGCCACATTTTGTCTTCTAACATATCTCACTCAAAAATCGATTTCCCTTCCACCAAACTTTCTCGATATCAACTGCAAATGCCTCGAACAGCTTTAAACAAATTTGAGCTTTGACGAAGATACTTTTGAAGATTTCTGGGGCCTCAAAAATGAATAATTATTCTTCCTATTCTTTTTTGAAATTACTTACAAAAGATTTGATTTGCTTTTAGTGTACAATACAAGTCGTGATATCGCATCATAGCATGGTCGCACAAACTCCAAAGGGTTTTTCAGCTATGATGAACTACTGAGCCTTTCCCTAAAAGTCATTTTTTGTTCATTAATTATATTCATTTTTTCCTTTACTTTACTTTCCAAAGACATTTAACAAAAAAGTTGAAATTAAAACAGATATACAACAAAAGAAAAGCCTTTCTACCCCTCTAGCATTCCCTCCAACACTTCTATCTCCCTACCCAGTATCTCCATCTCGACTCTTTTCTGCGCCAATTTTGCAGCAATCAAGCTACAGCACACAACCCACACATTCTGACCCCTTTCGACTTCCTCAACCCTTCGAACCTCAATTGCCTTTGCCTTGCCTTTTGATGACCTCTTTTTTTCCTTTGATGGCTTCAAAAGCCCTGTGATGGGTTCGACGTCGGCCACAGGTCCTACGAGACAAATTTGATGTACTAACAAATTTGAAAACAAGTTAGCAAATGTTTCAAAATGACTTCGAATAATTTTTGTACCTGGTCTTGGGCACGAATTTCATTTCACGCCTCTGAATGTTTTTGCTTCACCATTATGAAGCCCCCACCTTGATATCCCATCCCAGTAGCACCCCTGTGCCTTCTGGGTGCATTTGCTGCACTTCACAGTGCCCTCCTTGATGACACATCATGACTGGGACTTAAACCCATTGCAACGATCGCACTATGAAAGATTTAGTAGCTTGAAAGTCCTTCGAAAATAAGAAAACACTCACTGGACCCTCAAAATTGAGCAGCCCACCTGTCTCGACTCATGCCCACTTCACAGCTTTCTTTGCTGCCTCTACTCCCTCAACTTCCTCTTCCTCATCCTCATCATTCCTCACCTCGACCACTTTTCACTTCTCTACTCGCACCACAGGCAGCTCTTCCTTATCCTCATCCTCATCTTCATCTTCATCACCCACCTCGATCCTCTCAATCGCCTTCACCTCAGCCTCAAACCCTGCATTTTTGTGTTGCAAGTCCTCCTTCGAGATAGTCCTCGCACAAAATTTGGCGAGGGCTCCATTTTGAGCATCGCCAATGCTCTCTGTCGATCATCGAGTTTTGCCTTCTGTGCCGCCTCCTTCTCCTCTCAAACCCATTTCACATTCTCCTCCCTCTTCTCCCATTTGACCTGTTCCACTAGATCCACAAATAGCAGCCCCCCGCCCCATGAAATCCACTCACGTTGGGCCATTGGGCTAAAAAGCTTGAAAACCTTGTTAACAACTGCTTGTATGGCCAGGTTGTGCTCTTTGCCTAAATCATTGGCAAGTTCATCATATTCTGCCTATATGAAATGTTTTAGCATCCTTGACTATGAATCGATCAGCGAGTGACTCACCATTTCCTCACAAAAACCCTGCTCCCAGACTTCAAAATCTGTATCTTCTGCAATGCCATGCTTGGGCATCGATTTTGCATATTCGAAAACTTCGATGTTGAGTTTGGCCAAGAGAGACATTATGAAAGCAAGAATTCGATGATGTAGAGGTGTAGGATGGATGAGGAAGAACAAGAACTATTTTGAACCTTGCTAAGTTTTCAACACGATCATGCATTTTGCATGTGACTTCGATCAACTGACTGGGACAGTCAGGATTTCAGTAAGGAGGAGGATGATAGGTCTACTGTGCACTATAAGGTCTGGAAAAGAATCTAATCATATCTACACATTACAACATGCACTCCAAATCACTATGAATGCCACAAAATCGACTTTGAACACTTTTTGAACTATTTTGCACTATTTCAGATGACTTCAAATGACTTTGAACAATTTTGCAACACTTCGAATGCTTTCGAATGACTACTTAGAACAACATCGGCCACCATAGGGATATTCTAAAACTTTTTTGACACATACAGAACATCCGGCATGAGCCACTGCATCACTTATTGAATACTACCAGATGCAAGGAGAGACAATAAAAGAATTAGGGTATGATAATGGTAGTTTTGGGGTTTCAACAATCTATTGAAACAACAAGAGAAGTACTCTTACTATATGGCGACACTGAACATTTCAATTATCATCATTTCTCATTTGTTTTTATGTTTACAATGCCTTTATTGCTGTGCATACTGCCTCATATTCTACACCTGTTACATTTTCTTTTTAGTACTTACCTCTTCAAAATGTATATAGACTTGTACTAGTTCTTAAAAGAACAGAGAAGAAATCACCCTCTCCACTACCATCAGATTTAAGAGCCATTCATTCTCTTGAGTCTTAGCTTGCATCGTATCTCTAAGTTCTGCAAAATATTGTGAACTTCTTTGAACTTTTGTATTTGATCTCAACTTGTCATTGCCTATTGCCACTCAAAAACCACTTCTTAATTGCTATATTTGTTTGTCGACATATCTCAACACCAGTCGAACACCTTCGAACCTCCTCAAACTCACCCAAATGACTTTGAACCCATCCAAACCTATTTCGAACTACTTTGCACATCTTTGAACCTATTTTGAACTTTTTTGAACATCTTCATATGCTTTTAAAGACTATTTGTCACATCCCTTACCATTTTGCATCACTAAAAACAATGTTTTGGTATTAGCAGTGATATTTAGCACTGACTTGCACCCTTCTTCTAGCCTGAGTTATACTTCATAAGCCTTTTAACAGGTTTTTGTTAGGTTTCCAGGTTGAGTATCATTATCATGTTCTAAAGTCTTTTGTCATGTCTCCTCATGTCTGGTGGTGCTCGATATGTGATGCAATAGCTCATTCCAGTTGTGCTGTGTGCATCGAAAGGGTTTTGGAACAGCTACATGGTGGCTGACATTGTTTGAAGTAGTGCAAAGTTGTTTGAAGGCATTCAAAGTGTCACAAAATTGTTTGAAATTGTTCAAAGTCATCTGAAATTGCTCAAAATAGGTTCAAAATCGAATTCGTAGTGTTTATAGAGGTTGGGAGCATGAATTGTAAAGTCTCAATATGTTTGGAGACCTTTCCAAACCTTAGAGTGCACCATAAACCTATCACCAGTTCAAGACTATTGATGCCTCAATGACATCACAATCAGAATTATTATCCACTATCCCTCATATCTGAACTTGTCAACCAACTCTGTGAGGCACAGTCTTTTTAAACCGCTTGTCATGTTCTTTGGTCTCACTAACAGTTCTGCCACCTTTCAGACCATGATGAATGACATCTTCCATGATCTCATATTGGAAGGTGTTGTCTGTGTCTACCTTAACAACATCTTCATCTTCACTTGAGACCTTGATAAACATTATTGAATCACATGCCCAGTGCTAGAGTGACTTCAGCGGCACAAACTCTATCTTTGTCACAACAAGTGTGAGTTTGAGAAGATGCAAATTGAGTACTTGGGCTTGATTATCTCGGAGGGACAGATAAAGATGGACCCAGTCAAGGTTGCTGGCATTACAACCTGGCCCATGCCCACAAACAAGAAAGAGGTGCAGTCTTTTTTGGGCTTCATCAATTTCTATCAGCACTTTATTAAAGATTTCTCACACCATGCATGCCTGTTATTTAACCTCACTGGCAAGGAGGCATTGAGGTGGGGAAATGCACAGCAGGAGGCATTTGAGAAGCTTAAAGAGATGGTCATTTTCACTCCCATCCTTACCTTTGCTGATGACTCATGTCCCTTCTGTGTAGAAGCTGACAGTTCGGACTTTGCAATGGGTGCAGTGTTGTCCCAACAGTCCCCTGAGAACCAGAAGTGGCACCTCATTGCCTTCTACTCAAAGAGTCTCAGTGCTGTGGAATGCAATTATGAGATCCACAACAAAGAGATGCTGGCAATAATGTGAGCATTGGAGGAGTGGTGACATTTCCTGGAGGGTGCTATTGCTGGCCACCCTGTGTGTTGGAAGACATTGGAGCTCATATTGTGGAATTATTGGTGGCCCCAGATGTCCTGACTCATTGGTCAGTACCATCACACCTGTGATCTCTGCTTATGCACCAAGACTCCATGATGCAAGCCCATGGGTAAGTTACACCCCCTCACAGTCCCAGAGAATTATTGGGATGTCATCAGTGTGGACTTCGTGGTGGAACTACTGGAGTCCAATAGGTTTGATGCAGTAATGTGCACAGTCAACTCTGCTAGGAAATGAGCTCATTGAATTTTCACTCATATGACTGTCACTGCACTTGGAGCAGCTCGACTCTATCTGTGCCATGTGTGGAAGCTTCATGGATTGCCAGGTGCATTCCTCTGTGATCGAGGGCCACAGTTTGTTGCAGAGCACATCCAAGAGCTGTATAGCCTACTGGGGATCATACTCCTCACCTTGACCACCTACCACCCACAGACAGATGGACAGAGAGAGCACATCAACCAAGAACTGGAGCAGTATATCTGCATCTTCATTAATGAGTGACAGGACGATTGGAAAGATCTCCTCCCCATGGCTGAGTTTGGGTACAACAATCATGTTCCATTCCTCCCCCCAACAAACTCCCTTCTTCCTAGTGTTTTAAGGTCCAGTTTGGTCCGGTTTTTAGACCATAACTGGCCGCAACCACAACTGCAACCAGTTGAGACTGCAGCCTCCTTTTCAGACAATGGACTGAACTGTATAGGACAGGTTCACATCGGTCCAGTTGTAGTATACCAACTGGTTGAGACCAGTTCTCATCGGTCCTACCTCTGGTCTGGAGTGGTCTTTCTATACTATGAGACTATATATTCATCCCAGGTGTGTGAGGTACTAAGTCTGTAATAAGAATAGCCATACCCAGGACAGGAAATAAAGAAAATTCTATTAATAAGGTGCAGATGAACATCCAAAGAGTGTAGGTCAGTGAAATAGTAGTAACAACCCAACCCAGAGCAAAAGAAACCAGAAATGAACCCTGATGGCCACCAACAAGAATATAACTACAGAAAAGATTAGTTAATATAGAAATTGAACTTGAAGGAGTACTGACAGTGAATCACTGGCATAGACACTGAAGTAGCACCCCAAAATAGGTATGCCTGTATCTATTAATAACAATACATGGTGATACAGCTCCCTATCATCCTATGCTCATACTATAGCATTTTTCTTGATTGTGCACACTGCTTGGACATCTTCTGCTCACTTTTCACAGTGCACTTTTGTGTGCCTTTGTGTGCTCCCATGTGCTCCAGTGTGCTCCATTGTGCTCCATTGCGCTCCAGTGCACTCCATTGTGCTCCAGTGTGCTCCAGTGCACTCCATTGTGCTCCATTGTACCCCAGTGCGCTCCCATGTGCTCCAGTGTGCTCCATTGCACTCCATTGCACTCCATTTCACTGCATTGTGTTCCAGTGTGCTCCAGTGTGCTCCAGTGTGCTCCAGTGTGCTTCAGTGTGCTCCATTGTGCTCCATTGTGCTCCAGTTCACTCCATTGTGCTCCATTGTGGGAAAGTGCACAATGCAAAGGGGCAAAAATGCGCAGTGCAGAAAAACATGCAATGGGAGCACAAAAGTGTGCAAGTGCGAGGGTGATGAAGATGAGAGGTGTAGTGAGATGGAGACAACACTGGGGTGTGCTGTGAAGGTGGTGCATAGGTTGGGGACACAAACGGGGTAGAAGTGCAAGGGGGCAGAAAAAGGTGCAAACGGTGTGCAAAACACAGCTATACAAATAAGTGCACAAATGGTGTGCAAACGTGGCTATATGAAGGGTGCAAATACGATGAGAGGATGCAAACAATACACAAATGCAGCTATACAAAGGGCACACTACAAAGGCGCATGGACTGGACGCTGGTGCACAGACTATGTGCGACGCTGACTGAGCTATGAACTATGAGGGGGAAAAAGATCCTCTGGATTCTCTATCTGTCCGCCTACTATGTACAAATGGCTTATGTGATAAAAATGGTAAAATAAAGTGTAAAAATAGAAAGCGCCATGTGCTACCCACAAGTGCACCCATTTGCCCATCTAAACCCGACTGTGCTATGCCGCTGCCTCAGCCAATAAGATTTGTGCACCTATAGCCCACTATCCAACTGCTCTGGTGCGATGCACTATTTTTGGTGCACTCTAGGTCTCATGCACTCTTCCCAATTAATCCGCTTTGGTGTTATGTGTTGCATGCTGTGCCTTAGTAATAATGGTGTGATCGACCTGTGCTAGTTACCAGATAAGGCAATGCCAATTGGAAATGTGGAAGAACTATAAGGAGATGCTGTGAAAGGCCAAATACTGCCAAAGCACCAGGATTACATGAAGGTGCCCAAGTGTGCACAGTCCAATGCCAAATAGGTGCAAAGCGCCCTGATTATGTGAGAATGCACAGTTCGCTCATGTTGGAATCGCAGTGCACCTCAAATAAATGCACCAGTAAGATGGGAGCCATGATGCACAGCATACCGGTGTGGTGGATTGTTGTGTGTGTGATAGGGATTGTGCAATGAGTGCGCAGCAGGGAATGTGAGTTGCAGGTAAAGCATAAAAGGAGCATGCAAAGGTGCATCGAGCGTGCAATAAATGTGGAAGGCAGATAAGGAGTGTAGGGGGGGTGCGCGGAGGTGGTTTGAAGCGCAACGAGGTGCATTTAGGGTGCACGACAATTGGCAGCTATGGGGGAACCAACAGCGCAGTAGAAATGCAAAAGGCGCACAAAGGTGCACCTAAATGGTCAAAGGTGTGCAAAAGCGCACGGAAGTGCACAAATGCACATGAAAGTGCACAGGAGTGCATGGGAGTGCACTGGACCGCAATGGAGTGCATGGGAGTGCATAGGAGCACACGGGAGTACACTGGAAGCATAGGAAGTGGACAAAGGCACACGGAAGTGCACAGAAGTGCACTTGGGCGCACAAAAGCGCGCTGTGCAAAGTGAGTAGAAGATGTCCAAGCAGTGCGCACAATCATGAAAAATGGTGTAGTATGAGTGCAGGGTGATAGGGAGCTGTATCATCTCCTCCCAACTGAAATACTGACTGTCCCCAGGCAGCATCCTTGTCAGCTATTGAAGTGTGAAGCGTGAGCACCAAGAAAGCAGGTGAGTGGTATAAGTGAATGTTTGGGATATTTGAAGAGGCCAAGTAAAGTGCATGAAAATGCGTGAAGCAAAGTGTGCAAGCACAAATGAAATGCGGAAAAATTGTCCAACCATCACTCTCCTCCTCTCAACTGGAATTTTGACTCTGTCCAAATGGTGAAAGTATGAGAGATAAAAGGAAGTGCACGCCATATGACAAATTGTATAAAAGGTGAAGGGTCCATAGCAGTGTGCATGGAGCGCTAATTGCATGCCTCATCGGTGCATTCTTCATCCTCAGTGCTATCTCATTGTGCTTCTTCTTTGTCAACTGCTTCTTCGTCTTCTGTGTCCACTACTATGGACTCTTTCATCTCCCTCAACCATGTTGTGGTAATATCGAGCACTATGTCTGGAAGGACGATGGACTTGCGCATGCAGTACAGCACTAGGTGAAATGTGGCTATTGTATAGCACCACCAAAAGTGATCAAGCAAAGTGGATCACATCGCGTAAAAGCACTTGTGCGGGACATTGTTGTGGCTGGCGCACAATATCGGTAAGCGTCTGGACTGCCAAATAACAAGCTGGTGAGCACCATGCACATTGTGCTTCCATAACCGCTCCTTGTGTTTGAAAAATGCGCTTGCATAGTGCACGAGTGCACCATACTTGGTGATACGGCTCCCTATCGCCCTGCGCGCATACTACGGCATTTTTTGCGATTGTGTGCACCTCCTAGATGGCTTCCGCACACTTTGCGTAGCGCGCCTCCGTGCGCTTTTGTGCGCCTTTGACCGTTTAGGTGCGCCTTTGTGCGCCTTTTGCATTTCTACTGCGCCTTTGTTTCCCCATAGCCGCCAATCATTGTGCACCCTAAATGCGCCTCATCGCGCTTCAAGCCGCCTCCATGCGCCCCCCCCACGCTCCTTATCTGCCTTCTACATTTATTGCGCGCTCAATGCGCCTTTGCGCACTCCTTTTACACTTTACCTGCAACTCACATTCCCTGCTGCGCACTCTTTGCACAATCTCTATCACACACAACAATCCACTGCACCGGTGCACTGCGCATCGCAGCTCCCATCTTACTGGCACATTTACTTGAGGCACACCATGATTCCAGCACGAGCAAACTGTGCATTCTTACATAACTGGGCCGCTTTGCGCCTATTTGGCATTGGACTGTGCGCACTTGGGCGCTTTCACGTAACCCAGGCGCTTTGGCAGTATTTGGTCTCGCACAGCATCCCCTTTTAGTTCTTCCACATTTCCAATCGGCATCGCCTTATCTGGTAACTGGCACAGGTCGATCACGCCATTATTACTAAGGTGCAGCACGCGACATATAACACCTAAGCGGATTAGTTGGGAAGAGTGCACGAGACTTAGCGCGCACCAATAATAGCGCATCGCACCGGAACAGTTGGATATTGAGCTATAGGTGCGCAAATCTTATTGGCTGAGGCAGTGGCATAGTGCGGTCAGGTTTAGATGGGCGAATGGATGCGCTTGTGGGTAGCACATGGCGCTTCCTATTTTTATACTTTATTTCACCATTTTATCACATAAGCCATTTGTACATAGTAGCGGACAGATAGAGAAACCAGGATCTTTCCCTCCCCCCCTCATAGTTATTAGCTCAGTCAGCGTCGCACATAGTCTGTGCACCAGCGTCCAGTCCGTGCGCCTTCATAGTGTGCCCTTCGTATAGCCGTGTTTGCATTATCGTTTGTGTCCCCTCCTCGTATTGTTGCGTTTCTTCCCTTGTGTTGCGCCCTTCGTCCTTGTCTGTGCATATCGTAGTGCGCCCTTCGTATAGCTGCGTTTGCGCACCCTTTGCGCACCCTTTTGCATAGCCGCATTTTGCGCACCGCCTGCGCCTTTTTCCGCTTCTTGCGCTTTCACTCAGTTTGCACCCCCAAACTGTGCACCACCTTCACAGTACATTCCAGTGTCGTCTTTGCCCTGTTACACCTCCCGCCTTCATCATCCTCATTGTTGCGCACCTTTGTGCTCTTGTTGCACATTTTTCCGCACTGCGCGTTTTTGCCTCTTTGCGTTGCGCACTTTTCCGCCACTGCGCATATCTCCCCTTTCGTGTACACTACTAGTGCGCACACTGAAAATCGCTGTACCAGCCTCTCTATAGTCTCCGCGCCCTGAAGGACGATCCGAGGCCATCTAAGCGAACTCCCCCCTCACCCCGAGCATGCCTGCAGTTGTAGGTTAAGTGTTCACCCCTTCTGTTGAGACTCTGCACTGAGTACCAACCGAACTCATCATCGGAATCCATGAAATTGTTAGGGTGCATTAGGGTATCCATCCAAATCCACACCAAATCTAACTTCTCATCCTCTGCATCTGCTGTTGTGCTTCTCGGAACTTGGCTATAGTCATCGTCATAAATAAGCGCACTATTGCACACATTTTATGCATTTGCGCTTGGCTCTGGCTGCGTTAGTGCAAGTGCTTGCACATCAAAGGGCTGTGAAATGGGACGTATCGCATGCATAAAGCCATGTAGTGCATCAGTCCAATCCCCAAGTTCTTCATCATCTTCTTCTTCATTATCTTCTGGAGTAAATGGTGGCAGGTTTGGTAAAAGCACAGGAAGTGCTGCTAGTGGATCACCTACAATGTTGCGCTTGATGCGGAATTCATTTGGGACGTGTGCAATAACTGGTTTGACTTTTCTAGCAACCGGTTTATACTTCTTCTTGGTTACTATGCCCTTTTGTGGCATGCATGCCACTAAATCGATAAAAGTTGCACACGCATGTGTGCTTTTGGAAATGCAGCTGGAATAAGTGCAACAGGGTCAATCGAATTTAAGAGTGCCTGCACATTACTGTTGGTACATTGGGATAAGTAGAGCTGAGGGGTAAGAGAGGTCAGTGGAATGGAAGCAGAAAACGGAATAAGCGCAAATGCAGAAACATTGCAAGCTTGGGTATCAGAGTCGAATGTTATGATAGTGGCTGCTTCTCCTTGGTCTGTGACAATAGGAAGAGGTGCTTCAATTGCTGTGCTAACTGGAGGTGTTGCATTAAGCACTTTATCGTCTGCAAAAGATGTGTGCGCTTCGCAGTGCGCAAATGGCATAATGCTCACAAGGTTGGTAGCTACCACTTCTGCACCGGTTGCTGCAATGCGCTTTGGAGTAACTTGTTCTCTATGGTGCTGTCTGAGATCGGGCAAAAGGGATAGGAGCTCTTCATGCGAAACCATAATGGAGGGCGCCTTTATGGTGCACACATATACATCATCAACAATCTGTGGGTTCTGGATGGGAACAACAGTGCGGTATAATGGCTCTTTGCCTTTGAAAGTGTTAGCTGGTATGTCTGGTTTATCTGCTGCTGCGGGCACAAAATGTGCTTCAGGAATGTTGGAATAGGGATGTATGGGTGTCTCATCAGGCGCTTCAGTTGCGCTCACAGCGGGTTGCAAAGCTGGGGACTCGATACTGTCGGCGGGCGCAATGTCTGTGGTTGTAGAATGCATGCTCTCTTGATTGGGTGTATTGCGTGGTGCATGCCACAGAATTTCGATGCTGTCAAAGACTTGCCTCTTCCGAAGCGCCATCAACTCCCGCTCGAGTGCATCAATGCGCTCTTCCTTCATTAGTTGTGCATTTGGTGTGCTTTGCATATAATCTGCTGCAGGCACTAAAGCGGCAATGTATGTTGACTGTAAAGGTGCTGCTGGAGCTGGACAAGGTGCTATATTGTAGATGAGCTGCAAATTGGTATTAGATGAAAGTCGACCAATGGCAATCTGCCCTGGGTTGCGCTTATGCCATTCCTCGATGCGCTCACCCAAGAAGTTGCCTGGAATAGAACACGGCATGAATGTGCCACCTGGGAGTATGATGCACCCTTCTGCATTTCGCCTACACTTTCCTTCGCTAATAAGGTGCTCAATTGAGGCGCACTCAGGGATATAATGCCCTGTCTGACTGCAACCATTGCACTTGTCATTGTTCGAGTGAGGCATGCCATTTCTGCCATCTCTGCGCAATGTGCTTAATGCAGTAACTATCATCTGTGTCATGCGCTTGAATAGGACTGAGATGTCTTCTGCTTTGACTGTGGGTGTGCTAGGTTGCAGCTGGGAAATGGGTGCGCTGGGTGCTGAGTAGGGCGCATACATATCAGGGTTTTGCACTGTGAGCCCAGTAAGCAGTTGGAAATAGCACACTGGGCCTTCAAAGATAAAGTCGATCGCATCGCGTATTGTGTCTAATGAGTATGGCACATTTGCAGGCTGATTTGGTACCACAATCGCAAGGCGGCTCAAAATGCGCTCGAGCTGGTCTGGTCGAAACACCCTAATGAACATGTGGCTTTGGTCGTAGTGCGCCAATATTCCTTGTGCAACTAAGTATTTGCTAATGCTGAAAAATGCATGGTAATAATGCGCAATTTCTTCTGCAGTTACAAGGCCAACACATGCAGTCTCACCAATAAGCTTGTCCAGGTCACTAATACTCCATTTACTGCCATCCCTAGAGCTGGGATAAAGCTTTAGGACAGTGTCTTTGAATGCGCCATAGTTGTGCATTATGCTATACTCCGGTAGCAGTTTCCAAGTGTCCACAGTGTCGCTGTCCAAATAGTGCACAGTGTGGAACTTCTTATTGGTCTCATCGGTGATGTTACAATTGCAGAGGAGTTGTGCAAGCTCCTCAAAGTACTTCTGGAGTTTGCACAGTTTTGTGGGGTCGAAACGTGGCACATTTTGGTTAAATGCAGATGGCATATGCATGGTAGCCATAGTAGGTGGAATAAGGTGTATAGAGTTAAGATCTGGTAAAAGCACAGCGAAATGCAAGGGGGGAGAAGAATGTGGTGATGCGGATGGAGTTAAGGTAGGTAGGGATGATTCAGGTGAAGGTGGGGGTAAAGACAGCAGTTGTTTAGGAAGAGTGATTTGAATACTGGTATTTCCCCAAGCTGGAGCACAGTTGCTAACAGCTCGGAATGGAGAGTGCAAAGGTGGTGATGTGTTGAAGCGAAGGGCAAGCCGATGGAGGTCTAAAACATGGTCTGATAAACAGAAACCCCTCACAGTGGGCTCCAGAAATGATGTGTTCAATTGGTACTCAGTGCAGAGTCTCAACGGAAGGGGTGAACACTTAACCTACAACTGCAGGCATGCTCAGGGTGAGGGGGGAGTTTGCTTAGAGGGCCTCAGATTGTCCTTCAGGGTGCAAAGACTATGGGGAGGCTGGTACAGCAGTTTTCAATGTGCGCACTAGTTGTGTACGCTAAAGGGGAGATATGCGCAGTGGCGGGAAAGTGCACAATGAAAAGGGGCAAAAATGTGCAGTGCGGAAAAATGCGCAACAGGAGCACAAAAGTGCGCAAGTGCAAGGGTGATGAAGATGAGAGGTGTAGTGAGATGGAGACAACACTGGGGTGTGCTGTGAAGGTGGTGCATAGGTTGGGGACACAAATGGGGTGGAAGTGCAAGGGGGCAGAAAAAGGTGCAAACGGTGCGCAAAACACAGCTATACAAATAAGTGTGCAAATGGTGCGCAAACACAGCTATATGAAGGGCACAAATACGATGAGGGGATGCAAATGATACACAAACGTGGCTATACAAAGGGCACACTACAAAGGCACATGGACTGGATGCTGGTGCACAGACTACATGCGATGCTGACTGAGCTATGAACTATGAGGGGGGGAAAGATCCTCTGGATTCTCTATCTGTCCACCTACTATGTACAAATGGCTTATGTGATAAAAATGGTAAAATAAAGTGTAAAAATAGAAAGCACCATGCGCTACCCACAAGCACACCCATTCGCCCATCTAAACCTGACCACGCTATGCCGCTGCCTCAGCCAATAAGATTTGCACACCTATAGCCCACTACCCAACTGCTCTGGTGCGATGCACTATTTTTGGTGCACTCTAGGTCTCATGCACTCTTCCCAATTAATCCACTTTGGTGTTATGTGTCACGTGCTGCACCTTAGTAATAATGGTGTGATCGACCTGTGCTGGTTACCAGATAAGGCAATGCTGATTGGAAATGCGGAAGAACTATAAAGAGATGCTGTGAAAGGCCAAATACTGCCAAAGCACCAGGATTATGTGAAGGTGCCCAAGTGCGCACAGTCCAATGCCAAATAGGTGCAAAGCGCCCCAATTATGTGAGAATGTGCAGTTCACTTGTGTTGGAATCATGGTGCACCTCAAATAAATGTGCCAGTAAGATGGGAGCCATGATGCACAGTGCACCGGTGCGGTGGATTGTTGTGTGTGCGATAGGGATTGTGCAATGAGTGTGCAGCAGGGAATGTGAGTTGCAGGTAAAGCATAAAAGGAGCATGCAAAGGTGCATCGAGCGTGCAATAAATGTGGAAGGCAGATAAGGAGTGTAGGGGGGGTGCGCGGAGGTGGTTTGAAGTGCAACGAGGTGCATTTAGGGCGCACGATGATTGGCAGCTATGGGGGAACCAACAGCACAGTAGAAATGCAAAAGGTGCACAAAGGTGCACCTAAATGGTCAAAGGCACGCGAAAGCACATGGAAGCACACAGGAGCACACTGGAGCACACTGGAGCACATGGGAGCACACTGGAGCGCAATGGAGTGCATGGGAGCGCATAGGAGCACATGGGAGTGCACTGGAAGCACAGGAAGCAGACAAAGGCACACGGAAGTGCACAGGAGTGCACTTGGGTGCACAAAAGCGCATGAAGGTGCACAAAAGCATGCTGTGCAAAGTGAGTAGAAGATGTCCAAGCAGTGTAGTATGAGCGCAGGGTGATAGAAAGCTGTATCAGCGCTCCAGTGTGCTCCATTGTGCTCCATTGTGCTCCATTGTGCTCCAGTGCACTCCCATGTGCTCCAGTGCACTTTTGTGCACCTTTGCATGCTTCCATGTGCTTTCGCGCACCTTTGACCATTTAGGTGTGCTTTTGTGTGCCTTTTACATTTCTACTGCACTTTTGGTTCCCCCATAGCTGCCTGCTGTTGTGCGCCCTAAATGCACCTTGTTATGCTTCAAATCGCCTCCGCATGCCCCCCTCCACACTCCTTACCTGCCTTTCACAGTTATTGCATGCTCTTTTTATGCTTTACCTGCAACTCACATTCTCTGCTGCACACTCATTGCACAATCCCTATCACACACACAACAATCCATCTACACCAGTTGTGCTGTGCATTGTGGCTTCCAGCTTACTGGTGCATTTACTCGAGATGCACCATGATTCCAACACGAGTGAACTGCACATTCTCACATAATCTGGGCACCTTGCACCTATTTGGCATTGGACTGTGTGCACTTAAGCACTTTCATGTAATCCTGGTGCTTTGGCACTATTTGGCCTTGCACAGCATCTCCTTATAGTTCTTTTGCATTTCCAATTGGCATTGCCTTATCTGGTAACTGGCACAGGTCGATCACATCATTATTACTAAGGTGCAGCATTACATAACACTGAAGCAGATTAATTGGGAAGAGTGCATGGGACCTAGAGTGCACAAAAAATAGTGCATCACACTGGAACAGTTGGGTATTGGGCTATAGCATGCGCAAATCTTATTGGCTGAGGCAGCAGCATAGTGCAGTCAGGTTTAGATGGGCAAATGAATGCGCTTGTGGGTAGTGCATGGTGCTTTCTATTTTTACACTTTATTTTACCATTTTTATCACATAAGCCATTTGTACATAGTAGGCAGACAGATAGAGAATCCAGAGGATCTTTTCCTCCCCTCATATTTCATAGTTCAGTCAGTGTCGCACATAGTCTGTGCACCACTGTCTAGTCCATGCATCTTAGTAGTGCACCCTTCGTATAGCCATGTTTGCATATCATTTGCATCTCCTCATCGTATTGCTGCATTTCATCCCTGCATTGCATCCTTCATCCTTGTTTGTGCACTATTGCAGCATGCCCTTCATATAGCCACATTTGCACACCATTTGTGCATTTATTCGTATAGCCACATTTTGTGCACCATTTGCACCTTTTTCTGCTCATTGCACTCTCATCCTGTTTGCACCTTTAACCTGTGCATTTCCCTTCTAGCACATTCCTGTGTCATCTTCGTCCCACTACACCTCCTACTTTCATCACCCTCATTGTTGCACACTTTTGCACTCTCGTTGCACATTTTTCTGCACTGCACATTTTTGCCCCTTTGCATTGCACACTTTTCTGCTATTGTGCATATTGTCCCTTTAGCATACACAACTAGTGTGCACATTGAAAACCACCATACAAGCCTCTTCATAGGCTCTGCACCCCGAAGGATGATCCGAGGCCTTCTAAGCGAACCTCCCTCACCCCGAGCACACCTGCAGTTGTAGGTTTAGTGTTCACCCCTTTCGTTGAGACTCTGCACTGAGTACCAACTGAACACATCAACAGCAGTCAGAATGAGTCACAGCAGAATAATATAATGTAATGCACCAGTGACCATACTGTATTACAATCCTTATAGCTCATTGAGATTAGACTCCAGAGTTGTGTAAGAGTGGCGGTGTAGAGAGTCAGATGTCATCCAAACAGGCTGTAATGCTATTTTGAAGAGAAGAGAAAACTTGGCTTGGTTCTGCTGCTAAAAGATTAGAAGCAGCACAGAGAATATACAATCAAACAAACTTATGCACCGATGCCACCATGCCAGTGCAGCATTCACATCAAGTTCTTCAGAGCCATTAAGATACAGAAAAAGTTCATCTTTGCCAGTAGGGATTGTGCATCCAGAAGCAGAGTTGATTGTAGAAGACAGAGTCATCCTACACTTGGTAGGTGATGATGAGGTGACAAGGAAACAGAAGAAAGAATAGTTGACAAAAACACTAGTGACTGTTGGCATGTCTGTGAAGCTCCACTTCAAGTGTTATCTCATCTTATCTGATCAGAGTAACCTGGAGATCAGAGGTCAGTAATCTGTTATACATCGTACTAGGGGGTGAAGATCATGGAACGAGAGGTCAGAGATAATACTGTAGAAGGTGAACATCATAGAATGAGAGGTAAGGGATCATAAGAATGATGGAATAGAACTGAATATCTTAGAATGGGAGTAGCAATGCTTCGGAGATCACAGGTGTTGCATATTGAAGCTACTATGTGACTCAGAAGTATTGAGTGTTGATGCAATGGGTTCAATAAAGCTCATCTTCTCTACTTAGTAAGTAGAGAAGATGAGCTGGAATGTAGAACAGAATAATATATCTGTTAGATTTAGATTGTACTAGTAGGAGTTATTTTTGGCCACTGGCTTGCTCACAGGTTTGTATGTTGATGCCACAAGTACCTGTACTGATAACTTGCTTGAAAATTTGTTGAATAACAAAGAAGTAATATATCCTAATCTATTAATCTATTAAGTATGGTGTTGAGAAAGAGACAAGTAAAATTAGTCTATCTAGTTAATAATGAGTTCATCAATGGATTTGTCCCACTCCTCGAAGTCCCAGTCTGCTATCAACATATCTTCATACTCTCACATTTTGGTATCAATCTCTTCCGCCTGTGCTGAGTTCTAGGCTGCAAGGTCTCCAATGTTGTTCCTCCAAGCAAACTTCATCATCTGCAGCTCTTCAAACCATGCTGCCCCAAGTTGAGCCCATCATTTTGTTGCAACTTCTCCCCCAGCAAAAAAAAGATGTTTGCAAGGTACCGAAGATGCTTGACAGGGAAGATAATCAATCACGATATGATGGAAGGTGGGATACAGTGCCCCACTGTTCTGTAAAGATCATCAATCAGTGTCGCTGATCCCAATCAATGATGCAAGCACATACCTGCCACCATTTTATAATATTGGTGTCCTTCATAACATCAGCCAGTAGGTCCTTCAGATATCAACACATCTCTGGTTGCCATCCCTCATCTTCATCTTGGCTTGAAAGCAGGGCTAGGTGATGGTGATCGAACTTAAATAAGATGGATGCCTCGTTAGGTTGTGCTACATTGCTAGTAGATGCAGCTGGATGGGCCTTCCAGTATTGTTCCATCTAGAACCATAGAATAAGTCAGGGCAGGAACATTGATGGAAGTGCACAACTTACTGTTCTCTCAAGTATCTTCTGTGCCTCATCTTGCCAGTTCTTTGCCAGTTGATTCCCCTTTCGATGCTCTGCTGCTTGTTCCTCTGCACCTCCCCATGCCAGTTTGATGTAAGCAAGCCTGAAGTATGGATGTAGCACTAGTGTATCAACATCAGAAAGGCCATAAGGTTATCAAACAAGACATACCAAGGGCTAAGATGTATGCAGGCTTCTCATCAAACCACGAGTAGTATTTGTTCAGCTTCACAGGTCCATCATTGATTGCAGTTCAGTACGTTGCATAGCGTGGGTTGTTGCATTTGGCTTCCCAAGCAGTTTGAAGCTCTTTGATGGCATGCAGGGCTCACCACAGTGTCAACTGCTTTTTAGCTGAGAATGTTTGTTGAATTCAGTTGGAGTCCTGAATCATGGGAGTGAGTAATTGTGTTGTTGCTATGATTACACATCGACATACAGCCAGAATCTCACATGCTTCCATCACCCATTCCCAGTCTATCTTGGAAAATGTGAATGCTGACCATAGGATGTGTTTCAAGATCCGGCCATCACATCAGATAGTTGTGATAGGACCGTATCGATGATCAGCACCTGCAATAAATAAATTGATGGGCTACTAGTCATTTAGATAAAGAATAGAGGAAATATAAGAGATCAGCGTACCTGATGAATTTTGTATGATACACTGAGCATGCAATGAGCAGTACCCCACTGAACATTGCTGTGAAGAGGGATTTTGAGTGAGTCTTGAAAGCCGCATTCGAGTTGTAGCTTCTCAAACACTTCAATACACTGTCCAAATAATTGAATCTGTGGCAAGTGAGGGAACTGAGATGGCAAAAACTAATATGACCAACCTTGATTGCAAGAGTCCAAATAGCCACAATTACATCCAATGAACCGTTCAGTACATGGTTGTCAGGCAGGGATGGGTCATACTCCCAGATGGCTGTCACCATTCCCACAGCTGTGATCTTGGTGATATGGGTCATTATGTCAACTTCCACGAGGTTGACAACATGACCTAAACAACTGTACTAATGGGTTAGTGGATAAGAGTCAAGAAGTTGACAAGAAGCTTACGAAAGTTGATTCTCCTCAGCAGACCACACAAAAAAATTTCATCATCCATGCATAGCTTCAATAGTTTCACATTTTGCTGTGTTGCTTGAGGCATTGTCGAGAGTAAGGGTGTGGAGCTGTTAAGGCATCAGATATCTATCATGATCAGATAATTAATGTTGTATCTTAGATTGTTCCATATTCATTATCCCAATTCGATCACAAACACCTATGAAGTATCACCCCAAGTTCTTCCCACTATGGTCCCCTAACACTGATCAAAATCTGATAACTTCTGAGTGCATCTCCCATGTCTCTTTCACTTCGATCTAATGCACAGTTACACCAAGAAAAGCCGCCTTCATGGTATCGACAGTCCACATATCTGCCATTGTGGAGATTAGACCAGGGGCTGCCTGTAATGAAAGTTGGTGAGTCTCGAAATTCCCTGGCATATTTGAATATAAGCACATATGTCAATGTCTTCTTTAAGCTGTGCCAACCACTTAACAAACTTGTTGTGCAGATGATTGACCACATCATGCATTGTTGGCAGATCTTGTAACATCGACTTTGGTTGCATTGTGACCAAGCAGTTTTGGAATGTTATATTGTTTGCAATGGAAAGGGACTAAGGCAGGTGATGAGGATACGAGAATTTGTTCTATCAGTGAGTACTTACCTGGTTGTCGACTGCAACAAACTGAGTCACCACATGAAGGATGTTTTCACACGTATACACAATTGGTCCCACTGGCTTTCCAACGAACCCATCCAATGTTCCTTGCCTTCCCACCTTCTTCCCCATTTGTTCATATTCCATCTTCTTCCAAATTATGCGAGGAATTGCCCAATGGTGCTCCAGTATGTTTGCTGCTTTGCACCATTCTTGGTATATTTTATAATGCTGATGAATGTGTTGCCAACAGGAGGACTTACTGCCAGTGTAGAATGCCTTTCGCTTTCCAAACCTCTTCACAAATTCATCATCATTCCTATCAAAACTTGGTAAGAATTCTTATATTTTCACAGATTATGACTTACTTGCATATGTTACACCAGTGTCCTCTTGGTGTCTCCACCCGATTATCCATGATGAATGTCACCTTGATTTTGTTAGTGTAGATGAGTTGAAGATCCCTAACCTTTTCCTTCTTGGTATAGACCTCCAAGGGGATGGATATGCAGTGATGATCTTGAAGCCCATCACCCTTGTAAAATGTTAACTCTGTGTATAGCAGACTGACTGTGGTTTTCATACCTCGGAGTTATTTGAGGATTCATGCCCACCTTCCTGCTCCACCTCAGGTTCATCTTCATCCTTATCACCAACCTCACCCTCGTCATTGTCATTATCTTCTGCTGCTACCTTTGCACATTTCTTTTTACATGGCCTATGATCAGACTCTTCATCAGAAGATTCTGCTGAGGATTCATCATCTGCTGCTCACTTCCGGGTTCCCTTGTTCTTGTTACATTGTGCGGCTAATGCTTTTTTTGGGGCTGCTTTTTTTGGTGCTGCTTTCATTGGTGCCTTTGCACATGTGTTGCCTTTGCCTTTTGCAGTTGCTGTGTTTCCTTTTGCCATGCTATGCTGACATGTGTTGTTGAATTCCAACTTTTATTTTCAACTTTGTTTGGTAGTGTATTGTGATTACTTGCAGTCAGAACTTTGTTAACTAGACTTTCACCCTGGCATCCAAGACCAATCTATTAAATATATATTTTATGTACCATACATAGCCTTCGTATGTAGGTAAAAGACTAGTTGCAACCGGTGTGAACTGGTTTTTATTGGTCCTTTCAAATTACATTAAACCCTGTGACTGGCAACCGAAAAGTCTCAGGATTGGTGCAACCACAACCACTGGTCCAGTCTTTTGCAGTTGCATTTGGTTCAGTTTTGGTCTTTTTTTCAGTCCAGGCAACTGGGCCTGCAAATACTACCAACCAGGAGGTGAATTCCTCAATCTCCTGTAGGAGTTTGACCAAAGCTTGTTTCAAGAGAGTAAAAGTCAGGAGGTTGGCATTGACATAGATACCAATGATGGTGAGTGTCATGCCAAAAAGTTGTTTGTGAGGTTGGTGGGGAATACCAAGTTCATCCCAGAGGGATAGAAGTTTGACCTGGTTTGCAGGCATGTGCTTCTCATACTTATGATACCACACCAAGCTACCTTCTTTGTTGATGCCAAATGAATCATCCATGCAAGTCCATAGGTCTTTGATTAACTTAATCCTTCATGCTATCCAAGTTACTAAACCATTGAAAGAGATGTATATCCCAGGGGACTCTCATCCTCCAAAACAATTGTTTCAATCAACATCTTGTTCTCCATCAACCATGATGATCTGTTTGAACTGCCACAAAGGATGCATAGGAAGTAATTGATAAGCTTCAGTGACATCTGTGTAAAGGGGAAAGGAAGGTGCCCCAGGTGTCTGGGTAATTTTCTGTGTTCATTCCATATTTTTATATATTTTATTTCACCCTATTCTGCATTTTCCATGATTTTCTATGATTGATTCCTATTTTATTATTATATTTTGCCTTTTTTCCATGTTGGTACATGTTGACTGTTCTATTCTTAGAGGCAGGACCCCTTCTGAATGTTTACCCATCAAGGTGATGTCATTTCACAGCCTGATCCACCTATCTCTGCCCTTTTGCTATTTTTAGCTTACTATTTGATTTTCAGCTCTATCACATATACTGGGCATCGACAGATGGGCCCTTAGAGTTTTTTCTTTGGATTCCCCTCTGTTAGGTGCACCTAGAGTGTCTGTATTATGTAGTATAATATTAACTTTGGATTCCCCTCTGTTAGCTTACTATTAAGTAAGGCTTTGAGGTTGCCCTTACCGTCTGACTTGTAAAGAACCCAGGACTGGCCTGGCTCAGCATGGTGTCAGTAAATGAGGCCTTGTATGAGGTGAGTCATGTTGTCCAGTGGGAAGCTGTTGATATGGCTCCCTATCACTCTGCACTTGTATTACAGCATTTTTCATGATTGTATGCACCACTTGGACACCTTCTACTCACTTTGCACAGTGCGCTTTCATGTGCCTTTGTCTGCTTTCATGTGCCCAAGTGTGCTTTTGTGTGCCTTTGTCTGCTTTCATGTGCCCAAGTGCACTCCCATGCACTTTTTCATGCCTTTGACTGCTTAGGTGTGCTTTTGTGCACCTTTTACTTTTCCACTGTGCCTTTGGATCCCCCTTAGCTGCCTCCAATCATGCACCTTAAATGTGCCTTGTTACACTTCAAACTGCCTTTGTGCGCCTCCCACACTCCTTATCTGCCTTTCACAGCTACTGTGCACTCGATGCACCTTTATGTGCTTCTTTTATGCTTTGCCAGCAACTCACATTCCTCGCTGCACACTCATTGCACTATCCATTTATCACACACAACAATCCTTTACCACACCTATTGTGCTGTGCATTATGGCTTCCAGCTTACTGGGGTGCTTATTTGAGATGCATCACAATTGCAGCATGAGCCAACTGTGCATTCTCACATAATCTGAGCACTTTGCACCTATTTGGCATTGGACTGTGCACACTTGGGCACTTTCATGTAATCCAGGCACCTTGGCACTATTTGGCCTCACACAGCATCTCCTTATAGTTCTTCCACATTTCCAATTGGCATCACCTTATCTGGTAACTGGCACAGGTCGATCACATTACTATTACTAAGGTGCAGCACATGACACATAACACTGAAGCAAATTAATTGGGAAAAGCACATGGGACCTAAAGCACACCAAAGATAGAGCATCGTGCCAGAATAGTTGGGTATTGGGCTATAGCATGCATAAATCTTATTGGCTAATGCAGTGGCATCATGCAATCGGGTTTAGATGGGCCAGTGGATGGACTTATGGGTAGCGCATGGCACTTTCTATTTTTATACTTTCTTTTGCCACTTTTATCACATAAGCCATTTGTACATAGTAGGTGGATAGATAGAGAATCCAGAAGATCTTTTCCTCCCCATATAGTTCATAGCTCATTCAGCATCGCACATAACCTGTGCACCATTGTCCAGTCCATGCACCTTTGTAGTGAGCCCTTCATATAGCTGTGTTTGCATCCCTCATCATATTGCTGTGTTTTGTCCCTTCATTGCATTCTTCATCTTCATTTGTGCACTCTTGTAGTGTGCCCTTCATATAGCCATGTTTGTGCATCATTTGCACATTTTCCCACCAGTTGTGCTCACATCCCACTTGCATCCCTAGCCTGTGCATCACCCTTGCAGCACACTCCAGTGCTGTCCTTGTCCCACTACACCTCCCGCTTTCGTCTCCCTCATCATTGCACATTTTTCCACACTGTGCATTTTTGCCCCTTTGCATTGCACACATTTTTGCCATTGCACATACCTTCCTTTTTGTGTACACAACTAGTGTGCACATCGAAAATTATCATACCAGCCTCTTCGTGGTCTCTGCATCTTGAAGGATGATCCGAGGCCCTCTAAGTGAACCCCCTCACCCCAAGCATGCCTGCAGCTGTAGGTTTAGTGTTCACCCCTTCTGTTGAGACTCTGCACCAAGTACCAACTAAACCCATCATTTCTGGAGCCCACCGCAGGGGGTTTCAGGTTACCAGACCTTATTTAGACCTCCATCGGCTCGCCCTTCACTTCAACATTAACCACTTCTGCACTCTCCATTCTGAGCTGTTAGCAACTGCGCTCCAGCTTGGGAAAATACCAGTATTCGAATCACTCTTCTTAAACAATGTGCATCACTCATCTGTGCTGTCTTTACCTCCACCTTCACCTGAATCATCCCTACTCACCCTAACTCCATTCGCATCACTGCATTTTTCACCACCTTCAAATTTTGCAGCACTTTTACCAGATCTTACCTCTACACACCTTATTTCATCTACCATGCCTACCATGCACATGCCATCTGCATCTAACCAAAATGTGCTATGCTTCGACCCCACAAAATTGTGCAAACTCCAGAAGTACTTCGAGGAGCTTGCGCAACTTTTCTGTGATTGTAACATCACTGATGAGACCAATAAGAAATTCCACACTGTGCGCTATTTGGACAGCAACACTGTGGACACTTGGAAACTGCTACCAGAGTATAGTGCAACACATAACTATGGCACATTCAAAGATGCTGTTCTAAAGCTTTATCCTGGTTCCAGAGATGGCAGTAAATGGAGTATTAGCAATCTAGACAAGCTTATTGGTGAAACTGCATGCATTGGCCTCATAACCGCAGAAGAAATTGTGCACTATTATTGTGCATTTTTCAACATCAGTGAATACTTAGTTGCACAAGGCATATTGGTGTGCTATGACCAAAGCCGCATGTTCATTAGGGTGTTTTGACTAGACCAGCTTGAGCACATTTTGAGCTGCCTTGTGATTGCAGTACCGAATCAGCTTGCAAATGTGCCATACTCATTAGATGCAATACATGACATGATTGACTTTATCTTTGAAGGCCCAGCACACTATTTCCAGCCACTTACTGGGCTCATAGTGCAAAACCCTGATATGTATGCACTCTACTCAGCACCCAGTGTACCCATTTCCCAGCCACAACCTAACACACCCACAGTCAAAGCAGAAGACATCTCAGTCCTATTCAAGTACATGACACAGATGATAGTTACTGCATTGAGCACATCATGCAGAGATGGTGCAAATGGAGCACCCCATTCAAACAACAACACCTGCAATAGTTGTGGTCAAACAGGGCATTATATTCCTGAGTGCGCTTCAATTAAGCACCTTATTAGTGAGGGCAAGTGTAGGCGAAATGCAGAAGGGTGCATTGTACTCCCAGGTGATGCATTGTACTCCAGGTGATGCATCATACTCCCAGGTGATGCATTTGTGCCGCTGATAGGTCCACTGCACGCTTTAAGGTCTAAAAAAAAATCCCACTTGTATTGAAACATTACGACACATACTCCTAATCACTACGAATGCCACGAAATTAACTTCGAATCATTTTCGCATTATTTTGCATTATTTCAGATGACTTCAAACTACTTTGAACCATTTCGCGACATTTCGAATGACTTTGCAGTACTTCGAACTACTTCAGCAGCTGTATAGCTGTCCTCAAACACTTTCGATACATGATGCTTAACTGGAGTAAGCTATTTAGTTGCATATCGAGCACTACTGGACACAAGGAGAGATTACAAGAGAGTTAGAATGCGATAAGTGTGGTTTTTATGTTTCATGATATATTAAATCAATAGGACAAGAACTCTTACTATACTGGGACAAAGTACATTTCAATTATTGTCATTTCTCATTTGTTTTTACAATTTACAAAGTCCTTTATTGTTGCACATATTGCCCTTTATTGTATTCCCCTTTTTGGCACTATCTCTTCAAAATGTATATAGACTTGTACTAGCTATGTAAAACAGCAGAGAACCAGTTACCCTCTCCACTATAGTCAGATTTAAGAGCAGTTCCCTTGAGTCTTACCTTGCATCATATCTCTAAGTTCTGCGAAATATCGCGAACTTCTTTGAAACTATCATATTTGCTCCTCATCTTATTGTATATCGCCTATCGCTGTTCAACAAACACTTTACATTCATTAAACTCGCTCTTCGACTTATCTCGAACCTTTGTGAACTTATTCGAACTTATTCAGACTACTTCACATGACTTCAAACCTTTTTCGAACCTCTTCACACATATTCGAACCTCTTTCAAACTCTTTCAAACACCTTCCGGTGATATTTAGTACCACCTCGCACCCTTCCTCTGACTCATGTTATACCATCTGAAGCCATTTAGTAGGTTTTGTTTGGGTTTCTGGGTTGAGTATCATCATTTTGGAGCCCACCACAAGGGGTTTCTAGATCATTTCATTGTTGAACCTCTACTCTCCACTCTTTCCACCACTCATTTTACCATTTAGGGGCTCAATGATCTCGACTTCAAACTGAACTCGTTTTGCCTCCAACTCTCCTGAACAACCAGGAGATTTCGATACAGTATCTCGACCTCGATAATAGTATTTCACACTCTTTCACCCTTCACGTGTACGACATCGCTACCATCCTCGACTTCGAAACATACGAACTATGACACCACACAAATTTCGACCTCACAACCTTCAAAATATACCTCGAACATGTCAACATTCTTTATGCCAATTCCTGGTCATTCAACAGCTCCGAAATTCGATTCGAGACGACCTAAAGACCTTCTAAATTACTTTGAAGACCTCAAATTTTTGTTTATAACTTGTGGTATTACAGATCATGACCTAAAGAAGTGACACTCTTGCGGATACATCGATTTTGAATCTTACGACCTCTGGGAATCGCTTCCAGAGTACGAACATGGCACTTCGTTTGACAAATTTCACACTGTGGTATTCAAGTTCTACCCCAAAATAGAGGACGAATAAAAATACAGCATTTTGGACATGGATACACTCGCTAACAAACAGATTTGCACTGGTATTTTTGACAAAAACAATTTAGGAGCTTATTACAGGTCATTCTACAAGATCACCAGCTTCCTTCGATCGAAAGGTAAACTTTCAGAAGCTGAACAGAGTCAAGTTTTTCTTCGAGGCCTTCAAACAGACTTACGGACTCGAATTGCAGATCACCTGGAAGGAAAGTTTCCTGATCATTATCCTGACAACACATACATGCTGAACGACATCTATGACACTGCGAAATTTGCTATAGCATCCTCGAATTTATACTTCATTTCCCAGAAATCGATTTCGACCTCAAATATATTGCAGTCTAGCACATTGATTGATTCCGAAGACGTTTTGTACATCCTCAAAAATTTTGCATCAAACTTCGCATTGGTTATCGCAGTTTTGAATTCAACCAAATTAGCACCAGAAGTATCAGTCTCGACCTCATTCATTGCTGATATTGCACCTTCGACAACATCGAACCCAGCTTCTGACAGTATACCCCACAGTGCAAATAATTCGAATGACTTCGAAGCCTGTATTGCAGCCCTCAAACAGGAATTGACCCTTGAAAAACAGCTTGCACTCGAATGAGAAAATGTCGCAGCTCAAAATTGTCATGTTGCACCTCCTGGTCTTTATCGCATCGTCCCAGCCTCATTGCCCACATCCATTCCAATCCCATCGTCTTCACCTTTGGTAGTTCCTGCCCAGTCCACTTTGATAATCGCACCTTCATCAGCTTCAAACTCGATCTTGCCTCCGAAACCCTTGTCGCATTCACCCCCGCCATTACCCATTTTGACCTCAACTTGCCAACTGCCACTACCAGTATTTTTATCCTCGATCTCATCATCTGTGCCCTCTTCCATCTTCCCATCTATTTTGATATCGCCTTTACCCTCGCCACTCAATTCACATTCACATTCGCCTTCAAAGTTTAGTATAGCGCTCGAAGTTCTCTACTCATTATATATCTCCAATCATCACCTCAAAATTTGCCTGCCCCTTATCCTCAAAAATTTTATTACAAAGATTGCCAACAAAGATCGCCTCGACCTCATTTTTGCCCCCTCGATTTCGCATCCTATTTCGATTCAACCAGTCGCTCGACTCCAGTATTACGACCATGGCTAGTACCATCAACATCAATCAAATTCACTTCTTTTTCTTCCTCGTTTTTAATATTTCAATCTTATTCTATTTATCAAAAACATTTTATTATCCTCGACATTCTTCGAAACAGCCTTGACAGCTTTCACTTCTATTCACCCATGTAGGCCTTCACTAACCTTAATCTCAACTTCAAACTCCCTCGAAACAGCCCCACAACTATTTCGCTTTTGCCAAATGCTCTTGATATTGACTTCAAATATCTCAAAAAACCTCAAATACTCTTGAATCTCGGTGATCATACTTTCGAAGGCTTTCGGGACTTCGAAAACAAATAACTATATCTTCCCTCATTTTCTTATTCCTTCACTTTGCTTATCGCTACCACTCAAGACTCAGAAAATTCGAATTTCAAATTTAAAAGGATATTTCTACTCTTCTAGCATCTCCTCTAAAGTTTCTATCTCCCTCCCCAATATCTCCATCTCAACCTTTTTCTGCACCAGTTTTCCAGCAATAATCCCATGATGCACCACCCATTCTTCCTCGACATCCTTGACCCCCCGCAACTCCCTTGCCTTCGCCTTTCCCTTTCCCTTCAATGACTTTTTCATTTCCTTCAATGATTTCAAAGGTCCCGCGATTGGTTTGACACCTTCTACAGGGCCCACGAGACGGATTCAATGAACTACAAAATTTGAAAACTAGTTAGCAATCACTTCGAAGCAATTTCGAATAACTTTTGTACCTGGTTTTGTGCACAAATCTGGTTTCATGCCCCTGAACTTCTTTGCCTTGCCCTTGCAAAGCCCTCACCTTGACATCCCATTCCAGTAGCACCCTTGTGCCTCCTGGGTACATTTTGTGCACTTTGCAGCCCCCTCCTTGACTATACAGCATGGCTGGGACTTAAACCCAGCGCATTTATCACACTAAGAAACATTTAGTAGCTTGAAAATTCTTCAAAAATAAGTAAAAACTTACTGGGCCCTCGAAATCGAGCAGCCCGCTCATGTCTAGTCATGGCCGCTTCGCCACTTCTACCCCCTCGACTTCCTCTCCATCTTCCTCCTCATCGACCTCTACTATCTTTTGCTTCGCCATTCTTACTACAGTCAGCTCCTCTTTGCCCTTGTCCTCCTCTATGTCTTCGGCTTTCTTCCCAGCCTCCTCCCTCTCTATCGCCTTCACCTCAGCTGTGAGCTGCATGTTTCTCTGCTGCAACTCCTTCTTTGATACTGTCTTTGCACGAAACGCAGCGAGAGCCACATTTCAAGCATCTGCCAATGCTCGCCTCTGCCCCTCGATATTCTCTCGCTTCGCCTGCTCCTCCTCCTCTCGAACCCATTTCGCGTGCTCTTCTGTTCTTTCTCATAATACTTCTTCAGCCAAATCTACGAATAACAGTCCCCTGCCCCACGAAAGCCATTCATGATGAGCCATTGGTTTATACAACTCGAAAACTTTGTTCACGACCTTTTGTACAGTCGCATCATGTTCTTCTGCCAAGTCATCTGCAAGCTCATCATATTCTTTCTATGAAACACAAATATAGTGCACTAAACACAAGTACGAACATGAAACGTACCATTTTCTCGCAGAAACCTGACCCCCAAACCTCGAAATTGATATCTTCCGTGACGCCGCGCTCGGGCATCAACTTTGCATAGTTGAGTACTTTGGAGTTGAGGTCAGCAAGGAGAGACATTATGAAAGCTAGTATGTGATGATGAAGAGGTGATGGAAAGAAGAAGAACGAGAAGTATTTCGAACCTTGCTAAGTTTTCAACATGATCACGCATTTTGCATGTGACTTTGATTGGTTGACTGGGACAGTCAGGATTTCAGTAAGGAGGAGGATGATAGGTCCACTGTGCACTTTAAGGTCTGGAAAAGGATCCCACTTGTATCAAAACATTATGACACACACTCCTAATCGCTACAAACACCACGAAATCAACTTTAAATCATTTTCGCATTATTTTGCATTATTTCAGATGACTTCAAACTACTTCGAACCATTTCACGACATTTCGAATGACTTTGCAGTACTTCGAATGACTTTGGCGGCCGTATAGCTGTCCTCAAACACTTTCGATACACAATGCTTAACTGGAGTAAGCTATTTAGTTGCATATCGAGCACTACTGGACACAAGGAGAGATTACAAGAGAGTTAGAATGCAATAAGTGCGGTTTTTATGTTTCATGATATATTAAATCAATAGGACAAGAACTCTTACTATACTGGGACAAAGTACATTTCAATTATTGTCATTTCTCATTTGTTTTTACAATTTACAAAGTCCTTTATTGTTGCACATATTGCCCTTTATTGTATTCCCCTTTTTGGCACTATCTCTTCAAAATGTATAGACTTGTACTAGCTACATAAAACAGCAGAGAACCAGTTACCCTCTCCACTATAGTCAGATTTAAGAGCAGTTCTCTTGAGTCTTACCTCATGTCATATCTCTAAGTTCTGTGAAATATCATGAACTTCTTTGAAACTATTGTATTCGCTCCTCATCTTATCGTATATCACCTATTGCTGTTCGACAAACACTTTACATCTGTTAAACTTGCTCTTCGACTTACCTCAAACCTTTGCAAACTTATTTGAACTTATTCGGACTACTTCGCATGACTTCGAACCTTTTTCAAACCTCTTTGCACATGTTCGAACCTCTTTCAAACTCTTTTAAACACCTTCCGGTGATATTTAGTACCACCTCGCACCCTTCCTCTGACTTGTGTTATACCATCTGAAGCCATTTAGTAGGTTTTGTTTGGGTTTCTGGGTTGAGTATCATCACCACATTCTATTCCAGGCAACTTCTTAGGTGAGTGCATTGAGAAATGGCATAAGCACAACCTAGGGCAGATTGCCACCAGCTGACTTTCATCGAATACCAATTCACAGCTCATCTACAATATAGCACCTTGTCCAGCTCCAGCAGCACCTTTACAGTCGACATATGTTGCCACCTCAGCTCCTATGGCAGAGTATATGCAAAGCGCACCAAATGCACAACTAACAAAAGAAGAATTGATGTGCTCAAGTGGGAGTTGATGGTGCTCTGAAAGAAGCAAGTCTTTGATGGCATTGAAACTCTGAAGCGCACACCGCACAATACATCAAATCAAGAGAGCGCACCTATGACTACAGCCATGGCACCTGCTGACAGTATTGAGTCACCAGCTTTGCAATCCACTGCTGGTGCAACTGAAGTGCCTGATGAAATGCCTATACACCCCTATTCTAACATTCCTGAAGCACATTTTGTCCCTGCAGTGGCAGATAAACCAAACACTCAAGTTAACACTTCCAAAGGCAAAGAGCCATCATATCGCACTGTTATTCCTATCCAGAATCTGCAGATTGTTGACAATGTATATGTGCACACCATGAAGGCACCCTCTGTTACAGTTTCACATGAAGAGCTCCTTTCACTTTCGCCTGATCTCAGACAGCACCATAGAGAACATACTCCAAAATGTGTTGCAGCTACTGGTGCAAAAGTGGTATCTACCAGCTTTGCAAGCATTATGCCATTTGTGCATTGTGAAGTGCACATGCCTTTAGCAGCAAATAAAGTGCTTAATGTGACACCTCCAGTTAGTGCAGCGATTGCAGCACCTCTTCCTATCGTTATACAGAATCTATTTGAACAGTACATCACCCATCTTCAGTCAGGCAAAATTGAGAATCCCGATGTTTTGAAGGTTGCAAAAGAGTCGCATGTGCTCTACTCCATTGATTTATTGATTGACAATCAAGAATCCTTTGAAGCTATTTTAAATCCAGGATTACAAATTATTGCAATGTCAGAAGCAGTCTGCCATCATCTTGGACTCCAGTATGACTTGTGCATTTGTTTATATATGCAATTGGCCAATGGTGATGATACGGCTCTCTATTGCCCTGCGTGCATACTACAGCATTTTTTGCAATTGTGCACACCCCCTAGATGGCTTCCACACACTTTGCGCAGCGTGCTTTTGCATGCCTTCATGCACTTTCATGTGCCTTTGACTGCTTAGGTGTGCTTTTGTGTGCCTTTTACATTTCTACTGCACTCTTGGTTCCCCATAGCTGCCTGCTGTCATGCGCCCTAAATGCACCCCATTGCACTTCAAACTGCCTCCGTGTGCTCCCTCCCCCCCCACATTCCTTACCTGCCTTTCACATTTGTTGTGTGCTCCTTTTATGCTTTACCTGCAACTCACATTCTCTACTGCGCACTCATTGTGCAATCCCTATCACACACAACAATCCATCACATCAGTTGTGCTGCACATCATGGCTTCCATCTTACTGGCGCATTTACTTGAGGTGCACTGTGATTCCAACACAAGCAAACTGCGCATTCTTACATAACTGGAGCACTTTGCACCTATTTGGCATTGGACTGTGTGCACTTGGGCACTTTCACATAGTTCTGGCACTTTGGCGGTATTTGGCCTTTCACAGCATCTCCTTATAGTTCTTCCACATTTCCAATTGGCATCACCTTATCTGGTAACTGGCACAGATCGATCACACCATTATTACTAAGGTGCAGCATGTGACACATAACACTGAAGTGGATTAATTGAGAAGAGTGCACGAAACCTAGAGTGCACCAAAAATAGCACACTGCACTGGGACAGTTGGGTATTGGGCTAATGGTGCACAAATCTTATTGGCTGAGGCAGTGGCATAGTGTGGTTGGGTTTAGATGGGCGAATGAGTGCACTTGTGGGTAGCACATGGTGCTTTCTATTTTTATACTTTATTTCACTGTTTTTATCACATAAGCCATTTGTACATAGTAGGTGGACAGATAGAGAATCCAGAGGATCTTTCCCCCCCTCATAGTTCATAGTTCAGTCAGCGTCGCACATAGTCTGTGCACCAGCATCCAGTCCATGCACCTTTGTAGTGCGCCCTTCGTATAGCCACATTTGCATATTGTTTGCATCCCCTCATCGTATTGTTGCATTTCATCCCTGCATTGCATCCTTTGTCCTCGTTCATGCACTCTTACAGTTTGCCCTTCGTATAGCTGCATTTGCACACCATTTGTGCACTTATTTGCATAGCTGCATTTTGTGCACCGTTTGCACCTTTTTCTGCCCCTTGCACTTCCATCCTGTTTGTGTCCCCAACCTGTGCACCACCTTCACAGCACATCGCAGTGTTGTCTTCATCCTACTTCACCTCCCGCCTTCATCATCCTCATCGTTGTGCACTTTTGCACTCCCATTGCGCATTTTTGCCCCTTTGCATTGCACACTTTCCTGCCACTGCACATATCTCCCCTTTAGTGTACACAATTAGTGCGCACATTGAAAACCACTGTTGATGATGCTCGACCTGGAAACCTAACAAAAACCTGTTAAAAGGCTTGTGTAGTATAACTCAGGCTAGAGGAAGGGTGCGAGGTGGTACTAAATATCACCGCTAACACCAAAACATTGTTTTTAGTGATGTGAAATGGTAAGGATGTGACAAATAGCCTTTTTAAAGCGTACGAGGATGTTCGAAATTGGTTTGAAGACATGCAAAGTAGTTTGAAGTAAGTTTGAAATTGGTTCGAAGTTGTCCAGGTGATTTCAAGGGGGTTCGAAGGTGTTTGACTGGCATCGATATACATTTTGACAAATGTATATAGCAGTTACGAGCTGCATTTTTAGTGATGATAGGCGATGATGAGTTGAGAATGAATACAAAAGTTCGAGGAAGTTCGCGATATTTCACAGAACTTCAGAGATATGGCGCGAGATAAGACTCAAGAGAACTGCTCTTAAATTTGACTATAGTGGAGAGGGTAACTGGTTCTCTGCCATTCTAAGTAACTAGTACGAGTCTATATACATTTCAAAGAGGTAAGTACCAAAAAGGAAATATAACAGGTGTAGAACACAAGGCAGTATGCACAGCAATAAAGATATTGTAAAATATAAAACAAATGAGGAACGATGATAATTGAAACATTCGGTGCTGCTATATAGTAAGAGTACTTCTCTTTGTTGTTTCAATAGATTGTTGAAACCCCAAAACCGCCATTATCATACCCTAATTCTTTTATCGTCTCTCCTTGCATGTCCGGTAGTGCTCGATATGTGACTAAATAGTTTACTCCGGTTGAGCATTGTGTATCGAAAGTGTTTTAAGACAACTATATGGTGGCCAAAGTCGTTCGAAGTGCTGCAAAGTCATTGGAAATGCTGTGAAATGTTGCGAAATAGTTCAAAAAGGTTTGAAGTAGTGCAAAATTGTGCAAAATAGTTCGAAAATGATTCAAAGTCAATGTAGTGGCATTCATAGTGGTTCGGAAGGTCTGTTGTAGTGTTTTAACATGATTAAAAACTTTCCTCAGACCTTAGAGTGTGCAGTGGACCTATCACCATACCAGCCTCTCCATAGTCTCTGCGTCCCAAAGGATGATCTGAGGCCCTCTAAGTGAACTCCCCCCTTACCCTGATGATGATACTCAACCCAGAAACCCAAACAAAACCTACTAAATGGCTTCAGATGGTATAACACAAGTCAGAGGAAGGGTGCGAGGTGGTACTAAATATCACCACTGAGACCAAAGCATAATGTTTAGTGATGCGAAATAATAAGGGCTGTGGCGAATAGTCTGTATAAGCATACAAAGGTGTTCGAAAGAGTTTGAAAGTGGTTCGAAGAGGTGCGAAATAGGTTCAAAAAAGGTTTGAAGAGGTTCAAAGTCATGCAAAGTAGTCCGAAGAAGTTTGAATAAGTTCGAAAAGGTTCGAGGTATATCGAAGAGCGAGTTTAACGAATGTGAAGTGTTTGTCAAATGGCGGTAGGCAATGGGCGATAAAACGGAGAGCGAATACGATAGTTTTGAAGAAGTTTGTGATATTTTGCAGAACTTAGAGATGCGACCTGAAGATAAGACTAAAGAGAATGATTCTTAAATCTGATGATAGTGAGAGGGTAACTTGTGCTGTTCCCCATTTCTTCTATTGTTTTTATTCTAACTAATACAAGTCTATATACAATCTGAAGGAATGGTACTAAAAAGGAAATAATAACAATTGTAGAACATGAGGCAATGTGCACAGCAAATAAAGGTATTGTAAAACATGAAACAAATGAAAAATGATAATAAGTGAAATGTACATTGTCCCAATATAGTAAGAGTTCTTGTTCTATTGCTTTAATATATCAATAAAACACAAAAACACACTTATCGCATTCTAACTCTGTTGTGGTCTCTCCTTGTGTCTGGTAGTGCTCAATATGTGACTAAATAGCTCACTCTGGTTGAGCATCATGTATCAAAAGTGTTTTAAGACAACTATATGGTGGCTGAAGTCATTTGAAGTGCTGCAAAGTCATTCGAAGTGTTGCGAACTGTTGCAAAATAGTTCAAAGTAGTTCAAAGTTGTCCGAAATAGTGCGAAATTGTGCAAAAATGGTTCGAAGTTGATTTTGTGGCATTCGTAGTGATTCAGAGTGTGTGTCGTAATGTCTCAATGCAAGTGGGATACCTTTCCAGACCTTAAAGTGCACAGTGGACCTATCAACATATCACATGCATAAAGCTATGTAGCACATCAATCCAATCCTCAAACTCTTTATCTTCTTCTCCTTCTAAGTCTTCTGGCTGCTTTGGTTGATACAAGAGCCCATCTGGACCATGCACCGCTCCCCTAACATGTACAAGTGTAAAGTGGAATGTAAGGATTGAGACTATCCACCAGTTAATGCTGGCAGATGGTTGGATATTGGGGTTTTGTAGCATGCCCTTGATATAGCATGCATCAGTCTCAACAATTAAGTTGTGCACACCTATAATATAAAGGTGCAAACTGCACAGTGCACGATAAAGCCCATATATCTCTAGCTTCAGTTGTGAAAAGTGCACTTCTCTGTTGTTGAGCATAATCAAGCTGAACCAATTGTAAATGCGCATTTTCACATTTTCGCATTTTTGCTGACAAAGGTAGAAGCTGACCGCTATCTGGGAAATGTCGACTGCAAGGACAACAAGAAATTCTGAGGAATAATCAATCAGTTTTAGTGCAGGGCAATCTAGTACTGCTTGCTTGATGTCATTTTGTGCCACTATCTGCTCTGGGCCCCATTCAAATGAAGTGTTCTTGTGCGTAAGCTTTGTGAGAACGTTAATGCAGTGCGCATAATTGTGGATATAAATGTGCATTAAACCAACTGTCCCCAAGAATGCGCGCACTTCTGACAGCATGTGGCATGCACCCCAATTGCAGATAACATCTACCTTGTCATGTTCAGGTTTTCTACCTTCTGGCATGCAATAATGGCCAAGAATGATGAAGTTCTCAGTGCCCAATGTGGATTTTGTCCCAGAGAAAGTGCTGCCACTATATTTCATGCACTGCACAATGCGGTTCAGATTCTGGAAGTGCTCCCACACAAAGCACCTAATGCCAGGGTTCGCAGTGAGCACTTCCCACAAGCCATCCAGTAAAATGTAGCGCTTTGAAGGTCCCTCAACTGGAACATCGTCGATATATGGAACGGTGTAGTCTGGTATCTCTGGCTGCAGAATATAGCACACATCATCATGGAAGATTGGTACTGAGTTTGTCCAACCCATTGGCAATGTAATGAGGTGCATTGCACCATAAGGCATCTGGAATGTTGTAAGGTCACATGATGACTCTTTGATTAAGTGCTCATCATATCCCACATATAGATCAAGGATGGCACCACATACACGCCCCGCAAACTGCTCTGCAAGGTGCTCAGGTGTAGGGGTGATGCCGGAGTGTTTAATGGTAATGCAATTAAACAGTTCAAGGCTATGTGCAATGCACAGCACTTTTCCATCTTTCTTGAGTGTGCAGGACCACCATGATCTATACACTGAGTTTGAGCACTCGTAAACACCTGAGTCTATCTTCTTCTGTATAATAGTGCAAACTTCTTCATATATGCCTGGCGGAATGGGGATGTTGCACTCTATCCAAGGAGTGTGTGGAATAACCAGGATTTCCACTGGGGAAAAGAATGCGGTCTTGAAGCTGCTGTGCTCCTAATTGCTCCATGTGAAGGCTTCATTCTGCAAAGACATCAAGTGGTGTAAAATCTTCATCTCCTCTGGTAGTAAGAAATCGGTGTGGCGCTTTTGCAGTGCTTGCATGCGTTCTTCAGTATAGTGCCTGATCGGGGTAAATGGTGGTGGGTTTGGTAAAAGCACAGGAAGCACTGCTAGCAGATCGCCTATAATGTTGCGCTCAATGCAGAATTTATTTGGGATGGGCGCAATAACTGGTTTGACCTTTCTAGCAACCAGTTTATACTTCTTCTTGGTTACTATGCCCTTTTGCAGTGTGCACACTGCTAAATCGATAAAAGTTGTGTGTGCATGTGTGCTTTTTGGAAATGCAGCTGGGATAAGCACCACAGAGTCCATCGAATTTAAGAGTGCCTGCACATGACTGTTGGTATACTGGGATAGATAGAGTTGAGAGATAATACATAGAGGTCGATGGAACGGAAGTGGAAAATGGAATAAGCGCAAACATGGAAATGTCACAAGATTGGGTATCAGAGTCGAATGTTATGATAGTGGCAGCTTCTCCTTGGTCTGCAATCAATTCCTCAAAGCCTGGTGAAAATTTCTTTGTGGGTTATTCTGAATAGTAAAGTGTGGTATTGCTGCAGCTGGTAAGAAGTGGTGTGACTTTTCCCTAGGCTTTGTTGGAATGGTGGAGATGGTGCCTGTGTTCAGATTGCCAATAGTAATTGTTTGTGCTTCATCTGCAAAATTGCACACAACAGAGTGCATTAACACATCAAAGGGGTGCCCTAACAGAATATCATAAGCAGGCGAATGGATAATGTGCACTTTCACATAGACAATAATATCTCCAATGCATGTGGAAACATTGCATGCAAGCCCAAGTGATTCATCTACCTCTCCATTGGCTGATTGCATGTATAAACGAATGCACAGGTCATACTGGAAGTCCAAGACAATGGCAAACTGCTTCTGACATTGCAATAATTTGTGAACCTGGATCTAAGATAGCTTCAAAGTATTCTTGGTTGTCAATCAATAAATCAATGGAGCAGAGCGCATGTGACTCTTTTGCAACCTTCAGAATGTCAGGATTCTCGATTTCTCCTGACTGAAGATGGGTGAGGTATTGTTCAAATGGATCCTGCAGAACTATAGGAAGAGGCACTGCAATTGCCATGCTAACTGGAGGTGTCACATTAAGTGCTTTATTTTCCACAAAAGGTGCATGCACTTCGCAGTGTGCAAATGGCATAATGCTCACAAGGTTGGTAGCTACCACTTCTGTGCTGGTAGCTGCAACGTGTTTTTGGGGTAACTTGTTCTCTATGGCACTGCCTGAGATTGGGTGAAAGCAAAAGGAGCTCTTCATGTGAAACTGTAATGGAGGGCACCTTCATGGCATGTGCATATACGTCATTGACAATCTGTGGATTCTGGATAGGAACAATGGTGTGATATGATGGCTCTTTGCCTTTGGAAGTGGTAACTTGAGCATCTGGTTTCTCTGCTGCTGCAGGGACAAAATGCACTTTAGGAATGTTGGAATAGGGATGTATGGGTGTCTCATCGGGTGCTTCAGTTGTGCTCACAGCGGGTTCCAAAGCTGGCAACTCAATACTGTTGGCAGGTGCAATGCCTGTAGTTGTAGAAGGCACGCTCTCTTGATTTGATGTATTGCATGGTGTGCACTGCAGAATTTCAATGCCATCGAAGACTTGCCTCTTCCAGAGTGCCATCAACTCCCACTCGAGTGCATCAATGCACTCTTCCTTTGTTAGTTGCACGTATGGTGCGCTTTGCATATACTCTGCTGCAGGAGCTAAAGCGGCAACATACGTCAACTGTAAAGGTGCTGCTGGAGCTGGACGAGGCACTATATTGTAGATGAGCTGTGAATTGGTATTCAATAAAAGTCGACCAGTGGATATCTGCCCTGGGTTGTGCTTATGCCATTCCTCGATGCACTCATCTAAGAAGTTGCCTGGAATAGAATGAGGCATGAATGCGCCACCTGGGAGTATGATGCACCCTTCTGCATTTTGCCTACACTTTCCTTCGCTAATAAGGCACTCAATTGAAGCGCACTCAGGGATATAATGCCCTGTTTGACTGCAACTATTGCAAGTGTTGTTGTTCAAATGGGGCACACTATTTCTGCCATCTCTGTGTGTTGAATTAAATCTGCACGTGGCACCTATTCTGTGCCTCAGTGTAAACACATATACATGTAAATACATGTATACAAATATGTCATAATGACATGTGGACAGGAACCATGTGGTACACCACCCTTTTCTCCACCCCACTGAGCCTCACATGACCTGAGCCTCATGTGACTATGTGGGCTCTCTAGGTATATAAATATGCTGTACCTCTACCTAGCAATACAGAGAGTTCTATGCCCTCTAACCTAAGTTACTTAGCACACTAACCAACTCAACAGGTAAGTAGTAAGATCTGTGAGCACTCTACACTGCACAATGTGCTCAATGTGGTAACTATTGTCTGTGTCATGTGCTCCAATAGGACTGAGATATCTTCTGCTTTGACTGCAGATGCACTAGGTTGTGGCTGGGAAATGGGTACACTGGGTGCTGAGTAGGGCACATACATATCGGGGTTTTGCACTGTGAGCCCAGTAAGTGGCTGGAAACAGTGTGCTGGGCCTTTGAAGATAAAGTGAATCATGTCGTGTATTGCATCTAATAAGTATGGCACATTTGCAGGCTGATTCGGTACCACAATTGCAAGGTGGCTCAAAATGCGCTCGAGCTGGTCTGGTCAAAACACCCTAATGAACATGCAGCTTTGGTCATAGCATGCCAATATGCCTTGCACAACTAAGTATTCGCTGATGTTAAAAAATGCATGATAATAGGTTATGAGGCTGATGCATGTGGTTTCACCAATAAGCTTGTCTAGATCACTAATACTCCATTTACTGCCATCCTTGGAACTGGGATAAAGTTTTAGGACAGCATCTTTGAATGTGCCATAGTTATGTGTTGTGCTATACTCTGGTAGTAGTTTCCAAGTGTCTGCAATGTCACTGTCCAAATAGTGCACAGTGTGGAATTTCTTATTGGTCTCATCAGTGACATTACAATCGTGGAGAAGCTGTACAAGCTCCTTAAAGTGCTTCTAAAGTTCATGCAGTTTTGCGGGGTTGAAATGCTGATAGGTCCACTGTGCACGCTAAGGTCTGGAGAAGATTCCCACTCGTATCGAGACATTAGGACATGCACTCCGAACCACTACGAATAACACGAAATTGACTTCAAATTATTTTCAAACTATTTTGCACTACTTCGGACGACTTTGAACTATTTTGAACTATTTCATGACACTTCGAATGACTTTGCAGCATTTCTAACGACTTTGGCCACCATATAGCTGTTGTGAAACACTTTCAACACATGCTGCACAACCAGAACAGGTTATTCCATTGCATATAAAGCACTACTGGACATGAGGAGAGACTACAAAAGAATTAGGATGCAATAATAGCGTTTTTATGTTTCAATGATATATTGCAGCAAAAGATAAGTACTTTTAACATATGGGGACACGTATGTTTCAATTATTTATCATTTCTCATTTATTTTTGATCTACAAGTCCTCATTGTATGATATATTGCCTCATGTTTTACACATGTTTTACTTCCCTTTTCAATACTATCTCTTCAAAAATGTATATAAACTTGTACTAGTTACTTAGAACAACAGAGAACCAGTTACCCTCTCCACTATAGTTGGATTTAAGAGCAGTTCTCTTGAGTCTTACCTCACGTCATACCTCTGAAGTTCTGCGAAATATCACGAACTTCCTCGAACTTTCATATTCATTCTCAACTCGTCATTGCCTATCGTCACTAAAAACCCACTTCGTAACTGCTATATTCATTTGTTAAACATATTTCGACACCAGTCGAACACCTTCGAACCCCCTCGAACTTACTCGAACAACTTTGAACCCATTCGAACCTATTTCAAACTACTTTGCACATCTTTGGACCAATTTTGAACATCTTCATATGCTTTAAAAAGACTATTCATCACACCTTTCACCATTTGCATCACTAAAACAATGTCTTGGTATTAGTGGTGGTATTTAAAACTGACTCGCACCCTTTCTCTAGCCTGAGTTATACTTTATAAGCCTTTTTAACAGGTTTTTGCTAGGTTTCCAGGTTGAGCAATATCAACATGGCATGTTTTGGTTAGATGCAGATGGCATGTGCATGGTAGCCATGGTAGGTGAAATAAGGTGTGTAGAGTTAAGATCTGGTAAAAGCACAGCAAAATTTGAAGGTGGGGAAAAATGCAGTGATGCAAATGGAGCTAGGGTAGGTAGGAATGATTCAGGTGAAGGTGGAGGTAAAGACAGTGCAAACGAGTGATGCATGTTGTTTAGGAAGAGTGATTTGAATACTGGTATTTCCCCAAGCTGGAGTGCAGTTGCTAACAGCTTGGAATGGAGAGTGTGAAGGTGGTTAATGCTGAAGTGAAGGGCGAGCCAATAGAGGTCTAAATAAGGTCTGGTAATCTGAAACCCCTTGCAGTGGGCTCCAGAAATGATGTGTTCAGTTGGTACTCAGTGCAGAGTCTCAACAGAAGGGGTGAACACTAAACCTACAGCTGCAGGCATGCTCAGGGTGAGGGGGTTCACTTAGAGGGCCTTGGATCATCCTTCAGGGTGCAGAGACTACGAAGAGGCTGCTATGGTGGTTTTTGAGGTATGCACAATGGCAAAAAAGTGTGCAACACAAAGGGGCAAAAATGCACAGTGCAGAAAAATGTGCCACAGGAGTGCAAAAATGTGCAATAATGAGGGAGATGAAAGTGGGAGGTGTAGTGGGACAAGGACAGCACTGGGATGTGCTGCAAGGGTGGCACACAGGTTAGGGATGCAAATGGGATGTGAGTGCAATGGGCAGAAAAATGCACAAATGGTGCACAAAATGTGGCTATATAATAAATGCACAAATGGTGTGCAAATGTGGCTATATGAAGGGTGCCCTACAAGAGTGCACAAATGAAGGCGAAAAATGCAACACAGAGATGAAATGCAGCAATACAATGAGGGGATGCAAATGATACACAAATGTGGCTATACGAAGGGTGCACTACAAAGGTGCATGGACTGGACGCTGGTGCACAGACTATGTGCGACGCTGACTGAGCTATGAACTATGAGGGGGGAAAAGATTTTCTGGATTCTCTATCTGTCTGCCTACTATGTACAAATGACTTATGTGATAAAAAATGGCAAAATAAAGTATAAAAATAGAAAGCACCATGCACTACCCACAAGCACATCCATTGGCCCATCTAAACCTAACCACACTATGCTGCTGCCTTAGCCAATAAGATTTGTGCATGCTATAGCCCAATATCCAACTGTTCCAGTGTGATGCTTTATTTTTGGTGTGCTCTAGGTCCCATGTGTGCTTCTCAATTAATCCACTTTAGTGTTATGAGTCACATGCTGTGCCCTAGTAATAATGATGATTGACCTGTGCCAGTTGCCAGATAAGGTGATGCCGCTTAGAAATGTGGAAGAACTATAAGGAGATGCTGTGTGAGGCCAAATAGTGCCAAAGCACCAGGATTACATTGATGTGTTCAGTTGGTACTTAGTGCAGAGTCTCAATGGAAGGGGTGAACACTAAACCTACAACTGCAGGTGTGCTCAGGGTGAGGAAGTTTGCTTAGAGGGCCTCAGATCGTCCTTGGGGCACAGAGACTATGAAGAGGCTGGTACGGCAGTTTTCAATGTGTGCACTGGTTGTGTACGCTAAAGGGAAGATATGCACAATGGCAGAAAAGTGTGCAATGCAAAGGGGCAAAAATGCACAGTGTGGAAAAATGCGCAATGGAAGTGCAAAAATGTGCAACAACAAGGAAGATGAAAGCAGGAGGTGTAGTGGGACGAGGACGGTACTGAGATGTGCTGAAAGGGTGATGCACAGGTTGGGGGTGCAAACGGGATGAGAGTGCAATGGGTGGAAAAAGGTGCAAACAGTGCGCAAAATGTGGCTATACAAAAAAGGTGCAAATGGTGTGCAAATGTGGCTATATGATGGGTGCACTGTATGAGTGCACAAACAAGGACAAAGGATGCAATGCAGGGATGAAACGCAACAATACAATGAGGGGATGCAAACGATATGCAAATGCAGCTATACGAAGGGCACACTACAAAGGTGCACAGACTGAACACTGGTGCACAGACTATGTGTGACACTGACTGAGCTATGAACTATGAGGTGGGAAAAAATCCTTTGGATTCTCTATCTGTCTGCCTACTATGTACAAATGGCTTATGTGATAAAAATGGTAAAATAAAGTGTAAAATAGAAAGCGCCATGCACTACCCACAAGCCTATCCATTCGCCCATCTAAACCCAACTGCACTATGCCACTGCCTCAGCCAATAAGATTTGCGCACGCTATAGCCCAATACCCAACTGTTCTGGTGATATGGCTCTCTATCGCCCTGCGCGCATACTATGGCATTTTTTGCGATTGTGCACACCTCCTAGATGGCTTCTGCACACTTTGCGCACCTTCGTGCACTTTTGTGCGCCTTTTGCATGCTTCCGTGCGCTTTCACGCACCTTTGACCGCTTAGGTGTGCTTTTGTGTGCCTTTTACATTTATACTGTGCTCTTGGTTCCCCATAGCTGCCTGCTGTCGTGCACCCTAAATGCACCCCGTTGCACTTCAAACTGCCTCTGCGTGCCCCCCCCCACTCCTTACCTGCCTTTCACATTTGTTGCATGCTCAATGCGCCTTTGTGCACTCCTTTTATGCTTTACCTGCAACTCACATTCTCTACTGCACACTCATTGTGCAATCCCTATCACACACACAACAATCCACTACATCAGTTGTGCTGCACATTGCGGCTTCCATCTTACTGGTGCATTTACTTGAGGTGCACCATGATTCCAACATGAGCGAACTGCACATTCTTACATAACTGGGGTGCTTTGCACCTATTTGGCATTGGACTGTGTGCACTTGGGCGCTTTCACATAATCCTGGCACTTTGGCAGTATTTGGCCTTTCACAGCATCTCCTTATAGTTCTTCTGCATTTCCAATCGGCATCGCCTTATTCTGGTAACTGGCACAGGTTGATCACGCCATTATTACTAAGGCACAGCATGCGACACATAACACTGAAGCAGATTAATTGGGAAGAGCACATGAGACCTAGAGCACACCAAAAATAGTGCATCACACCAGGACAGTTGGATATTGGGCTAATGGTGTGCAAATCTTATTGGCTGAGGCAGCAGCATAGTGCAGTTGGGTTTAGATGGGCGAATGGATGCGCTTGTGGGTAGCGCATGGCACTTTCTATTTTTACACTTTATTTTACTGTTTTTATCACATAAGCCATTTGTACATAGTAGGCAGACAGATAAAGAATCCAGAGGATCTTTCCCCCCCTCATAGTTAATAGTTCAGTCAGTGTCACACATAGTCTGTGCACCAGCATCCAGTTTGTGCACCTTTGTAGTGCGCCCTTCATATAGCTGCATTTGCATATCGTTTGCATCCCCTCATTGTATTGTTGCATTTCATCCCTGCATTGCGTCCTTTGTCCTCGTTTGTGCACTCATACAGTGCACCCATCATATAGCCACATTTGCACACCATTTGCACCTTTTTTGTATAGCCACATTTTGTGCACTGTTTGCACCTTTTCCCACCCATTGCGCTCTCATCCCGTTTGCACCCCCAACCTGTGCATCACCCTTTCAGCACATCTCAGTACCATCCTCGTCCCACTACACCTCCTGCTTTCATCTTCCTTGTTGTTGCACATTTTTGCACTCCCATTGCGCATTTTTCCACACTGCGCATTTTTGCCCCTTTGCATTGCGCACTTTTCTGCCATTGTGCATATCTTCCCTTTAGTGTACACAATTGGTGTGCACATTGAAAACTGCCATACCAGCCTCTCCATAGTCTCCCCTGAAGGATGATCTGAGGCCCTCTAAGCAAACTCTCCCCTCACGCTGAGCACACCTGCAGTAGTAGGTCAAGTGTTCACCCCTTCCATTGAGACTCTGCACCGAGTACCAACAGAACACATCATTTCTGGAGCCCACTGCGAGGGGTTTCTGTTTATCAGACTGTATTTTAGACCTCCATCAGCTTGCCCTTCACTTCAACATTAACCACCTTTGCACTCTCCATTCCGAGCCGTTAGCAACTGCGCTCCAGCTTGGGGAAATACCAGTATTCAAATCACTCTTCCTAAACAACACACTGATATGGCTCCCTATCACCCTGCACGCATACTACAGCATTTTTTGCGATTGTGTGCACCTCCTAGATGGCTTCCGCACACTTTGCGCAGTGCGCTTTCGTGCGCCTTTGCGTGCTTCCATGCGCTTTTGCGCGCCTTCGACCATTTAGGTGTGGCTTTGTGCGCCTTTTGCATTTCTACTGCACTTTTGTTTCCCCATAGCCACCAATCATTGTGCGCCCTAAATGCACCTCATTGCACTTCAAGCTGCCTCCATGCACCCCCCCACGCTCCTTATCTGCCTTCCACATTTATTGCGTGCTCAATGCACCTTTGCGCACTCCTTTTACACTTTACCTGCAACTCACATTCCCTGCTGCACACTCTTTGCACAATCTCTATCACACACAACAATCCACCGCACCGGTGTGCTGCGCATCGCAGCTCCCATCTTACTGGTGCATTTACTTGAGGCACACCATGATTCCGGCATGAGCGAACTGCGCATTCTTACATAACTGGGCTGCTTTGCGCCTATTTGGCATTGGACTGTGCGCACTTGGGCGCTTTCACATAATCCAGGCGCTTTGGCAGTATTTGGCCTCGCACAGCATCTCCTTATAGTTCTTCCACATTTCCAATCGGCATCGCCTTATCTGGTAACTGGCACAGGTCAATCACGCCATTATTACTAAGGCGCAGCACACGACATATAACACCGAAGTGGATTAATTGGGAAGAGCGCATGAGACTTAGCGCGCACCAATAATAGCACATCACACTGGAACAGTTGGATATTGAGCTATAGGTGCGCAAATCTTATTGGCTGAGGCAGCAGCATAGTGCAGTCAGGTTTAGATGGGTGAATGGACGTGCTTGTGGGTAGCGCATGGCTCTTCCTATTTTTATACTTTATTTCACCATTTTATCACATAAGCCATTTGTACATAGTAGTGGACAGATAGAGAATCCAGAGGATCTTTCCCCCCCCTCATAGTTCATAGCTCAGTCAGCGTCGCACATAGTCTGTGCACCAGCATCCAGTCCGTGCGCCTTCGTAGTGCACCCTTCATATAGCCGTGTTTGTGTTATCATTTGCATCCCCTCATCGTATTGTTGCGTTTCATCCCTTGCATTGCATCCTTCGTCCTTGTCTGTGCACTATCGTAGTGTGCCCTTCATATAGCCGCATTTGCACACCTTTTTGCATAGCCGCGTTTTGCGCACTGTCTGCGTCTTTTTTCCACTCCTTGCACTTTCACTCCATTTACACCCCCAAACTGTGCACCACCTTCACAGTACATCCCAGTGTCGTCTTTGTCCTGTTACACCTCCCGCCTTCATCATCCTCATCGTTGCGCACTTTTGCGCTCTTGTTGCGCGTTTTTCCGCACTGCACATTTTTGCCTCTTTGCGTTGCGCACTTTTCTGCCACTGCGCATATCTCCCCTTTCACGTACACTACTAGTGCGCACATTGAAAATTGCTGTACCAGCCTCTCTATAGTCTCCGCGCCCTGAAGGACGATCCGAGGCCCTCTAAGTGAACTCCCCCCTCACCCCGAGCACGCCTGCAGTTGTAGGTTAAGTGTTCACCCCTTCTGTTGAGACTCTGCACTGAGTACCAACTGAACTCATCATTTTCTGGAGCCCACCGTGAGGGGTTTCTGTTTACCAGACCATATTTTAGACCTCCATCGGCTCGCCCTTCGCTTCAACATTAACCACCTTTGTACTCTCCATTCCGAGCTGCTAGCAACTGCGCTCCAGCTTGGGGAAATACCAGTATTTGAATCACTCTTCCTAAACAACACGCATCACTCGTCCGTGCTGTCTTTACCTCCACCTTCACCTGAATCATCCCTACCTACCCTAACTCTGTCCGCATCACCGCATTTTTCCCCACCTTTGAATTTCGCTGCGCTTTTACCAGATCTTAACTCTACACACCTTATTCCACCTACCATGGCTACCATGCACATGCCATCTGCATCTAACCAAAATGCGCCGCGCTTCGACCCTGCAAAACCGTGCGAACTCCAGAAGTACTTTGAGGAGCTTGCGCAACTCCTCCGCAATTGTAACGTCACCGATGCGACCGATAAGAAGTTCCACACAGTGCGCTATTTGGACAGCGACACTGCAGACACTTGGAAACTGCTACCAGAGTATAGCGCGATGCACAACTATGGTGCATTCAAAGACGCTGTCCTACAGCTTTATCCTGGCTCTAGGGATGGCAGTAAATGGAGTATTAGCGACCTGGACAAGCTTATTGGTGAGACCGCATGCGTTGGCCTCGTAACTGCAGAAGAAATCGCGCGCTATTATCGCGCATTTTTCAACATTAGCGAATACTTAGTTGCGCAAGGCATATTGGCATGCTATGACCAAAGCCGCATGTTCGTTAGGGTGCTTCGACCAGACCAGCTAGAACGCATTTTGAGCCGCCTTGCGATTGCAGTACTGAATCAGCCTGCAAATGTGCCATACTCATTAGATGCAATACATGACGCGATTGACTTTATCTTTGAAGGCCCAGCACGCTATTTCCAGCCACTTACTGGGCTCACAGCGCAAAACCCTGATATGTATGCGCCCTACTCAGCACCCAGTGCACCCATTTCCCTGCCACAACCTAGCATGCCCACAGTCAAAGCAGAAGACATCTCAGTCTTGTTCGAATGCATGACACAGACAATAGTTACCACGTTGAGCGCATCGCACAGAGATGGCAGAAATGGTGTGCCTCACCTGAACAATGACAAGTGCAATGGTTGTGGTCAGACAGGGCATTATATCCCTGAGTGCACTTCAATTGAGTGCCTTATTAGCGAAGGAAAGGGTAGGCGAAATGTGGAAGGGTGCATCATACTCCCAGGTGGCGCATTCATGCCATGTTCTATTCCGGGCAACTTCTTGGGTGAGCACATTGAGGAATGGCATAAGTGCAACCCAGGGCAGATAGCCACTGGTTGACTTTTATCTAATACCAATTCACAGCTCATCTACAATATAGCGCCTCATCCAGCTCCAGTAGCACCTTTACAGTCGACATACATTGCCACTTCAGTGCCTGCAGCAGATTATATGCAAAGCACACCAAATGCATAACTAATGAAGGAAGAGCGCATTGATGTGCTCGAGCAGGAGTTGATGGCGCTTTGGAAGAGGCAAGTCTTTGATGGCATCGAAATTCTGCAGCGCGCACTACGCAATACATCCAATCAAGAGAGTGTGCATTCTACAACCACAGACATTGTACCCACTGACAGTATCGAGTCCCCAGCTTTGCAACCCACTGTGAGCACAACTGAAGTGCCTGACAAGATGCCCATACATCCCTATTCCAACATTCCTGAAGCGCATTTTGTGCCTGCAGCAGCAGATAAACCAGACATACCAGCTAACACTTCCAAAGGCAAAGAGCCATCATACCGCACTGTCATTCCCATCCAGAACCCGCAGATTGTCGATGACATATATGCGCGTGCCATGAAGGCACCCTCCGTTACAGTTTCGCATGAAGAACTCCTATCCCTTTCACCTGATCTCAGATAGCGCCATAGAGAACAAGTTACCCCAAAGCGCATTGCAGCTACCAGTGCAGAAGTGGTAGCTACCAACCTTGCGAGCATTATGCCATTTGTGCACTGTGAAGTGCGCGCGCCTTTTGCAGAAAATAAAGCGCTTAATGTGACACCTCCAGTTAGCATGGCAATTGCAGCACCGCTTCCTATTGTTTTGCAGGATCCATTTGAACAGTACCTTACCCATCTCCAGCCAGGCGAAATTGAAAACCCGGACATTTTGAAGGTTGCAAAAGAGTCGCATGTGCTTCATTCCATTGATTTATTGATCGACAACCAAGAATACTTCGAAGCTATCTTAGATCCAGGTTCACAGATTATCGCAATATCAGAAGTGGTCTGCCATCATCTTGGGCTTCAGTACAACCCATGCATTCACTTATACATGCAATCGGCCACTGGAGAGGTAGATGAGTCACTTGGGCTTGCGCGCAATGTTTCCACGCACATTGGAGATATCATTGTCTATGTGCAAGTTCACGTTATCCATTCACCTGCTTATGATATTTTGTTAGGGTGCCCCTTCAATGTGTTAATGCACTCCATCATGTGCAACTTTGCGGATGAAGCGCAAATGATTACAATCTGCGATCTGAACACAGGCGCCATCTCCACCATTCCAACAAAGCCTAGGGGGAAGCCATGCCACTTCTTACCAGCTCCAGCAACACCACACTTTGCTATTCAGAATAACCCACAAAGAAATTTTCGCCAGGCTTCAAGGAATTGATTGCAGACCAAGGAGAAGCCACACTATCATAACATTCGACTCTGATACCCAATCTTGTGATGTTTCTGCATTTGCACTTATTCCATTTTCTGCTTCCATTCCTTCGACCTCTATTATCTCTCAACTCTACCTATCCCAGTGTACCAACAGTCATGCGCAGGTGCTCTTAAATTCGATTGACCCTGTGGTGCTTATTCCAGCCGCATTTCTGAAAAGCACACATGCATACACAACTTTTATCGATTTAGTGGCATGTGTGCTGCAAAATGGCATAGTAACCAAGAAGAAGTATAAACTGGTTGATAGAAAGGTCAAACCAGTTATTGCGCCTGTCCCAAATGAATTCCGCATTGAGCGCAACATTATAGGTGATCCACTAGCGGTGCTTCCTGCGCTTTTACCAAACCCACCACCATTTACCCTGACCAGGTGCTATACTGAAGAGCGCATGCAAGTGCTCCAAAAGTGCCACACCAATTTTTTATTACCAGAGGAGATGAGGGTTTTATATTACTTGATGTCTTTGCAGAATAAAGCCTTTGCATGGAGCGATAAGGAGCACAGCAGCTTCAAGACCATGTTCTTTCCCCCAGTAGAAATCCTGGTTATTCTGCACACCCCTTGGATAGAGTGCAACATCCCCATTTCACCAGGCATATATGATGAAGTTTGCGCTATTATCTGGAAGAAGATAGACTCAGCCATTTATGAGTGCTCAAATTCGGCATATAGATTGTGCTGGTTCTGCACGCTCAAGAAAGATGGGAAAGTGCTGTGCATCGTACATAGCCTCGAGCTGCTTAATTGCATTACCATTAAACACTCTGGCATCACCCCTATACCTGAGCACCTCACAGAGCAGTTTGCAGGGCATGCATGCGGTGCTGTCCTTGATCTATATGTAGGATACGATGAGTGCTTAATCAAAGAATCGTCACGCAACCTTATGACATTCCAGACGCCATATGGCACAATGTGCCTCATTACATTGCCAATGGGTTGGACAAACTCAGTACCAATCTTCCATGATGATGTGTGCTATATTCTGCAGCCAGAGATTCCGGATTACACTGTTCCCTATATCGATGACGTCCCAGTCAAGGGGCCTTCGAAGCGCTACATTTTACCGGATGGCTTGTGCGAAGCGCTTACTGCAAACCCTGGCATAAGGTGCTGTGTGTGGGAGCACTTCCAGAATGTGAACTGCATTGTGCAGTGCATGAAATATAGCGGCGGCACTTTCTCTGAGATGAAATCCACATTGTGCACTGAGAACTTCATCATTCTTGGCCATTATTGCACACCAGAAGGTAGAAAACCCGAACATGACAAGGTAGATGTTATCCACAATTGGGGCACATGCCACACGCTTTCAGAAGTGCACGCATTCTTGGGAACAGTCAGTTTAATGTGCATTTATATCTGCAATTATGCACACCATGTTAACGTGCTCACAAGGCTTACATGCAAGGATGCTCCATTTGAATGGAGCCCAGAGCAGATAGCAGCACAAAACAACATCAAGCAAGCAGTACGAGAGTGTCCTGCACTACAACTGATCAATTATTCCTCAGAACTCCCCGTTATCCTTGCGGTCGACACTTCCCAGATAGCAGTCGGCTTTTACCTTTGCCAGCAAAAGAGCGCAGATGCAAAAATGCACATTTACAACTGGTTTGGCTCGATTATGCTCAACGACAGAGAAGTGCACTTTTCGCAACTGAAGCTAGAGATCTATGGGCTTTACCACGCACTGCACAGTTTGTGCCTTTATATTATAGGTGTGCACAACTTAATTGTCGAGACTGATGCACGCTATATCAAGGGCATGCTACAAAACCCCGATATCCAACTAGTATTAACTGGTGGATCATGTCAATCCTTACATTCCATTTTACGCTCGTACATGTTAGGGGAGTGGTGCATGGTCCAGATGGACTTTCGCATTGGCCGAAGCAGCCAGAGGACTTAGAAGGAGAAGAAGATGAAGAGTTTGAGGATTGGATTGATGCACTACATGGCTTTATGCATGCGATACGTCCCATTTCACAGTCCTTTGACATGCAAACACTCGCGCTAATGCAGCCAGAGCCAAGTGCAAACATGCAAAATGTGCGCTTATTTATGACAATAACTATAACCAAGTTCCAAGGAGCGCAACTGCAGATGCAGAGGATGAGAAGTTAGATTTGGTGTGGATTTGGATGGATACCCTAACGCGCCCTAGCGACTTCACAGATTCTGAGTACAGCGTGCTCATGCACTATGCAAGCGCATTTTTCAAAGACAAGATGTGCCTATGGAAGCGCAACATGCATGGTGCTCACCAGCTTGTTATTTGGCAGTCTAGATGCTTACCAATATTGTGCCCCATCCACAACAACATTGGACACAAGCACTTTTATGCGACGCGCTCTGCATTGCTTGAGCACTTTTGGTGGCTGCACATTATGGACAACATTGTTTGGTTCATGTGCACTTGTCATATTTGCCAGATCCAGCAAATGCAGAAGGTTCTAATACCGCCAGTCGTTGCAATGCCTGCGCCTCTCTTCAGTAAAGTTTATATTGATATGATGCACTTACCAGTATCAGCAGGGCGGCACTATATTGTCCAAGGGTGTTGCTCACTTGCGACTTGGCCAGAATTCCACAGGCTTCCTAAAGAAAATGTGAGCGCACTGGGTGATTGGATGTTTCAAGACTTCATCTGCAGATGGGGCGCATTGTATGAGATAGTCACTGATAATGGCAAGCCATTCATCAAAGCGCTAGTTTATCTCAGTAAGCACTACCATATCAATCACATCCGCATATCCGGCTATAACTCATGCACTAATGGAATTGTTGAGTGCACACATTTCGATGTGTGTCAAGCACTTATCAAAGCCACAGATGGAGTAGAGTCAAAATGGTTCAGTGCACTGTACTCAGTCTTTTGGGTGGAGCGCATCACAGTTCGGAAACGCCTTGGCATTTCGCCATACTTCATTGTGACAGGCACTCTGCCTCTAATCCCTCTTGATATCATTAAAGCAATATACCTTAACTCACCTCCAGATTCTATACTCTCCACTACAGACTTGATCGCGCGGCATGCGCATGCATTGCAAAAGCATCCAGAAGACTTAGCGTGCATCCATTCCCACATCTATGCAGAAAGGCGCAAAGCAGCACTCTGTTTTGAGAAAGCGCACTCAAAAGCCATCCGCAATTTTGACTTCCAGTGCGGTGATTTAGTCCTTATGTGCAACACAGTGATCGAGAAGAGCCTTAACCACAAAATGCGCACGTGTTATCTTGGTCCTCTAGTTATAGTGTCATGCAATCAAGGCAGCACATATATCATTTGTGAGCTCAATGGGATGGTGTTTGACAGGCCAGTAGCTGCATTCCGCCTACTGCTGTACCACATGCGCAAGTCCATTGTGCTTCCTGACATAGTGCTCGATATCACCACAATGCAGTTGAGGGAGATGGATGAGTCCATAATAGTGGACACAGAAGATGAAGAAGCAGTTGATAAAGAAGAAGTGCAAGGAGATAGCGCTGGGGATGAAGAAAGCACCGATGAGGCACGCAACTAGCGCTCCGTGTGCACCACTATAAATATTTCACCTTTTTTATATGTATGCTTTGCTTTCTTTCATTTTTTTATGTTACCTTTTTCCTATTCACAAAGTCACATCTGGATGCATTCTGTGATTGCACAACCCATGGGTTTTACCAGCCATGATGATCTACTGAGCCTTTCCCATTTTTTTAGACTTTGTCATATGGCGTGCACTTCATGTTATCTCTTACTCTTTTATCGTTTGGACATGGTCAATATCTCAGTTGGGAGGAGGAAAGTGATGTTTGGATGGTTTTTCTGCACTCCTTTGCGATTGCGCATTTTTGCGCTGGTGCACATTTTTTGTGTGCTTGACATTTCTTGCTCGAATGTTGCCTATTTTATCTCTTTTTCCTCACATATATTATTTGGACTTACAAATTTCATTTTACAGCACTATGGAAGTGCGCACGCAGGTTGGCACAAAGTGCACACATGCATTGCACCACTTTGGAGCACATCATGCATATCACAGGTGCAACAGGAAGATGGATTGACATACTATCTAAAACTTATACAGGTGAGCAGCTACTCAATGGACTCCAGGAACTGCAAGCACTCCATGGCCACATCCAGTTTCACCTTTGCATCTACCTCTGCTTGCTCTGCACTGCACAACTGGCTCTTGGTGACTTGTAGCTCAACAAGCGACCTTTGGACGTCTTCTTTAAGGTGATCATGCATGGCGCCCAAGACTGCGACCACCGAGCAGCATTGCGCTAAGTCAAGTGCCTCAACATCCTGGCCTTGGTAGACTGCATCCCCCGAGGTGTTTCCCAATCTGGTTTGGCACAAGGATTGCGTGTGTGCACTTGCCTGGCAAATGGTAAGGCAGCACGGCCTTGGGTGCACTTGCAATGGGGGAGGGGGCGCGTTTTTGACTTTGTGGTGCTTCGATGTGCGCTCTTTCGAGGGGCTGATGAGCCCCGCATCGCTCTCATTGCCCTTGTCAGTTTGCGATGCACCTTTGGAATAGTTAGCACAGCATGGAAGGAGGATGAGAAAAAGACACACCAGGGTGCCTAGTAGCTGCTTTCCTGCCTCTAGAAGTTGTGCGCAGCTGTGCAAGGGTGCGCTTCATCCATTTGCACTTTCTCTTACCCTTTGCACATGGGATGCACCACTTTCCATTGACAGAGATGCACCTAGCTGGTTGGCCCATGCAGTGGCAGTTATCACACTAGAGTAGAAAGGGAAACCGTTTAGTGAGTTTGAAGCATATCCAAAGAAACTTACCAGTCCGCTATTAGCATCGGAGGTGGCACCAACACCACTCAGTGGTGGTACTTCGACATATGCGTGTTGCTGCATTGCGTGCACTGGATGCGCACTTGCACCTTCATCCATACTAGCACTCTCATCGCTCTGCTCACTCTCCCCTTTTCTCATCATCCCACTCTCCCAAGACTCCCCAGTTCCTTTGCCTACAACCTCAGCATTGGTCACTCCAGAAAGCGCCCACAGAGAGTGCACCAGTGTGACGCACACCTTTTCATCCTCTTGCGCCTCGGCAGTATCTATATTGCTTGCCTCATCAATTGCTCTGAACTCACCTTCCAGACGCTCCAAGTTAACCTTGGGCACCTGCAATTTAGCAGTCAAGAGTGCACGGCGCACCTTGCACACTTTGGTGTGCTCTGCGCATGCTTCCAGCTGCCCCGCCAGCTTGTGCGCCCTATGCTTAAATTCCTCAGACTGCTCTTTCTCCTCAATCATCTTATGCATATCAGGCATCAGCTCCTCACCCCAAGTAAGCCACTCCTCCACCATGATCCCACTGAATGCACTGCATGCCTTCATGAGGAGCGTGTCGAGTTCTGTGTCATCTTTAACAGTGTCTGCATGGCTTTTATACATGTTCTACATGCCCCGACCCTTAGCAACCTGTGCTGGTTATAGAAACACAAAAAGTGCACCAGTTTACTACAAAACCCTTCACCCCAAGCTTGCATTGTTGTCTGCTCACTCCCAGCAGCAGGGAGGGTCTCATTGAGGGCCAGGATCATTTGTCTGAGGGCTAAGGTAAATGCTGAGGCCATTGGATTGGGTAGAGATGGGTTGTGGAAAGAGTTATAGAGGATAGATGGTGGTTAGAGATAGATAAGGAGAGGATGGCCGCTTATGTGAGCAAAGAAAATTTTGTGCTGACCAATCGCATGCTGCCTGAGGACAGTCAGTACTTTAGTTGGGAGGGGATGATATGGCTCCCTATCGCCCTGCATGCATACTACGGCATTTTTTGCGATTGTGCACACCTCCTAGATGGCTTCCGCACACTTTGCACAGTGCGCTTTTGCATGCCTTCATGCGCTTTTGTGCGCCTTTTACATTTATACTGCACTCTTGGTTCCCCATAGCTGCCTGCTGTCGTGCACCCTACATGCACCCTGTTGCACTTCAAACCGCCTCTGCGTGCCCCCCCCCCCACTCTTTACCTGCCTTTCACATTTGTTGCATGCTTGATGCACCTTTGCATGCTCCTTTTACGCTTTACCTGCAACTCACATTCTCTACTGTGCACTCATTGTGCAATCCCTATCACACACACAACAATCTACCACATCAGTTGTGCTGCGCATCGCAGCTTCCATCTTACTGGCACATTTACTTGAGGTGCACTGTGATTCCAACACAAGCAAACTGCACATTCTTACATAACTGGGGTGCTTTGTGCCTATTTGGCATTGGACTGTGTGCACTTGGGCGCTTTCATGTAATTCTGGTGCTTTGGCAGTATTTGGCCTTTCACAGCATCTCCTTATAGTTCTTCCACATTTCCAATCGGCATTGCCTTATCTGGTAACTGGCACAGGTCAAACATGCCATTCTTACTAAGGCATGGCATGCGATGCATAACACTGAAGTAGATTAATTGGGAAGAGCACATGAGACCTAGAGCACACCAAAAATAGTGCATCGCACCAGGACAGTTGGGTATTGGGCTAATGGTGTGCAAATCTTATTGGCTGAGGCAGCAGCATAGTGCGGTTGGGTTTAGATGAGTGAATTGAAGCGCTTGTGGGTAGCGTATGGCACTTTCTATTTTTACACTTTATTTTACTGTTTTTATCACATAAGCCATTTGTACATAGTAGGCAGACAGATAGAGAATCCAGAGGATCTTTTCCCCCCTCATAGTTCATAGTTCAGTCAGTGTTGCACATAGTCTGTGCACCAGCATCCAGTCCATGCACCTTTGTAGTGTGCCCTTCGTATAGCCACGTTTGCATATTGTTTGCATCCCCTCATCATATTGTTGTGTTGTCCCTGCATTGTGTCCTTTGTCCTCATTCGTGCACTCATACAGTGCTGCACCCTTCATATAGCCATGTTTGCACACCATTTGTGCACTTATTTGCATAGCTGCATTTTGCACACCGTTTGTGCCTTTTTCTGCCCCTTGCGCTTCCATCCCATTTGTGTCCCCAACCTGTGCACCACCTTCACAGCACATCCCAGTGTTGTCTTCATCCCACTACACCTCCCACCTTCATCATCCTCATTGTTGCGCACTTTTGCACTCCCATTGTGCATTTTTCTGCACTGCACATTTTTGCCCCTTTGCATTGTGCACTTTCCTGCCACTGCACATATCTCCTCTTTAGCATACACAATTAGTGTGCACATTGAAAACTGCCGTACCAGCCTCTCCATAGTCTTTGCACCCCGAAGGACAATCCAAGGCCCTCTAAGCAAACCCCCTCACCCCAAGCATGCCTGCAGCTGTAGGTTTAGTGTTCACCCCTTCTGTTGAGACTCTGCACTGAGTACCAACTGAACCCATCACTGTGGACATCTTCATGCTTGATTATAGAGTTCAGGGAAAAAAGACCAGCACTTTGGTCAATCACCATCCTCAGTTTGTCTGAGTGTGGCTTGGGTACAGTGTGCACAGGTGATGCATGCATTCCTGGCAGGAGGTCTTACCCAAATGAGCCAGAGAACCTCCCTGTTACTCTTTCATAATCTCGCTGTTCATGTAGGAAATCTGCTTCTGGCCTGACCTCTGGTGTCCATAATGATTTGTCAATAGTTGCAGAATATTTGCCTTGGTGAGTATCAGCCCAAGGCCAGAATCCCTCATGCAATCCTCTGCAGACTGATTTGACAAACAGGTGGTTTGGATGTAATGCCAAAAGGGCTTCAAACTGGTCAACATTGATTGGGGTAATGATCTTGGAAAGATCAGGTCAACTATTGATTGTTTGCAGAGCGATGGGGTTATTGAGTTTGGATAATGGCACTCTTGGAAGTGGTTTGGCCATTTCAGTCCAGTCAGCAAGACATTGGAGTGGTTCGACCTGATCCTTCACTTTCTCATGGCCCTGCACTTGCCAATCATTATAATGAAGGTATTTGGGTTGTAATCTGTAGCTTGCCTCATGCTTGCTGAGGACAGCTTTCTTTTTCATGTCCTGATTGTTTGGATTTGAGGCATGCATGTCAGTACTGGCAGGTTCCTGCTGGGCTATGACATCCACCTGTGCTGTTGAATCACCAACAGATGTCAGAAGATGTAGATCTTGTTCTCTGATCACTTGTTCCTTCTCATCCAGCTGAAACTGTTTGTATCCCATCTGGAAGGAGAAAGGCAGAGTAAAGATATGAGAACTCATTTTGGTTGGTGAACAAAATTGCTTGTCCTCCACCCATGCAAGTTCTGACAGCTTTGTCAAAGGCAATGAGTTTGTGGTGTGCTCCTGATTGTCTTGCTGAAAACTCAGATGAAATGTAATCTCCCTATTGTCGCAGTTCATCATCTTGATGGGGAAAAGCATACACTGTCACTTTGATGGTTGTGTTTCATGCAGCAATCCAGTCACCGCTCATTTGGACCTTTCGAGCTGGATCTGTGCTTCCAAGAGTAATTTCTGTTTTTCCAATGCAGCCAATGTTCTCCTTAGGAGGAGCAATGTGGTGGAGATTGCTAAACACAATGTTGAGGTTGACAGCTTCTCCATGGAAGGTATGTTGCCATTCAAATTCAGAAAATCCTTGTGGCACTGTGGTTGACTGCATAATGTCTCATTCTGCAAAGGTAACATTACATTGGAAGATCCTGAGAATCTCTCGTGTCTTCTTTCTGTTCTCATCAACTTGTGTACCATGGAAGTTGGGATTGATATACTCATTTCTTCTTGTTTGATTCTCCCTCTCCCTTCCCTGAGATGGATCCATTATCTGAGCCAGAAGAGTTGGAAAGGGTTCAATGTCCACACTTCTTTTTAAGTTTCCTTTGGAGGTCATGCAAGAACCTCCCTGCTTCATCATCATCTGATCTCTCTCAGTATTCATGTCCTCTCTGTGGATGCTCATTTTCATCTGGTTGTCTGTATGATGTGTCTTGACTGTCTCTGAGTCCTGCAAGACTGGCTGCATGGTCTCCTCGTTGTTCTGCATTTCATCGGTGTGACTTGATGAGGTCAATTTGGTTTGCATATTTGTCAAGAGCTGCCTGTTGCATGGACTCATCAACATCAGCTTCTTGGACAACTTGTAGGATCTTAGTATAGAGCCTTGATTTTGGCCACTTTTTTATCTCTCAAGGCCTGGATATGTACTTCAATTCTCTCAACAAGGTCTCTCCTGAACTTGGGGTCTGACTCTCTTCCAGGTTGCTCCGATTCTTGTTCTCTGTGTAGCTGGGTCCATCTGAGAGGCATGAGAGCAGTGTCCCCCATAGTTGGATTGTTCTGATTTCCTGTGCTTGCAGTTCCTCCATCTCCCTCGGTGAGGGTGTGACATTGTGATTGTCCAAAGTAGGTGGCATGGTCATTGGTCATTGAGGAATGATGGGTGCTTTCAGAACAAAAGACTATGCAAGCATACGAGTGAGATGACAAGAAGAGACCCAGAGAAAAGGGGTTGTCTTACTGTATGGAAGAGTCCTACTAGTAAATAGGAGTAGAAACAATACAATGAGGTAAGACAGTTCTGTGAGAACTGTCTATGACTATAAAGTGTTATGGTGTGCACACGGTGCTGATGACTGAATCTGTAAGGCATTACAGTGTGGTGCACGTGGTGTGTTCATCTCACATCGTTGGAAGTCTTTACCATTGAACTCATGTAAATAGACTTTAAACCCAATAATTTTTTTTGGTCATTCCTTTCACATGAAAATGACACATGCAATCATCATGGGACTGCCAGAGGTAGCATTCCTGTTTTTTTGGCTTGTGTCCTGACTCTGTGGCCACAGTGAAGAAATCAAGTTTTTTCAAGTAGAAAAAAGAGAGAGAAAAGAGAAAATTTATCATGCCATACTATGTCCTAAATCTCAATTTTTACTATGTAAAACTAGTCCCAGACTTCAAATAAGCTGTGGCTCAACTTGGCTCAACTGCTTTCAGCTTGATTGCACATTCCCAGATCATCCCACATCCTGAGTCCAGATAGGAAATAACCTCCTTATGGAGTCAGGACCCAGCCAATCAAATTCAAGATGTGCAATGCATGCCACAAACAATGCAATGTGTGCTGCAAACAATGCATGCCATTCTCGAAGACTTGGACCTACAGTATATCATGCTATATCGTGGACAATCAATAATTCACTTGATGGTTTTCTTCTCATTTTTCCTGAGTAGTGCCCGATCCTCTCAGTCACAGGCAAGCCTGCCATTTCTCATTGCATATCCACTCAACTGTTGATATGGCTCCCTATTGCCCTGCACATATACTACAGCATTTTTTGCAATTGTGCGCACCTCCTAGATGGCTTCCGCACACTTTGTGCAGTGTGCTTTTGTGTGCCTTTGTGCAGTGTGCTTTTGTGTGCCTTTGTGCACTTTCATGTGCCTTTGCATGCTTCCATGTGCTTTCACATGCCTTTGACCATTTAGGTGCGCTTTTGTGCGCCTTTTACATTTCTACTGTGCTTTTGGTTCCCCCATAGCTGCCTGCTGTCGTGCACCCTAAATGCGCCCTGTTACACTTCAAACTGCTTCCACATGCCCCCCCCACACTCCTTATCTGCCTTTCACAGTTATTGTGTGCTCCTTTTATGCTTTACCTGCAACTCACATTCTCTGCTGTGCACTCATTGCACAATCCCCATCACACACACAACAATCCACCACACCAGTTGTGCTGCACATCGCGGCTTCCAGCTTACTTGCGCATTTATTCGAGGCACACCGTGATTCCAACATGAGTGGACTGCGCATTCTCACATAATCTGGGTGCTTTGCACCTATTTGGCATTGGACTGTGCACACTTGGGCACTTTCACATAATCCTGGTGCTTTGGCACTATTTGGCCTTGCACAGCATCTCCTTATAGTTCTTCCACATTTTCAGTCAGCATCACCTTATCTGGTAACTGGCACAGGTTGATCACATCATTATTACTGAGGCACAGCATGTGACATGTAACATCAAAGTGGATTAATTGGGAAGAGCACACGAGATCTAGAGCACACAAAAAATAGTGCATCACACCAGAACAGTTGAGTATTGGGTTATGCGCAATAGCAGAAAAGTGTGCAACGCAAAGGGGCAAAAATGCACAGTGCAGAAAAATGCGCAACGGGAGTGCAAAAGTGCGCAACGATGAGGGGGATAAAAGCAGGAGGTGTAGTATTACAAGGGTGGAACTGGAATGTGCTGGGAAGGTGACGCACAGGTTGGGGGCACAAACAGGATGAGAGCGCAATGGCCAGAAAAAGATGCAAACGGTGTGCAAAATGCGGCTATACAAAAAAGGCACAATGGTGCACAAATGTGGCTATATGAAGGGCGCACTGCGAGAGTGCACAAACGAGGATGAAGAATGCAATGCAGGGACGAAACACAGCAATACGATGAGGGAATGCAAATGATATGCAAATGCAGCTATATGAAGGGTGCACTACAAAGGCACATGGACTGGATGCAGGTGCACAGACTATGTGTGATGCTGACTGAGCTATGAACTATGAGGGGGGGAAAGATCCTCTGGATTCTCTATCTGTCCACCTACTATGTGCAAATGGCTTATGTGATAAAATGGTAAAATAAAGTGTAAAAATAGAAAGCACCATGTGCTACCCACAAGCGCATCCATTTGCTCATCTAAACCCGACCACACTATGCCACTGCCTCAGCCAATAAGATTTGTGCATGCCATAACCCAATACCCAACTGTTCTGGTGTGATGCACTATTTTTGGTGTGCTCTAGGTCTCGTGCACTCTTCCCAATTAATCCATGGTGGTGTTACATGTCACATGGTGTGCCTTAGTAATAATGATGTGATCAACCTGTGCCAGTTACCAGATAAGGTGATGCTGATTGGAAATGCGGAAGAACTATAAGGAGATGCTGTGCAAGGCCAAATAGTGCCAAAGCACCAGGATTATGTGAAAGTGCCCAAGTGCACACAGTCCAATGCCAAATAGGTGCAAAGCACCCAGATTATGTGAGAATGTGCAGTCCACTCATGTTGGAATCATGGTGCGCCTCGAATAAATGCACAAGTAAGCTGGAAGCCATGATGTGCAGCACAACTGGTGTGGTGGATTGTTGTGTGTATGATGGGGATTGTGCAATGAGTGCGCAGCAGAGAATGTGAGTTGCAGGTAAAGCATAAAAGGAGCATGCAATAACTGTAAAAGGCAGATAAGAAGTGGGGGGGGGGGGGGGCACACGGAGGCAGTTTGAAGCATAACAGGGTGCATTTAGGGTGCACAACAGCAGGTAGCTATGGGGGAACCAAAAGCACAGTAGAAATGTAAAAAGCACACAAAAGCGCACCTAAATGGTCAAAGGTGCATGAAAGCGCACAGAAGCACACAAAGGCACACAAAGCGTGCTGCACAAAGTGTGCGGAAGCCATCTAGGAGGTGCACACAATTGCAAAAAATGCTGTAGTATGTGTGCAGGATGATAGGGAGCCATATCACCAGGTTTTGAATATAGGATGGAATGAGGATGGAAAGGTTTAGTCTAGTGGTGATGTACTCCAGGCAGCCATTTTTTCACAGTGTGTTTCCAATAATTTTCTGATCATCTTGTGTTTTAACTCATTGCACAAGTGGTACCTATGTCTGCTCCTCCCATGTACATGGTCCATTGTCCTCAATACACCCCTATTACACTTCCTTTCCTATCATGTGTGATTTGAACCCTGCCCTGCCTCAAGTAATGCAATGCAACACTTCACCTCCATCTCCGACCACCTCACTTTCTTCTTACCAACTAACAGTAGATGGTTGCATTTGCACCATGCTCAGTTTATGCAGCCATTGCATTCAAAACAACACTCACACAACGCCTAGACACAGAGGGCACTGATAGGTCCACTGCACATGCTAAGGTCTGGAGAAGATTCCCACTCATATCGACACATTACAACAGATGTTCCGAACCACTATGAACTCTACGAAACCCTTTTTGAATGTTTTCGAACTATTTCGCACTATTTTGGACAACTTTGAACTATTTTGAATCATTTCACGACAAATTTCGCGACACTTCAAATGACTTCGCAGCATTTCAAATGACATTGGCCACCATATAGCTGTTTTGAAACACTTTCGATACACACTGCACATCTGGAACAAACCATTTTATTGCATATCGAGCACTACCAGACATGAGGAGAGACTACAAGAGACTTAGAATGCAATAAGTGCATTTTTATGTTTCAATGATATATTAAGCAAAAGATAAGTACTTTTACTATATGGGAACACTACACATTTCAATCATTTATCATTTTTCATCTGTTTCATGATCTACAAAGTCCTCATTGTTTGATATATTGCCTCATGTTTTACACATGTTCTTATTTCTTTTTTAGTATTATCTCTTCAATTTGTATATAGACTTGTATTAGTTACTTAGAATAAAAAGCCAAGCAATGGGGAACACAGAAGAAGTTACCCTCTCACTTATCATCTGACTTAAGAGCCATTCTCTTGGGTCATATCTTTGCATCATATCTCTAAGTTCTGTGAAATATCGCAAACTTCTTCAAAACTATCATATTTGCTCCCCATTTTATCGCACATCACCTATCACCATTCAAAAAACACTTTCCGCTTGCTACACTCATTCCTCGATATAACATGAATTACCTTCGAACCTTATTCAAACTACTTCAGACAACTTCGAACTACTTCACACCTGCTTTGAACTATTTTACACATCTTTGAACCATTTTGAACTCTTTCAAACACCTTTGTATGCCTATAAAGACTATTCACCACAGCCCTTACCATCTCGTGTTACTAAACACAACGTTTTGGTCTTAGTGGTGATATTTACTACCAACTCACACCCTTCCTCTGACTCATGTTATACCATCTGAAGTGTTGGAGCAGACTACATATGCTGCACAGAGAAAGAGACGACATGTTCCTTATAACCTACCTGGGGTTTAGTTAGTCTTAGAGCTAGGGTTTAGTAGAGGTAAGAACACTGTATATCTACTATAGTACAGGTTCTCCTTATATACATAATAGTAAGGATGTCACATGACTCGGAAATGTGTTTACCACATGTATGTGCAGTAAGCGCAGTAACATGTGTGTGCTGCATGCATGGCCTCATGTATGCAGCATGTATGAGGATTTAATTTCAACATGAAGCCATTTAGTAGGTTTTGTTTGGGTTTCCGGTTTGAGTATCATCAGTGCACTGCACGCTATCCTTTCTCGTTGGTATTGTCATCAATGCTGGATGAGAAAATGTGAGTGCCACAGTATTTGCTGGCTGGGAAGAACTAAATGAAAGCACCATCTGATGGTGCTCCAAGGTTGTTGGTGTAGAATGTGACCATTCTCACTCCCTATCGCCAGCTGTGACTTCGGCACCATGTGTGAGACTCGGAGATAGGGCTTGAGTGGCATCTTCGCCATGCTCTGTTGTGTCCTTGTGTTCTGCCACATCCTCATTATGTGGCATGGGTAGTGATTGACCAACAGAGTCAACATGCATATCAGAGTTTGTGAAGTCTATCCAATGTGAGCAAAGAGGGTGACCTTGATTGAGAAGTTTACTTACCTTCCTCATTGTAACAGTGGTCTTTTTCACCAGCCAGGATTTCAGGAGGTAATTGGGCAGGTAATGTGGTTGTGGTGTTATCATTTGTAAGGAGGTTGCAGAATGGCTTGAGAGCGGCAGCATTACCTCCCATGAGAAGAGTTGAGTGCTCTGACTTCCATGCTAGGATCCTCTTGTGATGCCACTCGAGCTGTGATGGAAGCTTGTAGTAGAGACATTTGTTTGAGTCTACCTTGGTGCAATCTTATTTTTCAACCTTAGAGTTCCAAAAGACTGCAAATTTGTCAAAGTCAATCATTTTATTAGCTTCATATGTGGGATAGATCTTTTTTGTATTCCAGCGAATCTGCGTGTCATGAATATGCTGCTTGAATTTGGCATATTCAGCAATTGTATAAACTGGGTGATTGGATGTAGGCTGCACTGCCGCAGTTGAAGGTAATGATATCAGTTAACCAACTTCATAGACAGTCAAGTGAGCATTTCAACTGGTAAATTTTGGTGATATGGCATGCCAGTAATTTTATGGGGTGGAAGAATTGTAATGTTGTATTTTTCAGCAAGCTGGGAGGAGAGTGGAACAATTCCAAATGTTTCCACTGTTGCAATCCATGTTTGGAGAACATTAGGTGCAGGAAAAGATGGTGTAGTTCCAGTTTTGGTGGCAAGCTCAGTGATCCTGTCTGTCATCCAAAGATCAAAGTGGTGAGAGTATTTCTTGCCTGTTCTGTTGCAGTACCCAACCTATTCAGTAGTAATTAGTATATACCCCATCTTGAAATGGAAAAAAAATACCTTGCAATTGCGATGTAAAATCCAATTCAGGAGAAGACATTCTGCCAGCTCCGGTGAGGCCTGAAGAGATCCAAAAACATGATGAACAGTCATATGAACCTCTCCCTCAACAGAATTGGTTCCTTGGATAGTGTGATAGATATGAAGACCATCCTTGTCCTTTCCCATCCCGAAGTAGAGGGCTATATCAGGTGGGTCTGACAGGTAACCAAGGGTTGCTGTTTCAACCAAGCGGTCAGCCATCCCACAAGCATCCTTGGAGAAAAATGGCTTCTTATGACCATTTGCAGTACATATAATATTTTTGTATCCATCAAAGAGCAATTGAAGATGCTGCACAAGAATTTCTTGAGGTGGAATAAGCCTTCGTATCCAGCGGTTGACTGAAGAAGCCTTTGCCCACTTTGTGTAGTCCCAACTAATACCCTTTGCATCAAGTACAGCACAAACTCAAGTTTTGTCATCTTTGTCACAGATAAAAATTGCTTCTGAGAAATCGTGAGAAAAGGAGTCAAAAGCTGAAAGGCTTTTTGAGAGAAGTTGGAGAAGGCGATCCATGAAGTGAAATGCATCATCAAGCACATGGGTTGGTTTCTTGGTCACTGCACCAGCTTCAGGAACAGGTTCTGGTATTGTCTGATCCATCTATTGAAAATGGGTTAGCAAGCAGATATTGCTCATACTGGTATTCATGTCACCTCCTCGCCAAGACAATCATTCACTAATTCAAACCCACCACTATCATCTTTGTCATCACCAATATCTTGCCTCCAAGTCTCACCATCAGATGGAATAGAAAGTGTAAATGGTGACTCCTGGCCAGTATATGGTGGAAGTGGGGCTGGATCTCCAAGTATGTGTTCAGTGCATGAGGCTAAGATGGGTGAAATTTTATTTCGCATTCAAAGTGTCGAAGTAGTGACAGCAGGTTGTGCACCATGATCAAAAATCCATTGAATGGATTAGGAATGAAGGCTGTGGATGCATCCAGATGTAATAACCTTGGTCAACTCGATGATGGAACGTGTTGGAGAGATATTAATTTGCTGAAGTCCACCATCATGATCGTCAATCACCTTGATGAACTGGGGATGAGGCCAGAGAATGTGATCTTCTGCAACAGCCTTGTTTCCTTGAAAAAGTGTAACAAGATGACTATTCTTTTGTATCTGGAATGGTACCAAAGGAAATCCAACAGAATCAAGATTGCTAAGAGAGCGATAAACCTGCCAAATAGACTCAACATTTGTATGGAGCTGCTGGATGTAGTTGGTAGAGTCCCAGAAATTCAGAGCTGAGGTAGGAGGTGAGAATGACTCCTTGAGAACAGTTCCAACCAGAACATGAAGAGAAGGAAAAGCATCACAAATGACACCTTTCAACTTTGCATGCTGACCAAGTTCAATAATGGTGGGATTTGACTTGATTGAGCTTTTGATGTCTGCATCGTTATATGCTGTGGTGTCATGAAGACTTTGCTTGATGTTGCACCCCAATTTGATGATCAAGTTACTAGTTAAGATTGTGCAAAGGAACTGTGGAAAGTGTGCTCGTATTGCAAATTCTGTTGTCTAATGTAATATATCAGTACTTTTCATTTTAAAAAAAATTAATATTATCCTAAAGACCATATTACTACTTGGTGTGTGCAGTTGGATAGCATCAATCCCCATACTAGCATTAGACTGAATCGCAATGGCCATAACATGAAGTTGTGATGGTGAAGCATTCACTTTTTCAAGAATGTCATCACAGAGTGAATCCATTAAGAAGGTATCATTTGTGAATTGGGTTGTGATTGTATTATCTGAGCACCAAAATGGTGGTAGATCTGTGAAGAGTGCAATGTGCTCCACATCTCAGGTTAGAGATGGAGAAATCATTTCATGAAAATTTTGCTCGCCTACAAAGTTTAATAAATAATAAACAGAAGTTAATAAAGCACTGACTTTGTGGACTGTCAGTGTAGATGAGACTACAGGCTGGATGACCATTTTCTTCAAGCCCTTTCACTACACCTTTCAGCTGATCCACAATAAAGGCTAGTGATTTCGATGGAACCATAGAAAGTGACCTAATCCACCCATATACTTCAGATACTACAAAGAATTAGTATGAGAGTTGTTCCATTATATTAGGCTAGAAGCATACATCAAAGGTATGATCAACCTTCATTATGTTTGCTGGTAGACAGGCTTGTGCACGTTCAATAAAAACTCAATGGGCACTAACCCAGTCTGTGAACATGGCTTTCAGATATTGGACAAATGGAGGTGATGCAGCATATTGTAGTTTATCAGAAAACATAGAGAAAGATGGTACCTGCAGAGCACCATGCAGACCATAATGATGTGCAGCATCGAGATACATAAGCTCAAGCTCCGCATGGTGCTTGCACTGCAGCTCAGCCATCATTTCTGAAAATGGGGATGGTCCAAACTGAGTTGCAAATGTATTGTACATTTGTGACATGACCCCCTTATCAATTGCACCACATGCACTGATGTATGCTGAAAGCATGTCTGTAGCATTTGACTGTGAGACTATATAATCTACGTACCAGGTAAAGCCATTGCAACCCAATGTGGCAGTTGTGCAATAATGTGCGTATTGGTACCCTGCCAACTTTTTCCACATCCCCGACTATCTTGATGCCTTGCCTTATATAAAAAGCGGCTTGTTAGAAGCCAATAGTCTGTTAGAAAGCACTTGACATGGGTTATCATTATAGCCTAGAGAAAATGGATAGTAGCCGGTTACCATGAACAAGTAAGGACATGCATTATACTGTTTTTTGTTAGATGACCACCACAGATACATTTGAAATAGTCAGGTGCACCAGGCAGAAAGGGAGGAAGCCAGACAAAGATATCTCAAGCACAGAGACAATCAGGTTGAAGCCCCTTCAAAGCAGCATCATGCAATATGAAGATGGCGTGTTTGGTTCAGTGAAAGAAGTCGCCTCGTTGGTAGCAATCTGGTTGGCCATGTAAGTCAATTTGGTCTCCACCTCAGCCACAGCTGCAGCATCCTCCATCGAGTCCAAAATCTCATCAGAGAAGCTATCCTCAATGAGATGTATGCCAGTCGCAATATCAGCATGTTCATCGTGATCATGTATAAAGGAGAGCTCATCTTGAAGCTGCGTGTAGGCTGTCATTGACAGGCACATCTTGAAGCTGCGTGTAGGCTGTCATTGACAGGCAAGCTCCATTTTGTTCATCCGATGCACCTAAACATGTGAATGAGTCAGTACCTACTGCATATCTATTCTTGGCAGCGACGTACCATGTTCCCCATGTGAGCCACTATGTGGATTACTTGTTCCTCCCATGTCTCCTCGTGATGCACTACCCAAAGGTGTTAGATTGTCATTAGATTGTCCAATTGGCACAGCTAGCTGTCCGAGATGCATTCCGAGTCGAGGTGTGAAGAAGCCCACTGTTGGGACCCTTGACGGCTCGGCAGCCACAGATGGAAGAGTTGATGGCCCAGCAGGGCCTATGGGATTGACATGGGACACACTCCCGACAGCTGATGCAGCCTGACTCGGAGATGGTGTTGGTAGTTTCTTCTTTTTGCGGCCTGCATTTGCGCGTGAACCACCCCAATTGGCGCTTCGTGGACGTTGACCGGATTTAGTCGATGACGTGTTTGACGCTTACATACCGAGAAGCTACTCGTAACAGGTAATTCGACGAGGGATGACAACGGTGGCAATTCATTCATCTCACGGTTTCTCCGAGTGGCTGTGCGTCCTGACTCCAAATCGGGAGTCAGGCACAGGACTAAGACAGGACCCGTTTTTTTCGATCATATTACATCAGATCATTCCTTTCACGTGAAAATGTCATGTGATTTCCGATCGTTTGAAATCGGTCCCCAAATAACCCACTACTAAAGTAGCGGGAATTTATCTGCCAAGATGTCCTCGAATCTTCTGGGTGACACTAAAGGATACCCCCGTGTTATTATTGTCGGTGCAGGGTATGTCTCACTCATCGTTGTTGCTGTCGCTTACGACAGCCTCAAGTATCGCCGGTATATCTACTGCGATTCAGTTGAAAAAAAAACTGCGGTTTGAGAATTTCACGGTATGTCGACGTAGATTCCATCTACATGGACTTCGCTCTCATTTTCACTTAAGATTTACGAAAAGGCGGACACTGTGGGTGGGACATGGAGAGTGCGTGCAAATGAAATCGAAAATTGTAATGGTGCTAATGTGCATGCCAGCAAAATACATACCCGGTGCGTTCCAATCTGTTTTTGCAAACATCTCCAATTCATCCCAGAATCAGGGTTGTGGTTCTGACATTCCTGCCCACTGGTATAGTCTCTCAACCGACCTCAACCCTTTTTGGTCAAGCCACCACGTCTTTCAACCTGAGATCCTCGCTTACTGGGAAGATCTTTATCGCAAATACGACCTAGCGGCACGGACAGTATTTGGACATGGCGTTCACCATGCAGAATGGAATTCAGACCGTCAGCTTTACAAGGTGGTAGTGAAGAACGCTGCTACCGGAGAACAGACAAACGTAGAGGCTGAAATCCTATTCCTTGCTATTGGCGGTTTTAGTAGCCCTGCATACCCCAAGGATATTACTGGCATCGATAAGTTTCGTGGGCTGGTTTGGCACTCGGCTGAGTGGCGACACGACGTAGATCTACGGGGAAAGCGTGTTGGCTTGATCGGAAATGGATGCTCGGTGTGAGTTCTCCCGCCCATTCCGGTGCTGTATTGTTCCCCATAATTTCCTGTGTAGAACCCAAATTTTACCTAAAATATCCGCGGATTCTTCTGTGAAGGTCGTTAATTTTTGTCGGACACCACAGTGGTTCGTCCCGCGCGTGAGTGGAATACCTTTCAACGAGTAATACTCTGATTTACATTGGACAGCCTAATTTTTGGTATCCTACATGGTTGAAATGGGTTTTTGCCCATGTACCGCTTGTCATGAGATGTTATAGAATTTCGATAATGGCGCAAGTTCGTCTACGTTAATGTCCCCAAGCATTTCATAGCTGATTAGTTGACTGTAGTCAGATATCGTTTCCATGATATATCGGAAGGATAACGTTTGCCTGTCCGAATACGGGAAGCGCGTGCGTCTCACTACCATTCTACGTGATCTGCCTAGCGTTGATTTCTGGTTTAGATCATGGGTTTGTATATCAATAAGATGGCTCCCAAGGACCAACTTCCACGTTTGATACCCGATTATCGTATGTCATGAGCTTTAATTCCGTTCTAGACAAGTCCTAATGCCTCAACTACAGCCCCAGGTTGTAAGCGAATCATTAAAGATCCCGGTTATTTGGAGGCTTTGCACAGACCAAATGTTAGTGTTAAATGGGATGCCATTGAAGGACTTGTAGAGAACGGGATTAAATTGAGAACTGGCGAGATCATTCCTTTGGATGTTGTTGTCTTCGGGACAGGCTTCTCTATTGTACGTCATAAGACTTGGGTTGTTTGCGTTGTCCCAACAAAGCACATGCAGTTGTCTATAGATTTTGACATACAGGGCAGCAAAGGACAGACACTAATGGAGTATTATGCAGCGCACAGGGGGCCTACAGCTTACCTTGGCAGTTGCATCCCTGGATTTCCGAATCTGTTCATGCTTCTCGGTATTTGGTTCCAATTGAGTTTACTTTTGATTTTTTTGACCTTAATCAGGTCCCAATGTTGCCACTGGTCATGCATCAGTTATCTTCAGCCAAGAGTCACAAGTGAGTTCGGTTTGTCCCGTTACCAGAGAGAAAGCTTGTCTGATGCGCAAATAGATCGGATTTGCACTTCAACTGATCAAACCCATTCTCGATAGCAAGGCAAAATCGTTTGAGGTGACTGAGGAGGCCACAGAGGAATATAATGCTTGGATACAGCATCGCTTGTCGAGGTCTGTGTGGACAGAGTGCAACTCGTATTATCACTTGGACGGCCAAAATGGAAGCAAGAATATCGCCATTTTCCCTGGTCCAGTCAGTTTGTTCTGGTGGCTGAGCCTCAGTCCTTCATGGAACAAATTTCATGGCGTAGCAGCCAAAGCATGGGAGAAACAACGGCGGATTGACACTGCAAAGTGGTGGAGTGGTCTTGCTATACTCGTTAGTGGTCTTGCTATACTCGTTTTGACAGTAGTTCTGGGGAGGACAGTGCCAGGTCTTTGGTGGTAGATATAACTCGTATCCTGTTCCATTTCAATCAAGTTACGGGTCACAGGCCTGTCTGACGAAACGAAATGTTACGGTGCTCACGGGTCACAATTAGGATTGATGAATGTTCATCAAAAGAAGTCAGACCCTGTCTGGGCTTAGCGCTTAGCCCCCGATAACCTCCTAAAATGCAGGCCTGATCCGTGTGCGGATAGAAATCGATGAAATTTTTGAAAATGCCTGAGGATATCCGGATAAAAATTGTTGATGCATAGGGTAAATGTCCATAAGGACTGCGCTGCAGCTGATAGGCCTGATCTGGTCCGAATAAAATTTAACAATGATTGAAAGCAACCCTTGGGTGAAATTTCAACCTTTAAAGTAATGGTGACTGCTCGTAGCCGTTTATTCCATTGAATAGAATAAATGTGACGAATAAACCCTGGATGGCCGACATGCCGATTTCCACAAGTGTCGGATCGGACGTTAATCTCGCTTACAGGTGTTGAATAAATCTTAATCTGTTGAGCGGGTCTACCCCCCTGTATATGACACTGGCATGGGCCAGCTCGTGTATATGTAACACAATGCTTAATCCCACTACAGTTACTCAACTCTTCAATTGCCTTTGGACCTTCAGCCCAAACATTTGGGGGTTTATGGTCACACAACTGTTTAGTTGACTTTTAGATAGTACACAACTCTTCAGTTGACTTGGGACCATTGGCCCCAAGTCAATGTGGGGTTGTTGTTGTGCTTATCCACATCCCCATCTCCCCCCTCCCCATCCCCATCCCTATCCCCATCCCCATGTCCCATATTTCCACCTCCCCCATCCCCATCCCCATCTCCTTCTTCCTACTCTCCCCCTTCCCCCTCCCCCTCCCCATCTCCCATTCCCATACCCATCTCCCCCTTCCTCATTGCTATCCCCCCTCCCCCTTCCTCCTTCCCACTCTCCCCCTTCCCCCTTTCCCTCTCCTCCATCTCTATCCCCATCTCCCCCATCCCCATCTCCCCCATCCCCTTCCCCATCTCCCCCTCCCCCTTCTCTCTCCCCATCCCCCTCTCACTCTCCCATGTCCATCTCCTCCCTCTACACCCCCTCATACCCCTCCCCACCCCTCATACCTCTTCTCCATCCCCCTTCTGCCCACCCCCTCCCCACCCCTCACACTCCTCTCACACTCCTTCACACTCCTCTTCACACTTAGCTCACTTGTGAAGTTTCAAACTCCACTTCAAACTCAGCTGCAGCTCACCTCTACATATGCGATGACCACATTTTGAAGCCCAGCTATATTAGTCAGAGCTGACAAATTTTAGTCAGCTCTGACTAATGCGATCATTTCTGACAAATTTTGCACAGCTCTGACAAAGGCTGACACATTTTGCACAGCTCTGACCAAGCCTGACAAATTTTAGATAATTCCATCAATCCATCATTCCCACAAAATGACCATAGCATATGTTGTGCGCATCGTCCCCATCAATCACCGATCTTAGCCAAAAAATTCCCCCCTTTAGCTGATGCCATCACACCATCACTCCCTCAAAACAACTGTAACATATGTAATAGATAGATGTTAATAAACCATTTTTGGAAGCTACTGAGCTGAACCATACCAAAACAAGTACCACTTCATGGCGCCATTACACATTGTGCCTCGATGTACCCATTATTATAGAATGAGATAGACTACCAGCAGCTATGCTCTAATTCTTCCCCAACACTTACTCCGGTAAGTGTTCATCATTACCTACATCATGATAAGCAAGGCTGAATGGGCATGAACAAGCTTGGGCCATGGTACATAATAACACATCCATCCTCATTCTCAAAAAGAAACACAACAGTACTATTCTAGATCCTGTCTCTCTCTGCTCATATTGCTTCATAGGTTTGAATATTTGGATTATACAGTGGCTCACAAAACTGTCTCAATGTTTTGCCATTTCAAAAGATTGGTTCTGTAAGGGCAACCTCAAGCCTCATTTATGGTGATCTAACAGAGGGGAATCCAAAGTTAATATTATACTACATAGTACAGACACTTCAGGTGCACCTAACAAAGGGGAATCCAAAGAGAAAACTCTAAGGACCCATCTGTTGATGCCCAGCATATGTGATAGAGCTGAAAATCAAATGGTAAGCTAAAAATAGCAAATAGGTGGAAATAGGCAGATCAAGCTGTGGGATGACATCACCTTGATGGGTAAACATCCAGAAGGGGTCCTGCCTCCAAGAATAGAACTGCCAACATGTACCAAAATGGAAAAAGCCAAAATATAACCATAAAATAGAAATAAAATCATAGAAAATCATAGAAAAGGCAGAATAGGGTGAAATAAAATGTGAAAAAAATATGGGATGAATGCAGAAAATTGCCCAGATGCCTGGGGTGCCTTCATTTCCCCTTACATCACCCCCCTTCTATGATGCATTGCCCCAATGCATTCAAAACCATATTTGCCTGAAGTCAAATGGTTGGATGTGCTGAGGCACAGAGGAATGTTGCTGGTAGAATTCCTTGACCAGTTGTGGGACATTCACATCAAACTCTGTGACCCAAGAATTCTCCTCGTACCCATAACCCTTCCAGCATACTAGGTATTTGAGTTTGCCTCAGCACAAGTGGCTGTCTAGGATGGACTCGACCTCATACTGAGGTTTCTCCTTGATCACTGTAGGCAGTGGAGGAGGTCATGTTATCCATTCAGAAAATGGATCTGTGGGAGCAGGCAGCAATTTTACAACATGGAAGACAGGGTGGAATCTGGACATTGACTGTGGTAGCCATAGGTGGTAGGCATGCAACCCAATGTGTCTAGTGATGAGGAATGGTGATAGGTCCACTGCACGCTTTACAGTCTGGAGAAGCATTTCCACTTGTATCGACACACTATGTCAGATGCTCTGAATCACTATGAATGCCACAAAATTGACTTTGAACATTTTTGAATTATTTCGCACTATTTCGGATGACTTCGAACTATTTTGAACCACTTCGTGACATTTCACAATACTTCGAATGACATCGGCCACCATATAGCTGTGTTAAAATACTTTCGATACATGCTGCACATTCAGAACAAACTATTCCATTGCATACCAAGCACTACCGGACATGAGGAGAGACGACAAGAGATTTAGGATGCCATAATAGCATTTTTTATGTTTCGATGATATATTACAGCAAAAGATAAGTATTTTTACCATATGGGGACACATATGTTTCAATTATTTATCATTTCTCATTTATTTTTGATCTACAAAGTCCTCATTGTATGATATATTGCCACATGTTTTACACATGTTTTACTTCCCTTTTCAGTACTATCTCTTCAAAAATGTATATAAACTTGTACTAGTTACTTAGAACAACAGAGAATCAGTTATCCTCTCCACTATAGTCGGATTCAAGAGCAGTCCTCTTGAGTCTTACCTCGTGTCGTATCTCTGAAGTTCTGCGAAATATCGCAAACTTCCTCAAACTTTCATATTTGTTATAAACTCGTCGTCGCCTATCGCCACTCAGAACCCACTTTGTAACTGCCATATTCATCTGTCAAACATATCTTGACACCAGTCAAACACCTTTGAACCTCCTCAAACCCACCTGAACAACTTCGAACCACATTCGAATCTACTTCGAACTACTTCGCACATCTTCGGAACAATTCCAAACTTCTTCAAACATCTTCATATGCTTTAAAGAGACTATTCATCATATCCTTTACCATTTTGCATTACTAAAACAACATTCTGGTACTAGCAGTGATATTTAGTACTGACTTGCACCCTTCCTCTAATCTGAGTTATACTACATAAGCCTTTTAACAGGTTTTTGTTAGGTTTCCAGGTCGAGCATCATCATTTTGGAGCCCACCGTGAGGGGTTTCTAAATCATTTCATCACCTAATCCACCTTGAATCCCTTGGCTTAGGCCAACACAAGCTCAAAACCTTAGAATCGAGACTCGACAGGCCTTCGAATCTCTTGAACAATTGGGAGATATCCTAATACCTGTCTCTGACGCCAAATCCGCACATTGTTGTCTGTTTCCTTCACCTATTTCTTCATCTACAACTTCATCTTCCTCTTCTTCCTCATCCTCTACTACATCATTCATTATTCCAGCTACTTCGGCACATCTACCATCCTTCGCTCAGGTTCTAACTCCTCGAATTGGTACATCTATGGCCACCCAAGCAACAATGCCAGCTCGAGGACATTCCACAGCACCTAAATTCGACCCTACTCAACCTCGAGAGCTGTGTTGATACTTTAACGAGCTCAAAATACTTTTCATCGACTGTAATGTTACGGATCCCGAACTTATGAAGAAGCACGCCTGTCAATATGTCGATATCAATATGTCTGAACTCTTGGAATCAATTCCCGAATATGAAACTGGCACTTCATTTCACGATTTTTGCATTGCAATCCACAGACTATACCCTGGTTCCAAAGACAATAGAAAATGGTCGATTTCAGACATGGACAAACTTGTTGGCAAACAACTTCGGATGGGTATCTATAATGCAAGCAATTTAGGATTATATTACAGGTCTTTCTACAACATTATGAAGTTCCTACTCTCTAAAGGCTGAATTTTGGAGGCAGAACAAAGTAGAGCATTCGTTCGAGGTTTTCAACCAGGTTTATGGTCACGAATTGCATGATGACTTGAACTTAAATTTCCCGACCACTATCCGGATGATGCCTACCCACTTGACAACATTCACGCAGCAACGAAATTTGTTTTAGCAGGGTCAATTAGCTCGAATTTGGCATCGTTACAGTCTTCAGAAACATCGGCACCGACTTCGACATCTTCGACACAGATCAAATCAGAAGATTTATTGGCAATCCTCAAAAAATTTGCAACCACACTCATCACGGCTTTAGCAGGTTCGAAATTTACTAATCCTCCCCAAACTAACAGTGGATTTCACTTGGACCAGCTCGAAAATTTAGCTTGTGTCTTTTGTGGACTCACCGGTCATTTCATTAGTGACTGCTTGGTTTGCCAAGCCTATATCAATGAAGGAAAGTGTAAAAAGAACAACGAAGGAAAAATTGTGCTTCCAAATGGATGGTTCACCCCTCCAAACATTCCTGGTTGCTTTATCAAAGACAGAATCAATGAATGGACTCGACAAAATCCTTCGAACACAACTGCATTGTCACTCATGTACAACATCGCATTCTCAATAGCTACTTCAACACCACCTAGGGGCATCTACCAGGTTTCCAAACAATCTGCGACACCCAATGATTGCATTGCAAAACTCGAACAAGAGATATATGCTTTGTGAAGTGGTAGGACCTTTGCTAAAGCTAATTCGAGCATACCAACAGTCCCTGTCTCTCGACCTTCAGTTTTCCCAAACACTGCGACAGTCGAACAATCGACTTCACATGTACCAGCATCATCCATCTCATCCATGGCAACAAACCTACCAACCTCGACTTTGGCATCATCTTCGACTTCGGAAACAATTTTGCAGCCTGTTATTCATCCTTACGCTGCTACAAAAGAAAATTCATACCTACCACCACATGAACAAAACTTCGGATCAACTGCGAAAGGTAAAGGCAAAGATGGTCCTTCACACCATACCCAAGTGCTAATTCAAAAAAATAAAATCATGGAAGATGTTTTTGCTCGTTCGATGAAGATGCCGATTATCACACTAATGCCTGAGGAATTGCTGTCTCTATCACCCAAAGTTCATACAAAATGGAAGGAACAGGTCACTCCATGTCGAATTCAGCAGTCCAAAGGAAATAATGCCACAAATCTGCTCAACAATAAAATTTTTGTAATTGATGATCCATTCAAAACTTATATTAACAGTCTTTGACCTGGCAATATTCCTGAACCCTTCATCACTGTGAAGGAATCCCATTCAATTAGATTGATTATTATGAACGTCAATGGAAGGAATCCAGTTGAAAGTGTCATAGACCCTGGTTCTTCAATTATCACAATGTCTGAAGAAATTTGCCATGAACTTGGCCTCGCTTACGATCCTTCAATCCACATTCCACTCTAATCGGCTAACGGAGGCATTGACAAAAGTTTGGGTTTAGCATGAAATGTGCCTTGCAAAGTGGGGAGTATCACACTGTTCATGCAAATTCACATAATTCATGACCCAGCCTATGATATCTTACTTGGTCGACCATTCGATGTGCTGACCAAAAGCACTGTTAAAAACTACAGGAATGAGGCTCAGACAATCATGATATATGATCTTAATTTGACACAATCATGTGCAATCCCCACGATTCCCCATTCTAATAACCATTGAAAGGATTTTCGCAACTAGAGGACAAAATTTCGGACATTGACCAGTGTGCCTTCATTATCTCATTCAATCCCTCTAATTTATCCATCAATATCAAATGCAGTGCGAATATTTCCAATATGGAGTCCTTGAACCCCTCAAAATCTGTTTCCTATTCTTTGATCCTTGCAAATTTATATTTAATAGCCAGTCACCAATACAAAACATATTTATCGACCTCGACAGCAATGTCTATGCCTTCTATGCCTATCATCGATTCCTCATATCTGATTTTCGCGGCTTCAAAAAAGAAATACAAACCTGTCGCACAAAAAATTCGCCCAGTTATTACCAAGCTACCTGACCAATTTCACATTATTTGAACAATTACTGGTGACCCTCTCAAAAACATGCCAAAATTAAATCCTCATCCACCGTTGTTTATCCCCACTTCGTGATATACGCTTGAATGTAAAGCTATTATCGACAAGAATCATCCTGGTGATTTCCTATGGCCAGAGGAACGAAAACTTATGCACAATTTTATTCAAAATCAGGAAACAGCTTTTGTGTGGACAGAACAAGAGCAAGGAAGCTTTCGCTCTGACTTTTTTCCTCCTATAGAGTTCCCTGTCATTCCTCACACTCCATGGATTGAGCGAAACATTCCTATACCTCCAGGTTTGTACGAACAGATATGCAAGATGCTGAAAAAGAAGATAGAAGTGGGAGTATATGAACCATCGAACTCTTCATACTGATCATAATGGTTTTGCATCACAAAAAAGGATGCGAAATCGCTTCGAATTGTTCACAATCTCAAACCACTTAACCAAGTAACGATCCAGCACTCAGGCATCGTACCGATACCTGAACATTTAGCAGAACAATTCAGGGGACGATCATGCAGAGGAATATTGGATCTCTATGTGGCATTCGATGAAAGGAAAGTCGCAGAATCATCTCGCAATCTGACAACATTTCAGACACCATTCGGAGCACTTCACATCATTACCCTATTCATGGGTTGGACAAATTCTGTCCCTATCTTACATGACGATGTGACATTTATTCTACAGCCTGAAATTCCTCATATCACCATTCCTTACATCGACAACACACTGGTTAAGGGTCCGAAATCAGAATATAGAACAATCGGTAGATCCTACAAAATGATGCCTGAAAATCCAGCTATTCGATGCTTTGTCTGGGAGCATTTTGAAAATTTAAATTGGATAGTCCAGTGCATGAAGTATTGCGGAGGAACATTTTCAGGTCCGAAACTCTATCTTTGCATCCCCGAAATAATCGTTTTAGGGCATCGATGCAATATTGAAGGTTGTATGGCTGACCCTACTTGAATTGCAGCTGTTAGCAAGTGGGGACCATGTCGAAGCCTTACCAAAGTCAAAGTGTTCCTAGGAACCTTTGGAGTTTGTCATATCTTTATTTGAAATTTTGCTCAATGAGCTGCAGCACTGATCCAACTCACTTGAAAAGACATACCTTTCAAATTCAAAGTGAAACAAATAGCAGGCCAAGAAGATTTGAAAGCAGCTCTAATCAGTTCCCCAGCAATTCAAGCTATCGATTACTCATCTTCAGCCCCAGTAATCCTATCAGTCGACACTTTGAACATCGCTATTGGTTTCTTTCTCACTCAATGCGATTCCAAAAACCCTCAAAAATGATATTATAGTTGATTCAGATCAATTACGCTTAATGACTGCAAATCCAGATTTTCACAGCCAAAACTCGAACTTTACAGTCTATATCATGCTCTCAGAGCACTATGATTGTACCTAATAGGAGTTCGAAGGCTTATTGTTGAAGTCAACACATGATATATTAAAGGCATGCTCTCGAATCCTGATATCACACCTAGCACTAGCATCAATCGATGGATTGTATCCATCCTAACCTTTCATTTTACATTAGTCCACATTGCAGGGACACACCATGGTCCTGATGGACTTTCGAGACGACCCCCACAAGACAAAAATGTTCAGTTCGACAACGAAGATAATTTTAGAGACTGGATCGACCACCTTCATGGTTTCATACATCAAATAAATCCTATTACAACCCGACCGTTTACTTCGCATCAAATTTCAACCTTCTCCCTCTCTTCGAATCCCAGTAAGGGGGAGGATCTTACCTATAATGATGTCCCATGATCGAATAATGCAAAAACGAATGACGAGAGGTTACTTCGCATTCGAAAATGGTTACATGACTTGGTGTGATCCCCTGAACTATCAGACGCAGAATATGCTACCTTTATTCGATATTGCACCAAATTCTTTTTAGACTTGGGCAAACTGTGGAGAAAAGACTACCAAGGAGCTCACAAAATTGTCACTCCTCCAGAATGTCATCTTGAAATCATTCGCACAGCTCACGACGACATCGGACACAAAATGGTTTTTGCTACTAAATCAGTTATTGCCCTTCGATTTTGGTGGCCGAACATGAAATTCAACATCACATGGTATATTTGAACCTGCCACCTATGCCAAATTCGACAAATGCGAAATGTTCTAATTCCGCCCACAGTTGCCACTCCAGCACCCCTTTTTGGCAAAGTCTATATCGACACAATGCAAATGCTGCCTTCGAACAGATTTGAATATATCATACAAGGGCGATGCTCACTAATGACCTATCTAGAATGGTGAAAACTTCGATGTGAAAATGCAACATCTCTGGGCAATTGGATGTTCAAAGACATTATTTGTCGATGGGACTCGCTATACGAAATCGTAACTGACAATGGCACTGTGTTTATTGCAGCCATGGAATATCTTGTGAAGCAATATCATATTAACCATATTTGAATTAGTGGTTATAATTTGCATGCCAACGGACTCATTGAATGAGCCCATGTCGATGTTCAACAATCATTATTTAAAGCTGTCAATGGAGAACAAGTGAAATGGTCAGCAGGGGCGCACTCAGTATTTTGGGCAGAACGAGTCATGGTTCATAAATGCATGGGTTGTTCTCCTTACTTCGCAGTTACAGGAGCACATCCTCTAATACCCCTCGACATCTCCAAAGCAACATACTTATAACTGCCACCCAATTCAATTTTATCAACAACTGATCTTATAGCTCGATGAGCCATAGTACTACAAAAACGATCTAATGACCTCGAACTGTTATATTCGAAGGTCTACATGTCCTGAATTGAAGCTGCAAAATGCTTCGAACTTGCTCATGAACATACGATGCACGACTACAACTTTGCGAAAGGAGATTTAGTGCTACTTTGAAACATGCAAATCGAGAAATCCCTCAATTGCAAGATGAAACCCCGATATGTTGGCCCTCTTATCATTATTGAACGAAATTATGGGGGGGCTTATATTCTCTGCGAACTCAATGGGTCAGTACTACACAAACCTATTGCCGCATTTCATCTGCTACCATACCTTGCTTGAAAATCAATTTCCCTACCACTGAAATTCCTCAATATCGACTCCGAGCACCTCGAACAATTTTGAACAAGTTCGAATTTCGATGAAGATACCTTCGAAGATTTTCAGGACATCGAAAATGAATAATTATCCTCCCTTTTCTTTTTTGCAATTACTTACAAAGATTTCGATTACTTTTAGTGTATGCTACAAGTCGCAATATCGCATCATAGCGTGGTCATGCAAACTCCAAAGGGTTTTTCAGCTATGATGAACTACTGAGCCTTTCCCTAAAAAATTCGATTTTTTGTCTGTTATATCTTCATTTCTGCTTTATCTTACTTTCCAAAGACAATTAACAAAAAAAAAAAACAATTTAAAATAGACAAAACAAAAAAAAAGTCCTACTCCTCCAACATCTCCTCCAACACCTCGACTTCCCTCCCCAACACCTCCATCTCCACCTTCATCTCGACCAATTTTCTTGCCATGCACTCAGTGATGAGTGCTGACCTCATCTGAATCCCCAGCCTCTTTGATGTCCTCGACCCTTCGAATGGCCCTCACCTTTGCCTTCCCTTTCAACGACCTCTTTCTCTCCTTTGACACCTTCGATGGCCCCGCTACCAGCTCGACATCTTTAAATGGGCCCACAACGCGAATTTGACGTACTACAAAATTCGAAAACAAGTTTGCAATTACTTCGAAACAACTCCAAACAATTTTTGTACCTTTTCTGGGGTGCGAATCTCATTTTGCACTTACAAACTTCTTTACTTCGCCTTTTCGAACACCTCGCCTCGACAACCTGGCCCAGTAACAGCCTTGCGCCTCCTGGGTGCACTTCGAACACTTTGCAGCATCCTCTCTAACAACACACAGCAGCTGGGATTTGAACCCAGCACACCGATCGCACTATGAAAGTATTTAGCAGTGTGGAAAACTTTCGAACATAAAAGAAAACACTCACTGGACCTTTGAAATCGAGCAACTTGCTCATTTCGACTGGTGCCTGCTTTGCAGCCTCTATCTCTGTGACCTCCTCTTCCTCATCATCTTCACTCTCGACCTTGACCACCTTTCGCTTCACCACCCTCATCACAGGCAGCTCATCTTCATCCTCATTTTCATCGTCCTCACCTCCCTCTGCCCTTTCGATCGCCTTTAATTCTGCCTCAAACTTTGCACTCTGCCTTTTCAAGTCGTCCTTCGAAATCATCTTTACACGAAATGCAGCAAGAGCCACATTTCAAGCGTCTGCCAATGCCCTCCTCCAACCCTCAATTCCCACCCTCTTCGCCTCCTGCTGCTCCTCTCTCACCCACTTTTCTTCCTCCTCCCTTCTTCTGCGTTCTATCTTCTCAGCCAAATCTACGAACAATAGCTCTCCACCCCACAAAATCCATGTTTATACAGCTCAAATACTTCATCCACGATCTTTTGAACAGCTGCTTCGCATTCTTCGCCAAGATCTTCAGCGAGTTCATCATATTCTGCCTACACGAAACATTTTAGCATCTTTAACTATGAATCAATCAGTGACAGACGTACCATTTTCACACAAAAACCCTGCCCCCACAGTTCGAAATCCAAGTCCTTGGCGGCACTGCACTCGGGCATCGATTTTGCATATTCAAGAATTTCGGTGTTGAGTTCAACGAGGAGAGACATTATAGAAGAAAGAGTTGATGAATTTAGGAGGTGACATGGAAGAATGAGCAATATATTGAACCTTGCTAATTTCCTCACCCCGACTGTGCATTTCACACGTGATTTTGATTGGCTAACTGGGACAGTTAGAATTTCAGTAAGGGGGAGGATAATAGGTCCACTGCGTTGATGAGTTCAGTTGGTACTCAGTGCAGAGCTTCAACAGAAGGGGTGAACACTTAACCTACTACTGCAGGCATGCTCGGGGTGAGGGGAGGAGTTCGCTTAGAGGGCCTCGGATTGTCCTTCAGGGCGTGGAGACTATAGAGAGGCTGGTACAGCGATTTTCAATGAGCGCACTAGTAGTGTACGTGGAAGGGGAGATATGCACAGTGGCGGAAAAGTGCACAACGCAAAGAGGCAAAAACGCGCAATGAGAGTGCAAAAGTGCGCAACGATGAGGGTGATGAAGGCAGGAGGTGTAACAGGACAAAGACAACACTGGGATGTACTGTGAAGGTGGTGCACAGTTTGGGGGTGTAAACAGAGTGAAAGCGCAAGGAGCGGAAAAAGGCACAGACAGTGCGCAAAACGCGGCTATGCAAAAAGGTGCGCAAACGTGGCTATACGAAGGGCGCACTACGATAGTGCACAGACAAGGACGAAGGATGCAATGCAAGGAATGAAACGCAACAATATGATGAGGGGATGCAAACGATAATGCAAACACAGCTATATGAAGGGCGCACTACGAAGGCGCACGGACTGGATGCTGGTGCACAGACTATGTGCGACGCTGACTGAGCTATGAACTATGAGGGGGGGGGAAAGATCCTCTGGATTCTCTATCTGTCTGCTACTATGTACAAATGGCTTATGTGATAAAATGGTGAAATAAAGTATAAAAATAGGAAGCGCCATGTGCTACCCACAAGCACGTCCATTCGCCCATCTAAACCTGACCGCACTATGCCGCTGCCTCAGCCAATAAGATTTGCACACCTATAGCTCAATAACCAACTGTTCCGGTGCAATGCACTATTATTGGTGCGTGCTAAGTCTCATGTGCTCTTCCCAATTAATCTGCTTTGGTGTTATATGTCGCATGCTGCGCCTTAGTAATAATGGTGTGATCGACCTGTGCTGGTTACCAGATAAGGCGATGCTGATTGGAAATGTGGAAGAACTATAAGGGGATGCTGTGCAAGGCCAAATACTGCCAAAGCGCCTGGGTTATGTGAAAGCGCCCAAGTGCGCACAGTCCAATGCCAAATAGGCGCAAAGCGGCCCAGTTATGTAAGAATGCGCAGTTCGCTCGTGCCAGAATCATGGTGTGCCTCAAGTAAATGTGCCAGTAAGATGGGAGCTGCGATGCGCAGTGCACCAGTGCGGTGGATTGTTGTGTGTGATAGAGATTGTGCAAAGAGTGCACAGCAGGGAATGTGAGTTGCAGGTAAAGTGTAAAAGGAGTGCGCAAAGGTGCATCGAGCACGCAATAAATGTAGAAGGCAGATAAGGAGCGTGGGGGGGGCGCATGGAGGCGGCTTGAAGCACAATGAGGCACATTTAGGGCACACAATGATTGGCGGCTATGGGGAAACAAAAGCGCAGTAGAAATGCAAAAGGCGCGCAAAAGTGCATGGAAGCATGCAAAGGCGCATGAAAGCGCACTAAGGCGCGCAAAAGCGCGCTGCGCAAAGTGTGCAGAAGCCATCTAGGAGGTGCACACAATCGCAAAAAATGCCATAGTATGCGCGCAGGGCGATAGGGAGCCATATCATCTCCTCCCAACTGAAGTACTGACTGTCCTCAGGCAGCATGCGATTGGTCAGTGCAAAATGTTCTTCACTCACATAAGCGGCCATCCTCTCCTTATCCATCTCTGACCACCATCTATCCTCTATAACTCTTTCCACAACCCATCTCTACCCGATCCGATGGCTTCAGCATTTACCTTAGCCCTCAGACAAATGATCCTGGCCCTCAATGAGACCCTCCCTGCTGCTGGGAGTGAGCAGACGACGATGCAAGCTTGGGGTGAAGGGTTTTGTAGTAAACTGGTGCGCTTTTTTGTGTTTCTATAACTGGTGCAGGTTGCTAAGGGTCGGGGCATGTAGAACATGTATAAAAGCTGTGCGGACTCTGTCCAAGATGACGCAGAACTCGACGCGCTCCTCACGAAGGCACATAGCACATTCAGCGGAATCATGGTGGAGGAGTGGCTTGCTTGGGGCGAAGAGCTGATGCCCGATATGCATAAGATGATTGAGGAGAAAGAGAGGTCTGAGGAATTTGAGCGTAGGGCACACGAGCTGGCGGAGCGGCTGGAAGTGCGCACGGAGCGCACCGAAGCATGCAAGGCGTGCCGCGCACTCTTGACTGCTGAATTGCAGGCGCCAGAGGTTAACCTGGAGCAGCTGGAAGGTGAGTTCAGAGCCATTGACGAGGCGAGCAATATAGATACTGCCAAGGTGCAGGAGGACGAAAAGGCATGCATCGCACTGGTGCACTCTTTGCGCGCGCTTTCTGGAGCTACCAATGCTGAGGTTGTAGGCGAAGGAACTGGGGAGTCTTGGGAGAGTGGGGTGATGAGCGAGGGGGAGAACGAGCATAGCGATGAGAGCGCCAGTGCGGACGAAGGCGCAAGTGCGCGCCCGGTGCGCTGATACGGCTCCCTATCACCCCGCATGCATACTACGGCATTTTTCATGACTGTGCGCACCGCTTGGACATCTTCTACTCCCTTTGCACAGTGTGCTTTCGTGCGCCCAAGTGCGCTCCCATGCGCTCCAGTGCGCTCCCATGCACTCCAGTGCGCTCCCATGCGCTCCAGTGCGCTCCCATGCGCTCCAGTGCGCTCCTGTGCGCTCCAGTGTACTCCAGTGCGCTTCAGTGCGCCTTTTGTGCGCTTCCATGCGCATTTGTGCGCTTCTGCATGCCTTTTGCATTTCTACTGTGCTTTTGTTTCCCCATAGCCGCCAATCATTGTGCGCCCTAAATGCGCCTCATTGTGCTTCAAGCCGCCTCCGTGCGCCCCCCCCCCATGCTCCTTATCTGCCTTCTACATTTATTGCGTGCTCGATGCACCTTTGCACACTCCTTTTACACGTTACCTGCAACTCACATTCCCTGCTGCACACTCTTTGCACAATCTCTATCACACACAACAATCCCCCACACCGGTGCACTGCGCATCGCAGCTCCCATCTTACTGGCACATTTACTTGAGGCGCACCATGATTCCAGCATGAGCGAACTGCGCATTCTTACATAACTGGGCCGCTTTGCACCTATTTGGCATTGGACTGTGTGCACTTGGGCGCTTTCACATAACCCAGGCGCTTTGGCAGTATTTGGCCTCACACAGCATTTCCTTATAGTTCTTCCACATTTCCAATCGGCATTGCCTTATCTGGTAACTGGCACAGGTCAATCACGCCATTATTACTAAGGCGCAGCACGCGACATATAACACCAAAGCGGATTAATTGGGAAGAGTGCACGAGACTTAGCGCGCACCAATAATAGTGCATCGCACCGGAACAGTTGGATATTGAGCTATAGGTGCGCAAATCTTATTGGCTGAGGCAGCGGCATAGTGCGGTCAGGTTTAGATGGGCGAATGGATGTGCTTGTGGGTAGCGCATGGCACTTCCTATTTTTATACTTTATTTCACCATTTTATCACATAAGCCATTTGTACATAGTAGCAGACAGATAGAGAATCCAGAGGATCTTTCCCCCCCCCTCATAGTTCATAGCTCAGTCAGCGTCGCACATAGTCTGTGCACCAGCGTCCAGTCCGTGCACCTTCGTAGTGCGCCCTTCGTATAGCCATGTTTGCATTATTGTTTGCGTCCCCTCATCGTATTGTTGCGTTGCGTCCCTTGCATTGCGTCCTTTGTCCTTGTCTGTGCACTATCATAGTGCGCCCTTTGTATAGCCGCATTTGCGCACCCTTTTGCATAGCCGCATTTTGCGCACCGCCTGCGCCTTTTTCTGCTCCTTGCACTTTCACTCTGTTTGCACCCCCAAACTGTGCACCACCTTCACAGTACATTCCAGTGTCATCTTTGTCCTGTTACACCTCTCACCTTCATCATCCTCATCGTTGTGCACTTTTGCGCTCTCATTGCGCGTTTTTCCGCACTGCACATTTTTGCCTCTTTGCGTTGCGCACTTTTCCGCCACTGCGCATATCTCCCCTTTCATGTACACTACTGGTGTGCACACTGAAAATTGCTGTACCAGCCTCTCTATAGTCTCCGCGCCCTGAAGGACGATCCGAGGCCATCTAAGCGAACTCCCCCCTCACCCCGAGCATGCCTGCAGTTGTAGGTTAAGTGTTCACCCCTTCTGTTGAGACTCTGCACTGAGTACCAACTGAACACATCAGCGCGCAACGCGGCAATGTGCATATGTCGAAGTGCCACCACTGAGTGGGGTTGGCGCCACCTACAATGCTAATAGCAGACCAGTAAGTTTCTTTGGATATGCTTCAAACTCACTAAACCATTCCCCTTCTCTACGCTAGTGTGATAACTGCCGCCGCATGGGCCAACCAGCTAGGTGCGCCTCTGTCAATGGAAAATGGTGCGCCCCATGTGCAAAGGGTAAGAGAAAGTGTGAATGGATGAAGCGCACCCTTGCACAGCTGTGCGCAACTCCTAGAGGCAGGAAAGTGGCTACTGGGCGCTCTGGTCTGTCTTTTTCTCATCCTCCTTCCATGCTGCGCTAAACTTTCCAAAGGCGCATCGCAAATTGACAAGGGCAATGAGAGCGATGTGGGGCTCATCAGCCCCTCGAAAGAGCGCACATCCAAGCGCCGCAAAGTCGAAAACGCGCCCCCTCCACCGTCGCAAGTGCGCCCAAGGCTGCGCCACCTTACTGTTCGCCAGGCAAGTGTGCACACACAATCCTTGCGCCAAACCAGATCGGGGAACACCTCAGGGGATGCAGTTTATCAAGGTTAAGATGTTGAGGTGCTCGACTTAGCGCAATGCCGCTCAGTGGTTGCAGTCTTGGGCACCACGCATGATCGCCTTCAAGAAAATGTCCAAAGGTTGCTCATCGAGTTAGAGGTCGCTAAGAGCTGGTTGCGCAGTGCAGAGCAAGCGGAGGCAGATGCAAAGGCAAAACTGGGTGCAGCCACGGAGCGCCTGGAGTTCCTGGAGTCCATTGAATAGCTGCACAATTGTATAAGTTTTAGATAGTGTGTTAATCAATCTCTTTGTTGCGCCTGTGATATGCATGGTGCGCTCTGAAGCAGTGAAGTGTGCGCACTTTGCGCCAACCTGCGCGCGCACTTCCATGGTGCCATAAAACGAAATTTGTAAGCCCAAATAATATGTGTGAGAGAAAAGAGATAATATAAGCAACGTTCGAGCAAGAAATGTCAAGCACACAAAAAACGCGCACCACGCAAAGATGCGCAAATGCAAGGGGTGCGGAAAAATTGTCCAGCCATCACTTTCCTCCTCCCAACTGAGATATTGACCATGTCCATCGATAACAGAGTAAGAGATAAGATGAAGCGCACGCGATATCACAAAGTCTAAAAAAATGGGAAAGGCTCAGTAGATCATCACGGCCGGTAAAACCCATGGGTTGCACAATCACGGAACGCATCCAGATGCGACTTCGCGAATAGGAAAAGGTAACGTAAAAAAAATGAAAGAAAGCAAAGCGTACATATAAATTGGTGAAGTATCCATAGCGGTGCGCGCGGAGCGCTAGTTGCACGCCTCATTGGCGCTTTCTTCTTCCTCAGCGCTATCTCCTTGCACTTCTTCTTCGTCAACTGCTTCTTCGTCTTCTGTGTCCACTACTATGGACTCTTCCATCTCTCTCAACCGCATTGTGGTGATATCTAGCGCTATGTCAGGAAGCACAATGGACTTGCATGCGTGGTATGGCAGTAGGCGGAACATGGCTACTGGCCTGTCAAATACCGTCCCGTTGAGCTCACAAACTATGTATGCGCTGCCCTGATTGCATGACACTATAACTAGAGGACCGAGATAACGCGCGCGCATTTTGCGGTTAAGGCTCTTTTCGATTGCTGTGTTGCACATAAGGACTAAGTCGCCGCACTGGAAGTCAAAACTGTGGATGGTTTTTGAGTGCGCTTTCTCGAAACGGAGCGCTGCTTTGCACCTCTCTGCATAGACGCGGGAATGGATGCACGCTAAGTCTGCTGGATGCTTTTGTAATGCGCGCGCGCGCTGCGCAATCAAGTCTGTCGTGGAGAGTATAGAATCTGGGGGTGGGTTAAGGTATGTCACTTCAATGATATTGAGAGGGATTAGAGGCTGCGCGCCTGTAACAATGAAGTATGGCGAAACACCGAGGCACTTCCGAACTGTGATGTGCTCTGCCCAAAAGACTGAGTACAGTGCACTGAACCACTTTGATTCTACTCTATCTGCTGCTTTGATAAGTGCTTGACGCACGTCAAAATGTGCGCGCTCAACAATTCCATTAGCACACGAATTATAGCCAGATATGCAGATGTGATTGATATGGTAGCGCTTACTGAGATAGGCTAGCGCTTTGATGAATGGCTTGCCATTATCAGTGACTATCTCACACAATGCACCCCATCTGCAGATGAGGTCTTGGAACATCCAATCGCCAAGTGCGCTCGCATTTTCTTTAGGGAGCCCACGGAATTCCGGCCAAGTCGCAAGTGAGCAACACCCTTGGACGATATAGCGCCACCCTGCTGATACTGGTAAGTGCATCGTATCAATATAAACTTTACTGAACAGGGGCGCAGGCATTGCGACGACTGGCGGTATTAGAACCTTCTGTGTTTGCTGGATCTGGCAAATATGACAAATGTGCACGAACCAAATGATGTCGTCCATAACATGCAGCCACCAAAAGCACTCGAGCAATGCGGAGCGTGTCGCGTAAAAGCGCTTGTGTCCAATGTTGTCATGGATGGCGCGCAATATCGGTAAGTGTCTAGACTGCCAAATAACAAGCTGGTGAGCACCATGTGCATTGCGCTTCCATAGGCGTGTCTTGTCTTTGAAAAACACGCTCGTGTAGCGCATGAGCATGCTGTACTCGGAATCTGTGAAGTCGCTAGGGCGCATTAGGGTATCCATCCAAATCCACACCAAATCTAACTTCTCATCCTCTGCATCTGCTGTTGCACTCCTTGGAACTTGGCTATAGTCATCATAGTAAATAAGCGCACTATTGCGTGCATTTTGCGCGTTTTTGTTTGGCTCTGGCTGCATCAGCCCAAGTGCTTGCACATCCAAAGACTGTGAAATGGGACGTATTGCATGCATAAATCCATGTAGCGCATCAATCCAGTCCTCAAACTCTTCATCCTCTTCTCCCTCTAAGTCCTCTGGCTGCTTCGGCCGATGCGAAAGCCCATCTGGACCATGCACCACTCCCCTAACATGCATGAGTGTAAAGTGGAATGTAAGGATTGAGACAATCCACCGGTTAATGCTAGCGGATGGTTGGATATCGGGGTTTTGTAGCATGCCCTTGATATAGCGCGCGTCAGTCTCCACAATTAAGTTGCGCACACCTATAATATAAAGGCGCAAATTGCACAGCGCGCGGTAAAGCCCATAGATCTCTAGCTTTGGTTGTGAAAAGCGCGCTTCTCTGTCGTTGAGCGTAATCGAGCCGAACCGGTTGTAAATGCGCATTTTTGCATCTGCGCTCTTTTGCTGGCAAAGGTAAAAGCCGACCGCTATCTGGGAAGAGTCGACTGCAAGGATAACAGGGAGTTCTGAGGAATAATCGATCAGTTGTAGTGCAGGACACTCTAGCACTGCTTGCTTGATGTCATTTTGCACCGCTATCTGCTCTGGGCCCCATTCAAATGGAGCGTCCTTGCACGTAAGCCTTGTGAGTGTGTTAACGCGGTGCGCATAATTGCGGATATAAATGCGCATTAAACCGACTGTTCCCAAGAATGTGCGCACTTCTGACAGCGTGTGGCATGCGCCCCAATTGCGGATAACATCTACCTTGCCGCGTTCAGGTTTTCTACCTTCTGGGGTGCAATAATGGCCAAGAATGACAAAGTTTTCAGTGCACAATGTGGATTTCGTCCCAGAGAAAGTGCCGCCGCTATATTTCATGCGCTGCACAATGCGGTTCACGTTCTGAAAGTGCTCCCACACAAAGCACCTTACGCCAGGGTTCGCAGTGAGCGCTTCGCACGAGCCATCCAGTAAAATGTAGCGCTTCGAAGGCCCCTTGACTGGAACATCGTCAATATAGGGAACAGTGTAATCTGGTATCTCTGGCTGCAGAATATAGCACACATCATCGTGGAAGATTGGTACTGAGTTTGTCCAACCCATTGGCAATGTAACGAGGCGCATTGCGCCATATGGCATCTGGAATGTTGTAAGGTCACGCAACAATTCTTTGATTAAGCGCTCGTCGTATCCCACATATAGATCAAGGACGGCACTGCATGCATGCCCCACAAATTGCTCTGCAAGGTGCTCAGGTGTAGGGGTGACGCCGGAGTGTTTAATGGTAATGCGATTAAGCGGTTCGAGGCTATGTACGATGCGCAGTGCTTTTCCATCTTTCTTGAGTGTGCAGAACCAGCGTGATCTATATGCCGAATTTGAGTGCTCATAAACACCTGAGTCTATCTTCTTCCGGATAATGGCGCAAACTTCGTCATATATGCCTGGTGGAATGGGGATGTTGCGCTCTATCCAAGGAGTGTGCGGAATAACTGGGATTTCTACTGGGGGAAAGAATGCGGTCTTGAAGCTACCGTGCTCCTCATTGCTCTATGCAAAGGCTTCATTCTGCAAAGACATCAAGTGGTGTAAAACCTTCATCTCCTCTGGTAATAGGAAATCGGTGTGGCGCTCCTGGAGTGCTTGCATGCGCTCTTCAGTATAGCGCCCAGTCGGGGTAAATGGTGGCGGATTTGGTAAAAGCACAGGAAGCGCCGCTAGCGGATCGCCTATAATGTTGCGCTCGATGCGGAATTCGTTTGGGATGGGCGCAATAACTGGCTTGACTTTTCTAGCAACCGGTTTATACTTCTTCTTGGTCACTACGCCCTTTTGCGGTGCGTGCACTGCTAAATCGATAAAAGTTGCACGCGCATGTGCGCTTTTCGGAAACGCGGCAGGAATAAGTGCCACAGGGTCGATCGAATTTAAGAGCGCCTGCGCATGACTGTTGGTACACTGGGATATGTAGAGTTGAGAGATAATAGAGGTGGAAGGAACGGAAGCAGAAAATGGAATAAGCGCAAACGTGGAAACGTCACAAGATTGGGTATCAGAGTCAAATGTTATGATAGTGGTGGCTTCTCCTTGGTCTGAGATCAATTCCTCGAAGCCTGGCAAAAATTTCTTTGTGGGTTATGCTGAATAGCAAAGTGCGGTGTTGCTGGAGCTGGTAAGAAGTGGCGCGGCTTCCCCCTAGGCTTTGTTGGAATGGTGGAGATGGCGCCGATGTTCGGATCGCAGATTGTAATTGTTTGCACTTCGTCCGCAAAGTTGCGCACGATGGAGCGCATTAACACGTCGAAGGGGTGCCCTAACAGAATATCGTAAGCAGGTGAATGGATAACGTGAACTTGCACATAGACAATGATATCCCCAATGTGTGCAGAAACATTGTGCGCAAGCCCAAGCGACTCATCTACCTCTCCATTGGCTGATTGCATGTATAAATGAATGCATGGGTCGTACTGAAGCCCAAGACGATGGCAGACCACTTCTGACATTGCGATAATTTGTGAACCCGGATCTAAGATAGCTTCAAAGTACTCTTGGTTGTCGATCAATAAATCAATGGAGCGAAGTGCATGCGACTCTTTAGCGACCTTCAAAACATCGGGGTTTTCAATTTCGCCTGGCTGGAGATGGGTAAGGTACTGTTCAAATGGATCCTGCAAAACAATAGGAAGCGGCGCTGCAATTGCCATGCTAACTGGAGGTGTCGCATTAAGCACTTTATCTCCTGCAAAAGGCGCGCACGCTTCGCAGTGTGCAAATGGCATAACGCTTGCAAGGTTTGTAGCTACCACTTCCGCACTGGTAGCTGCAATGCGCTTTGGGGTGACTTGTTCTCTATGGCGCTGCCTGAGATCAGGCAAAAGGGATAGAAGCTCTTCATGCGAAACCGTAACAGAGGGCGCCTTCATGGCGCGCGCATATACGTCGTCGACAATCTGCGGGTTCTGGATGGGAATGACAGTGCGGTATGATAGCTCTTTGCCTTTGGAAGAGTTAGCTGGTACGTCTGGTTTATCTGCTGCTGCAGGCGCCAAACGCACCTCAGGAGTGTTGGAATAGGGATGTATGGGTGTCTCGTCGGGCGCATCAGTTGCACTCGCAGCAGATTGCGAAGCTGGGGACTCAATACTGTCGGCGGGTGCCATGTCTGTGGTTGTAGAATGCACACCCTCTTGATTGGATGTATTGCATGGTGCGTGCCACAGAATTTCAACGCCGTCGAAGACTTGCCTCTTCCGAAGCACCATCAACTCCCTCTTGAGCGCATCAATGTGCTCTTCCTTCGTTAGTTGCGCATTTGGTGCACTTTGCATATAGTCTGCTGCAGGAGCTGAAGCAGCAACGTACGTCGACTGTAGAGGTGCAGCTGGAGCTGGACGAGGCGCTATATTGTAGATGAGCTGCGAATTGGTATTAGATGAAAGTCGACCCATGGCAATCTGCCCTGGGTTGCGCTTATGCCATTCCTCAATGCGCTCGCCTAGGAAATTGCCTGGAATAGAATGCGGCATGAATGTGCCACCTGGGAGTACGATGTGCCCTTCCGCATTTCGCCTACACTTTCCTTCACTAATAAGGTGCTCAATTGAAGCGCACTCAGGGATATAGTGCCCTGTCTGACCACAACCATTGCACTTGTCGTTGTTCAAGCGAGGCACACCATTTCCGCCATCTCTGCATGATGCGCTCAACGCAGTAACTATCGTCTGTGTCATGCGCTCGAATAAGACTGAAATGTCTTCTGCTTTGACTGCGGGTGCGCTAGGTGCTGAGTAGGGTGCATACATATCGGGGTTTTGTGCTGTGAGCCCAGTAAGTGGCTGGAAATAGCATGCTGGGCCTTCAAAGATAAAGTCGATCGCATCGCGTATTGCATCTAATGAGTATGGCACATTTGCAGGCTGATTCAGTACCGCAATCGCAAGGTGGCTCAAAATGCGCTCTAGCTGGTCTGGTCGAAACACCCTAACAAACATGCGGCTTTGGTCGTAGCGCGCCAATATGCCTTGCGCAACTAAGTATTCGCTAATGTTGAAAAATGCATGATAATAGCACGCGATTTCTTCTGCAGTTATGAGGCCAACACGTGCGGTCTCACCAATAAGCTTGTCCAGGTCGCTAATACTCCATTTACTGCCATTCCTAGAGCCAGGATAAAGCTTTAGGACAGCGTCTTTGAATGCACCATAGTTGTGCATCGCGCTATACTCTGGTAGCAGTTTCCAAGTGTCTGCAGTGTCGCTGTCCAAATAGCGCACTGTGTGGAACTTCTTATCGGTCTCGTCAGTGACGTTACAATCGCGGAGGAGTTGCGCAAGCTCCTCAAAGTACTTCTGGAGTTCGCGCGGTTTTGCAGGGTCGAAGTGCGGTGCATTTTGGTTAGATGCAGATGGCATGTGCATGGTAGCCATGGTAGGTGGAATAAGGTGTGTAGAGTTAAGATCTGGTAAAAGCGCAGCGAAATTCAAAGGTGGGGAAAAATGCGGTGATGCGGACGGAGTTAGGGTAGGTAGGGATGATTCAGGTGAAGGTGGAGGTAAAGACAGTGCGGACGAGTGATGCGTGTTGTTTAGGAAGAGTGATTCAAATACTGGTATTTCCCCAAGCTGGAGCGCAGTTGCTAGCAGCTCGGAATGGAGAGTGCGAAGGTGGTTAATGTTGAAGCGAAGGGCGAGCTGATGGAGGTCTAAAATATGGTCTGGTAAACAGAAACCCCTCGCGGTGGGCTCCAGAAAATGATGAGTTCAGTTGGTACTCAGTGCAGAGTCTCAACAGAAGGGGTGAACACTTAACCTACAACTGCAGGCATGCTCGGGGTGAGGGGGGAGTTCGCTTAGAGGGCCTCGGATTGTCCTTCAGGGCGCGGAGACTATAGAGAGGCTGGTACAGCGATTTTCAATGTGCGCACTAGTAGTGTACGTGGAAGGGGAGATATGCACAGTGGCGGAAAAGTGCGCAACACAAAGAGGCAAAAATGCGCAACGAGAGCACAAAAGTGCGCAACGATGAGGGTGATGAAGGCGGGAGGTGTAACAGGACAAAGACGACACTGGGATGTACTGTGAAGGTGGTGCACAGTTTGGGGGTGTAAACAGAGTGAAAGCGCAAGGAGCGGAAAAAGGCACAGACAGTGCGCAAAATGCGGCTATGCAAAAAGGTGCACAAATGTGGCTATACGAAGGGCGCACTACGATAGTGCACAGACAAGGACGAAGGATGCAATGCAAGGGACAAAACACAACAATACGATGAGGGGACGCAAACAATAATGCAAACACGGCTATATGAAGGGCGCACTACGAAGGCGCACGGACTGGATGCTGGTGCACAGACTATGTGCAATGCTGACTGAGCTATGAACTATGAGGGGGGGGGAAAGATCCTCTGGATTCTCTATCTGTCCGCTACTATGTACAAATGGCTTATGTGATAAAATGGTGAAATAAAGTATAAAAATAGGAAGCGCCATGCACTACCCACAAGCGCATCCATTCGCCCATCTAAACCTGACCACACTATGCCGCTGCCTCAGCTAATAAGATTTGCGCACCTATAGCTCAATATCCAACTGTTCCGGTGCGATGCGCTATTATTGGTGCGCGCTAAGTCTCGTGCGCTCTTTCCAATTAATCCGCTTTGGTGTTATATGTCGTGTGCTGCGCCTTAGTAATAATGGCGTGATCGACCTGTGCCGGTTACCAGATAAGGCGATGCCGATTGGAAATGTGGAAGAACTATAAGGGGATGCTGTGCGAGGCCAAATACTGCCAAAGCGCCTGGGTTACGTGAAAGCGCCCAAGTGCGCACAGTCCAATGCCAAATAGGCGCAAAGTGGCCCAGTTATGTAAGAATGCGCAGTTCGCTCATGCCAGAATCGTGGTGTGCCTCAAGTAAATGTGCCAGTAAGATGGGAGCTGCGATGCGCAGTGCACCGGTGCAGTGGATTGTTGTGTGTGATAGAGATTGTGCAAAGAGTGCGCAGCAGGGAATGTGAGTTGCAGGTAAAGTGTAAAAGGAGTGTGCAAAGGTGCATCGAGCGTGCAATAAATGTAGAAGGCAGATAAGGAGCGTGGGGGGGGCGCATGGAGGCGGCTTGAAGCGCAATGAGGTGCATTTAGGGCGCACAATGATTGGCGGCTATGGGGAAACAAAAGCGCAGTAGAAATGCAAAAGGCGCACCTAAACGGTCAAAGGCGCACAGAAGCACACAGAAGCGCGCTGCGCAAAGTGTGCGGAAGCCATCTAGGAGGTGCACACAATCGCAAAAAATGCAATAGTATGCATGCAGGGCGATAGGGAGCCGTATCAGCGTGCTTTACAGTCTGCAGAAGCATTCCCACTTGTATCGACACACTACATCAGATGCTCCGAATCACTACGAATGCCACAAAATTGACTTTGAACATTTTCAAATTATTTCACACTATTTTGGATGACTTCGAACTATTTCGAACTACTTCATGACATTTTGCAATACTTCGAATGACATCGGCCACCATATAGCTGTGTTAAAATACTTTCGATACACGCTGCACATTTGGAACAAACTATTCCATCGCATACCAAGCACTACCGGACACGAGGAGAGACGACAAGAGATTTAGGATGCAATAATAGCATTTTTTATGTTTCGATGATATATTACAGCAAAAGATAAGTACTTTTACCATATGGGGACATGTATGTTTCAATTATTTATCATTTCTCATTTATTTTTGATCTACAAAGTCCTCATTGTATGATATATTGCCACATGTTTTACACATGTTTTACTTCCCTTTTCAGTACTATCTCTTCAAAAATGTATATAAACTTGTACTAGTTACTTAGAACAACAGAGAATCAGTTATCCTCTCCACTATAGTCAGATTCAAGAGCAGTCCTCTTGAGTCTTACCTCGTGTCGTATCTCTGAAGTTCTGCGAAATATCGCAAACTTCCTCAAACTTTCATATTTGTTATAAACTTGTTGTTGCCTATCGCCACTCAGAACCCACTTTGTAACTGCCATATTCATCTGTCAAACATATCTTGACACCGGTCAAACACCTTTGAACCTCCTCAAACCCACCCGAACAACTTCGAACCACATTCGAATCTACTTCGAACTACTTCGCACATCTTCGGAACAATTCTGAACTTCTTCAAACATCTTCATATACTTTAAAGAGACTATTCATCGCATCCTTTACCATTTCGCATTACTAAAACAACGTTCTGGTACTAGCAGTGATATTTAGTACTGACTTGCACCCTTCCTCTAACCTGAGCTATACTACATAAGCCTTTTAACAGGTTTTTGTTAGGTTTCCAGGTCGAGCATCATCAATGGTTCAAGAAAGCAGTGGGCAAGTTTCTTGGATAGGCACATGGTGGAAATGTCACTAGAGTCGAGGTAGACATGATTACTGACCTTATATGTGGGTGTGGGTGAGTGATGCTGATAGGTCCATGGTGCACTCTAAGGTTTGGAAAGGTCTCCAAATGTATCGAGACTTTACAATTTATGCTCTCAACCCCTATGAACTACAGCACAACTGGAATAAGCCATTGTGTCACATATCGATCACCACCAGACATGAGGAGACATGACAAAAGACTTTAAAATGTGGTTTTGTGTTTCAATGATATATTGAAGCAATAGGATGAGTACTCTTAGTATATGGTGACACCATACATTTCATTTATTATTATTTCTCATTTGTTTTATGTTTTACAATACCTTTATTGCTGTGCATACTGCCTCATGTTGTACACATGTTATAATTCCTTTTTAGTACTATCCCTTCAAAATGTGTATAGACTTGCACTAGTTATTCAGAACAACAGAGAAGAAGTTACCATCTCTATTATCGTCTAATTTAAGAGCTGTTCTCTTGAGTTCTAGCCTCGCATCATATCTCTAAGTTCTGTGAATTATCATGAACTTCTTCGAATTCTCATACTAGCTTTTTGACTTATTGCATATTACCTATTGTCTCTCTAAAACTTCCTCAATTCACTATATTCATGTCCTGATATCCCTCGACACCAGTCCAACTCCTTTGAACCTCCTCTAACCTCTTCAAATCTCTTTCAAACTACTTCAAACATCTTCAAACATCTTTCAAACTACTTTCAAACTATTTTGTGTGCCCCTACAACTATTCACATCATCTCTCATTATTCTACACCTTTAACTATAACATTTGGGTAACAGTGGTGATATTTAGTACCAACTCACACCCTTCCTCTAGCCTGTGTTATACTTTCTAGGCCTTTTAATGGGTTTTTGTTAGGTTTCCAGGTCAAGCATTATCAATGCTGGTTGTAGAAGTGTGCCATGTCATCCTTCACCTTGGCCAAAGCTGACTTCACCTCCTCCAAGGTGTCCTTCATCTGCTCTGTGAGCTTGTTCATCATCTCCAAGTGTGAGGGTGCTTGCTGAGGCTCGAAACCCATGCATGGGTGTCATCCTGTGTTGAAGAGGAAGGGAGTTTGTTGGGTGGAGGAGTGGACATAATTGTTGTATCCAAACTTGGCCATGGGGAGGAGATCTTCTTAATCATTCTGTCACTCATTGACAAAGATACAGATGTACTGCTCCAGTTCTTGGTTGACTCACTCCATCTGTCCATCTGTTTGTGGGTGGTAGGCAGTCGAGGTGAGCAGTTTGATCCCCAGCAGGCAGTACAGCTCCTGGGTGAGCTCTGCAATGAACTGTGGCTCTTGATCACAGAGGAATGCACCAGGCAATCCATGGAGCTTCCACACATGGCACAGATAGAGTCGAGCCACTTCAAGCACAGTGACAGTCATATGAGTGGGGATAAAATGAGCTTGCTTCCCAGCAAGTCGACTGTGCACATTACCATGTCAAACCCATTGGACTCTGGTAGTTCCACCATGAAGAAGTACACACTGACAATTCTCTGGGACTGGAAGGGGGTGTAACTCACCCATGGGCTTGCACCATGGAGTCTTGGTGCATAAGCAGAGATCACAGGTATGACAGTACTGACCAATGAATTGAGACATCTGGGGCCACCAATAATTCCATGATATGAGCTCCAATGTCTTCCAATGCCTGGGGTGGCCAGCAATGAGTGAGTCATGGTGCTGAGAGATGAGTCATCATTGAAGCTGGGGAACCTTAGGGACATAGATATGATCATAGAAGTATATGATGTTGTCCTTTTTTGTCCACTCTGCTGCATGAAGCGAAGGTGTGGATCCCTTCCTCAGCTCCTTTACTGCCAGAGCCACAGCATCCTTGTGTAAACTGCTATGGTTCACATGACAAATGTGTTGAAATTAAATCCTGATACATGCTGCATACATGAGGCCATGCATGCAGCACACACATGTTACTGCGCTTACTGCACATACATGTGGTAAACACATTCCTGAGTCATGTGACATCCTTACTATTATGTATATAAGGAGAACCTGTACTATAGAAGATATACAGTGTTCTTACCTCTGCTAAACCCTAGCTCTAAGACTAACTAAACCCCAGGTAGGTTATAAGGAATGTGTTGTCTCTTCCTCTGTGCAGCGTATGTAGTCTGCTCCAACAGGTTATGGGCCCTGCTGGGCACGTCGCGAACGCACCTTAACTGGCTGCGAACGACGTTGACTTCATTGTCTCCAAATTGTAACCTTGCGCTCTTCATGAGCTGCATTGCGCTCTCTGCGAGCTGCATTTAAAAACCTAGGTTGACTAGGGTTAACCACTCTGAAGGAGTGTTTTTGCCTGAGATTATGGAACGTGTTTTCTTGAATAAGAGGACTGATTGAGCGCTTTTACCAGCCGCCACTAAAACATCATGTCTTCAACTCTTGAAAAACTCGTACAAACTTTCGATGGCTCTAACTACATTCAATGGGCCGACTCAATGAAGGCGTGGCTCAGGTCTCAGGGCCTCTGGCAAATAACTAGCGGGATGGAACTAAAACCACCCCTGGCGCCTCCTTTGACGGCGACAAACGCTGCACTAGTAGCGGAAGCTAATGCCAAGCTCCAGACCTGGAACAATAAAAATGACCAGGCGATTGGTAGCCTAGTGCTCTGCCTGGCCCCCTCTATTCGGCAGCGTGCCAACACCAAGGACACTGCTGAGGAGGTATGGGATCTCATCCGCACCAACTATGGTGTCGATGGCCCCTCCCAAGTCTTTGCAGACTTTAGGTCTGCAATTGCAATCAAAATTCCAGCTGCAAATCCTGCGCCAGAGATTGCCAAAATGGCTGATAAATTCGAGCGCCTTACGGCTGCCAATGTCGCCATCCCCGAATTAGTACAGGCAATGATTCTACTTGCTGCAATGCTGCGCGAGTACGATTCCCTATCTGCCACGGTCCTTAACACGACCGCTACTAGAGCCTTGACGTTTAAACATGTCAAGGACTCCATTGTCGCTGAAGCCTCACGGCGCACAGCAGTTGGAAAGCCCATTGGCCCACCTCAGGCCACCAAGCTTTCTGCTGTCAAGTGCAAAGGGGGAAACCCCAAATGGCAATCTCAAGGCAACAATGGAGAATCATCCCGAAAACGTGGACGATGTGGGGACAAAAAGACTAAAGAGGAAAAACCTAAAGAGAAACATTCCCACCTCGCCTCACAAGCCTTTACTACCATAAATGGTAATGGCACCATCATACTGCCGATGCCGCTCATCCAGCGCATCGAGAAGCATGAACATACTCCCACAAGGGATCCTCGCTGCCGACTGCCTACACAGGCATACATGGGCGTGGCCTCTACCTCTCATTCGGTCTATACCGAATATCAGCAGGCTCGAGACACCCTCGAGCAAATGAATCTCCCACGCAGTGCGAAAAATCTGCGACCGCTGGAAGAGCACCTAACAGTGCGAGAAGGTAAGAGGAGGAGGATTGAACCAGAACCAAGGATTGTAGAGGTAGAAGATGATAGCATCTCCCTTGGATCGGAACCTGCCGTTTCTGATGAAGAAGTATGGAAAGCCGTCGACGAAATGCTTGTCGATGAACCGCTTGAAACAGGTACATATGATGAAAAGTCAGTCCTTTTCCTTGCCACAAGCACAAGAATTAACATTCCACTGATCACAGCGAACTTTTCATGTGAAATTTTACCGCTACTAAATGTATCATGGAACAATTTACATCTTAATATATGTGTTACATGTGCAAATGGAAATTGTAAGAAAGGTGCCAACTGGATCATGGATTCAGGCGCATCAAAACACTTCACTGGTGAAATTAAAGATTTTGCTTCTTACGAGCCTTTACCGAGAAAGGACTCTACCCTGGTTCAAACAGCCATGGGTACTACTCATATAGTAGGGAAAGGAGCAGTCTTCATTAGACATCAGGTAGTATGTCATGGGAAGTCAGAGACACGTGAAATGCGATTATACCCTGTCTACTACATACCCGACTGTAATGCTCGATTACTGTCAATGGGCGTCTTCTTACAAGTGATGTGCATGGTTCCTCCGCACACATTTCATTTTTCAAGCAAGGAAACCCAATTATGGATTGCATCCCTCTTATGAAACGTGACACTATTTATTGGGCTCGGACTCATATATTGAGCACCAAGGGAATCAATGTCGCGACAATGTATGTCGCAGACTACTCAACTTGGCATAAGTGACTTGGACACCCATCCAAAGAGGCGCTAGGGAAGATGCCTAATAGCACCATAAAATTCCCAAGGAATTTAATTATTCCTAAAGACAAAATTATATGTCCAGGGTGCGCTGAAGGGAAAATGACCTCAAAATCTTTTCCTGAATCAGATTCACGCACTGAAAGACCCTTTGAATTAATACATTCCGATCTGAAGGAACTCCCAGTACTATCGTACTATAAACATAAATACTTTATTGTATTTCTGGATGACAAAACATCACATATCTGGGTCCAATGCCTTAAAAAGAAATCTGATGCTGCTGCGGCCATCAGACAATTTTGGGCAGTGGCTTTGACACAGTATGGCGCTACAATCAAGCGCTGGCGTGTTGATCCAGGGGGGGAGTTCAAAGATCGTGAGCTACAAAATGTGCTCAAGGACTTTGGCATCAAAATAGAGCTGTCTGCACCCCACGTTCACCAACAGAATGGGTGCGCAGAGCGTGCCATAAGGACAATAATGGAAAAGTCGCAAACCCTGCGATTTACTGCATGTCTACCACAATCATGGTGGGAATTTTGCATTGAACATGCAACACACCTATACAACCGAACCCCGATAAGGTGCCTGAAATGGCTGACACCGGTTGAGGACCTGACAAAGGTCCGCCCAGATCTAAACGATCTGAAGGTTTTTGGTTGTGGTGCTTACATCTACCTACCCAAGGAGAAGTGTCCAAACACATTGGCTCCTCGATCGGAGTTGATGACATACCTTGGATTAGAAGACGGCATTAAAGCATACCATTTCATGCGACCTAGTGGTGCAATATTCATTGGTGCTATGGCACTATTTGATGAAATGTTGTTCCCATGCTGTCCCGGAGCTAAAACTCCTGCCAATATGGACCTTGGTGATTTTCCACCTCCAGAACCAGAAGATGATGACCACTCATCTGGAATGGATGGCGATGATTCTATACCACCACAAGATCTGCCCCTTCCTCCATCATCAGAAAATGATGATGATGATGTACCAAGTGAGCAAAAGCCACATGACGATGTGACAAATGCTCCTCCTCCGCCGCCTCCAGTAACCACTGAGGACTTTCGTCCAAGATGTGATGATCAACAGGAATGGCAGCAATTGCCCCGTCGATCAGGCAGGCAGAGGAACATCCCAAACCGTCCTGGCAATACCTATGGAGAGAAGCGACTCCCCTCTGACATAGAGAAAGACATTGCACGTGATCGATATTGGAAGAGATCTGTGGGTCAAGATTCAGATCATAACCGAACACGACCACAAACTCAACAGAAAGAACCAGTTGCTGGACCGAGTTCAGCACCCCATGAGAGTGTGCCTGATTCCAATGATCAAGAACATGATCACCCAATGGGGGAACCGGATGAAGCAGGTTATATTAAAAAGATAACCAAGGAAGGAGGAGATAAGCTTATTTGCTGGCTGTTGTCAAAAGCAGTCAAACCATCGAGCGAAATAAGCCAAGTTCCAAACCAATTTCGCGATATTGCATGCCTATTATGGCAGCAGCAACGTGAGTGGAAACAAGCTTGTCATGAAGAATTAGAGGCTCTTCGTAAGCGACAAGTCTATGACATCGTCGATCTTCCACATGATTGAAAAACGATCAAAAATAGATGGGTTTTCTCCGTAAAATCGGATGGAAGAAAATGAGCCAGACTCGTGGCCAAAGGCTTTTCACAAGTCGAAGGCATTGACTTTGATGAGATTTTCTCACCGGTAGTCTGCTACGAGACCGTACGCCTCATGTTTGCACTTGCATCTCTAGAAGGCATGTATATGACCGGCCTAGATGTAAAAACCGCATTTTTATATGGCAAACTAGATGAGGAGATCTATATGGATCAACCCGAGGGTTTCAGACTCGAGGAAAAAGAGCGCAAAGTATTGCGCTTACGCCGAGCATTGTATGGCCTTAAACAAGCCTCACTTGCATGGTGGAAAGAGCTAGAGGCATTTATGCACACCATTGGGTTCGTGCGTGCCAGCTCCGATGCCGGCATTTTCATACACAAGGATCGTAAAACAGGCAGCATTGTTATTGCACTCATCTATGTTGATGATGGCTTGTTCATGGGGAAGAACAAGAAACTTGTGGATGAAAAGAAAAATGCTTGTCTAAAGCATTGGGAGTGCCGTAGTACTGAAAAAGTCACGGAATTCTTAGGCATGTGCGTCACCCAGACTGCAAGCAAAGTCAAACTCGATCAAACTGAATATCTCGCCAAAGTGCTTGAGAGATTCGAGATGACAAATGCCAAAGCGACCCCCACTCCACTCCCGACTGGTTACAAACCATCGGAAAACACAGCAATGCCCAATGCGATGCTTAGATCAAAATATCAGTCTGTGATCGGATCTTTATTGTATCTGATGCTTGGAACGCGACCTGATATCGCTTATGTGGTAATCAAGATGTCGCAATTCTCGGCTAATCCTAGCCAAGAACATCTAGACAAAGCGATGTACATCATGCACTATCTGGTGGGAACCCAGAAATATAATATTGTCTATGATGGTGAGAAGTCCGAGGGGCTACAGGCCTTCACAGATTCTGATTGGGCAGCTGACACTGTCAAACGCCGATCTACAACAGGTTACTTTGCTACTCTAGCAAGTGGCATTGTGTGCTGGCAGTCCCGTTTACAAAAAACTGTAGCACTGTCATCCACAGAAGCCGAATATATGGCTCTCTCCGACACTTGTCGACAGATAGTGTGGATAGAGTCCCTATTCCAGGAACTTGGATATGTACTGAAGCGCGTACCAATCTGCACTGATAATCAGGGATCCATCTTTATCGGATCAAATCCAGTTCAGGAAAGAAGGACCAAACATATAGACATTCGCTACCACTATACCCGCGAATGCATAGAAAATGACAAAGTCACGGTCGTTTTCATTCCTGGAAATGATAATCCAGCTGACATGTTCACAAAGAACCTTGGCGCTGTCTTATTCAGGAAATTTAGAGACTCTCTCGGAATTACTTTCGAGATTCAAACTTAGCTGCTTAGAGCGCTGTACAGTTTGAGGGGGGGTGTTGAAATTAAATCCTGATACATGCTGCATACATGAGGCCATGCATGCAGCACACACATGTTACTGCACTTACTGTGCATACATGTGGTAAACACATTCCTGAGTCATGTGACATCCTTACTATTATGTATATAAGGAGAACCTGTACTATAGAAGATATATAGTGTTCTTACCTCTGCTAAACAAGACTAACTAAACCCCAGGTAGGGAACGTGTTGTCTCTTCCTCTGTGCAGCGTATGTAGTCTGCTCCAACAAAATGTCATTAGAATACTGTGCTCCTCACCCTCCAAGGTAATACCCTCTAATGCATGGACTGTAAACAGATCAGGTTGCAACAATACAATACCTTGATTATCATTGCTTCCATCCTCGTAGTCCAGATGATGAGAGAGAGCATCGGTCTTCCCTATGCTGCAGCCCATGTGATGATGTAGAAAGAAATCGAACCTGCAGATGTAGAGAAACCAGCAGGCTTGGCAACAATTGGGTTTCTTGGTGGTCATGAAGTACTCAAGATTTTCACATCTCGATCTTGTGTTGAGCACTCTCCAAAAAATATCACCACTCCTCCAACACCCACATTATCGCCAGCATCTCCTTGTCATGGATCTTATAATTGTGTTCCACAGCATTGAGACTCTTTGAGTAGAAGGCAATGGGGTGCCACTTCTGGTCCTTGGGAGACTGTTGGGACAGCACTGCACCATCGCAAAGTCTGAACTCTCAGCTTCTACATGGAAGGGATGTGAGTCATCAGCAAAGGTAAGGATCGGAGTGGAAGTGACCATCTCTTTGAGCTTCTCAAATGCCTCCTGCTGTGCATTTCCCCACCTCCATGCCTCCTTGCCAGTGAGGTCAAATAATGGGTGTGCATGGTGTGAAAAATCTTTAATAAAGCACTGATAGAATTGATGAAGCCCAGAAAAGACTGCACCTCTTTCTTGTTCATGGGCATGGGCCAGGTTGTAATGCCAGCAACCTTGACTGGGTCCATCTCTACCTGTCCATCTGAGATAATCAAGCCCAAGTACTCGATCTGCATCTTCTCAAACTTGCACTTGTTGTGACAGAGGTAGAGTTTGTGCTACCAAAGTCACTCTAGCATCAGCCATGTGATTTGATGATGTTCATTGAGGTCTCAAGTGAAGATGATGTTCATTGAGGTCTCAAGTGAAGATGAGAATGTTGTCAAGGTAGACACAGACAACACCTTCCAATATGAAATCATGGAAGATGTTATTCATCATGGTCTGAAAGGTGGCATGACTATTAGTGAGACCAAAGAACATGACAAGTGGTTCAAAAAGACCATGGTTTGTGCAAAAAGCTGCCTTCCACTCATTCTCTTCCTTTATTCACACATTGTTGTAACCCCAACACACATCAAGCTTGGTGAAGTAATGCGCCCTGCAGAGTTGGTTGACAAGTTCAGATATGAGGGGTAGTGGATAGTGATTCTTGACTGTGATGTCATTGAGGCATTGATAGTCTTGAACCAGTCGAAGGGACCCATCCTTCTTTCTAACAAAGATGAAAGGCAAGGCCATTGGTGACTTTGAAGGGTGGATATGACCAGAAGCTAAATGTTCATTGATGAACTTGTCGAGTTGTCATTGTTCTTTAGGAGAGAGAGGATAGACCTTGCAGGAGGAGGGCATGGCACTCAGCATAAACTCAATTGCATGATCCCATAGCTTACAGTTAGGAAGTGAGTTAAAAGATTCCTTGGAGAAGACATCCTCAAAGTCATGCAGGTGAGGAAGTACTGAGCCAGTGAAGGATTTGGGCACACTGTTCTTGTGGAAGGCCTCCACAAGGTGCTGGGAGACATTTGAGGTGGCATGCACCTCATGCAAAGGGTTAATAGCAGTGTAGAAAATTTGGTCACCTTCCTCGATCTCCTCCACTTTCTCCACATCATCATCAGAATCAGGTGCAAGATCAGGAATGTCTTCCAAGTCCACATCAGCTATAGGCAATGGACCAGCATGACACTTTTGAGTGCGCTGTAAGAGGACCTTTCACCCTCAATGTTCCTGTCTGCCTTCAGCGAAGCAAGTACAGCAACAAGAGGGACAATGACTCATCATGACTTCACCTGTCACCCAGTTGACCTCAGGATTATGGTCACAAAGCCATGGTGATGTGTTCAGTTGGTTTTCAGTGAAGAGTCTTAACAGAAAGGGTAAACACTAAACACCTACAGCTGCAGGCATGCTTGGGGTGAGGGGGTTCACTTAGAGGGCCTCAGATCATCCTTCCAGGTGCAAAGACTACTAAGAGGCTGGTTTGATGGTTTGCTAGGTGTGCACTAAGTTGTGTACACAAAAAGAAAGGTATGCACAGTGGCAAAAATGTGTGCAATGCGAAAGGGCAAAAATGTGTAGTGCAGAAAAATGTGCAATGAGAGCACAACAATGTGCAATGATGATGGGGGTGGAAGGTAGGAGATTTAGCGGGACAAGGACAGCACTGGACTGTGCTGAAAGGGCAATGCACAGGCTAGGGATGCAAGTGGGACGTGAACTATGCACAAATGCAGCTATATGAGGGGCACACTCCAAAAGTGCACAAACACAGATGATGGATGCAAATGAAGGATGAAATGCAGCTATGTATACAATGAGGGGCCGACCTTGGTAGTAGCGATCTTGAATTTTGACAATGGTGCACAAAATGGCTATACAATGAGGGGTCCAAATAGTACACAAAATGCAGCTATAGGAAGAGTGCACTGTGAGGGTGCATAAACCAAAATAATGGGTGCAAATGAAGAACAAAATGCAGTTATATGATGAAGGGCACAAATAGTGAGCTATATGAAGAGTGCACTACAAAGGCACACAAACTGAGATGATAATGCACAGACTATGTGCAATGCTGAATGAGACTACTGAACTGGGGGGAAAAGATCCTCTGGATTCTCTATGTACCTAGATACTATATACAAATGACTTATGTGATGAAAATAGTAAAATAAAGTATAAATTTAGGAAGCACCATGTGCTACCCACAAGTCCATCCATTAGCCTATATGAACCCAACTGCATGATGCTGCTACCTTATCCAATAAGATTTGTGCATGCTATAGCCCAACACCTAACTGTTCCAGTGCGATATTCTATTTTTGATGCACTTTAGATCCTATGTGCTCCACCTAATTAGTCTGCTTTGGTGTTATGTATCATATGGTGCACATTAGTAATAGTGATGTGATTGACCTGTGCCAGTTACCAGAGAAGGCAATGCTGATTGAAAATGTGGAAGAACTATAAGGAGATGCTGTGTGATGCCAAATAGTGCTAAAGCATTTAAATTACATGAAAGTGCCTCAGTATGCACAGTGCAGCGCCTGCATTACATGAGAATGCACTGCTGTCTCATGATGCGATCATGGTGCACCTCAAATAAGTTGCCTAGTAAGCTGAAAGCCATGATGCACAGTACAACAGATGAAATTGAGAGGTTGGTATGTGGGATAAGTGAATAGTGCAAGAAGTGCACAGGAAGAATGTGAATTGCTAGCAAAGCATAAGAGAGCACACAAAGGTGCATCGAGCACACAGTCAACTGTGAGAGACAGATAATAAGCACAGGGGTGCACAAAGGTGGTTCAAAGCATAACAAAGCACATTTAAGGTGCATAATAGAAGGCAGCTAAGGATGGTCCAAAGGCACAGTGGAAATGTAAAAGTGCATGAAAGTGCACAAAGGCATGCAAAAGCACGCTGATGTGTTCTGTTGGTACTCAGTGCAGAGTCTCAACAGAAGGGGTGAACACTTAACCTACTACTGCAGGCATGCTCGGGGTGAGGGGGGAGTTTGCTTAGAGGGCCTTAGATTGTCCTTCAGGGCGCAGAGACTATGGAGAGGCTGGTATGGCAGTTTTTAATATGCGCACTAATTGTGTACACTAAAGGGGAGATATGCGCAGTGGTGGGAAAGTGTGCAATGCAAAGGGGCAAAAATGCACAATGGGAGTGCAAAAGTGTGCAATGATGAGGATGATGAAGGCGGGAGGTGTAGTGGGATGAAGACAACACTGGGATGTGCTGTGAAGATGGTGCACAGGTTGGGGACACAAACAGGATGAAAGTGCAAGGGGCAGAAAAAGGTGCAAATGGTGCACAAAATGCAGCTATGCAAATAAGTGCACAAATGCGGCTATATGAAGGGCACACTGTAAGAGTACATGAACGAGGACAAAGGACACAACGCAGGGATGAAATGCAACAATATGATGAGGGGATGCAAACAATATGCAAATGCGGCTATACGAAGGGTGCACTACAAAGGCACACAGACTGGATGCTGGTGCACAGACTATGTGCAACACTGACTGAACTATGAACTATGAGGGGGGGAAAGATCCTCTGGATTCTCTATCTGTCTGCCTACTATGTACAAATGGCTTATGTGATAAAAACAGTAAAATAAAGTGTAAAAATAGAAAGCACCATGCGCTACCCACAAGTGCACCCATTCGCCCATCTAAACCCAACTGCACTATGCCACTGCCTCAGCCAATAAGATTTGCACACCTATAGCCCAATACCCAACTGTTCCAGTGTAATGTGCTATTTTTGGTGTACTCTAGGTCTCGTGCGCTCTTCCCAATTAATCCATTTTGGTGTTATGTGTTGCATGCTGCACCTTAGTAATAATGGCATGATCAACCTGTGCCAGTTACCAGATAAGGCAATGCCAATTGGAAATGTGGAAGAACTATAAGGAGATGCTGTGAAAGGCCAAATACCACCAAAGCGCCAGGATTACATGAAAGTGCCCAAGTGTGCACAGTCCAATGCTGAACACAAAGTGCCCCAGTTATGTAAGAATGTGCAGTTTGCTCATGTTGGAATCGCAGTGCACCTCACATAAATGCGCCAGTAAGATGGAAGCTACGATGCACAGCGCAACTGATGGAGTGGATTGTTGTGTGGGTGATAGGGATTGCACAATGAGTGTGCAGTAGAGAATGTGAGTTGCAGGTAAAGCGTAAAAGGAGTGTGCAAAGGTGCATCGAGCACACAACAAATGTGAAAGGCAGGTAGGGAGTGTGGGGGCGCATGGAGGCAGTTTGAAGCACAATGGGGTGCATTTAGGGCACACGACAGCAGGCAGCTATGGAAAACTGAGAGCGTAGTAGAAATGTAAAAGGTGCACAAAAGTGCACCTAAGTGGTCAAAGGCACACAAAAGCGCATGAAGGCATGCAAAAGCATGCTGCGCAAAGTGTGTGGAAGCCATCTAGAAGGTGCGCACAATCACAAAAAATGCCATAGTATGCACACAGGATGATAGGGAGCCATATCATCTCCTCCCAACTGAAGTACTGACTGTCCTCAGGTGGCATGTGATTAGTCAGCGCAAAATTTTCTTCACTCACATAAGTGGCCATCCTCTCCTTATCTATCTCTGACCACCATCTATCCTCTATAACTCTTTCCACAACCCATCTCTACCCAATCCAATAGCCTCAGCATTTACCTTAGCCCTCAGACAAACGATCCTGGCCCTCAATGAGACCCTTCCTGCTGCTGGAAGCGAGCAGACAATGATGCAAGCTTGGGGTGAAGAGTTTTGTAGTAAACTGGTGCACTTTTTGTGTTTCTATCACCGGTGCAGATTGCTAAGGGTTGGGGCATGTAGAACATGTATAAAAGCCACGTGGACACTATTAAAGATGACGCAGAACTCGATGCACTCCTCACGAAGGTGCGCAGTGCATTCAGTGGAATCATGGTGGAGGAGTGGCTTACTTGGGGTGAGGAGCTGATGCCTGATATGCATAAGATGATTGAGGAGAAAGAGCAGTCTGAGGAATTTGAGCATAGGGCGCACGAGCTGGCGGAGCAGCTGGAAGCACATGTGGAGTGCACCAAAGTGCGCAAGGCATGCCGCGCACTCTTGACCACTGAATTGCAGGCACCCGAGGTTAATTTGGAGCATCTGGAAGGTGAGTTCAGGGTAATTGATGAGGCAAGTGATATAGATACCGCTGAGGTGCAGGAGGACGAAAAGGTGCATGTCGCGCTGGTGCGCTCTCTGTGCACACTTTCTGGAGTGACCGATGCTGAGGTCGTAGGCGAAGGAACTGGGGAGTCTTGGGAGAGTGGGGTGACAAGCGAAGGGGAGAGTGAGCAGAGCGATGAGAGTGCTAGTGCAGATAAAGGCACAAGTGCACGCCCGGTGCACACAATGTGGCAATGCGCATATGTCGAAGTACCACCACTGAGTGGTATTGGCGCCACCTCCAACACTAATAGTTGACCAGTAAGTTTCTTTGGATATGCTTCAAACTCACTAAATAGTTCCCCTTTCTACTCTAGTGTGATAACTGCCGCTGCATGGGCCAACTGGCTAGGTGTGTCTCTGTCAATGGAAAGCAGTGCACCCTATGCACAAAGGGTAAGAGAAAGTGCAAATGGACGAAGTGCACCCTCACACAGCTGCGCGCAACTTCTAGAGGCAGGAAAGCAGCTACTAGGTGCCCTGGTGTGTCTTTTTCTCATCCTCCTTCTATGCTGCACTAACTATTCCAAAGGCACATCACAAACTGACAAAGGCAATGAGAGCGATGCGGGGCTCGTCAGCCCCTCGAAGGAGTGCACATCGAAGCACTGCAAAGTCGAAAACGTGCCCCCTCCTCCGTTACAAGTGTGCCCAAGGCCGCGCTGCCTTACCATTCACCAGGCAAGTGCGCACATGCAATTCTTGTGCCAAACCAAATCAGGAAACACCTCGGGGGATGCAGTCTACCAAGGCCAGGACGTCGAGGTGCTCAACTTAGTGCAATGCTGCTTGGTGGTTGCAGTCTTGGGCGCCATGCATAATTGCCTTAAAGAAGATGTCCAAAGGTTGCTCATCGAGCTAAAAGTCACCAAGAGCTGGTTGCGCAATGCGGAGCAAGCGGAGGCAGATGCAAAGGCGAAACTGGATGTGGCCATGGAGCGCTTGGAGTTCCTGGAGTCTATTGAGTAGCCGCTCACCTGTATAAGTTTTAGATAGTATGTCAATCCATTTTTTTATTGTGCCTGTGATACGCGTAATGTGCTCCGAAGCGGTGCAATGCGCGCGTGCATGCAAATGTGTGCACTTTGCGCCAACCTGCATGCGCGCTTCCATGATGCCATAAAACAAAATTTGTAAGTCCAAATAATATATATGAGAGAAAAGAGATAAAATAAGCAACGTTTGAGTAGGAAATGTCAAGCGCACAAAAAACACGCACCAGCACAAAAATGCGCAAATGCAAAAGAGTGTGGAAAAACCATCCAACCATCACTTTCCTCCTTCCAACTGAGATATTGACCATGTCCAAACGATAAAAGAGTAAGAGATAACATGAAGCGCACGCCATATGACAAAGTCTAAAAAAATGGGAAAGGCTCAGTAGATCATCATGGCTGGTAAAACCCATGGGTTGCACAATCACGGAATGCATCCAGATGTGACTTCGCAAATAGGAAAAAGGTACGTAAAAAAATGAAAGAAAGCAAAGCATACATATAAAAAAGGTGAAATATCCATAGTGGTGCACGTAGAGCACTAGTTGCGCACCTCATCAGCGCTTTCTTCATCCTCAGTGCTATCTCCTTGCGCTTCTTCTTCATCAACTGCTTCTTCATCTTCTGTGTCCACTATTATGGACTCTTCCATCTCCCTCAACCGCATTGTGGTGATATCGAGTGCTATGTTAGAAAGTGCAATGGACTTGCATGCGTGGTATGGCAATAGGTGGAACACAGCTACTGGCCTGTTGAACACCGTCCCATTGAGCTCACAAATAATATATGCGCTGCCTTGATTGCACGACACTATAACTAGAGGACCGAGATAATCTGCATGCATTTTGCGGTCAAGGCTCTTCTCGATCGCTGTATTGCACATAAGGACTAAATCGCCATGCTGGAAGTCAAAATTGCAGATGGCTTTTGGGTGCGCTTTCTCGAAACGGAGCACCGCTTTGCGCCTTTCTACATAGATGTGGAAATAGATGCACGCTAAGTCTTCTGGATGCTTTTGCAATGCATGCGTGCACTGCACGATCAAGTCTGTAGTGGAGAGTATAGAATCTGGAGGTGGGTTAAGATATGTTGCTTCAATGATATCGAGAGGGATTAGAGGCAGCGCACCTGTCACAATGAAGTATGGCGAAATGCCAAGGTGCTTCCGAACTGTGATGTGCTCCACCCAAAAGACTGAGTACAGCGCACTGAACCATTTTGACTCTATTCCATCTGCAGCTTTGATAAGTGCTTGATGCATGTCGAAATGTGCACGCTTAACAATTCCATTAGCATGCAAGTTATAGCTGGATATGTGGAATGGAAGCATGCAAAGGCGCACGAAAGCACATAAGGGCACACAAAAGCACACTGTGCAAAGTGTGTGAAAGCCATCTAGGAGGTGCACACAATTGCAAAAAATGCCGTAGTATGCGTGCAGGGCGATAGGGAGCCGTATCAATACTACACAAAGTGAATAAAAATCATCCAAGAGATGCACACAATCATGAAAAATGCCATAGTACAAGCGCAGGATAATAGAAAGCCATATCACCAGGAAGCCATTGGTCTTCCTTGGGCCTATAACCCACCCATCACATGAGGTATTGCATGCCACACCCACACTTGTATGTGTTAATAATCTTTTCTATGAAGTATTCTTGTATGCCATCTTCAGTGGTGATTGAGCCAGGTTGTGCCAGTTCTCAGGAGGGGAAGAGTGATTTGTTGTTTTCATTGTAGGGTTTAACTTCAGCAGTGTGGAAAGTTGGGTAAATATTGGAGGTTGGTGGGAGGTTTAGTGTTATGGTGGAGGCCTCATGGTTGACATCCACAATTAGAAAGGGGCCATCAAACCTAGGCATGAATTTAGTGACATGCTTCTCACCTTTTGCCATAACTGCCATCATCTATTTTGCATTGACACAAACCCCAATGTCAAGATTGAGGTCTGGATTGTGTGCAAGGTTTGCAAATGCAGCTTGTGAGATCTTTGCCTTCAGAAGGTTGCCCTGTGCTTCAAAAACATCCAGTTGCAGTCTTTCAATGAGTTCTCAAGCCACCTGTTCCTGTGGGGGTGTAGGAACAATCAGTGTGATCAGTGGTGGAATAAGCCTCAGGCTGCATACGGTAGCCAATAATCCAAAAGGGTTGAATTGATGCTGATGCATCGCTGTGGTTTTGAGATAGCCAAGTCTCAGTAGAGTGTGTAGTGGCAGTCTTGACACTGAAGATCCTTGTGAAGAGCCTGGACATCCCATAAGAAGAATTCAGGGCTGTAGATAACAAAAGGTGATAGGTGATGGTTTCAAAGGTTGAAATATGGTGCTCCTCGATGCTGCCAGAAAAAGTGACCCCTTGAGTAGGTGTGGGGGATCCCATCCATATTGCAGTCCTCATACTGAGCAAGAGCTGCCTCAAATGCCTTCTGCAGCCATGGTGGGAGGGGACAGCATGAGTTACCTGGTTTACACACAGACATCATAGCTGTACCACTGCCATGTCCACTGCTGCTGTCCTCCTCATCATCATCTTCATCCCCCTCATTGTCCTCACCTATCCCATCCCCTACTCCATCCTACTCACCCTCGTCAAGTTCAATTTCCTGCTGAGGATCTTCCTGGGGGGTGATGTGATGGGTCAATGAGCCATTCACAAGGTCTGTTGGTGTCATGACATCCGCTGGTCCTGTGGCAGAAGGGAAATGAGAGATGGTGGGTGGCACAGGCAAAATGCAAGGGTGAATGGTCCCAGGCACATTCTGCAATGCACTGAGGCACAAGGTCTGCATGGACATAAAAAAAACAAGCTTACCAGAGTTCCAAACTCAATTTGGACCCCTCTTGATGCCTTTTCCTTTTGTGGCCATCCCACAGGCTGTTTTTTGCAATGGGACATTGTTGTTCCCATCTGCTGTTGGATTTCGAGGCCAGCCTCGAAGTTGCGCTGGTCTGAGCACAGCCTCCTTTGCCAATCACGGTCAATACGAGGGGTGAGGGGATGTCGTAGGAGGTTGGATGGGGCTCGGATGTGCACCAGCTCATCCAAAATTACACCAGCCAACTGGGCTATGAATGGAGATGAAACACATGATTAGCACTGCTCCATTGTAGATCACAAACTGGTTTACTCACCGAGCTGTGGGGTTGTTCCACCTGATGTCCGAAATTGACAGCGGGGGTAGTGAGCTGCCTAAAGTTCAATTCTGATATGACACAAGTGAGTACTTACATAACCTTCTTGCGATGGAAAAACACTAGCGGCAATACTATGCGAGCTGTTTTGAGGATGTATGAGACTCTTCTGTATGGTTGCAAGTCGGTAGCGTGGATTACCTAAGGTGCCGACCGAGGCTGCCGAGTATTGGTATCAGTTGTATCGTGCCACCAACACGGGTAACGCGCCAACAATTCCGTAAATTGAGGCGATTAACTACACTTAGTACTCCAGGGCAAATCAACTTACCAAACACTCCAGTCGTGGGTGTAGTGCAAATCGTTGGAGGTTGTACTGGCAGGCAGCATATGTTGGCGGGGTTGGTCAAAAAGTACGATGAACTGACAACTACGCCGTCCTTTAAGTGCAACAGGACCGGCCCAATCCATTTGCTCATGAACGCAGTGCAATCTCAAGTCGGTTGATGGCAGCCTTTTCTTCTGCATCTCCAATCCAGTCTTCGTCTGAGGTGGTCTTCCGAAGAAATCCAGCGACTCGGAGAAGATAGCGTCAATCTGTTCAGCAATCATCCTAGTTAATGCAGAGCTGATTGTGAAAAGTTATACTGGTCCGCGAGTTATATAGGTACTGAGCACTGCAGTACTGAGTAATTTACGTAGGCTAATTAGCATCCTTCTCGTTTATACGTACACTTATATAGAGTCTGTAGTTCCGCCCAAGTATGCAGATGCCGAGGATGCCCTATCAAAAAAGTTCAAGAGCCGAATAAGACAGTAAGGGTCAGATGAACCGATAAGCATGATGCACACGACCGCCAGTCTGGCAATACGCAAGGCAAGGAAGCATAATGTCGACCATATTCACGCTGAGTGACTTGTTGGGATATACCTCAATTGCTTGTTGGCTTGGTGCTCAATTTCCGTGAGTGTCCTGTCTACCGATTCCAACGCCGGGCCTGATGCACCACAGACAGGTTTTGGAAAACATACGACGTCAGTCCTGTGAAGGCCTTGCCTTTCCCTTCCTGCTAAATTGGCTATTAGGTCAGTATATATCAGAGCCTTCTTTGCCACAGACAACTCAAGGTTCTGCTAGGTGATTTATCGAACTTGGTTGGCTGCATCCTTACTCGCCAATTGCCCTTCCAAGTGAGCTATCCTCGTTATATGATCGAGACTCATCCTTGCTTAATTACATGCTATAGACATATCTTGCCATCTACTTTGTTCTTGTCGACTGCTCACTTGTTTTCCAATATTTTTATTATGCGTGGCGCACAAAACCCTCGCTTGGCTACCCGCGTTCCTTGATTTCTGGTGCAGGTGCTCGATTGTCGAGAGACAGAGGTGCCTCACGATATCGGACTCTATCTGCAGTTGCTGCAAACGTGGCAGCGGCGGCAGCGCTTGCCGCTCAACAAAACGAACAGTTCGATCACAGACGTAGGCGGCAGAAGCACAGCGAGGATCATGAAAGGTCAGATAGGCAGGCGTTTGAAGAACACCCTGCTGGAAACGACGTGGAGGAAGATGGACTCCTTGCAATGAGTGCCAGTTTTCACTCTGAAGGAGGACACGAACCGAGACAAAAACGTGTATCGTGGAGTACCGAGCGGCATAACCGGAGAGGAGGTAGTGTCGACCATATGTCTCGCATTTCTCGGTCCTCAATACCCCCTCGCCTTCAACTCACATCTACGGACTCTTTGATCGATTTCACTGGACGAGGTCGGTCTCTTCAGCGAGTGGACGGTGTACACCCGGCCAGTACGGATCGTCAAAGCCCAAGGACCGGTCGAAGGGCAACCATGGTTTTTCTAGGCGCTTGGGCCTTCTTCAGCATCGGCGCATTTGTGGGTGTTGGACATGGTGCTCCAACTGGCTCGAGCTCACTCGTCGGAAGGGTGTTAGCTGTACAGAGTCTTCACATGCCAGCCCTAATACCCGTCGTCGAATCTCATGTGTCATATGACGCGTCCCCCAACTCTCTATTGACCCAGCAATGGAGCGAACGTGTTGTTGGCCGCATCTTTGCATGGTTATGTACCACGCTATATCTGACTTCCAGATTACCTCAAATATGGAAGAACGTGCGTCCGTTGCTGATTTTGTCCAGGTACTAGTGCGCTCATCACCGCTTTTGCAGTTTGTTAGAAAATCTGTTGAGGTCTGACATCCTCTTCTGCTTAGCACTCCATTCTAACACATTTTTTTAGGGCCTTTCGATGTATTTATTTGTCTTCGCATTTTTTGGAAATGTCTTCTACGTTGCCTCTATCCTATCATCGCCCAGGATGAATCTACCACCACCGGCATCTACTGACTTTATTAAAGAAAGCATACCGTCTGTTAAACTCTTATTCGGTACTTCCTAGGTTTACTGAACGTATTTTCCATAGGTACCTCTTGGGAAGTGGAGGAACGCTCATGTTTGACATCACGATCGTCACGCAATCATTCATTTATCGGCCTCGAACTCGACGGTATAGCTTAGCACATAGCAGATTAGACGAGGAGGAAACAGGGTTGTTGACAGGTGAGTCGATGGTGCGCCCGAACACTAGTGACTCTCTACCTCGGGGACGGACTTCACGTGCTAGAAACAGTACCCTATAAATCAGCTCGCATACCTAATCCTGCTGTCAGGTTGATACCAAAGTGATATAGGTACACAATGTCTTCTGACGAAATGTAATAGCATCGTAAAATTTGGGGCGCAGGCTCATGTCAATCTCCGACAAAAGCTCCAAGCTAACTTTTGGGTAGGAGTTGTAACTCCTACTAACATTCCTGAGCCTACTGATGTACCCAATCCAAAATTAATTGCTGCATATCGCCTATTTCCTTGGCAACTTCTGTAGGTATCATAACATTAACGTAGAACTTAGTTTTTTATGTATACCGAGTCGGACCGACGTTAAACGTACCTTATTGGACTGCACAGCCATCAAGCCTAGTTCATCCGCTATGTGTGATAAAGCCCAGCTCTCCAAACGGAGTCCCTATCAACTTGTAAGACATCCTGTTGTGAGCGTAATCTTAACCTGAGCCCTTATGCTTCTTTCGCAGCGCTCGCTGGTGCTTGACTATCTCTGTCACCATTGTTACACAAACACAGCGAGAGCTTTTGCTCGGGAAAGTACAATTCGACATCTCGACCCGGATGGCGACGAAATACACCCTGTAAAAGGATCAGCGCACAACCCTTTAGTATCAGAGGCGGTATGGAAAGATCTTGATCTTCGCGAACGTTGTATCCATGGTTTCCTCGATAAATGTCGCGTATTGCTGACCAGTCTTGTATTTAGAGATTCGCGTGCTTATTCTCTCGGGTCGCGTTGATGATGCCACAAGGATGCTCAATGAACATTTTCCATCTGTTCTGTCGGGCCCTACACTTGCCCCACCTTCCCGATCGTTAGACAGCCCGAGCCTAACATTGCAAAGCATGGACTATATTCCTTCGATTTCCATTGATCCTGCACATCTAACCCTGAACCTCCGCATACTGTCATTCATCGAAGCTTGTCGTACGATCCCTCTTTTGCACCCACCGCCTGCAAATGAAGCCGCACCCTCTACTATTCCAGCCACATCTACCGATCTTTCTCCTGAGTACCAACTGACTCTTCTCTCAAAGGCGCAAAAACTTCATGCATTGATCAATGCCCTACCAAATCAAAATGATCGTGCTGTATATCTCAAAGAACTCAACAATGTTGGCGGACTGCTTGCTTATAAAGTTCCGGAGACCAGCTCAATTTCGAAGTACTTGAGTCAGGAGAGAAGGGAAGCGGTCGCAGACCAAGTCAACAGTGCAATTCTCAGTGTGTGGTTTCAATCAATTTGTTACCACGATTTCTGAGATCCTCGGGTATGCATTCAGACAGATCAACACAACCCGCGGTATCATCCCTTGAATTGTTAGCTAGATATACGTCTGCACTTTGGTCTTTTGCACATCAGTACGGTGTGAAGCCACGCCCGGGAATGTCGCTCCCCTCGACTCTTTGGCCAGCAGAATCCTCGTCAAAAGATAAGGATAAGGAGCATGATGTACGTTGATCTCTCTGTTCCGACTCCGCTTTCCAGTAATTCATCCCAATAGATTGTGCCCCTATTCAACTTGGAGAAATTCCTCGACTCAAAAACATGATCATCACCACTTGATACTGCATCATTTTTTAATGTACAACATACATGGATCATTTCCACTTATGGATTCAGTGTCTGCACCCACAACTTGTACATCATCCCATCTACCTTTGTTCAGTTTCTGCAGCATTTCACAGGACGCAAAGCATTCGCGTAAGCCAAGCACACGCAAACAATTCCAACGACTCCACTCCACCCTTTCCAAAAATTTTGGAGCATCCCTCGATTTGGAGTTCAGCCAGGTGTTGTATGAGAGATCGAGAACTTCAAGTAATGGACATATTCCAGGTAATCTATGTAGTGCAATGGGTGCTGGAAGATTTAAGAGTGCCATGTGTGTGATGGTTGGAGGAAGGGAAAGGACGACAGAGATAGACATGGGAGCAGACATCAGAATGAAAGTGCACAGCGATGGAGGGATTGGGTTCTCAGAATCCCAGTCCGACAAGTCCTGCGAAGAGCTACTGTCTGATTTGTTGTTATCCCTGATGAAAAAATCGTCTCGAAGAGTTGCCTGTGGCCCAACAATAAGCAACTCGCCGTTTGCATGGCCTTCCTGTGAATACATAGGATATAGTTTTGACGGTGGGAGGGGTGCATGGATGGCAGCGTATCTGATTAAATCACAACAGAGATGAGAGGGAAGGAAAGGCACTACGTCCTCAGTGAATTCAGAGCTTGAAAAGGAAGCTAGGATTCGAAGGCACAACTGGGTGAGAGGTGGCACAGTTGGTAAATTGGATCCACGATATCCAAGGATGAGACCGAGAGCGTGGGCACGCCATGTCGATGTGGCATGAACATTAACTTTGGAAGTCAGTGTCCAGCTTTTTGGAGGTCCTGGCCCAGAGTAATTTCTGAACGGACCAGAACTCTGACCAACCTCCGCTGCCACTGATTCAGGGTCTAGAACATTGTATCTAAGAGTGAAGTGATCCACAGGGAGTATGGGTGAATTGCGAGTAGGTGCAGATGATATGTGACTGCGAGAGCGTTGAACGTTCTGTGAATGTCGGAATTGTTCCCCCCTATTGAGTATGTTCAATTCACGGAAGACATCAGAATTGATAGACACATCCCAGCCTTTTGCTGAGTTACCTTAGGATATGCAACAAGTTATTGACCGACCGTGACTCTAAACGTTCTGAACGGTGATGTGGTCGCATTCAAGTTCAGACCACTTATATAAAGTTCACGAAACATATACCTAAGCACATAACTGACATTGCTGCCTTTATCAAAAAAGACAAAGAATCTATGTCGAATTCAACAAAAGAGGGGTCAAATTATTCCTGGGGGATAAACGGGCTTCTCCGGTAGGCTGGAGCTTCGATAACCGGAGGTAGCGCCTTTGCAAGCTCTGCTGTTCCGGCGGGGAAGGGTAGATCATCGACCCCTTTCGGAAGTACCTTCTCATACAGCCCTTTGGCTTGGTTTGCGTTACTGAGGGAAGTCATCTTTTTCTTCGCGTCGTGGATTAAAACATGTGCGTCGTCAACGCCAGGGACAGCGCCATGGACAAAAATGAGATCAAGAGAGGTATCGATCCGCACGACGGCGAGATTCTGTATTGTGATACGCTTGTTTCCCATGCGACCGGCCATCTTCTTTCCGGGCCAAACTCGTCCTGCATCCTGCAATAGTGTTATGTCCACATCATGAGAGTTGCAAACAGAAGTCTTACTTGCGATTGACCAGTGGAACCAGCCGACCGATGCGATATGGAAACCCCATGGCTAGCCCTCAAACCTTTGAATCCCCATCGCTTCATCCCACCTTGAAATCCTTTGCCGATACTAGATGACGTGTGAATTTTAGGGTTTTCGGTCTAAAACACAAAACATACGAGTTCGCAACCACGTCAACAAACTGTCCTGGAACAAAATGTATGGCAGACAATGTTGTACCTTTAGACATCAATTCTTGATTCGACAACACAGTTAACGCGCATGCTCACCAATTGGAACATGTGCATCTGGTGTGACAGGAAATTCCTTCACAATCCGCTTTGGAGGTACTTTAGCTTTGCGAAAGTGCCCTAACATTTGCCGCGTCGTAGTTTTATGTGGGCGATCAGAGGCAGCTACTTGGACTGCATGATACTCTGTGTGATTTCTTCGAACAGTCCGAATGTTTGCAGTGACTTGACAGTTCTCGAGCTAGAAATTGCATTAATTATTTGTTAAGCAAGGAGTGTTGACGAGCAAACACCTGAAGAACAGTGACAGGAACACGGGCACCTTGATCATTCCATAGCGCGGTCATCCCCCGTTTCCGAGCGATGACTCCCGTGCGGATGGAATTGGGTGTCCAGTTTTTTGAAGTCGGCAAGTGCGAAACAGCAGCATCATGTATTTTCCTCAGCTGCGCTGGATGACAAGGGGTCGCTAACGGTTGGCGCAAGGCCCACAACCTAAGCATCGACATCTAGTAAGTAAGTAGATATGTAACAACATGTCATAATAGCTAAGTTACGGGTCACGCTGCAGTTCTGCTCAAATGGAATGGACTCTTGGCCGTGCACCAATGTTGCTCGTCCTGGGCGAGGGGGACGAAGAAGGGCCAAGGGCAACTATCCAGACGTCAAGCTAGGCTCTCTCAACGCTGCAACTTTGTTTAAGAAGAATCATCGCTTGGAATGGACTTCAATATTAAACAATACGGTATCTGGTCAATTCATGTCCTCTACTTAGGTTGCAATTGAGCAGTGAATAGTTGCCCAAATGCACGAATCATCGACGTATCACAACCATCTTTCCTCCAACGCGCCCTCCGCGTGTTTGCGTACCACGAACGACCATACTGCAACGTGCGGAGCAAGGCGTATGTCATCTTTTAGTATCATTAAAATACACGCCCACTGAAAACATATTTATCAGGCCAACTTCCTTCGCACATACCTCCCAGACATTGACATACCCGCAGAGCTTATTCGGAATGAAATTTCTCGAGATGCCGAAATTTGGAAAAAATTCGGAACCTTTGATCCCTACGTCGGGAATTTGCTGGAATATATTCCTTACGATTCGAAAACCGCCTTTTTAGCATTTCCTATGGGAGAATTGAATCGAGATCTCAGTAAGCTCCCATTTTACAGAGCAATCGATGGCTTTATACAGGCTATGATTAGATCTCTCGAGTATTCATCACTTGGAACACGAAATTTCTTTTAGTCCCGATGCTTCTCCCGTTCGATCGTTCAAAACTCCCATACAGCAGATAGTATCCTCGAAATATGTACCTGATCGCCAGGAACAGCGTAAGCAAACTATGCATTTCCACATGCAGGCTGTTTAAACCTGTTCCTCGTAGACTCGCTTCTGGCTGTTCGTACATTCGAAATGACGTCAGTCATGAAGATGACGGCGACCGATGATTCTAAACAGTCAGCTCAGGTGGCCGAGTTGGGTAGCATGGTGCAATCAGACACAGGACATCGTGCTATCGTTGACATCACGCTTATCCCTCGGTCATTCGAAGCATTGGCGATAACAGACAACGGTGCATTGTATAACCTCAACACAGCCAATGGGCACAAGGCTGTGTAAGTTTAGTTGTTTGTTCAGGATCTTCTCCTGAATAACTTGTATAGAAGTGTTGTAAGTCCAGCTGGTAGTGCCCCAGAACTTCCGCAAGATGCGTTCTGGAGGATTGCTCTAGGTGAAAATGGCGTCGACTGCTTTATAGCTTTCAGCAAGGGTCTGAAGATGCAGGATATCCGGGTACATACTTCTTCTTTCGTGGAAAGAGTTGTGCTCACTGTATTTCAGAGTAGGGCCTCTCTTGATCTGTTTACGATTTCGAGGCAACAAGATGTGCTGACTTCCATCGATCATGGAGGAGACAATATCATCCGACTTTGTTCCACTCGTGAAATTCTTTGGATGGACAAGCGATACCCCAACAAACCCCTTCTGGGACACCAGCATGGTCGGCAGTACGACCGTTCGCTTGAAGCCCGAACTATCCAACTCCAACCAGGCAAGTCCCATTCCATTTTCTCCATGTCGATAACTAAGTTGTCTAATAGAATTGACACTATTAACATCACGAAATAATGTGCTGGTGACGGTTTATGATGTCTCTCGTTCAGCTGGACAGCTTGTTCATATGGCCAACCTCCCATACTGTTTGCTTCCCGATGAGGGCGTTGGCACCTCGTGCATTGGCAGTGTTTTCCTCCAGCATACCCAGAATTCCAACGAGAATGTTTGTCTAGTCCGTCTCTCAGATGAAGGAAGCCTGAATTATGTCGACCTCGACATTCCTAGGCTCAGGGCAGGCAGTGTTGTTAATACGTCGTGGTCTGCTGACGTGAAGGAATTAGATGCACAAACGCGACATCTTCGCCCAGATATGGGTCCACTTGGTGCCCAAGACTTCAGCGAAACAGACTTTCGTTTACCCTATGACGGTAGGTGTTTACGGTATAGCTTTGTTGCTTTTTATTTAAATAGCTTTTTCAAGCCATATTCCGTGTCTATGCAGAGGAACAATCCGACGCCGAAGAGAAAAATAAGGAAGCGGTGTATGATCTTCTTGACCAAATTCCGAATTTCTGGCAAAATTCAGATGTGCCCGTTGAAAGCATGCTAACCTTGTAAATTTATCTCTTTCTTGCTGCCACAGAGTCGTTCCTGATACAAAGGCAAGGTTTGATGCAGCTTTTCGGTCTGGGTCGCAACCCACAGAAGCGTCCCGAGCCGATTTTCTGACGCAGAGCATCATCAACTCGAAAAGAGGGTACCGCGCCTTGGCACAAGACCGTTTATCTGCCCGATGCCTAATGAAAGGTGCTGCTTGGCACCACAATATCACCCCAACTATAAATCACCTTGGTCTAAGTGTTGCGGACAACATTCGGTCGTGTACGGAAGCTTTGCACAGATATGACTTGACAATAGATCCTGAACGAGACGTACGATCCGTGAGATGGGAGAACGAGGCTAGGGAGCAGCTTGCTTTGGACCTTGCGCTTTCAGTCGATGTGTTTTCGGAGCAGCCTTTCTCAGCGTTTCCGGATGAAAATTTAGAACTCGAGGCCATGACAAAGACTCTTTCTCTAGCTAGTGAATCCCTTGGTGTCAATTTTGGATATCTTCGCCCTTTTTTGAAAAGCTCTGGTCATTATCGCACGACGACAGAAGAGGATGAAGTGATGTCCTTCAGTGGTGTTCGGGCGCTTCTGAAGGATTGGGTGGTTGGCACAGATCCTTATATTCCAAGTGGTATGGACCACTCCGATGGGAAAAAGCTGTCAGATGGTGGCACATTGCCTCCTGCTGGTGAAGCAGGCCGAAACGCAGCAGCTTCGCAAGGGTTTCAAGTGGCTTCATCCCAACGACCTCCCCTTGTCGTAGCTTCAACAATTGTACCCCCTAATCAGATACAAGGTTCGGTACGAGGAACTACGATGGAACGGTCCCAGGTTCCTGGTCTTCCTCGGCGATTTGGATTGGATATACCCGTTGGACCGAAACCTCCAGAGTCATCACAAGAACTGATAAACACTCAGATCCTGCCTGGCCCTTACGGCGGTCTGGGTAAGAAGATGGGGAAGAAGCGACTAGGAGGTTTTTGAATCAATTTTTTGTAGTACACCTGTAAACTTTATGAAGTCAAGTGACTTGCATTTTCAATATTCCGAGGCCAAGTTGTTTGACGTCGAAGGTCCACTTCTTCGTCTCTTCTACTTTGGACCTCTTTAGTTTACATCGTCAATCTGAATTCGCACCACATTGTCGTGCAAGAGCACGCAACTGGTCCGTTGACCAGTCCCATAACCACGCTCTATGGATGGAAAACGGTGAAACAAACATAAGATGCCAGCTTGACTGAGACCACTGACATGCACCTTGCAGGTCATCTAACCCGCTGTATGATCCGGCTGCCTTTAATGATACTCTTCGACGTATAGATAGCTTTCCTGCACCCGAGGTTGCGTGCTTGCTGAGACTTTATCCGTTTCATAGGCAATAAGGCCGTTGTATGCGCCCTTTCTGCCAGTTACATTTCGACGTTTGCGGGGTATCCGGTGAGTAGTCTAACATCCTTCTGTGAGAGTATAGTCGTAGCTTATCTCTATAACACAGCTGGACTCGCTCAAATCTAGGCTTCAAACGACAAAAACGCCAATCACCATTCCCAGACTTGCAGGCCTTGTTTATCGCGAAGAAGGAATTATGGGCTTCTATCGTGGATTATGGATACCCCTCATGACAATTTCGTTCGTTCGTGCGTCTATTATCAGTTTTCTTTCGTAGAAACTGCTTCCAAACATCGTGTTCCAGGTGCTGCAAGCTTTACGATATATAATCGCACAAAAGAACACTTTCGCAACCACAACTATCTCTGTCGCAATTCTGTCTTCGATGTTGCTCTCACTGGTGGTATAAGTGGCGCCATGTCGGGTGCGCTGATATCGTTCTCGAGTGCTCGTGAGTTTCCTGCAACTTTGCAAATACCTGCCTTAACGCCGGAGGTAGCCTTTGAGCTTGTGAAGGTCAAGCTTGCCGCTGCAGACGTCCACTTCATCTGACTGTCCTTCAAGGTTCGACGACAACTTGAATACACCATTGCAGCAACCAAAGGAGTTACGCTCTTGAAACCTCCTGGGACAGCTGAAGCGGTCATGGACATATTTAAAGCAGACGGTCTAGCGGGCCTTTACACAGGATTTCGTCTGCATTTCCGTAAGTGATGTTATGCTTTGCAATATTCAACCATTGTTCATCCAATCTCTGAAGTTCGAGATACAATGGGGACAGCTCTATACTTTCTGGAGTACGATGGCATGAGGCATCTGCTAGGGCGAAATCGGTTGGGTGAGCAAGGTCCCACGCCAGCCTGGTTACCAATACACCAGTCAGTGGTACCTTTTTTTTGCGGTTCGTTAGCAGGGGTAAGATTTGTTTTATTCTGTGCTTATCCCAAGAAACTCAAGGCCTGCAGGTTACTTCTTGGGCACTTATCTATCCTCTGGATGTGTACGTGTGTTTCGCGCATTACCTGATGGTTTTCATATTGACTTTTGGACGCCAAGGGTAAAAACTAAAGTCCAGCAGCGGGCACTGGCTGGCGACCGCTATCGCGGGCCTTGGGAAACTCTTCGTCGTCTGATACGAGGTAACCGCCAGTCGTTGGCCTGCTGCCCCCTTCTCACAAGTAGTATATAGGTCCCGACGCTAATGCTCCGAAACCATTACTCGCTGGTATCACCCGAATATATCGTGGTCTTGGGGTGAGTGCCGTGCGCAGCATCACTACGCATGGGTTGCTTTGGACGTTGTTTGATATCGTCGCCAAGTACATTGATAATCTACCATACTTACCGGAAGCGGGATAGCAGATTTGTGTTTAAATGATGAATTTGCCTTGCCATCATCCTCTATCACCTTCAAAAGCTATCTTAAGCATCATACTACCACACGATGACAATCAGTATGTGCGCGTGATGTAAGTAGCAAAGATAACAATCATGCCCCGTTCAATCGGAGAGCTTCTGCCTTGTTTCTCTAGATAGAGAATCAGATGGCCAGTGATAACTAGAATAATTTGTTCATTACGCACTACCTCCGCTCATCGTGCCTGCACGTAGTCATCTATCTTTAAAAGTAAACAGACAGTCTCGGTTGCGAGTTCGACAGCGCTCGTCGTGACTAACAGCGGCTGCACGACATCTTCCTCCAATATATTCGATATTAGCCCCTGGCAGCAAACCCATCAACATATAATACTAGAGGGAATTATAAGAATCCGTACTTTTCGAACATTGATACCAGCGTTCCGTTCCCCAAGGGCATGTCGGTTTCGTAGCTCAGTCACGATCGCTATTGGGTTTAGACCTGCGTTCTCAGCCAGGGTCGTTGGAATGACCTCGAGGGAATCGGCATAGGCCTGGAAACAGTATGCCTCCATGCCCTTGAGGGACTGTGAATACTGGGAGAGAAGACGCGAAACATGGATTTCTGGCGCGCCGCCACCGCCTATTAATGCGCTACCGTGAGAAAGTAATCAGGATGTTGTCATGGGCAGGAGTAAGTCTTTGCGTACCGTTTCTTGACAAGACACCGGACGACACACAATGCATCGTGAAGACTGCGTTCACATTCGTCCACCACCAAATTATTGCTTCCCATTGCAAGAATGCTAACAGTCCGTCCCCGGTTTTTCACGCCCGTGATCCTCACTACCTTAGCCCCTGATCTTGTATCTTCCTCCACTAGGTCCGCGTATCCAAGCTTGTCCTCTGTGAACGCGTCGATATCGGCTATGGGTTTGCATCCAAAGCTCTTGGACAAAAATTCGATTTCGTCGCGCTCGACGTCTTTGACGACGAGGATGTTGAGGCGCTTGAGGAAGTTGAGGGAAATGTCGTCGACGGCATCGCGGAGAATGGATTTTTGGATGAGCAGAACATTGCATTTTGCACTTTTGATCTTCTTGCACATGGTGAGAAGATATTGTCGACCCTCTTTGATTACCTTGTCCATTTGACGGTAATCATTGATTACCACTGTATTGTCCATCTTCAGTGCAAATCAGTGAAGTAATATCCAGATAATTGAGATTACTGACATCGGGCTTCGGTGCACTGAGCTGGAACTGGATAATGGCAATTTTTGCTTTTTCCATGCGAGTGGGTCCGCCAGCCGCAACAACCACATTTTGATGCAAGACAACGCCATCGATGAGTTCAGTATCTTCTATGGTTCCGCCAACTTTCTTTACGATACGAATGTCTCTCAGGTCTACGTTAGACGAGGTGGGTGTTACGAGGCGAGTGACTGCTGCTACGGCGATTGGTGCAAGTGTGGACGAGTATTGAGATACGATCTTTTTGAACATGATAATTCAGAACTCGATACAAAACTGGGCTCACTTAAACGTACCTTGGAGTTCAAAGAAGTACTTGCTGCACGTAGTAAGCTTGGTTTGTCGTTAAGATCGACGGGAGTTGAGATTTCAGTGAGATATTCGACAGCTTTCACAGAAGCTTTAAGAAAAGCTTCTGCGATGATGGTCGGGTGCATGCCCTTCTGCAACATCTTCTCTGCTGCGCCCAGAAGGCTTCCGGCGAGAACAACTACAGACGTTGTGCCATCACCGGCTTCGATGTCTTGCGCAGCGGACAAGTCGACGAGCTTGTCTGGAGTCGGTCTTGGCAAACAAAACAAAAAAGGATGACTTACCATTTTTGCAGCAGGATGCAAAGCCTGAATGCTTTTGAGGATGGTCGCCCCATCGTTTGTGATGATGACTTCTCCTTTGGAAGTTTGGATCTAAAGAAACATTAGGATTTGAGTGATCGGAAAAGATAGACGCGTTAGGTACCATTTTATCCATTCCCCTTGGCCCCAACGAGGTTCGAACAGCATCACTGATCGCTAAATAGGATACAAGTAAGAAACATACGCGTACATTGATTGATATAACGCACCCTTGGCAGCGACCATGTTCGAAAGCCGAAGCTCCATGGGTTTTACCTAGAGGCAGGTGAGATGGATGATATGGATCTGTGACCAGCACTACCTTGTCATTAAAGGCAGCATTTGCGCCAGTCAAAGCTCTTGGGGCTGCTGGTTTGGAGGACATAATTTCAGCAGAAGTGTCACGCTTGTGACTGAAACTTCTTCGAGGATTCGCGTACACCTCATCTTCAACTTCCATGGACTTCGTACGTCTCTAGCTGCTATGCTCCTCTATGTTCCTCGCTCACTGCTGTTAGTTTGGAAATGCACATGGCCCGGGAGGCCTCTTTGCCCAGTTTGCTGCAGGGTAATCTATCTTCAATTGCCTTTGCTTCATCCTAATATCACTACCAGGGCAGGACTTGGTCCGCATTTGGGACGCCCACCTCCTCGAGCGTACGATGAATATTTGAAGGCTTACAGTGTAGCCATGCTCCCTGGTAGAGAACGAGAAAATGTTTCCTACGGTGGCAAGAGTATGCGTCATCTCCCTACCCTGTAGTACATCACCGACTTCGATTCTTTCAACAGTTATCATGCCCCCTTCTGCTCTCGCAAATCTCACCAATCTAGACTTGGATTCCCCATGGATGTTCCAGTTACGAAACCCCTCTAATCCTGCTGCCTCAACACATGCGGGTGTTCTCGAATTTATCGCTGAGGAAGGTGTAGTGCATCTGCCGTACTGGATGATGAAAACTCTACGTTTGAACGAAGGCGATCCCATTCGAATTACTGGTACAGAGCTGCAGAAGGGCAGATTGGTGAAATTACAGGCCCAGTCCGTCCACTTCTTGGAAATCTCGGACCCGAAAGCTGTGTAGGCTCATGTCCATCGCTACGTAAGAGGTCTTTACTGAGGCATCATAGACTTGAACAAGCTTTGCGCAATTTCTCTGCACTCACTCAAGGCGACATCATAGAGATATCTTACAATTCCATAGTTTTTGGTCTTCTGGTCATGGAGACCAGTCCAGGGGGAGAAGGAATCAGTGTTCTCGACACCGATCTGGAGGTTGATTTTGCTCCTCCAGTAGGTTATGTTGAGCCAGAGCGACCCAAGGCTGTGCCACCTCCAACCATGGCCTCAAAATTGAAGATCGATCTAAATTCCTCATCTCCCGGTTCATCGCGTCCTGGGTCTGCCTTGAGTGGCGGATTTGCAGGTACGAGTACTGGTATTACGACAGTGAGCAGAGGTGGGGATCAATGGGAGAGCTTCAAAGGCAAGGGAGAGACCCTAGGTGGAAGAAAGACAAAAGGTAAAGGCATCAGTCACCGCAAAGCAGAGCAGGTATCGGAAGGAAGTAAAATAATTCGAACCGAGTAAGCCACTCCGCTTGCCTATTGTTGTCCTCTCCTCACGAACATTTACGAACGTCGCAGTAACCACAAAATCGTGTCAAACCGCACCTTCGAATCAGATGTTAAAGTTCCTGCCGCTCTTAATCTACCATTCAATCAACTATTTTTCGGGTTCAATGTAACTGCCTATAGCCCACCAACCCCTACCTCTCCAGAAGCTTCTATACAGGTCAGCAGCAGTATCTGTTTGGAATGATTGCACTAACTTGCGGGTCCTGCGATAGGATACTTCCACATTTTCTGGTTCTGGACAGACACTCGTTGGTCGGTCAGGCGCTTCTCAAGCCAAAGGCAAGGAGAAGGAGCAGCAGCGACCGAAAAATAGCTCGGAGGCTTGGCGTGGAACAGGCCATACTCTCGGTGCAACCTCGGTCCCACGAGAACCTGCCCCAGTCGGAGCTGCAGGCGGTCGTATCCCAACAGTTCCTCAACGGACTCAGAAGCAGAAGCAGGCAAAGAAAGAGAGAAGTCCGTCGCCAGACTGGGGAGTTGACGAGGACGATGACATCATAGTTGACAGCGATTGAGTCTTCTTGCGGACATTTGAAGTACTTGGTCGCATTCTTGCATTGTAGAGTTATGTCACAAGACCCTTCCCCATGTACTCAATGTAATTTGAATAGCAATCTTCTTGATCAGAGCATAACAACTCCAGTACCCTTCCCTGCACTGACACCTTCTGCAGGATGAACACCCGCCAACGGCGCTGTCCGCCAATTGTAGAGATAATAGTTGAGGATACCATCGCCAACACCAAACTGCCAGGATGATCATCAATGCAGCCTGCTGCTGAGAGGAGGGGTTCAAGAACTAACCTTCAAATCTTGCAGAACAGAAACATTGTCCATGATTGTCAACGCATTGAGGACATCAAATTTAGCTTCGTTAGCTACAATGAGGGCATCCCCAATTATTGCCTCGAGTCGCTTCTTTAGCTTACCATCCTCTTCGGCGCCGTCCTGGAATGCAATGTCACTGGCGTAATAGAACAGGTAGGCAGCTTCGAGAACTGGGCTTTTCGTGCTGTTGATTACCGTTGATGGTAGAGAGTAGAACGAGAAGAAATCCGTGACCTTATGCGTCTCTCGATTCTAATACGAGCCAAATATATTAGCGGGTGATAAAGGCGATCTGGATGGATATATATCACCTCCACGACATAAGACCACGTAACCTGCCCACTCCTCCTTCCAGGGCCCCCATCCCCAATGGCACCGTTACCATTCCCACTTAAAAAATGGTGTCTTATCTCTTCCAAGTTAAACAACGGGGACATTCCAAATCTCTTCATATATCGCATAAATAGATCCGCTACCTGTGCCACGTCTTTTCCCTCCATTTGTCGTAGACCAGACGTCGAAAACGAGGATGGGATTTTGTTCACACGGATCATGCGTGCAAGAGTCATGTTGCGAGGGACATAACAGAATTTGATGTCCACAAGCTTTGGAATATTAATCAAGCGGTGATAATACCTATAAAGGGGTATTCGCAAGACTACAGAATGAGAGAAGAACCAAACATACCGACAGACTGAGACAGGGGTGGGTAAAACGGCACCAGCAGTATAAATTGCTTGGAAGATTCCCATTAGGTGAACCTGCCGGGTGACTTCCTTGATCAACACTGGGGCTAGACGTTTTGAGCGTAATTTCTTGTGTACACAGAGAAAATTGATTTCGCTGACAGGGAATGTACTATTTTTGCGATTGTGAGCTTGCCGGATCGTTATTTAAAGAAGAATGATCAGGAAATCTACATACTGTTCACGGACACGCAGAGTCAAGGGAACACCTGATATGAATGCCACTAATTTCTTATTGGAGGAGACGCGTACGCCGATGTGCCATTCCTTGTGGTACCCTGGGGGCATCAATGCCCTACACAATGTACGATGGGTAGTTGCCATCACACACATACAAAAAAGCATACCATTGCAAAAATTCCGAGCTATATTGGAATCGGAATGATGCATCATCATCTTCCACATAGTGCTGAGAAAGAAGATCGTAGACTTCCTTGTTCTATGCAGCGGGTATGGGAGAACATTCGAAAACCTGTCATTGAATGACCAACCTGCTGAGAATCACGTATATCTACTGTACTCCACTCAAAATCCTTCGGCAAGGAATAGGGCTCCGAGCGAACTTCTTCACGAGGTATTGACGGTTCAATATAGCCATCATCAAGGGGTGGGCCCTCTCCTACACAACATTGAGGTCACGCCAATTTCCAGGATTGGATCACCCACCCAACTGTGGCACCGGTTGCGTCGCCCAAAACTTAGCGGACAAGCCTTATTTGTTGAGACGCGGGGTGCCAAGGAATATTATGCCACACCTTGTGTTCACCCATATCCTTCTTGTTGATCCCGCCTACACCCGCCCTGCCCTTCACGACATCCATAATTTTAAGTTGCTCGAGGATCTCCCTCATGTTCTCCTGGGTTGCCTGATCAGAACCAAGTGCATTGTCTGTTTGGACCTTGTCTAAAACGTGATCTACAAGTTCCTGCGGAATCTCCGTTTTGCCACGCAAGGCATTAAGGGCTCTTGATGCCTTTGATTTCTTCTTCTTCTTCTTCTTCTGCGATGTTGAGGGTGACGCGTTTTCGGCAGCATCGTTCGGTTCGTCTGGATCAGACTCGGCATCTGAAATAATGTCTGCATCCTGGGTAGTGTCGATTATTTCTTGAGCTTTCGCTTTTTGTTTCTGCGAAGAAGCCATGTTGAAGGGACGGCAGAGACGCGCGAGGCCAACGCTGTGTGATACAAATAGAGACAAACATGCAGTGACTTACTTATCGCTGAGTCATCCGTCCTTTCTCATGAACAGCTCGATCAACCTGGAGGAGGCCGCCAATGTTGCCTCGGAATTCATCTACAGTCCGTCTTGGGCTTTGAATGTCCTGGTCAACTGCTAACCATCACATCTCTAGGCCTCGACAACTTGCCTCATGAGGTCGCTCATCTTCTGCAGGAAATAAAGCATAAAGAAAGAAGGGCTCAGGGTCTGTCCTTCAGCTTTGAACTCTGCTGTTGCTCATGTTGTCCCAGAACTTCAACAGGAAGCTGAAAAAGACTCGGCCAAATACATTCGTCATTCCCTCCGAGCGTCCTCCTCGAATCCTTCATCTCCTTCTTCTCGCGCACCTTCCCCAAAATCCTCCCTTCTTCCCGGGAAAATATCAGCGTCTTATGCCGAAATTCATCGACTCTCTTCTGAGAAATGTGTCCTTGCTCAGGCTTTAGTAGACCTCGTCACACGGACACGTGCACGGCTTGATTCCGACTTAGCTAAAGTCAGAATGTTGCAAGGCGAAACAAGCGATTATCCCGCAACTCTGTCGAGCGCAGCATCTGGGGTCGCAACTTCAGCGGATGCACACGCTGTGACAGGAAGAAATCCTGCGGTGCAAGTGGGGGAGAGCTTGCGGAATGCATTGGCAGCAGGCCCCACTTTGGCCGACGTTAAGCAAGGGTCCGGGGCATCAGTCGCAGCGACGCCTCCGTCGACTGTGCTTTCAGTTCCTGCTACTAAGAGTGCGTTTTTCTATTTGCTGAACAAGAAAAGCATTCAAACAACGTGTCTTTCGATTATCATCACAGAGCGTCGTCTCGCTGCCACAGCGTCCATCAAACTCAATTCTGCATCTCCAACTAAACGCCGTTCCGCATCTCCAACCACGACAGCACCCCTCAATAGCTCACATCCACGCGTGGCATCACGATTATCACGGCAGAGTATTACTCGTCAAGACACAGATGTGGAGGGTGACGAAGACGCTGAAGGCGAGGATGCAGACGCAGACGACGAGAAACTGTACTGCTTCTGTCAGAAGCATAGTTATGGTGACGTAAGTAAAATCGATCCCTGCTCTGTGCGACTAATGCAAGCCTTTGCTGTAGATGATTGCATGTGACAATGAAGGTGGATGCCCTTTCGAATGGGTATGCCGCCATTTATCTTCCCTCACCTACTACCTCAATTGTTTTCACAGTTCCATTTATCATGCGTAGGCTTGAAGCAACCAACGCCCGAAAAATGGTACTGCTCCGTGTGCAGTCAAAAGAAGATTGGGGGTCCAACAATTGGAAGGAAAGGGAGAAAGAAATGAGTTTGTACCGATATCAATGTGATCTCTCATCTCCTTGAGAGTATGTGACATCTAATCATGAATTGCACAAGGCTGACAAGGTCTTCAGTTCATCTGTGTATTTTTATTTCTTGGTCAACTTTTAGATATTGTACGACTCGTAAATTTGTATTGATTGGAGCGACATGGAAGTTACAAAGATCGCACGTCCTTGCGCGTTAGCCACTTTCGAAGCTTTAAACGATGGTAATTCCTCTTGGTCCGTTAGGCATTTATTTACCGTCTCCAACTAAAGTGATTTATCTGGTTCACGCAACGTATAATTTTAAACGCGTAGTATCTCAGTCTCACTTGACTTGGGAAATGTAACCGATTTGTACCCAAAATTCCATTTTCCAATCTCCTTACTACAAGTCAATCATTAACATCTCTGGCTCCTGGCCTACGTAAAACTTACCTTCACGTCCTGCGGTAGCTGCAGCGTCCTGGCAACCTTTTCAAACCGTCTCTTCCTGTGCTCTCAGCCAAGACCGCGAGCTGGCCTTTGTGTGTCCAGACCTCTTCCTTGAGGCCAGGAAGTTCGAATACAACACTTATAGTATTGGTTTGTGTATTCTTGTAGAGGTTCATTCTGCGGGTTGCGGGTGACCGGTCACCTGTGTGGAACTTATCCCTGGTTCGAGGCCTCACTAAGCCATTGCGACGGAGTCTACTAACTTTGAGTAGATTCGGGCGAGTCATTCCAAGCTTATCGGAGAATCGAAATCGTGTTCTACCTCGCAGAGTACCTCTGTATTCTCATCTATACGGGAGAAAAAAATGAATGGACTATGTGAATACGCAAAATGATCCCTACTTAGATATATGGAATATTCGTCACTGTTCTATTCCTAATGCTTCTTTTCAAGGCCTCTCCCGCACGTCTACTCCACAGAGATCAAACGCGGACCACACAATCCGTTCAAGATGCCACTGGAAGCTACTTTGCGCGTCGCCGCGTCTTCACACGTTCTCCCGCTGACACAGGGCGCTCCTGCAAGGCCGAAGTTACAGCCGCGACCTCGACCGCAATTTCTCTGCGTTTCCGTTTCGAAGGTGACGTTGACGGCGTCATTGGAGGGGTCGGAAGGATGTGAGTCTTGTCCGCATTGCCCTTTCTCTGAGTGGCTAGGGTGGAGCTTTCTGAAGGGGTATGAAGACCGTAGGTGGAGGACGATTTGAGATCGGCAGTGAACAAGACCTGCGTATATGTGAAGAACTAGACGAGGAATGAACAAAAACCATACAGAATGGGCCCAACCTGCGTATTCACCCCATACATTAAAGAGCTTGGTATTGACATCTTCATAGATCTTTGGGGTCATGGTTACCTTTTTTCTGCTAGAGGCACCCTTGAGCCCGTAGTGTCTGACGGCAATCTGATAGACATGTGTATCGACGGGAACGACTTCTTTCTGCTCGAGACGCATCGTATCAACGCCTAGAAATAATACATATAATGACATCTACCTTGTCCAAGCTCATCAGCAAAACACAGTCGGCAACTTTTCTTCCGACTCCGACAAATTTGACGAGTTCCTCCCTAGCTTCGGTTACACTCTTGCTACGGAGTGTCATGAGCCATTTTTCGGAGGCTTCCATAGGGCTATCAGGGAGTCTGGAAACCCCGTAGGTGTCTACAAGCATTTTGGCTGTGCGGTAAATAAAGTCTGCACGGTATCCAAAACCCAGGGAACGAAGGGTCGCAGTGACACCAGGAGCAGCAAGAACGGAAGGGGGCGGAAATGGGTGATAGCTATAGGTTTGAGACTGATCTGAGAGAGAAAGAAGCGGGGCGGAGTAATGGTTGCAGAGGGCCTGGACCATCTTCGTGATACGTGATATGTTGTTATTGGATGAACATATGAAACTGAAGAAAATGAAGGAAGATGGGCAGGGAGGAACATAGAATGAACATACGAAACGAGATTCTCCCAAGGATCCTGCCTCAAGATTCTAATGCCCTGAAAGCGAGACTGGAAAGCGGCAAAGACTGGATCGCGTGCAGACCATTCCTGATAGAGAGCCGTGAGGTCTATATGAAGCTGAAAGTAGTCATTGAGCCAAAGAAGAGTTTCAGCGTCCTTGAGAGCAGCGTTTTGAGGTGGAAATGGAAAGAGCGCGCGATAGAAAAGGGTAGTATCAGACTGGCGTAGGCAGACTACGCGATCCCGGAGACAAAGACGGTATTCATGAGCTTGAAAGAGGGACCAGCGGAAGGATTGACCAGAATTGAGGACTGCAGAGAGGGAAAGCTGTGCGATGGGCAGTGGAACTGATTGAAACGACATGTCCGCTGATTCCTTTCTTCCTCGAATCCAATCCGTCTTCTACGCTGTCTTTGACGTTGATCACGGTCCAAAGATCGTTTACCAGGTCCCAGAGAGTCTCATTGCTACTCACAACTCTCCTCTCTTCAATTTCGACGATATCTCAAAATATGTTATTCCCCCAAGTCAGTTGTGTGGTCGCATCGTTATCTGCGCTACAAAACTTCATCGTATCATTGGCTTCCCTGTAGAGCTTCGTGGTTCCTACAGGCGGAACTACTTTCGATACAATCTGTGTTTCGTCTTTGAGCGGACCGCTGACCTCAGTTGCTATGAGCCCATAGTACGCAAAGTCAGCAGTGTTCTGTCTGTTTGCGAGGTCTGTTCATATTCTCCATTTCCTCGAACTCCACTGATTTATAGAAAGAAAGAATCCAACTTTCTCTCTAACCCCCAGACCTCTACCTCTCTTCATGCTATCCTCGAGCAGCTCTATGAAGATCTCAACTCCTACTCAGAGAGTTCTATTCTTATCGACCGGTTCAATTCGATTGAGCTAAAGATTTTCCCCTTCTACCCTAATCCCCCCGCCGTAAAGGATTGGATGGTCCCTCTGGCTCTTATAAATATAACAAAACGCATAGAAGACAACTGGGATCTCACTATGGTCAAGGTCCGTCTGAACATTACCTCATACTCTAACACTATGCCACATCTTCCCCCAGGTCTGCAAATACATTGACGGCACAAATCATGTCAGTCGTATCGCTCAACTGGCAGACTGCGACATCTCACTCACACGTCAAGCTATTTCCCATCTCCTGTATGTTGCCGTGTCCCTGCTGCAAGAGATGATCTCACCCGCCACAGGTTCTATCAAGTCATTATGACTGTTGATATTTTTCAGTATTCCAACATGTATACCCTTCGTAAGAGTATGCAATGGCTTGCAGATGAGGTGCATGTTCGGAAAGAGTGCGGTCTATATGTCACCAAGCCAGGACACCCCACACCTGATTGGCCCAAGCTTCTTCGCCTCTATTCCAGGTTGAAACCTGGAAAGACCGTGCTAGAATGGATGGAATCTTACAACGTCCACCAACTTGGCATCGACATCCGTCGATTTACAAGTTTCGGTGTTATCAAGGTAATCGTTCCCCTACATATTTGTCGCGAATTTTAATCATCATTCAGGGTTTCCTACGAAGAGTCCATCGTTGGCCCGTTCTTCTTTCGCCAGATCTTGCTTCCATGACCACAGGAACTGGGCCACCGAACGTCCCGCCCCTTCCTCGCGGAGGGCACGAAAGCTTTATCGACCAATCCCTTCTTTTTCCCACTCCTCCCCCCCAGACTGACGCTCCTTCCAACCACGCTCCTAAATCCGCTTCCAACAGAGGCCGCTCTTTTTCCGTCTCTGTCGCTCTCCAATCCACCAGCCCCCGTAATGCCCCAGCGCTGTCGACAACCCCGCAAGATTCTACCAACAATGTAGCCGCCGCTTCTGTGACTGTCGTACCTATCTCAGCCACTCATCGCGCTAGACGAGCAAGCGCTGCCGAAAAGGCTCTCGAACAACTCCGAAGCAGGGCAGACCTGCAAAAACCAAGCAACGTCATTGGCAGCAGCGCAGCCCTTGTCTCCACACCCCGGACTTCGTGGATACACTTCGAACAGAAGGACGAGGCGCCGTCTGAGAACCAAGTCGCAGTAACAGCATCTCAGGACCCTCCCACGGGGACGCAATCCCGCCGGCAGTCTCTTCTGGCACCCGTCGGCCCTCCACCTTCTCCTGTCCTCACCAAAGTGGCCGCGCTTCCACCCACTTCTGCATCTCCCGCTGCCATCGCCGTCCGCCCGCGTTCCATGCGGTCGATGCCTGGTCTTCAGTCGAGCGGAGTGAATACACGTCCGTTTCCGCAGGAGCTGCTGGGCTTGCTGGACGGTGAGCATCATACGGATGAGTTGGCAGTGCGATTCGAAGCTGGATGGCCAGTGCTTGAGGGGTGGTTGATCGCTGCTGGAGGCGGAACGGGTGACTCTAAATTTAGTCGAGTTTGTATAATATATCGGTGACCCCAAAGATGGTTTTGCAGAATGTGGCACGCTTAGGGGAGATATTGCAGTTAAAAGTGTGTGTATTGGTGTGTGGGGCTATCTATGTATAGTTGATCCGTAGGGACAAGCTGAAGGGCAGGGTGGTTGCCGTAACAGTGACTTCCCCCCCAGGCTGCACAAGCTCCGACACTTTTTTCATCAGGTTGGGCCGCGTGGCTTCTTCGAGCTGGGGTGGAGCTTGCAGGTAGATCTGCGTTGTTGGCGTCGAGAGAGATGGTTTCTTGATTTGACTGAGGCATAAAACGCATCAGCACGATCAACAAAAATGAACAGTTGAAGCAACTTGCATGTCCTGTTTCTCCACTAGCAGTTCGATCAGGTGCTCGACGGTGAGTTCTGAGTTGATTGAGAGCTCTAGCGCCTCGCCACCACACACAGGGCAATCATCTCGTTTCTCGTGCTCAAAGGTGTACGAGTAAATGCCGTCAGTACCAATAAGCATGAAATAGTTGTTTAAGTAGGCGGCAGAGCTCGTGGCGATCTTGAAAGCTTCGTTGCAGCATGAGGCTGAATGGGACAGAATAAGAACACTAGAACACCATGAAAGAAGGAGAGACATGAGAACTGGCCTGCGATGATGGCATTTGTGGAGGCAATGGCGGGAATGATGTTCTTCACGACGCCTTGCGTCAGTGACCATGTCACACCCTCAATATTGAACTCCTTCGCCCGAGCTGCTGCGACATTGTAAAGCCATCCAATATGTTCCGAATCATCTGTGTCCATTTTCTTGTCTAGAAAGCATTAGGATCAGAATTCCACCGAGATCAAGGGGTACCGACCGCCGTGTATACGGGGCCATTCCAGGACAGACGCCCATTCTATACAGTGCTCGGGAAGCCGGGGAGTGTTCGCAATGGTGCAAATGGGAAAAGCGGTAGGTTTGTTGAGCATGTCGAGGGAACATTCATAGCAGGAAGTGATGGTAGGGAGAATCACTCTCGCCTGACCTTTGAAACCTGTGATCGAGATGTAATTAAACAAAACATGGATGTCATCACTGCAACACACCCTCTGTACCGCCATCGATGAGTGGCTTGAGACTTTCTGGGTTCTCCGGGTCAACAAGGTTGACAAGAGTAGCATTCATCCAGCGTCGTGCCTCGACAGAGTCAAGTCCACAAATGACGAGGTTGAATTGTAGGTAATAGTCGTCATCTTTATCTTGGATCTTTCCAAAGTAACTGAAGGGCATGAAAACGGGCTCGAACAATCTGACATCTATACCCACGGAGTAACCTTTACACCAGGTACGCGTTTCATGATGAACTCTGCCGCCACTGTAGCCTTGGGCTTTCCAACGTCTTTTGTTCTTTTCATATATATCGTTCAAAGATAAGGACCCCGATGAATGGACAGGCAAACACACCTAAAAAGAAACTGACGATTGAGATTACTGATATCGATTGTGTCCATGTCGATTACATGAATGTCTTTGAAACCAGTCAAAGCTAGGTTCGCCAAAATCTCACAACCGAGCCCGCCAGCACCAATGACTAGGATTTTTGCCTGGTTCCGGAGGAAGTCCTTCACCTATTGCAAAACATATGCCTGTAAGTCAAATGTCTGGCGTTGGAGCGATACATCGACGAACGCCATCGCCAGCCAAGAACGCCGGGTCGGTGCGTGGCCCAGGTGTATTGAGAACCTGATCAATATGATAATATCGTCCTTCCCAGTCTGCAGAAGTGGTGGGCTCGTTTAGTTGGTAGTTTGTAGCAGACATGAAGTAAAAGGAGCGTCTGTTATGTAAGGCTTCAGCGACATGAACACTCTCATTCACTTCAGCGGGCATCAACACCTTCGTCAGCGTCTGGTTCTCTCAATCTTGAGCGGCAAACATGTTCGCATTGACAAAATCCGCCCAGAGGACAAGAACCCCGGCCTATTGGGTTTGTATCGAGTTTTACTTGGTCAAATGCTTTTTTTCAAACGCAATAGATTTCGAAATCAGCCTGCTGAGGCTTTTGGAAAAAGTTACCAATGGTACCATTATTGAAATATCAGTAACCGGTATCCGCATAGCTCATCTCTACCTGGTCTGCCACTGATGAATCCCGTAACATAGGCACTGCGATTTTGTTCAAGCCTGGGATCATCTCTGGGGGCACTCTGTCTCATGATTGTCCATTGTCAAGATCTATTGGATATTATCTGGAACCAATAGTCATGGTAGCACCCTTCTCCAAGAAGCCGTTGCAGTTGACCCTTCACGGCGTCACCACAGATGAATATGACCTCTCGGTATGCCCCTCTGGAGCCCGTATTCATTGACCTGTGCTAAATTTCAACAGGTAGACCTCTTTAGAACAGTTACCTTGCCGCATTTACAACTCTTTGGTGTTTCAGACGGTCTTGAACTCCGGGTACATATGATCCCTCGCTGCGTTCAATTTGCTCACCGTTCAGGCAGATAAAGAAGCGCGGTGCACTCCCCGCTGGAGGCGGTGAAATACAGTTTCTATGTCCGACCGTCAAACAGGTCAAGACACTGAACTTCGTTGAACCTGGAAAAATCAAACGCATACGTGGGGTTGCGTTAGTCTTCCTGCTTTACGAAATAATATTCCGGCTCACGAGATGGTCATCTTATCAGCCATGCTGTGCGAGTAAATCCTCAGTTTTCGAATCGAATGATAGAAGCGTCTCGTTCTGTTCTCAATCGCTACATCCCAGACATATACCTTTACTCCGACGTCTATAAAGGCGACGAGAGTGGAAAGTCAGTGTTATCATTGATCATGACGATGTAACGATCCAACTTTCTGATAAGAGTTTCCTTTTGTGTTCTTCAGGTCACCAGGCTATGCAATTAGCCTCTTGGCGGAATCCAGCACATCCGCCATACATTGCGCCGAGGCCGTCTCTCAAGCTGGCGTGGCGCCAGAGGACATCGGTCTCCGGGCTAGCCGTGCCCTGCTCACTGAAATTAGTAAAGGCGGTTGTGTAGACCGCAGACATCAAATTTTAGTTTTGCTTATGATGGCCCTTGGAAGTGACGATGTTGGACGATGTAGAATGGGAGAACCTACGTCACGGACGTATGTCGTCATTTTCTGCATATCAGAACCAGTGCTCAGCCCCCCTTTCAGAATACAATTCCTACGGGACCTCCGCAGTTTCCTCGGAACATCATTTAAAATTGTGCCCGTTGGAACGGAGTCGCAGCTTTTATATTCATGTTATGGAACAGGATATGTGAATGCAAATCGGACGCTTGCTTGATTATTGAATAACCCTATATTTTGATGAGTGGTCATGATAAAAGCTACTTTAACTGTTGAAATACGAATATAAGACCAACAAATATCTTGGACAACGTTTCTCCATTTACGTAGCTCCGAGTCGTTGACAACACCACAACATATCTTGAAGCCGTGCATGTGAAGTGGCCAACTATGTATTCCACGATGGTTGGCCAGTTAGTATTCTCCAGTTCCTGGACAGTATGCCTTACCTGGTAAGTCAATCCCTTGGCCTGGACATGACGACCAAGATAGTAAAAATGGCACCAGTAGCAAAGCCAATAGCGGCAGGCCAAGTCATGAACGTATTCGAGAAAATGGGTGTTGTGCGATGGCCACCCAGTTGTTCGAAGGTAGGAACACAATTTTTCTCCCAACCTTCATCCAGAAGACGCTCCATCATAGGATCATCCAACGAAACTAATTCCTCCATATCCCAAGTGTCGCAAAGACTTGTCACCCACTTCATCCTCTGTTTCGAAACCGTGCCTCCTACGCCAGGGGCTCGAATCTTCAACTGTGTCCTCAACTCGCCAAGCCTGGCAATAGCCTGACCTTCAATCCCTGACAAGGCACTTTCCAGCTTCTTTTTGATCAAGTGGGTCATCCTCGGTCCATTCCCATTGGTAGAAATCATGATTTGAAGAGGCCCGTCGCGGATCTGTGCACCAAAGTAGAAATCACATAATTCTGGAAGATCGGCAGCGTTGACTGGAATCTTTGCCTTCCTGCACATTTGGCAGATCTCTTGAGACAAATTCGCGTCGTCCACGGCTGTGAGTACCATATGCATGTCGTCAAGCTCTTCGGGCCCAACGAAAAGGCGATCATGGTGTGTAATACGGTCACTGCGTGTGCTAATGAAATTTTGGGTGCGTGCATAAAGGCTGTCAGCAGGAGAGACAATGGTTATGTGGGCATCCGTGGTCAGAACGGACTCGATACGCTGAGCAGCAACCTCCCCACCACCGACGATGAGAACATTTTTGTCCTTGAGCTGCCAAGCTATAAGCAGCGACTTTCCTCCCGTGCTGTGTGGCTCTGGAGAGTCTGTCATTGGGCAAGAACGAAGTTCGATACAAAGTCTCAGCTTGTACTCAGAATCACGTGTAGCTTCTTTGTAATCGGCAACTCGACTTGACGTTGAACCAAGAATGCCTCCAAAAGCCGACATTAACAAAGCGGGATGGGAGCAAAGTGAATTCCCCGTTCTTTGCGAAACATGCCTGGGAGCTAATCCATTTGTGAGGATGGTATGTATACATGTCATTGCTTTCCTTGTTATAACTGTTCACTGCTGTCTCAGTCAAAGCAAGAATATGGAAGATCATGCGGTACTTGTGCTCGGCCGTTCACCGTCTTCCGTTGGAATCCAGGCCAAGGCATGCGCTTCAAAACGACCGTTATTTGCCAAACATGTGCAAAAATAAAGAACGTCTGCCAAACATGCCTCCTGGATCTTGAATACGGTCTGCCAACGCAAGTACGAGACACGGCATTAGCTTTGCAGAATGAGGCTCCTACTAGCGATATCAATAGGGAGTATTACGCCCAAAATATGGAGGGCAAGGTGTGTTTGAAATCAAGATTTTCTTCATGTGTTTCTCCCAACACTTCTGCGTTCACAGTTAGACGGAAATAAGTCAGGACTCGATTCAGGACGTGCGGCGTCAGCGGGCAAGGAAATGTTGAAGCAATTGGCGCGGACAGACCCATACTACAAGCGTAACAGGCCCCATATATGTTCATTCTTTGCCAAGGGAGAATGTACCCGCGGAGCGGAATGTCCATATCGACATGAAAAACCGGTGGACAATGAATTAGCCCACCAGAACATGCAAGACCGCTACCATGGAAGAAATGATCCCGTTGCGCGCAAGGTTCTGTCCATCAATGCAGAAAATCAAGGCCTCAAACCCCCAGACGACACCAGTATTGTCAGTTGTACCCGGGATCGGCCTTCTCTTCTCGATAATAATGTTCTTTACCTGCAGACATCTATCTTTCTGTCCTCTCTCTCTCCCGACTCTACCGAGCTGAGTATACGTACCCGTGTGCTACAGTCGCTTCCTAGTGTCGATCCGACGCAGTTGAAATCTGTTGTTCACATCACTAAATCGCGGTTCGTGACACCTCATTTACACTTCGGATGGTGCTAACTCTGCTATGAGCAGGTGTGCATTTGTCAATTTCAAAGAAAGATTCGTTGCAGAGCTCGCTGCCCAAGCGTGGGCTAACGGGCTCGAGATTGATGATGAACGAGTTGGCGTCAAGTGGGGCCGCAGCAAAGCAGGATCGAGGCCATCTCAAAATCCCCCCTTTCACGCAAATATTACTGTGACAGTTTAGAATACGGAATATGTATTTCTGTCGCCGTTCATCATTGATACTCAAAGCGATTGATAGCTTATTGGTAAGTAACGTGTTTCACCGTTTTACATATGGGGCTGCGACGCCTGTCACTGGCAATGTCGATATTGGCTTTGCAATCCACATCACCCAGGAATTCACATTGATAGATTTGCTCAGAAAGCCAACAAGTTTGAACGTCGGCACTCTTCCTTAGCTAGCGACATAGGTTCCTTCGTGTTTTCAATAAGCCAACTTACTGAATAGAGTTGAAAATTTCATTATTCGGAACATGTCGGGCGAAATATAACAAAATTACGACTCATACGAGTAGACCGCCAACTAAAACGGCGCCAAGCCAACTTACAGCCGGTGTGACACCAGAACCACCATAGAGAGCCCTACCAACATTGACAAGACCCGGTCCAGCTAAATACGTGGTCAGCATGGCTTACCATATGCAGAAAAGAATAAAACGCACGGCAAATACCAGTCATTCCCCACCCAACACCGAACAAAGCAGCGCCAATAACCAATTTACTATTAATCTGACCACCTCTGGGAACAGTCCACGCTCCACCAAGCCGTGGCTTTTCTGGGCCACGACAAAAGTGATACAAAAAAATAGAGAGGGGCAATGCACCAGCTGCCAGATAAGCCAATGATGGATCGAAGGATTGATGCATCGGAAGGAGTAGGAACGACACCACTCGGGTCGGGTCACTCAGACCAGATAGTCGAAGGGAAAGTGCAAATTCAAATCCCGAAGAGAAAAAGGCTAGCAGACGTAGAATTGGTTGTGGTTTCGTGACAAGAGTAGAGTCACTCGATGAGGACGATTGAGGAGAGGGCAACTATACTCTGTGTTAGAGCAATGCTAGTGGAACAACTTGAACGGACAGACAAAGAAATACATGAGTGCTGAAATAGTCAGGGGGATTGCTTGGAATGCCAGAAGCGTCTTCCAGTGTGTGCCCAACGTCCAGTCAGTATTACGAACCGAGGGAAGACCACGATGTAACATTTGTGCCGTCATGACGCCGGTGGTGAAGAACGTGGCAGTCGCGACAATCGAGCTATTAAAATCATGAATTAGTGCATTCCAGTGTCATTGAACAACATTGATACTTGCCGACGCGAGAATCGCGATACTCCGGCAATCATATGCCTATAGTGAAGTCAGAGTGGACAGTTAGCTAGAATTGTCGAAATACCCCGAAGTGCAACCGCTAGATAACTGTAACATATAGTGAGAGAGGCTTTAACATATATAAAGGCTGTTACCTTTGAACCCAGTCCCACAAAGAACCCTGAAATAAGCAGTTGAGGAAAGCTCACAGTAAACGCGTTGACGCCTCCCCTTTCAATAACGGCCACCAATACTCCTCCAGAAACAAGACCAGCAACTGCTGTGATAGCTTCCTTTCCACCCTGCGCTGCTTGATGAAGAAAGCCAGAAATTCCAAACACGTTTCCGTTCAAGAGTAGAAGCGTGTATACCGGCACAGCCAGACCAAGCCCTCCTAGAAAGGACTGGAGGGGTATGGGAGAAGACATGCAATGATGGGAAGCACAACTTGTTAATATTATGTAACCGACTTGAACATCACGTGCATTACATCCATGGCGCCTAACTTCAAACCGACAGCGTTTCATCTACACTGGCAGGATAGCTCAACGTCCCTCGTGTCACTCATATTAGCGGTTGACTGCGCGCTCTACGCTCCGAATAACGCACCATGAACAACAGACGATGAGTAAACCCGCTGCAGTGCCTCCTACTCCTAGCCACCTTAGAAAGTCATGGCAGCTCCAATAGCGCGCCCATCCATGACCCCAGCAAGCACACCTCCTGCCAGTGTGAGTTCTATACCAGCCTTGCGCATTGGCTGTTCTTGTATGGCATGATGTGTCCTGTCCTTTCCTGAGCCTCACATGGCATTAATGTTGATGCATTCGTTTCCTTGTCCAAAGCACTTTGGAACAGAATAATATTTGGAAGTTGTAATGTTTACGAACAGGATCGTGTTGTAAATTCTGTCCTCATTCATCTAAAAGCTCTGGAAGCTCTGTTGTTGACGTATCTGCATACTTGGCAAGATTGAGAGCTGTGCGATGTTGCAACAGAAGTGCTGGAATCTTCCTGCGTCAGGCCTTGTGCTTTCACTATACGGGCAAGCGATTACTTGGAGCTATGCGAGTTGCAGTGCGACACCCCCCCAACATGACACTCGAGACGCATAACGCCCACGAGATGTACAAACGCAACGACAGGCCAGCGTTTATGGAAGCTGTGCTGAGTGCACCCGATTTCTACGAAGAACAACAGTACGTGTTGTAAATGGCGAAGGGTGTGAGAGGCAGCGACGAGAGGTTCAGGCTACAGCAGCTCGAGAGTTTGTGGATGAGCAACTATTGGGTGACAAGGAGAAAGCTGAACATGAGAAGATAATTCTTGGAAGTGGACTGCGAATTTGACGGTGTAAGATAACTGTGCGGCGGCGAGTCTGATCTCGGTTGATATCTCTAGGACGACCACCTTCGACGAGTTTGCAGTCATGTTAGCGACAGTCTGTCTACCAACCTCTATCACACGTTATATATAGATAACAAGTCGTCACTAAAAGTTATGTAGATACTCCAAGTCCAGCTTTGTGTTAGCAAGTAAGGTCCTATAGATATGTCACAATCCACTGGCAGTCACATTGATCCCAACACTTTTGATCAACGGCTACGACCAGTTCATTAACAAAAACATTAAAGTACATCCAGTGAACGTACCGCAATATCGGTAGCAGCAATAGGACACGGAAAATTGAGATCATTCGAAATCACCGGCGATGCTGGTATAAACAAGATTAGGAGGTTGAGCTGGGATGAGAAGCAACAAATGGCCTCAGTACTTGTCATTCCGAGCTCAATCACCACTCACAGTTATCTTGGTTTGCACAGAAATATTGCTTTTAGTGCCGACCACGGCGCCACATTTCTGTGCCAGATCTTGTAGAATAAGGGATTGGGGGTCTAAAGAAGTTTGGTAGTGGATCGTAAAGGGAAACGTCAGGTTGGTCTCTGTGTTGGAATGAATCACAACGTGTTTGAGGAGTCCTTGTCCGACGTAGGTGTTATTGATAGGATAGATGATCTGGGCGAGGAGATGAGATAATGGTATTGTACATAACTCATCGGAAACTTGCGTCGGCTTTGATTTGCTTAAAAACAATGGGGAAAAAGTTCGGATTTTTGGCACTAGAGTAGAAAATGAGTTCAAGTCCTCGGCTGCTTGGAGTAAATTACGATATGTTGACCCCTAGGTTGACGATTAATCCATTTGGCTGCAATTGAATCTGATATGAAATGTTAATCGTGAGCCAAAATTATAGCTAAAGTATGAACTTACAGCACTTCCATTCTGTATTACAGTGCTCACCTGGCCAATTGAGACGCTTGGAGGGCGTACCCACTGACAAAGACAAAGACATCAGGCTGAGGAGTGAGTGGGGGGAAGGTAGTTACCAGGATAAGGGCGAGCACTATGCTAACGAAAAGCAGTATAGCAATCATGATCGTGCAGCAGCAGAACCTCCCAATGCAGCGTCCTCGTCCACCCTTCGTAGGAGTTCAACAATTCCAGTTATATTTATCTACCAGGAAAGTAATCACCTTTGTCCATAGCTTCCCTTGGTGATCGTATCTGTAGTTTCGTAAGGCGCTCGCGGTCCTTCAACGAAATCTAGTTTCATATGTGGTCGATGGAAATTGCTTATATGCGGTACGCACCTCTCTGCTCCTGCAGGTGTGAAGCTGTCCGGGCTGACTATACCTGCCTTTCCTCCGGAACTTCGTTGAGATGGACCACGTTGAGGAGAAGGTGATTGAGGCTCGTCTGTATATCTGCTCCCGTAGTTGTCATAAGTCGGATCTATTTCTCCTTGTTCGTAAGTCTGGTGGGGTTGCTGAGATGAATATGGGTTGAAATTGTGTTCATGCATATTGTTTTGAGGGTCATACGGATCTCGGTAAGAAACCATTCTGAATGAATCAAGACGACAGCAGGTTGGAGTGAAAGTATGGGACTGCGGACGTCACTGCCACAACACGGCTGGCTTTCACTGGGCGTGGCTTTGTTTGCCGAGGATACGCACTGCCTCCGACAACAGATATACTAGTAACATAAACATTTTGGATCTTGTCGCACTGAGACTGCGGGGAGTATCGTCGGACGGCGAACGTTTTACACCGGACATCATTCAGTAACGAATTTGAACAGAACCATCATATTTAATCACAGGCACCATCATGATACCCCTATGTAAAACCTCCACTAGTACCCAGAACAAAAGGGATTCTCTGATTTCCTCCTGACACATTGAATGGCCCGATGCGGGGTGATGCTTTGGCACTTGGTGGCATAAAACGCTGAGGAATGCCTGTTGAAGGCGTCGTCGTTTGGGACTGTGACTGCGGAGGAAATGCTGGGATCGGATCAGGAACAACGCGGTTTATTCTGGGATGAGTGTTGATGGGAGGCGCTTGAAGAGATTCTGAAGTTGACGCCGAATGTGGATTGCTACGATTGATATGAAAGGCAGTACTTGCTGATTGTTTTCGACGTGCATGCAACGGTGTAGGTGGCGGACCCATGTCTCCTTGTTGCTGGCCCGAAGGTCGATGAGTATGTATTTGACTGTTGGGATCAAAAGGACTTGGTTTGTTGTTTGAAGCAGACGTCACCTTAGCTGGCTTGAATTTGGCTGGCGTGGGAACAGCACGTTGTCCGTGAGGGGCCTGCGGCGCTTGGATAAAATGTTGCTGTTCTTGATTGGGTCTTGTCTGTTGGAATGATCGTGTGGCAGCATGCGTGTGTGTAAATCTCGGGGTCGAAGGAGGATCATAGGAATAATGCCTGTAGATAAAATGGGACAGATATATGCGCCTTCGCGAAGTCTTTGATGAGCACAACAGCACGTACTCTGTAAAGGTACCAGCTGGCCGTTGGGTCGGTGGGCGAGTACTATGGTGAACGTTTTCAGGAGAAGGTCTGTCGTCTTGCTCTCCGCGCCTGTTCAATAAGAGATTCGGCACTCCTTGGCCTGGTGGAAGTGTAAGCCTATTTGGACCGACTGAAGAGATTGACAGCGGACTAGAATGTGTCTGTGGTCGTCTGCAAACTGTCGATCGTCATGCACTTGAATAAATCAAAAGTACAAACTCACAAACGTGCATCGACCATTGGACGCTTGCCATTAGAATTCATGATGTCAGACGGTTGCTGAATACTGTATCCTAGGCTAGACTGTTGCGAACTCCCAAGAAGTTGTCGGAGTTGATAATTTTCACTGTCGAGGACTTCGTTTACTCTGAGGTAGAAACTTAGATCGATGACAGCCAGTGTTAAGGGAAATGGAGCAAAACAATGAGTACTTCTTGACTTCAGCTGCCTCACGTTTGAGCCGCTCGATAAAAACGCGTTGCTGCTGGTGTCTAGTTTTGTAATAGCGAATCTGTGACGCCAGCGTTTCTTGTTGAAACTAGAAAGATGTCAGGTGAATGAATTGAAGAGCACGATGGTTGATGCCTGCCTTTGCAGCCTGTGCGACGTTGTCCAGGATAATCGGCACAGAGCGAAACCATTCAGACATCGGAGCATCCAGCTAACGCGATGAATTCGGAATCAACCAGCTCGGCAACCTCAACCTGCGACAAACGAACCTCGCGTTGCAAGGGCACGAGGTGGACACCTTGAGCACAACACTGAGCACAACTCTGGTCAGCATCTTGAGATTTCAAGTCAGTTGTTTTATCGTGCCATAGTAGTGCGGGAACGCACTAAGATGGTTATTGCATACGACATGCCCGCATTCAGTGAGCCAGAAGGGAACAGTCGCGCCAAGTGCAAAAGGCAGTTGACATCGCCCACAGTTTACAAACTCCCAGAAATCGAAGTCGGATTGTGATGCTGGTGCGTTAGACATGCTGAATCCGAATCTCAAGGCAGAAAGTTAGCGGGCTATGGTAGATTTCAAACTCCACGCTGACGCCGATCGGTTGCCGAATGCGGTGAACGAAACGCGTCTCGCGTTTCCATTTGATTACGTTGCGATTTCTGGCATGCTAGCTAGATCCCTCGAAACCTGGCCTAAGCAACCCTGAAGGACACGCCATTGCTCGACAGCTTCTCCGCCGCATGTTATATCCTCGAGGGTATCTGCACGTCCAGCAAGAAATCTACTCGCCATTTTTGTGTGAGCTTCACTTCGATTCTTGATGATGACCGCTTTCTTATCCTTAACACGAAATGCAAGGTACAGGAAGTCTATGGTTGGCGGGAACTCCACGGTTCATTTTGCGATATGAGTTCATCAATTGATTGGTCACACTTCCCACATGACTAATAGTACATAATGTCCACGGGCGCAACAGGAGGAACTTGAAAGATATATGACGAGCTTATGACCCATGCCTTTGTCATGGCGTTCGCTCGCTTTGCTCACTCAGCCTGACACCGGCATGGGCCAGCTCGCGTACATGTAACACAATGCTTAATCCCACTACAGTTACTCAAGTCTACCTTGATTTACTACAAACTTGTTACTGACATCATTACAAACTTTTCTTGACTTGTTATTGACTTTATTACAAATTTGTATTGACTTGTTATTGACTTTATTACAAACCCATATTAACTTGTTACTGACTTGTATTAAGGTGTAAGTCTCATTACAAACTTTTCTTGACTTGTTATTGACTTTATTACAAATTTGTATTGACTTGTTATTGACTTGTTATTGACTTTATTACAAACCCATATTAACTTGTTACTGACTTGTATTAAGGTGTTATCGACATTATTACAAACTTGTATTGACTTGTTATTGACATCATTAGAAACTTGTATTGACCTGTTATTGACATTATTACAAACTTTTATTGACTTGTTATTGAATACACACCAAGGTTTAGTAACCTGCCCTAAAGTCTTCTCACAATAAATTTTTCAACCATTTGATTCAATCCAAGTACAATCCAAATCTAATTATAAATCTAAATCTAAATCTAAATCTAAATCTACATCCAAGTCTATCTTGATATCTATATTAGTTTTCAATTCCTGTAAATAATCTTTCAAGTTACTCACCTTTGCTAAACAACTCCATTCAACACTTCCTTGTATACCACATTGGCAGTTCTGTTATTTCCATTGTTTTCATTCAACAGCACCTTGATCCTTTCTCCAGATGTACACCTTGATAGTGCCACATATAGCTGCCCATGTGAGAACACTGGTGTCTGCAAGTCCAAGCCAACATGGGATACTGATTGGCCTTGTGACTTGTTGATAGTCATGGCAAATGCCAAGCGAACTGGAAATTGATGTCGACGAAGTGGTAATGGCAAGGTCTCTGCTGAAGGCTCCAATGTGATCCGAGGAATGAAAATGATATTTCCTGCAAACTGTGCATCTCCACTGATGATCCTGCACTTCAATACACGTGGTCTGGCTTCAAGAAGGATAAGTCGAGTTCCATTGCAAAGACCCATGGTGACATCCAGATTGCGTAAAAGCATGAGAGGACAGCCTATCTTAAGTGCCAGCCTGGAGAGAGGAAGGCCACTTGCTTTGATAGAGTTTAGATACTCTGCAGGATATGGCTGGTAGTTGTTAAGCTTCTGCTCTCTGAATGAAACTGTATCAGCACTGTTAAAGACATGCTCTGGTCCAGGAAATCTGGCAAGGAGAAGAGAGTTGATGACATCGACATTGTCATTTGTGCAGGAGAGAATGGTCCTATCCAGATAGTACTGATCTGGCTTGTTCCCCTGCTCTATGCCTGGATATGTAGAGTTGATAAGGTGATCCATGGTATTTCCATGGGAGAGCATGTTCTGTGGAATCTGTATAGTGTTTGCAGCATCCACTGTTGTGCCTGCACCGATGTGCAAGAGCCAGGCAGCATGTGCAGTGTTCTCTGGAGTTCTGTCAAGTCGCATATTCTCGGTCAAGTGATAGACAGTAATGCGTTGCCAGAGAGTGCTCCTTTTGATGGATGAAGCTATGATCTGTTCTCTAGTGCCCCTAGGAATGACAGGTAGGGTCTGTCTAAAGTCACCTCCAAACAAAACAGTGATTCCACCAAATGGAACATTCTTCTTCTTAAGATCACGCAAAGTGCGGTCTACTACATCTGTGGCATATTTGTGCTGCATAGGAACTTCATCCCAAATAATGATAGAAGTTTGATCAAGGACCTGGTGCAGATCTGAACCTCAAAGTATTCTGCAAGTAGAGGCCTCATCGATTTCGATTGGGATTTTGAACATGGAATGTGCTGTGCGACCACCTTCTAGAAGCAATGCAGCAATTCTGGATGATGCCACACAGAGAGCAATTTTTCCTTGAGCACGAACAGCAGCTGCAATGGTGTTGCAGACAAAGGTTTTTCCACAACCTCCAGCACTATGCAAGAACATGAGCTTTCCCTTGTTATTGTTGACAGAATCCATTGCAGCATCAAAAACCTGTCTCTGCCTATGATTAAAAAGCTGAAAATTGTGAGCGACAGTGATGGCCAACTCTTCAACATTGTAATCCCTTTGTTCCTGCAAAAGCCTATTGGCAGGAACATCAATGTGCCAGTTTCCTTCAATGGCGGGCATCTCTGGATAATCAGAAAGTTGTTTGCCAGATCTGATAAGAATCTGATTGATGAGATGCAAGCCATACATGTACACCTGATCATCTGTAAAGTCTGTATCTGGATAGATGGAAAGAAGCTTGACTTTGAGGTCATCACAAATGTGATGTTTGAACAGGTTCCACAGGATGTCAGGTGATGTTGGATTGCAATGAAGAAGAATGGTGGCAAAGAGCAATCTGAGAGAGGAACCAAGCTGCATCTGGGCTGCCTCTGTAAGACACTGGACCCATTCCTGGTCATCCTGCAAAAGACCCAATGCAACACAGGCCTGCTTGAATGTATTATGGATGACACCATTGATAGTGCGCAAGTGCTGGAATGATGTTGCCCCTGTGACAACAGTAAGAAGCAGCCTGAGGTAGAACCTTTCCTCCTGGGCAGGAGAAGCAAAGTACATTCTGCCAATAGCAGGCTCGCCACGCCTTCTTGGATTCCACTGCTTCTTGGTTGCATTGTAGACCCATGTTTGAGGAAAGTTCTGGTAGGTGACAGTACGTGCTGCTTCATATGTTCTGTTGGCTTCAAACCAAGCAGTGAGACATGTGGTCTTGGTAGCAGGCCTTTCCAAAACCTCATCAATGCTGTCATCTGCATTGAAGTAGACTGTTTGCTGGTCCTCCAGATGGACGGGCAGACGATAAACATGAGGAGACTCTGAGTGCATTCCAAATTCATTTATGTGCCAGCAGCTTTCCACAGATCCAATGTAACGTGCATCCAGATACTCCTTGACCTCGTCTCTGTCTTGGTCAAGAATCTCAATCATGGTTCTGTCATGGCCTTTGTATATGTACTTGTGGATGTACTTGACAGCCTCGATTGAAGAACAGATCTCAACATTGATGTGACAGTTGTATCTGACAAATGAACCAAATTGTTAACCAATAAACATGATGTCAAATAAATGTTCCTTACTTTGCAGCCAAATAAGGATTGTGTGGGACCACATGTCTGTTATCATAGACATAATTATGCTTTCTCACTGTTCTACCATTGTTGGGTCTGGCATAATCAGGATAATTGTTTACAGTAAAAGAGGTTTGTTCTCTGAACTCCTTGGGATATCTCTTGCTGCACTTGTTGTCAACCATGCATGAAGCCTTGGGTTTGTCATGACCGCAAGGACCATGAAGCATGCAGGTAGTTATAGTGTGATAGAGCATTGGCTGTGTGACAGGATCAGGAATCTGTGCTGATACAATGGAATCAACATCATGGGCATCACAGATTTTGTCGGCTGGATCGAGAAATATAAGGAGGTGCATATGTGGAAGGCCTCTCTTTTGAAACTCGATGGTATGGATGTGTGCCACTACTTTACCTAAAACACCATCCTTGATATCCTTGAGCAATGCATTCTTTTTCTGTTCAAAGACACGTGCAACAATGTCTGGCCTGTCATAGGCTTCCTGCTTTTTTCTATTTGTGGTAAAATGTGGATTGGGTGATTCCTCCTGCAACAGAGCTTCCTGAATCTCTGGCCACTGTGGATTGGCAGTCATGGTGAGAAAGAGATCTGGCTTGCCAAAAAAGTGACAAATGGCCATGGAATCCTGGAAAAGCTGATTCATATGCCTTTTACTGCCTATATGGGTTGAAGGAAGAATGATGCGACTCCCACGATTCTCTAGATTGATATTTTGATCCTGGTCACCCATGGCAGCATCCCTCAATTCAGCATACACATCAGCCCTAAGCTCCTTCTGGTGATGTCGGACCCAATTCAACATATTCTGTTCAATAGATGCCCAAGCATCTACAACATACTGCTGCAAAAGATTTCCTCCCCACAACAATGGTGGCTGCTCTCCTGGCCTTGGGTGCAATCGATAAGCATGGTAGCATCTCTGACTGACATTGGGTGCCCTTCTGGCTCCATTTGCACCTTGGTGTGCAGGTATATCTGGGTGCCATCCATCTTCACCATGAGGGAAAAGCAAGACATAGTGCAGAGTTGAATAGGATGGATGCAACTGGCTGATGCACTTGAGCCCTCCCCCTCGTAGCCTGAGAACAATATCTCTGTGGTTAGACCGTTCCTCAGAGCCATCACCTGGAATAATAGCTGCTACCTCATCATTAGCTGTAGGGAGATTATACCGATGTAAATCTTGGGTTCTATCTGATCGCAGCCGTATGGAGACATTATCCTGCTCTTCTGGAGGCTTTTCCCTCATGATCTGGAATGCCTGCTTGAATAAAGGCACATAAGGATGGGTATTATTTAGCATAGCCTGCAGCTCTGTCATGATGACTGAGTTGAGGTTATTATTCCGTCGCTCACGAAGATCAAGCTGTGCGATAGGATCATGGATATAGAGCTGTGCATAGGCTACAGGTTGTCCAGGAGGTGGCAAAAGTGCTCCAGAAAGATGATGAAGATCACCATGAATACGAAAGCTGTATACACCTGATGTACCTGTGACAGAACGGTCCACTTTGACACCCAAGGAAGTGAATGCAAATGCAGCATTGTATTGTTGGATGTTTGTTTTAAATTCTTTGGAAAGAGGACTTTTGCCACACAACAGATCTCGCAATGTGGCAGGAGCAGGTCAGAAAGATGGCAGACGAATTTGTCCCTGCAAGCAGCAACTTCCAAACTTTGGCACAGCTCTGGTAGACCTGGACAGTTTTTCACAATCAAAATGCAAGGCATGGCAGTGTGGACACTCCACATTCATGGGTCCAAGTGAATGTCTGGGAATTGGCTCCTGATAAGGTGCACGACCGAGTGGTAATGGCCTTGCAGGTTGATGTGGAGGTAGAGGGACAGGCATAGGTGGAGGCAAAGGTGGCAACATTGGGGGATTCAGAAATGAAGCAGGCAGCAATGGTGAAGGAGATTGGGTGGGAGATGGTGGCAATGATGGAACATGGAATATTGGGTCAGGCAGCAGTGGTGATGAAGATTGTGGAGGAGAAGATGGAAATTGTAGAGGAGACACTCTGCCAAACTCATCATAATAATCTGATGGCATAGGAGATGGTGGAAATTGCAAAGCAGTCACCCTTCCAAATCCATCATAATAATCTGATGGCAGGGGAGAAGGTGGAAATTGCAAAGAAGACTGGCTCCCATCATCATCATCAGATTCCTCATTCTCCATTTCTCTCCTCAAAGCAATCTCATTATTCCTCTGTTCTTCATACTCAGCAGCCAACAATGCAGCCATTTCCCTATCCATCTGAATTTGTTCCACCTGTGCATCCACTTGAGCTCGATATTGATCAATCCGATCACCAGACATATTGTTAGCCAATTGGTCCAACCTCATCATTTGTTGATGCAAGTTTCTGTCTGCAATGGATAGACGTTGGAGCTCCTCAGCCTCATCCATCTGTGCCTGCTCATCTGCACGCTGTTCATTTCTCCACATCTGATGCATCCTGAGAGCCCATTCCTGATCGCGCCTGTTATGTTCTTGCAATGCAGCCTCTATATTAATATGTCTGGGTGGGTCATGATATCATGGCTCAGCAGCTAAAGCAGCTTGCTGGGCAGCTGCCTGCCTCTCCAACTCCTGTTCAGCCAGCTGCTGCAATTGTTGATTGGCTGCTTCATCTTCAGCAGCCTGCCTATTCCTTTCCTGTTCAGCCAGCTGCTGCATTTGCCAATTATGCTGTCTAGCTGTTTCAGCTTCAGCAGCTTGTCTTTGTGCATTCACATGCTGCAGTTGTAGATTACACTCCCTACTCACTTCAGTCTTCTGCTGTAATATCCTCTCTCTGGCAGCAACAGCCTCAGCAGTTCTCCTTTCCTCTGCAATGTTCTGTAATACTTCCTGCTGATGCTGATATTGCTTAGCTGCCTCAGCTTGTTGTAACTCCTGAACATGTGCATCATAATCTGCAGTTCTTTCCCTCAATGCAATATGTCCCCTATGCAGATTATTGAGTGCAGGATCTGCTTGACCACCTGAAATATTATGCAATGGTCCCAGTCCCCTCCCTCTCCCTCTCCCTCTCCCTCTCCCCTTTCTTGTTTGTAACTGAGGTGCAGGTGGAACTACAGGAATAGAATTGGCCAAAGGTGCATTCCACCCTGCTGGCAGTTGAACCTGTGGTATAGTAGAAGCTATATTTGCCCCTATTCCATGGTTTGCCAAAACAGGTCCAGATGGCATCACAGGAGCCCCTCTCCTATGTAATACAGGAGCAGGAGGTAAAACAGGCAATTCAAACTGCCTTGGAGCATCCCAATTAGCAGGCATCTGCACCTGTGGTATCTGAGCTGCTAATGCAGCTCCATAGTTCAGTGGAACAATTCCCTCAGCAGGGGCAGTCACTCTGACTCTGCTTCTCCTCTCATCAGGATTGGTCATCTGCAATCTTTCCAGATGGTCTGCATCTCTAATTCTAGCCCTTTCCACTTCTGGTGTAGAAATTCTACTTTGATTCCTACAAATAGTCTCATAAGCCATTATTATTGCAACATATGCCAACACCACTCACATATTTAGTAATGGTAAAGCCCAACAATAATTTTGTTCAATAGCCAACAATGTAGCACAGCTGAAGTAAGGTCAGCAACAACTTCCTTTAAAAGCCAGTTGTCACAACACTCACTGTAATTCAACTGTTTTCAAGTTTCAATAGCCAATTCCAACACTTATGTAATGACAATCTCAATTTTGCTATTTGATAATAGATAGCAATTGCAATAGTGTCACTATTATAGCCCCAAATGTTGTGTGAAGAGAGGTACTCAACTGATTGTCATGCACTCTCTCTCCACATATAAGGAATTGTCAGCTGTTTGGTCGTGTTGTGTGTGTTCTGGAAGAGGCGTGAAAGTAGGTGTCCACTATATCGCGACTGAAATTTTATGCACCCAAATCTCCCTTTTTGGTATTTGACTTGTTACTGACCTCATTACATATTTATATTGACATGTTATTACTTCATTAAATTTGAATTGACCTGTTACTGACTTCAGACTTTTTACTGACCTCGTTACAAATTTGTATTGACATGTTATTACAAATTTGTATTGTCATGTTACTGACTTCGTTACAAATCACAAATTTGTATTGACTTGTTACTGACCTCACTACAAATTTGTATTGACCTGTTACTGACCTCACTACAAATTTGTATTGACATGTTACTGACCTCGTTACAAATTTGTATTGTCATGTTACTGACCTCGTTACAAATCACAAATTTGTATTGACTTGTTACTGACCTCACTACACAGTTGTATTGACTTGTTACTGACCGGTACTATTACATATGGGATGATCGCATTTCAAACCCAGTTGTATTTGTCAGAGCTGACAAATTTTAGTCAGCTCTGACTAATGCCATCATTTCTGACCAAGCCTGACAAATTTTAGATAATCACATCAACCATCAGTCCCATCATTCCCACAAAACGACTGTAGCCTATATTATGCAGCACATCACCTATTTTTAGCCCTGATCCCATCATGCCATCACTCCCACAAAAATCGTCATAGCATATGTAATAGACGAGCTTATGACCCATGCCTTTGTCATGGCATTCACTCGCCTTGCTCACTCAGCCTGACACCGGCATGGGCCAGCTCACGTATATGTAACACAATGCTTAATCCCACTACAGTTACTCAACTCTTCAGTTGCCTTTGGACCTTTGGCCCAAAGTCAACGTTTGGGGGTTTGTGGTGACACAACTCTTTCATTGACTTTTAAATACAGTAGTACACAACTCTTTAGTTGACTTGGGACCGTTGGCCCCAAGTCAACGTGGGGGGGTTGTGGTGTTTATTCCCATCCTCATCTCTATCTCTCTCTCTATCTCCATCTCTCCCTTTCCCTTCCCCATACCCATACCTATACCCATCCCCACCCCCATCTCCACTTCTCTCTTCCTCATCTCCCCCTCCCCCTTCCTCATCTCCCCCTCCCCCATGTTCCCCTTTCCCTTCCCCTTTCCCTTCCCCTTCCCCTTCCCCTTCCCCTTCCCCACCTCCCCCTTCCCCCTCCCCATCCCCCTCTCACTCTCCCACTCCCATGTCCACCTCCCCCCTCTACACCCCCTCATACCCCTCCCCACCCCTCATACCTCTTCTCCATCCCCCTCCTGCCCACCTCCTCACACCCCCTCCCCACCTCTCACACTCCCCTCACTCCTCTCCACACTTAGCTCACTTGCGAAGTTTCAAACTCCACTTCAAACTCAGCTGCAGCTCACCTCTACATATGCTATGACCACATTTTGAAGCCCAGCTATATTAGTCAGAGCTGACAAATTTTAGTCAGCTCTGACTAATGCCATCATTTCTGACCAAGCCTGACAAATTTTAGATAATCACATCAACCATCACTCCCATCATTCCCACAAAAATCGTCATAGCATATGTAATAGACGAGCTTATGACCCATGCCTTTGTCATGGCATTCACTCGCTTTGCTCGCTCAGCCTGACACCGGCATGGGCCAGCTCACGTATATGTAACACAATGCTTAATCCCACTACAGTTACTCAACTCTTCAGTTGCCTTTGGACCTTTGGGGGTTTGTGGTCACACAACTCTTTATTTGACTTTTAGATACAGTAGTATACAACTCTTCAGTTGACTTGGGACCCTTGGCCCCAAGTCAATGTGGGGGGGTTGTGGTGTTTATTCCCTTCCCCAATGGCCCCTTCCCCATCCCCATCTCTCCCTTTCCCTTCCCCATACCCATACCCATACCCATACCCACCTCCATTCCCACCTCTCTCTTCCTCATCTCCCCCTCCCCCTTCCCCTTCCTCATCTCCCCCATCTCCCCCATCTCTATCCCCATCTCCCCCATCTCTATCTCCCCCTTCCCCATCTCCATCTCCTCCTTCTCTACCTCCTCCTTCCCCCTCCCCATCCCCCTCTCACTTTCCCATGTCCCCCTCCCCCCTCTACACCCTCTCATACCCCCTCCCCACCCCTCATACCTCTCCTCCATCCCCCTCTTGCCCACCCCCTCACACCCCCTCACACCCCCTCACACCCCCTCACACCCCACCCCACCCCTCACACTCCCCTCACACTCCTCTCCACACTCAGCTCACTTGCGAAGTTTCAAACTCCACTTCAAACTCAGCTGCAGCTCACCTCTACATATGCTACGACCACATTTTGAAGCCCAGCTATATGACTAATTTTTAGTCAACTCTGACTAATGCCATCATTTCTGACAAATTTTGGACAGCGCTGACCAATTTTGCACAGCTCTGACCAATTTTGCACAGCTCTGACAAATTTTAGATAATCCCATCATTTTGTTCCCACAAAATGGTCGTCCCATATGTTGTGCGCGTCGTCCCATCAATCATCACTGATCAATCACTGATCTCAGCTGAAAAACTCCCCCATTTAGCTCGCCATCACTCCCACAAAACGGTCGTAACATATGTAGTAGACGAGCTTATGACCCATGCCTTTGTCATGGCATTCGCTCGCTTTGCTCGCTCAGCCTGACACCGGCATGGGCCAGCTCACGTATATGTAGCACAATGCTTAATCCCACTACAGTTACTCAACTCTTCAGTTGCCTTTGGACCTTTGGCCCAAAGTCAACGTTTGGGGGTTCATGGTTACACAACTGGTGGTTAGTTGACTTTTAGATACAGTAGTACACAACTCTTCAGTTGACTTGGGACCCTTGGCCCCAAGTCAACGTGGGGGGGTTGTGGTGTTTATCCCCATCCCCATCCCCATCTCCATCTCTCTCTCCATCTCCATCTCTCCCTTTCCCTTTCCCTTCCCCATACCCATACCCATACCCATCCCCATCCCCATCCCCACCTCTATCCCCACCTCTCTCTTCCTCATCTCCCTCTTCCCCTTCCTCATATCCCCCTCCCCCTTCCTCATCTCCCCCATCTCCCTCATCTCTATCCCCATCTCCCCCATCTCCATCTCCCCCTTCCCCATCTCCATCTCCCCCTTCTCCACCTCCCCCTTCCCCCTCCCCATCCCCCTCTCACTCTCCCATGTCCACCTCCCCCCTCTACACCCCCTCATTCCCCCTCCCCACCCATCATACCTATTCTCCATCCCCCTCTTGCCCACCCCCTCACACCCCCTCACACCCCCTCACACCCCTCTCCACACTCAGCCCACTTGCGAAGTTTCAAACTCCACTTCAAACTCAGCTGCAGCTCACCTCTACATATGCTATGACCACATTTTGAAGCCCAGCTATATTAGTCAGAGCTGACAAATTTTAGTCAGCTCTGACTAATGCGATCATTTCTGACTAATGTTGCACAGCGCTGACAAATTTTAGATAATCCCATCATTTTGTTCCCACAAAACGGTCGTCCCATATGTTGTGCACGTCGTCCCATCAATCATCACCGATCAATCACTGATCTCAGCCGAAAAACTCCCCCATTTAGCTCGCCATCACTCCCACAAAACGGTCGTAACATATGTAGTAGACGAGCTTATGACCCATGCCTTTGTCATGGCATTCGCTCGCCTTGCTCACTCAGCCTGACACCGGCATGGGCCAGCTCACGTATATGTAACACAATGCTTAATCCCACTACAGTTACTCAACTCTTCAGTTGCCTTTGGACCTTCGGCCCAAAGTCAACGTTTGGGGGTTTGTGGTCACACAACTCTTTATTTGACTTTTAGATACAGTAGTACACAACTCTTCAGTCGACTTGGGACCCTTGGCCCCAAGTCAACGTAGGGGGGTTGTAGTGTTTATCCCTATTCCAATCTCTATCTCTCTCTCCATCTCCATCTCTCCCTTTCCCCTTCTCTTTCCCATACCCATACCCATACCCATACCCATCCCCACCCTCATCCCCACCTCTCTCTTCCTCATCTCCCCCTCCCCCTTCCTCATCTCCCCCTCCCCCTTCCTCATCTCCCCCATCTCCCCCATCTCTATCCCCATCTCCCCCATCTCCATCTCCCCCTTACCCATCTCCATCTCCTCCTTCTCCACCTCCCCCTTCCCCCTCCCCATCCCCCTCTCACTTTCCCATGTCCCCCTCCCCCCTCTACACCCTCTCATACCCCCTCCCCACCCCTCATACCTCTCCTCCATCCCCCTCTTGCCCACTCCCTCACACTCCCTCACACCCCACCCCATCCCTCACACTCCCCTCACACTCCTCTCCACACTCAGCCCACTTGCGAAGTTTCAAACTCCACTTCAAACTCAGCTGCAGCTCACCTCTACATATGCTATGACCACATTTTGAAGCCCAGTTATATTAGTCAGAGCTGACAAATTTTAGTCAGCTCTGACTAATGCAATCATTTCTGACTCATCTTGCACAGCGCTGACCAATTTTGCACAGCTCTGACCAATTTTGCACAGCTCTGACAAATTTTGCACAGCTCTGACAAATTTTAGATAATCCCATCAACCATCACTCCCATCATTCCCACAAAACGGTCGTCCCATATGTTGTGCACGTCGTCCCATCAATCATCGCCGATCAATCACCGTTCTCAGCCGAAAAACTCCCCCATTTAGCTCGCCATCACTCCCACAAAACGGTCGTAACATATGTAGTAGATATGTGAACATCGTTGAACATTCAAGATGGGAACAAAATCAGACATTTGTATGTAATGCTTCTTGGACCAATGGCACAAGCTCCGTAAAAATACTCCAGCCTGATGAGAGTAGAAGTTCTGGTGCCCCCAGATCCCTATATGCTCTCGATGCAATTCGATCAAATTCTGTGCTCACCCATTGCATGGACTCTTCTCGAGAGACAGGTATCTGAGCACGCAGGGCATGGATGACTTCAAGGTCGACTTCTATCCAGCTATCTGGTGCACCTAGTGTCTCAGGAACTGTGAAGGCGTGACACGGTGTATGACCAGACATGTTCGCTTTCTTCGGCTGCGAGCGGATTTTGTGGTTGTTCCAATATTCCACAAATTTGTCAAGTTGGATTTGGAGAATCTTTGGCCATAGCCAGTTGAATAAATCACTTTGACATCGATCATCAGAATTAATATACTTTATGAGGATTTGGAGTGTGGCAACTTACAGATGGATCAGATGATTTGGATTGTAAATCCCCTCTAGATACCCACTTCGAATGAGGTCTTTGATGTTCTGGCCAGTTGTCTTTTGGAACCAATGCCAGAGACCCTCAATGGGTGTGTTATGTACGCTTTTCAGCTGAAGAACTGGTGGATATTTCTCAACGTCAACGTCAGGGGTGTACGCCGCGCTGCCATGAGTAGGTCAACCACGATTGTGTCTGTTATTAATTTAATTACCAACATACCGAAGGCCTGTTTGTTGAGCATACACATATCCTGTCTTGGAACCTTTGTCAACAATAAATGTAATCGGTATAACTGTTTTCGGTCAATTTACAGTAAATGCAAACAATTCAGACAATGGAATTTTTGCAGCGCCGACTTACAGCCAAACTTTTCAACACAATCCAGATGCACATGTCCAATTGATGTTGCTAGCTGATTGTTTGGAACAACAACGAGATGAAGAACAAAAGCTCCCCATTGGTCCTTGATCCCGTAGAGAGGCAGTCCGATGCCGCCCATCATAAGCGCCTGCGCGCTGAGCTTCTCGTGACCATCGGCATGATGCTGATGGTTGGGCCCTATAGCAGCCAGAGTTGAGCGTGGAATTTGTTTTGCCCCGGGGAATCGCTTTGCCAGTCCATCTGGTGCGTGAAGAGCTAACACCTTGCGAATCATATCGCTGGGATAATTGTAAAAATCAGACAGGTATGTGTATCATATTAATTGGTCACAAACCGAGGCAATGACATTCCTTTGTTGCTCAGATTCACGCCAATTGTACCGACGCCATTCAGTTGTGATGTGTCTGCAGCGACTTCCTCCAAGATAGCCTGAGTTGCAATCTCAAGAGGTGGAGGTTTTTGAATGCTTGGAACATTGAATTTATTGTTCAAACTATACAGTTTCGAATCCCTGCCACGATAAAGATTTAATTTGCGGAGCCGGTATGTTGAAAGAATTAGACTTACTTTATACTAAGGTTAAACTCCTTCTTCAGACGATCCAGGCGGGCTTGCGTGCTAAGCCGTTCCTTAGCATACTGATAAAGTGCCTCACGTAGTTTATCATCGGGTGGATCTAGAGACAAGGTTGATAGAGACTGAACCCTGTACATGTAATGCAATACATATAGTTTTTGATGCCATACCCATTGATGCCAGATTGGTTGTGGGCGAACGAGCTCATGATTCTCAAATGGTCCAATTGCAAGGCCTTTAATGGTGAATTTATACATGTAGCCTCGAGGCAGAAAGAATACATGGAGCATAGATAAGACGGGGGGGCATCACATTGAATGAAAGCGGTTGCATGCATCCTAGAAGGGTCATACCAGCTGATGGAATGGAACACGAAACCCACATCAAAGAAAAAATTGAATTGTACATTGGAGAAGCGTAATAATGTACACTTAAGCTTTGCTGCCATACAGTGAGTCGCTATCTCCACGGGATGAGGGATTAGAGTGGACAGTAAGTGCTTTCAGCCCTAATGCAACACAGATGTAGTCGCAGGAATGTTGGTCTTTGAATGACTCCATACCCTCCCTTCCATGATCTTCAATTCCTGAATCTCTGTTGCGTGTATAAAGATTTAGTAGTCAGGTTTGTAAAGGGTAATCCAATGTACTGTTCCTCAGAATGAGTCATCAAGTCAAACAAGATTATCGTATCATGCCCATCTACAGTCATTGGCGAGCCTTGTGAAATGCGATGTGGATGTAGAATGGAGTTGGCATTGCAATAAAGGGCATACCTTGGATATCCGCAAGCACTAGCTGCTTGTGGCTTGCTTCGAAGACATAATGTGCAAATGCCGTGAGGGTAATGCCCAGCTTATCCCGGTGCATGGGGTGAGCCAAGGTCCCACTATATTTTTCCACAGATGTCGTGCGTCGAGGTTCAACAAGCCAAGTAACCGAGTTGGATTCATCATCACCAGATGTCTGACCTGATGCGGGAGAAGGATTGCCAATTTCGTGGATTAGGAAGCCATCTGTGACAAGGATATCTGAGGAATGGAAGGCTTAGAGGGATGTGCGATTGGAAGATAAGAACTGGTACCTGTCGACATCTCCACACCCTTACGATTGCAAAGGAGTATAAATTCAGATAAGAACCAACCAACAGTTTTGAGGCGAATCAGTTCTTGGGTTAAAAATGCCGCATTGTCGTCCATGAAGACATCAGTCCCTGTTCCAATATTATAGAATCGTTTTGCAACAAACAGTTGGTTTTCGGTGGAGAGCTAGAATTATCTCGTCAATGAGAATCGGGATTCAAAAGAATATTGAATATTTACTGTGTAAACCTTCTTTGTCTTGCCCGCCGCAAGAACCTGGTCCCCTAATACTCCCTCCAGCGCGTCAGGATCTGACACCCAGGTTATGGATGTTACGCCCGTGATTTTGTCACAGACAGTGTGGCACTTAATGAAACAGATCTTCGTCGAAGTATTTTCCATGCCAACTCTTGAATATGCGGTGCCAGAGAATGGTACAAAAGAAGACAATATGCCTAATGTATGTTTTCATCAGCTATCTAGCCCCAGAGCGACCAGAATCATACCTATAGCGCTGGGGCGAGCTTGACGCTTTGTAGCAACATCCCTTGTAATCGTTGTAATGGTCCCACTGCACTTTTGTGAAGTGGCGGTGATCAAGTTGGCTCCGGATTGGCGTGATAGGTCTTTCCGCTCTGTAAACTAAGCGCAGTCATTATTAATTACCCAGGAGCCAGACTCCATGAATACACATACCGCAATTTTGTCTATGTACAGCTCAAGAGCCATTTCTTGTTGGTTTTTATGCGCCTTGGGATCTCGGGATTTCGCGCCATAGAAAAGTGCCATGTCCCCAGTCATATATTCTTTGTAGACCGCTCCAATTGTCTTGTTTCGAGTACCGGGATAAAACATTTTATTTCCGGACCATCGCAGTTCAACTTCATCACTGAGGAGTATGTTATGAGCAATGCACAGTCTACGCATACAATGAACATACCGCAAAAGACTCATCCCCTCCATTTTTCCCCAACTACAGTTGATGGTGGTAAGCGCATCATCGAGAACTGCTGTAGGGCAACATATCACTTGATGAATTAATCATTTGAGTTTGGGACACATACCAGATAAATAGCGATCCTTGTTCCACAGCTTTACCCATTTCCCCAAGTCTGGATCTGTCTGCTTTTGATCGCATTTCGACAAGCTCTTGATATGGCATTCAACAGTTATTAATATCTTGTTTTCATGGCACGAGATGCTGGTTGCTTTTGCAGTGGCAAGCATCGCATCTGTATGCTTATTTATGCAGAAGTCCATTGCATGGGCCCAAGCAATGCGGCTGGAGTCAACTGCCGTTGCATGTATTTGGTCCAGAGTTGGATTTTCGACAGCTTGCGAAGCACATCAGAGGCAGCCAATTTACAGATCTAGTTGACTCACTGCTGATGGTAGGGGTAGCCGTAACTGTTTGTGCACAAGTGCCGCAGACCGATGTCGACAGGTTCTTCCAGGCAACACCACACTTCTGGCACTGCGGATATGTCTGGAATATCGATCCGGGTCATTGAACGAGAACAAGAATATTGATTAAGTGCACGCACCTTCCATTTTTCTAGCTCAGTGGGACTGTCATTCAGAGCTGCCAGCTTGGTACACTTCGCACAGAGTCCTGGTGCGGTCTTGTTGACGAACATGCTGCCGCATCCATCACCATCATCAGAATGGCAAAGATGAAGACTCATAATAATGCAGAGACAAAATCTTGAGTCGACGGCATAGCCTAACCTCCATTGCCTTTAAGGCATTCCTGCCCCCCTCCGAATGCAACATGCGAAGCAAAACACATTGCTTGATTCGAGAATCTGTTTCTAGGTCAGCCCCAGGCCTTGGATTCACCAGTGAGGACACACAGTGACTTCCACAGGAGCCCTTGTCCATTCGCAAGCATCAAACATGACTTCACTTTCCAGAACAGTGAAACTGCAACATGTAATTAGACAACTTCACAACAATAAGGACAGGCCTTGTGGAAGAGTTGGAATAATCCACAACAGAATTCTGGCAGTGTTCTGCAAAGCCACAGTTCCATGAAACATAAATGGGACAGACACTAGAAGAAAGCAGATGAAAATCAGAAATTTTTGCAGAACAACGAAACATGGGCTACCATCTCGAAGTTGAAGGAACGAAGGAAGGACAAACACGTATCCATCCACGTTGCTCAAGATGTTGGCAACCTCCGGTGATTGATTGTGTCAGCATAAACATCACATGTGCAAAGTCGAAATAAACCGTGGAGTTCCCGCCAACCATAGAAGTCCCCAATTGTAATGCTGAAGCATCTTGAAAACCGCTTCATGCTTATCTTGATCCTTCCTGTACTTCCTTTTCGATGAAGGGTGTGCAGTTGTTGGAATATCTATGGTACGGGAGGCGGAGGTGTTGGCAAGACTCTTGGGGTGACATCCTGGGATACAATTATATGTTGTGGAGGATTGTATGGGTTTGCAGGAGGTGTTACGTGTGTAAAGGTGCAATTGGCTGTGAACGCATAGTATGGAAAATAGCTGTCGGTATATGGGATGCGAGTGGGTGTGTAAACAGTGGACAAAACATTGTTTTCTATTGGGTTTTTATGTCTGCCATGTCTTAGCACTGCTGGCGCTGGGTGCTGTTTCCATGAGAAATTTGTAGAAAGTATTCACCAGTAGAATCTTAAAAACATGAATCATGTTCATGAATTGTTTCAATCAGAGAAATGAAACATTGATCCAAGAAAGTTTCTGGGAGAAACAGGTAGAAAAAATGGGAAGTGTTTCCACGTTATGTTTTTCTTACCATGTTTGTGAGAAATAAATGTATCAAGTATTCATTAGTGTTTCTGTCAAAAAAAATTATACTTAACATGCTTCAGAAACATTAAACAAATTTCCGGGAGAAACATGCATTGAGAAAACACGTGACATTTTTCCTTATCTGTCTTTTCTGTGAGAAAATGACATGTGCTTTCTCAATGTGTGTTTTCTCCTGATACATTTATTTCTCAGAAACATGGTAAGAAAAACGTAAGGTGGCAACACTTCCTATTTTTCCATGTTTTCTACCTGTTTCTCCCAGAAACATTCTTGGATAAATGTTTCATTTCTCTGATTGAAACAATTCTGGAAGGAAGCTGGAGCTTCCAACATTCAAGGAGACCAAAACATGAACTTAGTATATTTCAGGGGAGAAAACTAAGCTACAGTACAAGTACTTGAAGTAAAGTGGAAGAGAGTATGACTCGACACTCAGGAGACCAAGCCAACAAAACAGGAACATAGTAGATATCAAAAGGTAAAGAACGATACACTGATAATCATATGATATGTGTACGATCACATGACCATGTTATGTAAGGGAACTCTCTTACACCTACCCAATTCCTAAAAATTTCTACCCTATCCCAGCCCTGTTTTTCCAAATTTCCAATGCCTCAGAGTCCATCAGTTCCCCTCTTGGCAGCCACAAGTCAGACTCTTCTCCATACCCTAGCCATCTAACCAAATACTGTTTACCTTGTCTGTGTTTCCTCTCATCCAATATTCTCTTGATGTAGTACTCTATAGTCCCATCCATAGTCATGATCAGTCCTGGTCTTGCCAGTGCTCTACCTGGAAATTGCTCATTGTCATTCTCCTTATACATCTTTAGGTGAGATGTATGGAAGGTGGTCGTCTTGTCCCCTTTGTGATTTAAATTATGAAGTGTGTAGTTTGAAGTTTCCAGTGATATGGCTCCCTATCACCCTGGGCTCAAACTATGGCATTTTTCATGATTGTGTGCACTGCTTGGACACCTTCTACTGACTTTGCACAGCGTGCTTTTGCATGCCTTTATCTGCTTTCATGTGCCCAAGTGCACTTCCATGTGCCTTGGTGTGCCTTTGTTTGCTTTTGTGTGCTCCAGTGCACTTCCATGCATGTTTGTGTGCTTTTGTGCACTTTTGCACGCCTTTGACTGCTTAGGTGCGCTTTTGTGCACTTTTTACATTTCTACTGCGCCTTTGGATCCCCCTTGGCTGCCTTCTATCGTGTGCTCTAAATGCACCTCGTTATGTTTCAAACTGCCTCCGTGTGCCCCCCTCCACACTCCTTATCTGCCTTTCACTGTTATTGCACACTCAATGCACCTTTATGCGCTCCTTTTATGCTTTACCCACAACTCACATTCTTTGCTGCGCACTCATTGCACTATCCTTACTACACACACAACAATCCACCACACCAATTGCACTGTGCATTGTGGCTTCCAGCTTACTGGTGCATTTATTTGAAGTGCACCACAATTCCAGCATGAGCGAACTGCACATTCTCACATAATCTGGGTGCTTTGTGCCTATTTGGCATTGGACTGTGCATACTTGGGCACTTTCATGTAATCCTGGCACTTTGGTGCTATTTGGCCTCACACTGCATCTCCTTATAGTTCTTCCACATTTCCAATCAGCATTGCCTTATCTGGTAACTGGCACAGGTTGATCATGTCATTATTACTAAGGTGCAGCATGCAACACATAACACCAAAGTGGATTAATTGGGAAGAGCGCATGGGATTCAATGCACACCAAAAATAGAGTGTCACACTGGAACAGTTGGGTATTGGGCTATAGCATGTGCAAATCTTAATGGCTAAGGCAGCAGCATAGTGCAGTCAGGTTTAGATGGGTGAATGGATGCACTTGTGGGTAGCGCATGGTGCTTTCTATTTTTATACTTTATTTTACCATTTTTTATCACATAAGCCATTTGTCCATAGTAGGCAGACAGATAGAGAATCCACAGGATCTTTCCCCCCCTCAAAGTTCATAGCTCAGTCAGTGTCGCACATAGTCTGTGCACCAGCATCCAGTCCATGCACCTTTGTAGTGCACCCTTTGTATAACTGCATTTGCATATCATTTGCATCCCCTTGTCGTATTGCTGCATTTCATCTCTGCATTGCATCCTTCATCTTCATTTGTGCACTCTTGTAGTGCACCCTTCATATAGCTGCATTTGCACACCATTTGCACATTTTATTGTATAGCTGCATTTTGCGCACCATTTGCGCATTTTTCTGCCCATTGTGCTCACATCCTGTTTGTGCTGTTTGCGCCCCTAACCTGTGTGCCACCCTTGCAGCACATCCCAGTGCTGTCCTTGTCCCACTACACCTCCTGATTTAATCTTCCTTGTCGTTGTGCATTTTTGTGCTCCCATTGCACATTTTTCTACACTGCACATTTTTGCCCCTTTGCATTGCACACATTTTTGCACACACAACTAGTGCACACCTCAAGAACCACTGTACCAGCCTCTTTGTAGTCCCCATGCCCCAAAGGATGATCCAAGGTGCTCTAATTGAACCCCCTCACCCCAAGCATGCCCACAGTTGTAGGTTTAGTGTTCACCCCTTCTGTTGAGACTCTGCACCAAGTACCAACTGAACACATCACTGGATGTGCTGCTATGATTTCTTATGGCCCATCAAACCTTGGCATAAACTTGGCAACTCACCTGCTCTTCCCCTGCATGTATTCTCTCTGTCTGTTCATTGTTGCCAGCATTACACAGTCCCCCACTGCAGAAATCAGTTCCACCTCTTGATTCTTATTTGCATAATATGCCTGTGAGATTTTGGCAGCCAGCAATGAATCCCTTGCACCTTGGATATCCATATCCATCTGTTCAATCACAGCCCTCACAGCAGCCTCCTCTGGGCTCATGTTGGGTGGTGTTACAAAAATGTGCGGTATACCATTTCCATGTAACAAAGGCAGAATTAATCAAGGTGAATGTCCTGATTTGAGATTGAACAGCATGAAACCCATTGAAGCAATTACTGTGTTCATGATATAAAACACACTTTTGGTAAGGCCTTGACCCATCCCAATTGGTTGCAGTCCACATAAAAGCATAAGTATTGTACAACCATCTTATTCATTCATTCTGAGGCCCCATCCATCTGGGGGTGGTACACACCATTGACAGCTTGTGCTTTATGCCTGCCAGTTTCATCAGAGCTTTCCAGAACCTAGAGATAAATAGTTTATCTCTATCCATCATTAGTTCTTTCAGGCATCCATATTTGCAGTATCATTTCTCGAAGAAGATTACTGCAAACTCCTCTGTGCTCATTTCCATCTGACATGGGGCAGTTGAAAATCAGCTCCTAGTTGGTCTGTTATTGTCACCAGTCCATCAAACACATTATTCTTCAGCAGTGGACCCATGAAATTGATTGCCACAGACTCAAAATGTTTATATGGAATGGCTAGAGGGTGCAACAGTCCTGCCGGTGATGTGTTCAGTTGGTACTCGGTGATATGGCTCCCTATCGCCCTGTGCACATACTACAGCATTTTTTGTGATTGTGCACACCTCCTAGATGGCTTCCGCACACTTTGTGCAGCATGCTTTTGCATGCCTTCATGCGCTTCCATGCATTTTTGCATGCCTTTGACTGCTTAGGGGCACTTTTGTGTGCCTTTTACATTTCTACTGTGCCTTTGGATCCCCCTTAGCTGCCTTCTGTCGTGCACCCTAAATGCACCCTGTTATGCTTCAAACTGCCTCTGCGCGCCCCCCCCACACTCCTTACCTGCCTTTTACAGTTATTGTGCGCTCGATGCACCTTTATGTGCTCCTTTTATGCTTTACCCACAACTCACATTCTCTGCTGTGCACTCATTGCACAATCCCTATCACACACACAACAATACACCACACCAATTGCACTGCACATTGTGGCTTCCAGCTTACTTGCACATTTATTCAAGGTGCACCATGATTCCAACATGAGTGAACTGCGCATTCTCATATAATTGGGACACTTTGTGCCTATTTGGCATTGGACTATGTGCACTTGGGCGCTTTCGCATAATCCTGGTGCTTTGGCACTATTTGGCTTTGCACAGCATCTCCTTATAGTTCTTCTGCATTTCCAATTGGCATTGCCTTATCTGGTAACTGGCACAGGTCGATCATGTCATTATTACTAAGGCACAGCATGCGACACATAACACCAAAGTGGATTAATTGGGAAGAGTGCACAGAACCTAGAGTGCACCAAAAATAGTGCATCGCACCAGAACAGTTGAGTATTGGGCTATATTGTGCGCAAATCTTATTGGCTAAGTTAATGGCATAGTGTGGTTGGGTTTAGATGGGCAAATGGGTGCGCTTGTGGGTAGCACATGGCACTTTCTATTTTTACACTTCATTTTACTGTTCTTTATCACATAAGCCATTTGTACATAGTAGGCAGACAGATAGAGGATCCAGAGGATCTTTTCTCCCTCATAGTTCATAGCTCAGTCAGTATCGCACATAGTCTGTGCACCAGTGTCCAGTCTGTGCACTTTTGTAGTGCACCCTTTGTATAACTGGGTTTGCATATCATTTGTGTCCCCCTCATCGTATTGCTGCATTTCATCTCTGCGTTGCATCCTTTGTCTTCATTTGTGCACTCTTGTAGTGCACCCTTCATATAGCCAGCCACATTTGCATACTGTTTGTGCATTTTATTGTATAGCTGCATTTTGTGCTCCATTTGCACATTTTTCTGCCCAATGTGCTCGCATCCTGTTTGCACCCTCAACTTGTGCGCCACTCTAGCAGCACATCCCAGTGCTGTCCTTGTCCCACTGCACCTCCTGCTTTAACCTCCCTCATTGTTGTGCATTTTTGTGCTCCCATTGTGCATTTTTCCACACTGCACATTTTTGCCCCTTTGCATTGTGCACTTTTTCACTGTTGTGCATACCTTCCTTTTTGCCTACACAACTAGTGCACACATTGAAAACCACTGTACCAGCCTCTTCATAGTCCCCACACTCCGAAGGACTTGCCCTCTAATCGAACCCTCTCACCCCGAGCACACCTGCAGTTGTAGGTTTAGAGTTCACCCCTTTTGTTGAGACTCTGCACTGAGTACCAACTGAACCCATCATTTCTGGAGCCCACCGTGAGGGGTTTCAGGTTGCCAGACCTTATTTAGACCTCCATCAGCTTGCCCTTTGCTTCAACATTAACCACCTTCACACTCTCCATTCCAAGCTGTTAGCAACTGTGCTCTAGCTTGGGGAAATACCAGTATTCAAATCACTCTTCCTAAATAACATGCATCACTCATCTGCACTGTCTTTACCTCCACCTTCACCTAAATCCTCCCTACCTACCCTAACTCCATCTGCATCACTGCATTCTTGCCCACCTTTGAATTTTACTGCGCTTTTACCAGATCTTAACTATACACACCTTATTACACCTACCATGGCTACCATGCATATGCCATCTGCATCTAACCAAAATGCAGCGCATTTTGACCCCACAAAACTGTGCAAACTCCAGAAGTACTTTGAGGAGCTTGTGCACCTTCTCTGTGATTTCAATGTCGCTGATGAGACTGATAAGAAGTTCCACACTGTGCACTATTTGGACAGCGACACTGGACACTTGGAAACTGCTACTGGAGTATAGCGCAACACATAACTATGGTGCATTCAAAGATGCTGTCCTAAGGCTTTACTCCAGTTCCAGGAATGGCAGCAAATGGAGTATTAGCGACCTAGACAAGCTTATTGGTGAAACTGCATGCATTGGCCTTGTAACCACAGAAGAAATCATGCACTATTATCATGCATTTTTCAACATCAGTGAATACTTAGTTGCACAAAACATATTGGCATGCTATGATCAAAGCCACATGTACATTAGGGTGTTTCGACCAGACCAGCTTGAGCGCATTTTGAGCTGCCTTGCAATTGCAGTACTGAATCAGCCTTCAAATGTGCCATACTCATTAGATGCAATACACAATGCGATCGACTTTATCTTTGAAGGCCCAGCACACTATTTCCAGCCGCTTACTGGGCTCACAGTGCAAAACCCCGATATCTATGTGCCCTACTCAGCACCCAGCATACCTGTTTCCCAGCCACAACCTAGTGCACCAGCAGTCAAAGCAGAAGACATCTCAGTCCTATTCGAGCGCATGACACAGACAATAGTTACCACATTGAGTGCATTGCACAGAGATGGCAGAAGTGGTGCACCTTGTTCGAACAATGACACTTGCAATGATTGCAGTCAAACAGGGCATTATATCCCTGAGTGTGCTTCAATTGAGTGCCTTATTAGTGAAGGAAAGTGTAGGTGAAATGCAGAAGGGTGCATCATACTCCCAGGTGGTGCATTCATGCTGCATTCTATTCCAGGCAACTTCTTAGGCAAGTGCATCAAGGAATGGCATAAGTGCAACCCAGGGCAAATTGCCACTGGTCGGCTTTCATCCAATACCAATTCGCAGCTCATCTACAATATAGCACCTCATCCAGCTCCAGCAGCACCTTTACAGTCAACATACATTGCTGCTTCAGCTCCTGCAGCAGAGTATATGCAAAGCACATCAAATGTGCAACTAATGAAGGAAGAGTGCATTGATGCACTCGAGCAGGAGTTGATGGTGCTCCAGAAGAGGCAAGTCTTCAATGGCATTGAAATTCTGCGGTGTGCACCATGCAATACATCCAATCAAGAGAGCATGCCTTCTACAACTACAGACATTGCACCAGCTGACAGTATTGAGTCACCAGCTTTGCAACCAGCTGTGAGTGCAACTGAAGCACCTGACGAGACGCCCATACATCCCTATTCCAACATTCCTGAAGCACATTTTGTCCCCGCAGCAGCAGATAAACTAGACGCTCAAGTTACCACTTCCAAAGGCAAAGAGCCATCATATCACACCATCTTTCCTATCTAGAATCTGCAGATTGTCGATGACATATATGTGCACACCATGAAGGCGCCCTCCATTACAGTTTTGCATGAAGAGCTCCTTTTGCTTTCACCCAATCTCAGACAGTGCCATAGAGAACAAGTTACCCCAAAATGCATTGCAGCTACTGGTGCAGAAGTGGTAGCTACCAACCTTGTGAGCATTATGCCATTTGCACACTGCGAGGCATTGATGATACTCAACCCGGAAACCCAAACAAAACCTACTAAATGGCTTCGGATGGTATAACATGAGTCAGAGGAAGGGTGTGAGGTGGCACTAAATATCACTGCTGAGACCAATATGATGTGTTTAGCGATGCAAAAGGACAAATCGTATTGTGAATAGTCTGTAAGGGTGTATGAAGGTGTTCGAAAGAGTCCAAAATAGGTTTGAAGATGTGCGAAAGAATTCGAAGTAGATTCGAAGACATGCGAAATAGTTCGAAGGGGTTTGAGGTATATTGAGGAATGAGTTTAACAAATGTGAAGTGTTTGTTGAATGGTGATAGGCAATGGGCGATAAAATGAAGAGTGAATATGATAGTTTCAAAGAAGTTCATGATATTTTGCAGAACTTATAGATATGATGCAAACTAAGACTCAAGAGAATGGCTCTTAAGTCAGACGATAAGTGTGAGGGTAACTTCTGCTGTTTCCCATTATTATATTGTTCTGTTATTCTAACTAATACAAGTCTATATACAATTTGAAGGAATAGTACTAAAAAGGAAATAATAACAATTGTAGAACATGAGGCAATGTGCACAGCAAATAAAGGTATTGTAAAACATGAAACAAAATGAAAGATGATAATAAGTGAAATGTACATTGTCCAAGTATAGTAAGAGTTCTTGTTCTATTGCTTTAATATATCAATGAAACAAAAATCTGCACTTATCATATCCTAAGTCTGTTGTAGTCTCTCCTTGTATCCAGTAGTGCTCAATATGCAACTAAATAGCTCACTCCAGTTGAGCATCATGTATCAAAAGTGTTTGAGGACAGCTATATGGTGGCTGAAGTTGTTTGAAGTGCTGCGAAGTCATTTGAAGTGTCGCGAAATAGTTTGAAGTCATCCGAAATAGTTTGAAGTCATTTGAAATAGTTTGAAGTCATCCGAAATAGTGTGAAATGGTTCGAAAATAATTCGAAATCGATTTCATGGCGTTCATAGTAATTTGGAGTGCATGTCATGATGTGTCGATATAAGTGGGAGTCTTCTCCAGACCTTAAAGCGCATAGTGGACCTATCAGCATGCGCACCTTTTGCAGAAAATAAAGCACTTAATGTGACACCTCCAGTTAGCGTGGCAATTGCAGTGCCTCTTCCTATTGTTTTGCAGGATCCATTTGAACAGTACCTCACTCATCTTCAGCCAGGCGAAATTGAAAACCCCGACATTTTGAAGGTTGCAAAAGAGTCACATGCACTTCACTCCATTGATTTATTGATTGACAACCAAGAATACTTCGAAGCTATCTTAGATCCGGGTTCACAAATTATCGCAATGTCAGAAGCAGTCTGCCATCGCCTTGGACTTCAGTATGACCCATGCATTCATTTATACATGCAATTGGCCAATGGAGAGGTGGATGAATCACTTGGGCTTGCATGCAATGTTTCCACATGCATTGGAAATATCATTGTCTATGTGCAAGTTCACGTTATCTGTTCGCCCACTTATGATATTCTGTTAGGACATCCCTTTGATGTGTTAACATGCTCTGTCATGCGCAATTTTGCAGATGAAGTGCAAATGATTACTATTTGCAATTTGAACACAGGCACCATCTCCACCATTCCAACAAAGCCTAGAGGAAAGCCACACCACTTCTTACCAGCTGCAGCAACACCGCACTTCACTATTCAGAATAACCCACAAAGAAATTTTTGCCAGGCTTCGAGAAATTGATTGCAGACCAAGGAGAAGCTGCTACTATCATAACATTTGACTCTGATACCAAATTTTGTGATATTTCTGCATTTGCGCTTATTCCACTTTCCGCTTCCATTCCATTGACCTCTATTATCTCTCAACTCTACCTATCCCAGTATACCAACAGCCATGTGCAGGCTCTCTTAAATTCAATTGACTCTGTGGCACTTATTCTAGCTGCATTTCTGAAAAGCACATATGTGTGTGCAACTTTCATCAATTTAGCAGTGCGCGTGCCACAAAAGGGTGTAGTAACCAAGAAGAAGTATAAACTGGTTGCTCAAAAGGTCAAACCAGTCATTGCACCTGTCCCAAATGAATTCTGCATCGAGCGCAACATTATAGGCAATCTGCTAGCAGTGCTTCCTGTGCTTTTACCAAACCTGCCACTGTTTACCCTGATCGGGCGCTATACTGAAGAGTGCATGCAAGCGCTCCAAAAGCACCACACTGATTTCTTACTACCAGAAGACATGAAGGTTTTACACCACTTGGTGTCTTTGCAGAATGAAGCCTTTGCATGGAGCGACGAGGAGCGGCAGCTTTAAGACTGCATTCTTTCCCCCAGTAGAAATCCCAGTTATTCTGCACACTCCTTGGATAGAGTGCAACATCTCCATTCTGCCAGGCATATATGAAGAAGTTTGCACTATTATCCAGAAGAAGATAGACTCAGGAGTTTACAAGTGCTCAAACTCAGTGTATAGATTGTGGTGGTTCTGCACACTCAAGAAAGATGGAAAAGTGCTGCACATCATCCATAGCCTCGAACTGCTTAATCGCATTACCATTAAACACTCCAGCATCACCCCTACACCTGAGCACCTTGCAGAGCAGTTTGCAGGGCATGCATGCAGCGCCATCCTTGATCTATATGTGGGATATAATGAGTGCTTAATCAAAGAATTGTTGCGCAACCTTACAACATTCCAGATGCCTTATGGTGCAATGTGCCTCATTACATTGCCAATGGGTTGGACAAACTCAGTACCAATCTTCCACAATGATGTGTGCTATATTCTGCAGCCAGAGATACCAGATTACACCATTCCCTATATCGACGATGTCCCAGTCAAGGGGCCTTCGAAGCACTACATTTTACTGGATGGCTCATGTGAAGCGCTCACTGTGAACCCTGACATTAGGTGCTTTGTGTGGGAACACTTCCAGAACGTGAACCACATTGTGCAGCACATGAAATATAGTGGCAGCACTTTCTCTGGGATGAAATCCACATTGTGCACTGAGAACTTTGTCATTCTTGGCCATTATTGCATGCCAGAAGGTAGAAGACCTGAACGCGACAAGGTAGACATTATCTGCAATTGGGGCACATGCCACTCACTGTCAGAAGTGTGTGCATTCTTGGGGACAGTTGGTTTAATGTGCATTTATATCCACAATTATATGCACCACATTAATGCACTCACAAAGCTTATGCACAAGGATGCTCCATTTGAATGGGGCCCAGAGCAGATAGCAGCACAAAACGACATCAAGCAAGCAGTACTAGATTTCCCCATGCTACAACTGATCAATTATTCCTCAGAATTCCCTGTTATCCTTGCGGTTGACACTTCCCAGATAGCAGTTGGCTTCTACCTTTGTCAGCAAAAAAGTGCAACTGTGAAAATGCACATTTACAATTGGTTCAGCTTGATTATGCTCAATGACAGAGAAGCGTGCTTTTCACAACCAAAGCTGGAGATCTATGGGCTTTACCACATGCTGCACAGCTTGCGCCTTTATATTATAGGTGTGCACAACTTAATTGTCAAGACTGACATGTGCTATATCAAGGGCATGCTACAAAACCCTGATATCCAACCATCCGCCAGCATTAACCAGTGGATCATCTCAATCCTTACATTCCACTTTACACTCGTACATGTTAGGGGAGCAGTGCATGGTCCAGATGGGCTTTCACATCGGCCGAAGCAGCCAGAAGACTTAGAAGGGGAAGAAGATGAAGAGTTTGAGGATTGGATTGATGCACTACATGGCTTTATGCATGCAATACATCCCATTTCACAGTCCTTTGATGCACAAGCACTCATGCTAATGCAGCCAGAGCCAAGCACAAATGTGCAAAATGCGCAGTACTGCACTTATTTACAATGATGACTATAGCCAAGTTCCAAGAAGCGCAACAGCAGATGCAGAGGATGAGAAGTTAGATTTGGTGTGGATCTGGATGGATACCCTAATGTACCCTAGTGATTTCACAGATTCTGAGTACAGTGCACTCGTGTGCTATGTGAGCACCTTTTTAAAAGACAAGATGTGCTTATGGAAGTGCAATGTGCATGGTGCTCACCAGCTTGTTATTTCGCAGTCTAGATGCTTACCAATATTGCATGCCATCCACAACAACATTGGACACAAGTGCTTTTACACGATGCGCTCTGCATTACTTGAGCACTTTTGGTGGCCACACGTTATGGATGACATCATGTGGTTTGTGTGCACTTGTCATATTTGCCAGATCCAGCAAACACAGAAGGTTCTAATACTGCCAGTTGTTGCAACTCCTGCACCTCTCTTCAGTAAAGTTTATATTGATATGATGCACTTACCAGTGTCAGCAGGGCGGTGCTATATTGTCCAAGGGCATTGCTCGCTTGCAACTTGGCCAGAATTCCACAGACTTCCTAAAGAAAATGTGAGCGCATTTGGCAATTGGATGTTCCAAGACCTCATCTGCAGGTGGGGTACATTGTACGAGATAGTCACTGATAATGGCAAGCCATTTGTCAAAGCACTAGCCTACCTCAGTAAGCACTACCATATCCATATCAATCACATCTGCATATCCAGCTATAATTCATGCACTAACAGAATTGTTGAGTGTGCACATTTCGATGTGCACCAAGCACTTACCAAAGCCACAGATGGAGTAGAGTCAAAATGGTTCAGTTTGCTGTACTCAGTCTTTTGGGCAGAGCGCATCACGGTTCAGAAGTGCCTCAGCATTTCACCATACTTCATTGTTACAGGCACGCAGCCTCTGATCCCTCTCGATATCATTGAAGCGACATACCTTAACCCACCCCCAGATTCTATACTCTCCACTACAGACTTGATCATGCAGCGCATGCGTGCATTACAAAAGTGTCCAGAAGACTTAGCGTGCATTCATTCCCATGTCTATGCAGAAAGGTGCAAAGTGGCACTCCATTTTGAGAAAGTGCACTCAAAAACCATCTGCAATTTCAACTTCCAGCATGGCAATTTAGTCCTTATGCACAATACAGCGATCAAGAAGAGCCTTAACTGCAAAATGTGCACACATTATATTGGTCCTCTAGTTATAGTTTCATGCAATCGAGGCGGTGCATATATTGTTTGCAAACTCAATGGAACAGTATTCGACAGGGCAATAGCCATGTAGGGGAAGATGGGAATGGGAATGGGAGATGGGGAAGGGGGAGATGGGGAGGGAGAAGGGGGAAGGGGGAGAGTGGAAAGAGGGGAATAGGGATAGGGATGGGAAAGGTGGGGATATAGGAGATGGGGATGGAGAAGATGGGGATGGAGATGGAGATGGAGATATAGATAGGGATGAGGAAGGGGCCATTGGGGAAGGGGATAAACACCACAACCCCCCTACATTGACTTGGGGCCAATGGTCCCAAGTCAACTGAAGAGTTGTATGACCATGAACCCCCAAATGTTGACTTTGGGCCAAAGGTCCAGAGACAACTGAAGAGTTGAGTAACTGTAGTGGGATTAAGCATTGTGTTACATATACACGAGCTGGCCCATGCCGGTGTCAGGCTGAGCCAGCAGTACAATGTGGGGAAACACAAACCACACAAACTCTTCTTTGCCACGAGGAAGCCGTCGACACTAGTATATAAAATTATGTAATTATTTCTAAATATAGTAGTAATATCCCACGGGGGTTAGCCTCTGCCCCATTGAAAAAGTTTACCGACCCCGTGCTGTTGCTAACATAGGGTACCCCTTGTTACTTTGCAAGGTCTACCTACCTGAGAATGATAAGGTTCGTCCATTTTTCAACATGTGCAAACATCACGTCACCCTGTAGTCTTGTTATCTTTTTACTGCCGCCTAATACAACTCGCTGTTTGACATCGACACTTCAGTATGATTCCGTTTTGCGTTACGATCCTCTGTCCCTTGTCGTAACTTGCCCGTCACTCTGTTCCTCTTTCATTTTTTTTTCCAACATGTGCAAACACCCCACGCCACCTCGGCTATTTTTGCCGTACGTTACTCGTAGCTCGCTCGACTCAAATTCACGAGCACTCTCTCTGTACCCTAGTAGCCATTACAATTTCCCTAATCTCTCAAGCCTGTGTGACACATATTTGGCAGGCTGCGAACAATAAGCAAGGTTTATGCCGCCGCTTGCGAAGGCACCTAGGTCATCTGAGAACATTGATTACCAATATGGTAACCCTTGACATCGCTTCTTGAGCGGTTGATTTTAGATCGTCGGGCGCTAATTTGCAGGTAATCCTACCTATTACCCATGACCTTCGAGGAGCGCAGAAGAAGGCTAAAGCTCGTTGGACACAATTGGGGGGACCTCCCTTCACACCACGTGGACAGCACAACCGTTGAAGCACGTGAGATGCGTCTAGCTGATTTTGACCTGGAATGCGCGTCAACGATGGCGAGTTGCGATATCAAGAGAACTGTAGAACGCAATTCATCTCCCTCAAAGCTTGCAATATCTACCGTTGGATGGTCATTGACCAATATTCTCCGATCTTCCAAGTCATTCCAAGCGGTACCCCGAATTTCCTGCAACAAAATTGATTTGCAGACGCAGATCGATGATTACGAGAAGAGAGGTGTACCTGTCATAATAGAAGGGTGGAACACGCATGAAAGATGGCCAAAAGAGTTTTTTAATGTCGCTTCGTTTAGCAAGGATGTGAAAGGTGAGACTTGTAGCTTCCTTTGATTTTTCCTTGAATAACACTCCCTTCATAGCTATCACTGCTCGTAACGTCCATGATAGATCGGATAGCACTTTCGAAATCTCAGATTTCATAACTAAATGTCGATCATTGTCCCCCAATACATCTCCTGAAGGTGTGCGAATTTTCCAACGTGTTGTGATATAGCTAACCACGTGTGCTGCAGAACGAGAGCGACTATATGGCAAGGACGCCGATTGTCCACAACAATGGAATGAATGGCTTCACAGAGCTGGGGTCATCCCATCATCTTTGTTACCTGACGCGTCGACCAACTTGTTGCGCAACCTACCACGTTCGGTTCGATTGTTCCTTTCGTAATACACTGGGGATGATTTGACCTTCGAACACATTATAGTTATCTGTTGAAACGTTGATGTGCTACTTGGGCATTGGTGACACATTTACTCCTTGCCATAAGGACTTATGTGCTTCCTCTGGCCAAAATCTGATGTGCTATACCGAGGAGGGGGGTTCATCGTTCTGGTTTATGACGAAAGGCTCTGATGCTCCCAAAGTATCCGCATATTTTCACAAACTTAATCAAGAAATCGATCACGAGAACCACGTCGTCACCATAGAGCAGTTTGCGGCGGCACCATTTGACGTGTATATAGCCGAGCAAAAGCTCGGCGACCTTGTATTGGTTCCCCCAAGGAGTTGCCATCAAGTTGTCAATCATGGTGGGATTACCATTAAGACGTCGTGGTCTAGGATGACACTGAAAGGGCTAGTGACATCCTACTATCACGAACTTCCTATTTACCGCAGGTCAGTTATCCTTCGAATTGTCAATGCTCGTGTACCTGAATCGTCCAGGGTTTGTCGACCTGAGATTTACCAAGTCAAAGCTACCATCTACCACACCCTTCTCCGGTACACCAATGATATAGTAGAGAATCTTCTTGTCCACCATCTCTCCCAGAAAAACCGGTTATTGCCAGTTCTTTGTCATAACCTGGTGATGGATATGAAGGAGCTTCTCAGATTATTTGATGATATTTTGATAGAAGAATATTCTCCAGATTACGCAACGATATCTTGTCGGTCGTCGCCGCAATCTCATGCTGCTTCCCCCAGTTCGAGTAATGCCTCTTCGGTGACATTACCCCATGATGGCAAAGACGACGGCGATGTTTCCAAAGACCCAGATGGTCATATAACATGCGACTTCTGTGGTGGGGATATTTTTCAAAGCTTCTTTGAATGCTGCTACTGCGTAGACCGAAATACGTTGGACAGCAGTGAAATGGATGGGCGCGGCGAATCCTGCGTGGTTTGTGCGGGTTGTTACGTAGAGGGCAGAAGCTGTAACTGCGGGCAAATGGATGCAAGGCAACGTCAGCCATTTGACAATCTTTTGCAACTTCGCGTCAATGCATTGCATGCGTTGCATGCGTTCACGCAAGATACCAGCTTTTTGTCGGCAATGGATCAAAAACCGTCGGTATTTCCATTTCATAGTGTCATAATACTAAAACTAAGTGGCACACCAGCTATCTGACGCCGAATACGGGCGTTTTCAGGGCAGCAAGGGTGCTGGAACAGACTCGCAAACGCAAGGTAGCCTGCGATTCTCCATCTGCTGGCATTAAATTCAATTATGTCCCTCCAGCAAGAAACTAAAGCTTGTACCCTGAAGCACAAGAACTCTCATACAGTTCCATTCTCTTGGGCTTTAAGCTGCAAGAAATGCCACTCTGCAAAATGCTTTTTGCACTTATTGGACCAGCGGATCCATTCTGCTGATGCAATTCTGCGTCAGAACGGCGATGAATCCCATGACGATTTTCACAATTATCATCTCAAAAGTAAATCCGCGTATCACAATACACAGGCACTCTTACACGGCCAGGAGGAGGGAGTTCCACCGGATCATTCTCATCACCGAGTTCACGCTGCACTGATTTATCCCTTTTGTAAGCCAGTAAATCCAAATCCATCACTTATGAGGATTGGCTGGTATGATACGGAGATTTCGAGTGTGAGTTGATGGTTAATGACTCGGGATCATAAGTTAACAAAGCGACAGTCATCTTTCGATTCCAGCAGTAGGAACCTGGATCCATGCGACTCAGAAATCCCCCCTGATATGCCAACACTGCATCACATGGCCCCGATTCCCATCTCAACTTCTGTTTGGAACCCAAAGCTGCCAGCCCCGCCCTCCTTTCCTCAGACCCCGTCTTCTGAGGATCGTGATCCGGGGGTTTCTACCTCACTGAAACGCAAACGTTACGTTCTGGATTCTGTTCTTGTTCCTCCTGCCGGATACAACATCAAGCGCAAGTTATCCAGTCCTCAATCCTCACCAAACGCGGTATATGAATCAGTAACGGATCCTGTAGTCCAAGTATACTGATGGTAATTCTGTAGTCGAAGGTCACAGCTACTGATGTTCAACAGTCGACGAGGGATACGGACCTGGATTATCCCCGAGAGAAACACAACGCATCCATACAAGTGCGTCCCATCCCACGTCAGAGACACTCCATGGCAAAGTCGGCGCAACCAGGAAGAATTTTCCCTACGCAGGGCAAAGGACCGCAAAAGTCGACGGTACGAAGGCCGGATAGTCAAGCCACCACTCCCAAACAGCCGCCGAGCCTCCAAAGAAGCGAACAGGATCCGCTCTCGGAGAGAAACCACAAGCTTAAGGTGATGAAGAGCCTTAAGTTTAAGAAAGATCTCTCGAAGAAACCCAATGGTGCTCAAAAATCTGCGAATCATTCCTCATCCACATCCGCTCGTTCTTCTTCTCCGTCCGCGTCCATCCCTGCAGTGGATGGAGGGCAAGAGATCGCTCGCGCACTTAATAATGCGGTTACCGATAATACTCGTTCGTCTCTGAATGCAGACATAGTCATGCATAAGATTGACGAGCCCAGAACGGCAACCGAATACAGAGAGCTCCCTGAGGGGTTAATAGACGAACTGAGAGGACTGAGAGAGCAGGTGTCTCACCTTTCAACGCAAGTTGCTCAGGTAAGACAAGCATCATTCCAGATACCTGCACCGCATGGGATAGATGCCGTCAGTTTTGTTTTGAATGTAGGTGATCGTTTGTCCTTCGACAAACGCTGATCATAGTTGTAGCAGAATCAACCTCAACGAATGGTTTATTGTCATGGCTTGGTTGGTCGTGGAGTGTTTTAGATCCAAATTCGACGCTAACAAGACCTAGCCTCAAGTAGAACAATACCGGCCGCAAGAACAGTTTGCCGCCGAAGTATTCGTTCTGTACTTCTTTTTGCCTGTGAGAAACTGACGATCGTCCTTAGGGAGGTTGGTGGCAACAAGACAATAGTCAGGTACATGGAACTACTTGGCTTTACGCTTATGAGGCTGATATCCTTAGGCGCGAGGCAACTTTTACCAGGTGACTGACATCTTCGCATTCGCGTATGGCAGCTCACTTTTCATTTTTAGGGGCCTCCTCACGACTACAACAGAGGGCCGATGTCCGGTGGACCTGTCAGGTCGCGTTTCAACGGTAGTAATTTGATTTCGTAGATTTTTAAATCTCTGATTTACGTTACCATATAGGTCATCACCAATCTGGACCTCATCATTACCGTTCACAGCCGAGACAGACTCACCATCAGCGAAATGACCATTATCGTCAGAGAAACGATCATCATCAGACAACTCCTAATCGCCGCGCTCAGCAGCCACACAGCCAGAGTCATCATTGGAACAGGGGATGGCCTCATATCTCTGAAGCACCGAGATATCAAGACAGCCAGGAACGTTTTAGCGGATGCCCACCGGGGCGATCAATATCATACCGCCGGGGCGAGTGGCAAGCAGATCGTGCTGAGGATCTCACTAGAGGGGTTCAGCCTGTTTACGACCCATTACCATCTGGCCAATTCGGGCAACACAGCCGAAACATCACTGCTCCGGACGCACAAGGAGAGGTTTTTCCTAGTTTACGGCCGCCCGAAAGTAGACAGGTGACCAGAAAATCGCAAGAACGGGAGCTACCGAGGGTTGACATGGAGGAAATGTTGCATGAGCAGAGTCAGGAGAATGGCAGCACGAGAAGATCCCCTCCGCCATGTCAGTCATTTTTCTGTCAGGCGAGTTATGCGAACTGAATGATGTCGCAGCCGCTCAGTGGGAAGACGGTTATGAGCAAGAAGACCCAGTAGCACGGGAGGAAACAATATTAAAAGCCTCCGCGAATTGCTCCAAGGATGCAAATAGTACGCCATCTGCAGCATCTGTCGACTGATGTTCACTTCACCTCATTTATTATTTAGTTGATCTATCTTTCAACCCGTGGCAATGATGAAGAATCGCTTTCCGTTCAGTGAGGTTTAACATAATGTTTTAACCAGTCTCAGCGACTATGTGTTCCGCGGTTCAATTTTATGCACGTTCCGAATTAGCACCAGGACATTAGGAGAAAGTCAATAAAGGGTATCCAAGCAAAAGAAAGAAGAAACACAATACCATGCGAGACAATGAGTAGAAGAGTATTCAAAAACCTAGCGAATTCAACATCGACATGTAAGGATCCTCAGAAGACTTGGTTTCAGAGGAACGTCATCAATGTTCTGTCCATTATACCCTTCCCCGTGTGATATACCTGTATTCCCGCCTTGTGCACGCACATTGCTGACTGCAGGTGGAGCCGCCCCAACACTGGAAACCATGGGAGATGCCCGGCCATACTGCTGCTGAACACCGTATATTTCATCTCCGACTTCCCGGGCATAATCATAACCTCCAGTGCTTGGATTAGCGTATGGGTGTTGGGCACTAGCACGCTGAGGTGTCCCAACTGGGATATTCATTTGTGCAGCAGCAGAATGGGGAGCAAATTGGCCGGCTGCATTTCCGCCTGGGGTAAGGGCAGCGGGTACACGACGCTGTTTAGAACCATGGCGGACGAGTGCTGGAGAGGGCGGAACGATATTGCCTCCTTGTGATCGCCTCCGGTCGGGTTCGCGATTGTCTCGGCGACGGTCCTGAATAAGTCCCGCGTTTTGCATTTGAGCCAGCATTTGACTTTGGCCCTGAAAAGGTCGTCAACCGATGGTTCGAAAAACAGATGCTAAAGGACTTACTGCCGCCGCCTCCCAACCCTTTCCACCTGGATTCAACCTGTTAACACATACAGCACGCCATTATTGGGACTTACCATTTAACAAGTTCCAATCGAAGACACCATCATCAATGTCATTGTTGCTCTTCATCACCTTGGCGAAAAGTTCTCGAAGGAAGTCGTAATCAGGTGTTTCCTCAAACCCGAGCTTTCGCACGTAATTTAGATAGATCCCGAATTCCTCTAGAATCTGGTTAATAAACAATAGGCAGGATTGTGGAGAAGTCTTACCGGGAAAGCCTTCACATAATTCTTTAATAGGCGTAGTTTGCTTCTTCTCTCCTATCTTCTCGTACTTCTGCTTATTTGTTGCGGCCTTGAGGCCCTGCCAAGGCAAGCTTCCTCGCAGAAAGTACATGAAAACATGACCGAGGGCTTCTAAGTCATCTCTCCGTGACTGTTCTAATATTTATGATGATTAGTTGGGATAGATAATCAGATAAAACGACTTGCCTCTACCCATATGAGTATTAATACTCATATATCGAGCTGTGCCGCTCAAGCTCTTCCGTTCCCGGTAGGGAATATGTTGTTTGGTTTTGGGGTCACGGTACTGCTTGGCCATTCCAAAGTCCACTACGTGCACAACTGGGGGATGACGAGAAGATAAGCAGACACAGGCAATTAGGCCAAAGTTGACTGACTATTAACACCTTTGGTCCCTGGACGACCGATCAGGAAATTGTCAGGCTTTATGTCGCGATATATGAGGTTCTTCTCGTGAATGGTTTGCACTCGGGACAACTAGGAACGGATGACCCTCTCAGCAAAAGATATTAAACAGCAGCACGGACATACCATTTGTCGCGCCGCCATACATACAGTCTTGATGGAGAATTTGCGCCCACACATATCAAACAAATCCTCCAAACTGGGTCCCAGTAGGTCGATAACAAGAATATTGTGCAGTCCTTCCTGCCCGAAATGGTATATTTGAGGAATTCCAGCTGCATACGGATGGTGAACAAAGGGATGTCAACTAGTAATCAGCAGCGGACTGACTACACCCGGCAAGGATACGGTATGAACGACATTCGTCTCGCAGTTGAGGAGCTTCGGCCTTCCTAGGTTCCTACAACATCCTACATCATGTCTTGTCAGATTTTGATATATGTACAGCACGTACGAATTTGATAGCAACTGTCTGTGAATTTAGCAAATTAGTGCCTGCGGTTCACTCGTCAACATTCTGCGCCACTCGCGGACACGGAAGGACCCACCCTCGAATATGACGCCGAAAGAACCTTCTCCAATTTTCTTTCCAACACGATAATGAATTCCGACAAGATTTGCGGTGGATGAAGCGTGCGAGTGAGAAGTCATTGGTGGTATAAGAAGAAGAAATAAGAGGATTAGGGCCTCTAAGGCCTATTAGTTGGGTGGGAGCTACAACCACTGGCAGGTGGTTTTCAATTCGACTCCGCCTCCCAAAATAGGCAGTCCATTTCTTTGACGCAGCACTCGGATATATACAAGTTATATCTACCAACGACCTCGCCCTGTCCGTCAGGAAACTGGCCGACTCGGATAACGCTAAACAAGGTCTTAAAATATGTATGTAAAATGTCTGCAATGTACGCAATTCTTATATACAACATGACAATGCAATGTAAAGGACAGTAGGGTTCGCAAGGCCGACCAGAATTTGAGCCTCAAAACTGTTGGACTATGCAAACGGAAGGCATGTACAATGTACTGCACAGGGATGCTAAGTGTATACAAAGATCATACTTACATTGTTAGGACAAGCACTAGTTCCTGACCATTTCCTGCAAGGATCTGAGCATCCTATCAGCTAGTCACAAGCTTGCTTTCATACTAGTATATTGTACGTTATCAAATAATCATATCATAGGCCGCAACTTTCTTCGTTGGATTCATTCCACTTGCTTGCCGCCTGTCCACGGCAGTTGCAGCCGAGTTCGAAGCTAGAGCTCAGTCAAAAGGACTGCCCGTTCAAATCTTATCTACTAATGGCGGAGTGCTAATCGTTGATCAAATCTAGTTATACCGAACCGCCGCCGATTCAGAACTACTGCCAAGGCAAGTATACCAAGACCACTCCACCACTTTGCCGTGTTAATCCGCCGTTGTTTCTCCCATGCTTCAGCTGCTACGCCATGAAATTTGTTCCATGAAGGACTGAAGCTCAGCCACCAGAACAAACTGACCGGACCAGGGAATGTGGTGATATTCTTGCTTCCTTTTTGGCCGTCGAATTGATAATACGAGTTGCACTCTGTCCACACAGACCGCGACAAGCGACGCTGTACCCAAGCATTATATTCCTCTGTGGCCTCCTCAGTCACCTCAAACGACTTTGCCAGGCCATCGAGCACGGGTTTGATCAGTTGAAGTGCAAATCCGATCTATTTGCGCATCAGACAAGCGTTCTCTGTGGTACCAGCCGAATTAAACTCACTTGTGACTCTTGGCTGAAGATAACTGATGCATGTCCAGTGGCGACATTGGGACCTTATCAAGGTCAAAAAATTAAAAGTAAACTTGGTTAGAACTAAATACCGAAAAGCATGAACAGATTCGGAAATCCAGGCATGCAACTGCCAAGATAAGCTGTAGGCCCCCCGTGAGCTGCATAATACTCCATTAGCGTCTGTCCTTTGCTGCCTTGTATGTTTAAATCCATAGACATCTGCATGTTCTTTGTCAGGACAACGCAAGCAACCCAGATCTTATGACGTACAATAGAGAAGCCTGTCCCAAAGACAATAACATCCAAGGGAATGATCTCGCCAGTTCTTAATTTAATCCCGTTCTCAACAAGTCCTTCAATGGCATCCCATTTAACACTAACATTTGGCCTGTGCAAAGCCTCCAAATAACCGGGATCTCTAATGACTCGCTTACAACCTGGGGCTGTAGTTGAGGCATTAGGACTTATCTAGAACGGAATCAAGGTTCATGACGTACGATAGTCAGGTATCAAACGTGGAATTTGGTCCTTGGGGGCCATCTTCTTGATATACGAACTCATGATCTAAACCAGAAATCAACTCTATGCAGATCACATGGAAGGATAGTGAGACGCACGCGCTTCGCGTATTCGGACAGGCGGACGTTATCCTTCTGATATGCCACGAAATTGATATCTGACTACATTCAACTAATCAGCCATGAAATGCTTAGAAACCTTAACTACGAACTTGCGCCATTATCGAGATTCTATACCATCGCATGACAAGCGGTACATGGGCAAAAACCCATTTCAACCATGAGGCATACCGAAAGTTAGGCTGTCTGATGTAAATACAAGTATTACTCGTTGAAAGGTATTCCACTCACGCGCGGAATGAACCACTGTGGTGTCCGACAGAAATTAACGACCTTCACAGATGAATCTGCGGATATTTTAGGTAAAATTTGGGTTCTACACAGGAAAGTATGGGGAACAATACAGCACCGGAATGGGCGGGAGAACTCACACCGAGCAGCCATTTCCGATCAAGCCAACACGCTTTCCCCGTAGATCTACGTCGTGTCGCCACTCAGCGGAGTGCCAAACCAGCCCACGAAACTTATCGATGCCTGTAATATCCTTGGGGTATGCGGGGCTACTAAAACCGCCAATAGCGAGGAATAGGATTTCAGCCTCTACGTTTGTCTGTTCTCCGGTAGCAGCGTTCTTCACTACCACCTTGTAAAGCTGACGATCTGAATCCCATTCCGCATGGTGAACGCCATGTCCAAATACAGTATGTGCCGCTAAGTCGTATTTGCGATAGAGTTCCTCCCAGTAAGCGAGAATCTCAGGTTGAGAGACGTGGTGGCTTGACCAATAAGGGTTGAGGTCTGTTGAGAGACTATACCAGTGGCCAGGAATGTCAGAACCACAACCCTGAGTCTGGAGTGAATTGAAGATCTTTGGAAAAACTGATTTGGAACGCACCGGGTATGTATTTTGCTGGCATGCAGATTAGCACCATTAAAATTTTCGATTACATTTGCACGCACTCTCCATGTCCCACCCACAGTGTCCGCCTTCTCGTAAATCTTGAGTGAAAATGAGAACGAAGTCCATGTAGATGGAATGTACGTCGACATACCGTGAAATTCTCAAACCGCAATTTTTTCTTCAACTGAATAGCGGTAGATATACCGGCAAGACTTGAGGCCGTCGTAAGCGACAGCAACAACGATGAGTGAGGAAAAGAAAGAACATACCCTGCACCGACAATAATAACACGGGGGTATCCTCTAGTGTCACCCATAGAATTCGACATTATGGCAGATAAAGCTTACATATTACAGACCAACAAGTGCGTATTTATAATAAGTATAATGGAGTCTGTATTGTGTATACAGCCAAACTCAGCCTAGCTCATCGATAAGTTCTAGTCTGCGCATCACTTTAGTCACCGCTACTTTGGAACAAGCCGCCAAATTGGCCGGAGGCTGAAATTTTTTTTGGTAACCATCTCCTGGGTGCAATGGCAAGAAAGATACCCCGACACCTCATTGCTGCAGCTTCCAAAGCTCGTGCTGCGAGAACAAAAAAATCCTGTTTGAGATCCCCATCCAGCCAGGAAGACAAAAATGGGTTTGAAATTGGGCGCTTGGGCATTCCAGGACCCCTGCAACACGATCTTGTGGTCCTGGATGAGACAGATGATGAATTTGAGTGTGGATATGAGGGAGCAGTTGAGAATCCAACCATTTCAGATGATGAGTTCATACCTGGATGGGAACTTGAGGTTGATGATGATTGGGATTCAGATGATTGGGATTCAGATGATTGGGATTCAGATGAGGAGCTCTCTAAATATGATGAAGAGGACATGGAGCAGCTGAAGGAGGCTGCAGACCTCATGAAGCCAACACCTTTCAAGGACACAGCCAGAAACTGGAAAAAAATCGAGGCGAATCGGAACCTTGGATACAACGGACAATCGAAGCAAATTTCGTTGTGAGCTCAACTTCATCGAGTTCTTTTTGGGCACAGTGAAACGATACCTCCGCGAACACTGTGATTACACTTTCGACACCTTAAAGGAGAATATGCCAAAAGGTTTAGCACCCCGCCAAATTGGGGGGTCGGCAAATTGCTATCTTCGTCAAATTTATAATGGAAATCGCTCTTGGGAAAAGTTTCTTTCATTGAAAGGAGTCGTTTCCCAAGACGGATAAGAAAAATACCAATTTTTGCACGTGCCCAACCTAAGTGTTCCAAAGTAGCGGTGACTAAGTGATGCGGAGCTGTAGTAGATAAATCGATCTGACGATGGGCCACCCCAAAATACAAACAGGAGATAGCATTTTTTTTTGATTCCCGACGACTTCGATAGGCCAGTGGGTGGCAGGACCCCGAAATATATTCCCTAAGGGTGTTTCCAACACGTCAGGATTTTTGTCCGGACAACTTTGAGTTCGTCCGGATTGGAACTAGCTGTTTTCGAATCTTTCAAAATGTGTCCGGACCGCAAAACGCCCTTTTTTGGGCCCCAGATTTGTTCCGACTGCTGAAACAGCCTCTCTGAAAGACATTTTTTTTTTCGCGCGCGTGCCGCGAAAAGCTCTGGAACAGTCGAGATTCAAGCTAGGACATAGGAACGGAGTCATATAGCTGGAAAAGACATGGCAGATCATATTGATAGCTAATCTTTATCAAGTTCCCCATCTATTGCCTCTGCTACCTTTTTTTGCTTCCTTGACAACTTCCTTGCGTCTTTAAACTTTGCAATGGGGATTGTGACAATGAAAATGTTTTCCCGTTCCCAATCCATTCCTCAGCTCGGAAGGCGGGAGGCGCATCAAGATTGTTGAATAGAAGTTCTTTGGGCGGTGCTTCCATCACCATAAAGCTGAGATAGGTGCACAAGTGGGGTCATCACATGATTTGTGACTAGACTGTGACAATATCAGGTGTGCAATATTATAATGAGTAGAATTTGATATCTACAAAGTAATTGTAGACTATATGGAGGCAATCAATCTCATTTCCTTGACATGTCATGATGCATCTGTACTTCGACCTTTACTGATCATTTAAGTAATTTCCTAAAATGGTGAAACAATGATCTAATTCTAATTTTGCTTCATCTTGGATTGGACAAAATACAATGATCGACAACCTAAACCCTCTCCAGAAATGAATTTAAGGGGGACTTTGGAAAGTCATTTGATGTAAAAGTAGAAGTGGAGAAAGAAATTTCCCGACTCTCTTACGTAAGTAAGAGGAAGGTTTTGTCGACATAGTACTAGTACTTTTCACGTGACCATATTTGTCTCTGTTGATCGCCGTATTGCCACATCTGTCAAAGCTGCTCCTGTACTTTTCGTTGCGAATCACCTCTTAAACGTGATCTACCATACTGTGAAAGTGAACTACCACACTGCTAAAAGTGGACTACCACACTGTAAAAGTGAACTACCACAAGCACTACCTCTAAAATTATGGGTGAACTACCACTCGAGTGCTTTTTCCCTCTTACCAAGCTTGTATGCTGCTATCCCTATGTCCCTCCTGAGGATGTCATTCCTGCTATTGATGCCCTAGAGTTCTTCCACTCTTCTGATTCTGTATGTGACTGGCTTTCTGCTGTTTTCTCAGTATCTGCTGAAAATGTGCCATTTATGACCTATTTCTCATGCAATGAGTTTATTGTGTGCAATCTGGCTCATAGGTCTACAATCAGACTTTGTTGTTTGGACATCTCTGCAAATCTTTTCCACCCTTGGAGTTTGTTGGAAAACTTTGATCTCTCATCCTCTGCCCTGAATCATCCTGTTTGGTTCTATTACCAGAAGAATCATTACCTAGCCTCTCTTTTGCAACTAACAAGACATGAGCTGCTTTCCTGCCTAAAGTCTATTGGCATTCCCTATACCAAGTTAACCAAATCTGAAATGAGCTTCAAAATATTCCAAAATTTCTTAAGTTGTAGAAATAAATGCATGATAAGATCTAAAGCACAGCTGATCTCTGAGAACCCCCTTGTTGAAACTGTGTCTGCAAGTTCACCCATCTCTGAGTTGCTCTATGATCTTTAGGGAGCAATTTGGTAACACAGTCATTAATGCCTTGTTGATTCCTGAAAATTGTAAGGGCAACCTCAAGCCTCACTTAATAATGAGCTAACAGATGAATCCAAAGTTAATATTATACTACATAATACAGACACTTCAGGCACACCTAACAGAGGAAATCCAAAGAGAAAACTCTACGGACCCATCTGTCGATGCCCAGTACATGTGATAGACCTGAAAATCAAATAGTAGGCTAAAAATAGCAAATGGGCAAGCTGTGGAATGACATCACTTTGATGGGTAAATGTCCAGAAGTGGTCCAGCCTTTAAGAATAGACCTGTCAACATGTACCAACAAAGGAAAAACCAAAAAATAATCATAAAATAGGAATAAAATCATAGAAAATCATAGAAAAGGCAGAATAGGGTGAAATAAAATATAAAGAAAATATGGGACAAATGCAGAAAATTGCCCAGATGCTTGGGACACCTTCCTTTCTCCTTCTATAATACATCTCCATGATGCATTCAAAATTGTATCTGGCCAAAGTAGGACACCTGGATGCATTGAGGTGCAGAAGAATGTCGCTGGTGGAACTCCTTGATCAACCATGGGGCATTCACATTGGACTCTGTGACCCAAGAATTCTCTTCATACCCATAACCCTTCCAGTGCACCAGGTATTCGAGTTTACCTTGACATAAGTGGCTGTCTATGATGGATTCAACCTTGTACTGAGGTTTGCCTTTCATGACTGTAGGTGGTGGAGGTCATGCCATGCATCCAGGAAACAGATCAGTAGCAGTTTGACAATGTGGAAGATGGGGTGCAGTCTGGACATTGACTGTGGTATCCATAGACAATAGGCATGTGACCCAACATATTTGGTGATGAGGAAGGGTCCAAGGAAATGGTGGGCAGGTTTCTTGGATGGACGTGTAGTGGAAAAGTCACTGAAGTCGAGATAGATGCAATCACCAACCTTGTATATGGGTGTGGGTGAATGGCATCAGTTGTAGAAGTGTGCCATGTCGTCCTTCGCCTTAGCCAAAGCTGCCTTTGTAGTGATCCAGGGCTTGACCCCATATTTGTATATATTATTTTTCTTTGTTATTGACCTGGCTGGGACCTATAAAGGGACCAACCTTCTATTTACAAATTATCTTTTGATTTACCACCTTGAGTACAACACAACAATACACGTTCTTCATGTTTGACTCCTGTGTGATATTAAGGGATCCTTTCCAACTCACTACAGTTTTTTAAACACTCAAACTCATATAGAGTTAAGCTCGACATCGCCCCATCATCAGCGATCATCATCAACATGATTCTGAACTTCTCCCACAGAGGGAGAAAACTTTCAACGTGATCAGCGACAGAAGCATATTCATTGCTAGGACCCGAATCAAGCTTCTTTGCACTCGACTCTTTGCTTCTCGCCCCTTGCTATGACCATTTCTTTGCACTTGACTCTTTGCTTTTTGCCTGCTGCTATGACCAAAATTCTTTTCTCCATTGCTGAAGATTGTACCTCAAGAATGAGACCATGGTTTTGACCAGGGCCAAGAACAAGAACAAGCTGAAGCCTGCTCCCAAGCCAGGTGCACAAGATTTGGCTGGATCTCTTCCACTCGAGGCGCATACAAGCACCTTGAGAAATGATGTTTCTTCTACTAGGGTCTGAAATTTCTTCTACTAGGGACTTTCAGACCCTCAAAGCACATACAGCTGCTTCGAGAAACCTCGATTCCTCTGTCCTCAGACTGCACCAGAGATAACCCACCATCGAGGATGCCGATGACAGCGAACATGAATCCAGAAAATCTTTCTTGTCAAACAATAGTTGATGAGACACTCATTCCAACCCAGGACCTCCTCCTGGCTTGCAGAAGCTTTTCTCTCTGGATGAATTGACTCCAGAGCCCAACAACCACCAAATTACCCCCAGTAGTAGTATCAATCTTCCCTGCAACAGCCAGATGTACAAAACACCTGGAATATTCCCTGCTGTATGGCTGGATTTAACAGCATTGGCACCTACAGCACTGATGAACACTGCACTGATGCCTAGAGAAAAGACCCCTCGAGGCCAAACCTCAAGAGGATGAATTGGACAACAAATTTGGAGCTAGGCATTTTGCTCAGATCACAACAGATATGATTACCCATTGCATGGATGCAAGAGACTTTGAACCAATCAAGTTGGAAAACCAACTTAAAGAACTGGTGCTAAGCTATGCCAGTCACTTTGCCCATAGAGAAATAATCAATCCTACTATATCTTGTTCCACAGCAATGGGATGAGATCCCAATCCTGTCCAACCTCATTCCACCAACCCAGCAGAATGAGAACATCCTTCCACCCACAGATATGGTTCCCCACATCTACAGAGCCTTGAGCTATCTTGTGAATCACCTTCTAAAAAGAAGGTACACTATATCAACAACAACAGGATTGTCCTTTAAAGGATACATGATGGTGATATCCAGGATGGAAATCCCACCTCGATCCCCAATCAGGGGATCTATTTCAATAAAAATGGTCAACCTTGGGATAAAGATGACCCTTTATCTCACCATTGACAGTGAGAGAGCCCACCATCTGTAAATTCCAGATGGCCTGCACAGAGTCACACAGGCCATGGAGGACCACCAGATGGAGATGGGTCTGGGGATGATGGTAATGGAAGTGATAGCGACTCAACATATAGCACATCGAGCAACAAAAGTACTAAACATTCTTTCCAATTTGAAAAAGAAGTGTCTTGCAGAAACTCATCAAGTCACCTTCCAGATGTACCCCATCTGGACATTCTGGTCCCCCATGAGAATCCAGTAGCCCTTACTGGTCTACATTTTCCTATCCTGATTCCTATCGAGATAAAGGATCTCGCTGTCCCTCAAAATATTTGAGAGACATCCATGCCAAGATACATAGACAGATTGATGACAAGGTCTCTGTCTTGATGGAAATTCCTGCCAATGGAGGCAAGAATGGTCCCTGAGTTCCCAATCTGTTTAAGTACAGCAGATTACCTGACATCAAAACCTTTGAAAGATGGCTGAATGCCCTTCTTCAGGTGTTGAAGGTGAACAAGTTTGCAGTCCTGAGCTGGATTCAGACCACATTGAATATACAGCAATGTTCCTTGAGAATACTACCCTCACTTGGTTTGAGGACAGCGTTGATGGTGCATACCATCAATGATCAGCCTGGACTTTCAAAGAAGTCATCACTGGCCTATACGACCAGTTTGTGCATGAAAATGCAACCTATGACATGACCGACAAATTCTGGCATGTCGAGTATAATGCTGATGAGGACATTATGGGATATTACCACCAACTGGAGTGCTATGCTACCAGGATGATACAGGCACCTGATCCATTTATGTTCAAAATGCAATTGGTGATCAGGTTGCTCACAGGCATCATATCCTTTGTACTAGACAAAGAATGCTCCACTGAGACCAGCTCAGTGGAAGATATCCTACACTTTGCCTGCCAGATAAAGAAAATTGTTAAGATGAGAAAATGCTTCAATGAAAAGAAGCATATAAGGGATTCCACCAAGTCGAAGAGCACATCCTCTTTGACTAAAACTTTTAAATTGAAAGAACCTTCACCCAATCATTCTCAAAAACATGACAGGGGCTATCATGATAGCTCTAACTATCTGGGGCTGGAGTATCCTACCAAGGAGCTTCGAAGTCATGGTGATAGTGATCGCCATAACAAAGATTGTTGTGATACTCGACATCGTGCATCTGGAGGGAAACCATCCAAACACTCCAGATCCAAATCAGACAAAAGGTCTGATGACAAGAAGACCCCAAATTGTTACAGCTGTGGAGGCCCACACTACTCCACAGATAAAGGCTGCCCTAAGTATAGACAGCCCCAACCTTTGGCTAAGATGTATGCTGCTCGAGGAGGATCAGTGTCTACAACAGATTCTCAAATCTCCCATGCTCAACTGAGTGGTGAGCACCATTTGAGTCCTATCCATGACTCAGATTCACATTCTGTGATGGATGAGAGACTTGCCACAGTGTACAGTGACTCAGAGGATAACTCTCACTCTGAGTATGGGTCTGCTTTGTCAGACATGAACCCTGACAGTTCTCAATACAGTTCAGATGGTAAACTGTGCAACTTGGAATCTGACACTGGGAGTAACACCAGTAAATATTTTGCAGTAGAGCACTTTGGTGTGATCCACAAAATCCTTTTGGAGTATGACTCCAATAGTTGCCCATCCACTCAGTCAGTGTCTGACTCAGAGGATGAAATGGAGAGAAAATCTCTGTCATTTTCTGAAAGATTAGGCATCATGATGGACAACCTATTCAAAGATAAGCCATGGTTTAGGGGCACAACCAGTCTGAGGAAATCCTCAAAGAAGATAACCTGTCCCCCTCACTCAGCAAAGGACAATCAATGCTTCATGGCAAAGATGAAGCTTCATGAACTTGAAGCCTTCGTCCTTCTTGATTCAGGCTGCATGTCTGATTCAATTTCCCCAGAGTTCATCATGTCAGCGAATCTTAAAGCCCACGAATTGGAAGAGCCAGTGCCCTTGCAATTAGGCACTGTTAGAAGCTGTTCAAAGATCAACTTCAGGCTATTCACTGATTTTGAAATTGGTGAAATTAAAGACACCCATTATTTTGATGTTGTTAACATTGATAGGTATGATGCTGATGATGCTCAACCTGGAAACCTAACAAAAACCTGTTAAAAGGCTTATGTAGTATAACTCAGGCTAGAGGAAGAGTGCAAGGTGGTACTAAATATCACTGCTGAGACCAGAGCGTAATGTTTAGTGATGCGAAATAATAAGGGCTGTGGCAAATAGTCTGTATAGGCATACAAAGGTGTTCGAAATAGTTCAAAATCAGTTCGAAGTCATGCGAAGTAGTTTGAAATAGATTCGAAGAGGTTCGAAGTTGTGCGAAGTAGTCCAAATAAGTTCGAATAAGTTTAAAAGGTTCAAGGTATATCGAGGAATGAGTTTAGCAAATGTGATGTGTTTGTTGAATAATGATAAGCGATGGGCGATAAAACGTGGGGCGAATATGATAGTTTCGAAGAAGTTCACGATATTTCGCAGAACTTAGAGATGTGACGCGAAGATAGGACTAAAGAGAAGAATTCTTAAATCTGATGATAGCGAGAGGGTAACTTGTGCTGTTCCCTGTTGATCTGTTATTCTGTTCTAACTAACTAATACAAGTCTATATACAATCTGAAGGAATAGTACTAAAAAGGAAATAATAACAATTGTAGAACATGAGGCAATGTGCACAGCAAATAAAGGTATTGTAAAACATGAAACAAAATGAAAGATGATAATAAGTGAAACATACATTGTCCAAGTATAGTAAAAGTTCTTGTTCTATTGCTTTAATATATCAATAAAACACAAAAATGCACTTATCGCATTCTAACTCTGTTGTAGTCTCTCCTCGTGTCTGGTAGTGCTCGATATGCAGTGAGTTGACTTTTCCGGATGTGCAACATGTATCGAAATTGTTTGAGGACAACTATACAGCAGCCAAAGTCATTCGAAGTGTCGCGAAATGGTTCGAAAGCATTCTAAATAGTTTGAAGTCATCCAAAATAGTGCGAAATAAGTTGAAAATAGTTCGGAGTCAATTTCGTAATGTTTGTAGTGATTCGGAGTGTGTCGTAATGTCTCGATGTGAGTGGGATCATTCTCCAGACCTTAAAGTGTGCAGTGGACCTATCAACGCCATCCTGGGCACTGTCTTCATGAGGAAACATGGTATAGTTATAAACCATGAATGTGACAAAGTACATGTCAAGGGCAAACATTTTGAAACCATTGTTGATGGCCTTAACACTTTCAAGCAAGCCCAGCAGCATGCTATGCATGTGCAACCTCCCAAGGAGGAATGACATTAGAGCAGCCACCAGGCTGCATAAAAGAAAAAGGACCTGGACAAGCCTGGTCCAAGTACCACAAAGGTGCAACCTCCATCTGTCAGACATTGATAGGTCCACTACATGCTTTAAGGTCTGGAGAACATTCCCACTCGCATTGAGGCATTACAACACACACTCCGAATCATTACAAACACCACAAAATTGACTTTGAACCATTTTTGCATGATTTTGCACTATTTTGAATGTCTTCGAACTACTTCAAACTATTTTGTGACATTTTGCAACACTTTGAATGATTTCACAACACTTTGAATGACTTCGCAATACTTCGAATGACTTTGGCTGCCGTAAAGTTGTTTTAAAACACTTTCGATGCATGCTGCACATCTGGAACAAGCCAATTCACTGCATATCGAGTACTACCAGACACGAGAAGGGATTACAAGAGACTTAGGATATGATAAGTGCAGATTTTTGTTTCATTGATATATTAAAGCAATAGAACAAGAACTCTTACTATACTTGGACAATGTACATTTCACTTATTATCATCTTTCATTTTGTTTCATGTTTTACAATACCTTTATTTGCTGTGCACATTGCCTCATGTTCTACAATTGTTATTATTTCCTTTTTAGTACTATCTCTTCATTTTGTATACAGACTTGTATTAGTTAGTTAGAAGGGAATAACAGAAAAATGGGGAACAGCACAAGTTACCCTCTCGCTATCATCAGATTTATGAATTGTTCTCTTTAGTCTTATCTTCGCGTCACATCTCTAAGTTCTGCAAAATATTGCAAACTGCTTCAAAACTATCGTATTCGCTCTCAGTTTTATTGCCTATTGCCTACCGCCATTCAACAAACACTTCACATTCGTTAAACTTGCTCTTCGATATACCTCGAACCTCTTCAAACTTATTCAAACTTATTCGAACCACTTCGCACATCTTCGAACTTATTCGAACTTATTCGAACCACTTCACACATCTTCAAACTTATTCGAACTTATTCGAACCACTTCACACATCTTCAAACTTATTCGAACTTATTCGAACCACTTCACACATCTTCAAACTTATTCGAACTTATTCGAACCACTTCGCACATCTTCGAACTTATTCGAACCTATTTTGCACATCTTCGAACCTCTTTTGAACTTATTCGAACAACCTCGTATGCTCTTACAGATTATTTGAACCATCACTTACTATTTCATGTCACTTGGTCTCAGCAGTGATATTTAGTACCACCTCGCACCCTTCCTCTGACTTGTGTTATACCATCTGAAGCCATTTAGTAGGTTTTGTTTGGGTTTCTGGGTTGAGTTCATCAACATAGGAATGTTAAAATGGAAGAAACAGATGATGTTGACAACCATCATTGGTCTACACTGAAGCCTTCAGACCCCATCCTTTTAGGACTTGAAGAGGAACCCAATTTTAAACCTCTCAGATTTGACCCCTCTATCCCTGCAGTACTTCCACCAGATAAGGTCAATGACTTGAATGACATACTCTTCACAATTTGTGAAGAGCTGGCTGATAAAGCTAAGAGCAAAGGACCCCTTTCAAAGAAGGACCTTTCATGCCTCTGGGAGGAGTGGAAGCAATCTTGTCAGGATATCCTCAATGGAGTTCCTGACAAACTACCTCCTTTAAAAGACATAAACTACCACATCCCCTTGGTGGATGAGAAGAAGAAGTATAACTACTATCTTACAAAGTGTCCTGACTCAATGAGAAAACCCCTCACCAAGAAAATAGCCAAGTACTGCAAAGCAGGCTGGTGGCATCTGGCCCACACAGAGCAAGCCACTCCGATGCTAGTGGTTCCCAAGAAAACTGGGAAGATTTGCACTGTGATCAACGCAGTGAAACATAATGCTAATACGGTGAAAGATGTTACACCATTTCCTGATCAAGATTTGATTCATCTTGATGTTGCTCAAGCTAAGTACCACTCAAAAATTAACCTCTCCGATGCCTATGAGCAGGTCCAAGTTGCCTCAGAGGACATCTGGAAAACTGCCTTCTCAACAGTTCAAAGCATCTATGAGAGTCTTGTTATGCAACAAGGCGACTGCAATGCACCCTCAACCTTCCAAAGGTTGATGAACTCTATATTCTGAGATTACATTAGAATATTTGTCCATGCCTACCTGGATGACATCTTCGTGGTCAGTGACACCATTGAAGAACACCAGAAGCATCCGGAGCTTGTATTCACCAAACTATGTGAGCATTCTCTGTACCTCCATGCAGAGAAATGTGAACTCTACATTGAAAGGGTAGAGTGTCTTGGTCATATGATTGATGAGCATGGCCTACATGCAGATAGTGACAAAATGGCCCATATATGAGAGTGGAAAACTCCCCACAATTATCATGAAGTCCAGCGTTTCTATAAGTGCTTTAATAGTCCACTGTCAGTGATGACTAAAAATGGTGAAGCCTTTTTTTGGCAACCGTTGCACAATCATTGTTTCCAGATGATGAAACACATCTGTTGCACGATGCCCATGCTGAAGCCGATCAACCCAGACTCACCAGAGCTGATCTGGGTGATCTGTGACACCTCAGTCTTTGGTACTGGAGCGATGTATGGTCAGGGACCTGAGTGGCAAACTTGCTGCCTTGCTGTATTCCTGTTTAAGAAATTCTCGGATGCTCAAAAAAACTACTGTACCTTTGAGCATGAAACAATTGCCATACTTGAGGCACTCCTCAAGTGGGAAGACAAATTGATCAGTAGACACATTCATGTCATCACCAATCACCAGGTGCTTGAGTTCTTCCAGATTCAATGCTGACTGTCTGCTAGACAAACATGATGTGTTCAGTTGGTACTCAGTGCAGAGTTTTAACAGAAGGGGTGAACACTAAACTTACAGCTGCAGGCATGCTCAGGGTGAGGTGGTTCGCTTAGAGGGCCTTGGATCGTCCTTCAGGGTGCAGAGACTATGAAGAGGCTGGTATGATGGTTTTCAATGTGTGCACTAGTTGTGTACACAACAAGGGAGGTATGCACAGTGGTGAAAAAGTGCGCAATGCAAAGGGGCAAAAATGTGCAGTGTGGAAAAATGCGCAATGGAAGTGCAGAAATGTGCAATGACAAGGGAGATGGAAGCAGGAGGTGCAGTGGGACAAGTACAGCACTGGGATGTGCTGCAAGGGTGATGCACAAGCTAGGGGCACAAGTGGGATGTGAGTGCACCTGGTGGAAAGATGTGCAAATGGTGCACAAAATGCAGCTATACAATAAAATGTGCAAATGGTGTGCAAATGCAGCTATACAAAGGGTGCACTGCAGGAGTGCACAAACGAAGATGAAGAATGCAACAAAGGGATGAAATGCAGCAATACAATGAGGGGATGCAAATGATATGCAAATGTGGCTATACAAAGGGCACACTACAAAGGCACACAGACTGGATGCTGGTGCACAGACTATGTGCAACACTGAATGAGCTATGAACTATGAGGGAGGAAAAGATCCTCTGGATTCTTTATCTGTCTGCCTACTATATACAAATGGCTCATGTGATAAAAATGGTAAAATAAAGTATAAAAATAGAAAGCACCATGCGCTACCCACAAGTGCATCCATTGGCCCATCTAAACCTGACCACACTATGCTGCTGCCTCAGTCAATAAGATTTGTGCATGCTATAGCCCAATATCCAACTTTCTGGCATGATACTCTATTGTTGGTGTGCTTTAGGTCCCATGCACTCTTTCCAATTAATCCACTTCAGTGTTATGCATCACATGCTGCACCTTAGTAATAGTGATGTGATCAACCTGTGCCAGTTACCAGATAAGGTGATGCTGATTGGAAATGTGGAAGAACTATAAGGAGATGCTGTGCAAGGCCAAATAGCACCAAAGCACCAGGCTTATGTGAAAGCACCCAAGTGCACACAGTCCAATGCCAAATAGGTGCAAAGCACCCAGATTATGTGAGAATGTGCAGTTTGCTCATGCTGCAATTGCAGTGCACTTTAAATAAGTGCCCCAGTAAGCTGGAAGCCATGACACACAGCACAATAGGTGTGTGGTGGTGGATTTTTGTGTGTGATAAATGGATAGTGCATTGAGTGAACAGCGAGAAATGTGGGTTGCTGGCAAAGCATAAAAGGAGCACATAAAGGCACATTGAGTGCACAGTAACTGTGAGAGGCAGATAAGGAGTATGGGAGGCGCATGGAGGCAGTTTGAAGTGTAACAAGGCACATTTAGGGCACACAATAGAAGGCAGCTAAGGGGGATCCAAAGGCACAGTAGAAATGTAAAAGCCACACAAAAGTGCACCTAAGCAGTCAAAGGCATGCAAAAGCATATGAAAGTGCACTGGAGCACATGAAAGCACACTTGGGCACACAAAAGCAGACAAAGGCATATGAAAGTGCACAAAAGTGTTGAAATTAAAATCCTCATACATGCTGCATACATGAGGCCATGCATGCAGCACACACATGTTACTGCGCTTACTGCGCATACATGTGGTAAACACATTCCCGAGTCATGTGACATCCTTACTATTATGTATATAAGGAGAACCTGTACTATAGTAGATATACAGTGTTCTTACCTCTGCTAAACCCTAGCTCTAAGACTAACTAAACCCCAGGTAGGTTATAAGGAATGTGTCATCTCTTCCTCTGTGCAGCATATGTAGTCTGCTCCAACAGGTTATGGGCCCTGCTGGGCATGTCGCGAATGCGCCTTAACTGGCTGCGAACGACGTTGACTTCATTGTCTCCAAATTGTAACCTTGCACTCTTCGTGAGCTGCATTGCGCTCTCTGCGAGATGCATTTAAAAAACCCAGGTTGACTAGGGTTAACCACTCTGAAGGAGTGTTTTTGCCTAAGATTATGGAACATGTTTTCTTGAATAGAGGACTGATTGAGCACTTTTACCAGCTGCCACTATAACATCATGTCTTCAACTCTTGAAAAACTCGTACAAACTTTTGATGGCTCTAACTACATTCAATGGGCCGACTCAATGAAGGCATGGCTCAGGTCTCAGGGCCTCTGGCAAATAACTAGCGGGATGGAACTAAAACCACCCCTGGTGCCTCCTTTGACGGCGACAAATGCTGCACTGGTAGCGGAAGCTAATGCCAAGCTCCAGACCTGGAACAATAAGAATGACCAGGCGATTGGTAGCCTAGTGCTCCGCCTGGCCCCCTCTATTCGGCAGCATGCCAACACCAAGGACACTGCTGAGGAGGTATGGGATCTCATCCACACCGACTATGGTGTCGATGGCCCCTCCCAAGTCTTTGCGGACTTTAGGTCTGCAATCGCAATCAAAATTCCGGCTGCAAATCCTGCACCAGAGATTGCCAAAATGGCTGATAAATTCGAGCGCCTTACGGCTGCCAATGTCGCCATCCCCGAATTAGTACAGGCAATGATTCTACTTGCTGCAATGCTGCATGAGTATGATTCTCTATCTGCCACGGTCCTTAACATGACTGCTACTAGAGCCTTGACGTTTAAACATGTCAAGGACTCTATTGTCGCTGAAGCCTCACAGTGCACAGCAGTTGGAAAGCCCATTGGCCCACCTCAGGCCACCAAGCTTTCTGCTGTCAAGTGCAAAGGGGGAAACCCCAAATGGCAAACTCAAGGCAACAATGGAGAATCGTCCCAAAAGTGTGGACGACATGGGGACAAAAAGACTAAAGAGGAAAAACCTAAAGAGAAACATTTCCACCTCACCTCACAAGCCTTTACTACTATAAATGGTAATGGCACCATCATACCGCCGATGCCGCTCATCCAGCGCATTGAGAAGCGTGAACATACTCCCACAAGGGATCCTCGCCGCCGACCGCCTGCACAGGCATACACGGGCACGGCCTCTACCTCTCATTCGGTCTATACCGAATATCAGCAGGCTCGAGACACCCTCGAGCAAATGAATCTCCCATGCAGCATGAAAAATCTGCGACCGCTGGAAGAGCACCTAACAGTGCGAGAAGGTAAGAGGAGGAGGATTGAACCAGAACCAAGGATCATAGAGGTAGAAGATGATAGCGTCTCCCTTGGATCGGAACCTGCCGTTTCTGATGAAGAAGTATGGAAAGCCATCGATGAAATGCTTGTCGATGAACCGCTTGAAACAGGTACATATGATGAAAGGTCAGTCCTTTTCCTTGCCACAAGCACAAGAATTAACATTCCACTGATCACAGCGAACTTTTCATGTGAAATTTTACCACTACTAAATGTATCATGGAACAATTTACATCTTAATATATGTGTTACGTGTGCAAATGGAAATTGTAAGAAAGGTGCCAACTGGATCATGGATTCAGGCGCATCAAAACACTTCACTGGTGAAATTAAAGATTTTGCTTCTTACGAGCCTTTACCGAGAAAGGACTCTACCCTGGTTCAAACAGCCACGGGTACTACTCATATAGTAGGGAAAGGAGCAGTCTTCATTAGACATCAGGTAGTGTGTCATGGGAAGTCAGAGACGCATGAAACACGATTATACCCCATCTACTACATACCCGACTGTAATGCTCGATTACTGTCAATGGGCATCTTCTTACAAGATGGAAGTGATGTGCGTGGTTCCTCCACACACATTTCATTTTTCAAGCAAGGAAACCCAATTATGGATTGCATCCCTCTTATGAAACGTGACACTATTTATTGGGCTTGGACTCATATATTGAGCACCAAGGGAATCAATGTCGCGACAATGTATGTCGCAGACTACTCGACTTGGCATAAGCAACTTGGACACCCATCCAAAGAGGCGCTAGAGAAGATGCCTAATAGCACCATAAAATTCCCAAGGAATTTAATTATTCCTAAAGACAAAATTATATGTCCAGGGTGCGCTGAAGGGAAAATGACCTCAAAATCTTTTCCCGAATCAGATTCACGCGCAGAAAGACCCTTTGAATTAATACATTCCGATCTGAAGGAACTCCCAGTACTATCGTACCATAAACATAAATACTTTATTGTATTTCTGGATGACAAAACGTCACATATCTGGGTCCAATGCCTTAAAAAGAAATCTGATGCTGCTGTGGCCATCAGACAATTTTGGGCAGTGGCTTTGACACAGTATGGCACTACAATCAAGCGCTGGCGTGTTGATCTAGGGGGAGAGTTCAAAGATCGTGAGCTACAAAATGTGCTCAAGGACTTTGGCATCAAAATAGAGATGTCTGCACCCCACGTTCACCAACAGAATGGGCGCGCAGAGCATGCCATAAGGACAATAATGGAAAAGTCGCAAACCCTGCGATTTACCGCATGTCTACCACAATCATGGTGGGAATTTTGCATTGAACATGCAACACACCTATACAACTGAACCCCGATAAGGTGCCTGAAATGGCTGACACCGGTTGAGGACCTGACAAAGGTCCGCCCAGATCTAAATGATCTGAAGGTTTTTGGTTGTGGTGCTTACGTCTACCTACCCAAGGAGAAGCATCCAAACACATTGGCTCCTCGATCGGAGTTGATGACGTACCTTGGATTAGAAGATGGCATTAAAGTATACCGTTTCATGCGACCTAGTGGTGCAATATTCATTGGTGCTACAGCACTATTTGATGAAACATTGTTCCCATGCTGTCCCAGAGCTAAGACTCCTGCCAATACAGACCTTGGTGATTTTCCACCTCCAGAACCAGAAGATGATGACCACTCATCTGGAATGGATGGCGATGATTCTATACCGCCACAAGATCCACCCCTTCCTCCATCATCAGAAAATGATGATGATGATGTACCAAGTGAGCAAAAGGCACATGACGATGTGACAAATGCTCCTCCTCCGCTGCCTCCAGTAACCACTGAGGACTTTCATCCAAGACGTGATGATCAACAGGAATGGCAGCAATTGCCCCGTCGATCAGGCAGGCAGAGGAACATTCCAAACCGTCCTGGCAATACCTATGGAGAGAAGCGACTCCCCTCTGACATAGAGAGAGACATTGCACGTGATCGATATTGGAAGAGATCTGTGGGTCAAGATTTGGATCATAACTGAACACGACCACAAACTCAACAGAAAGAACCAGTTGCTGGACTGAGTTTGGCACCCCACGAGAGTGTGCCCAATTCCAATGATCAAGAACATGATCACCCAATGGGGGAACTGGACGAAGCAGGTTATATTAAAAAGATAACCAAGGAAGGAGGAGATAAGCTTATTCGCTGGCTGTTATCAAAAGCAGTCAAACCATCGAGCGAAATAAGCCAAGTTCCAAACCAATTTTGCGATATTGTGCACCTACCATGGCAGCAGCAACGTGAGTGGAAACAAGCTTGTCATGAAGAATTAGAGGCTCTTCGTAAACGACAAGTCTATGACATCGTCGATCTTCCACATGATTGAAAAACGATCAAAAATAGATGGGTTTTCTCTGTAAAATCGGATGGAAGAAAACGAGCCAGACTCATGGCCAAAGGCTTTTCACAAGTCGAAGGCGTTGACTTTGATGACATTTTCTCACTGGTAGTCCGCTACGAGACTGTACGCCTCATGTTTGCACTTGCATCTCTAGAGGGCATGTATATGACCAGCCTAGATGTAAAAACCGCATTTTTATATGGCAAACTAGATGAGGAGATCTATATGGATCAACCCAAGGGTTTCAGACTCGAGGGAAAAGAGCGCAAAGTATTGCGCTTACGCCGAGCATTGTATGGCCTTAAACAAGCCTCACTTGCATGGTGGAAAGAGCTAGAGGCATTTATGCACACCATTGGGTTCGTGCACGCCAGCTCCAATGCCGGCATTTTCATACACAAGGATCCTAAGACAGGCAGCATTGTTATTGCACTCATCTATGTTGATGATGGCTTGTTCATGGGGAAGAACAAGAAACTTGTGGATGAAAAGAAAAATGCTTGTCTAAAGCATTGGGAGTGCCGTAGTACTGAAAAAGTCACGGAATTCTTAGGCATGCACGTCACCCAGACTGCAAGCAAAGTCAAACTCGATCAAACTGAATATCTCGCCAAAGTGCTTGAGAGATTCGAGATGACAAATGCCAAAGCGACCCCCACTCCACTCCCGACTGGTTACAGACCATCAGAAAACACAGCAATGCCCAATGCGATGCTTAGATCAAAATATCAGTCTGTGATCGGATCTTTATTGTATCTGATGCTCGGAACGCGACCTGATATCGCTTATGCGGTAATCAAGATATCACAATTCTCAGCTAATCCTAGCCAAGAACATCTAGACAAAGCGATGTACATCATGCACTATCTGGTGGGAACCCAGAAATATAACATTGTCTATGATGGTGAGAAATCTGAGGGGCTACAGGCCTTCACAGATTCTGATTGGGCAGCTGACACTGTCAAACGCTGATCTACAATGGGTTACTTTGCTACTCTAGCGAGTGGCATTGTGTGCTGGCAGTCCCGTTTACAAAAAACTGTAGCACTGTCATCTACAGAAGCCGAATATATGGCTCTCTCTGACACTTGTCGACAGATAGTGTGGATAGAGTCCTTATTCCAGGAACTTGGATATGTACTGAAGTGCGTACCAATCTGTGCTGATAATCAGGGATCCATCTTTATCAGATCAAATCCAGTTCAGGAAAGAAGGACCAAACATATAGACATTCGCTACCACTATACCTGCGAATGCATAGAAAATGACAAAGTCATGGTCGTTTTCATTCCTGGAAATGATAATCCAGCTGACATGTTCACAAAGAACCTTGGCGCTGTCTTATTCAGGAAATTTAGAGACTCTCTTGGAATTACTTTCAAGATTCAAACTTAGCTGCTTAGAGCGCTGTACAGTTTGAGGGGGGGGTGTTGAAATTAAAATCCTCATACATGCTGCATACATGAGGCCATGCATGCAGCACACACATGTTACTGCGCTTACTGCGCATACATGTGGTAAACACATTCCTGAGTCATGTGACATCCTTACTATTATGTATATAAGGAGAACCTGTACTATAGTAGATATACAGTGTTTTTACCTCTGCTAAACCCTAGCTCTAAGACTAACTAAACCCCAGGTAGGTTATAAGGAACATGTCGTCTCTTCCTCTGTGCAGCATATGTAGTCTGCTCCAACAAAAAGCACACAAAGGTGCATGGAAGCACATGGGAGTGCACTTGGGCACATGAGAGCAGACAAAGGCACATGAAAGTACATGGAGGCACACGGGAGTGCATTTGGGCATACAAAAGTGCACCAAGGTGCACAAAAGTATGTTGTGCAAAGTGAGTAGAAGGTCTCCAAGCAGTGCACACAATTGCAAAAAATGCCATACTATGAGTGCAGGGTGATAGGGAGCTGTATCAATGCATTGAATAGAATATCTGTCACATTTTGACTTTGACATTCATTATGTCAAAGGCAAATTGAACAAAGTAGCAGATGCTCTGTCCTGCTACTACCAATTTGACTCTTGGGATGATACTCCATTAGTCCAACACTATGTCTTTGCAGACGTATGACTCAATCCCAACCACAAGGATCTCCCATGGGATCAACATCTTGAAATCAAAAATTGAGTAATTGAGACTTGTTCCACTGCTTCCCAGCAGAAATGAGTTAGTGAACAACTCAATGCTCTTTGAGAATGAATCAAAGAGTGTGAGGCAGTTACAGCCATATTGACTGCAAATGCAGAAGAAGCAACCATGCCTTCTTCAAGGACCAACCAATCAAAGGATGATCCTTCAATTTATGCCTCTCAGGCTAAAGGGCATTACCTGCACATTCACATGTCAAAGTTAGACCCTCTGAATGATGATATCCAAAACAGATATGCCAATGACAAGCTTTTCAAGAAGGTTCTTATAAATCTGAAGGACCACCCAGACTTTCAGATCCAGGACAGTTTCATTTGGAGAGAGAACAGAGGGGTGGTGAGGTCCTTTGCATTCTTACCTCTACTTGCAAAGATACGAGCTTACATGGTCATATCATTGAACAAGCCCACATCTTGGTGGGGCATTTCAGTCCTCTGAAGACATTGGAATACATCCAACATTGGTATTGGTAGCCTTGACTTCAATATGAAGTCAAGAAATACTGTGATTCATGTGAGCCTTGCATCTATTTGAAGGGGAAATATTGCTCCCCTTGAGGCAAGCTGCACTCATTACTGACACCCATGAGACCATGGGAGTCAATTGAAATGGACTTTGTCGGACCCTTCCCAACATCTGAAAGATTTGACTACCTTTGGGTAATCATCTGTCATCTGTCTTTGATGGTTCACCTAATCCCAGTAAACGTGATGATGATGGCATCACAACTATCTCCCATCTTTGTGAAGGAGATTGTCCATTTACATGGATTACCAGGCTCGATCATTTGTGATTGAGACCCTAAATTCACATCCAAATGGTGGTGTGAAATCCACCATATTTTGGATGTCAAATTCCTTATGTCATATGGTTGGAATAATGGAGCACACAAATTGTTCAATCGCTCAGATTCTTTGAGTGTTCATTGCATCCAATCAAAAAGATTGGGTAAAGTTCCTCTCTCTCATAGAGTTTGCCATAAACTTTACAATTAACAGAGCAATGTGGATGGCCCCATTTGAAATCAACTATGGATTCTTGCCTCGTATGATGCAAGAACTTCCTTCTACAGAACACATTCCTCCCAGAGTGCATACTTTCACAATGAATGCACTGTGAAATATGGCCATTGCCCATGATAGTATTATCACTGAAAGAGTCTTTCAGTGACACTATGCTAACAAGCATTGGTGCAAGGAGCCTGATGTCAAACAAGGAGACCTTGTTTACCTCTCCACAAAGAACCTTGCATTGCTAAAGGGTCATGCAAGTAAACTACTACCTAGATTTGTAGGACCCTGCAAGGTCCTACAAGCTTTCCCTGAGAAATCCAACTATGAGTTGAATCTTCCTACAGAACTGAAATGCTGGTGTATACACCAGCATTTCCATGTGAGCCTACTAAGGCCTCACCATGCTAACAATGATGTGTTGTTTCCCAACAGGCGTTATCCTGATGCATATGACTTCAGTGCCCAAGACGACATTGAATGGTATGTTGAAGAGATCATGGCACACAGGTGGTGTGGCCGTATCATCCAGTTTGAAGTGAAGTGGAGTCTGGGAGACACCACTTGGGAACCTTTGAAGAACTGCAATGATCTTGCAGCTCTAGATGCTTATCTGGCACTGATGGGTGTCAGAGACTGGCAAGACTTGCCCAAATGTGCAGGAGCTCCTGTGTGTCAATGAACTTGACAACTTGGAAATTTCCAAGTCATGTTGTATGTACCTTGCCCAACAAAGTTCACACTCTGCAACTTTACATCGTGCAGAGTTTCAATTTTTCTTCTTCATCACTTGGCAACTACCATGGCAAACTTTTCTCCTGACAAAGATGACCACATGGGGGACGAGTGCATTGACAGACCTGACTGTATGCATGAGATGGGCCCTAGTGGCCTGTCTCAAAGGGGGAAGGACAAGGCAAAAGAGCTCAAGCCCACTGGCTCTAGCAGAAGCATTACTCAACCTCATTGCTTGCCAAGCCCTGGAGAGATCGAAAAGGCCATCAGCGCTAGGAGATGTTCTGCTAGAGAAGAACAAAACTGGTGAGCTGGTGTGGGCACCAGCTCTTCTGCCACCGGAACTTGGAGGATTGACAGTGATGATACTCAACCTGGAAACCTAACAAAAACCTGGTAAAAGGCTTAGAAAGTATAACTCAGGCTAGAGGAAGGGTGTGAGTTGGTACTAAATATCTCTGCTAATATCCAAACATTGCTTTTAGTGAGGCAAAATGATGAGGGATGGTGTGAATAGTCTGTGAGAGCATACAAAGTTGTTCGAATGAGGTTTGAAATAGGTTTGAAGATGTGCAAAATAGTTTGAAGATGTTTGAAGAGGTTCAAAGTGATTTCAAAGAAGTTCAGAGATGTAAGACTGGTGGTAAGATATGTTGAGAAATGAATATAGCAAATAAGAAGTGTTTGTCAAGTGGCAATAGGCATTAGGTGACAGGTTGAGAGTGAATATGATAGTTTGAAGAAGTTTGCAATATTTTGCAGAACTTAGAGGTACAACGAGAAACTAAGACTTAAGAGAACTGCTCTTAAATCAAATGATGAGGGAGAGGGTAACTTTTCTCTGTTTTTCTAAGTAACTAGTACAAGTCTATATACATTTTTGAAGAGATAGTACTAAAAAGGAAATCTAACATGTGTAGTACACGAGGCAATATGTGCAGCAATGAGGACTTGGTAAATCAAAAAAAACAAATGAGAAATAATAAATAAGTAAAATGTACAGTGTCCACATATAGTAAATGTACTTATCTTTTTGCTTCAATATATCATTGAAGCCTCTCAGCGCTATCATCATGTCCTAAATCCTTTGTCGTCTCTCCTCATGTCTGGTAGTGCTTGATATGCAATGGAATAACTCATTCCAGTTGTGCGGCATGTATTGAAAGGGTTTTAGGATAGGTATATGGTGGCTGACATTATTTGAAGTAATGCAAAGTTCTTCGAAAGCATTCAAAATGTCATGAAATGGTTCGAAGTCATTCGAAGTCATTCAAAATCATGCAAAGTCATTTGAAAAGTTCAAAATAGTTCAAAAAGTGTTTGAAATCAATTTTGTGGTGTTTGTAGTGGCTCAGAGCAACTGTCATAGTGTGTCAATATGATTGGAAGCCATTCCAGACCTTAGAGCATGTAATAGACCTATCATCCTCCCCCTTACTGAAATCATGACTGTCCCAGTCAGCTGATCAAAGTCACATGCGGAATGCATGATCGTGTTGAAAAAGTTAGCAAGGTTCAAAATACTTCTCATTCTGCCATGTCACCTCCTACATCCTCAAGTACTAGCTTCTATAATGTCTCTCCTCATCGAACTCAACACTGAAGTTCTCGATTACATGAAGTCGATGCCAGAGCATGGCATTGCCGAGGATATCAATTTTGAAGTCTGGGGGTGGGGATTTTGTGCAAAAATGGTATGTCTGCTGCTCATCTATTCATGGTCAAAGGTGCTAAAACATTTTGTGTAGGTGGAATACAATGAACTTGCTGAAGATCTCAGCAAAGAATGCAACACTGTGGTGCAAACCATAGTTGATGAGGTTTTCGAGGTGTACAAACCTCTGGCTCATCAAGAATGGATTTTGTGGGGCAGTGAGCTGCTATTCATGAATTTAGCAGAAGAGATCCAATGAGAAGAAAGGGAGGAGAACATGAGGCAAGTTTGGCAGAGGAGGAGATTAAATGAGAAGTGGAGGAGGCAGCAAAAAGGGCACACCTCGAAGCTTGAAAGGTCACCTTACAGGAAGGTCGAAGCATCGCTTTGATGAAATTTCATGTGAAGACCATTTTGAAGGAGGATTTGCAGAGAAAAAATGCAGAGTTCAAGGCTGAGGCAAAGGTGATCAAGAGGGCAGAGGCTGGGGAGGAAGACAAGGGCAAAGAGGAGCTGCCCATGGTGTGGGTGCCAAAGTGAAAGGCAGCTGAGGCAGAGGTCAAAGAGGTTGAAAAAGAGGCAAATGGCAATGAAGGGGTTGCGAAGTGGGCACACCTCAAAATGAGTGGGCTGCTCGATTTTGAGGGCCCAGTAAGTGTTTTACTTATTTTCAAAGATTTTTTGAGATACTGATACTTTTGTAGTGCAATCATTGTGCTGGGTTCAAGTCCTAGCCACACTGTATCATCAAGGAGGGGGCTGCAAAGTGTATGAAATGCACCCAAGAGGTGCAGGAGTGCTACTGGGATGGGATATTGAGGTGGGGGCTTGGTAATGGTGAGGCAAAAAAATTCGTGGGTGCAAAACAAGATTTGCACCCCAGACAAGGTATGAAACTTATTCAAAATTGTTTCAAAGCTATGGCTAACTTGTTTTTAATTTTTGTAGTACATCAAATTCATGTTGTGGGCCCATTCGAAGATGTTGAGCTGGTAGTGGGGCCTTTGAAATCGTTGAAGGAAAAGAAAAAGTCATCGAAGGGGAAGGGAAAGGTGAAGGAGATTTGGAGGGTTGAGGATGTCGAAGGGGGTGAGGATGCATGTGTTGTGCACTGCAGCTTGATCACTGCAAAATTGGCACAGAAGAAGGTAGAGATGGAGATGTTGGGGAGGGAGATAGAGGTGTTGGAGGAGATGTTGGAGGAGTAGGACTTTTTGTTTCTGTTTCTTTGTTTTGTCTATTTCAATTTCAAATTATATTTTTTGTTAAATGTCTTTGGAAAGTAAGGTGAAGAAGAAATGAAGATATAATGAATGAAAAAAATCAAATTTTTTTAGGGAAAGGCTCAGTAGTTCATCATAGCCGAAAAACCTTTTTGGAGTTTGCATGACCATGCTATGATGCAATATCGCGACTTGTATCGTACACTAAAAGCAATTGAAATCTTTTGTAAGTAATTGCGAAAAAGAAAAGAAAGGATAATTACTCATTTTGAAGTCCTGAAAATCTTTGAAAGTATCTTCATCGAAGTTTGAAGTTGTTTGAAGTTGTTTGAGGCACTCGGAGTTGATATCGAGGAAATTTGATGGAAGGGAAATTTGTTACGAGAAGGAAGCTGGTGTTACAAGGAGGGGAACACATTTTTCTATTGTCTCACATTCCTTCTCTCACCCTATTCTTCTTGTCGCTATTGTCTTATAATGCTTACTACTCATTCTTATTGTCTTGCACAGTGCTTTACCCATGCACCTTTAATCTTGCATCCTCCCTATCTTGTGCTATTGTACTACTCATGGGATGCTCTTATTGTGCTTACTGTTTCTATTGTTTGAGACTCATCTATACATTCTCCCGCTTATACTATTTAACTTGCAAAGTAAAGACCAGTCAAGCCTCAGCTTGACCTGGTCATTTTAACCACTCTTCTACGAGTCTAAGAAGTCATCCTCAACTATCACTTATGAGCAATAGTAATCCCTGATCTGATATCTGAATTAAAGAGCTATTGATCATAACAAAAGGTCAAGCTGCTTTATACTCTGCTGACTAATCCTGGTCTAGGCAGTATCCACATCACAACACATGATTCTTACAAGAACCCACTAACTACACCACACAAGAAGAATAATGGCAGCATCCACCACCCCCATTATACCTACACCACCCACAACAATCACTCAACCCACAGAAATTAAGATGCAGGCCCCAACTGATTTCACTGGAGACCACTCCAAAACCATGCTCTTTCTTCTAGAGTGTGGGGCCTATGTTGATGCCAACTCCCTGGCCTTCCCACACGATCAACACAAGATTCTGTTCATGTTGTCATACATGAATGGAGGGACAGCAGGGCCTTGGAAGCAGGTATATCTGGAAGAAAGATATGTAGAAGAGAAACCCTGGGACACATTCTGGAACTTTGTCACGAAGGTCAGAACTGCCTTCTCACCAATTGATGATGCAGGAAATGTGTGAACACAACTCAGGGCACTCTCGCAAGGGGCAAAGGGAGTTGACAAATATATTGCTCAATTTAAAACACTAGCCTATAGAACAAAGATAAAAGAAGACACCATGCTCATTGAGTACTTCGTCAATGGACTCAATAACTGGGTCCTCGACAAAGTCTTCAGCATGGAGAACCTGCCTTATATGATCAAGGGGTGGTAACCCATGCAGCAAGGGCAGAAGGGCATCTGAGGAGGGCAAGGGCGATTAAAGAGAGAACTTACAGCAAGGGAAGCAGAGGAGCAGGAGGAGGCTCTTCCAAAGACCTAATGATAGGTCCACTATGCATTATAATGTCTGGGGAACATTTCCACTCATATGGACACATTATGACATACACTCCAAATTGCTATGAACGCCATGAAATTGACTTCGAACCATTTTCGCATGATTTCCCACTATTTCAGACAACTTTGAATGCTTTCAAACTATTTCACAACACTTCGAATGACTTCACAGCATTTCAAATAACTTCAGCTGCCATATAGCTGTCCTCAAACACTTTCGATGCATGCTGCACATTCAGAACAAACTATTTAGTCGCATATTGAGCACTACCAGACACGAGGAGAGAGTACAAGAGAGTTAGAATGTGATAAGTGCATTTTTGTGTTTCATTGATATATTTAAGTACTTTTACTATATGGGAACACTATATATTTCATCATTTATTATTTCTCATTTGTTTCATGATCCACAAGTTCTCATTGTTTGATATATTTGCCTCATGTTTTACACATGTTCTTATTTCCTTTTTAGTACTATCTCTTCAATTTGTATATAGACTTGTATTAGTTAGAACAGACAATATAAGAAATGGGGAACAGCACAAGTTACTCTCTTGCTATCGTCAGATTTAAGAGTTGAGCTCTTGAGTCATATCTTCACATCATATCTCTAAATTCTGCAAAATATTGCAAACTTCTTTTTGAAACTATCATATTTGCTTCTCGTTTTATTGCCCATTGCCTATCGCCATTCGACAAACACTTTACATTCGTTAAACTCACTTTTCGGTATACCTCGAACCTCTTCAAATTTATTTGAACTTATTTGGACTATTTCGCATGACTTCGAACCTCTTCGAACCTTTTTCAAACCTCTTCGCACATATTCAAACCTCTTTCAAACTATTTTGAACAACTTTGTATGCTCTTACAGATTATTCAAAGCATCACTTATTATTTTGCATTGCTAAACACAATGTTTTGGTCTCAGCAGTGATATTTAGTACCACCTCGCACCCTTCCTCTGACTTGTGTTATACCATCCGAAGCCATTTAGTAGGTTTTGTTTGGGTTTCCGGGTTGAGTATCATCACTAAGCGCAATGGACATCAATGCGACATGTCTCTCTTATGCAGAGAGACTTGAACACATCAAGAAAGGAAAGTGCTTCATTTGTCATAAAGCAGGGCACAGAGCGAATGACCACAAGGGAGGAAAAGAGCCTCCCATGAAAGAAGAAAAGAAGTCTGAGATGAAGAAGACTATGAGGGACCACTATCAAATGATCTGGACCCTCATCAACAAACTGGAGGAAAAGGAAAAGGAGGAGGTCCTTGACTTGATGGTGGCAGAGGGTTTTTAAAGCAGTGGCCCACATCAGCAGTGGACCCTGCCCAGATAATAGTCTCGAGTATATTGGTAGCACAAGTAAGCCACCAATCCAATTTACTGTGTGTTATGAGACAGAAGAGCTAAACTCGGTGCCCTGATCGACTCTGTGGCAGGAGAAACATTCATTGATCACTGAGTAGTCAAAAACCTCGGGCTAAAGAAAATACCACTCGCCAGAAGGATACTTGCCAAAAATAGATGGAACCCTCAATAAAAATGGGACAATTACCCACTATGTCTACATTGACACTGAGATTGGGGGAAAAGAAGAGAAAATCAGAATCCTGATAACTGGGCTGGGAAAGGAGAGGGTAATTCTGGGTTACTCCTGGCTTCAGAGGTGCAACCCCACCATTGATTGGAAAAAGGGGACTTTCACCATCAAACTGACCAAGAGACTCCTAATCAGAAAAATCCAAACCATGATCGAATGAGTGCACACTATCTATGGTAGGCAAAGTCCCACTAAAGATGACAAGGGGCCACTTGAACCAAGAGTAACATTGAGCCTGACTCTTGGGAGGCTACCTATAAGGAGTGCTGGGGAGACCTTTGGGGAAACCCACCTCACCACTGCTGAGCATGCAAAGAGTAGGTTCAGGACAGTTCATCTCACAAAAGAACTTTGCACCGAGGACAAACCAGACCACAGTGGACCACATGCGGCAATGGACACAGACCCTGAGAATGACCTGCAGATACCAGTACTAGATGCCACAGGCATCAATGTATCACTCTGCGCTGAGGGAAATCAGGATGGCATGGAGGTGCTATTTGCCTACATTTAAGGGGAACCCATGATTGGAGTGTTCAAAACTGAGGAATCACCCCTCATGATTGAGCATGACTACATACCTCTAGCTACCAGAAGCTCAGGCAGATCTCCCGCACCACTCAATCTTGGCTAACCGGCAGAATGGCTTATTTGAACACTACCTACATTCGAGCGAAAACCTCTATCTCACAGGAGCTCACCCATGGAAGCAAGAACAAGGAGAAGAAATCACTTGATGATCTACTTCCTGACAAATACAAGGAGTATCGAAAGGTGTTCGAAAAGGCAGCATCAGAAATGTTTCCCAAATTGAGACTGTGGGACCATGTGAGTGAGCTGAAACCAGACTTCATTCCAAGAGACTGCAAGGTCTATTCCATCACCCCAGCTGAACAGAAGAAGTTGGACAAGTTCATAGATGAGAACCTGAAGAAGGGGTACATCATCCCATCCAAATTGCCTATGGCATCTTTGTTCTTTTTTGTCACTAAAAAGGACTCTGATGTGCTGTGACCCTGCCAAGACTATCGGTATCTAAATGAAGGAACCATCAAGAACTCCTACCCTCTTCCATTGATCAGCAATCTGCTCAACAAACTAAAAGGGGCTAAATGGTTCACAAAACTAGATATCAGGTGGGGATACCACAATGTCAGAATTAAGAGGGGAGACAAATGGAAAGCTGCATTCAAGATCAACAAGAGGCTATTCAAGCCCAAGGTCATGTTCTTTGGGCTCTGCAACTCCATGGCCACCTTCCAGGCCATGATGAATGATACCTTCTTGGACATGCTAAATGAGGGATGGCTAGTGATCTACATGAATGACATTATGATCTTTCTGAGAGATTGAAAAGAACATGAGGAAAGGAAAAAAAAAATTCTAACAAGATTGAGAGAGAACATCTCTTCCTGAAGCCCAAAAAGTCTAAATTTAATGTACAAGAGATTGAATTCCTCGGATTAATCTTATGGCTGAATCAACTGGCAATGGACCCGACTAAGCTCAGCAGAATAAGGGACTGGCCACCCCCAACCAATGTCAAGGGAGTCTGATTGTTCCTCAGCTTTGGCAACTTCTATCGAAGATTCATTGGTAACTTCACGGGGATTATGAAGCCACTGAATGATCTGATGAAGAAGGACCAGCTGTTCAACTGGACAGATGAATGCCAAAGTGCATTTGAAACACTGAAATAAAAATTCTCTGAAGCACTGGTACTGCTTATGCTGGACACTGAAAAACCATTCATAGTGGAAAGTGATGCATCAAGATATGCAACTGGAGCTGTCCTGAAACAGATGGATGCTAATGGGGACTGGCACCCCTGCAGCTACATTTCTCACTCACTCACTCCCACTGAATAGAACTATGAAATTTACGATTGTGAACTGCTCAGAATAATACGGGCCCTAGAGACCTGGAGGCATTATCTTCAGGGATCTGATTATCTGACCACCATCTTATCCGATCATAAGAACTTGATGTACTTCAGGATGGCATGAAAGCTGAACTGGTGGCAGGCCAGATGGAGTCTGTTCCTATCACAGTTTAACCTACAACTTATGCATGTGCCTGGGAGGATGATGGTTCAATCTGATGCACTGTCCTGATGGGGAGATCACATACCAGAAGTCGATAATGATAATGATGACATCACCCTACTTAAGGATAAGATCTTCTCGCAAATGATTGACACTGAACTAAACAACCTACTAGCAGAAAGAATGATGGGAGATGACCTACTAAAAAAAATAGTAAGGGCCATCAAAGAAGGAGGAATGCTACCGATCAAGTCAGCTGTAGAAGACTGGAGGATGGAAGACAATGGAATGGTCTTCTTCAAGGACTGATGCTATGTCCCCAATGACAGGGAACTACGGAAAAGAATCATAGAAAAATACCATGACAATGTACTTACTGGACACCCTAGCTGATTCCAAACACTGGAGTTGGTCTGGAGAGATTACTGGTGGCCTGGAATAATGATTTTCATCAGGAACTACGTTGATGGGTGCACCACCTGTCAACAAATGAAGGTCAACACCCACCTGATGACACCCCCACTACTCCTGACTAAGTCTGAAGTGACACGACCATTCACATTAGTAACCATGGACATAGTAAGGGGTAATTTTTATCCCTTGCAATAAAACTATTGATGCACTGGGGGCAGCAGACCTCTACCTCCACAATGTATTCAAGAGGTTTGGTCTGCCTGATAAGATCATATCTGATTGTGACCCCAGATTCACTTCTAATGTGTTCTGGGAGCTAGGAAGGCTGCTGGGAATCAAATTGGCCATGAGCACAGCCTATCACCCACAAAGCAATGGGGAGATGGAACGGGTCAATCAGGAGTTAGAAATCTATCTCTGGATCTTCTGTGCAAATGAACCTTCACAATGGAAGAAGCATCTCACTACCGCCGAGTTTACCCACAACCAGAAACATCACTCAGTGATCAAGAATACCCCTTTTACATAATGATGGGAGCTCACTCTAGGGCCATCCCCACAATGTATAAAAAGATGAATGTGCCGGCTACTGAGCAAAGGATAGCTGAACTGGGAAATGCATGATGAGAAGCCCTGGCAGTGCATGAACTATCTTGACAAGTCATGATTGAACGAACTGGTCAAAACTTCCACCCATTTGTGGTGGAGGAAAGAGTTTGGTTGGACTCTAAGAATCTAAAGCTGGGATACCCAACCAGGAAACTCGCCCCAAAACATGAAGGGCCATTTCCTATCACACAGGTGATTTCCTCCCATGCCTACGAGTTGAGGCTTCCTTCACAGTGGAAAATTCATTTTGTCTTCCATGCATTACTTCTCTTGCATTTCAAGGAGCATGAGATGTATGGACCCAACCTTCTTCCTCCACCTCCCGAACTGATCGAGGGAGAATTGGAACATGAGGTAAAAGCAATTATAGCCCACAGAAAAAGGGGCCAAGGGATCCAATTCCTGGTGAAATGGAAAGGATACAGCATGTCTGAAAACACTTGGGAACCTGAGGCTCATTTAAAAAAAATCTCTGAAATACTACAGCAGTACAAGACTACACCATGAGCCACCCTCTGCACTTTGTCATGAGCATCACCTCCAACTCCAACCCAGAAGGAACTTTTGACATGATTCTGGAATATGTCCAAGACTTAGATGACAGCCAGAACAAAGAGAGGCTTTATTTCCTTACTTATGACTGGGCTCTGCTCAATGGCACAGTCCAAAACTTATTCAAAATGTATCAAGCCATCTCCACCTTAGAGCAAATGTTTTGGCACCTCTCCCAAGAGGGATATCACCTTGACCTGCTCCCCCTTATCAGAGACTTGAATGAATGAGCGAGAGGTTACAGGCTGGGAGAGTGAGTACCGACGCCCTATCCAACATTCATCACTGAGAGCATCTCTGATGAGAAAGAAAATCACTTCGGCACAGTGCCAGAGTTGCTGCCGCATGCACCAACTCCTGAGCTGAGACCCCTGACACCTTCATATTCACCCACACTGAGGTGGATGCAAAACTCAGTGTGCTTTACATGCACACAGATTGGCCACTTCTCGTCTCACTGTCAATGTTACCAGTGCCCCCACTGCTGCATCTGGCAGCCGAGGCACTCTGCACTATTGTGTCCATGTAACTGATCATGTGACAATCCACCCCATGACAGAACCACTTAAACTGCTACCACCATGCAGCTCACGCTTATCATCGCCCTCAGTGCTGTATTTGGCACAGCAATTTTAACTATGTTTGTTGCCTGGCTTGTTATGCTATTTAAAACTGTCACCACCCACTCCCAACCTCATACACTGGTGTTCCTAACCAGAATTTCCATATGATTCACTCATGATCAACCTGAAGAGATTGAACTCCCCTTAGTGGTATATACTCATGGTTTGGTCGACGCCATAACAATCAGTACCTTTACCACCACCGCTGATGAGGAGAGTGCAGCTACATTTGATTCAATATGAACACTCCGACCTTAATTTCTGATGGAACTAGAAATCTTGGGGAGGGGCTGATGTTACGAGAAGGAAGCTGGTGTTATGAGGAGGGGGGCACATTTTTCTATTGTCTTACATTCTTTCTCTCACCCTATTGTTCTTGGTTGCTATTGTCTTATCATGCTTACTACTCATTCTTATTGTCTTGCCCAGCACTTTACCCATGCATCTTTAATCTTGCATCCTCCCTATCTCACACTATCATACTACTCATGGGATGCTCTTATTGTTCTTACTGTTTCTATTGTTTGAGACTCATCTATAAGCATATATATGTTCTCGTCCTTGTACTATTTAACTTGCAAAGTAAAGACCAGTCAAGCCTCAGCTTGACCTGGTCATCTTAACTGCTCTTCTATGAGTCTAAGAAGTCATCCTCAACTATCGCTTACAAGCAATAGTGATCTTTGATCTGATATCTAAATTAAAGAGCCATTGATCCTAACAAAATTGATTTTTGAGCAAGATATGGTAGCAAACAAAATGCAGCAATAGGTCGATGTGGTACTGAACCATTGAGCTCACAGAGAATGTATGCCCCTCCATAGTTTCATTCGATAACAGTAAGAGGGCCAAAATATCGTGGTTTCATCTTGCGATTGAGGGATTTCTCAAATTTTGTGGGTTGAAGCAGCACTAAATCTCCTTTCACAAAGTTGTAGTCATGCATCGTATGTTTGTGAAGGATTTCGAAGCATTTCACAGCTTCGATTCAAGAGGCGTAAGCCTTCAAATATAACACTTCGAGGTCGTTAGATCATTTTTGTAATGCTATGGCTCATCGAGCTATATGATCTGCTGTCGATAAGATGGAATTGGGTGGCGGTTGTATTAGGAAACAGTCTCCTAACATGCCTATTACATAATAGTATTTTTATTTTATTTTATTTCATTTGATTTGATTTTATTTCACCAAAATATGCTACAAAACACCTATACACACATTATTTGTCAGTGTGGGAATTCTCTATTTACACGCATCAATATGTATGCTGATACAGCTCCCTATCACCCTGCACTCATACTACACCATTTTTCATGATTATGCGCACTGCTTGGACATCTTCTACTCACTTTGCACAGTGCACTTTTGCGCACCTTTGTGCACTTTCATGCACCTTTGCGCGCTTCTGTGCACTTTTGCATGCCTTTGACCATTTAGGTGCACCTTTGTGCACATTTTGCCTTTCTACTGCGCTTTTGGTACCCCCATAGCTGCCAATTGTTGTGCACCCTAAATGCGCCTCGTTGCGCTTCAAACCACCTCTGCGCGCCCCCCCCCACACTCCTTATCTGCCTTCCACATTTATTGTGCACTCAATGCGCCTTTGCGCACTTCTTTTATGCTTTACCTGCAACTCACATTTTCTGCTGCACACTCATTGCACAATCCCTATCACACACACAACAATCCACTGCAGTGGTGCACTGCACATCGCAGCTCCCATCTTACTGGCGCATTTATTCGAGGCGCACCACGATTCTGACACGAGCGAACTGTGTGTTCTCACATAATCGGGGCGCTTTGCACCTATTTGGCATTGGACTGTGCACCTTGGGCGCCTTCACATAATCCTGGTGCTTTGGCAGTATTTGGCCTTTCACAGCATCTCCTTATAGTTCTTCTGCATTTCCAATTGGCATCGCCTTATCTGGTAACCAGCACAGGTTGATCATGCCATTATTACTAAGGCACAGCATGCGACACATAACACCGAAGTGGATTAATTGGGAAGAGTGCACGAGACCTAGAGTGCACCAAAAATAGTGCATCACACCAGAACAGTTGGGTAGTGGGCTATAGGTGTGCAAATCTTATTGGCTGAGGCAGTGGCATAGCACAATCAGGTTTAGATGGGCAAATGGATGCACTTGTGGGTAGCACATGGCACTTTCTATTTTTACACTTTATTTTACCATTTTTATCACATAAGCCATTTGTACATAGTAGGTGGACAGATAGAGAATCCAGAGGATCTTTCCCCCCTCATAGTTCATAGCTCAGTCAGTGTTGCACGTAGTCTGTGCACCAGTGTCCAGTCCATGTGCCTTTGTAGTGCACCCTTCGTATAGCCACATTTGTGTATCATTTGCATCCCCTCATCATATTGTTGCATTTTGTCCCTGCATTGCATCCTTCGTCCTTGTTTGAGAACTCATACAGTGTGCCCTTCATATAGCTGTGTTTGCACACCATTTGCGCACTTATTTGTATAGCCATGTTTTGCGCACTGTTTGTGGCTTTTTCTGCCCCTTGCGCTTCCACCCTGTTTGTGTCCCCAACCTATGCACCACCTTCACAGCACACCCCAGTGTTGTCTCCATCCCACTACACCTCTCGTCTTCATCACCCTCATCATTGCACACTTTTGCGCTCCCATTGTGCATTTTTCCGCACTGTGCATTTTTGCCCCTTTGCATTGCGCACTTTTCCGCCACTGCGCATATCTCCTCTTTAGCATACACAACTAGTGTGCACATTGAAAACCACTGTACCAGCCTCCCCATAGTCTTTGTGCCCTGAAGGATGATCCGAGGTGCTCTAAGTGAACTCCCCCCTCACCCTGAGCACACCTGCAGTTGTAGGTTAAGTGTTCACCCCTTCCATTGAGACTCTGCACCAAGTTCCAACTGAACACATCAACGTGCATGTATGCGCATGTGTGCGTGCATCTATAACAACATACTACAATATATGTAAAATAGTATATAACCCTAAAATAAATACTGGAAGACCTCAGTTGAGTTCTCTTAGGTATTCCATCCACAATAGTGGTGCGAAAGGCCTAATTCAGCCAACTAATCTATTTTTAACCCCTTGCATCAAAACCATCACACCCCCCATCACGTGCACATGCCCCGCCACCTTCTTGTAGGAGAGCCCACACAGTCCAGCTAGCAGATTAGTGGGTGTCACCCTAACAGGTTGTAAGTATGTTGCCTTGGAGATGTCGAGGGGAATTAGAGGATGTGCTCCTGTAACTGCAAAGTAAGGAGAACAACCCATGCATTTATGAACCATGACTGGTTCTGCCCAAAATACTGAGTGTGCCCCTGCTGACCATTTCGCTTGTTCTCCATCGAGAGCTGTGAATAAGGAGTGTTGAACATCAAAGTGGGCTTGTTCGATGAGTCAATTGGCATGCGAATTATAACTGCTAATTTAAATATGGTTAATGTAATATTGTTTCACAAGATACTCCATAGCTGCAATAAATGCAGTGCCATTGTCAGTTATGATTTCATATAGCAAACCCCATTGACAAATAATATCTTTGAAGATCCAATCGCCCAGAGATGTGGCGTTTTTGCATCGAAGTTTCCACTATTCTGGATAGGTCATTAGTGAGCATTGACCTGGTACAATGTATTTAAATCTGTTCAAAGGTGGCATTTGCATCGTATCAATATAGACCTTGCCAAAAAGGGGTGCTGGAGTGGTGACTTTGGGTGGAATTAGAATATTTTGCATTTGCTGAATTTGGCATAGGTGGCAGGTTCAAATATACCATGCAATGTCAGCTTTCATGTTTGGCCACCAAAATTGATGGGCAATAACTGATTTTGAAAACCATTTTGTGTCCAATGTCATTGTGAACTGTGTGAATGATTTTGAGATGATGTTATGGAGTAGCAATGATTTTGTGAGCTCCATGGGAGTCTTTTCTCCATAGTTTGCCTGAGTCTAAAAAGGATTCAGTGCAATATCAAATAAAGGTAGCATATTCTACATCTGATAGATCAGGGGATCGCACTAAGTCATGCAACCATTTTCGAATGCAAAGTAATCTTTCATCATTCATTTTTTCATTATTCATTCGTGGGATATTATTATAGGTGAGGTCCTCCCCCTTACTGAAATCTGAAGAGAGGGAGAAAGTCAAAATCTGATGCAAAGTAAATGGTCGGGTTGTAATAGGATTTATTTGATGTACGAAACTGTGAAGACAGTTGATCCAGTCTCCAAAATCATCTTCGTTGTTGAGCTGAGCATCTTCGTCTTGTGGGGGGCATCTCAAAATTCTGTCAGGACCATGGTGTGTCTCTGCGATGTGGACTAATGTAAAGTGAAAAATTAGGATGGATACTGTCTATCAATTGATGCTAGCACTAGGTGCAATATCAGGATTTGAAAGCATGCCTTTGATATATCGTGCATCAACTTTGATGATAAGCCTTCGAACTCCTATTAGGTACAATTGTCATGCTCCAAGAGCATGATATAGACTGTTGATATGGCTCCCTATCACCCTGCACTTGTGCTACAGCATTTTTCATGATTGTGTGCACTGCTTGGACACCTTCTACTCACTTTGCACAGTGCGCTTTTCCATGCCTTGGTGTGCTTTTGTGTGCCTTTGTCTGCTTTCATGCACCCAAGTGCACTCCAGTGTGCCCCAGTGCACTTTTGACTGCTTAGGTGCACTTTTGTGCACCTTTTACATTTCTACTGTGCCTTTGGATCCCCCTTGGCTGCCTTCTGTCATGCGCTCTAAATGTGCCTTGTTACACTTCAAACTGCCTCCGTGTGCCCCCCCCCCCCCCACACTCCTTATCTGCATTTCACAGTTATTGCATGCTCAATGTGCCTTTATGCACTCCTTTTACGCTTTACCTGCAACTCACATTCCTTTGCTGCACACTCATTGCACAATCCTTATCACACACACAACAATCCACCACACCAATTGTGCTGTGCATCACAGCTTCCAGCTTACTGGCGCATTTATTCGAGGTGCACCACGATTCCAGCATGAGTAAACTGCGCATTCTCACATAATCTGTGCACTTTGCACCTATTTAGCATTGGATTGTGCACACTTGGGTGCTTTCACATAATCCTGGCGCTATTTGGCCTTGCACTGCATCTCCTTATAGTTCTTCTGCATTTCCAATCAGCATCACCTTATCTGGTAACCAGCACAGGTCGATGACATCATTATTACTAAGGCGCAGCATGTTATGCATAACACTGAAATGGATTAATTGGGAAGAGCACATGGGACCCAATGTGCACCAAAAATAGAGCATCACACTGGAACAGTTGGGTATTGGGCTATAGCATGCACAAATCTTATTAGCTGAGGCAGCAGCATAGTGCAGTCAGGTTTAGATGGGCCAATGGATGTGCTTGTGGGTAGTGCATGGCGCTTTCTATTTTTATACTCAATTTTATCATTTTTTATCACATAAGCCATTTGTACATAGTAGGTAGACAGATAGAGAATCCAGAGGATCTTTCCCCCCCTCATAGTTCATAGCTCATTCAGCATCGCACATAGTCTGTGCACCAGCATCCAGTCCATGTGCCTTTGTAGTGCACCCTTCATATAGCCACATTTGCATATTGTTTGCATCTCCTCATCATATTGTCGTGTTTCATCCCTTCATTGCATTCTTTGTTTTCGCTTGTGCACTCTTGCCATGCACTCTTCATATAGCTGTGTTTGCGCATTTTATGGTATAGCCATGTTTTGCACACCATTTGCACATTTTCCCACCAGTTGCACTCCCATCCTGTTTGCATCCCTAAACTGTGCATCACCCTTGCAGCACATCCCAGTGCTGTACTTGTCCCACCAAACCTCCCACTTTCATCTCCGTCATCATTGTGCATTTTTGTGCTCCCATTGCACATTTTTCTGCACTGTGCATTTTTGCCCCTTTGCATTGCGCACTTTTTCACCATTGCACATACCTTCCCTTTTGTGTACACAACTAGTGTGCACATTGAAAACCACTGTACCAGCCTCTTTGTAGTCTCTGCACCCTGAAGGACGATCCGAGGCCCTCTAAGTGAACCCCCTGACCCCAAGCATGCCTGCAGCTGTAGGTTTAGTGTTCACCCCTTCTGTTGAAACTCTGCCCTGAGTACAAACTGAACACATTACAGTAAAGTTCAAGTTTTGGCTGTGAAAATCAGGATTCATGGTCATTAAGTGTAATCGATCCAAATTGACTATAATATTATTTTTGAGGGTTTTTGGGATCACATTGAGCAAGAAAGAAACCAATAGTGATGTTCAAAGTGTCAACCGATAGGATAATCGGGGCTGGAGATGAGTAATTGATAGCTTGAATTGTTGGGGAATTGATTAGAGCTTCTTTCAAATCTTCTTGGGCTACTATTTGTTCCACTCCGAATTTGAAAGGAACATCTTTTTGAGTGAGTTGGATCAGTGCTGCAGCTCATTGAGCAAAATTTCGAATAAAGATATGACAAACTCCAATGGTTCCTAGAAATGATTTGACTTCAGTGAGGCTTCAACATGGTCCCCACTTGCTAACAGCTGTGATTCGAGTAGAATCGGCCATATGACCTTCAATATTGCATTGATGCCCTAAAACAATTATTTTGGGGATGCAAAGATAGAGTTTCAGACCTGAAAATGTTCCTCTGCAATACTTCATGCGCTGAACTATCCAATTTAAATTTTCGAAGTGTTCCCAGATGAAGCATCAAATAGCTGGATTGTCAGGAATCATTTTGTAGGATCCACCAATTGTTCTATATTCCGATTTCAGACCCTTAATCAGTGTGTCATAGATGTAAGGGATGGTGATATGAGGAATTTTTGGCTGTAGAATAAATGTCATGTCATCGTGTAAGATAGGGACAGAATTTGTCCAACCCATGGGTAGGGTAATGATGTGAAGTGCTCTGAACAGTGTCTGAAATGTTGTCAGATCATGAGATGATTCTGTGACCTTCCTTTTGTCAAATGCCACATAAGGATCCAACATTCCTCTGCATGATTGTCCCCTGAATTGTTCTGCTAAATGTTCAGGTATCAGTATGATGCCTGAGTGCTGGATCGTTACTTGGTTAAGTGGTTCAAGACTGTAGATGATTCAAAGTGATTTCGCATCCTTTTTCATGATGCAAACCATTGTGATTGGTATGAAGAGTTTGATGGTTCATATACTCCTGCGTCTATCTTCTTTTTCAGCATTTCGCATATCTGTTCATACAAACCTGGAGGTATAGGAATGTTTTACTTAACCTATAGAGTGTGAGGAGTGACAGGAAGCTATATAGGAGAAAAAAAATCAGAGCGAAAACTTCCTCATTCTTGTTCTGTCCATGCAAAAGGTGTTTCCTGATTTCGATAATCAAAGAACTGGGGTCTATGACACTTTTGACTGGATTCCTTCCATTGACATTCCTGATAATTGACCTAATCAAATGGGATTTTTTCACAGCCATAAAGGGTTCTGGAATATCACCAGGTCGAAGACTGTTAATATAAGTTTTGAAGGGATCATCGATTATGAAAATCCCATTGTTAAGCAAATTTGTGGTGTTATTTCCTTCAGACTGCTGAATTTGATGTGGAGTGACCTGTTTTTTCCATTTTGTATGAACTTTGGGTGATAGAGACAACAATTCCTTGGGGGTTAGTGTGATAATCAACATTTTCATCGAATGAGTGAAAATATCTTCCATTATTTTATCCTTTTGAATCAGGGCTTGGGTATGGTGCAAAGGACCATCTTTGGCTTTACCTTTCACAGTTGCTCCAAAGTTTCATTCGTGTAATGGTAAGTATGAATTTTCTTTTGCAGTGGCATAAGGATAAATGACAGGCTGTGAAGTTGTTTCCAAAGTCAAAGATGGTGCCAAAGTTGAGGTTGGTAGGTTCATTGCCATAGACGAGATGGATAATGCAGGTACTTGTGGAGTCAATTGTTTGACTGCCACAGTGTTTGGGGAAATCAAAGGTTGAGAAACAGGGACTGTTGGTATGCTCAAATTAGTTTTAGCAAAGGCCCTACCACTTCGCAAAGCATATATCTCTTGTTCGAGCTTTGTGATGTGATCTTTGGGTGTCGTGGATTGTTTGGAAACCTGTATATGCCTCTAGGTGGTGTCAAAGTAGCTGTTGAAGATGTGATGTTGTACATATGTGATGATGCAGTTGTAGTCGAAGGATTTTGTCAAGTCCATTCATGAATTTGTCTTTGATAATGCAACCAGGGATGTTTCAAGGGGTGAACCATCCATTTGGAAGAACGATTTTTCCTTCATTGGTCTTGTACACTTTCCTTTGTTGATATAGGACAGGTAAACCAAGCAGTCACTAATGAAATGACTGGTGAGTCCACAAAAGACACAAACTAAATTTTCGAGCTGGTCCAAATAAAATCCACTGTTAGGTTGAGGAGGATTAGTGGGTTTTAAACCTGATAGAGCCATGACAGTGTGGTTGGAAATTTTTTGAGAATCGCTGATAAGTTCTTCTGATTTGATTTGTGTTGAAGATGTTGAAGTTGATGCCAAAGTTTCTAAAGACTGTAACGATGTCAAATTCAAACTAATTGACCCTGCTAAAACAAATTTTGCTGCTGCATGAATGTTGTCAAGTGGGTAGGCATCATCTGGATAGTGGTCAGGAAATTTTGGTTCAAGTCATCATGCAATTTGTGACCATAAACCCAGCTGAAAACCTCGAACAAACACTCTACTTTGTTCTGCCTCTGAAATTTGGCCTTTAGAGAGTAGGAACTTTGTAATGTTGTAGAATGACCTGTAGTATAATTCTAAGTTGCTCACATTAAAGATACCTATATAAAGTTGTTTGCCAATGTGCTTGTCCATGTCCAAAATCGACCATTTTTGATTGTCTTCGGAACCAGGATATAGTCTGTGAATTGTGATGCAAAATTCTTGAAATGAAGTGCCGATTTTGTGTTCAGGAATTGATTCCCAGAGTTCAAACATATCAATATCAACATATTGGCAGGCATGCTTCTTCATAAGCTCTGGATATGTAACATTACAGTCGATAAAGAGTATTTTAAGCTCGTTAAAGTATCAATGTAGCTCTTGAGGTTGAGTAGGGTCAAATTTTGGTGCTGTAGAATGTCCATGAGCTGGCATTGTCACTTGGGTGGCCATAGATGTAATGATTCAAGGAGTTAGAACTTGAGCAAAACACAGTAGATATGTTGGAGTGGCTGGAGGAATGAATGAAGTAGTAGATGATGAATATCCTTCGATTGTTCAAGAGATTCAAAGGTGTGGCAAGTCTCGATTCTAAGGTTTTGAGCTTGGGTTGACCTAAGCCAGGAGATTCGAGATGGATTAGGCAATGAAATGATTTAAAAACCCCTTGCAGTGGGCTGCAAAATGATGATACTCGACCTGGAAACCTAACAAAAACCTGTTAAAAGGCTTAGGAAGTATAGCCCAGGCTAGAGGAAGGGTGCGAGTTGGTACTAAATATTTCCACTAATATCCAAAAATTGCTTTTAGTGAGGCAAAATAATAACAGATGGCGCAAATAGTCTGTGAGAGAATACAAAGTTGTTCGAATGAGGTTCAAAATAGGTTCAAAGTAATTTTGAAGAAGTTCAGAGATGTTGAACTGGTGGTGAGATATGTCAAGAAACAAATATAGCAAATAAGAAGTGTTTGTCAAGTGGCAATAGGCAATAGGCAATAGGCAATGAGTTGAGAGCAAATACAATAGTTCAAAGAAGTTTGCAATATTTCACAGAACTTAGAGGTACAACAAGAGGCTAAGACTCAAGAGAACTGCTCTTAAATCAAATGATGAGGGAGAGGGTGACTTTTCTCTGTTTTTCTAAGTAACTAGTGCAAGTCTATATACATTTTTGAAGAGATAGTACTAAAAAGGAAATCTAACATGTGTAGTCCACAAGGCAATATGCGCAGCAATGAGGACTTTGTAAATCAAAAAAAAAAAGAGAAATGTTAAATAGTTGAAATGTACAGTGTCCCTGTATAGGAAAAGTACTTATCTTTTTGCTTCAATAAATCATTGAAACCTCTAAGCACTATCATCATGTCCTAAATCCTTTGTTGTCTCTCCTCATGTCCAGTAGTGCTTGATATGTGACAGAATAACTTATTCTGGTTGTGCAGCATGTATCGAAAGGGTTTTAGGATAGGTATGTGGCAGCCAACATCGTTCGAAGTAATGCAAAGTTCTTTGAAAGTGTTCAAAATGTCACAAAATGATTTGAAGTCATTTGAAAAGTTCAAAATAGTTCAAAAAGTGTTCAAAATCAATTTTGTGGCATTTGTAGTGGTTTGGAGCATCTGTTGTAGTGTATTGTTACGATTGGAAGCCATTCCAGACCTTAGAGTGCGCAACAGACCTATCAACAGTGAAGGCATTGTTCTTTACCAAGGCACTTGTGACACTTGCAAGAGCTATGCTTTACACATGGACACCCATGTATATGATGACAATGATGAATATTTCAATGTGAGAGATTGTCGAGATTCAGGTATTAACTCTGGTGCCCTTGCCAGAGCTGATGATAATACTTGACCTGGAAACCTAACAAAAACCTGTTAAAAGGCTTAGGAAGTATAACACAGGCTAGAGGAAGGGTGCAAGTTGGTACTAAATATTATATCCAAAGGTTGTAGTGAGAGACGTGGAATGACAAGGAGTGTTGCGAACAGTCTTTAAAGGCATATGAAGATGTTTGACAAAGGTTTGAAATGGGTTCGAAGATGTTCAAAAGAGGTTTGAAGTAGTTCAAGGAGTTTCAAAAGAGTCAGACTGGTGTTGAAGTATATCAAAAAATGGATATAGCAAATTAAATGTATTTTTGAGAGATGATAGGTGATAGGTGATAAGTCGAGAAGCAAATATGAAAGTTCGAAGAAGTTTGTGATATTTCACATAACTTTGAGATACGACATGAAGATAAGACTCAAGAGAATGGCTTTTTAAATTGAATGATAATGCAGAGGGTGACTTCTTCTATGTTCCCTTTGCTTTAATATATCGTTGAAACATAAAAACCACATTTATCGCATTCTAGATCTTTTGTCATCTCTTTTTGTGTCTGGTGGCACTCGATATGCAATGACATGGTTTATTCCAGATGTGCAGCATGTATCAAAAGAATTTTGAGACAGCTATATGGCAGCCGATGTTGTTCAAAGTGATGTGAAGTCATTCGAAAGCATTCAAAATGTCGCAAAATTCTTCCAAATGGTTTGAAGTTATTCAAAGTCATTCAAAGTCATTTGAATAGTTTGAAAATGGTTTAAAATCAATTTTGTAGTGTTTGTAGCAGTTCAGAACATCTGTCGTAATGTGTCAATATGATTGGAAACCTTCTCCAGACCTTAGAGTGCGCAGTGGACCTATCACTGAATGTATTTATAATGAATATGAAAAAGATATTTCTGCTCTTCAGGAGACCATCCAGAACCTGGAAGATGAGAATGAGCACCTGTGCAAGCAGCTCAATGGACGTTCATCCAAACAAGCTCATACTCATGAACCCTCTCCTCACCTGGAGAGGCCCCAGAATAATTTGTATGCTGGTGCAGCCTCTTGGCCTGCACCACCTTCTGCTCCCTGCCCCATCGTTCCCAATGAGGACATCAATATGAATGAGGTCTACCCACCTCTTCCCAATCTTCCACCCCCAAGATATACATTCTCGGGCCCTGATATTCCAAGGATGGCAAACTGGAGACCAGCTCCCAAGCTGCATGGCCAAGTTCCTACATCCATTCCTCAGAACACTGAGGAATTTGATAACTGGTCCTGGATGGCCCACACCTTTGGAAACTACCCAATGTTGGAGCAAATGCATGAGTACATGTGGTTCTTCAATTATACACCTTTAGGGGCTTAAACTCCCCTGATGATTTATGCCCTTGCCCACTGAAGATTACCCAGTTGGCTCCCTGTTCAAATGCAGTCGGTGCAAGGATTACACTGACTCAACAATCCTACTTGGCTGGAGCAACCCTTACTTCTGGACTCTGCTGAAATGTGGGTGCAGTTCATGCACTGACATCTGTACCAGTGGTGATTCCACCCTGGTAACCTGATGGATGAACAGAGGGTCTCCCTCCCACATGTTGGGGGACAACTCCTGCTTCATCACCAGATCTCTTCAGGGCTATCCCCTGAAGCTAAACTACTTCTCTACCTCCATACTGCAGAGGTACTAGCCATGCCAGGACTGTACTGACAGATTCAAGAGTGCAAGCACCTCCCACTGTCCCCCATGCACCATTGGCAGCCTATGCCAATCAGCATCCATCCAACTTCCCTTGAGGACGTCGTACAACACCTCGCTACCATGGGCATCTCAGACAAGGAAGTCTGAGAAGGTTATCACTATGCCATCAGCTGGGTACTGCCAACTCCTCCCATTTGGAAAAGTCTTCTACTGCTGCCAACATCATAAGACATCTGTGGCAACATTCCAATACCTGTCTGTAGGATGCTCCTCTAATGTCTGAACCCTGGTGGTGGGTTGCCAGACCCAATGATGTGGCCCTTTGAGAGCCACGAAGAAAAAGAAAAAGAGAATCCACTGCTCCCACCAGGAGCAGAGCTCTCTCTCATTCAGGGTGACCCCACCCTGAATCCATGACTTCCAGTGCCCAGTCCTCCAGATTCTCTGCTGGACTAAGTGCATCTCTGCACACGAGCACCTCTCGCAAGGACAACCAACCTCCTGCCCACGCCAGGCCTTCTCACCTGCCCAGCTGGCATCCAACTCCTCCAGAGTTATATTCCCTGGAGAACAATCTGACCTCAGGATGGTCTGGGTCTCCTCTTATTGTCAAGGCAACTCAAGGCCAAAAGAAGGCCTTGAAGAGAGCGAGAAGAGTCGCTGCTGGCATCCCTCTGAACAGGCACAAGAAGCCCGTTAGCAAACTCCCTCCAATTGTGTCTATCAAGTTGTGAAAGATCAGAGACCCTGATGACAATGGTGATTCCACTGACTTTGTCTCCTCATCCGATGATGAAACCTTCCCCATCAACAAAGATCATTTTTCTCTCAATGAAGGGCAGATGATGGACACCTCTGCTCTGGGGAACTCCCCAGAGACCCCCATATCCCAATTGTCTTTGTTGGCATCTAACAATGAAACAACCCTATTTTTCTCCACCCCCGAATATGACTGCGAAGAACCCATACCTACCACCCTGGAGGAAGTTAGGCATATGTTAGTTGATGCCAACCTCCCCAGATCCTCATTGACCCTTGATGAGTCCCACATATCATCATTGACCTTAACGATACTCACATCCCTGATGACCCTACTAAGCAAGGTCATCATGTTTTTTTAATAAATGAATGAATTGATTCCTGTCATCATACCCTGATAATACCCACATACCAGACAGTACTCCCTTTGAGATCATCTACTTACTCAAAACATTATGCTTCCCCCTGGGAGAAGCCTAGGGGGGAGGGTGTGGTGACCCGGGGCTTGACCCCATATTTGTATATATTATTTTTCTTTGTTATTGACCTGGCTGGGCCCTATCAAGGGACCAACCTTCTATTTACAAATTATCTTTGAATTTACCACCTTGAGTACAACATGACAATATATGTTCTTCGTGTTTAGCTCCTGTGTGATGTTAAGGAACCCCCTCTGACTCACTACAGCCTTCATGTTAAGAAACAGTCCTATTACATAATAATATTTTTTTTAAATTCTATTTTATTATGTCAAATTATGCTACCAAACACCCAAGAACATTACATTTGTTAGCATGGGAATTTTATATTTACATGCATCAATATGTATGTGCTGATGATACTCAACCTGGAAACCCAAACAAAACCTACTAAATGGCTTCAGATGGTATAACACGAGTCAGAGGAAGGGTGCGAGTTGGTACTAAATATCACCACTGAGACCAATACGATGTGTTTAGCAATGCGAAATAATAAGTGATGGTTCGAATAATCTGTAAGAGCATACAAAGTTGTTCAAAAGAGTTTGAAAGAGGTTCAAAGATGTGCGAAGAGGTTTGAAAAGGCTTGAAGAAGTTCAAAATAGGTTTGAAGTATATTGAAGAATGAGTTTAGTGAATGTGTAGTGTTTGTCAAAAGGCGATAGGCAATATGCAATAAAATGAGGAGCAAATATGATAGTTTCGAAGAAGTTCGTGATATTTCACAGAACTTAGAGATACAATGCAAACTAAGAATGGCTCTTAAGTCAGATGATAAGTGTGAGGGTAACTTGTGCTGTGTTCCCCATTTCTTCCATTCATTCTAACTAACTAATACAAGTCTATATACAAAATGAAGAGATAGTACTAAAAAGGAAATAAAAACATGTGTAAAACATGAGGCAAATATATCAAACAATGAGGACTTGTAGATCATGAAACAAATGAAAAATAATAAATGATAAAATGTATAGTGTTCCCATATAGTAAAAGTACTTATCTTGTGCTTCAATATATCAATGAAACATAAAAACCGCACTTATTACATTCTAAGTCTTTTGTACTCTCTCCTCGTGTCCAGTAGTGCTCAATATGCGATGGAATAACTCATTCTGAATGTGCACTGTGTATTAAAAGTGTTTCAAAACAACTATATGGTGGCTGATATTGTTCGAAGTGCTGCGAAGTCATTCGAAGTGTTGCAAAATAGTTCAAAAGCATTTGAAGTAGTTCAAAATAGTGTGAAATTGTGCAAAAATGGTTCAAAGTCAATTTTGTAATGTTCATAGCGATTCAGAGTGTGTGTCGTAATGTCTCCATATGAGTGGAAATGTTTTCCAGACATTATAATGCATAGTGGACCTATCAGCATGCATCAGTAACAACATAGTACAATATATGTAACATAGTATATAAACCTTAAATATACACCTAGGGGATTCCAGTTGAGTTCTCTTTATTCCATCCACAATAGTGGTGCAAAAAGTCTATTTCAGCCAACTTGTCTATTAATAACCCCTCACATCAAATCCATCAAAACCCCCATCATGTGCACATGCCCTGCCCCCTTCTTGTAGGAGAACCTGCATGGTCCAGCTAGCAGATTAGTGGGTGTCACCCTAACAGAAGAACTCAACTACCCCATCAATGTGCCTTCTCTTACATGTGCATACATCATTGTTTCATCGTGCCACAACTGCTTACTTATTCTTTTGGCCCAAGCCAGAAGTACTTGTATATATGTATTTACCTTTGCTTTCATAAGCCAATGTCAGGCCTTGCCTTACATTGCGACCACCAGTGATTGAAAGGCAGCACTCATCATCAGGACAGCTGCAACCAGACAACTGATCAGATCTGGTTTAATCAAGATTTACTATACTCTATTCAGATGACTATTTTAGTTACATAGTTACAAGCCAAATTCAGTATTATCCCCAAGATCAGGTACTGTCAGAAGGGATATTGATCCAAAGTATCTCACACACCCAACAAGATAGGCAATGTTTGAGCAAGAAATGTCAAGCACACAAAAAATGCACACCAGCGCAAAAATGTGCAAATGCAAAGGAGCGCAGAAAAATTGTCCAACCATCACTTTCCTCCTCCCAACTGAGATATTGACTATGTCCAAACGATAAAAGAGTAAGATATAAAATGAAGCGCATGCCACATGACAAAATCTAAAAAAATGGGAAAGGATCAGTAGATCATCATGGCCGGTAAAACCCATGGATTGCACAAACACGGAATGCATCCAAATGCGACTTGGCGAATAGGAAAAAGGTAATATAAAAAAATGAAAGAAAGCAAAGCGTACATATAAAAAGGTAAAGTATCCATAGCAGGGTGCGCAGAGTGCTAGTTGCACACCTCATTGGTGCTTTCTTCATCCTCAGTGCTATCTCCTTGTGCTTCTTCTTCGTTAACTGCTTCTTCATCTTCTGTGTCCACTACTATGAACTCCTCCATCTCTCTCAACCGGGTAGTGGTGATATCGAGCACTATGTTGGGAAGCACAATGGACTTGCGCATGTGGTACGGCAGTAGGTGGAATGCAGCTACTGGCCTGTCGAATACCATCCCATTGAGCTTGCAAATGATATATGCACTGCCTTGATTGCACAACACTATAACTAGAGGACTGAGATAATGAGCACGCATTTTGCAGTTAAGGCTCTTCTCGATCGCTGTGCTGTGCATATGGACTAAATCGCCGCGCTGGAAGTCAAAATTGCAGATGGATTTTGAGTGCACTTTCTTGAAATGGAGGGCCGCTTTGTGCCTTTCTGCATAGACATGGAAATGGATGCACGCTAAGTCTTCTGGGCACTTTTGTAATGTGCACACACACCATGTGATCAAGTCTGTAGTAGGGAGTATAGAATGTGGGGGTGGGTTAAGGTATGTCACTTCAATGATATCGAGAGGGATTAGAGGCTGCACGCTGATAGGTCCACTACATGCTTTAAGGTCTGGAGAACAGTTTCACTCATATCGAGACATTACGACAGACATTCTGAATCACTACAAACACCACGAAATCGATGTCGAATCTATTTTGCACTATTTCACACTATTTCGGATGACTTCGCGACACTTTGAACAACTTTGAGCAACTTTGTGACACTTCAAGTGACTTCACAAAATTTCAAACAACATCAACCACCGTATAGCTGTGTTAAAATACTTTCGATACACACTGCACATCCAGAACAAACTATTCTGTTGCATATCAAGCACTACCGGATACAAGGAGAGACGACAAGAGATTTAGGATGTGATAATAGCATTTTTTATGTTTTGATGATATATTACAGTGAAAGATAAGTACTTTTACCATATGGGGACACATATGTTTCAATTACTTATCATTTCTCATTTATTTTTGATCTACAAAGTCCTCATTGTATGATATATTGCCACATGTTTTACACATGTTTTACTTCCCTTTTCAGTACTATCTCTTCAAAAATGTATATAAACTTGTACTAGTTACTTAGAACAACAGAGAACCAGTTACCCTCTCCACTATAGTCAGATTTAAGAGCAGTTCTCTTGAGTCTTACCTCGCATCATATCTCTGAAGTTCTGCAAAATATCGCGAACTTCCTCGAACTTTCGTATTCATTCTCAACTCATCATTGCCTATCGTCACTAAAAACACAGCTCATAACTGCTATATTCATTTGTCAAAACATATATCGATGCCAGTCAAACACCTTCGAACCCCCTTGAACTCACCTGAACAACTTTGAACCCATTCAAACTTATTTCGAACTACTTCGCACATCTTTGAACCAATTTCAAACATCTTCGAACATCTTCATATGCTTGAAAAAGGCTATTCGTCACATCCTTACCATTTTGCATCACTAAAACAATGTTTTGGTATTAGCGGTGATATTTAGTACCACCTGGCACCCTTCCTCTAGCCTGAGTTATACTACAAAAGGCTTTTAACAGGTTTTTGCTAGGTTTCCAGGTCGAGTATCATCATTTTGGAGCCCAGTGCGAGGGGTTTCTAAATCATTTCATTGCCTAATCCACCTCGAATCTCTCAGCTTAGGCCAACACAAGCCTGAAACCTTAGAATCGAGACTTGCCAGGCCTTCAAATCTCTCGAACAATCAGGAAATATCCTAATACCTGTCTCTGATGCCGAATTCACACATCGTTGTCTGTTTCCTTCACCTATTTCCTCATCTACAACTTCGTCTTCCTCTTCTTCCTCATCCTCCACTACATCATTCATTATTCCAGCTACTTCGACACATCTACCATCCTTCGCTCAGGTTCTAACTCATCGAATTGGTACATCTATGGCCACCCAAGCAACAATGCCAGCTCAAGGACATTCCACAGCACCTAAATTTGACCCTACTCAACCTCGAGAGCTATGTCAATACTTCAACAAGCTCGAAATACTTTTCATCGACTGTAATGTTATGGATCCTGAACTTATGAAGAAACACACCTGTTGATATGTCCGAACTCTGGGAATCAATTCCCGAATATGAAACTGGCACTTCATTTCAAAATTTTCGCATCGCAATCCATAGACTATATCCTGGTTCCGAAGACGATCGAAAATGGTTGATTTCAGACATGGACAAACTCATTGGCAAACAACTTCGGATGGGTATCTATAATGTGAGCGATTTAGGATTATATTACAGGTCTTTGTACAACATTACGAAATTCCTACTCTCTAAAGGTTGAATTTCGGAGGCAGAACAAAATAGAGCATTTGTTTGAGGTTTTCAACCAGGTTTATGGTCACGAATTGCACGACGACTCGAACTTAAATTTCCCGACCACTATCTGGATGATGCCTACCCACTTGACAACATTCACACAGCAGCGAAATTTGTTTTAGCAGGGTCAATTAGCTCGAATTCGGCATCATTACTCAAACTAACAGTGGATTTCACTCGGACCAGCTCGAAAATTTAGCTTGTGTCTTTTGTGGACTCACCGGTCATTTCATTAGTGACTGCTTGGTTTGCCAAGCCTATATCAATGAAGGAAAGTGTAAAAAGAACAACGAAGGAAAAATCGTGCTTCCAAATGGATGGTTCACCCCTCGAAACATTCCTGGTCACTTTATCAAAGAAGAATCGATGAATGGACTTGACGAAATCCTTTGAACACAACTGCATCGTCGCTCATGTACAACATTGCATCCTCAACGGCTACTTCAACACTGCCTAGGGGCATCTACCAGGTTTCCGAACAATCTGCAACACCCGAAGATCACATCGCAAAACTCGAACAAGAGATATACACTTTGCAAAGTGGTAGGACTTTTGCTAAAGCTAATCTGAGCATACCAACAGTCCCCGTCTCTCGACCTTCACTTTCCCCAAGCACTGCAGCAGTCGAACAATTGACTCCACATGTACCAGCATCATCCATCTCGTCCATGGCGACAAACCTACCAACCTCGACTTCAGCATCATCTTCAACTTCGGAAACAACTTTGCAGCCTGTTATTCATCCTTATGCCGCTACAAAAGAAAATCTGTACCTACCACCACATGAATGAAACTTCAGATCAACTGCGAAAGGTAAAGGCAAAGATGGTCCTTCACACCATACCCAAGTGCCAATTTAAAAGGATAAAATCATGGAAGATGTTTTTGCTCGTTCTATGAAGATGCTGATTATCACACTAACGCCCAAGGAATTGTTGTCTTTATCGCCCGAAGTTCGTATGAAATGGAAGGAACAGGTCACTCCACGTCAAATTCAGCAGCCTGAAGCCACAAATCTGCTTAAAGATGAGATTTTCATGATTGATGATCCATTCAAAACTTAAATTAAGTCTTCGACCTGGTGATATTTCAGAACCCTTTATTGCTGTGAAGGAATCTCATTCGATTAGGTCCATTATTATGAACATCAATGGAAGGAATCCAGTTGAAAGTGTCATAGACCCTGGCTCTTCGATTATCACAATGTCTGAAGAACTTTGCCACAAACTTGGCCTCGCTTATGATCCTTCAATCCACATTCCACTCCAATCGGCTAATGGAGGCATTGACGAAAGTTTGGGTTTAGCATGAAATGTGCCTTGCAAAGTGGGGAGTATCATGCTGTTCATGCAAATTCACATAATTCGTGACCTAGCCTACAATATCTTACTTGGTCAACCATTCGATGTGCTGACTAAAAGCACCATTAAAAACTACAGGAATGAGGCTCAGACAATCACGATATATGATCCTAATTGGACACGATCATGCACAATCCCCACGATTCCATGTTCTAATCACTGTCAAAAGGATTTTCGCAACTAGAGGACAAAATTTTGGACATTGACCAGTGCACTTTCATTATCTCATTCGATCCCTCTAAATTATCTATCAATATCGAATGCACTGTGAATATTCCTGATATGGAGTCCTCGAACTCCTCGAAATCCATTTCTTATTCTTCGATCCTTGCAAATTTATATTTAACAGCCAGTCACCAATTCGAAACATATTTATCGACCTTGATGGCAATGACTATGCCTTCTATGCCTATTATCAACTCCTCATATCCAACTTTTGCAGCATCAAAAAAGAAATACAAACTTGTCACACAAAAAATTCACCTAGTTATTACCGAGCTACCCGACCAATTTTGCATTATTCGAACAATTACTGGTGACCCTCTTGAAAACATGCCAAAATTAAATCCTCATCCACCATCATTTATCCCCACTTCATGATATACACTCGAACGTAAAGCTATTATCGACAAGAATCATCCTGGTGATTTCCTATGGCCAGAGGAACGAAATCTTATGCACAATTTTATTCAAAATCAGGAAATAGCTTTTGCGTGGACAAAACAAGAATGAGGAAGTTTTCGCTCTGACTTTTTTCCTCCCATAGAGTTCCCTGTCGTTCCTCACACTCCATGGGTTGAGCGAAACATTTTTATACCTCCAGGTTTGTACGAACAAATATGCGAGATGCTGAAAAAGAAGATAGAAGCAGGAGTATACGAGCCACCAAACTCTTTGTATCGATCACGATGGTTTTGCATCATAAAAAAGGATGCGAAATCACTTTGAATCATCCACAGTCTCGAACCATTTAACCAAGTAATGATCCAGCACTCAGGCATCATACTGGTACCTGAACATTTAGCAGAACAATTCAGGGGACGATCATGCAGAGGAATGTTGGATCTCTATGGGGCATTCAACAAAAGGAAAGTCACAGAATCATCTCGCAATCTGACAACATTTCAGACACCATTCAGAGCACTTCACATCATTACCCTACCCATGGGTTGGACAAATTCTGTCCCTATCTTACACGACGATGTAACATTTATTCTACAGCCCGAAATTCCTCATATCACCATTCCTTACATCGACAACACACCAGTTAAGGGTCTGAAATCAGAATATAAAATGATCAGTGGATCCTACGAAATGATTCCCAAGAATCCAGCTATTCGATGCTTTGTCTGGAAGCACTTTGAAAATTTAAATCGGATAGTGCAGCACATGAAGTATTGTAGAGGAACATTTTCAGGCACAAAACTCTATCTTTGCATCCCCGAAATAATTGTCTTAGGGCATCGATGCAATATCGAAGGTCGTATGGCTGACCCTACTCAAATGACAGCTGTTAGCAAGTGGGGACCATGTCAAAGCCTCACCGAAGTCAAAGCATTTCTAGGAACCATTGGAGTTTGTCATATCTTTATCCGAAATTTTGCTCAATGAGCTGCAGCACTGATACAACTCACTCGAAAAGATGTTCCTTTCAAATTCGGAGTGGAACAAATAGCAGCCCAAGAAGATTTGAAAGCAGCTCTAATCAATTCCCCAGCAATTCAAGCAATCGATTACGCATCTCCAGCCCTGGTTATTCTATCAGTCAACACTTTGAACATCGCTATTGGTTTTTTTCTCGCTCAATGCGATCCCGAAAACCCTCGAAAATGATATTATAGTCGATTCAGATCAATTATGCTTAACGACTGTGAATCCAGATTTTCACAACCAAAACTCGAACTTTACAGTCTATATCGCGCTCTCAGAGCACTACAATTGTACCTAATAGGAGTTTGAAGGCTTATCGTCGAAGTCGACACACAATATATTAAAGGCATGCTTTTGAATCCTGATATCGCACCTAGCACTAGTGTCAATCGATGGATAGTATCCATCCTAACCTTTCACTTTACATTAGTCCATGTTGCAGGGACACACCATGGTCCTGACGGACTTTTGAGATGCCCCCCACAAAACGAAGATGTTCAGCTCGACAACGAAGATAATTTTGGAGACTGGATTGACTGCCTTCACAGTTTCATACATCAAATAAATCCTATTACAACCCGACCAATTACTTCGCATCAAATTTCGACCTTCTCCCTCTCTTCAAATTTCAGTAAGGGGGAGGACCTCACCTATAATGATGTCCCATGATTGAATAACACAAAAACAAATGACGAGAGGTTACTTCGCATTTGAAAATGGTTACATGACTTGGTGCGACCCCCTGATCTATCAGACACAGAATACACTACCTTTATTCGATATTGCACCAAATTCTTTTTAGCCTCGGGCAAACTATGGAGGAAAGACTCCCAAGGAGCTCACAAGATTGTTGCTCCTCCAGAATGTCGTCTCGAAATCATTTGTGCAGCTCACGACGACATCGGACACAAAATGGTTTTTGCTACTAAATCAGGTATCGCCCTTCGATTTTGGTGGCCAAACATGAAAGCTGACATTGCATAGTATATTTGAACCTGCCACCTATGCCAAATTCGACAGATGCGAAATGTTCTAATTCCACCCACAGTCGCCACTCCAGCACCCCTTTTTGGCAAAGTCTATATCGACACAATGCAAATGCCACCTTCAAATGGATTTAAATACATCATACAAGGTCGATGCTCACTAACGACCTATCCAGAATGGCAAAAACTTCGATGCAAAAATGCCACATCTCTGGGTGATTGGATCTTTGAAGACATTATTTGTTGATGGGGCTTGCTATATGAAATTGTAACTGACAATAGTGCTGCATTTATCACAGCTATGGAGTATCTTTCGAAACGATATCACATTAACCATATTCAAATTAGCAGTTATAATTCGCGTGCCAATGGACTCATTGAATGAGCCCACTTCGATGTTCAACAATCATTATTTAAAGCTGTCGATGGAGATCAAACAAAATGGTTAGCAGGGGCGCACTCAATGTTTTGGGCAGAACAAGTCACGGTGATAGGTCCACTGCGCATTCTAAGGTCTGAGGAAAGTTTTCAATCATATTAACACACTACGACAGACCTTCCAAACCACTATGAATGCCACTACATCGACTTTGAATCATTTTCAAACTATTTTGCATGATTTCGCACTATTTTGTACCTTTTCGAACTATTTTGCAATATTTCATGATATTTCAAATGACTTCGCAGCACTTCAAATGACTTCGGCTGCCATATAGTTGTCTTAAAACACTTTTGATACACGATGCTCAACTGGAGTGAACTATTTAGTTGCATATCGAGCACTACCAGACACGCAAAGAGAGACGATAAAAGAATTAGAGTACGATAATGGCAGTTTTGGGGTTTCAACAATCTATTGAAACAACAAAGAGAAGTACTCTTACTAACACCGAATGTTTCAATTATCATCGTTCCTCATTTGTTTTATGTTTTACAATACCTTTATTGCTGTGCATACTGCCTCGTGTTCTACACCTGTTATATTTCCTTTTTGGTACTTACCTCTTCGAAATGTATATAGACTTGTACTAGTTACTTAGAACGAGGGAGAACCAGTTACCCTCTCCACTATAGTCAGATTTAAGAGCAGTTCTCTTGAGTCTTACCTCGCGTCATATCTCTGAAGTTCTGCGAAATATCGTGAATTTCCTCAAACTTTCGTATTCATTCTCAACTCATCATTGCCTATCGTCACTAAAAACACAGCTCGTAACTGCTATATTCATTTGTCAAAACATATATCGATGCCAGTCAAACACCTTCGAACCCCCTCGAACTCACCTGAACAACTTCGAACCAATTCAAACTTACTCTGAACTACTTTGCACGTCTTCAAACCTCTTCGAACATTTTCATATGCTTTAAAAAGGCTATTCATCACATCCTTACCATTTTGCATCACTAAAAACAATGTTTTGGTATTAGTGGTGATATTTAATACCACCTGGCACCCTTCCTCTAGCCTGAGTTATACTACACAAGCCTTTTAACAGGTTTTTGTTAGGTTTCCAGGTTGAGCATCATCATTTTGGAGCCCACTGCGAGGGGTTTCTAAATCATTTCATCGCCTAATTTACCTCAAATCTCTCAGTGTAGGCCAACACAAGCCCGAAACCTTAGAATCGAGACTCGCCAGGCCTTCAAATCTCTTGAACAATCAGGGGATATTCTAATACCTGTCTCTGATGCCGAATCTACACATCGTCATCTGTTTCCTTCACCTATTTCCTCGTCTACAACTTCATCTTCCTCTTCTTCCTCATCCTCTACCACATCATTCATTATTCCAGCTACTTTGACACATCTACCATCTTTCACTCAGGTTCTAACTCCTCAAATTGGTACATCTATGGCCACCCAAGCAACAATGCCAGCTCAAGGACATTCCACAGCACCTAAATTTGACCCTACTCAACCTCGAGAGCTACATCGATACTTTAACGAGCTCGAAATACTTTTCATTGACTGTAATGTTATGGATCCCGAACTTATGAAGAAGCATGCCTGTTGATATGTGGATATTGATATGTCCAAACTCTGGGAATCAATTCCTGAATACGAAACTGGCACTTCATTTCACAATTTTTGCGTCGCAATCCATAGACTATATCCTGGTTCCGAAGACGATCGAAAATGGTCGATTTCAGACATGGACAAACTCGTTGGCAAACAACTTCAGATGGGTATCTATAATGTGAGCGATTCAGAATTATATTACAGGTCTTTGTACAACATTACGAAGTTCCTACTCTCTAAAGGCCGAATTTTGGAGGCAGAACAAAGTAGAGCATTCATTCGAGGTTTTCAACCAGGTTTATGGTCACGAATTGCATGATGACTCGAACTTAAATTTTCCGACCACTATCTGGATGATGCCTACCCACTTGATGACATTCACGCAGCAGCGAAATTTGTTTTAGCAGGGTCAATTAGCTCAAATTAAGCATCATTACAGTCTTCAGAAACATCGGCATCAACTTTGACATCTTTGACACAAATTAAATCGGAAGACTTATTAGCGATCCTCGAAAAATTCGCAACCACACTCATCATGGCTTTAGCAGGTTCGAAACCCACTAACCCTCCTCGAACTAACAGTGGATTTCGCTCGGACCAGTTCGAAAACTTAGCTTGTGTCTTTTGTGGACTTACAGGTCATTTCATTAGCGACTGCTTGGTTTGCCAAGCCTGTATCAATGAAGGAAAGTGTAAAAAGAACAACGAAGGAAAAATCGTGCTTCCAAATGGATGGTTTACCCCTCGAAACATTCCTGGTCGCTTTATCAAAGACAAAATCGACAAATGGACTTGATGAAATCCTTCGAACACAGCTGCATCGTTGCTTATGTACAACATCGCATCCGCAATGGCTACTTCGACACCACCTAGGGGCATCTACCAGGTTTCTGAATAATCTGTGACACCCAAAGATCGCATCGCAAAGCTCAAACAAGAGATACATGCTTTGCGAAGTGGTAGGACTTTTGCTAATGCTAATCCGAGCATACCAACAGTCCCCGTCTCTCAACCTTCACTTTCCCCAAGCACTGTGGCAGTCGAACAATTGACTCCACATGTACCAGCATCATCCATCCTTATGCTGCTACAAAAGAAAATTTGTACCTACCACCACATGAACGAAACTTCAGATCAACTGCGAAAGGTAAAGGCAAAGATGGTCCTTCGCACCATACCCAAGCACCAATTCAAAAAGATAAAATCATGGAAGATGTTTTTGCTCATTCAATGAAGATGCCAATTATTACACTAATGCCCAAGGAATTATTGGCTCTATCGCCCGAAGTTTGTATGTAATGGAAGGAACAGGTCACTCCACATCGAATTCAGCAGTCCGAAGGGAATAATGCCACGAATCTGTTTAACGATGAGATTTTCATGATTGATGACCCATTCAAAACTTATATTAACAGTCTTCGACCTGGTGATATTCCAGAACCCTTTATCACAGCAAAGGAATCCCATTCGATTAGGTCGATTATTATGAATGTCAATGGAAGGAATCCAGTGGAAAGTATTGTAGACCCAGGTTCTTCGATTATCGCAATGTCCGAAGAAGTTTGCCATGAACTTGGCCTTACTTATGATCCTTCAATCCACATCCCACTCCAATCGGCTAACGGAGGCATTGACAAAAGTTTGGGTTTAGCATGAAATGTGCCTTGCAAAGTGGGGAGTGTCATGCTGTTCATGCAAATTCACATAATCCATGACCCAGCCTATGATATCTTACTCAGTCGACCATTCGATGTACTCACTGAAAGCACCATCAAAAACTGCAGGAATGAAGCCCAGACAATTATGATATATGATTCTAATTTGACACGATTGTGTGCTATCCCCACAATTCCCCATTCTAATCACCATCGAAAGGATTTTTGCAACTAGAGGACAACATTTTGGACATTGACCAGTGCACTCTCATTATCTTATTCGATCCCTCTAATTTATCTATCAATATTGAATGCACTGCGAATATTCCCGATATGGAGTCCTCGAACTCCTCGAAATCCATTTCTTATTCTTCGATCCTTGTGAATTTATATTTAACAGCCAGTCACCAATACGAAACATATTTATCGACCTTGACAGCAATGACTATGCCTTCTACGCCTATTATCAACTCCTCATATCCAACTTTTGCAGCATCAAAAAAGAAATACAAACTTGTCACACAAAAAATTCACCTAGTTATTACCGAGCTACCCGACCAATTTTGCATTATTCGAACAATTACTGGTGACCCTCTCGAAAACATGCCAAAATTAAATCCTCATCCACCATCATTTATCCCCACTTCATGATATTCACTCGAACATAAAGCTATCATCAACAAGAATCATCCTGGTGATTTCCTATGGCCAGAGGAACGAAATCTTATGCACAGTTTTATTCAAAATCAGGAAACAGCTTTTGCGTGGACAGAACAAGAGCGAGGAAGTTTCTGCTCTGACTTTTTTCCTCCCATAGAGTTCCCTGTCATTCCTCACACTCCATGGGTTGAGCAAAACATTCCCATACCTCCAGGTTTGTACGAACAGATATGCGAAATGCTAAAAAAGAAGATAGAGGCAGGAGTATACGAACCATTGAACTTTTCATACCGATCACGATGGTTTTGCATTACGAAAAAGGACGTGAAATCACTTCAAATTGTCCACACTCTCCAACTGCTTAACCAAGTAATGATCCAGCACTCAGGGATCATACCAATACCCGAACATTTAGCAGAACAATTTGGGGGATGATCATGCAGAGGAATGTTGGATCTCTATGTGGCATTTGACAAAAGGAAAGTCACAGAATCATCTCACGATCTGACAACATTTCAGACACCGTTCGGAGCACTTGGCATCGTTACCCTACCCATGGGTTGGACAAATTCTGTCCCTATCTTACATGATGACATGACATTTATTTTACAGCCCGAAATTTCTCATATCACCATCCCTTACATCAATGACACACCAGTTAAGGATCTGAAATCAGAATATAGAATGATCAGTGGATCCTACGAAATGATTCCCGAGAATCCAGCTATTCGATGCTTTGTCTGGGAGCATTTTGAAAATTTAAATCGAATAGTCCAGCGTATGAAGTATTGCAGAGGAACATTTTCAGGTCTGAAGCTCTATCTTTGCATCCCTGAAATAATTGTTTTAGGGCATCGATGCAATATCGAAGGTCGTATGGCCAACCCTACTCAAATCGCCGCTGTTAGCAAGTGGGGACCATGTCGAAGCCTTACCAAAGTCAAAGTGTTCCTAGGAACCATAGCTATGGGGGAACTAAAAGTGCAGTAGAAATGCAAAAGGTGCACAAAGGTGCACCTAAACGGTCAAAGGCATGCAAAAGTGCGCTGCGCAAAGTGTGCAGAAGCCATTTAGGAGGTGCACACAATCACAAAAAATGCCGTAGTATGCATGCAGGGCAATAGGGAGCCATATCAGTGCAGAAGATCCGGAGATAGATTCCCAGCTCCTAGTTGACCTGTTCTGTTTCCCCATCAGTTTGTGGGTGGTATGCCATACTCATGGCCAGTTTAATTTCCAGGAGTCTTGCCAGCTCTTGGAATGCATGAGAAGCAAATCATGGGTCACAATCAGATATAATTTTGTCAGGTAGACCAAATCTTTTAAATACATTGTGGAGGTAGAGGTCTACCGCCCCCAGTGCATTGGTAGTTTTATTGCAGGGGGTGAAAATTACCCCCTTTGTAAGGCCATGGTCTACCACGACCATGATGGTGTCACATCCATCATTCATAGATAGGTCTGTAATAAAATCCATCATTACCAATGTGAATGGTTGCATTGCTTTAGACTTGATTGGGAGCAGTGGCGGTGTCATAGGATGCGTATTGACCTTCATCTGTTGGCAGGTGGCACATCCATCTATGTAGTTCCTGATGAAAATGGTCATTCCGGGCCACCAGTAGTCTCTTTGGACCAGTTCCAGTGTTTGGAACCAGCCAGGGTGTCCTGTAAGTATGTTATCATGGTACTTTTCCATGATCTTTCTCCGTAGACCTTTGTCGTCTGGGATGTAACATCAGTCCTTAAAAAAGACCATCTCATCATCTTCCATCTTCCAGTCTTCTACTGCCGACTTAATCAGTGGGGTTCCTCCTTCTTTGATGGCCCTTGCTATCTCTTTTAGTAGGTCATCCCTCATCATTTTTTCTGCTAACAGGTCTTTTAACTCTACATCGATCGATCATGCAAAGATTTCATCTTTCAGTAAAGTAATGTCCTTGTTATCATCATCAATCTCAGGTATATGATCTCCCCATCGGGACAGTGCATCTGATTGGACCATCATTTTTCCAGGCACATGTACTAGTTGTAAGTTAAATTAAAATAGGAACAGACTCCATCTGGCCTGTCACCAGTTCAATTTTTGTGCCATCCTGAAATACATCAGGTTCTTGTGATTGGATAAGATTGTGGTCGGGTGTTCGGATCCCTGAAGGTAATGTCTCCACATTTCCAGGGCTCATATTATCCCCAGTAGTTCTCGATCATAGATTTTGTAATTTCTTTCAGTGGGGGTGAGTGAATGAGAGATGTATCCACATGGATGCCAGTTGCCCTTAGTATCTGTTTGCTTCAAAACAGCTCTGGTTGCATATTTCGACACATCACTTTCCACCACGAAGGGTTTTTCCATGTCAGGCATGAGTAGCACAGGCGCCTCAGAGAATTTCCATTTCAGGGTCTCAAATGCATTTTGGCATTTGCTTGTTCAGTTAAAGGGTTGATCTTTCATTGTTAGATCATTCGGTGGTTTTGTGATGGCGGCGAAGTTGCCGATAAATCTTTGATAAAAGTTTTTGAAGCCCAGGAATGATCTGATTCCTTTGACGTTCATTGGTGATGGCCAATCTCTGATTCCACTGAGCTTAGTTGGGTCCATCACCAATTGATCAGGTTTAAGGATCAGTCCAAGGAATTCGACCTCTTGTATGTCGAATCTGGATTTTTCGGGTTTTAGGAAGAGATTGTTCTCTCTTAATCTCACTAAGACCCTTCTTGTCCTTTCCTCATGTTCTTTTTGGTCTTTTGAGAAGATCAAAATATTGTCCATGTAGATAACTATCCACCCCTCATTTAACATGTCGCAGAAAGTATCATTCATCATGGCCTGGAAGGTTGCTGGAGAGTTACAGAGGCTGAAGAACATGACTCTGGGCTCGAACAGCCCCTTGTTGGTCTTGAATGCAGCCTTCTATTTATCCCCCTCCTTAATCCTCGCGTTGTGATATCCCCATCTGATGTCAAGTTTTGTGAACCATCTTGCCCCTTTCAGCTTATCGAGCAGATCACTGATCAATGGTAGGGGGTAAGAATTTTTGATGGTCCCTTCATTTAGGTATCGATAGTCTTGACAGGGTCATAGTGTGTCAGAATCTTTCTTTGCTACAAAGAAGAATGGGGATGCCATGGGTGACTTGGAAGGGACAATGTACCCCTTCTTTAGGTTCTCATCGATGAATTCATCCAGTTTCTTCTGTTCAGCCAGGGTGATAGGATAGACTTTGCAGTCCCTTGGGATGAAGTCTGGTTTTAACTCGATCGTGTGATCCCATGGTCTCGACTCAGGGAACCTTTCCAATGTCGCCTTTTCAAACACACTTTGATACTCCTTATATTTGTCTGGGAGTAGATCATTGAGTGACTGTTTCTCCTCCTTGCCTTCATTCTTATGAGCAAGTTTTTGTGAGATAGAGGTTTTTGCTCAGATATATGTGGTATTAGACTAGGCTCTCTGCCAGTTAATCGAGATCGAGTGATGCGCATGATGTGCCTGAGTTTTTGGTAGTTCGGGGGAATGTAGTCGTATTCGATCATAAGGGGGGATTCCTTGGTTCTGAATACCCTGATCATTGGCTCCCCTCAAATGTAGGCAAATAGCGTGTCTGTGCTGTCCTAATCTCCCCCAGTGTGGAGTGATATGTTGGCATCTGCAGCGTCTACTACTGGTTTCAGCAGGTTGATTTTGGGTTGGGTGTACATTGCCAGGTATGATCTGTCATGATTGGGTTCATCCTCAGTGCAAGGTTCTGTTGTGAGATGAACCATCCCGAGCCTACTCTTCATGTGCTCGGCGGCAGCAAGGTGGGTTTCTCTAAAGGTCTCCCCAGCACTCCTTATAGGTAGCCTTCTGAGAGTTGGGCTCAACATTACTCTCAGTGCAGATGGCCCCTTGTCATCTATAGTGGGACCTTGCTTACTGTAGACAGTGCACGCTCATTCGACCATGGTCCAGATTTTCTTCATGAGGAGTCTCTCGGTCGGTTTGTCGGTGAGAGTCCCCTTTTCCCAGTCGATTATGGGATTGCACCTCTGGAGCCAAGAGTAGCCCAGAATGATCCTTTCCTTCCCCAGCCCCATTATTAGCATCCTTATCCTCTCCTCCTTTCCTCCTATCTCAGTGTCGATGTGGACATAGTGGGTGATTGTTCCGTTCATGTTTAGGATTCCATTGACATTTTTGGCGAGGATCCTCCTGACGAGCAGGATTTTCTTTAGTCCGAGCTTCTCAACGATCCAGTGGTCGATAAATGTTTCTCCTGCCCCAGAGTCAATGAGGGCAGGTAATTCAGCTTTTTTGTCTCCTATCATGCAGTAAATGGGAATGTGCATAGATTGATGGCTCACTTGCGCTATCATTACAGTTGAGACAATTACTCTGGCAGGTTCCACTGCCGATGTGGGCCGCCGCTTTAAAAACCCTCAGCCACCATAAGATCCAATACCTCTTCCTTCTCCTTCTCTTCTAACTCATTGATGAGGGCACGGATCTTCATATAGTGGTCGCAGGGTGTCTTCTTCATTTCTATCTTCTTCTCTTCTTTTGCAGGCAGCTCCTGCCCTCCCTTGTGGTCGCTTGCCCTGTGTTCTGCCTTGTGACAAATAAAACACTTTCCTTTCTTAATGTGCTCGAGCCCCTCTGCATAAGAGAAGTGTGTTGCATCGATGTCCATAGCATTTGGGTCTTTGGAAGTACTTCCCATTCCTCCTCCTCCCACCTTGCTATAAGTCCTTTTTTTTATTGCTTTCACCCTCCTCAAATGCCCTTCTGCCCTTGCCACATGGGTATACCATCCCTCGATCATGTCTGGTGGGTTTTCCATGCCGAAGACCTTGTCAAGGACTCGGTTGTTGAGTCCATCGACAAAGTATTTGATCAGGGCAGTGTCTTCTCCAATTTTGGTGTGGTATGCCAGTGTCTTGAACTGGGCAATATATTTGTCTACTCCCTTCCCCCCTTGTGAGAGTGCTCTCAATTGTGTTTGAGCATTTCCTGCATCGTCAATTGGGGAGAAGGCGAGTCTTACTTTGGTGATGAACTCCCGGAATGTATCCCAGGGCTTTTCTTCGACATACTTCTCCTTCAAATATGCCTGCTTCCAGGGCCCTGCTGTCACTCCATTCATGTAAGACAACATAAACAGGATCTTGTGTCTGTCATCAGGGAACACGGCAGTGTTAGCATCAACATATGCTCCACATTCTAGAAGAAAGAGCATGGTTTTGGAGCAGTCCCCAGCATAATTGGTGGGCGCTCTCATCTTGAATTCTTCATGTCGAGCGAGAGCTGTGGGTGGTGTAGGGACGATGGGAGTGGTGGGTGCTGCCATAGTTCTCATGTGGTGTTGTCGATGGATTCTCATAAGAATTGTGTATCGTGGTGTGTGTGCTGCCTAGACTGAGGTTAGTCGGCAGAGTTCAGATCAGCTTGACCTTTTGTTATGATCAAGGGTTCTAAGTTCATAGATTGCTGAAGCTCGTAAGCAACAGTTGAGAATGACTTATTGTAGTTCATTAGAATGTAGGAATGACCAGGTCAAGCTGAGCTTAACTGGTCCATATATTGCAGTTTAAATACTACAGATGCGAGACTATTAGTACATGTGTAGATAAGTCACATATAGAGAGATGTTAAAGATAATAGAAATGTTCCATGAATACTACAATAACGTGGGAGAGTGATATGTAAGATTAGGAGGTTCATGGGCATAGCACAGTAAGACAATAAGAAAAGAGAACAAAAGCATGAGATGTAGTTCGAGCAAAGACAATAAGAACAATAGAAAAGATTGACATGCCGAAGAAAATGAACTCTCTGTTCCTCGTCCCACTTCTCATAACAAGATTAGTCTAATTCAGCAGTGAACTGGAGCTGGTTGTAATAATGTGCAACTTTGTCAAAACCTGACTCTTCTGATTGGATTCCTGATAATTCTTGATAATTTCTGCTGGCAATTGTGCTTCTTAGTCATCAGACAAGTCACATGCTTTAGTAAGCATTTGCTTACTCAGTTAGTTCCTAATACAGTCCTACCAATTACAAAGATGCATTTTCCATTATTCTGTAAGCATGGTTTACATAACATCATTGACACCTATTTGTATACATCAATCCTGGACCTTATTATTACGAGCTTATGACCCATGCCTTTGTCATGGTGTTCACTTGCTCAGCCTGACACCAGCATGGGCCAGCTCGCATATATGTTACACAATGCTTAATCCCACTACAGTTACTCAACTCTTCAGTTGCCTTTGGACCAAAGTCAACATTTGGGGGTTGATGGTGACACAACTCTTTAATTGACTTTTAGATACAGTGGTACACAATGGGTCAATGTGGGGGAGTTGTGGTATTTATCCCCTTCCCTGTCCCCATTCCCATCCCCACCTTCCCCTTCCCCTTCCCCTTCCCCTTCCCCTTCCCCTTCCCCTTCCCCTTCCCCTTCCCCTTCCCCTTCCCCTTCCCCTTCCCCTTCCCCTTCCCCTTCCCCTTCCCCTTCCCCTTCCCCTTCCCCTTCCCCTTCCCCTTCCCCTTCCCCTTCCCCTTCCCCTTCCCCTTCCCCTTCCCCTTCCCCTTCCCCTTCCCCTTCCCCTTCCCCTTCCCCTTTCCCATCTCCCCCTTTTTCTTCCCCTTCCCCTTCCCCTTCCCCTTCCCCTTCCCCTTCCCCTTCCCCTTCCCCTTCCCCTTCCCCTTCCCCTTCCCCTTCCCCTTCCCCTTCCCCTTCCCCTTCCCCTTCCCCTTCCCCTTCCCCTTCCCCTTTCCCATCTCCCCCTTTTTCTTCCCCATCTCCCCCTTTCCCTTCCCCATCCCCCTCTCACTTTCCCACCCCTCTACACCCCCTCGTACCCCCTCCCCACCCCTCATACCTCTTCTCCATCCCCCTCCTCCCCACCTCCTCACACCCCCTCCCTACCCCTCACACTCCCCTCACACTCCCCTCCACACTCAGCTCACTTGCGAAGTTTCAAACTCCACTTCAAACTCAGCCATGCTCCATGCAGCTCACCTAACATATATGATGTTTTGAAACCCAGCTTATTAGTCAGAGCTGACAAATTTTAGTCAGCTCTGACTAATGCCATCATTTCTGACAAATTTTGCACAGCTCTAACCAATTTTACATAATCCCATCAAAAATTACCCATTTCAGCTCCCATCATTCCCACAAAATGACCATCCCATATGATAGACAGAAGATGCCATCAAAAGTTCCCCTTTTTAGCTGATACCACTCCCATGAAAAACATCATCCCATATGTTATAAATGAGCTTATGACTTATGCCTTTGTCATGGTGTTCACTTGCTTTGCTTGCTTAGCCTGACACTGGCATGGTGTTAGGAAACAGTCTCCTAACATGCCTATTACATAACAATATTTTATTTTTATTTTATTTTATTTCATTAAAATATGCTACCAAATGCCTATAAACACTTTATTTGTCAGCATGGGAATTTTGTATTTACATGCATCAATATGTATGTGCATGTATGCATGCATCGGTAGCAACATAGTACAATATATGTAACATTGTATATAACCTCAAAATATGTAGATACTGGGGGACCTCAGTTGAGTTCTCTTAGATATTCCATCCACATTTGTGGTGCAAAACACCTATTTCAGCCAACTGATCTATTTTTAACCTGTCACATCAAAACCATCAAAATCTCCATCACACGTGTGCACCCCGCTGTAACCCTGTTGTGCAGGGTTCACTTGGAACACAGAGAGAAGGGGATCAGACCACAACAGAATGGGCTCAGAGTATCTATTGAGAGGGAAAATGGGGCTCTAGCTAGAGGAAAAGAGAGAGATCATGATGATGATGGAGGATGATGGGAAAGGAAGAGATAATCGGAGTGAGTCTATTGTGCTTGGTAAATAGTCATCAATAGTGGTAAGCATACTTACACCCTCCCCACCCCTGAAAAAAAAAGGAAACCAACCCAGAGAAAACAGAAAACAAAGATAGAAAGTTAGGTAAAAAAAAAGGCCATAAGCACGGGTGTGTTAAAAACCCCAGTGGGGAAAAGCTACTGGCTGGCAAAGAACATTGAAGGCTACGTACAAGCAACTGAACCATCCCTCGCCAACCATGCGTCCAACACCTCACAATCCACCAGTTCTGAACTAGGAAGCCATCAATCCTCTTCTGGGCTATAACCTTGCCATTGTACCAGGTATTGGAATCCATGCCCATGCCTCCACTTGTCCAGGATCCAGTCAATGTAGTACTCTTCTTCTGAGTCAATAACCACAGGTGGCGGTTGCTCCCTCTTCTGATTAGGGAACAGCTCCTTGTCATTTTCCATGAATGGTAACACCTGAGATGTATGAAAGGTTGGGAACATGTTAGGCGAGTTGGGTAACTCCAGTGAAACCATAGAAATCTCCAGGGATATCTTTGAAACAACATAGGGACCATCGTAACGAGGCATGAACTTTGCAACACACCATTTGCCCTTCTTTTTGTACTCCTGTCTTCTGTGTAAGGTGGAAAGAACCACACAATTACCAGCCTTGAAAGGAAATGCATTAGAATGGTGTTTGTTAGCAGACAGTGATTGAAAAATTTTTGCGTGAAGCAAATTGTCCTGAGCTTCCTTCAGATCCAGCTGAAGCCTTTCGATCATGTCTGCCACATGTATATCCTCCATATTTCCATCTGCTGTTTTACCAATGGTGGTATCACACAAGGGCTCCAGCCCATGCACAATTGGAAAGGCGAAAAACCTGTCGATCCATTAATCGAATTCATAATATCGAAATGCATGCATGGAGGCATGCATCACCACCCAGACTAGTTTCATTGCACATGGTACTGCAGGCATTGGTTAATTGTCTTGTTAGATGGTTCACTAGTGCCATCAGATTGAGGATGGTATGCTGTCGACATCTTCAACTTAACACCTGTCAGCCAATGCAGTGCCTGCCAAAACTTTGACATGAAAAGTTTGTCACGGTCCGAGACGATCTCCAAGGGAAGACGATTCTTGCAGTACCATTCATCGAAGAAGATCACTGAAAGGTCTTCTGCAGAGATATCGGAATGCATTGCCATGATACAAACATCACTGGTCAATTGGTCAGTAAACATAACAATGCTATCACAGCCGTCATCCTCCAGTAATGGTCCAATGAAGTCCATGGCCACTGAATCACCACATTGATCAGGTATTGGTAGGGGGTGTAGGGGGCCCAGTGGTTTCTTTGTTGTGGGCTTGTTCCATTGGCAATCGGCGCATCCGGATACATATGTGCATTCAAGGTCACATTGCATATTGGGCCAGTAAAATGACTCTCACAAATTACCATAAGACTTCTCAAACCCAAAATGTCCTAGAACATCGTGAGCCAGGTGGAACAATGTCTCATGCACCTTGTGAACTCACAGAATGATCAGTCTATTCTTGGCATACCACAACCCATCAGATTCCCTAATGCCATGGGGTGGGAAGTCCACATCTATAATCTTCTTGCACCATGGGTCTTCCACATATCCAGCCTTGATCCTTTTGCACACCTTGCAGTCAGCCTCAATCGACAGGGTTGCCGCCACCACTCCATTCATCACCTCCATGGGCAGGGTGTCCAGATCACTTAGGATGTGTGCAACACTGTGCGATCCATCTTCAGTCTCTATAACCAAGGCAATAGTCTCTGTCATCTTCCATGGGTAAGGGCCAATCATGGCTTGTTCCGCCTCAAAAGAAGTCCTGGATAGTGCGTCCACCACCATATTGTCCTCGACTTTTATGTAGACAATCTTGCAGTCATACTGTGACATAACCTCCATCCATCACACCTGTCAGCAGCTCAGATCATGCTGCATCTCGAAATTTTCCAAGGTCTTGTGGTCAGTGTATATGTAGAAGGAAGTGCCAAGTAGGTCGGAGTGCCACCATTGTAGCATGCATATGATTGCCAGCATCTCCTTCTCATGAACAGGATAGTTCAGTTCAGCACCCTTAAACATTATAGAATTGGGCAAGCCGACTCCCAGGAATCTCCAAACAACAGAACTGCACCCAACTGGTAGTCGCTCGCATCAGTTGTAATGAAAATCTTTTTATCAGGCATCAGACTGTAATTGATAGTCGTCAAACATTCCATGCCAGTAATGGCCTTCTTAATCTCCATAAATGCCTCTTCATGTCACAGCAACCAAGCGGGGAATTCCTTATTGCAGTTCTTAGTTGTCAGTTCCATCAAGACTTGCATGTGTTCCATGATGTTGGAAAGGAAATGGGTGATATACCTCACAAGGCCACAGAACTGGCACACCTGCATCACTGATTGGGGTCATGGCCAGTTCACAATTCTATTGGCCTTCCTACAGTCTGCCTTAATCCCATGTTTAAAGATCCTGTGTCCCAAGAAAAGAATTTCAGTTTAAAATAGGTGTTTCTTCTTTGGGTTACAGTATAAGTTGGCCTCACGAAGTGCAGATAAAATTGTTCATACATTCCTGTCATGCTCCTCAAGAGTATTAGAATATATAATGATGTCGTTTAGATAAATATGACATATCTTTCCAATCCACAGCCTCAGCACCACCGTGACATGATGCTGGTGTATCGCAGGTGCATTCTTCAACCCCATTGGCATCACCATCTATTCAAAAAGTCCAAATGGAGTCATAACAGCTGTCAATGCCATATCATCAGGGTGCATCCGGGTTTGAAAAAAGCTGTTTGTCATGTCGATAGTTCCCCAGATTTGACCTTTTGCACAGTCATTCAAAATGTTGTTGATATGTGGCAGGGAATGGGAGTCCATGACCATGTTCCTGTTTAGTTGTCTATAGTCATTAATCCATCTGGGTAGCATGGTAGGATCTGCCTTGGGGATGATGAAGGCAGGCAAGGCATGGAGAGAAGACAAAGGTCATCTACATTTCTGTGGGCATGCATAAGTCCATGTTTTGATCATCTCCTCAGCCTTTTTAAGCTTAATCCTTGCCATGATATTGTGAGGTAGTCTTTCAACATGTGGTATAGGTTCAAAAACATCTTTGAATTCTTCTTCAGTGGACAATTGTTTGACCCTGTTTTTAATCATCCCAGCCATGTCTAGAGGCTTCATTTCCTCGGGTACACATTTACCAGCTTTTAGCCTCTTCTGGCACACTTCTACCAGCTCTGTAAAGGCCAACTTCAATTTATCTTTTAAATTCTTTTTTATAGCCCTTTTGGCTTTCAGCATGAACAAACAATTTCTATATCTAAATACAGGTGGATTCAATAGGTCATAATTACACCATTTGTCAATTGCAGTGTGAGTATCAAAGTCCATGACAATATTGTTGATGTTTAAGAAAGAAATCCCTAGCAGTAATAGAACACAGAGCTTCAGTGTGATAACAGCTTTCATGGAATTTGATGACCATTGGCCATCCAGGGCAAAAGGCGAAATTTTAATGTATTCATTCAGACACAATGGCCATGGGGCTTCATTTTCAATAGTGAGTGATACAGCTATGGGTTTGTGCAGGTGAAAACAGTGGAGCCCAAGTTTCTGAATGAGGTCTTCTTCAATGAGTACAACATATGCCCTGCAGTCTAACATGCTGTTCACTGCAACAGGTTCACCAGCATCAGGGCCCATGAATGAGCAGGCCCAATGGAGGTGACACCCAGTAAGTTCAGCACATACCTCTTCTTCAGACTCAGAACCAGCTCCCAATATGCTCAATGGCATCACAGTGCCTGCAATGAAAGACAACTCGCTCCCTTCATTAACTCTTTTAATGTGCCCGGAAGCACCCACCATGGCTACAGGTCAAGTGTTGCCCAGCATGGTTCCACTTCATTTCTGTGAGAGTAGCATCTCCTTGGTCAGTTCCTTATAGTTCCATCCATCAGGGAAGTCATTGGGACAGTTAAGGGCACGGTGGTTCTAATATCCACACTGACATTCCAGGCAGCCCTGGTGTTTGAATAACAGGGTACACTCATTCTCAGTGAGTCGAGATGGTTTGCTGTGGCTGGAAGACGAGGTGGTAGAACTGCCAGCAGGACAGTTTACTTTCCTGGAATTTGTATTATATGCAGGTGAGTTGTTCACCAAGGCCTGTCTTTTTGGGGCATGCTGTAACTCCTCTGCTGCTTCTAGATAATGCTTCGTATCATTCAAATGCTCCTCCGCCAGCTTCCTGATCTCCAAAATCCAGGTTGCCAGTCGTGCCTCTTCCATCTTCTCTCCAGACTTATTGCAGGCCACCTCAATGACGACCTTGATCTTCTGGAGTTTCAAACAGCTACATAAGTCGGTGTCAAGGAGGCTTTCCAACTGCATGCAGAGGGAGTCATCAGAGAAGTGGTAATCAGTACTGCATAGTACAATGTTATGTGACATATGTCATTCAGCCAGGTTGCGAAGTTGTTAGACGGTTTCAAGTGGGAGTTGCAGATACAGGAATGGAGATTGTGGTCCCAATTTTCAGGTAGGAATTCTTTGCATAGCTCCTTTAAAAAATTGGCAAATGTCATAATGATAAGCTCCTTGTGATGTGTAGCGATCCAGTCTCGTGCATGCATGTCCTTCAGTCCTGGAAGTACAGCGCTGACATGGTCAGCTTCCTCAATCTTTTTGTTCATGGAAAAAAAATCTTCACAACACATTTCCCACTGCCTCATGACCAGTGGTGAAATCTTGCTTGCGGTGAGGAGAGGGATTTTCTTCGGTTTGGCATGTACACATTCAGCGAGGCCATTGGAGGACGTCATGGTGTTGAATAGCAGGGGATAGTCAGAAAATGCAGAGTCAGACTTGCTAACAGAGTCGATGATGGCTGTATGGACATTCTCTGGAGTAGTGATGGCTGGCATGCCATCTGGGACAGTCAAGGGACTTGAAGTGTCAGTGGGGGGGGGGGGGGGGTAGAAGCCATCATGGTGGGGTTCACAGTGGGGTTCAGCAGGGGAACAGTGGGTACGTTTATCTGAATGTCAGGAATGGCAAGTGCTTGGCTGCACATAGCAGGGGGGTACAGAGAGCATCATTCAAAAAAAAAAGTGTAACCCTGTTGTACAGGGTTCACTGAGAACACAGAGAGAAGGGGATTGGACCACAACAGAATGGGCTCAGAGTATCTATTGAGAGGGAAAATGGGGCTCTAGCTAGAGGAAAAGAGAGAGATCGTGATGATGATGGGGGATGATGAGAAAGGAAGAGATAATTGGAGTGAGTACTGTTGTGTGTATCTATCATGCTTGGTAAATAGTCATCAATAGTGGTAAGCATGCTTACACCCACTGCCTTCTTGTAGGAGAGCCCGCACGGTTCAGCTAGCAGAATAGTGGGTGTCACCCTAACAGAAGAACTCAACTACCCCATCAGTGTGCCTTCTCTTACACATGCATACATCATTGTTTCAGCGCACCACAACTGCTTACTCATCATTTTGGCAAGAGCCAGAATTAATTGTATTTATGTATTTACCTTGCTTTCATAAGCTGATGCCAGGCCTTGCCTTACATTGCAACTGCCGGTGATTGAGAGGCAGCACTTGTCATTAGGACAGCTGCAATCAGACAACCGATCGGATCTGTTTTAGTTGAGATTTACCTTACTCTATTTGGATGACTATTTTAGTTAAATTAGTTACTGGCTGAATTCAGTAATAACCCCAAGATCAGGCACTATTGGAAGGATTATTGATCTGAAGTGCCCAATTGTTGACAAATAGCCGAAATCACATGTTTCACTGTGTTTGGTACCCATATAGCCAGATCACATGACTCAAAATTTTGTGAAAAAAATTCTGAAGCTGAATCTAGACTCAGCCAAAGAAGTGACTCATCACAGCTTATGTCATTATGACAGAACAATCAACTTCAAATCCTGGTCACAATTCTGTTTCCATGCCAGCTCTAGAAGCCAAAATTGATGCACTTACAGCACAAATGTCCCAATTAGTATCAGTATTAGCAGCATCCCAGCCCAAACAAGCAGAAACAAAAGCAGAGACAGTAGAAGATAAAGATGATGAGATGGAAGAGATGGTGGAGTGGATGTCTCAGGAAGATGTGCATGCAGAGGAGAGATTTGAGAGTGGAAAAATGCATTTACCTAAATATGTGCCCCCACAAATTTTTGATGGTACCATGGAGAATACAAAATCCTTCATCAGCTCTATAGTATTGTATATTCATGGGAGAAAACCTGAGTTTTGTATGACCGAGTCTAAAATTATGTTTGCTCTCTCATACATCCAGGGAGAGAAAGCACAGTTCTGGAGAAATGAAGCTATTAATCAAATTGCTGCAGGATATAAACTGTTGATAGGTCCATTGCACATTATAAGGTCTGGAGAAGGATCCCACTTGTATTGACACATTACGACACACACTCCGAATCACTATGAATGCCATGAAATCGACATCAAATCATTTTCAAACTATTTCACACTATTTTGGATGACTTTGAACTATTCCGAATGCTTTCGAACTATTTTGTGACACTTTGAGCAACTTCACAAAATTTCAAATGACATTGGCCACCATATAGCTGTCTTGAAACACTTTCGATACATGCTGTACATTTGGAACAAGCCAATTTGCTGCATATCAAGCACTACCGGACATGAGGAGAGATTACAAAAGACTTAGAATGCAATAAGTGCAGTTTTGTGTTTCATTGATATATTGAAGCACAAGATAAGTACTTTTACTATATGGGAACACTATACGTTTCATCATTTATTATTTTTCATTTGTTTCACGATCTACAAGTCCTCATTGTTTGATATATTTGCCTTATGTTTTACACATGTTCTTATTTCCTTTTTAGTACTATCTCTTCATTTTGTATATAGACTTGTATTAGTTAGTTAGAACAAAAGAACAGCAATGGGGAACATAGCATAAGTTACCCTCTCGCTATCATCAAATTTAAGAGCCATCCTCTTGAGTCATATCTTTGCATCGTATCTCTAAGTTCTGTGAAATATCACGAACTTCTTTGAAATTATCATATTCGCTTCTTGTTTTATTGCCCATCGCCTATCGCCATTTGACAAACACTTCACATTTGTTAAACTCACTCTTCGATATACCTCGAACCTCTTCGAACTTATTCAAACTTATTCAAACTACTTCACACAACTTTGAACCTCTTTGAACCTTTTTTGAGCCTCTTTGCACATATTTGAACCTCTTTCAAACTCTTTCGAACACCTTAGTATGCCTATAAAAACTATTCACAATATCCCTTATTATTTCGCGTCACTAAACACAATGCTTTGGTCTCAGTGGTGATATTTAGTACCAACTCGCACCTTTCCTCTGACTTGTGTTATACCATCTGAAGCCATTTAGTAGGTTTTGTTTGGGTTTCCAGGTTGAGTATCATCACCGTTTGCAACCTTCAGGGAATTTTTGGAGAGATTGGAGGCACAGTTTGGAGACCCTAATACAAAGGTGATGGCTAATGCAAAATTAAAAACCATGTGCCAAGGTTCTCTGACAGCAGATGAATTTATTTTGCAGTTCAAAGCAGAAGCATCACAGATGGATATGGGAGAAGCTGCATTGGTAGAATTTTTGAAGGCAGGATTAAATCGCCCATTATTCAAATCTATCTATCAACTACCTTCTATCTTGAAGAGGTTGGACAAGTGGTATAATTGGGCAATGCATCTTGATTGGCAATATCGACAGGAACAGGTGGAGTTGAAATTGATGTATGGGAATGCCAGATTTGGAAAGTCATCAGAAGAAAAGTTTGAGAAAGGAAGGACACCTCAGGTACAAGCTCTGAGAGCACAGCCACCAGCCATGGCAGTGACACCTATTGTTAAGGAGTCAGCAGCATCAGCAGATGCAATAGATGTTGATCAAGGAGGGAGACAAGCCTTACTTAAATGTTTTAATTGTGGGCAATTAGGGCATATTGCTAGGAATTGCAGGCAGAAAAAGAAGATTAGGGAAGCGACAATTGAGGAAGTGAAGTTGGAGGAAGATAAGCAGAAGAATTTTGTGAAAGAATCCCAGTGAAGGTTTCTCCATTGGTGACCCAAAATCAATATAATGTATTAGTATTTGAGGAAACCCAGAGTGAATCCAAAAGAGAAATTGAAGAGTATGACCATCATTACTTATGCCACAAAGAAAAATGCCCAGCCTTATTTCTGAAGACCCCAATTCTTTATTCGCTCTGTGTGGATAGAACCCAAAATTAGCTTGACAGTAGGATTGAAGACAGTGGATACGCATGCAGCAATTAATGTGGAGGCATTGCTTGACAGTGCGCTACTGGATTATTCATTAATCAATCCTTAATTACCAGAAATGGTATCTGCATGCATAAACTGTCACAACCTATAATGGTGTACAATATTGACAGTACGATCAATCATGGAGGAACTATTAAGGAGGAGGTGACGATGATACTGAAGTATCAGGATCATCAGGAATGAGCCATATTTGAAGTGTGCAACCTTGGGAAAACCAATCTGATAATTGGATGTCCATGGTTATAAAAGCATAACCTGGAAATTGATTAGAAAACTGGAAAGGTACATATGACTCATTGTCCTAAAGAATGTCCTAAAGAATGTAATGTGTATGGGAGGATAAGGACATGCCAAACGGGGAAGTTCCAATCATGACCAGTAAGGAAGAACAGAAGCAAACCTTTAGGGAAATTCGTGGAGGACAGTCATGGGATAAAAATGCTGTGAAAGTGGAGAAGCCAGTAGAGGAGTGGGTGCCAAAAGCCTACCATAAATATTTGTCATTTTTCAGAAGAAGGAATCGGAGTGGATGCCAGTGTGAAACCCATGGGATCATGAAATTGAGATGAAGCTGGGATTTGTGCCGAAGAAGTCAAAAGTCTACCCATTATCTCCAAAGGAACAAGAAGAAGTGGATGCATTCCTTAATGAACAATTGCGCAAGGGATACATAGGACCTTCAAACTCACTGCAGACATCACCAGTATTCTTTGTACCAAAAAAGGATTAGAGAAAGAGGATGCGTACAGATTATAGGTATCTGAATAAGTGGACAGTGAAGAATGCATACCCTTTGCCATTGATCTCAGAGATAATTGACAAGGTGGGAAAGGGGTCTTTACAAAATTGGATTTATGCTGGGGGTACAACAATGTACAAATAAAGAAAGGAGATGAGTGGAAGGCTGCATTTGCCATGCATCGAGGATCCTTTGAGCTGCTTGTCATTTTTTTTGGGATGACCAATAGTCCCCCAACTTTCCAAAATATGATGAATGACATTTTCAAGAATGTAATAGACAAAGGCATGGTAATAATATTCATTGACGACATTTTGATATTTATGGAGGATGAAGAAAATCATGAGGCAATAGTGCAGGAGGTGTTGAGAAGATTGGCAGAGAATGATTTATTCATTAAACCAGAGAAGTGTGTGTTTGGGGCAAGTGAGATTGAGTTCTTGGGATTAAAGATTGGTCCTGATGGAATCAAGATGGATCCTATCAAGATACAGGCAATTGTTGATTGGCCCATGCCTACCCATATTAAGGAAGTTCAGGCTTTCTTGGGACTTGCCAATTTTTATCATCGCTTTGTTCATAATTTTTCCAAAATTGCTGCACCATTACACAATCTTATGTGAAAGGGAGTAGTGTGGAGATGGGGAGAACAACAGCAGACAGCATTTGAGGAGTTGAAGAGGAAGTTTGTGGAAGAGCCAATATTAGCCCCAGGAGATTTCATGCATCCCTTACGAGTAGAATCAGATGCATCAGACTTTGCTACTGGAGCAGTATTATTGATATTATGTGAAGATGACAAATGGCAGTGATAGATTCAATATGCACTTTAAGGTCTGTAGAAGGATTCAACTCATATTGACACATTACTACATGCACTCCGAATCACTACGAATGCCACAAAATTGACTTTGAACCATTTTCGCACTATTTCACACTATTTCAGATGACTTTGAATAACTTCGAACTATTTCGTGACACTTCGAAACAACTTCGCAGCATTTCTAATGACATCAGCCACCATATAGTTGTTTTAAAACACTTTTGACACACACTGCACATCTGGAACAAGTTATTCCATCACATATCGAGCACTAGCAGACACGAGGAGAGAGTACAAGAGAGTTAGAATGCAATAAGTGCATTTTTGTGTTTCATTGATATATTGAAGCACAAGATAAGTACTTTGACTATATGGGAACACTATACGTTTCATCATTTATTATTTCTCATTTGTTTCATGATCTACAAGTCCTCATTGTTTGATATATTTGCCTCATGTTCTACACATGTTCTTATTTCCTTTTTAGTACTATCTCTTTATTTTGTATATAGACTTGTATTAGTTAGTTAGAACAAAAATATAAGAAATGGGGAACAGCACAAGTTACCCTCCAGCTATCGTCAAATTTAAGAGCCATCCTCTTCAGTCATATCTTCGCATCGTATCTCTAAGTTCTGCGAAATATCACAAACTTCTTCGAAATTATCATATTCACTTCTCGTTTTATTGCCCATCGCCTATCGCCATTTGACAAACACTTCACATTAATTAAACTTGCTCTTTGATTTACCTCGAACCTTTTCGAACTTATTCGAACTTATTCAGACTACTTCACATGACTTCAAACCTCTTCGAACCTTTTTCGAACCTATTTCGCACATCTTCGAACCTCTTTCAAACTTTTTTGAACAACCTTGTATGCTCTTACAGATTATTCGAACCATCACTTATTATTTTGCATTGCTAAACACATCGTATTGGTCTTAGCAGTGATATTTAGTACCAACTCACACCCTTCCTCTGACTCGTGTTATACTATCCAAAGCCATTTAGTAGGTTTGTTTGGGTTTCCTGGTTGAGTATCATCATTTTGGAGCCCACCATGAGGGGTTTCTAGATCATTTCATCATTGAACCTCCACTCTTTCCACCACTCATTTCACCTAAAGGGGGCTCAATGGTTTCAACTTCATATTGAACTCGTATTACCTCCAACCCTCTTGAACAACCAGGAGATCTCGATCAATACAGTATCTCGACCTCGATAATAGTATTTTGCACTTTTTTGCCTTTTGTGCTTATGACATCGCTACCATCTTTGACCTCAAAAACATATGAACCATGACACTGCATGAATTTTGACCTCATGACCTCCAAAATCTACCTCGAACATGTCGAAATTCTTTATGCCAGCTCCCGGTCATTCTACATCTCCAAAGTTCGATTTGAGACTATCTAAAGAACTGCGAAATTACTTCGAAGATCTTGAATTTTTGTTTATAACTTGCAGTATTACAGATCATGACCTAAAGAAGTGACACACTTGCAGATACATCGACTTCGACTCTTACGATCTCTGGGAATTGCTTCCAGAGTATGAACACGGCACTTCATTTGATGAATTTCACACTGCAATATTCATGTTCTATCCTGAAATAGAAGACAAATGAAAATACAGCATTTCGGACATGGATTCACTTATTAACGAACAGCTTTGCACCGATATTTTTGATGAAAATGATTTAGGAGCTTATTACAGGTCATTCTACAAGGTCACCAGCTTCCTTCACTCGAAATTTAGACTTTCAGAAGCTAAACAGAGTCAAGCTTTTCTTCGAGGCTTTCAAACGGACTTATGGACTAGAATTGCACACCATCTCCAAGTGAAGTTCCCTGATCACTATCCTGATGACCCATATATGCTGAATGACATCTATGACACTGCGAAATTTGCTATAGCATCCTTGAATTCATACCCCATTCCCTAGCAATCGATTTTGACCTCGAATCTATTGCAATCTAGCACATTGATCAACTCTGAAGATGCTTCGCATATCTTCGAACAATTCACATCCAACTTTGCATCAATTATCGCAGCCTCGAATTTGACCAAATCAGCACCTGAAGTTTCTGCTCTGACCTCATTCATCACTGAAATCGCACCTTTGACTACATCGAACCCAGCATCTGACAGTATACTGAACAGCTCTAACACTTTGGATGACTTCGAAGCTCATATTGCAGCCCTTGAACAGGAATTGGCCCTCGAAAAACAGCTTGCACTCGAATGAGAAAATGTTGCACTTCAAAATCATCATGTCACACCTCCTGGTCTTTATCGCATCATCCCAGCTTTGTCACCCACATCCATTCCAATTCCATCATCCTCGCCTTCAGTAGCTCCAGCCCCGTCCACTTTGATAGTTGCATCTTCGTCATTTTTGAACTTGAACTCGCCTCTGATATCCTCATCGCATTCACCCCCTCCATTGCCTATATTGACCTCGACTTGCCGCTTGCCACTACCAGTATTTTCATCCTCAATCTCATCAGCTGCACCATCTTCCAATTTAACATCTATTTTGATATCACCCTCGCCCCTCGACACTAGATTTGCATTTGAATTCACCTTCAAAGTCTAGTATAGCACTCAAAAGTCCATTTGCATCGTATATCTACAATCATTGCCTCAAAATTTGTCTACCCCTCATCGCCAACAATTTTATCACATCCATCACCCACAAATATTTCTCCAACCTTGTTTTCGACACCTCAATTCTATCGTTCGATTTTGATTCGACCAGTTGCTTGACTCGATTATTACGATCATGGTTAGAACCATTGACATTTAATCAAATTTGCATATTTCATTTTTCTTTTTTGCATTTCAATCTCGTTTTATTTATCAAAAATAATTTATTATCCTTGACATTCTTCAAAACAGCTTCGACAGCTTTCGCCTATGTGCCCACATATTCCTTCGCTCTCCTCGATCCCAACCTCAATATTCTTCGAAAATACCTTACGACTATTCTTGCTTCACCAAATCTTCTCGATATGGATTTTGAACGCATCAAAAATCTTCGAATACTCTCGAACCCCCATGATAAAACCTTTGAAGACTTCCTGGGCTTTGAAAATGAATAACTATACCTTTCCCTTATTTTTCTGATTTTTTCACATTTCTTATCACTACTATTCAAGACTCACAAGACTCTAGAATTCCAAATCCAAAGAAATACAAAAGAAAAACCCCTCTACTCTTCTAGCATCTCCTCCAAAGTTTCTATCTCCCTCCCCAATATCTCCATCTCGACTCTTTTCTGTGCCAACTTCGCAGCAATCAAGCCACAATGCACTCCCCATTCACCCTCAAAATCTCACAACTCATGCGCCTTCACCTTGCCCTTCCCCTTCGATGACTTTCTCTTTTCCTTCGATGGCTTCGAAGGCCCCACTATTGGCTCGACATCCTGGACTGGGCCCACAAGACAAATTCGACATACTACAATGTTCGAAAACAAGTTAGCAAACACTTCGAAGCAAGTTTGAATGAATTTCGTACCTGGTTTTGTGCATGAATCTTGTTTTGCGCCCCCAAACTTCTTTGCTTCACCTTTATGAAGCCCCCTCCTCTCCAGCCCCTCCCAATAGCAGCCTTGTGCATCTTGAGTACACTTCATACATTTTGCAGCATTATCCTTGACAATACAGTGTGGCTGGGACTTGAACTCAGCGCATCTATCGCACTATGAAAGTATTAGAACCTCAAAAATTCTTCAAACATAAAGAAAAATACTTACTGGGCCCTCAAAATTAAGGAGCCCACTTGATTCGACCTGCACCCACTTTTCATTCCCTGTGCCCTCAATCTCTGCCTCCCCATCGTCTTCCTCCTCCTCCTCTACCATTTTCCACTTTGCCACCTGCACCATGGGCAGCTCCTCTTTGCTCTCGTCTTCATTGCCCTCCTCGTTGCCTTTGCCGGCTTCAGCCCTCTCAATAGCATTCGCCTCTGTTGCAAGCTGTGCATTCTTTTGCTACAGCTCTTCCTTTGATAATGATTTCGCATGAAATGCAGCAAGAGCCACGTTTTGAGCCTTGGCCAATGTGCTCCTTCGACCCTCGATTTTCGCCTTCTTCATGGCCTCAACCTCCTCTCTAACCCATTTTTCTTCCTCCTCCTGTGTCTTCCATTTGATCTCTTCTGCTAAAGCCATGAAAAGTAGCTCGCCACCCCACAAAACCCACTCCCGATGAGCCAAAGGTCAGTAAACCTCGAAAACCTCATTAACAACTGCTTGTACAGCTGTATCGCATTCTTCACCAAGATCTTTGGTGCGCTCATTATACCACCTATGAAAAATGAAAATAAAGCACTAAAACTCATATGAACCATGAAACTCACCATCTGCTCACAGAAACACCGTCCCCACACTTTAAAGTCAGCATCCTCAGCGACGCCTCGCTCAGGCATCGATTTCGCATATTTGAGTACTTCGATGTTGAGCTTGGCCAACAGAGACATGATCAAAGCTAGAGTTGGATGATATAGAGATGGATGGAAGAAGAACGAGAAGTATTCCAAACCTCACTAAGTTTTCAACACGATCACACATTTCACACATGACTTTGATCAGGTGACTGGGACAGTCAGAATTTCAGTAAGGGGGAGGATGATAGGTTCAATATGCACTTTAAGGTCTGTAGAAGGATTTAACTCGTATCGACACATTACTACACGCACTCTGAATCACTACAAACACCACGAAATTGACTTCAAACCATTTTCGCACTATTTCGGACTATTTCAGACAACTTTGAATGACTTCAAACCTCTTCAAACCTTTTTTGAACCTATTTCACACATCTTTGAACTTCTTTCGAACTCTTTCAAACAACCTTGTATGCTCTTACAGATTATTTGAACCATCACTTATTATTTCGCATTGCTAAACACATCATATTGGTCTTAGCAGTGATATTTAGTACCAACATCTCTTTATCATGCACATCATAATTTCTCTCCACATTATTCAATCCTCGGGACAAATATGCACAATGATGCCATTTGTCATCTTCACATAGCATTGATAATACTGCTGATGATACTCAACCTGGAAACCCAAACAGGAGACATTATTTGGAGGGATGTACACATCAGATTGAAATCTGGATGGACCATCAAAATCTGCAGTACTTCATGTCCACTAAGAAGCTTAACTGTCGACAAGTGCATTGGGCATTATTCCTATCATGTTTTAATTTTCACTTAGTCCACAAAGTGGGAAGCTTGATGAGGAAAGCAGATGCATTATCCAGATATACAGATCATAAAAGGGGGGTGAAGGAGGACAATAAAAATATTACCCTACTCAAACCTGAATACTTTTGTATTTGCACTATGCGTCAAGGGCATTTATTAGTGGATAGCTCAGAGATGGAAATGTTGTCTAAAATTAGGCAATGATCAGAGATGGATGATGAAGTGGTGGAAGTTGTGAAAGCTTTGAGGGGAGAAAAGAAAGGTAATATTAAAGGAGATGAATGGGTTGAAGAACAATGGTTAGTGTTGTTCAGAGGAAAGGTATATGTACTGAAGGATCAAGATTTCTGAAGGGAGATCATACAGTTACATCATAATATGCCAGCTGCTGGACATCCAGGAAGGTAGAAGACATTGGAATTGGTGATGAGAAATTATTGGTGGCCCAGAATTTCAAAATATGTATTGGGGTATGTGGATGGATGTGATATGTGCATGAGGGGGAAGAAATTTCCAGAAAAGCATGCAGGGAAATTAATGCCAAACCGTATACCTAAAGCGCCTTGGTGAGATATATCTGTGGACTTTATCACAGGATTACCTGAAGCTCAAGGATACAATGCAATATTTGTAGTATGCGACTTCTTCACAAAGGAAGTCCATATTATTCCTACTACTGCAGAAATCTCATTGTTGGGCTTGGCATGCCTCTATCTAAATCAGGTATGGTGGTTACATGGACTACCTGATATGGTTATCTCCAATCGCAGATCACAATTTGCTTCTGCAGTTATGCAAGAGTTAAATAACATATTGGGAATTCAAACCAAGCTATCTATGGCATATCACCCACAAACTGATGGGAAGACAAAGAGAATGAATCAGGAGTTGGAGCAGTACCTATGCATGTTTGTCAACCACTGACAAACCAACTGCCCTGAATGGTTGGCAATTGCCAAATTTTCTCACAATAATAAATTCTATTTGGCTACTTGCATGTCACCCTTCTTTGCTAATTATGGGTATCATCCCAGAATGGGAATAGAACCTTGAAGGGAAGTCAAGGTACAGTTAGTGGAGGACTCTCTATCCAAAATGCAAAAGGTGCAGGAGGAAGCAGAGGCAGCATTGATGAAAGCATATGATGATACGATGCGACATGCAGATTGTACTCGAGCTGTTGCTCCAGAGTACAAAGTTGGTGACTTGGTATGGCTAAGTACCAAGGATCTGAATATTCCATGATCTTCAAGAAAGCTTATGGAGAAGCAAGTTGGCCCATATCCAATTTCTAAAATAATTTCACCCAATGTGGTAGTGTTAAAATTACCTCAATCATTTAAGATTGATCCTGAAATTAACATTTCCCATTTATGCCCTTACCACCCACCCACTATTCCTGGTCAACAAACTACTCTGCAACCTCCAATAATGGTAGAAGGTGCTCCAGAATATGTAGTGGAAGAGGTTTTGGACTCATGTCTTTGATGAAATGAATTGGGGTCCTTAATCAAGTGGAAGAATTACACAAAATAACTCATGGGAACCCAAGGAGAATTGTAAGCAAGCACGTAATGCAATCACCCAATTCTTTAAACATAATCCAAATGCTCCATGTTGCATTGCTAGAATGGTGTATGAGAGGATGAATTTGTAGCCTTACCAGAATTTCACAGAGAGGACAGATACAATATTTTCTTGCCTGGAAGTCGAGGCATAAAAGGGGGGTAATGTTAGGAAACAGTCTCCTAACATGCCTATTACATAATAATATTTTATTTTTATTTTATTTTATTTTATTTCTTCAAAATATGCTACCAAACACCTATAAATGCTTTATTTGACAGCATGGAAATTTTGTATTTACATGCATCAATATGTATGCACATGTACACATGCATTGGTAGCAACATAGTACAATATATGTAACATAGTATATGACCTTAAAATAAATACTGGGGGCCCTCAGTTGAGTTCTCTTAGATATTCCATCCACATTTGTAGTATGAAATGCCTACTTCAGCCAACTGATCTATTTTTAACCTGTCACATCAAAACCATCAAAACCCCCATCATGTGTGCATGCCCCACCACCTTCTTGTAAGAGAGCACACATGGTCCAGCTAGCAGAACAGTGGGTGTCACCCTAACACATGGGCCAGCTCATGTATACATAACACAATGCTTAATCCCACTACAGTTACTCAATGCTTCAGTTGTCTTTGGAACTTTGGCCCAAAGTCAATGTTTGGGGGTTCATGGTCACACAACTGTTTAGTTGACTTTTAGATAGTATACAACTCTTCAGTTGACTTGGGACCAACGTGGGGGGGTTGTGGTGTTTATCTTTATCCCCATCTCCTCCCCCTTCTTCATCTCCCCCATTCCCTCCCCCATCTCCCCCTCCCCCTCCCCCTCTCCCTTCCCCTCCCCATCCCCACCTACCCCATCCCCATCCCCACCTATCCCATCCCTATCCCCATCCCCACCTATCCCATCCCTATCCCCATCCCCACCTATCCCATCCCCATCCCCATCTCCCACTCTCCCATGTCCCCCTTCCCCCTCTACACCCCCTCATACCCCCTCCCCACCCCTCATACCTTTTCTCCATCCCCATCCCCTCACACCCCTCACACACCCCTCACATCCTCTCACACACCCCTCCAGACTCAGCTCACTTGTGAAGTCTCAAACTCCACATCAAACTCAGCCATGCTGTTAAGCCAAAGCTCTCTGAGAGTTTATTGAAAAGAGATCACAGTCACTCGTAAGCAACTGTCTTGAGGATGACTTAGATCACAAGTAGAGAGCATAGAAAAGGCTAGGTCAAGCTTAGCTTGACTAGTGTTACATTCACAGTTTAAATAGTATCAATGTAGCTGTGCTACCGTGTATGTGGGCATAATGGAAAACAATAGCGAGGGAAGTAGTATGAGTGCACCACAAGTAAGTACAATAGCATGATTAATGAGATGTGGCAGGGGCTCTGCAGAAGACAATAAGACAAGGGAAACAATAACAATGTTGAACAATAAGCAAAGAAAATAATGTGAGAAATTGAGAGTGTACACCTTGCTGCCTTGCCATTTCCTGTAAGACCAGCTCCCCATTAAGGTTTCATGTTCCACCTGAAACCTACAACCTGATTGTCTGCATAGGATCAAACACTGGTGACAGGTTCGATTCTTCCATCGCTGTAGTGAATGTTGCGATAGAGGTGAGTATTTGTTGGTTGTGGGAGTAAACAGTGGTTGGCAACTCTATCTCTTCCAGTCATGTGCTGGTGAAGTGTACAGATGTGCCGGTTATGAATGCGTGGAGGTGTGGGTGGTGGTGTTGCATCATCATCTTAAATAGCATCAGAATCCAAAGAATAAAAATAATGAATAGTGTGCTGCCAAATATGGCACTGAGAGCAATGATGATGATGTAGTTGGTCATCATATTGCCATTCAGGTGGTTCAATGTCGAGAGGGCATGTCACATGGCAGAGCTTGCCACAGCATAGCCAAGTGCTTGGGTCTCCAAACATGGCAGTGAGGACACTGGTATCATGGGCAGTGTGAGAAGAAATATCTGATTTCTGCGCATGTGAAACAGACAAAGTTCTGCATTCATCTTGGCATGGGAGAGTAGGTGGGCATAGGGGTTCTTACTGGTACAGGCACTTGTGGGGGAGGTTCTGGAATGGTGTCATAAAGGTTGTCATCGTTATTGGTGATGCTTTCGGCAAGGAAGATGGGATAAGGTGTCCTTGGGCACAGTGGTAGAATGATGGGGCAGGCCTGGGTATTCAGGTCTTTGATGAGCAGTAGTGCATCGAGATAGTAGGCTTCTCTGGTGAGGCATTGGAAGGCCCTTTCCAATGCTGAAATAGATCTGTAGGTATCAAATAGGTTTTGTACTGTGTCATAAAGCAGGGCTCGGTCTTGAGTCCAGTCAAGGAGGCATTCTTCATTGTTATTGTTGTATGGGTCACAGATGAAATCTAGAATAATGTCAAATGTCCTCTCAGGAGTGGGGTCGGGTATGTTGTTCACAACAAAATGCAGAGGGCGACTCATAATGGTGGGAAGAGGTTGTTGTGGTTCTGTATTCTGCCAGTGCTTCCTGGGCATTCCTTAAGTGCACTTCAGGTTCTCAGGTGTTTTCAGATGTGCCGTATCCTTTCCATTTCACAAGGTATTGCATTCCTCGGCCTCTTTTCCTGTGTGCTATTATTGCTTCAACCTCATGTTCCAATGCTCCCTCAATCAGCTTGGGGGTTGGAGGCAGAAGATTTGGGCCATGTGTTTCATTCTCCTTGAAAAGTAAGAGCAGTGAAGCATGGAATACCAGGTGTACCTTCCATTGTGTAGGGAGTCTTAGTTCATATGCATGGGAAGATATGATGCATGTGATGGAAAATGGTCCCTCATGCTTTGGGATAAATTTTCTGGTAGGGTAGCTGAGTTTCAGGTTTTTCGAGTCCAGCCAAACCCTGTCTCCCACCTCTATGCCACTTTGGGATAAAATTTATTGTTTCTTTGGATTGTATTTATTTTCTCCAGGTATTATATTCAGTACTTGTAGACACTAATAATGGTATGGATTTACATATATAAGGGAGGGGAATTATGGTATGAATTTCTGTCACAGGGGGGTCCACAGTGATAAACAATAATGGTGCATTTTGCATACTCACCTAAACTATAATCCAACACAGATAGAATCAGAGAAGGGTTTAGGAAAGGGTTTAAGAAACTTGGTTGGGAAGACTTATTGAGAGAAGTAGGTTGAGAGGTTAAATTATGATAATCTTTGTTGGGTGATCCTTGTTGATTTTCAAACTGCATGTTACAAATAAGCTAAATACAGTAATACTAGCTGGAAGCAACCAGGATCTTGGGGCAGTGACTAGTACTGCCATGTTGTTGTGGAAACCAAGTATCATAGCAATATCTGAGAGGCCATGATGTGTTTGTTCTCTAAACTACATGTAACTATGACTACACCAGATATGTAATCAACAGTCCTTAGAAATTCAGTCATTCTGAATCAGGTCATGTCATGACACTGACCCTGACCTGTTATAACCTGTGTTAGTCATTTCAGTTTTGGTGGGTCAGTAACAACACTGATTTTTTAAGGCAAAAAAATGGTCTCTACTTTAACTGGACTCATCTACATAGCGTCACTGTATTAGATTTATGGTTAACCCTTAAGAACTTGATTTTGAGCTGATTCCTTGATAGGTTTTTGGCAGCACAACAATATAGTATCACTGATGTTGAGCACTGTGCAAAAGTAGTGTGTAAAAACCTTCATGCTGCTCGTCTAAAAAATGCAATATAATATCTAATGGGGGCACCGCGGATTGAACGCGGGACCTTCAGAAACCATAGACTTCAGTCTGCTGCTCTCCCAACTGAGCTATGCCCCCATGTTTTGTTTTGGTTCCTATTGGCCTATGATATGATTTTCATCGTGAGAACTAATTGCCAGTATAAAGTGGTATACTCATCTCGCTCTCATCTCATGTCTGGTACTGCTGCCCGTGAAAATGTGTTCGCGACGCGAATGGCGCTTACCAACACTAAACTACGTCTCAAAGGCGCGCAAACAGGGCACTCGCTCCTCGCTAAAAAGCGAGATGCACTTACGACGAGATTCAGAACGATCTTAAAGAAGGTCGATGAGGTACGTAGGTTCTCTTGTATGCGTTTGTTCATATGTGGAATACGCTGAACAGGTGAAAGAGTAGGCCAAACGGAAAATGGGACGAGTGATGCAGCTTGCATCTTTCTCGATGGCGGAGGTTACGTATGCGATTGGAGATATATCATATCTTGTACAAGAACAAGCCAAGTCGGCGACTTTCAGGGTCAAGGCGAAACAAGAGAATGTTTCTGGTGTCGTTCTTCCAGCTTTTGAAGTTGATCGTACTAGCGGATCTGGTACGTCTTCAATGTCTCTCCTGTATTGGGTTGGCTAACTTCTAGGGCTAGACTTCAATCTCACTGGTCTAGGACGCGGGGGTCAGCAGGTCCTGAAAGCAAAAGAGGTCTATGCCAAGGCAATCGAGACACTGGTCGAACTTGCGTCGCTCCAAACTGCTTTCATCATCTTGGACGAGGTAATTCGTGCGACAAATAGGCGCGTGAATGCCATTGAGCATATTGTTATTCCACGCCTGGATAATACCATCAAATATATAATGAGTGAGTTGGACGAGATGGATAGAGAAGAATTCTTCAGGTATGCTGGCTTTGCTGGTTTGTAATCAGATGGATCTAATGTAGTGTGCCAGATTAAAGAAAGTACAGGGAAAGAAGAAGCGGGACACTGCCGCAAGGAACGCAGCAGAGTCGCTGACGGAGGGGACAACAACCGAGCAGGAGGCAGAAGTCACAACTGATTTGTTACGCAGTAAAGATGAGGACATCATTTTTTGAGTGCTCGTAACTTCCCGTATAATCGTACTCTATTCTCACAATTGCAATGATGTCAATATGCTGCTTTGGAAATGCAGTCGGTCTGCCAATTCTGGGTCTTAACAAGCAATAAGCTTCATGTGCAATATGCATAGATACGTGGATTAAAAAACAAGTGTATTACTATGGTCAACTCCCAATCAGTAAAACGTTTGACAGAACATGCAGAAGACGAACATCGACCATCTCCACGTCTCCCGGAGCGCTGGAAGACTTGGTCCGATCCTTCCTGTCTAGGATTGCGCGGCTGATGACATACCCTCGTCAACTCGCTATCTGTTGTGACACGGAAACGTACCGATCCTTGTCCAATTTAATGGTTGTGATAACAACATTGCTCGGATGGATACCAATGGGTGCTGTTGCACCATTCGACTTGTCGCGTTGTACACGGTCAACGTGGATCACCCATTTCTTACGATACACCTGGGTCACTTTTCCTTCACGTCCCTTGTATTTTCCTCGAACAATCCGAACCTCGTCGTCCTTACGAATCGGTAGTGAACGAGTCTGATAAGTAAACTTTCAGGAATCGTCAATAAACCCTCATTTAAGGTGTGACGTACATTGTGCTTGCTACGTAGCTCTTTCGAGAGGGCAGATGACATAATTTTCCGTCGAATGGAGGAAGGCGCAGAGAAATGCGCTTTTCGAGACTTGCGCCGCGAGGACGAGACATCTAAAGAAACAACGGACAATTAGCATTTGGCTTGCCCAACACCGAGACGAAGTCTATCTAAAACGCAAACTTGACATCCAACCCAATTCTCTACAGAAAACGACCAACAGAACGCGAGTTGCGAGACATAAGCAAGAATACAATCATGCTGCTACGCACCGGCATTGAACTTCATTTTTGACGAGAAGATTTCCTCAGGACACCTAACACGATAGACTCAAGACACACTTTCCTGTGACTTGATGTTCCCACGGTCTTATTCCGGTCACGTGACTAGTATCAAGGGGCCTTTAGCTTCTATCCAACATGTCGACCAACAAAGTTCGCTCAGCGAAGCTCAAATTCAAAGGGGAGAATACGAAGAAGAAACGAAAGAGGGAAGCGGACGACGTTGGAGGAGCAAACGGAAGAAAGCGAAGAGATGACGACGAAGATCCCGAAACATGGGTGCTGCCCGAAAACCCATACGAAATTCGTGGTCCCACATTCATCATGCATCCTTCAGATCCATCCCCTGTCTCTGTGAATTTCAATTCCACAGCGACTCGCCTTGTTTTGCAAACATTGGACAAGGAAAAGCTTGAAGATGAAACTGATCCTCCGAAGCTACTGGACCGGATGCCCACCGATGTTTCCCAAGTATGGGTCACAACTCGCGTTGCTGGTTCACCAACAATCAATTTGCGGACGGGTACGGGAGAGGGCAAGTTTCTTTCATGCGATGCCCACGGCTTGGTTTCTGCGGATCGGGATGCTCGGGGTCCCCAAGAAGAATGGACACCCGTCATCATGCCAGACGGGATGGTTGCTTTCATGAACATATACGAAAAGTATCTGAGCGTGGATGAGATGGCAGGGGGAGCTTTGCAGCTGAGAGGAGATAGTGATGAAGTTGGCTTTGGGGAACGGTTTTGGATCAAAATTCAGACCAAATACAAGAAAGAGGCAAACGAGGAGGAGAAGAAGAAGAAGGATGGTCAAACTACGTTGCCCGCAATTGATGAGACAAGTACGAAGTGCGTTTTATGTTATTTCGAAAGGCTGCGCCTGATCTCCTATGACATTGCCAGCCGCCTTTATCAGACTTGGGGCGCTGGTCGTATTGTGACTTCCAAGGATGACAAGAAAGAGGTATGCCTTGCATGGCTGTCATATCTTATCGTTTATTCATTTTTGATCAGCTCAAGCAAGCTCGCAAAGAGGGCCGTCTCGCAGAAGCCCTGTTGGATCGCCGGGCGAAATTGAAGAGGTCTGTCTAATGTCAGCTGCTGATAAGTTACTCAATATTTGCAATACAGTGATCGATTTTGTTAATACCCGAGTCCATCGTGGCATTATACTTATTAGCGTCGGCAACTCGTCTCCAGGCCTCTCAGCACAATTACTACGTTCAATCTAGCGAATGCTACCTTAGCGAATGCTAGCTGAAAGCTCTAAGGCTGTTCTGGAAGGACCTACAGTCCATTCAATGCTGTTGCTGAAATCCCCTTGAACATGGTTACCTGCTAAGTTAGTGCCACAGGTCTCAAGAAGTAACTTAGGCGAATCCACTCTGCAAAGAAAAATGGCCAGACGTAGTCTAAAATGTGAGCTTACAAGTTTCTACATTCCTTTTGGGGGTGTACTACTACTACTATCCAGTGGATATGCAATTCATACTTCTTGATGCTGCTGATGCATGTCCGACCTGTGTTCCCTTGGAATGCAGGAGCTACTGACTGTCTTTATTTGTTATAGGCCTACGCATCAGTGATGAGGGTCAGCCTATTCCAAAAAATGATGCTCTGAGAATGAATATACCTGTGTCAACGTGTAGTGTTTTTTCTTGCAGTGTTACACAAAATTATTTTTGTGTACTTCTCATTGAAATTATACGTTTTGAGCAGGCTTATTCAAATCTAAAAGTTTATTGCTATTCTATTCAAGCGCTTAGGTTGAATAACGATCGAACGAATGCAATTGCTCAGGTTCGAGAGCCTGAGTGAACTGGTAAAAACAACAGAGAGACAGATGCTGATGAATGTATACGATAAATGTATTCGGCCTGATGGTGTTGTAATGTAGATCACATTCATGGGAGCGGATGGCAGTAGGACGACAAAAGGGACGCTTTAAAGACTGTCATCGTCATCGGGGAGGGGAACCTTTTCAGCCTAGGAAGACGTGATATATGGAACGATCGTGTATCCTGAAAGATTGGAGTGCATACCATGTTCAACTCGGCCTCATAAATGGCCATCAGCCTAGCGTCAACCTGAACTTCTGCCGGGGCAAGAGCGGGAGAAGCAACAAATTCCAGGGTGGGATTTCTAAACGAATTCAGGTTTCTATACAAAGCATGAGGAGCATGAGCGAACATACCCGACCAACTTCCTCGCCAACCAAAGGAAGGGTTTCTCGAAGTTATAATTAGACTTCGCCGAGATCTCAAAATATTGGAGGTTCTTCTTCCTATGGAAGGTAACTGCTCCGGTCTTGACCTTTCGTTCCTGTTACGATTCAATAGAGGTTGGCAATCAACTTCATTGATCAACCTGACATCGCATGAGCACGAACCTTGACATCTACTTTGTTGCCACAGAGAACAATAGGAATGTTTTCGCAGACACGTTCGAGATCACGATGCCAGTTGGGAACATTCTTGTAGGTAATTCTGGATGTGACGTCGAACATGATGATACCGCATTGACCCTGGATATAGTATCCATCCCGAAGCCCACCAAACCTTTCCTGGCCTGCGGTATCCCAAACATTGAAACAGATAGTTCCGAAATTTGTCGAGAATGACAGAGGATGGACCTCGACGCCTAGTGTGGCTGCAGGGATAAAAAGTAAGTGACAAGATCGCTCAGGTTCAAGGCACGGAAATGTAGCTCATGCACGGATGTGAAAAGCTCATACATACCTATGTACTTCTTTTCGAATTCACCAGTCAAGTGGCGCTGTGAGATCTCAAGATCAGGAAATGATCTTGTGAGGCATCTGTGAGGCGTACCTTCACAAAGGTGGTTTTCCCAGTGCCGCCGTCACCGACTGGATGCACAAGGCCGGATCGTATACAGAATGTGCATTACAGTAGTTTCGAAGACGTATGATCCAAAACAAAGGGAGATCGAGGGATCGATTGAAAAGTTTTCAGTGACAGTGTGCATTAGAACTGGACAGCCATGACCGAGGAAGACGCACGTACCGAGTACAAGCTTGAATGTTGGGATCGTGACTTCAGCCATACTTGATTTCAGAGATTTCAAAGAAAGAGAAGTGCGATGAAGAGGGCAGAAGTTGAAAATCTGGGAGTCAGATTATCTAAGGTCTGGCAATTTCCGGGTCCGATTATCACTGACAACTTGACTTAGTTCCTTTTCATTCTACGCACATGGCACGCTCCCGCAAAGAAAACTGAAGCACCGGCGCGTGTATTCCCCAAGTCTATGAGAACCCAGAAAACATTTAAGGAGAGCATTACACTGCTCTAGTGGAACTGAAGACATAGACATGGATGGCACCACCACCTGTTTGTTTTCTACAGTCTGATGTGTTATTGTTTACACTCAATACCATACAGATATCCGCCGTATTAAATTGAAATGGTCACCGGACTTGTCCTTTACGGACTCGACCAGAAACCTATCATAGAGCACAGGAACAAATGCCGTACGTAGTTGGGACAAGCGGAACTTGGAAACAAAAAGCGCGCCTCGCCAGTGCACAAGAAGACATAAAAGGTGGTATTCTCTCTGATGAGCCACTTCTTCCACAGGAGGCATCCGAATATCGTGGAGGGGAGTTTAATCAAATTCATAACTAGTATCATCTTTCACACACGCATCTGGTTCAGCCAGCGAGTGTCAGCGATGAAAACTACGGAGACAACAAAATGAAAGCAGGATCATGAGGCATGCACGGTTTGCCATTTTGACCATCACCAACGTCAAATTAGTCTCGGCAATAACGTCAAGAGAGACACGCTGTCACTTGACGGCACACACCGAGGCAATGAGTAATGGCAAGCAAATATGGGAAAACTGAGATAGCCTTTTCACACCAGTATTTTTACAGTCTCGGACAAAAACAACAATCTCGCGATCGACTAAGAATTTCGCTATTCTGATGGCAGATTCAAACTCAAGATGGCGAAAAACACACCTTCAAAGTTTTTCCCACGAGTAGTTGTGTGGGCGAAGAAATTTTGCCCAAAATTTTACAAAAAATTGTGGCTGTGCTGGGAGATTTTCTGGTCTTTTAGGGTTGAAAGTTTGAAAGATAACTTTTTTTGGTGCAGATAGAACTGGTCGAAGATATACAGTGACTCACAAAACTGAGTCAATATTTTGGACTTTTTGATTCATTGTTGAATAGCTTCCCATAAACAACAAAACCAAACAAGGTATTGGTGTACCAAATAACATACATGATCAAGGCTACCAAACAAACAAAGAATTATGTAATTTTAATCATCCCTCATGGAGATATGATCATTTTAATTCAGGGACTCATTGACTCAGTTTTGTGAGGAGTAGTCAGAAATATTAGAATCTGATGCTCCACCAACTGTATAATGTCAAAAACTTGACAGATGGTTTCTAAGGTGATGTGACCTTTGATGGAACCTTAAATTATAGTATTTAATTAGGACTAGCATTCTTCATACTTCAATATTCTCCAATGCATCCCATCTCCTCTGCTCAGAAGGAAAACATTCTTTCCCTGGCCTCCAATCATTATTCTACCCACAATATTGCCTCTAAACTCAACCTCAGCCAGTCTAGTGTATCCAGAACACTCAGGGCTCTCCATCCAAACCTGGATTCCCCCTCTGGTGGTCGTCCTTCTAAGCTCTCATCTACCTCTCAGAGAGCCATCCTTACCCAAATCACTACTGGCAAGGCTGCAAATGCTGTTCAGGCCATCCATTACATCAACAGCATCATCCCCACTCCAGTCTCCTCAGAAACAGTCAGAAGAGTTCTCAGAAAAAACTCATTCAAGGCTGTGGTGAAGAAGAAAAAGCCTTTGCTTAGTATAAGGCATAGGAAAGCAAGATTGGCTTTTGCTCAGAAGTATAGAGAGTGGACTGTGGAGGACTGGAGAAGGGGTTATTTGGTCAGATGAGACTAAAATTAACAGGTTTGGGTCAGATGGGAGAGAGTGGGTTTGGAAACAGAAGGGAGAGGGGCTGATTGAGAGAGAGGTGCAGGGAACTGTCAAATTTGGAGGAGGAAACATTATGGTATGGGGGTGTATGGAATGGAATGGAGTGGGGCATCTTGCAGAGGTTGAGGGGAGGATGAATGCTGACCAGTATGTGTCCATTTTGAAGGACCATATGCTGCCTAGCTTGGAGGAGAGTGGAATTTCTGGAGAAGAGGTGATTTTTCAACAAGACAATGACCCCAAGCATACCTCAAAAAAGGCCAAGAAATGGATGAAGAACAACAATATTACTCTTCTGGATTGGCCTGCCCAATCTCCAGACCTCAGCCCTATTGAACATCAATGGGTTCACCTCAAGAACCAGTTAGACAAGTATCCAACAGCACCAAAAGGAATTTGGGAGTTATGGGAAAGAGTAGTAGAAGAGTGGAATAATATTCCATCAGAGGTGTGTCAGAATTTGATTAAAAGCATGCCTAGAAGGTTGGGAGCAGTTATTAAGGCCAAGGGAGGTCATACAAAATACTAGAATTACAATTTATCATAATATTGATACCACCTCACAAAACTGAGTCAATGAGTCCCTGAATTAAAATGATCATATCTCCATGAGGGATGATTAAAATTACATAATTCTTTGTTTGTTTGGTAGCCCTGATCATGTATGTTATTTGGTACACCAATACCTTGTTTGGTTTTGTTGTTTATGGGAAGTTATTCAACAATAAATTAAAAAGTGCAAAACATTGACTCAGTTTTGTGAGTCACTGTATAGAGGTATCAGGGAATTCCAGCTAGCTGCAAAATTGTATCTGCTTATTCTGCCAGATTTGTTATGATCAAAGGTTCTAAGTTCGTAGATCGCTGAAGCTCGTAAGCAACAGTTGAGAATGACTTATTGTAGTTCATTAGAATGTAGGAATGACCAGGTCAAGCTGAGCTTGACTGGTCCATATATTGCAGTTTAAATACTACAGACGCGAGACTGTTGGTATGTGTGTAGATAAGTCGCATATAGAGAGATGTTAAAGATAATAGAAACATTCCATGAATACTACAATAATGTGGGAGAGTGATATGTAGGATTAGGAGGTTCATGGGCATAGTGCAGTAAGACAATAAGAAAAGAGAACAAAAGTGTGAGACGTAGTTCGAGCAAAGACAATAAGAACAATAGAAAAGATTGATGTGCCAAAGAAAATGAATTCTCTGTTCCTCATCCCACTTCTCGTAACATTAGCTCCCCCTCAATGTTTCGAGTCCCATCCGAAACTAGCTTCGAATCATCTGCATTGGGTCAAAAGTTGCTGCCCATCCTTCATCAGTCATTGTGGTGAACGTGCTGATTGTAGTGATTGTGGGTGCGTCATGGGAATAGACCCTCGTAGGTAGTTCGATGTTGTTCATGTGAGCCCCTGCAAATTGTATGGAGGTGTCGGTTATGAACGTGATGATGCGAGCTTGGAGCATGGTGGTAAAGATTCTGAGTGTGGCAAGAATGTAAAAGATGAGCATAGTAATAATAGCAGCGCCGAATATAGCCCCAAGGGTAATAATGAGGGCAAGGTTTTCGATCATGATAGTTTTGGCTAAGTGGTGCAGTGACGTGGTGGATTGTCACGTGATGGGTTATTTGGACAGAAAAGTGCTGAGTGTTCCAGGCACCAATGATGACAGTGGGGACATTGATAATGTGGACAATAGGATGAGAAGTGCCTGATTTGGGTGTATGTGAAGCATACTAAGTTTCGCATCCATGGAGGTGCAGGGGGGTATTCAGGTGTTGGTTGTCTCAGATAGGGCATCTGTATGCGCAGTGGTGGCGATGGTGGCGGTGGCGATGGCAGTGACAGCTGTTCTGGCACTGTTTCGAATGCTTCCTCTTCTTCATCATCTGAGCTTTCTATAATGAATACGTGTTGGGGTGTAGGTATCCATTTTCCAGATCGGTATCATAGTGCCTGCTCATCCAAGTCCCTCATCAGGGGGAGTAGTTCAAGATGATAAGCTTCTTCTAAAAGACGCTGGAATACTCACTCGAGCACAGAGATCGCTTGATAGGTTTTGAATAGGTTGTGTACAGTTCCATTGAGTAAAGCTTGGTCACAAGTCACGAAAAGCAGTCTCTCCTCATTTCGAGAGTCGTCTACATCTCAAACAAAGCTTAGGATCAATTCAAAAGTTCATACTGGGTCAGGGTCGGGTGTGACATTCATGACAAAATGCAGAGGGCGACTCATGATGAAGCTAGGTTATGGGTGGATCTGTATTCTCCCAGGATTTCCAAGGCATTTCTTAAATGTGATTCGGGCTCCCAAGTGTTTTTGGCCATGCTGTAGCCTTTCCATTTCACTAAGAATCGTGTTCTTCAGCCCATTCTTTTGTGAGCTAAAATTGCTTCGACCTCGTGTTCTAGTTCTCCCTCAATCAGCTCGGGGGGTGGAAGAAGAAGATTGGGTCCATGTGTTTCATTCTCCTTGAAACGCGAAAGAAGTGAGGCATGGAAAACAGGGTGAACCTTCCATTGTGAAGGAAGTCCTAATTCATATGCATGGGAGAATATTACCTGGGTGATAGGAAACGGTCCCTCACATTTCGGGGTGAGTTTCCTGGTTGGGTATCCCAACTTCAGGTTTTTGGAGTCCAACCAGACCTTTTCTCCTACTATGAATGGGCAGAAGTTTCGACTGGTTCATCCGATCATGACTTGTCAGGATAGTTCGTGTGCTGCCAGAGCCTCTCATCATGCATTTTCTAATTTGGCTATCCTCTGTTCGTTTGTTTTCTCATATGTTGTGGATATGGCCTTGGGATGGGCTCCCATCATTATGTAAAAGGGTGTGTTCTTGATTGCTGAGTAGTGCTTCTGATTGTGGGTGAACTCAGCGGTAGTGAGGTATTTTTTTCATTGTGAGGGTCTGTTTGCACTGATGTGTTCAGTTGGTACTCGGTGCAGAGTCTCAATGGAAGGGGTGAACACTTAACCTACTACTGCAGGCATGCTCGGGGTGAGGGGGGAGTTCACTTAGAGGGCCTCGGATCGTCCTTCGGGATGCAAAGACTATGGAGAGACTGGTATGGCAGTTTTCAATGTGCACACTAATTGTGTACGCTAAAGGGGAGATATGCACAGTGGTGGGAAAGTGTGCAATGCAAAGGGGCAAAAATGCACAGTGTGGAAAAATGTGCAACAGGAGCGCAAAAGTGCGCAACAATGAGGATGATGAAGGCAGGAGGTGTAGTAGGATGAGGACAACACTGGAATGTGCTGTAAAGGTGGTGCACAGGTTAGGGACACAAACGGGATGAAAGCACAAGGGGCAGAAAAAGGCGCAAGCAGTGCGCAAAATGTGGCTATGCAAATAAGTGCACAAATGGTGTGCAAATATGGCTATATGAAGGGCGCACTGCAAGAGTGCACGAACGAGGATGAAGGATGCAACGCAGGGACAAAACACAACAATACAATGAGGGGATGCAAACGATATGCAAACATGGCTATATGAATGGTGCACTACAAAGGATAGTGCATCGCACCAGAACAGTTGGGTACTATAGGTGCACAAATCTTATTGGCTGAGGCAGCAGCATAGTGCAGTCGGGTTTAGATGGACGAATGGATGTGCTTGTGGGTAGCGCATGGACTGGACACTGGTGCACAGACTATGTGCAATGCTGGCTGAGCTATGAACTATGAGGGGGGGGAAAGATCCTCTGGATTCTCTATCTGTCTGCCTGCTATGTACAAATGGCTTATGTGATAAAAATGGTAAAATAAAGTGTAAAAATAGAAAGCGCCATGCGCTACCCACAAGCACATCCATTCGTCCATCTAAACCCGACTGCACTATGCTGCTGCCTCAGCCAATAAGATTTGCGCACCTATAGTACCCAACTGTTCTGGTGCGATGCACTATTTTTGGTGCACTCTAGGTCTCGTGTGCTCTTCCCAATTAATCTGCTTTGGTGTTATGTGTCACATGCTGCGCCTTAGTAATAATGACATGATCGACCTGTGCCAGTTACCAGATAAGGTGATGCTGATTGGAAATGCAGAAGAACTATAAGGAGATGCTGTGAAAGGCCAAATACTGCCAAAGCACCAGGATTATGTGAAGGTGCCCAAGTGCGCATGGTTCAATGCCAAATAGGTGCAAAGCGCCCCGATTATGTGAGAACATGCAGTTCACTCATGTTGGAATCGCGGTGCGCCTTGAATAAATGTGCCAGTAAGATGGGAGCTGTGATGCACAGTGCACTGGTGCAGTGGATTGTTGTGTGTGTGATAGGGATTGTGCAATGAGTGCACAGCAGAGAATGTGAGTTGCACGTAAAGCATAAAAGGAGCACACAAAGGTGCATCGAGTGCACAATAAATGTGGAAGGCAGATAAGGGGTGTGGGGGGGGCATGCAGAGGCGGTTTGAAGCACAACAAGGTGCATTTAGGGCACACGATGATTGGCAGCTATGAGGGAACCAAAAGCACAGTAGAAATGCAAAAGGTGCACAAAGGCGCACCTAAATGGTCAAAGGTGCATGAAAGCGCATGAAGGCATGCAAAAGCGCACTGTGCAAAGTGTGTGGAAGCCATCTAGGAGGTGCACACAATCGCAAAAAATACTGTAGTATGTGCGCAGGGCGATACTCCTCCCAACTGAAGTACTGACTGTCCTCAGGCAGCATGCGATTGGTCAGCACAAAATTTTCTTCGCTCACATAGATGGCCATCCTCTCCTTATCTATCTCTGACCACCATCTATCCTCTATAACTCTTTCCACAACCCATCTCTACCTAATCCAATGGCCTCAGCATTTACCTTAGCCCTCAGACAAACGATTCTGGCCCTCAATGAGACCCTCCCTGCTGCTGGGAGCGAGCAGACGACAATGCAAGCTTGGGGTGAAGGGTTTTGTAGTAAACTGGTGCGCTTTTTGTGTTTTTATAACCGGTGATACAGCTCCCTATCACCCTGCGCTCATACTACAGCATTTTTCATGATTGTGTGCACCGCTTGGACATCTTCTACTCACTTTGCACAGTGCACTTTTGTGTGCCTTCATGCACTTTCGCATGCCCAAGTGCACTCCCATGCATGTCTGTGTGCCTTTGTCTGCTTCCTGTGCTCTAGTGCACTCCAGTGTGCTCCAGTGTGCTCCAGTGTGCTCCCATGCATTTCCATGCACTCCGGCGCACCTCTGTGTGCTTTTGTGCACCTTTTGTGTGCATTTGTATGCATTTGTGCACTTTCACACACCTTTGACCATTTAGGTGCGCTTTTGTGTGCCTTTTACATTTCTACTGCGCTCTTGGTTCCCCATAGCTGCCTGCTGTCATGCGCCCTAAATGCACCCCATTGCACTTCAAACCGTCTCTGTGCGCCCCCCTCCACACTCCTTATCTGCCTTTCACATTTATTGTGTGCTCGATGTGCCTTTGCATGCTCCTTTTATGCTCTACCTGCAACTCACATTCTCTGCTGCACACTCATTGTACAATCCCTATCACACACACAATAATCCACCGCACCAGTTGTGCTGTGCATTGCGGCTTCCATCTTACTGGCGCATTTACTTGAGGCACACCATGATTCCAACATGAGCAGACTGCACATTCTTACATGACTGGGGCACTTTGCACCTATTTGGCATTGAACCATGCGCACTTGGGCACCTTCACATAATCCTGGTGCTTTGGCAGTATTTGGCCTTTCACAGCATCTCCTTATAGTTCTTCTGCATTTCCAATCAGCATCACCTTATCTGGTAACTGGCACAGGTCGATCATGTCATTATTACTAAGGCGCAGCATGCGACACATAACACCAAAGCAGATTAATTGGGAAGAGCGCATGAGACCTAGAGCACACCAAAAATAGTGCATTGCACCAGAACAGTTGGGTATTGGGCTAATGATGTGCAAATCTTATTGGCTGAGGCAGCAGCATAGTGCGGTCAGGTTTAGATGGGCGAATGGGTGCGCTTGTGGGTAGTGCATGACACTTTCTATTTTTACACTTTATTTTACCGTTTTTATCACATAAGCCATTTGTACATAGTAGACAGACAGATAGAGAATCCAGAGGATCTTTCCCCCCCTCATAGTTCATAGCTCAGTCAGTGTCGCACATAGTCTGTGCACCAGCGTCCAGTCCGTGCACCTTTGTAGTGTGCCCTTCATATAGCCACGTTTGCATATCGTTTGCATCCCCTCATCATATTATTGCATTTCATCCCTGCATTGCATCCTTCATCCTCGTTCATGCACTCATACAGTGCACCCTTCATATAGCCATGTTTGTGCACTGTTTGCACCTTTTTCTGCCCCTTGCGCTTCCATCCTGTTTGTGTCCCCAACCTATGCACCACCTACACAGCACATCCCAGTGTTGTCTTCATCCCACTACACCTCCCACCTTCATCATCCTCGTTGTTGCGCACTTTTGCACTCCCATTGCATGTTTTTCTGCACTGCACTTTTTTGCCCCTTTGCATTGTGCACTTTCCTGCCACTGTGCATATCTCCCCTTTAGCGTACACAATTAGTGCGCACACTGAAAACCACCATACGAGTCTCTCCATAGTCTCAGTGCCCCAAAGGACGATCCGAGGCCCTCTAAGCAAACTCCCCACTCACCCTGAGCATGCCTGCAGTTGTAGGTTAAGTGTTCACCCCTTCCATTGAGACTCTGCACTGAGTACCAACTGAATACATCACCGGTGCAGGTTGCTAAGGGTCGGGGCATGTAGAACATGTATAAAAGCCGTGCAGACACTGTTAAAGATGATGCAGAGCTCGACGTGCTCCTCGCGAAGGCACGCAGCACATTCAGTGGGATCATGGTGGAGGTCTTGGGAGAGTGGGGTGATGAGCAAAGGGGAGAATGAGCAGAGTGATGAGAGCACTAGTGCGGATGAAGGCACAATGCAGCAATGTGCGTATGTCAAAGTACCACCACTGAGTGGCATTGGCACCACCTCTGATGCTAATAGCAGACTGGTAAGTTTCTTTGGATATGCTTCAAACTCACTAAATGGTTTCCCTTTCTACTTTAGTGTGATAACTGCCGCTGCATGGGCCAACCGGCTAGGTGTGTCTCTGTCAATGGAAAGTGGTGCACCCCATGCGCAAAGGGTAAGAGAAAGTGCGAATGGATGAAGTGCACCCTCGCACAGCTGCACATGACTTCTAGAGGCAGGAAAGCAGCTACTGGGCACCCTGGTGTGTCTTTTTCTCATCCTCCTTCCACGCTGCACTAACTATTCCAAAGGTGTGTCACAAATTGACAAGGGCAACGAGAGCGATGCAGGGCTCATCAGCCCCTTGAAAGAGCACACATCGAAGCACCACAAAGTCGAAAACGCGCCCCCTCCCCTGTTGCAAGTGTGCCCAAGGCCGCGCTGCCTTACTGTTCGCCAGGCAAGTGTGCACACACAATCCTCATGCCAAACCAGATTGGGAAACACCTCGGGGGATGCAGTCCACCAAGGCCAGGACATCGAGGTGCTCGACTTAGTGCAATGCCGCTTAGTGGTCGCAGTCTTGGGCACCACGCATGATTGCCTTAAAGAAGACATGCAAAGATCGCTCGTCGAGTTAGAAGTTGCTAAGAGCTGGTTGTGCAGCATGGAGCAAGCGGAGGCCAATGCAAAGGCAAAACTAGATGCAGCCATGGAGCGCTTGGAGTTCTTGGAGTCCATTGAGTAGCCGTTCACCTGTATAAGTAATAGATAGTCTGTCAATCCATCTCTCTGTTGTGCCTGTGATAAACATGTGATGCGCTCCTAAGCGGTGCAATGTGTGCACTTTGCGCCAACCTGCACATGCGCTTCTATGGTGCCATAAAATAAAATTTGTAAGTCCAAATAATATATGTGAGGGAAAAGAGAGAGCCCACCACGAGGGGTTTCTAGATCATTTCATTGTTGAACCTCCACTCTTTCCACCACTCATTTTACCAATTAGGGGCTCAATGATCTCGACTTTGAATTGAACTCATTTTGCCTCCAACCCTCCTGAACAACCAGGAGATCTCGATCAATACAGCATCTCGACCTTGATAATATTATTTCACATTATATCGCCTTTTGCACTTATGACCTCGCTACCATCCTCGACCTCGAAAACATATGAACTATGACACCGCATGAATTTCGACCTCGCGACCTTCGAAACCCACCTCAAACATGTCGACCTCTTGTATGCCAGCTCCCGGTCATTTGACATCTCCGAAATTCGATTCGAGATGACCTAAAGAACTTCGAAATTACTTCGAAGACCTCGAATTTTTGTTTATAACTTGTGGTATCACAGATCACGACCTAAAGAAGTGACACTCTTGCAGATACATTGATTTCGATTCTTATGACCTCTGGGAATCACTTCCAGAGTATGAACCCAGAACTTCGTTCGACGAGTTTCGCATCACAGTATTCAAGTTCTATCCCGAAATAGAAGACGAACAAAAATACAGCATTAATACAGCATTTTGGACATGGATTCACTTGTTAATGAACAGCTTTGCACCTGTATTTTCAATGAAAATGATTTAGCAGCTTATTACAGGTCATTCTACAAGGTCACCAGCTTCCTTCGCTCAAAACATAGACTTTCAGAACCTGAACAAAGTCAAGCCTTTGCTCGAGGCTTTCAACCAAAGTTATGGAATAGAATTGTGGATTGTCTTGAAGTAAAGTTCTCTGATCACTATCCTGATGACCCATATATGCTGAACGACATCCACGACACCGCAAAATTTGCTATAGCATCCTCGAACTCGTATTCTACTACACAGCAATCAATTTCGACCTCGACCTCATCGCAATCTTGCACATTGATTGATTCCAAAGACATTTCACACATCCTTGAAAATTTCGCATTAAACTTTGCAATGGTTATAGCAGCTTCGAATTCGACCACATCAGTGCATGAACTTCCTGCTCCAACCTCGTTCATCACCGAGATCGCACCTTCAACTACATCAAATTTAGTGTCTGACAGTATACTGAATAGCTCGAACACTTCGGATGACTTCGAAGCTTGTATTGCGGCCCTCAAACAGGAACTGGCCCTCGAAAAACAGCTTGCGCTCAAACGAGAAACTTTAGCACTTCAAAATCGTCATGTTGCACCTCCCAGTCTTTATCGCATCATCCCAGCTTCGTCACACACGTCCATCCCAATCCCATCGTCTTCGCCTTTGGTAATTCCACCCCAGTCCACTCTAAAAATCACACCTTCATCAGCTTCAAATCCAATCTCACCTTCAAAACCCTCATCGTATTTGCCTCCTCCATCGCACACTTCAACCTCGACTTTCTGATTGCCACTCCCGATATTTTTGTCCTTGATCTCATCACCTGCATTATCTTCTGAATTAATGTCTAGTTTGACACCAGATTCGCATTCGCATTCGCCTTCAAAATCCAGTATAGCACTCGAAACTCCATTCGCATTATATATCTTCAATCATCGCCTCAACATTCGCCTTCCTCTCATCGCCAAAAATATTATTACATCCATCGCTAACACAAATCTTCTCGACCTCATTTTCGCCCCCTCGATTTCACAGCATATTTCGATTCTACCAGTCACTTGACTCGAATATTATGACCATGGTTAGCCCCATCAACATTGATTAAAGTCTCCCATTTTCTTTCTCTTTTTCACATTTTGACCTCGTTCTATTTATCGAAAACATTTTATTATCATCAACATTCTTTGCAATAGCTTCGACAGCTTTCACCTATGTGCCTATGTATTTCTTCACTCACTTCGAGCTCGACTCCAAACTCCCTCGACAATGCCCTATGACCATTTCCCTTTTGCTGAATTCCCTCTGTATCAACTTTGAACATCTCGAAAAATTCTGCACGTGACTTTGATCGGCTGACTGGGACAGTCAGGATTTCAGTAAGGGGGAGGATGATAGGTCCACTACATGCTTTAAAGTCTGGAGAAGTATTCCCACTCGTATCGACACATTACGACACATGCTCCGAACCACTACGAATGCCACTAAATCAACTTCGAATCATTTTCAAACTATTTCGCACAATTTTGCACTATTTTGGACGACTTTAAACTATTTTGAACCATTTTGCGACACTTTGAACCACTTCGCAGCATTTTGAACAATATCAGCTGCTGTATAGATGTTTTGAAACACCTTCGATACACGCCGCACATCTGGAACAATCCATTTAGTTGCATATCAAGCACTACCGGACATGAGGAGAGAGTACAAGAGAGTTAGAATGCAATAAGTGCATTTTGGTGTTTCTTTGATATATTGAAGCACAGGATAAGTACTTTTACCATATGGGAACACTATACATTTCATCATTCATCATTTATCATTTGTTTCATGATTTACAAGTCCTCATTGTTTGATATATTTGTCTCATGTTTTACACATGTTCTTATTTCCTTTTTAGTACTATCTCTCCATTTTGTATATAGACTTGTATTAGTTAGTTAGAAGAAAAATAGAGCAATGGGAAACAGCACAAGTTACCCTCACAGTTATCATCTGACTTAAGAGCCATTCTCTTGAGTCTTAGTTCGCATCATATCACTAAGTTCTGCAAAATATTGTGAACTTCTTCGAAACTATCATATTTGCCCCATGTTTTATTGCCCATCGCCTATCGCCATTCCACAAACACTTCGCACTCGTTAAATTCGCTTTTTGACATACCTCGAACCTTTTCAAACGTTTTTGAACTATTTCGCATGTCTTCGAATCTACTTTGAACTCTTTCACACATTTTCAAACCTATTTCAAACTCTTTCAAATACCTTTGTATGCCTATAAAGACTATTCGCCACAACCTTTATCATTTCATGTTACTAAACATTACATTTTGGTCTCAGCGGTGATATTTAGTACCACCTCGCACCCTTCCTCTGACTCGTGTTATACCATCTGAAGCCATTTAGTAGGTTTTGTTTGGGTTTCCAGGTTGAGTATCATCAGTGGTGCAAGGGTTCACAAGCATGTGTCCAAATCAGATTTCTACTGCTATCGTCTCCACCCTCGACCACCTGCTATCGAGCCTCAGCATATATTCTTGAGTGGAAAGCTCCTTCAGGAGTTTGTTTGTGACCAGTGGGCAACTTCAGAGCAGGATCGGTTGCACTTTATCATAATGAATCAGGACACCATTCATGGTGAAGTCTATATGGGCTTGGCTAATGCTGTGGCTGCAAATGTGGATGCAGACACAGAGTCTCTCAGTCAAAGAATCATCCTGCCTTCTTCATTCGCAGGGAGCACACGTCATATGCCACAGCTTCTTCAGGATGCCTTGGCTATCAATCGCTACTTCAAGGGTGGTGATCTCTTTCTAACCATGACTGCAAACCCAGCTTGGCCAGAGATTCAGGATGAGCTCAAGCCTGGACAGACTGCTGCTGATCGCCCTGACTTGGTCGTTCATGCATTCCATGCAAAGCAGAAGGAGATGATAGAAGACATCGAGGCTGGGATCTTTGGCAAGGCACTCTCGTATGTGTTTGTAATTGAGTTTCAGAAGCATGGCCTGCCTCACATGCACTGCATTATCTTTCTTGATGGGGAGTCCAAGCTTCGCACTCCTGAGCAGATAGATAGCCTCATGTGCTCAGAGTTTCCTGATGACAATCCTGAGCTGCTCAAGTTGGTCAAGAAGTTCATGGTCCATAACCCCTGTGGTGCATAGAACCCTGCTGCTCCTTGCATGGTGAATGGACAGTGCTCCAAAGGTTTCCCCAAGCCATTCAGGGATCAGACAACCATCTCTGAGGATGCCTATGCCTCCACCAGGCATTGTAACACTGGACAGACATATCAGGTTCAGGGAAAGCAGGTCGACAATTGCTGGGTTGTCACTTATTTACCCTATCTCCTCTGGAAGTACCACTGCCACATCAACATCAAGTCCATTGCCTCCATCAAAGCTGTCAAATACATCTACAAATATGTGTACAAAGGCCATGATCACATCACCATGCAGTTTGGGACTTGCAATGATGAAGTGAAACAGTATCTGGACGCTCGCTATATTTCTGCCTGTAAGAGCATTTGGTGCCTCTTTCATTTACCTATGCACTCTGCTTCTCCCAATGTTGTCTGACTTCAGATCCACCTCCCTGGCCAGCAGTATGTCACTTGGAATCAGAACAGTCCACAGTCTATCCAAGAAATCGTCCAGCATGCTGCACAGCATGACACCACCCTCACTGGCTATTTCAAAGCCAATCAGCAGTATCCAGAGCTTGCACAGGATCTTCTCTATCAGGACTTTCCCTCCAAATTTGTGTGGGATCAGAAAGTCCACAAGTGGAAGCCCAGACAGAGAGGGTTCACTATTGGGAGGATGTACTACACTCAGCCCACTGCAGGTGAAGGTTTCTACCTCAGGCTTCTTCTGACAGCTGTCAAGGGTGCAACATCATATGAACATCTGTGCACTTTTCAGGGAAATGTCTCTCCCTCATTCAATGAAGCATGTCTGGCATGTGGCCTTTTGGAGGATGACCAAGAGTGGGTGCAGTGTTTGGAGGAAGCAAAGTTTATGGCAACAGGTCATCAGCTCCAGCAACTCTTTGTCATATTCTTCGTGATTGTGCACCCTCTGATCCTGTTCAGCTTTGGAACACACACTGGCCCCACATTTGCGATGACCTGCAGTATCAGCTCCAGCACAACAATATCCATCTCAACCCTACCGATGATGATGTGCAGGATTATGGCCTCTACTTGATCAACCAGCTTCTCTTATCCTCTGGCAAATCTCTCAGCAAGGATTGGCCATACATGCCTCAGATCACTCAGAATTGGGAAGCCAACCTCGAAAACCGGTTGATTGCAGAACAGCGCAGATACGATGTTGTGGAGCAGGCTGAGTTGGCTGAACAGAACTTGGACACTTTTAATCCAGACCAGAGAGCTGTCTTTGAGGAGATCATGCATGCTGTCGACAACAAGACTGGCCAGACCTTTTTCCTCCATGGTCCCGGTGGCACAGGCAAAACCTTTGTATACAACACTCTGGCCCATCAGCTTCATTCTCAGGGCAAAATTGTCCTCTGTATAGCATCATCACATATCACTGCACTCCTGCTCAAAGGTGGCTCTACTTCTCATTCATGCCTCTAGATCCCTCTCATCATCAATGAGTCATCCACCTGCTCTATCTTCAGAGGTTCAATTCAGGCAAAGCTGTTGCAGGAGACTGACTTGATCATTTGGGACGAGGCACTCATGCAGCATCGTCATCTCCATGAAGCTGTCAACCGCACTCTCAAAGACATTCTCCAATCTGATCAACCCTTTGGTGGCATTCCTATTATTTTTGGGGGCGACTTTCACCAGATCCTGCCTGTTATCGAGAGGGGTTCACGGCCTCAGATTGTTGGTGCTTCCTTGCAGCGCTCTGTTCTTTGGCAACATATTAAAGTTCTTCATCTCAAAATCAACATGCGATTGAACATGGATGATCTTGAAGAGCGACAGTTTGCAAAGTGGCAGCTGGAGGTTGGAAAGGGTGATCATACAGATGAGGGTGGCAACATCGAACTTCCCAACCATTTCAAGTGTCCTGAAAACACTGTGGCTTCCCTCATCGACACCATCTATCCTGGCATCTATAATCATGCTCAGCATCCCGATCAATACTTCTCAGAGCGGATTGTTCTGGCAAGCAAAAATGATGATGTGGATGATTTGAACCATTACATTTTTCAGAGGTTCCCTGGAGAAGAGCAAGTGTTTCACAGTGCAGACTCTACTGCAAACAATGAACTTCTGTATCCACCTGATTACCTCAACTCAATCAACTGCTCCAGTCTACCTTTGGCACACTTGGCACTCAAGGTTGGCATCCCTGTGATGATACTTCGCAATCTCAATATTGCTGGAGGGGTCTGCAATGGTTCTCGAGGGATTTTGACTCGGATTCGGAACAGAGTGTTGGAGGTTCGGTTGATTACTGGAGATCATGCTGGAGAGAAGGTGTTTATTCCATGGATGCGACTGCAGCCAATTGAAGGACAACTCCCTTTCACTCTGTCTCGACTCCAATTTGCTGTTCAACTGTGCTTTTCAATATCGATCAACAAATCCTGTACCATCTAAAAGTCAAATAAAAAGTTGTGCATCCATGAATAAAATGCAGTGAGGTGTTCATTAGAAAATGAACCACCACTTACACATTCACAGACTGAGTCAAAAAATGCAATGAGATATTGATAAAATTAATGAACACAGTGAACCACGTGTGCCAAAGGCACATTTAAAAACCTTGTCCATAATAAAGCGAGATCGGTCACATGAATGTGGCATGGGAATGATGACAAACTCTGAAGGGGTGGGAATGGCATCATGCCATGAGACTCTAGAGAGAGGTGAGAAATGATGACAAATATAACAAGGTGTGGGAAGTAAATTCTCAGCTAATTTTTCGCCACCTCGAACTTTTTTTTCTGGGTCTGGGCTCATTTTCTATGTACAATAATGTCTGAATAGCATGTAAGGAGCTGTATTGCAGTATTTGCTAAATAAAATTTGGCATGTAAGTGTTGGAGCAGACTACATACGCTGCACAGAGGAAGAGACGACACGTTCCTTGTAAGCTACCTGGGGTTTAGTTAGTCTTAGGGCTAGGGTTTAGTAGAGGTAAGAACACTGTATTCCTACTATGGTACAGGTTCTCCTTATATACATAATAATAAGGATGTCACATGACTCGGGAATGTGTATACCACATGTATGCACAGTAAGCGCAGTAACATGTGTATGCTGCATGTATCGCCTCATGTATACAGCATGCATCAAGGGAATTAATTTCAACACCCCCCCTCAAACTGTACAGCGCTCTAAGCAGCTAAGTTTGAATCTCGAAAGTAATTCCGAGAGAGTCTCTAAATTTCCTGAAAAGGACGGCGCCAAGGTTCTTGGTGAACATGTCAGCTGGATTATCACTTCCAGGAATGAAAACGACCGTGACTTTGTCTTTTTCAATGCATTCGCGCGTGTAGTGGTAGCGAATGTCTATATGTTTAGTCCTCCTTTCCTGGACTGGATTTGATCCAATGAAGATGGATCCTTGATTATCAGTGCAGATTGGTACGCGATTCAAGATATATCCGAGTTCCTGGAATAAGGACTCTATCCATACTATCTGCCGACAAGTGTCAGAGAGAGCCATATATTCGGCTTCTGTGGATGACAGTGCTACAGTTTTTTGTAAACGGGACTGCCAGCACACAATGCCACTCGCTAGAGTAGCAAAGTAACCCATTGTAGATCGGTGCTTGACTGTGTCAGCTGCCCAATCAGAATCTGTGAAGGCCTGTAGCCCCTCGGATTTCTCTCCATCATAGACTATACTGTACTTCTGGGTTCCCACCAGATAGCGCATTATGTACATCGCTTTGTCTAGATGTTCTTGGCTAGGATTAGCAGAGAATTGCGACATCTTGATTACCGCGTAAGCGATATCAGGTCGCGTTCCGAGCATCAGATACAATAAAGATCCGATCACAGATTGATATTTCGATCTAAGCGCCGCGCTTGGCATCACTGTGTTTTCCGACGGTTTGTAGCCAGTCGGGAGCGGAGTGGGGGCAATTTTGGCATTTGTCATCTCGAACCTCTCAAGCACTTTGGCGAGATATTCTGTTTGATCGAGTTTGATTTTTGCAGCGGTCCGGGTGACGTGCATGCCTAAGAATTCCGTGACTTTTTCAGTACTACGGCACTCCCAATGCTTTAGACAAGCATTTTTCTTTTCATCCACAAGTTTCTTGTTCTTCCCCATGAACAAGCCATCATCAACATAGACGAGTGCAATAACAATGCTGCCTGTTTTAGGATCCTTGTGTATGAAAATGCTGGCATCGGAGCTGGCGCGCACGAACCCAATGGTGCGCATAAATGCCTCTAGCTCTTTCCACCATGCAAGTGAGGCTTGTTTAAGGCCATACAATGCTCGGCGTAAGCGCAACACTTTGCGCTCTTTTCCCTCGAGTCTGAAACCCTCGGGTTGATCCATATAGATCTCCTCATCTAGTTTGCCATACAAAAATGCGGTTTTTACATCTAGGCCAGTCATATACATGCCTTCCAGAGATGCAAGTGCAAACATGAGGCGTACGGTCTCATAGCGGACTACCGGTGAGAAAATCTCATCAAAGTCAACGCCTTCGACTTGTGAAAAGCCTTTGGCCACGAGTCTGGCTCATTTTCTTCCATCCGATTTTATGGAGAAAACCCATCTATTTTTGATCGTTTTTCGATCATGTGGAAGATCGACGATGTCATAGACTTGTCGCTTATGAAGAGCCTCTAATTCTTCTTGACAAGCTTGTTTCCACTCACGTTGCTGCTGCCGTGGTAGGCACTCAATATCGCGAAATTGGTTTGGAACTTGGCTTATTTCGCTTGATGGTTTGACTGCTTTTGACAACAGCCAGCGAATAAGCTTATCTCCTCCTTCCTTGGTTATCTTTTTAATATAACCTGCTTCGTCCGGTTCCCCCATTGGGTGATCATGTTCTTGATCATTGGAATCGGGCACACTCTCGTGGGGTGCCGAACTCGGTCCAGCAACCGGTTCTTTCTGTTGAGTTTGTGGTCGTGTTCGGTTATGATCCGAATCTTGACCCACAGATCTCTTCCAATATCGATCACGTGCAATGTCTCTCTCTATGTCAGAGGGGAGTCGCTTCTCTCCATAGGTATTGCCAGGACGGTTTGGGATGTTCCTCTGCCTGCCTGATCGACGGGGCAATTGCTGCCATTCCCGTTGATCATCACGTCTTGGACGAAAGTCCTCAATGGTTACTGGAGGCGGCGGAGGAGGAGCATTTGTCACATCGTCATGTGCCTTTTGCTCACTTGGTACATCATCATCATCATTTTCTGATGATGGAGGAAGGGGCGGATCTTGTGGCGGTATAGAATCATCGCCATCCGTTCCAGATGAGTGGTCATCATCTTCTGGTTCTGGAGGTGGAAAATCACCAAGGTCTGTATTGGCAGGAGTCTTAGTTCCGGGACAGCATGAGAACAACGTTTCATCAAATAGTGCCGTAGCACCAATGAATATTGTGCCACTAGGTCGCATGAAACGGTATGCTTTAATGCCATCTTCTAATCCAAGGTATGTCATCAACTCCGATCGAGGAGCCAATGTGTTTGGACACTTCTCCTTGGGTAGGTAGACGTAAGCACCACAACCAAAAACCTTCAGATCGTTTAGATCTGGGCGGACCTTTGTCAGGTCCTCAACCGGTGTCAGCCATTTCAGGCGCCTTATCGGGGTTCGGTTGTATAGGTGTGTTGCATGTTCAATGCAAAATTCCCACCATGATTGTGATAGACATGCAGTAAATCGCAGGGTTTGCGACTTTTCCATTATTGTCCTTATGGCACGCTCTGCGCATCCATTCTGTTGGTGCATGTGTGGTGCAGACATCTCTATTTTGATGCCAAAGTCCTTGAGCACATTTTGTAGCTCACAATCCTTGAACTCCCCCCCTGGATCAACACGCCAGCGCTTGATTGTAGTGCCATACTGTGTCAAAGCCACTGCCCGAAATTGTCTGATGGCCGCAGCAGCATCAGATTTCTTTCTAAGGCATTGGACCCAGATATGTGACGTTTTGTCATCCAGAAATACAATAAAGTATTTATGTTTATGGTACGATAGTACTGGGAGTTCCTTCAGATCGGAATGTATTAATTCAAAGGGTTTTTCTGCACGTGAATCTGATTCGGGAAAAGATTTTGAGGTCATTTTCCCTTCAGCGCACCCTGGACATATAATTTTGTCTTTAGGAATAATTAAATTCCTTGGGAATTTTATGGTGCTATTAGGCATCTTCCCTAGCGCCTCTTTGGATGGGTGTCCAAGTCGCTTATGCCAAGTCGAGTAGTCTGCGACATATATTGTCGCGACATTGATTCCCCTGGTGCTCAATATATGAGTCTGAGCCCAATAAATAGTGTCACGTTTCATAAGAGGGATGCAATCCATAATTGGGTTTCCTTGCTTGAAAAATGAAATGTGTGCGGAGGAACCACGCACATCACTTCCGTCTTGTAAGAAGATGCCCATTGACAGTAATCGAGCATTACAGTCGGGTATGTAGTAGACGGGGTATAATCGCGTTTCACGCGTCTCTGACTTCCCATGACATACTACCTGGTGTCTAATGAAGACTGCTCCTTTCCCTACTATATGAGTAGTACCCATGGCTGTTTGAACCAGGGTAGAGTCCTTTCTCGGTAAAGGCTCGTAAGAAGCAAAATCTTTAATTTCACCAGTGAAGTGTTTTGATGCGCCTGAATCCATGATCCAGTCAGCACCTCTCTTACATTTTCCACTTGCACACGTAACACATATATTAAGATGTACATAATTCCATGATACATTTAATAGCGGTAAAATTTCACATGAAAAGTTCGCTGTATTCATAGGAATTTTAATCCTTGTGCTTGTGGCAGGGAAAAGGACTGACCTATCATCATACGCCCCTGTGTCAAGGGGTTCATCGACGAGCATCTCGTCGACGATCTTCCACACTTCCTCGTCAGTTGCCGGCGGTTCTGATCCGAGGGAGATGGTATCGTCTTCTACCTCCTCGATCGTAGCCTCGGTTTCTGGCTCTATCCTCCTTCTCTTACCTTCTCGCACTGTAAGGTGCTCTTCCAGCGGTCGCAGATTTTTCGCGCTGCGCAGAAGTTGCATGTGCTCGAGGGTGTCTCGAGCTTGCTGGTACTCGGCGTAAACTGAGCGAGAGGAGGTCATGCCCGTATATGCCTGTGCAGGCGGTCGGCGGCGAGGATCCTTTGTGGGAGTGTGCTCGATGCGCTGTATGAGCGGCATCGGTGGTATGATGGTGCCATTACCATTTATGGTGGTAGAGGCTTGTGAGGCGAGGTGGGTATGTTTCTCTTTTGGCTTCTCCTCCTTAGTCTTTCTGTCCCCATGTCGTCCACGTTTTTGGGACGATTCTCCATTGTTGCCCTGAGATTGCCATTTGGGGTTTCCCCCTTTGCACTTGACAGCAGAAAGCTTGGTGGCCTGAGGCTGGCCAGCGGGCTTCCCAACTGCCGTGCGGCGTGAGGCTTCAGCGACAATGGAGTCCTTGACATGTTTAAACGTCAAGGCTCTAGTGGCGGTTGTGTTAAGGACCGTTGAGGACAATGAATCGAACTCGCGCGGCATCGCAGCAAGTAAGATCATGGCCTGCACTAGTTCGGGGATGGCGACATTGGCAGCCGTGAGGCGCTCAAACTTGTCAGCCATTCTGGCGATCTCCGGCATGGGATTCACAGCCGGAATCTTGATTGTTATAGCGGACCTAAAGTCCGAAAAGACTTGAGAGGGGCCGTCCACACCATAGTCGGTGCGGATGAGATCCCATACCTCCTCAGCAGTGTCCTTGGTGTTGGCACGCTGCCAAATAGAGGGGGCCAGGCGGAGCACTAGGCTACCAATTGCCTGGTCATTCTTATTGTTCCAGGTCTGGAGCTTGGCATTAGCTTCCACTACCAGTGCAGCGTTTGTCGCCGTCAAAGGAGGCGCCATGGGTGGTTTTAGTTCCATCCCGCTAGTTATTTGCCAGAGGCCCTGAGACCTGAGCCACGCCTTCATTGAGTCGGCCCATTGAATGTAGTTAGAGCCGTCGAAAGTTTGTACGAGTTTTTCAAGAGTTGAAGACATGATGTTGTAGTGGCAGCTGGTAAAAGCGCTCAATCAGTTCTTCTATTCAAGAAAACACGTTCCATATTCTCAGGCAAAAACACTCCTTCAGAGTGGTTAACCCTAGTCAACCTAGGTTTTTAAATGCAGCTCGCAGAGAGCGCAATGCAGCTCACGAAGAGCGCAAGGTTACAATTTGGAGACAATGAAGTCAACGTCGTTCGCAGCCAGTTAAGGCGCGTTTGCGACGTGCCCATCAGGGCCCATAACCTGTTGGAGCAGACTACATACGCTGCACAGAGGAAGAGACGACACGTTCCTTGTAACCTACCTGGGGTTTAGTTAGTCTTAGGGCTAGGGTTTAGTAGAGGTAAGAACACTGTATTCCTACTACGGTACAGGTTCTCCTTATATACATAATAATAAGGATGTCACATGACTTGGGAATGTGTATACCACATGTATGCGCAGTAAGTGCAGTAACATGTGTATGCTGCATGTATCGCCTCATGTATACAGCATGCATCAAGGGAATTAATTTCAACAGTAAGGTGCTATATTGCAGTGTTTGCTGAATAAAATTTGACTGAAGAGCAACCATCATTCCATTTACTATGTGAAAGCTGACTAAGTGAACCTCGCAGGCTGAACAAAATGCAAAAACCTGATCATGACCTCAGCACATGACCCAAATAAAATGAGTTAGACACATCTCTGTATTAGTCAGTAACAAGTTGGATCAATAAAGTATTATTACAATTGTATAAGTGATGGCATTACAAAGTCAGGTCAGTATTGAAATAAGTTTGAATTGAAAATTGAGTTCAGGACAAAGTTAAATCAGTAAAATATAAGAGTTACAATTGAGTTCATTATGAAGTAAAGGAAATAAAAATTACTTGAATACAGTAAGTTTAAAAATTGAGTTCGTTACAAAGTAAAGTCAGTAAAATAACAGTTACAAATGAGTTGATTATGAAGTAAAGTCTACGAAAATTAGTCTAGAAATGAGTCAAGTTTGAAAATGAGTCAGTAAAAGATAGGTCAGTAAAATATATAGATCTTTGAAATAAGGCATCAATAAAATAAAATTACAGCTATTATTATGAAGTCAAGTCAATAAAAATTAGTTCAATACAAAATCATTATGCATAGTTACTAACAAGTTATACATTGAGTTCATTATAATGTAAAGTCAATAAATATTACTTTAATACTGACAAAGTGAAGTTGGAGATTTTTTACAAAATTTAAAGAGAGGAGAGGGAGGTGATCAGGAGTGAGGGGGAGTGAGTGAAGGGGGAAATGGGAAATGAGAGGGAAAGTGGAGAGTGGGTGAGGATAAGAGAGTGGGAGAAGGTGGGGGGGGGGGGTGAGAGGGGGGGTGAGGAAGAAGGGGGAGAGAGATGAGAGAGAGGAGGGGGGGGAGAATGGAGGGTGCATAAGGGGGTGAGGGGGGAGAGTGCATAAGGGGGTGAGGGGTGAGGATGCATAAGGGGGTGAGGGGAGAGGGGAGGGGTGAGTGGTGGTTTATTTTCATGGGCCAGCTTGCATATACATAATACAATGCTTAATTCCACTACAGTTACTCAACGCCTTAGTTGCCTTTGGACTTGGGGTGTCATGGTTACACAACTCTTTAGTTGACTTTTAGATAGTACACAACTCTTCAGTTGACTTGGGACCATTGGCCCCAAGTCAACGTGGGTGGATTGTAGTGTTTATCCTTTTCCACATCTCTCCCATCCCCATTTCCCCCATCACCTTCCTCTTCTCCCCCATCACCTTCCCCATCCCCATCTCCCCCATCACCTTCCTCTTCTCCCTCTTCCCTATCCCTACCTTCCCTATCCCCAGGTCTCTCATCCCCATCCCCTTCTCTACCTACCCCATCCCCATCCCCTTCTCTACCTACCCCATCCCCATCCCCTTCTCCACCTACCCCATCCCCATCCCCTTCTCCACTTACCTCACCCCCATCCCCTTCTCCACTTACCTCACCCCCATCCCCTTCCCATCCCCACCTCCCCATTCCCATCCCCCATACCCATCTCCCCTATACCCATCTCCCCCATAACCATCTCCCCCATCCCCATCCTCTTCTCCCCCTTCCCCATCCCCATCTCCGCTATCCCAACCTCTCCCATTCCCATCCCCTTCTCCACTTACCTCACCCCCATCCCCTTCCCATCCCCACCTCCCCATTCCCATCCCCCATACCCATCTCCCCCATCCCCATCCCCATCCCCTTCTCCCCCATCCCCATCCCCATCCCCTTCTCCCCCATCCCCATCCCCATCCCCTTCTCCCCCTTCCCCATCCCCATCCCCTTCTCCCCCTTCCCCATCCCCATCCCCTTCTCCCCCTTCCCCATCCACCTCTCCCTCTCCCTCTCCCTCTCCCTCTCCCTCTCCCTCTCCCTCTCCCTCTCCCTCTCCCTCTCCCTCTCCCTCTCCCTCTCCCTGTTCCTCTCCCTCTCCCTCTCCCTCTCCCTCTCCCTTATCCCCTTCTCCACCTACCCCATCCCCATCCCCTTCTCCACCTACTTCACCCCCATCTCCTTCCCATCCCTACCTCCCCCTTCCCTCTCTCCCTCTCCATCCACCCTCCTTCTCCCCTCTCCCCTCCTCCCCTCCCCCCTCACCTCCTCATGCACCCTCCCCCTCCTCCCTCTCCCCTCTCTCCTCTCTCTCCCCCTTCTTCCTCACTCTCCCTCTCACCCCCCCCTCTCATGTTCTCCCACTCTCATATCCTCATTCCCTCAATACTTCACCCCCATCACCCCCTCACTCACTCCCTCCCCCCCTCACTCACTCTCCCCCTCCTCATCTCCTCCCCCCTCCTTCCCCCTGACCCCTTCACCACCCTCCTCCCTTCACCCCCTCTCCCCTCTCCCCTACTCCCCACCCTCTCCCCCCTCTCCCCCCTCTCCATCCATCCTCCTCCTCTCTCCCCCCTCCCCTACTCACTCCCCCCCCTTCCCCATCACCCCCTCACCCACTCCCACCTCCCATTCCCCCCTTCACCCCCTCCCCCCCTCCCCCCTCTCTCCCTCACTACTTCACCCCCTCACCCTCTCACCCCTGCTCTCCTCCCTCTCCTCTCTTTTGAATGTTGTAAAAAATCTCTAACTTCACTTTGTCATTAAACTCAATTTTTACACTCTACATAGAAAAAGTGCCCAGACCCAAAAAAAAAAAAAGATAGAGGTGGCGAAAATTAGCTGAGAAAAAGGTTCCCACCATTGAGTTATATTTGTCATCATGTCTCATGACCCTCAAAGTTGGTCATTACTTTCCCATCCACTCAGAGCAACTCCCATGGCCTCTTCACTTCCCACGGCCTAGTCACCTGACCATCCTCCTTTTATTATTGACAAGGTTTTTAAATGTGCCTTCAGCACACATGGTTCACTGTGTTCATTATGAACACCTCACTGCATTTTATTCATGGATGCACAACTTTTTATTTGACTTTTAGATGGTACGCAACTCTTCAGTTGACTTGGGGGGGTTGTGGTGTTTATCCCCTTCCACATCCCTATCCCCATTTCCACCTACCCCATCTCCATCTCCATCCCCATCTCCATCCCCTTCCCCATGCCCATGCCCACCTACCCCATGCCCATCCCCAACATGCCCACCTACCCCATCCCCTCCCCCATCTCCCCCATCCCCCTCTCCCCCATCCCCTTCCTCTCCTCCCCTCTCCCCCCCTCCCCTACTCCCTCACCCCCTGAGTACTTCACCCCCTCACCCCCTCACTACTTCACCCCCTCATCCCTGCTCTCCTCCCTCTCCTCTCTTTAAATTTTGTAAAAAATCTCTAACTTCACTTTGTCTCCCTTCTCCCACTCTCTTATCCTCACCCACTCTCCACTTTTCCTCTCATTTCCCATTCCCCCCTTCACTCCCTCCCCTCCTCTCTCCCTCTCTCCCTCACCCCCTCACTCCCTCCCCCCCTCACTACTTCACCCCCTCCCCCCTCTCCATCCATCCTCCTCCTCTCCTCTCCCCCCTCCCCTACTCCCTCACCCCCTCACTACTTCACCCCCTCACCCTCTCACTACTTCACCCCCTCACCCCTGCTCTCCTCCCTCTCCTCTCTTTGAATTTTGTAAAAAATCTCCAACTTCACTTTGTCAGTATTAAAGTAATATTTATTGACTTTACATTATAACGAACTCAAATTATAACTTGTTAGTAAGTCTGCATAATGACTTTGTATTGAACTAATTTTTATTGAGTTGACTTCATAATGGTAACTGTAATTTTATTTTATATCAAATGCCTTATTTCAAAGATCATTTTACAGACTTATTTTTTACTGACACATTTTTAAACTTGACTCATTTCTAGACTAATTTTCGTAGACTTTACTTCATAATGAGCTCATTTGTAACTGTTATTTTGCTGACTTTACTTTGTAATAAACTCAATTTTTAAACTTACTGTATTCAAGTAATTTTTATTTCCTTTACTTCATAATGAACTCAATTGTAACTCTTATATTTTACTGATTTAACTTTGTCCTGAACTCAATTTTCAATTCAAACTTATTTCAATACTGACCTGACTTTGTAATGACCTCACTTATAGAATTGCAAATGACATTTTATTGATCCACTTGTTACTGACTAATACAATGATGTGTCTAAATCATCTTCTTTGGGTCATGTGCCGAGGTCATGATCAGGTTTTTGCATTTTGTTCAGCCTGCGAGGTTCGCTTAGTCAGCTTTCACATAGTAAATGGAATGATGGTTGCTCTTCAGTCAAATTTTATTCAGCAAACACTGCAATATAGCACCTTACATGCCATGCAGACATTATTCTACATAGCCAATGAGCCCAGAGCCAAAAAAAAAAGTTCGAGGTGGCGAAAAATTAGCCAAGAAAAAAGTTCCCACCTTTGAGTTATATTTGTCATACTTTCTCACCATTCTCACATTCCCACACCTCTGCAGAGTCTCACGGCATGATGCCATTCCCACCCCTTCAGAGTTTGTCAGCATTCCCACGACCCCTTCACGTGACCATGCTCACTTTATTATGGACAAGGTTTTTAAATGTGCCTTCAGCACACGTGGTTCACTGTGTTCATTAATTTTATCAACATCTCATTGCATTTTTTGACTCAGTCTGTGAATGTGTAAGTGGTGGTTCATTTTCTAATGAACACCTCACTGCATTTTATTCATGGATGCACAACTTTTTATTTCACTTTTAGATGGTACGCAACTCTTCAGTTGACTTGGGACCGTTGGCCCCAAGTCAACGTGGGGGGGTTGTGGTGTTTATCCCCTTCCCCATCCCCATCCCCAACATGCCCACCTACCCCATCCCCATCCCATGCCCACCTACCCCATCCCCATCCCATGCCCACCTACCCCATCCCCATCCCATGCCCACCTACCCCATCCCCATCCCATGCCCACCTACCCCATCCCCATCCCATGCCCACCTACCCCATCCCCATCCCATGCCCACCTACCCCATCCCCATCCCATGCCCACCTACCCCATCCCCATCCCATGCCCACCTACCCCATCCCCATCACATGCCCACCTAACCCATCCCCATCACATGTCCACCTACCCCATCCCCTCCCCCATCCCATGCCTACCTACCCCATCCCCTCCCCCATCCCATGCCTACCTACCCCATCCCCTCCCCCATCTCCCCCATCCCATGCCCACCTACCCCATCCCCATCACATGCCCATCTACCCCATCCCATCACATGTCCACCTACCCCATCCCCTCCCCCATCCCATGCCTACCTACCCCATCCCCTCCCCCATCTCCCTCATCCCCCTCTCCCCCATCCCCTTCCTCTTTCCTCCTCTCCCCCCCTCTCTCCCCCTCCCCTCCCACATTCACAGACCGAGTCAAAAAATGCAATGAAGTGAACAATGTGCACTGAAGTCAAAAAATGCAATGAGATGTTGATAAAATTAATGAACACAGTGACCAACATAAGCCATACTTCACTCATGAGTGGTTCTGTGTAGCAATATCATGAGTAAGGTCTGTGCACAACATCAAGGCTCTATGGCCAAGTGACAGTAGAAGTGCAAAAACCAAAAATATTATATATAATGAAGTACTATTAGAGTAACATAGAAATGAAGTACTATGTATATAGAAATGAAGTCCATACTTATTAAACATGTTAACACATGACAGTGGAAGTGCAAAAACCAAAATAATGAAGTACTATCAGACTAACATAGAAATGAAGTCGTGACAGTGGAAGTGCAAAAACCAAAAATATTGAATATATTACTTATTAAACATGTTAACGCGTGCTGGAGGCACATTCTCAACCTTGTCCATAATAAAGCAAGATTGGTCACGTGACTGTGGCATGGGTAAATGGATGACAAACTCTGCAGGGGTGGGAATGGCATCATGCTATGAGACTCTGCAGAGGTGTGGGAAAGTGAGAATTGTGAGAAATGATGACATCAAAATCTGACATTGTGGGAATCTAATCCAATTTTCGGCTAACCTGGGTGTTTCCATCATTTCAAAAATTAGCTGAAGATTTTTTGATTAGCCAAAAAAAAAAATTTCGGCTATTTTTAACTGTTCCCATGATAAGAAATAATTTCGGCTAAATTTTGGGCCTGATCACAAATGCAATAACTGTTTCCATCAGAACAAATATTTTCCTGATGACAAATCTAATAACTCAGTGTAGGAACTGGGTTTTCGGCTACTTTTTGGCCTGATGACAAATAAGGTTACCATGATGACAAATCTAATAACTGAGTGTAGTAACCAAATTTTCAGCTAATGTTTGACCTGCTGACAAATATAATAAGGTGTTCCTATCATGACAAATCTAATAACTGAGTGTAGGATCAATATTTTTGGCTAATTTTTGGCTTACTGGGTGTAGAAACCCAATTTTCGGCTGATTTTTGGCCACTTCTAGCTTTTCTGCTCTCTTTCTGGCTCTGGGCTCTTTTCCAGTGGGGTTGTTTTTGCATTCTTGGGGTATCTGTAGACCAAGGTGAAGCTCTGTAAAGTCCTACCTCCCTGGCTTCTCTTTTTTCAACAAAAAGAGTGTCTGCCAGTTGCTTTTTGAACCTCTCTCAGGGCACAGTGTGCAGGGAGATTGGGCTGATGGACCCGACTCTGCCCAATACTCCTCGACATGTTCAGATGGCTGCACAGCAAACTGAACAGGACCAATGGACCTTGGATAGCCCTACTCACCACTGGACTCCACACCACGCTCGCACAATGAACATCGCCCAGCCTTTGCTGCCTGTGCCACCTCCCCATGGTGGTTTGCTGAATGGGAATGATGCCGATCCTTTTCTTGCCCCTCCACCTGCACCTCCTCAATACAACCATCTTCCTCCTCATTTGGCACAACAGCTGGCAGCACTTCCTCCCCTTCCACAGGTGGTGAGAGGCAGAGGCAGAGGAAGAGGAAGAGGGAGGGGAAGAGGCTCAATTCATGCAGCTCCATCTCTGCCTGTGGTTGCTCCTTTACATAATGCAGCTCTCCCATATTTTTTTCCTGCCCCTCCTGCCCCTCCTGTTTTGACCCTCCTGTTCCTGCACCTCCAATTCCTGCACCTCCCATTCCTATGGCTCCTGCACCTGCTATTCCTGTTGCACCTGCACCTCCCATTCCTGCTACTCATGCAATTGCCCAGGCTGGGCTGCAAGTTCCACCTTTTGGTCCTCCTCCTGTTTTTGACCCTCCAGCTCCTGTTCCTTTGGTTCCTGCACCTCCCATTCCTGTCGCTCCTCCAATGGCCTGGCCTGGACATCAAGATCCACCAGTTATTCCTGCTGTAGCTGTATGTTGGATTACATATTCTTCTATGTGACACAGGTTAATTAACAACATAATACTGATGCAGCCTTTTCTGCCTCCTGTTTTTGACCCTCTGGCTCCTGTTCCTCCTGTTCCTCCTGTTCCTGCACCTCCCATTCCTGTCGCACCTGCCATGCCCTGGGATACACAGCAAGTTCCACTTTTTTTTCCTGCTGTATATTGGAGTTTTCCTTCAGGTGACTAGATGTATGAACTAACAATATAATTATAGCCTCCTCCTCCTGTTTTTGCCCCTCCTGTTCCTGTTCCTCCTGTGCCTGCACCTCCTATTCCTGTGGCCAATGCCCCTCCACTGGTTGCTCCTGCAATGGGCAGGGCTGATCTTGCTGCCCAGCATGCTGCACTTCCACCTTTTGAAGCTGTATGTTGCATTATATTTTACATGATGTGAAATGGTCTGACAGTACGATGATGTAGCCTCCTCCACCTCCACCTCTGCCTCCTCCTGTTTTTGAACCTTTTGCTGCTGTTCTCCCTGTTCCTGCTGCTGTTATCCCTATTGCCAATATTCCTCTACATGTATGCTTATATCTTATTTTGGTATTGTTTTATTTGGTGACTAACCTCATTCTCCAAGGTTGCTCAGCTTATCAATTCTGCACCACCACCACCACCTCTGCCTGTTTTGCCTCCTGCCTGCCAGCCATTTAATTTAGATTGGCCTATTCATGATCTGAAAAATATGGATGTGGAGCGCCCTGATTGCCATGCTTTGCACTGGATGGCTGAATGTCTTATGAAATCCTCAAATATTCATCCTCAATTTGGCATGTGCTGCCTGAGTAAAAAGATCGCTTTGCCACCTCTTCACCCAGTCCCACCTGAGCTTATCCAATTGCTCACTGCTCAGGATGACATTGGAAAATCATTTCATAATCACATCTGCACTTACAATAATGCACTCGCCATGACTTCTATCAGTCGCAAGATTGATGAGTCAGTCAATGAGGGCGAAGAGGCTGTGAACAATGATGTCAGTCCCTATGTCTACAAACTCCATGGTGAGCTGTCCCACAAGATTGGATCTCTTCTTCCACCAGAGGGAGAACCTCCTGTTTATGCTCAGCTATATATTTATGATCCAGCCAATGCAGTCAACTTTCGCATGGCCAATGTCTGGAACACTCACCTCCATCACCACACTTTGCTCACTCTTCAGAACATGCTCCACCATCACCATCCAGTAGTTCAGATGTACAAGCAGGCTCATGAGCTCACCAGGAACCTGCCTCCATACCAGCAGTGCAAGATAGCTTTGCATTTTGATCAATCCTGTGACCATCGCTGCTACAGTCTCCCCGATTCTACCAACAATAAAATTGCTGTCATTCTTCCAGATGATGGCAATCAGCCAGAGAGCACACATCATTCTCTAATGCAGGCATGGCCCTCTCCTTCAGCGCATCAGTGATGTCCATCCCCTCTATCCTGCCTTTCACTATGTTTTGCTGTTTCCTACTGACCAGCTCCAATGGCACCCTCAAATCGAGTATGCTGCTGTTGATGCCAACAACCGAGGTGGTGCCAGAGTTCACAAACATGTCTCCAAATCTGAATTTTACTGCTATCACCTCCACCTTTGACCACCTGCTGTTGATCCCCAGCATATCTTTCTGACTAGAAAGCTCTTTCAGGAGTTTGTGTGTGATGGATGTGCCACTGCTGAGCAGGATCAGTTGCACTGGATTTCAATGAATCAGGACACCATTCATGGTGAAGTCTATGTTGGCCTGGCAGATGCTGTGTTGCAGGTAGCACAGCATTTACAGTGATCGAGTCATCATTGTTGTCATCAGGACAGAACTTGTATGGAGATCTAGCAGTTTGTATGGCAGCTTCACTGGAGGCAGAGATTTTAACAGGTAGGCAGGATAAGGCATTGGTGACAGTGTTGTCACCACCCTTGATGTATACAGTGTCAATGCATGGTGTTCCATCTCTAGATGATTACCATGAGCTGATGGGATGCAAGTGTGCAAGTAAATACTATTCAGCCTTTAGCATTGAATTGAGACATGAATTTTATCCAACATGCCTGGTGGCGAGACAAGTCCAATTGGGTGTCTAAATTTTTGAGTGTCTTGTGGTCAGTGAAGATCATAAAAGAGGACCCAAAAAGGTCAGCCTGCCACTTGTGTAATATGATACCCAGCATTTCTTTTTTGTGCACAGGTTAGTTTAGTTCAGCACCTTTGAACATCATAGAGTTGAAGGCTACAGGACATGCTGTTTCCCAAGTTTCTCTGAAGGAGAGAACAGCCCCAGAATGGAAATCACTTGCATCAGTGGTTACAAAAATTTTGTGGGCAGCATCTGAGTGATCAATTGTTGTTAGACAGTCATGGCTGACCACAATTTCCTTTATTGCTTCAAAGGCGAATTGATGTTCCACTGTCCAGGCAGGAAAAGTGCATTTTAATTTGGCAGTAGTTAGTGGCATTAGTACAGCAGTGTGGGTAGCCAGATTGGGGAAGAAAGATGCCAGGTAACATACAAGTCCTAAGAATTGGTGCACATCTGTTGCTGAGTGTGGTCATGGCCATGATAGTATTCTGTCCACTTTTTGTGAGTCAGCCTCAATCTTTTTTTCTGAGATGCAATGCCCTAGGAAATTAATGGATGAGCAGTATAGGTGCATCTTCTTGGGGTTACAGTACAGCCATGCCTCACAAAGAGCATTCAGGATTGTGCACACATTCCAGTGGTGTTTTTCAATGGTGTCCAACTAGATGACAATGTTGTCAAGGTATACATGGCAGATCTTGCCAATATGTTTACAGAGGGCCACCGCTTCTCAGCTTTGATAAATTGCTGGTGTATTTTAAAGGCCCATTGGCATAACCAGCCATTCATAGAGGCTGAACAGTGTGGAGACAGCAGTCAACAGTATGTTATCAGGATGCATTCTAGTTTGGAAGAAACTGTCAGTCATGTCAATCATAGCCCAGATCTTTCCCTTAGAGCAGTCATTCAAAATGTCATCCACCCTAGGGAGTGGGTGGGAATCAACAATGGTGTTGGAGTTCAGTTGCCTGTAGTTGTTCACCCAGCATGGTAACACAGTTTTGTCAGCTTTAGGGATAATGAATGCAGGAGATGCCCAGGAAGAGGAGAATGGCCTGATTTGTCCTGCATCCAGATGTTTCTGTAGCAGGATGCCCCAAGCTTCCCAGAATTTCCTAGGGCATTGGTAAGTGCGAGTTTTAATTGTTTGTTCAGGATTCTTCAGTTTTATATGGGCTTGAACATCTGTTGGGAGTAGATCAATATGAGGAATTGGTTTGAATATTTCATAGTACTTGACCTTCAGTTGGTCTTCATGGTGCATGAGCTCAGCAACATGTGTCAGGGTTTCGATGCATTTGTTGACTGTGCCCATGATGTCAAAAGGTTTGGCATAATCAAATGACATTAAACATCTTTGGGTGCTAAGGACATATTTAAGTTCTGTCAGTAGTAACTTATGGTCAGCTCATACTTGTTTTCATTGTTCTTTAAGCATAGGTTTTGAACGTTTCAGTGGTGGAGAAGGCACAGGATTCAACAAGTCATAATTGTTACATTTGTCTATACAGCTATGTGTGGCATGATTGGTTACTATGAAGTTATGTGATACAAAGGGAAGTCCAAGTATAATGGCAGTGCAAAGGTTCAGCATTATGAGAGCATGTACAGTACATGAGGTCCATTGTCCACCGAGGGATGTTACAGAAAGCTTTACCCATTCAGTCAGGATTGTTCAAGACAATTCATTTGAGGATTTGACAGTGACATCCACAGTTTCAGGTTTTTTTTTTTTATGGAGTTATGATGGATGAAGCAGCAATATCCCATGAAATGATAGAGTGGACATGAGAAAAATTGTCACTAAGTGAATTGAGGAGAGCGATGCAACAGAGGAGGTCAGCTTTTATGTCACCTATGGCAAAGGTACTGTTAGGATCAAAGTTCTTAGTTCGTAGATCAGCTGAAGCTCGTAAGCAACAACTTCAAGAAAGACATTCAAAAGATTGTTGGAGCTCGTAAGCAACAACTTGAGGATGACTTATTGCAGTTCATTAAGAATGTAGAGATGACCAGGTCAAGCTGAGCTTGACTGGTCTTTGTATTGTGGTTTAAATATTACAAGTGCAAGATTGTAGATACATAAGTGGAATGAGTCCTGTAACAAGAACAATAGCAAGTTAGAACAATAGCATGGAATGAGCTATGTAGCAAGAACAATAACAAGTTAGAACAATATGAGTCATGTAACAAGAACAATAACAAGTCAGAACAATAGTGTGAGAGTATACTCGAGCGAGGACAATAGAAATGATAGTAAGTGATTGTTGAAAGAAAAATGATTTCCCACCTCTCATAACATCTCATAACATCAGCCCCTCCTCAACATTTTGAGTCCCATCCGAAACTAAGGTCAGATCTTCTGCATCAGGTCAAACGCTGGTGACCATTCCTCATCAGTCGTTGCAGTAAATGTGCTGAATGTAGTGGCAGTGGGTGCTTCATGTGAATAGACAGCTGTGGGAAGTTTGATTTCTTCAGCGCGCCCGCTGGCAAATTGAACTGAGGTCCCCATTAAGAAAGTCGTCATGCATGGGAGAGGAGATGTGAGAATTCTAAATGAGATGATTAGATAGAGTAAGAACATAATGAGGATGGTGGCACCGAATACGGCGCTTATAGATAAGATGAGGGTCGAATTTTTGAACATGATGGTCTAGGTTTAGGTAGTGCGGTGATGTGGCAGATTGTCATGTGTCAGGTTGTTCGGACAGAAAAGAGCTGAGTGTTCTGGGCACCATCGTCGGCAATGAGGGCATTGATATTCTGGGCAGTGGGACGAAAAGTGGCCAATTCGAGCACAGGTAAAGCATACCAGGTTTCGCATCCACGGAGGCGCAGGGGGGTACTTGGGTGTTGGTTGTCTTGGGTAGGGTGTCTGTATGTGTGGTGGCAATGGCGGTGGTGGTGATGGCAGTGACGTTGATGGTTGAGGTGGTTGTTCAGGCGCAGTTGCAAACTGTTCGTCTTCTTCATCGTCCGAGGTTTCTATAATGAATACATGTTGGGGCATGGGGACCCATTCTCCAGGTCTGTATTGTAGTGCTTGGTTGTCTAAGTCCCTCATGAGGGGGAGTAAATCGAGGTGATAGGCTTCTTCTGACAGGCATTGGAATACTCGTTTGAGAGCAGAAATCACTCGATATGTCTCGAACAGGTTGTGCACAGTTCCATTGAGCAGTGCTTGGTTGTGGGTCATGAAGAGCAGTCTTTCTTCATTCCATGAGTCGTCTGTGTCTCAAACAAAGCTCAGAATCAGTTTGAAAGTTCTCACCAGGTCGGGGTCTGGTGCGATGTTCATGACAAAATGTAGAGGGCGACTCATGACGAAAGTAGATTATGAGTGGATTTGTATTCCCCCAAGACTTCCGAAGCGTTCTTTAAATGTGCCTCTGGCTCCCAAGTGTTTTCTGCTGTGCCATAGCCTTTCCATTTTACCAGGAATCAGGTTCTTCGGCCCATCTTTTTGTGGGCTAAAATTGCTTCGACCTCGTGTTCTAGTTCTCCTTCAATCAGTTTGGGGGGTGGAGGAAGAAGATTAGGTCCATGTGTCTCATTCTCCATGAAACATGAAAGGAGAGAAGCATGGAAAATGGGGTGAATCTTCCATTGTAAAGGAAGCCTCAATTCATAGGCATGGGAGGAGATCACCCTGATAGGAAATGGCCCCTCATATTTTGGGGCGAGTTTCCTGGTCGGGTATCCCAATTTCAAGTTCCTAGAGTCCAGCCATACCCTTTCTTCTACCATGAATGGGTGGAAGCCTCATCTGTTTCATCCAATCATGACCTGTTGGGACAGTTCATGTGCTGCCAAGGCTTCTCATCACACATTCCCTAATTCAGCTATCCTCTGTTCGGTAGCTGGCATGTTTGTCTTTTCGTACATTGTGGGGATGGCCTTGGGGTGGGTTCCCATCATTATGTAAAACAGAGTGTTTTTGATCGCCGAGTGGTGCTTCTGATTGTGTGTGAACTCAGCAGTGGTAAGGTGCCCCTTCCATAGTAAGGGTCTATTTGCACAAAAGATCCAGAGATAGATCTCCAGTTCTTGATTGACCTGTTTGGTTTCTCTGTCAGTTTGTGGGTGATAGGCCGTACTCATGGCCAATTTAATCCCTAGGAGTCTCCCTAATTTTCGGAATGCATTAGAAGCAAATTGTGGATCTCAATTGGATATAATTTTGTTAGGGAGGCCAAATCTTTCAAACACATTATGGAGATAAAGGTCTGCTGCCCCCAGCGCATCAATGGTTTTGTTGCAAGGAATGAAAATTACCCCCTTAGTAAGCCCATGGTCTACCACAACCATGATGGTGTCATATCCATCACTGATGGGTAAGTCAGTGATGAAATCCATGGTTACCAGTGCGAAGGGTCTCGTCGCTTCAGATTTAATGGGCAGTAATGGTGGCACCATGGGATGTGTGTTTACCTTCATCTGTTGACATGTGGTGCATCCATCAATGTAGTTTCTGGTAAAAATGGTCATCCCGGGCCACCAGTAGTCTCTTCGCACCAATTCTAGGGTCTGGAACTGGCCAGGGTGCCCTGTAAGCAAATTATCATGGTATTTTTCCACAATTCTCCTCCGCAGCTCCTTGTCATCTGGGATATAGCATCAGTCTTTGAAAAAGACCATTCCATCATTCTCCATTCTCCAGTCTTCTACTGCCGACTTGATTGGTGGCGTTCCTCCTTCTTTGATGGCCCTTACTATTTCTTTTAGTAGGTCATCACACATCATACTTTTCACCAGCAGGTCTTTTAATTCAGTATCGATCGTTCGTGTGAAGATCTCATCTTTTAATAGTGTGACATCCTCATTGTCATCATCAATTTCTGGTATGTGATCCCCCCGTTGTGATAGTGCATCGGACTGCACTATCATCTTTCCTGGTACACGTACTAATTGGAGGTTGAACTGTGACAGGAAGAGGCTCCATCTGGCCTGTCATCGGTTTAGCTTTCTTGCCATTCTGAAGTACATCAGATTCTTGTGATCCGATAGGATGGTGGTGGGGTGCTCGGATCCTTGGAGATAGTGCCTCCAGGTTTCCAGGGCCCATATTATCCCCAGTAGTTCCTGATCTACACTCATAGTTCCATTTGGTAGCTGTCAAGGAGTGTTTTAGGACAGCTCCCATTGTGTATTTTGAAGCATCGCTTTCTACCATGAACAGCTTTTCAGTGTTCAGCATCAGCAGAACCAGTGCCTCGGAGAATTTTTATCTTAGTGTTTCGAATGCATTCTGGCATTCGTTTGTCCAGTTGAAAACCTGATCTTTTCTCATTAGGTCATTCAGTGGTTTCATTATTGCAGTGAAGTTGCTGATGAATCTTCGATAGAAGTTCCCGAAGCCTAGGAAAGATCTAACCCCTTTGACATTGGTTGGGGATGGCCAGTCCCTAATTCTGCTAAGTTTAGTTGGGTCCATGGCTAATTGATTCAGTCGCAGGATCAGTCCAAGAAATTTGACTTCCTGCACGTCGAATTTAGATTTTTTTAGGTTTCAGATAGAGGTCATTTTCCCTTAGTCTCACCAGAACCCTCTTCATTCTCTCCTCATGTTCCTTTCGGTCCTTTGAAAAAATTAGGATATCATCCATGTAGATCACTAGCCATCCCTCATTTAGCATGTCTCAGAAGGTGTCATTCATCATTGCCCGGAAGGTGGCTGGGGAAGTACAGAGCCCAAAGAACATGACTCTTGGTTCAAATAGACCTTTGTTGGTCTTGAACGTGGCTTTCCATTTGTCTCCCTTCTTGATTCTGATGTTATGGTATCCCCATCTGATGTCTAGCTTTGTGAACCATCTCACCCCTTTCAGTTTACCGAGCAGATTGCCGATCAATGGAAGGGGATAAGAATTCTTGATGGTTCCTTTGTTTAGATATCAATATCCTTATAGTTCTTCCACATTTCCAATCAGCATTGCCTTATCTGGTAACCAGCACAGGTCAATTACACCATTATTACTAAGGCGCAGCATGCGACACATAACACCGAAGCAGATTAATTGGGAAGAGCGCACGAGACCTAGAGCGCACCAAAAATAGCACATCACACCGGAACAGTTGGGTAGTGGGCTATAGGTATGCAAATCTTATTGGCTGAGGCAGCAGCATAGCGTGGTCAGATTTAGATGGGTGAATGGATGTGCTTGTGGGTAGTGCATGGTGCTTTCTATTTTTACACTTTATTTTACTGTTTATATCACATAAGCCATTTGTACATAGTAGGCGGACATATAGAGAATCCAGAGGATCTTTCCCCCCCCTCATAGTTCATAGCTCAGTCAGCATCGCACATAGTCTGTGCACCAGCATCCAGTCCATGCACCTTTGTAGTGCGCCCTTCATATAGCCACGTTTGCATATCATTTGTGTCCCCTCATCATATTGTTGCGTTTCGTCCCTGCATTGCATCCCTCGTCCTCGTTCAAGCACTCATACAGTGTGCCCTTCGTATAGCTGTGTTTGCACACTGTTTGCGCACTTATTCGCATAGCCACATTTTGTGCACCATTTGTGCCTTTTTCTGCCCCTTGCGCTTTCATCCCATTAGCGCCCCCAACCTTTGCATCACCTTCCCAGCACATCTCAGTGCTGTCTTTGTCCCACTACACCTCCCATCTTCATCACCCTCATCATTGCGCACTTTTCTGCACTGCGCATTTTTGCCTCTTTGCATTGCACACTTTCCTGCCACTGTGCATATCTCCCCTTTAGCATACACAACTAGTGCACACATTGAAAATCACCGTACTAGCCTCCCCATAGTCTTTGCACCCTGAAGGATGATCTGAGGCCCTCTAAGCAAACTCCCCCCTCACCCCGAGCATGCCTGCAGTTGTAGGTTAAGTGTTCACCCCTTCCGTTAAGACTCTGCACTGAGTACCAACTGAACACATCATTTCTGGAGCCCACCATGAGGGGTTTCTGTTTATCAGACCATATTTTATACCTCCATCAGCTCGCCCTTTGCTTCAACATTAACCACCTTCGCACTCTCCATTCCGAGCTGTTAGCAACTGCGCTCCAGCTTGGGAAAATACCAGTATTCGAATCACTCTTCCTAAACAACATGCATCACTCATCCACACTGTCTTTACCTCCACCTTCACCTGAATCATCCCTATCTACCTTAACTCTGTCCGCATCACTGCATTCTTCCCCACCTTCACATTTTGCTGCGCTTTTACCAGATCTTAACTCTACACACCTTATTCCACCTACTATGGCTACCATGCATATGCCATCCGCATCCAACCAAAATGCGCTGCATTTCGACCCTGCAAAACCACGTGAACTCCAGAAGTACTTTGAGGAGCTTGTGCAACTCCTCTGTGATTGTAACATCACTGACGAGACCGATAAGAAGTTCCACACTGTGCGCTATTTGGACAGCAACACTGCAGACACTTGGAAACTGCTACCAGAGTATAGCACGATGCACAACTATGGCGCATTCAAAGATGCTGTCCTAAAGCTTTATCCCGGCTCTAGGGATGGCAGTAAATGGAGTATTAGTGACCTGGACAAGCTTATTGGTGAGACTGCACACGTTGGCCTTGTAACTGCAGAAGAAATTGCGTGTTATTACTGCGCATTTTTCAACATTAGCAAATACTTAGTTGCACAAGGCATATTGGCATGCTACGACCAAAGCTGCATGTTCGTTAGGGTGTTTCGACCAGACCAGCTTGAGCACATTTTGAGCCGCCTTGTGATTGCAGTACCGAATCAGCCTGCAAATGTGCCATACTCATTAGATGCAATATGCGATGCAATCGACTTTATCTTTGAAGGCCCAGTGTGCTATTTCCAGCCACTTACTGGGCTCGCAGCACAAAACCCCAATATGTATGCGCCTTACTCAGCACCCAGTGCACCCATTTCCCAGCTGCAACCTAGCGCACCAGCAGTCAAAGCAGAAGACATTTCAGTCTTATTCGAGCACATGACACAGATGATAGTTACCATGTTGAGCGCATCACACAGAGATGGCGGAAATGGTGCACCTTGCTCGAACAATGACAAGTGCAATGGTTGTGGTCAGACAGGGCATTATATCCCTGAGTGTGCCTCAATTGAGCACCTTATTAGTGAAGGAAAGTGTAGGCAAAACGCAGAGGGGCGCATCGTACTCCCAGGTGGCACATTCGTGCTGCGTTCTATTCCAGGCAATTTCTTGGGTGAGCGCATCAAGGAATGGCATAAGCACAACCCAGGGCAGATTGCCACTGGTCGACTTTCATCGAATACCAATTCGCAGCTCATCTACAATATAGCGCCTCGTCCAGCTCCAGCAGCACCCTTACAGTTGACATATGTTGCCGCTTCAGCACCTGCAGCAGAATATATGCAAAGCGCACCAAATGCGCAACTAATGAAGGAAGAGCGCATTGATGCACTCGAGTGGGAGTTGATGGCGCTTCAGAAGAAGCAAGTCTTCGACGGCATCGAAATTCTGCAGTGTGCACCACGCAATACATCCAATCAAGAGAGTGCGCATTCAATAACCACAGACATTGCACCCGCTGACAGTATCGAGTCCCCAGCTTTGCAACCCACTGTGAGTGCAACTGAAGCGCCTGATGAGATGCCCATACATCCCTATTCCAACATTCCTGAAGCGTGTTTTGTGCCCGCAGCAGCAGATAAACCAGGCATACCAGCTAACACTTTCAAAGGCAAGGAGCCATCATACCACACTGTCGTTCCCATCCAGAACCTGCAGGTTGTTGATGACGTATATGTGCACGCCATGAAGGCACCCTCCATTACAGTTTCGCATGAAGAGCTCCTATCCCTTTCACCCAATCTCAGAGAACAAGTTACCCCAAAGTGCATTGCAGCTACCAGCACAGAAGTGGTAGCTACCAACCTTGCAAGCATTATGCCATTTGCGCACTGCGATGCACGCACACCTTTTGTAGAGAATAAAGCACTTAATGCGACACCTCCAGTTAGCGTGGCAATTGCAGCGCCGCTTCCCATTGTTTTGCAGGATCCATTCGAACAGTACCTCACCCATCTCCAGCCAGGCAAAATTGAAAACCTGGACATTTTGAAGGTTGCAAAAGAGTTGCATGCGCTTCGTTCCATTGATTTATTGATTGACAACCAAGAATACTTTGAAGCTATCTTAGATCCGGGTTCACAAATTATCACAATGTCAGAAGCGGTCTGCCATCGTCTTGGGCTTCAGTATGACCCACGCATTCATTTATACATGCAATCAGCCAATGGAGAGGTAGATGAGTCGCTTGGGCTTGCGCGCAATGTTACCGTGCGCATTGGGGATATTATTGTCTATGTGCAAGTTCACATTATCTGTTTACCTGCTTACGATATTCTGTTAGGGCGCCCCTTCGATGTGTTAATGCGCTCCATCGTGCGCAACTTTGCAGACGAGGCGCAAATGATTATGATCTGCAATCTGAACACAGGTGCCATCTCCACCATTCCAACAAAGCCTAGAGGAAAACTGCGCCACTTCTTACCAGCCCCAGCAACACCGCACTTTGCTATTCAGCATAACCCACAAAGAAATTTTCGCCAGGCTTCGAGGAATTGATCGCAGACCAAGGAGAAGCCGCCACTATCATAACATTCGACTCTGATACCCAATCTTGTGACATTTCCATGTTTGCACTTATTCCATTTTCTGCTTCTGTTCCTTTGACCTCTATTATCTCTCAACTCTACCTATCCCAATGTACCAACAGTAATGCGCAGGCGCTCTTAAATTTGATTGACCCTGTGGCACTTATCCCAGCCGCATTTCCAAAAAGCACACATGCGCATGCAACTTTTATTGATTTTGCGGTGCCCATGCTGCAAAAGGGCATAGTAACCAAGAAGAAGTATAAACTGGTTGCTAGGAAAGTCAAACCAGTTGTTGCGCCCATCCCAAACAAATTCCGCATCAAGTGCAACATTATAGGTGATCCACTAGCGGCGCTTCCTGCGCTTTTACCAAACCCACCACCATTTACCCCAACTGGGCGCTATACTGAGGAGCACATGCAAGTGCTCCAAAAGCACCACACTGATTTCTTATTACCAGAGGAGATGAGGGTTTTGCACCACTTGATGTCTTTGCAGAATGAAGCCTTTGCATGGAGTGATGAGGAGCACGGTGATGATACTCAACCTGGAAACCCAAACAAAACCTACTAATGGCTTCGGATGGTATAACACAGGCCAGAGGAAGGGTGCGAGGTGGTACTAAATATCACTGCTGAGACCAAAACGTAATGTTTAGTAACGCGAAATGGTAAGGGCTGTGGATAAAAGTCTGTATAGGCGTACGAAGTTGTTCAAAAGAGTTCGAAAGTAGTTCGAAGGCATGCAAAGTGGTTCGAATAAGTCCGAAGATGCGCGAAATAGTTCAAATAAGTTTGAAGAGGTTCGAAGTATATCGAACAGTGGGTTTAACGAATGTGAGGTGTTTGTCAAATGGAGACAGGCGATGGGTGATAAAACAGAGAGCGAATACAATAGTTTCGAGGAAGTTCGCGATATTTCGCAGAACTTTTAGAGATACGACGTGAGCTAAGACTCAAGAGAATGACTCTTAAGTCAGACAATAACTGTGAGGGTAACTTGTGCTGTTCCCCATTGTTCTATTTCTCCTTATTCTAAGTATCTAACACAAGTCTATATACAAAATGAAGAGATAGTACTAAAAAGGAAATAAGAACAATTGTAAAACATGAGGCAATGTACACAGCAATAAAGGTATTGTAAAACACAAAACAAATGAAAAATGATAATAAGTAAAATGTACATTGTCCCAGTATGGTAATAGATCTTGTTCTATTGCTTTAATATATCAATGAGACACAAAAACGCACTTATTGCATTCTAACTCTCTTGTACTCTCTCCTCATGTCCAGTAGTGCTCGATATGCGACGAAATAACTTGTTCCGGATGTGCAGCATGTATCGAAATTGTTTGAGGACAACTATACAGCGGCTGAAGTCGTTTGAAGTGCTGTGAAGTTGTTCAAAGTGTTGCAAAATAGTTCGAAAGCATTCGAAGTGTCTCGAAGTTGTCCAAAATAGTGCGAAATAATGCGAAAATGGTTCAAAGTTAATTTCGTGGCGTTATTAGTACTTCGGAGTACATGTCGTGATGTGTTGATATGAGTGGGAGTCTTCTCCAGACCTTAAAGTGCGTAGTGGACCTATCAGCGGCAGCTTCAAGACCGCATTCTTCCCCCCAGTAGAAATCCCGGTTATTCCACACACCCCTTGGATAGAGCGCAACATCCCCATTCCTCTAGGCATATACAACGAAGTTTGTGCTATTATCCGGAAGAAGATAGACTCAGGCATTTATGAGCGCTCAAATTCAGCATATAGATCGTGCTGGTTCTGCACACTCAAGAAAGATGGGAAAGCGCTGCGCATCGTACATAGCCTCAAGCCGCTTAATCGTGTTACCATTAAACACTCCAGTGTCACCCCTACACCTGAGCACCTCACAGAGCAATTTGTGGGGCGCGCATGCAGCACCATCCTTGATCTATATGTGGGATATGACGAGCGCTTAATCAAAGAATCATCACGTGATCTTATGACATTCCAGATGCCTTATGGTGCAATGTGCCTTGTTATGTTGCCAATGGGTTGGATGAACTCAGTACCAATCTTCCACGACAATGTGTGCTATATTCTACAGCCAGAGATACCAGATTACACCATTCCTTATATTGACAATGTTCCAGTCAAGGGGCCTTTGAAGTGCTACATTTTACCAGATGGCTCATGCGAAGCGCTCACTGTGAACCCTGGCATAAAGCGCTTTGTGTGGGAGCACTTTCAGAACATGAACCACATTGTGCAGCGCATGAAATATAGCAGTGGCACTTTCTCTAGGACAAAATCCACATTGTGCACTGAGAACTTCATCATTCTTGGCCATTATTGCACCCCAGAGGGTAGAAAACCCGAACGTGACAAGGTAGACGTTATCCGCAATTGGGGCACATGCCACATGCTGTCAGAAGTGCACACATTCTTGGGAACAGTCAGTTTAATGTGCATTTATATCTGCAATTATGCGTGCCACATTAACGTGCTCACAAGGCTTACATGCAAGGATGCTCCATTCAAATGGGGCCCAGAGCAGCTAGCGGCACAAAACGACATCAAGCAAGCAGTACTAGAGTGTCCCATGCTACAACTGATCGATTATTCCTCAGAACTTCCCATTATCCTTGCGGTCGACACTTCACAGATAGCGGTCAGCTTTTACCTTTGCCAGCAAAAGAGCGCAGATACAAAAATGCGCATTTACAACCGGTTCAGCTCGATTACGCTCAATGACAGAGAAGCATGTTTTTTGCAACCAAAGCTAGAGATCTATGGGCTTTACCATGCGCTGCGCAGTTTGCACCTTTATATTATAGGTGTGCGCAACTTAATTGTGGAGACTGATGTGTGCTATATCAAGGGCATGCTACAAAACCCCGATATCGAACCATCCGCTAGCATTAACTGGTGGATTGTCTCAATCCTTACATTCCACTTTACACTTGTACATGTTAGGGGAGCAGTGCATGGTCCAGATGGGCTTTCACGTCGGCCAAAGCACCCAGAGGACTTAGAAGGAGAAGAGGATGAAGAGTTTGAGGATTGTATTGATGCACTACATGGCTTTATGCATGCAATACGTCCCATTTCACAGTCCTTTGACATGCAAGCACTCACATTAACGCAGCCAGAGCCAAGTGCAAACACACAAAATGCATGCAATAGTGCACTTATTTATGACGATGACTATAGCCAAGTTCTGAGGAGCACAACAGCAGATGCAGAGGATGAGAAGTTAGATTTGGTGTGGATTTGGATGGATACCCTAACGCGCCCTAGCGACTTCACAGATTCCGAGTACAGCATGCTCGTGTGCTATGCGAGCGCATTTTTCAAAGACAAGATGTGCCTATGGAAGTGCAATGTGCATGGCACTCACCAGCTTATTATTTGGCAGTCTAGATGCTTACTGATATTGTGTGCCATCCACGACAACATTGGACACAAGTGCTTTTATGCGACGTGCTCTGCATTGCTCGAGCACTTTTGGTGGCCACACATTATGGACGACATCGTTTGGTTCATGCGCACTTGTCATATTTGCCAGATCCAGCAAACACAGAAGGTTCTAATACTGCCAATCATCGCAATGCCAGCGCCTCTCTTCAGTAAAGTTTATATTGATATGATGCACTTACCAGTATCAGCAGGGCGGCGCTATATCATCCAAGGGCGTTGCTCACTTGTGACTTGGCCAGAATTCCACAGGCTCCCTAAAGAAAATGCGAGCGCACTTGGCGATTGGATGTTTCAAGACCTCATCTGCAGATGGGACGCATTGTGTGAGATAGTCACTGATAATGGCAAGCCATTCATCAAAGCGCTAGCCTATCTCAGTAAGCACTACCATATCAATCACATCCACATATCTGGCTATAACTCGCATGCTAATGGAATTGTTGAGCATGCACATTTTGATGTGTGTCAAGCACTGATCAAAGCCACAGATGGAGTAGAATCAAAATGGTTCAGCGCACTATACTCAGTCTTTTGGGCGGAGTGCATCACAGTTCGGAAGCGCCTTGGTGTTTCACCATACTTCATTGTGACAGGCACACAGCCTCTAATCCCTCTTGATATCATTGAAGCGACATACCTTAACCCACCCCCAGATTCTATACTCTCCACTACAGACTTGATCACGCGGCATGTGCACACATTGCAAAAGTGTCCAGAAGACTTAGCATGCATCCATTCCCGTGTCTATGCAGAAAGGTGCAAAGTGGTGCTCCGTTTTGAGAAAGCACACTCAAAAACCATCCGCAATTTTGACTTCCAGCATGGCGATTTAGTCCTTATGTGCAACACAGCGATCGAGAAAAGCCTTAACTGCAAAATGCGTGTGCATTATCTTGGTCCTCTAGTTATAGTGTCGCACAGTTGAGGTGGCGCATATATCATTTGTGAGCTCAATGGAACGGTATTCGACAGGCCAGTAACCGTGTTCTGCCTACTGCTGTACCATGCGCGCAAGTCCATTGCGCTTCCTGACATAGTGCTCAATATCACTACAATGTGGTTGAGGGAGATGGAAGAGTCCATAGTAGTGGACACAGAAGACGAAGAAGCAGTTGATGAAGAAGAAGCGCCAGGAGATAGCACTGAGGATGAAGAAAGCGCCAATGAGGCATGCAACTAGTGCTCCATGCGCACTGCTATGGATACTTCACCTTTTTATACATACACTTTGCTTTCTTTCATTTTTTTATGTTACCTTTTTCCTATTTGCAAAGTCACATTTGGACATGTTCCATGATTGTGCAACCCATGGGTTTTACCGGCCATGATGATCTACTGAGCCTTTCCCATTTTTTTAGATTTTGTCATATGGCATGCACTTGCATTTTATCTCTTACTCTTTTATCGATGGACATGGTCAATATCTCAGTTGGGAGGAGGAAAGTGATGGTTGGACAATTTTTCTGCACTCCTTTGCGTTTGCACATTTTTGCACTGGTGCGCATTTTTTACTTACAAATTTCATTTTATGGCACCATGGAAGTGTGCACGCAGGTTGGCGCAAAGTGCGCACATTTGCATGCATGCATGCACTGCACCGCTTCGGAGTGCATCATGCGTATCACAGGTGCAACAAAGAGATTGATCGACACACTATCTAAAACTTATACAGTCGAGTGGCTATTCAATGGACTCCAGGAACTCCAAGCGCTCCAAGGCCGCATCCAGTTTCACCTTTGCATCCACCTCCACTTGCTCCACACTGCGCAACTGGCTCTTAGCGACCTCTAACTCGATGAGCGACCTTTGGATGTCTTCCTTAAGGTGATCGTGCATGGCATCCAAGACTGTGACCACCGAGCGGCATTGCACTAAGTCGAGTGCCTCGATGTCCTGGCCTTGGTAGACCGCGTCCCCCGAGGTGTTTCCCGATCTTGTTTGGCGCGAGGATTGCGTGTGCGCACTTGTCTGGTGAACGGTAAGGCGGCATGGCCTCAGGCGCACTTGCGACAGGGGAGGGGGCACATTTTCGACTTTGCGGCACTTCGATGTGCACTCTTTCGAGGGGCTGATGAGCCCTGCATCGCTCTCATTGCCCTTGTCAGCTTGCGATGTGCCTTTGAAATAGTAGCGCAGCGTGGAAGGAGGATGAGAAAAAGACACACCAGAGCACCCAGTAGCTGCTTTCCTGCCTCTAGAAGTCACGCACAGCTGTGCGAGAGTGCGCTTCATCCATTCGCACTTTCTCTTACCCTTTGCACATGTGGCGCACCATTTTCCATTGACAGAGGTGCACCTAGCCAGTTGGCCTATGCGGCAGCAGTTATCACACTAGGGTAGAAAAGGGGAACCATTGATGATACTCAACCCGGAAACCCAAACAAAACCTACTAATGGCTTCAGATGGTATGACACAGGCCAGAGGAAGGGTGCGAGGTGGTACTAAATATCACTGCTGAGATCAAAACATAATGTTTAGTAACGCGAAATGGTAAGGGCTGTGGATGAAAGTCTGTATAGGCATACGAAGTTGTTCGAAAGAGTTCGAAAGTAGTTTGAAGGCGTGCGAAGCAGTTCGAATAAGTTCGAAGATGCGCGAAATAGTTCGAATAAGTTCGAAGTGGTTTGAAGTATATCGAACAGTGGGTTTAACGAATGTGAGGTGTTTGTCAAATGGAGACAGGCGATGGGCGATAAAACGGAGAGCGAATCTAATAGTTTCGAGGAAGTTCGCGATATTTCACAGAACTTTTTAGAGATATGACGCGAGCTAAGACCCAAGAGAACGACTCTTAAGTCTGATGATAACTGTGAGGCTAACTTGTGCTATTCCCCGTTGTTCTATATTTTTGTTCTAAGTATCTAACACAAGTCTATATACAAAATGAAGAGATAGTACTAAAAAGGAAATAATAACAGGTGTAGAACACAAGGCAGTATGCACAGCAAATAAAGGTATTGTGAAACATAAAACAAAATGAAATATGATAATAAGTGAAATGTACATTGTCCCAATATAGTAAGAGTTCTTGTTCTATTGCTTTAATATATCAATGAGACACAAAAATGCACTTATCGCATTCTAACTCTCTTGTAATCCCTCCTCATGTCCGGTAGTGCTCGATATGCGACTAAATAGCTTGTTCCGGATGTGCAGCGTGTATCAAAAGTATTTTAACACAGCTATACGGCGGCCAATGTTGTTCGAAATTCTGCGAAGTTGCTCGAAGTGTCGCGAAGTTGTTCGAAATCGTTCGAAGTGTCGTGAAAGTGTTCGAAATTGTTCGAAATAGATTTGACATCGATTTCGTGGCGTTCGTAGTGATTCGAAATGTCTGTCGTAATGTCTCGATACGAGTGAAACTGTTCTCCAGACCTTAAAGCATGTAGTGGACCTATCATCCTCCCCCTTACTGAAATCCTAACTGTCCCAGTTAGCCGATCAAAGTCACGTGCAAAATGCGTGATCGTGTTGAAAACTTAGCGAGGTTCAAATTACTTCTCGTTCTTCTTCATCCATCCATCACCTCTATATCATTGCATACTAGCTTTCATAATGTCTCTCCTGGCCGACCTCAACTCCGAAGTACTCGAATACGCAAAATCGATGCCCGATCGAGGCGTCGCAGAAGATGTCGACTTTGAAGTGTGGGGAAAAGGATTCTGTGAGCGGATGGTGAGTTTCGTGGTTCGTACGACTCTTAGTGCTTTATTTTCGTCTTTCGTAGGTGGAATATGACGAGCTCGCCGAAGATCTCAGCGAAGAACATGACACGGCCATACAAGTGGTCGTTAACGAAGTTTTCGAGCTCTACAAACCAATGGCTCGATGCGAGTGGCTTTCATGGGGAGGGGAGCTGCTTTTTGTCGATTTAGCAGAGGAGGTAGAACGAGAACGAAGGGAAGAGGAGGAACGATGTGTTCGGAAGGAGGCGGAATCAGCGAAGAAGGCAGAGATCGAGGGTTGCAAAACCGCATTATCAGAGGCTCAAAACGCAGCTCTTGCTGCATTTCGTGCGAAATCGATTTTGAAGGAGGAGTTGCGATATTGAAATGTCGAGTTCGAGGTGGAGGCAAGGGCGATCAAGAGGGCGGAGGCTGGCAAAGGTGACGAAGATGAGGGAGAAGAGGAAGACGAGGCTGAAGATGAGCTGCCTGTGATCCGGGTGGCGAAGCGAAAGGCAGCGGAAGACGAAGAGGAGGCGGATGGCGACGAAGGGGGTGCAAAGCGGGCGCGGGTCGAATCAAGTGGGCTCCTCAACTTCGAGGGCCCTGTGAGTGTTTTACTGACTTTCGAGGAGTTTTTGAGGTACTAAATGTTTCGTAGTGTGATAGATGCGCTGGGTTCAAGTCCCAGCCACGATGTATAGTCAAAGAGGGTGCCCCAAAGTGTACGAAGTGCGTCCAGGAGGCGCAGGGGTGTTATTGGGGCGGAGTGTCGAGGCGAGGGCTTCGCAAAGGCGAGATGAAGAAGTTTGGGGGCGCGAAACACGATTTGCGCACAAAACCAGGTACGAAAGTTATTCAAAATTGCTTTGAAGTGATTGCTAACTATTTTTCGAATTTTGTAGTTCATCGAATCCATCTCGTGGGCCCTGTCGAGGATGTCGAACCGGTAGCGGGGCCTTTGAAGGCGTCGAAGGAGAAACAGAGGTCGTCAAAGGGGAAGGCAAAGGGGAAGGCGAGGGAGTCGCGGGGAGTTGAGGATGTCGAGGAAGAATGGGGGGTACGGTGACGGATTATCACTGGAAAACTGGCGAAGAAGAGGGTCAAGATGGAGGTATTGGGTAGGGAGATAGAGGTATTGGAGGAGATGTTGGAGGAGTAGAGGGGTTTTTCTTTTGTTGTATATCTGTTCGTTTTTCAAATTTTCGTTAAATATCTTTGGAAAGTAAAGTAAAGAAAAAGATAAATATAATTTAACGAACAAAGAATATGGCTTTTTAGGGAAAGGCTCAGTAGTTCATCATAGCCGAAAAACCCTTTGGAGTTTGCATGACCACGCTATGATGCGATATCATGACTTGTATCATACACTAAAATAATCGGATTTCTTGTAAGTAATTGCAAAAAAAGGAAAGAAAGGATAATTATTCGTTTTCGAAGTCCTGAAAATCTTCGAAGGTATCTTCGTCGAAGTTCAAACTTGTTTGAAGTTGTTCGAGGCACTCGGAGTCGATATCGAGAAAATTCAGTGGTAGGGAAATTGATTTTCGAGCGAGATATGGTAGCAAACGAAATGCGGCAATAGGTCTATGTAGTACTGGCCCATCGAGTTCGCAGAGAATATAAGCCCCTCCATAGTTTCGTTCGATAACGATAAGAGAGCCGACATATCGGGGTTTCATCTTGCGATTAAGGGACTTCTCGATTTGCGTGTTTCAAAGTAGCACTAAATCTCCTTTTGCAAAGTTGGAGTCGTGCATAATATGTTCGTGAGCAAGTTCGAAGCATTTTGCAGCTTTGATTCGGGACGTGTAGACCTTCGAATATAACAGTTCGAAATGATTAGATCATTTTTGTAGCGCTATGGCTCGTCGAGCTATAAGATCGGTTGTCGATAAAATTGAATCGGGTGGTGGTTGTAAGTATGTTGCTTTGGAGATGTCGAGGGGTATTAGAGGATGTGTTCCTGTAACTGCAAAGTAGGGAGAACAACCCATGCGTTTACGGACCGTGACTCGCTCTGCCCAAAACACTGAGTGCACCCCTGCTGACCATTTCGCTTGTTCTCCATCGACAGCTTTAAATAATGATTGTCGAACATCGAAATGGGCTCGTTCGACAAGTCCGTTGGCGCGCAAATTATAACCACTAATTCGAATATGGTTAATATGATATCGCTTCACAAGATATTCCATGGCTGCAATAAATGCAGCGCCATTGTCGGTTACGATTTCGTATAGTGAGCCCCATCGACAAATAATGTCTTTGAAGATCCAATCGCCCAGAGATGTGGCATTTTCGCGTCGAAGTTTTTGCCATTCTGGATAGGTCGTTAGTGAGCATCGACCTTGTACAATGTATTTAAATCCGTTCGAAGGTGGCATTTGCATTGTGTCGATATAGGCTTTGCCAAAAAGGGGTGCTGGAGTAGCGACTGTGGGTGGAATTAGAACATTTTGTGTTTGTCGAATTTGGCATAGGTGGCAGGTTCGAATATACCATGCAATGTCGAATTTCATGTTCGGCCACCAGAATCGAAGGGCAATAACTGATTTAGTAGCGAATACCATCTTGTGTCCTATGTCGTCGTGAGCTGCATGAATGATTTCGAGATGACCTTCTGGAAGAGCAACAATTTTGTGAGCTCCTTGGGAGTCTTTTCTCCACAGTTTGCCCGAGTCTAAAAAGAATCCAGTGCAATATCGAATAAAGGTAGTGTATTCTGCGTCTGATAGTTCAGGGGGTCGCACCAAGTCATGTAACCATTTTCAAATGTGAAGTAACCTCTCGTCATTCGTTTTTGCGTTATTTGATCGTGGGACATCATTATAGGTAAGATCCTCCCCCTTACTGAGATTCGAAGAGAGGGAGAAGGTCTTATTTTGATGCGAAGTAAATGGTCGGGTTGTAATAGGATTTATTTGATGTACGAAACTGTGAAGGCGGTCGATCCAGTCTCCGAAATTATTTTCGTTGTCGAGCCGAACATCTTCGTTTTGTGGGGGCCATCTCGAAAGTCCGTCAGGACCATGGTGTGTCCCTGCAACATGGACTAATGTAAAGTGAAAGGTTAGGATGGATACTATCCATCGATTGATGCTAGCGCTAGGTGCGATATCAGGATTCGAAAGCATGCCTTTAATATATCGTGCGTCAACTTCGACGATAAGCCTTCGAACTCCTATTAGGTACAATCATAGTGCTCTGAGAGCACGATATAGACCGTAAAGTTCGAGTTTGGGTTGCGAAAATCTGGATTCGTGGTCGTTCAGTGTAATCGATCCGAATCGACTATAATATCGTTTTTGAGGGTTTTCGGGATCGCACTGAGCGAGAAAGAAACCAATAGCAATGTTCGAAGTGTCGACCGATAGAATAACCAGGGCTGGAGATGAGTAATTGATTGCTCGAATCGCTGGGGAATTGATTAGAGCTGCTTTCAAATCTTGTTGGGCTGCTATTTGTTCTGCTCCGAATTTGAAAGGAACATCTTTTCGAGTGAATTGTATTAGTGCTGCAGCCCATTGAGCAAAATTTTGGATAAATATACGACAAACTCCAATGGTTCCTAGGAATGCTTTAACTTCGGTAAGGCTTCGACATGGCCCCCACTTGCTAACAGCGGCGATTCGAGTAGGGTCGGCCATACGACCTTCGATATTGCATCGATGCCCTAAAACAATTATTTCAGGGATGCAAAGATAGAGCTTCGGACCTGAAAATGTTCCTCCGCAATACTTCATGCGCTGGACTATCCAATTTAAATTTTCAAAATGCTCCCAGACAAAGCGTCGAATAGCTGGATTCTTGGGAATTGTTTCGTAGGATCCACTGATCGTTCTATATTTTGATTTCGGACCCTTAACTGGTGTGTCGTCGATGTAAGGAATGGTGATATGAGGAATTTCGGGCTGTAGAATAAATGTCACATCGTCGTGTAAGATAGGGACAGAATTTGTCCAACCCATGGGTAGGGTAATGATGCGAAGTGCTCCGAACAGTGTCTGAAATGTTGTCAGATCGCGAGATGATTCTGCGACTTTCCTTTCGTCGAATGCCACATAGAGATCCAACATTCCTCTGCATGATCGTCCCCCAAATTGTTCTGCTAGATGTTCGGGTATTGGTACGACTCCTGAGTGCTGGATCGTTACTTGGTTAAGCGGTTCGAGACTGTGGACAATTCGAAGTGATTTGGCGTCCTTTTTCGCAATGCAAAACCATTGTGATCGGTACGAAGAGTTCGATGGTTCGCATACTCCTGCCTCTATCTTCCTTTTCAGCATTTCGCATATCTGTTCATACAAACCTGGAGGTATGGGAATGTTTCGCTCAACCCACGGAGTGTGAGGAACGACAGGGAACTCTATAGGAGGAAAAAAGTCAGAGCGAAAACTTCCTCGCTCTTGTTCTGTCCACACAAAAGCTGTTTCCTGATTTTGAATAAAATCGTGCATAAGATTTCGTTCCTCTGGCCATAGGAAATCACCAGGATGATTCTTGTCGATAATAGATTTACGTTCGAGTGTATATCGCGAGGTGGGGATAAACGACGGTGGATAAGGATTTAATTTTGGCATGTTTTCGAGAGGGTCGCCAGTAATTGTTCAAATAATGCGAAATCGGTCGGGTAGCTCAGTAATAACTGGGCAAATTTTTTGTGCGACAGGTTTGTATTTCTTTTTCGATGCCACAAAAGTTGGATATGAGGAGTCGATAATAGGCTTAGAAGTCATAGACGTTGCCTTCAAGGTCGATAAATATGTTTCGTATTGGTGACTGGCTGTTAAATATAAATTCGCAAGAATCGAGGAATAAGAAACGGATTTCGAGGAGTTCGAGGACTCCATATCGGGAATATTCGCAGTGCGTTCGATATTGATAGATAAATTAGAGGAATCGAATAAGATAATGAAAGCGCACTGGTCAATGTCTGAAATTTTGTCCTCTAGTTGCGAAAATCCTTTCGACAGTGATTAGAATGGGGAATCGTGGGGATAGCGCACGATCGTGTCAAATTAGGATTGTATATCATAATTGTCTGGGCTTCGTTCCTGTAGTTTTTGACGGTGCTTTCGGTGAGTACATCGAATGGTCAACCGAGTAAAATATCGTAGGCTGGGTCACGAATTATGTGAATTTGCATGAACAGCGTGATACTCCCCACTTCGCAAGGCACATTTCGTGCTAAACCCAAACTTTCATCAATGCCTCCATTAGCCGATTGGAGTGGGATGTGGATTGAAGGATCGTAAGCAAGGCCAAGTTCGTGGCAAACTTCTTCGGACATTGCGATAATCGAAGAACCGGGGTCTACCACACTTTCCACTGGATTCCTTCCATTGACATTCATAATAATCGACCTAATTGAATGGGATTCCTTCACTGCGATAAAAGGTTCTGGAATATTGCCAGGTCGAAGACTGTTAATATAAGTTTCAAATGGGTCATCAATCACAAAAATCTCATCGTTAAGCAGATTCGTGGCATTATTCCCTTCGGACTGCTGAATTCGACATGGAGTGACCTGTTCCTTCCATTTTGTATGAACTTCGGGCGATAGAGCCAACAATTCCTCGGGCGTTAGTGTAATAATTGGCGTCTTCATCGAACGAGCAAAAACATCCCTATTTTATCTTTTTGAATTGGAGCTTGGTTATGGTGCGAAGGACCATCTTTGCCTTTACCTTTTGCAGTGGATCCAAAGTTTCGTTCGTGTGGTGGTAGGTACGGATTTTCTTTTGTAGCGGCGTAAGGATGAATAACAGCCTGCGAAGTTGTTTCCGAAATCGAAGATGATGCCAAAGTCGAGGTTGGTAGGTTTGTTGCCGTAGATGAGATGGATGATACTGGTACATGTGGAGCCGATTGTTCGACTGCCGCAGTGTTTGGCAAAACCGAAGGTCGAGAGATGGGGACTGTTGGTATGTCCGAATTAGTTTTAGCAAAAGTCCTACCACTTCGCAAAGCATATATCTCTTGTTCGAGTTTTGCGATGCGATCTTCGGGTGTCGCAGATTGTTCGGAAGCATGGTAGATGCCCCTAGGCGGTGTCGAAGTAGCCGTTGAGGATGCGATGTTGTACATGAGCGATGATGCAGTCGTGTTCGAGGGATTTCGTTGAGTCCATTTGTCAATTCTGTCTTTGATAAAGCGACCAGGAATGTTTCGAGGGGTGAACCGCCCATTTGGAAGCACGATTTTTCCTTCGTTGTTCTTTTTACACTTTCCTTCATTGATATAGGCTTGGCAAACCAAGCAGTCGCTAATGAAATGACCTGTGAGTCCACAAAAGACACAAGCTAAGTTTTCGAGCTGGTCTGAGCGAAATCCACTGTTAGTTCGAGGGGGGTTAGTGGATTTCGAGCCTGCTAAAGCCGTGACGAGTGTGGTTGTGAATTTTTCAAGGATCGCCGATAAGTCTTCCAATTTAATCTGTGTCGAAGATGTCGAAGTCGATACCGATGTTTCTAAAGACTGTAAGGATTCCGAATTCGAGCTAATTGACCCTGCTAAAACAAATTTTGCTGCTGCGTAAATATCGTCAAGTGGGTAGGCGTCATCCAGATAGTGGTCGGGAAATTTAAGTTCGAGTCGTCGTGCAATTTGTGACCATAAACCCGGTTGAAAACCTTGAACAAATGCTCTACTTTGTTCTGCCTCCGAAATTTGGCCTTTAGAGAGTAGGAACTTTGTAATGTTGTAGAAAGACCTGTAATATAATTCTAAATCACTCGCATTATAGATACCCATCCGAAGTTGTTCGCCAACGAGTTTGTCCATGTCTGAAATCAACCATTTTCGATCGTCTTCGGAACCAGGATATAGTCTGTGAATTGCGACGTGAAAATCGTGAAATGAAGTCCCAGTTTCGTATTCGGGAATTGATTTCCAGAGTTCAGACGTATCGATATCGACATATCGACAGGCGTGCTTCTTCATAAGTTCAGGATCCGTAATATTACAGTCGATGAAAAGTATTTCGAGCTCGTTAAAGTATCGACGTAGCTCTCGAGGTTGAGTGGGGTCGAATTTGGGTGCTGTGGAATGTCCTCGAGCTGGCATTGTTGCTTGGGTGGCCATAGATGTACCGATTCGAGGAGTTAGAACCTGAGCGAAGGATGGTAGATGTGTTGAAGTAGCTGGAATAATGAATGATGTAGTAGAGGATGAAGAAGAAGAGGAAGATGAAGTTATAGACGAGGAAATAGGTGAAGGGAACAGACGACAATGTGTGGATTCGGCATCAGAGACAGGTATTAAAATATCCCCCGATTGTTCGAGAGATTCGAAGGCCTGGCGAGTCTCAATTCTAAGGTTTCGAGCTTGGGTTGGCCTAAGCCGAGAGATTCGAGGTGGATTAGGCGATGAAATGATTTAGACAGCCCTCGCGGTGGGCTCCAAAATGATGATACTCAACCCGGAAACCCAAACAAAACCTACTAATGGCTTCAGATGGTATGACACAGGCCAGAGGAAGGGTGCGAGGTGGTACTAAATATCACCGCTGAGACCAAAACGTAATGTTTAGTAACATGAAATGGTAAGGGCTGTGGATGAAAGTCTGTATAGGCATACGAAGTTGTTCGAAAGAGTTCGAAAGTAGTTCGAAGGCATGCGAAGCAGTTCGAATAAGTTCAAAGATTGCGCGAAATAGTTTGAATAAGTTCGAAGTGGTTCGAAGTATATCGAACAGCAGGTTTAACGAATATGAGGTGTTTGTCAAATGGAGACAGGCAATGGGCGATAAAACGGAGAGCGAATCTAATAGTTTCGAGGAAGTTCACGATATTTCACAGAACTTTTTAGAGATATGACGCGAGCTAAGACCCAAGAGAACGACCCTTAAGTCTGACGATAACTGTGAGGCTAACTTGTGCTGTTCCCCATTGTTCTATATTTTTGTTCTAAGTATCTAACACAAGTCTATATACAAATGAAGAGATAGTACTAAAAAGGAAATAATAACAGGTGTAGAACACAAGGCAGTATGCACAGCAAATAAAGGTATTGTGAAACATAAAACAAAATGAAATATGATAATAAGTGAAACGTACATTGTCCCAATATAGTAAGAGTTCTTGTTCTATTGCTTTAATATATCAATGAGACACAAAAATGCACTTATCGCATTCTAACTCTCTTGTAATCCCTCCTCGTGTCCGGTAGTGCTCGATATGTGACTAAATAGCTTGTTCCGGATGTGCAGCGTGTATCAAAAGTATTTTAACACAGCTATATGGTGGCCGATGTTGTTCGAAATTCTGCGAAGTCGCTCGAAGTGTCGTGAAGTTGTTCGAAATCATTCGAAGTGTCGCGAAAGTGTTCGAAATTGTTCGAAATAGATTCGACGTCGATTTCGTGGCATTCATAGTGATTCGGAATGTCTGTCGTAATGTCTTGATACGAGTGAAACTGTTCTCCAGACCTTAAAGCGTGTAGTGGACCTATCACCATTTAGTGAGTTTGAAGCATATCTAAAAAAACTTACCAGTCCACTATTAGCATCGGAGGTGGCGCCAATGCCACTCAGTGGTGGCACTTCGACATATGCATGTTGCTGCATTGCACGCACTGGGTGCGCACTTGCGCCTTCATCTGCACTGGCACTCTCGTCGCTCTGCTCACTCTCCCCTTCACTCATCACCCCACTCTCCCAAGACTCCCCAGTTCCTTTGCCTACAACCTCAGCATTGGTAGCTCCAGAAAGCACACCAGCACGATGCACACCTTTTTGTCCTCCTGCACCTCAGCGGTATCTATATCGCTCACATCGTCAATTGCTCTGAACTCACCTTCCAGATGCTCCAAGTTAACCTCAGGTGCCTGCAGTTCAGCAGTCAAGAGTGCATGGCGCACCTTGCGTGCTTCGGTGCACTCCTCCAGCTTGTGCGCCCTACGCTCAAATTCCTCAGACCTCTCTTTCTCCTCAATCATCTTATGCATATCGGGCATCAGCTCCTTGCCCCAAGCAACCCACTCCTCTACCATGATCCCACTGAACACACTGCGCACCTTTGCGAGGAGCACGTCGAGTTCTGCATCGTCTTTAACAGTGTCCGCATGGCTTTTATACATGTTCTACATGCCCCAACCCTTAGCAACCTGCACCAGTTATAGAAACACAAAAAGCGCACCAGTTTACTACAAAACCCTTCACCCCAAGCTTGCATTGTCATCTGCTCGCTCCCAGCAGCAGGGAGGGTCTCATTGAGGGCCAGAATTGTTTGTCTGAGGGCTAAGGTAAATGCTGAAGCTATCGGATCGGGTAGAGATGGGTTGTGGAAAGAGTTATAGAGGATAGATGGTGGTCAGAGATAGATAAGGAGAGGATGGCTGTTTATGTGAGCGAAGAAAATTTTGCACTGACCAATCGCATGCTGCCTGAGGACAGTCAGTACTTCAGTTGGGAGGAGATGATACAGCTCCCTATCACCCTGCATGCATACTACGGCATTTTTTTGCGATTGTGCGCACCTCCTAGATGGCTTCCACACACTTTGTGCAGCGTGCTTTTGTGTGCCTTTGTGTGCTTCCATGCGCCTTTGCGCACTTCCATGCGCTTTCACGCGCCTTTGACCATTTAGGTGTGCCTTTGTGTGCCTTTTGCATTTCTACTGCGCTTTTGGTTCCCCATAGCTGCCAATCATTGTGCACCCTAAATGCACCTTGGTGCACTTCAAGCCGCCTCCGTGCGCCCCCCTCACAGTCCTTATCTGCCTTCCACATTTATTGCATGCTCGATGCGCCTTTGCACACTCCTTTTATGCTTTACCCGCAACTCACATTCTCTGCTGCGCACTCATTGCACAATCCCTATCACACACACAACAGTCCACCACACTGGTGCACTGCGCATCACAGCTCCCATCTTACTGGCGCATTTATTTGAGGTGCACCACGATTCCGGTGATAGGTCCACTGCGCGCTTTAAGGTCTGAGGAAAGTTTTCAATCGTATTAACACATTACAAGATGCACTCCTAATCACTACGAATGCCACGAAATTAACTTCGAACTATTTTCGACTTATTTCGCACTATTTCAGATGACTTCGAACTATTTCGAATGCTTTCGAACCATTTCACGACATTTCAAATGACTTCACAGTACTTCAAACGACTTCAGTGGCCAGATAGCTGTGTTGAAACACTTTCGATACATGCTGCACATCCAGAACAAGCTATTCCGTCACATATCGAGCATTACCAGACACGAGGAGAGAGTACAAGAGAGTTAGAATGTGATAAGTGCATTTTTGTGTTTCTTTGATATATTGAAGCACAGGATAAGTACTTTTACTATATGGGAACACTGTATGTTTCATCATTTCTCATTTCTCATTTATTTTTGATCTACAAAGTCCTCATTGTATGATATATTTGCCTCATGTTTTACACATGTTCTTATTTCCTTTTTAGTACTATCTCTTCATTTTGTATATAGACTTGTATTAGTTAGTTAGAAAAACAACAGAATAATGGGGAACAGTGCAAGTTACCCTCTCACTATTATCAGATTTAAAAAAATCATTCTCTTTAGTCTTATCTTCGCATCATATCTCTAAAGTTCTGTGAAATATTGTGAACTTCCTTGAAACTATCATATTCGCTCTCCATTTTATTGCCCATCATCTACTGCCATTCGACAAACACTTCACATTCGTTAAACTCGCTCTTCGATATACCTCAAACCTTTTCAAACTTATTCGAACTTCTTTGGACTACTTTGCATGACTTTGAACCTCTTCAAACCTTTTTCGAACCTATTTCGCACATCTTCGAACCTCTTTCGAACTATTTTGAACACCTTCATACGCCTATACAGACTATTCGCCACAGCCCTTACCATCTCACATCACTAAACATTATGCTTTGGTCCCAGCGGTGATATTTAGTACCACCTCACATTCTTCCTCTGGCCTGTGTTATACCATCCGAAGCCATTAGTAGGTTTTGTTTGGGTTTCCAGGTTGAGTATCATCACCAGCATGAGCGAACTGCACATTCTCACATAATTGGGGCACTTTGCACCTATTTGGCATTGGACTGTGCGCACTTGGGCGCCTTCACATAATCCTGGCACTTTGGCAGTATTTGGCCTTTCACAGCATCTCCTTATAGTTCTTCCACATTTCCAATCGGCATTGCCTTATCTGGTAACTGGCACAGATCAATCACACCATTATTACTAAGGTGCAGCATGCAACACATAACACTGAAGCAGATTAATTGGGAAGAGCGCACGAGACCTAGAGTGCACCAAAAATAGTGCATCGCACCAGAACGGTTGGGTAGTGGGCTATAGGTGCGCAAATCTTATTGGCTGAGGCAGTGGCATAGTGCAGTCGGGTTTAGATGGGCGAATGGACGTGCTTGTGGGTAGCACATGGCGCTTCCTATTTTTATACTTTATTTCACCATTTTATCACATAAGCCATTTGTACATAGTAGCAGACAGATAGAGAATCCAGAGGATCTTTCCCCCCCCCTCATAGTTCATAGCTCAGTCAGCGTCGCACATAGTCTGTGCACCAGCATCCGGTCCATGCACCTTTGTAGTGCGCCCTTAATATAGCCATGTTTGCATATCATTTGCATCCCCTCATCATATTGTTGCATTTTATCCCTGCGTTGCATCCCTCGTCCTTGTTCAAGCACTCATACAGTGTGCCTGCTTTCATCCCGTTAGCGCCCCCAACCTTTGCGTTGCCTTCCCAGCACATCTCAGTGCCATCTTTGTCCCACTACACCTCCCATCTTCATCACCCTCGTCGTTGCACACTTTTCTGCACTGCGCATTTTTGCCTCTTTGCGTTGCGCACTTTCCTGCCACTGCACATATCTCCCCTTTAGCGTACACAACTAGTGTGCACATTGAAAACCACCGTACTAGCCTCCCCATAGTCTTTGCACCCTGAAGGACGATCCGAGGCCCTCTAAGCAAACTCCCCCCTCACCCCGAGCATGCCTGCAGTTGTAGGTTAAGTGTTCACCCCTTCCGTTAAGACTCTGCACTGAGTACCAACTGAACACATCACCAGTTAGCTGGGACTGAGTGAGATGAGAGATTCACTGGAGTCTCTGATAGTTCGGTGGGATGTAGTCATTTTTGATAGTGAGGGGTGACTCCTCAGCTCTGAATACTCCTATCATGGGTTCCCCTCAAACATAAGTGAATAATGCATCCATTCTGTCATGATTTTCCCCAGTGTAGAGTGATGTACTGATGCCCGCGGTGTCTAGTATCGAGATTTGTGGGTCAATTTTGGGATGAGTGTCCATTACTGTGTCTGTTGCCAAGTGTGATCCATCACAATTGGGTTTGTCTCTAGTGCAAGGTCCTGTTGTGAGATGAACCGTCCCGAGCCTGCTCTTCATGTGCTCAGTGGCGGTGAGGTGGGTTTCCCTGAAGGTCTCCCCAGCACTCCTTATAGGTAGCCTCCTGAGAGTGGGGCTCAATGTTACTCTCGGTACAGACGGCCCCTTGTCATCTATAGTGGGACCTTGCTTACCAAATGTGGTGCACGCACGCTCGACCATGGTTTGGATCTTCGTCATAAGGAGCCTCTCAATCGGCTTGTCAGTGAGAGTTCCCTTTTCCTAGTCGATGACGGGGTTACGCTTCTGGAGCCACGAGTACCCCAAGATCATTCTCTCTTTCCCCAGCCCTGTTATCAGCATCCTGATCCTCTCCTCCTTCCCTCCGATCTCTGTATCGACATGGACATAATGTGTAATTATCCTGTTCTTGTTTAGGGTTCCGTCAACATTTTTGGCGAGGATCCTCCTGATGAGCGGGATCTTCTTTAGTCCGAGTTTTTCGACAACTCGGTGGTTGATAAATGTCTCACCTGCCCCTGAGTCGATCAGGGTGGGAACTTCAGCTTTCTTGTCTCCTAGCAGATAGTGAACCGGTATATGCATAGATTGATGGCTCACATTTGTTACTAATACAGTGGAGACAATAATCCTGGCGGGCTCTGTTGCCGATGCAGGCTGCTGCTTCAAAAACCCTCAGCCACCATGAGGTCCAGCACCTCTTCCTTTTCCTTCTCTTTCAGCTCATTGATAAGAGCACGGATCTTCATGTAGTGGTCGCGAGATGTCTTCTTCGTTTCAACTTTCTTTTCTTCTTTCGCGGGTGGCTCTTTCCCTCCCTTGTGGTCGCTTGCCCTGTGTCCTGCTTTGTGACAGATGAAGCACTTCCCTTTTTTGATATGTTCAAGCCTCTTTGCATAAGAGAGGCACATCGCATCAATATCCATGGCATTTGGATCTTTGGAAGAGCTTCCCACTCCTCCTCCTCCTCCTGCCTTACTGTAGGTCCTTTCCTTTATTGCTTTCACCCTCCTCAAATGCCCTTCTGCCCTCGCCGCATGAGTGTACCATCCCTCGATTGTATCCAGTGGCTTTTCCATGCCGAAGACCTTGTCAAGGACCTGGTTGTTGAGTCTGTCAATGAAGCATTCAATTAGGGCAGCATCTTCTTTGATTTTGGTGTGGTAAGTGAGAGTTTTGAATTGGGCAATATACTCATCTACTCCCTTTGCCCCTTGCGAGAGCACTCTGAGCTGAGTTCATGCATTTCCCACATCGTCGATTGGTGAAAATGCTGCTTGTACTTTCGCAATGAATTCCTAGAACGTGTTCCAAGGTTTCAATTCGATATATCTCTCCTCTAAATAGGCCTACTTCCATGTCCCAGCCATCCCTCCATTCATGTAGGAGAGCATAAACAGGATTTTGTGGCAATCATCTGGAAATGTGGTGGAGTTAACATTGACATATGCTCCGCACTCCAGAAGGAAGAGCATTGTCTTTGATTAGTCTCCAGAGTAGTCAGTTGGTGCCCTCATCGTTATTTCAGCAGGTCGAGTAGGAGCGGTGGGTGCTGTGGGAATGGTGGGAATGGATGGCGCTGCCATAGCTCTTCTCGTTGGATATGGTCGGGTAGTTCTCATAAGAATTTTGTCATATGGTGGGTACTGCCTAGACTATGGTTAGTCAGCAGAGTATAGCTCAGCTTGACCTTTTGTTAGGATCAAAGTTCTTAGTTCGTAGATCGGCTGAAGCTCATAAGCAACAACTTCAAGAAAGACATTCAAAAGATTGTTGGAGCTCATAAGCAACAACTTGAGGATGACTTATCGCAGTTTGTTAAAAACGTAGAGATGACCAGGTCAAGCTGAGCTTGACTGGTCTTTGTATTGCAGTTTAAATATTACAAGTGCAAGATCGTAGATACATAAGTGGAATGAGTTCTGTAACAAGAACAATAGCAAGTTAGAACAATAGCATGGAATGAGTTATGTAGCAAGAACAATAACAAGTTAGAACAATATGAGTCATGTAACAAGAACAATAACAAGTCAGAACAATAGCATGAGAGTATACTCGAGCGAGGACAATAGGAACGATAGTAAGTGATTGTTGAAAGAAAAATGATTTCCTGCCTCTCGTAACATCTCGTAACAGGTACGTTGATAGGTACATTGCATGCTCTAAGATCTGGAAAATGCTTCTAAATGTATCAACACATCACAATTCACAATTCCAACCTCTATGAACACCACAAAATTGACTTCGAACCCTTTTTGAACTATTTTGGACAACTTTGAATGACTTCACAACATTTCAAATGCCTTCGAACAACTTCACAGCATTTCAACCAACATCAGCCACCATATAGCTGTATCAAAATTCTTTCAATTTACACGGCACATCCAGCATAAACCATTTCGTCAGATATCAAGCACTACCAGACACGAGGAGAGATGACAAAAGATCTAGAATGTGATAAGTGCAGTTTTATGTTTCAATAATATATTGGAGCAATAAGATAAGTATTTTTACTATACTGGGACACTGTACATTTCAATTATTTATTATTTCTCATTTGTTTTATGATTTACAAAGTCCTCATTGTTGCATATATTGCCTCGTGTGCTACACATGTTAGATTTCCTTTTTAGTACTATCTCTTCAAATTGTATATAGACTTGTATTAGTTATTTAGCAGAAAAATCGAAGGGGAACAGAGAAGCTACCCTCTCCCTTATCGGCTGATTTAAGAGCAATTCTCTTGAGTCTTAGCCTCGCATTGTATCTCTAAGTTCTGCAAAATATTGTGAACTTCCTCGAACTTTTGTATTCACCTTTGACTTATTGCATTTTTCATATCACCTATCGCCTCTCAAAAAACACTTCTTATTTGTTATATTCACTCCTTGACATACCTCGACATCAGTCTGACATCTTTGAACTTCCTCAAAACTACTTCAAACCTCTTCAACCCTTCAAACCTTCTCTGAACTATTTCGCACATCTTTGAACCTACTTTGAACAACTTCATATGCTCCCACAAACTATTTGCATCATCCCTTACAATTTCACATCCCTTGGATATCAGCAGTGATATTTAGTACCAACTTGCACCCTTCCTCTAGCCTGTGTTATACTTCCTAAGCCTTTTAACAGGTTTTTGTTAGGTTTCCAGGTCGAGTATCATCAGTGTTCTATTGATGTGCAAATTTTTTCTGCTATCTCAGGGAGCGGTGTTTCCTTTGTGCACTGAATGGAAAGTGCTTGTTGCAGAAGCTGAATCTGGAAAACTGGCTCTCCTTCTGATGATGGTCCTGAAGAATTCTTCAATTTGTCTCCAGACCCTCCTTGATGTCCAGGAACTTTTGCTCAGAGGGAGAAACACTGGACACAATAAAGGCATATGCAAGGTGGGAATTTGCCCTCAAGTTGACAAGCACGTGAAGCTCGGTAGAATTAGGCTCAGGTATACCATCCATAACATATTCATCAAGCCCATTTAAAGATAATGCAATAATGATTTTTTCTCACCATTCTTTATAATTAGACTTGAGTTTGTCAAGCTTCTCCCCAGTATATTGTACAGAAAGTTTGATAGGAAAAATAGATGGGAGGTCAAGAGTATTGGTACCCATGATGGGATTTCAAGGTAAGTGGGTGGTGAATGGTTGAAGGTAGATGGAGAAAGGTGATGACAAATCAAGTGGGTCCATGAAAGACAAAGGGCTGATCCAAGATCAAAATGATCGGGGAAACAGATCAAAAGGTGTGACGTAGCAGAATGTCAAGTGGCTAGGATCCTTTTTTTCCATTGTTCAAAGACAACGGGAGTGGCCCATAACCTGTAGAAAGTTGATCCTAGTACAATTAGTGGACCTCAGTCTCTGTATAAGTGACTCTATTAATCTGTACTGTACCTAGTACAATTAGTGGACCTAATCAGGTACAGTAGGTATGGATCAACAAATATGTAACCTAAATGATGCTCACCTCAGTCTCTGTATAAGTGACTGAGGTGGTAGTGGGTATATATATACTAGCATTGAGTAACAAAGAGTGAGTAAGAAAGAAAACGAGACAAGGGGAAATTGCTCAATGTGCCGATCACGTGCATCAAAGGTGCACATAAATGTCTGGAGTGCATGCCGACCACATACATCAAGGCACATGATCCATAAATGTTTCTATATATATTCATGGTGCAATCTCAACAGGATGAAGTGAGCTCACTTTCCAGCAGAGTCGACTGTGCACATTACCACATCAAACCCATAGGACTCGGGCAACCCCACCACAAAGTCCACATTGACAATGCCTCAATGGTTCTCTGGAACAGGACGGGGATGTAACTCACCAATGGGCTTGTGTTGTGGAATTTTGGTGCAAGATCACAGGTACAGCAATACTGACCAATGAGTTGTGACATCTAAGGCCACCAGTAGTTCCATGATATGAGTTCCAACCTCTTCCAGTGCCCAGGGTGGCCAGCAATCTGTTGGAATATGATTCATCATCAAAGCTGAGGGTCATTGGGGACATAGATCTTCACAGTTAGGGTGACAGCATCCTCATGTAACCACTATGGTTCACATTATGAATGTCACATAGGATGTTCTGCTGGAGCAACACCTTCCAATGCCCAAAACATGCGATGACTTCTTAGAGGTGACATGCATTTCAATGCTCATTCCTCATGGAGGGATGCAACATGGGTTCATGTATGTCAACTGAACTCTGAGCTATCTTTGAAATTGATTTTTAATGCAGTATGATCTTCTCATTGATAAACATGCTACTAAATGTAGTCATGCTCCAGAGTGGGAAGTCAAGTCTTTCTTCAGGCAACTCCAGAGCACTTTTGTTGTTCATCTTCCCACCACTAAGGATTTGAACCTCAATGCTCCACATTCTTGCAGCGATTCACTCGTGCCATGTGAATGCCCATGATTACTATCAAATTACTATGGTATGGTTGCACAGAGGTGATGGACATTACTGCTGTACAGTGTGTAGTTGCCCATTCTGGATCGCAGTGGGACAATGGGTCGTGGCTTTTATGATCCCGAAGAAAGTATGTAAAAGCAATCACTCTATTTTATTAACTGCTCTATAATGTTAACATTGAATTTCTACGGTTTAACTGGTAATATATATAGTTCAACCTGTTTTATAATAGGTATTCTGGCTCAATAAATCATGACATGGCATTGTGACTTGGTTAACCGATAATCATGATAACTTGGTGATTACTGGTGAAATTGACCTGCTGGTGAATAACTTGGATACTACCTGCATATCGGGTGAATGGGGGTGAGAACTAGTTGTTCGGGGTAAAATAACGGTTTATAGCATAGTCTCTAAATGACGGGGGATGGTATACTCTTTCTAGGACAAAAAGATCAGGCGCTCGACTATACTATCGTTTGAAGATTAATGTTTAATTTTAATTACTAGATAGGCAGGCCCTACAAACGTTATATCATTATTATTGTACTATGTAGTTCACCGTTCCAACCTCGGAAAATCCCTATAGCTATTCAGACGGACCATGTAGAATACATGTACAGCGGGCAAATTTTACGTAGGCCTGGCATGGTGCGTATGAAAATCATGGACGTTGGAGTCGATTCCGGATAAGAATTGCGACCGACTGGATTGAGCAGAGTTTTCAGGGGCAGAGGTTAGTGAAACTTGATATCATGCTGTGTACTGCTATACCTCGTTATGAGTTGAAAGGGCGGGTTTTTATTATACATCACACGACCATTACATTTCAAAACAAAGATTAACGGAATTCAAAGCTCGAGCTAGCGCGCTCCCGAACATGGCTCAGCGATAGCTGCTGATACCTAGGTGGTGGACAATTAATGATGAATGTTAAATGACTGTTAGTGACTCACGGCTCGGAGTTTTGGTGATAGTAGAATCCAGACATCGTTGCGGCTGGCGCATGCGGGCGCGGATTTATGGATGGGGCGCGTCCGCTGGTGTGTCGAAAACTCGAGTCACAACGTCCCCTTCGTACGGTTTCCTGCTTCAGACTGTGAGAAAAGGGCGAATCCATGCCTTCACTCTCTGGTGTGAGGGGAACCTGTTGTGATGTTACCCGTGCATTAGACAGTGGGGAGGTTGTAGGGTTGAAGTCCACGCAAACGTAATAAAAACCTGGAGAAAGAATTAAGCATGCAATGCTATTGCTGTGCTATTCGGAAAGAATGCTGTAGAAATGATGTGGACTAACCAGCAAAACTGGCACCATTTATGTCTTGTACTCGATGATCAGGTACTAGAAATCTCTCCTTCCACCTCATAAAGACTGCATCACGATCACGGTCTGGCATTGTCAAATGTGGCTTTTTGAGTTCATTTTTAACATGCCGGAAAGCGGGGAAACGAGACCAGTGGACCATATCTTCCTGCTCCGTGGCGCCCCAATTCTGGGTTAAGAATCCGTGTCGACTACCAATGATTTCAGCGTCGAAGTAGGTGGTAAGTTCCGGCCAATCATCTGTTAGTCCTCGGATACGCAGGTAGCCACATAGGAAGGAGGAAGTAAAGTCAACATCCTGCACATTGTTTAGAGGCGATATCACGGAGCAGGAAACGAGATAAGCTTACCACAACGGTGACATTTACGTCATAGCTATTGCGGCCACTTTTCTGTGTCCCCTGAAAGGTCGCCCCTGGGTACAGACAATGATGGCCTTGCGAGCGTATCCTGAGACGAGTAATGTCTGTAAGAGGGTCGGGAGAAGAAATAAGGCTGGACTGCCGGCGGGAAACAGAGGTTGCAGGCGAAATGGATGAGGGAAGAATCGGATGCAGAGGTAAATCTGAGAAGTCATTGGTTTCGCAGAAGATTGTCATCGAAGTGGGTTCATCTGAACAGTTTGATGGTGGGAATGTATTCTGACATGGATGCCCGGTAGAATCCATGACCATGGCATCATCAAATGGAGGATTCTCCAACTTCCTTCTTGTATCGTACAATACCGGCGCTTCCTCATGCGTTATTGGTGATGCAAAACTTGAGCCAACGTCAACGGGAACGCGTCGGCTATCTGGAGGCATGGGAACACCCCTCGCAGAGAAATCATGCTCACGACAGCCAGTGCAAACCAGAGCATCGAGTTCTGGGAGAGAGATTGCAGCAGTGCTGTCGACCAGGGCACACTGACAGGAAGAACAGACTTTGATTTGTGGTTGCTGCTGGTCATGCTGGGGCTGGTGAACTAGGACACGGTTATCCTCTGAAGGCATTGTAGGAGAAGGCGTGATGTATGGGATAACAACGAGGATCAGGGCTTCTGCAGGCGGAAATGCGGAGGAAGGTTGGCGAAAGGATTGAATAAACGGCACGTGAACTTTCATCCAAGCAGCGTTCAACTCCCTCTATTTCTAAAACTTGTATCACTATAACCGCTCCTCCTAGCTAAGAGCTTTCCTGGTTTCAAGCGGCTTCCACCTGGCGTTTCTTTTGCCGCTCTGGGCCTGATATCTCTGTGCGCCAGCGCCTTTCTCGAATTGGAGGCATTTCCGATCTGTCTCTGCCTCTTGCCTTACCCATGTAGCATTAGACTTTGGGAGATAAATCTATGACCTTATTTATTGCAAATATAGGATAGCCTCAGTCAGTGGCAATCCTTCTTCATTTCATTTCTCATGCATGAGCTTCAGTCCATCATCAAGTGACTGATTCTAGGTCTTGCGGCCCACACGGTCTGGCTCCATTCCACATCGGCCTCAATATCCGGTAAGCAGTGAACCCGATCTGTCCTCTGTCAAATCTGGCAGCTACTTTGCCAGTTTGAGCGCCAATCCCCACGATCAGGTATATACTAGTACATGTCTAAATGTCGTAGTAGTATTCATATTCTATACCACTGGAGGCTGTTAACCTATCAATTGCATCGGTCCCAAGGTAACCACAGCGTAGGGGGTCCAAGCGACAGCGACGATGAATGCTACACTGCCGTCGAGGCAGTCGCTGGTCGTAAGTCACCCTCTTGTTCGTATTCATTCGCTTTCTTAAACGAAGCCCTCTCTCCGACCGTTTGTACATCCTTATCTTCTTCACCAGGTGTAGATTTCATGACGGGCGCCTCAAAAATTAATGCGTTGGCGATCGATCCTTCGTTCGTAACAGCCTTTTCCAAGTCATTGTTCTGTGGTGCCTTCTCTCGACCACTATCACGAGTCACTGGGCGGCTAAGTGAATACGGTCTTAGGAATAGCACTAGTCCAGCGTCAACTCTACTCTTCGATGACAAGAGAGGTGTCAACGCACCCATTACGAAGCAAGCGCCTAATATCGGCGTCATCACTAGCCATATCATACTTGTTGATCGCGCGTAGGCGGCGATGACTGCCGCCCGTGTTGCAGGGTCCTAAACAAAGATCTGAATTTAGATTAAGTTGAGCCTTAAGCTACGCCGTTTTCACATACGGGGATCAATGTAAGTTTGCGAATGCTTTCGTTCAGACCAGCTGGTGAGGTATCAAGATTGACACCGGGGATCTTCGCAATTTTCTTGCGGATGGTCTAAAAGTGAAAAAAAGGTGTCGGACGCGGAAAATATGCAAACGTATGAGTGAACATACGCTTGAATAGATGGCCTGTGAGACAGAGATGCCAACAGCACCGCCAAGAGTTCTGTTTTTTATATAATTAGTTATGTGTTTCCACACCTATATAAGCGAAAGACGTTGCCTCAGGAATCCAAATGTTGACGTGCTTGTAGCCATATCCTTGAGCGGCATGGCAGCCTGAAGGCCTACCAATGGCACCTGGGGAATTGTTTGGACATTCAGGGAAAATGGATTAGATAGCAACACATACTTGGAATAGACATCCAAGTCCTATCGAACACACGAGCGGATAAAGCACCTTCTCTGCCCTGTATTTATAGATCAGCAACATACAGATACCCTTGCAACAACGTACAGAGATGATGCATTTGTCAGCTGAATCATAAGACCCATTCCGAGGGTGAAGATCGCGAACGCAACTTGCATAAGGGATCGATATTGACCAGTACGAGAGACTAAAACACCTGAGAGGGCTGAAAATACGGAGGCGCCTAAGGAGTATGGTAACATTCTGTAAAATCAAGTTAAACAGACCCCAAGATCGTTGTAATTTTTGATCCTTACTCCACTCCTGCTCTTGTTGCGGAGGCACCTAGGGCTTGGAAATACACGGGGAGATAAAATGCACCTAAAATCCAGGTAATGGACTCTAGAACGAAGAAAGATTCATAGGAAGATGCCCTACCACTGAAGAAAGCAAGGGCGTGCAGAAAAGTCGTTATCAAGATGATGCCTGTTGTCCTCGTCTGTGGATGTTATGATTGGGTTTAAGAACATAACACCGCTGGCGGGACGTACATGGAATAGTCGCGCGGGCACAATGGGCGATCTTTTGGTGAATACCTCGTTGATCGATCCAGCCACCAACAAGACACAACCAACGGTAAGAAGCGAAATAGTCGAGGCAGATGACCCTAAAGACGTTGTCATCGGTGAACTTACCAGCAGATGACAACTACTCACAACTGGTCTCGCTGAAATTAAATCCCACCAGCAAGCAAACGACTCCTCCGAGTATTAATCCAAGTCCAATGAAATCAAATTCATTGACGTGTTGTCGGAGCGTCCTTCCCTGGTGGGGATTCAAATTAAGGAAGAAGAATAACAGAGCAGCAGCTACGCCACCCATAGGCCTGACATCAAGGTCACTTCACACTGAGGAGGATGCCACAAAATATTGCCAAGACTAACAGGTTAATGAAGAAACACCTGGAAAAATGGCATTTAATAAAAAACCTAACTATTCCAAAAAGCACCTGCCTACCATCTCCAAGAAATACGATCAGTGAAAACCTATTTGTAGCAAGTTCATTAAACGAAATTTCGAATTCGAGAGCACTTACTCCACCGAGAAGTGGACCTACAACGCTGGTGTGGAAAACTTATGAAGCGTTCGAACTTGAAGCAACAGGATGCAAATACTTGCCTGGCAATACCCCAGGTTGCACCAATAAATCCACCGTACTTTCCTCGTCTGAAAGAAGACTAGTAAAATTTGGCCTAACAGCTGCATGCAGAAATACACATACTCTTGTAAAGGAACGATGTCGCTTATTGTGATATTGACCTTGAAAAGTGTCAGTATCAGTAACGGCAAGTGCAGGTTAGGAGACCTGACAAGTTGGATGATTCCTCCCCCTCCTATACCCTGCACAGCTCGGGCGGCGATTAACCACGACTAAGGAAAACATAATGGACGTCAGTAGTAAGGACGAGAATGAAAACTATTCATGCCCTACCATATTCTGTGCAGCTCCACATAAAGCCGAACCAAGCTAAAGAAATCTAGATATAATGTATGAAAACAATTTGAGCTGGTCAAGTACATACCAGGAAAAGGCCGATTGAAGTATACAAGATAGGCTTTCTGCCTATAAGGTCCGACAACTTGCCATAAAGCGGCGACAAACTTTCAAGGATCAGAATTAACTAAGAAGCTTGAGATTAAGATAACAAACCTGGCCGCCACAAGGAGGTAGGCGCTTATGCGAATATACTTAAATATCAATTTTCTAGATCAATCATGACAGCAGGGACTGACCTCCCCACCCAACTGTACCCGCCGCCACCGCCGAGGTGACTGACAATGGTTGGCAATGCGGTAGCAACAATTGTCTAACAAGAAAATAATTTTTGGACCACAAGGTACTACCGTGTTAGTGTTGTAGTAAACGAACCTGATCAAGCGCTGACAGGAAAACGGTCGCCATAAAACCGATGAAGACCTCAGCAGCTACTATCAGAAAGTGATGTTCAACAGAAACCGGAAACATACGATGGTCAAATGGTTCTTCGGTAAAACTTGCATTTCGTCCATTTTCCAAGAGGACCCAGGCGCTGCCTTGATGGCTTGTGTGCCATGTGATTGCGATTGCGGGAGAACACTAGAGTGTTCTTCACCGGTCTTCATTTCCGATCCCATCTCTATGTAGAGAGAACCTGCAACAAATCTAGAGGTGAGGAGGTAAATGCGGACGGAAAGAAACGAGAAAGATGAACGGTCTCATCCTCTATTACTTATCCTTTTCGTCCAAGATCGGAAGAGGTCATCTGTGCCGAAATGCCGAAATGCCGAAAAGTCTTTGAGAGTCCCTGTTTGCACTAGAATGGGGAATGGGGGGTTTCGATAATACATGGATATTACATGTTCACGAGTGGCCGGTCTATGCCCTCTTTAAATCCAGATCCCAAACGATATACGTAGCAGCTTTTGAATAAGTATCTGTATAGTTTTGAATCATGTGCACCAACTGGCTGGCCTGGCGTTGTGGAGCAGCGTGGAGAAGTAGTAGCAACTTGAAACCTACATGTACGTATTGAAAAGCGATTTTGGGTTGATAATTAAATCTTTGCCGAGTCTTTGCCGGTCGTCTAGTTTCTGATCACAGGACTGGACCTGACTGGACTCGGATGTAAATGATACTCTGGCATGCCTGAGGAATTTGTGAACCAAAAATATAACAGAAATTGTCAGTTTGATGACCGCGTTTTTTATTGTGTTGTCTTATTTAGAATTTTCCCATGCATTTGTTTCCAGTGCAAATCCGCCTCGGATATTTTGCACGCTACCTCACGAATAATATCTGTCCTTCCCATCCTGCTCCACCGAGCTCCCTCACATCTAATACATTCCAGGTGAGTTGTTGGCTTATGGTTCACAGAAATCTTCCGCCCTTCGGGCCTCCATTTTCTCTAAATCCTTACGGAAAGCCACATTCTTGAGAGATACTGCTAGGAGATGAAGATGCTAGGAGAATTGTGGAGGAAAATTTTCATAATTGGATGGTTCATGATCACTTCAAATACTGTTTTCATGAAACTGAGTGCATCAAAAGCTCGAAAGCTTCTGGGAGGGCAAGCAGCTGGGGGTCTTGTCAACCTTAAGATCTGGGAAGGAGACGATCCTCTGACTGCGACACTGTCACATGTCACACTCGTGCCTGAGCCACAGTTTACTTTCCGAACAAAAGCAGTATTTTGAAACTCAGTTAGGTCCACCCTGTGTGACACCATCAAACCTACTATGAACTTAGTAAGGGAACTGGGGTGCCTGCTTCGTTACTAATTAGTTAGGTTTATATTTAGCTACTGCTGACTGATTCAGCGGTTGAACCAGCGTTCAGCTGTCCCTATACCTAAAGTAGATATATAAATAAGGCAATGTTATCAGTTGATTACTTACGTGTGACATCCGCCAGGATAACTTCGGCCGTCGTCATCAACGTTGTTCGGCTAATTGCTCCACCCCGATCTCTGCCTCCCACGCCATCAAACACTGTTGGCTAATGTTGCGCTCATCGTCCCCATGATGAGCACACTGTTCCACTCATTCTTGACCTTATCCCTTCGCATTTTTTGCTATATAACATGTATATATGTATGTGTAGTCATAATAAAGCTTTATTCATGCTTTAACACCAATATTAAGCATGAATTGTGACATCTCCGTTGATTACTGGCAGTGGAGGAGTCTCTTCTTTTCATAAAAGGGCATAACTATATTCAAAGATCTATATATAGCTAGGTACAAAACTGGGGGTGGTTTTAGATGAGTAGGAAAGAGAGGAAATAAAGAGAAGTGAGAGGAGTGGCAGGTACATAGGGTCTCATCCACTGTGATTGTGTATCCTCTGAAGCAAAAACAATGTATGTGGAGTGTATATAGATGTATGTAGAGGTGGCGAATGATGTTGGGAGAGCTGACAACAAGATGCTCTTCGTGAATGCACCTGTATGGGGAGAGGGAGAGATTGACACTTACCTGTATTCCTGGGCATTTCCATGCTGAACCATAAATTGAAATAGAGTATAATGCACATAGTAAAGAAAGTAATGAGCCCCCTGAAGTCCTTGTAGTTATTATAATAGCCAGAAAAGAGAATATGGAATCAGGAGGAGATATGTTTAGATCAGTGGCACAGAAATGTTCACTTTCTTCGATTCCTTGGCCTACTAATACTGTACTAATATGACCAACTCTTCAGTCACATGTCACAAGCCTCTCTGAAGAGAAGAGATATGGCTCAGGTCACAGGTCACAACCAGTTCTGAAGACTGTGATGAAAATCATTAAAAAACAAAAAAAAAAAACAAAAAAAAATTCCTAAATGGGAATATTTATTTATTTATTTTTAAAAAGTACCTAAATTTTACTCCTTGTCTGCATTGCTCCCATTTGCAGTCATTGTTGGAGCAGACTACATACGCTGCACAGAGGAAGAGACAACACGTTCCTTATAACCTACCTGGGGTTTAGTTAGTCTTAGAGCTAGGGTTTAGCAGAGGTAAGAACACACTGTATATCTACTACAGTACAGGTTCTCCTTATATACATAATAGTAAGGATGTCACATGACTCAGGAATGTGTTTACCACATGTATGCGCAGTAAGTGCAGTAACATGTGTGTGCTGCATGCATTGCCTCATGTATGCAGCATGCATCAGAATTTAATTTCAACACCCCCCCTCAAACTGTACAGCGCTCTAAGCAGCTAAGTTTGAATCTCGAAAGTAATTCTGAGAGAGTCTCTAAATTTCCTGGATAAGATGGTGCCAAGGTTCTTTGTGAACATGTCAGCCGGATTATCACTTCCAGGAATGAAAACGACTGTGACTTTGTCATTTTCTATGCATTCGCAGGTATAGTGGTAGCGAATGTCTATATGTTTTGTCCTTCTTTCCTGAACTGGATTTGATCCAATAAAGATGGATCCCTGATTGTCAGCGCAGATTGGTATGCGCTTCAGTATATATCCGAGTTCCTGGAATAAGGACTCTATCCACACTATCTGTCGACAAGTGTTGGAGAGAGCCATATATTCGGCTTCTGTGGATGACAGTGCTACAGTTTTTTGTAAATGGGACTGCCAGCACACAATGCCACTCGCTAGAGTAGCAAAGTAACCCATTGTAGATCGGCGTTTGACAGTGTCAGCTGCCCAATCAGAATCTGTGAAGGCCTGTAGCCCCTTGGACTTCTCGCCATCATAGACAATGTTATATTTCTGGGTTCCCACCAGATAGCGCATGATGTACATCACTTTGTCTAGATGTTCTTGGTTAGGATTAGCCAAGAATTGCGACATCTTGATTACTGCATAAGCGATGTCAGGTCGCGTTCCAAGCATCAGATACAATAAAAATCCGATCACAGACTGATATTTTGATCTAAGTGCCACGTTGAGCATTGCTGTGTTTTCCGATGGTCTGTAACCAGTCGGGAGTGGAGTGGGGGTCACTTTGGCATTTGTCATCTCAAATCTCTCAAGCACTTTGGCAAGATATTCAGTTTGATCGAGTTTGACTTTGCTTGCAGTCTGGGTGATGCGCATGCCTAAGAATTCCATGACTTTTTCAGTACTATGGCACTCCCAATGCTTTAGACAAGCATTTTTCTTTTCATCCACAAGTTTCTTGCTCTTCCGCATGAACAAGCCATCATCAACATAGACGAGTGCAAGCCTGTCTTAGGATCCTTGTGTATGAAAATGCCGGCATCAGAGCTGGCGCACACAAACCCAATGGTGCACATGAATGCCTCTAGCTCTTTCCACCATGCAAGTGAGACTTGTTTAAGGCCATACAATGCTCGGTGTAAGTGCATTACTTTGCGCTCTTTTCCCTCGAGTCTGAAACCTTCGGGTTGATCCATATAGATCTCCTCATCTGGTTTGCCATACAAAAATGCGGTTTTTACATCTAGGCTGGTCATATAATGCCCTCTAGAGATGCAAGGGCAAACATGAGGCATACGGTCTCGTAGCAGACTACCGGTGAGAAAATCTCATCAAAGTCAATGCCTTTGACTTGTGAAAAGCCTTTGGCCATGAGTCTGGCTCGTTTTCTTCCATCCAATTTTATGGAGAAAACCCATCTATTTTTGATCATTTTTAGATCATGTGGAAGATCGACGATGTCATAGACTTGTCGCTTATGAAGAGCCTCCAATTCTTCATGACAAGCTTGTTTCCACTCACGTTGCTGCTGCCATGGTAGGCATGCAATATCATGAAATTGGTTTGGAACTTAGCTTATTTCGCTCGATGGTTTGACTGCTTTTGACAACAGCCAGCGAATAAGCTTATCTCCTCCTTCCTTGGTTATCTTTTTAATATAACCTGCTTTGTCCAGCTCCCCCATTGGGTGATCATGTTCTTGATCATTGGAATCGGGCACACTCTTGTGGGGTGCCAAACTCGGTCCAGCAACCGGTTCTTTTTGTTGAGATTGTGGTCGTGTTCAGTTATGATCCGAATCTTGACCTACAGATCTCTTCCAATATTGATCACATGCAATGTCTCTCTCTATATCAGAGGGGAGTCACTTCTCTCCATAGGTATTGCCAGGACAGTTTGGGATGTTCCTCTGCCTGCCTGATCGACAGGGCAATTGCTGCCATTCCTGTTGATCATCACATCTTGAACAAAAGTCCTCAGTGGTTACTGGAGGCAGCAGAGGAGGAGCATCTGTCACATCGTCATGCACCTTTTGCTCACTTGGTACATCATCATCATCATTTTCTGATGATGGAGGAAGGGGTGAATCTTGTGGCGGTATAGAATCATCGCCATCTGTTCCAAATGAGTGGTCATCATCTTCTGGTTCTGGAGGTGGAAAATCACCAAGGTCTGTATTGGCAGGAGTTTTAGCTCCGGGACAGCATGGGAACAATGTTTCATCAAATAGTGCCATAGCACCAATGAATATTGCACCACTAGGTCGCATGAAACGGTATGCTTTAATGCCATCTTCTAATCCAAGGTATGTCATCAACTCCGATCAAGGAGCCAATGTGTTTGGATGCTTCTCCTTGGGTAGGTAGACATAAGCAACACAACCGAAAACCTTCAGATCATTTAGATCTGGGTGGACCTTTGTCAGGTCCTCAACCAGTGTCAGCCATTAGCCAGTTAAGGCGCGTTCACGACATGCCCAGCAGGGCCCATAACCTGTTGGAGCAGACTACATACACTGCACAGAGGAAGAGACAACACATTTCTTATAACCTACCTGGGGTTTAGTTAGTCTTAGAGCTAGGGTTTAGCAGAGGTAAGAACACACTGTATATCTACTACAGTAGGTTCTCCTTATATACATAATAGTAAGGATGTCACATGACTCAGGAATGTGTTTACCACATGTATGCGCAGTAAGCACAGTAACATGTGTGTGCTGCATGCATTGCCTCATGTATGTAGCATGCATCAGAATTTAATTTCAACAGTCATGGTTGTAGCTGCATGGTCCTAGGTGCTTTGACTCACACTTAAGTTGCATGTCAGACCGCCATCCTGATGTTAGTGCATGTCGCATGTTGCCTCTCAGCCAATCTGAGGTTTGTCACACAGTTTATTCAACTTTGAAGAGTTGGTCAGTCATCAAAATCTGTCACATGTCACAAGCCATGAAGAGTTGGTCATATTAGTACAGTAAAGTAGAATAAGGGTTAGTAAAGGAAGGAGCAGGGATGGAAGGTCCTGGCTCACCAGATCAAGGGTTCCCCATCAACAGAGGTAGATTTTGCTCACACACTTTTCCAATCATCAAAAACTCTTCCTAATCATTGGTAATCCTCAGATATAGCCTACAAACAGTCTATATAGTCAATACTTCATCCCACAAGGTATGGTCTTTACCCACTCACCTATTCTGCTTGTTATTACATGCCAGTCTATTAGAGGTGGTATATACTAATGCACTGAAGTATTCTGAGTGTTCATTTATCTGTAGAAGAGAGGTGGAGAATTAGTACATTGAGGTGGGTTGCAATCACTCACCCAAGGCCTACAATACTTTTACTGCTTAATGTAGTGCAAAAATTAGTACATAATATCTGAGTAAATGAGGCTCACTTTAGCTATATACCATCCAGATAGCAGAAGAAGTGGTGGTATTGACCAGAGATTCAATTGAACTAGGTGTTCCCAAAAAGGCAACAATCTTGGAATATCTCGATGGTGACACAATGCACCATTAATTGGAGATAATGGACCCTATGGCCTGGCATGGAATAACAAGCAGAATAGGTGAGTGGGTGAAGACCATACTTTGTGGGATGAAGTATTGACTATATAGACTGTTTGTAGGCTATATCTGAGGATTACCAATGATTAGGAAGAGTTTTTGATGATTGGAAAAGTGTGTGAGCAAAATCCACCTCTGTTGATGGGGAACCCTTGATCTGGTGAGCCAGGACCTTCCATCCCTGCTCTTTCCTTTACTAACCCTTATTCTACTTTATTAGTAGGCCAAGGAATTGAAGAAAGTGAACATTTCTGTGCTACTGATCTAAACATATCTCCTCCTGATTCCATATTCTCTTTTCTGGCTATTATAACAACTACAGGGACTTCAGGGGAGTCATTGTAAGGGGAAAAGAAGATGCCTCAGGCATCTGGGCAATTTTCTGCATTTGTCCAATATTTTTTTATTTATTTCACTCTATTCTGCCTTTTCTATGATTTTATTTCTGTTTTACAATTATATTTCAGCTTTTTCCATGTTGGTACATATTGACAGTTATATTCTTAGAGGCAGGACCCCTTCTTGATGTTTACTAATCAAGGTGACATCATCCCACAGCTTGATCTGCCTATTTCTGCCTTTTTGCTATTTTTAGCTTACTATTTGATTTTCAGCTCTATCACATATACTGGGCATCGACAGATGGGTTCTTAGAGTTTTCTCTTTGGATTCCCCTCTGTTAGGTGCACCTGAAGGATTTGTATTATGTAGTATAATGTTAACTTTGGATTTCCCTCTTTTAGCTCACTATTAAGTGAGGCTTTGAGATTGCCCTTACAATAGAAAACTCTTTCTTAAGGCTTGAAAATCTTGGACACTCTGCCAAGATAGGCAGGTACAGAGTATAAGATGACTCCCAGAGCTCCACAAACTCCCTACACACTGTCCCAGACACTCCCATCTTTAGTGCACACTGCTTTTCACCCAATCTGCTGCCTAGCTTGAAAGCGACATTGCTGGAATTTGTGCCCAAATTGATACACTTACATTTACCATTGAAACCTTCATTAGAACTGTCCAGTCGAACCCTACTCCACCCATTTTGACCCCTAGTGCACCAAGCATGCACACGCCACCCAATGTGCTGATAATACTCGACCTAAAAATCTAACAAAAACCTGTTAAAAGGCCTAAGAAGTATAACACAGGCTAGAGGAAAGGTGCGAGTTGGTACTAAATGTCACTGCTATTACTCAAAGGTTGTAGTTAGAGGCATAAAATAGTGAAAGACATTGCAGATAGTTTTTAGGGGCATACAAAAATGTTTGAAAGAGGTCCAAAAGAGGTTTGAGGTACTTTTACTATATGGGAACACTATATGTTTCATCATTTATCATTTTGCATCACTAAAACAATGTTCTGGTATTAGTGGTGATATTTAGTACCGACTCGCACCCTTCCTCTAGCCTGAGTTATACTTCATAAGCCTTTTAACAGGTTTTTGCTAGGTTTCCAGGTCGAGCATCATCATTTTGGAGCCCACCGCATGGGGTTTCTAGATCATTTCATCGTTGAACCTCCACTCATTTTTACCACTCATTTTACCTAAGGGGGCTCAATGGTTTCGACTTTGCATTGAACTCATTTTGCCTCCAACCCTCCTGAACAACCAGGAGATCTCGATATAGTATCTCGCCTTTCAAAAATATTATTTTGCACTCTTTCATCTTTTGTGCTTATGACATCGCTACCATCTTCAACCTCAAAAACATATGAAACATGACACCACATGAATTTCAACCTTGTGACCTCCAAAATTTACCTCGAACATGTCGACATCCTTTATGCCAGCTCCCGGTCATTCTACATCTCCAAAATTTGATTCGAGATGACCTAAAGAACTGCAAAATTACTTCAAAGATCTCATATTTTTGTTTATAACTTGCGGTATCACAGATCACAATGTAAAGAAGCAACATGCCTGCAGATACATCGACTTTGATTCTTATGATCTCTGGAAATCACTTCCGGAGTATGAACCCAGCACATCATTTGATGAATTTTGCATCACAGTATTCAAGTTCTATCCTGAAATAGAAGATGAACGAAGATACAGCATTTCAGACATGGATATACTCGTTAATGAACAGCTTCGCACCAGTATTTTCAACAAAAATGATTTAGCAGCTTATTACAAGTCATTCTACAAGGTCACGAGCTTCCTTCAATCGAAATGTAGACTTTCATGGGCTGAGCAGAGTTGAGCTTTTCTTTGAGGCTTTCAAACAGACTTACAGACTAGAATTGCAGACTGTCTCGAAGTGAAGTTCCCTGATCATTATCCTGACAACCCACATATGCTGAACAACATCTACGATGCAACGAAATTTGCTATAGCATCCTTAAATTCATACTCCATTCCCCAGAATTTGATTTTGATCTCGAATCTATTGCAATCTAGCACATCGATCAACTTCAAAGATGCTTCGCAGATTTTTGAACAATTCACATCCAACTTTGCATTGGTTATTGCAGTGTCAAACTCAACCAGATCAGCACTGAAGTTTCCATTTTGATTTCGTTTATTGCCAATATCGCACCTTTGACTACATCGAATTCAGCATCTGACAGTATACCTCACAGCTCAAATGATTTGGATAACTTCGAAGCTTGTATTGTGGCACTCGAACAGGAACTAGCCCTCGAAAAACAGCTTGTGCTCAAACAAGAGAATGTCGCACTTCGAAATCATCCCATTTCAATAGTTGCACCTTCATCATTTTCGAATTCAATCTCGCCTCCAATATCTTTGTTGCATTTGCCTTCTCCATTGCCTATTTCGACCTCGACTTGCTGCTCACCACTCCTGATATTTTTGTCTTCGATCTCGTTACCTGCACCCTCTTCTGATTCAACATCTATTTCCATATCGCCTTCACCCTCGACACTAGATTCACGTTCAAATTCACGTTCGAAGTCTAGTATAGCACTTGAAATTCCATTTCCATCATATATCTACAATCATTGCATCAAAATTCGCCTTCACCTCATCGCCAGAAATTTTATCACATCCATCGCCCACAAGTATTTCTCCAACCTCATTTTCGATGCCTTGATTCTTTGTCCAATTTTGATTTGACCAGTCCTTCGACTCGATTATTATAATCATTGTTAGCCCCATTGACATCAATCGAATTCACCTATTTTCTTTCTCTTTTTTTGTATATTGATCTCATCCTATTTATCAAAAACATTTTACTATGCTCAACATTCTTCACAATAGCTTTGACAGCTTTCACTTTTATTTGCCCATGTATGCCTTCATGCACCTCAATCTTGACTCCAAACTCCCTCGAAAATACCCTATGACCATTTTCACTTCACCGAATCTCTTCAAAATCAACTTTGAACATCTCAAAAAGCCTTGAATACCCTCAAACCTCAACGATCATATTTTTGAAGACTTTCGGGACTTCAAAAATGAATAACTATATCTTCCCTTATTTTCTTATTCTTTTCACTTTTTTTATCACTACTATTCAAGACTCAGAAAATTTGAACTTCAATTTAAAAGATATAGAATGAAAAATGAAAAAGAGGGGGCTCCTACTCCTCTAACATCTGCTCTAACAACTCGACTTCCCTCCCCAGCACCTCCATCTCCACCTTAATCTCAGCCAATTTTCTTGCCAGCACTTGACGACAAGTGCTGACCTCATCTGAATCCCCAGCCTCTTTATCCTCGACCCTCTGAACTTCCTTTGCTTTACCCTTTCCCTTCGACAACTTTCTCCTGGTCTTTGATACCTTCAATGGCCCCACTGATAATACTCAACCCGGAAACCCAAACAAAACCTACTAAATGGCTTTGGATGGTATAACACAGGCCAGAGGAAGGGTGCGAGGTGGTACTAAATATTACTGCTAAGACCAAAATGATGTGTTTAGCGATGCGAAATAATAAGGGATGGTGCAAATAGTCTTTATAGGTGTACAAATATGTCCAAAAGAGTTCGAAAAAGGTTTGAAGGCATGCAAAGTGGTTTGAATAAGTTCGAAGATGCACGAAATAGTTCGAATAAGTTCGAAAAGGTTCAATATATATCGAGGAATGAGTTTAGTGAATGTGAAGTGTTTGTCAAATGGCGATAGGCGATGGGAAATAAAATGTGGGGCAAATACAATAGTTTCAAAGAAGTTTGCGATATTTCACAGAACTTAGAGATACGACGTGAGCTAAGACTCAAGAGGACGACTCTTAAGTCAGATGATAAGTGTGAGGGTAACTTGTGCTGTTCCCCATTACTTTCTTGCTTATTTTACTCTAACTAATACAAGTCTATATACAAAATGAAGAGATAGTACTAAAAAGGAAATAAAAACATGTGTAAAACATGAGGCAAATATATCAAACAATGAGGACTTGTAAATCATAAAACAAATAATAAATGATAAATGATGAAATGTATAGTGTTCCCATATGGTAAAAGTACTTATCCTGTGCTTCAATATATCAAAGAAACACCAAAACACACTTATTGCATTCTAACTTTCTTGTACTCTCTCCTCATGTCAGGTAGTGCTCGATATGCAACTAAATGGATTGTTCCAGATGTGCGGCGTGTATCAAAGGTGTTTCAAAACATCTATATGGTGGCCGATATTGTTCGAAATGCTGCAAAGTGGTTCAAAGTGTCGCAAAATGTTGCGAAATGGTTTGAAATAGTTCGAAGTTGTCCAAAATAGTGCAAAATTGTGTGAAATAGTTCAAAAATGATTCGAAGTCGATTTAGTGGCATTTGTAGTGGTTCAGAGTGCTTGTCGTGATGTGTCGATACAAGTAAAATCCTTCTCCAGACCTTAAAGCGTGTAGTGGACCTATCACCGCTACCAGCTCGACATCTTCGAATGGGCCCACAACGCGAATTTGATGTACTACGAAATTCAAAAACAAGTTAGCAATTACCTCAAAACAACTTTGAACAATCTTTGTACCTGGTCTTGTGCACGAATCTCATTTTGCACTTCCGAAACCTTTCGCTTCACCTTTGCAAAGCCCTTGCCTCGATACCCCACCCCAATAACACCCTTGCACCTCCTGGGTGCATTTCGAACATTTTGCTGTGCCTTCCTTGATAATGCAACGTGGCTGGGACTTGAACCCAGCACATCTATCGCACTACAAAACATTTAGTACCTCGAAAGCTCCTCAAAAATCAGTAAAACACTCACTGGGCCCTCAAAATCAAAAAGCCCCCTCGATTCAACCCGCGCCCGCTTTGCACCTCCTTTGTCGCCATCTGCCTCTTCTTCGACCTCCTCCTCCTCTACTGCTTTTCGCTTTGCCACCTGCACCACGGGCAGCTCCTCTTCACTCTCATCTTCATTGTCCTCCTTGTCGGCTTTGCCAGCCTCGGCCCTCTCGATAGCTTTCACCTCTGCTGCAAGCTGTGTGTTCCTCTGCTGCAGCTCTTCCTTCGATAATGATTTCGAGCCTCTACCAATGCAGTCCTATGACCTCAATCTTTGCCTGCCTTGCTACATCCTTCACCCATCGAAGCACCTCCTCCTCCTCTCAAACCCGCCTGTCTTCCTCTTTCTTTCTTTTGCACTCTACTTCTTCCGTTAAATCTATAAACAATAGTCCCCTGCCCCATGAAAGCCACTCACATCAAGCCATCAGTTTGAAAAGCTTAAAGACTTCTTCTACAACCTTTTGTATGGTCAGGTCACATTCCTCACCTAAATTGTCAGCAAGTTCATCATACTCTGACTACAAAATGCAAATTTAGAAAACATAGAACAAAATGAAGATGACACATACCATTTTCTCGCAAAAACCCTGCCCCCAGACTTCAAAATCGATATCTTCTGCGATGCCATGCTCGGGCATCGACTTCGCGTGCTTGAGTACTTCGACGTTAAGTTCAGCCAGAAGAGACATTAGAAAAGCTAGAGTTTGATGATGTAGAGATGAAAGAAGAAGAATGAGAAGTATTTCAAACTTCGCTAACTTTTTCAACACAATCACGCATTTCGCACATGACTTCGATCAGCTGACTGGGGCAGTCAAGATTTCAGTAAGGGGGAGGATGATAGGTCCACTATGCACTTTAAGGTCTGGAGAACATTCCCACTCACATCAAGACATTATGACACACACTCTGAATCACTACAAATGCCACGAAATCAACATCGAATTATTTTCGAACTATTTTGCACTATTTGGACAACTTCGAATGCTTTCAAACTATTTTGCGACACTTCGAATGACTTTGCAGCATTTTGAATGATATCGGCTGCTGTATAGCTGTCTGGAAACACTTTTGATACATGCTGTACATTTGGAACAAGCCAATTCACCACATATTGAGCACTACCAGACACGAGGAGAGATTACAAGAGAGTTAGGATGCAATAAGTGTGTTTTTGTGTTTCATTGATATATTGAAGCACAAGATAAGTACTTTTACTATATGGGAACACTATACATATGTTTCATCATTTATCATTTTTCATTCGTTTCATGATCTACAAGTTTTCATTGTTTGATATATTTGCCTCATGTTTTACACATGTTCTTATTTCCTTTTTAGTACTATCTCTTCATTTTGTATATAGACTTGTATTAGTTAGTTAGAACAAGGAACAGAAATGGAGAACCAGTTATCCTCTCCACTATAGTCAGATTTAAGAGCAGTTCTCTTGAGTCTTACCTTGCATCATATCTCTGAAGTTCTGCAAAATATTGCGAACTTCCTCGAACTTTCGTATTCATTCTCCACTCATTATTGCCTATCGCTACTCAGAACCCACTTTGTAACTGCTATATTTGCCTGTCAAACATATCTCAACACCAGTTGAACACCTTCGAACCTCCTCAAACTTACCCAAACAACTTTGAACCCATTCGAATCTATTTTGAACTACTTCGCATGTCTTTGGACCAATTTCAAACTCCTTCAAACATCTTTGTATGCTTTAAAAAGACTATTCATCACATACTTTACCATTTACATCACTAAAACAATGTTTTGGTATTAGTGGTAATATTTAGTACCAACTCGCACCCTTCCTCTAGCCTGAGTTATACTTCATAAGCCTTTTAACAGGTTTTTGCTAGGTTTCCAGGTCGAGCATCATCAGTGTGCACTAATCTTATTGGCTAAGGCAGCAGCATAGTGTGGTTGGGTTTAGATGGGCAAATGGATGCACTTGTGGGTAGCACATGATACTTTCTATTTTTATACTTTATTTTACAATTTTTTATCACATAAGCCATTTGTACATAGTAGGCAGACAGATAGAGAATTCAGAGGATCTTTTCCCCCCTCATACAGTGACTCACAAAACTGAGTCAATGTTTTGCACTTTTTAATTTATTGTTGAATAACTTCCCATAAACAACAAAACCAAACAAGGTATTGGTGTACCGAATAACATACATAATCAGGGCTACCAAACAAACAAAGAATTATGTAATTTTAATCATCCCTCATGGAGATATGATTATTTTAATTCAGGGACTCATTGACTCAGTTTTGTGAGGTGGTATCAATATTATGATAAATTGTAATTCTAGTATTTTGTATGACCTCCCTTGGCCTTAATAACTGCTCCCAACCTTCTAGGCATACTTTCAATTAAATTCTGACACACCTCTGATGGAATATTATTCCACTCTTCCACTACTCTTTCCCATAACTCCCAAATTCCTTTTGGTGCTGTTAGATACTTGTCTAACTGGTTCTTGAGGTGAACCCATTGATGTTCAATAGGGCTGAGGTCTGGAGATTGGGCAGGCCAATCCAGAAGAGTAATATTGTTGTTCTCCATCCATTTCTTGGCCTTTTTTGAGGTATGCTTGGGGTCATTGTCTTGTTGAAAAATCACCTCTTCTCCAGAAATTCTACTCTCCTCCAAGCTAGGCAGCATATGGTCCTTCAAAATGGACACATACTGGTCAGCATTCATCCTCCCCTCAACCTCTGCAAGATGCCCCACTCCATTCCATCCCATACACCCCCATACCATAATGTTTCCTCTCCCAAATTTGACAGTTCCCTGCACCTCTCTCTCAATCAGCCCCTCTCCCTTCTGTTTCCAAACCCACTCTCTCCCATCTGACCCAAACCTGTTAATTTTAGTCTCATCTGACCAAATAACCCTTCTCCAGTCCTCCACAGTCCACTCTCTATACTTCTGAGCAAAAGCCAATCTTGCTTTCCTATGCCTTATACTAAGCAAAGGCTTTTTCTTCTTCACCACAGCCTTGAATGAGTTTTTTCTGAGAACTCTTCTGACTGTTTCTGAGGAGACTGGAGTGGGGATGATGCTGTTGATGTAATGGGTGGCCTGAACAGCATTTGCAGCCTTGCCAGTGGTGATTTGGGTAAGGATGGCTCTCTGAGAGGTAGATGAGAGCTTAGAAGGACAACCACCAGAGGGGGAATCCAGGTTTGGATGGAGAGCCCTGAGTGTTCTGGATACACTAGACTGGCTGAGGTTGAGTTTAGAGGCAATATTGTGGGTAGAATAATGATTGGAGGCCAGGGAAAGAATGTTTTCCTTCTGAGCAGAGGAGATGGGATGCATTGGAGAATATTGAAGTATGAAGAATGCTAGTCCTAATTAAATACTATAATTTAAGGTCCCATCAAGGGTCACATCACCTTAGAAACCATCTGTCAAGTTTTTGACATTATACAGTTGGTGGAGCATCAGATTCTAATATTTCTGACTACCCCTCACAAAACTGAGTCAATGAGTCCCTGAATTAAAATAATCATATCTCCATGAGGGATGATTAAAATTACATAATTCTTTGTTTGTTTGGTAGCCCTGATCATGTATGTTATTCGGTACACCAATACCTTGTTTGGTTTTGTTGTTTATGGGAAGCTATTCAACAATGAATCAAAAAGTCCAAAACATTGACTCAGTTTTGTGAGTCACTGTAGTTCATAGCTCATTCAGCATCATGCATAGTCTGTGCACCAGTGTCCAGTCCATGTGCCTTTGTAGTGTGCCCTTCATATAGCCATGTTTGCATATCATTTGCATCCCCTCATCGTATTGCTGTGTTTCGTCTCTTCATTGCATTCTTCATCTTTGTTTGGGCACTACTTGCAGTGTGCTCATCATATAGCCATGTTTGTGCATTATTTGTGCCCCTTATTGTATAGCTGCATTTTGCGCACCATTTGCACATTTTCCCACCAGTTGCACCCACATCCTGTTTGCATCCCTAGCCTGTGCGTCACCCTTGCAGCACATCCCAGTGCTGTCCTTGTGTTAGGAAACAGTCTCCTAGCATGCCTATTACATTATTTTTATTTTATTTTATTTTATGACATCAAAATACACTACCAAATGCCTACAAATGCTATATTTGTCAGCATGGAAATTTTCTATTTACACACATCAATATGTACGCATGCATCGGTAGCAACATAGTATATAAACTTAAAATATATACCAGGGGACCTTAGCTGAGTTCTCTTAGGTATTCCATCCACATTTGTGGTGTGAAACACCTTTTTCAGCCAACTCATCTATTTTTAACCTGTTGCATCAAATCCATCAAAACCTCCCATCATGTGTGCACGCTGATGGTGCTCGACCTGGAAACCTGACAAAAACCTGTTAAAAGGCTTATGTAGTATAACTCAGATTAGAGGAAGGGTGTGAGTCAGTACTAAATATTACTGCTAGTACCAGAACATTGTTTTAGTAATGCAAAATGGTAAAGGATGCAATGAATAGTTTTTTTAAAGCATATGAAGATGTTTGAAGAAGTTCAAAATTGGTCTGAAGACATGCGAAGTAGTTCAAAATAGATTCGAATGTGGTTCGAAGTTGTTTGGGCGAGTTCGAGGAGGTTTGAAGGTGTTCGACTGGTGTTGAGATATGTTTGACAGATGAATATGGCAGTTACAAAGTGGGTTCTGAGTGGCGATAGATGACGACGAGTTGATAACAAATACAAAAGTTTGAGGAAGTTTGCGATATTTTGCAGAACTTCAGAGATATGACATGAGGTAAGACTCAAGAGGACTGGTCTTAAATCCATCTATAGTGGAGAGGATAACTAATTCTCTGTTGTTCTAAGTAACTAGTACAAGTTTATATACATTTTTGAAGAGATAGTACTGAAAAGGGAAGTAAAACATGTGTAAAACATGTGGCAATATATCATACAATGAGGACTTTGTAGATCAAAAATAAATGAGAAATAATAAATAACTGAAACATATGTGTCCCCATATGGTAAAAGTATTCATCTTTCACTGTAATATATCATCGAAACATAAAAACACTATTATCGCATCCTAAATCTCTTGTCATCTCTCCTTGTATCTGGTAGTGCTTGATATGCAACAGAATAGTTTGTTCTGGATGTGCAGCATGTATTGAAAGTATTTTAACACAGCTATATGGCAGCCGATGTCATTTGAAGTGTTGCGAAATGTCACAAAGTGGTTCGAAATAGCTCGAAGTCATCCAAAATAGTGCGAAATAATTCGAAAATGTTTGAAGTCAATTTTGTGGCATTCATAGTGATTCAGAGCATCTGACATAATGTGTCAATATGAGTGGGAATGCTTCTCCAGACTGTAAAGCACACAGTGGACCTATCAATGCTCCACCACCTTCTTGTAGGAGAGCCCGCATGGTCCAGCTAGCAGAACAGTGGGTGTCACCCTAACAGAAGAACTCAACTACCCCATCAGTGCACCTTCTCTTACACATGCATACATCATTGTGTCAGCATGCCACAACTGCTTACTCATTCTTTCAGCAAGAGCTGGAAGTAATTGTATATATGTATTTACCTTGCTTTTGTAAGCCGACACCAGGCCTCGCCTTACATTGCAACTGCCAGTGATCGAGAGGCAGCACTCATCATTAGGACAGCTGCAACCAGACAACCAATCAGATCTGGTTTAATCGAGATTTACTATGCTCTATTTAGATGACTATTTTAGTTAAATTAGTTACTAGCCGAATTCAGTATTAACCCTGAGATCAGGCACTGTTGGAAGGGTTATTGATCTGAAGTGCCCAATTGTTGACAAATAGCCGAAATCACATGTTTTGCCATGTTTGGTACCCAAATTGCCAGATCACATGACTCACAATTGTGCAAAAAAATTCTGAAGCAGAATCTTGACTCAGCCAAAGAAGTGACTCATCACAGCTTACATCATTATGCCAGAACAATCAACTTTGAATCCTGGTCACAATCCTGTTCCCACACCAGTGCTAGAAGCCAAAATTGATGTGCTTACAGCACAAATGTCCCAATTAGTGTCAGTATTGGCAGCATCACAGCCCAAACAAGCAGAAATAAAAGCAGAGACAGTGGAAGATAAAGATGATGAGATGGAGGAGATGGTGGAGTGGATGTCTCAGGAGGATGTGCATGCAGAGGAGAGATCTGAGAGTGGAAAAATGCATTTACCTAAATATGCACTGATGTGTTCAGTTGGTACTCAGTGCAGAGTCTCAACAGAAGGGGTGAACACTTAACCTACAACTGCAGGCGTGCTCGGGGTGAGGGGGGAGTTCACTTAGATGGCCTTGGATCGTCCTTCAGGGCACGGAGACTATAGAGAGAGGCTGGTACAGCGATTTTCAGTGTGCGCACCAGTAGTGTACATGAAAGGGGAGATATGTGCAGTGGCAGAAAAGTGCGCAATGCAAAGAGGCAAAAACGCGCAGTGCGGAAAAATGCGCAACAAGAGCGCAAAAGTGCGCAACGATGAGGATGATGAAGGCAAGAGGTGTAACAGGACAAAGACGACACTGGAATGTACTGTGAAGGTGGTGCACAGTTTGGGGGTGCAAACAGAGTGAAAGTGCAAGGAGCGGAAAAAGGCGCAGGCGGTGCGCAAAATGCGGCTATGCAAAAGGGTGCGCAAAGGGTGCGCAAACGCGGCTATATGGAGGGTGCACTACGATAGTGCACAGACAAGGACGAAGGACGCAATGCAAGGGACGCAACGCAACAATACGATGAGGGGACGCAAACGATAATGCAAACATGGCTATATGAAGGGTGCACTATGAAGGCGCACGGACCGGACGCTGGTGCACAGACTCTGTGCGACGCTGACTGATCTATGAACTATGAGGGGGGGGGGAAAGATTCTCTGGTTTCTCTATCTGTCCGCTACTATGTACAAATGGCTTATGTGATAAAATGGTGAAATAAAGTATAAAAATAGGAAGCACCATGCGCTACCCACAAGCGCGTCCATTCGCCCATTTAAACCTGACCGCACTATGCCGCTGCCTTGGCCAATAAGATTTGTGCACCTATAGCTCAATATCCAACTGTTCCGGTGCGATGCGCTATTATTGGTGCGCGCTAAGTCTCATGCGCTCTTCCCAATTAATCCGCTTTGGTGTTATATGTCGCGTGCTGCACCTTAGTAATAATGGCGTGATCGACCTGTGCCGGTTACCAGATAAGGCGATGCTGATTGGAAATGTGGAAGAACTAAAAGGGGATGCTGTGTGAGACCAAATACTGCCAAAGCGCCTGGGTTACGTGAAAGCGCCCAAGTGCGCACAGTCCAATGCCAAATAGGTGCAAAGCGGCCCAGTTATGTAAGAATGCGCAGTTCGCTCATGCCGGAATCATGGTATGCCTCAAGTAAATGTGCCAGTAAGATGGGAGCTGCAATGCGCAGTGCACCGGTGCAGTGGATTGTTGTGTGTGATAGAGATTGTGCAAAGAGTGCGCAGCAGGGAATGTGAGTTGCAGGTAAAGTGTAAAAGGAGTGCGCAAAGGCGCATCGAGCGCGCAATAAATGTAGAAGGCAGATAAGGAGCGTGGGGGGGGCGCATGGAGGCGGCTTGAAGCGCAACGAGGCGCATTTAGGGTGCACAATGATTGGCGGCTATGGGGAAACAAAAGCGCAGTAGAAATGCAAAAGGCGCACAAAGGTGCACCTAAATGGTCAAAGGCGTGCAAAAGCGCATGGAAGCGCGCAAAGGCACACAAAAGCGCACTAAGGCACACGAAAGCGCACTAAGGCGCACGGAAGCGCACTAGGGCGCGCAAAAGCACGCTGCACAAAGTGTGCGGAAGCCATCTAGGAGGTGCACACAATCGCAAAAAATGCCGTAGTATGTGCACAGGGTGATAGGGAGCCGCATCATCTCCTCCCAACTGAAGTACTGACTGTCCTCAGCCAGCATGCGATTGGTGAGTGCAAAGTTTTCTTCGCTCACATAAGCAGCCATCCTCTCCTTATCCATCTCTGACCACCATCTATCCTCTATAACTCTTTCCACAACCCATCTCTACCCGATCCGATGGCTTCAGCATTTACCTTAGCCCTCAGAGAAACGATCCTGGCCCTCAACGAGACCCTCCCTGCTGCTGGGAGTGAGCAGACAACGATGCAAGCTTGGGGTAAAGGGTTTTGTAGTAAACTGGTGCGCTTTTTGTGTTTCTATAACTGGCGCAGGTTGCTAAGGGTCGGGGCATGTAGAACATGTATAAAGGCTGTGCGGACTCTGTCCAAGATGACGCAGAACTCGACGCGCTCCTCACAAAGGCGTGTAGCGCATTCAGCGGAATCATGGTGGAGGAGTGGCTTGCTTGGGGCGAAGAGCTGATGCCCAATATATGTAAGATGATTGAGGAGAAAGAGAGGTCTGAGGAATTTGAGCGTAGGGCGCACGAGCTGGCGGAGCAGCTGGAAGCATGCGCCGCGCACTCTTGACCGCTGAATTGCAGGCGCCAGAGGTTAACTTGGAGCGGCTGGAAGGTGAGTTCAGAGCCATTGACGAGGCGAGCGATATAGATACCGCCGAGGCGCAGGAGGATGAAAAGGCGCACATCGCACTGGTGCGCTCCGAAGCAGTGAAGTGTGTGCACTTTGCGCCAACCTGCGCGCGCACTTCCATGTTGCCATAAAACGAAATTTGTAAGCCCAAATAATATGTGTGAGAGAGAAGAGATAATATAAGCAACGTTCGAGCAAGAAATGTCAAGCGCACAAAAAATGCGCACCACGCGAAGATGCGCAAATGCAAGGGGTGCGGAAAAATTGTCCAACCATCACTTTCCTCCTCCCAACTAAGATATTGATTATGTCCATCGATAAAAGAGTAAGAGATAAGATGAAGCGCACGCGATATCACAAAGTCTAAAAAAAATGGGAAAGGCTCAGTAGATCATCACGGCCGGTAAAACCCATGGGTTGCACAATCACGGAACGCGTCCAGATGCGACTTCGCGAATAGGAAAAGGTAACGTAAAAACAAATGAAAGAAAGCAAAGCGTACGTATAAAATGGTGAAGTATCCATAGCGGTGCGCACGGAGCGCTAGTTGCGCGCCTCATTGGTGCTTTCTTCTTCCTCAGCGCTATCTCCTTGCGCTTCTTCTTCGTCAACTGCTTCTTCATCTTCCGTGTCCAGTACTATGGACTCTTCCATCTCTCTCAACCGCGTTGTGGTGGTATCGAGCGCTATGTCAGGAAGCGCAATGGACTTGTGCACGTGGTATGGCAGTAGGCGGAACGCGGCTACTGTATAGCACTGCCAAAAGTGACCAAGCAAAGCAGATTGCGTTGTATAAAAGCACTTGTGCGCAACGTTGTTGTGGCTGGTGCGCAATATCGGTAAGCGTCTGGACTGCCAAATAACAAGCTGGTGAGCGCCGTGCACATTGCGCTTCCATAACCGCTCCTTGTGTTTGAAAAATGCGCTCGCATAGCGCACGAGCGCACCATACTCGGAATCCATGAAATCGTTAGGGCGCGTTAGGGTATCCATCCAAATCCACACCAAATCTAACTTCTCATCCTCTGCACCTGCTGTTGCGCTCCTTGGAACTTGGCTATAGTCATCGTCATAAATAAGCGCACTATTGCGCACATTTTGTGGGTTTTTGCCTGGCTCTGGCTGCATCAGCGCGAGTGCTTGCGCATCCAAAGACTGTGAAATGGGACGTATCGCATGCATAAAGCCATGTAGAGCATCAATCCAGTCCCCAAGTTCTTCATCGTCATCTTCTTTATCATCTTCTATAATGTTGCGCTTGATGCGGAATTCGTTTGGGACGGGCGCAATAAATGGCTTGACTTTTCTAGCAACCAGTTTATACTTCTTCTTGGTTACTACGCCCTTTTGCAGTGCGCACACTGCTAAATCAATAAAAGTTGCGCGCGCATGTGCGCTTTTCGGAAACACAGCTGGAATAAGTGCCACGGGGTCAATCGAATTTAAGAGCGCCTGCGCATGACTGTGGGTACACTGGGATAGGTAGAGCTGAGGGGTAAGAGAGGTCAGTGGAATGCAAGCGGAAAATGGAATAAGCGCAAATGCAGAAACATTGCAAGCTTGGGTATCAGAGTTGAAGGTTATGATAGTGGCTGCTTCTCCTTGGCCTGCGACAATAGGAAGAGGCACTTCAATTGCTGCGCTAACTGGAGGTGTCGCATTAAGCGCTTTATTTTCCACAAAAGGCGTGCACGCTTCGCAGTGCGCAAATGGCATAATGCTCGCAAGGTTTGTAGCTACCACTTCTGCACCGGTAGCTGCAATGCGCTTTGGGGTGACTTGTTCTCTATGGCGCTGCCTGAGATTGGGCGAAAGGGATAGAAGCTCTTCATGCGAAACCGTAACAGAGGGCGCCTTCATGGCGCGCGCATATACGTCGTCGACAATCTGCGGGTTCTGGATGGGAACGACAGTGCGGTATGATGGCTCTTTGCCTTTGGAAGAGTTAGCTGGTATGCCTGGTTTATCTGCTGCTGCGGGCGAAAAACGCGCCTCAGGAATGTTGGAATAGGGATGTATGGGTGTCTCGTCGGGCGCATCAGTTGCGCTCGCAGCGGATTGCGAAGCTGGGGACTCAATACTGTCGGCGGGTGCCATGTCTGTGGTTGTAGAATGCGCACCCTCTTGATTGGATGTATTGCGTGGTGCGCGCCGCAGAATTTCAACGCTGTCGAAGACTTGCCTCTTGCGAAGCGCCATCAACTCCCTCTCGAGCACATCAATGCACTCTTCCTTCGTTAGTTGTGCATTTGGTGCGCTTTGCATATAATCTGCTGCAGGAGCTGAAGCGGCAACGTACGTCGACTGTAGAGGTGCAGCCGGAGCTGGATGAGGCGCTATATTGTAGATGAGCTGCGAATTGGTATTAGATGAAAGTCGACCCGTGGCAATCTGCCCTGGGTTGCGCTTATGCCATTCCTCGATGCGCTCACCTAGGAAATTGCCTGGAATAGAACGCGGCACGAATGCGCCACCTGGGAGTACGATGCGCCCTTCCGCATTTCGCCTACACTTCCCTTCGCTAATAAGGCGCTCAATTGAAGCGCACTCAGGGATATAGTGCCCTGTCTGACTGCAACCATTGCACTTGTCGTTGTTCGAGCGAGGTGCACCATTTCTGCCATCTCTGCATGATGCGCTCAATGCAGTAACTATCGTCTGTGTCATGCGCTCGAATAAGACTGAAATGTCTTCTGCTTTGACTGCGGGTGCACTAGGTTGTGGCTGGGAAATGGGTGCACTGGGTGCTGAGTAGGGCGCATACATATCGGGGTTTTGCACTGTGAGCCCAGTAAGTGGCTGGAAATAGTGCTCTGGGCCTTCAAAGATAAAGTCGATTGCATCGCGTATTGCGTCTAATGAGTATGGCACATTTGCAGGCTGATTCGGTACTGCAATCGCAAGGCAGCTCAAAATGCGCTCCAGCTGGTCTGGTCGAAACACCCTAATGAACATGCGGCTTTGGTCATAGCGCACCAATATGCCTTGCGCAACTAAGTATTTGCTAATGTTGAAAAATGCACGATAATAGCGCGCGATTTCTTCTGCAGTTACGAGGCCAACGCGTGCGGTCTCACCAATGAGCTTGTCCAGGTCGCTAATACTCCATTTACTGCCATCCCTAGAGCCAGGATAAAGCTTTAGGACAGCATCTTTGAATGCACCATAGTTGTGCATCGCGCTATACTCTGGTAGCAGTTTCCAAGTGTCTGCAGTGTCGCTGTCCAAATAGCGCACTGTGTGGAACTTCTTATCAGTCTTGTCGGTGACATTACAATCACAGAGGAGTTGCGCAAGCTCCTCAAAGTACTTCTGGAGTTCACGCGGTTTTGCAGGGTTGAAGCGCGGCGCGTTTTGGTTAGATGCAGATGGCATGTGCATGGTAGCCATGGTAGGTGGAATAAGGTGTGTAGAGTTAAGATCTGGTAAAAGCGCAGCGAAATTCAAAGGTGGGGAAAAATGCGGTGATGTGGACGGAGTTAGGGTAGGTAGGGATGATTCAGGTGAAGGTGGAGGTAAAGACAGCATGGACGAGTGATGCGTGTTGTTTAGGAAGAGTGATTTAAATACTGGTATTTCCCCAAGCTGGAGCGCAGTTGCTAGCAGCTCGGAATGGAGAGTGCAAAGGTGGTTAATGTTGAAGCGAAGGGCGAGCCGATGGAGGTCTAAAATATGGTCTGATAAACAGAAACCCCTCACGGTGGGCTCCAGAAAATGATGTGTTCAGTTGGTACTCAGTGCAGAGTCTCAACAGAAGGGGTGAACACTTAACCTACAACTGCAGGCGTGCTCGGGGTGAGGGGGGAGTTCACTTAGATGGCCTCGGATCGTCCTTCAGGGCATGGAGACTATAGAGAGAGGCTGGTACAGCGATTTTCAGTGTGCGCACCAGTAGTGTACACGAAAGGGGAGATATGTGCAGTGGCGGAAAAGTGCGCAATGCAAAGAGGCAAAAACGCGCAGTGCGGAAAAATGCGCAACGAGAGCGCAAAAGTGCGCAACGATGAGGATGATGAAGGCGAGAGGTGTAACAGGACAAAGACGACACTGGAATGTACTGTGAAGGTGGTGCACAGTTTGGGGGTACAAACGGAGTGAAAGCGCAAGGAGCGGAAAAAGGCGCAGGCGGTGCGCAAAATGCGGCTATGCAAAAGGGTGCGCAAAGGGTGTGCAAACGCGGCTATACGGAGGGCGCACTACGATAGTGCACAGACAAGGACGAAGGACGCAACGCAAGGGACGCAACGCAACAATATGATGAGGGGACGCAAACGATAACGCAAACACGGCTATATGAAGGGCGCACTACGAAGGCGCATGGACCGGACGCTGGTGCACAGACTCTGTGCGACGCTGACTGATCTATGAACTATGAGGGGGGGGGGAAAGATTCTCTGGTTTCTCTATCTGTCCGCTACTATGTACAAATGGCTTATGTGATAAAATGGTGAAATAAAGTATAAAAATAGGAAGCGCCATGCACTACCCACAAGCGCGTCCATTCGCCCATCTAAACCTGACCGCACTATGCCGCTGCCTCGGCCAATAAGATTTGCGCACCTATAGCTCAATATCCAACTGTTCCAGTGCGATGCGCTATTATTGGTGCGCGCTAAGTCTCGTGCACTCTTCCCAATTAATCCGCTTTGGTGTTATATGTCGCATGCTGTGCCTTAGTAATAATGGCATGATCGACCTGTGCCGGTTACCAGATAAGGCGATGCCGATTGGAAATGTGGAAGAACTAAAAGGGGATGCTGTGTGAGACCAAATACTGCCAAAGCGCCTGGGTTACGTGAAAGCGCCCAAGTGCGCACAGTCCAATGCCAAATAGGTGCAAAGCAGCCCAGTTATGTAAGAATGCGCAGTTCGCTCGTGCCAGAATTGTGGTATGCCTCAAGTAAATGTGCCAGTAAGATGGGAGCTGCAATGCGCAGTGCACCGGTGCAGTGGATTGTTGTGTGTGATAGAGATTGTGCAAAGAGTGCGCAGCAGGGAATGTGAGTTGCAGGTAAAGTGTAAAAGGAGTGCGCAAAGGCGCATCGAGCGCGCAATAAATGTAGAAGGCAGATAAGGAGCGTGGGGGGGGCGCATGGAGGCGGCTTGAAGCGCAACGAGGCGCATTTAGGGTGCACAATGATTGGCGGCTATGGGGAAACAAAAGCGCAGTAGAAATGCAAAAGGCGCACAAAGGCGCACCTAAACGGTCAAAGGCGCGCAAAAGCGCATGGAAGCGCGCAAAGGCGCACGAAAGTGCACTAAGGCGCACGAAAGCGCACTAGGGCGTGCAAAAGTGCGCTGCGCAAAGTGTGCGGAAGCCATCTAGGAGGTGCACACAATCGCAAAAAATGCCGTAGTATGTGCACAGGGCGATAGGGAGCCGCATCAGCGCCCCCACAAATCTTTGATGGTACCATGGAGAATATGAAATCCTTCATTAGCTCTATAGTATTGTATATTCATGGGAGAAAGCCCGAGTTTCATATGACTGAGTCTAGGATTATGTTTGCTCTCTCATACATTTAGGGAGGGAAAGCACAATTCTGGAGAAATGAAGCCATTAATCAAATTTCTGCAGGATATAAACTGTTTGCAACCTTCAGGGAATTTTTGGAGAGACTGGAGGCACAGTTTGGAGACCCTAATCCAAAGGTGATGGCTAATGCAAAATTAAAAACCATGCGCCAAGATTCTCTGACAGCAGATGAATTTATTTTGCAGTTCAAGGCAGAAGCTTCACAGATGGATATAGGAGAAGCTGCATTAGTAGAATTTTTGAAGGCAGGATTAAATCCCTCTTATTCAAGTCTATCTATCAACTACCTTCTATGCTGGAGAGGTTGGACAAGTGGTATAATTGGGCAATGCATCTTGATCGGCAATATCGACAGGAACAGGCAGAGTTGAAATTGATGTATGGAAATGCCAGATTTGGAAAGTCATCAGGAGGAAAGTCCGAGAAAGGAAGGATGCCTCAGGTACAAGTTTCAAGGGCACAGCCACTGGCCATGGCAGTGACACCTATTGTAAAGGAGTCAGCAGCATCGGCAGTGTAGAAGTGTTGGTTGACCTACATGCAACCAACATCCCTTGATTATCTATTCCTCGCTCATCGTCATGCATCATGATGTGACATCAAACTACCTTTGTCAAATATGTGGCACAGTCATTTCTTTTGGCTCCCTCTATCTTTCCTTTCATTATTATCTTTCAACTCACCCTCTAATGTGCTTCAGTGACAATGGATGACACTTCAATTGACAGTCAGTACTTCAGTTGGGAGGAGATGATACGGCTCCCTATTGCCCTGCATGCATACTACAGCATTTTTTGTGATTGTGTGCACCTCCTAGATGGCTTTCATGCACTTTCATGCACCCTTTGTGCACTTCCCTGCACTTTTGCATGCCTTTGACTGCTTAGGTGTGCCTTTTACTTTTCTACTGTGCTTTTGGATTTCCCATAGCTGCCTTCTGTCGTGCACCCTAAATGCACCCTGTTATGCTTCAAACTGCCTCTGCGTGCCCCCCCCACACTCCTTATCTGCCTTTCACAGTTATTGTGTGCTTGGTGCACCTTTGCGCACTCCTTTTATGCTTTACCTGCAACTCACATTCTCTGCTGTGCACTCATTGCACAATCCCCATCACACACATGACAATCCACCACACCAATTGCACTGTGCATTGCAGCTTCCAGCTTACTTGCACATTTATTTGAGGTGCACCGTGATTTCAACATGAGCAAACTGTGCATTCTCACATAATCGGGGCGCTTTGTGCCTATTTGGCATTGGACCATATGTGCTTGGGCGCTTTTGTGTAATCCTGGCACTTTGGTGCTATTTGGCCTCACACAGCATCTCCTTGTAGTTCTTCCGCATTTCCAATTGGCATCACCTTATCTGGTAACTGGCACAGGTCGATCACCTCATTATTACTAAGGCACAGCATGTGAGACATAACAACAAAGCGGATTAATTGGGAAGAGCGCATGGGACCTAGAGCACACCAAAAATAGCACATCACACTGGAACAGTTTGGTATTGGACTATGGCATGCACAAATCTTATTGGCTGAGGCAGCGGCATAGTGTGGTTGGGTTTAGATGGGTGAATGGATGCGCTTGTGGGTAGTACATGGCACTTTCTATTTTTACACTTTATTTTACCATTTTTATCACATAAGCCATTTGTACATAGTAGGCAGACAGATAGAGAATACAGAGGATCTTTCCCCCTCTCATAGTTTATAGCTCAGTCAGCGTCGCACATAGTCTGTGCACCAGCGTCCAGCCTGTGTGCCTTTGTAGTGCGCCCTTCGTATAACCGCATTTGTGTATCGTTTGCATCCCCCTCATCATATTGCTGCATTTCATCTCTGTGTTGTGTCCTCCATCTTCATTTGTGCACCCTTGTAGTGCACCCTTCATATAGCTGCGTTTGCACACCATTTGCACATCATATTGTATAGCCACATTTTTGTGCTCTGTTTGCACCTTTTTTTGCCTGTTGCTCTCGCATCCCATTTGTGTCCTTAACCTGTGCACTGCCCTTGCGGCACATCCCAGTGCTGTCCTTGTCCCACTACACCTCCTGCTTTCATCTTCCTCGTCATTGCACATTTTTGCACTCCCATTGCACATTTTTCTGCACTGTGCTTTTTTGCCCCTTTGCATTGCACACTTTTCTGCTATTGCACATATCTTCCCTTTAGCATACACAACTAGTGTGCACCTCGAGAACCACCATACCAGCATCTTTGTAGTCTCTGTGTCCTGAAGGACGATCCGAGGCCCTCTAAGTGAACCCCCCTCACCCTGAGCATGCCTGCAGTTGTAGGTTTAGTGTTCACCCCTTCTGTTGAGACTCTGCACTGAGTACCAACTGAACACATCATCGTGTAAGGTTGCGTAAGGGTGCAGAAATTTTGGAAAAATTATGAACAAAGTGATGATAAAAATTTGCGAGTCCCAAGAAAGCCTGAACTTCCTTGATATGGGTAGGCATGGGCCAATCAACAATTGCCTGTACCTTGATAGGATCCATCTTGATTCCATCAGGACCAATCTTTAATCCCAAGAACTTGATCTTGCTTGCCCCAAACACACACTTCTCCAGTTTAACGAATAGATCATTCTCTGCCAATACTCTCCATACCTCCTGCACTATTGCCTCATAATTTTCTTCATCCTCCATGAATATCAAAATGTCATCAATAAATATTATTACCATGCCTTTGTCTATTACATCCTTGAAAATGTCATTCATCATATTTTGGAAAGTTGGGGGACTATTGGTCATCCCAAAAAACATGACAAGTGGCTTGAAGGATCCTCGATGTGTAGCAAATGCTGCCTTCCACTCATCTCCTTTCTTTATTCATACATTGTTGTACCCCCAGCATAAATCCAATTTTGTAAAGACCTTGGCCTTTCCCACCTTGTCAATGATCTCTGAGATCAACAGCAAAGGGTACACATTCTTCACTGTCCACTCATTCAAATACCTATAATCTGTACACATCCTCTTCCTCTGACCCTTCTTTGGTATAAAGAATATCGGTGATGTCTGCAGTAATTTCAAAGGTCATGTGTATCCCTTGAGTAATTGTTCTTTTGGAGATAATGGGTAGACTTTTTACTTCTTCAGCACAAATCCCAGCTTCATCTCAATTGCATGATCCCATGGCTTTTGCACTGGCATCCACTCCGATTCCTTCTTCTGAAAAACTGACAAATATTTATGGTAGGCTTTCAGCACCCACTCCTCCACTGGCTTCTCCACTTTCACAGCATTTTTATCCCATGTCTGTCCTCCACAAATTTCCCTAAAGGTTTGCTTCTGTTCTTCCTTACTGGTCATGATTGGAACTTCCCTGTTTGGCATATCCTCATCTTCCACTTCCTCCATCATAACAGAATAATTTCTTGGACATTCTTTCTCTTTCCTTTCCTTCTTCTCCCCTTCATTTTCCTCCCATACACATTACATTTTTTAGAAAAATAAGTCATGTGTACCTTCCCAGTTTTCCAATCAATTTCCTGGTTATGCTTTCATAACCATGGACATCCAATTATCAGATTGGTTTTTCCAAGGTCACACACCTCGAATATGGCTTGTTCCTGATGGTCCTGATACTTCAGTATCATTGTCACCTCCTCTTTAATAGTTCCTCCATGATTGATCATATCATCAATATTGTACACCATTATAGGTTGTGGCAGTTTACATGTGTGAATACCATTTCTAGTAATTAAAGATTGATTAATGAATACTCTGGTAGCACCACTGTCAAGCATTGCCTCCACATTAATTGCTGCATGCATGTCCACTGTCTTCAATCCTACTGTCAAGCTGATTTCAGGTTCTATCTGTGCAGAGTGAATAAAGAGTTTAGGGGTCTTCAGAAAAAGGCTGGGCATTTTCTTTGTCGCATAAGTGATGATGGATGTACTCCTCAATTTCTTTTTCAGGTTCACTCTGGGTTTCCTTGGATACTAATACATTATATTGATTCTGGGTCACCAATGGAGAAACCTTTACTGGGACTCTTCCACAAAATTCTTCTGCTTATCTTCCTCTAACTTCACTTCCTCGATTGTTGCTTTCTTAATCTTCCCTTTCTGCCTACAATTCCTAGCAATATGCCCTAATTGCCCACAATTAAAACATTTAAGTGGAGCTCATTTCCCTACTTGATCAACATCCATTGCATCTGCTGTGGAAGGGTAGTAAGACCTCCAATGAGCCCTGTTCAGTTTTCTATGGGGCGAGGTGCATGGGAACAGATAAACAGAGTTGGCTATCGATAACAATCAGTCATCAACAATAAACTTCAGTACTTAGCTTCATAAATGAACTTGTAAATGTAGCTTGAAATGAGAGGAAAGACTTGTGATCTTAAGCTCAGTGAAATTCTCCAGTGGAATTCTCAGAGGACCTCAGTGGAATGAAATGCAAAAAGACAGCTTTATTCAAAGGTGGGAGGTCATCTAAATACAAGATATCAGTAGTGGGTGCTATGGAAATCAACAACCATGTACATTCTCTCACACTGGCCAGGCCATTCCAATAAGAAAGGTAATGAAGGTAATGAAAGGGGATCAATGAAAATATGAAGTCCGAGGATGAAAGTGTCAATGTCAAGATTTATCTAGATATACTGGTCTGCCTGATCTTTGCCAAGAGGATCCATCATCGGGAATGTCTCAGAAAATGGGCCAACGATGAGGCGCATCTATTGTCATGAGGCAACTTGGCCCCCTTCAAGTGTGGAGCACACTCAGTTGTTGCCACTTGATCCTACCATCTGACTACATCACCTCATGACTTGGACTTCGGCTCACTGTGAAGTGAAACGCATGCGATTGAGCACAAAATTTTCTTCACTCACATAAGCAGCCATCCTCTCCTTATCTATCTCTGACCACCATCTATCCTCAACAACTCTTTCCACAACCCATATCTACACAATCCAATGATAGGTCCACTGCACACTCTAAGGTTTGGAGAAAGTTTCCAATTGTATTGACACACTACAACAGACCCTCCGAACTGCTATGAACACTACAAAATCGACTTCAAACTCCTTTCGATTCATTTCGCACTACTTTGAATGACCTCGAACTTACTTCAAACGATCTCGAACTTACTTTGAACGACCTCGAACTTACTTTGAATGACTTCAAATGACTTCAAACAATTTTGCTACACTTTGAACGACTTAGTACTACTTCGAATAACATTGGCTGCCACATAGCTGTTCCTAATATTCTTTTGATATATGCTGCACAACCAGAACCAGAATAAGCCATTTTGTCACATATTGAGTGCTACCAGACACAAGGAGAGATGACAAGAGACCCAGAATGCGATAAGTGCAGTTTTTATGTTTTATGATATATTAAATCAATAGGACAAAAACTCTTATTAAACTGAGACAATGTATGTTTCAATTATTGTCATTTCTCATTTGTTTTTACAATTTACAAAGTCCTTTATTGTTGCGTATATTGCCCCTTGTTCTCCATATGTTATATTTCCTTTTTTGGCACTATCTCTTCAAAATGTATATAGACTTGTACTAGCTACTTGGAACATGAGAGAACCAGTTATCCTCTCCACTATAGTCAGATTTAAGAGCAGTTCTCTTGAGTCTTACCTCGCGTCATATCTCTGAAGTTCTGCAAAATATCACGAACTTCCTCGAACTTTTGTATTCATTATCAACTCGTCATCGCCTATTGCCACTCATAACCCACTTTGTAACTGCTATATTCATCTGTCAAACATATCTTGACACCAGTCAAACACCTTTAAACCTCCTTGAACTCATCCAAACAACTTTGAACCCATTTGAATCTATTTCGAACTACTTCACACGTCTTCAGACCAATTTCAAACTTCTTCAAACATCTTTGTATGCTTTAAAAAGACTATTTGTCACATCCTTTACCATTTCACATCACTGAAACAATGTTCTGGTATTAGCGGTGATATTTAGTACCGACTTGCACCCTTCCTCTAGCCTGATTTATACTTCGTAAGCATTTTAACAGATTTTTGCTAGGTTTCCAGATCGAGCATCATCATTTTGGAGCCCACCATGAGGGGTTTCTAAATCATTTCATCACCTAATCCACCTCAAACCTCCTGGCTTAGGCCAACACAAGCTCGAAACCTTAGAATCGAGACTCGCCATGCCTTCAAATCTCTCAAACAATTGGGGTATATTCTAATTCCTGTCTCTGATGCTGAATCTACACATCGTCATATGTTTCCTTCACCTATTTTCTCATCTACAACCTCGTCTTCCTCTTCTTCCTCATTATCTACTACATTATTTATTATTCCAGCCACTTTGACATATCTACCATCCTTTGCTCAAGTTCTAACTCCTCAAATTGGTACATCCATGGCCACCCAAGCAACAATGCCAGCTTGTGGACATTCCACAGCACCTAAATTCAACCCTACTCAACCTCGAGAGCTACGTTGATACTTTAACGAGCTCGAAATACTCTTTATCGACTGTAATGTTATGGATCCCGAACTTATGAAGAAGCACGCCTGTCAATATGTCCAAACTCTGGGAATCAATTCCCAAATATGAAACTGGCACTTCGTTTCATGATTTTCACACTGCAATCCACAGACTATATTCTAGTTCCGAAGACGACTGAAAATGGTCAATTTCAGACATGGACAAACTTGTTGGCAAACAACTTTGGATGGGTATCTTTAACATGAGTGATTTAGGATTATATTACAGGTCGTTCTATAACATTACAAAGTTTCTACTCTCTAAAGGCCAAATTTCAGAGGCAGAACAAAGTAGAGCATTCGTTCGAGGTTTTCAACTGGGTTTATGGTCACGAATTGCACAATGACTTGAACTTAAATTTCCTGACCACTATCCAGATGATGCCTACCCACTTGACGACATTCACGTGGCAGCAAAATTTGTTTTAGCAGGGTCAATTAGTTTGAATTTGGCATCGTTACAGTCTTCAGAAACCTTGGCATCGATTTTGACATCTTCGACACAGATCAAATCAGAAGACTTATCAGCAATTCTCAAAAAATTCACAACCACACTCGTCACAGCCCTAGCAGGTTCGAAACCCACTAATCCTCCTTGAACTAACAGTGGATTTCGCTCAGACCAGCTCGAAAGTTTAGCTTGTGTCTTTTGTGGACTCACTGGACATTTCATTAGCAACTGTTTGGTTTGCCAAGCCTATATCAATGAAGGAAAGTGTAAAAAGAACAACGAGGGAAAAATCGTGCTTCCAAATGGACAGTTCACCCCTTGAAACATTCCTGGTCACTTTATCAAAGACAGAATTGATGAATGGACTTGATGAAATCCTTCAACTACAGCTGCATCGTCACGCATGTACAACATCGCATCCTCATTAGCTACTTTGACAGCACATAGGGGCATCTACCAGGTTTCTGAACAATCTGCGACATCCAAAGATCGCATCGCAAAGTCCGAACAAGAGATATATGCTTTGTGAAGTGGTAGGGCCTTTGCTAAAACTAATTCAAGCATACCAACAGTTTCTGTCTCCCCAAACACTGCAGCAGTCAAATGATCAGCTCCACAAGTACCTGCATCATCCATCTCATCTATGGCAATGAACCTACCAACCTTGACTTCGGCATCATCTTCGACTTCAGAAACAACATTGCAGCTGGTTATTCATCCTTACGCTACTGCAAAAGAAAATTTGTACCTACCACCACACAAATGAAACTTTGGATCAACTGCAAAAGGTAAAGCCAAAGATGGTCCTTCACACTATACCCAAGCCCCAATTCAAAAGAATAAAATCATGGAAGATGTTTTTGCTCATTCGATGAAGACACCGATTATCACACTAATGCCCGAGGAATTGTTGTCTCTATCGCCCAAAGTTCATACAAAATGGAAGGAACAGGTCACTCCACATCGAATTCAGCAGTCCAAAGGAAATAATGCCATGAATCTGCTTAACAATGAGATTTTCGTAATTGATGATCCATTTGAAACTTATATTAACAGTCTTCGACCTGGTGATATTCCAGAACCCTTCATCACTGCGAAGGAATCCCATTCGATTAGGTCAATTATTATGAATGTCAACAGAAGGAATCCAGTTGAAAGTGTCATAGACCCTGGCTCTTCGATTATTGCAATGTCCAAAGAAATTTGCCATGAACTTGGCCTCGCTTACGATCCTTCAATCCACATTCCACTCCAATCGGCTAACGGAGGCATTGACGAAAATTTGGGTTTAGCATGAAATGTGCCTTGTGAAGTGGGGAGTATTATGCTATTCATGCAAATTCACATAATTCATGACCCAGCCTACAATATCTTACTTGGTCGACTATTCAATGTGCTCACTGAAAGCACTGTTAAAAACTACAGGAATGAGGCTCAGACAATCATGATATATGATCCTAATTCGACATGATCATGTGCAATTCTCACGATTCCCCATTCTAATCACCGACGAAAGGATTTTCACAACTAGAGGACGAAATTTCGGACATTGACCAGTGCACTTTCATTATCCCTCTAATTTATCTATCACTATCGAATGCACTGCAAATATTCCCAATATGGAGTCCTCAAGCTCCTCAAAATCCATTTCTTATTCTTCAACCCTTGCAAATTTATATTTAACAGCCAGTCATCAATATGATGATATGGCTCCCTATTGCCCTGCACACATATTATGGCATTTTTTGCAATTGTGCGCACCTCCTAGATGGCTTCCGCACACTTTGCGCAGCATGCTTTTGCATGCCTTTGTGCACTTTCATGCACCTTTGCATGCTTCCATGTGCTTTTGTGCACCTTTGACCATTTAGGTGCGCTTTGTGCACCTTTTACATTCCTACTGTGCTTTTGGTTTCCACATATCTGCCTGCTGTCGTGCGCCCTAAATGCGCCCTGTTACGCTTCAAACTGCCTCTGTGCACCCCCCCCACACTCCTTATCTGCCTTTCACAGTTATTGTGCGCTCGATGCACCTTTATGCACTCCTTTTATGCTTTACCTGCAACTCACATTCTTTGCTGCACACTCATTGCACAATCCCTACCACACACACAACAATCCACCACATCTGTTGCACTGCGCATCGTGGCTTCCAGCTTACTGGTGCATTTATTCGAGGCGCACCATGATTCCAAACAAGTGAACTGCACATTCTCACATAATTGGGGCACTTTGTGCCTATTTGGCATTGGACTGTGTGCACTTGGGTGCTTTCATAATCCTGGCGCTTTGGCACTATTTGGCCTTGCACAGCATCTCCTTATAGTTCTTCTGCATTTCCAATTGGCATCACCTTATCTGGTAACTGGCACAGGTTGATCACATCATTATTACTAAGGCACAGCATGCGACACATAACACTCAAGTGGATTAATTGGGAAGAGCACACAAGACGTAGAGTGCACCAAAAATAGTGCATCGCACCAGAACAGTTGGGTATTGGGTTATAGCATGCACAAATCTTATTGGCTGAGGCAGCGGCATAGTGTGGTTGGGTTTAGATGGGCAAATGGATGTGCTTGTGGGTAGCGCATGGTGCTTTCTATTTTTACACTTTATTTTACCGTTTTTATCATATAAGCCATTTGTACATAGTAAGTGGACAGATAGAGAATCCAGAGGATCTTTCCCCCCCTCATAGCTCATAGCTCAGTCAGCATCACACATAGTCTGTGCACCAGTGTTCAGTCCATGCGCCTTTGTAGTGCGCCTTTCATATAGCCACATTTGCATATTGCTTGCATCCCCTCGTTGTATTGCTGTGTTTTGTCCCTGCATTGCATCCTTTGTCCTTATTTGTGCACTCTTGCAGTGCACCCTTTGTATAGCTGCATTTGCGCACTGTTTGCACCTTTTTTTATATAGCCACATTTTGCACACCGTTTGCACCTTTTTCTGCTCATTGCGCTCTCATCCCATTTGCACCCCCAACCTGTGCACCACCTTCACAGCACATCCCAGTGTTGTCTTCATCCCATTACACCTCCCGCTTTCATCACCCTCATTGTTGCACACTTTTGCACTCCCATTGTGCATTTTTGCCCCTTTGCATTGTGCATTTTTCCACTATTGTGCATATCATCCCTTTAGCATACACAACTAGTGCATACATTGAAAACCACCATACCAGCCTCTTCATAGTCTCTGTGCCCTGAAGGATGATCCGAGGCCCTCTAAGCGAACCCCCTCACCCCCAAGCACACCTGCAGTTGTAGGTTTAGTGTTCACCCCTTCCATTGAGACTCTGCACTGAGTACCAACTAAACACATCAACAAAACATATTTATCGACCTCGATGGCAACATCTATGCCTTCTATGCCTATCATCAATTCCTCATATCCAATTTTTGCAGTGTCAAAAAAGAAATACAAACCTGTCGCACAAAAAATTCACCCAGTTATTACTGAGCTACCTGACCAATTTCACATTATTCGAACAATTACTGGCAACCCTCTCGAAAACATGCCAAAATTAAATCCTCATCCACCATCATTTATCCCCACTTTGCAATATTCACTTGAACGTAAAGCTATCATCGACAAGAATCATCCTGGCAATTTCCTATGGCCAGAGGAATGAAATCTTATGCATGATTTTATTCAAAATCAGGAAACAGCTTTTGCATGGACAGAACAAGAGCAAGGAAGTTTTCGCTCTGACTTTTTTCCTCCTATAGAGTTCCCTGTCATTTCTCACACTCCATGGGTTGAGTGAAACATTCCCATACCTCCAGGTTTGTATGAACAGATATGCGAAATGCTGAAAAAGAAGATAGAGGCAGGAGTATACAAACCATCAAACTCTTTGTACTGATCATGATGGTTTTGCATCATGAAAAAGGATGTGAAATTGCTTCGAATTGTCCACAGTCTCAAACTGCTTAACCAAGTAATGATCCAGCACTCAGGCATTGTACTGATACCTGAACATTTAGCAGAACAATTTGGGGGATGATCATGCGGAGGAATGTTCGATCTCTATGTGGCATTTGATGAAAGGAAAGTCGCAGAATCATCTCACGATCTGACAACATTTCAGACACCATTCGGAGCACTTCACATCATTACCCTACCCATGGGTTGGACAAATTCTGTCCCTATCTTACATGACAATGTTGATAGGTCCACTACATGCTTTAAGGTCTGGAAAACATTTCCACTCACATCGAGACACCACAGCATGCACTCCGAATTGTTATGAATGCCACGAAATCAACTTTGAACACTTTTCGATTTATTTTGCAATATTTCGAATGCTTTCGAACTATTTCGCGACACTTCGAACTATTTTGCAACACTTTGAATGACTTCGGCTGCCGTATACCTGTCTTGAAACAATTTTGATATACGTTGCACATCTGGAACAAGCCAACTCACCACATATCGAGCACTACCGGACACAAGGAGAGACTACAACAGAGTTAGAATGCAATAAGTGCATTTTTGTGTTTTATTGATATATTAAAGCAATAGAACAAGAACTCTTACTGTATTGGGACAATGTACATTTCACTTATTATCATCTTTCATTTTGTTTCATGTTTTACAATATCTTTATTTGCTGTGCACATTGCCTCATGTTCTACAATTGTTATTATTTCCTTTTTAGTACTATTTTTTCAGATTGTATATAGACTTGTATTAGTTAGTTAGAAGAAATCAATCAATGGGGAACAGCACAAGTTACCCTCTTGCTATCGTCAGATTTAAGAAGTCGTTCTCTTGAGTCTTAGCTTGCGTCGTATCTCTGAGTTCTGCGAAATATCGCGAACTTCCTCAAAACTATCATATTCGCTCTTTGTTTTATTTTCCATTGCCTATCACCATTCGACAAACACTTCACATTCGTTATACTTGCTCCTCAATAAACCTCAAACATCTACAAACATCTTCGAACCTCTTCGAACCTACTTCAGACTATTTTGCACAATTTTGAACCTATTTCAAACTCTTTTGAACACCTTTGTATGCTCTTACAAACTATTCACAGCACGATTTGTCCTTTTGCATCATTAAACATTATGTTTTGGTCTCAGCAGTGATATTTAGTACCACCTCGCACCCTTCCTCTAGCCTGAGTTATACTACATAAGCCTTTTAACAGGTTTTTGTTAGGTTTCCAGGTCGAGCATCATCATTTTAGAGCCCACCGCGAGGGGTTTCTAGATCATTTCATTGTTGAACCTCCACTCTTTCCACCACTCATTTTACCATTTAGGGGCTCAATGATCTCGACTTCGAACTGAACTCATTTTGCCTCCAACCCTCCTGAACAACCAGGAGATCTCGATATAGCATCTCACCCCTTGAAAATATTATTTTGGGCTCTTTCGCCCTTTGCACTTACGACATCGCTACTATCTTTGACCTCGAAAACACGAAACACAACATTGCATGAATTTCAACCTCATGATTTTTGAAATCTACCTCGAACATGTCGACATCTTTTATGCCAGCTCCCGGTCATTCAACATCTCCAAAATTCGACTCGAGACGATCTAAAGACCTTCAAAAATACTTCGAAGATCTCGAATTTCTGTTCATTACTTGCAGTATTACAGATTATGGCCTAAAGAAGAGACACACTTGCAGATACATTGACTTCGACTCTTACGACCTCTGGGAATCACTTCCAGAGTACGAGCCTGGCACATCTTTCGACAAATTTTGCATTGCAGTATTCAACTTCTACCCCGAAATAGAAGATGAACAAAGATACAGCATTTCGGACATGGATAAACTCGTTAACGAACAGCTTCGCATTGTTATTTTCAATGAAAATGATTTAGCAGCTTACTACAGGTCATTCTACAAGGTCACGACCTTCCTTCGCTCAAAATGTAGACTCTCAGAACCTGCACAAAGTTGAGCATTTCTTCGAGGCTTTCAAACGAACTTACAGACTAGAATTGCAGATCGTCTTGAAGTGAAGTACCCTGATCATTATCCTGATGACACATACATGCTAAACAACATTTATGATGCCACAAAAGTTGTTATAGCATCCTTGAATTCATACCCCATTGCCCAGCAATCCATTTTGACCTTGAACCTACCACCATCTAGCACATCTATCGATTTTAAAGACGCTTCACATATTTTCGAACAATTCACATCCAACTTCGCATCGGTTATCGCAGCTTCGAATTCGACAAAATCAGCACCAGAAGTATCCATCTTGACCTCATTCATCACCAAAATCGCACCTTCGATTACATCGCACCCAGCGTCTGACAGTATACCTCACAGTTTAAGTGATTCAAAGGACTTCGAAGCCCATATTGTGACACTCGAACAGGAACTAGCCCTCGAAAAACAGCTTGCGCTTGAACAAGAAAATATTGCACTTCGAAATCATTATGTCGCGCCTCCTGGTCTTCATTGCATCGTCCCAGCTTCATCACCCACATCCATCCCAGTCCCATCGTTTTTGCCTTTAGTGATTCCACCCCAGTCCACCTCGATAATCGCACCTTCATCAGCTTTGAACTCAATCTCGCCTCCGAAATCCTTGTCACATTCACCCCCACCATTACCCATTTCGACCTCAACTTGCCAACTGCCACTACCAGTATTTTCGTCCTCAATCTCGTCATCTGCGCCCTCTTCCATCTTCCCATCTATTTTGATATTGCCTTTGCTCTCGCCACTCGATTCACATTTGCATTCACCTTTGAAGTTTAGTATAGTGCTCGAAGTTCTCTACCCATTATATATCTCCAATCATTGCCTCAAAATTCACCTGCCCCTTATCCTCAAAATTTTTATTACATCGATCACCAACAAATAACACCTCGACCTCATTTTCACCCCCTTGATTTCGCATCCTATTTCGATTCGACCAGTCGCTCGACTCAAGTATTACGACCATGGCTAGTACCATCAACATCGATCAAATTCGCCTCTTTTTCTTCCTTAACTATATCTTCCCTTATTTTCTTATTCCTTCACTTTGCTTATCGCTACCACTCAAGACTCAGAAAATTCAAATTTCAAATTTAAAAGGATATTTCTACTCTTCTAGCATCTCCTCTAAAGTTTCTATCTCCCTCCCCAATATCTCCATCTCGACCTTTTTCTGCACCAGTTTTCCAGCAATAATCCGATGACACACTGCCCATTCTTCCTTGACATCCTCGACCCCCCACAACTCCCTCGCCTTCACCTTTTCCTTCCCCTTCGATGACTTTTTCATTTCCTTCGACAATTTTGAAGGTCCCGCAATCAGTTCGACGCCCTCTACAGGGCCCATGAGACAGATTTGACGAACTACAAAATTCAAAAACTAGTTAGCAATCACTTTGAAGTGATTTTGAATAACTTTTGTACCTGGTTTTGTGTGTGAATCTGGTTTCACGCCCCCAAACTTCTTTGCCTCACCCTTGCGAAGCCCTCACCTTGACATCCCATTCCAGTAGCACCCTTGTGCCTCCTGGGTACATTTTGTGCACTTTGCAGCCCCATCCTTGACAATACAGTGTGGCTGGGACTTGAACCCAGCACATCGATCACACTACAAAAGCATTAGTACCTCGAAAACTTTTTGAAAGTAAAGAAAAAGACTTACTGGGCCCTCGAAATCGAGGAGCCCGCTCGATTCGACCTGCACCTGCTTCACATCCCCCCTGCCCTCGATCTCTACCTCCTCTTCCTCATTCTCGTCGTTCCCCACCTCGACCACTTTTTGCTTCACCACCCTTACTACAGGCAGCTCCTCTACACCCTCATCCTCGTCCTCATCTTTGTCACCTTTGCCAGCCTCCACCCTTTCGATTGCCCTCGCCTCTGCCTCGAACTCGACATTTCATTGCCGCAATTCCTCCTTCAAAATTGTTTTCGCACGAGATGCAGCAAGAGCCATGTTTTGTGCCTCTGCCAGTGCGGTCTTCCACCCCTCAATATTTGCCTGCTTCGCCAGCTTCTTCTCCTCTCGAGCTTGTTTCGCATTTTCCTTTCTCTTCTCCTGTTCGATCTGTTCTGCTAGATCCACAAATAGTAAACCTCCACCCCACAAAAGCCATTCGTGACGAGCCATTGGATTATACAGTTCGAAGACCTCATCAACGACCTTTTGGACAGCCAGGTCATGTTCTTCCACCAGGTCATCCGCAAGCTTGTCATATTCTGCCTACGAAACACAAAAATAGCACACTAAACACAAGTACGAACATGAAATGTACCATTTTCTTGCAGAAACCTCGCCCCCAAACATTGAAATCGATACTTTTTGCGACACTGCACTCGGGCATCAACTTCGCATAGTCAAGTACTTCAGAGTTGAGGTCGGCCAGGAGAGACATTACAAAAGCTAGTATTCGATGATATAGAGGTGATGGAGGGAGAAGAAGAATGAGAAGTAATTCGAACCTTGCTAAGTTTTCAACACGATCACACATTTCGCATGTGACTTTGATCGGCTGACTGGGACAGTCAGGATTTCAGTAAGGGGGAGGATGATAGGTCCACTATGCACTTTAAGGTCTGGAGAACATTTCCACTCACATTGAGACACCACGGCATGCACTCCAAATTGTTACGAACGCCACAAAATCGACTTCAAACACTTTTCGATTTATTTCGCACTATTTAATGCTTTCAAACTATTTCATGACACTTCGAACTATTTTGCAACACTTTGAATGACTTCGGCTGCTGTATACCTGTCTTGAAACAATTTTGATACACGTTGCACATCTGGAACAAGCCAACTCGCTGCATATCGAGCACTACCAGACACAAGGAGAGACTACAACAGAGTTAGAATGCAATAAGTGCATTTTTGTGTTTTATTGATATATTAAAGCAATAGAACAAGAACTCTTACTGTATTGGGACAATGTACATTTCACTTATTATCATCTTTCATTTTGTTTCATGTTTTACAATACCTTTATTTGCTGTGCACATTGCCTCATGTTCTACAATTGTTATTATTTCCTTTTTAGTACTATTTTTTCAGATTGTATATAGACTTGTATTAGTTAGTTAGAAGAAATCAATTAACGGGGAACAGCACAAGTTACCCTCTCACTATCGTCAGATTTAAGAAGTCATTCTCTTGAGTCTTAGCTTGTGTTGTATCTCTGAGTTCTGCAAAATATCGCAAACTTCCTCGAAACTATCGTATTCGCTCTTCATTTTATTTTCCATCGCCTATTGCCATTCGATAAACACTTCACATTCATTATACTTGCTCCTCAATAAACCTCGAACATCTTCGAACATCTGTGAACATCTTTGAACATCTTTGAACATCTACAAACATCTTTGAACCTCTTTGAACCTACTTCGGACCATTTTGCACGATTTTGAACCTGTTTCGAACTCTTTCGAATACTTTCATATGCTCTTACAAACTATTCGCAGCATGATTTGTCCTTTTGCATCACTAAACATTATGTTTTGGTCTCAGCGGTGATATTTAGTACCACCTCGCACCCTTCCTCTAGCCTGAGTTATACTATATAAGCCTTTTAACAGGTTTTTGTTAGGTTTCCAGGTCGAGCATCATCAACATGACATTTATTCTACAGCCCAAAATTCCTCATATCACCATACCTTACATTGATGACACACTGGTTAAGGGTCCGAAATCAGAATATAGAATGATTAGTGGATCCTACAAAATGATTTCTGAGAATCCAGCTATTTGACGCTTTGTCTGGGAGCACTTCGAAAATTTAAATCGGATAGTCCAGTGCATAAAGTATTGCAGAGAAACATTTTCAAGTCTGAAACTCTATCTTTGCATTCCCAAAATAATTGTTTTAGGGCATCAATGCAATATTGAAGGTCGTATGGCCGACCCTACTCGAATCACAGCTGTTAGCAAGTGGGGACCATGTCAAAGCCTCACCGAAGTCAAAGCATTCATTCCTAGGAACACTTGAAGTTTGTTGTATCTTTATCTGAAATTTCACTCAATGAGCTGCAGCATGATCCAACTCACTCGAAAAGATGTTCCTTTCAAATTCAGAGCAGAACAAATAGCAGCCCAAGAAGATTTGAAAGCAGCTCTAATCAATTCCCCAGTGATTTGAGCTATCAATTACTCATCTTCAGCCCTAGTTATCCTATCGGTCAACACTTCGAACATTGCTATTGGTTTCTTTCTCACCCAATGCGATCCCAAAGACCCTCGAAGATGATATTATAGTTGATTCAAATTGATTATGCTTAATAACTGTGAATCCTGATTTTCAGAGCCAAAACTCGAACTTTATGGTCTATATCGTGCTCTTGGAGCACTACGATTGTATCTAATAGGAGTTTGAAGGCTTATCATCGAAGTTGATGCACGATATATCAAAGGCATGCTTTTGAATCCTGATATCGCACCTAGCACTAGTGTCAATCGATGGATCGTATCCATCCTAATTTTTCACTTTACATTAGTCCACATTGCAGGAACACACCATGGTCCTGACGGACTTTTGAGATGCCCCCCACAAGACGAAAATGTTCAGCTCAACAACGAAGATAATTTCAGAGACTGGATCAACCACCTTTATGGTTTTGTACATCAAATAAATCCTATTACGACCCAACCATTTACTTTGCATCAGATTTTGACTTTCTCCCTCTCTTCGGATTTCAGTAAGGGGGAGGACCTCACCTATAATAATATTCCATGAATGAATAATGAAAAAATGAATGATGAAAGATTACTTTGCATTTGAAAATGGTTGCATGACTTAGTGCGACCCCCTGATCTATCAGATGTAGAACACGCTACCTTTATTTGATATTGCACTGAATCCTTTTTAGACTCAGGCAAACTATGGAGAAAAGACTCCCATGGAGCTCACAAAATCATTGCTACTCCAGAACGTCATCTCAAAATCATTCACACAGTTCACAATGACATTGGACACAAAATGGTTTTCAAAATCAGTTATCGCCCATCGATTTTGGTGGCCAAACATGAAAGCTGACATTGCATGGTATATTCGAACCTGCCACCTATGCCAAATTCAACAAATGCGAAATATTCTAATTCTGCCCACAGTCGCCACTCCAGCACCCCTTTTTGGCAAAGTCTATATCAACACAATGCAAATGCCACCTTTGAACAGATTTAAATACATCGTACAAGGTCGATGCTCACTAATGACTTATCCAGAATGGCAAAAACTTCGACACAAAAATGCTATGTTTCTGGGTGATTGGATCTTTGAAGACATTATTTGTCGATGGGGCTCGCTATACAAAATCATAACTGACAATGGCACTGCATTTATCGCAGCTATGGAGTATCTTGCAAAACAATATCACATTAACCATATTCGAATTAGCAGTTATAATTTGCATGCCAATGGACTCATTGAATGAGCCCACTTCAATGTTCCACAATCTCTATTCAAAGCTGTCGATGGAGATCAAGTGAAATGGTCAGCAGGGTCACACTCAGTATTTTGGGCAGAACAAGTCATGGTTCATAAATGCATCAGTTGTTCTCCTTACTTCGCAGTTACAGGAGCATATCCTCTAATACCCCTCAACATCTCTGAGGCAACATACTTACAACTGCCATCCAATTCAATCTTATCGACAACAGATCTCATAGCTCAATGAGCCATAACATTACAAAAATGATTGAATGACCTTGAAGTGTTATATTCGAAGATCTATGCATCTCAAATCAAAGCTGCAAAATGCTTTGAACTTGCTCACAAACATATGATGCGTGACTACAACTTTGCGAAAGGAGACTTATGGCTACTTCAAAACACACAAATTGAGAAGTCCCTCAATCACAAGATGAAACCATGATATGTCGGCCCTCTTATCATTATCGAATGAAACTCTGGAGGGGCTTATATTCTCTGCGAACTCGATGGGTCAGTACTACATAGACCTATTGCCACATTTCATCTGCTACCATACCTCGCTTGAAAATCAATTTCCATTCCACTGAATTTCCTCAATATCAACTCCGAGTGCCTTGAAGCACTTCAAACAACCTCAAATTTCAATGAAGATACCTTTGAAGATTTTCAGGACATCGAAAACGAATAACTATCCTTCTTTTTCTTTTTCACAATTACTTACAAAGATTTCAATTGCCTCTAGTGTATGATACAAGTCACAATATTGCATCATAGCATGGTCGTGCAAACTCCAAAGGGTTTTACAGCTATGATGAACTACTGAGCCTTTCCCTAAAAGTCATTTTTTTTCCTTTTTTTTTTTGTTGGTTATATCTTTATTTCTTCTTCACCTCACTTTCCAAAGACACTTAAAGATAATTTGAAATAGAGCAACAGAAACAAAAAGTCCTACTCTTCCAACATCTCCTCCAATGCCTCTACCTCCCTCCCCAATACCTCCATCTCAACTTTTTTTTTGTGCCAATCTTGCAGCAATCAAGCTACGGTGCACAATCCATGCATTATCAACCCCTTCGACCCCTTTGACAACTGGTACTTCCCTCGCCTTGCCCTTCGACAATCACTTTTTCTGTTTTGATTTGGGTGTCGATGGCTTGGATGGCCCTGCGACTTGCTCACCATCTTCGAAGGGGCCCATGACCCAAATTCGATGCACTACAAAGTTCGAAAACCAGTTAGTAAGCTCTTCAAAACAATCTTAAATATTTTTTGTACCTTGTCTGGGGTGCGAATCTCATTTCGCACTTATGAACTTCTTTGCTTCGCCTTTTTGAAGGCCTCGCCTCGACAACCCCACCCAGTAACAGCCTTGTGCCTCCTGGGTGCACTTTGAACACTTTGCGGCACCCTCCCTAACAACACACTGTGGCTGGGACTTAAACCCAGCACACCGATCGCACTACAAAAGTATTTAGCAGCGCAAAAAATTTTTGAACATAAAAGAAAGTACTTACTGGACCTTTGAAATCGAGCAACTCACTCATTTTGACTGGTGCCTGCTTTGCAGCCTCTACCCCCACAACCTCCTCTTCCTCATCATCTTCGCTCTCAACCTTGACCACCTTTCGCTTCGCCACCCTCACCATGGGCAGCTCGTCTTCATCCTTGTTTTTGTTGTCCTCACCTCCCTCTACCCTTTCGATTGCCTTTAATTTAGCCTCGAACTTTGCACTCTGCCTTTTCAAGTCCTCCCTCAAAATCATCTTTGCACAAAACGCAGCAAGAGCCATGTTTTGAGTGTCCAAGTGCACTCCTCTGTGCTCCAAGTGTGCTCCAGTGTGCTCCAGTGTGCTCCAGTGCACTCCAGTGCACTTCCATGCATGTTTGTGCACTTCCATGTGCATTTGTGTGCCTTTGACCACTTCTGTGCACTTTCGCACACCTTTGACCATTTAGGTGCGCTTTTGTGCACCTTTTACATTTTTACTGTGCTTTTGGTTCCCCCATAGCTGCCTGCTGTCGTGCACCCTAAATGTGCCCTGTTATGCTTCAAACTGCCTCTGGGCGCCCCCCCCCCCACACTCCTTATCTGCCTTTCACAGTTATTGTGCACTCGATGCACCTTTACGTGCTCCTTTTATGCTTTACCTGCAACTCACATTCTCTGCTGCACACTTATTGCACAATCCCTATCACACACACAACAATCCACTACACCAGTTGCACTGTGCACCACAGCTTTCAGCTTACTGGTGCATTTACTCAAGGCACATTGCAATTCCAACATGAATGAACTGTGCATTCTCACATAATCTGGGCGCTTTGCATCTATTTGGCATTGTACTGTGTGCACTTGGGTGCTTTCATGTAATCCTGGCACTTTGGCAGTATTTGGCCTCACACAGCATCTCCTTATAGTTCTTCCGCATTTCCAATTGGCATTGCCTTATCTGGTAACTGTCACAGGTCAATATGTCATTATTACTAAGGCGCAGCACATGACACATAACACTGAAGCAGATTAATTGGGAAGAGTGCATGAGACCTAAAATGCACCAAAAATAGCACATTGCACCAGAACAGTTGGGTATTGAGTTATAGCATGCGCAAATCTTATTGGCTGAGGCAGCAGCATAGTGCAGTTGGGTTTAGATGGGTGAATGGATGTGCTTGTGGGTAGCACATGGTGCTTTCTATTTTTACACTTTATTTTACCATTTTTATCACATAAGCCATTTGTACATAGCAGGTGGACAGATAGAGAATCCAGAGGATCTTTCCCCCCCCCTCATAGTTCATAGCTCAGTCAGTGTTGCACATAGTCTGTGCACCAGCATCTAGTTTGTGCACCTTTGTAGTGTGCCCTTCGTATAGCTGCATTTGTATATCATTTGTGTCCCCTCATCATATTGCTGCATTTCATCCCTGTGTTGCGTCCTTTATCCTCATTTGTGCACTATTGCAGTGCGCCCTTCATATAGCTGCATTTGTGCACTGTTTGCACATTTATTTGTATAGCCACATTTGTGCCTTTTTCTGCTCGTTGCGCTCTCATCCTGTTTGTGCCCCCAACCTGTGCACCACCCTCACAGCACATCCCTGTGCCATCTCATCCCACTGCATCTCCCACTTTCATCATCCTCATCATTGCACACTTTTGTGCTCCCATTGCGCATTTTTGCCCCCTTGCATTGTGCACTTTTCCGCCATTGCACATATCTTCCCTTTAGTGTACACAACTAGTGCGCACTTTGAAAACTGCCATACAAGCCTCTTCATAGTCTCCACACCCTGAAGGATGATCCGAGGCCCTCTAAGCAAACCCCATCACCCCGAGCATGCCTGCAGTTGTAGGTTTAGTGTTCACCTTTTCCGTTGAGACTCTGCACTGAGTACAAACTGAACACATCATCGAATAACATCAGCTGCCACATAGCTGTTCCTAACACCCTTTTGATATATGCTGCACAACTGGAACTGGAATAAGCCATTTTGTCGCATATTGAGCACCACTGGACACAAGAAGAGATGACAAGAGACCCAGAATGCGATAAGTGCAGTTTTTATATTTTATGATATATTAAATCAATAGGACAAGAACTCTTATTAAACTGGGACAATGTACATTTCAATTATTGTCATTTCTCATTTGTTTTTACAATTTACAAAGTTCTTTATTGTTGCATATATTGCCCCTTGTTCGCCATATGTTATATTTTCTTTTTTGGCACTATCTCTTCAAAATGTATATAGACTTGTACTAGCTACTTGGAACATGAGAGAACCAGTTATCCTCTCCACTATAGTTGGATTTAAGAGCAGTTCTCTTGAGTCTTACCTCGCATCATATCTCTGAAGTTCTGCAAAATATGGCAAACTTCCTTGAACTTTCGTATTCGTTATCAACTTGTCATCACCTATTGCCACTCAGAACCCACTTCATAACTGCTATATTCATCTGTCAAACATATCTCGACACCAGTCAAACACCTTTGAACCTCCTCGAACTCACCCGAACAACTTCAAACCCATTCAAATTCATTTCGAACTACTTCACACATCTTCAGACCAATTTCGAACTTCTTCAAACATCTTTGTATGCTTTAAAAAGACCATTCATCACATCCTTTACCATTTTGCATCACTGAAACAATGTTCTGGTATTAGCGGTGATATTTAGTACCGACTTGCACCCTTCCTCTAGCCTGAGTTATACTTTATAAGCCTTTTAACAGGTTTTTGCTAGGTTTCCAGGTCGAGCATCATCACTGATGTCTTCAGCATTCACCTTAGCTCTCAGGCAAACAATCCTGGCCCTCAATGAGACCCTCCCTGCTGCTGGGAGCAAGCAGATGGCTATGCAGGCTTGGGGTGATGGGTTTTGCAGCAAACTGGTGCACTTTTCGTGTTTCTATAACTGGCATAGGTTGCTAAGGATGGGGCATGTAGAACATGTATAAAAGCTGAGCAGACAATGCAGAATTTGATGCACTCCTTGCAAAGGCATGCAGCGCATTCAGTGGGATCCTGGTTGAAGAGTGGCTTACTTGGGGTGAGGAGCTGATGCCAAATATGCATAAGATGATCGAGGAGAAGGAGCGGTCTGCAGAATTTGAGCATAGGGCACACAAACTGGCAGGTCAGCTAGAAGCGCATGCCATGCACTCTTGACAGCTAAATTGCAGGCACCCAAGGTCAACTTGGAGCAGTTGGAAGGTGAGTTCATGGCAATTGATGAAGCAAGTGATATAGATACCACTGAAGCACAGGAAGACAAAAAGGCATGTGTCATGCTGGTGCGCTCTTTGCACGCACTTTCCACAGTGACCAATGTCGAGGTAGTAGGCAAAGGGACAGGGGAATCTTGGGATAGTGGGGTAACAAGCGAAGGGGAGAGTGAGCCAAGCGACAAGAGCGCTAGTGTGGATGAAGGCACAAATGTGCACCCAGTGTGCACAATGCAGCAATGTGCATACGTCGAAGTACCACTACTGAGTGGCATTGGCACTACATCTGATGCTAATAGCAGACCAGTAAGTTTCTTTTGATATGCTTCAGACTCACTAAGCAGCTTCCTTCCTACTCTAGTGCAATAACTGCCACTGCATGGGCCAGCCTGCTAGGTGCATCTCTGTTAATAGAAAGCGGTGTGCTCCATGCGCAATGGGGAAGCAAAAGTGTGAGTGGACAAAGTGCACTCTTGCACAGCTGTGCACCACCTCTAGAGGCAGGAAAGTGGCTGCTGTGTGCCCTGGTATGTCTTTTTCTCATCCTCCTCCCACACTTTGCTAACTATGCCAAAGGTGCATTGCAAACTGACAAGGGCGATGAGAGCGATGTGGGGCTCATCAGCCCCTTGACAGAGTGCACATTGAAGTGCTGCAAAGTCAAGAATGCACCCCACACCGTCACAAGTGTGCCCAAGGCTGCGCTGCCTTACCGTTCGACAAGCAAGCATGCACACTCAATCCTCGCACCAGACTAGGTTGGAAAACACCTCGGGGAATGCAGTCTATCAAGGCCAAGATGTCGAAGCACTCGACTTAGTGCAATGCCGCTTGGTGGTCCCTGTCTTGGGTGCCACACATGATAGCCTTAAAAAGGACATCCAAAGATCGCTGGTCGAGTTGGAAGTCGCCAAGACCTGGTTGCACAGTGCAGAGCAAGTGGAGGCAGACATGAAGGCAAAACTGGATGTGGCTGCAGAGCGTTTGGAGTTCCTGGAGTCGATTGAATAGCTGCTCACTTGTGTAAACCAATAGATAGTCCATCAATCAATTTCTTTGTTGCACCTGTGTTAAACACGTGATGTGCCCCAAAGCAGTGCAATGCACACATGTGCAAATGTGCACACTTTGTGCCAACCTGCGCACGCGCTTCCGTAGTGTCATAAAATACAAATTGTAAGTGCAAATAATATGCTTTCTTCATCCTCTGTGCTATCTCCTTGCTCTTCTTCTTCATCAACTGCTTCTTCATCTTCAGTGTCCACTACTATGGACTCTTCCATCTCTCTCAACCACATTGTGGTGGTAATATCGAGTGCTATGTTGAGAAGCACGATGGACTTGCACACATGGTATGGCAGTAGGCAAAACACAGCTACTGGCCTGTCGAATACCATTCCATTGAGTTTGCAAATGATATACGCACCCCCTTGATTGTGCAAAACTATAACTAGAGGACCAAGATAATGTGCATGCATTTTGTGGTTAAGGCTCTTCTCAATCACTGTGTTGCACATAAGGACTAAATCACCATGCTGGAAGTCAAAATTGTGGATGGTTTTTGAGTGTGCTTTCTCGAAACGGAGCACCACTTTGCACCTTTCTGCATAGACACAGGAATGGATGTGCACTAAGTTTTCTGGCCACTTTTGTAATGCACATGCTTGCCATGCGATCAAGTCTGTAGTGGAGAGTATAGAATCTGGGGGTGGGTTAAGGTATGTCACTTCAATGATATCAAGAGGGATTAGAGGCTGCACACCTGTAACGATGAAGTATGGCGAGATACTGAGGCACTTCCGAACTGTGATGTGCTCCACCCAAAAGACTGAGTACAGCGAACTGAACCATTTTGACTCTACCCTATCTGTGGCTTTGATAAGTGCTTGGTGCACATCGAAATGTGCATGCTCAACAACTCCATTAGTGTGCAAATTATAGCCAGATATGCGGATGTTATTGATATGGTAGTGCTTACTGAGATAGGCTAGCACTTTGATGAATGGCTTGCCATTATCAGTGACTATCTCGTACAATGCACCCCATCTGCAGATGAGGTCTTGGAACATCCAATCGCCGAGTGTGCTTGTGTTTTCTTTAGAAAGTCTGTGGAATTCTGGCCAAGTCGCAAGCGAGCAATGCCCTTGGACAATATAGCACTGCCCTGCTGATACTGGTAAGTGCATCGTATCAACATAAACTTTACTGAAGAAAGGCGCAGGAGTTGCAACAACTGGTGGTATCAGAACCTTCTGTGTTTGCTGGATCTGGAAAATATGACAAGTGCACATGAACCACACAATGTCATCTATAATGTGTGGCCACCAAAAGTGCTCAAGTAATGTGGAGCACATCCTGTAAAAGTGCTTGTGTCCAATGTTGTCATAAATGGTGCACAATATCAGTAAGCATCTAGACTGCCAAATAACAAGCTTGTGAGCACCATGTGCATTGCGCTTATGGAAGCACATCTAAAGCACTCATGTAGTGCACGAGCGCACTGTACTTGGAATCCATGAAGTTGCTAGCGTGCGTTAGGATATCCATCCAAATCCACACCAAATCTAACTTCTCGTCCTCTGCATCTGCTGTTGCACTTCTTGGAACTTGGCTATAGTCATCATCATAAATAAGTGCAGTATTGCATGCATTTTGTGCATTTGCACTTGGCTCTGGCTGCATTAGCGCGAGTGCTTGCACATCGAAGGACTGTGAAATGGAACATATCGCATGCATAAAGCCATGTAGCACATCAACCCAATCCTCAAATTCTTCATCTTCTTCCCCTTCTAAGTCTTCTGGCTGCTTTGGCCAATGCAAAAGCCCATCTGGACTGTGCACCACTCCTCTAACATGTACGAGTGTAAAGTGGAATGTAAGGATTGAGATGATCCACCAGTTAATGCTGGTGGATGGTTGGATATCAGGATTTTGTAGCATGCCCTTGATATAGTGCACGTCAGTCTCGACAATTAAGTTGCACACACCTATAATATAAAGGTGCAAGTTGTGCAGTGTGCAATAAAGCCCATAGATCTCTAGCTTTGGTTGCAAAAAGTGCACTTCTCTGTTGTTTAGCGTAATTGAGCCGAACTGATTGTAAATGCACATTTTCACATTTGCGCTTTTTTGCTGACAAAGGTAGAAGCCGATCGGTATCTGGGAAGTGTCGACCACAAGGATAATGGGGAATTCTGAGGAATAATTGATTGGTTGTAGTGCAGGGCAATCTAGTACTGCTTGCTTGATGTCATTTTGCGCTGCTATCTGCTCTGGGCCCCATTCAAATGGAGCGTCCTTGCGCATAAGCTTTGTGAGTGCATTAATGTGGTGTACATAATTGTGGATATAAATGTGCATTAAACTGACTGTCCCCAAGAATGCACGCACTTCTGACAGCGTGTGGCATGCGCCCCAATTGCAGATAATGTCTACCTTGTCACATTCAGGTTTTCTACCTTCTGGCATGCAATAATGGCCAAGAATGATGAAGTTCTCAGTGCACAACATGGATTTTATCCCAGAGAAAGTGCCGCTACTATATTTCATGCACTGCACAATGCGGTTCATGTTCTGGAAGTGCTCCCACACAAAGCGCCTAACACCAGGGTTTGCAGTGAGCACTTTGCATGAGCTGTCCAGTAAAATGTAGCACTTCGAAGGCCCCTTGACTGGAACATCATCGATATAGGGAACAGTGTAATCTGGTATCTCTGGTTGCAGAATATAGCACACATCATTGTGGAAGATTGGTACTGAGTTTGTCCAACCCATTGGCAATGTAACGAGATGCATTGCACCATAAGGTGTCTGGAATGTCATAAGGTCATGCGATGATTCTTTTATTAAGTGCTCATCATATCCCACATATAGATCAAGGATGGTGCTGCATGTGCACACCACAAACTGCTCTGCAAGGTGCTCAGGTGTAGGGGTAATGCCAGAGTGTTTAATGGTAATGCAATTAAGCAGTTTGAGGCTATGTATGATGTGCAGCTCCTTTCCATCTTTCTTGAGCGTGCAGAACCACTGTGATCTATACACTGAGTTCGAGCGCTCATAAACACCTGAGTCTATCTTCTTCCAGATAATAGCGCCAACTTCTTCATATATGCTGGGCAGAATAGGGATGTTGCACTCAAGGAGTGTGCAGAATAACTGGGATTTCAACTAAGGGAAAAAATGTGGTCTTGAAGCTGCCATGCTCTTCATCGCTCCATGCAAAGGCTTCATTCTGCAAAGACATCAAGTGGTGTAAAATCTTCATCTCCTCTGGTAATAAGAAATCAGTGTGGCACTTTTGGAGCACTTGCATGCACTCCTCAGTATAGCACCCATTCGGGGTAAACAGTGGCAGGTTTGGTAGAAGCGCAGGAAGTGCCACTAGTGGATTACCTATAATGTTGCACTCAATGCGGAATTCATTTGAGACAGGTGCAATAACTGGTTTGACTTTTCTAGCAACCAGTTTATACTTCTTCTTGGTTACTACACCCTTTTGCAGCATGCAGGCCACTAAATCAATAAAAGTTGTGCACGCATGTGCACTTTTCAGAAGTGTGGCTGGAATAAGCACTACAGGGTCAATCGAATTTAAGAGCGCCTGCACATGACTGTTGGTACACTGGGATAGGTAGAGTTGAGAGATAATAGAGGTCGATGGAACAGAAGCAGAAAATGGAATAAGCGTAAACGTGGAAATGTCACAAGATTGGGTATCGGAGTTGAATGTTATAATAGTGGTGGCTTCTTCTTGGTCTGCGATTAATTCCTCGAAGCCTGGCAAAAATTTCTTTGTGGGTTATTCTGGATAGTGAAGTGCAGTGTTGCTGCAGCTGGTAAGAAGTGGCACAGCTTTCCCCTAGGCTTTGTTGGAATGGTGGAGATGGCACCTGTGTTTGGATCACAAATGGTAATCATTTGCACTTTGTCCACAAAGTTGTGCACAATGGAGCACATTAACACATTGAAGGGGCACCCTAACAGAATATCATAAGCAGGCAAATGGATAACATGCACTTGCACATAGACAATGATATCCCCAATGCACACAGAAACATTGCATGCAAGCCCAAGTGATTCATCTACCTCTCCATTGGCCGATTGCATGTATAAATGGATGTGTGGGTTGTACTGAAGTCCAAGGCAATGGCAGACCACTTCTGACATTGCAATAATTTGTGAACCTAAATCTAAAATAGCTTCGAAGTATTCTTGGTTGTCGATCAATAAATCAATGGAGCAAAGTGCATGCGACTCTTTTGCAACCTTCAAAACATCGGAGTTCTCGATTTCACCTGGCTGAAGATGGGTGAGGTATTGTTCAAATGGATCCTGCAAAATGATAGGAAGAGGTGCTGCAATTGCCACGCTAACTGGAGGTGTGGCACTAAGCACTTTATTTTCTGCAAAAGGCATGTGTGCTTCACAGTGCACAAATGGCATAATGCTCACAAGGTTGGTAGCTACCACTTCTGCTCCAGTAGCTGCAATGCATTTTGGGGTAACTTGTTCTCTATGGCGCTGCCTGAGATCAGGCGAAAGCAAAAGGAGCTCTTCATGCAAAACTGTAATGGAGGGTGCCTTCATGGGGCACACATATACATCATCAACAATCTGCAGATTCTGGATAGGAACGATGGTGTGATACAATGGCTCTTTGCCTTTGGAAGTGTTAACTTGAGCATCTGGTTTATCTGCTGCTGTGGGGACAAAACGCATTTCAGGAATGTTGGAATAGGGATGTATGGGCATCTTGTCAGGCGCTTCAGTTGCACTCGCAGTGGGTTGCAAAGCTGGCAACTCAATACTGTCAGTGGGTGCAATGTTTGTAGTTGTAGAAGGCACGCTCTCTTGATTGGATGTATTGCACAGTGTGCACTGCAGAATTTCAATGCCATCAAAGACTTGCCTCTTCTGGAGTGCCATCAATGCGCTCTTCCTTCATTAGTTGTGCATTTGGTGCGCTTTGCCTATACTCTGCCATAGGAGCTGAAGCGGCAATGTACGTCGACTGTAAAGGTGCTGCTGGAGCTGGACAAGGTGCTATATTGTAGATGAGCTGCAAATTGGTATTTGATGAAAGTCGACCAGTGGCAATCTGCCCTGGGTTGTGCTTACCTAATAAGTTGCCTGGAATAGAACACAGCATGAATGTGCCACCTGGGAGTACGATGTGCCCTTCTGCATTTCGCTTACACTTTCCTTCACTAATAAGGTGCTCAATTGAAGTGCACTCAGGGATATAATGCCCTGTTTGACTGCAACTATTGCAAGTGTCATTGTTCAAATGGGGCACACCATTTCCACCATCTCTGTGCAATGCGCTCAATGTGGTAACTATCATCTGTGTCATGTGCTCAAATAGGACTGAGATGTCTTCTGCTTTGACTGCAGGTGCACTAGGTTGTGGCTGGGAAACTGGTATGCTGGGTGCTGAGTAGGGCACATACATATCGGGGTTTTGCACTGTGAGCCCAGTAAGTGGCTGGAAATAGCGTGCTGGGCCTTCAAAGATAAAGTCAATGGTGTCGCGTATTGCATCTAATGAGTATGGCACATTTGCAGGCTAATTCAGTACTGCAATCGCAAGGCAGCTCAAAATGTGCTCAAGCTGGTCTGGTCAAAACACCCTAACGAACATGCAGCTTTGGTCATAGCATGCCAATATGCCTTGCACAACTAAGTATTCACTGATGTTAAAAAATGTGCGATAATAGCATGCAATTTCTTCTGCAGTTACGAGGCTGATGCGTGCAGTTTTGCCAATAAGCTTGTCTAGGTCGCTAATACTCCATTTACTGCCATTCCTGGAGCTGGGATAAAGCTTGAGGACAGCGTCTTTGAATGCGCCATAGTTATGCATTGCGCTATACTCTGGTAGCAGTTTCCAAGTGTCCACAGTGTTACTGTCCAAATAGCGCACAGTGTGGAACTTCTTATCGGTCTCATTGGTGATGTTACAATTGCAGAGAAGTTGCGCAAGCTCCTCAAAGTACTTCTGGAGTTCACACAGTTTTGCAGGGTTGAAACGTGGCATGTTTTGGTTAGATGCAGATGGCATGTGCATGGTAGCCATGGTAGGTGAAATAAGGTGTGTAGAGTTAAAATCTGGTAAAAGCATAGTGAAATTCGAAGGTGGGGGAAAATGTGGTGATGTGGATGGAGTTAAGGTAGGTAGGGATGATTCAGATAAATGTGGAGGTAAAGACAGCGTGGACGAGTGATGCATGTTGTTTAGGAAGAGTGATTCGAATACTGGTATTTCCCAAGCTGGAGTGCAGTTGCTAACAGCTCAGAATGAAGAGTGCAAAGGTGGTTAATGTTGAAGCAAAGGGCGAGCTGATGGAGGTCTAAATAAGGTCTGGTAACCTGAAACCCCTTGTGGTGGGCTCCAGAAATGATGTGTTCAGTTGGTACTCGGTGCAGAGTCTCAACAGAAGGGGTGAATACTAAACCTACAACTGCAGGCATGCTGGGGGTGAGGGGGTTCGATTAGAGGGCCTCAGATCATCCTGCAGGGCACAGAGACTATGAAGAGGCTGGTATGGTGGTTCTTGAGGTGTGCACTAGTTGTGTATGCAAAAAGGGAGGTATGTGCAATGGCGAAAAAGTGTGCAATGCAAAGGGGCAAAAATGCACAGTGTGGAAAAATGTGCAATGAGAGTGCAAAAAGGTGCAACAATGAGGAAGATGAAAGTGGGAGGTGTAGCAGGACAAGGACAGCACTGAGATGTGCTGCAAGGGCAGTGCACAGGTTAATGATGCAAATGGGATGCGAGTGCAACAGGCAAAAAAATGTGCAAATGGAGTGCAAAAATGTGGCTATACAATATAATGCACAAATGGTGCACAAACATGGCTATATGAAGGGTGCACTACAAGGGTGCACAAACAAAGATGGAGGATGCAATGCAGAGATGAAACACAGCAATACAATGAGGGGGATGCAAACGATACACAACCTCTCATTCGGTCTATACCAAATATCAGCAGGCTCAAGACACCCTCGAGCAAATGAATCTCCCACACAGCATGAAAAATAATGCAGCTATATGAAGGGCACACTACAAAGGCACACAGACTGGACGCTGGTGCACAGACTATGTGTGACACTAACTGAGCTATGAACTATGAGGGGGGAATAGATCCTTTTTGATTCTCTATTTGTCCGCCTACTATGTACAAATGGTTTATGTGATAAAAATGGTAAAATAAAGTGTAAAAATAGAAAGCGCCATGTGCTACCCACAAGTGCATCCATTTGCCCATCTAAACCCTACCACACTATGCCACTGCCTCAGCCAATAAGATTTGTGCACAATATAGCCCAATACCCAACTGTTCCAGTGCAATGCACTATTTTTGGTGTGCTCTAGGTCCCGTGCACTCTTCCCAATTAATCTGCTTTGGTGTTATGCATTGCATGCTGTGCCTTAGTTATAATGATGTGATTGACCTTTGCTGGTTACCAGATAAGGCAATGCTAATTGGAAATGCAGAAGAACTATAAGGAGATGCTGTGCAAGGCCAAATAGCACCAAAGTGCCAGGATTACATGAAAGCGCCCAAGTGCACACAGTCCAATGCCAAATAGGTGCAATACACCCAGATTATGTGAGAATGCACAGTTTGCTCATGTTGGAATCACAGTGCATCTCGAATAAATGTGCCAGTAAGCTGGAAGCCATGATGCGCAGTGCAATTGGTATGGTGGATTGTCATGTGTGTGATAGGGATTGTGCAATGAGTGCACAGCAGAGAATGTGAGTTGCAGGTAAAGCATAAAAGGAGCATGTAAAGGCACATCGAGCACGCAATAATAGTGAAAGGCAGATAAGGAGTGTGGAGGGGGGTGCACAGAGGTGGTTTGAAGCATTGATAGGTCCACTACATGCTTTAAGGTCTGGAGAACAGTTTCACTCGTATCGAGACATTACGACAGACACTCCGAAGTACTAAGAATGCCACGAAATCGACTTTGAACCATTTTCGTATGATTTCGCACTATTTCGGACAACTTCGAGCTACTTCAAATTAATTTGCGACATTTAGAATGACTTCGCAGTACTTCGAATGACTTCGGCAGCCATATAGTTGTCCTCAAACACTTTCGATACATGTTGTACATTCGGAATAAGCCAACTCGCCACATATCGAGCACTACCAGACATGAGGAGAGAGTACAAGAGAGTTAGAATGCGATAAGTGCATTTTTGTGTTTCATTGAAGTACTTTTACTATATGGGAACACTGTATGTTTCATCATTTATCATTTCTCATTTATTTTTGATCTACAAAGTCCTCATTGTATGATATATTTGCCTCATGTTTTACACATGTTCTTATTTCCTTTTTAGTACTATCTCTTCATTTTGTATATAGACTTGTATTAGTTAGTTGGAGCAGAAAATAGAACAATGGGGAACAGCACAAGTTACCCTCACAGTTATCGTCTGACTTAAGAGCCATTCTCTTGAGTCTTAGTTCGCGTCATATCTCTAAGTTCTGTGAAATATTGCGAACTTCTTCTAAAAACTATCGTATTCGCTCTCCGTTTTATTGCCCATCGCCTATCGCTATTCAACAAACATTTCACATTCGTTAAACTCGCCTTTCGATACACCTTGAACCCCTCCAAACTTATTCGAACTATTTTGCGCATCTTCGAACTTATTCGAACCACTTCGCACGCCTTCGAACCTTTTTCGAACTCTTTCGGACATATTTGTATGCCTATAAAGACTATTCACACCATCCCTTATTATTTTGCGTCGCTAAAAACATCATTTTGGTCTCAGCGGTGATATTTAGTACCACCTCGCACCCTTCCTCTGGCCTGTGTTATACCATCCGAAGCCATTAGTAGGTTTTGTTTGGGTTTCCGGGTTGAGTATCATCAGCGTAACAAGGCACATTTAGAGCACATGACAGAAGGCAGCTAAGGGGGACCCAAAGGCACAGTAGAAATGTAAAAAGCACACAAAAGCACACAGAGGAGCACTGGGGTGCACTGGAGTGCATGGGAGTGCATTGAAGCACAGAAAGTGGACAAAGGCACAAGAAAGCAGACAAAGGCACATGGAAGCGCACAAAGGTGCACAAAAGTGCACTGTGCAAAGTGAGTAGAAGATGTCCAAGCGGTGTGCACAATCACAAAAAATGCCGTAGTACAAGTGGAGGGTGATAGGGAACCGTATCAGTGAAAGGGAGTAGTGTGGAGATGGAGAGAACACCAGCAGACAGCATTTGAGGAGTTGAAGAGGAAATTTGTGGAAGAGCCAATATTAGCCCCAGTAGATTTTATGCATCCCTTACGAGTGGAATCAGATGCATCCAACTTTGCTACTGCAGCAGTATTATCAATGCTATGTGAAGATGACAAATGGCATCCTTGTGCATATTTGTCTTGAGGATTGAATGATGTGGAGAGAAATTATGATGTGCATGATAAAGAGATGTTGGGAATAATATGAGCATTGGAAGCATGGAGACATTATTTGGAGGGATGTACACATCAGATCAAAATCTGCAGTACTTCATGTTCTCTAAAAAGCTTAACCATCGACAAGTGCATTGGGCATTATTCCTATTGCATTTTAATTTTCACTTAGTCCACAAAGTGGGAAGGTTGATGAGGAAAGCAGATGCATTATCCAGATGTACAGATCATAAAAGGGGGGTGGAGGAGGACAATAAAATATTACCCTACTCAAACCTGAATACTTTCACATTTGTGCTATGCATCAAGGGCATCTCTTGGTGGATAGCTCAGAGATGGAAATGTTGTCTAAAATTAGACAATGTTCAGAGATGGATGATGAAGTAGTGGAAGCTGTGAAAGCCTTGAGAGGAGGGAAGAAAGGTAATATTAAGGAGATGAATGGGTTGAAGAACAAGGGTTAGTGTTGTTCAGAAGAAAGGTGTATGTACTGAAGGATCAAGATTAAGCCTATATTTTTGACTTCTGGGTGCTATTTATGAAGGAGATCATATGGTTACATCACAATATGCCAGCTTCTGGACATCCAGGAAGGTGGAAAACATTGGAGTTGGTGATGAGAAATTATTGGTGGCCCAGAATTTCAAAGTATGTGTTGGGGTATGTGGATGGGTGTGATATGTGCATGAGGGGGAAGAAATTTCCAAAAAAGCCTGCAGGGAAATTAATGCCAAACCCTATACCTAAAGCGCCTTGGTGAGATATATCTGTGGACTTTATCACAGGATTACCTGAAGCTCAAGGATACAATGCAATATTTGTAGTATGTGACCGCTTTACAAAGGAAGTCCATATCATTCCTACTACTGCAGAAACCTCATCGTTGGGCTTGGCACACCTCTATTTAAATCAGGTATGGCGGTTACATGGATTACCTGATACAGTAATCTCCAATTGTGGATCACAATTTGCTTCTGCATTTATGCGAGAGTTAAATAACATATTGGGGATTCAAACCAAGTTATCTACAGCATATCATCCACAAACTGATGGTCAGACAGAGAGAATGAATCAGGAGTTGGAGCAGTACCTATGCATGTTTGTCAATCACCAACAAACCGACTGGCCTGAATGGTTGGCAATTGCAGAATTTTCTCACAATAATAAATTCCATTTGGCTACTCGCATGTCACCCTTCTTTGCTAATTATGGGTATCATCCCAAAATGGGAGTAGAACCTCAAAGAAAGGTCAAGGTACATCAGTGGAGGATTTTGTATCAAAAATGCGAAAGGTGCAGGAGGAAGCAGAGGCAGTATTGATGAAAGCATGTGATGATATGATGTGACATGTGGATCATACTCAAGCTGTTGCTCCAGAGTACAAAGTTGGTGACTTGGTATGGCTAAGTACCAAGGATCTGAATATTTCTCGACCTTCAAGAAAGCTTATGGAGAAGCAAGTTGGCCCATATGTGATTTCTAAAATAATTTCACCCAATGCAGTAGTGTTAAAATTACCTCAATCATTCAAGATTGATCCTAAAATTAACATTTCCCGTCTATGCCCTTACTACCCACCCACTATTCCCAGTCAACAAACTACTCTGCAACCTCCAATAATGGTAAAAGGTGCTCCAGAATATGTAGTGAAAGAGGTTTTAGACTCACATCTTCGACAAAATAAATTGGAGTTCTTAATCAAGTGGAAGAATTACACTGATAAAAATAACTCATGGGAACCTGAAGAGAATTGTAAGTGAGTGCATAATGCAATTGCCCAATTCTTTAAACTTAATCCAAATGCTCCACATCGCATTGCTAGAATGGTGTATGAGGGGATGAATTTCCAGCCTTACCAATATTTCACAGAGGGGACAGATACAATATTTTCTTGCCTGGAAGTTGAGGCATAAAAGGGGGGTAATGTTAGGAAACAGTCTTCTAGCATGCCTATTACATAATAATATTTTATTTTATTTTATTTTATTACATCAAAATATGCTACCAAACACCTACAAATGCTATATTTGTCAGTGTGGGAATTTTCTATTTACATGCATCAATATGTATGTGCATGTATGCGTGCATCAGTAGCAACATAGTATATAAACTTAAAATATATACTGGGGGACCTCAGTTGAGTTCTCTTAGGTATTCCATCCACATTTGTGGTGCAAAATGCCTTTTTCAGCCAACTCATCTATTTTTAACCCATTGCATCAAATCCATCAAAACCCCCCATCATGTGTGTGCACCCCGCCACCTTCTTGTAGGAGAGCCCGCATGGTCCAGCTAGCAGAACAGTGGGTGTCGCCCTAACATCTTGTCCCACTATACCTCCCACTTTTGTCTCTCTCATCATTGTGCATTTTTGTGCTCCCATTGCACATTTTTCTGCACTGCACATTTTTGCCCCTTTGCATTGCACACTTTTTTGCCATTGCGCATACCTTCCTTTTTGCATACACAACTAGTGTGCACATTGAAAACCATCATACCAGCCCCTTCATAGTCTCTGCACCCTGAAGGACAATCCGAGGCCCTTTAAGTGAACCCCCTCAACCCGAGCATGCCTGCAGCTATAGGTTTAGTGTTCACCCCTTCTGTTGAGACTCTGCACCGAGTACCAACTGACCACATCAATGGTGAGGGTGTATGTGCAGTTCACCTTCTTCATGTCCCTGACACTGGTAGCTTTTCCCTGAGGGGTTTTTAATGCACCTGATGAGTAGTTTTACTGTACTTTCTTGCATTTTTCCTCTCTGGTTGACTGGCAAACATTGTGAATTTTTTGGAGGGGGGGGGGGGTGTAATCCTGGGGCTTACTCATCCTTTATACATATTTGCACAGCTGTCACTTTCCCCCATATATACTCACTGACTCGAGATCATCTTCAACTCCTACTTATGCTCACATCCATTCACTGCTGTATTCCCCTTATCCTCTCACTTTTATATATATATCCTGGTCCTGTTCCATCCCATGTAATTTAGTGAAGCTTAGCTCTATCTGAGGTAAGCTTACACTGTGCTGCTTCTTCCCATCTGCATGTCCAAGCAGAGAAGTTGCCTTACGCTTGCCTTTACCAGATTGAGAAGTCGCAGCTAGATTAATACTACCCTGTTTTATTTCCTTTCAATTCAGAAAGTGGGCGCTGTGCACCGGCAACCTTCACACTATAATGAGCAACTGTTTCCAGTATCCTGCGAGCTGGAGGAAAGTCGTTGTCATTGTCAGCAGGCAATGGAGTGGCAAGAACAGTGGTAAATAGAAGGTCTTGAGGTGGGGGCTGATGACCAACATTTTGGAGGGGTGAGAAGTTGGCATGCAGTTGATTCCATTTGGTATACTTAGTAGCAGGACTTCAGAAGGAATGGATTGCAACTGACTTGAGCAAGATTTGATTTGTGACATCATGTGAAAATTTTTGGAAATGTGAAGGAAAAGCATCAGTATGCTAACAATATCATAATCAGCTTTCTGAGTGAAAATGCATTTATATTTAGGTTTAGACCTAAGGGTCCATTCAGGAACAGAATATGGTGAGAATATGATATTCTGATGCCCATATTACTGATTCTTACATAAGAGCATGACTTTCAAAAACAGTACAGATAGTAATCACATCAGATAATCATATTGATCTGAGTCAGAGCACTCATTATGCCACAACCTTGACATTCACATGACTACCGACGATGCATATTTGCAGCTGTAGCTGCTTTTGTTGTTGGATTGTGTAATCTGACACATTGTTTGGTGATTATGTAATATGGAGGCTTGCTCCTTAACAGACAAACTGGATGCAGTTAATTCCCCCCTGCTGTAATATTAACAGTGGTCAAGTGGCAGTTACATCAATAGTGTTTGGTTTATATCACATTGTTGTATTGAACCCAGTAAGACCTGATAGCTCAGTTGGTAGAGCATCTGGTATATGTCCAGTTGGTCCTGGTTCAATCCCCAGTCTGGTCATCTTTCTGTCTTAACATTTGTTGTCCAGCTTGTAGGTATAGCTGCAGTCTTGTATGCATGCCCACTCTACTGTAAGCAGGATTACTGCACATCAGCTTTAACTGGTGAGGCTTGGGTCAACAAGCTAATTTATGGTCATCCAGATTGCATCTGGAATGAGCTTGGGATGAGAGTGCATGTATTTCTTGCCTTGGTAGCAGAACTCCAGCTATGTGGTCTCAATGACTCCAAAGGTGTCAGTCTTCGAGAGCAGGTTGCCATATTTTTGTACACCTGCATAATGGGATTATCTATTCGACATGTCGGAGAGCAGTTTCAGCATTCAAACAATTCTATTTCCAAGTAGTTATCCTGACTATATTATTTTACACATTGCATTAACCTCAATGTCTACACCAGATACTTCTGGAAGATCCTGATTACACTTTCATCTAACTCATTCTACTCCAAATATGTCAAATTGCCCACTGCTACAGATCCTATACCTGACTACATCCAAAACAATCCAAAAAATTTTCCATTTTTTGCAGGAGCGCTTGGCGCACTGGATGGAACACACATAATTAGCTCACCATCAGCAGAGGACCATCATGTAGCATGGAACTGCAAGGGTTGGTTTTCTCAAAACTGCCTTGCGTGTTGTTCCTTTGACTTGCTATTTCTATATGTCATGAGTGGATGGGAAGGGTTGGCAGCAAATGCTACTGTATGGATGAATGCTTGCTTGACGAATCTACCAATCCCTGCAAATAAATTCTACTGCTTGTGATGCTTTGCTTACACCATATCATGGTGCATGATATCATCTTGCTGAGTGGGGTCATGCCTCTCTCAGATATGTGTTAGAACCTATGTGTGCTTCTACTGTCCTGATTTTCCATCAGGCCAGAAACACATGAAGAGCTATACAATCTATGACATGCACAAGCTTACAATATTGTTGAACATTGATACAGCTCCCTATCACCCTGCGCTCATACTATGGCATTTTTCACAATTGTGCACACTGCTTGGACACCTTCTACTGACTTTGCACAGTGCACTTTTGTGTGCCTTCATGCGCTTTTGTCTGCTTTCATGCACCTTTGTGTGCTTTAGTGTGCTTCCATGCACCTTTGTCCACTTTCATGCACCCAAGTGCACTCCCATGCGCTCCAGTGTGCTCCTGCATGCTTTTGACCACTTAGGTGCGCTTTTGTGTGCCTTTTACATTTCTACTGTGCCTTTGGATCCCCCTTAGCTGCCTTCTCTCGTGCGCTCTAAATGTGCCTTGTTATGCTTCAAATGCCCTCTGTGCACCCCCCCCACACTCCTTATTTGCCCTTCACAGTTATTGCATGCTTGATGTGCCTTTATGCACTCCTTTTATACTTTACCCACAACTCACATTCTTTGCTGTGCACTCATTGCATGATCCTTATCACACGCACAACAATCCACCACACCAATTGTGCTGTGCATCACAGCTTCCAGCTTACTGGCACATTTATTCAAGGTGCACCGCGATTCCAGCATGAGCAAACTGTGCATTTGGGTGCTTTGCACCTGTTTTGCATTGGACTGTGCACACTTGGGTGCTTTCATGTAATCCAGGCACTTTGGTGCTATTTGTCCTTGCACAGCATCTCCTTATAGTTCTTCTGCATTTCCAATTGGCATCGCCTTATCTGGTAACTGGAACAGGTCGATCACATCATTATTACTAAGGTGCAGCATGCAACACATAACACCAAAGCAGATTAATTGGGAAGAGTGCACAAGACCCAATGCACACCAAAAATAGAGCATCACACCAGAACAGTTGGGTATTGGGCTATAGCATGTGCAAATCTTATTGGCTAAGGCAGTGGCATAGTGCAGTCGGGTTTAGATGGGCCAATGGATGTGCTTGTGGGTAGCACATGGCACTTTCTATTTTTATACTTTTTTTTACTGTTTTTTATTACATAAGCCATTTGTACATAGTAGGCAGACAGATAGAGAATCCAGAGGATCTTTCCCCCCCTCATAGTTCATAGCTCATCCAGCGTCACACATAGTCTGTGCACCAGCATCTAGTCCATGCACCTTTGTAGTGTGCCCTTTGTATAGCTGCATTTGTGTATTGTTTGCATCCCCTCATCATATTGCTGTGTTTCGTCCCTTCATTGTGTCCTTCATCTTCGTTTGTGCACTCTTGTAGTGCACCCTTCATATAGCTGCATTTGCGCACCATTTGCACATTTATTTGTATAGCTGCATTTTGCGCACCATTTGCACATTTTCCCCACCAGTTGCCCTCGCACCCCATTTGTGTCCCTAGCCTGTGTGTCACCCTTGCAGCACATCCCAGTGCTGTACTTGTTCCGCTGATGTGTTCTGTTGGTACTCGGTGCAGAGTCTCAATAGAAGGGGTGAACACTTAACCTACAACTGCAGGCATGCTCGGGGTGAGGGGGGAGTTCGCTTAGAGGGCCTCAGATCGTCCTTCTGGGCGCGGAGACTATGAGGAGGCTGTAACAGCAGTTTTTAATGTGCGCACTAGTCGTGTACGCTCAAGGGACGATATATGCAATAGCAGCAAAGTGTGCAATGCAAAGGGGCAAAAATGCGCAGTGCAGAAAATGTGCAATGGGAGCACAAAAGTGTGCAACGATGGGGAAGATGAAAGCGGGAGGTGTAGTGAGACAAAGATGGCACTGAGATGTGCTGGAGAGGTGATGCAAAGGTTGGGGGCACAAACAGGAGGAAAGTGCAAGGGGCAGAAAAAGGTGCAAACAGTGCACAAAACGCAGCTATACAAATAAGTGCGCAAATGTGGCTATATGAAGGGTGCACTGTATGAGTGCTCGAATGAGGACAAAGGATGCAATGCAGGGACGAAACATGACAATATGATGAGGGGATGCAAATGATATGCAAATGCAGCTATACGAAGGGTGCACTACGAAGGCGCATGGACTAGATGCTGGTGCACAGACTATGTGTGATGCTGACTGAGCTATGAACTATGAAGGGGGGGAAAGACCCTCTGGATTCTCTATCTGTCTGCCTACTATGTACAAATGGCTTATGTGATAAAAACGATAAAATAAAGTGTAAAAATAGAAAGCGCCATGCACTACCCACAAGCGCACCCATTTGCCCATCTAAACCTGACTGCGCTATGCTGCTGCCTCAGCCAATAAGATTTGCACACCTATAGCCCACTACCCAACTGTTCTGGTGCAATGCACTATTTTTGGTGTGCTCTAGGTCTCATGCACTCTTCCCAATTAATCTGCTTCAGTGTTATGTGTCACATGCTGTGCCTTAGTAATAATGGCATGATTGACCTGTGCTGGTTACCAGATAAGGCGATGCCGATTGGAAATGTGGAAGAACTATAAGGAGATGCTGTGAAAGACCAAATACTGCCAAAGCACCAGGATTATGTGAAGGCGCCCAAGTGCGCACAGTCCAATGCCAAATAGGTGCAAAGTGCCCCAATTATGTGAGAATGCACAGTTTGCTTGTGTTGAAATCGCGGTGTGCCTTGAATAAATGCACCAGTAAGATGGGAGCCGCGATGCACAGCGCACTGGTGCAGTGGATTGTTGTGCATGTGATAGGGATTGTGCAATGAGTAAGCAGCAGGGAATGTGAGTTGCAGGTAAAGCATAAAAGGAGTGCGCAAAGACGCATCGAGCACGCAATAAATGTGGAAGGCAGATAAGGAGTGTGGGGGGGGCACGCAGAGGCGGTTTGAAGTGCAACGAGGTGCATTTAGGGCACACAATGATTGGCAGCTATGGGGGTACTAAAAGTGCAGTAGAAATGCAAAAGGCACACAAAGGCACACCTAAATGGTCAAAGGCGCGCTGATACGGCTCCCTATTGCCCCGCGCGCATACTACGGCATTTTTCATGACTGTGTGCACCGCTTGGACATCTTCTACTCCCTTTGCACAGTGCGCTCCAGTGCGCCTTAGTGCGCTTCCATGCACATTTGTGCACTTCTGTGCGCCTTTTGCATTTCTACTGCGCTTTTGTTTCCCCATGGCCGCCAATCATTGTGCGCCCTAAATGCGCCTCATTGCGCTTCAAGCCGCCTCCATGCGCCCCCCCTCCCCACGCTCTTTATCTGCCTTCTACATTTATTGCGCGCTCGATGCGCCTTTGCGCACTCCTTTTACACTTTACCTGCAACTCACATTCCCTGCTGCGCACTCTTTGCACAATCTCTATCACACACAACAATCCACTGCACTGGTGCACTGTGCATCGCAGCTCCCACCTTACTGGCACATTTACTTGAGGCACACCATGATTCCGGCACGAGCAAACTATGCATTCTTACATAACTGGGCTGCTTTGCGCCTATTTGGCATTGGACTATGCACACTTGGGCGCTTTCATGTAACCCAGGCGCTTTGGCAGTATTTGGTCTCACACAGCATCCCCTTATAGTTCTTCTACATTTCCAATCAGCATCGCCTTATCTGGTAACTGGCACAGGTCGATCACGCCATTATTACTAAGGTGCAGCACGCGACATATAACACCAAAGCGGATTAATTGGGAAGAGTGCACGAGACTTAGCGCGCACCAATAATAGCGCATCGCACCAGAACAGTTGGATATTGAGCTATAGGTGTGCAAATCTTATTGGCTGAGGCAGCGGCATAGTGCGGTCAGGTTTAGATGGGCGAATGGACGCGCTTGTGGGTAGCGCATGGCGCTTCCTATTTTTATACTCTATTTCACCATTTTATCACATAAGCCATTTGTACATAGTAGTGGACAGATAGAGAATCCAGAGGATCTTTCCCCCCCCTCATAGTTCATAGCTCAGTCAGCGTCGCACATAGTCTGTGCACCAGCATCCAGTCTGTGCGCCTTCATAGTGCGCCCTTCGTATAGCCGTGTTTGCGTTATTGTTTGCATCCCCTCATCGTATTGTTGCGTTGCATCCCTTGCATTGCGTCCTTCGTCCTTGTCTGTGCACTATCATAGTGCGCCCTTCGTATAGCCGCGTTTGCGCACCGTTTGTGCACCCTTTTGCATAGCCGCATTTTGCGCACCGCCTGCGCCTTTTTCCACTCCTTGCGCTTTCACTCTGTTTGCACCCACAAACTGTGCACCACCTTCACAGTACATTCCAGTGTCGTCTTTGTCCTGTTACACCTCTTGCCTTCATCATCCTCATCGTTGCGCACTTTTGCGCTCTCGTTGCGCGTTTTTCCGCACTGCGCGTTTTTGCCTCTTTGTGTTGCGCACTTTTCCGCCACTGCGCATATCTCCCCTTTCGTGTACACTACTAGTGCGCACACTGAAAATTGCTGTACCAGCCTCTCTATAGTCTCTGCGCCCTGAAGGACGATCTGAGGCCATCTAAGCGAACTCCCCCCCTCACCCCGAGCATGCCTGCAGTTGTAGGTTAAGTGTTCACCCCTTCTGTTGAGACTCTGCACTGAGTACCAACTGAACTCATCAGCGCAAAGGCACATGAAAGCGCATGAAGGTGTGCAAAGGCACATGAAAGTGCATGAAGGTGCACAAAGGCACATGAAAGCGCATGAAGGTGTGCAAAGTGTGCGGAAGCCGTCTAGGAGGTGCGCACAATCGCAAAAAATGCCGTAGTATGCATGCAGGGCGATAGGGAGCCATATTAGCATGCTATGACCAAAGCCGCATGTTTGTTAGGGTGTTTCGACCAGACCAGCTCGAGCGCATTTTGAGCTGCCTTGCGATTGCAGTACCGAATCAGCCTGCAAATGTGCCATACTCATTAGATGCAATACATGATGTGATTGACTTTATCTTTGAAGGCCCAGCACACTATTTCCAGCCACTTACTGGGCTCACAGTGCAAAACCCCGATATGTATGCACCCTACTCAGCACCCAGTGCACCCATTTCCCAGCCACAACCTAGCACGCCCACAGTCAAAGCAGAAGACATCTCAGTCTTATTCAAATGCATGATACAGACAATAGTTACCATATTGAGCACATCATGCAGAGATGGCAGAAATGGCATGCCTTGCTCAAACAATGACAAGTGCAATGGTTGTGGTCAGACAGGGCATTATATCCCTGAGTGCACCTCAATGGAGTGCCTTATTAACGAAGAAAAGTGTAGGTGAAATGCAGAAGGGCGCATCGTACTCCCAGGTGGCACATTCGTGCCATGTTCTATTTCAGGCAACTTCTTGGGCGAGCGCATCGAGGAATGGCATAAGCGCAACCCAGGGCAGATACCCACTGGTCAACTTTTATCTAATACCAATTCACAGCTCATCTACAATATAGCACCTTGTCCAGCTCCAGCAGCACCTTTACAGTCAATGTACGTTGCCGCTTCAGCGCCTGCAGCAGATTATATGCAAAGTGCACCAAATGCACAACTAATGAAGGAAGAGCGCATCGATGTGCTCGAGCGGGAGTTGATGGCGCTTCGGAAGAGGCAAGTCTTTGACAGCGTCGAAATTCTGTGGCGTGCACCACACAATACATCCAATTAAGAGAGCACGCATTCTACAACCACAGACATCGCACCCGCTGACAGTATCGAGTCCCCAGCTTTGCAACCCGCTGTGAGCACAACTGAAGCGCCCGATGAGACACCCATACATCCCTATTCCAACATTCCTGCAGCGTGTTTTGTGCCCACAGCAGCAGATAAACCAGATGTACCAGCTAACACTTCCAAAGGCAAAGAGCCATCATACCGCACTGTCGTTCCCATCCAGAATCTGCAGATTGTTGATGACATATATGTGTGTGCCATGAAGGCACCCTCCATTATGGTTTTGCATGAAGAGCTCCTATCCCTTTCGCCCAATCTCAGACAGCGCCATAGAGAACAAGTTACCCCAAAGCGCATTGCAGCTACCAGTGCAGAAGTGGTAGCTACCAACCTTGCGAGCATTATGCCATTTGCACACTGCAATGTGCATGCACCTTTTGCAGAAAATAAAGTGCTTAATGCGACACCTCCAGTTAGTGCGGCAATTGCAGCACCACTTCCTATTGTTTTGCAGGATCCATTTGAACAGTACCTCACCCATCTCTAGCCAGGCGAAATTGAAAACCCAGATATTTTGAAAATTGCAAAAGAGTCGCATGTGCTTCGTTCCATTGATTTATTGATCAACAACCAAGAATACTTTAAAACTATCTTAGATCCAGGTTTGCAAATTATCGCAATGTCAGAAGCAGTCTGCCATCATCTTGGGCTTCAGTATGACCTACGCATTCACTTATACATGCAATCGGCCAATGGAGAGGTAGATGAGTCGCTTGGGCTTGTGCGCAACATTTCTGTGTGCATTGGGGACATCATTGTCTATGTGCAAGTTCACATTATCTGTTCACCTGCTTACGATATTCTGTTAGGGCACCCCTTCAATGTGTTAACGCGCTCCGTCATGCACAACTTTGCAGATGAGGTGCAAACAATTACAATCTGCAATCCGAACACAGGTGCCATCTCCACCATTCCAACAAAGCCTAGGGGGAAACCACGCCACTTCTTACCAGCTCCAGCAACAGCACTTTGCTATTCAGCATAACCCACAAAGAAATTTTTGCCAGGCTTTGAGGAATTGATTGCAGACCAAGAAGAAGCTGCCACTATCATAACATTTGACTCTGATACCCAATCTTGTGACGTTTCTGCCTTTGTGCTTATTCCATTTTCTGCTTCTGTTCCTCTATTATCTCTCAACTCTACCTATCCCAGTGTACCAACAGTCATGTGCAGGCGCTCTTACATTCAATTGACCCTGTGGCACTTATTCCAGCTGCGTTTCCAAAAAGCGCACATGCACGCGCAACTTTTATCGATTTAGCGGTGTGTGCACCACAAAAGGGCATAGTAACCAAGAAGAAGTATAAACCGGTTGATAGAAAGGTCAAACCAGTTATTGCACCCATCCCAAATGAATTCTGCATCGAGTGCAATATTATAGGTGATCTGCTAGCGGCACTTCTGGTGCTTTTACCAAACCCGCCACCATTTACCCTGACTGGGTGCTATACTGAAGAGTGCATGCAAGCACTCCAAAAGTGCCACACCAATTTCTTATTACCAGAGGAGATGAGGGTTTTGCACCACTTGATGTCTTTGTAGAATGAAGCCTTTGCATGGAGCGATGAGGAGTGCGGCAGCTTCAAGACCGCATTCTTTCCCCCAGTAGAAATCCCAGTTATTCTGCACACCCCTTGGATAGAGTGCAACATCCCCATTCCACCAGGCATATACGACGAAGTTTGTGCTATTATCCAGAAGAAGATAGACTCAGGCATTTATGAGTGCTCAAATTCGGCGTATAGATCGCGCTGGTTCTGCACACTCAAGAAAGATGGGAAAGTGCTGTGCATCATACATAGCCTCAAGCCGCTTAATCGCGTTACCATTAAACACTCCGGTGTCACCCCTACATCTGAGCACCTCGCAGAGCAGTTTGCAGGGCGCGTATGCAGCACCATCCTTGATCTATATGTGGGATATGATGAGCACTTAATCAAAGAATCGTCGCGCGACCTTACGACATTCCAGATGCCATATGGCGCAATGCACCTCATTACATTGCCAATGGGTTGGACAAACTTGGTACCAATCTTCCATGATGATGTGTGCTATATTCTGCAGCCAGAGATTCCAGATTACACCGTTCCTTATATCGATGACGTCCCAGTCAAGGGGCCTTCAAAGCGCTACATTTTACCAGACGGCTCGTGCGAAGTGCTCACTGCAAACCCTGGCATAAGGCGCTCTGTGTGGGAGCACTTCCAGAACATGAACCACATTGTGCAGCACATGAAATATAGCAGCGGCACTTTCTCTGGGATGAAATCCACACTGTGCACTGAGAACTTCGTCATCCTTGGCCATTACTGCACACCAGAAGGTAGAAAACCCGAACGCGACAAGGTAGATGTTATCCACAATTGGGGCGCATGCCACATGCTTTCAGAAGCGCACGCATTCTTGGGAACAGTCAGTTTAATGCGCATTTATATCTGAAATTATGTGCACTGCATTAATGTGCTCACAAGGCTTACATGCAAGGATGCTCCATTTGAATGGGGCCCAGAGCAGATAGCAGCACAAAACGACATCAAGCAAGCAGTACTAGAGTGTCCTGTGCTACAACTGATCAATTATTCCTCAGAACTCCCCGTTATCCTTGCGGTCGACACTTCCCAGATAGCAGTCGGCTTTTACCTTTGCCAGCAAAAGAGCGCAGATGCAAAAATGCGCATTTACAATCGCTTCAGCTCGATTATGCTCAATGACAGAGAAGTGCACTTTTCGCAACCAAAGCTAGAGATCTATGGGCTTTACCGCGCGCTGTGCAGTTTGTGCCTTTATATTATAGGTGTGCGCAACTTAATTGTTGAGACTGATGCGCACTATATCAAGGGCATGCTACAAAACCCCAATATCCAACCATCCGCTAGCATTAACTGGTGGATTGTCTCAATCCTTACATTCCACTTTACACTCATACATGTTAGGGGAGTGGTGCATGGTCCAGATGGGCTTTTGCATCAGCCAAAGCAGCCAGAGGACTTAGAAGGAGAAGATGAAGAGTTTGAGGATTGGATTGATGTGCTATATGGCTTTATGCATGTAATACGTCCCATTTCACAGTCCTTTGATGTGCAATACTGCGCTTATTTACAATGACGACTATAGCCAAGTGCAACAGCAGATGCAGAGGATAAGAAGTTAGATTTGGTGTGGATTTGAATGGATACCCTAATGTGCCCTAGCAACTTCATGGATTCTGAGTACAGCACACTCATGCGCTATGTGAGTGCCTTTTTCAAAGACAAGATGCCCTTATGGAAGTGCAATGCACATGGCGCTCACCAGCTTGTTATTTGTCAGTCTAGATGCTTACCGATATTGTGCACCATCCATGACAACATTGGACACAAGCACTTTTATGCAATGTGCTCTGCATTACTCAAGCGCTTTTGGTGGCTGCATGTTATGGATGACATTGTGTGCACTTGTCATATTTGCCAGATCCAGCAAATGCAGAAGGTCCTAATACTGCCAGTTGTTGCAACTCCTGCACCTCTCTTCAGTAAAGTTTATATTGATATGATGCACTTACCAGTATCAGCAGGGTGGCACTATATCATCCAAGGGCATTGCTCACTTGTGACTTGGCCAGAATTCCATGGACTTCCTAAAGAAAATGTGAGCACACTTGATGATTGGATGTTTCAAGACCTCATCTGCAGATGGGGTGCGTTGTGCAAGATAGTCACTGATAACGGCAAGCCATTCATCAAAGTGCTAACCTATCTCAGTAAGCGCTACCATATCAATCACATCCCCATATCTGGCTATAACTCGCGTGCTAATGGAATTGTTGAGCATGCACATTTCGACATGTGTCAAGCACTTATCAAAGCTGCAGATAGAGTAGAATCAAAGTGGTTCAGTGCACTGTACTCAGTCTTTTGGGTGGAGCACATCACAGTTTGGAAGTGCCTTGGTGTTTCGCCATACTTCATTGTGATAGGCGTGCAGCCTCTAATCCCTCTCAATATCATTGAAGCGACATACCTTAACCCACCCCCAGATTCTATACTCTCCACTACAGACTTGATCGCATGGCACGCGTGCTCATTGCAAAAGCATCCAGAAGACTTAGCGTGCATCCATTCCCGCGTCTATGCAGAAAGGTGCAAAGTGGTGCTCTGTTTCGAGAAAGCGCACTCAAAAACCATCTGCAATTTTGACTTCCAGCATGGCGATTTAGTCTTTATGTGCAACACAGCGATCGAGAAAAGCCTTAACCGCAAAATGTGTGCACATTATCTCGGTCCTCTAGTTATAGTGTCATGCAATCAAGGTGGCACATATATAATTTGCGAGCTCAATGGGATGGTATTCGACAGGCCAGTAGCCGTGTTCCACCTACTGCCGTACCACGCGTGCAAGTCCATTGCGCTTCCTGACATAGCGCTTGATATCACCACAACATGGTTGAGGGAGATGGAAGAGTCCATAGTAGTGGACACAGAAGACGAAGAAGCAGTTGACGAAGAAGAAGCACAAGGAGATAGTGCTGAGGATGAAGAAAGCGCCGATGAGGTGCGCAACTAGCGCTCCATGTGCACCGCTATGGATACTTCACCTTTTTATATGTACACTTTGCTTTCTTTCATTTTTTTATGTTACCTTTTCCTATTCACAAAGTCACATCTGGACGCATTCCATGATTGCACAACCTGTGGGTTTTACCAGCCATGATGATCTACTGAGCCTTTCCCATTTTTTTTGACTTTGTCATATGGCATGCACTTCATTTTATCTCTTACTCTTTTATCATTTGGACATGGTCAATATCTCAGTTGGGAGGAGGAAAGTGATGGTTGAATGATTTTTCCGCACTCCTTTGTGTTTGCGCATTTTTGCACTGGTGCACATTTTTTGTGCGCTTGACATTTCTTGCTCGAACATTGCTTATCTTATCTCTTTTCCCTCACATATATTATTTGGACTTACAAATTTCATTTTATGGGACCATGGAAGTGCGTGCATGCGCATTGCACCACTTCAGAGTGCATCATGCATATCGCAGGCGCAACAGAGAGATGGATTGACACACTATCTAAAACTTATACAGGCGAGTGGCTACTCAATGGACTCCAGGAACTTCAAGCACTCTGTGGCCACATCCAGTTTCGCCTTTGCATCAGCCTCTGCTTGCTCCATGCTGTGCAACCAGCTCTTGGCGACTTCTAGCTCAATGAGTGACCTTTGGACGTCTTCTTTAAGGTGATCATGCATGGTGCCCAAGACTGTGACCACCAAGCAGCATTGCACTAAGTCGAGCACCTTTCTGTCCTGGTCTTGGTAGACCATGTCCCCCGAGGTGTTTCCCGATCTGGTTTGGCATGAGGATTGTGTGTGTGCACTTGCCTGGTGAACAGTAAGGTGGCGCGGCCTTGGGCACACTTGTGATGGGGGAGGGGGTGCATTTTCAACTTTGCGGCACTTCAATGTGCACTCTTTTGAGGGGCTGATGAGCCCCGCATCGCTCTCATTGCCCTTGTCAGTTTGCGATGTGCCTTTGGAATAGTTAGCGCAGCATGGAAGGAGGATGAGAAAAAGACACACCAGAGTGCCCAGTAGCCGCTTTCCTGCCTCTAGAAGTTGCATGCAGCTGTGCAAGAGTGCACTTCATCCATTTGCACTTTCTCTTACCCTTTGCACATGGGGCACACCATTTTCCATTGACAGAGATGCACCTAGCCGGTTGGCCCATGCGGCAGCAGTTATCACACTAGAGTAGAAAGGGGAACCATTTAGTGAGTTTGAAGCATATCCAAAGAAACTTACTGGTCTGCTATTAGCATCGGAGGTGGTGCCAATGCTACTCAATGGTGGCACTTCGACATATGCACATTGCCGCATTGCGCACACTTGCGCCTTTGTCCGCACTAGTGCTCTCATCGCTCTGCTCACTCTCCCCTTCGCTCATCACCCCACTCTCCCAAGACTCCCCAGTTCCTTCACCTACGACCTTAGCATCAGTCACTCCAAAAAGTGCGTGCAGAGAGCGCACTAGTGCAACATGCACCTTTTCATCCTCCTGCGCCTCAGCGGTATCTATATCGCTTGCCTCATCAATTGCCCTGAACTCACCTTCCAGATGCTCCAAGTTAACCTCGGGTGCCTGCAATTCAGTGGTCAAGAGTGTGTGGCATGCCTTGCACACTTCAGTGCGCTCCGTGCATGCTTCCAGCCACCCCGCCAGCTTGTGCGCCCTACGCTCAAATTCCTCAGACTGCTCTTTCTCCTCAATCATCTTATGCATATCAGGCATCAGCTCCTCACCCCAAGTAAGCCACTCCTCCACCATGATCCCACTGAATGTGCTGCGTGCATTCGCGAGGAGCACATTGAGTTCTGCGTCATCTTTAACAGTGTCCGTGCAGCTTTTATACATGTTCTACATGTCCCGACCCTTAGCAACCTGCACCGGTTATAGAAGCACAAAAAGTGCACCAGTTTACTACAAAACCCTTCACCCCAAGCTTGCATCGTCATCTGCTCACTCCCAGCAGCAAGGAGGGTCTCATTGAGGGCCAGGATCGTTTGTCTGAGGGCTAAGGTAAATGCTGAGGCCATCAGATCGGAGAGATGGGTTGTGGAAAGAGTTATAGAGGATAGATGGTGGTCAGAGATAGATAAGGAGAGGATGGCCACTTATGTGAGTGAAGAAAATTTTGTGCTGACCAATCGCATGCTGCCTGAGGACAGTCAGTACTTCAGTTGGGAGGAGATGATATGGCTCCCTATCGCCCTGCGCACATACTATAGCATTTTTTGTGATTGTGCACACCTCCTAGATGGCTTCCACACACTTTGCGCAGCACACTCTTGTGCACCTTTGTGTGCTTTCATGTGCCTTTGGGTGCTTCCATGCGCTTTCGTGCGCCTTTGACCATTTAGGTGTGCCTTTGTGCACCTTTTGCATTTCTACTGCGCTTTTGGTTCCCCCCTAGCTGCCAATCGTCGTGTGCCCTAAATGTGCCTTGTTGTGCTTCAAACCACCTCTGTGTGCCCCCCCCACACTCCTTATCTGCCTTCCACATTTATTGCGTGCTCGATGCGCCTTTGCATGCTCCTTTTATGCTTTACCTGCAACTCACATTCCCTGCTGCACACTCATTGCACAATCCCTATCACACACACAACAATCCACTGCACCAGTGTGCTGTGCATCGCAGCTCCCATCTTACTGGCACATTTATTCGAGGCGCACCACGATTCCAACACAAGCAAACTGCGCTGATGGGTTCAGTTGGTACTCAGTGCAGAGTCTCAACAGAAGGGGTGAACACTTAACCTACAACTGCAGGCATGCTCGGGGTGAGGGGGGAGTTCGCTTAGAGGGCCTTGGATCGCCCTTCAGGGCGCGGAGACTATAGAGAGGCTGGTACAGCAATTTTCAATGTGCGCACTAGTAGTGTACATGAAAGGGAAGATATGCGCAGTGGCAGAAAAGTGCGCAACGCAAAGAGGCAACAATGTGCAGTGTGGAAAAACACACAACGAGAGCGCAAAAGTGCACAACGATGAGGATGATGAAGGTGGGAGGTGTAACAGGACAAAGACAATACTGGGATGTACTGTGAAGGTGGTGCACAGGTTGGGGGTGCAAACAGAGTGAAAGCGCAAGGAGCGGAAAAAGGTGCAAATGGTGCGCAAAATGCGGCTATGCAAATAAGTGTGCAAATGGTGTGCAAACGCGGCTATACGAAGGGTGCACTATGATAGTGCACAGACAAGGACGAAGAATGTAACGCAAGGGATGAAACGCAACAATACGATGAGGGGACACAAACGATAATGCAAATGTGGCTATACGAAGGGCGCACTACGAAGGCGCACGGACTGGATGCTGGTGCACAGACTATGTGCGACGCTGACTGAGCTATGAACTATGAGGGGGGGGGGAAAGATCCTCTGGATTCTCTATCTGTCCACTACTATGTACAAATGGCTTATGTGATAAAATGGTGAAATAAAGTATAAAAATAGGAAGCGCCATGTGCTACTCACAAGTGCATCCATTCACCCATCTAAACCTGACTGCACTATGCCACTGCCTCAGCCAATAAGATTTGCGCACCTATAGTTCAATATCCAACTGTTCCGGTGTGATGTGCTATTATTGGTGCACGCTAAGTCTCGTGTGGCCTTCCCAATTAATCCGCTTCGGTGTTATGTGTCACATGCTGCGCCTTAGTAATAATGATGTGATCGACCTGTGCCAGTTACCAGACAAGGTGATGCCGATTGGAAATGCGGAAGAACAATAAGGAGATGCTGTGCGAGGCCAAATACTGCCAAAGTGCCAAGGTTACGCAAAAGTGCCCAAGTGCGCACAGTCCAATGCCAAATAGGCGCAAAGCAGCCCAGTTATGTAAGAATGCGCAGTTCACTCGTGTTGGAATCGTGGTGCACCTCAAGTAAATGCGCCAGTAAGATGGAAGCCGTGATGTGCAGCACGTTTGAAGTGGTGAATTGTTGTGTGATGGTAAGGATAGTGCAGTGAGTGTGCAGCAAGGAACGTGAGTTGCGAGTAAAGCATAAAAGGAGCGCATAAAGGTGCATCGAGCATGCAATAACGGAAAATGGCAGGTAAGGAGTGTGGGGGGGGGCACATGGAGGCGGCTTGAAGCGCAACGAGGCGCATTTAGGGCGCACAATGATTAGTGGCTATGGGGAACCAAAAGCGCAGTAGAAATGCAAAAGGCGCACAAAGGCGCACCTAAACGGTCAAAGGCATGCAAAAGTGCACGGAAGCGCACAAAGGCGCACGAAAGCGCACGAAGGCACGCAAAAGTGCGCTGCCCAAAGTGTGCGGAAGCCATCTAGAAGGTGCACACAATCGCAAAAAATGCTGTAGTATGCGCGCAGGGCGATAGGGAGCCGTATCAGCGCATTCTCACATAATTGGGGTGCTTTCCACCTATTTGGCATTGGACCATGCGCACTTGGCGCTTTCATGTAATCCTGGTGCTTTGGTGGTATTTGGCCTTTCACAGCATCTCCTTATAGTTCTTCTGCATTTCCAATTGGTATTGCCTTATCCAGTAACTGGCACAGGTTGATCACATCATTATTACTAAGGCGCAGCACGTGACACATAACACCGAAGCAGATTAATTGGGAAAAGCGCATGAGACTTAGAGCACACCAAAAATAGCACATTGTACTGGAACAGTTGGGTAGTGGGCTATAGGTGCACAAATCTTATTGGCTGAGGCAGCAGCATAGTGCGGTTGGGTTTAGATGGGTGAATGGATGTGCTTGTGGGTAGCACATGGCACTTTCTATTTTTACACTTTATTTTACCATTTTTATCACATAAGCCATTTGTACATAGTAGGCAGACAGATAGAGAATCCAGAGGATCTTTCCCACCCCCATAGTTCATAGCTCAGTCAGCGTCGCACATAGTCTGTGCACCAGCATCCAGTCCATGCACCTTTGTAGTGCGCCCTTCATATAGCTGCATTTGTGTATCGTTTGCATCCCCTCATCATATTGTTGCATTTCATCCCTGTGTTGCATCCTTCGTCCTCATTCATGCACTCATACAGTGTGCCCTTCATATAGCCGCTGATGATACTCAACCCGGAAATCAAAACAAAACCTACTAATGGCTTTGGATGGTATAACACAGGCCAGAGGAAGGGTGCGAGGTGGTACTAAATATCACCGCTGAGACCAAAATGATGTTTTTAGCGACGCAAAATAATAAGGAATGGTGCGAATAGTCTTTATAGGTGTATGAATATGTCCGAAAGAGTTCGAAAAAGGTTCGAAGGCATGCGAAGTGGTTCGAATAAGTTCGAAGATGCGCGAAATAGTTTGAATAAGTTCGGAGGGGTTCGAGGTGTATCGAAAGGCAAGTTTAACAAATGTGAAATGTCTGTTGAATAGCGATAGGCGATGGGCAATAAAACGGAGAGCGAATACGATAGTTTTTAGAAGAAGTTTGCAATATTTTGCAGAACTTAGAGATACGACGCGAACTAAGACTCAAGAGAATGGCTCTTAAGTCAGACAATAACTGTGAGGGTAACTTGTGCTGTTCTCCGTTGTTCTATTCTCTTGTTCTAACTAACTAATACAAGTCTATATACAAAATGAAGAGATAGTACTAAAAAGGAAATAAGAACATGTGTAAAACATGAGGCAAATATATCATACAATGAGGACTTTGTAGATCAAAAATAAATGAGAAATGATAAATGATAAAACATACAGTGTTCCCATATAGTAAAAGTACTTCAATGAAACACAAAAACACACTTATCGCATTCTAACTCTCTTGTACTCTCTCCTCGTGTCCGGTAGTGCTCGATATGCGGTGAGTTGGCTTATTCCGAATGTACAACGTGTATCGAAAGTGTTTGAGGACAACTATATGGCCACCAAAGTCGTTCGAAGTACTGCGAAGTCATTCTAAATGTCGCGAAATAATTCGAAGTAGCTCGAAGTTGTCCGAAATAGTGCGAAATTGTGCGAAAATGGTTCGAAGTCGATTTCATGGCGTTCTTAGTACTTCGGAGTGCATGTCATAATGTCTCCATACGAGTGGAAATGCTTCTCCAGGCTTTAAAGAGCATAGTGGACCTATCACCGTGTTTGTGCACCATTTGCGCACTTATTTGCATAGCCGTGTTTTGCACTTCCATCCTGTTTGTGTCCCCAACCTATGCACCACCTTCACAGCACATCCCAGTGTTGTCTTCATCCCACTACACCTCCCATTTTTATCACCCTCATCATTGTGCACTTTTGTGCTCCCATTGCATGTTTTTCTGCACTGCGCATTTTTGCCCCTTTGCATTGCGCACTTTGCTGCTATTGCATATATCTTCCCTTGAGCATACACGACTAGTGCACACATTAAAAACTGCCATTACAGCCTCCTCATAGTCTCTGCGCCCAGAAGGACGATCCGAGGCCCTCTAAGCGAACTCCCCCCTCACCCCAAGCATGCCTGCAGTAGTAGGTTAAGTGTTCACCCCTTCCATTGAGACTCCACATCGAGTACCAACTGAACGCATCAACGAGCGCAGGGTGATAGGGAGCTGTATCACCGCCAAACCTCCCACTTTCATCTCCCTCATCAATGCACTTTTTTGCCCCTTTGCATTGCGCACTTTTTTGCCATTGTGCATACCTTCCTTTTTTCATACACAACTAGTGCACACCTCAAAAACTGCTGTACCAGCCTCTTCATAGTCCCTGCACCCCGAAGGATGATCCAAGGCCCTCTAAGTGAACCCCCTCACCCTGAGCATGCCTGCAGTTGTAGGTTTAATGTTCATCCCTTCTGTTGAGACTCTGCACCGAATACCAACTGAACACATCAACATATTTTTGGTGTCATCACAAAATGATGGGATATTTTGACATGTTCACCACATTATGACATGCCTACTGAAGCCCAAATTTTTCCTGCACTGGCTGCCCTGCATAATTTTATCATGAAGCATGACCCATCAGATGTCAAAAAGTATTTCACTGATCCTGATGTTGCTGATCCAACTCCATCCCTGGCAATGTAGGTACTCTGGCAGAAGGGTATGTCAATCTGGCAGAGCTTCAACAGGCAAAGGCAAAGAGGGATGTCATTGCACAGCAGATGTGGGACGAGTACCAATACTATCTACAGCAGCACCCAGGGTTGATGAATGAAGATGATTGATGAATGAATGGAGTACTAGTTAATATAAATGAAGACTGTAGTTGTTACGGAGGTGTTACGGATGGGGAAATCAATTTTCTTCGTTATTGTTCCTATTGTCTTCACTCGAGTATGTCCCACACTTTTGTCTTCATTCCTATTGTCCTGCGACTGCACACCTCTAATGATACATCATCACTACTCCATGCTACTGTAGTAATCTGCGGACGATTCACATACTATTGTTCTTACTGTTTCTATTGTTCTTATTGTTCTCGATGCACGACTCACTTTACTTACATACTAATGATCTTGTGCATGTATTATTTAAAACTGCAAATGCAAGACCAGTCGAGCTCAGCTTGACCTGGTCACTTCTATGCCTTTACGATCTAGCGATCTAAGTCATCCTCAAGGACATCGCTTACGAGCTTCAACGATCCAGAACACTTCACTGAAGGTTGTTGCTTACGAGCCTCAACTTGATTTATGAACTAAGGGCTTTGACTATAACAGTAGTAGTTATGAATGAAGTGCTGTAAACAAGTGTGTAAATTGATTGGTATCAAATGAATGTATGAAGACAATCAACATAAGATCTCAAATCTCAAAACTGAAAAAGACCACTGGCCCGATCAATTTTATTTTGAATCCATACCTTGTGGAAGTCGTCACCCTTCAATGCCAGATATGTGGTAACCACATCCATATCCTTCTCGAGAATGTTGACAAAAGCAAGAAGATTGGATGTAGACATCCAAGTCTCGAGCTCCTGTGCACAAATCACAGCCTTCTCATGATGGTCAGCACTGAGCTCACTCTCAGTAGGTGGAGGTGCAAGAGCTTTACCAATAACAGCACCAAAATGTGAAAGAGAGGCTGTCAGATCCTCAAGCACAGTAGCACCTGTCAACTTGGTCTTCTTACTTGAAGAATTGATGGACAATGATGGAGGCAAGGTGGATCACTTCTTCAAACGATGAGGAGTAGTTATGACCAGCTGCATGAACACATTTCTTAAGATGTAATCCAAAGGGAATGATAAGAATCCTTACTTGAGTCACTCAGATCTCCTCATCTTTGTGATCAGATATGCCTTGTGAATTCTGTGAAGACAAGCCAGAGTGATCCTCAGCTGAGGTAGTGGTATCCTCCTGGGTAGCCAGTGAGGGAGGCTGAGTGTTGGCCCATGTCACTTGAGTGCCTTCCAATGAGGCCTGAGACTCTCCCATCAACTCTTCAGCAGAGCTTTGAGATCCTGCCAAACTCTGTGATGTGACATAGGAAGAAGGAAGCGATGCAACATAGAAAGGAAGCAAATCAGAGTCATCATCCACCCCCACAGGCTGAGGATGAGCGCAGACAGTGGCATCTGATGCATGAAAAACATGGGCACCATGGACTGTCCCAGGCATGATAAACTCCATCTTGTGGAGATGATGCCAGCCCTTGTGTTTGAATGGCTTTGCATCCTTGTGGATATGGACATAGGCTGCCCATGAGTCCTCCAGTTCAGGAGTGATGCTAGCACCAGTCTCATCACTCCAAGTCCAACCCGAGACATTCTTGATAGTCTGGACAACATGGAAGGTGTGATGAAGCTGTAAAAAAAATTGAGAACATGTCACAATACAATATAAAAAATCAATGCACAGCATTCTATTTGTTTTGACATGCACGGACAGTTTTCGGCCCTCCTTTCACAACCAAGGGAGTCAAAAGAGCAGAGAGTGCTTGAAAAGTGACTTTCTTGAAGTTTGCTCCATCACCAGCAGCGGCACGATGATCCAAAAGAAAATCAATGAGTTTATCTTCATCTCCTGGTGTCCAAACGGCATGAGGAACTGCAGCAGAGCCCCAAGGATGTCGTTCTGCACGATGCAAGTGCAATGCAACTTTGCAAAATGAAATGATCACACCCTGTCACAAGCTGACAAACACTTTACATTTTCTCATGGACTTGATATGGTAATAATATGGGCATCAGAATATCATATTCTCGCCATATTCTGTTCCCGAACGAACCCTTAGTTTTTTTAAAAAGGGGCTCGTATGCCCCTTCCTGATTCAAATCTAGGAAGGTGTCAAATTGACAGCTGACTTCGAAACAGGACCCATTTGGCAAGCGGCTTCTCGGCTGATGTCATTTGAACGATTTAGAAATATTATCTAGGTTCCTAAGGCCCACGGAAAGTCATCCAATCAGGCAATAGTGTACTTCCCGTAGTTCTTCTCAGGATCAAAGACCTACCACGCAGACAATCAGCTAGCTCAGCTACCATAATTTCAGTAGAGCAGAGCACTTACCTCCCACCTGGACGCTGGGAAGATATGTTTGTTCCTCTGATAGTAACTCCTTTCAACAACTTTGCCTGCATGAGACTCATCCTTCTCCTTTGTGGCATCAGCAAGCAGACGAACATCGTCGTGAACATCGAAGTTAAACAGAGGCCCTGATTTCCCTCGTGCCTTGTTTATTATGAAGTCGTAGAATGTGTAATGCTGCGGAATTGTGAGAACATTGTGAAGAAAAGATAATGATCCTACATGAGGTATTATGAGATCCTCCTGCGGAAATTGCACGTAAGAGAGGGAGCGACTAGACAATAGCTGTCCTGCGCACCTTCACATACATCAGGTTGTCTACGCTGACGCCTCTGAGTTCAGAGAACTGTTGACGACATTTTTCTAAGAAGCTGCCAATGTCATCGCCCTTCTTACACTAAACCAGGCCATGAGCGAAAGAATAGGATGGGAGCCCGAGAACCATATAGTACATACCGTTACACTCTTTCGGTGTCCGCTTCCATCCCAGTATGAGTAAACCACTTCAATCTCCTCTTTTTTTATCTCCTCTTGTTTTTCCAGCCACTCAACCCGAAGACGTTCACGTTCTTTCCTCTCGGCTTCCTCGCGTTCTCGGTCGGGTAGGAAAGAGGTGTCGACGTTGGGATTCTTCCGAAACTTGCTCTTTTTCGGACGTGGGCCATCTTCTTTGTCTTTCGATGATGCTCTTCGCCCTTCGTCAACATTTTCGAACTCTTCGCCTTCGCCTTCGCCCTCGTCATCTATGGCAAAAGAAAGGGTGGCCTTTGCGGCCTTCTTACGCTTCCTCATTCTTCTCGTGTCATCCCTAAACAGATTCTCCACATCCTATAAGCCATCTGATCTTCGAATACGACGGAGAACAGAAGGATGTGGCAAGACAGAAATGAGAACATACTTCAGATCATTAGTCCGTGCGGCCTCCCTAGCCTTCGCCTCCTCCAGCTCTTTCCTCTTCTGCTGGAAATCTTCGAGGCGCACCAGGCCAACAGTACTGTTCTTTAGACTCTCTTCCATCGAATCATGTTGGCCAACGAAGCGGTTAGCTGAAGGCCGGGATTTCTCGGTTTCATTGATCAGAGTTTGCTTCTGGCGTTCAAACTCTTCACGCATCTGATTGCGTTGCTTTGCCAGAGCGTCTTCTCGACGCCCTTCAGCTTTACTAGCCGACATAGCCGGATTGTTGCAGGGGCGAGGAGTTGGTTGAAGTTATGCCGTTACGTGGCGGAGTTTGAATCAGTCTGTTGACTACATACAAATGGTCCATATCCTTGGCATAAACCTGCAAGATACTAGCCTCGCGCGGGTAAGGAGCCATTTTTTACAGGTTTGAAGCCAGTCTGATGCAAGTGCTGGGGACAGCTTGCCTTGACGCGGTTCTATGGCATCGGTCACCACACCGCGCACAGGCTTTGTGCACGTCTTCAGATTCACGACAAGTGCAAAATGAAAGACCTTTCACCTTACCAAGTAACTGCACTAGCCTCATTCCTCTCTTCCCCTGGCACATCGTTACCATTACCCCGCTATCCATTAGCTGAGCCGAGCTTTAAACCACCTCCGCCAAATAAATCTATGCAAGAATTGCAGAACGAATTCAACGCCATTAAAGCAGCGCGAGAGGCGAAGAAGCTAAAGCGGTCCGAATCTTCAAAAGGGGCTATGGTGAAGGATCCTTTAAAAGAGCTCAAAATCGAATCGGAGTTGAGAAGGATGATTCGGGAGAATATTGCGCACCAACGGATGATTGGGAGTTATGTGGGGAGAAGACATGCAATGCATCTTCCAGTTCGGGGTCAGAATACGCAGTCTAACGCCAAAACAGCAAAGAAACTCAACCAACTGGATCGCCACTGATACGATGATTGTAGTGTGCTCACGACTGTCAACGATGCAACTATGTTGTGCTGTCCTTGCGATATTCCTGTTCCACTTATGTATACAAGTATTCACGAAGTAAAGTGAAATTCCTTATTACAGTGTAAGTCAGCTCCAGGTTTGTATATACATTGGTATAGAAATTACTATCACTAAGCATGGGGAAGCCATGTAGGTTGAACGTGACGTAACGCGTTTGTGACGATTCGCAAATGGCATCGGCGAGCAAGCAGTATAAAAACATTGGCGAAGATCTGTGGAAGGGGAGATCAGAAAAGATTGTGAGCTGCTCCATACTATGTACTTCTCTTGAACCTGACTTCTACAGAATGCAGAGCTTTTCGCCCTAACATATGGTGCGCTCGTAGTGCAGTTAATTCAAGACTACGAAGATTACGCGGAGGTGAACAAACAACTGGAAAAGATGGGATATAATATCGGAATCCGACTAATCGAAGATTTCCTTGCGAAAAGTGCGATAGGGCGATGCGCAGATTTCAGAGAGGTCGGGGAAGTTATTTCGAAGGTCTGTCAACCCATTTGGCGCCCAGTAACAAAAGTTTCGACCCTCGACGTGATCCTGAACTCTTAGGTCGGTTTCAAATCTTTTCTCAACATCACGCCAACCGTTTCGCATGGAGCTGTTCCTCCACCATCACCAAGCCGACCTGAGAGCAATCATTCAATAACTCAGGCGAACGCCGGATCGTCATTCACTCTGACGTTAGATGAAAATCCGCTCGCTGAGTTTGTAGAACTACCAGAGGAGGTATTGGAGGGCGGACTTTGGTTTAGCAATGTTCTGTGTGGTGTGATTCGAGGGGCGTTGGAAATGGTACGCGATCATGCATCCATCAATCTGCACTCGTTACAAACTAAAGTTCATATTTTCATGATGTTCCAGGTTCAGATGCAGGTACAAGTAGATTTCATATCAGACGTGCTTCGTGGTGACGAAAGCACGGAAATACGAGTCAAGCTCGTGAAATATCTAGAGGAAGAAGTGCCCGTTGGAGACGACTAGCCGGCGATAGGCATTTCTGATCAAGTGTGTATAAAACCTCCGTCCCCTGTTCAAGCTTACTTACAATGATAGGCCTTTGGATTAGGCGAATTCTCCGAGAAGCTCCTCCCTTTGCCACGATCCCCAGTCCATGGCTGCCGATTTCACACAGCTTCCTCATTCATGGATGATTCCAGCAGCTGTTCGCTGCTCGAATCTTGACATATTCGATTTGCGTACACGATTTGAAAGATGTATGAATCATATTGAATGAAGAATTTGTAGTGTGCGGTTATGGAGCGAGCAAGTAACTTGAAGTTTTACTGAAACAAATCGCAATATATTTGAACTACATACTATGCTATACGCTCGAGTTCAGCTTGCTAACCCTTCGTGCGTGAAGCAGACGTCTCTACGCTACACAAGGATTACTAGGCTACGTACGTATCTACGCTCGACGTCCTACAACAAGTAAACCAGCGAGATCTTGCTTCATTTACAACGTACACGCCGACTTGCACCTAGCCCACATTTATGACTGGTTTCGCAAATATACAGGCAATTTCAAAGAGATATGATAGCGAGCGTTTTGGTAGTTTTAATCGTCCTGAGCGTGGCGGAAATAAAGCTTGAAGCTTGGACCTTCACCCTACCCGCAAAAAGGCGTAAGTCTTCGTTACTTCAGCTTTTGCCTTGCTATGTCAAGACCCGAACTCCAGGCACCTCCAGAAATTGTACGCTGGGCTCTCTCGTACAAGATTTGCACTAATGTTTGACTGGAAAGTACTACGGCGATGCAGAGGCCAAGAAATACACGCAAAAGTTCTTTTGACTATTCGATCAACTTTCACTTCAAGCTGATTCTTATCATGCAGTACACGAAATCAGCAAATTCAGGCAGACATGACGTATCGGGCTCTGGAGTTGCTGAATCTCCCGCCAGGCGATCCTGCATTTTTGCTTGACATCGGTTGCGGGTCAGGCCTTTCTGGCGAAATCCTAGACGAAGAAGGTTACATATGGGCAGGGGTGGACATCGCGCCCAGCATGCTTGGTGAGCATATATAAATCACCCTTGTAAACATCTGCTTGATGCAACGAGGCAGAGGTCGCCTTGGAGAGGGAGGTCGAGGGTGATCTCTTCATGCAAGACATTGGTCAGGGGTTTGGTTTCCGACCAGGAAGCTTTGACGGTGCAATCAGGTATGGAACCCAATCATTCGGCCGCAGGCTATTGATTTCTTTGTACAGCATATCTGTGCTCCAATGGCTGTTGAATGCAGAAACATCGCATCCGACGTCTTCGCCTCCACATCGGCTGAATCGCTTTTTTACTACATTACATTCTGCTCTTCGAAACCCTTCACGTGCTGTTTTTCAATTTTATCCCTCGTCTGACGATCAGATTCAACTCATCACGTCCTCTGCGCAAAAAGCTGGTTTTGGTGGGGGAATTGTAGTCGACTATCCCAATTCCAATAAGGCTAGAAAGGTCTTCCTATGTTTATTCGTCGGCGGAGGCGGAGCGCAGCAGCAAATACCAAAAGGATTAGAGGGAGAGGAAAATGAGACTCGGGCTAAGTTTGAGAGACGGAGAGATAGAGACCGCGGGAAGGAGAAAAAAGGGAAACGGAAGAGTATCAAGGATAAACAGTGGATATTAAACAAAAAGGAGGTCAGATCCTATATCACTTCTGTCTAACGATGTTCATAACTTGGCAATATTTTAGCTGTATCGGAAACGAGGAAAAGAGGACGTTCCACGCGATTCGAAGTATACTGGTCGGAAGCGGAGAGCAGTCTTTTGATAAATGATTTGTTCTAATGATTATTCTACGAAAGATATGGATCTACACTGTCCGTCTGGTAACGAAGAGATCGCGACAATTCGCAACAGCATCTGTGGCGCTATTCCGTATGAACAATCCCTGTAAAGCGGCCATACTCACACTCCTTCCACTTTCTTTTTCTTCTTCCAGTATCTTTTGCAATGCACTGGCAAGTTTTCCTACGTTTTCTTCACTGGCATCTTCACCTCCGTAGAAACGTGTGAATAGTATTTTCGCCTGTGCTGGACTAGCGTCATCGATGCACTCTGCGAGATCTACCCGACCAGGCCGAATGAGAGCGCGATCCAGCTTATGGAGATGGTTTGTCGTCATAAAAATGATGCGCTCTTCTCCAGAGGCAACCCCATCTAATGCGTTCAAAAATCCAGAGAACGTGACAGAAGATTGATATCTAGGATATGACGCTGTCAATGTCGAAGGCCTCTCGAATCAAAGAAAAAATATTGTTACCCGTCCTCACTGGTTTGTGCACGTTTATTGAAGGCAGCGTCGACGTCTTCAATCAGCACAAAACTGCGCTCTGGCGCATTCGATAAAAGATGAGTTAGTTTGTCATCTCCTAAACCTCTTTCCGATAGGTTGAGAAGGCAAATGTCATATGAGAGTGACCCAGCTAATGCTTGAATGAATGAGGTTTTTCCTGACCCCGGAGGGCCATATAATAGGTAGCCTCGACGATATGGAATGCCTGTTATGTCGTTGTCAATGCAATGATAATTGGAGGTGTACACGTTGCAAGCACTGGCCTCGGTCAGCATACCATTTGCGTCTCTGTAGGAACGACTTGATGTCATGTTCAACTCTTTCACATACCCCTGGTTGTAGGACGACACTGTGCAAAGGTCGTTTCTGGCGTGGTTGACCAAACGGCTTCCATTCGATACCCCAAGCCGTATTAATGACTAGTTTCCCTTCGTGCCCGCTCATGGCAAGATCCCTCGCTTCGGAAAGCAGCTCAGGAAACAATGTTCGATCTCGGGATAGTGTAGTAAGAGTGACAGTCTCCCATGGCACGCCTGACATGAGTTGCATAGATCGTGTCTCCCGTTCACGTTTAACCTGGCTAGACATAAGCATCGGTCTGTAGCAAAAGTACAAAAACGTGAACCTGCATCCAAACACCACGATACTTAAACCAATGGGTACCGGGGCCAGCAACGAGTTTGAATAAGGCGGATGAGCTTCCATTTTTACGTTGTTCGATCAGGGTTTCAACACTGAGCTGGTGGCTACGAATCCATGGTGTTGAGCCGAGGGATCTGCTGGTTTTTGCTGCCGACTGATGAGCCATCCATGCAAGAAACCACTCGTATGCACGGTCTTTATTGTTAATTTCGAGAGACACTAGCATCCGTCGACGAAGAGCTGTCGTTCCCAAAACAAGACCTTGTCGGAGCACGGTTAAGCCGACCCCTAGGCTCTGAACGAACGCAAGTCAGTGCGGCGGGGTGATATAAAGCCCCGAGACTTGCCATAAGGCCAAAGCCAGCCTGAAAGTATGGACTACGCTTGAACCGTCAATTAGAAAACCAAAAGGAAATGTTTTGACGGACTTGTTATCAAGGAACCCTCCAATGAATGACTTGTGTGCTTCCATGGGTAATTGCAACTCCGAAACGCGTCGCGTAACTGCGCGTCACGTCCCTTTTCTACTGTCACGCTGCCTGAGCACCCTATGCCTAGACCTTCAGTTACAGAGGCATATGCGGTACTGGGTCTAGAAGAGGTGTTTCACCCTTTCTTTCTCTCTCAGATGCTGTTTTTGACAGTAATTGCAGGGAGCGTCCTTAGAACTCATTAGAAGCACATATAAGCAGGTGAATCACAGTTCGTACTCTTTTATCGTCTACTTATTATTTGTTCACAGAAAGCACTCCTTACACATCCCGACAAAAATCCTGATAATTCCGGTGCCACTGCCGAATTTCAGCAAATTGGTGAAGCGTATCGCGTTCTCTCTAAATATCTCGAGAATGCTTCAAGGAAGCCTCGAGTCCGGGACCATGATTATGATGACGATGATGACTTCGATGACGATGAGTATGAGGACGATTCGAACTTTGAAGACATGTCTGATGACGATCTCGAGATTTTAATGCACCTGTGGGTCATTGTGGCATTCCGTCCAACCAAGTTGACGTATTTCTTTGTATCAGGTTTCTCTTCGACCTGGTTATGAAAGGTGAAGCCCATTCACATCTTCGTTTTCGTGAGTTCCTTTACTTGCACCAAAGACGTCGTCATGAACCTTCATCAGGCTTCAGCCGTCGTCCCCAAGTACCGGAAGAGACAGAAGAACACTTTAAGGCACGTGTCCGAAAATCTTATGAAGAACAAGTGGCTGCAGAAGAACGTAGAAAACAAGAAGCGGCTGCCCGCCGGGAAGAGGCAAAGAGAGAACGCGAGAGAGGTCTGGTTTCTTTCGTATAGTTGATAGATTACTCACGGCTCCAACTCAGCAAAAATCGCGGCAAACGAACGTAAAAAAACCAAAAAGCAGAACAGAAAGGCGCAAGTTGAAGTACAACGCCAGAAAGCGGAGCAAACGGCTCGAGAGCAACAGTGTCGAGTCCAATTAGCTCGGTCAGCAGTCTTTGGTGCCGCGCGAGATGGTGACGCCGCGAAAGTCAAGAAAGGTGTGTGGGAGGACAATGTGGACGCTGCCGGTGGCGAGGTGAAGGTGGGATGCCAAGCATTCGTGCAAATGCCTCCCAAAGATTCTAAGGAGACGCTGTTGCACATTGCTTCCCGAAATGGTGATGTTGATCTGGTTCAATGGCTGGATGATCATGGTCAGCATCTTCATTTGGACATGTCACCGTCACTCAGCGCTTTCTAGGTACTGATCCAGAGGAGAGAGACTCTGCGGGGCTCTCTGCCTTCCATGTTGCTCTGCAGAGCGGACATATCCCTGTTGCAACGTACTTCCTTGAAACTCACCCGCCAAACGAAGATTCAAAGGCAATTTACAGTGCCCCCCCACCACACGCTCCGCTGTCGCTGGCGCTTGATTCATTTGAGCCGGAACTTGTCTGGATGGTCCTTGACAAAGGTCTTGCGACCACTCACGACATTAATGACGCATGGTTTCGGGTCACTTCTGGTGCCATAAGTCTGCCTCGTCCAAACAGGTCAGCGAAGGACAAGGAAAATGCTGACGATATCGCAAAGCTTCTAATGCGCTTCGGCGGGTTTACCCCTCCTCCAACGCCGCCGTCCATGCCACCCCCAGCATCCGAGCCTGCCACAAATTACATGCAACAACCGACTGTTCATCGTCATTCATCGCAAGAGCAACTATCGCCTATGAAAGCCGCGAACTCCAGCCCTATGTCTGCTCATAGTGGTCAAGGACTTGGGCGGCGAGGGGGGCGCAGTCGCAGTCGTGGACGTGGACGCAGTTGGGTTCTAACCTAATGCTGCAACATGATGAACTTCATTGATCAGACAACTCACTTAATCTTTCCTGTCATCCTTGATGCCATTAGCCTATCTCCCAGCACTGTCCACATACCTTCTGTCAACATGTTTTCCTATTGAACCGTTTAGCAGTCTACTTAGATACTTACATCCGCAACACAGCAATGATATTTCCTTCGCATTCTCTAAGGCTCCAACCATATAATTTGCATACTGTTTACTATTTTCAGAGAAAAACGTACACCCAAAAGAGAGTCGAAGAAATATATGCGCGATAACACGTGATACGCGCGACGACGCGTGTGACATTGACAATGTTTATCGTCTATATCGTCTGCTGTCAGTCGCATGAATTCCATAGCTTTCTCCACCCGAATGGCATCTCCAAGCCCAGGAAAACACTACAGCTCGTGTTGCAACTGGTTGAACATTGCCATCTATGTACAGCATACGCAGACTGCTTGTCATCTCCAGCCACATCATGCTTACTAAGCTACCGGCGTCTCCCGAATCTACAAGCCTCTTCAGTCTCAGGAGACTTTAACTCTCGAACATACGTGTTCTCATATTTTGCCCTGTCGAGGCTTATCCTAACCTCCCTGGTATATAACGTTCATGCATGCCAGTTTGAAACAGTTTTCAGGTATGGTCCGTGTTTGCCATTATGGCCTTTGACAAATAGAACCACATCTCAACACCACTTCTTCACAACCATCATACAAAATGGGTCGACTGGCTGAAATGCAGCGGAAGCTTCTGGAGGTATGTAGTTGTGGGTAGAGCAAGCTGGTTCCTCATGTTCCAACAGCAAATGATGGGTCCTGAGGCAATGGGTGTTGCTAATGCCAACCTTGTTTGGTCTGACGACAAGGTCTGCAGGAACTTCTTGTGCGGTACTTGCCCGCATGCACTTTTCACCAATACGGTGCATTTCAACATCAATTAAGCGTGCTGGCATCCGCTTATACAGTTTATCGTACAGAAAATGGATCTTGGCGCGTGCCCAAAATCACACACGGAACGTCTCAAAACTGAATATCTCGCTGCCAAGGAAGCCAACCCGAACGACCCTATCTTCAACCGCTTTCAAATGGAATATGAATCTAATATTTTTGCGTTTGTGGACGAATGTGATCGGAGAATTCGAGCTGCGCATCGAAGGCTGGAGAAGACGCCAGAAGAAAATGCAAAGACGACAAATCTGGTTTGTGTCGAACTAACTTTTGTGTCCCAGAGAAATATCTAACTTTTAGCAGATGCGAGAAATTGCCGAAATTGAGTTGGCAATCCAGGGAGGGACGGAAAAAATTGAAAGCCTAGGTATGTTGACATTATGTTATTTCTCACATCCATATATATGTGTAGTGTAGGAGAGCAGGGGAAAGTGGATGAGTCTATGCGGGAGATGGCTGCTATAGAGGCTTTAAAAAGTGAAAAGTCTGACAAGGAGGTGAGTGGTCTCAGCAGATCTTCACAGGTTCCCAAGTTCACTATTTTCACAGCGTGAACTTCAACAATTAACGGATACTTCGGGTGCTTCGGGACACCAAAAGCTGCGGGTCTGTGATGTGTGTGGCGCATACCTTTCAGTGCTGGATTCCGATCGTCGTCTTGCTGATCACTTTGGGGGGAAAGTATGTTCCCGGTCGCCAAAGTCATTTCGTTTTGGAGTTACTTACGGCTTCTTTGCCGCGTTAGATGCACTTGGGCTATCACGAACTGCGTAATATGCTTTCCAAGTTTAGAGAAGAGCGTGAGAAGAGGAAGATGGCGCCTGTTAGTTCAACGCCTGCCATTCCCGGTGCAACCAGTGCTACGGCACCTTCTGGGACGCCTTCCCGTTCCGGTGGTGATCGTGGGGGTGATTACCGGGCATCGCGTGGTGGTGAAGAGTATCGCGATCGGGAACGAGGTGATCGCGATAGAGGATATGAGAGGCACTCGTCTCGTTATGAGTTAGTGGCTTGCTTCTGTTTTACCGTCGGGGTCCATACTGATCGTCTTTTAACAGTGAGAGGCGGAGAGACAGAGAACGTTCCCGCAGCCCAGGGAGGAGGAGGTACTGAATTCATATAGTGATATGAATTTTTCCACTGATGCCGTCATCGGTCGCTCGTACCTGAGACCCGGTAGACCCTTGAGCTTATGTTGTTTCTATGTATTCGATCCTTTGCCCACTCCTTTTCTGATTTGGTTATTGAATGATCTCCATCGAGGGCGTGACTTGGCCCCTACTTCGTGTTGACTTTGAAAAAACTGAACTCAGTCAGGGACGTGACATTCCTTGAGGTAGCACACTTAGGACCCCAGGATGATGATGGGTGATTGTGTCAACCGCAATGCAAGAATGTCGCAATGAGGGATACACGGAAGCGAATGCTGCAAATGAAATAAGAGACTGTATCCAATGTGACATATGTGACGACAAGAGAGGTACAATATGCGACGGAACCAAGCTCTTCCAGTCGCCGCTCCTCCCTTCTCTTGACCGTTGCCCTCCTTTCCTTCTACTTGTTCCCTTTCTCGCGTTCTTCGTTGCTACGTCTCCCCAGTATTGCCTACTCTGCCTGCTTAGCCTTCCTCCTCACTTACAGATACCGGTTCGATAGTCTAGACTTCCTATATCTTTCCTCAGTGCTCGATCACCTTGATCTTGGCCTCGTTTGCATATACCCTACGTGCTTAACGTTCTTTGTGCCACCTCTCAAAGTGGTCCACTCAATTTTCTTGCGCCTTCAATATGTCGGCTATGGGCGCAGCCTCATTTCGGGACGATCAGAATGGGGGTATTGCTGTAATGGACACCACACCTATACCTCATTCGATATCTCCCGGGTTTTTACCCAATCCTTCATCATCCGTACAAACCCAGCTGATGGAACCTCCCTCCGCTTTCGCGAACATGGCCAACAATGTCAATGGAACGGCCACTTCGATGCGTGTGCCTGGCATGTCTGAGATGGTCCCCCCAGTGTTCTTGAACTCAATAGAGGCTATGGTACCTCCACAAAATATTCGTGCAGGCCCACCTGGCTTCTTGACCGATCTGCCAACCTTTGACTCACTTACGACAGTGCCATCCATTGGACACGCCATGAATCTTGAACCGTTGCCAAACAGTCAATCTTCTTCCGTCTCGCCCCCGCTGTCTCAAGTACCCTCACCCTCCATCCATGGATCTGCATCATCATACAGCGCAGGCGTGACCTCATCCCTCGAGTCTGCCTTGGATCCACCTAACGTTGCCACTCGTCGGGCAAATACGTCCGTTTCTCCCGGTACGACTCCGACATCCTTTTTAAACGCATCATCACCGGGTCATCAGGCAATGAGCATGGCTTTCGCTGCTCCAGAAGCAGCATCAGGCAAGCAGGATGATCCATCAGAAGTAAAAACCCAATTAATCCTGGCCGACATGCTTTCAGAGTAGGTCATCTTTCCTCTTCTGTTCATCATCTGACATGGATCTCAACAATTCAGCATTGCACGCACTGCGAATTCGGCACGTGAGGCTTGCGTTATGCACCACAACGCGGAAGCTAGTTCTAAAGTTGACGTACTCAAAGAACGCATCTCGCAAGTTTCACAGATGTTTGCGGGCATGATGTCTTTTTCAGCGCCAGAAACACAATACTCCCTTTTACCGTATCCCCCCTCCTTGCACTCTCCTGGGCTGTCCGTTCCAGAGCAAACACCGCTCACCTTCCCATCTTCGGGCATAACTTCCAACCTGTCGTCAATGGACGTCTCTGACCCCAATGCACCGGACCAATCTCGTAAGCGGTGTGCTTCGGAATTTGACGAACCACGGACCCTCAAAGCTCCTAAAAGAGAACCCCAGGAAGACATGCTCCTTAGTTTACCCGAAGCCTCCTCAGGCGTAGACAGCTCGCCGAGGTTCGCAGTGGCTGGTATATCGCTTCCCTCAGTACCCTCCCAAGGCATTCCAATGCAGCCATCATCTCGACCAGCATCTCGACCTCCAACACCTCCCGGTTTTTATTCTGCTCGTGGTACTCTCAGTCCTGTCAAGCAAGTCACAATTTCGACCTACGCACCTGTCATCCCTTCAGGTACTGCATCCACAGACTTTGGCTCTATAACACCCATCAGTTCTTCATCCCCGACATTCCCGAGAATCCACGCATCTTGGTCCGATCCTGTCATCCCAACCCGTCATCATCACTCCTTGTCTGCGGGCTCACTTTCTGGTCCAGTTATACCTTCGTCCGCAACCGCTCCCGCGGCAAATGGTGTAGGGGAGATATTCCCTGCCTCTGCTTTGCAGCAGCAGCCTCACCAGCCCCTCACTGCGGCCGGGACTGCCCCTACAATCAGTCCTCCCATTGGAAGGATGTCCCGATCGGGTTCGATCAATGGCGCTGTGCCCGGCTCGTACACCTTCAATTTCAGGGACCCTGCAGGTTCATGGTCCAGTAATGTGGATAGAGGGCCCGGAAAGCCGGTGACCTCGTCAGCCCCGCCTGCTTGGTTTTCTGGTAATGAGGGCTCGGTCCCTTCAACGTCCTCTTCTGTCGTCACAGATATCCCCAGCAATGTACTTAGCACAGTCCCTAGTACCCGTAATTCGCCCGTTGATGGTGGCGGAGACGACGAGGACGAGGACGAGTCTGATGATAATGACGGTAGCACGTCTAAAAGTGTACATCATGTGAGCTTTCGTCAATATTTGCGTGACTCCACAAATTGATTTAATATAGGCGTCTCCGGATGGCCCCGTTGGCTCTGCAAGCGGATCGGATGTGCCCCAAGAGTATCGAGCGGAAGTGGATCGTATATTCTTTGAGTACCTTAACAGGATATGTTCGAACTGTGAGTCTCATCGTTTGTATCAATATATCATCCCTTTCTCATCCGCGGTTCATATGTAGTGGACGCAACCGATTCAAAAGGAGAACCGATTCATCAGACCCTAATGGCGAAGAAAATGCAACGGCTCGACGAATCACCTGATTTCAGACCATTCAAATTTCGCATTCAAGCATTTACTCTTGCATTCTTGGAAGAGGTGAGCTGGCATCAAATTTTGTTGGAAAGGACTACATTTCTCCCGTTTTCAGCTCGCTAGACAAGGATATCCGGAAGAAAAAATTCCGATGAAGAAGGTTGGTTTTTTGATCATGATGTTAATTAGACGCCTCACTCTTTGCTTACTTCAGGTTCGTAATTACCTGTGGCGACAACAGTATATCCTACGCTTCAATGAGGATGGGAAGAAAGCCAAATCAAAAGGAAATCACATTTGGAATATAGAAGCAAAGAAAATAAGGGATTATAAATGGGAATTTCGCCCTTTTCATCGCAAACTAGCTGGGTCTCCGCCTAGCGTTGCTTATTGTGGATTGAGATGGTCTTGGACTCCACGCATTTGGGATCCTCAAGCATCCTGGCAGAATGTTCCCGTAGAATATAGTTCGCCCTCACTTCCCTCTTGGCTGTCATGGAAAGATGATGTACTCTCTGGTATCCCTCCCCAGGAAGCTGAGAACTGTCGTATTACGGTCAATGCCAAAGTATATCTGCACGTCTTATAGATGAGCTTAGGATGCTGAATTTTCTCTTCGTTGTTTCAGTTTGTCTTGGATGGTCAAGAAGGACATCTCTCACACACTTTTCATCTGACTATCGCGCCCGTGTCTACAATCGACACGTCGTTTGCCCGATCTCGACGGCCTTCCCTGGCGGGTGATCCGCCCCGCCGAAGTACAAGTGATTCTGTCCTCTTTCAGGCCGTGCAACGGTCAGTCTACTTTCACTGAGATAAATTCTTTACTTACTCTCCTTGCAGCGCGAAGCCGCGTCCGGCACAAGTTGTCGCGGCGGAATCCCCAGACAATAGAGTCATTCGTGTGCTTCAAAGCGTTGCACAGCGTGTGACTGAGGAGGCCGAGTCACAGCTTGTTTCTGCCTCTCCTCCGAAGCCCAATGAACTGCAAGACCTTGTAAAGCAAAAACATGTTTTGGAGCAAACTGTGGATGCCTACGACAAGGCGATCTCTGGGCATAATCCATCGCAAGACCGGCGTCTAGCAGTTGCTGCCCAGAATGTTGTGGTTCAGGCTGCGCATACAGTAATCGCAGACCGGACTGTTGCTAGCGGTGGTATCCCTGTGCAACAGTCAGAAACCACTGCCATCAAAAGTGTGACAGTTAGCGAATTGTCCGATGCCACACAAGATGCAATCGCCCAAGCTGTGAAACGAGAAGGATCAGCGTCAACAGAGGTCGATATCATCGTAGCCGCGACGTCGATCCTCAAATCACGTACAGCAGGAAGTCCTGCACCAGTAACAGATCCTTCTCAAGCCAATTTACAGCACTACGGTCACTCGTCGGAAACTGTCTTGAGGCTACTACCGCAGTCCACTGTCGCGTATCCACCCAGCCTTCCTTCAATGCCTGGATATGCATAATGCTTTGTCGTCTTGGGTGTTGCTGGGACTATTCTTTTGATTTCATTTTTCTTCCGGGTGTAATTTTTTCCGGGTGTACAAGGGACTTTTTATCAATGTGTCTTTTTTCTTTTCTTTTCTTTTTCGCATTTCACGGCAATCTATTTCGGTTTATAGACAGGTGATTATTGAATATGCCTTAGGCTATTCTTACAGGGGTACCGCACTAAAATAAATGAATACTTTTACTCTATGAACAGCATTTCGCATATTGTACAGCTAACAGCATCTGGTTTATTAGAGAAAGTGCAAGTATTGCAAGATTTCTTTCCGCGACCTGCAGGAAGTGGTGGCGTGCCTTTTGATGACGGCTGGTCTGCCCCCCTAGCGAGAAGTGTACCCCCAAAACCTCCTCCTTCATCCCTCGGTTCTGTCTCAGAATCGCTTTCTACAGTTTCGTTTTCTTGCCGCACGTCCAGCACATCGTTTGCGTAGATATCCAGAGAAGCAGCCGTGGCAGCGTTATCAGTAAGCTCATGTTCCTGATGGAAAAGCCGTTGACAAATAGTTGGTATATTCAATTTGTCTTGCAGCTGTTTACAACTCAGCTTAAGCAGAAGGTGATAGGGCTGCCACTCACCATGACTTTCATGTCCTTAACAGTAGTAGCTTTGGAAATGGTTAGCCGCCATTCCTTTGTTTCCTGTAGGCGGGAGGACCGGCGAACGCCTGACTTGCTCGAATAAGTAACAGGTTTCAGTGTGGTAAACTCTGCCATCCTTTGCTTGGCACCACGTAGACGGACAATGATATCAGTCGTGCTCCACTCAGTTTTTCTGTCTCACGTGAGACTGGCACATATGCATTGTGTGAATTGTTACCTTTTGAAATTGCATTCGGTGCACACCGGAATGTCATGTACAAATTTAGCTTCTGTTCCGCCTTCTTGAAAGCGTTTCTCGACAGTAATCAACGGGCCACTGGGGTAGCTAGAGAAGCGGTTCAGTTGGACCAATACAACAAACATAGCTCGACTTACAGTGTCTCCAAGACATCCCAATCGCTTCGTTTGATGACGGCCAGAGATGAGTCAAAATCGAGTGCGGAGTTGGGATCAATGGCAAGTAACTTATGTTCGCAAATGAACGCAGTGTTGTCCACTCTTTCAGGTCTAGTGGCTGTTGGGCGATTCAGCCATTGCCTCCAACGGTTCAGAAATTGAGCCGGGATTAAGACGCAAGGCACATTATCGAGGGAAGTCGTACTCCTGGTTAGTGTATTGTCATGCATACGTCTTAGCTTGGCCTGTTGAATGGTTAGCGACTCCAGACGAACGGAAGAGCCTCTCACCTTTTCATCTTCTGCCCTTTTGCGCAGTTCTCGTTTATTTTTTTTTGAGATGTGGATAAGGGTATCGCATACTGAGCAAAGCTCTGCATCAGTCGACGGTGGTTTCCAAGATGGATACAAAGTCTGCAACAGTCGCGTGGCCTAGATTTCCTGAGATTCAATCTTATCTCATGTAGGCAACATGTGACAGACCTCTGTAGATATTCTCCGGCGAGTAGTAGTATCAAGTGAAAGGTTTTGATGTTCACAACGGACGTCATGATAAAAAGCAGGATCGTCGGGGGCCGGGTCGCCTTGAGATACGATATGCATCTTGGGTTTCAGCAGTCTCCAATCTTCACGAGCAAGATCAATCGATCAGCCCTAAAGCGAGAAACCGTGCAGAACATACCCTTCAACCATATTTTCGATATCCAATATCCTTTATTGTCTACCGGAACCTCAAGAATCTGGTCGAACCGAGTGACCACTCGTGGATGATTAATCTGATAAAGCCGCTCTATCACTGATGTTAGTTTTGCTTAACAAGAAATAAATATGCGCGCCTTGGAAAATTTCTTCTACGCATTCACGACAGACATCACTTGGTGTAAACGTTGGCTGAAATTCGTAGCCAGTATCCGCAACAATTTGTGAACAAGCGTGCTGAAATACAACAATCGAGACCAACTCGCTGACAATTCAAGGTGTACGGACTTCACTGAGGCGTTTGAACTTGTCCATCATGTTAGGATTGAGGCGTTGATGAATGCACATGATATCATCCAAAGTAATACACTTCCGTTCGTTGGTAGTTTCGCCGAATGTTTCATTCCCAGTAAATATAACAGCGGAACGATGGCTTTGGTGTAGTAGCCAAGTCATCAACGCCTGTGTGCTGACAATGACGGACTTCTAGATAATTGTGGATGATTACAGCAGAAATCGTCGCATTTCATCAGTTACCTGGTGGACAGAACTAACATTCCAGTGGCGATAGATGCCCACAACCATGTCCCGCCGCTTTCGGAAACGATCCTTAAGCAACTGCTCCCTAGGACGAATTGCTAAACAAAGCAGCAAGGGGAATTGATAGAGTAATACTTCTCAGTGTAAGCTTTGCAAGCCTCCTTGTGGGCGGAGGTAACGGCATGGACAACTGTCAGAGAATGTGGCGGTGGGAAGGGAACCGGAGGAGTGAAGCTATTCGCCGAGCCGGACGGACGTCCAAAGTCTGGAGGCGGAATGCGGGTATAAACAAGCATGTAGGCATCCTTGGATGAGATACGTCTGAGAATCAAGAGTTGCAATGTCAACGCAGGAGAGCAACATAAACGACAAGGCAGAACAGACTCATTGTCAACTGCTTCACTAGGGTTACTGCTTGATTGAACAGGTGTTCTGTCATTGCGTGAGTGATTGAGAATAGTAAGCAATCCCGATGGCTGACCCTTCGGCTTCTTCGTCACTTTCATCGACCCTGAGTCTCTGTCTCTTCCAACCGTTTGTCCAATTTTTTCGTCCTCGAAATCCCGAAGATCTTATTTGGGGTTAAATATAGCCAGATGGAGGCAAACAGGTCACTTTACTTCTCGTCGTCATCCTCGATTTCAATAATTTCATTCCTCGTCTTGGACATTACACCAGGTCTCTTTATTTTCGTGATGGTTTCATCGTTACATTGAAACCAGGACTGACTCCTGCACATAAGTTAGCTCCCAAGATCAGAAGATCAACAGAAATTCGTACGTAACGTCGAAAACCTGAGCTTCGTAATGGCCATGGTAAGCACTCGAGCCCTTGTGAAGCAAGACACCACGTAATTCATACAAATTGTGGATCTGTGTTTCTGCCGGGTATCCTTTCTTGTCGGCGGATCCAAGAAATCTGTTCATGTCAAGGATAGTCGGAAAAGACATGATATGCTTTGATTTTTTGCGCTCCATAGTTGAGATGTCATAAAAGAAACGAAGCAAAGAGAAATGCAGCACAGGAGGCAGCTCTCGAACCTCAGTGTAACGAGTTGCATCTTGAAGACTCTCACATCGTGCACATAAATACCTGTCAGCGGATATTCAGATACGCTCTTTCAAAGAATGACAGACGAACTGATTATCGCCCGACAAAGTTTCCGGTTGAAGGAGAGCAACTATCCGGTCTTCTAAAGTAGCATTGTTCTGAAATAGATAAAAGTTGACAGTATTAGAGATATGTTTGTTGCCAGTGTAATGAAGCAATTACTTCGAGACTAATCTCAAGCTCCAAGAAGTCACTGATCCTCTCAGATCTGTAGTGGCATTGATTACATATTGTGCCGTAGACTTGCTTCCCTTGAAACTACTCGTGGTGAAGTTAATTTCATCCCAAAAAAATGCACGCGTACCTGATCCGTGATTAGTGACTTGATCGCGGGTATACTTTGTTTTTTGAACTCAGCATCAAGATGAGACATGAAAAGTTTAGAGAACCTGCAGCACAATTGATATTACTGGCCTTTGGCCCTGGTAAATGGGTTAGAGACCTACTCTTGCGCATCTTGCTGTTCAGTCGTGCGAAGCTGTAGGCTTTCGACAAGTTTGATGGGATTAAACACACTTTGAGTGCCCTCTTGAAGAGCCGCAAAGGTCACCTGTAGCTGAAAGATCGGTGATTCCTACGAATACTGCTCAGTCTTCTGCTTTCAAAGGCGTGGCTGATGAAAAAAGAACCTCCAACTCTTTCACAGTCTCTGGTTGCCAACTATACACGCCCGTCCGAAATGCGATGTCTCGAAACCACACCTACATCGAGTTGAAAATATTCAGTGAAGTACATGAGCAGAAACACACTTGAATAGATGCATTAGCATAGCAAGTTGCACCAAGGTTCTATTATTCTCAGGATCAGCAATTCGAAATTCGAAGGGGACATAATAACGTACCTTCAGGCCAACAGGACAACCAGGTATTCTGGTCTCAAGCGCAGGATCACTGCCGATGTTGGCTATTTCCAAAAACGATTCCATTGCTTTGTCTGTACAAGCCTCATGGAATCCATAGTTAGGAAAGCACTCGGGGATTACACACCTTCATCTTCCCAATTTTCTTGCCCAAGATAGTTAAGGCAGTTGGGATTAGTCTTGCAAGACTTTCGGACACATTCCACCTGCTCATTATCTGAAATAACTATGACATCTTCGTCGAATTCCCTATTCACGGAGGGCTCTTTAAAGTGCATCTGAGATTGTACAATGGTCGGGGTGTGCGCAGGCAAAGAGTACTTGTTAGAGCAACACGGATAGTGATTTCTTTCCGAAAGTCCACATGCTACCAGCAGATGTTCAGATGTGATCTCTGAAGGGCTCACAACCTCAGTGCCAACCCAGCCCCAAGGCGAGGAGTTATTTCCAGGGAGTGTATTCCGCTTAAGTTGTTCACCAGGAGCCAGGCCCGTGGAGGTCAAAGACACGCCTCGTTTGCGTTTTGGGCGCATGGGGAGGTGAATGGTCAGTGAGTTCACGCTTCTGTCGACGTTTGAAGTATAAAGTAGTGTGTCACTGTAGGAGACGCGTGACACTTTCAAGCTTTCCTGGCTGTGACTATACATGAGCGTCCTCCTCTCCACAACCAAGACACGAATTTAATAGTCTGTCTACGGGAGACTAGCTGTGGCCTGGGCTGTCGTTTCTCTATCATTCTTATGGATCCCAATGCAACGGTACAAATGTCCTCTTGGCGACATCGAGTCCTAGCAAAATTAGGACAAAGATTCGGGTCTCCTCGCAACCCCAATGAAGTTCGACTGCGACGACGACAAGCACTGGTAGCCCTGTTGACTCGTCGATTGTGGTGGTTGAAGTTGGTGTTCTTCTGACCTCCCGAAACTTCTTTCTGATTACCATTATGCAGACTAATGCTATTTTTTACAGGGTATGTGTGGATGTTAATCATTCCCTCGCCTTACCTTGGCCGAGGAACATACATCGACGAAAACGCGCTCCAGCCAGGTCAGGTGTGTCCGCCTCACTCAGACGGTATTACATTCCCTTGCTCAACGCATACGCTAGGTGAACACATACTGGGACTGGGGGGATGTCCATGCGGCAGACAAATATCTCGAGAAACTAGAAGCATTGCGTGATATGAATTCTACCCGCGAGGAGTAAGAACTGATGGCCTCCTTTTGCGACCGTTCTTACACGGAAGTCCAGACGTAGCGATGCACTAATGGCTGAATTCGTTAAGCTCGGCCTCTCTTCTTCCATCCAGAATTACACGTTCTCGGCAAGCACTGGGGTTTGCTATAGCTGAGGCCTCTTTTCACCACACTACTCATCTTCGTTCTATAGGTCACGAAAGGAACAAATGTTTATGGCATCTTATCTTCGCCTCGTGCTCCGGGCTTAGAAACGATAGTCATCAGTGCCTCGTGGTTAAGTAGAATTGGCGAAGGAGATGGAACTCTCAACCTACGTGGTGTTTCTACAGTCATTGCGCTGGCTCGTTTTCTCAAACGTCAGTTTATCGTCACATTCCAGATGTAAATTGCAATTCTTTTTACAATAGGCTATTCTCTCTGGGCGAAGGATATCATATTTGTCGTCAGCGACGGATATCTTGAAGGCATGCAAGCCTGGTTAGCTGCATACCACGGCTCGTCACAGTCGAGTAAGACCCAGTCAATATATATAATTTATCCATCTAACCCGTTCCATGGACAGATTTAGAAGCAGATCGCCTTGAATTAATATCCGGTGTCATCTGGAGTGCTGTGAATATCGACTATCCGGGTCATTCTTTTTCTCACTTGGGGATCTTCTTTGGTTAGTCGTTTTAATTGAATCTGGTATTGATAGCGATAGTGACATTCTGTTACTAAGAGGGTAATAATGGTCGTCTTCCTAACCAAGACCTTCTTAATTCATTTCAGCGTATTTCTCGCTATACTGGGGGTGTACCCGTTGTGATGTACGATCACTTAGATCCACGTGAACAAGACGGACGCGAGCTGTCGAACGTGATTAACCGGATTCCCAAGGCAGTACAAGAGCATGCTCAAGTCCAAGGGTATGCATACCAGGCAAGGAATGTCCTTCGACATCTTGGATATCAGGCTCGTGGTCGACCGAGTGGAGTACATGGGTTATTTCACAAGTAGGCTTTCGCTATCCTATCTATACTTTTCCTCCCTGACAGACCGGCCAAAGATACCGTGTGGATGCATTTACACTTTTCGCCTTGCCGGCTACTGGTCCCCACGGGTTTCACGCCATCGGCAGGTGAGACCAGGCGTTTGATTGCAGTGCCAAGTTGATGGCTTGATCTTCGCAGAGTTGTCGAATCCACCTTGCGTACCGTAAACAATCTCCTGGAACGCCTCCATGCGTCGTTTTTCTTCTACATATTGAGTAGCCCCGATAATTTTCTCAAGATAGGAAGCTATCTGCCGAGTGCTGTGTTGATCTCTATTGCAATGATATTTGGGGGCCTGAAAGTCTGGGTTGATGCAGGTTGGATTCGCCTCCTCGACGCCGTGCCCCAAGCATCGGAAGATGTATCTTCCGTTCCAGCTGTAACACGATGGTCGAAGAGGCAAAGACCTGTGCTTAAAGCTCTGAGTATCATGATTATTACACACTGTCTCGGGGCCACTTTATTTACTCTGGTACAAAGACGCAATTTCATTGAGAATCGGGTGGTACGCTCTTATTCGTCGTGTTTCGCTCCGTAACCTGACCTGAATGAGTATAGGTTTCTTCCCCTGTCGCCTTCGTAATATTTTCGCTCCTCCCTTCAATCACTGTTCTCGTGCCGCATACGCCTTCACAGAGCACAAGTTCCCTTTCATCCGTGCTGAAAGCTCTCAACCTTTGTCTCGCATCAACAGTGATATCTATCACCGCCGTACTTAACTTCTCACTCGCGGCGTCATTGGCGATCTTGCTAGGCATCCCTTTGTCCATTTCGTCAGCAAGCGACTCCTTGCACACTCAGGTCGCTAAATACACTGGTTACATGTTCTTGGCTCTGGGATGGCTGTTACTGGGCCAGCGGGAGATATGGACGGCAATATGGCACTGGGAGATATTGTCAGTTTGGTTCGCGCCTTTTGTTTGTGTCGTGTACGTGCCACTGGTTCTTCAAGCAGGGCTTGTTTGCCTGCTACCACCTTAGGTATACCAGAGAAAATACTATTATCGTCAAATCCTAGAGTGCAATGAACCTCATCCGATATCCATGGGAGGATCATCAGAGCCAAACAGATCGTCGCCCTCCGGTTCCAAATCTCCATCCCCTTCGATAGCCCCATCATCGGGAGTTTCAGCATCCAAGACTATTCCTTCCTTCCTCATCCGTTGTTTCTCTTTCATCTCGTCGCGCTGCGCTTGCTTCATCTCCAAGTCGGCAGCCAGCTTCTTCAGAGCATCCTCGAATCGTTTCTGTTGGAACACAGCAACAATGTTAGCAAACAGGACTTGCGACGGGAAGTCTGACACACCTTTATTAATGGGTTCGCGGAGCTCGCAATCTCCTTACCCTTCTTCGCTACCGCAGCTTCTAAATCCCTGATCTCTTCGTTAATGAGTTTTCTAGCCTGTACATCCTCATCATCCTCGTCTTCATCCTCATCATCCTCGCTCTCATCTTCTTCATCCTCTTCTTCATCATCACCATCACCTTCATCCTCTTCGTCTCCCAGCGCGAGATCCAATTCAGCTGCCAACTCCTCATCAATATCCCCTTCATCTTCCTCTCCTTCACCCTCGTCTTCCATATCTCCCAGATCGTCACCAGGAGTCTGAGCTTCTCCGAGATCGGAAATTGCAGGTGTAGGTGCGTCAAGAGGCTCGTCCCGCCCAATAAATTCTGAATCTGATAAATCAGGATTCACATTCTCAAGTATTTCTGGAAGGTATATGCGATTAACACAAACTAGAAGAGTGACAGAGCAAATACCATATTTGACTTCGGATGCCAGAGCGTCCTCATCTAATAACCGCTCTACCTCTTGTTCTACACTTTCAATCGTCTGTGGCTGATTGGAAAGCACCGACTGAGTTGAGAAAGGAATTGAAGGCTTACCCGCCGATTGACCCTTTTTCGAAATCTCCGTTTCCGAACATGGTGCAGTGGGGGAGTTATGCCATGCGGCCAGATAAATTCATCAATGTTGAACGTCCTTTGATTGAAAACAGGTTCATCATTATCAATCTTATTCTCAACTACCAACATCTGTGAAGCAGGTTGCATTAAGACGCCACAATGGTAGCTACATTGGATGGATGAATCTCCGACCTGACATATATCCGCAACTTTGAACATTTGCTTGTTGTCCAGTGTCTTTTGTGACTCCACAATGCAAGGAAGATCTACCAATTTTGCTGAATATGTAGAGATGCCAATGTGGAAAACTGCACGACGAGAGTCTACATAGAGAATGAAGGAGGAGCTCCAAGGGAGAGGTTTGAGACACACCTTTAAATTTGAACCAGACATCATTGGTAACCTCCCGGGCAGCTACCATCTTCCTCAACTTCTCTAAATCTTCACCAGGAGGCATCCTCAAGATAAACTGCTCTTCAAAGGCCAAGTCCTCGTCGTCCGAATCCAACTCCCGATCATATTGCCCCAAGAACGACATGCCTGGAGCTTGTGCTGCAGCCTTCTCACTCAACTTCAGTTTCAGCTTAGGTTGTGGCTTATACTTCGCTGTGGAAGACCGCGTCGTGCGGTCTGACGCCTCCGTTGACCGCTGCACTGGTGGGTTGCTGAAGCTTCGCGTTGAACGTCCAGACGATGCCATAGAATGCTCTGCTACACTCATTGGGCGCGGTAATGCATCAGAGGAAAAAGTAGACGTTGATTGATCGTTAGCAGCAGTAGACGGACCAGCTTGCATTTCCGTAGCCTCGACATCGTCAACGACAATCAGTGGATCGTCTGAATCCATGCAAGTATACTCGATGTTAAGTGTGTCACGCTACTAGTATGTCGCGTCACGTAAGATGACATTGCCACAAATTCAATCTTTTCCAACGACCTTATCGTTCGTCGGCTCTGCTTCCTTCACCTTTGCTGGCGTTCCTCTGAACTCACTGCCTCCCAGGACTACCAGATAAGCAGCCAGGCTACCGAGGGCCAAACCGTAAAAACCCCATCGTGTCCTGTCATAGTGTACATCCTTTGGGGATCTTTTAACTGGCTTCCTTGTGGTAGGAGGCCATGGAATCAATGAACCCCACGAAAAGCTTGGGATGAGAGCTGATCGTTCCGGTGAACCCGAACCCAGAGCCTGGACATAAACCCTCCGAGCGTGCGAGGAAAGAGTGGGATAGGAGTCATCGACAAGTGTCTGAAGGAAGGGATCTGGATATGGAGGGTTTAGTAATAGAAGAATATGTGCTGCAAAGACTATGTCTAGTGTTGTCGGCCTGAGGAGGGGTCAAATCATGCACAGGGGAATCCTAAAAACTTGAAGCATCACCTGTCTGAAAAGAAAAAGTTGTTAGGGCCAAGGAGGCGCGTGTAGATATCCATGGAAGCCCGAGCTTTCTCCAATACCTGAGACTAGGTCGTAAGGTAACATCGCATGAAAAGGTAACTTGCATACCTTCTCCCGTTCGAAAGCTTGGAGATATATGTTACTGTCTGCTTTTTCTTTCGTTGACTTGTAGAGGTCTCTGAAGGGCCTTTTTTCCTGCCTTTCAATCTCCGGAAGTGGCCATAAGCCAGCAGCCTCCAGACGCGCCCTGTAAGATTCACGTATTCGCCCCGGAACGTAATAACTCTGAGGACCTAGTAACATAGATGCCAACGCCGGCTGCGTTAGACCTGCCCAGTTTCCATGATGAGAGTATAGGGTATGATACTTCAAAATACGTGAGGAGCGTCGCGACACGTAACGTGAGAGAGGATTTACCACAAGGTCTCCCAAGTTCGATTCAACATGCGCGCACCACGCGACCTTCCGCGATTGTTCAGGGTTATTTAGAGACGCGTCAAGGTTTGCAGCGCCGACGTTCTTCAGGCTGGCGACATATTTTACAATTAGTGCAAATGTTGGAATTGTCCGTCCCTCATGAGTGAGAAAGGGAAGTTGGCCTGAGTCAAAGCTAAAGAAAATCGAACTGGAGGTTCAGTAAACACACACCAGTCGGAGCAACGTCAGGATTGCCGGATTCTACGATGGCAAAACTGCCTGGGATAGTGTACTGGAGATAGAGTGCTGCAGCAAGGCACGAGGGGTCAACGGAAAGTAGGTTCCAACGTCCAGGCCAGATATGCAGAATTATGTTGCTTGCCATCGTTCCTGTCAAGAGAATACAAACACCGTTACCACAGTGCGGTGCTTAATACGAGGTACGTCGCTAGCAAGCTGGCTATGAAACAACTACGACGGTCAGTCTGAATCATGCTCGCTAAAAAGTTACTGAACTATGCCAAGATGCTCCATATATAAATTTCCTTCGTGGACAGTACAGGTTCTTCACAGACGGCCGCTCCCACATTTCGGTTCTGGATGACATACCTGCACGAAGCTCATTAAATGTATATGCAAACGTCGTGTCATACGTATAGTAAATACCGCTGCCCCCCTTTGCAAGCCACCAGGAATCACTCGGTTTTGTAGACAATCGAGGACATCCAACCCTCTGGTACTTACGATCTGCACTTTGCTGTCATCAAAAATGTTTAGGATTTTGCACTCCGGCCTGTGCAGTTTTACATATGAAATTTACGGCCAGACGAACAACTTCATTGCTTCTTATTGAACGTAGACTTTACCTTTCAGCAGTGCTACTTTCTGCTTTCACCATACTCCCTTCTTTTCCTGTCTTTTCATCGAATGGGATGAACCCCAGCACCGAGTCTCCTTCGTGGTCGGAGGGGACTTTAAAACAACTCACCGTCCTCCGCATCTCTATGGACCGACGTCGCAACCGATAGGGTCCCTGAAGACAGATCAGATCAACTGGAAACCATCACATGGAGCTGTAAATTCACCACAGACAAGGATGAGAGCTCCGGCTTCTTCCTCGGAGGGCTTAGCCCGGAAACCTCCGTTGAAAGCATATTTGCGAAAGGCAAACTGATGACACGACGGCCTGAAGGTCTCTTTGGTATCGATGTTGGAAGGCGCACTTTGGACTCTGGTATGATGCCTTGTGACTCGAGGAATTCTGGAAAAACGACTCGACTATAGGCGTAGAACCTGGGGAACAAACTCCATTCCATGCTCACCGCGAGATCTGTACCGGAACACGAATGACACGTATGTGCTGGGAGTTTTAGCCCCGGTCACATCTTGGGCATGCGGCTTGACCGACCACGTTGTTGCATATTGTTCATAAGCATGCCTCTCGTCACCGAACCTGTGTAACCCCATAGTTGAAGATCAGAGGCATACCTCAATCATGTATGCTCACCCCACACAAAGTTCTCCAGCTTTCCTTTTCCCTAAAATTGTTTGTGGAATCTCTTGAACCGCGTTTGCAGGCCTGGCGTACCCGCGATCAATCTGTTTTATGCGTAAGATTATCATGCCAACGTCTTTGGTCGCAATCTCCCCAGGGTTTTCCTCTATGTTAGAGTCAGCATGTCTTCGAGTTCACAAGTTACACGTACCTATCTCATCAACCTTTTGGAACATAAACGGTCGTTCAGTAGTCTTGGATGTCCTCACACCTTCTCTGGAAGCCACCCCTTTCCCGAATAGAAACCGACCTGGGACAACAAAGCCATCTAATGTAATGAATGCGCAAGTGTCCACTTTGCCTCCGTGATCCTTCCAGAACACAGTGAAGGTCTACAAATCCGTTTCCATTCCACAGCTCTTCCAGATCGCTCAAAGAGAGCCACACACCTGACCTTCTTTACATGGAATCCAACACGAAACTTTATCAGCCACACTATCCAGTGCCACAAGATATTCCGGAAGAGTTTCTCCGTTGGCGACAATCCACGCAGAGAAGCCGCGGTGTGTGAGCATGTTCGGGCAAGAAATTACAGATCAAACTGTAGACAAGGATATAGAGCTCTGCTTTGTTCACATCGAAAACTTGAACTTGAGTTGGTGTTGTGATCACGTGTATGGCTTGCTCCAATGCCTCCCAAACATGCCAAGGCGCCAAAACGCAAAGCGTCTGGCTCAGATGACGAGGGTGAAGCGCAGGCAAAAAAGTCCAAGTTGTCGTCCGCTATTCCGCCCCCTGAGAACGCCCAGCCTACCAACAAAGTGTTGCCTGTTCATATATCCTTTCCGCCACGGATACCTGGTACTTTGCGTTTAGCCACTTGGAATGTTTGTGGTTTAGCAGCAAGTCAGAAGAAGGTCTGTACTGCCGGATCTGTTATATATGTCTTCTTAATTGTGACAGGGATTCAAATACTACTTGGAGGCTGAAGATCCGGATGTTTTAGTTCTTACCGAGACGAAGGTAGCTCTCCCGTTATAACTCTGTGCTCTTGCCGTGACAGTTACTGCCAAGGTCAATAACGAACCCATCGATCCTTCGATAAAGGAACGATTCCCCTATGCCTATTGGTCAATCGCAGAAAAAAAAACCTATTGTAAGAAAGACGTATTTTTCGGGATATGTACTGTAGTAACCTGTCTATAGCTGGTATAGCCATTCTGTCAAAACACAAGCCCTTGAACATCACAAAAACGCTTCCTGGACACCCAAACTCATCAATAGTAAAAGGAAGGATCATCACGCTGGAGTTTGAGAGCTGTTACCTCGTTGGTACGTACGTTGTGAATGCTGGGATGGGTTTGAAGGTGTGTATTTGCGTATGCTCACTGTCAGCATTCATTCATGTTTTTTATAGACACTCGAAGATAAGAAGCAATGGAACGTCCACTTTGAAACGTACATTCGAGACTTGGACAAAACGAAACCTGTGATTTGGACAGGAGATTTGAATGTGGCCCCTACGGACATGGGTATGACTAATGTTCAAGAGGCAACGTTTGCGAATTCAAGTATACACGCTAGATCTCTGCAACGCCAAAAAAAACTGGAACAAAACACCTGGCTATACTGAAGCAGAAACATCCTCCTTCAACAATATCCTTAATCCACCTCCAGACTCGGAGCATCCAAAGTTCGTCGACGTGTGGCGCCATTTTCATCCCACGGACAGACATTATACCTACTTCTCATATCGGTTCAACTGTAGGGAGAAGGGACTTGGTTGGCGGCTGGATATGTGTACGTGTCACCATTTCACAAAGAATACAACATTGATCTGAACCCATGCCTCACTGACAGTCGTGTTGAGTGAACGGATACTTGAAAAGGCAAAGATAGTAAGTCCTCCATCGACAAATGCCTTGCTGATAATATTCACGATAATTATAAACCAAGTGTGAGATCAGAAGTGAAATATACGGAGCTTCAGATCATTGCCCAGTTGTTATGGAGTTTGAAGGCACCTTGTAAACTACTTGCAAAAAAGAATTTTATTGCAAGGATTCCTTACCATGAGTTCCTTATAGACCCATAGTGAATCCCATTAAATATGGGGGCATAGCTCAGTTGGGAGAGCAGCAGACTGAAGTGTGCGATTAAGGTTTCTGAAGGTCCCGCGTTCAATCCGCGGTGCCCCCATATTTATTTTTATTCAGGCGTACAAAATTGTAAAATTGATCACCTGCAATTTTCACTCCCATTGACAATTGTACCATGATATTTCATCAGTATTCTCCGAAGCGTATATGACCTGTTTGTTCTGCATGAGCCCGAGCACCCTTCTCCCCTTTCAGACCTTGACCACACTCCTAAGTCCAGAGTTAAGTCTAGTAGTGCAAGCTAGGGAAAACGACGGCACGCACCTCGCATTTTAAATCAAAGGTCGAGGTGTTTGTATAAGCTTTCTTTCCTCGTAAGATATCTGCCAGTTTCTTAGCAGCTATAAGCACAGGGTCATCACCCGACGATGATTGCTAGTAGATTTATTAGGAATAATCAAGTTTGAAGCAACACGAAAAACCCACCACCGGAAACATTGTTTGATGCCACTCACTGGGCGCATCCGACATCGGTGCCAATGTTGCTGCATCGTAGTGGATGCCTGAATATATCAGTATGCAGCGCATGCCTAGAGCATTGTGAGGAGAAAAATGATCTATGCGGCCAGTCTCGACGTCGACACTGGCAATTTCGGTCTGAAAGTGCGAAGCAAGAACACCGAGCTCGATTGCGCCACCCCATGTAGAAGGATTCAAAATTTTCGCGGTATACTGGGATGGGGACATCCTGAGAGACTTGGTAAATACGTGACGGTCATAGCAGGAAGAAAAGGAGATGCAGACCCTAAGATAGCTTCGGTATACGTCTCTGGGTCATTGCGAATGCCTTGAGCGACAACTGTGGGACAAATTTTAGAGTATACGAAGAGCAAGAGACCGGAGTGGGGACGAACTTTTACGCATTTCAGGCGCTTGGGAGATATCTTGCTTGAATATCAAAGCGACTGCTGAAAAGAGACATGAATTGTCGTCCGGGACTATCTAAATGACAGAATCTAGCGGTCGATCAGGGTAAGACGCGTTATACTGACTCTGTGGATCAGCACTCCCCCATCTGTATCCACGTAGTCCGGACCGGGATGGGCTGACGCTGGAGGAATGGAGGCAGGTGTGGGGGGGATGGAAGGCCGCGTATGAAGATGGACATTGGCAGATGGTTGGGCTATCTGGTTACTCCGAGCAGAAGGTGCAGCAGGAAGCTCGCTGACAATAATCTGTTCACCAGGATTGAGACCGAGACTGGCAATGGGAAGTTCAGGGACGATGGTGAGGACTTTGGGAGGATAGCCGGCTTTGACTGGGGTTGGGAAGGGTAAGGGTCCTCTACGGAGAGATATCTGATAGCTACACACGGCTTTGACGAGAGGGCAGGATGTCTGAAGCAGCGTATATCTGCTGTAGCAGGTCTTGAACAGTGAAGTCGTCGCGAACTTGGATGGTTGTAACACCGTTTGGATAGCGAAGACGAACAGGAGTCATAGTGTAACAAAACAAGGCTGCAATTGTCCTTGCACTACTTCGTATACCACACCCTCCCCCTGCTGCCTTCCTTCCTCCTCCGCCTCGCCCTCCTCATTCTTGCCTCCCCCTTCCATCACACTCCGCATGAAGAACCTGCAATACCGTAAGAACCCGCTGCACTCTGTAAGTATATAGTACCTGTCATGAGTGACCAACAACAATGCACCCTGAAACAGTCTAAGCGCCTCCACCAGTGCTATCACTGTATCCGAGTCCAGATGTGTCGTTACCTCGTCCAACACCAACAAATGTGGTGCTGAGTAGACAAGTTTCGCAAGCGCTAGTCGAACCTAGTCCGCTTGTTAGGCCCATCAACTCCCTACAATGTCACAATTGCATAGATACCTTCTGCCCTCCAGATAACGCAGCAATCGGAATGTCGCTGGCAACCCTCCCATGTAATCCTAAATCTCCCAACAAACCCCTCACTTCCTGCTGAGTCATTGTTCCCCCAGTGATATCCAGCATCTCTTGCAACGCAGTAAGCCCCCTATTGGTTGCGCCTTTCTGCTCCAGGACCTCCACCGCATGTTGTGAAAAAAATTGAATGTTGGCACGCGCATGTCGTGCCACAACTCCAGTCGTTGGGCACAAGCCAGCAATTCCTCCATTATTCCCCACGACTAAACTCACTAGTGTCGATTTCCCGCTTCCGTTGAGCCCCGTTATTCCAACCCTCTCTCCTGGGTGGATAACCAAATCCACCTCTTTTAACGTTGGGAGTTTTGCACCTGGATAGCAGAAGGTCACTTTCTCCAAAGAAACCAACGCCCCAGGAAACCTTAGGTCTGGAGGCTCACATGGGAAGGTAATCTTTATTAATGAATCCGGAATGGGTATGTCAATTGCATCACGCATGGTGTTATGGTAGCCCATCAAATCCCGGTTGAGCTTGAAGCGTCCGCCTTTCAGCCCGACCTCAAGCCCAGAGCGCTCCTCGATCTTTTTACGGCGAGAGGCAACTTGCTTGAGTTTCTTGTCGTCTCCGGTTCGTTTGGCTGCAGTAAGGGCATGGGCAATTGAAGATTCCATGTGCTTGGTCTTCTTGTCTTGAGCAGCTTGCATACGCGTGAGGTGCTTGGCTCTGGAGTGTCTCTCGCGTTCGTAGTCGGAGAGGTTGCCTTTGAAGTGTTCTAGCCCTTGTTCACGAAGTAAGAGCAACTCGTCGGCAACTGCGTCGGCGAAATCGTGATCATGCGTACTGTAGAATTTGTAAGATACGAGGGTCGGAGTAATCGAAAACTCCGTACATAATGACCACGGTTGTGTCAACGAGGGATTGAACAAATCCTTCTAGCCAAATGACGGCGGGTAAATCCAGAAAGTTAGTGCACTCATCCAAGAGGAGAATATCGACCTTTTGGAACAGGGCACATGCCAGAGAGCATCGCGTACGCCAGCCACCTGATAGCATTGTGAATGGTCGCACGATAGCTTCCACAGAAAAACCGAGACCTAGAAGCACAGTTCGAGCCCGTGCTTCTGCACTTGCTGAATCCATCGCTCCGAGTGAGGACTGTATGTCAGCAAGCGTATCTACCGCTGCATGTGTTTCAGCCTCTACAGTGACCGAGTCAATCTCGTTGGCCGGCTGATGTAGCAGCAGTTCTGAGGCTGCAACCTGCTCTTCAATCGTGATAAGCTCCTTTCGAGCCCTTGCGCCCCGTGCACCACTTCGCCTGGCAGCGATTTTGGCCAAAGCGCCGTGTTTCCTTAGTAGACGTTCATGGTTCAGTTTACGAATAGCTCGCACAACTGCCACAGGGTCTTTGACGTCATCCAATGCCTCGGAAAGATCTATGTACATCATGATTATCATATACTTAGGAACAAGGACGGAGAAAGAAAACTTGAGGGCGCACGCTTGGCTTCAAGAAGTCCCCTCTCGCGGGTTGCGTCGCTTCGCATTACATAGTCGAGCACAGTACCATCATTGAGGTTCAGTGCAGTCAACTTGTCATCGAGTGCCGGGTAGCTGTTCACGAAATCTGTTTGACCCAGTAAGAGTATGTGCAGATTCCATGGAACTCCGGGAATACGGCCTTCGGCAAGCGCACGGAGGATGGTCGATTTCCCAGTTCCATTGCGACCGACGAGAACATAGTGCCGGTTTTCAAGGAGGGTAAGATTCGCATGAGTGAGAAGGTCGCGTCCGCCGATGGTAACAGTCAGGTCTTTGATATCGATCTGGTTGAATGTGAGCAGTGAGGCAGATGATAGATGGTCGCCACTGGGTCGAATTACCTCCTTGGAAATGGGGGCATCGGAGGCATCGACATGGAAGCGGCTTTGCTGAGCAGATACAACAATTTCTTCTACTTGCTTCTTCTTGGTGTCCTTTGGTAGCATGGCAAGGCAAAATGCGAAGCGTAGGGTTGTCTAGTTCGACTCATGGCAGAAATCAGAAAATCGGACCCGCAAGACTCGTGACTTGGCATCACCATGAAGTACTACTGGGGCGGGCAACGAGGTAATAATATTCTACAGATGCATCACGAAACCACAGCCGCTCAAGCTTCATTATCATCCATACCCATCGCGTTCTTCGCCTTGTTAAGCAACGAGTCCTGAAGCAGCTGTTCAATCAGGATTACAGCACACAGCAGAATGGACGTACATGATTCTGGTTAGAGTTGCCGCTGAGGGCATCTCCTGCTTTCTGGGACGTCGACTTGTCGCTCTGTCATAAACGGGGGGTGAGCAACCCCACCGCAGCGATTGGTGCAAATAAGAACTCACGTTGGACTGCAAGGCAGAGGCGGCCGAGTCCATTTTGCCTTTGATGTAGTCACCAGCCTGTTCCGTGGTGGACTTCTGGGAGTCGGGCTAGACAGGCAACGTTAGCACACACCTCGGTCGACATGGGTGGAGTACAATAACCTTCACGGTAGACCCTACTTTGTCGGTGAGAGATTGGCGGCCAGTGTCGGACATGATGACGGACTTGTGTTGCTGAAGACGATTGTAGCTGTAGTTGAGTTATGGAATGGTCATCAATACCCCTCAGCAGGCAGAATTTATAGAAAGTGGAATGGGCTGAGTACTGAAAGGGTTGTTTGTGCAAATGACGCGACGCGACGCTCACAATGCGTCCCCTGTGGACATTGGTGGTTCTGTGGATGAACTGGAGACGGAGACAAGCCTGAGTATAGCAAACAATTCACCACATTACAAGAACGCAAAACACGTTTGTTCGACCAAGACGATGGTTAACGTTCGGCCGGTCCCATGACACTTACAGCCATACTGCCCAGGCCCGACCAGGATCTTTCTTCAGGTTTGGGAAGTCCACATTTAGGGAACGACTAGCAGATTGGAGCAACGCCTTGTGGGTCTTTTCAACAGCAGACGCTATAGTAGCGATTCGCTACCACATTGTAAAATCGAAGGCACTTGCCAAACGAAGTCGAAGCCCATCCAAGTTAAGGAATCTACCAAAAATTAGTACGCTAATACAGCTCCAGTCCAAAGGCCCATCCGATATCAGGATGCAGAAATGCCGACTTGTACCTTGACCTCCTCCTCGACCTCCAGAAGCTCGCTTGGCACCTGTTTACTCTCCAACCTCGCATTGATGGCTGCAATTTCTCGCTCTGTATCTGCAGCGATCTTTTCTCTTTCAGTTTCCTCGATCAACCCTCGGAGCTCTTCCTCCAAATCCCCATCATCTATGGTATCACCGACGCCGACGGCAATGTCCGCTCCAATCCTCACGGCTTCGTCAACCTCCTTGGCATCCGCATTGACCTCCGCAAGTGCATCCATCGTTGCTTCAATGGATTCTCGTTGCAACGATGGATGTGCTAGGATAGCACGGAGAGTCATTGTCGAAGACTCGTATGATTTCATGATCTGAAATCATTGTGTTGAGCCACAAACCGAGTAGACGTGAAACACGCACCTCAATGTCGTCGGCTGCCGCCTCGACGCGAATGAAAGTCGACTCTAATGTATTCAAAGATCCTAATCGTTTCGTGAGCAATTCTTCCAGTTGTTTTCGTGATCGAAGATAGCTCAGCGCCACAGCCTTGTGCTTTTGACGAAGCGCGGCACCCGCTTTCTGTGTGCGTCTGAATGAGGGATGTTAGCTTCGCCTCATAACGGAGGACGTGGAATTGAACTAAACTCGTCGATGTTTTGTTGCAATCCATTCACTTGCGCCTGTAAATTCTCTACCGCGCTCTTAAGCTCCAGAATTCCTCGATCGACAGGGTTTATGTCGTGTGCCGTAGATATCTCGTCCACAGTAAACTTGATCGCCTATTTGCAACAGTGATATATAAGTCAGGAAGGACAGAACACATGGTCAAACACACCTTCGTATCGAAGACAATCGCTTTCCGGTCCCGTTCAAGAAACTTCAATAATATTTTGGTATCTTCTTCCGTAAGCGTTGTGCCCGCAGCAAGGATTGACCCAAACACTTTTCTGAAGCCTTCAAAAGTATATAACCTATCACTGGCTCTACCAAACTTCTCTCGCTGCATTTGCAGGACTTCATCAGCCGCTCGTTCTAGTAATGAAACGACCACATAATCGCCCCACCATCCGGTGTCTTTTTGGCTATCCGAGCTCGAATTCCCGAACAGACCTTCGTCCCCTACGATACCAAGCTGTTCTAGTGACCACCAAAGCGGTTTACCAATGACGAAGGCGGCTATCCTGCTAGGAAGCCAGCCTGGGTTGTATATCGAGTCTTTCGCGGTCAAAAATTCTGACCGAGGAATGACACAATTGTTAGCCCGAAGTTCTGTCTTGCTAGGACGGGAAACGTTCAATTAGCTTCCTCCCTAAAATTTGATGCAAAACGTACGACGACGGCACCGAGCGCAAGTGGCTTTCCCACACGGTCCAGTCTGAATTGTTCAATCAAGTTCCTTCCAGCTTCAAGGACAAACCGGGGTCCAGATTCTCGTTGAAGACCAGAACTGACGAACAATTGAAGAGCCTTACGCCACCACTCGATGTTTGCGTGGTAAGAGGTTGGATTCGAATGTTTCTGGCGCGAGAAGTCGGAATAAAGAGCTTGAAGACGAGATGGTGAAGTGGTCGCATATGGAGGAAGCGCTAGCAGAGACTGAGGGACCATTAAGCAAGAGCAGCGTGAGTTGCGTCACAGCTGAGTCTTGACGGTTCCATCACGTGTACAAGGTCGCTTAGGCTCGTGACCAGCCGCTGAATATCAGCACGTGCTGATATACCTGGTCGCGGAATTCACTTTTTTTTTACGGTACCTTTATTTACCAGTAAATTACTTGAATTTAAACATGCACACCTTTCTTCTGGCTAAATCATCCTTACACTTAATCCCTGAGCATGTGATTAGTGGTACCAAGATTTGGCTAGGGTTGCGTAAAAAATCTATATTTTTATACTGTTACATTATTTACCTATTTTTTACCAGTAATTTACTAGTAATTTACTACCCTGAGGGTCAGTAATTTACCAAGTCACGTGGGTGTAATATATTTCCGTTCCCGCAATGGCTTCAATGACTCAAATCCGTCAATCTTACAAAACCGAAGACGACTTGTTTTGGACTTGTTGACTGATGCTTATCACTTACTTGAAGGCTCGCGCGGGTACCAATTCAAAACCCTCCGTCAAATTTTTCGATATCAAGAATAAGTTCTTTTCAAAACCTGACAGTAAATCCGAAAACCTACACGATGACGAAGATGACAGCTGGTTAGACGAGCCAAATCTTGACGCATTCCCTCTAGAAGCATCTCTGGAGATCTCTGCCTCTGTGCAACTTTCTTCACAGTGTCTTGCTTCAGTTTTCTCTGAGGATGGTCCCACTGGCTGTACTGCCACTCCTAGCATGACAGAAACCCTCGAGAAGCCTTCAGCGGTGCCAGACGACGACTTTTCGATGGAGCTGTAAAATTTTCGCGAAATCATCACGTGAAATATTTTACAAGTAAATTACCAGTAATTTACCGGGTTCGAATATTTTATGCAACCCTAGATTTGGCCATAGTAATTTACCAAATCACATGCTATGTTCATGATAGCTCTAGTATTTAAATATCCATGAAATATTTTATCAGTAATTTAATGGTAAATTATGTAAGGGCAGCCTCACTCAATAGTGAGCTAACAGATGGGGATCCAAAGAAAAAAAAGAACCCATCTGTTGAAACAGGGGGATGAAGCATTCAAGGTAGTGTATATCATCACCCAGTATATGTGAAAGACCCAAAATCAAATAATAGTCTAAAAATAGAAAAAGGTGGAGACAGGCTGATCGAAGTGATGACATCATATTAGTGGCAAAATGGGCTCTGCCTCTGAAAATAAAGGTGTCAACATGTACAAGTATGGGGGAAATGGAAAAATAATCATAAAATAGAGATAAGATCAGAAAATGCAGAATAGGGTGAAAAGAAAATATAAAAAAAATGGGACAAATGCAGAAAATTGCTGAGAGGTGAATCCAGTTGAGGTCATGTGATATTGATGACTTTATTATAGCACCCCATATCTCTTGCTTCACTATATATCCTGGTCCTATTCCATTCCATTTGACCTAGTGAAGCTCAGCTCCATCAGAGCACCTTTGCCATTTCATCCAAGGTTTGCCTTCAATCATTGCTAATACATGTTTTGGTCTCCTTGAGTGTTGGAAGCTCCAGCTTCCTTCCACCCAGATCAGGCCTATTGGCTACAGAGCAGTCCTTATCCAGACATTTACTGTTACCCTAGGCATCACCAAAATTTTGCCCAATTTTTATCCAGCTATCCTCCTGCATTTTCAAAAATTTCAATTTTTATCTGCATATGGATCAGGCATTTTGAGGGGTTGTCGGGGGGCCTCGGATGGTTCAACTGAATTCTTCCATGAGAAATTAGTTGTCATGAGCCATCCAAATATTATCAGATATGAAGTCGGTGGTCTACATACAAACAACCAGTCCCAATTTTCGCTCTTGAAATTGAATGGCGATCCAACAAGTCCATGCAAGTTCAAAGCTCGGGTACTCCAGTATAATAAGGCCCCTGATTGGTATTAGAATGCAAAGTTGGATTCGAATAGATGGACTGCGAAGAAGGGTTATACTCTTGCGTGGTGTAACTACCAGAAGTCACTGGCGAAGGGAATGTGCTGGGATCGGAAGGGTCCTGTGCATATGAGCATTAGGATAGTTAAAGGAGACAGCGATGGTCCTACATAAAGTTTGGGTGACGTCGATCCTACCAAAGGTACGGACTGGTTGAAAGTGGCTGGAGATGTGATCATAGGATCTATCACAGTAGATGGTGCCGGCTGGGCACGCGTCCACCAGAAGACAAGCGCTGCGAGCAAAGCAAGACCGGCGACGCCTCCAACTACACCACCAGCAATCGCTCCTGCATTTGCTGAGCTTGATTTTGAGCTCGAGCTTGTTGACGCCGAGGTAGATGAGGCTGAACTGCTAGAAGCAGAGGTAGTCGCAGAAGGAATATAAGTCGACTCAAGGCCACCTGCCGTTGATGTTGATATTGAAAGCAAATCAAGTGAATTAAGAGTCACGTACCAACAGCTGCTTCTGCAGACCCAGGGTCGAATTGGTCGCTTGCCTATTCTCATAAGGAAATGCAAACGAAGTTACAGTCCGAACTTACCAACACATCAAGATACGCCCAGTGAGGTACTTTGGTGCCCAAAGGAATGTTATAGGGAAAACTGAAAAACTCGGTGGTAAGAAAAAGCCGGAGAATCCTCAGAGAAGCAACTAACACTCCTGTATACACCGAAGAGCAGTTTATACTGTAGGCTGACCATCTGAGGACGGTGAGTGAGTGTTTCTTAGTGTGTTCAGTACTGGCAGGTGAACGTACTTCAAAAATTGGCCAGATTGACAAAGCGAACATGCACTCATCAAGGAGTAAAAGGGAGTGCTGCATCTACATCCGTTCGTGGCATTCAAAGGGGGGCCGAGATAAACAAGACCGGCCTGCAAGAGGGGCACGAAGAACGCTTGAGCGACCATATTAGATTAGCGTCGATTTCTATGTCGAATTTGCTCACAGCCTGAATTACATACCCCTCCTAGAAAGGATGCCACCACACAAGGACTCTGACCAAGTGAGTTGAACGACTTGGAAAAAAAAAATTATAAATAAGCATCAAGCTATCAATCCAACAATGTACCTACCCATTGATACGATGAATTTGAGCACGTCGCTTGCTGGGATAACTGGGCGGCTGTATGTACGGCGACGATCACAGCGAATCCAAACGAACGTATTCCCACCATGGATATCCGCAATCACAGGCAAAGGGGTCCGTGACAAAGGAGAGCTCAAAAGACGCAACCTTTAATCTTGCACAGGTGATAGGCACACATCAAACTTGCGGATTGCCGCCCTATGCCGCCCGGCCGTTACTTACATAACATTCGTTGGGTTCGGTTTTGAGTCACGCCACCTACTTGTAATTGATGTCGGAGTTTATAAACCTTGGGTACAGGCCTTGAATACTACTTCATCGCATGTATGGTGCCGATCACTTACACACCGCCACATTTGTGCAAACATTTTTGGTCCTCCAAAAGAAAGCGGTTTTCTTATTCCTCTCGTAGAAACACTCCTTTATGTGATAACAACATATTGTATTGAGGATTTTTTATTTAGCTTCAAAATTGAGCGAGATAAATTCTCCAGCAGACCTGAGATTGGCGGGTGGTTACATTTTTGCCTCTACAACTAGCAAAAAAAAGGATAGATCTTATCCCTCTCGTAGAAACACTCTTATATGTGTATTGAGCAGATTGTATTGACAGAATGCTGGTATCACACCATATGTATTCATTAACTTAAAATGTGCTAGTGAGACATGCCCTTGACCGCCACCGCGCACTGTTCGGTTTACTTTTTTTTTTTTTTTTGGGGCAGTCAATTTGGCGGTTGCACACATGTGGCGGTGCGTAAGTGATCGGCACCATACAGGCCTTAGAATACTACTTCATCGGATGTATTTCCCTTGTCGTCGTGACTCTACGCGTGACACAAGAAAATGAATCAAGATGTGACGGATTGTGACAGCCTGCTACGGATTGTAACCGAACAAATCCTTTTCTTATGTAATAATGGCCCCCCCATTAGGGCCAATAATGCCTCTTGTGCAGTTTACTTCCAGCGTCTTCAATTGCCTGTATCTCTGCTATTGTCAGGTCGGGTACTTGCTCTGTATCAAGAAATTCCCTGATCCTAGTCGCTTTCGAGCTCGTCCTATACAGGAAAGGAATCAGAGGCATATTTCGATTGGATAATACGAACCACCTACGTCACAACAATGGCATCCTTCTCAAGAAGCCACTTGGTCAAGACTTGCCCAAGTGTCACCGTTTGCCCCCGAGTCTTTTCTAGCCTCTCTCGAATAGCAGAAAGCACATCATTCAGAGGTAGAGGCCCTTCAGGTGCACGAGCAAATGGCGTCTGGCCTCCATAAGAGGCTATAACAATGCCATGTTTTTTGCAGAAATCCACGACTCCCTGACTGGCCTTCCAAACATAAGGGTGTAACTCGATCTACATGGACAAACGAAGGTTAATATAAGACTGCAGACGTCATCCCATGTACTGACCTGATTGACAGCAGGGATGACCTCGGCACCATCCAATATGACCCGGAGGTCGTCTTCGTTGAAATTTGACACCCCGATAGACTTCGTCAAGCCCTCCTTCTTCACTTCCTCCATCTCCTTCCAAACCTCTTTCAAGTTCCCTCTCTCTCTTCCCCAAACTGGACTGTGGATCAGGAACAGATCGACGTATTCCATGCCCAATTTCGTCAAGGATTCACTCAACATGCCTCTCACTGTTTGCCCAGGTTCTGGCTTTTTCAACTTGGTTACGATGTATAGATCGGAACGCGGTTTTCCAGTAGCTCTGATACCTGCTCCAAGAGTTTCCTCATTACCGTACATTTGTGCGCCATCCAGATGCGTGACTCCATTTTCGATCGCCATGCGCACATACTCAGTCGCGTCCTTGGAAAATAGCGCTGAGCCAGTACCAAAGGCCAATGAAGGCACCGAGGTGCCGTCATTCAGAGATAACGTTGGCCTGGTCGACATCACTGAGAGGCAGAGCAAAGCACGGGTTCGACCACTTCTCTACGATATTCATATCCCTTCGGAAGACATGGAGATCCGCACTGAGATGACCAATCGATAAGGTCGTGAGTCGTTGCCCAGTGTAAATCTAAAATTGTATCCGGCCTCAACGGACTGAGATAAGGAGGCTACTGGCGTTAGCCAGATCGGACGCGAAGCAAGTCGAGCAGCTGGGCTGACAAAGCTACATTTCGTTTACAGGTCAGTCAGGTTGTGAAGTTAGGGCTCCAGGGTTTTCCGACGGCGGCGCGAGAACGGTGTTCTGGTCTCGATAGTATCGAGTTCCCACCCCAGTAGGCCACATTTGGCCTCGATAGCCTACCTGCAATGTACGGCGGTATTCTGGGTCTCCCATCATATAGGATGCTTCAAATATAGGGTCAGTTCTGATTATCACTTTTTTTTATTGTTGCAACTCAAGTCTCCTCTCTTTGGCTTTGGATTCATTCTTGATTGATCTCAAAGTTTCGGTATCTCACTGCTCCCCCCAAATTCCTTTGGCCCATACCCTTGTGACATTTCATCCTGCACTCTGGATTTGAATTTTCGAGTAACTGCAGTAATTTGGATGTCGATGCGACACGATGTTGTTGCTTGCACAGCCACTCTCTCAATGAAAATGTTCGGACAACCGTATCTCCCATGGCAGTTCACTTCCATGAAATACCCGTGTGTGATCCTTCATTTTTGGAATTCCTTGCACCTTGTTCTTTTGGATTTTCTGGTTCCACCATCAGGACATCCCCGTTTACCTAGTTCATTCAGATAGCTAATATACTAGTATAAGCTTACACATTTCGGGAGCTCTTCTCGTGTTACTCTTACATTTTCCAGATTTTTTGCGTTCTTCACTTTCCTGCTACTCATCCATCCTTTAGTTATTCTTGTGTTTAACCCCAACATAGATTATAATAAAGACATTGAAATGAATATTAATCAGTAAGTGATTTAGTTGTAGACAAATAGCATTGAATGAATAACTTGCGGCAGTGCTGGTGGCTGGCTAGCGCTCGGCTCACAGCAGCCCATGTATTAGACAAAGAGATGTGCTACTCACATGCGCCATGCCCGGCAATTGCCAGGACCAATAACCACCCGTAATAATGTGGGAATAAATTAGTCAGACTGTACAGTTGAAGCCACCTCAGATTTGGACTAGGTGTTTTCTCGTACGCTTCCAACCTCCCATGGCCTCCACCACGTACGTTGTCTGTATGGTCTGAATGATTCACAGGGCTAACATCAACGTTGTCTTTGCTCAGTGTCCCGAGTGCTTCGGTTGGTTCAAGCTATCTTCGATCTTACGTTCAGTGCTGAACCAATGCAATCAGGCAATCGAAGTTCCGGAGACTCTCCTCAAGAAACGGAAACAAAATGAGAAGGCCCGAGAAGAACGTCTCGCTGCCGCCGCCGCCGCTCGCAAGGTGAGTTGCAGACACCAACCCATGTTTTATTTCCATGATGTATACGATTTATTCGAAGAATGGCCAGCGGAATTTTCTTCTGCCATGTTGCCTTCAATTAACCATCTTTCGGGACTGAATTCCTTTATCAACGCTCTCTTTACCTCGAGATCTGCAACAGAGCTTGGACTAATGTCATCCGTTTGTTAGGCATCAAAAGCAAAACGAAAAGTCATTTTTAAGCGCGCTGAATCCTATGTGAAGGAGTACTTGACGAAAGAGAAGGAGGAAATTCGATTGAAGCGGGCTGCACGGACGGCCGGGGACTTTTACGTCGCTGGTGAACCGAAGGTGTATTTCGTGATTCGTATTCGTGGGTCGGTACCTTTTACTTTGTTGAAAATGATCCACTCATCTTCCGCAGTATCAACGAAATTTCACCCAAACCCCGAAAGATTCTCCAACTTCTGCGACTTCTTCAGATCAATAATGGCGTCTTTGTCAAGGCAACAGGGCCTACGCAACAAATGCTTCGTCTTGTCGAACCCTACATTGCATATGGGTGAGGATCGATTAGGAATTTCTCATTTAAAAAAAAAAAAACAGTGACTGATCGACCCAACTAGGGAGCCCAATTTAAAGTCCGTTCGTGAGCTTATCTACAAGCGTGGATATGGAAAGGTGAACAAGCAGCGGATCCCTCTCACCAATAATGCTGTGATTGAAGAGGCACTTGGCAAATACGACATTCTTTCAGTCGAAGATCTTGTCCACGAAATTATCACTGCAGGCCCCAACTTCAAGCAGGTATGTCACTACGATCACTTTTGTAAATTAGTTGACCTTGTTTCGTAGGCATCGAATTTCTTGTGGCCTTTTAAACTCTCCAACCCCACAGGTGGCTGGAGGACACGCAAGTTCAAACACTTCATCGAGGGTGGTGACTTTGGGGACCGGGAGAGCAATATCAACAAGCTTATTCGACAAATGAATTAGTTGTACCCCAGTGCATGGATCGGGTGGACACAACATTTTAATGCAATCCTTACGCTGTGTATGTTCGTGTGAGAATTCATATGCCAACACGAATTTTTTTCCTACGGGTCCATACATTGTTCGCTTCCAAGTCAATAGAACTTTCCGATGGGTGCGGTGGTTGGTTGGTAACCCCGGTTCTGGCTGTGGTTCGCGAGGTCACAAGAGCTCTACGCAAGGTCATAGGAACCCTTCGCGAGGTGATAAGAGCTCTACGCGATGTGATAAGATCTCTACGCTCTACACGAGGTTATAAGAGCTCTACGTGAGGTGATAAGAGCTCCAGATACCCCAAACATGTCCTCGTCTCAGCATGCTTCTCTCAATCGCCTACTGTCAAGTAATGCTCGATGGGCTGAAGAGCTTAATCATGCTGAGCCTGACTTCCTCCCAACGTTAGCCAAAGGTCAAACTCCCCAGGTGCGTGCTTTTTCTTTTCACACTATGACACCTTATATCATAACCGTCCATCCAGGTTATGTGGATAGGCTGTGCTGACTCCAGGGTACCGGAATCTGTTATCACACGCTCTAAACCAGGAGATATTTTTGTACATCGAAATGTTGCAAAGTTGGTTTGTTTCCTTTGCATCTTTTGACGTGGAAGTTCATGCAGCATTGGCTAGCCAAGTTCTTCCAGATGATGCTAACGCAATGTCTGTTCTTACGTACGCGGTTGATACCCTAGGAGTTCGGCACGGTATCTGTTCCCAACCATATGCTCCTGCAGTCCTGACTTGTTTTATCCAGTTGTTGTCGTCGGTCATAGCGAGTGTGGAGGAGCGGCCGCTTGCTTGAAAGCTGCGCAAAGTCACTCGCACGGCTCAGACGGACCAATCACTACCATACCATCGCTGCCCCCTGATGCCCCCCTGAATCGCTGGTTAGATCCACTTACAAATCATATTCTATCCCTCCCACTCTCTGGCATGCCCAAAGAGGAAGCGCTTCCTATCGTTATCCAAGAAAATGTCAAATGGCAGATCGAACACATTTGCAAGACACAGGTGATAACCAAAGCTTGGTCCAATAGCGACCCCAAGAAACACGTTTGGGTGCATGGTTGGATATATGACCTTGCGAGTGGTAGACTGAGGGACTTGAGAATTTCAAGAGGACCGACAGAGTCGACTTGATGATGAGATTAGTTCTAGGCTAGTATATGCCGTATCTGTAACGCGTATCAAAGCTTTCATATCGTTGCTGTCTGCTGCCTGGAAGTCGTGTCTAAGCTTAGACTCGGTGCTTCATCCTCAACGACCACTCGATAGCACTGGAAATGGCACCTGCTAGTACCACGTCCGACAATTTGTTGGTACAAATTGCGTCCTACAACACAAACCTTCAGGGAGTTTTGGGTCTTCCGCAGGACCTTGTTGATTGGCTTTCCCCCACGTTCCAGGTATCCAGTTTTCTCTACCGTGGACGAAGGGCTCCAGATGTTGTTGCTGTTGGCTTCCAAGAACTTCTCCCTTTACACCTCGGCCGTATGTTCTTCCAGATAGTATTCTGTCTCGCTAATACAGGATATTTTTAAGTTTCTGGCTTTTCAAAATCTGTGGTGGATAACAGAGCTGCCCTCATTCTCTCACAAATCGAAGCCAACGCCCCCAACAAAGACCGCTACTCTTTAATTGCCAAGGTCGTCAATGTTGGGGTCGCGTTGTTGGTATACGGACGTGATGAGGGTGTTGGTCGCATGGCTTGTGATGTTCAAACCCAGTGGACTGGCACAGGTCCAGCTTACATGGGTAATAAAGGCGCTGTTGGAGTTCGATTTCGTGTTCCCGGAGAAGAGGGTGCTATAGGGGAGACCTTTACGTGAGTATACCAGAATTACATGGCTTGTCATCTGCTTATTCGGTGCCTTTCAGCTTCGTGTGTGCTCATCTCACTGCGTACGAGAATAGGCTTGAACACAGACTAGCCGACTACAAGCATATTGTCGGCACACTCTTGTTTCCTCCCATTTTGCCCGACTCGAAAATACCCAGCACCATCTATTCGACGTCCCACCTATTTTTCCTAGGAGACCTCAACTTTCGCCTCGAGATCCCCGCTTCACATCCGTTCTCTTTGCCCGACGGGATCAAGCCAGCTTTAGACGACGAGAATACACGAGAGGAGCTTAAAGAATTTGACCAGTTGCTTGTTGAACATCGCAAAGGGACCGTTTTTGTAGGTCTACGCGAAGGCCAGTTTTGGAAATTCAAATGCAGCTATAAGTATCTGCATGGTGAGGTGGATAAGTATAGGTGTGTGTTCCAGTTATTCTTGCTGGTGTCATATATGATGCGACCTCAAATTGCAGCACGAAGCGTACACCGTCATGGACGGATAGGGTGCTGTATGCTACGCACACCGACTCCCCCGATTCGCTTGATAAATCCAACATCACGAATCTTTTGTATACCTCAATTCCCTCCTATACCACGTCAGACCACGTACGCCTCCAACTTGTCCTTGACAACTCCCGTGCTGATATATTCTTGCAGAAACCAATTGTTTGCATGCTTCTACTACCGCCATCATCACCATCAATGCCCGCATCTTCCACACCTCCGACTATTCGCCTCCCAAGGCATTATTCTCCAGTTCCTGATCCGTGGGCTGTCCTCAAACGTTATGCTGGCCGCATGCTGGATCGCACCATCGGGATATGTTGGTGGATTCTCGTCTTGCTTGGTGCCGGCTCGGGTATATTTGGTGCTGTCAACTTCTTCCTAGGCATAGGTGCTTGGACTTGGTGGAGGTCAAGGGATTCCCGTGGTTCACTCAGCTCCGTTTGAAATTCGAGTACTCCTCTTGTTAATTATATACATATATATATATATGGAACTTAAGTTTTATCGAGCATTTTATTACACATCACTGGATGATAGTGGCATGATGGTGGCCATTTTAAATTGGACGGGGATGAGAGGAAAACAAATATTAGTGCGACGTTCATGAAGTACCAATAGCGTGCTAAATGGACAAAGGGATAAACAGTCACTTGAATGTCAAAAACAAAATCTTGTTGTCAATCTCCACATACTGTCGGAATGAGCTCACTTAGCACTCGAGCTGAAAAATAGAGGTGCAGCGTTCCAGTGGGGCAATCGATCGAAGGCCATCGTTATGTACTTGACTTGAAATGAATCGATTGCGTTAACGATCTGTCAAAGAATTTGCAAGTAGACCTACACTCGGAACGAGTTTGTGAGACTTGCGTCGACTTTCGGGCTGCATTGTTCTTAAATCAATTCGAGGGGCAGAAATCTCATTGTCATATGTGAGGGCATTTAACAGTTCGTCATCTGCTGAATCGTTTTGATCATGCCGGACAGCTATGGTAGACACATGAAACAGGCCACTCGATTCCAGTAAGTCATTTTGTGCATGCACATCTTTAGGATGTCTATCAGTAGCGGGGAATCGAATACGAACAATGCTCTCAGTACTCCTACCTGCATGGTTCCGTGGCGGTTGGCCTAAGGGCGATAAATGTGGGACTTGCGACGCAGGGGGTGTGGAATCAGTGATTTGTGTGACGGCAGGTGGAAGGAACAGATGTGGAGACTGAACAGAATCGTTGTGTTGTCCAGGTGATTTGGAGGAAGGAAGATCCTGCAGCACAGAATTTTCTCGTCTTGACGAAGTCAGCGAGTTTTCAATATTGTTTGCTAAGTGTTCTTGTTCTTTGTCGGAAGAACGTAATTGCTGCTCAAGCTGTCTGATCTTCTCTCGATCACCCTGCAATCTTTGAGTAAGATTTCCCAGCATTTGCTGCAGATCATCTGGATGCATCGATCCTCGCTCAGTGCCTTCTATTTCTGCCAATACGACTGCCCACCCAGCTTCGAAGCGAAGGGAGTTCTCTTCACGAGAGAATCCGATACCAACTCTTTGCAAGGCAGTCTGCAATTCATCCAAGTGTCTCTTCGCCAACGCTTCTTCTCTACGCGCGTCGACAGATTCCGCAGTAACCCTACAAACCTCGGCTTGCAGAGCTTCTACATCGTACTGCGATGCGTCAGGTTGTGCAACTGCTGGCTGAGAGGCGTTCTCGGAGGTCTTAGGTGTAAATTGGCTAAGAAGATACTGCAGATGTTGGATATTCTGGTTGGCTTCAGCGAGTTGCGCCTGGTTTGCCGCGTGGATGGTCATGGATTGCTGTCGAAAAGCACTGAACATCCGCTCGAGCTTGTAAAGTTGATCTTGGGCTAGTGCAGCAGCATTGACGCGTTCTGCTTCAATCAGAGCCATAATCGCGTCGGCACCTGACTGGATGGATGTTCCGACTGGTGCAGGTTTGACCAAGGGTTGGTACTGAGAGCCATGAGCCATTCGAGCCGTCGAAGTTGAAGCTTGGATGTATTTGTTTGGCGACAAAATGTAGCACAAACAAACGTAGCTTAGTAGGAGTTGGTCGACAATGGCAACAGTCCTGGCAGCGTATGTCTTGTCTTTCTCCTCCTAGTTCCCTGTACTAACCCTTCTTTAGCCTTCTTCCACAACCCATTCATTCTTCAGCCATTACTGATGACGAGGCTCCAGTTCTCACCACGCAATCTTCTCAAACACTTGTTTCGCGACCAACAAGACCTCCGTATGGCCAAAGAAATGGTTGGCGGCCAAGTGCTCCCGATGACTTTGGTGCGGTTATGTCAAATATCTTGTTTGTCAGATGTGAATTCTGCTTGTCTACAGGTGACGGAGGATCATATCCTGAATGCCATGTCGCTCAGTATCCGTTGAACATGGGTCGTAAAAAGGTATGAATATGCTTATTTTAGCCGTTCACCCACTGTATAACATATTTTCAGGGCTCATCCGGAAATACGCTTGCCCTCCAAGTTGACAGTGAAGGCAATGTCCGTTATGATGCCATTGCGCATCAAGGTCAACGGCCCGACAAAATCATACAGTCTCAATTCAAAGACCTTGTACCTCTTCATCATCGCAAAGACCTTGACGACTCGGATCGCACCATGGACCGTCCCTCTGAAGAGGAAGTGCAGGCCACCGCTGAGAAAACCCGTGCTGCTCTCGAGAAGCTCACAAACGGCAAGATCAAAGCTGCTCAACCAAAGAATGTTCCGGATAGTCAAGGGAAGACCACTTTCATTCGGTATACGCCTGGGCAACAGACCGGCGAGGCAGGGTTGAAGCAGAGGATAATTAAGATGTCGGAAGTGATTGAGGACCCTTTGGAGCCTCCCCGGTTCAAGCATAAAAAGATTCCCAGAGGTCCGCCAAGCCCGCCTCCCCCCGTATTGCGGAGTCCGCCCCGAAAGGCAACGGCTGCTGAACAGAAAGAGTGGATGATTCCCCCTTGTATCTCGAATTGGAAGAATCACAAGGGTTTCACGATCCCTCTCGATAAAAGGCTTGCAGCTGATGGTAGAGGTCTTCAGGATGTGAGTTTCTGTTTTGTCTCCTGCAAGTTGGCAACGTTGGTTCATGACTTTTAGGTTCATATCAACGACAACTTTGCTAAATTCTCAGAAGCATTGTTCGTTGCAGACCGACATGCGCGCGAGGAAGTTCGTCAAAGATCACTCATGCAACAGAAGTTGGCACAAAAAGAGAAAGCCTCCAAGGAAGAAAATCTACGGATGTTGGCTCAACGTGCTCGTGAGGAGCGCGGCGGTGTCGCACCCAAACCCACGGCACAGACTCAAGCCGCCATGAAATCCACATTGGCGGATTATGGAAGCGACAACGGCAGTGGGTCTGAGTCTGAAGGCAGCGAGGAAGACGAAGAAGAACGTAAAATTCGAGACCAAATGAGGCAAGAGAAACGAAGGGAACGTGAACGCGAGATGCGGATGAACAACATGGGCACAGAACAACGAGCCAAACAACTGGCACGACAGCAAAATCGTGATATCTCGGAGAAAGTGGCACTTGGGCTTGCAAAGCCTACGCTTTCCAAGGAGTCTATGCTGGACTCGCGACTGTTCAACCAGGAATCTTTATCTGGCAAATTTGCCGACGAAGATTCCTATAATCTGTATGACAAACCACTGTTTCATGGGTCTACTGCTGCTGCTGCCATTTATAAAGCAAGAGGGAACATTTCGGAGGGCAATGAGGATTCCTTCGGTGGTGGGACAAGTGAAGGCATCGGAAAGGCGTTGGACAATGATCGGTTCGGACTGGGCCAGGCCAGGGTTGGCTTCGAGGGTGCTTCGGAGCAGGAAATTCGGGAGGGACCTGTGCAGTTCGAGAAGGACACAGGTGATGTTTTCGGGCTCAATCAGTTCCTGGACGAGGCCAAAACCGGGAAGAAGAGAGGTCTGGATACGGGGGCGTAAGTTCTCGGTCATTCTTGTTTGAATATTATTATTGATAAGTTTCACAGCGGTGGTTCAAGGAAGCGCCAGCAACTGGAGAAGGCGTCGGAGCGAGAGTAGTTGTTATTTTTCTGTAGTATTTTATGTTTTATACGGAACCGCGGCAGATGCCGACCAATCTTAAATTTTGCGTCGTACCACGTCTGTGGTATGACTGCTCAACATGAGGCAAAGCTCTCAGGATTTCAGACTGCGTTGCGGTACACAGGGATCCCCCCTTCATGGCTGAACAAGCGTCCTAGGTTACCCTCCCGAAATTGGCTCATTTTTCTTTCCGTCGTGTCCTCTGCCACAGGATTCTATATATATGACCGGAGACAATGCAGACGAATTAGACAACACTATGTTGACTTGGTGAAAGACCAGGCGGATGAACTTGTCGGCCACTTCGATTGGCCTCGTCGGGTCGTTGTATATGCAAGTAAATGGCCAGGGGACGACGACTACGATCAAGGAATGAGGTACTTCCGGAAGTACGTCAAGGTCGGGGCGAATGCTCCTCTGGCATGCTTTTTGATTTGCTTACATGCTCGTTTCAGCCCATTCTTGTTGCAGCTGCCGTAGACTTTGAAATGGTCCCTGGGAAACGACACGGGGACCTAGCACGCCGTGTAGCCAATGATACCCGTTTGCGCAGACGTTTGGATCTCGGCATAGATTCCGTTCCGGCAATGACACAGGCTGTGGCAACATACAAGCCGCTTGCTGAGAGACGGAAACACGAACTAGATGGTGGAATTGTAATTATTGGCCGGCCCACGTTCAAAGAATTTATGGCTGGACTGAAAAAGGGTTGGACGGATGGTCTTGAGGAGGTTGACCAGGAAGAGATGTTAGCTCGAGAGCTGGAATTTGATGGGCACTTCGACGAGCCGGAGGAGGTGGGAGTTGGGGACAACTCGGAGACTTCTGCCTCCCCAAAGGCGCTAGGCTTACCCGGCCCGCTCCATACACCTCTTTACGCCCAACCATCACGCATGCCTTCCCCAGAGCCGCGTCCTTCTTTTTCGGAGTCTATGAACACCCCTCCTGCCACCATCCCACCCATTCCCCCCCTATTACTGGTAACATTTACTAATTATGTTGGGTTCACCCAAATCCCTCGCATGATCTGGGATTTTTTCAATCAACGACACAAAGTTCGCTCCGGTGCTGAAGCTGGATACAACCTCGTGATGAGGCACAGTCGGCCCATCGTCCCCCCCTCGAGAGAACCTGAACCGTTGTTCTCGGATATGGCCCTTCAAAATCAGGACAATGGCGACCTTGACTTTGACAAGCAAGTTGAATCATTTTATAAAAAGTCCCTCCTCTCTACTCCTGCCGATATCGAGAAGCTGCGGAGAAAGTACTACGAAGCACTCCCTGCAAAACTTGCTACCGCACGCGCAGTAGCTCGCGGGACGAAAGAACCCACGAAAGATGAGAAAGAGAATCCTCCACCAACAGAGGTAGAACTCAGCGCAGAGAGGATGAAGAAAGAGCAGAAATGGCGTCGTGATCTAGACGGATGGGACATTGTCAAGCCGACCCAGAAAGTCGTGTGGGATGATCGCTTTCGTGGCTCGCTTCGCATATTTATCAATCCATGATATCGATTGAATAATGGAATGTCCATTTGGCTTCGAGGGGATGCGTCTGACAAACGATACGCGAGAAAGACAAGAAAGACAAGGTACGTAGTTAATTGACTTTGAACTCCATTATAGAATTTCCACAGCGCCACTCGCAAACCATTCATCCAGTTCGGCAAACTCGTCCTCTTCATTTTCGATTTTCTGATCAATGAAATTGTCACCACCTTTGTTATTTGCGACCCCGGCGTCGCTTGTGTTGACATGAGACTTATCAGATATCGATGCTTGACTTGAGGATCTTGCGTCGTCTTCACTCGCAGCTATCGTCAGTGTGGTGGACAGACCAGCGTCAATGGAATCAGAACACAAAAAGAAATTGTCCATGGGGTTTTTGGCAAATCGCTCGTCACGCATGATGACTTCTGCAGGGCTTCCAAAACTGATGTTGAACAAGGGGTCCGCTTCATCGCATGTGTGAAGATCTTGAGAAATCTAACCAGGTAGTTTGGATATTAATTAACTGTAGTTCCAGGTAAGTCACTAGGCGTATACCATAGCACATGGTCCACTATCCAAGGGAGACGAACAAGTGCCGACCATTTTGGGTAGTTTGTTGCGGCGCTCAAATGCAGGGGAAGTCGAGCATGCTTCTCGATTTCGTTTAAGGGTCGGTAGCGGCGTCGATGGGCATGCCACTAAAGATCTGGGTTGGTGCTTAGGCCTCGTGACGTTGTCCTTGCTCGTCGTGAATTTGGCGACAGTCACCTCTTGATTGTTGTCCAGAGGAATGGTGCGGATGAGCAAGTCGAGATCGGAATCCAAGTAGTTTGTCTCCAAAGGAGGAGTGCGTGCTTTGATAGCAGTAGACAAGGTTTTCAGGATGTCGTGCGATTCGGGCAAGTCATCGTTATCTGTATCATTTCCATCGTGTTCAGTCTCGGTCGCTTGAGAAAGGGTGTTATCAAGATCAGCGAAGTCGATATTAAAATCTTGGAAAGGCCTGCGTTTTCGCCTGAGCTGCTCCGGAGAGTCCAATTTCAATCGAAGGCCCTGAGGAAGCCTCAAATTACTGGTCACATTCATCTTTTCGTGTAATTCTTCCAGATCGTTATATCTGCGATCAGCTGGAGTGTGGACTGCAGTTGTCGTTTTCGGTTTAGTGATGGCCGATCCCCGTGCTTGCTTGGCGGCTGCGGCTGATCGCTTCTTTGAAGGCATCCCAACCCCCTCCCGACAACTACACAGAATTCAGTTTTTGTCATTTCAATGTCGTCATACCTCACAGACCAGAGATGTCGACATGTCGTTTTGTCTTTGCAGGTATGGTTGCACCTGTAAGTAACATTTATGAATGCGTCTGACAAACACTGATCGCTAGAACCTTACTCGTAATTTCCGTTCACCAATTTCTCAGGATCGTTGATCAGTTTCTTCTTGGAAGGTGGGTCAGATGTTTTGCTCTCTGCACCTTGATGAGCTGGCAACAAATATGAAAAAAGACCATTGGACGGACTCCGATTCTTCGTCAAATCCCGAATGGTAACGACTTCTTCGTCCTCGAGATCCATGTTCCAGAAGTCAGGGTCTTCTTCAAGTCCGGCTAGGTCTAAATTCTATGGTATACGAACATAGAGAATACGATCGAACTAATAACTTGTATTACTTACGATAGATGTAGGCGGCCTCGTATTCATAACTGGAAATTCTTTGGTGGATAATCTGGGTTTGTAAAGCTGTTGGATAGCTGTACCAGCAAACGTTTCCTACACCGAGTCAACCCTGCTGATCCACAGATCATGGAAACTCACAGATGCTATTATGACAAGGACGGATTGACTGGGTCTGGTCAGCTGAGCCTTGAGCTCAAACTTCTTGTGGTCATTGAGAACCCTTGTCCTGTGCCATTCCCTGTGAAGAGATTCGCCCTGAGGGGAATAACCAACTCACGGGATGCGGCGGAAGTCAATGAAATCCATGTCAGAGGTCAAGGTCAAAAGAGCAGTCATGTTTAGAGCATGCCCTTTCAGCTTCTTGGACCCAAAATTGAGCAATGGCTCATCTAACCCACATTCAATAGATAACTCGACTTCGACCGCATCCTGTCCCCCATTTGAAGTGATGCACAACTCGGAAATTTTCAACCAGTATCGAGGAAACTCCCGCGCGGATGCAATAACCTCGAGCCCAAAGGGAGGGCGGCGATTCAACAGCTAGGAGAGTAACTTTGAGTGCGCGATAACAAGGAAAGGAAAAGAGAAAGACCGCTTCGATCCTCAAGGGGTCCTCTTTCTGCAGTACTGCCAAAGAGGTAATTCCATGCTCGGCAAGGACCTCCATGCCAATTCGTTTGGTCAGCCATGCTCAAGATTTTTGAGAAGATATCAACCTTGATACTGAGAAAACGACGTCATTCGATTATAAGTGGCCACGGAATATACAAAACGCACGACTTGTCCCCAATCTGCACCACCTGACGCAAAACAATTGGCCTGTCTTCCCAAGACTTCGCAGTCAAGCAACGAACTCTGCAACACAGAATGTGAAAGAATTTTATGATTTGATAGAGGGCCTACAGTTCGAGACCATGTTTCACTTGTGAACCAAACTTTTTGACAACACCAACGTCCACGATGGCTAAAGAATGCGTCAAAATAACATATCAATTGTGCTAGTCTTCGCACCCCTTGCTATACGAGCGACATGACGGAATATTCCAAATGCTTCTAGCTGAGGGTGGCTGTCGGAACTCTTATATTCGGCATCGTTCAATGAGATCCCGCTAAGAACGGCCTTGAAAATGATCGATCAGCAAATGCTATAACTAAAGACAACAGACCGACTTGAATCAACAGAAACACCTTGTCAGAACTTTTCTCAAGTTTTGAAATCTCAAAGCGAATATCATTGTGTTTGCGCAATTTATTCAGGGCCTGGAACAACAAAGATCGTTCCGGTAAGTGAAAGCGGATTGAAAGTACAGATGGACTAACGGTTTTCTCAGAGCCTCTGATTTTCACGTCTGAAAATCTATGCCTCCTGGTCAGCAAATGCAACAAATATTCCAACCGCAATAGTACTCTTCAGATGTCGAAATCATTTCTAACTGTGACGCTGTCATGAGTGTCCATATTACGTGTTAGAACAAGCGGCAACCGACGATATCCCGCAGACTAGAACACTTAGGGAGACGTAGAATCAGGCCCATCTGTAACAGGGGAAATGAACGAAACACATAAGCGACAGCAGCATATACATACTGTCGATTGTCGGATGTATAGCTTGGGGATTTTGAGGACCAGAATGGGTAGTTCTGAAAACAATTACCCACCTTGCTCATGATATCACCGTACTCAGTTGACACCAGTTCTTCATTCACACCATTACCATCATTACTACCTGCCTCTATCAACTGCGTCTCCCGCAGCTTCGCCACACTCTGGGTTACTAGATCTTCGACTTTGTCTTCCCAGGTCTGAGTGTCATCCTTCCTAAGGGCGTAATGTCCCGGGTTTTTTCGAATGCGTTGAAACAAAAAGGAACCTCGCAGCCACTCTTTTGCAGAAGTAACGCTGGTGATAGTCCCAAGTCCAATCTCGGAGTTTAGATGTTCAGACAGGTTGGTATGGAGGCAACTCTCAAGGATCGTTTGTCCTTGAACTAGTGCTCTATACTTATTTTCCAAGGCTTGCTCACAGAGAATGATCGCTATGCCATCTTTATCTACAACAAGCTTGAGGGGCGCGATGCGGAAACATGTGAATGAGAATGTACTGACCAAATTGAGGTCGGCCCTGAAAACGAGTTGTTTAGAGCAATAAGAGGACATCAACTGTATACCCACGGCACGCCCGAGCATCTGCATGATATCCAAATCGGAGTATTCCACGGAGGTGTTGTTCTGAAAGGTTCTAACACCTTTGATGACCACCATATGTGCAGCTAGTGGCTGCTCGTCAGCTTGGCCATGCATGTGCGTCTACCAGTTCACGCACGAAGATTGACGCCAACGGCAAGGGTCTGTTGAATTCAATCACTGAGCGAAATCAGAAAAGAAGCAACACACAGAAGTGGCCACAATGACGCGCAATATTTTCCTCAAGTAAAGATCTTCAGTTGCCCGTCGGTCTTCTAGCGTCAATCCTGCGTGATGCACACCGATACCAAACGAGGCAAACTCTGAGCGCCCTTGTCATCTACAAGGTGAGTGCTAGATATAAAGCATGCCACCCACCAGCCAAGCGGTCGTTGCTGAACGATTGTTCAATCCTGGGATCGGAAATTAAAAGAATGCAATCTTTGCCAGAAGGTGAATCACCTCGAGGGGTGAGACCATGGCACGGGTTGTTTATTTTTTTCTGCTTCAATGTATTCTTTCAAGAGTTGATCCGCAGTCGAGAACACTCCTAGGGGCTATCGTAAATAATACTTCGAAAGGTATGTTTCGTTGGTACCTTTCCTTGTCGAACAAAACACGAGAATTGGCTTCCCCACGGAGTGCTTTTGCAACGCACCGAATAGTTTATAATCAAGAGCTCTATTGAACACAAAATCGTTTTGCGTCCTCGGACGAGGTATCCCGATCACAACTCGGGTTAGCTTGCAAGGTCGGAATTCCTCACCGAACTGAAGATGTCATGGTTGGAGCAATCACGCTAGAGAACTTAACGTACTTCGTAAACCCTGGCATGTTTGTCGGGATTTCCAGCACTTGCAATCCAGGAAGAAATGTCCTCGATGTTAGGAACGGTGGCCGAGACCAGGACAAAGCGAACAGTAGAACCCCTAGTCTTCATGCGAGATATCACAACCTCCAGGGTGCTACCGCGGGCTTCGTTGAGGATATGGACCTTACAAAGCAAGTGATCAGTCCGACATATCATGTCAACGGATGCATCCGCACCTCATCAACGAGGAACAATCGAATCTGGGAGAGTATCTGGCCATGGTCTCGCCTAATATACCAACAACATTGGTTAACATTGAATGCGTAGACTTGGGAGCATACAACCAGCTGCGAGTGAGGCTATCCCATTTTTCACCCTGTGGCGGACGTTAGTCAAAATTCTTGTGCGAACATCCGAAGTCACCGTTGATATTCTGCAGAAGAAAACGTGAATCTAGGTATGCAAGTGACGCTCTGTAACACGCACATGACCGAAGCGTTTTTCGCATCTCCCCATGTGCCCTTTCCAAAATGCACTGTATCGCCTGTTAACTCACAACCTGAACAGTGATGGATAAATTATACTACAGGAAAACTATTCTTGACTGACATTTGATGCCGAGTGGTTCAAACTTCATGGCCCAGTCTTTGAATCTTTCTGAGCATAATGCCTATGGCATAAATGTCTAACGACGTCCGGGGAGACACAGACAGAAAATGACCTTCGTCGGTGCAATATACACGCACTTCAGGCTCTCGGGGCTCCTCGATTCGGTCAGCATGTGTATGATGGCAAGCTCAAATAGCACAGTTTTTCCACTTCCTGTGGGAGCTGATAAAGAATAAGAAAGGGCATACGGAATCTATTGGAGACATACCACTGATGACCTAAATTTTGCAAAGAATCAGAAGCGAAGATGGTATAAAACAATGTTTCAGTAATACCATATTTTCGCTCGAGTACATGATCTGTAGTAAATGCAGTTAAGTTATACAGACAAGCAAGTACAGTAAAATCACAGACATCGTTAAAACAGGTCGATTGAACTGCATTAAACACACCGAACTTGAAAATCCCTCTGTATGCGTCCGCTGAAGGATACGAGTTGATTATATGCTTGCAAAGAGAACTTCAATGACAAACGGAGGTCAGAAATTGGACGCAAGCGTATTCCATGTATATTTCTCGGTTTGTACCCAAGCGAAGAGACAATTTGCTCCTGTGCATTTGCGTCGGACGTCTGAGAAGCAGTGGACAGATGGGAGTTGAGTGCTGATAGAGTTGATCGAAAACCTGTGCCATGATTCTGATAGCTAGATGTCATACAAGCAGGCAGTGACACGGGATTTCGAGAATCCTCTAGTGATGAACACTTGAACGAGTCGTTCATATGAATGTCGAATCTGGGTTCCGACCAATGACGATCGTCCTCTAACTCATAGTAGCCAACCTCGTCCTGGATCTGCATAGATTTCATGTCAAATCCCTCAGAAATTGGAGATGACATGTAATCTGTAGACATTATCAACCTGAAACAAGTCCCACTAGCGCATACACTCACGCGTCTCCAGAGGATAGTCGTCAAGGTAGTCTTCATAATTCTCCCCGTGCTCATCGTCGAGATTCAAATAACTTGCCGGATGCACATTGTTGCTCTCGAATTTGTATGGCTGGCCATAGTGTATAACCATGATAGATGGGTTCGAAGTTTGAATTCAGACCGACGTTTCCATTGGACGCGTTTTGGCACGTGAACGATTGATAACCGTTACGGCCCTACAATAGCACTACGAGATCCTAACAAAGCGCCCATGGCAGCAAAAGCAACAACAGCGGCTACAGCGAAGGATGCAAAATTGAAGCTAGAAGAGTATATCGAGAAGTGCGCACTCATTCATTTACTCACGATCTTGTGCATTCATACTGATCTGATATCAATACGCGCAAGAATTCACTACTCTGATCGCTATTCAGACGACGACTACGAATATCGCCACGTTATACTGCCTAAACAACTTTTGAAGATGATGCCCAAGAGTTTCTTCAGCGAAGAGACAGGGACACTCCGCCTACTCGCGGAACCAGAATGGAGAGGGATCGGCATCACGCAGAGCTTGGGGTGGGAACATTATGAAGTACATGGTAAGTCGCGCTGAATCATTGAAATCGATTTCACGTCACCAACGAGCGCGTTTTTTGTTCGTAGCACCCGAACCACACGTCCTGCTCTTTCGACGTCCGAAAGATTTCGTAGCCCCGCCACAGCACAGTGCCAACACCAGATACAATAAAGAGGGCCCCAGGAGAAAGTGATCTGGAGGTCGTCGTATCTTCCGCCCTTCTGGAAGTATCAAAGGACTAAACTAAGCCGAGGTTCCCCGATCCTTTTTCATGACCAACATCTGTTGCTCTGTAGATTCGATTCTCCTACATGTTGTATACCTCCTGATAGTCGTCGTGCTTTGTGTTCCAATCCCTCTTCGAATCATATACGTAATTGTCGGCGGAATCCATAGTAACAACTGTATATGGGTCTATATAACAACATTCATCAGAAGCGTGATACAGGAAGGTCCCCCCATTGTGCCATAGGTCCCGGATCAACCGACACTTTCAGACCTCCCTTGAACGCTTTCAAATCTTGGACGTACGTGACGTTCGAATGGGGATGTTCTTCGCCCTCACCTGCAACAGGGTATCTTCCCGCCAACTCCGGTATGGCTCGGAGCAATTGGCTTCCGCTCTCTTTCGAAGACAGAGTTTGCTTCCAATAATTTGAAAATTCCGATAGTAGCGGTGTCCCGTCATCCCCGAGAGATTCCTTCCATTTGGCCTCATCTACTTCTAGTTGCGCTGTGCGAACGAGTGCTTCAAATTCCCGACAAGCAGCTTCACTAATCCTCTTTGGCCGAGGCTTCTGAGAACGCATCTGGACAGAAAATTTCGACCTCGAGCGTGAAGATGGATGAACGTGACTGAGGAAAAGTGCCAAAACATCATCCTTCGTGATTGTCTTCAGTAGCGCCGCATCATTCTCGTCTGTGAAAATTGTTACATCACTGAAACCCAGTGTAAAGAACGACATACGCCTCAAGAAATCCAAGTGGCCGCTATTGATCTGAGCCGCAAATCTTGAGTGCTCGTCCGCCAAATTCTTATCAATCTCCAGCCATTTCTTTTCCAAGCCGTTTCTCTGTTCCCCAAACAGTTCATCGCTCATAGCCTCAATTGTACTTCTCATCCCATCGAGGAATGCCTCAACGCGCTCTTCTAAATATCCAGGATTCTTTTCGCTCTGAACGACGATCCGCAAACCTTTCTCACTGGCACCAGGCAGCAACCAGGGAGAACATGAAACGATATATCCTAGTTGCTCTTGAGTGCGAAGGACATTGAAAGCAGGCTCAGTAAGAATTTGAGTGAGAAGAGAAGAGGCGACTCTAAGGTGTTGATTAACAATAGGACCAAAGTGAACGTAATAAGTCAGAGCAGAGTTTGCTTGGACTGGGTTGGGAATCGGCGAAGACCAAACGATATTACAACCTGTGGGAGTGCATGATACAGTCGGGTGAAATTTATACACGAGATGGCAAATACCTTCTGGTAATATCAGAGCATGGTCGTTCAATTCGACGGAAGAACGTGAACAGATGCCAAGCCCGTGCTCCGCTATCTCGCCCAACTTGATAGCTTCCTATAAAAAATATCAGCAAAATCCCATCTTCCAATTTCAAATATCATTTTACATCTTTGTACATGTTACCGGTCACCAAAATACGCATATTGACTTGAGACAAAAGTTTTCGCATATGGGCTTGTATTTCGTCATGGGTTACCGCTACATCCATATTCAGGCTGCTGGCACCCAGGATGTATATAAAATGACTTACAAGGTAACTCATTCAAATTCTCCTCCAGCGACCACAATTCGTCGGTCAGGGTATAGGAAGCAAAGTAGTCGGAAAGCGAATACGACTGGCCGAGGAAGAAGTTCTGCCAATCCATTCTGGCCTACATCATATCCTAATTAGCAGTCCTTAGCGAGAAAGGCGCACACGAACCTTTTCTTTCACGATCTCCAATCGCTGAGGATCTACGACCAGTGATTTAATCCTGTCCATAATGTTCTTCGCCAGAACGGCCATCTTATTGTTATACCCTCTCATAGTAACATACAAGCCGTTACTATGTTGGTGCAGCTTGTACAAAAGACCCGCAAGTTCGGCGTCATACGAAAATTCGGTAAGCGAATCATTGACAATATCAGAGTACAATCTACACGGAAAGTACTTAGTGACTGGTAACAGAATACAGAAAAAGAAACAAGCCTTGTCATAACGTACGCTCGCGAAGATTCCTTCGCAATAGGGCTAAAGGGAGGTCGTCACAACGGATGTAGCACTTGAACAATAGAGTACATACCTTCGGAGATCAATCGTTACTTGAGCTTTAGGAAACCAGAAGCGGTCATCTTTCTTATGCCATAACGTTGATAATGGCGTTTCTCGGATGAGGTACGGGCGCTTTAGCGGCTGCAACATCATTAGGTCTATGGAAATAGACCTAGAGACAGTGAAGATTGAATACATACCTCGTTGACTGAACGACGGTCAACCTCGATGTTGGTGGGGATAAACTCATTGGGACCAGGGAGAACTAATTCTGGAATGTCATTTGGTCCTTGGGCCTACACGTGCAGATAAGTTTGTGTGCCTGAAAATTATCTGAGGCTAAGTTACCTGTTCAATAAACTCCTTATCAAAGTGCTCAACGCGATACTCGGTGCCATACCAGGGCTCGTTACTCCATGGTGTTCCAGAGTCGAGTTTGGCATGTTCATCAGCTTTTGCCATCAAAACTACCCTTGCATTCGTGATCCGAAAACTTTCCAGGTATTCTCTTACCTTCTTTACACCATTACCATCCTCCCAATCCCAGGTTAATACTGGGGCACTGAGCAAAAACTCTTGGGGAACGGGCCAGGTCATGGTGCTAGATATCCACTTCGCATGATCATCGGGTTTTCTCTTGTCCTGAAAGCGAAAACGCGTCGCCGAAAGTATAGCTAGTTCGTTTTGGTGATAGGCGGGGAAGTCTGCTGATCGTAAAAGAGCAAGATACTTGAAGCATGCCAAAACGACAGAGCGGTAGTTCACTGCATATTTCAAAACTAGTTGCAAGGGCTACTTGGGAAAAGATCGATAACTTACTAAAACCATCCCTTGTTAGTTGACATGTTATTCTGAAGATGGCGAAACCTCTTCCAAGATCTTGGGATTCAGATCTTGTTCCAGTTATCCATCCTTTGTTTTTGAGGTAAGAGCATAGCGAACCAGGGCCTTCATGGCCTACCAGATGAGCTATGAATCGTGCTGGTTTGTATTTCCAGAATGGAGCCTGATACTCCAAGGGAAACGATATGTCTACGGTATGGAAGGACATGACTGTCTGAATGGATACAAGGGACTAGAATGATGCAAGCATTGGAAAGTTGACAGACAGAAGTGACGCAAAACATACGCATTCGTCCTGCGGTCCATAAGGATGTTCATATATCATAGGAAGGGGATCTTGTCCACGATTCAAAATGGGAGAAAAGAGGACGGAAGCCAGTTCGGAAAGCTGATCCAATGAATCTTATGCAGATAAGATCGAGATAAATCACACAGGTAAACATATGTACCTTTTCCGATTATACACAGTCGCATTCGACTAGCACAATATTCTTTACTCCACCATTCGACTAGGCGTCGACGAGTTTCACGGCCAACTGATCCACCATCCTCCTCCAATTCGCTGCTGTTGGAGGCAAGGGAAGGCGCAAGGGAGGATGCAACGGAAGGTGCAGGAGACGGCATACGCGAAGGAACCAAAGACGGAGGGACACCATTAGGATGAGGAGCTGCGCCGTTTTCACTCAATTTGCCTCTGGCTTTCAGATCTTTCGCTGCTGCCAACAAGCTCTCCCGATTTCCGCTACCGAATTTGCGCCAGACATGCCCTTCCCGACTGATATGTTTGGTCGTCTGAAAGACTCGCCACAAGTCCGCTTGATGATTCTTCTTGTGTTCAGAGTCAACTGCATTCAGTTCACGCAAGGTACACGACGGTGCGAAGAGAGGAGAATGAAAGAATGCTGCAAAGCGTTCAAGGGCACCCGCGAGTGCCGGGGTCGCAACGTTGAAGTAGTAATTGGTATTAGATGTGGACGTATAAGCATTAGATCTCCCGTTATTTTTGGCGAGATACTGACAGAGTCTGTTTATGAAATGAACCAAACCAAGAGAAAGATATAGGGCACCTCTGAATACTCGTTTTCGCGGGGAAATTGTTCTGTACCCTGAGAAAGGCCGAGTGAGGGTCCTGGCCAGCAGCATAAGAAAAAGACTCACCATGAACAATAAATGTTCACAGAAGTGAGAGAGTCCCGGCATGTCATCCTAGACAAATTACATCGATTCGAGTTGACATGATCAATTGAGGAACTTACTGGGTCCGATAAGTGCCCCACAGAAACATCCAGACTAGCTGCGGCGCTGTCGGCTTTTGGGTCATGGACGAGAGTAGCGTGTAGACCATTTTCGAGCTTAATTATGCGATATTCTCGATCGTCCTGTTCAGACTTTTGGATTGGCTTATTGAACACGAAGAAGGGAGGAAAGGAGCCGGCAGAAACGCGTTGCCACTGAGAGCCAGAAGTGATAGCCATGCGTGCAGGGTTGCTAAATGAGCAAGTGATGGGGGAATGAGGAAAAGGGAGTGCACGACATTTAGTAAAGCGGCGTCTGAGATTCAACGATAGCGACATACAGAGGACCACAACAGTCGCCAGTGATGACTAGCCAATAGGAAACGAGTATCCTGCGCTCGTGACCGCGCAAGGCAAGTGTAGTGGGCAAAGTTTTCGTTTGATCTTACGGAATTTAAAGCTGAAGAGACGAGCTGCACCCTTCATGCTCCCCACGAGGAACGCTTCTGTAGTGACTTCCGCGCTGCCTTGGCAATCGGGAGATATGGGACACATAGCGGCTTGTCAAGTGTAGGTGACTATGAAGCGCATTCAACATTTCTTCAGCAGACTTCCGAATCTCATGATACTAGAAACTGTGCGACGTTTCGCTCCGAAGCTACATATAAATCCCCCCCGCAAGCTTCTGATATCTAGCATTCCACTGTCCTATGCTTGACCCTATGGAGTTTCAGACCTCATGCTCGAACCGAAGTAAGAAGGCCTGTAACACTGGAGCTCTGCTCAGCCTCCTTCCGAGTCCTTCATACAATAAACCGCATGCTCTCGCCCCACATAGAAAAGACACTGGCCGAATTGCGGACTGAGATTATCATGATAATCATACTGAGACTCATAGCATGTATAGAATCGCAGATAGATAGATGGATGTATTTACCAGCGCGGTCCCATGAAGTACGGAAAAAAACATGTGACCTCTTGCTCTCGGTTGCTGTGATTCTGAAAAACCTGTCGTGCAAAATCTCCCTCTGAAATCTAGACGTGCTTCAACTTTCATAGCACAACCATCAGCCATCTCACAAGGCCCAGCCAGAATAGGACTGCACTATGCTTCAGTCAGCAGGAGGAGGGAGAATGCATCGATGCACTGTAATAATTTTGCAGCACGAATGTACTTGGCCATACATACAGTCAACCTTGAATCATGCAGACGATCTCGCAGCTGTTCCAATAAGTCCAGCCTCCATTGGATGTAGTGCACCTCGTAATGCGACCAAATCAGCACATCGCAGTTCATCTTCGGGCAGAATCGACACAAACGCCATTCCCTTGGCACAGGAGCTCGATATCTGTCTTTCCTTCTCAATCGCTCCACGGCCCAAGCATGTGATGGCAGTGGATGCACGACGATGCGCGGAAATAATAGGTGCTTTCAAGTACTAGTAGTGCCGCATTTTCTTTGTAATATGTAATGCGTGTATGTGGTGCACAACTACTTGAACCGCCACTTTCAAACAACTAAAATAGGAAATGCAGATTTTGATTCCTCTAGGTAAAAATGTTTTATTTAGTATGTCGAAATATGATGGAGTTGGTTTTCTTCGTCTGGTGATTTTGCCACCCATATCAGTGATTACATAAGTAGATAAGCATAATTTACTTTACAAGCTTTTTGGACACGAGTAGTGTTTATATTCATGGTATTACATGCTATGCTATGCTACATTATCTACAATCTCATCCAATAGGCGAGGGGGGTTGGTGAAGTTTGAATTTACCATACAAATCTGTTGAAATTAATCTCCGACACATGCTGCATACGTGAGGCAAACCATGCAGCACACACATGTTACTGCGCTTACTGCGCATACATGTGGTAAACACATTCCTGAGTCATGTGACATCCTTACTATTATGTATATAAGGAGAACCTGTACCGCAGTAGATATACAGTGTTCTTACCTCTGCTAAACCCTAGCTCTAAGACTAACTAAACCCCAGGTAGGTTATAAGGAATGTGTCATCTCTTCCTCTGTGCAGCGTATGTAGTCTGCTCCAACAATATCAGGATGGTTAGTTAGTCCCTGCCTCAAGCACATGATAATTGTATCCAAGCCACCTTCCTGATGCAAAACCCTTTTGGAAAGCAGGTCAACTGAATAGTCAGAGGCATGTAGAATGACTGACCAGGTTAGGGACTACTTTATTAAGCATGCACATACAGTACTGAAACAGAGAAGGAGCCAACAGTGGATGAGGATGGATGTGTTCTTTGCCTAGACTGTAAAACATTGGTCAGAACAAAGATGGCCGAGTAAAAAATCTTGTGTACAATGGAATTATGGGGTTGATAGTGCATCTAGTACCTCCTACAGTGCATCAATCTGGAGTATGTTGTCAATGGCTGGGCTTGTGAGGCATGTGAGATGAGTAGGAACAGTCAGAGATGTGGTGAAAAGTGGCAGTGAGGATAGCAGCATGAAGTGAAAGGAGACAATTCAGGTGCACCTAACAGAGGGGAATCCAAATAGAAAACTCTAAGGACCCATCTGTCAGTGCCCAGTATATGTGAAAGACCCAAAAATCAAATAGTAGGCTAAAAATAGAAAAAGGCAGAGATAGGCTGATCAAAGCTATAGAATGACATCACCTCAATGGGTCAGTATCCAAAAGGGGCCCTGCCTCTAAAAATAAAAATCTCAACACATACAAATGTGGGGAAATGGAAAAATAATAAATAGGGATAAAATCATAGAAAATGCCAAATAGAGTAAAATGAAATGTAAAAAATATGGAACAAATACAGAAAATTGTCAAGACCCTTGGGACACCTCCTAGTCCCCTTACATCACCCCCCTTTCATGCATCACTCTTGTTAAGATTCAAGATCGCTACTACCAAGGTCGGAACTTGGTCAGGGATACACCGGACTTCTGGTTGGACCTGGTCATTGATGGTTGGAGGTGCTCAGGGGTTCTGGGCAGAATCCACTGGGATGTAGTGTGCCAGGTGAAAGGGGCCAGAGAGGACTTGGCTTCAACGTATAAGAAGTTGCACCCTTCTCCTTGTCAGTTGTCCAATTTCAGGTGGATTGCATGCAGATGTCTGGCAGGCTTCCGGATGGAGGGTGAGGATAGAATAAAGCAGAAGTTATGGAGTGAAATGAAGTTAAGAGGAGCTGAAAGATTATTGGATTAGGTCAAGAACAAGTCAAGGGTGAATGAAGGGTTAATATTAAGCAGAGGATTGACAAGGTGAGATATAATGCAAGAGACAAGTAATTTACAAGTAATTTGCAAACTGGAGACTAAGGCTAAGCTATGGGCACTTAAATATCGAAGGCTGGAAGAATAACGGAAAGTATGGAAGTTTACTAACAGGTCTTGGTAAGTGTCTGTGACCAGAATTGGTAAGACTGTATTAGGAATAAAGTGAGTAAGCAAATGATTACTAAGGCATATGACAACTTGTCTGATGACTAAAAGGTGCTGCAGAATGCTGACAGACAAGATCGGAAAAGTGTCAGAAAGGAATCAGGGATTATCAGAAATCCAATCAGATGAAATGGGTCTCGACAGTATTTCCCCCTTAGGGCTGAGCCTACGAGGCATGTAAGGGTTTGAAGGTCCAACTTAAAAGCTGGGTCTGTGGTCAGAAAAATTCCAATTCCCTACCTCCTTTTAACAACATGACCCCACTCTCACAATCTGCTGCGCAATGGTTGGCTGCCCTCAAGGCCCAGCAAGAGGAGCTAGTATGGGAGGGACTAAGGCTCAAGGAGGAAGCCTGATGTGAGAAGGAGGAGAGATGGGTGAAGGAGGAGCAATGGGTGGAGGCAGCATGGAAGGCCAAGGAGGAGCAGAAGAAGGCAGCAGCCATGAAGTGGGCAGGCAAGAGGAAGGTAGTGGATGAGGAGGGAAAGTCAGAAGGAAGTAAGTTGCCCACTAAGAGGGTGAAGGGCAAGGGGCGGGCAGACATGGAGTCTGCAGGGGTCATACAGGTGGAGGCTGCACAGCCCTGCAAAAGGTGAGTGATAGTATCTTCGCTGTTGAATACATTGCTGACAATCCCCCCCTCCCTAAATGTTCTCATCAAAAATTAGCATGCTTCTGGATGGGTGCCCAGGGCTGGGCATGCAAGCCCTGTACCAGGGCGAAGAGCTAGTGGGGCTAGCTGAGAAGGCAGCATGAGTAGTCCAGGTGGAGCCCATGGAAGGGGACAATGGGGAGGTCTAGGGCCCCAAGCCTGCTGGTCCCTTTACCTCTCCAGGTTTGATTTCTCCCTGCATCATCGCCTAGAACACAGCATGATGCCCTCTCTCATTGTCTGGACCACAGGGATGGAAGCAATGACAATCAAGGTATTGTGTTGTTGCAACCTGATCTGTTTACAGTCTATGCATTAGAGGGTGTTACCTTGGAGGGCAAGAAGTGCAGTATTCTATGTGACATTCATCATGTGAACCATAGTGGTTTACACAAGGATGCTGTGGCTCTGGCAGTGAAGAAGCTGAGAAAGGGATCCACACCTTCACTTCGTGCAGCAGAGTGTACAGAAAAGGATAACATCCTATACTTCTGTGACTGCATCTACTTCTATAACAATCTCCAGCTTCAACAATGGCTCATCTCTCAGCACCATGACTCACTCATTGCCAGCTGCCCCAGATGTTGGAAGATGTTAGAGCTCATATCACAGAATTATTGGTGGCCCCAGATGTCTCGACTCATTGGTCAGTACTGCTGTACTTGTGATCTCTGCTTATGCACCAAGACTCCATAGTGCAAACCCATGGGCGAGTTACATCCTTTTCCAGTTTTAGAGAATTGTTGGGACATCATCAGTGTGGACTTTGTAGTGGAACTACCGGAGTCCAATAGGTTTGATGTGGTGATATGGCTCCCTATCACCCTGCACACATACTACAGCATTTTTCGCAATTGTGCACACCTCCTAGATGGCTTCCGCTCACTTTGCGCAGTGCGCTTTTGCATGCCTTCATGTGGCCAAGTGCACCTTTGGATCCCCCTTAGCTGCCTTCTGTTGTGCACTCTAAATGTGCCTTGTTACGCTCCAAACTGCCTCTGGGTGCCCCCCCCCCCCACACTCCTTATCTGCCTTTCACAGTTATTGCATGCTTGATGCACCTTATGTGCTCCTTTTATGCTTTACCCACAGCTCACATTCTCTGCCTTGCACTCATTGCACAATCCTTATCACACACACAACAATCCATCACACCAATTGCACTGTGCATCACAGCTTCCAGCTTACTGGCACATTTATTTGAGGTGCACTGTGATTCCAGCACAAGTGAACTGCACATTCTCACATAATCTGGGCACTTTGCACCTATTTGGCATTGGACCATGCGCACTTGGGCACTTGCATATAATCCTGGCACTTTGGCACTATTTGGCCTTGCACAGCATCTCCTTATGATTCTTCTGCATTTCCAATTGGCATCGCCTTATCTGGTAACCAGTGATGTGTTCAGTTGGTACTCAGTGCAGAGTCTCAACAGAAGGGGTGAACACTAAACCTACAACTGCAGGCATGCTCAGGGTGAGGGGGTTCGATTAGAGGGCCTCAGATTGTCCTTTGGGGCACAGGGACTATGAAGAGGCTGGTATAGTGGTTCTCAAGGTGTGCACTAGTTGTGTATGCAAAAAGGAAGGTATGCGCAATGGCAAAAAAGTGCACAATGCAAAGGGGCAAAAATGCACAGTGCAGAAAAATGCACAATGGGAGTGCAAAAATGTGCAACGATGAGGGAGATTAAAGTGGGAGGTGTAGTGGGACAAGGACAGCACTAGGATGTGCTGCAAGGGTGGCACATAGGTTAGGGGTTAGAAGTGCAAACAGGATGTGAGCACAATGGGCAGAAAAATGTGCAAACGGTGTGCAAAATGTGGCTATATGAAGGACACACTACAAGAGTGCACAAATGAAGATGAAGGATACAATGCAGAGATGAAACACAGCAATACGATGAGGGGATGCAAATGATATGCAAATGCAGTTATACAAAGGGTGCACTACAAAGGCACATGGACTGGATGCCGGTGCACAGACTATGTGTAACACTGACTGAGCTATGAATTATGAGGGGGGTGAAAGATCCTGTGGATTCTCTATCTGTCTGCCTACTATGTACAAATGGCTTATGTGGTAAAAACAGTAAAATAAAGTGTAAAAATAGAAAGCGCCATGCGCTACCCACAAGTGCATCCATTTGCCCATCTAAACCCGACTGCACTATGCCGCTGCCTTAGCCAATAAGATTTGCGCATGCTATAGCCCAATACCCAACTGTTCCAGTGTGATGCTCTATTTTTGGTGCACTCTAGGTCCCATGTGCTCTTCTCAATTAATCCACTTCAGTGTTATGCATTGCATGCTGTGCCTTAGTAATAATGATGTGATCAACCTGTGCTGGTTACCAGATGAGGCAATGCTGATTGGAAATGTGGAGGAACTATAAGGAGATGCTGTGCAAGGCCAAATAGTGCCAAAGCACCAGGATTATGTGAAAGTGCCCAAGTGCACATGGTCCAATGCCAAATAGGTGCAAAGTGCCCAGATTAGGTGAGAATGCGCAGTTTGCTCGTGCTGGAATTGCAGTGCACCTTGAATAAATGTGCCAGTAAGCTGGAAACTGTGATGCACAGTGCAATTGGTGTGGTGGATTGTTGTGTGTGTGATAGGGATTGTGCAATGAGTGTGCAGCAGAGAATGTGAGTTGCAGGTAAAGCATAAAAAGAGCATGTAAAGGCACATCAAGCATGCAATAACTGTGAAAGGCAGGTATGGAGTGTGGGGGGGGGGCGCACAGAGGCAGTTTGAAGTGTAACAAGGTGCATTTAGAGCACACAACAGAAGGCAGCTATAGGAGATCCAAAGGTGCAGTAGAAATGTAAAAGGTGCACAAAAGTGCACCTAAGCAGTCAAAGGCATGTAAAAGCACATGGAAGTGCATGAGGGTGTGCAGAAGTGTGCTGTGCAAAGTGTGCAGAAGCCATCTAGGAGGTGTGCACAATCACAAAAAATGCCATAATATGTGCACAGAGCAACAGGGAGCCATATCATCTCCTCCCAACTGAAGTACTGACTGTCCTCAGGAAGCATGCAATTGGTCAGCACAAAATTTTCATCACTCACATAAGTGGTCATCCTTTCCTTATCTATCTCTGACCACCATCTATCCTCAACAACTCTTTCCACAATCCATATCTACACAATCCGATGTCTTCAGCATTCACCTTGACTCTCAGGCAAATGATCCTGGCCCTCAATGAGACCCTCCCTGCTGCTGGGAGTGAGCAGACAGCTATGCAGGCTTGGGGTGAAGGGTTTTGCAGCAAACTGGTGTGCTTTTCGTGTTTCTATAACCAGCATAGGTTGCTAAGGATGGGGGCATGTAGAACATGTATAAAAGCTGAGCGGACACTGTTAAGGATGATGCAGAACTCGACGTGCTCCTTGCAAAGGTGCACAGCACATTCAGTGGGATCCTGGTTGAAGAGTGGCTTACTTGGAGTGAGGAGCTGATGCTAGATATGCATAAGATGATCAAGGAGAAAGAGCAGTCCACAGAATTTGAGCATAGGGCACACGAACTGGTGGGTCAGCTGGAAGTGCACATGGAGCACACCGAAGTGTGCAAGGCATGCCATGCGCTCTTGATGGCTGAATTGCAGGCACCCAAGGTCAACTTGGAGTGGTTGGAAGGTGAGCTCAGGGCAATTGACGAGGCAAGCAATATAGATACCACTGAAGTGCAGGAAGATGAAAAGGTGTGCATCATGCTGGTGCACTCTTTGTTTAGGCTTTCTGGAGCAACCGATGTTGAGGTAATAGGTGAAGGGACAGGGGAATCTTGGGAGAGTGAGATGACAAACGAAGGGGAGAGTGAGCCAAGTGACAAGAGCGCTAGCATGGACGAAGATGCAAATGCATGCCCAGTGTGCACAATGTGGCAATGCACATACATCAAAGTACCACCACTGAGTGGCATTGGTGCTACATCCAATGCTAATAGTGGACCAGTAAGTTTCATTTGATATGCTTCAGACTCACTAAGCAGCTTCCCTCCTACTCTAGTGCGATAACTGCCACTGCATGGGCACAAAGCACACTTTTGCACAGCTATGCACCACCTCTAGAGGTAGGAAAGCAGCTGCTGGGCATCCTGGTATGTCTTTTCCTCATCCTCCTCCCACACTTTGCTAACTAGTTCCTGCCAAAGGCACATCGCAAACTGACAAGGGTGATGAGAGTGATGTGGGGCTCGTCAGCCCCTTGAAAGAGCACACGTCAAAGCGCTGCAAAGTCAAAATGCACCCCCCACACTGTCACAAGTGTGCCCAAGGCTGCGCCGCCTTACCATTTGACAAGCAAGCATGCACATCTAATCCTCATGCCAGACCAGGTCAGGAAACACCTTAGGGGATGCAGTCTATCAAGGCCAAGACATTGAAGCACTCAACTTAGCACAATGCCACTCAGTGGTCGCTGTCTTGGGCACCATGCATGATTGCCTTAAAAAGGATGTCCAAAGGTCGCTGGTCGAATTGGAAGTTGCCAAGAGCCAGTTACGCAGTGTGGAACAAGCGGAGGCAGATGCGAAGGTGAAACTGGATGCAGCTGCAGAGCATTTGGAGTTCTTGGAGTCGATCAAATAGCCACTCACTTGTGTAAACTCATAGATAGCCCATCAATCAATTTCTTTGTTGTGCCCGTGATAGACATGTGATGTGCCCCGAAGCAGTGCAATGTGTGTGCACTTCCATGGTGTTGTAAAATGCAAATTGTAAGCCTAAATGATATATGTGAAGGAGAAGAGATAAGATAGGCAATGTTCGAGCAAGAAATGTCAAGTGCACAAAAAATGCGCACCAGCGCAAAAATCTGCAAATGCAAAGAAGTGCAGAAAAATTGTCCAACCATCACTTTTCTCCTCCCAACTGAGATATTGACTGTGTCCAAACAATAAAAGAGTAAAAGATAAAAAGAAGCGCACGCCATATGACAAAGTCTAAAAAAATGGGAAAGGCTCAGTAGATCATCATGGCTGGTAAAACCCATGGGTTGCACAATCACAGAATGTGTCCAGATGTGACTTTGCAAATAGAAGAAAGGTAACATAAAAAAATGAAAGAAAGCAAAGCATACATATAAAAAGGTGAGATATCCATAGTAGTGTGCACGGAGCACTAATTGCACACCTCATTAGCACTTTCTTCATCCTCAGCACTATCTCCTTGCGCTTCTTCTTCATCAACTGCTTCTTCATCTTCTGTGTCCACTACTATGGACTTTTCCATCTCTCTCAACTGCGAGTTTGCAAATGATATATGTGCTGCCTTGATTGCATGACACTATAACTAGGGGACCAAGATAACACATGTGCATTTTGCAGTTAAGGCTCTTCTTGATCACTGTCTGTGCATAAGAACTAAATTGCCATGCTGGAAGTTAAAATTGCAGATGGTTTTTGAGTGCATTTTCTCGAAATGGAGCACCACTTTGCACCTTTCTGCATAGATGCAGGAATGAATGCATGTTAAGTCTTCTGGACACTTTTGTAATGTGTGCGCACACTGCATGATTAAGTCTGTAGTGGAGAGGATAGAATCTGGGGATGGGTTAAGGTATGTCACTTCAATGATATCAAGAGGGATCAGAGGCTGCACTCCTGTAACAATGAAGTATGGTGAAATGCCAAGGCACTTCTGAACCATGATGGGCTCTGCCCAAAAGACTGAGTACAGTGAACTGAACCATTTTGACTCTACTCCATCTGTGGCTTTGATAAGTGCTTGGTGCACATCGAAATGTGTGTGCTCAACAATTCCATTAGCATGCTGATATGGCTCCCTATCACCCTGCATGCATACTACAACATTTTTTGTGATTGTGTACACCTCCTAGATGGCTTCTGCACACTTTGTGCAGCATGCTTTTGTGTGCCCTCATGTGCTTCCATGTGCCTTTGCATGCTTCCATGCACTTTTACATGCCTTTGACCACTTAGGTGCACTTTTGTGCACCTTTTACATTTCTACTGTGTCTTTGGATCCCCCATAGCTGCCTTCTGTTGTGCACCCTAAATGCACCCTGTTATGCTTCAAACTGCCTCCGTGTGCCCCCCCCCCCACACACTCCTTACCTGCCTTTCACAGTTATTGCATGCTCGATGTGCCTTTACAAGCTCCTTTTATGCTTTATCCACAACTCACATTCTCTGCTGTGCACTCATTGCACAATCCTTATCACACACATGACAATCCACACACCAATTGCAATGTGCATCATGGCTTTCAGCTTACTTATGCATTTATTTGAGGTGCATCACGATTCCAACATGAGCAAATGGCGCATTCTCACATAATCAGGGTGCTTTGCACCTATTTGGCATTGGACCATGCACACTTGGGCACTTTCACATAATCCTGGTGCTTTGGTGCTATTTGGCCTTGCACAGCATCTCCTTATAGTTCTTCCACATTTCCAATTGGCATCACCTTATCTGGTAACTGGCACAGGTCAATCACATCATTATTACTAAGGTGCAGCATGCAATGCATAACACTGAAGTAGATTAATTGGGAAGAGTGCACAGGACCTAGAGCACACCAAAAATGGTGCATCGCACCAGAATGGTTGGGTATTGGGCTATATCGTGTGCAAATCTTATTGGCTTAGTTAGCGGCATAGTGCAGTCAGGTTTAGATGGGTGAATGGGTATGCTTGTGGGTAGTGCATGGCACTTTCTATTTTTACACTTTATTTTACTGTTTTTATCACATAAGCCATTTGTACATAGTAGGCAGACAGATAGAGAATCCAGAGGATCTTTCCCCCCCTCACAGTTCATAGCTCAGTCAGTGTCGCACATAGTCTGTGCACCAGCATCTAGTCCATGTGCCTTTGTAGTGCGCCCTTTATATAACTGTGTTTGCATATCGTTTGCATCCCCTTGTCATATTGCTGCATTTTGTCTCTGTGTTGCGTCCTTCATCTTTGTTTGTGCACTCTTGTAGTGCACCCTTCATATAGCTGCATTTGCACACTGTTTGTGCATTTTATTGTATAGCTGTGTTTTATGCACTGTTTGCACATTTTTCCACCCATTGCACTCACATCCCATTTGCGCCCCCAACTCATGTGCCACCCTTGCAGCACATCCCAGTGCTGTCCTTGTCCCACTACATCTCCCGCTTTCATCTCCCTCATCATTGTGCATTTTTCTGCACTGCATGTTTTTGCCCCTTTGCATTGCGCACTTTTTTGCCATTATGCATACCTTTCTTTTTGCATACACAATTAGTGCGCACCTCAAGAACCACTGTACCAGCCTCTTCATAGTCCCTGCACCCCAAAGGACAATCTGAGGCCCTCTAATTGAACCCCCTCACCCCGAGCACGCCTGCAGTTGTAGGATTAGTGTTCACCCATTCTGTTGAGACTCTCCACTGAGTACCAACTGAACACATCAGTGCAAATTATAGCCAGATATGCAGATGTGATTGATATGGTAGCGCTTACTGAGATAGGCTAGTGCTTTGATGAATGGCTTGCCATTCTCAGTGACTATCTCATACAACATGCCCCATTTGCAGATGAGGTCTTGGAACATCCAATCGCTGAGTGTGCTCACATTTTCTTTAGGAAGTCCATGGAATTCTGGCCAAGTCACAAGTGAGCAATGCCCTTGGATGATATAGTGCCACCCTGCTGATACTGGTAAGTGCATCATATCAATATAAACTTTACTGAAGAGAGGTGCAGGAGTTGCAACAACTGGCAGTATTAGGACCTTCTGCATTTGCTGGATCTGGCAAATATGACAAGTGCACACAATGTCATCCATAACATGCAGCCACCAAAAGCGCTTGAGTAATGCAGAGCAAATTGCATAAAAGTGCTTGTGTCCAATGTTGTCATGGATGGTGCACAATATCAGTAAGCATCTAGACTGACAAATAACAAGCTGGTGAGTGCCATGTGCATTGCACTTCCATAAGGGCATCTTGTCTTTGAAAAAGGCACTCACATAGCGCATGAGTGTGCTGTACTCAGAATCCGTGAAGTTGCTAGGGCACATTAGAGTATCCATTCAAATCCACACCAAATCTAACTTCTTATCCTCTGCATCTGCTGTTGCACTTGGCTATAGTCGTCATTGTAAATAAGCGCAGTATTGCACATCAAAGGACTGTGAAATGGGACATATCACATGCATAAAGCCATGTAGCACATCAATCCAATCCTCAAACTCTTCATCTTCTTCCTCTTCTAAGTCTTCTGGCTGCTTTGGCCAATGCGAAAGCCCATCTGTACCATGCACCGCTCCCCTAACATGTATGAGTGTAAAGTAGAATGTAAGGATTGAGACAATCCACTGGTTAATGCTGGCAGACAGTTGGATATTGGGATTTTGTAGCATGCCCTTGATATAGTGCATGTAAGTCTCCACAATTAAGTTGTGCACACCTATAATATAAAGGTGCAGGCTGCGCAGCATGCAATAAAGCCCATAGATCTTCAGCTTTGGTTGTGAAAAGTGCGCTTCTCTGTCGTTGAGCATAATTGAGCTGAACCAATTGTAAATGCGCATTTTTGTAATTGTGCTTTTTTGCTGACAAAGGTAGAAGCTGACCGCTATCTGGGAAGTGTCAACCACAAGGATAATGGGGAATTCTGAGGAATAGTTGATCAGTTTTAGTGCAGGGCAATCTAGTACTGCTTGCTTGATGTCATCTTGTGCCATTATCTGCTCTGGGCCCCATTCAAACAGAGCATCCTTGCACATAAGCTTTGTGAGTGTGTTGATGTGGTGCACATAATTGTGGATATAAATGCACATTAAACTGACTGTCCCCAAGAACATGTGCACTTCTGACAGTGTGTGGCATGCACTCCAATTGCAGATAACATCTACTTTGTTGTGTTTGAGTTTTCTACCTTCTGGCATGCAATAATGGCCAAGAATGACAAAGTTCTCAGTGCACAATGTGGATTTTGTCCCAGAAAAAGTGCTGCCACTACATTTCATGCACTGCACAATGTGGTTCACATTCTGGAAGTGCTTTCACCCAAAGCGCCTAACACCAGGGTTTGCAGTGAGTGCTTCACATGAGCCATCCAGTAAAATATAGCACTTCCAAGGCCCCTTGACTGGAATGTCATTGATATATGGAACAGTGTAATCTGGTATCTCTGGCTGAATATAGCACACATCATCGTGGAAGATTGGTACTGAGTTTGTCTAACCCATTGGCAATGTAATGAGGTGCATTGCACCATAAGGCATCTGGAATGCTGTAAGGTCATGCGATGATTCTTTTATTAAGTGCTCATCATATCCCACATATAGATCAAGGACAGCACTGCATGCACGCCCCACAAACTGCTCTGCAAGGTGCTCAGGTGTAGGGGTGACATTGGAGTGTTTAATGGTAATGTGATTAAGCAGTTCGAGGCTATGTATGATGTGCAGCACTTTTCCATTTTTCTTGAGCGTGCAGAACCACTACAATCTATATGCCGAGTTCAACCACTCATAAATGCCTAAGTCTATCTTCTTTTGGATAATAGCACAAACTTCTTCATATATGCCTAGTGGAATGGGTATGTTGCACTCTATTCAAGGAGTGTGTGGAATAACCAGGATTTCTACTGGGGGAAAGAATGTGGTCTTGAAGCTGCCACACTCCTCATTGCTCCATGTAAAGGCTTCATTCTGCAAAGACATCAAGTGGTGACTGGATGCTGGTGCATGGACTATGTGTGATGCTGACTGAGCTATAAACTATGAGAGGGGAAAGATCCTCTGGATTCTCTATCTGTCTGCCTACTATGTACAAATTGCTTATGTGATAAAAACAGTAAAATAAAGTGTAAAAATAGAAAGTGCCATGCGCTATCCTCAAGCACATCCATTGGCCCATCTAAACCCAACTGCACTATGCCACTGCCTTAGCCAATAAGATTTGCGCACACTATAGCCTAATACCAAACTGTTCCGGTGTGATGTGCTATTTTTGGTGCACTCTAGGTCCTGTGCACTCTTCCCAATTAATCTGCTTCGGTGTTATGCATTGCATGCTGTGCCTTAGTAATAATGATTATTGCACATTTTTTAACATCAGCAAAGACTTAGTTGTGCAAAGCATATTGGCGTGCTATGACCAAAGCTGCATGTTCATTAGGGTGTTTTGACCAGACCAGCTTGAGTGCATTTTGAGCCACCTTGTGATTGTGGTACTGAATCAGCCTGCAAATGTGCCATACTCATTAGATACAATACATGATGCAATCAACTTTATCTTCAAAGGCCCAGTGTGCTATTTCCAGCCACTTACTGGGCTCACAGTGCAAAACCCTGACATGTATGCACCCCACTCAGCACCCAGTGTACTCATTTCCCAGCCACAATCTAGCACACCCACAGTCAAAGCAGAAGACATCTCAGTTCTATTCAAGCACATGACACAGACAATAGTTACTGCATTGAGCACATTGCGCAAAGATGGTGCAAATAGCATGCCCCATTTGAACCACAACACTTGCAATGGTTGCAGTCAAACAGGGCATTATTTTCCTGAGTGTGCTTCAATTGAGTGCCTTATTAGCGAGGAAAAGTGTAGGTGAAACATGGAAGGGTGCATCATACTCCCAGGTGGCACATTCGTGCTGCGTTCTATTCCAGGCAACTTCTTAGGTGAGCACATCGAGGAATGGCATAAGCGCAACCCAGGGCAGATTGCCACTGGTTGACTTTCATCAAATACCAATTTGCAGCTCATCTACAATATAGTGCCTTGTCCAGCTCCAGCAGCACCTTTACAGTCAACATACATTGCCACCTCAGCTCCTACAGCAGAGTATATGCAAAGCGCACCAAATGTGCAACTAATGAAGGAAGAGTGCATCAATGCACTGGAGCAGAAGTTGATGGCACTCTGGAAGAGGCAAGTCTTTGATAGCATTGAAATTCTGTGGCACGCACCACACAATACATCAAATGAAGAGAATGCACCTTCTATGACTACAGACGTTGCACCCACCAACAGTATTGAGTCACCAGCTTTGCAACCCACTGCAAGTGCAACTGAAATGCCCAATGAGATGCCCATACATCCCTATTCCAACATTCCTAAAGTGTATTTTGTGCCTGCAGCAGCAGAGAAACCAGATGCTCAAATTAACACTTCCAAAGGCAAAGAGCCATCATATTGCACTGTCGTTCCTGTCCAGAATCTGCAGATTGTCGATGATGTATATGCACATGCCATGAAGGCACCCTCCATTACAGTTTCGCATGAAGAGCTCCTTTGCTTTCGCCCAATCTCAGGCAGCACCATAGAGAACAAGTTACTCCAAAACACATTGCAGCTACCAGCACAGAAGTGGTAGCTACCAACCTTGCAAGTGTTATGCCATTTGCACATTGCAAAGTGTGTGTGCCTTTTGCAGAAAATAAAGTGCTTAATGCAACACCTCCAGTTAGCATGGCAATTGAAGCACCTCTTCCTATCATTCTACAGGATCCATTTGAGCAGTACCTCACCCATCTTCAGCCAGGCAAAATTGAGAATCCCAATGTTTTGAAGGTTGCAAAAGAGTCGCATGCACTCTGCTCCATTGATTTATTGATCGACAACCAAGAATACTTTGAAGCTATCTTAGATCTGGGTTCACAAATTATCGCAGTGTCAGAAGCAGTCTGCCATCACCTTGGACTTTAGTACGACCCATGCATTCATTTATATATGCAATCAGCCAATAGAGAGGTAGATGAATCACTTGGGCTTGCTTGCAATGTTTCCATGTACATTGGAGATATCATTGTCTATGTGCAAGTGCATGTTATCCATTCACCTGCTTACGATATTCTGTTAGGGCACCCCTTCGACATGTTAATGTGCTCTGTCATGCGCAATTTTGTGGATGAAGTGCAAATGATTACTATTTGCAACCTGAACACAGGCACCATCTCCACCATTCCAACAAAGCTTAGGGGAAAGCCACACCACTTCTTACCAGCTGCAGCAACACTGCACTTTACTATTCAGAATAATCCACAAAGAAATTTTTGCCAGGCTTCAAGGAATTGATCGCAGACCAAGGAGAAGCTGCTACTATCATAACATTCAACTCTGATACCCAATCTTGTGATGTTTCCATGTTTGCGCTTATTCCATTTTCTGCTTCTATTCCATCGACCTCTATTATCTCTCAACTCTACCTATCCCAGTGTACCAATAGTCATGCACAGGCACTTTTAAATTCGATTGACTCTGTGGCCCTTATTCCAGCTGCATTTCCAAAAAGTGCACATGCGCACACAACTTTTATCGATTTAGCAGCATGCACTGATATTACTCAACCTGTAAACCCAAACAAAACCTACTAAATGGCTTTGGATGGTTTAACACGAGTCAGAGGAAGGATGTGAGGCCCTCTAGATGTCACCTGTCAGACCGACCATCAAATAGTTATAAAAGGACTGCCTGTCAAAGAAATTTGAAGCTAAAAGAATATGTTTTGTGGAATTTCAGAGAATTTTGTGGCTAGATTGATGGATTTAGAGTGCAAAAATACATTCAGATGCAAGATCGAGGGACTAGACGAGTAATAAAAGTGAAGCAAAGGTGAATTGAGGAAAATGAAAGTGAAAATAGCATAATGCAAGGATTTTTGAGGATTTTTGAAGAAATTTAGTGTAGATGCAAGACTTCGGACTGAAGAAGAGTAAGCTGAACTCTCAAATCACTGCCATCTGGGAGGAATATGATTGCTTCTCTGTTTTAGTAACTAGTACAAGTCTATATACATTTTGAAGGGATGGTACTAACAAGGAAATACAACATGTGTAGAACATGAGGCAATATATACAGCAATAAAGAACAAATTATAGAACAAATAAGAGATGATGATAAATGAAACGTACAGGGTCACAGTATATCAAAAGTACTTGTTCTAATGTTTCAATATATTATTGAAACACCAAAACAGACTGTCCTTGTTATAAATTGCATAAAACATTGGAAACTGCTTCACACCAATTGTATGCATGCACATGCAGTCGAAATGTGTTAGATATACTCGGAATGGTGCTCCATGTGTCCAGCATGCATCCAAAGATTGTTCAAATAGGAATTACTGTGTCCGAAGATTTTTTTGAAGTTTGATGTTTTTTGAAGTTTTTTCAGACTTGTTTTAAAGTTGATATAGCTGCAATATTGCTTGAAATTGGTTTAGAAGTCATCGAAGATGTTTCAAGTGTATATTGTGAGCTGTACAAAGCATTCAAAGTTGATTGAAAATGCAAAAACTGATGTATCAGTGCTTGAACTGTGCTGGGGACCTATTAGTGCACCACAAAAGGGCATAGTAACCAAGAAGAAGTATAAACCAGTTTCTAGAAAGGTCAAACCAGTTATTGTGCCTGTCCCAAACAAATTCCGCATTGAGTGCAACATTATAGGCAATCCACTAGTGGTGCTTCCTGCACTTTTACCAAACCTGCCACTGTTTACCCCAATTGGGCGCTATACTGAAGAGCACATGCAAGTGCTCCAAAAGTGCCACACCAATTTCTTATTACCAGAGGAGATGAAGATTTTGCACTACTTGATGTCTTTGCAGAATGAAGCCTTTGCATGGAGTGATGAGGAGTGCGGCAGTTTCAAGATTGTGTTCTTTCCCCCAGTAGAAATCCCAGTTATTCCACACATGTCTTGGAAAGAGTGCAACATCCTCATTCCACCAGGCATATATGAAGAAGTTTGCACTATTATCCAGAAGAAGATAGACTCAGGTGTTTATGAGTGCTCAAATTTAGTGTATAGATCACAGTGGTTTTGCATGCTCAAGAAAGACAGAAAAGTGTTGCGCATTGTACATAGCCTCAAACTGCTTAACCACATTACCATTAAACACTCTGGCATCACCCCTACACCTGAGAACCTTACAGAGCAGTTTGCAGTGCATGCATGCAGCACCATCCTTAATATATATGTGGGATACAATGAGCACCTAATCAAAGAATCGTTGCATGACCTTACAACATTCCAGATGCCTTATGGTGCAATGTGCCTTGTTACATTGCCAATGGGTTGGACAAACTCAGTACCAATCTTCCATGATGATGTGTGCTATATTCTGCAGCCAGAGATACCAGACTACACCGTTCCATATATCAATGATGTTCCAGTCAAGGGACCTTCGAAGCACTACATTTTACTGGACAGCTCATGCAAAGCACTCACTGCAAACCCTGGCATTAGACACTTTGTGTGGGAGCACTTCCAGAACGTGAACCACATCATGCAGTGCATGAAATATAGTGGCGGCACCTTCTCTGGGATGAAATCCACATTGTGCACTGAGAACTTCATCATTCTCAGCCATTATTGCATGCCAGAAGGTAGAAAGCCCGAATGCAACAAGGTAGACATTATCTGCAATTGGGGTGCATGCCACATGCTGTCAGAAGTGTGTGCATTCTTGGGGACAGTTGGTTTAATGCACATTTATATCTGCAATTATGTGCACCACATTAATGCACTCACAAAGCTTACATGCAAGGATGCTCCATTTGAATGGGGCCCAGAGCAGATAGCAGCACAAAATGACATCAAGCAAGCAGTACTAGATTGCCCTGCACTAAAACTGATTGATTATTCATCAGAATTCTCTGCTATCCTTGTGGTTGACACTTCCCAGATAGTGGTTGGCTTCTACCTTTGTCAGCAAAAAAGTGCAAATGCCAAAATGCACATTTACAATCAATTTGGCTCAATTATGCTCAATGACAGAGAAGCATGCTTTTTACAACTGAAGCTAGAGATCTATGGGCTTTATTGCAGTATGCAGTTTGTGCCTTTATGTTATAGGTGTGCACAACTTAATTGTTGAGACTGATGCATGCTATATTAAGGGCATGCTACAGAACTCCGATATTCAACCATCTGCCAGCATCAACTGGTAAATCGTCTCAATCCTTACATTCCACTTTACACTCGTACACGTTAGGGGAGCAGTGCATGGTCCAGATGGGCTCTCATGTCAACTGAAGCAGCCAGAAGACTTAGAAGAGGAAGATGATGAAGAGTTTGAGGATTGGATTGATGCACTACATGGCTTTATGCATGCAATACATCCCATTTCACAGTCCTTTGATGCACAGGTACTCATGCTAATGCAGCCAGAGCCAAGCACAAATGCACAAAATGCATGCAATCCTGCACTTATTTATGATGATGACTATAGCCAAGTTCTGAGAAGCACAGCAGCAGATGCAGAGGATGAGAAGTTAGACTTGGTGTGGATTTGGATGGATACCCTAGTGCACCCTAGTGATTTCATGGATTCTTAGTATAGTGCGCTCATGCATTATGTGAGCACTTTTTCAAAGACAAGACATGCCTATGGAAGGGCAATGTGCATGGTGCTCACCAGCTTGTTATTTGGCAGTCTAGATGCCTGCCAATATTGTGCGCCATCCATAACAACATTGGACACAAGCGCTTTTATGCAATGCAATCCACATTACTTGAGTGCTTTTGGTGGCTGCACATTATGGATGACATTGTTTGGTTCATGTGCACTTGTCATATTTGCCAGATCCAGCAAATGCAGAAGGTTCTAATACTGCCAGTTGTCACAATGCCTGCGCCTCTCTTCAGTAAAGTTTATATTGATATGATGCACTTACCAGTATCAGCAGGGCAGTGCTATATTATCCAGGGGCATTGCTCGCTTGTGACTTGGCCAAAATTCCATGGACTTCCTAAAGAAAATGCGAGCACACTCAGTGACTGGATGTTCCAAGACCTCATCTGCAGATGGGGTGCATTGTACAAGATAGTCACCCATAATGGCAAGCCATTCATCAAAGCACTAGCCTATCTCAGTAAGCACTACCATATCAATCACATCTGCATATCTGGCTATAATTCACATGCTAATGGAATTGTTGAGTGTGCCCACTTCAATGTGCGCCAAGCACTTATTAAAGCCACAGATGGAGTAGAGTCAAAGTGGTTTAGTTCGCTGTACTCAGTCTTTTGGGCAGAGCACATCATGATTTGGAAGTGCCTCAGCATTTTGCCATATTTCATTGTTACAGGCATGCAGCCTCTGATTCCTCTTGATATTGTTGAAGCAACATACCTTAATCCACCCCCAGATTCTATACTCTCCACTACAGACTTGATCACATGGCAAGTGCACACATTACAAAAGCAGCCAGAAGACTTAGTGCACATTCATTCCTGCATCTATGAAGAAAGATGCAAAGTGGTGCTCCATTTTGAGAAAGTGCACTCCAAGACAATCTGCAATTTTGACTTCCAGTGTGTTGACTTAGTCCTTATGCACAACACAGTGATCGAGAAGAGCCTTAACTGCAAAATGTGCCCGCATTACCTTGGTCCTCTTGTTATAGTTTCATGCAACCAAGGCGGTGCATATATCATTTGCAAACTTAATGGAACAGTATTTGACAGGCCAATAGCCATGTTTTGCCTAGTGCCATACCACACATGCAAGTCCATTGTGCTCCCCAACATAGCATTCGATATTACTACAATGTGGTTGAGAGAGATGGAAGAGTCCATAGTAGTGGACACAGAAGATGAAGAAACAGTTGACAAAGAAGAAGCACAAGGAGATAGCACTGAGGATGAAGAAAGTGCCGATGAGGTGCACAATTAGTGCTCTGCATGCACCGCTATGAATATTTTGCCTTTTTATACGTACGCTTTGCTTTTTTTTTTTTTTTTATGTTACCTTTCTTCTATTCGCAAAGTTGCATCTGGGCACCTTCCATGATTGCACAACCAATGGGTTTTACCAGCCATGATGATCTACTGAGCCTTTCCCATTTTTTTAGAATTTGTCATATGGCATGCACTTCCTTTTATCTTTTACTCTTTTATCATTTGGACAGAGTCAATGTCTCAGTTGGGAGGAGGAAAGTGATGGTTGGACAATTTTTTCTGCACTTCTTTGCATTCATGCATTTTTGCACTGGTGCACTTTTGTTTGAATGTTGCCTATCTTATCTCTTCTCCTTCACACATATTATCTGGGCTTACAATTTGCATTTTATAACACCATGGAAGTGTGCATGCAGGTTGGCACAAAATGTGCACATTTGCATGCACACACATGCTCCAGCGCTCTGGGGCGCATCACATGTTTATCACAGGTGCAACAAACAAATCAATTTACAGACTATCAACAGTTTTACATGAAGGAGTGACTATTTGACCGACTCCAGGAACTCCAAGCACTCTGCAGCCACATCCAGCTTTGCCTTCATGTCCACATCCACTTGTTCCATGCTGTGCAGCCAGCTCTTGGCGACTTCCAACTCGACCAGCAACCTTTGTACATCCTCTTTGAGGCAATCATGCATGGTGCCCAAGACAGTGACCACTGAGCAGCATTGCACTAAGTTGAGCACTTCAACATCTTGGCCTTGATAGATTGCATTACCTGAGGTGTTCCCTGACCTGGTCTGGTGCAAAGATTGGGTGTGCATGCTCACTTGTCAAATGGTAAGGCAGCGCAGCCTTGGGTGGCCTTGCGATGGTGCAGGGGGCATGTTCTCGACCTTGTGGTGCTTCGACATGCACTCTTTTGAGGGGCTGGCGAGCTCCACATTGCTCTCATCACCCTTGTTGGTTTGTGATGCACCTTTGGCAGGAACTGGTTAGGGGAGTGTGGGAGGAGGATGAGGAAAAGTATGTACCAAGGCACCCAGAAACTGCTTTCCTACTTCTAGAGGTGGCGCGCAGCTGTGTGAGAGTGTGCTTTGTCTACTCGCACTTTCGCTTCCCCTTTGCACATGCAGCACACTGCTTTCCATTAACAGAGATGCACCTGGCTGGCTTGCCCATGTGGTGACAGTTATTGCACTAGAGTAGGAGGGGAGCCACTTAGTGAGTCTGAAGCATACTAAAACAAAACTTACTGGTCCACTGTTAGCATTGGATGCAGTGCCCATGCCACCCAGTGGTGGTACTTTGATGTATGCTCATTGCTGCATTGCGTGCACTGAGTGCACATTTGTGCCTTCATCCATGCTGGTGCTCTCATTGCTTTGCTTACTCTCCCCTTCACCCACTCTCCCAAGATTCACCCATCACTTCACCCACTACCTTGATGTTGGTTGCTGCTGAAAGCATGCAATGCGTGCCTTTTTGTCTTCCTGCACTTCAGTGGTATCAATGTCACTCACTTCATCGATCATCCTGAACTCACCTTCCACTGCTCCAAGTTTACCTTGGGCACCTGCAGTTCTGCCGTCAAGAGTGCACAGTGTGCCTTGCATGCTTCAGTGCACTCCGTGCATGCATCCAGCTGACCTGCCAGTTCATGCGCCCTATGCTCAAATTCTATGGACCTCTCTTTCTCCTCGATCATCTTATGCATATCTGGCATCAGTTTCTCACTCCAAGTAAGCTACTCTTCAATCAAAATTCTGCTGAATGCGCTGCATGCCTTTCCAAGGTGCACATCGAGTTCCGCATCGTCCTTGACAGTGTCTGCTTGGCTTTTATACATGCTCTACACACCTCCATTCTTAGCCAAGTATGGTGGTTATAGAAACACAAAAAGCACACCAGTTTGCTGCAAAATCCTTCGCCCCAAGCCTGCATAGCCACCTGCTCACTTCCAGCAGCAGAGAGGGTCTCATTAAGCACCAGGATTGTTTGCCTGAGAGCTAGGGTAAATGCCAAAGACATTGGATTGTTTAGATATGGGTTGTGGAAAGAGCTGTTAAGGATAGATGGTGGTCAGAGATAGATAAGGAAAGGATGGCTGCTTATGTGAGTGGAGAAAATTTTGCGCTGACCAAGCATATGCTGCCTGAGGACAGTCAGTACTTCAGTTGGGGGAAGATGATATGGCTCCCTATTGCCCTGTGTGCATACTATGGCATTTTTCACAATTGTGCATACCTCCTAGATGGCTTCCACTCACTTTGCATGCCTTCATGTGCTTTTGTGTGCCCAAGTGCGCCTCCATGCACTTTCACATGCCTTTGACCACTTAGGTGCACTTTTGTGTGCCTTTTACATTTCTAGTGCACCTTTGGATCCCCCTTAGCTGCCTTCTGTCATGCGCTCTAAATGCACCTCGTTACACTTCAAACCACCTCCATGCGCTGCCCCCCCCCCCCCTCCACACACTCCTTATCTGCCTTTCACAGTTATTGCATGCTCAATGCACCTTATGTGCTCCTTTTATGCTTTACCCACAACTCACATTCTCTGCCTTGCACTCATTGCGCAATCCTTATCAGACACACAACAATCCACCACACCAATTGCACTGCACATCCCAGCTTCCAGCTTACTGGCACATTTATTTGAGGCACACCACAATTCCAGCATGAGTGAACTGCACATTCTCACATAATCTGGGCACTTTGCACCTATTTGGCATTAGACCATGCGCACTTGGGCGCTTGCACATAATCCTGGTGCTTTGGCACTATTTGGCCTCACACAGCATCTCCTTATAGTTCTTCCACATTTCCAATTGGCATTGCCTTATCTGGCAACTGGCACAGGTCAATCATGTCATTATTACTAAGGCACAGCACGTGACACATAACACCAAAGTGGATTAATTGGAAAGAGTGCATGGGACTTAATGTGCACCAAAAATAGAGCATTGCACCAGAACAGTTGGGTATTGGGCTATAGCATGCACAAATCTTATTAGCTAAGGCAGTGGCATAGTGCAGTCAGGTTTAGATGGGCCAATGGATGTGCTTGTGAGTAGTGCATGGCACTTTCTATTTTTATACTTTATTTTACCATTTTTTATCACATAAGCCATTTGTACATAGTAGGCAGACAGATAGAGAATCCAGAGGATCTTTCACCCCCCTCATAGTTCATAGCTCATCCAGAATCACACATAGTCTGTGCACCAGCATCCAGTCCATGCGCCTTTGTAGTGCACCCTTCGTATAGCTGATGATATGGCTCCCTATCACCCTGCACATGTACTACAGCATTTTTTGCGATTGTGTGCACCTCCTAGATGGCTTCTGCACACTTTGCGCAGCACACTTTTGTGTGCCTTTGTGCACTTTTGTGCACCTTTGCATGCTTCCATGCGCTTTTGCATGCCTTTGACCATTTAGCTGCCAATCATCGTGCACCCTAAATGTGCCTCGTTGCACTTCAAACTGCCTTTGTGCACCCTCCCACACTCCTTATCTGCCTTCCACATTTATTGTGTGCTCGATGTGCCTTTGCACACTCCTTTTATGCTTTACCTGCAACTAACATTCCCTGCTGTGCACTCATTGCACAATCTCTATCACACACACAACAATCCACTGCACTGGTGCATGGCGCATCACGGCTCCCATCTTACTGGTGCATTTATTTGAGGTGCACTGTGATTCCAACATGAGCGAACTGCACATTCTCACATAATTGGGGTGCTTTGTGCCTATTTGGCATTGGACTATGCACACTTGGGCACCTTCCCATAATGCTGGTGCTTTGGCAGTATTTGGCCTTTCACAGATCTCCTTATAGTTCTTCTGCATTTCCAATTGGCATCACCTTATCTGGTAACCAGCACAGGTCGATCACACCATTATTACTAAAACGCAGCATGCAACACATAACACTGAAGCAGATTAATTGGGAAGAGTGCACAAGACCTAGAGCACACCAAAAATAGCACATCACACCAGAACAGTTGGATAGTGGGCTATAGGTGTGCAAATCTTATTGGCTGAGGCAGCAGCATAGCACAGTTGGGTTTAGATGGGCAAATGGATGCAGTTGTGGGTAGCGCATGGCACTTTCTATTTTTACACTTTATTTTACTGTTTTTATCACATAAGCCATTTGTACATAGTAGGCAGACAGATAGAGAATCCAGAGGATCTTTCCCCTCCCTCATAGTTCATAGCTCAGTCAGCGTCGCACATAGTCTGGGCACCAGTGTCCAGTCCATGCACCTTTGTAGTGCGCCCTTTGTATAGCCACATTTGTGTATCGTTTGCGTCCCCTCATCATATTGTTGCATTTCGTCCCTGCATTGCATCCTTTGTCCTTGTTCGAGCACTCATACAGTGCACCCTTCATATAGCCATGTTTGCGCACCATTTGTGCACTTGTTTGTATAGAGGCATTTTGTGCACCGTTTGCACCTTTTTCTGTCCCTTGCGCTTCCACCCCATTTGTGTCCCCAACCTATGCACCACCTTCACAGCACACCCCAGTGTTGTCTCCATCCCACTACACCTCTCGTCTTCATCACCCTCATTGTTGCGCACTTTTGCACTCCCATTGTGCATTTTTCTGCACTGCGCATTTTTGCCCCTTTGCATTGTGCACTTTCCCACCACTGCACATATCTCCCCTTTAGCGTACACAGCTAGTGTGCACATTGAAAACTGCTGTACCAGCCTCCCTATAGTCTTTGCGCCCTGAAGGATGATCCGAGCCCCTCTAAGCGAACTCCTTCCCTCACCCCGAGCACACCTGCAGTTGTAGGTTAAGTGTTCACCCCTTCCGTTGAGACTCTGCACTGAGTACCAACTGAACACATCATTTCTAGAGCCCACTGTGAGGGGTTTCTGTTTATCAGACCGTATTTTAGACCTCCATCAGCTCGTCCTTCGCTTCAACATTAACCACCTTCACACTCTCCATTCCGAGCTGTTAGCAACTGCGCTCCAGCTTGGGGAAATACCAGTATTCGAATCACTCTTCCTAAACAACACACATCACTCATCCATGCTGTCTTTACCTCCACCTTCACCTGAATCATCCCTACCTACCCTAACTCCATCCACATCACTGCATCCTTCTCCGCCTTTGCATTTTGCTGCACTTTTACCAGATTTTAACTCTACACACCTTATTCCACGTACTATGGCTACCATGCATATGCCATCCACATCTAACCAAAACACACCACATTTTGACCCCGCAAAACCACGTGAACTTCAGAAGTACTTTGAGGAGCTTGCGCAACTCCTCTGCAATTGTAATGTCACTGATGAGACTGATAAGAAGTTCCACACTGTGTGCTATTTGGACAGCGACACTGCAGACACTTGGAAACTGCTACCAGAGTATAGCGCGATGCACAACTATGGCACATTCAAAGACACTGTCCTAAAGCTTTATCCCAGCTCTAGGGATGGCAGTAAATGGAGTATTAGCAACCTGGACAAGCTTATTGGTGAGACTGCATGCATTGGCCTTGTAACTGCAGAAGAAATTGCGCATTATTACTATGCATTTTTCAACATTAGCGAATATTTAGTTGTGCAAGGCATATTGGTGCGCTATGACCAAAGCCACATGTTCGTTAAGGTGTTTTGACCAGACCAGCACGAGCACATTTTGAGCCACCTTGCAATTGCAGTACCAAATCAGCCTGCAAATGTGCCATACTCACTAGACGCAATACACAATGCAATTGACTTTATCTTTGAAGGCCCAGCACGCTATTTCCAGCCACTTACTGGGCTCACAGTGCAAACCCCCAATATGTATGTGCCCTACTCAGCACCCAGTGCACCCGTTTCCCAGCCACAACCTAGCACACCTGCAGTCAAAGCAGAAGACATCTCAGTCCTATTCGAGTGCATGACACAGACGATAGTTACCGTGTTGAGTGCATCGCGCAGAGATGGTGGAAATGGCGCACCTCACTCAAACAATGACAAGTGCAATGGTTGCAGTCAGACAGGGCATTATATCCCCGAGTGTGCCTCAATTGAGCGCCTTATTAGCAAAGGAAAGTGTAGGCAAAATGCGGAAGGGCACATCGTACTCCCAGGTGGTGCATTCGTGCCACATTCTATTCCAGGCAACTTCTTGGGTGAGCGCATCGAGGAATGGCATAAGTGCAACCCAGGGCAGATTGCCACTGGTCGACTTTCATCTAATACCAATTCGCAGCTCATCTACAATATAGCACCTCGTCTAGCTCCAGCAGCACCTTTACAGTCAACGTACATTGCTGCTTCAGCACCTACAGCAGATTATATGCAAAGCACACCAAATGCGCAACTAATGAAGGAAGAGCACATCGATGCACTCGAGCGGGAGTTGATGGCGCTTTGGAAGAGGCAAGTCTTTGATGGCATCGAAATTCTGCGGTGTGCACCATGCAATACATCCAATCAAGAGAGCATGCATTCTACAACCACAGACATTGCATCCACCGACAGTATCAAGTCCCCAGCCTTGCAACCCGCTGTGAGCGCAACTGAAGCACCTGACGAGACGCCCATACATCCCTATTCCAACATTCCTGAAGCGTGTTTTGTGCCTGCAGCAGCAGATAAACCAGATGTATCAGCTAACACTTCCAAAGGCAAAGAGCCATCATACCGCACTGTTGTTCCCATCCAGAACTTGCAGATTGTTGATGACATATCTGTGTGCGCCATGAAGGCACCCTCCATTATGGTTTCCCATGAAGAGCTCCTATCCATTTTGCCTGATCTCAGACAGTGCCATAGAGAACAAGTTACCCCAAAGCACATTGCAGCTACCAGCGCAGAAATGGTAGCTACCAACCTTGCGCACGTTATGCCATTTGTGCACTGTGATGCGCGTGCACCTTTTGTGGAAAATAAAGTGCTTAATGCGACACCTCCAGTTAGCATGGCAATTGCAGCGCTGCTTCCTATTGTTTTGCAGGATCCATTTGAACAGTACCTCACCCATCTCCAGCCAGGCGAAATTGAAAACCCAGATGTTTTGAAGGTTGCAAAAGAGTCGCATGCGCTTCATTCCATTGATTTATTGATCGACAACCAAGAATACTTTGAAGCTATCTTAGACCCAGGTTCGCAAATTATTGCAATGTCAGAAGTGCTCTGCCATCATCTTGGGCTTCAGTATGACCCATGCATTCACTTATACATGCAATCGGCCAATGGAGAGGTAGATGAGTCGCTGGGGCTTGCACGCAATGTTTTCGCATGCATTGGAGATATCATTGTCTATGTGCAAGTTCATGTTATCCATTCACCTGCTTACGATATTCTGTTAGGGTGCCCCTTTGATGTGTTAATGTGCTCCATCATGTGCAACTTTGTGGACAAAGTGCAAACAATTACTATCTGTGATCCGAACACAGGCACCATCTCCACCATTCCAACAAAGCCTAGAGGAAAGCCACGCCACTTCTTACCAGCTCCAGCAACACCACACCTTGCTATTCAGCATAACCCACAAAGAAATTTTTACCAGGCTTCGAGGAATTGATTGCAGACCAAGGAGAAGCTGCCACTATTATAACATTCAACTCTGATATCCAATCTTGTGACGTTTCCACATTTGCACTTATTCCATTTTCTGCTTCCATTCCTTCGACCTCTATTATCTCTCAACTCTACCTATCTCAGTGTACCAACAGTCATGTGCAGGTGCTCTTAAACTTGATTGACTCCGTGGCATTTATTCCAGCCGCATTTCTGGAAAGCACACATGCGCGTGCAACTTCTATCGATTTAGTGGCATGCGCACCACAAAAGAGCGTAGTAACCAAGAAGAAATATAAACTGGTTGCTAGAAAAGTCAAACCAGTTATTGCACCTGTCCCAAATGAATTCCGCATCGAGTGCAACATTGTAGGCGATCCGCTAGTGGCGCTTCCTGCGCTTTTACCAAACCCGCCACCATTTACCCCGACCAGGCGCTATACTGAAGAGAAATGCAAGCACTCCAAAAGCGCCACACCAGTTTCTTATTGCCAGAGGAGATGAGGGTTTTGCACCACTTGATGTCTTTGCAGAAAAAAGCCTTTGCATGGAGCGATGAGGAGTGTGGCAGCTTCAAGACCACATTCTTCCCCCCAGTAGAAATCCTGGTTATTCTGCACACCCCTTGGATAGAGTGCAACATCCCCATTCCACCAGGTATATATGATGAGGGTTGTGCTATTATCTGGAAGAAGATAGACTCAGGCATTTATGAGCACTCAAATTTGGCATATAGATCGCGCTGGTTCTGCACACTCAAGAAAGATGGGAAAGCGCTGCACATTGTACATAGCCTCGAGCCACTTAATTGTGTTACCATTAAACACTCCAACATCACCCCTACACCTGAGCATCTCACAGAGCAGTTTGTGGGGCACGCATGCAGCGCCATCCTTGATCTATATGTGGGATATGACAAGCGCTTAATCAAAGAATCATTGCGTGACCTTACGACATTCCAGACACCGTATGGCACAATGTGCCTCATTACATTGCCAATGGGTTGGACAAACTCAGTACCAATCTTCCATGACAATGTGTGCTATATTATGCAGCCAGAGATTCCAGATTACACCATTGATGATACTTGACCTGGAAACCTAGAAAAAACCTGTTAAAAGCCTTTTGTAATATAACTCAGGCTAGAGGAAGGGTGCGAGGTGGTACTAAATATCACCACTAATACCAAAACGTTGTTTTAGTGATGTGAAATGGTAAAGACGTGACGAATAGCCTTTTGAAAGCATACAAAGATGTTCGAAAATGTTCGAAATTGGTTCGAAGACATGCGAAGTAGCTCGAAATAAGTTCGAATGTGTTCAAAGTTGTTTGGGTGAGTTCAAGGGGGTTTGAAGGTATTTGACTGGCATCGATATATGTTTTGACAAATGAATATAGCCATTACGAGCTGGGTTTTTAGTGACGATAGGCGATGACGAGTTGAGAACGAATACGAAAGTTCGAGGAAGTTTGCGATATTTCGCAGAACTTAGTGATACGATGCGAGGTAAGACTCAAGAGAATTGCTCTTAAATCTGACTATAGTGGAGAGGATAACTGGTTCTCTGTTGTTCTATGTAAATAGTACAAGTTTATATACATTTTGAAGAGATAGTACAAAAAAGGGGAATACAATAAAGGGCAATATGTGCAACAATAAAGGACTTTGTAAATTGTAAAAACAAATGAGAAATGACAATAATTGAAATGTACTTTGTCCCAGGATAGTAAGAGTTCTTGTTCTATTGCTTTAATATATCAATAAAACACAAAAACGCACTTATCGTATCCTAAGTCTCTTGTAATCCCTCCTTTTGTCCAGTAGTACTCGATATGCGGCGAGTTGTGTTGTTCCGAATGTGCAACGTGTATCGAAATTGTTTGAGGACAACTATACAGCAGCCGAAGTCATTCGAAGTACTGCGAAGACGTTCGAAGTGTCGCAAAATGGTTCAAAAGTGTTTGAAAAGGTTCAAAGTAGTGCAAAGTTGTGCGAAATAGTGTGAAATCATGCGAAAATGGTTCGAAGTTGATTTAGTGGCATTCGTAGTGGTTTGGTGCATGTGTCGTAATGTGTCAATATGAGTGGGAATACTTCTCCAGACTTTAAAGCGTGCAGTGGACCTATCACCATTCCCTATATCGACGATGTCCCAGTCAAGGGGCCTTCAAAGCACTACATTTTACCAGACGGATCGTGCGAAGTGCTCACTGCAAACCCTGGCATAAGGTGCTTTGTGTGGGAGCACTTCCAGAACGTGAACCGCATTGTGCAGTGCATGAAATATAGCGGCGGCACTTTCTCTGGGACGAAATCCACACTGTGCACTGAGAACTTCATCATCCTTGGCCATTACTGCACACCAGAAGGTAGAAAACCCGAACACGACAAGGTAGATGTTATCTGCAATTGGGGCACATGCCACACGCTTTCGGAACTGCGTGAATTCTTGGGAACAGTCGGTTTGATGCGCATTTATATCTGCAATTATGTGCACCACATTAACGTGCTCACAAGGCTTACATGCAAGGACACTCCATTCGAATGGGGCCCAGAGCAGATAGCGGCACAAAACGACATCAAGCAAGCGGTACTAGAGTGTCCTGCACTAAAACCGATCAATTATTCCTCAGAACTCCCTGTTATCCTTGCGGTTGACACTTCCCAGATAGTGGTCGGCTTTTACCTTTGCCAGAAAAAGGGCACAGATGCAAAAATGCACAATTACAATTGGTTCAGCTCGATTACACTCAACGACAGAGAAGTGCACTTTTCACAACTGAAGCTAGAGATCTATGGGCTTTACCACGCGCTGCACAGTTTGTGCCTTTATATTATAGGTGTGCACAACTTAATTGTGGAGACTGACGTGCGCTATATCAAGGGCATGCTACAAAACCCTGATATCCAACCATCTGCTAGCATTAACTGGTGGATTGTCTCAATCCTTACATTCCACTTTACACTCGTACACGTTAGGGGAGTGGTGCATGGTCCAGATGGGCTTTCGCATCGGCCAAAGCAGCCAGAGGACTTAGAAGGAGAAGAGGATGAAGAGTTTGAGGATTGGATTGATGCACTACATGGCTTTATACATGTAATACATCCCATTTCACAGTCCCTTGATGTGCAAGCACTCGTGCTAACACAGCCAGAGCCAAGCACAAATGTGCAAAATGCACAAAATGCATGTAATAGTGCACTTATTTACAACAATGACTATAGCCAAGTTCCGAGGAGCGCAAGCGCAGATGCAGAGGATGAGAAGTTAGATTTGGTGTGGATTTGGATGGATACCCTAATGCGCCCTAGCGACTTCACAGATTCCAAGTACAGCATGCTCGTGCACTACGCGAGTGCATTTTTCAAAGACAAGACATGCCTATGGAAACGCAATGTGCATGGTGCTCACCAGCTTGTTATTTGGCAGTCTAGATGCTTACTGATATTGCGCACCATCCACAACAACATTGGACACAAGCGCTTTTATGTGATGCACTCCACATTGCTTGAGCACTTTTGGTGGCCGCACATCATGGATGACATCATTTGGTTCATGCGCATTTGTCATATTTGCCAGATCCAGCAAACACAGAAGGTTCTAATACTGCCAGTCATCGCAATGCCTGCACCTCTCTTCAGTAAAGTTTATATTGATACGATGCACTTACCAGTATCAGCAGGGCAGCGCTATATCATCCAAGGGCATTGCTTACTTGTGACTTGGCCAGAATTCCGCAGGCTCCCTAGAGAAAATGTGAGCGCACTTGGCGATTGGATGTTTCAAGACCTCATCTGCAGATGGGGCACATTGTGCGAGATAGTTACTGATAACGGCAAGCCATTCATCAAAGCGCTAGCCTATCTCAGTAAGCACTACCATATCAATCACATCCGCATATCTGGCTATAACTCGTGCGCTAATGGAATTGTTGAGCGCACACATTTTGATGTGCATCAAGCACTTATCAAAGCCACAGATGGAGTAGAATCAAAGTGGTTCAGTGCACTGTACTCAGTGTTTTGGGCAGAGTGCATCACAGTTTGGAAGCGCCTTGGCATCTCACCATACTTCATTGTGACAGGCGTGCAGCCTCTAATCCCTCTCGATATCATTGAAGTGACATACCTTAACCCGCCCCCAGATTCTATACTCTCCACTACAGACTTGATCATGTGGTGTGCACACGCATTGCAAAAGCATCCACAAGACTTAGTGCACATCCATTCCTGCGTCTATGCAGAAAGGTGCAAAGCAGCGCTCCGTTTTGAGAAAGCGCACTCAAAAACCATTCACAGTTTTGACTTCCAGGACGGTGATTTAGTCCTTATGTGCAACACAGTGATCGAGAAGAGCCTTAACCGCAAAATGCATGCGTGTTATCTCGGTCCTCTAGTTATAGTGTCATGCAATTGAGGCAGCGCATATATTGTTTGCGAGCTCAATGGGATGGTATTCGACAGGCCAGTAGCTGTGTTCTGCCTACTGCCATACTATGCATGCAAGTCCATTGTGCTTCCTGATATAGCGCTCGATATCACCACAACGCGGTTGAGGGAGATGGAAGAGTCCATAGTAGTAGACACAGAAGACAAAGAAGCAGTTGACGAAGAAGAAGTGCAAGGAGATAGCACTGAGGATGAAGAAAGCACCAACGAGGTGCGCAACTAGTGCTCTGCGCGCACCGCTATGGATACTTCACCTTTTTATACGTACGCTTTGCTTTCTTTCATTTTTTTACGTTACCTTTTTTCTATTCGTGAAGTCACATCTGGACACATTCTGTGATTGTGCAACCCATGGGTTTTACCAGCCATGATGATCTACTGAGCCTTTCCCATTTTTTAGACTTTGTCATATGGCATGTGCTTCATTTTATCCCTTACTCTTTTATCGTTGGACATGGTCAATATCTCAGTTGGGAGGAGGAAAGTGATGGTTGGATGATTTTTCCACACTCCTTTGCATTTGCGCATTTTTGTGCTGGTGTGCATTTTTGTGCGCTTGACATTTCTTGCTCAAACATTGCTTATCTTATCTCTTTTCCCTCACATATATTATTTGGACTTACAATTTTCATTTTATGGCACCATGGAAGCATGCGCACAGGTTGGTGCAAAGTGCACACATTTGCGTGCGTGCACGCATTGCACTGCTTTGGAGTGCATCATGCATATCACAGGCACAACAGAGAGATTGATTGATACACTATCTAAAACTCATACAGGCGAGTGGCTATTCAATAGACTCCAGAAACTCCAAGCGCTCCAAGGCCGCATCCAGTTTTACCTTTGCATCTGCCTCTGCTTGCTCCGCACTGTGCAACCGGCTCTTAGTGACCTCTAACTCGATGAGCGACCTTTGGACATCTTCTTTAAGGTGATTATGCATGGCGCCCAAGACTGCGACCACCGAGCAGCATTGCACTAAGTTGAGTGCCTCGACATCCTCGCCTTGGTAGACCACATCCCCTGAGGTGTTTCCCGATCTGGTTTGGCACAAGGATTGCGTGTGCGCACTTGCCTGGCGAATGGTAAGGCGGTGCGGCCTTGGGCACACTTGTGACGGGGGAGGGGGCGCATTTTTGACTTTGCAGCACTTCGATGTGCACTCTTTCAAGGGGCTGATGAGCCCCACATCGCTCTTATTCCCCTTGTCAGTTTGTGATGTGCCTTTGAAATAGTTAGTGCAGCATGGAAGGAGAATGAGAAAAAGACACACCAGAGCACCCAGTAGCCACTTTCCTGCCTCTAGAAGTTGCGCGCAGCTGTGCGAGGGTGCACTTCATCCATTCACACTTTTTCTTACCCTTTGCACATGGGGTGCACCATTTTCCATTGACAGAGATGCACCTAGCCGGTTGGCCCATGTGGCAGCAGTTATCACACTAGAGTAGGAAAGGGGAACCATTTAGTGAGTTTGAAGCATATCCAAAGAAACTTACTGGTCCACTATTAGCATCGGAGGTGGTTCCAATGCCACTCAGTGGTGGCACTTTGACATATGTGCATTGCCACATTGTGCACACTGGGCACACACTTGCGCCTTCATCCGCACTGGTGCTCTCGTCGCTCTGCTCACTCTCCCCTTTGCTCATCACCCCACTCTCCCAAGACTCCCCAGTTCCTTTGCCTATGACCTCAGCATCGGTAGCTCCAGAAAGTGCATGCAGAGAGTGCACCAGCACGATGTGCACCTTTTTGTCCTCCTGTGCCTTGGTGGTATCTATATCGCTTGCCTCATCAATTGCTCTGAACTCACCTTCCAGATGCTCCAAGTTAACCTCAGGTGCCTGCAGTTCAGCAGTCAAGAGTGCGCGGTGTGCCTTGCATGCTTCGGTGTGCTCTGCACGTGCTTCCAGCTGCCCCGCCAGCTCGTGTGCCCTATGCTTAAATTCCTCAGACCGCTCTTTCTCCTTGATCATCTTATGCATATCAGGCATTAGCTCCTTGCCCCAAGTAAGCCACTCCTCCACCATGATCCCACTGAACACACTGCGCACCTTCGCGAGGAGCATGTCGAGTTCTGCCTCATCTTTAACAGTGTCTGCACAGCTTTTATACATGTTCTACATGCCCCGACCCTTAGCAACCTGCACCGGTTATAGAAACACAAAAAGCGCACCAGTTTACTACAAAACCCTTCACCCCAAGCTTGCATCATCATCTGCTCACTCCCAGCAGCAGGGAGGGTCTCATTAAGGGCCAGGATCGTTTGTCTGAGGGCTAAGATAAATGCTGAGGCCATCGGATTGGATAGAGATGGGTTGTGGAAAGAGTTATAGGGGATAGATGGTGGTCAGAGATAGATAAGGAGAGGATGGCCACTTATGTGAGCAAAGAAAATTTTATGCTGACCAATCACATGCTGCCTGAGGACAGTCAGTACTTCAGTTGGGAGGAGATGATATGGCTCTCTATCACCCTGCGCACATACTACGGCATTTTTTGTGATTGTGCACACCTCCTAGATGGCTTCCACACACTTTGCGCAGCGCGCTTTTGTGCGCCTTCATGCACTTTTGTGTGCCTTTGCACGCTTCCATGTGCTTTCATGCACCTTTGACCGTTTAGGTGTGCCTTTGTGCGCCTTTTGTATTTCTACTGCACTTTTGGTTCCTCCATAGCTGCCTGCTGTCATGCGCCCTAAATGCACCTTGTTGCACTTCAAACTTCCTCCGCGCACCCCCCCACACTCCTTATCTGCCTTCCACATTTATTGCGCACTCGATGCGCCTTTGCACACTCCTTTTATGCTTTACCTGCAACTCACATTCCCTGCTGTGCACTCATTGCACAATCCCTATCACACACACAACAATCCACTGCACTGGTGCACTGCGCATCGTGGCTCCCATCTTACTGGCACATTTATTTGAGGCACACCACGATTCCAACATGAGCAAACTGTGCATTCTCACATAATTGGGGTGCTTTGTGCCTATTTGGCATTGGACTATGCACACTTGGGCACCTTCCCATAATGCTGGTGCTTTGGCAGTATTTGGCCTTTCACAGATCTCCTTATAGTTCTTCCACATTTCCAATTGGCATCACCTTATCTGGTAACTGGCACAGGTCAATCACATCATTATTACTAAGGTGCAGCATGCAATGCATAACACTGAAGTAGATTAATTGGGAAGAGTGCACAGGACCTAGAGCACACCAAAAATGGTGCATCGCACCAGAATGGTTGGGTATTGGGCTATATCGTGTGCAAATCTTATTGGCTTAGTTAGCGGCATAGTGCAGTCAGGTTTAGATGGGTGAATGGGTATGCTTGTGGGTAGTGCATGGCACTTTCTATTTTTACACTTTATTTTACTGTTTTTATCACATAAGCCATTTGTACATAGTAGGCAGACAGATAGAGAATCCAGAGGATCTTTCCCTCCCTCATAGTTCATAGCTCAGTCAGCATTGCACGTAGTCTGTGCATCAGCGTCCAGTCCATGTGCCTTTGTAGTGCACCCTTCATATAGCTGTGTTTGTGTATTGTTTGCATCCCCATCGTATTGTTGCATTTTGTCCCTGCATTGCGTCCTTCGTCCTTGTTTGAGCACTCATACAGTGCACCCTTTATATAGCCACATTTGCACACCGTTTGCACACTTATTTGTATAGCCGTGTTTTGTGCACCATTTGCACCTTTTTCTGCCCCTTGCGCTTCCACGCCATTTGTGTCCCCAACCTATGCACCACCTTCACAGCACACCCCAGTGTTGTCTCCATCCTACTACACCTCTCGTCTTCATCACCCTTGTCGTTGCACACTTTTGTGCTCCCGTTGCGTGTTTTTGCCCCTTTGCATTGCGCACTTTCCTGCCACTGCGCATATCTCCCCTTTAGCATACACAGCTAGTGTGCACATTGAAAACTGCCATACCAGCCTCCCTATAGTCTTTGCTCGCTGAAGGACGATCCGAGGCCCTCTAAGCGAACTCCCCCCTTACCTCGAGCATGCCTGCAGTTGTAGGTTAAGTGTTCACCCCTTCCATTGAGACTCTGCACTGAGTACCAACTGAACTCATCACCGGAGTGTGTCAGAGTCCTTTTTCGCAATGAAGAAGAATGGGGATGCCATAGGTGATTTGGATGGGGTGATGTACCCCTTCCTCAGATTCTCATCGATGAACTCGTCCAACTTCTTTTGTTTGGCTGGGGTGATGGGATAGACTTTGCAGTCTTTCGGGATGAAGTCAGGTTTGAGTTCGATTACATGGTCCCGTGGTCTAGACTCGGGGAACCTTTCTGATGCTGCCTTTTCGAACATGCTTCAGTACTCCTTATACTTGTCTGGGAGTAAATCGTCAAGTGACTGTGCCTCCTTGTTGCCCTCACTCTCGTGAGCAAGCATCTGCGAGACGGAGGTCTTTGCATGCATATAAGTTGTGTTTGAGTAAGCGATTCTGCTGGTCAGCTGAGATCGGGTGAGATAAGAGATTCATTGGAGTTTTTGGTAGTTCAGTGGGATGTAGTCACATTCAACAGTGAGGTGACTCCTCTGCTTTGAATATTACTATCATGGGTTCTCCCCGAATGTAGGCGAATAGCGCATCCATTCCATCATGATCTTCCTCCATGTTGACGCCCGCGGCGTCTAATACAGGAATCTGTAGATCGATCTTGGGATGGGTGTCTGTTGCCATGTTTGTTGCCAGGTGTGATCTGTCATGATCAGGTTCATCTCCAGTGCAAAGTCCTGTTGCAAGATGAACCATCCTGAGCCTACTCTTCATGTGCTTAGCGGCGGTGAGGTGGGTTTCCCTGAAGGTCTCCCCCAGCACTCCTTATAGGTAGCCTCCCAAGAGTCGGGCTCAACGTTACTCTTGGTATGAGTGGCCCCTTGTCATCTATAGTGGGACTTTGCTTACCAAATGTAGTGTGTGTCCATTCGATCATGGTTCAGATCTTCTTCATGAGGAATTTCTTGGTTTGCCTGTCGGTGAGGGTTCCCTTTTCCCAGTCAATAATGGGGTTACATCTCTGGAGCCAGGAGTATCCCAGGATCATCCTTTCCTTTCCTAGCCCTGTTATCAGCATTCTGATCTTCTCCTCCTTCTCTCCGATCTCCATGTTGATGTGAACATAGTGCAAGATTGTTCCATTCTTGTTAAGGGTCCCATTGACGTTCTTGGCAAGGATTTTCCTGATGAGCGGAATCTTTTTCAGTCCGAGTTTCTCGACAACTTGGTGGTCGATGAATGTTTTGCCTGCTCCTGAGTCGATCAGGGTGGGGACTTCAGCTTTTTCGTTTCCTAGCAGACAGTAAACCAGAATGCGCATGGACTGGTGGCTCACATTTGCTACTAGTACAGTGGAGATGATAACTCTGGCAGGCTCTGCTGCTGATGCAGGCCACCGCTTTAAAAACCCTCTGCTACCATGAGGTCTAGCACCTCTTCTTTTTCCTTTTCCTCCAGCTCATTGATGAGCATGCAGATTTTCATGTAGTGGTCGCAGGGTGTTTTCTTCATCTCCATCTTCTTTTCTTCTTTCACAGGTAGTTCCTTCCCTCCTTTGTGGTCGCTCGCCCTGTGCCCTGCTCTGTGGCAGATGAAACACTTTCCTTTTTTGATATGTTCGAGCCTCTCTGCATAAGAGAGGCATGTCGCATCTATTTCCATGGCATTAGGATCTTTTGAAGAGCTTCCCACTCCTCCTCCTCCTCCTGCCTTACTGTATGTCCTTTCTTTAATCGCTTTGGCCCTTCTCAGGTGCCCTTCTGCCCTCGCCGCATGGGTGTACCACCCTTCAATCGTGTCTGGCAGATTCTCCATGCCGAAGACTTTGTCGAGTACTTGATTGTTGAGCCCGTCGACAAAATACTCTATAAGGGCAGCATCTTCTTTAATTTTTGTGTGGTAAGTGAGGGTCTTAAATTGTGCGATGTACTCATCTACCCCCTTTGCTCCTTGCGAGAGCACTCTGAGTTGTGTCCGCGTGTTTCCCGCATCGTCGATCAGCGAGAACGCTGCACTGTACCTTGGCGATAAACTCCTGGAAGGTATCCCAGGGTTTCGATTCAATATACCTTCCCTCTAGGTAAGCCTGCTTCCATAACCCTGCTGTTTCTCCATTCATATAAGAGAGCATGAACAAGATTTTATGATGATCATCTGGGAACATGGCTGTGTTGGCATCAACATATGCTCCACATTCAAGAAGAAACAGCATGGTCTTTGCTCTGTCTCCAGAGTAGTCAGTTGGTGCCCTCATCTTGATCTCAGCAGGTCAAGGAGGGGCAGTTGGTGCAGTGGGAATGGTAGGGGTGGATGGTGCTGCCATGGTTCATAGGGTAAAAAGGGGTCAGATGGTTCTCATAAGAATTTTCATTGTGTAATGGGTGCTGCCTGGACTAGAGTTAGTCAGCAGAGTAAGGAGCAGCTTGACCTTTTGTTAAAGTCAAAGTTCCTAAATCAATCGAAGCTCATAAGTGATGAAGTCGATTAAAGAGATTTCAAAGAATCACTGAAGCTCGTAAGCGACAGCTGTGAGGATGACTTATTCAGTTCATTAGGAACATAGAAATGACCAGGTCAAGCTGGAGCTTGACTGGTCATTGTATTGTTGTTTAAATACTAAAGGTATAGGATGAGTCGTGTAGCACTGATAGAAATGTTGGGACAATAATGTGGGAGTGTCTGCAACCTACTACAATAGCGTGAGAGGGAATGGGTGATTAAAGATGTATGGTTGCAAGACAAATAGGATCATAGAACAATAGCGCCTTGCACAATGAGGACAATAAGAACAATAGTGAGTAGATGATCATAGAATGATAGCATGGGGGCATACTCGAGGAGAACAATAGAGACAATAGAAAAGAAAATTGATCCTCCCCCTTCTCGTGCCATCTCATAACATCAATGATAATGCAGGTCCAATTCAAATATAAAATGTACAGAGACCAGCATGCTCAAATGCCCAGACTGTGAGCAAGATGTTCACATAGGTACAGCTGGGGAAAAAAATTTTGTCACACACTGTGGTTCAAAAGCTTGTTGAGCAGAATGTGGATGAAAAGCACAAGCCTAAGCAACAACAGAATGGGCTGCTTAGCACATTCTTCAAGCCAAAAGCAGCTGTGAACTGTTCAACCATTTATCTGAGGTTGAGATTCAAGGGGAGATTCCATGATGAAATGCAAGGTCTGTAGGTGTGAGACAGTCTGGGTGCACCACTTTGTTAAAATTCTGTGTTCTCATTGCTCACTAACACTCACTCGTATGTCTGTGGTGCGGGCCATTAAGTCACTGCTACTTTTGTGCAGCCAAAATAGGCTGTCCAAAAATGGATGAAAACCTTATTCACTTAACAAAAAGCATTCTTTTGATGAGAGGAAGAAAATTGTTAAAGGGATTTCTAAAATAATAAAAACTGGGTGAGATATTAATTTTTATGTCAGCAGAATTTGGGGTATCTGGCCTAAAAAGGAAATTAAGGGTCCCACAGTTGGAATTAAGTGTCGAATTGGATCCAGCCCGAGCCCGAGTAGCAGACCTCAAATGCTTCTTGCACTTGTTTGATGGTTGGGGCATCCTCGATACTTGCTTTCTCTAGGTTTTTTTTTTTTCGTGCTTTTTGTGCTCTTTTTCTCCAACAATAGACCAATATACATCAATTAATGGGGCTAGCTACCACCTTGATTAGGGTTAGAATTTAAAAAAAATGTTGAGCAGCGTGCTATGCACAGTGTAGAGTGCTCACAGATCTTACTACTTACCTGTTGAGTTGGTTAGTGTGCTAAGTAACTTAGGTTAGAGGGAATAGAACTCTCTGTATTGCTAGGTAGAGGTACAGCGTACTTATATACCTAGAGAGCCCACATGGTCACATGAGGCTCAGGTCACGTGAGGCTCAGTGGGGTGGAGAAAAAAGCAGTGTACCACATGGTTCCTGTCCACATGTCATTATGACATATTTGTATACATGTATTTACATGTATATGTGTTTACACTGAGGCACAGAATAGGTGCCACGTGCAGATTTAATTCAACACCCCCCCACAAACTGTACCGGCATCGACCTGGAGGGGCTTTACGATCCAAGGTGCCATGTATAGGTACTAAGTTTGAACCTCAAATTTAATTCCAAGGGAGCTTCTAAATTTCTCGAAGAGCTGCCTCCTGAGATTTTTAGTAAACATATCTGCTGGGTTTTCAGTTCCTGGGATGAAGACGACTGTGACCTTGCCGTCTTTGATACATTCACATGTATAATGATAGCAAATGTCGATATGTTTAGTCCTTCTTTCCTGAATGGGGTTAGATCCAATGAAGATCAACCCCTAATTATCGGCACAGATAGGCACCTTACTCAAGGGATATCCCAATTTGGAAAATAAGGATGTGATCCACACTATCTGCCGACAAGTGTCAGAGAGAGCCATGTATTCGGCTTCTGTGGAACTAAGTGCTACAGTTTTTTGCATATGGGACTGCCAGCACATGATGCCTCCTGCTAAGGTGGCAAAGTAACCCATTGTGGACTTGCGTTTCACGATGTCGGATGCCCAGTTTGAATCAGTAAAGGCTTGGAGGCCCTGTTTGCTGTGGCCATCATAGATAAGCTCATATGATTGAGTACTGACTAGGTAGCGCATTATGTAACATGCCTTATCAAGATGTTCTTTACTCGGATTAGCCAAGAATTGTGACATCTTTATTACCATGAAGGCGATATCAGGGCAAGTTCCAAGCATCAGGTACAATAAAGACCCGATTACTGATTGAAACTCAGTTCTGAGAGCTGGATTAGGCTCATCAGGGTTTTCCATAGGGACATATCCCATGGGAAGTGGAGTGGGGGATGCCTTGGCATTTATCATTCTAAACCGAGCTAGCACAGTGGCTAGGTAGGTTGTTTGGTTCAGAGTGATTCTTGATGTGCCTTGTGTTACGCACATACCAAGGAATTCAGTAACATGACCAGTGTCCCGACACTTCCAATGCTTGAGACATGCATTTTTCTTTTCCTCTACAAGGCATTTGTTCTTCCCCAAGAACACACTGTCATCGACATAGATTATTGTGATGACAATGTCTTTACCATTTTTGTAGATAAAAATGCCGGCGTCTGAGCTGGCATGTTCAAATCCAATGGATCGCATGAACATCTCTAGCTCTCTCCACCATGCTAGGGCGGCCTGTTTAAGGCCATACAATGCTCAGTGTAAGCGCATGACTTTGCGCTCTTTACCTGGGATGACAAATCCCTCGGGTTGATGCATGTAAATTTCCTCATCTAGTTTGCCATACAGGAATGCGGTTTTTACGTCGAGTCCCGTCATGTACATGCCTTCCAGGGCACTCAGGGCAAACATGAGGCGCACTGTCTCATAGCGGACCACTGGAGAGAATATCTCATTGTAATCGATGCCTTCGACTTGCGAGAAGCCTTTGGCCATGAGTCTGGCCCATTTTCATCCATCAGATTTTATGGAGAAAACCCATCTATTTTTGATGGCCTTTCGGCCAGCAGGGAGATCTATGATGTCATAGACATGCCATTTACGGAGGGCCTCTAGTTCCTCCAGGCATGCACTTCTCCACTCTGATTGCACAGGCTTGGGTAAGCATGCAATGTCGCGATACTGGATCGGAACAGGATCTGACACTGTAGATGGTGCAACTGCTTTGCTAAGCAGAAGGCGCATCAGATCCATTCCACCTTCGGCAACATAATTATCCCTTCTAGGGCCCCAATATGACAGGGTACCCAAATTGGGTAACCACCGTCCTTGCTCCTCATTGGGATTCTGGTGCCAAATCCATGGCACCTCAGACTCCTGAGGTTGAGGGGTTGTCGCGTACTCTAATCCCAAATTATCTGGGGTCTGTGCAGGAGGAGTTCTACTTGCCACTGGTGGTTGAGAGGGCCCAGCTGGCACCTCTTCTTCAACCTGAGGGAGGGCTGGAGCGTGACTCCTGCCTTGTCCCACTGGTTCCCACCATTGGCGCTCCTGCGCAATGTCTCATTCAATTTGAACGGGGTCGTGATTTTCACCATAGATATTGCCCGGACGAGTTGGGACTCGTCGCTGCCTGTTTGATTGCCTTAGTGGAGGTATGGGGGCCTCTACTGCTGGCAGTGCTGGACTAGGCTGGGACGATGAACCTGGTGCACCTGCCAGCGCAAACGGATCAGCACCTTGAGGCAGATCGCCAAAGGAGCCGAACAGCGGGTCTCTAGAGATTTTAGGGGTTCCAGACCCTGATTGTGAAGGTGGTGGGGACGGAGCTCATGGAGGAGGATTTGGGACTGGTAGAGCATAATGCCCATGGCCCAGATAGAAGCTGTCATCACTTCCTCCATCGCTATCATCCCCTGATCCCCCAGAGTGGTCATCATCTCCAGAAGGGGGTATATCCCTGAGATCAGTTTTTGCCAGGGTCTTGGCCCTGGGACAATGAGGGAACAGAATCTCATCGAAGAGTGCTGTAGCACCAACAAATATTGACCCTGATGGGCACATAAAGCGCCAACTTTGATGCCATCTGCCAGGCCAATGTACATCATGAGCTCTGATCTTGCAGCTAACTTATTAGGATGCTTCTCTTTCAGCAGGTAAACGTAGGCACCACATCTGAATACCTTCTCATCACTCAGATCGGGCTTTTTGCCATCAAGATCTTCAATTGGAGTTCGCCATTTTAGGCAGTTTATTGGTGTTCAGTTGTAGAGATATGTAGCATGCTCTACACAAAATTCCCACCATGATTGTGGTAGGCAGGCAGTAAAGTGCAATGTTTGTGCTTTCTCCATTAGTGTCCTGATCGCGTGTTCAGCATGACCATTTTGTTGGTGGACGTGGGGCACTGACATCTCAATTTTAATCCCAGCCTCTTTGAGCTGGGTTATGAGTTCCCGATCACGGAATTCCTCCCCAGGATCGAAATGCCAATGCTTGATTTTTGCATCATATTGCGTTTTGGCCATCGCCTCAAACTGTCTGATTGACTCAGCAGCATCGGACTTTTTTCTCAGGCACTGACTCCATATGTGTGAAGTTTGATCATCAACAAATATGATAAAATATTTGTACTTGTGATAACTGAGTGTTGGTAATTCCTTCAGATCAGAATAGATCAGCTCGAAGGCCTCTTCGGCCCGAGACTCAGATCCAGGGAATGACTTTGATGTCATTTTTCCCTTGGTGCACCCTGGACAAATGTGCCTGTTCCTTGGAATTTTTAGATTTTTGGGAAACTTATGGGTGTGTTTTGGCATCTGTCACATGGCAGCTTCACTCGGGTGGCCAAGCTGCTTGTGCCAAATGTCATAGTCAGCAACGTAGATAGTCATGACTTCTAATCTCTTAGTGCTCTGAATGTGCGAATCACACACATAGATGGTTTCGCCACATATTATTGGCATCGCATCGAGCTGGGGTTTTCCCTTTTTGTCAACAAAGGAAATTATTTTACTGTTTCCTTTTACAGTATATTCCTCAGCAATGAGGAACACTCCCATTGACATAAGCTGACTTGTCAAATCTGAGAGATAGAAAACAGGGGATAAGCATGTGATGCATGACTCTGTCTTCCTGTTAACTTTTACCTGATGACTAATCAGGACAGCGCCTTTGCCTTTGATCGAAGTCACGCTGGTAGCAGTCTTGACCTGCCATTTCTCAGACATAGGCAAATCCTCATAGGAGGCGAAGTCTTTCATCTCACCAGTGAAGTGCAATTTAGCACTCTGTCAGAGTACTTTTGTTTAGCACATGATGAGCACCAAACGGGCGCATCATCGCTCCATGACATCATGTCAGAAAGAGGCTAACCCCATCACAAAAGCAACGAGGTGCTCAGCACAGTGAAGCACATTGGTAGTAAGACCTGTGCACAACATGTGAGTTGGAGCCCTGAGGGGCTACAATACAACTCCTTCCAACTAGAGCTCTGAGGAGCTCATAGCTGTGCAACGTCGCCCACAGGGCCCATAACCTGTTGAGCATTGCGCTATGCACAGTGTAGAGTGCTCACAGATCTTACTACTTACCTGTTGAGTTGGTTAGTGTGCTAAGTAACTTAGGTTAGAGGGCATAGAACTTTCTGTATTGCTAGGTAGAGGTACAGCGTACTTATATACCTAGAGAGCCCACATGGTCACATGAGGCTCAGGTCACGTGAGGCTCAGTGGGGTGGAGAAAAGGGCAGTGTACCACATGGTTCCTGTCCACATGTCATTATGACATATTTGTATACATGTATTTACATGTACAGTGACTCACAAAACTGAGTCAATGTTTTGGACTTTTTGATTCATTGTTGAATAGCTTCCCATAAACAACAAAACCAAACAAGGTATTGGTGTACCGAATAACATACATGATCAGGGCTACCAAACAAACAAAGAATTATGTAATTTTAATCATCCCTCATGGAGATATGATCATTTTAATTCAGGGACTCATTGACTCAGTTTTGTGAGAGGTAGTCAGAAATATTAGAATCTGATGCTCCACCAACTGTATAATGTCAAAAACTTGACAGATGGTTTCTAAGGTGATGTGACCCTTGATGGGACCTTAAATTATAGTATTTAATTAGGACTAGCATTCTTCATACTTCAATATTCTCCAATGCATCCCATCTTCTCTGCTCAGAAGGAAAACATTCTTTCCCTGGCCTCTAATTATTATTCTACCCACAATATTGCCTCTAAACTCAACCTCAGCCAGTCTAGTGTATCCAGAACACTCAGGGCTCTCCATCCAAACCTGGATTCCCCCTCTGGTGGTTGTCCTTCTAAGCTCTCATCTACCTCTCAGAGAGCCATCCTTATCCAAATCACCACTGGCAAGGCTGCAAATGCTGTTCAGGCCACCCATTACACCAACAGCATCATCCCCACTCCAGTCTCCTCAGAAACAGTCAGAAAAGTTCTCAGAAAAAACTCATTCAAGGCTGTGGTGAAGAAGAAAAGGCCCTTGCTTAGTATAAGGCATAGAAAAGCAAAATTGGCTTTTGCTCAGAAGTATAGAGAGTGGACTGTGGAAGACTGGAGGAGGGTTATTTGGTCAGATGAGACTAAAATCAACAGGTTTGGGTCAGATGGGAGAGAGTGGGTCTGGAAACAGAAGGGAGAGGGGCTGATTGAGAGAGAGGTGCAGGGAACTGTCAAATTTGGGGGAGGAAACATTATGGTATGGGGGTGTATGGGATGGAATGGAGTTGGGTATCTTGCAGAGGTTGAGGGGAGGATAAATGCTGACCAGTATGTGTCCATTTTGAAGGACCATATGCTGCCTAGCTTGGAGGAGAGTGGAATTTCTGGAGAAGAGGTGATTTTTCAACAAGACAATGACCCCAAGCATACCTCAAAAAAGGCCAAGAAATGGATGGAGAACAACAATATTACTCTTCTGGATTGTCCTGCCCAATCTCCAGACCTCAGTCCTATTGAACATCATTGGGTTCACCTCAAGAACCAGTTAGACAAGTATCCAACAGCACCAAAAGGAATTTGGGAGTTATGTGAAAGAGTAGTAGAAGAGTTAATATTCCATCAGAGGTGTGTCAGAATTTGATTAAAAGCATGCCTAGAAGGTTGGGAGCAGTTATTAAGGCCAAGGGAGGTCATACAAAATACTAGAATTACAATTTATCATAATATTGATACCACCTCACAAAACTGAGTCAATGAGTCCCTGAATTAAAATGATCATATCTCCATGAGGGATGATTAAAATTACATAATTCTTTGTTTGTTTGGTAGCCCTGATCATGTATGTTATTTGGTACACCAATACCTTGTTTGGTTTTGTTGTTTATGGGAAGTTATTCAACAATAAATTAAAAGGTGCAAAACATTGACTCAGTTTTGTGAGTCACTGTATATGTGTTTACACTGAGGCACAGAATAGGTGCCACGTGCAGATTTAATTCAACAAAAAATTCGCCGCCCAATTTGGCAGCTCCCATGCTGCTGCACAAAAGTAGTGGTGACTTAATGGCCCACACCTTAGTATCATTGTTCACATATGAAATATGATTTTGCACCGAAACATTGGATATGTCCAAGTTGTAAAGCCAATTCATTCAAGCATTGCTGAGCATGATTTACTACCTACCTACATACTCTGCTTTGTGTACTGATAGTTCCAGTTTTGTCCAAATGTAACCTCTGCAAACACATATTACATGACTACACATACCATATATGGAAGGAGGGGGGAGTGGGGGGGTCTCGAGGGCTGTAAAAAAAAAACTGACATCATGTGAAAAATTCTTATCCCAACACCCCCTTGTATACTGGGCATCGACAGATGGGTCCTTAGATTTTTCTCTATGGATTCCCCTCTGTTAGGTGTGCCTGAAGTGTCTGTACTATGTAGTATAATGTTAACCCTCTGTTAGCTCACCATTAAGTGAGGCTTGAGGTTGCCCTTACAATTTGCACTTGCCACCACTGCTGACATAAAAATACCTTTTTATGTAAAACCAGTGTAAACAATAATGTGATGAGCTTCACTGGCCAGTCGCTCTGAAGACATACCATCATGACAGCCTTCCAATTGAACACTTTCAATCTACTCTTGGTATCCCCATGAACCATCCAAGTAATGCTTGTTAGCTAATCAAGTGGCTCCTCAGGTGGCTGCCATATGTGAGCCAGTTGGCTGAGCTGAATATTATATATTAATGTAAATATCCAATGAGGTGAACAGGCTTGATGGTTGCTCCATGCATGCATTCAGTGGTCAAGTGGCCGCATGGTATGTGTTAGCAATCCTCATCCAGTGCCAGAAAACTGAACATGTACCTCCACTGACATCCATAGCTTGTAACTACACCCATCAGTGCAAGGGGGCTATGATGAGTAGTAAGAAAACATAATTAATATTAATCTCCCTGTTTGTAACTACTAAAAATTTGGCTCATCCCACTTCACGTTTTTCCGGCAAAACAAATCGAAACAGAAAAAATATACCTCCCTTGCATCTTGTGCGAGGGATTGGCGAGGGACTTGTGTTGGGGCACGTCGTCGTTGTCATCATCAGAATTTGGGGTTTGGGAATTAGTTAGTTGTTGGCCGATCGTCCTCGGCTTGTCGGATCGTTGGCCCCGCAGACCGCAGACTATGCATTCCTATTCCCTTATATTTTAAATAAAATATATGTCGTAAAATTTGCTCCAGACCTTAAATTAGATTTATTCTGGCTGAGGTGTGGCAGGAGGCTGTGAACGGCGCTGACAGGTATTTCCATTTTCGGATTTTCGATGCTTCCTCCCTTCGTTTTGTTAAAATTAAATCCTCATACATGCTGCATACATGAGGCCATGCATGCAGCACACACATGTTACTGTGCTTACTGCGCATACATGTGGTAAACACATTCCCAAGTCATGTGACATCCTTACTATTATGTATATAAGGAGAACCTATACTATAGTAGATATACAGAGTGTTCTTACCTCTGCTAAACCCTAGCTCTAAGACTAACTAAACCCCAGGTAGGTTATAAGGAACGTGTCATCTCTTCCTCTGTGCAGCATATGTAGTCTGCTCCAACAGGTTATGGGCCCTGCTGGGCACGTCGTGAATGCGCCTTAACTGGCTGCGAATAACATTGACTTCATTGTCTCCAAATTGTAACCTTGCGCTCTTCGTGAGCTGCATTGTGCTCTCTGCGAGCTGCATTTAAAAAACCCAGGTTGACTAGGGTTAACCACTCTGAAGGAGTGTTTTTGCCTGAGATTATGGAATGTGTTTTCTTGAATAGAGGACTGATTGAGCGCTTTTACCAGCTGCCACTATAACATCATGTCTTCAACTCTTGAAAAACTCGTACAAACTTTCGATGGCTCTAACTACATTCAATGGGCTGACTCAATGAAGGCATGGCTCAGGTCTCAGAGCCTCTGGCAAATAACTAGCGGAATGGAACTAAAACCACCCCTGGCACCTCCTTTGACGGCGACAAATGCTGCACTAGTAGCGGAAGCTAATGCCAAGCTCCAGACCTGGAACAATAAGAATGACCAGGCAATTGGTAGCCTAGTGCTCCACCTGGCCCCCTCTATTCGGCAGCGTGCCAACACCAAGGACATTGCTGAGGAGGTATGGGATCTCATCTGCACCGACTATGGTGTCGATGGCCCCTCCCAAGTCTTTGCAGACTTTAGGTCTGCAATCGCAATCAAAATTCCAGCTGCAAATCCTGTGCCAGAGATTGCCAAAATGGCTGATAAATTTGAGTGCCTTATGGCTGCCAATGTCACCATCCCCAAATTAGTACAGGCAATGATTCTACTTGCTGCGATGCCGTGCGAGTACGATTCTCTATCTGCCATGGTCCTTAACACGACCACTACTAGAGCCTTGACGTTTAAACATGTCAAGGACTCTATTGTCACTGAAGCCTCATGGCGCACAGCAGTTGGAAAGCCCATTGGCCCACCTCAGGCCACCAAGCTTTCTGCTGTCAAGCGCAAAGGGGGAAACCCCAAATGGCAATCTCAAGGCAACAATGGAGAATCATCCCAAAAGCATGGATGACGTGGGGACAAAAAGACTAAAGAGGAAAAACCTAAAGAGAAACATTCCCACCTCACCTCACAAGCCTTTACTACTATAAATGGTAATGGCACCATCATACCGCTGATGCCGCTCATCCAGCGCATCGAGAAGCGTGAACATACTCCCACAAGGGATCCTCACCGCCAACCACCTGCACAGGCATACATGGGTGTGGCCTCTACCTCTCATTCGGTCTATACCGAATATCAGCAGGCTCGAGACACCCTCGAGCAAATGAATCTCCCATGCAGCGCAAAAAATCTGCGACCGCTGGAAGAGCACCTAACAGTGCGAGAAGGTAAGAGGAGGAGGATTGAACCAGAACCAAGGATTGTAGAGGTAGAAGACGATAGCATCTCCCTTGGATCGGAACCTGCCGTTTCTGATGAAGAAGTATGGAAAGCCGTCAACGAAATGCTTGTCGATGAACTGCTTGAAACAGGTACATATGATGAAAGGTCAGTCCTTTTCCTTGCCACAAGCACAAGAATTAACATTCCACTGATCACAGCGAACTTTTCATGTGAAATTTTACTGCTACTAAATGTATCATGGAACAATTTACATCTTAATATATGTGTTACGTGTGCAAATGGAAATTGTAAGAAAGGTGCCCACTGGATCATGGATTCAGGCACATCAAAACACTTCACTGGTGAAATTAAAGATTTTGCTTCTTACGAGCCTTTACCAAGAAAGGACTCTACCCTGGTTCAAACAGCCATGGGTACTACTCATATAGTAGGGAAAGGAGCAGTCTTCATTAGACATCAGGTAGTATGTCATGGGAAGTCAGAGACACATGAAACGTGATTGTACCCCGCCTACTACATACCCGACTGTAATGCTCGATTACTGTCAATGGGTGTCTTCTTACAAGACGGAAGTGATGTGCATGGTTCCTCTGCACACATTTCATTTTTCAAGCAAGGAAATCCAATTATGGATTGCATCCCTCTTATGAAACATGACACTATTTATTGGGCTCAGACTCATATATTGAGCACCAAGGGAATCAATGTCGCGACAATGTATGTCGCAGACTACTCAACTTGGCATAAGCGACTTGGACACCCATCCAAAGAGGCGCTAGGGAAGATGCCTAATAGCACCATAAAATTCCCAAGGAATTTAATTATTCCTAAAGACAAAATTATATGTCCAGGGTGCGCTGAAGGGAAAATGACCTCAAAATCTTTTCCCGAATCAGATTCACGTGCAGAAAGACCCTTTGAATTAATACATTCCAATCTGAAGGAACTTCCAGTACTATCGTACCATAAACATAAATACTTTATTGTATTTCTGGAAACCATTTTTTTTTTTTTTAATGTCACATATCTGGGTCCAATGCCTTAAAAAGAAATCTGATGCTGCTGTGGCCATCAGACAATTTCGGGCAGTGGCTTTGACACAGTATGGCGCTACAATCAAGCGCTGGCATGTTGATCCAGGGGGAGAGTTCAAAGATCGTGAGCTACAAAATGTGCTCAAGGACTTTGGCATCAAAATAGAGATGTCTGCACCCCACGTTCACCAACAGAATGGGCGCGCAGAGTGTGCCATAAGGACAATAATGGAAAAGTCGCAAACCCTGCGATTTACCACATGTCTACCACAATCATGGTGGGAATTTTGCATTGAACATGCAACACACCTATACAACCGAACCCCGATAAGGCGCCTGAAATGGCTGACACTGGTTGAGGACCTGACAAAGGTCCGCCCAGATCTAAACGATCTGAAGGTTTTTGGTTGTGGTGCTTACATCTACCTACCCAAGGAGAAGCATCCAAACACATTGGCTCCTCGATCGGAGTTGATGATGTACCTTGGATTAGAAGATGGCATTAAAGCATACCATTTCATGCGACCTAGTGGTGCAAAATTCATTGGTGCTATGGCACTATTTGATGAAACATTGTTCCCATGCTGTCCCGGAGCTAAGACTCCTGCCAATACAGACCTTGGTGATTTTCCACCTCCAGAACCAGAAGATGATGACCACTCATCTGGAATGGATGGCGATGATTCTATACTGCCACAAGATCTGCCTCTTCCTCCATCATCAGAAAATGATGATGATAATGTACCAAGTGAGCAAAAGGCACATGATGATGTGACAAATGCTCCTCCTCCATCGCCTCCAGTAACCACTGAGGACTTTCGTCCAAGACGTGATGATCAACAGGAATGGCAGCAATTGCCCCGTCAATCAGGCAGGCAGAGGAACATTCCAAACTGTCCTGGCAATACCTATGGAGAGAAGTGACTTCCCTCTGACATAGAGAGAGACATTGCACGTGATCGATATTGGAAGAGATCTGTGGGTCAAGATTCGGATCATAACCGAACACGACCACAAACTCAACAGAAAGAACCAGTTGCTGGACCGAGTTCAGCACCCCATGAGAGTGTGCCCGATTCCAATGATCAAGAACATGATCACCCAATGGGGGAACCGGATGAAGCAGGTTATATTAAAAAGATAACCAAGGAAGGAGGAGATAAGCTTATTCGCTGGCTGTTATCAAAAGCAGTCAAACCATCGAGTGAAATAAGCCAAGTTCCAAACCAATTTCGCAATATTGCACGCCTACCACGGCAGCAGCAACGTGAGTGGAAACAAGCTTGTCATGAAGAATTAGAGGCTCTTCGTAAATGACAAGTCTATGACATCGTCGATCTTCCACATGATCGAAAAATGATCAAAAATAGATGGGTTTTCTCCATAAAATCGGATGGAAGAAAACGAGCCAGACTCGTGGTCAAAGGCTTTTCACAAGTCGAAGGCATTGACTTTAATAAGATTTTCTCACCGGTAGTCCGCTATGAGACTGTACGCCTCATGTTTGCACTTGCATCTCTAGAGGGCATGTATATGACCAGCCTAGATGTAAAAACCGCATTTTTATATGGCAAACTAGATGAGGAGATCTATATGGATCAACCCGAGGGTTTCAGACTTGAGGGAAAAGAGCGCAAAGTATTGCGCTTACGCCGAGCATTGTATGGCCTTAAACAAGCCTCACTTGCATGGTGGAAAGAGCTAGAGGCTTTTATGCACACCATTGGGTTCGTGCGCGCCAGCTCCGATGCCGGCATTTTCATACACAAGGATCCTAAGATAGGCAGCATTGTTATTGCACTTGTCTATGTTGATGATGGCTTGTTCATGGGGAAGAACAAGAAACTTGTGGATGAAAAGAAAAATGCTTGTCTAAAGCATTGGGAGTGCCGTAGTACTGAAAAAGTCATGGAATTCTTAGGCATGCGCGTTACCCAGACTGCAAGCAAAGTCAAACTCGATCAAACTGAATATCTCGCCAAAGTGCTTGAGAGATTCGAGATGACAAATGCCAAAGCGACCCCCACTCCACTCCCGACTGGTTACAGACCATCAGAAAACACAGCAATGCCCAATGCGATGCTTAGATCAAAATATCAGTCTGTGATCGGATCTTTATTGTATCTGATGCTCGGAACGCGACCTGATATTGCTTATGCGGTAATCAAGATGTCGCAATTCTTGGCTAATCCTAGCCAAGAACATCTAGACAAAGCGATGTACATCATGCGCTATCTGGTGGGAACCCAGAAATATAACATTGTCTATGATGGTGAGAAGTCCGAGGGGCTACAGGCCTTCACAGATTCTGATTGGGCAGCTGACACTGTCAAATGCCGATCTACAACGGGTTACTTTGCTACTCTAGCGAGTGGCATTGTGTGCTGGCAGTCCCGTTTACAAAAAACTGTAGCACTGTCATCCACAGAAGCCGAATATATGGCTCTCTCTGACACTTGTCAACAGATAGTGTGGATAGAGTCCTTATTCCAGGAACTTGGATATGTACTGAAGTGCATACCAATCTGCGCTGATAATCAGGGATCCATCTTTATCGGATCAAATCCAGTTCAGGAAAGAAAGACCAAACATATAGACATTCGCTACCACTATACCCACGAATGCATAGAAAATGACAAAGTCACGGTCGTTTTCATTCCTGGAAATGATAATCCAGCTGACATGTTCACAAAGAACCTTGGCGCTGTCTTATTCAGGAAATTTAGAGACTCTCTTGGAATTACTTTCAAGATTCAAACTTAGCTGCTTAGAGCGCTGTACAGTTTGAGGGGGGGTGTTGAAATTAAATCCTCATCTATTACATATGCTATGACGATTTTTGTGGGAGTGATGGCATGATGGGATCAGGACTAAAAATAGATGATGAGCTGCATAACATAGGCTACAGTCATTTTGTGGGAATGATGGGAGTGATGGTTGATGTGATTATCTAAAATTTGTCAGGCTTGGTCAGAAATGATGGCATTAGTCAGAGCTGACTAAAATTTGTCAGCTCTGACTAATATAACTGGGCTTCAAAATGTGGTCGTAGCATATGTAGAGGTGAGCTGCAGCTGAGTTTGAAGTGGAGTTTGAAACTTCGCAAGTGAGCTGAGTGTGGAGAGGAGTGTGAGGGGAGTGTGAGGGGTGGGGTGGGGTGTGAGGGGGTGTGAGGGAGTGGGCAAGAGGGGGATGGAGGAGAGGTATGAGGGGTGGGGAGGGGGTATGAGAGGGTGTAGAGGGGGGAGGGGGACATGGGAAAGTGAGAGGGGGATGGGGAGGGGGAAGGGGGAGGTGGAGATGGAGATGGAGATTGGGGGGAGGGATAGAGATGGGGGAGATGGGGGAGATGGAGGAGGGGGAGATGGAGGAGGGGGAGAGTGGGAAGAGGGAGATGGGGATGGGGATAGGGGAGGTGGGAATATGGGATATGGAGATGGAGAGAGATAGAGATTGGAATGGGGGGATGAAGATGGAGATAAACACCACAACCCCCCCACGTTGACTTGGGGCCAAGGGTCCCAAGTCAACTGAAGAGTTGTGTACTACTGTATCTAAAAGTCAAGGAAAGAGTTGTGTCACCACAAATCCCCAAACATTGACTTTGGGCTGAAGGTCCAAAGGCAACTGAAGAGTTGAGTAACTGTAGTGGGATTAAGCATTGTGTTACATATATGCGAGCTGGCCCATGCCGGTGTCAGGCTGAGCGAGCAAAGTGAGCAAACACCATGACAAAGGCATGGGTCATAAGCTCATACATGCTGCATACATGAGGCCATGCATGCAGCACACACATGTTACTGTGCTTACTGCGCATACATGTGGTAAACACATTCCTGAGTCATGTGACATCCTTACTATTATGTATATAAGGAGAACCTGTACTATAGTAGATATACAGAGTGTTCTTACCTCTGCTAAACCCTAGCTCTAAGACTAACTAAACCCCAGGTAGGTTATAAGGAACGTGTCGTCTCTTCCTCTGTGCAGTGTATGTAGTCTGCTCCAACACGTTTGATGGAATCGAAGAGTCCTCCCTCGTGTAACGTGCTCGACTTTAAGTTAAAGTCGGAGAGTCTGATGACTCTGCTGTATTACATAAGCCTTGATCAAATCTGTCTATGGTGCCAATCACTTACACACCACTAGTTTTGTGCAATCAAATTCCAGCTGTAAAAAATCTGATTTTTCTTATTCCTCTATACAAAGTACTTCTTTTGATCAGATCTATCATTTGTATAGAGCAATTGATTTAATTTGTAAAACTGAGGGAGTTATATTTTTTGTCACGGTCAATTTGGCGGCATCTCCCACATATACTATATATGGCCAAGTACCAAATGAGAGGACAAGGTGTTAAATTGCCATAACAGCTATTTCTCCAACAAAGAATACTCCCTATTTCAGCTCAAAGAGGGTTCACAAACAAACAAAAAAACTTGCTGGGCCAATTTGGCGGCTGCACAAAAGTAGCGGTGTATAAGTGGTTGGCACCAATGACCATAGTCATCCTGATCAATGGCCAGTCATTCTACTCGAACCTCCAGAACCTCCAGGATGAAGCGCGCCTCGTCTTCTGATCACCCCTCACCCAAGCGAATCAAGCATACACCAGAACATGATTCTGACCCTTTCCCCCCTGATCTTGAACGGAATGCGATTGATATCTTTCACGGCTCAGACGATTCCGGCCATCTGTCTGGACGTTTTTTTATGGCGTGGAGGCCAATTAAAAATAGAATTCGAGCCATACTTGAAATCCCTTCGCAGAAATATTACTTCGAAGTCGAGTTTACAGGTGCATGTGCCGAATTCTTCGACACCCTTCAAATCAAGGCCCAAGACAATGTTTGGTTAGCTTTGAAGGGTGCCAAGGTCGAGAAAGTACCCCATCCTTCCCGTATATGCAACTTGTCCATGAAACTGCGATATTCAGAGGGCGTCGTTATCAAGTTTGGAAAGCAAGGGGGTCCAACTAAGATGGTAGACACTTGGAGACGTGAGCCACCCCCCCTTCTGTGTCCGTACACCTGGCATAATGCTCTACCTCTCAGTCAAGGAGTTGGCACAAGTCGCAAAAAATGATGACGATGACTGGTTTTCGACGCCACGCAGTGTCGCACCAAGTCCTTTGCCAATAACTATCGATCCAGGAGACACTGAAGAGACAGTTTCGCCACCCCCAGACCCTACACCTCTTCCCGCTGAGGTTGGAGCTCATTCACGTGTCGCTCAGCTAGTCAGCACTGTAAGCGCCAAAATCCCGACAGCAGAGCTTCACGCTCACCAACCACTCACTGATGCGGTTATCTCGCCTGTACCCCCTGACCCTCCGAACCAAGCCGTCCCCCTAACGAAGAGACAACAGAGGAAACTCAGGAAAGCTGAACAACAAACTTCTTCTGCCACTATCCCTGTTCCACCACCAGCAACTAACGCGCTCCCTGCTGAGCCTACACGTAATGAACGTTCTGAACAGACCACATCTTCCTTGCTTCTGCCTCCAACTCCTTCTCCCAAGCTCCATTTAATTTCTGAACAGTCCGAAGCCCCAACCACATCAGAACCATCGGCCGTTCCTTGTTTAACTTCAAGGCTTATTACAGACACGGTTCGTTTTGTAGTTTGATATTTGAATAAATATCTAACCCACGCTGTTGCTACTTCAGGGTACATATCATCCTTTAAGGACATTAGAATCTGGTACAGTGGTGCACCTCATCGCTGTGACCACATCTACCACATCCCCATCTACAACACGAACCGGAGGTAAGCCTGAAGTGCCCATAATAATATCTCGTCACCCACCCATCAAACAGAATTGATGTGCAATATTATTATTGTGGACCCGAGCAATTCATCCGATCCCACAGAAGGTTTCAAAATCAATTGTTTTACTAAGAAATATGCACAGTGGCTTCCACAACCCACGCCAGGCGAAATTCTTATTTTGCGAAATGTCAAGGTTTGCTATTTACCCGATTCCTTTTTTTAGGTACTAAAGTCTCTCAGATTGCAACGTTTTATTCGAGCTTGAACGGTATAGGCTATCATGGTCAGCTGCAGTGGGCCATCTACTCGCCAAGTACTGGAAAAATACGCCACTGTGACTTGGGTAATGCTCCGGAATCGGAGGGCCTCGCTGATGGCTTCGGGCACACTGTCACCCCGTTTTTCAAGCCAGGCGAAAGAGAAATTAGGTATTGCTTGCAGTTATCTGATTGGTGGCTTGATCTACAGAAGAAAAGGAGGGAGGCATTGGGAGAGGTACATCAGATCGGAGGAAAGGAGGGTGAAATATTTTCGTTCCATCGAACCTCAAGAAAGCACAAGCTGGTTTGTGAAGCGGATCCGGATGCTCTGCCTCAAGGATACTTCGATTGTACCGTGGAGGTGCATATGGGTTGTTGTTGGGTTTTTTTGATCTAATCGCCTTCTTGTTAGGTCCTTCATAAATTCTTGAACGACAATAACGTGCTTAGCCTTTATGTTACTGATTATACTGCAAGCGTGTCCATGGCCTCTGTCACGGGTGCCTGGTGTCCCACACGACTTGCTGACCTTGTGTTGAAGATAGAAGTCTGGGACCATGCTGTTGACGAAGCAAGAAACATGCAGATAGGATATTTTTATTCTGTTCGGAATGTTCGTGTGAGAGTCAGCCGTGGCGGTTTCCTAGAAGGAAAGCTGGTGGAACCCAAGATCCGTCGGTTGGAGGAAGCGGACGCCAGTTACGACGTGCACCTGAGGGCGTTGTTGGAGTATTTTTTTCTGCCTTTCCCTCCTCCGAGTTGCTGATGAAGCTGCATCTGCAGGCGAAAGAAGGCGTGGCAAGAAGCCAATGAAAACGACACTTATGACCAGTTTGAACATCGGCTTATCAAGGACGTCGATGAAGGCAAACATTTCAATTGTGTCGTAGAGGTGGGACTTTTGCTTTCGGCTATTCTTTTCTTCTTACGACTCCAATTCCAGGCTCTGCACGTGGCGTACGGTGCCCCATCTTCGACATACCTGTATGTCACTGATTACACGTCTCGCGCTGAGCTCTTTCCCCTTTCTGTGAAGGAAGATTGGGGTCGTAATCTCAATGGGTGTATCTTGAAAATCCAGTTATGCAACGAACAGGCTGAGCGGGCCAAGTCTCTCGAATCTGGAGCATATTACAAGATCAAGAACCTGAGGTTGAAAAATAGCGTTGTGGATTGTCAGTTTATGGGACACCTTGGTAGTGAAGAAGTTTTGATCCAATTGCTCGACCCCAATAATCGAGAAAATAATGACCTTAAGGAGTTGATTCGGTGAGTTTCTATGACAATGATACAGCCGACGCAAAGTGTAATTGACGGAGTGCAGGCGCAAAGAAAAATGGAAGGAGGGGATAGTGAGTCAAAGCCTACAGTCGCTGAACTCAAACCGGAATTGTACGACCATTGAAAGATTGCAAGAAAGTGCGAAATGCCCCAACAAGTTCCGTATTCGGGCAAGAATTATAGAATTTGATCCACTGGACTTGGTGGATGCCATGATTATTTTTTGTGCTAATTGCAAAAAGGAGTATGTCCGTTTTCTTCCTCTGATATCCGATAATGCTCATCACCTCTGCCGAAGCATTCCGAATGGTCGAAGAGCATGCATCGATTGTGCTGACGTAGACCATGAATATGTCCGCTACCTCTACCAGATGTACATTCTCGTGCAGGATGATGTTGGTCATACCCTGCTAGTGTCTGTTAATGACCAGGTGTGTTCCTTTTTTTTTCAGCTCAGCGAACTCGTTTGCTTATTAGCATTCCTTGCAGTGTCGTCTTTTCAAAGAGCTCAAACGTACCGACATTCGAATTGATTCGGTAGCTTATCGCGCCTTCACGGACTGTTTGAGTCCTATTCTTGGAAATCTGGTACAAGTCCATGAAGATATGAAGAATCAGATTGCCACGGCTCCCGACACCCCACCTCTGACACTGATCATCTATAGCTGGAAAGTAGATGGTCAAGATGATGAACGGGCTTACGGCCTATGGGAGCTGGAGTACTAGGAGAGCATGTCGCGTCTTCTTCGATTCGAGATGGGTACTAGACATACATTACACGAGGTCATATAATTACATGAAGACCGTCTAATTCACGGCGAACCTGACCGCCAAGTTTACAACATACGTGCGCTAACCGATGCGTGAAATACAACCATTCAAAAAGCTACAGCTGAACTTGCCGTAAAACCAATGTCAAATTGAGAATACGAACAAGCAAATGCACGTACGATCAGCGACATTTTAAAGTTAGTCTCGTTCCAAATGTTACATTGAAAAGCTTCATTCTCAATCTTTCATTCATCTCCAAATGTTTTTTTCCATGTGCAGACATGTTTAGCATGTACTGAAACCTGATAACGTGCTAAATGAAGTCACTTTCGGTTCATGAAACGTTCATCAGTCGGTTGTAAGTGAGTACAGCCGAAGCAAAGGTTCCCAAGTTTCATGCGTCCACACAACGTCCACATCACGTTTTACCACTGAAACACAATCTTCATAGATATATCATGATACTTCCTCGCAGTATTGTCCCCTTCAAACCCTTCCTATCTAACTATCCTTTCATCAGTCCTGGTCGACGATGCGACTCCGATATACGCTGGTCGTAACTTTGTTAGCGCATTCTGCATTCGGATGGACGCCAACAAAGCGCACTTATGATACCCACGATTATTATGTGGTGGAGCACAATGCGAGCTCAGGTGTATGGCTGCACGATGTAGCACATGCGCTAGGCGTAGAGGTGGTTGAACAGGCAGGAGAACTCCAGAATCACTGGGTAGTGCGGATTCAGAAAGCTTCGATCCTGGCTCGAGGGGAAAACACTGACCCTGTCCTTCGCAACTTCGAAGATTTGCGTGAACAAGCTGCATCTCATCTCTCATCTCGCTCAGAAGATGCTCTTTACGCGCGTAGCATTGTTTCATCCATCACGTACCTCTCTGAGAGACAGGAGCTTCGCCAGCGAGCCAAACGCGCTCCACCTCCAATTCGGCCGCCTGCTGCAGTACCATCGGTTTACGACATCACCCAGAAATTCGGAATCGCTGACCCATTGTTTCCAAAACAATGGCATATAGTCAATGAAGAATATCCGCAACACATGATGAACGTTACACCACTCTGGGATTTGGGATTTACCGGTCATGGTGTCATATCTTCTGTTATAGATGACGGCTTGGACTATACTAGCGAAGATCTGGTTGCAAATTTCGTATGTACAGCCAGTTCATCATTCGTCTGCGAGCTTACAGGTTGCCAGGACGCTGATAATTCGTACGATTTTAACGACCATCAGGCTTTGCCCACTCCCAGAAAAGCGAACGATCATCATGGGACACGTTGTGCTGGACAGATTGCGGCTGGAAAGAACAATGCCTGTGGCGTTGGCATTGCTTACGATTCCAAAGTCGCAGGTGTTCGCATTCTCTCTAAACCCATCAGCGATGTGGACGAAGCTGTGGCTCTCAACTACGGCTTCCAAAACGTATCAGTTTATAGTTGCAGCTGGGGTCCTCCGGACAATGGGAAGGCGATGGGTGCTCCTTCATATCTTATCAAGAAGTCTGTTCTCAATGGCATTAACAATGGTCGCGGTGGAAAGGGTTCGATTTTTGTCTTCGCAAGTGGTAACGGTGCTGCGCATGGCGATCAATGCAACTTTGATGGTTACACAAACAGCATATACTCCGTCACTGTCTCTGCCGTTGATTACATGGGCAAACATCCATATTATTCCGAAGCCTGCGCAGCCAACATGATTACTGCATACAGTTCTGGTAGTGGTCGCCATATTGTTTGTTACAATCCCTCGCTATTCCGAACTCGACTGAACTTCATTAGGTAACAACTGATAAGGGGAAAAATCAATGTGCGACCACACATGGTGGGACCTCCGCTGCAGCTCCCAATGCAGCAGCGGTATTCGTTCTCGCGATACAGGCTCGGTTAGTGTAGTGTCGTTGATGCAACCGCTTGGTTTTGATCACCTTCAACCACAGGCCTGACTTGACGTGGCGCGATATTCAGTATCTGTCGATCAAGACGGCGAAGATGATCAATCCTGACGACCCCGACTGGGAATTGACTGCCGCAGGCCGATTATACAGCTATAAGTACGGCTTTGGAGTCCTTGACGGCTATGAATTTGTCATGGCTGCTCAGAACTGGATCCTTGTGAAGCCTCAAGCATGGTTTTTTACTGGTGCCGTTCAGCTGGAGGGAGGCACCATGAACGAGGCCAAGAATTTCACGGGTGGCCAACCCATTGGCCCGGGTGGTGTAACAAGCCAGATATCAGTTACCGAGAAGATGATGACGGACAACAATTTCGAGATGCTGGAGCATATCAATATTCAAGTTTGGATTGATCACACAAGGCGCGGAGACGTGGAAGTCGAAGTTATCAGCCCTAATGGTATCAAGAGCATTCTAGGCAAACGGCGTGTGGGGGATGATGCCAAAACTGGCTATCCTGGTTGGGTTTTTATGACGATAAAGCATTGGTGAGCACCATGTGCTTATGCCGTTGTTAAGAGTGCTTAGGGTTTCCCAGGGGTGAGAATCCGGTTGGCAATTGGACCATTAAGGTATCAGATCTTAACCATGCAAATGAGACCGGGAAATTCGTTGGATGGCGGATGAAATTTTGGGGCACTACTATTGACGTGTCGAAAGCGAAGAAATATGAGGTACCACTGGTAGACGACGTCCTTCCCCCAACGAATGACCCGTCCAGACCCATCATCGTAACGTCAACCGCCACTACCGAACACAGTAAACCGACTGCGTATCTGCCAAGCGAAAGTATTGAGGGTTGGATATCTGCCTACAGACTGTACTTTGGGATCGTCGGGATCGTTGTAATACTTGGCATATTTTCCAGTATTTGCTTCTGGAGGCGGCAGGCTGCGCATCTCCGAGCGCACTACACCAATGTGGCCACGCGTGAAGATGTGGAGATGGATGAGGCTGACCGCATGGGTCCGGTGAGCGCAGGTAGGCACCCTCAGGGTCGGATATCCCAAGGGCTTGGATTCCATTCGAGCTTCTTGGACGATGATGATGCGTCGACTGCTGGAACTCCCAAGTACCGCGATGAACCGGCCGCAGTGGTCCCGGCGGTCGCAGCTGGTAGAGAGCAGCATACATAGATCACGTTACTTACTTGTATAAGTCACGCATCACAAGAACATTGTCACACTACTTACACTCATGCGATCACAACTTCCGTGGAGTCTACTTTTCGCATTATTCGTCCAACACCCTGTGCTTGGGCTGATTCCTACAAAACGCTCCTACCTCACCCACGACTATTACGTCTTGGAGCATGATCCGTTTGCATTCCCAGGTGCATCACTGGCTAGTGTTGCAGACGCATTGGGAGTGCGGGTGGTAGAGCAGGTTGGCGAGCTTAAAAATCACTGGCTCGTGCGATCCGAAAAGCCCGTGTTAACAGCTCGAGGCCAAGATTCAGATCGTGTCATTGAGGCGTTCCAGCGTTTGCAAGCTACAGTAAACTCGGAGCAGGAAACACATACATCGCCGCGTTCAGCAGCTGGGTCCCATGCTCGCGCCGTTGTCTCCTCTTTGAGATACCTCTCCCGACAAGTTCTTCGCAAAAGAATTAAACGAGCACCACAACAACCTCATAACGAATCTCTCGCACAGAGAGTCGCCATACGACTAGGTATTTTAGACCCTAAATTTCCGGAGCAATGGCATTTGGTCAACGACGAGTTCCCGCGACATATGATGAACGTCACGCCGGTCTGGGATATGGGCTTTGCAGGCGAAGGTGTCACCTCTTCTTTCGTGGATGATGGTATAGATTACACCAATCCGGATTTGAAGGATAATTTTGTAAGTGCACTATCCAATCCCTTTTTGAATCATTCTCACCTCAAGTTTCAGGATGCAGATAATTCGTACGATTTTAATGACCACGAGAGTCTACCAACACCTAAAAAATTTGACGATCACCATGGGACGCGCTGTGCTGGGCAAGTCGCTGCTGGAAAAAACACTGCTTGTGGTATAGGTATAGCTTACCTGTCAAAGGTTGCAGGCGTTCGCATTCTTTCTGGCCCTATTTCAGATGCGGATGAAGCAGCGGCACTCAACTATGGTTTTCAAAATGTTTCCATCTATAGTTGTAGCTGGGGACCGCCTGATAATGGCATGTCTATGGAAGGCCCAAACTACCTGATCAAAAAAGCTCTTATTAACGGTGTTGAGTACGGGCGAGCAGGAAGGGGTTCGATCTTCGTATTTGCCAGCGGTAATGGAGCTGCAAGTGGTGACCAGTGCAACTTCGACGGATACACTAATAGCATCTACTCTGTCACAGTCTCTGCGGTCGACTTCAAAGGTCTTCATCCCTATTACTCGGAACCCTGTGCGGCCAACATGATTGTCGCTTATAGCTCAGGCAGCGGAAAACATATTGTTTGAGCATCCTCCTTATTGTCATTCATTTCTCTGAATATCTCGTTCTAGGTTACCACTGACAAGGGGGAAAATGGATGTACAACATCGCATGGTGGAACATCTGCTGCGGCTCCAAATGCGGTTGGTGTATTTGCTCTTGCATTAGAAGCTCGGTATGTCTGTCTTTATTCACGCAACTAGTTTCCCTGATTTTTTCACGTTCTGAAGCCCTGATCTGACATGGAGAGATGTTCAGTATCTCTGTGTTGAAAATGCCCGGATGATTAATCCTGAAGATCCTGACTGGGAACCTACTGCCGTGGGTAGGCCCTACAGCTACAAGTATGGCTTTGGCGTTTTAGATGCCCACAAATATGTCACAGCAGCTCAAGCATGGAGACTCGTCAAGCCCCAAGCATGGTTTCAAACTAAAACTATTCAACTGGAGGGGGGCACTATGAACAAGGACCAACAATATTCGGGTGGTCAGTTCATCGGGCCCGACGGCGTCACAAGTACGATTTCTATCACGAAACAAATGTTGGTGGATAACAACTTCGAGAGGTTGGAGCATCTCAATATCAAGGTCTGGATCAATCACACAGCTCGGGGAGACGTAGAGGTCGAGCTTGTTAGTCCAAACGGCATAAAAAGTATCCTGGCCAAGAAACGTCAGGTGGATAGAGCCAGTACAGGTTTCCCTGGATGGACGTTTATGTCGGTCAAGCACTGGTATGTATACGTTAATTTTCCATACCTGAATTTTCTTTCAGACTTTCGCAGGGGCGAGGATCCTATCGGCGACTGGACAATCAAAGTTTCAGATCAAAACACTCCCAGATCAAGTAGTGGGGCTTTCCTGGGATGGAACATGAAGTTCTGGGGTGCCTCAATCGACCCTTCCAAGGCGACGAAATATGACATTCTTGTTGCTGAAGATGATTTACTACCACCACAAGAGCCACCCGTCGCCAACCATCCAACCACGACTAAAGTCCTCACAAAGCCAACCGCTCATCTGCCTGGCGATCATGGGGAGGCAGAGGGCGAGAATACCAATCCGGCCTTTTCCACTGTTCAGTCAAGCGCACTTCCTACAGGCACATCAGCGCCAGGTATACCTTCGCCGGAGGAAGTCGGCTGGTTCCCAAACATGTCGAAGCTTGTTTCGAGTCAGAAGTGGTTTTTTGTCGCAATTGGAGCCGTTGCATTATTTGGCATAGGCGCCGCTGTATTCTTCTGGAGAAGACGCCGTGCTCGATTGGCGAGTTATACCACTCTGCTACCAGGCGAAGACGTTTCCATGACCGCTCTCGCAGGCGGTCAGCGCGATATCCCTCGGCATGGTCCTCGACCAACAAAGGAGCTGTATGATGCTTTTGGGGAAGTGTCAGATGACGAAATTGACGATGATGAAGAGGAAAAGCTTCTTCGAGGTGCTCAGATATCTGCAGGATTGGGTTTCCACTCTGGTTTTTTGGATGACGAGGAAATACCAGCTGAGGGAGCAGGTGCATATCGTGATCACCCACAGAGTTTGGAGCGCTTGCATGGGAAGAGAGGAAGTGTTAGTCCGACCGCAAGCAGTGGCGATAGTTGGGAACATGCTTCATGAGGACAATTGTTTGTTTTTTTGTAGGATCTCGCACATCATGTATTTATTATACATTTACTATTCTTACAGACACTCCTCCAGGATACCACACGGCTCCAGTAACAAAGGGTATCTATGATTTACACAGGACTGAGTACAGTACTTATGTGAAAATGTGAAAACAAGATACACAGTGACATTCGACGCAGAGACTTGCCAACATGTAGTACTAATTTTAGATAAAGCACAATTTCGAGCCATTTGCGACGCGAACCCACACATCCAAATTCTCGTACTAAGGAAGCAATAAATCAATGAGAAGCTCCCTTGCTAACTGACAGGAAAAAACGCACCTCAATAATCGTTTCCATCAACACTGCTTCACTCCACCCAGCATTCATCACACGAGCACGAACATCAACCATGGACAGCTCATCGCCATCCTCCTCCTCTTCAGAGTCGACATCCATATCGCGTTCGCCTCCTGGACTACGAAATCTTGTCTGTCTTTGAGGTTTTCCCTCGCCGCTTGTCATGCTCTTAATTAAGCGGAATACTTGAGAGACAACCGATTTGTCCGGCTCATGTTCCTTGTCTGAATCCTCTTGCAAACTCTCCTTGCTGCATTCCATAAGCCGCAGAGCTTCATCTACGTCTGGATGCTCAACGGTGTCCGCGCATCGCAGCCGCGCAAGGGCTTGCGCGAGACGAAGAATCCCGAGTAGAGTCCGGGCCGATGTATATGAATGTGACTTGTTTTGCTCTTCTTCTTCTTTGGATAGTTTTCGTAGACGTACGTACGAGTCGACAACGTAGCTGGAGACTTGTGGAGGAATCGTCGGTCGTTTGCTCCGGGCGAGCGCAATATAATGTCTTGAATGCTAGTGAGCAAACAAGTCCCATAAGCGTTAAATACATACCGCATGACATTTGGCTCGATGACATCGAATTCTAATTCTGGATGTCGATTGTGCATGTGTACATATGTAACGTGTTGCGCGAGTCGCTCATCGTCATCTCGCGAGGGTTTGTCAAGGATCAAGAATAACAAATCAAATCTCGACAATAATGCTGCTGGAAGATTGATATTCTCTACGGGAGATACTTTGGGGTTATAGCGACCGTACAGAGGATTTGCGGCGGCGAGTATGGAAGTGCGTGCATTCAGAGTGGTGGAGATGCCGGCTTTAGAGATAGAGATAGTTTGCTGTTCCATGACCTCATGAATGGCTGTCCGGTCGGCTTCCTCCATCTTGTCGAATTCGTCTATGCAACATATGCCATTGTCAGCAAGAACAAGCGCTCCTCCCTCTATTGAGTGTCACAATTACAGATATATCAACTGGAATGTGACAGAAGGACTAACCCAAAACCATCTCATCGGTGACAGGATCCCTCATGACAGCGGCGGTGAGACCCACACCAGAAGACCCCTTTCCAGTTGTATAAACTCCTCGAGGAGCAATCTTCGAAATGTACTTGAGCAGTTGGGACTTGGCCACACCGGGATCTCCCATGAGGCAGATGTTTAAATCTCCCCTGATTTTCATACCATCGCCGGTGACTTTCGTCACACCCCCCACCAGGAGTAGAAGTAGTGCCTTCTTCACATCCTCATGACCATAAATTTCTGGTGCAATACTCTGTGAAAGCTTCTGATATAGGGCGGGATCGCGTTTGAGTACCACAATAGCACGTTCGATTTCTGGCGTTGTCTCCATCTCATTATACTGCTTTTTGAGTTGGTAGATGTAGTGAGCTTCTAAATAGGTGTCCGTAAGGAGGCCAGCGCGGATTGCCTGGAAACCTGTATACGGGATGGGAAGAAAAATTCCGCCAAGGTGAACGACATCGCCTGGATTCATCAATCGAGTGAGGTTTCCGTGAACATGTATAGTCATGGATCGAGGAATATGGCCTACGGGAACTTGGTCTGCCTACGATGCGGGAATTAGTAGGAAGCACAGAGGATAGATGGGTTAGGTACCATTTCCTGGATCTTTACTTCCTGAAACGGACTGAATCGGCACGCACGCGTCTGCATATGCAAAGAGCCGTGAATTCCGTTTTTCTTGCACTCGTTTTCATTTTGGCAGTCAACGATGGGAGTGAACGATTTGTTCGAGATGTCTTGGAAGGTCTCTGATCCGCAGACATCGCACGTGTAGGCATTGACCTGCAGCAGTGGCTTGACTTCTGATACGCGAGTAACAATGCCACGAACAGTGATGAGACGGCCAAGATGTACACCTCGTACTTCCCGTACGGCCATGGCAACATCACTTTTCAGAGGTTTGAAATATAGATTGCTGTAGAACAATGAGATGTGCACACCATTCATATGCCAGAATACGCACTATCTTCGCAGTAAGTGATCAGGGAATCCTGCTACTGCACCCTCCAATTGTTCATTTCGCTCGCGACGTTGGTGCAAGATCACGTCAATGACCTCATCATATTCGCTGATATCCTTGGTAGGCTCTGGCAAAAGCTTGTCGACAACTTCACCGAACAGACTGACATATCGACGCGTGTTGTAGCGTATACGAGTCGAGAGTTCAGAAATGGTATTTTCATGCTGACGAATAGTGAGAAATGGATGGAAGACACGTAATAAGACGCGTACCGTGTCAATATCTTCCAAGTCAATGACCAACATCTGTTGCTCACGGTTGGCTATTCGTTGCTGTGACAAGATGTCAAATACATCGGCAAGAACGAAGAGAACGCATACAAGTTGGTTCATGTACTTGAGGGATGCTGTCTCTGATGTTGCGATATCATCGCGGCCTCCAATGTCGATGCTGTCAAAGTCGTTGGCCAAATCTTTCTCCTGACCCTTGAACTTCGATAGAAAGTCCCTTATTTTTTCTAATGGAATATAAGACCTCCTGCAGCGTAGGAAAAGAAGAGAACGCGCCTTTCTCGTCTTCATAAGAGATGTTGATGTTCACGACAGGCAGCGACATCGCGGAACAAGACGATCGTTGTGTTGTCGGGGTTTGAAGCTTCAACGTCAACTTAGTCCAACTTTCATCCTTCATCAAACACACCGACGGCTGAAAAAGCGAATGACTCCGCGACTATTTCCTTACGTAGAAATTGCTACAAGACCCCCAAAAAACAAAAAGCGGCAGACTTCTGATTCACGCCTGGAATGGTCAGACACGGCCTTTTCAAGTTCAGCTACTACCCCTCGAAAAAAACGAAAGCAGAATGGCGAGGCGGTTGGCAGAGACATAGTGCGAAGTGTAAGTCTTTACTAAATAAGATATCTTCGTGACGATATTGAGGTGTTGCCTAGCCTTCGACCAGTCTACTCTGTCTTCCTCACTCTCCAACTGTATCTGATTTTGGCCTAGATGTAAGTTCCTAAGCGCGTTTTAAGACTTGCCATTAATCCCAGCCGACAGGCTACTGTTAATGGACGTCCCAGTTCCCCAACTGTCTCAGACTTTGCCATCGATTTAATGACTGAGGTCGTGATACCCTGTCATCTCACTCGGTCACAAGCCTCAAAACCAACTCCTATCAATCCCTCTACACACGTTCATGTCGAAGCTCAGAGGGTGGGCTCTCCGGTTGACTCACAAGGTGAGCATGTTGACATTGGTCTATGTGTTGTTACAATTTCCTTTCCAGGTGCATTGGTGTACGAGTTAATGGACGGTGAACTTCTAGAGGATGAAGACCTTGTCATCCCGGGAGAGGCATCACTGAATGATTCCATGGCCACCGAATCCGGTAGCAGCCAAGATGACGTGCCAGTTCGACTGTTGCAAGACTTCGTGATATACGACATGTCTACGAACGTGGCGGTTCCCGTCGGTGAACTGATGTCTTTGGAATATGTCGACAGATCTTTTGGCGCATCAGGACTTGTGAAACCATGGTTTGACGATATTGAAGAAGAAGATGACAATGACACAGACTCAGACGACAGTGTGGTCCACTCAAATCTTTCCGAAAGAGTAAAACTCTCGAAGTTGCTCGAATTTGACATTCATCATTATTCTGACGTGTCAAAATCATTAGATAGGTTCGTAAACTCTCATCACTTGTGTATCTACCCGCTTAAGAAGGAAAACTCTGATCGCAAAAATGTTCCATACACAGCAAAATTTATGTCCGTACCAGGTTTTCTTGGTATATTCTTGATTCCCCATCGGCTGCTTATAAGCCCTTCTTCACTTCGTTTTACATTCAACATCGACTGCTCCACCTCCTTGTGACAACGTCACTTAAGGAACCAGGAATAACTTATGATGAATTCGTTGATTCTCTGTATATGGAAACTGACGAGAATCTCATCACCTACGTTTTTCTTGGCCGTGAGCTTACACGGGAAGATTTAGAGTCTGATACTGTCGTATGTCTCAATATGCTCCATCTCAATTTGGTGTTGAAGTGTTGTAATTTTAGAGTGCATATATAGTCTCCACACTTCCTGAACTTTGCGAGCAAAGCGGTATTCGAATCAGCCGTGTTCCTTGCATCAAAACCATATTTGGCCCCACCAACATTGACTTAAATGCCTTTGATCATTCTCCACGGAAAGGGAAGGGAAAAGCTAAACCACAAATTGCGACATCAAGGCACAAGCAGATCGCAAACAAAGAAAAAGAGGTTCTCAAGCATCGGAACTCCACTGTTGTAACTCCTGTTCTGGCTCACATTGCTAGTGACCTCTTCGAACGCCCGCTTGTCATAGCGGGCTCCCCAACTTTTGACGACGTGGATGGACATGTAGCTGCTGAGATCGATAATATCCGGGCACACCATTCTGATCCAAAGAGTATGGAATGGGGCGTTGAAGATGAGCTAGGGTATTATTCCAGCGTCACCATGGATGGGGTGACATATTGGGTAGTCCTGATTTTCAGGTCGAAGCCAGGCTTTGTCTGATTCCTTGTCAGGTTGGTGAGGATGTGATGGTCAATCCAGGTGATGATGAGGACATGATCAGAGCTCGAAATGCACAATCTGATGCATCACAATCTGTGAACATGTACGCTAATCGCTTGTGGTATGTCGTATTTTCATTTCTCCCTTCAACTGTGCATCATGCCTGACGATGATTAGGTTTTGCCGCATATGCTACTTCTTTGAACAAGAAGACAAGAAGATGTTCCATGGACAATGGTACAGTCATGGGTCAAAGACAATCTTACAAGAGACTGCCCACTCTAAATCATTATTCCTTATGAACAAGTGTGAGGATAATCCAACAGCAAGCATATTCAAGAAGTGCAATATTAGAATGATGGGTCCAGAGGATGAAGAAATCCTAGATGATCATCAACCTGATGCAAATGACTTTCATTGCAGGTATGTATTGTGCAACTTTGTACATGCACTGTTATAACATAATCTGTATACAGCTTGGTTTGGAGTGATGAGAATACAGATTTCACTAACCTTCCCACCAGTGATGAGGTGAAGGCACTTCTCAAGTCCTTGCCACCACACATGCCATGTGTTTCTTGTGCAATTAAACTTCGGGATGAGAATCACCAGTTACTGCAATGCATTCCCAACGGCTTTATGCAGTATGGTTTGAAGTATCATGTTGGTGATTTCATCTATATTCGACCTCCTGAGAATTATGGAGTGCTGGAGGTTGCACAGATCGTGAAGATCAAGGGTATCCCTGCTGATCCTTCAGTGTCTGTTCACTTTTTTGGTCGATATGATGACTTTGTCCTGAGACAGAAGTTTATGGGTAATGGTTCATCACCATTGATCTTGGATGAGGTAGAGTGCTTGTCTTTATGTTTAGAATTGTCTGAATAATCTTCTTTAGCATCGATTGTACCTACACAACAAGCTAGAAGAAATATGTTTTGACCAGATTGATGGGCAGTGCTATGTTCAGCACTTGACTGATCCAGATGCCATAGAGGATTGGGTACAACATCCTGACAGCTTCTATGTTAATCAGGAATATAATGGGAAAGAGTTACTTGTTCCTATGAATAAGAGCTCCCTGAAGTGCTGCCAAGCATGCTTTGATGAACGAATCAAAAAATTGCAGCATGCAAAGATGTTGAAGGACAACAATGAACCATTACGTGGCCTTGAACTGTTCAGTGGTGAGCACATTTCTTATTTTGGTTCGTTCTAAACCCAATTATTATATGCTAGGTGCTGGAGGACTTGGGACTGGGATGAACATGTCTGGTTTTGTGGAGACCAGGTATGCTGTGGAATTTTCCCCATCTGCAGCTCTGACCTACCAGTAAAAAATTCCACGTATGCATGATGCTTTCTTAACTAATTGATGAATAGAACCAACCACCCCAATACCATAGTGTATTGCCAGGATTCTAGTCTCCTCCTCCAACATGCCATTCACATTCATGAGAAGAAAAAGCCTAAACACCTCCGGTCAAATGATGGCAAGACATTTTGCCCGCCCATGCCTGCAAGGGGTGAGGTAGATATTATATTTGGAGGTAAGATATCTATTTTTGCCCCCTCAGAGTAACAGATTAATCGAAAGCTGTTGACAATTCAAGGGCCTCCGTGCCAATCATTTAGCCGTGCCAACCACAATCCAGTAAGTATCCAAGGTCTTGTTTCTTTTGTCACACATTTGACTACGTTTCTCATAGCGTGCTGATGATATCAGGTAATGAATTCTGAGATATACGACCTTCCATATTCACTTGTATTCCACTGCAGGTCTACGTTACCCGTAAACATGCTCAGCTACCTCGAGCATTACAGTTGTGACTATTTCCTACTGGAGAACGTAAAAGGATTATTAGACCATCCACTCATGAGTAGAACAGCGAAGGATGGGCGGAGCCTTGAAGGAGGTATCAAAGGCGGTATCGTCAAATTGATCATGCGTGCCCTCATTGCGCTGGGGTACGTGAAATATGTTCCGTCGTGCAAATAGTGACCAAAATTTGCCTTCAGCTACCAAGTTCGTCATAAAGTCCTACAATCAGGTCAATATGGATCCCCGCAAGGCCGAGGTCGCGTCATTTTCTGGGGAGCAAAGCGGGGCCTCAAGATCCCTCAATTTCCTGTCCCAGTCTATGCTTTTCCGCGAGGCATGCACCGGATTGCCCTCCCGACTGGTGGATTTATGGAGCCGATGACCCGAAGCCTCATCCCGGGTAATTACCACCAGTGTGCGCCCTTTAAGCCGATTACCGTGAATGAAGCCATTGGAGACTTGGTTCGTCTTATATTCCCTGAAATTGTGTATGATGCTCATGTTTGGACACTGCACTAGCCTGCATTTGATTGGTATGTATCAGTGTAGTCCATGTTACCCGTCATCGTGATGAGTTCTCTAGGAAAAATCCCCATCAAACAATACCAGAAAAAAAGCGAGACAAGCGTGAAGTTTCCAATCGTCGAAATCAGGGAATTGCCCAGATGGACGCAGTCCATGAATCCCGTAGTGAGGAAAGAGATCTTCCTGGGTTTCCTTTTGGCATACCGTATAGAAGCGAACCCACAAATCGCTATCAACGTTGGATTCGACAAGGAATGGGCGACAACGACTTGCAAGGGCATTATACCAAAAGGTTTGGTTCAAAACTTGTTGAAGCGTAAGTCCATTTTCTACCAAATTCTACGAGCCTAATTGTGCTTGTACATAGAACGGTGACAGTACCCCTGAGACCCCTGGCGGATCACCATGGTGCGTTCTGCGGTATCTATTGTTCAGCCGTCTCTATATGTTTTCTGTCACACAGATCTTCCACTCTCGTTACGGCCGAATCACGCAAAACCTGGCGGTAAGCAGGAGAAAAGATGTAAGAAACACTGAAATTGCACACCTTCCCATCAGTCTAAATATTATCTTCTTTCTAGCGTTCTATGGTCGTATGGATGGCAACGGCCACTTCAAGTGTGCGATGACGGTTGTTGCTCCCAATATAAAACAGTCGTGGTTACTTCACCCTTCTGTACGTTCGTAAGAACTTCAGTTACAGTGCAATCATGATAACTTGAGCCATTCCAGCAAAAGCGCATTGTAAGCGTCCGTGAATGTGCTCGTGCTCAAGGATTCCCCGACTATTATGTGTTCAAATCGGTGGATAGCACACCCCAGCGTGTAGTTGACAACGTGAGTCTAACGTGTATATGCGCATCTTGGCCTGATCTTCGTTGCTTGCATCTATAGCAAATACGGCAGATCGGAAACGCGGTACCAGTCCCGCTTGCTCTGGCTTTGGGGAAGGCTCTTGGAGAGGTCCTACTGGAGGAATGGGAGATAAAATCGAGGGAGGAAAGTCCAATTGTGTGATTTATGCATTTATTTGGAACATCTAGGACGGAAATTCTGGATCACATCGTCATCTTGTTAATAAGAGATAACAATATTGTACCGTCATTGTGCTAGACGACTTTCATTTCTGATCTTTTGCTAATATTTCCTCCACTCGCCTGACCTTGTGATCGTTACCTTCTCCTGGGGCAATATGTCGGTCGATGCGAGTGCCAATACGGATGTCAGTAGCTATGCGAGGCGCGCCTTTGGCATGGACAGCGGCATGACAATCATGAATGGCCTGAGAGACTTGAGACCATGGTCCTTCTGGTTGTCGATAAGGGGAGTGTGAGATAATATCGAGATAAAGACTCGCCGAGGTTCGTTCCGTAGCCACTGAATACTTGTAAACGATGTAAGTGTATACCGATTGCAGAAGAACTTACTGCAACTTTGGATACAGAGTTAGTCGTGAAGATCGTTAGTAGCTAGCTAGGCGTGCACCTTGTATTTCAAGCCCGATTTTTCCAAAACCCTCTGGCACTCAGCGACATGTTCCGCGACAGAAGGGTCTCCTGTGCCTATTGGTACGAGACAAAAGTCTAGACAGAGATTCTTGAAAAGGATTAGAGAATTGTAGTGGTGGTTACCTGCGACTGCGTATAGATCTGACATTGGAACTTTCCTGACCAAGACCTCCATGCCATCAGCAGCCCTGCAATCTAGAATCGAGTCTCTTGGTGGTACCACCCCTTCCACCTCCTCCTCAATACCCCAGTTCAAGCTTGAAACCCGAAAACCATATTCTCCTTCTCCTTCTCCTCCAAATCTAGGCCATAAAACTTCCTTCATCGACCTCAAAGACTGGATTGTCGATGATGGCCCCTCTCCACACACGAACGGTGGTGCTAATGGCCATACGCAATGGGCTGCAGATCCGAAACCTCTCATTTCTCCTCTGATCAATCTAGAAACATCACCCAAACTCAAGCCAACTTCATTCCGCACAAAGGTACCCCCTCTTCCACCACGAAAACCTTCATTTTATTCGCTCAAATCTGACGCGTCTTCCGCGACCTTAACCTCTAACAACGGCAGAGCATCACTCCATCCACCACGCCTTCCTGGTTCTGTACATACATATCCTCCACTTAAGGTTGACCCCTCTCGTCCCAGAAATATGTCACATGCACCAGCTTCCTCCATATCTTCTTTCCATTCAGTATCTCTCTCATCCGACACAGATCCAAGCACTCCGGGTTCTATCACTAATTTCGTTGCCACTTACCCCGTAGATCCGCCTCGTGACTTGGAGTTCTCTACGAAGAGTAACAGCAGTGAAGCGGACTCGATTAGTTTGGGGGAGTCTTATGAAGAGGTTTCTATTTCATCACTAGCTAGTCCCAACACAGAGCGAATGATTACCCGCGATTGGGAAAAAGCCATGTCAGCGCGTGTTCCACCAAAGCTCCCACAACGTCCAGCATCCTCGCCGTCGTCCACCACACCGAAACCTTCAATGAAAACCCCACCGCTAACACTACACCACCAAGCATCCAACTCTGCATCTTATCTACTCCGACCACCGATATCTTCACTGGATATTTCGCCTACTGCCATCGCCAAACGACGACCGCCCCCTCCGCCTCCGCCATCACGCTCCTCCGATCGCTCCTCGATACACAGCACTGCCACGTCTCACAGCACGAGTTCAACTCATTCCAAACTTGGCCGTCCAAGGTCACTTACTGCTTTGCATGCGAAAACCAAGCGTCCAACCCCGGTTCCGGCCGCAGCGCGCCAGCGGTACGAGTCGGTATTCAATGCAAACATTATGCAACAGCGAAGGGCGGAGAAACAGAAAGAGAAGGAGAGGCCAGCACTGCTGAGTCCGTCCGAGGCGAGAGGGGCGAGGCGGGCTGCCGGGTGGAGAGGTCTGTCGGTGGATTTAATTCCAGGTGAACACAATGCGAACGTGTCCATGTCTCACAAGGATGATGCAGAGACGATTGATGGGACGGTAGGGAGTTCAGATAGGATAGAGGGATGCTTTATAAGGTCCATATGGGTTAAATCGAGGTTGGATCGAGAGAAGTTGAGTGAGATCTGGTGAGCTTTTATCCAATGTCAGTGGGTAAAGGCTTTTTAATCAAGCGTCCCATCTCTTTTCTTGGGACAGGAATGAATGCGACCCCAGCAAAATAGGGTCACTAGACAGGGATGCGTTCGTTATTGGGATGTGGCGAATCGACGAAGAACTCAGACGTGCTCGAATGCATGCTGTGAAATCTGCGAGTGTGTCAAGTTTAGGGTCACTTCATGGGAGAAGCGGTCAGAAATTGGCGTCTCACAAACGCAAACCTATTCTTCGATGATTTGTCTTCACGGCATGTGGTGCGGCATTCTCTGGAGACTGTTTGCTATCGACGTGCCACAGTAGGTTCCGCACAGTATTCGTGTTGTAACATGATATCATACAAATTAACAATATTACAGCCCGAAAACCTTGTTCGACAGGTGCTACAAAGAGTTATGCATAAGTGAGTTAGTCGTCAATGTCGCGTAGCACACGCCGTAGAGTGGTAGACCCGCTCAACAGATTAAAGTTTATTCAACGCCTGTAAGTGGAAATCGGCATGTCGGCCATCCAAGCGGCTACGAAAAGTCACACAGTTATCATCCAATCAGGTTTATTCAAATAATTTTACATTAAATCTATGTATTACATAAACGAGAACATATCTCATAACACCCCAGGAGCGCCCTCTCTCCTTCCATATATCTGGGCCAGCAAACTCAAAACACCACCATCCCGAAGTCCATCCTCATCTTCCTCCTCACCGTCGAATGCCCTCGTGTGCTTTGCTCCGTCAACATATGATTCACCCAAGCTACTGCCCACACCCCCATCCGATTCCAGATCCTCAGGTGGTATACCTGATTCCACTTCCAATGTACGACCCGTTTTAGCAGGAAGCACGCTGCCCTGAGAGTCTCCAAGAACAGCCGTCTGTGCAATGGACATACCACCAAATATAGAGGAGCTTGAAGGTCCTGGGCCCAATGCCGACAAGCCTAGAACACTCCCCCCTCCTGGAATTCTCCTTCGTGATGAGGCCGCATGCTGACTTTGTCGTAACGCATTATCGTATATCTGAGCCTTGTCTGCGATTGAGCGTTCAGCCTTGGGTTCACCCGCGAAGTGTACCGTTCCATCTGGACCAGCAAGGTGTCTTCGGCGACCAAGAACATGCGGATGAGCTATGTTTAATTCGGCCAACCTGTTGAGGTAGAGTGAACCTGAAGGATCTGTTGGATTCCAGTCTGGATTCGCTGCCTGCAAAGTTTTATTGAGAAATCATGTGGAAGGTTGCGAAAGTTGGTGATGACCTTGAAAGTCAGGAAGCTCTTCTCCATTTTGCCTTGATTAGACATCATTTTCTTGTCGTGAGTCCTTGTAGGTGCACCGAACTAGCATACGAAATCAGAAAATTTCCAAAAGTAGGAGTGCATTGCACACCTTGACATTTCCGTGCCTCTCAAAGTTAAATTCCGCGAAGCTGCAAACATAGCCACGCCCATCCACATGAACTGAGAATTCACGAAAGAAGTCTATGATTGCTGGTGCACATGGTGGCAGAGAGAACCACAACACAAACGGTGTTAATACCACGGATAACAGTTCTTGGGAAAAAATCACGATTTTCATCGCAAACAGTTCCCCAAATTGCTCATGAACCTACCACAAAAGTCATATCAGATGGAACTTCCTTTCATGGCGTCAACGGGTACCTTCTTGCTATGGAGTTGGTCTTTCCACTCATCGGGCATATAGTGTGTATATGCTATGACCTCCGTCATCAATAGTTCTGGATCAAATACCCTGTTGTCCTCAGGTATCATGCCTCTTGCAGCGGTGAGAATTGCACCAAAGATCCCAAGATAGAAGGCTACTGTGCGATGTGGTGATATCTCAAAGTGAAAGAAGACATCAGGGTCTATGACTGTTGCAAGAAGAAGAACTGCAGCGAAAGACCCTGCAACGAAGGCAACGAATCTATGGCATCTGTGTTTGAAAGAAACTGCATTTCGTTCGTTCGATAACGTACCGCATGATTACAGCTATCTTCTCGTTTGGAAATTGACCAATGTACATGCTTGCGAAGGGATAGCTTTCGTCGAGCCGCCTAATAAAGAGGTGAGAAAGTTCATTGAACTCCCTGAATTTCCATCTTGCAAAGGATGTGTAACGACGGCCACCGATGGACGATGGGTCTTTATGATATTCCTAAACAAGAAGTCAGCCAGACAAAAAAATGCGTCCCTGAATAAAGAAACGGACCTCAAAGTATCGAAAGAACGAATACATGAGGAGGTAGAGAACAATGAAAGGCGCAAAAATGGCATTCAAAATCCCCATAAAGATGAAGCGTCGTTTAAGCCTATTCAAGGAAATGAAAAATCTATCAGATGGGTAGTGACAGGATAGTTATATAGCTACCCTTCGATTAGTGCCACTCGGTTTTTGGACTTCAGAAATACCTTCCTCACTCTCCCGTGCTTGTCAAACAGATATTCCATGAGACAGAACCTCAGATTCCATTCCAGCGCCTGTGTCAACATCTTGCCTTTCCCTTCCTCCTGTGCCACGAAACGTTTGAGTATTTGAGGCAACGGTACGCGCAAGTCGAGCAAATCTTTATTAAATAGAGCGATTAGATAATTCTCCTGCCGCATTATTCTGTTTGCGATATCATGCGCATCGAGCTTAGCTGTTGTTGTATCATTAGTGTTACGTGCACTTTTTGAGGAGATGGCGGTAATTGGATTCTCCTCCCGAATTGAACCAATGCGTCGGACAATTTCCGGCCATGAGATTGTTTGAATATCAGCCTAGTTATGAAGACGTCAGAAAGCGAGTACCATAGATGAACGCAGACCGACATCTGGTATCTTCAGAAGATGTGTGTAGAAGTTGTACATATCCACCAATCGTAGAACTCCCAACACGAACGAAACAATTTGCCACATGTAGAAAGCAGTAAAGAGGATGAAAAATAGGAGTGCAAATCCTGAAAACCTGGAGACCCTGATTAACCTTGCATTTGTTTAGATGGTGCAGAATTACCTCGACACGCAACGATCAATGACGACATGTGAAAGTTGTGTGGCATTTTCACGTCGAAGACGAGAGTAGTCAATGCAGCCAAGCAAAAACGTCGAGAATCCGATGACGAAGCCGACCGTGCTGCAAAAGAAGTTAAAATCGGATGCTGTGAGGGATATGAGACTTCACAAACAGCAAGTTCAATCCTCTTGACAATGCAATGCTGTATATTCCTTTGCCTTCATAATAGTAATAAACCTCCTGCAAAAAAGCATCGAGATTGTACACGTTGACCCAATTCCACAGCGCTTTCTCGTAATCGTCCAAGCCACGCATTTGCGTAGATTGACGTTTGTAATCTAATGATGGTTCGCTGAATCCTGTACCAGGACTTGAATTCCGCGGGGTTACTTCACCGTCTGCATCACCGCTAACTTCTGAGGGTCTGGGAGGAATCGAAACCGGGGGCGGAAGCTCCTGGCCGGCAACCGTCGGTAGAATGGGTGGTAACTTTCTTCCAGAAACAGAATGTAGCGGTTGACTCCTTCCTCCATCAGACACAAAATTAGAGGATTTCCCTTTTCCCTTGGAAGGAGCAGCAGGCTTCCGTGAGGCTGCCTCGATCATCAAGCTTTGCGGAACCTCATCATCTGACGAGTCCTGCTCATGTATCTTATCTTCTTGGCGAATATTCGGGCGTAGGACATTCACATCCGAAGGGTCTGCATCCCAAGAGACTTGTCGTTGTGCCTTCGTTCTCGAGGCCGTGAGTGGTATATCCTGAGCAGCGCCGCTGTGGAAGACAGTGCTTCGACTGCGGCCTACTTCTACGTCCTCTTCGTCCTCGCTGCTTCTGTTCTCGTCTTCTTCAAGCAATGATTGGTTGGCTTGAGTGTATCCACGGTGAGTCCTGCTCATCGGATTGAGCATATTGAGAAATGGACGCGAATTTGCCTGCCCCGAGGCAAAGAATGACTGAGAGGCGTGGAATGACCTGGAATCTGACATATTTCGAGAGGAACGACCCGTATTGTCGCGAATAGTACTTGTATGCGGTAAAGACGTTTTCGGCATCCTCAGACCGCCTCAGACCTCGAAATCGTGGTCCAGAGGCACACGAGTTCAAATGACCTTCGTGTTCAATCACGTGATAATGAAATATACCGGTTTCAAACCAGCCTGCAGACACGCAACGTTACAGTGCAAGACGACCATGGGATTGCGCTCGCAGGTCAGATCTGTCAGACTTTGACTGCATTTCTAATCACACAGCTGACAGATTCCAGGTTTTTGGCTGAATCTCTTGGAGCACGTTTTCGACACTACTGAATGCTCTGATCCGGACAGAAGATCAGTGGGCCATTTTAGACTTGGACGAAGATAGTGCGGACTGTCATGGAGCGCAGCAGCCGCTTGGTTCTGCGATAGTAGTGTCTCCAGGAGACTACATTCTGCTTCAGCAAGGCAAGAATTCTTTACTTCGACGTTATCACCCTATTCACTTGGTCTTTTAGACGGGGCCCCCCTGCTAGTTCTTCCGACCGAAGAAACTGCCCGCCCACGCCAACCTACACATTTGAACACACCACCTCGGGTTAGTCCTCTTCCCTCGACTTACAGGAGTAGTTTTTAATACCAAATTCAGCTGGACCACTACGGCCACCGCGCGTGAAACGTCACAGGTAGTCAATTCGCCACATGGAGCGGGCTGAAGGCAGCCCATATATTTTCTCGTGCACATATTAACGAGGTGAGCCTGAGCCGATCGCACGTTTGTTCGACTAAAATTGTTGGCCTCTTTAGTGGGTACGATAACCTCATCAGTGATACTGCGCCTGAATCAGTCTGTGGTCATTGGAAAATAGACTGTGCAAAACGTGTTTATGATTCATTGTTGTCAACCCTGATGTGAGTAGGCTAGTGTTCTAGTGTCTTGTCTACACCTGTTCCATTCCTAAATCTTCAGGAAAATTACTGTATCACCGGGGCCTAGGCGACGTGCATGATTTACAGCTCCAGCTCAATCACATAAGTGGACCCAACGATTCGTCCGCTCGACGAGCTCTTCGAAGACTACTTCCTGCAAGGGGTTCTGAAACACGTGAAACATGCATGGAAACCAACTTGGGACCACGAGGATGCTCTAGGTGATGGTGCTTTCGATCCGTCGAGAGAAGAGATCTGGGGAAGTGCCGAGGGCGAGGACCGGCTGGTGCTGGACATGTCAGATAGGCTATTTGAGCATCAAGTTGCACAGGATATAGTCAAGGGAGACTGGGTAGTTTGTTCGCTGCAAATAGTATTTTCCACGCTCAACAGCGCTTGCCATGGTATTCTACACAGATTTTACAGCCGTTCCAAAAATGTTGACAAGTCTCATCTAATAAAAGCGTTTGTGGCCATTGGCCGATTGATTAATCAACGTGAGTACTGGGTCACAGGATGACTGCAAAATGCATGAATTATCTCTGGCTTATGGGTCGGGTGACCTCACAGGTAGTAAGTATACATACAGATGGTAAACGTATTGCACAATCTCTCGTACGTGCTCTATCTACCTCAAGACAATTTCCAACCCATTCGCCGCACTTATTACGGCCTTCAGACCGGACGCCGTGATATCTGTGTCCGTGGCCACACCCCACGAACTGGTTTTTTTCGCCTCCGCTACTTCATACACCAACTCAACGTAGGAAGCAGCGAGCACTTCCGTTCCCTCACCAACTGAATGCTCTGAGTATTCTCGGATGGTCAAAGTTCCTTTAATCTGAGAATGGAAAACAGCCAGCACAGCTGACAGTGGCCCATTTCCCAACCCCATGAGATTCCGAACTTCATTGCAAAAGATGAAGCTTCCTATCAGTTGGACTTGCCCTTCCCCTACCTGTTCATGCTTGAACGAATTCATGGAAATCTTTGTCGAGCCTACACGTTGTGTGTTGAAGCCGTATGTGCGCTGAAAAAGCTCGGTGACTGCTTCAAACGAGATTTCACCACCCGCATTACTGGCCGATCTCTGTACCACCTCAAAAAATGACGCCTGGAGGCGCCTAGGTAGCTCCAACCCCAATGAGTTCACGATGGCGCTCGAAACGTCCGCTTGACCTGAACGAGCATTGAAGCCGACGCTCAGTTTCAGCTCTGGAAGAACCCTATCACCGATTGCGCTGTTTACCGCGCTCAGCAAGGCGCGCAGCCCCGAACCTGCAATGTCGGAATCCACACCGACGCCCCACCACGACTCGGGCGATTTCCGATCGCTAGCAGAAACGAGCTCTAGGTATGACGCAGCTTTGGCATCCTTACCCTGGTTTATAGCGTGCTCCGAGTACTCACGAACTGTGAGGTCGATGTCCAGGTGCGTGCGGAGGGCATCGAGGAGAGCAGACAGCGGTCCATTGCCATCTCCCCTGATTACACGATACACTCCATCGACTGAGATGGTACCATCAAATCGCCGACGCTCGTCAACAATTTCATCAGACGGGTCTGGGGTGGGCTCCGCAGATATTTTGAAGTTCCTAAGCACAAGCCTGCCTTCGTATTTTGATCCGCCAAAATGGTATGTTTGCCTAAAAGCAGTGGTAATGTCTTCGACCGTCATTTCTCGAGCTTCGCGATCTGAAATAGCTTGGATAACCTGATAGAATGAAACTTGCAACTTCCGTGGAAGATCCAGATGCAAATGCTGTTTGATAAGGTAAGCAATTCCACCTTTGCCAGATTGAGAATTAACCCGAATGACGGCTTCGTAAGTTTGGCCAAGGTCGGCTGGATCGATAGGAAGGTATGGTACGTCCCAAAATTGGGGTTCACCTTTCGCAGCTGCTGTTGCGTGTCTGATGCTTTGAGCTTCAAATCCTTTTTTGATGGCGTCTTGATGCGAGCCAGAGAACGCCGTGAATACAAGCTCTCCGGCATATGGATGCCGAGGGTGAACCGGTAGGTCGTTACACTGCGTAACCACGTCGATAATGCTTTGAATATCACTGACATCAAGACCGGGGGAGATGCCTTGAGTATATAAATTGAGGGCCAGATTAACCAGATCGACATTCCCTGTCCGCTCTCCGTTGCCAAACAAGCAGCCCTCAATACGGTCACCCCCCGCAAGTACACCAAGCTCAGCAGATGCTATGCCAGTGCCTTTGATATTGATATTGAAAACAGAGTTAAAGAAATATAAAACACCGGGCTCACCTCGATCATTATGTGGATGTAGGCTAACAATGACACTTTCCCGGTCGGAAACATTGCGAGAAAAGTATTCGATCTACATTCTTATTAATATCACCGCAAAAATAACTGGCCTTCAGGTCCTTACCAGGTCAGCATAGTGATTTGGAGGAGAAATCTCGACCGTTGATGGCAAATTGAAAATGATTCTGTCATCTCCAGGGCCTGCTTTACCCCATGCTGCCTTCACCGCTTCACATATTTGTAACGCAAAATCGGGTTCAGTTTGGGTAAAAGTCTCTGGGCTATACTCATATATGAACTTGGTGCCATGCGCAGCAGTGCACTCCTCGGTCAATTGGTTCACGAGTTTGGTGTGCTTCACAGCGAGTTCAATGGTTTGCTCTTTTGAGTTACGAAATACGACATCTCGGAAAGTGGGACATGTCGCATTATACATATGCAGGATTGCTTTTTTTGTGCCGGCGACTGCATCGATAGTACGTCTGATCAAGTCTTCCCGGGCAGGAGTCAAGACCTACTTCGACGTGAGCATAACAACCATGGTTAGCGCACAAACAACGACTGGCCTGCAGCCAAACGTCGTCAGGAACTTCGTTGTTCTCGATGAGACCCCGGACAAATTGGAAGTCGGTGTCGCTCGCAGATGGATATGCAACTTCGATTTGCTTCACTCCGCATTTCACCAATTGCCTGAAGAACAGTGTCTTCTGCTCTATGGTCATTGGATTTGCAAGGGCCTGATTACCATCCCTGAGATCAGTTGACAACCATATTGGGGCTTTGGTAAAAGTTTGGGAAGGCCAGTGTCGATCCTTGAGGGTCAGTGGCGTATATGGCTTGTATTTTCGAGACGGGTCAGCTCTTGCAAGGAAGAGTGAGATCTCAAAAGTGGACGCGATGGCTATCTCACTTACAGCATAGGCATGATTGAAGTCGATGATATCTAAGGGATGCCGATGGCTCCACTCAATGCTACTCGAGTCATTCCGACTATACATATGTAATTTCATCGCCTATTTTCAATCGATGCACCCAACTTGAACTTGAACTTGAACTTGATACCAGGTAAACATGCCAAATACTCTAACTGTTTCCCCCAAGCAGTCGCCCTTCCCCTACGCCGCGATTTCTATCGCAGCCTACACCAGAAAAGCTGATCTTATATTCGATGACTCCGCCACAGGGCTAGTTCTTGCCCCGCACGGAGCACCACCTATTTTGGAGGAGGAAGACATTGTCCAAGCTCTGGCCAAAGAAGGAGGACTATCCTCCGACACTGAAAAGGTTATTTGCAAGTTCGACGAGGTATTGTGTACTCATCTGAACTGCTTAGACATCCTCGTTTTTCGGCCTCTCAAAAACATTACGTTCTGTGACCGCTTTCCCAGAGATCGTATCTGCTTTAGATTCTCTCGATGATTACCTCTCTGTTCGAACTTTTCTCATCGGACATTCCATTACAGCAGCAGATTGGATGGTATGGGGTGCCCTGAAAGGTATAGTGTGACAGTTTGCCTGTGATAAAGATTGGGCATAAGATGTGTCTGTTGGCAGGGAGTATCAAGCTTGTCGGACTTCTCAAAAACAATCAACACCCTCACCTTTCGCGGTGGTTCACTCAGCTTGAATCCCTCAAAGAGACACAGAACGCGCTTTCCGAACTTGCGGCGGCTAAGGCGATTAAAGTGCGATCTAACAAAACTGCCGCTGGATTTGCCCTCGGTCTGCAGGATGCGATAGATAGACAAGTTGTCACGCGCTTTCCTCCTGAGCCCAGCGGTTATCTGCATATCGGTCACACCAAGGCTGCCATTCTGAATCAGTATTTTGCTAAGATGTACAATGGAAAACTGATCATCCGATTCGATGACACTAATCCTACCAAGGAGCGGGTAAGCGCCTAAGTATACTGCGAAAACTTTATGCCTTCATTGACTAATTCAATTCGTAGACTGAGTTTGAAGACACTATCCTAGAGGACCTGCGCCTTCTGGACATCCGTGGCGATGTCGTGACCCACACTTCAGATCATTTTGAGGTCTTATACGAATATGCCGTCCGGATGATCAAAGCTGGTAAGGCCTACGCTGATGACACGGAGCAGCAACAAGTTCGTAAAGGTTTTCGCTCGGTTATTGTATGTCTGATGGTGTAATTCCAAGATGCGGGATGAGCGCTTCAAGGGAATTGCTTCTGCACACCGAGATGACACCGTCGAAGACAATCTCACACGCTTCGAGGAGATGAAAGCAGGTAGTGCCGAAGGTCTTCGCTGGTGCATTCGTGCCAAGATCAGTGTTGATGATCCAAACAAGGCCCTTCGAGACCCTGTTATCTACAGGTGTAACATCTTACCTCATCACCGTACGGGGTGCGCACTTATGTTTCTATATTTTTGACCGTGCTAACGATTGCTTTTCAGTGATAAATGGAAAATATATCCTACCTATGACTTTGCATGCCCTATAGTTGATGTTCTTGAAGGAGTCACGCATGCACTAAGAACCAACGAGTATCGCGATCGAAATGTACAATACCACTGGATGATTGACGCCCTGAATTTGCGGAAAGTAAACGTGTGGGATTTCAGGTTGGAAGCCTACCGACTTTTCTTTCTTTCTGCTAACTTTTTGATATTGAAGCCGCCTTAATTTCATCTATACCCTTCTTTCAAAAAGGAAACTGCATTGGTTTGTTGAGAAAGGGCTCGTACGAGGCTGGGACGATCCTCGTTTTCCAACAGTCCGCGGTAAAGCCAAATAGAATAGTCTTTCACCTTGTTGACTCATAAGTTCTTTTTATAGGCATTCGCCGTCGCGGCATGACAATTGAAGCATTAACCCAATTCATGTTATCACAAGGCCCGTCTCAGGCTGTGGTTTCTTTAGAATGGGACTCGATTTGGGCTTTAAATAAGAAGGTTATTGACCCCATAGCACCCCGTCATTGGGCTATCCTTCAGAATAAGATGTGGGTATCTCACTCTAGTGCTGAAGTAAACATTTATATGTTTACAGCGTGCCCGTCACCATCAAAGGTGGTCCAACGACCCCCGAAGTTAAATCACTTCCGAAGCATAAGAAGAATCCTGATGTCGGGGAGAAAATGACGGTGTACACATCTTCAATTCTTGTTGAACAGGAAGATGCACTGTCCTTTGATGACCAAGAAGAGGCAAGATTGTCCTTGCGCTGTCCTTATGGTCTGCACCACTCAGCTCGTCATTTTTACATAGATTACTTTTATGGACTGGGGCAATGCTATTGTTCGCTCCAAGACAATTGATGCAACAGGCCAGATAACTGCAATCGAGGTGGACCTCAATCTCGATGGAGATTTCCGGAAGACGAAGAAGAAAATAACGTGGCTTGCCGCACCAACTTCTGCGCATCCTCTTATACCTGTCACGCTCCTCGATTACGATTATTTGATCACAAAGAAGAAGTTGGAAGAGAACGATGATGTTGCTGATTTCGTTACCCCTGTTACGGAATTCAGAGAAGCGGCGTTTGCAGACGCAAACGTCAGTGATCTGAAGAAGGGAGATATTCTGCAGTTCGAGAGAAAAGGATATTATGTGTTTGATGGGGAGGTTGACGGGGTCAAAAAGTTCATACTGATTCCTGACGGAAAGGCCGCCAACATTGCGAGTAAGGCGGGTAGCTCAGCTTTGGCGACGGCGGATGTCACTAAGGCTCCTGGATCCGATGTACCTACGAGCGGCTCGGCAATGTATCCGATGGAGAAGATCTATGGCGACGACATGAAAACCGACACGGATACCAAGATGTACAAGATGGACAGTGTGTATGAACTGTAGAATCCTGTGTCATAAAAACCGACGCGTCGTGTACGTTGGTACCCGAAAACGATATGCGTAAATCATGATCGTCTCAACAATGGTGATGATCAATGCATTGGTGAATCAAATCGTTTGGTTACTAGCAAATCAGAGGCATAGAGCATCCACAAGAAATGATGGGTATTACAATTCTGGTGTGTGCTCTCAACTTTCACTATCTTGGCTGCACAACAATGCCGCATTTATTACCATGTGTAATGGCAGGGCCCACAAGGGCGATGGGCATCCAGATGAGGATATATATATGTCAACACTCATCCGTTCGAAAAAGAGCCAAGGGCATGTAATAACACCAGATGTCTGAACGGGGAATGTGTAAAAGAAGTTGTTTACCCGTTCTACCGTCATCTGGCAGCACATCCTTTAGGTTAGAGATACTTTGTCAAGAACGGTCCATTGATCTATGGGACCGTCGCAATTGGTGATCCAGACCTCTGAAGCTTCAAAGCCATCTATCCTATCCTCCTCGCCCCTCTCTCCATATCTCAGGCTGACACCTTGGCCTTTTATCCCTGCCCCAGCATCATGGTCCAAATCTCGCAAAAATCGTTGCCTTGCTCCGTTTCGCGCATCCTCGTCATCAATGTAACACAAGGACAGGTGCGGAAACGCAGGTGTATTAGGCTCCATACCCACTTTCGTGTGGATGTACTCATGCAGGGCTCTAAGAGATGGTGTATGCTTTACTGCAATGTACACGGACCGGAAATAATGGGACCCAATAATTATGGATTCAAACTCGACAGAAAATGAGCTGTGGTTTGGGGGAATTGCCGAGCGCAGGTCTGATATGTATTTCACCGATGATGAGGGAAATGATGCAAGCGTGATATGGGGGTGGAATTCAGGGTATGAAGAGGGAGAGCAAGAGGGTCGGTCACGGTTTCGCATGATCGTTTTCAATTTCAGCGCATCTTGAGTTGGAGGTACTAACCAAATCGATACCCCTGTACACCCACGATTTACATGAGAAAGTATACCCATCGTGGAAGTATGCCACTCACCCATGGGATGCTAGGATAACTAATCAATCAAGCTCAGGAAGACGCGGACAATCTAATGCAGTGGGTGGGAAGATATAATTTTATTCATTTTCATATTGTACAAGATTCAAACTGCTTTTAACAACTTTTCACTTATCAAGTACAACATTACGTCGATAAGAAAAACTATATCACCTATCACTCTTCTCCGGCATGACCTTCACCTTGTGCTCCATGCAAACTAATCCAGCTATCAACGCTTTCGGAGGCATTGCTCTCCACATCGGCCTCAGAATCTGTCTCAGAACGTTCGTTTCCACTCTCATCGTGTTCATGCCCTTCGTTATTGTTTCCACGTTTGGGTGTAACCGGTGGCGGCAGCGGGAAGTCAAAAGGTCGACGTAAGAAAGGTTCTGTGGGAAGAATGCGGTTGCGAATTGCGATAAGAATATGAGGAACATTGAGAAGACCATCAAGAATCAGAGACGGGAGGTGGGAAGCAATTCTGTATGTGTTCGCTAAGGAAATAAAAAAGCTGATGAGCTGTCTGCACTGTAATGTTGAGGTCATTGTACCTACCACCAGCTCCAATGGAGAATCGCTCTCCACGAATCCAATTTCGAAGTTTATTGAGTCCAAGGCCAAGGCCAAAGAGCGTTGCGCCGTGTCTACCTTCCGTCACAACGCTCACAATGTTGTCAACGAATACACTAACGTCCGCGGGTCTACGCGCAGCCCTATACCCATGTGCACTCTTGAAAAAGGTAGAGAATGTGCTGAAACGTGACGCGGGTGGAGGAACATCATGCAAGATCGAGGCAAATGCAGGGCCATAAGTCACTTTCTCTGAGGGGCTCCAGTCTTCCATAGCTTTATATATATTCTCTGGAGGCAAATTGCTTGAACGTTGGTCGACATCGAAAAGACCCACGTCAGCGACAACAACTCTGATATTTTTCATGGATTCGGATTTATCGGTCAGCGAAGCAACATTAATTTCCCTGCGAAGGACCTCGACCCCGCGAAGAGTGCCTGCAGAGCTCATGGCTTGCATGGAAGCAAAGGGCAGTCCAACACGGGCGTCCATGGCGGGCAAGCAGACAATAATAGACTTCTTTCCTTTATCGCGAGATCGGGCCGGGCCGGTGCGAAGAAGAGGCATGAGTGCTTGAATAACTTGGAGGGGGGTGATATGCGTGGCATTAAGATAGGGAAGATATGTGTTGCGCAAGGATATGTGTTCTAAAGGAGCGTGTACAGAGAGTGTTGAAGTGGGTAAGGTCAGAAGAGAGATGATGGAGTGAATGTAAAGATGGGATGTAGGTGATGCGAATGGGTCACCGGCAGCAGTGATGGGAAACTTGCGGGAAAGGGTGGAGGCCAGGGAGCGCAGGAATACAGGGACTGTCGCAGGCTACGTGGGTGGGTAAGATAAATGATCATAGAGATGCGACACACGACATGCCTCATGGGGGTCGAGTACAAGGGCTTTCACAAAACCTTGGCATCTTCTCTCAAGGCCCTCCACGGCTTCTGGAGTTGCGACACTGGCGATGACAACAAAACCCTTTTTCTCGAGACCGCGTATTAACGGGAGAGCGAGCGGTGTGTCTCCCCCAAGAACGACTGTGAGCAGATGATCAGGGCAGATGAAGATGTGAGAAGTGAGAAGGGTGAAACTTACCGACAACCTGTTGTCTTTCGAATGTCGTCTTTATCCTATACTTATTCCTCTTCTTGGCATCAATGGTTCTATACCCGAGCAATAGACCTGCACCTGCCACACCGATCACGACTGCAGAAGTCGTCCAAGGGTGCCTCCCGATGCAATCCACAGACCTGCTTAGCCAGGTCAGATGTGGGGGAGGTGGAGGAGGGGGTGGAGGAGGTGGCACTTGGAAGTCGCCTAAGCTTGGAAGATGAATCTCTGGCATCCCGGGACCATAGCGAGAGATGTCAAGCCAAAGGCGATTGACAGCTTCGTGTACATTGGGTAGATCAGTAGTAGCAGCAGAAAGGGATGAAAAGAAATAATCCTCGACGGACTCGAGATATTCTTCAATCTTCTCAATGGAGTCCATGTCCAAGTCAGAATGTCTTGACTTGTGTTCGGTTACAAAACAAGAAAAAGGTATTTACCCCCGACGCCAGCAGGATTCGAACCTGCGCCCTCAAAGAGGAACAGATTTCTAATCTGTCGCCGTAACCACTTGGCTATAGCGCCTTGCTCCAAATATGCTTATCATCAGCTTCAACAACATACATCCTTGTAATTCTTGTTTTTGTTATATTGAACGATGCGGCGCTTCTACAAGTTGTATCTAACTCAACATTATTTAGTTGCCCATCTCCTTGGCCAGCTGCTCGGCCTTAATCTTGACATCCTCAATTGTACCAGTCTGAGTATGGTTTGTCAGTCATACTCAACTATCTTGACTATAACGAAATGTACACATACCATGTAGAATGCAGACTCGGGAAGGGAATCATGTGCGCCAGAAAGGATCTCTTTGAACGAACGGACAGTATCCTTGAGAGGCACCAGTTTGCCTTCATAACCAGTGAAAACTTGTGCAACCTGGAAAGGTTGTGACATGAAACGCTGGATCTTACGTGCGCGCTCGACCTTGAACACAGTACATCAGTTACGAAGGATAAAAACATCAGGAAACGTGTTTTACGGTCAGTTTGTCCTCTTCAGACAACTCGTCCATACCCAGAATGGCAATAATATCCTGAAGCGACTTGTAATCCTGGAGAATCTTCTGGACAGCTGTAGCAACGTCGTAGTGTTCTTGGCCAACCTATGAGGGATAAGTAAGACATGTTGCGACAGCACAACAAATAAAGACTAACAATACGGGGATCCAGCATGCGTGACTTGGAATCCAGAGGATCAACAGCTGGGTAGATACCGAGCTCAGCAATACTACGGGATAAGACAGTGGTGGCGTCCAAGTGAGCGAAGGTCGTGGCTGGGGCAGGATCCGTCAAGTCATCAGCAGGTACATACACAGCCTGCACGGAGGTAATGGAACCCTTCTTTGTTGTAGTGATACGTTCTTGCCTATCCGAAAATCAATTCACCGCATTAATGACACACAGAAAGGCAAGTACGTACATGCCACCCATGTCAGTGGAGAGCGTGGGTTGGTAACCGACGGCAGAGGGGATACGACCAAGAAGCGCGGACACTTCTGAACCAGCCTGAGTGAAACGGAAAATGTTGTCGATGAACAACAACACATCCTGGCCTTCCTCGTCACGGAAGTATTCGGCGATAGTAAGACCGGTAAGAGCAACACGGGCACGAGCACCAGGAGGCTCGTTCATCTGACCGAAGACAAGAGCGACCTTGGAGTTACCTTGAAGGTTGATGACACCAGTTTCAATCATCTCGTGGTAAAGGTCGTTACCCTCGCGGGTACGCTCTCCGACACCTTAAGAAGCAACATGAATAGTGGGCTTTGATGAAGAGAAGGAAACTGAGCTTACCACAGAAGATGGAGAAACCACCATGAGCCTTTGCGACATTGTTGATAAGTTCCTGAATTAACACGGTCTTGCCAACACCGGCACCTCCAAACAAACCAATCTTTCCACCACGAGCGTAAGGTGCCAGAAGGTCAACAACCTTGATACCAGTCTCCAAGACCTCGGCGGTGGTAGACTGGTCAACGAATGGAGGCGGGTCCGTGTGGATGGGAGAAAGTTTGACACCCTTGATGGGACCACGTTCGTCGATGGGTTCGCCGATGACATTCATGATTCTTCCGAGGGTTTCAGGGCCGACGGGCACCAGGATAGGACCACCGGTGTCCACAACCTTTGTACCTCGGACGAGACCTTCTGTACCGTCCATGGCAATGGTACGTACAGAATTCTCGCCCAAGTGGGACGCGACCTCGAGGACGAGACGACCACCAGTGAAATTTTGCACCTCCAGAGCATTGAGAATCGGAGGAAGATTGTCGGTGTCAAACTGTACATCGACAACGGCACCAATAACGGTTTTTACAGACCCGACTGTACCTTTTGCTTCACTTGCGTAGGTGCGAGCAGATGCTTGGAAAGATATAAAACTATTGGAACAGCAGAAGGACAGGAAAATGACTGACCAGGAGATGGTGAGGGACGAGATGAAGGAGCCGGAAGTGACCGCTGTTGTGTGAGAGTGGCCCTTGAAAGAAGAGTGGACGTTGAGAAGAACGCGTTTGTTCTTTTGGCGCTGTTCAACGCTCTCTTGGAGAGACGAGCGACAACACCACGAGAGGTGAGCATGGTTGAATAAGAGTACGGGTCCAAAACGAAAACTGCTTCAGAGTCCGACACGTAAGAAATTAGTTCGCACACTCCCCGGCTTCATCCGTAGGTTGCAACTTGCCCTAAGTATGTCTACACGCGTCTCCGCGAGAAACAAATCATCCAAGCGCTCTAGAGACGCCACCAAACATGATCAGGAATTTATTGATGATGATTCGGATCCCTCGAACAAGAGAAGGATTCGTAGAACAAAGGCGTCCAGAGTCGAGCATGCTAGCGCTCCTTGGCAGAGACCTAGAGGTCGTGGCAAGTTGAAGATGCTACCACAGATGCCCACAGATATCTTGCTCGAAGTGAGACACCTCGTGCAATCATCCAACCTCGTTACTCAGCTACGTATGCAACCGGAATTTGCAGATTTTCAGTCTTCTTAATCCATTGGATATTATTCACCTTGCTCGGACCACTAAGGCATTACGAGGGATCTTGATGTCTCGTTCAGCAATATTTGTGTGGAGGGCCGCTTTCACGCGTGAACCCGAACTTTCCGACATGCCTAATGACATGAACGAGCCTCAATGGGCCAATTTGGTGTTCTCTAACCATTGCCACGCAAGTTTTTTCTGGCATAGGCATCCATAACTAGGCATCTGATGCTCTGCTTTATAGTTTTGCTTATCGGCAGGAGATTATTCCATATTATGGAGTTTCCGCGTGCGCTCTTGTGAAAATTGCATGAAGGATTAGTGCGTCTCTCAACTGAACTTCTAGCCGCCTGACATTACCATTCCCCAGCTTCACATCAGAAGCTGAAGTCTTTAGAAGGCTGGCTGGAAAAATGATCTGCAAGCATTCGTATTTGTTATTCCGAGCGCATGTCAGAAGCAAGGACACAAAGACCAAAAGTGACATATTCCTTATCTCAGTGGTCTTTGCTGAACGCATGGCAGAATCGCATACAAAGACCGTCTGTGGCTTCGCTGATGCAAAAGCCGTCAATTTACAATTAGCTCGACTGAAAAACGACAAAGATCACTTCGATATGTTCGTGGCTGAACGAAGACAACTAGTTGTTGAGGTCGAGAAGGTAATGTTCAGTTTGAACACCGCTTTCCAACTTGACTGAAAATAATGGAGTTTGTGTCAAAATGTGAACAATCAACTTTTCTCCGAGTGACAAGGCTTCTGCGTGAAGAGCGCAATCAAAGGTATGAGTTTGTGACTGTACTCGGGCGTCATCATTCCTCTAGATGCTCTATTTTCCAAGGATTTTTCAACATTTGAAAGACCTTGGATACGGCAATGAGGTGGAGCGCTTGAATGAAGTAGACCGTACAATCTTGTCCCAGCATTCATGCATCAAACAAACTAAAGAACTTACAGAACGTGGTGGGTTTCGTTATCTCTGTACACCTACAGACAAGCCCTCAATCGCGCCCTGCTTAGCTTGGTCTAATATGTTACCAGCGCTCGTGGAACTAATGGAAGATACACGAAGAAAAATCCAGAGGAAAGAGCACAAATCTCTGTTGAAGGGACGTTTGCGACTCATTTCAGACGTATTCAGAGACTACCAGGAGTCCCGATCTCCTACTGAAATCTTACCAAGTCCTGCTGACATCTGTAGCATGCCCCAAGTAATGGCTATGCTGGAGGATCCTGCTCATGATGCTTTCGTTACGCCAGACAGCTTCGCACAGCTTGAAGAACAATTTCCCCAGCTATGTGAAGAATGGGTTCTGACAAAAAATCGCGCACTTGTTTCTTTAATGCCAAAAAATCCCGCTGACCTGATTCCGGGCGCAAATGAATTCCGCCGTTTGGGGCTTGCTATAACCTTTTTCAAGTGTTCAGAATGCATTGAGCCCATCTCGTATCCCCGTGTTCTGGCTCATGGATGTTTGACGGCCCTTCGGGTTGGAAACCGCAACCGAGAGGACAACCGGGCGCTGATATATGCTAGCCTTGATTGCGAGCCCTGGAATACTGGTCGCGGCAAGATTTCTTATTTCAATGCTGCAGAAGCCTCTGCAAGGGTTGTACTCGAGAGTTGTGGCCTGGATGTGGATGTAGTCACGGCGGCCGACTTGAATAATATGGACAAATGGCTGGAATGCTTGTGTTGCACCCATCGCGCTAAAGGACGTCCGGTATTTAAGTGGCAAAAAGCGGTCAGTGACCTTCTACATTTTATGTGGTTTGACACTGATACAAAATACACTTCAGATAGTTCATGATATAAATCATGTTGTGTCTGACAACCAATCGGCAGTATGGACGGTGCTCAGGGACGATGATGCAAAACTTGAGCAAAAGCAAGAGGATGATAAATACGTGTCCCACTATGATTCGGCTGACTTCGTCTGTGTGCGCCGTAGCGAAAGGATGTCCTTGCCAGGTCTCAAATCTCACCTACGGTTCAGGTAAGGTATAGTTTATTATTGCTATTATTGCGATGCTGACTTTGCTGTTCTTAGCCACGGCATGCAGGATTTCCGAAAAGAAGACTATCGGTTAGACCTCGATGCTGCAATTCAGCCTCCATTCTCTATTATGATTCCCAATCCGCCCGATGCTAGTGACAAACCCACCGTCATTGACCTTGTAACGCCAGAGCCGGAGTACATGGACTCGTACATCTGATAATACCAATTACACCGAGTTCCCAGTGTAATAGTGGCATTGATGTGATATGATATGTATAGGTCGACTATGTTAAATAAGTAACTCAGGTAAGGTGTGTAAGGGTAAAACAGAAAAATGAAAGGTAGGTAAGGAAGTAGGTAAAATAGATGGGAGATGAACTGTTTTATGTGGAGTAAGCTAGTCACAGGTAAGTTAAGGGCTCGTATTCAGTATGATATTTTATGCGAAGTGGGCAAAAAAGCCAGCCAGTGATGGAATTGAAGAGATAGGTTGAATGGAGTAAAAAAGGAAACCGAGATGTAGGTTGAAGTGTTACGTAACGAAGGGTCAAAACAAGAGTCAACAGATCTCCCGACAAACCATTCGACGCGTCAAAGATTATCGCCACAATACACTGGCCGACGGGCGTTGGACATAACAATGTCTCTATTGTCTGACAGGCAGAGAGAGGATCTGTGCGTCTATAAACAACAATGTCCAAGCAGAGCTGACAGTCGCCATGTACTTTGCGCGTTTAGACACAAGTCTATGCTTGAATACTTGTACACTAACAACTTTACTGAAGCTTTCAACGCCTTAAAAACTTCGACCGGCACCGAGTATACTCCAGATCCAAAAGCAAAATACGCTGGGCTCCTGGAGAAGAAGTGGACAAGTGTGATACGTTTGCAAAAAAAGGCACGTTATTCACTATTGCTTTGATTTGAATCTCCCTCTCACTGCCTGAAAATTAGATCATGGATCTTGAAAATCGCAATGCTGCACTGCAAGAAGAGCTATCCTTATCGCCCGCTAAACGCACTGCTTCTCAAGTTGACTGGGTTCCTCGTGCACCAGCTGCACATGTTCTGACGGGACACCGATCTCCCGTGACGCGTGTCGCATTTCATCCCCAGTATTCGATCATTGCCTCTGCAAGCGAAGACGCGACAGTCAAGATATGGGACTGGGAGACTGGTGAATTTGAGCGGACGTTGAAGGGCCATACAAAAGCGGTCATGGACATCGATTTTGATCACAAAGGACACCTACTAGGTGAGCTTACCAGCCAGTGTTTACTCCACGCATGTTTCCTCACATCTCGCAGTGACGTGTTCTTCGGATCTTTTCATTAAGATATGGGACTCTGAAAATGAGTGGAAGAATACAAAGACATTCCCCGGACATGAACATTCAGTATCGGCCGTACGTTTCATGCCAGGCGATCAGTTTATCGTCAGTGCCAGCCGAGATCGGACTATCAGAGTTTTCGACGTCGCATCAACGTGAGTATTTTGCTATCTCCTATTTTGAACTTTACAGATTATTCGTTTCCAAGGCATCTTGTAAGAACTATATCGGGCCATTCAGAATGGGTGCGGTGTGTGGTACCATCAGATGACGGAAAGTTCCTAGCAAGTGGATCTAAAGATCATGTCAGGCTCTTTCTTTGCTTTCGATGCTTATCTTTGACAAAGTTTAGACTGTACGGATATGGGATCCTTTGGCTGGGGAGTCTAAAATGGAGATGAGAGGTCATGAACATGATGTTGAGGTTGTTGTGTTTGCCCCCATCGCAGCATATGCCGCTATACGCGAACTAGCAGGGATTCCAGTTAGTGTCCATGACATCCTTTTCATGCCTCGTCTAACGCTCTTCCAAGCAAACTGATCGCAGCAAGCGACATGGCTTGTATGTAGCCAGCGGTGCGAGGGACAAGACCATAAAGCTATGGGACACACAAAGTGGTCGGTTACTTAGAAATCTTGTGAGTATTAGTGACGTCGTTGAATTTGGAGCATCAATTGATCTCGAAATCACAGCCGGGACATGATAATTGGATTCGGGCTCTTGCATTCCACCCGTCAGGCAAGTACCTCCTTTCAGCATCTGACGACAAGACCATTCGCGTATGGGAGCTCTCGACTGGCCGATGTATAAAGACTGTCGATGCACACAACCATTTCGTCACAACACTTGCTTGGGGACGACAGCCGATGTCTGGCGCAAGTGCAGGTCCGGAAGTTAGTGGAACAGTGGAAGGAAATGCTTCAGCCGAACCAGAAAAGCTAGTCAATGTTGTTGCTACCGGAAGTGTTGACCAGACAATCAAAATCTGGCTGCCACAATAAGCTGACAATGGACTGTTTGGTCCATTCTGATTGCGGTTGTGTCTTGATGAAGGTGCAATGCGACAGTGATCCAGCTAATCTGCGCACGCTTGTCACGGTTGATTATATACAGTTACACCCCGTCGTGGATTCATCTCACCTTTTCCTTATAAAGTCTGCCCCGGTGCGTGATATCCTCTTTTCGACGTTCCTTATTAGAACTCAAAATGTATACGGTGTGTAGGTGGGCAGGAGCATTCACATGTGATAACATCATGACAAGATAGATACATGAACCTCATGAGTATTTATGTAACTGCTTTTTCACCGGCGCTCCTGCCAATCATTCATCTTCACTATCTTTTTTCCAAAAACCTTCTACTCGATTTTGTTTTCATACTAGGCTACTCGATTATTTATAAACAACTGGTATTTTACTAGGATCCGGCCTTGGGCATCACCTTAGTGAGTGTAATCATACATATATTCCATGGACCATGTTCTGTGAAAGTCACTCGCATTCCAGCTCCCGTTGAACCTAAGGACGTGGAAACCCCAAGAGATTAGAATCATTAACAATAGCCTGTGGCAAGGGGGGGGGTCCCACGAGAATAATTGTGGACATCAAATGTTTGGATGCCTAGGCCGACTACACCTATTGCAACGTGTCAAAAACAACTTGGAGGCCCGGATCCAGAGTTAAGTAGTGTGCTTGGAGTGCTAATTCTCGTCTGACGTGGATGTTTACTTGTTGCAGATGCAAACTTGGGTAATAACAGTCCAGCGTGAATTGAGTTGACCTTCCTGAGAACCTGAGGTAACTATGACGCCCCCGCCACGACTCGGAGCCATAAGAGAAATGTTAAAACGTCATGGCATTGGTACTCCTTAGGAGCTAACAGGGTGTGTGTCTTGAGGTTGTTGATGCCTGTATAGCAGGATGGAAGAAAGTCACTTGATGGCGCGCCATAGACACGTTCATTGCGTCGAGATGTTAGCAAGTAGTTGTCCATCACTGTGCACTTCCATACTTATCTTCTTTCCGATCAAAGTTGGCATTTTCGAAGTGTGCGCCTTCGATTTCGTAACCGGTAACCAATCTAGGTGGTACAAATTTTCAACAAACGCATCTTAAAGAAGGAAATCGAGTTAGAAGTATGGAAATATAGTCCTGAGCCGAATACTAGTACTAGTTCACCGCCTCAATGGGGTGGCCAATATCTTTTTCTATGAATTTGCTGCCTTCTCCTTGAGTCTTAGACTCGAAGAACTGCTTGAAATTTAGCTCTTCTTGCAAGATATTGACCCCGATCGAGGCGATGGGCACTTGAATCTCCTGCTCAAGGTCCAGCGCTACATTGTGAAATTGTCCGAATTGCAGAGAGGCCGGAGACGAATAGGCAGTGTCATCACCCAGAGCAGAGTATTGAAACTGTCGCTGGTGGTGGGAAATGTTTGCTTGGGCAAGATCAAGAGTCGATGACCTAAACTCGTGACTTGAACTGGAACGAGATCGAGGCTCTGGTGCGTCTTCCGATGAAATCGGGGAGTAAGTCAGAGATTCTCCAAAGGAAGATCTGTAGATACAATTGAGAATAAGAGCAACAGACAAAGGGGAACTGCTTCATACCCTGAACTACCGCTGTCGCTATGATAACCCCATGAATACATTTGCTCTACATGCTGGTTCTTCTCAGGCTCAAACTGTCCAACGGAAGCACGTTCCAATAGAGGTAGAGGGTGCTGGAATGTCGGAGACACGCGCCCTCGAGACGAGAATGGGCCGTACGAGTTCGAGCCTACCATCGGCAAAGGGGGTGGGGTGTGTAACCTAAAATGCATGGTCGTATCTTCCTCGCTTGTAATATGGCTCTGTAAGCGCTGTACATCGGACGACCGCTGTTGCAAGTGTTGTTGGTTATGGTCAGAGAACTGTTCCTGTGTCGTCTGCTGCGGTCGCATGGTGGCCACTCCGTAAGAAGTCTCGTACCCTGAAAGAGTCATTCTCCAAAATTCCTGTGTGGCTGAACCATTCGTAGGAATCGGGTAAAAGTCAGAAAAGCTGTGACTGGAATGGGGTATGGATGGCCTGCGGTGAATACGGTTTGAGTGCCCGCCCCCGACAAAAGCTCGAGAGTAGGACTGTGCGGGTATAGATTTTTCGGGATGCGCTTGAACGCGCTGGGCTGGAATATTGTTGCTCACTTTTGTAGGAGGGTGTAGGTCAAGAGACGATATGGTATTTCGTGATCGCGCCTTCAAAGGCCCCCGCGGACGTGGCTCGCGAGATGAATATTGGCAGATAAGTCCGCGGGTTGTGCAACGGCTGCAAACGGGATGATCACCCGAGCACTTGTTGAGGATAGGCGTAAGTTCGATGTGGGTACAAAGAGCATAGGAGGGACTTGCCTTAGTTTTACGCTCACGACATTTGTCGCACGCTTGTGCCGTACGTTGGCGATCAGGTGGGGTTGACACTCGAGTCCTTGCTTGAAAGGTATGTTTCGATTCTAGAAGAACTCTTCTCTCCGCAGCAGAGCTGTTTCCCGGGATTGTAGGATATGTAGTGGACTTGGCACCAGAGTCGGGCGGGCCATCACCACGACATGTATTTTCGTCTTTAGCGTCTGCCCACTGGGCAGGCAGCATGTTGGACATGGTAAGGAAGTTAGTTGGGAGACACACTCGCCGCCAATTAAAGGTTTGGAAATTATCGCGGCTGGCCGGTCAGCCCCGCTATGGACAGGGAATTTGAAGATGACGGATTGGAAAAAAAATAGAAGATTCAATCGATTCATCTCGAGCCCAGCATAAGCGGCGTATAAACCAAACTTTTGAATTTTCATCGGCATTTGCACCCTAAAATTGAGGCAGAGAAGATTAAAAATCATTTGTAGTCAATTGAATTGGATTGCCAGATCGATCAGGCCGATGATACAAAATACCTCAAAACAACATTCCCTTCCAGAAAGACGATGACGAGTTAATTAGACCTCAGCTGCTCTGTTAAATTCCCTTCCAATTAGCATGCGCCGAATCTCTTGCGTCCCAGCACCGACAGTGTATAATCTAGAATCCCTGAGAATTCGGCCCATGGGATAATCTAGACCAAGTGAGTAATAGTTTAAGGATGCGTGTGCAAGATATAAACAACACCATTGATGTAGCCGTTTCCCCCGAGGCATTGCATACCTTCCAGTGCTACTTCCACAGCCTTCTCCGTTGAGTACAGGATGGCACCTGCACAGTCCTAACGGCAAACTTCAATCCGAGCAAGGACGAGCAATGAAATAAGACCTACCCTTCGACTGACGTTGCCTCGATCACAGGCCCGCGCAACGGAATATACATAAGACCTACTAGCGCTGAGTTTTGTGTACATGTCGGCAATCTTTGCTGAACGTGCTTCAGTTCGAAACGCGATGCTGAAAATCAAAACTTGTCACCTTGCATGAGTTGGAACGTTCCGACAGGCTGTCCAAACTGTTTCCTGTCGTGCACATATTCCACTGCCTGATCAAATGCTGCTTGCATCAAGCTACGACACAATAAGCGTAGCGCAAAACTCAATTGAAAGGAGATCAAGATACCCAAGCGGCCCGCCACTTAAAACAATTCGTTCTAAGTCTAATCCAGACATAAGAACTGCTGCTCCTTTGTCCACTTCACCAAGGATGTTCACTTGACATGTGTTAGATGAATCTTGAATCTTTTACAAGGAAAACATACTGTCAGGCACCACGCAATCATCGAAGATCAATTCACAGGTATCACTACCCCTCATTCCGAATTTGTCCAGCTTTGGACTTGTAGAAAACCCTTTAAACCCCCGTTCAATGATGAATGCTGTTATGCCCTTGGAGCCCTTCTCTGGTGATGTCTTGGCATAAACCACGAAGGTCGACGCCACAGGTCCATTCGTTATCCTAGTGCTAACGTTAAAAGTCAACCACACAATATTTGGGTTGTACCCACCAAAACTTGGTGCCATTTAATTTCCAACCTCCTTCAATCTTTTCTGCTTTCAACTGCATACTCACAACATCACTACCGCTTCCAGCCTCGCTCATTGCTAAACTCCCAACTTTCTTTCCATCCACTAAATCCTTGAGATACTTGGACTTCTGTTGTTCAGTTCCGTGTCTGTGTATTTGATTGACACAAAGGTTTGAATGAGCGCCATACGAGAGTGCTACAGATCCGGAAGCTGCTGAAAGTGCCTCCATTGCAAGGGTATGACAGAAGTAGCCAAGCGACAAGCCATTGTATTTCGACGCAACAGTAACTCCTAAGAGACCCATCGATCCTAGTTTCTCCCAAAGATCCTTATGCATTGCAAGAGTGAGCAGAAGAATGGGCCTAAACAAGGAGAAGAAATGACCTTTGGGAAAGCGTTCGTTCTGTCAATGTCTGCTGCTCGAGGTGCAATCTCTTTTTGTGCGAACTCGGTCACCGCATTTCTGAACTTGGGTATTAACAGAGAAGGCATTCACTGGCTTTATTCCCCCTAAAACTTCTACACCAAAACGTACCTCAGCTTCTTCCTCCGTGAGTCCCGCAACGTCTGCGTTGTAAAAAGAGGCATTTCTAGTCCATTGTCGAAAAGTATAACGCAGTACAGGCCGTGTCTGTCTTATGTTTTCAGTAATTAGATTCACATATCGCAAAGACGCCATGATACTTGAACAGCAGCTGAGAAGTAAGATTTACACGTGGTCAGACAACACCAACAACCCCGGTTATATCTCACTAACTGTCCATAATTTCAATCAATTCTCACTCCTTACACTTCCTCTATACTTTATACCTTCTCATACCAAAACTTGCCAGTCATTACTCATGCCTCTCAAACCCACTCCCATGTGGATGACCCTCGCAGTACTTCTCCCCCTTTCCCCTCCAACTCCACCCATGCCCCTGTGGGAAACGAAGTTTTTATTTGCAGTCTTCCACACAATAGTCCAACAGCACCCGTCGCTGCAGTTAAAGAGGCAGTAACAGCACTACTTCAAAAATACCCTCAATTGCAGAAAGTGATGTCAGTTGCAGCTCAGCGCGACAATGCAAACTACTGCTACTTGAAACTTGATGCCTCCATCAGCTGAACCCTAACTCTTTCTCATCCTGACCTACTGCATGAATGGATGCAGCCCCTTAGCGAGTACAATACAGACTGGAACATGGCGTGGTCCCCACACTCTCAGTACTGTAATCAACATTTAAGCAGACTTCTGTAACACTTACTGAATCTTAGGCTACAGAACCATGTAAACCAATGTCGACAATTTGCAAACATGGCTTCAGCAATCCTGACCCCTTTGGTCTCCTCAGACTCAAATCCCTTGAATGCCTTGACAACTTCAAATTCCTCCCATAAGGCACCTTTCATCCATCCAACAGTTGACCTATCTTCCATCTTCCAGATCCAACTCACTGCATCTGACATCAAGCTCTGTGTGTGGCTCAAGAGCTTCAAGATTTTGATGTTCTTTTCAAATTTCAACATCCTGCAATCTCCCAAGACTGATTCTTTGAACATCACCAGCAGTACAACCAATGATCATGGCTCAACCTACCCAGCTGGCCTTGATGATGTCCATGCCAACACTAGCATCACTGAGTGCTCCACTTTTCAAAGGTGAATGTGTGACTGACTTTTTATATTTGCTTGAATCTCACATGGACACTGCAAATATCCAACACATCGACATGCCAGGCATCTTATGATACTGCCACAGACATGTTCAATGGATTATCGAGACAGCCATGCATTGTGTCAAAGTTCAAGATCACTACTACCAAGGTTGGAACTTGGTCAGGGATATACTGGACTTCTGGTCAGACTCAGTTGTCAGTGGTTGGAGATGTTCAGGGATTCTGGGCAAAATCCATGGGTCTGTAGCATGCCAGGTGAAAGGGGCCAGAGAGGACTTGGCTTCAACTTATAAGAAGTTGCACTCTTCTCCTTGTCAGTTGTCCAATTTCAGGTGGATTGTGTGCAGATGTCCAGTGGGTTTCCAGACAGAGGGCATGGATAGATTAAAGCAGAGGTTATGGAGTGAAATGAAGTTAAGAGGAGCTGAGAGATTAAGGGTTTTAGGTCAAAAACAAGTCAAGGATGAATGAAGGGTTGATATGGTTGATATTAAGCAGAGGATGACAAGGTGAGATACAATGCTAGAGACAAAGTAATTTACAAGTAATTTGCAAACTGGAGACTAAGGCTAAGCTATGTATGGGGGCTTAAATATTGAAGGCTGGAAGAATAACAGAAAGTATGGAAGTTTACTAATGGGTCTATTGGTAAGACTGTATTAGGAATAAAGTGAGTAAGTGATTACTAAGGCATGTGACAACTTGTCTGATGACTAAAAGGTGCTGTGGCTGGAATGCCAATGGACAAGGTCAGAAAAGTGTCAGAAAGGAATCAGAAATTATTGGAAATCCTGATCAGGTGAAATGGGTCTTGACAGTATTTTCCCCTTAGGGACAAGCCTATGAGGCACATGAGGATTTGAAGGTCTGACTTAAAAGCTGGGTCTGTGGTCAGAAAAACTCCAATTTTCTACCTCCCTTTAACATCATGACTCTGCCCTCAGTCTGCTGCTGAATGGTTGGCCACCCTCAAGGCCCAGCAAGAGGAGCTAGTCTGGGAGAAACTAAGGCTCGAGGAGGAAGCATGACACAAGGAGGAGGAGCCATGGGTGGAGGCAGCACAGAAGGCTGAGGAGGAGGAGCAGAAGAAGGCGGCAGCCATGAAGCAGGTGGGAAAGAGGAAGGCAGTGGACGAGGAGGGAGAGGTGAAAGAGAGCAGGTTGCCTGCTAAGAGGGCAAAGGGCAATGGGTGGGTAGATGTGGAGTCTGAGGGGGTCGTGTGGGTGGAGGCTGCATGGCCTTGCAAAAAGTAAGTGATATTGACTTTACTATTGACTACATTACTGACAATCCCCCCCCCTAGATGTTCTCATCAAAAATTAACGTGCTTCTGGATAGGTGCCCAGGGCTGGGCATGCGAGCCCTGTACCAGGGCAAAGCACAAGTGCAAAGAGGTGGTGTGGAAGAGGCAGGAAGGGATTGAAGTGGGAGGTGGATGAGGAGGATGAGGAAGAGAAAGAGGAAGAGGGGAGTTGAAGTGAAGGAGAGGTTGAGGCAGAGCTAGCGGGGCTAGCTGAGGAGGCAGTGGGAGTCATCTGGGTGGAGCCCATGGAAGGGGACGATGTGGAGGTCTAGGGGCCCACCAAAATTTATTTTTTGTTTAGTTTTTTCTTATCTTTTTTCTTTTGAATCATGCAGAGTTCAATGGTGGTAAGCATGCTTAACTGAAAGCAACCAAAGATTACATTGCAAAGCTTGTCACTCCACACAAAAGTGCTATTATTGCATACTTGTCCCCAACCTCAGTTGTCTTGCCTAAATGCCTCATACTGCTGTTTACTGAGTGAGTTAAGTTTGAAGTGGTCTGGGTTTGTCTAGGTAACAGGTGTAGAAATCTGTAACCAACTCCTGAGCATGATCAAGCTCTGTGGTGGGTAGCCAAGAGTTTTCTTCATCAGTTCCCTGATAGCCTTCCCAACAGATGAAGTATAGTAACTTGCAATGATGGCAGTTATCAATCTTTGAGTCCAAGATTTCCATGATTTCATATTCAAGTTCATTGTCAATAATAACCAGAGGGGACAGAGCCTGAGTGCAATTAGGGATGGTGTTAGAAGTATCTTCTTCCAGGTGTGAGATGTGAAATACAGGGTGAACTGCTCAGAGATGATCCAGAAGCCAGAGGGTAACTGAGTGGGTGCCTGGGTGGGCGATGATTTCAAATGGACCATAGTATTTCTCCAAGAGTTTCTTGGAGGATCAAGTAGTGTATAAGTGTTCTCCTTTGACAAAGGCATAGGCTCCAATATTGAAATTGGGAGCAGGAATCTGGCACTTGTCTGCTGGATCTTGATAATGCTTCTGTGCTTCAGAGAGCTACTTCCAGAGTTCCTGGTGGAGTTCATCGAGGTCTACCACAAAGTTATGAGTGTGCTGGGAGGCTAGCTCGCATTCTGGGAAAATAGTGATATTCAGGTGGTAGCCCTTATTGGCAAAGAAGGGTGAAACTCTAGTGGAAGCTGATAGAGCATTGTTGTAAGCGAATTCTCCTAAGGGCAACAGCTGAGACCAGTTGTCCTGTTGGTAATTGCAGAAGATCTATAGGTATTGTTTGAGGGTCTGATTAAGGTGTTCAGTTTGTTACCTTCCAGGTGATAACCCAAAGTGAAGTGAATCTTTATATCCAAAGCTTGACCAAGAGACCAGAAAAAGTGGGAGATAAACTTGGATCCCCGGTCGCAAGTGACATGTGATGGAACTCCATGCTTGGAGAAGATGTGCATGATGAACAGGTTGGTAAGTTCTTGGACTGTGATTTTGTTGACTGTGGGAATGAAGATGCCTTGCTTGGAGAGTTGGTCTATGATGACCAGGATAACAGTGTGGCCATCAGAATCCAGTAGCTGTTCAATGAAGTCTATTGAGATTGAGTTCCAAGGATGTTCTGGGACTGGGAGTTGCTTCAGGAACCCATAGGGTCTGTGTCATGGTGACTTGGAGTGTTTGCACATAATACATGATTTGCAGAAGTCTCATACAAAGGTCCATAGGTTTGGCCAAACATAATCATGTTGGACAAGTTGTAGGGTCTTGTTTTGTCTGAAATAACCAAAAAGGATATGGTCATGCTTGTACTGCAGAACCTTGAGGTGGAGGTCCACTACATCTGGGATGTAAATCTAGTCAAAGTGGTGGAGAAGTCCGCTATCATCTACAGTCCAATCGGGAGCAGAGGGGATCAAGAGATGAGCAGATGAGATGGGGTTTAGGGTAAGGGAGGATTGGATGTCATTGTGGAGCTTCTCAATGTTCATAAGGACTGCTTGTCAGATGACTGGGGTGGTGAAGTATGTGGCTTGAAGTGAGGAGGTGAGCTGTTCTTGGGTGAAGATGGGTCATAAATTGCTCGGGTTTGCTGAGATGAAGTCACCATTTCCCTCTTTGCAGTAGACATCCCAATGTCTAGTGAGTGCATTGGGTTTTGCCTCTAGCTTCCTGGGGAAGAAGCAGATGACTAAGTTGAACTGTGAGAAATACTTGGACCATCTGGCTTGGTGGTGGGTGAGTGTTGACTGGGTTTCCAGAGCCTTCCAGATAATGTTGCCAATGTTTGAATGCTTCAAAGATGGCCAGAAGTTTTTTGTCATGAGTATCATAGTTTAGCTCAGTGGAATTGAAGGAGCAGGAATGAAAGGCAACAGGGTGAATGTCACCATCAGGAGTGTGGGCAGAAAAGATTGCTGCCAGAGTGTAGTCAGAGGCATCCATTTCAAGGACCAGGCAGGAATCTAGTACCCACTGAGAGAAGACTGGAGCATGGGTGAATTTTTCCTTGAGCCTGTCAAAGGCTTTTTGGCACTTCTTGTTAAAGTCCCAGAAGATGTTCTTCTGCATCAAGCAGGTAAGAGGCATGATGATGTCAGAATATCTGTGAATGAACCTGCAGTAAAAGTTGCAGAATCCAAGGAAGGACTGGACATCCCTGACTTTCTGGAGTACTGGCCAGTCCAGGATGGTCTTCACTTTGTCTTTGGACATCCAGAGTCCATCCAGTGACAAGATGAACCTGAGATATTCAACTGTATCTTTGTGGAACTCACATTTCTGTGGAGAGGCATAAAGTCTGTGTTTCCAGAGTCTCCGGAGGACTTCTTTAATGTGAGCCTTGTGTTTTGACATGTTGTCAGAAAAAATGAGGATATCATTGAGATAGATGATGATGCAGACATTGAGCATGTCACTGAAGATGTCATTCATGAGGCACTGAAAAGCTGCAGGTGCATTAGTGAGTCTGAAGGGAACCACCAGCCACTCAAAGGACCTATAGTGGGTCCAGAATGTTGTTTTCCATTCATCACCATCAGCAATGCACACCAAGTAGTAAGCATGTAGGAGGTCAATTTTTGTGAAGATGCAGGACTTACAGGGTACATCAAGGAGGTCAGAGATTAGCAGGAGCACATAGCAATCCTTCTTTGAGATGTGGTTGAGACCCTGGTGATGTGTTCAGTTGGTACTCAGTGCAGAGTCTCAACGGAAGGGGTGAACACTAAACCTACAACTGCAGGTGTGCTCAGAGGTGAGGGGGTTTGCTTAGAGGGCCTCAGATCATCCTTCGGGATGCAGAGACTATAAAGGGGCTGGTATGGTGGTTTTCAATGTGTGCACTAGTTGTGTATGCTAAAGGGACAATATGCACAATAGTGGAAAAGTGTGCAATGCAAAGGTGCAAAGGGGCAAAAATGCACAGTGCAGAAAAATGTGCAATGGGAGCACAAAAGTGTGCAACGATGAGGATGATGAAGATGGAAGATGCAGTGGGACAAAGACGGCACTGGAATGTGCTGAAAGGAAGGTACACAGGTTAGGGGTGCAAACAGGATGAAAGTGCAAGGGGCAGAAAAAGGTGCAAATGGTGTGCAAATGCAGCTATATGAAGGGTGCACTGCAATAGTGCACAAACAAGGATGAAGGACACAATGCAGGGATGAAATGCAGCAATACAATGAGGGGACGCAAATGATATGCAAACATGGCTATACAAAGAGTGCACTACAAAGGCACATGGACTGGATGCTGGTGCACAGACTATATGCAATGCTGACTGAGCTATGAACTATGAGGGGAGGAAAGATCCTCTGGATTCTCTATCTGTCCACTTACTATGTACAAATGACTTATGTGATAAAAATGGTAAAATAAAGTGTAAAAATAGAAAGCATCATGCGCTACCCACAAGTGCATCTATTCACCCATCTAAACCTGACTGCACTATGCCACTGCCTCAGCCAATAAGATCTGTGCACCTATAGCCCAATACCCAACTGTTCCAGTGCAATGCATTATTTTTGGTGCACTCTAGGTCCCGTGCACTCTTCCCAATTAATCCACTTCAGTGTTATGTGTTGCATGCTGCACCTTAGTAATAATAATGTGATCAACCTGTGCCAGTTACCAGATAAGGCAATGCCGATTGGAAATGCAGAAGAACTATAAGGAGATGCTGTGCAAGGCCAAATAGTGCCAAAGCACCAGGATTACATGAAAGCGCCCAAGTGTGCATAGTCCAATGCCAAATAGGTGCAAATCACCCAGATTATGTGAGAATGTGCAGTCCACTCATGTTGGAATCACGGTGTGCCTCGAATAAATGTGCAAGTAAGCTGGAAGCTGTGATGCGCAGCACAACTGGTGTGGTAGATTGTTGTGTGTGTGATAGGGATTGTGCAATGAGTGCACAGCAGAGAATGTGAGTTGCAGGTAAAGCATAAAAGGAGCATGCAATAACTGTGAAAGGCAGATGAGGAGTGTGGGGGGGTGTGTGGAGGCAGTTTGAAGCATAACAGGGTGCATTTAGGGCACACAACAGCAGGCAGCTATGGGGGAACCAAAAGCGCAGTAGAAATGTAAAAGGTGCACAAAAGTGCACCTAAGTGGTCGAAGGCATGCAAAAGTGCACAGAAGTGTGCAAAGGCGCACAAAAGTGCACGAAGGCACACAAAAGCACGCTGCACAAAGTGTGCAGAAGCCATCTGGGAGGTGCACACAATTGCAAAACATGCCGTAGTATGCACGCAGGGTGATAGGGAGCCATATCATCTCCTCCCAACTGAAGTACTGACTGTCCTCAGGCAGCATGCAATTGGTCAGTGCAAAATTTTCTTCACTCACATAAGCAGCCATCCTCTCCTTATCTATCTCTGACCACCATCTATCCTCTACAACTCTTTCCACAACCCATCTCTACCTGATCTGATGGCTTCAGCATTCACCTTAGCTCTCAGGCAAACAATCCTGGCCCTCAATGAGACCCTCCCTGCTGCTGGGAGTGAGCAGACAACTATGCAAGCTTGGGGTGAAGGGTTTTGTAGTAAACTGGTGCACTTTTTGTGTTTCTATAACTGGCATAGGTTGATAAGGATGGGGGCATGTAGAACATGTATAAAAGCTGTGTGGACACTGTTAAGGACAATGCAGAACTCGATGCACTTCTTGCAAAGGTGCACAGCACATTCAGTGGGATCCTGGTAGAAGAGTGGCTTACTTGAGGTGAGGAGCTGATGCCCAATATGCATAAGATGATCGAGGAGAAAGAGCAGTCCGAAGAATTTGAGCGTAGGGCACATGAACTGGCGGAGTGCACTGAAGCATGCTCTTGACGGCTGAATTGCAGGCACCTGAGGTCAACTTGGAGCATCTGGAAGGTGAATTCAGAGCTATTGATGAGTGATATAGATACTGCTGAAGCACAGGAGGACAAAAAGGCGCACGTTGCGCTGGTGCACTCTTTGCATGTGCTTTCTGGAGCGACCGATACTGAGGTAGTAGGCAAAGGAACTGGGGAGTCTTGGGAGAGTGGGGTGACAAGCAAAGGGGAGAGTGAGCTAAGTGACGAGAGCGCTAGTGCAGATGAAGGTGCAAGTGCATGCCCAGTGTGCACAATGCAGCAATATGCATATGTTGAAGTACCACCACTGAGTGGTGTTGGCGCTACATCTGATGCTAATAGTGGACCAGTAAGTTTCTTTGGATATGCTTCAGACTCACTAAATGGCTTCCCTCCTACTCTAGTGTGATAACTGCCACTGCATGGGCCAGCCAGCTAGGTGCATCTCTGTCAATGGAAAGTGGTGCACTCCATGTGCAAAGGGTAAGCAAAAGTGTGAGTGGATGAAGCGCACTCTTGCACAGCTGTGCACCACTTCTAGAGGCAGGAAAGCAGCTGCTGGGCACCCTGGTGTATCTTCTCCTCATCCTCCTCCCACACTTTGCTAACTATGCCGAAGGCACATCGCAAATCGACAAGGGCAATGAGAACAATGTGGGGCTCATCAGCCCCTCAAAAGAGCACACGTCAAAGCACCACAAAGTCGAGAATGCACCCCCTGCGCCATTGCAAGTGCACCCAAGGCTGCACTGCCTTACCATTTGACAGGCAAGTGTGCACACTCAATCCTCATGCCAGACCAGGTCAGGAAACACCTCAGGGGATGCAGTCTATCAAGGCCAAGATGTCGAAGCACTCAACTTAGTGCAATGCCGCTCGGTGGTCACTGTCTTGGGTGCCATGCACAATCACCTGAAAGAGGACATCCAAAGGTCGCTCGTCGAGTTGGAAGTCACCAAGAGCTGGTTGCGCAGCATGGAGCAAGCAGAGGTGGATGCGAAGGTGAAACTGGATGCAGCCACAGAGCACTTGGAGTTTTTGGAGTCGATCGAGTAGCTGCTTGCCTGTGTAAATCAATAGATAGTTCATAAATCGATTTCTCTGTTGCGCCTGTGATAAACACATAATGTGCTCCAAAGCAATGCAATGCACGTGCGCTTCCATGATGTTGCAAAATAAAATTTGTAGGTCCAAATAATATGTGTGAGGGAAAAGAGATAAGATAGGCAATGTTCGAGCAAGAAATGTCAAGCACACAAAAAAATGTGCACCAGCACAAAAATGTGCAAATGCAAAGGAGTGCAGAAAAATCATCCAACCATCACTTTCCTCCTCCCAACTGAGATATTGACCATGTCCAAATGATAAAAGAGTAAGAGATAAAAGGAAGCACATGCCATATGACAAAGTCTAAAAAAATGGGAAAGGCTTAGTAGATCATCATGGCCAGTAAAACCCATGGGTTGCACAATCATGGAACATGTCCAGATGCGACTTTGCGAATAGGAAAAAGGTAACATAAAAAAAATGAAAGAAAGCAAAGCGTATGTATAAAAAGGTGAAATATCCATAGCGGTGCATGTGGAGCGCTAGTTGCATGCCTCATCGGCACTTTCTTCATCCTCAGCACTATCTCCTTGCGCTTCTTCTTCATCAACTGCTTCTTTGTCTTCTGTGTCCACTACTATGGACTCTTCCATCTCTCTCAACTGTGTTGTGGTGATATCGAGTGCTATGTCAGGAAGCGCAATGGACTTGCATGCATGGTATGGCAGCAGGTGAAACACGGCTACTGGCCTGTCAAATACTGTCCCATTGAGTTTGCAAATGATATATGCACTGCCTTGATTGCACGACACTATAACAAGAGGACCAAGATAACGCATGCACATTTTGCAGTTAAGGCTCTTCTCAATTGCTGTGTTGTGCATAAGAACTAAATCGCCATGCTGGAAGTCAAAATTGCAGATGGTTTGAGTATGCCTTCTCAAAATGGAGTGCTGCTTTGCACCTTTCTGTGTAGACATGGGAATGAATGTGCGCTAAGTCTTCTGGATGCTTTTGTAATGCGCAGTACACCACACGATCAAGTCTGTAGTGGAGAGTATAGAATCTGGGGGTGGGTTAAGGTATGTCACTTCAATGATATCAAGAGGGATTAGAGGCTGCACGCCTGTAACAATGAAGTATGGCAAAACACCAAGGCACTTCTGAACTGTGATGCACTCTGCCCAAAAGACTGAGTACAGCACACTGAACCATTTTGACTCTACTCCATCTGTGGCTTTGATAAGTGCTTGATGCACATCGAAATGTGCATGCTCAACAATTCCATTAGCATGCGAGTTATAGCCAGATATGTGGATGTGATTGATATGGTAGTGCTTACTGAGATAGGCTAGCGCTTTGATAAATGGCTTGCTATTATCAGTGACTATTTTGTACAATGTGCCCCATCTGCAGATGAGGTCTTGGAACATCCAATCACCGAGTGCACTCGCATTTTCTTTAGGAAGCCCGCAGAATTCTGGCCAAGTTGCAAGTGAGCAACGCCCTTGGATGATATAGTGCTGCCCTGCTGATACTGGTAAGTGCATTGTATCAACATAAACTTTACTGAAGAGAGGCGCAGGCATTGCGATGACTGGCAGTATTAGAACCCTCTGTGTTTGCTGGATCTGGCAAATATGACAAGTGTGCATGAACCAAACAATGTTGTCCATAATGTGCAGCCACCAAAAGCACTTGAGCAATGTGGAGCACATCGCGTAAAAGTGCTTGTGTCCAATGTTGTCATGGATGGCGTGCAATATTGGTAGGCATCTTGACTGCCAAATAACAAGCTGGTGAGTGCCATGCACATTGCACTTCCATAAGCGTATCTTGTCTTTGAAAAAGGTGCTCACATAGTGCACAGCACACCGTACTCAGAATCCATGAAGTCGCTAGGGCACGTTAGGGTATCCATCCAAATCCACATCAAATCTAACTTCTCATCCTCTGCATCTGCTGTTGTGCTCCTCGGAACTTGACTATAGTCATTGTCATAAATAAGTGCACTATTGCGTGCATTTTGTGTGTTTGCACTTGGCTGTGGCTGTGTTAGCCTGAGTGCTTGTGCATCGAAGGACTGTGAAATGGGAATGTATCGCATGCATACAGCCATTTAGTGCATCAATCCAATCCTCAAACTCTTCACCTTCTTCTCCTTCTAAGTCCTCTGGCTGCTTTGGCTGATGCAAAAGCCTGTCTGGACCATGCACTGCTCCCCTAACATATACAAGTGTAAATTGGAATGTAAGGATTGAGACAATCCACCAGTTAATGCTGGTGGATGGTTGGATATCAGGGTTTTGTAGCATGCCCTTGATATACCACATGTCAGTCTCAACAATTAAGTTGCACACACCTATAATATAAAGGTGCAAACTGCACAGTGCATGGTAAAGCCCATAGATCTCTAGCTTCGGTTGTGAAAAGTGTGCTTCTCTGTCATTGAGTATAATCGAGCTGAACCGGTTGTAAATGTGCATTTTTGCATTTGTGCTCTTTTGCTGGCAAAGGTAAAAGCTGACTGCTATCTGAGAAGTGTCGACCGCAAGGATAACGGGGAGTTCTGAGGAATAATCGATCAGTTGTAGTGCAGGGCAATCTAGTATTGCTTGCTTGATGTTGTTTTGTGCCGCTATTGGCTCTAGGCCCCATTCAAATGGAGCATCCGTGCATGTAAGCCTTGTGAGCATGTTAATGTGGTGTGCATAATTGTGGATATAAATGCACATTAAACCAACTGTTCGCAAGAATGCGCGCACTTCTGACAGCATGTGGCATGCACCCCAATTGCAGATAACATCTACCTTGTCGCATTTGAGTTTTCTATCTTCTGGCATGCAATAATGGCCAAGAATGATGAAGTTCTCAGTGCACAATGTGGATTTCGTCCCAGAGAAAGTGCCACCACTATATTTCATGTGCTGCACAATGCGGTTCATGTTCTGGAAGTGCTCCCACACAAAGCGCCTTATACCAGGGTTCACAGTGAGCACTTCACATGAGCCATCCAGTAAAATGTAGCATTTCAAAGGCCCCTTGACTGGGACATCGTCGATATAGGGAACAGTGTAATCTGGTATCTCTGGCTGCAGAATATAGCACACATCATCATGGAAGATTGGTACTGAGTTTGTTCAACCCATTGGCAATGTAACGAGGTGCATTGCGCCATAAGGTGTCTGGAATGTTGTAAGGTCATGCGACAATTCTTTGATTAAGTGCTCATCATATCCCACATATACATAGATCAAGGACAGCGCCACATGTGTGCTCCGCAAACTGCTCTGCAAGGTGCTCAGGTGTAGGGGTGACGCCGGAGTGTTTAATGGTAATGTGATTAAGCGGTTTGAAGCTATGTATGATGTGCAGTGCTTTTCCACCTTTCTTGAGTGTGCAGAACCACCGCGATCTATATGCCGAATTTGAGCACTCGTAAATGCCTGAGTCTATCTTCTTCCAGATAATAGCACAAACTTCTTCATATATGCCTGGCGGAATGGGGATGTTGTGCTCTATCCAAGGAGTGTGCAGAATAACTGGGATTTCTACTGGGGGAAAGAATGCGGTCTTGAAGCTGCCACACTCTTCATCACTCCATACAAAGGCTTTATTCTGCAAAGACATCAAGTGGTGTAAAACCTTCATCTCTGCTGGTAATAAGAAATCGGTGTGGTGCTTTTAGAGTGCTTGCATGCGCTCTTCAGTATAGTGCCCGGTCAGGGTAAATGGTGGCGGGTTTGGTAAATGGTGGCAGGTTTGGTAAAAGCACAGGAAGCGCCACTAGCAGATCACCTATAATGTTGTGCTCAATGCAGAATTCGTTTGGGACAGGCACAATAACTGGTTTAACTTTTCTAGCAACCGGTTTATACTTTTTCTTGGTTACTATGCCCTTTTGCAGTGCGCACACCGCTAAATCGATAAAAGTTGCACATGCATGTGTGCTTCTCAGAAACACAGCTGGAATAAGTGCCACAGGGTCAATCAAATTTAAGAGTGCCTGCACATGACTGTTGGTACACTGGGATAGGTAGAGTTGAGAGATAATAGAGGTCGATGGAATGGAAGTGGAAAATGGAATAAGCACAAATGCAGAAACATCACAAGATTGGGTATCAGAGTCGAATGTTATGATAGTGGCAGCTTCTCCTTGGTCTGCAATCAATTCCTCGAAGCCTGGCAAAAATTTCTTTGTGGGTTATGCTGAATAGTGAAGTATGGTGTTGCTGGAGCTGGTAAGAAGTGGTGCGGCTTTCCCCTAGGCTTTGTTGGAATTGTGGAGATGGCGCCTGTGTTCAGATCGCAAATAGTAATCATTTGTGCTTTGTCCACAAAGTTGCACATGACGGAGTGTGTTAACACGTCAAAGGGGCGCCCTAACAGAATATCATAAGTGGGTGAACAGATAACGTGAACTTGCACATAGACAATAATATCTCCAATGCATGCAGAGACATTGCACACTAGCCCAAGCAATTCATCTACCTCTCCATTGGCCGATTGCATGTATAAACAAATGTGTGGGTCATACTGAGGTCCAAGACAATGGCAGACTGCTTCTGACATTGCAATAATTTGTGAACCCAGATCCAAGATAGCTTCGAAGTATTCTTGGTTGTCAATCAATAAATCAATGGAGTGAAGTGCATGCGACTCTTTTGCAACCTTCAAAACATTGGGGTTTTCAATTTCACCTGGCTGGAGATGGGTGAGGTACTATTCAAATGGATCCTGCAAAACAATAGGAAGAGGCACTGCAATTACTGCGCTAACTGGAGGTGTCGCATTAAGTGCTTTATTTTCTACAAAAGGTGCACGCGCTTTGCTGTGTGCAAATGGCATAATGCTCACAAGGTTGGTAGCTACCACTTCTGCACCAGTAGCTGCAATGCGCTTTGGAGTAACTTGTTCTCTATGGCACTGCCTGAGATTGGATGAAAGGGACAGGAGCTCTTCATGTGAAACCATAATGGAGGGCGCCTTCATGGCATGTGCATATACATCATCAACAATCTGCAGATTCTGGATGGGAACAACAGTGCGATATGATGGCTCTTTGCCTTTGGAAGTGTTAACTGGTGCGTCTGATTTATCTGCTGCTGCGGGCACAAAATGCGCTTCAGGAATGTTGGAATAGGGATGTATGGGCATCTCATCAGGCACTTCAGTTGTGTTCGCAGCAGGTTGTAAAGCTGGTGACTCGATACTGTCAGCGGGTGCAATGCCTGTGGTTGTAGAATGCATGCTCTCTTGATTGGATGTATTGCATGGTGCGCACCACAGAATTTCAATGCCGTTGAAGACTTGCCTCTTCTGAAGCGCCATCAACTCCCTCTAGAGTGCATCAATGCACTCTTCCTTCATTAGTTGTGCATTTGGTGCGCTTTGCATATAATCTGCTGCAGGCGCTGAAGCAGCAACATGTGTCGACTGTAAAGGTGCTGCTAGAGCTGGACGAGGCACTATATTGTAGATGAGCTGTGAATTGGTATTAGATGAAAGTCGACCAGTGGCTATCTGCCCTGGGTTGTGCTTATGCCATTCCTCGATGCACTCGCCCAAGAAGTTGCCTGGAATAGAACGCGGCATGAATGCACCACCTGGGAGTACGATGCACCCTTCCACATTTTGCCTACACTTTCCTTCGCTAATGAGGTGCTCAATTGAAGTGCACTCAGGGATATAATGCTCTGTTTGACTGCAACCATTGCAAGTGCTGCTGTTTGAGCGAGGTGCACCATTTCCGCCATCTCTGCATGATGTGCTCAATGCAGTAACTATTGTCTGTGTCATGCACTTGAATAGAACTGAGATGTCTTCTGCTTTGACTGCGGGCATGCTAGGTTGAGGCTGGGAAATGGGTGTGCTGGGTGCCAAGTAGGGTGCATACATATCGGGGTTTTGTGCTGTGAGCCCAGTAAGTGGCTGGAAGTAGCGCACTGGGCCTTTGAAGATAAAGTCGATTGTGTCAGGTATTACATCTAATGAGTATAGCACATTTGCAGGCTGATTTGGTACCACAATCGCAAGGCAGTTCAAAATGCGCTTGAGCTGGTTTGGTCAAAACACCCTAATGAACATGCAGCTTTGATCATAGCACACCAATGTGCCTTGCACAACTAAGTATTTGCTAATGTTGAAAAATGCACGATAATAGCATGCAATTTCTTCTGCAGTTATGAGGCCAATGCATGCAGTCTTACCAATAAGCTTGTCCAGGTCACTAATACTCCATTTGCTACCATCTCTAGAGCCAGGATAAAGCTTTAGGACAGTGTCTTTGAATGCACCATAGTTGTGTGTTGCGCTATACTCTGGTAGCAGTTTCCAAGTGTCTGCAGTGTCACTGTCCAAATAGCGCACAGTGTGGAATTTCTTATCAGTCTCATCGGTGACATTACAATCATGGAGAAGTTGCGCAAGCTCCTCAAAGTACTTCTGGAGTTTGCATGGTTTTGTGGGGTCGAAACGCAGTGTGTTTTGATTGGATGCAGATGGCATATGCATGGTAGCCATAGTAGGTGGAATAAGGTGTGTAGAGTTAAGATCTGGTAAAAGTGCAGCGAAATGCAAAGGCAGAGAAGAATGCAGTGATGCGGATGGAGTTAGGGTAGGTAGAGATGATTCAGGTGAAGGTGGAGGTAAAGACAGTGTGGATGAGTGATGCGTGTTGTTTAGGAAGAGTGATTTGAATACTGGTATTTCCCCAAGCTGGAGCACAGTTGCTAACAGCTCGGAATGGAGAGTGTGAAGGTGGTTAATGTTGGAGCAAAGGGTAAGCTGATGGAGGTCTAGATAAGGTCTGATAAACAGAAACCCCTCGTTGTGGGCTCCAGAAATGATGTGTTCAGTTGGTACTCAGTGCAGAGTCTCAACAGAAGGGGTGAACACTAAACCTACAACTGCAGGTGTGCTTGGAGGTGAGGGGGTTTGCTTAGAGGGCCTCAGATCATCCTTCGAGGTGCAGAGACTATAAAGGGGCTGGTATGGTGGTTTTCAATGTGCGCACTAGTTGTGTATGCTAAAGGGACAATATGCACAATGGTGGAAAAGTGCGCAATGCAAAGGGGCAAAAATGCACAGTGCAGAAAAACATGCAATGGGAGCGCAAAAGTGCGCAACGACGAGGATGATGAAGGTGGGAGAAGCAGTGGGACAAAGATGGCACTGGGATGTGCTGAAAGGGAGGTGCACAGGTTAGGGGTGCAAATGGAATGAAAGCACAAAAGGCAGAAAAAGGTGCAAATGGTGCACAAAACGTGGCTATGCAAATAAGTGCACAAATGGTGTGCAAATGCAGCTATATGAAGGGTGCACTGCAATAGTACACAAATGAGGATGAAGGACACAATGCAGGGACGAAGTGCAGCAATATGATGAGGGGATGCAAATGATACACAAATGTGGCTATACAAAGGGTGCACTACAAAGGTGCATGGACTGGACACTGGTGCACAGACTATGTGCAACGCTGGCTGAGCTATGAACTATGAGGGGGGGAAAGATCCTCTGGATTCTCTATCTGTCCACTTACTATGTACAAATGGCTTATGTGATAAAAATGGTAAAATAAAGTGTAAAAATAGAAAGTGCCATGTGCTACCCACAAGTGCATCCATTCGCCCATCTAAACCTGACCACACTATGCCACTGCCTCAGCCAATAAGATTTGTGCACCTATAGCCCAATACCCAACTGTTCTGGTGTGATGCATTATTTTTGGTGCACTCTAGGTCCCATGCACTCTTCCCAATTAATCCACTTCAGTGTTATGTATCACGTGCTGCACCTTAGTAATAATGACATGATCAACCTGTGCCAGTTACCAGATAAGGCAATGCCAATTGGAAATGTGGAAGAACTATAAGGAGATGCTGTGCAAGGCCAAATAGTGCCAAAGTGCCAGGATTATGTGAAAGCACCCAAGTGCACACAGTCCAATGCCAAATAGGCACAAAGTGCCCAGATTATGTGAGCATGTGCAGTCCACTCGTGTTGGAATCGCAGTGCACCTCAAATAAATGTGCAAGTAAGCTGGAAGCTGTGATGCACAGTGCAACTGGTGTGGTGGATTGTTGTGTGTGTGATAGGGATTGTGCAATGAGTGCACAGCAGAGAATTAAGTTGCAGGTAAAGCATAAAAGGAGCGTGCAATAACTGTGAAAGGCAGATAAGGAGTGTGGGGGGGGTGTGCAGAGGTGGTTTGAAGTGTAACAGGGCACATTTAGGGCACACGACAGCAGGCAGCTATGGGGGAATCAAAAGCACAGTAGAAATGTAAAAGGCACACAAAAGCACACCTAAGTGGTCAAAGGCATGCAAAAGTGCATGCAAGCATGCAAAGGCACATGAAAGTGCATGAAGGCATGCAAAAGCGCACTGCACAAAGTGTGCAGAAGCCATCTGGGAGGTGCGCACAATCGCAAAAAATGCCATAGTATGCATGCAGGGCAATAGGGAGCCATATCACTGGTAGTCGACACATAACTAGAGCATACCATCCTTTTTCTTGACAAAGAGTATAGGAGCACCATGAGGTGATTTGGAGGGTCAGATGAAGCCAGAACAAATGTTCTCTTCAATGAACACTCACAGTGCTTCGAGTTCAGATGGGGAGAGAGAGTACATACAGCCCAGAGGTGAAGGTGCATTATCCTCCATCTCTATCTTCAGGTCGTACAGATGGTGTGGAGGAAGGATGTCCACCTTCTGTTTATTGAAGATGTCAGCAAACTCGTGATACTCTTCAGGGATATCTGAAAGGTCCACCAGATTTCTGGTGACAGCCAAGGATTTAGCTGTGAGACCTTCCAGGAAGAAGATCATCTGAAAGGCAATAGCCTCAGGAAGTTTGCTAGTGCACATGTATGTGGCAGCATTGATGAACAAGATTGCAGGAGGTGAACAGGTCTTCACTGGAAGGTTCGGAGGTGACTCAGAAGTCAGAGAATTGGAAGATGTCAGGGGTGCCAGACCTCTATGATCTGTAGAATAGAAAGTTATTTGGCTGGAAGACCAGTCAATCAACAGATTGTATTGCTTCAGCCAGTTATGACTAAGGACTGCAGAACAGGAAGAGTCAAGCAGGGTTACATAAAATGTCAGATTGAACACTTCACCAGATGGAAAAGTGACCAGGAGCTTTGCGACTTGCATGATGATGGAGTTGCAAGTTCCATCAAACAGTTGGAGTCTGATCAGCAAAATAGTTTCCATGCTGAAATAATTTTCTAGCATGAAAGCGGGAGTTGAGGAAACAGTGGGATGAGTCAGAGTTGATAAGGGTTCAGGTTGGTATGGAGTTGTCAGAAATGGATAGGAGGATGGTCAGGAAAGCAGGGTCAGAAAGATTGGACACATTGAGATGAACATAGGCAGCCAGCTGGAAAATGTCAATGCAACTCTCAGCCCCATTGGCATATTCCTGAGGGTTGCAGACTATTTTTTGAGTCTGTGGAATCCAGCATGGATTCAGAGACTGCAGCTGTGTGGGCTTTTGCAGCTTTGGACTTGCTGCAATTACCAGCTAGGTGTCCTTCTTCACTGCAATAGAAACAAAGACCTTTTTTTATCCAGTGCTCATGTTCTTTTCTGGTTAGTTTGCCATTCTTCTTCAACTTGTTAGAGATGGAGTCCTTTGGCTTGTTACTCTTGGATCTGGAAGAGCCACTGGTCAAGGGTTGATTACTGCGATTAGAGTTGGACAGGTTCTGGGGCTTGAACTGATTATTAGAGCTAGAGCTGGAATTGGAATTGGAGTTTGGGGAACCCTTGGAGTCCTTCTTTCCAAAGTTTCTGGAAGTTGTGGAGGTCTTGGCATCGAGGCAATTCTCTTCTTGCTGCATCCAGTAAATGTTGTCAGCATCTTGGGCCTTAAGCTGCAAGGCTGCCAGAATGTCAGGCTTTCCACTCTGCAAAACTTCTATATGGAGACAAAACAGAAGTCTGCAGAAGTACTGGTCATGAAGAGTGGCTTCATTCCAATTGACCTGGGAGGCTAGTTCCCAAAAGTCCACATTATACTTGACTATACAGCCTCCTTTCTTCATAGTGAGCTTGGAAAGAGCCTTCTCAGTGTCATGAGGGCCAAAATTGCTCTCTAGCTCCCTGAGGAATACCTCATAGTTCCACATCCAGTAGGCAGAATCTGTCAGGTCATTGAGGCTGGGTTCAAACCAGCTGAGTGCTGATCCCTTTAGGTAAGAGATGATGAATAAGATTTTCCTCTCGTTGGAAGCAAAGACATGAGGGCGATCTTGGAAATGGAGGTTGCATGCAAGTAGAAAGTCCTGAAGTTTCCAGGGGTTGAAACTGTCAAAAGTGTTGGGTTCCCTAACTTTAATCTTCTTGGGCTTCGGGATGTGGTTCTGGTGGAGAGTACAGAGACTATCCAAAAGGTCAAACAGGGCATTGACAAATCTGTTGTCTGGATCTGGGTTTCCACCTAAAGGAGGTTGATCTCCAGGGTCATCAGAATTGGGGTCATCCCTGGGGCCATCAGGACTGCTAGGGTCATTGGGCCCACCAGGAAGTTCATTCTCTTTACCTGTAGCTTCCTTATCAGTAGGGTTGGGTTGCCTGTCATCCCCTATGTAGTTGAGTGAAGTCAGGTTCCAAGGGGGTTCTGAAGGCAAATGCATAGACATGACGTTGGTGCTAACAGATGGTGCACCAAAACTGACTTGTTGAAATATGTTTGATGGTCAGACTGAGGCACCAAAGGTAGAAGTGGGTCTAGGAGCTGAGAGTACTGATTGTCAGACAGCTGATAAGTGTTGTCCACTGAGACTGTGATTCTGTATGGGACATAGAATAAGGTTCAGAATAGTGTGTGGGTTGATGAGAGAAGTGTGGGTTTGCAAATACTGTCAAAGTTCAAGATCACTACTACCAAGGTCAGAACTTGGTCAGGGATATACCAGACTTTTGGTCGGACCTGGTCAGAGGTGGTTGGAGGTGTTCAGGGATTCTGGGCAGAATCCACCAGGCTGTAGTGTGCCAGGTGAAAGGGGCCAGAGACTTGGCTTCAACTTATAAGAAGTTGCACTCTTCTCCTCATCAGTTATCCAATTTTAGATGGATTGTGTGTGGATGTCCAGCAGGTTTCCAGATGGAGGGTGAGGATAGATTAAAGCAGTGGTTATGGAGTGAAATGAAGTTAAGAGGAGCCAAGAGATTAAGGGTTTTAGGTCAAGAACAAGTCAAGGACGAATGAAGGGTTGATATTAAGCAGAGGATGACAAGGCGAGATACAATGCTAGAGACAAAGTAATTTACAAGTAATTTGCAAACTGGAGACTAAGGCTAAGCTATGGGTGCTTAAATATTGAAGGCCAGAAGAATAATGGAAAGTATGGAAGTTTACTAATGGGTCTTGGTAAGTGCCCATGACCAGAATTGGTAAGTGACAAAAGATCTAGAATGCGATGATGAGTTCAGTTGGTACTCAGTGCAGAGTCTCAACAGAAGGGGTGAACACTTAACCTACAACTGCAGGCATGCTCGGGGTGAGGGGGGAGTTCGCTTAGATGGCCTCGGATCGTCCTTCAGGGCGCGGAGACTATAGAGAGGCTGGTACAGCAATTTTCAGTGTGCGCACTAGTAGTGTACACGAAAGGGGAGATATGCGCAGTGGCGGAAAAGTGCGCAACGCAAAGAGGCAAAAATGCACAGTGCGGAAAAACGCGCAACGAGAGTGCAAAAGTGCGCAACGATGAGGATGATGAAGGCGGGAGGTGTAACAGGACAAAGACGACACTGGAATGTACTGTGAAGGTGGTGCACAGTTTGGAGGTGCAAACAGAGTGAAAGCGCAAGGAGCGGAAAAAGGCGCAGGCGGTGCGCAAAATGCGGCTATGCAAAAGAGTGCGCAAATGGTGCGCAAACGCGGCTATACGAAGGGCGCACTACAATAGTGCACAGACAAGGATGAAGGACGCAATGCAAGGGACGAAATGCAACAATACGATGAGGGGACACAAACGATAATGCAAACACGGCTATACGAAGGGCACACTATGAAGGCGCACAGACTGGACACTGGTGCACAGACTATGTGTGACGCTGACTGAGCTATGAACTATGAGGGGGGGGGGAAAGATCCTGTGGATTCTCTATCTGTCCGCTACTATGTACAAATGGCTTATGTGATAAAATGATGAAATAAAGTATAAAAATAGGAAGCGCCATATGCTACCCACAAGCGCATCCATTTGCCCATCTAAACCTGACTGCACTATGCCGCTGCCTCAGCCAATAAGATTTGCGCACCTATAGCTCAATATCCAACTGTTCCGGTGCGATGCGCTCTTATTGGTGCGCGCTAAGTCTCGTGCGCTCTTCCCAATTAATCCACTTTGGTGTTATATGTCGCATGCTGCGCCTTTTTAATAATGGCATAATCGACCTGTGCCAGTTACCAGATAAGGCGATGCCGATTGGAAATGTGGAAGAACTAAAAGGGGATGCTGTGCGAGACCAAATACTGCCAAAGCGCCTGGGTTACGTGAAAGCGCCCAAGTGCGCACAGTCCAATGCCAAATAGGCGCAAAGTGGCCTAGTTATGTAAGAATGCGCAGTTTGCTCGTGCTGGAATCATGGTATGCCTCAAGTAAATGTGCCAGTAAGATAGGAGCTGCGATGCGCAGTGCACCGGTGCAGTGGATTGTTGTGTGTGATAGAGATTGTGCAAAGAGTGTGCAGCAGGGAATGTGAGTTGCAGGTAAAGTGTAAAAGGAGTGCGCAAAGGTGCATCGAGCACGCAATAAATGTAGAAGGCAGATAAGGAGCGTGGGGGGGGGCGCATGGAGGCGGCTTGAAGCGCAATGAGGCGCATTTAGGGTGCACAATGATTGGCGGCTATGGGGAAACAAAAGCGCAGTAGAAATGCAAAAGGCGCACAAAGGTGCACCTAAACGGTCAAAGGCACACAAAAGCGCATGGAAGCGCGCTGCACAAAGTGTGCGGAAGCCATCTAAGAGGTGCACACAATCGCAAAAAATGCCATAGTATGCGCGCAGGGCGATAGGGAGCCATATCATCTCCTCCCAACTGAAGTACTGACTGTCCTCAGGCAGCATGCGATTGGTCAGTGCAAAATTTTCTTTGCTCACATAAGTGGCCATCCTCTCCTTATCCATCTCTGACCACCATCTATCCTCTATAACTCTTTCCACAACCCATCTCTACCCGATCCAATGGCTTCAGCATTTACCTTAGCCCTCAGACAAACGATCCTGGCCCTCAATGAGACCCTCCCTGCTGCTGGGAGTGAGCAGACGATGATGCAAGCTTGGGGTGAAGGGTTTTGTAGTAAACTGGTGCACTTTTTGTGTTTCTATAACTGGCGCAGGTTGCTAAGAGTCGGGGCATGTAGAACATGTATAAAGGCCATGTGGACTCTGTCCAAGATGATGCAGAACTCGATGCGCTCCTCACGAAGGCGCGTAGCACATTCAGCGGAATCATGGTGGAGGAGTGGCTTGCTTGGGGTGAAGAGCTGATGCCCGATATGCATAAGATGATTGAGGAGAAAGAGAGGTCTGAGGAATTTGAGCATAGGGCGCACGAGCTGGCGGAGCGACTGGAAGCGCATGTGGAGCGCACCGAAGCGTGCAAGGTGCGCCGTGCACTCTTGACCGCTGAATTGCAGGCGCCAGAGGTTAACTTGGAGCGGCTGGAAGGTGAGTTCAGAGCCATTGACGAGGCAAGCGATATAGATACTGCCGAGGCGCAGGAGGATGAAAAGGCACGCGTCGCACTGGTGCACTCTTTGTGCACGCTTTCTGCCGCTACCAATGCTGAGGTTGTAGGCAAAGGAACTGGGGAGTCTTGGGAGAGTGGGGTGACGAGCGAGGGGGAGAACAAGCATAGCAATGAGAGCGCCAGTGCGGACGAAGGCGCAAGTGCGCGCCCGGTGTGCGCAATGCAGCAATGCGTGTATGTTGAAGTGCCACCACTGAGTGGGGTTGGCGCCACCTCTAACGCTAATAGCGGACCAGTAAGTTTCTTTGGATATGCTTCAAACTCACTAAACCATTCCCTTTCTCTATGCTAGTGTGATAACTGCCGCTGCATCGGCCAACCAGCTAGGTGCGCCTCTGTCAATGGAAAACGGTGCGCCCCATGCGCAAAGGGTAAGAGAAAGTGCGAATGGACGAAGCGCACCCTCGCACAGCTGCGCGCAACTCCTAGAGGCAGGAAAGCGGCTACTGGGCGCTCTGGTCTGTCTTTTTCTCATCCTCCTTCCATGCTGCACTAAACTTTCCAAAGGCACATCGCAAATTGACAAGGGCAATGAGAGTGATGTGGGGCTCATCAGCCCCTCGAAAGAGCGCACATCCAAGCGCTGCAAAGTCGAAAACGCGCTTCCTCCACCGTCGCAAGTGCACCCAAGGCCGCGCCACCTTACCGTTCGCCAGGCAAGTGTGCACACGCAATCCTCGTGCCAAACCAGATCGGGAAACACCTCGGGGGATGCGGTTTATCAAGGTCAAGATGTTGAGGCACTCGACTTAGCACAATGCTGCTCGGTGGTTGCAGTCTTGGGCGCCACGCACGATCGCCTTCAAGAAGATGTCCAAAGGTCGCTCATCGAGTTAGAGGTCGCTAAGAGCTGGTTGCGCAGTGTGGAGCAAGCAGAGGCGGATGCAAAGGCGAAACTGGGTGCAGCCACGGAGTGCCTGGAGTTCCTGGAGTCCATTGAATAGCTGCACAATGGTATAAGTTTTAGATAGTATGTTAATCAATCTCTTTGTTGTGCCTGTGATACGCATGGTGCGCTCTGAAGCAGTGAAGTGTGTGCACGCGCGCGAATGTGCGCACTTTGCGCCAACCTGCGCGCGCACTTCCATGGTGCCATAAAACGAAATTTGTAAGCCCAAATAATATGTGTGAGAGAAAAGAGATAATATAAGCAATGTTCGAGCAAGAAGTGTCAAGCGCACAAAAAACGCGCACCACGCAAAGATGCGCAAATGCAAAGGGGTGCAGAAAAATTGTCCAACCATCACTTTCCTCCTCCCAACTGAGATATTGACCATGTCCATCGATAAAAAAGTAAGAGATAAAATGAAGCGCACGCGATATCACAAAGTCTAAAAAAAATGGGAAAGGCTCAGTAGATCATCACGGCTGGTAAAACCCATGGGTTGCGCAATCACAGAATGCGTCCAGATGCAACTTCGCGAATAGGAAAAGGTAACGTAAAAACAAATGAAAGAAAGCAAAGCGTACGTATAAAATGGTGAAGTATCCATAGCGGTGTGCACGGAGCGCTAGTTGTGCGCCTCATTGGCGCTTTCTTCTTCCTCAGCGCTATCTCCTTGCGCTTCTTCCTCGTCAACTGCTTCTTCGTCTTCCATGTCCAGTACTATGGACTCTTCCATCTCTCTTAACCGCGTTGTGGTGATATCGAGCACTATGTCAGGAATCGCAATGGACTTGTGCACGTGGTATGGCAGTAGGCGGAACGCAGCTACTGGCCTGTCAAATACCGTCCCGTTGAGCTCGCAAACTATGTATGCGCCGCCCTGATTGTGCGACACTATAACTAGAGGACCGAGATAACGCGCACGCATTTTGCGGTTAAGGCTCTTTTCGATTGCTGTGTTGCGCATAAGGACTAAGTCACCGCGCTGGAAGTCGAAACTGCGGATGGTTTTTGAGTGCGCTTTCTCGAAACGGAGTGCCGCTTTGCGCCTCTCTGCATAGACGCGGGAATGGATGCATGCTAAATCTGCTGGACACTTTTGTAATGTGCGCGCGCGCCACGCGATCAAGTCTGTCGTGGAGAGTATAGAATCTGGGGGTGGGTTAAGGTATGTCGCTTCAATGATATCAAGAGGGATTAGAGGCTGCGCGCCTGTAACAATGAAGGATGGCGAAACACCGAGGCGCTTCCGAACTGTGATGCGCTCCACCCAAAAGACTGAGTACAGTGCACTGAACCACTTTGATTCTACTCCATCTGCTGCTTTGATAAGTGCTTGACGCATGTCAAAATGTGCGCGCTCAACAATTCCATTAGCGCGCGAATTATAGCCAGATATGCGGATGTGATTGATATGGTAGCGCTTACTGAGATAGGCTAGCGCTTTGATGAATGGCTTGCCATTATCAGTGACTATCTCGCACAATGCACCCCACCTGCAGATGAGGTCTTGGAACATCCAATCGCCAAGTGCGCTCACATTTTCTTTAGGGAGCCCGTGGAATTCCGGCCAAGTCGCAAGTGAGCAATGCCCTTGGACAATATAGCGCCACCCTGCTGATACTGGTAAGTGCATCGTATCAATATAAACTTTACTGAACAGGGGCACAGGCATTGCGATGACTGGTGGTATTAGAACCTTCTGTGTTTGCTGGATCTGGCAAATATGACAAGTGCGCACGAACCAAATGATGTCATCCATAACATGCGGCCACCAAAAGCGGTCAAGCAATGCGGAGCGTGTCGCATAAAAGCGCTTGTGTCCAATGTTGTCATGGATGGCGCACAATATCGGTAAGCGTCTAGACTGCCAAATAACAAGCTGGTGAGCACCATGTGCATTGCGCTTCCATAGGCGCGTCTTGTCTTTGAAAAACGCGCTCGCATAGCGCACGAGCACGCTGTACTCGGAATCTGTGAAGTCGCTAGGGCGCGTTAGGGTATCCATCCAAATCCACACCAAATCTAACTTCTCATCCTCTGCATCTGCTGTTGCACTCCTTGGAACTTGGCTATAGTCATCGTCGTAAATAAGCGCACTATTGCATGCATTTTGCGCATTTTTGTTTGGCTCTGGCTGCGTCAGCGCAAGTGCTTGCACATCCAAAGACTGTGAAATGGGACGTATCGCATGCATAAATCCATGTAGCACATCAATCCAGTCCTCAAACTCTTCATCCTCTTCTCCCTCTAAGTCCTCTGGCTGCTTCGGCCGACGCGAAAGCCCATCTGGACCATGCACCGCTCCCCTAACATGCACGAGTGTAAAGTGGAATGTAAGGATTGAGACAATCCACCGGTTAATGCTAGTAGATGGTTGGATATCGGGGTTTTGTAGCATGCCCTTGATATAGCGCGCGTCAGTCTCCACAATTAAGTTGCGCACACCTATAATATAAAGGCGCAAATTGCGCAGCGCGCGGTAAAGCCCATAGATCTCTAGCTTCGGTTGTGAAAAGCACGCTTCTCTGTCGTTGAGCGTAATCGAGCCGAACCGGTTGTAAATGCGCATTTTTGCATCTGCGCTCTTTTGCTGGCAAAGGTAAAAGCCGACCGCTATCTGGGAAGAGTCGACTGCAAGGATAACAGGGAGTTCTGAGGAATAATCGATCGGTTGTAGTGCAGGACACTCTAGCACTGCTTGCTTGATGTCGTTCTGCGCCGCTATCTGCTCTGGACCCCATTCAAATGGAGCATCCTTGCGCGTAAGCCTTGTGAGCGCGTTAACGCGGTGCGCATAATTGCGGATATAAATGCGCATTAAACCGACTGTTCCCAAGAATGCGCGCACTTCTGACAGCATGTGGCATGCGCCCCAATTGCGGATAACATCTACCTTGCCGCGTTCGGGTTTTCTACCTTCTGGGGTGCAATAATGGCCGAGAATGACAAAGTTTTCAGTGCACAATGTGGATTTCGTCCCAGAGAAAGTGCCGCCGCTATATTTCATGCGCTGCACAATGTGGTTCACGTTCTGAAAGTGCTCCCACACAAAGTGCCTTACACCAGGGTTCACAGTGAGCACTTCGCACGAGCCATCCGGTAAAATGTAGCGCTTCGAAGGCCCCTTGACTGGAACATCGTCAATATAGGGAACAGTGTAATCTGGTATCTCTGGCTGCAGAATATAGCACACATCATTGTGGAAGATTGGTACTGAGTTTGTCCAACCCATTGGCAATGTAACGAGGCGCATTGCACCATATGGCGTCTGGAATGTTGTAAGGTCGCGCGACAATTCTTTGATTAAGTGCTCGTCGTATCCCATATATAGATCAAGGACGGCGCCGCATGCACGCCCCGCAAATTGCTCTGCAAGGTGCTCAGGTGTAGGGGTGACGCCGGAGTGTTTAATGGTAACGTGATTAAGCGGTTCGAGGCTATGTACGATGCACAGTGCTTTTCCATCTTTCTTGAGTGTGCAGAACCAGCGCGATCTATATGCCAAATTTGAGTGCTCATAAACACCTGAGTCTATCTTCTTCCAGATAATGGTGCAAACTTCGTCGTATATGCCTGGTGGAATGGGGATGTTGCGCTCTATCCAAGGAGTGTGCGGAATAACTGGGATTTCTACTGGGGGAAAGAACGCGGTCTTGAAGCTACCGTGCTCCTCATCGCTCCATGCAAAGGCTTCATTCTGCAAAGACATCAAGTGGTGTAAAACCTTCATCTCCTCTGGTAATAGGAAATTGGTGTGGCGCTCCTGGAGCGCTTGCATGCGCTCTTCAGTATAGCGCCCGGTCGGGGTAAATGGTGGCGGATTTGGTAAAAGCACAGGAAGCGCCGCTAGCGGATCGCCTATAATGTTGCGCTCGATGCGGAATTCGTTTGGGACAGGTGCAATAACTGGCTTGACTTTTCTAGCAACCAGTTTATACTTCTTCTTGGTCACTATGCCCTTTTGCGGTGCGCGCACCGCTAAATCGATAAAAGTTGCGCTTTTCGGAAACGTGGCAGGAATAAGCGCCACAGGGTCGATCGAATTTAAGAGCACCTGCGCATGACTGTTGGTACACTGGGATAGGTAGAGTTGAGAGATAATAGAGGTGGAAGAAACGGAAGCGGAAAATGGAATAAGCGCAACCGCAGAAACGTCACAAGATTGGGTATCAGAGTCAAATGTTATGATAGTGGCGGCTTCTCCTTGGTCTGAGATCAATTCCTCGAAGCCTGGCAAAAATTTCTTTGCAGGTTATGCTGAATAGCAAAGTGCGGTGTTGCTGGAGCTGGTAAGAAGTGGCGCAGCTTCCCCCTAGGCTTTGTTGGAATGGTGGAGATGGTGCCGGTGTTTGGATCGCAGATTGTAATTGTTTGCACTTCGTCTGCAAAGTTGCGCACGATGGAGCGCATTAACACGTCGAAGGGGCGCCCTAACAGAATATCATAAGCAGGTGAACGGATAACGTGAACTTGCACATAGACAATGATATCCCCAATGCGCGCAGAAATGTTGCGTGCAAGCCCAAGCGACTCATCTACCTCTCCATTGGCTGATTGCATGTATAAATGAATGCATGGGTTGTACTGAAGCCCAAGACAATGGCAGACCGCTTCTGACATTGCGATAATTTGCGAACCCGGATCTAAGATAGCTTCAAAGTACTCTTGGTTGTCAATCAATAAATCAATGGAGCGAAGCACATGCGACTCTTTAGCGACCTTCAAAACATCGGGGTTTTCAATTTCGCCTGGCTGGAGATGGGTAAGGTACTGTTCAAATGGATCCTGCAAAACAATAGGAAGCAGCACTGCAATTGCCGCGCTAACTGGAGGTGTCGCATTAAGCACTTTATCTCCCACAAAAGGCGCGCGCGCTTCGCAGTGCGCAAATGGCATAACGCTCACAAAGTTTGTAGCTACCACTTCCGCACCGGTAGCTGCAATGCGCTTTGGGGTGACTTGTTCTCTATGGCGCTGCCTGAGATCGGGCGAAAGGGATAGAAGCTCTTCATGTGAAACCGTAACAGAGGGCGCCTTCATGGCATGCACATATAAGTCGTCGACAATCTGCGGGTTCTGGATGGGAATGGCAGTGCGGTATGATGGCTCTTTGCCTTTGGAAGAGTTAGCTGGTACGTCTGGTTTATCTGCTGCTGCGGGCGCAAAATGCGCCTCAGGAATGTTGGAATAGGGATGTATGGGTGTCTCGTCGGGTGCATCAGTTGCGCTCGCAGCGGATTGCGAAGCTGGGGACTCAATACTGTCGGCGGGTGCCATGTCTGTGGTTGTAGAATGCACACCCTCTTGATTGGATGTATTGCGCGGTGCGCGCTGCAGAATTTCAACGCCGTCGAAGACTTGCCTCTTGCGAAGCGCCATCAACTCCCTCTCGAGCGCATCAATGTGCTCTTCCTTCGTTAGTTGCGCATTTGGTGCGCTTTGCATATAGTCTGCTGCAGGAGCTGAAGCGGCAACGTACGTCGACTGTAGAGGTGCAGCTGGAGCTGGACGAGGTGCTATATTGTAGATGAGCTGCAAATTGGTATTAGATGAAAGTCGACCCGTGGCAATCTGCCCTGGGTTGCGCTTATGCCATTCCTCGATGCGCTCACCTAGGAAATTGCCTGGAATAGAACACGGCACGAATGCGCCACCTGGGAGTACGATGCGCCCTTCTGCATTTCGCCTACACTTTCCTTCTCTAATAAGGCGCTCAATTGAAGCACACTCAGGGATATAGTGCCCTGTCTGACCGCAACCATTGCACTTGTCGTTGTTCGAGCGAGGCGCACCATTTCCGCCATCTCTGCATGATGCGCTCAACACAGTAACTATCGTCTGTGTCATGCGCTCGAATAAGACTGAAATGTCTTCTGCTTTGACTGTGGGTGCGCTAGGTTGTGGCTGGGAAATGGGTGCGCTGGGTGCTGAGTAGGGTGCATACATATCGGGGTTTTGCACTGTGAGCCCAGTAAGTGGCTGGAAATAGCGCGCTGGGCCTTCAAAGATAAAGTCGATCGCATCGCATATTGCATCTAATGAGTATGGCACATTTGCAGGCTGATTCGGTACCGCAATCGCAAGGCGGCTCAAAATGCGCTCTAGCTGGTCTGGTCGAAACACCCTAACGAACATACGGCTTTGGTCGTAGCGCGCCAATATGCCTTGCGCAACTAAGTATTCGCTAATGTTGAAAAATGCACGATAATAGCACGCGATTTCTTCTGCAGTTACGAGGCCAACGCATGCGGTCTCACCAATAAGCTTGTCCAGGTCGCTCATACTCCATTTACTGCCATCCCTAGAGCCAGGATAAAGCTTTAGGACAGCGTCTTTGAATGCACCATAGTTGTGCATCGCGCTATACTCTGGTAGCAGTTTCCAAGTGTCTGCAGTGTCGCTGTCCAAATAGCGCACTGTGTGGAACTTCTTATTGGTCTCGTCAGTGACATTACAATCACGGAGGAGTTGCACAAGCTCCTCAAAGTACTTCTGGAGTTTGCACGGTTTTGCAGGGTCGAAGCACGGCGCATTTTGGTTAGATGCAGATGGCATGTGCATGGTAGCCATGGTAGGTGGAATAAGGTGTGTAGAGTTAAGATCTGGTAAAAGCGCAGCAAAATTCAAAGGTGGGGAAAAATGCGGTGATGCGGACGGAGTTAGGGTAGGTAGGGATGATTCAGGTGAAGGTGGAGGTAAAGACAGCGCGGACGAGTGATGCGTGTTGTTTAGGAAGAGTGATTCAAATACTGGTATTTCCCCAAGCTGGAGCACAGTTGCTAGCAGCTCAGAATGGAGAGTGCGAAGGTGGTTAATGTTGAAGCGAAGGGCGAGCCAATGGAGGTCTAAAATATGGTCTGATAAACAGAAACCCCTCGCGGTGGGCTCCAGAAAATGATGAGTTCAGTTGGTACTCAGTGCAGAGTCTCAACAGAAGGGGTGAACACTTAACCTACAACTGCAGGCATGCTCGGGGTGAGGGGGGAGTTCGCTTAGATGGCCTCGGATCGTCCTTCAGGGCGCAGAGACTATAGAGAGGCTGGTACAGCAATTTTCAGTGTGCGCACTAGTAGTGTACATGAAAGGGGAGATATGTGCAGTGGCGGAAAAGTGCGCAATGCAAAGAGGCAAAAATGCGCAACGAGAGCACAAAAGTGCGCAATGATGAGGATGATGAAGGCGGGAGGTGTAACAGGACAAAGACGACACTGGAATGTACTGTGAAGGTGGTGCACAGTTTGGGGGTGCAAACAGAGTGAAAGCGCAAGGAGCGGAAAAAGGCGCAGGCGGTGCGCAAAATGTGGCTATGCAAAAGGGTGCACAAACGTGGCTATACGAAGGGCGCACTACGATAGTGCACAGACAAGGACAAAGGACACAACGCAAGGGACGAAATGCAACAATACGATGAGGGGACGCAAACGATAACGCAAACATGGCTATACGAAGGGCGCACTATGAAGGCGCACGGACTGGACGCTGGTGCACAGACTATGTGCGACGCTGACTGAGCTATGAACTATGAGGGGGGGGGGAAAGATTTTGTGGATTCTCTATCTGTCCGCTACTATGTACAAATGGCTTATGTAATAAAATGGTGAAATAAAGTATAAAAATAGGAAGCGCCATGTGCTACCCACAAGCGCGTCCATTCGCCCATCTAAACCTGACCGCACTATGCTGCTGCCTCAGCCAATAAGATTTGCGCACCTATAGCTCAATATCCAACTGTTCCGGTGTGATGCGCTATTATTGGTGCATGCTAAGTCTCATGCGCTCTTCCCAATTAATCTGCTTTGGTGTTATATGTTGCGTGCTGCGCCTTTTTAATAATGGCGTGATCGACCTGTGCCGGTTACCAGATAAGGCGATGCCGATTGGAAATGTGGAAGAACTAAAAGGGGATGCTGTATGAGACCAAATACTCCCAAAGCACCTGGGTTACGTGAAAGCGCCCAAGTGCGCACAGTCCAATGCCAAATAGGCGCAAAGCGGCCCAGTTATGTAAGAATGCGCAGTTCGCTCGTGCCAGAATCATGGTATGCCTCAAGTAAATGTGCCAGTAAGATGGGAGCTGCGATGCGCAGTGCACCGGTGCAGTGGATTGTTGTGTGTGATAGAGATTGTGCAAAGAGTGCGCAGCAGGGAATGTGAGTTGCAGGTAAAGTGTAAAAGGAGTGCGCAAAGGCGCATCGAGCGCGCAATAAATGTAGAAGGCAGATAAGGAGCGTGGGGGGGGCGCATGGAGGCAGCTTGAAGCGCAATGAGGCGCATTTAGGGCGCACAATGATTGGCGGCTATGGGGAAACAAAAGCGCAGTAGAAATGCAAAAGGCGCACAAAGGTGCACCTAAATGGTCAAAGGCGTGCAAAAGCGCATGGAAGCGTGCTGCACAAAGTGTGCGGAAGCCATCTAAGAGGTGCACACAATCGCAAAAAATGCCGTAGTATGCGCGCAGGGCGATAGGGAGCTGTATCAGCGATAAGTGCAGTTTTATGTTTCAATGATATATTGAAGCAATAGGACAAGTACTTTTACTATACTGGGACAATGTACATTTCATTTATTATCATTTCTCATTTGTTTTATGTTTTACAATACCTTTATTTGCTGTGCATACTGCCTTGTGTTTTCCACATGTTATTATTTTCTTTTTGATACTATTTCTTCAAATTGTATATGGACTTGTACTAGTTACTTAAAATAAAAAACAAGAAAGGGAACAGAGAAGAAGTACCCTCTTCCTTATTGTCTGATTTAAGAGCAATTCTCTTGAGTCTTAGCCTTGCATCGCATCTCTAAGTTCTGTGAAATATTGTGAATTCCTTCAAACTTTCATATTTGCTCCTTGAATTATCATACATCACCCATTGCCTCTTGAAAAACACTTCTTATTTGCTATATTTGCTCCTCAACATACCTTGACACTAGTCCAACTCTTTCAAAACTCCTTGAACTACTTTGAACCTCCTCAAACCTTTCCAAATCTTTTTTGAACATCTTCATACCACTTCAAATCTTTTTCAAACATCTTTGTATGCCTCCCAAAGACCATTTGCAACATCTCTTACCATTTTGCATCTCTAAATGCAACCTTGGGTATCAGCAGTGATATTTATTACCAACTCACATCCTTCCTCTAGCCTGTGTTATATTTCTTAGGCCTTTTAACAGGTTTTTGTAAGGTTTCCAGGTCAAGTATTATCAGCAGCTGGAATGCCAATGGACAAAATCGGAAAAGTGTTGGAAAGGAATTGGGAATTATCAGAAATCTGATTGGGTGAAATGGTGATAATGCTCAACCTGGAAACCTAACAAAAACCTGTTAAAAGGCCTAAGAAGTATAACACAGGCTAGAGGAAGGGTGTGAGTTGGTACTAAATATCACTGCTGATATCCAAAGGTTGTGGTTAGAAATGCGAAATGGTAAGAGATGTTGCGAATAGTCTGTGGGGGTGTACGAAGTTGTTCAAAATAGGTTCAAAGATGTCCAAAAAAGTTTGAAGAAGGTTCAAAGAGGTTTGAAGAGTTTCAAGAGAGTCAGACTGGTGTTAAGGTATATTGAAGAATGGATATAGCGAATTAGAAATGTTTTCAAAGGACGATAAGCGATATGCGATAAGTCGAGAGGTGAATATGAGAGTTCGAAGAAGTTCAGGATATTTTGCAGAACTTAGAGATATGAGGCAAGGCTTGGACTCAAGAGAACTGCTCTTCTTAAATTAGATGATGGTGGAGAGGGTAACTTCTTCTCTGTTCCCTTGTCTCTTATTCTAAGTAACTAGTACAAATCTATATACATTTTGAAGGGATAGTACTAAAAAGGAAATATAACATATGGAAAACATGAGGCAATACACACAACAATAAAGGAGTTCTTGTAAAACATAAAACAATGAAAGGATAATAATTGAGATGTACATTGTCCCAGTATAGTAAAAATACTTATCTTATTGCTTCAGTATATCATTGAAACACAAAGCCACCATTATCGCATTCTAAATCTTTTGTCGTCTCTCCTCGTGTCCAGTAGTGCTTGATATGCGATGCAATAGTTCATTCCAGATGTGTTGTGTAAGTCAAAAAGGTTTTGGGACAGCTATATGGCAGCTGACATCATTCAAAGTAGTATGAAATTGTTCAAAGGCATTCAAAATGTCGTGAAGTCATTCAAAATCGTTCGAAGTCATTTGAAAAGTGCAAATTTGGTTCAAAATTGAGTTCATTGGAATCATAGGTGTTGGGAGCATGCATCGTGATGTGTCAATATGTTTGGATACTTTCTTCAGACCCTAGAGCATGCAATGGACCTATCAACAGGTCTTGACACATTGAACCCAACATGACTGGCCTGAAACTCATGCTTATCTTATTGACCTGTATGCTTCTAGTGACTGTAAACCTCACAATTCTCCTGACAAACTATGACAATGGGTAAGAGTACACAGTGACAACAGGTTATTTGCAAAACTTCAAGATATTGACTGTTATTACTGAAAGTTCACAGCACAATCCACACCACTGGTAATAGCATCTCAGTTGACTCAAAATGAAGCAAATTTGCTATTTTATAGAGGAATTCCCCCAGTGATGCATAGGAAAATTCAAAGAAAGATTCCTGCTAACCACCAGACAGTGATGACCACCCCCTTGATTGCCAGTGTCCTAGGTCTTCTATGGGGTCAGTTCAATGAGGATGACTTGGACCATAATGATGAAAAGGTTGTGCTCTCATTCAATACAGAAGACAATTTTTTGGACATGGATGATGAAGACATTGCACCCATGCAGAAACATAAGGTAAAAGTTCAGTTTGAAACCAAAGAAGTACCAGGAGCCAACCACCTGACCCCATGAACATTGACACACTTACCAAACAGATGGAAGAGTTACAGCTTGGCCATGCATGCCAGCTCAAGGATATTTGACAGGGACAGGCAATATTATTATGCAAATTTGCTGGACTGAATAACAACTGCAACAACAGTAACTCAGGTATTGGCAGACATGACGAGACATGTTTTATCTGTGATGTCATGCTAATACATAGGCCCAGAATCTATAACTGCCCCAATGTACAAAAACTAGTCTACAAGAACCTGGTAAAGTATACTTGTACACCAAATGGCTGACTGGTATGCATCACGATTCTCTGATACCATGAGTTGTGCCTGGGACAAGTGGCATTGCAAGAACCTTATGACATGAAAGATTGATGTCCTAGTCTTTAAAAGGTAAAGCCAAGGAGGTATGAGACTCACCTTCCCACAAGGCAAATTACATGTGTCTCCAGACAGATGGGACAGACTTCTTCATGAAAGACATTTTCATCATCTCCTCCTCACTGTAAGGGCAACCTCAAAGCCTCACTTAATAGTGAGCTAACAGAGGGGAATCCAAAGTTAATATTATACCACATAATACAGAGACTCCAGGTGCACCTAACAGAGGAGAATCCAAAGACAAAACTCTAAGGACCCATCTGTCAATGCCCAGTATATGTGATAGAGCCAAAAATCAAATAGTAAGCTAAAAATAGCAAAAAGGCAGAGATAGGTGGATCAAGCTGTGGGATGACATCACCTTGATGGGTAAACATCTAGAAGGGGTCCTGCCTCTAAGAATAGAACTGTCAACATGTACCAACATGGAAAAAAAATCAGGGCATCAAAGTGGTTACTGGTGGGCAACAGGGATGGACAGTTGGAGGGATTGGGGGTAGTGGCATGGAGTATAGTGTTAAAAGCTGCATTCATGAGTCAGTTCTCATCACAGAGAGAAGCAGCTTTGTACCAAGCATCAATATTGTCATCAGCTGGGTGTCCCTTCAATATCTGTGCAATCTGATCCTGAACCTCTTGATTGAGACGGCAACAAAATTTAACCACCACTGGTAGCCCACTCCCATATCCAGCCATGTCCACTAAATCTTTAAACTCATTGATATAGTCATCCACAGATCAGTGTGCTTGGTAATACAAGGATGACTCAAGGTGCATTGCAGCTCATTGGCATTCATGGAGAGGGCAGAAATGTCATACAAACTCCTCTCTAAAGTTGTCCCAAGAGGAGAAAGAGAGGGAACCAAGTTGCTGGGCTTGGCACAAAATGCAGTCGACATAGAGGTAGGCATGCTCAGACTTCATGTATGTGAAGGCCCAATAAATTTTTGCAGTGTCATCTAGGAACTGATTAGGGTGAAGACTGATGTATAACTCACAGGAGTTGAGGAAAGAACATCCATGGGAGCATGCACCATTAAAGTCAGCAGGGGGGGACAGTTTAATCTGTGTGCCAGTGATATTAGGTAGAGCATCGATGCTGAAAGCGATTGGGATTAAAATAAATGGGATATTAGGTGAGGAACTAAGCTGTAGGGTATTAACAAGGCTTTTGATACATGTTTTAAGTGATTCAATTTGCATGTGCAATCCAGTAATGGCGCCTTCGAGTGCCTCGACATATTTTTGGGTGTCTATGGCACATAGCAGCAGGTTGAGCAGAGATATGGGTGCACTTAAGGCGGGAGTGTCAATTGCATCCTGGGTGACATCCCGTATGTGTAGGGGGCATTATATCTGCAGTGCGCTTCGATTCTGTGCCTAGGGAGAGAGTTTTCTACTGTAAGGGCAACCTCAAAGCCTCACTTAACAGTGAGCTAACAGAGGGGAATCCAAAATTAATATCATACTACATAATACAGACACTCCAGGCACACTTAACAAAGGGGAATCCCAAGAGAAAACTCTAAGGACCCATCTGTCGATGCCCAGTATATGTGATAGTAAGCTAAAAATAGCAAAAAGGCAGAGATAGGTGGATCAAGCTGTGGGATGATATCACCTTGATGGGTAAATGTCCAGAAGGGGTCCCTTCTCTAAGCATAGAACTGTCAACATGTACCAACATGGAAAAAGCCAAAATATAATAATAAAATAGGAATAAATCATAGAAAATCATAGAAAAGGCAGAATAGGGTGAAATAAAATATAAAAACATATGGGACAAATGCAGAAAATTGCCCATATGCCTGGGGTGTCTTCCTTTCCCCTGACAACAACCACATGTCGGAGAAGGGAGTACATGCAGGCAAAGACAGTCAAGTAGCTAAATTTATGGCTAGGTGGGATGGTCCATATAAAATTCTGGAAGCATACCCTGACACCTCAACATACAAACTCCTTCTGCCAGCACCATCAAAACAATATCCGATGTTCTACATCTCCCAACTCCAACAACACCATGACAATGACACTTCCCTCTTCCCCTCACATGAACTTGAATGTCCAGGGCTGATCATCACCAAAGATGGCTCAACAGAGTATTTTATTGACCACATCCTGAATGAGTGATTACGTGGATGAGAATGACAATATCTGGTGTGATGGGTTGGATATGGTCCAGAATCAGATCTCTGGCTACCATGAGTGGAACTCCTCAACACTGAAGACTCACATCTTGGGAGTCAACAACCCCAGAATGGTAACAATTTTTTGGTCATTGAGGGAGTGTAAGGAATTCTCCCTTATCATCTCATTTCCAAGCCTCACACAATTTCTCCCTATCACAATCACATACATATCACATGTAGTGTTGGGATTAGGCAATCCAAGCCTGGTCCAAGTCTTAATATTATTATTAGAATTAAGTCTATTTATAGATTGTAACATAAGTAGACCATATTATAGGGGAAAATAATAGTTCCTCCTTATCCTTTCCACTCACTATCTAAGTGGTTATACTCCACCTCACTGGTCTTATATTCCAACATGTAGCATGTTCATTATTGTCATACAATTGTTTGTATTGGATAATCTTCCTTCATTGCCTTGTCTCACTGAGTGTTGGAAGCCTACACTTCTTTCCATTAGCCTATTATTTGATTTTTGGGTCTTTCACACATACTAGGCATCGACAGATGGGTCCATAGAGTTTTCTCTTCAGATTCCCCTCTGTTAGGTGTGCCTATATCATTTGTATTATGTAGTATAATGTTAACTTTGGATTCCCCTCTGTTAGCTCACTATTGAGTGAGGCTTTGAGGTTGCCCTTACAACTCCTGGGGCTCCACCTGGTCCCCTTACTTATAATCCAGCTGCTTGTGTTGCAATGGACTATGTGTGAGAGGCATTGTCAAGAAACCCATTGAGTGGTGGCAGCACCCTTCTAGTAGAATGAAGCAGAAGTTGGCCAGATATCACTATATCAGTGAATACAGATTTTGGGGACATGTCCTACTGCAAGCACGAGGACAAATTTATGTTGGCTGGGTCAACAATTTTTTCTGGCACTAAAGTACTTGGCAGGAATTTGCACTTTCTAATCCTTAGCACAACCACTTATTGTGCATGTCCAATTTTCATTGAAATTGCTCCCATCATACACACTCAAAGTATGCAAAGCGCAAGCACAAAAAAAGTTGACAAGAAGTGATCGACAAACACTCCGGGAAGCGCAAGTATTCACTAGAATTCTTGAGCTAGTAATTTTGAACAGATGATTCCCACCAAAAATCTGAGCACAACTGTCGGAAGTCCACAATTTCTTTGGTATAGAGTCTCGGAAGTGAAGTGCTGTGTAATGTGATTCAAACAGTGATGGGGCGAAACATTGACTATATACAGGGGCGTGGAGGTTAACGAAGCGGAGGGATTCTAAATGTGATGTGCCAAGAAGTGATAGTCGGAAAGCGGGGACCGCGGCAGTGTATACTGTAAATAGAAATAGAATCATGAAATTTCAATATGCAAAGCCGTAGAAGGGCCGTACAGGACACTTTCGTAAATAGCTGCAAGTCTCCAAGAGCTAGCTCAGGGAAGGTAGGCATGCCGCGAGAGACTGATCGAGATTGCATGATCACCGGCGAATTTTAAATAAAAGTGAACAAACATTGTTCGCCAGTGACGACACAGCTATAGGGAAATTCAAAAGTAGATTTCTGCGGAAAATTTTTTGTGGAACGGACCTTCCGTTTAAGCGCTCTATTCTTGGATGCGTTTGGTCTCGGAAAATGATAATGTCGTTACAAACGTGTAAAGTATATCTATTGCTCGGCAGCCCGTGTTTTCTACAGAAAATCCAGCTTACTCACTCCACCCACCCATCGACGCATTGCTTGGGTTTAGCGACATCGAGATACGCTTGAACAATTTCTTGATCCAGTTGTTCCCACTTTTGCAGTCTATGCATGCTCTTTGGGTCCAAATCGATTACCATCACCCTATCGGGCTTGACTGTGGTCGGATGCCCCTTCAGGCTCAAAGGATCAGGCCTGATAACAATAGAGCAATCTTTGAAGGTCGCGGAGAGCAGATAGGCCAGGAGATGATAACGGAGATTTTCGGGCACCGGCTCTGGCCGCTGATTGAGGCGAGCGCCGGTGGACGATAAATATGTGTTTAGAAAATCTGTCCAGTCGGGTATCGTGGGTATACCTGAAGGCCAGAAATCAGAGCTTACGCCAAGGGGTGCGACGGAGAGATGTAATGACGCGTTGGATGTACACCCCACAGACTGATCTACCGTGAGGCTGGTGCGCGTCGACATCACATCATGCCACAGGCCGGAAAGACCCTCGATATCAAGGACATCGAGCGTTCGTTGGAGCCTTGAAAGAATACGCAGGACTGGAGTGCCTGTGAGGACAGGCATGAGAGCAGAAACGAATGCGTCACGAAGGCCTTCTTCGTTTGAGTCATAAGCACCCAAGTCTTCGCTTGTGAAAGGCATCTAACTAAGCATAAGTATTCGTAGCATGTCATTTGACGAAGAATTTACATCCGAGGGTTGTGTCAATCGCCCGCGTTTGAAGATCTTGAGATTATTAATTGTTCCATTGCTATCATTCCAAGCATCCCACAACGCTCGGATTGCTTCGGAGATGCGATCCTCATCATTCGAGAAAAGATCGAGAGGACAATAGCCGAAAGATACGACCTCGCCCTGCCTGACTCTTAAGTGGGAATGCATGCAAAATCTGCATGTCCGGGTCTTAACTGAGCGAGTGGCCTCTGAAAGATGCAACGAAGATGGAAGGAATGCCCATTTTGGCTGTTCAAAACGCACACATTTTCAATTGATTCCTGACGCCATTACGGAAAAACTAACCTTGATCTCCACCGCTAACCATTCACCGCCTACTAAGTCCGTGGCCAAGATAGCCTTTTTTCGAGTCATGTCAATGTGATCTTTTTCTCTTCTCTCCTGTGGGCGTTCAGCGTCATGGAGAGCATTCAGAGCCTCTAACCATCCACGGTCAACATCAGTCAATTCTAATCGAGGCAGATGTTCCAACGGCAATAATCTTTCGATGCACTTCTTCTGAAATTCGATAGAGAGGTTGTCCAACTCATCCCCTTCCCCCCGGTCTTCTTGATCCGAAGAAGTATTTCGCTTGATAGTGGATTTCCTGAGACGTAAGACCATGCCATTGTACTGGGGATGCGGGGGCCCGACATAGGTGAAAACCATTGTAGCTCCTCCTTCCGATATATATCTCCAGTCTTGGGGAAGGGTGTCAATGATGGATGTGGTTGTCACCATCTAAATCAATCACTATATATCTCCAGTCTTGGGGAAGGGTGTCAATGACGGATGTGGTTGTCACCATCCACTCGAAGCTTGCAGTTCATAAGCAAGCCCCATGTTGTAGTGAAGAGTAGAAAACAATTGTTCGTTGAAAATATTGCGGGATACAAAACAACTGGGACATTTATCCCCGATTCCGCAGAACAATGGAATTATACACAATAGGCCTCAGGTTGCCAAGTCGCTGTGCCGACCTTATTTAACTTGTCTTCGCGTAACCGTACTCTTTACCTTTGACTCACAACCTACAGAAACTATGCCACCAATCCGACGATCATTGCACGCTACCCGAACCCGTGTAGATCCACTTCGCCGAAATAACCAAGATAAGCCACGAGCTAAAGGTTTTGAAACGGTAGATGGCCTGGTGCACGGGTGGCAATTCAAAGCCCAATATGAGGGAAGCGATGTTCCAGAGGTGAGGTGCACTGCAGCACTGCGATGGAAGCATGGGCTTAATGTCTATGTTATCAGTTTCCCCGTGAGCCAAATCCTGGCTTACTTAAACCTATAAATCCTCGGCCTCCCCCATTGACGCTGGGGGATCTAGAATGCATCAAAGTCCTAGGTGATCTCAAAGTTTTTTGTCCATTTTACATGCCTGACCTGTTTTAAGGCGGCGGTGCATATGGGACCGTTCTGCTGGTACAAACCAGTCGGGATAATCCTCTTCACACACCTGGACGTCTCTTCGCCATGAAGACGCTCAGGAAAAAGCATATTCGCTTCAGCGAAAGGGTCAGTGCTTCAGATGATTTCTGATGCCCAAGATACTCAAGGAATTCTCTAGGATGATCCTGCAAGTAAAGACGTGGAACGCAGCATGCTCTCTGAACTTCCCTGGGATCCGTTTGTGAATGGAATCATTCAAACATTTCACGACACTATAAATCTCTATCTAATGCTTGAATTTGTACCTTGTGGAACACTTCGTTCTCTAATGCAGAAACGTGCGCCCTTCGATTCTGCTACTGCTCTGTTTTACTTCGCGAACATTGTTTGTGCGCTCCAATACCTGGAAGTTTATGGTATAATCCACCGGGACATTAAACCAGAAAACCTACTCGTAGGTGCGGACGGCTACTTGTGTCTTGCGGATTTTGGTTCTGCCGCAAAAATTTTCGAGAAGAGTGGGTGGATAGCGCATGGGACAACAGCGTACATGGCACCGGAAGTCGTCGCTTCAACTGGTCAGTCTGAGCACATATGGTCAGGAATTGACTGGTGGTCGAGTGGCTGCGTCTTATATGAGATGATCACCAGAAAGATGGTAAGTCCCCTTTTCGGTAGTTGAAAATTGAACAAGTATCGAATTTTATGCATAGCTATTCCGTGGACATACGGAGAAAGCCACCTTTAATAAATTGTTATCTGGTCGTTATGATTGGCCACCCACAGTCCGAGTCGGGAAAAAACTCAAATCCCTCGTCGCTGGCCTGCTGACAGTGGATGCTGCACACAGGCTTGGGACGCATGGTACATCCGAAGTCATGCAACATCTTTGTCTAAAGGATGTTGTCTGGGACCGAATGCTTCTGCGGCAATATCTCGTATGTCCTTTTCCCCATCCGTCAGCCCCCCTTGAACGGGTTTTTTGTCACCTTTGCAGGCCCCTTATATACCCCCGACTCCACATCCCTGTGCAAGCTGGCACAGACATCCCTTGCCAGAGCAGAGCAAGATTCCAGGCCTCAAAATGGCTGAGCCTCCCTTGCACCTGGTACATGACAATCGTTTCCCACCACTCAAGGACACCGAGCTCTGATCTCATAACTGCCCCCTTTGGGGTTGCAGTAGTTTTCTGTTGTTAGATAAAATGTATGCTCCAGTACGTTGAAATTCAGGAGTCTATTCGCGATTTTGCGCCCTATGCCTCCTGTCATCTTGGTTGTAAAAGATACCGCGTCACAAAAGGTGTGTGGTCAAGTTGGGTCACACGCACGTTGTGTACATAGTCCAAAAAAAATTTTTTGTTGCGTTTGCTTTTATTACATGGTTTCGTTCAGGGCATCAGTTACGTGTGTTGACAATTAGATTTGGTACGAGAACAATAGAAGCTGTGACTTCCAAGGCAACTCGTTCCTTTACTTAACTAATGCCGACAGCAAGAAGCCACGGTAAGTTGGCGCGCAAAGATGCATTTTTGTTCTCATTCTGCAATTTTAAATGACTCAGTGAGAGTAGATCTTACATTTTACCAACACATCCCGTCGGGAGTATTAAAAAGGACTGACTTTTGTAATGTGTCCAGTTTTCCGTTGAAATTATTCAGTGATAATGCAAGAGCAAAGAGGCTCGAACAGCAATGTAAAATGCTCCGAAGGCGAACGCGGCGAAATAATGATAGGCTCAAAAGAATTCGAAGGGAGAGTAAACCGCTGCCTCACTCATGGTCCTTGAAGGGACAAAGGCCGGGTTATCCTTGTTCGCCCCCTATAAACCTCTTTCTCGTTGTCGGATTGGTAGTCCTTGTCCAATTCAGATATGGTGGAATCATCGGCAATGCCATTATCACTATATGCCGTGTCCGAGTCATCCTCGAAAGGACATTGATCTCGTTCCGGATGAAGCCAACGAGCGTACCATCTTCCCAAAAATATCCTGATCTCCGTCGAGAGATCGAGGTATTCCACATTGCGTGCAATTCCCTCCCACTGGATGGTCCTTTGAAAAAGACAGTCTTCGATATAACGAGTATCACCAAAGTACATCCAGTGAACAAGGAGATGAAAAGAGGTAGGATCAGGAACCGGAAGAAGGAAAATGGGATGATCGGGCGAAGAGGGCATCAGACGCGGCAGGCGATTTGTAGGGATTGTGAAGCGACCAGATGGCGTTAGAGATGGCGTAATTGGCATGGAAGGATCGTCTGTGTTGATGAGATGAAGCGGAGATGCACCACTAAACAGGCGTCGAAGGTAACTGGAGTGCGCGGAGAGGTAATCTACATGCAGCTAATCACTCCTCATGAGTGCCAGAACGGATGAATACACACAAATGTACCACAGACCTCAAGTGATATACGAGGAACGTAGTTTAATGTTGGTTCGGTAGCTCTCCGACCCAAACCAGAAGGATCGTACATGGTGGCGATAGTGGAATGTGACGCCGAGGGAAAACTCGCTGATAATAAAGGATGGACCGGTCGCCCTCGACCATGAGGAACAGGAACAACTTAAGGACAGACAATTCTTTAGTCGGATCAATAAGGTAAAGTGGGGGGGCCCACCGATCGTACAATCCGCCGTTTCTGGCTTATCCCAGTAATGCGGTGCCAAAAGACGTAGTTGGTCAATGATGTACTCGGTGGGCACGCCGACCAGCGAAGGAGGCGGGAAGGGTCGAGGGTTGAAGGAACGAGTGGGAGAGTATCGGAACCTACAGTCTTCCATGGCATCCGAGACGTCGACGTGGGGCATAGTTTCGCCAGACCCTTGGCAGCGATATGACTGGAGAGGATCGACCTCCTTCCTTTTAACATCAGGAGCCACACCTGGACTATTGTCTCCTGTCATTGTTGGGCGTTTGAAGACGCGCACAGCGGATTAAACACCCAGATAGGAATACCGGACCCAGATGGCGGGCTACGATGTTGATTTTGGAAAAGAAACAGGAGACAGGTTGCGATTGCAGGATTCGAAAGTGCCCAGCAAGTGATGTGAACCTTATAGAGCAGGGTATATTTCTCCATTGAGAGCTCAGTCTGTCCGGTATTGTCATCTGGGGATGATCCTGGCTCCGTGGTTAGGGGGGACTAGAGCAGTGCCAACTTCATCGAGATCGCAAGTGCCCACGCGAGGTAGTCCAATTGTTCATGCTATGCTTATCAAGGTAACGACCGGTTCGATCCTTATTGTCTTTGACTGATGTCAAATTCAAGGAGCACCCATCAGATCGCAAAGCTCCATACGATCTGCTCCATCTTGAGAAAATCAACCGGAAACCAGGACAGAGAAAAAGCAAAGCACCGATGCTTATCCCGCGCAACTCGGGGTCCAATATCCCGACCACATACAGCCGTTAGAGCCTGGAGGTGCCTGGTGCACTCGGCAGTATTCGGAGGGAATTTCAAAATCCTGTGGAGGATTAGCGAACAGCAATGAGGCGTGCTGTCGGGAACTCTGCTACACCATATACTAAATACTAATATTGCTTCTATCCTTCTAGTGCGTGATCGTATAAAGGAAAATTCATTTCCACCCAGCGAAATGCTTTGACACCTTTGGATGCAGTCCCTCACTTCAGATGATACGGATCTTGAGCAGGACTCGCCGACGTTCTGAGAGCCTTAATACCCAGCTATGCATTACGCTTCGTTTACTTGTATGGTACTTTGGAACTTGCCGTGAATGCACTGATCGATCTGACGCCGGTCAAACGGAAACTACTTATACTTGCAATATCAAATAATTATAAGTTGAAGGTGAAGGAGATTGTTGGAGATGATCATTCGTATATATGCTGCCTTGATGGTTACAGCAGTCGCAAGCACGTCGCCGAATCTGTAATGAATTCATCAGAAGTTCCACCGGATGATCCAGCACGACAGTCGTGCGAGTACCATGACAAGTCCAATATCTTCAAACGATATCTTCAACGTCAATCCATATGAATCACATCCTAGCCTTACGACGACAGAGGCAGAAGTACTTTGGGAGTATGCAAAACTTGCTCAACATATCAAGTTGGTAGGTAACCATCGTATCTCCAACGCGCATCACGTTGAAACGCCAGAAATCTAAGGTGACGCAAAAGACGCGTTTACTGAGTGAAGAACCAGATCAGATGCTTCTAGCTCGTTTGAGAGTGCTAGAGAAAAAGATGGGACTGGTGTTGACCTTGGTAACAATCCTTGACAACACGGAACATCTCAATAAACTGATTGACATGATTGCAGTTCAAAGCTTCAGTCTGGGGTGTAATAAACGAGCAGCCGGCTAAGGAACCATCTCACAGCTACGAAAGCAGTTCGAACGATATTACAATACGATGAATAACTGTAGAATGATACCATAGCAAACTGCAAGTTGTCTACCTCAAATACGCACTCCCAAGACGTGTAGACAATGCATTCACATCGCTAGTAGCGATGGCGTTTGCATCCCATATCACCAACTTTCCATCGACACCAGAGGTACTAACTCTCGAGACATGGTCACCATGCACTTCGTACAACCTCACACTCGTTACGGTATTCTGATGCACAGTCAACAGCTTGCTATCGACAAAAGACGACCCCGAGCCAGAGATGCTGGACTGTCCGCGACTATCTGCATCACGGAATGTGGCAAAAGCCCCAGTTTTAAGGCGACCGACGCTTGAGCTGCCTCCATAACCAGCGCGACCTGGCTCGGCAGATTTGGGTACTGTCGTATCATCCAATGAACCGATCTTCTGCCATCCAGCTTCAGACCCTGAAAAGACGAAGGGCTGGCAATCATGACCAGCTGCGACTATGGAATCTTCCGACGTCCAGATAAGAGTTACAATAGGAAGAGAGAGCATCTTGATGTTATGGGTGGCTCTACCTGGATATACAACGGTAATGGAACTGTCATGGCCTAAAATGCATCAGAAAAATTTACTGAAAGGAACAGCCTAGTTGCACTGACTGGCGAATGCAAGGACATTCCCGGACGGCGAAAAGCTAACAGTGTGAACCCAACCACCTGCTGGGCTGGCATACTCCCCACACACTGTATTGAAGGGCAGCTTGGACCCCCACACAGTAGCAGCAGGTCTGTATAACTTGGTATCAGCTCACCATTTTGCGATCTTATTAAAGCTGGCTTACCGCTCGTCAACCTCTTTGATGTAAGCCGAGAAGACGCGAGCTTTCATATCTGCGCTTCCAGCAGCGAGGAGTACATTGTTAGGGTGCCAGTCGACAGCGAGCACTGTCGATCTAATTGGCTTCTTGAGGAGCTTTGACACCCACCAATTATTTTCCGAGTCGAAAGAACAGATTGCGATCGCACTGTTTCCATTGTTCAGCCTCTATGATACGAGATGTATAATAATTACCGCGCCCCACTAGCTACAGCAAACTTATCCTCCATAGGACTCCATCTGACATGAGTGGCAGCTCTGTTGATCCTTAGTAGCACGAGAGTCGGTTTCCACGAAATTTTGCCCGTCTCTGGATCTAGCGCCTCTTTCCAGACATACGCGTTCCTATCTTGAGACGCAGTAACAATGCGATTGGAATTTGGGGCCCAGTCGATCGATGTGATCAGCTTATCGTGCTGATTGAGGGTGTGAACAAGATAGATGCAAATGAGAAGTATTTTGCATACCTCCGACAGAGTCTCCGTTACAACCCAGTCTGGCCCCTGGCGGGAATAGATGTGCACATCATTGGTATTCAAGCTCACAGCGACCTCTGTGATGCGGGGTACGCTAGATATACGTTGGAAGACAGCGTAGGTAAACTTACGACTACGATCCGCACTAAATGCATGGGAGGTGATTGGAGCTTGAGCCAGATTAAAAACTTCGGGAGCCATGTTTTTTACAGTAGGACGAGCAGTCTACTACTGCGCAGTGCAAGTCGGGAGGTTGTGACTTGTCACATAGTTCACTTATCCCGCCGTCTCAGCTATTCTGTCTCCGTTACTGCCATTGTCAAGGTTGGCCACAATCAGTAGTCATCCCGACGGAACAATTCCGTGATCCTTCGATGCAACTTCGATGGCCTATAAATCCAGTTCGATCCAAATAAAGACGACGATTAACCCATTGTATCGTGGTGTTCTGAATACGCTCGCCGCAATCTTCGAGAAGGGTCTGGAATTTATTGCTACAACGGGCCTTATCACTCCCCTATCAATAAATATTCATACAACATTGCACGATGCCATATTCATCAAGAATTCAGAGTACGAGGGTCTCGATTCTTTACTCAAGGGCACCTTGGAAAACAGCTAAGGCGCAGTGATCATCTGCCGATCCCCCCTTGAAATAGCTATACGTGTTTCGGAGTGGTAGCACAAGTATTAGCTGCTGCCATCAGGAACAAAATACTCACCGTCTCAAGGCATGTTCCTTCCTTTACCATGGAAGAAGTGAACTCTATATACTCTTTGAGCAATGTCTCGTAGCTTGTTGCGTAATATGCATTGGTCACTGGTTCTTCTATAGTTTTAATCTTATATTTCATTTCAGTGACGCACTAAGGAAAAAACACACCAAGAGTAACCATTACGACGCTGCACCTATCAGACAAGCACCTAAGTTTGTTGATCCCTCTGTTCGTGGTTCTCTTATCGTTTTCATGAGCATCATTAGCTATGTTGCAGTCGTTTGATTTTTTTTGGGTTCTTTGAATTCATTGTCGCAGAGGTGGTTTGTATTTCAGCGCTTCTCTTTACATGCCCAAACATCTAAAGACTGACCTGTTTTCTCAGCTTCTACAGATGAATATGTTTCCTGATGTCCAAAGTGTTCTTGTGGTGGACAATTGTCGAATTCATCATACCGATATGTTGCAGGAAATTCTCAATGTTGCTGGGAAGTTTGACTCGCCACAAGTATACAGCACTAACAACATTTGTATACATACAGGGGTCATACTTTTATATGTCACTTCCTATTGCCTTGTCTCAGCCTGATAGTAGAATCCTTCAGTGCTTGTATGTTTCTTGGGTGCATTTATTGATCTATCTCTTCTATCAGCAGGGAAAGCCCATCTTCGATATCAAGGCACCATCATCCAGGCTGAGGACCCTGTATCTACGTTGTTGAAGGCTTGCAGATGTATTACAGCCGAGACGGCAATGGCTTGGTTTGAGCATGCGGGCTATATAGTTCGATGAATAATGACTCTGCCATTCTGTAATACTCGTTACATGCTACACCATTACATCTGCACAAAGGATACAAGCACTGTTGACCAATTGCACGAGAAATAGTCCCATGACTGTCGTAGAGCGACTGTTTTCCTTCGCTGGTCTGTTTATGAATATTACATCACACCACTTAGCTGGGCAGGAACCCTCACTCCTAGCAGCTGAATGCTCGCTGCCGTCATAGGTGTGATTGTGAAGTTATGTGGTCGTAACTGCTTCACTAGCACCCTCAGCCGGATCGTCGATTCTCCGCATTTGCTTAGCCCAACGAAGTCCGCATGCGTTGCAAAGCGTTTTGGGACCGAGAGGACCCTATATTACAACAATCAGACTAATAGGACAAGAAGAGACATGGCAGAACCTTCCGCCATTCTGGAGAGTCTGTGCGTCCGCATGTAATACACACGTACTGTTCCCCAACGTATGATCTCTTGACCTACAACAAGGGAGAGGTATGAGATGCTTAGCTTTATCATCATTGCAACAGACCTTTCTCTTCCTTAAAACTTCCTCGTTATCTTTATCCATATTCTGTGTAACCGTCGAATGAGTTTCGTGCAGTGGTGCACCATCGTGTCCACTACTGTCAAACAAGATGCCTGTAGTGCTGTGTGGAGGACTATCAAATCCGGTAGGGTGGGGATTGGATGAAGAAGAATAGAACAAGCTAGATGTTTCGGTGTTCCATTGTGAGGACACTGATCTCAACTGGGATGTCGTCGTCGGATCTACGTGCGAGAGCAAAGGCCGCTCAGAAGTGCGATCCTGGAGCTCAAGCACCCGTTGCTGGAGCCGTTCATTCTCCGCTTTGAGTTCTGCATAAGTATCCAACCTTGAAACTCGTATCATGAGCAAATTATCACAAGAGAATCCTCGAAGCCCACATTGCTATATTCCGACCAGGGTAGGGTTTGGCAACAGCAAAGAAACAATTTCCCTCTGTCTCACATTCTGGTGTGAAATATGGATGTCCCTTGATCTCAAAAAGCACGTCCTCAGTGTCCGAATAAGACGACCTATTCCCACTGCACTGGAGGCGAACATAGGAGTGTAGTTCTGACTTATTTCGTATCGATTCTTCAAAGGTAGAGCGGAATACGACCTGGTCATCGGCTAAGCAGCTCTCTATTAGAAGCGGACAAGTTCGAGAGGAAATGTCGCACTGGCTATCAGATCTATCAGATCACAGTCGATCAGGTCGACATCCTTCCAACCAAGAAGTTCCTTGACCGTGAGACTGCAGTGTAGTACCACGCATGAAAAGGATAAGACGAAAGTAATGGCATCCGCGGGCTCAGTAATCAGGAGGTCTGCCCATCGTTTTCGTTTCGTGAACTCATACGTCGGGGGTAGTAAGCTTTTCTGAACATGGGGATTTTCCTGAGAATTCGCTGAGATGGACATCATGATCGTGGCAAGGGCAATAGATGGGCCTCAGACACATGACTGTCTTGTCCTTCCGGTGACTAGCGCTAAGTCACGTATATAAATACAGTTTGCTCGTACAAATCTTGGCTACTACTCCTAGGAGTGAGAGTTCCTGTCCAGCTAGATGGAGCCACTTAAATGGCGCAGTAGCCGCCATCAACCAGGAGTTCTGCGCCCGTCATGAATTTCGAGGCATCGCTTGCTAGAAAGACGATAGCACCCTGTCAATATTAAGTCAGAATGGTTGAACAATTGTTTACGAGGGAGACACACAGCTAAGTCTTCTGGGTCACCCATCTAGCGAGGTTACGTTAGGCGGACGGAAAGAAATTCATATGAAGCACCTTACTCTTCCCAAGGGTGTCAAATTCTCCCAAATCCTCTTTGAAAGAAATGATAAATTACTGCGAAACAATACATAGGGAAAGAAGCTAGTATGTAGTACCTTACGTTCTTGGTCGTGTTCCAGAACGGTCTTGGTGAGCTTCGTCAACATATAACCTGGGCTAGAGAGACAGTTAGACAAACAATAAGTAGAGATACATCTTTCGCACCTCAGGGCGTTCACTCTGACTCCCTTTTTCGCCCATTCAACTGCAAGGCTTGCGGCCATGTGTTTGACGGCTGAAAAAACTATAAGTCGTCTGTCCACACTTGAAAGTCCAGATGGTCTAACCGGCTTTGGAGGCATTATAGGGCGTTTGAGGCTGGTTCGAAGTTAGCCATCGCCTGAAATTTCAAAATCTATTCAGACCTGGGGGACATTGATAATCTAGGAGTAATGAATTAATGGTCGTGTTAGGAAGCTTAGCGCTTACGTTGGCACTCATGCTCGCAACTAGAACGATGGAGCCACCGCCCTGGGGTATCATGTTGCGTGCGGCTTCACGCGCGGTGAAGAACGCTCCATGAACATTGATGTCATACAGTCGTTGTATCCGGTCAAACGGATAACTGCGATGTCAATCAATGAACGAGGAAAATTAAAGGAAATTTTACTCAAGTGCCGAATAGTTTTCCGTGATACCTGTTATTACTAAAAGTCAGCAACTTTAGCACTGAAAAGAAATCGAAAACTTACCAGCGCACGCAACAACAGAGTCTACGCGGCCAAAGGTACCCATGACTTCTGCGTATGCATTTTGCACAGAAAGCTCTGAAGATACATCACATTCTACTCCTATGACGTTGATCTCTTCTGCCCTGAGATCGCCAGTGTCTTAACTACTGGTTAGCAAAGCCTTGATCTTAGGCTAATGAGTACTTGCCGCGTGCATATGTAACAAGGTCGCTTGCAGCCTCTTTCGCTTCATTAAGATCCACAACTGCCAAAGAAGTGCACCCGCTAAAAGCACGTAATGAGGAACATTGTCCTCATGGTGCAAAAGCAACTACGTACGATTGTATGAAGGCCCGGCAGAACTCATTACCAAGCCCCCTTGCCGCACCAGTGATCAGGCAAACCTGGGGAATTAAAAGCCATCTCTAAAACAGACATAATTTCGCTTCACCTTATGTTGCATGGAGAACGATGGCAACGTTCTAGGCGAGGAAGATGCACTGCTTAGTGGGCGACATTGCACAAGATGGTTAGCATGTGCACAGCACGAAAACAACGGTCTGGCTCTCGCAACGAGTCGAGTGTTCATGGTAAAAAGAATCAACCTCGCCAGGAACCATTTCCCTGATGGCCATTATAATTAATTGTGTCCCACCAATTACTCTCAATTACTGTGGAAATCCAGATATTTATTGATGTAGCATGACGTACTGATTCAACATAAGAAACACAGACATAAGATGGAGATAAGGTAGGGTATCTTAGTCCTCTACAGTAAAAGTCCAGAGAGCCGGACGTGACAAGAAGAATGAGTGGACCTGGATGCGCCAGGGTAATAATTATAAGTGACAGTCGAGGGGTACGTCCGGCGGTTCCCGTGATAAGTGGTTCCAAGAGAAAACAAAAGCAAGGATGGTCGATAGGTAGGATCATAGGCACGCAAACTTTGATTTTCGTTTCTGTAGCTCATCCATCCGAGAGTCCAGCTGTTGCCGTGCCCGTTCTTTTGCTTTTCTTTCTTCGTCAAGTCTCTGCTCTAGGGATTGTTTCTCTTCAACTATTGATCTTCTAACGGTGACCACTTCGCGTTTAGCATCCGTAAGCTCGTTTTTGAGGGTTTCAATTGTGGCGTTGAGCGTGTCCCGCTCTCGTGCCAGTTCTGTTGCGTGCATGCGAGCTTTGCGAACTACGAGGAAACGATGAGGTCTTCGCGATATATGAGTAAAACTAATACTCACGATTCTTTTCTGAATCACCAAGCGAAGTCTCTAGTGTAGTAACCAGGTCCATATGTGTTTGGAGATCAGTTTCACAATGGGTCAACTGCTTGTTGAGCGTCTTGATCATTGCCTCTTGTTCTTCGATTTGTTTTGTTTGTTGTTCAAGCTTAGCGGCTTTCATGTCAACAGATGGTACCTGTACATGACCAAGAGACGTCGCGGGGGACTCGGGCTGTGATTCGCGGGAAGAGACAGAGGCACCGACAGCTGAAGATCCATGCGATGATGTACTCCCGCTTGCATCTCCATTGACCATCCCAGAAGCACGGGGCGCAGGTGGAGGCGGAACGGAGGGTGGAGGCGTGGGCGGAGGTAGTTTCATAGGAGGAAGTCCAGTCGATCGAGGGTATGACACGTTCCGCTCAGTCACAGGTCGCCCATTCGGCGGTGAGGCACTGCGAGCAATTTGAGCCTGCAAATCACGTACTAGGGCGTCTGCACGCATTTTCTCGGCTTGCATGGTGTCTTTCTCATCTTTGACTCTGTGCAGGGTTTCTTGTGTTTCTGCCAGAGCTGACCGATGTCGGTCCAACTCGTCTACGAGGGACTGGCGTTTTGAAGCTTCTTGGATGAGCTTTGACTGTTCTCCTCGAGTCTTGTCAAGTTCTCCCCGAAGCTTTACAACGTCCGCTTCCAGCTCATCTCTTTCCTCATTGGCAACAGTCAGTTGGCGCTCCATATCTTCGATGGCAGTTGTCTTCTGCGCCAAGTCATGCTCATGGATCTTCTTCGTTTGTTCACGAACTATGGAATCCTTCTCAGCGGCGACTTTGTAGGTGTTCAGCTCCTGGAGAAGAAGGTCGTGTTCCTTATGAAGTGTTTCAAGCTCTTCCGAATGTCGTAGGGTTAAACCATCGATAGATTGAACTGAGCGGTCTTTCTCTTCCTTAAGACGTCGGTCGCTATCTTCCTGAGCTGCTTGCTGCGAAACCACTTTTTGGAGAAGCGAATCATGCTCCTTACGAAGCGTTTCCAGCTCTTCAGAGTGTCGTCCAGTTAACTCACCCAGGCTAGCGGCAAAATGTTCCCTTTCTTCCTCTAAGAGACGCTCACTCTGCAGTCGGACTGCGTCTGAGCTTCGAAGTCTTTCTTGGACATCGACAAGAGTCGCACTGACGGCGGCAATCGCTTGCTGATGTTGAGCTTTTATTCTCAACGTCTCTTCGGTATGGGATTGGATGAGAGCAATACGGTCCGCTTTAGACTGCGCAAGAGCATCTGTAAGAGCCATCTCGTGAAGTTGCTCCATCTTCTGTACTTCCTTTTCGTGCCCAAGCTCCAATTCTCGAAGAATTGTCGCATGCTGCTCTCGTGTCGTGTGAATAGCCGCCTCGGATTCCATTTGATACTTAACAAGGGCAGCGCCGCTCGTTTCTTGAGCATCTTTGAAGGCCAAAGTTAAGCGGTCGACCTCTATCCTGCGCTCTTCCTTGAACCGTGTCAATACAGTTTCATGCTCCAGTCTGAGCCTGTCCATCTGGAGGGTATAATCTTCAACTTGCGTCGTCATTGATCGAATATGATCTGCCTTCAGATTTTCCATCTCCTCAACGAACGAAGCCTCTTTCCGCGCAATTGCAGCAACATGTTCATCTTGAAGTTCTTGGAGGGCATTGATTTGAGACGACTGTGATTCAGATAGCAAGCCCTCCTTAGCGATCTCTGCCATCCTAAGTTCACCTGCGTGCTCCATCCGTAGTCTTTCGATCGTGGCGTTCGTTTCCAAAACGTGCTTTTTCAACGCTTCAGCATGATCACCACGAAGCTTTGTAAGGGCGTTGTAGTACTCTTCTTCGGTGCGTTGAAGGACAGCATTCGCTGCAGCATCCTTCTGTTTGAGCACTTCCTCATGTTCAGCTGTGACGCGAGCTATGCTCTTGTCGTGGTCATCTCGCGATTGAGCAAGGGCATCGTTGACCTCCTGGATTCGGCGGTGCAACTCTTTTTCATGTTTTTCTGTGAGGTTTCCAAAGGCCTCTTCATGATCACGATGAGCTTTCTGAAGCGCTGTTGACGCCGCCGCAAGTTCCCCGCGGAGGGACGCTAAGACACTTTCATGCCCGTCCTTCAAGCGCGACACGAGTCCATCGACTTCCGCACTCTTGTCATCCAGAGCCTTCTGGTGCTGACTTCGTAGCAGATCAACTTCAACCGCATACGAAAATTCTGCATCCTGCAAGGCGGCTTGGAGTGCGGCCTCACGACTTCGAACTTCTTCTAGCATTATAATGGCCTCGTTGTGCTTGCCGCGAAGGCCTTCTAACTCTGTTGACATATTGATGGCCTGAGAAGAGAAGGATGAGTACGGAGAACTGGACAGTAAAGGATATATTCCACCTGGTCTCTTGAAAGTGTGGTTAAATCTTCAAGTTGTCGTCTAACTTGACTCAACTGCGTGTTAAGGTCTTCTACCACCTCTCGATGAGTCGATTCCTTCTGCGCCATCGATCTATGACATAGAATTAGTGTAGATGAGAATGGAGATTGGGGCAATAACATACAACATGAGTTCATTTAACCTGACAAGAGACTCATCCGGTTCAGAAGTCCCAACCATTTCCGAGTCGACTATGTCATGAACCAAGGCACCATTTCCATTTTCTATGCCTCTGCGGATATGATCGAATTGATTCAAAGTCTTTGGAGAGAGGGCGGTATCGGGAGTCGTGGAATACCCGTTCACCTTGGGAGCTCCGTTCTCAACGGTGTTTAGAACCAGAGGCGCCACTGCAAGGCCCTCATCTCGCTCCTTCAACGATTCCTCTAAAATGATAATCTCCGCCTCTCTCTCCTTAAGCACCTCTTGTAATCGCATGATCTCCTTTTCAAGACTGCCAACCGAACGCTCGCTGTGGTTATTTGGAGGAGGTAGAGAGATAGAGATAGTGGGACTCAAGTGCGAGTATGAACTAGTCGGAGAATGCGAACTACTCGTGCCATGGCTTGAGGAAGAAGCTTTGCGCGAATGCACCGATGATAATTCCTGAGAAAGCGATTGCGATTGTGAAAGCGACCTTTTTAGGGATGTATGCAAAGTCAGTCTAAAAGACGCGAAGAAGTGCAAAAACTTGCCTCGCATGAAGTGATTCCACGGAGGCCGCTTGCCTGAAAAAAAGGCGCCGCCCTGGGGAATTGGCCAAAGGTTCACTGATTTCCCGGATTCTACCGCTAGTCATCCTTCGCCTCAACGGTGTTGTTTCAACGGGTTTGTCCAATGAAGATTCAGGGATAGTATTATTGAGCTTGGCTTCTTGAATTTGAGCCGCTAAGTCGGAAATCTCGCGAAGTGCATCTCGATATTTAGCGGTGACAGATGAGAGATCGACCAATGTTGCAGTATGTGTCTGCTGAAGAGCAAGTAGTTGACTTTCCAATGCTGGATTTGGCATAGTTTCTCCTGGTGTATCCGGCCCTTGACTAATCTCAGACGCCAACGGTCCCACAGTTGGTCCAATCGCGGAGGACGGAGATGGAGATCCATTGGTGCTCACAGGAGTATTTGTTATATCGATTTCCAAGCTCTTCCGAGCTGATGCGACCTCGCCAACCACGTTTCCTAACCGGATTCTAGCACCGCCAGCATCGTTCTTCTTCCTTTCCCACTCCAGCATCTTCAGCTCCAACTCCTTGACTCTCTTTTCTCTCTCCTCCAAGTCAGTCCGCCAACTCTCACCATCTTGTCGAAGTGCTTCCAAACGAGACTTCAACAGCTCAACTTCATCCTGCCGTCTTTCACATTCCCTCTCCAGGTTTTCAACAGTCTGCTGTAGTGCCATTATAGATTCATCGGAACGCGCCAAACGCGCTTCGAGGTCCACAATATATTTTCCTGAATGCGATTCGGCATCTTTAAACCGAGAAACTTCACGCTTCAGATCTGTCATGGATTCGCTCGAGGTGATGGATGTCTCATCGTAAGCCTTGATCTTTTCCTCCAGATCCCGTACATATGCCTATATAGCATAGATAGCGTTAATACAACTTAGAGATAGTGGAAGATCTGAACAAGAAACTCACTTCAGTTGAGGCCTCTCTCTCCGCCAGCTTCGCCAACCGAGATCGGAGTTCTTCTATATACAGCTCGGTCGCAGCATGTCTTTCTGTGACTGCTGCTAGCTCTTCTTCCTTCTCTTCGACCATCTCATTTGTATGCCTCAACGCGGCCCGATTCAAGTTCAGCTCAGCCTCCATTGCTGAGATTGTCTTCTCATACTCTTCGATGACTGGCCCAACAATCTCTTCATACCTGGCAGTCCCTCCTATAGCTCCGGAATTGCTTCCTCTCTGCTTTTCTCCGAGCTCCCGCCTTAGTCGCGTAAGCTCCTCCGTCCGCTCAACAAATTTCCCCCGCAGATCCTCATAGTTATTTTGCAGCTCAGTCATCTGCGCGAGTACTTTCTTACCAGCACCTTCCAACACTTCGGAAGAAGGATCAGGCCCAGAAACGACTCCCCCATCTCTAATGGCCTTGAGTTCCTTTCTCAGACGGGTGACAGTACCTTGTAACCACTCCACATCATCCCAACCATCTTCCCTCTCATTAAGCACCGCACGGTTCTTGATATTTCTAGCGCGATTGGCATATTTGAGGGTATTGAGCGTTTCATTGGCATTCCACTCGGCAGGGCTAACACATGCAATCATGAGTGTGTGCGCGTTGCCGCCCAAGGAATCCTGCAATAGACGGGTAAGTTTCGAGTCGCGGTAAGGAACGTGGGTTGCTGTATGCGATTTGGCGCGTGAAGGATCACCAAGGGCGGAAATGACGTTGCCAAGAGCGAGAAGACCACTGTTGATAGAAATTCCTTCTTTAATACGTTCCCCAGCGGCAGCTGTACGTTTAAGCTACATGGGACATAAAATTTAGTGAGGGAATGACTGCAAAAAATGCAACAATGCCCTACGCGTTCAGACCCAGCCAGATCCACAAAATGAAATTTGGAGACAATAGTGACCCATTCACCGACATCGTCCTCGGTGTTACTTGCACTTAAACGTTCTCCCGCGTGACCAAGAGCACTGGCTGGCCGAAGCCCACCTCGTCCCATGGCGGCCACAAAGCTGGGAGTCGAGGGCCGCCCGAATGTCGGTGATGCAACGCGAGCCCCGGACGTGGAATTAGCGTACATGGATCCCGGTCGTGCCAGCCGCGAAGGTGAACGGCCGCCTGGCGGTAGCGGTGAAGAGGATCGCGGTGGAGGTCCAGATCCGGTATACTTCTTTTGCGTCAGAGTAAGGGAGAAAATGGCATGCGAACGGGAAGATTGCGCATTCATGTCCGTTTCGTTCGTCCGCCTAATTGCTGTCCCTTTCTGAAGCAAACTTGAAGAGCGTTGGTACAATTAGATTCTGAAGAAGAGGATTGAAACCACTCACGACATGACCTCGGCAGCATTCCTAACATTCATCTCGCGAAGTCCGCCCCAAATTATGTGGCCATCCTTGTCTTCCCTGATCTGCACCTCGCGCCTGCCTCCAGTGTTGTCGTCGAAGCTCAAGAGATCGATAAGATCCTCGTTGTAAAGTTCAATGAAGGAGCCTTTCACACTGTAGTTCCAAGCTCCACCACGCTCTTCCTTTAGCTGCCTGGCAGTAGAGAAAATTGTTGAGACGGCTCTTGGGATGATCCCCATGCCGTTGTTAGCGTCAGAGGGATCAGCGTCCAGGTCAACTCCAGTCATAGTAAAGGTCTTCCCGCTGCTGGTTTGTCCATATGCTAAAATGGTGCAGTTGAATCCCTCAACAAAGCGAGATACAAGTGGCTTTGCGGTTGAAGTAAAAAGATCATATTGCGTTGTTGGAGGAGAGTGCACCTGATCAAAGGAAAAGAACTGGCGTTTTGGGGCAGAACCAGAAGACGCCGATGGGGCAGCAACCAGAGGGCCTGTCCCGGGGGCAGTAGCTGCAGTTGATTCGATGGAGATTGTGGTGGAGGAGGTTGCCTGAATGACTGAGCGTTGAAAACGAGCGGGGATGGAAGTGGAATCTTGGGTTGTGGGTGGGCGGATCCGCAGAGCTATCGACGCAGGTTATCAGGGTGGCCATCACGATAATTAGGTAGACTTGCCAACTTGAACCGAGGTCGTCGTTGCGGACGACGAGCTCGAGGGGGCCATAACTGGGGATGTCAACGCCTATAGAAGCTAGAAAGACCCCTCTCGGTCTTTGCCGATCTTTTAGATGGAGACCCTAGCGACCAGTTTGTATATTCAAGTTGTATTCAAGCGGCTGCAATATTTCTATCATGGCATAAACAAACCTTCCTAAGGATGAGAGACGTAGTGTTTAACGCTGGTTTGCAGTACAGCCAGCTGTATGTATTGGTATTACTATCTGCGTGGAATGACATTCCTGAATGTGTTAGGTAGGAAGTGATGAGATTCCAAAAGACAATTTGAATGATGTACATAAAGGATCAGTACAAATGGCAGATCGGCCGTCTAGTCTGACCGTCAAGCTTTAAAAACGACGCAAGAGTCGATTCTAATTCAACTGAAATCAGAAGGTTGAATCGTCACAGAGTGGTATCTTGAATCGCCTAGGCAATTCAAACCACGTTCGACGTTGGAATCGCCCTGCGATCACCGTTGAATCGGTATGTTATATTATTTGTAACAATCAATTGACCAGTTTTCTGAGTTATTATCTGTTATTATGCGAATGTAATTTTGGTCGCTATCATGCAATACACGATCTGTGTATCACGACGCGGATGATACGATCGCTACAACAAGGTTTCCCCTTCATAACCAATCATGAGACAGGCTCTGATATGACAGAAATTACAAACCTAATGCTGATCTCACCAAGGAGCAACCAACAGCGACAGTCTGCTGGACACTATCATAATCGGCGAGAGAGGGGTTGACTTCCTAGGTAACAAGTCAGACAAGTCCATCCACTCAAAGGGACGGCAATTAATACCATCAAATCTAATGCTACAAGTAAACCAGTTTCGTTGATCACTTCACAAACATAGTGACCTTCTCGGAAGCTAAGTCCTCCTCGGACCTGTTGGGAAGCCATCAGGATCCCTGATAACGAGATGATAAAGAATACCCTCACTGGAGTGCCAGTGGATGGTGCCACAGAGGGATCCAAAGCATCCACATCAAAACTGAGATGTATGGGCAGATCCCTGTTGGGATTGACATGATCGAGCGCCATTTCAACCACTTTCGCAATGCCATGCTTGTCGACATCTTGCATGCTGAACGCCTTGATATTATTCTCGCGTAGAATCTGCTTCTCACCCACGTCTACATCACGTAGGCCGATGTAAACTAGCCGTTGGGTCTTCAGTAGTGACTTCACCCAGGAAAACTCAGGTATCTTGGGTCCGATACCGAGTAAAAATGAAACAGGCATGCCGTGGATATTCCCTGCCATGCAAACCCGTGACTTGACAGTTATTTCAGGGTGATGTACAACTCACCCGAAGCAGTCGATTCTGCCGTGTTGATGTCGGCATGAGCATCAACCCAGACGACACAAGCCTCTGGGTGCACACTACCATTCTTGTGAATTAGTTTCGTCTGTGCCAACCTTTGATTCCTACCTTAAAGTACCAGAAATCGTTCCAAGTGCCTAGAAAATGATGTGAGTTCCAACGAGCGAGAGCAAGAAATGATATACGTACTAAAGAATGATCACCTCCAAGAGTGACAGGCAACTCCCGCTTTGCAACGTGATCTCCAACGACTCTGGCAACAGATTCGGTGACACGGGACACGAGCCTCGGGTTCTTCAGAATGCCAATTGGAGGGTCGTCCGCCGCCTTGATATCTTCGAATTGATGATGCCCATCGAACTTCACTTTCCAACCGAGACCTTCAAGTTGATTGAGAAGGCCAGCTTCTACCATACGGATGGGTCCCTCGTCAACCCCAGGCCTGGGCTAAAGTAAAGGTGTGTGCTGGTAAAATCCTACCAAGTCATTCAATGGATTGTATACTTACTTGACCACCACTATTGCAAATGTTGCTTTAGTAGTTTCGCGTTCGGGAAAAAAAGGGGTAAGGTACCTGAATGGACATCCGACAATCTTTTACATGTCAACCATAGTCGGATACTAACAAACAAAAACTAACCGCTGTCGTCCTGGGCTCATCAATGAATTTGTGCATAGCAAAGAGGTTTAGAAACAAAGAAAGAATGGCCCAATTGACGTTCAGGCTCAAGCTTAAGTACTTATTCTGTCAGCATGAAGATCCGAGAGCGTATGTTGGAAACGTGACGGCGGCGCGCCCGGTGAAAATCGGCTCGGAGCCTAGCCGATACAGTTGCGGAACAAACAAACATGACTTTGGTGACCGAATTTTGGAAGCTGGCAAAAACCATCAAAACGTGTATAGTATTTCTACAAGCCGATTTCCAAATTTGGGTTATGTACCTCAAAAAATTTGGCCACCCCCTGAAAAAAAATCGGTAAAATCATTTGAAAATGGTGCCTTTTGGTTAGCTACATCAGCTGATCCTGTAACAAATAAAATAAACAAACTTCACCAAAAAAGACCAGTGACCTAGAGAATAATTCCTTTCCATCTTCCTAGGCTTCATGGAAGTGCCTAGATATTTGTCAAGGGATTAATTAATAAACAACCTGCATGTCATAATTGTCACATGCTTTCACATCTATACGACATTGATGCGACACAATATGCAGCTGGCAGTAGTTGCAAGTCCAAACTTCAGACAGAAAGACTGTGTAACGTAGGTGACTGCGGTTGAACTAATAATAAATACACTCTGTATTTGCAGGTAGCCAACGAGTGAGGGGGCGACGACACCGTCGACACGACAAAATAACACATACGTTGAGTAAAGTAAAAATGGAGAAAGAATAATAAAAAATCATAGCAGTACACACTTGTGGCATCAACGAGAGATCAAAGAATAATCGGTAAACGGCGGGATGCGAGGACGTGGTGGCGTGCGGGTAGCTCGGCATTCAGGTGTTGGCGATCTTGCCATTCCAACATGTATAAGATAGAAACTCAAAATTAGCAGGCATCGCTAACAAAATTTGCTAGCTACATAATAAACAAATGTTGATTTACATTTGCAATCCTTTGAATGTTTTGGGGCCTCCTGGATCGTTGGAGATGCGGTCAATGGTTGTCGACGGCGGAAATCGCAGCACTTTTGCAGTTATGAATGTCGCAGGTTGATAAGTTGGAAAGGGTCATAGCGAGCCTGGCAGTCGTTTAAAGAGAGGAGGACGGTAGCCATGGTTGGAAGGGAGGGAGGCGGCGTCGTGGACAATGATTAATAATCATTGATCCATCGATGATAGTGCAGTGTCTTGAAATACAGTAAGTAACAGCTTGTTGTCACGGAGTACCAAGACCTCAACACGATATGATTTATAATTCTGTTTAGGAAAATATTAGACCATCATGGTGCGGTATTGAAACTGTCAATTTTTTTCTTAGCTCTCGAGCAATAGTCGATAGTTGAAATTGATGGATTACAACGGATGGATAAGATAACACGTCGAACGCGCCGTCCATACTCCAGCACGCGCATCTACACATCCTAAGATACATATATGAACAAAGTAATCTCAGAACATACCACAGTGCCGAATTCCCTTGCAAATTTGATCAGAGACGTGGTGGAAAGCGAAGGCGATGATTGAAAGCTGTGTAAAATTTACATTTCATCCAAATACATTTCGGGGGAGTGGCAGAGAGCAAAGACAAGTTCATCGGTTTCATCAGCAGTGAGAAGGCGTGGTCGACCATATAGTGGATTCTGGAGGGTCAACCCAGTTTGATTGTGCTTCCAAAACGGCAAATGCTTGCAGATGCCGAGAATCTCACAAACATCCTCGGCAATGTGTGCGCCCTCTCCTTGAGGTCTGTACTGATGATATGGCGGAAGACCATTTCTGCAAGCAAGCCGGGCGAACGACTGATCAGGATCTTATCCGATCGGCTAACATAAGCTAATTATCTCTCATATATCACTCATATATTATATTAGCAGATGCGATCATGCAGTGGTTTTCCGGAAATGGCTGACGGCCATCACGCCATGATCAGAGTAAGCCCGCTCGGCTGCTGTGACTTTATTGTCTTTTTCAAATGACCTTGCCAAATAAGAAAATACAACTCAGTTTGATTCTGGAGTAAAACTGCCATAACTCAGTCAATTCTCCATGGATTGGCTTGGTAATGTATTACCACATCGACACGGCCCAATTCATTGATCTCACAATTTGCATTTTCAGCATAATTGTTGAAATTAAATCCTGATGCATGAGGCAATGCATGCAGCACACACATGTTACTGCCCTTACTGCGCATACATGTGGTAAACACATTTCTGAGTCATGTGACATCCTTACTATTATGTATACAAGGTTGGGAATGTGCCTCCGGCATGCGTTAACATGTTTAATAAGTAATATATACAATATTTTTGGTTTTTGCACTTCCACTGTCATGACTTCATTTCTATGTTAGTCTGATAGTACTTCATTATTTTGGTTTTTGCACTTTCACTGTCATGTGTTAACATGTTTAATAAGTATGGACTTCATTTCTATGTTACTCTAATAGTACTTCATTATATACAATATTTTTGGTTTTTGCACTTCCACTGTCACTTGGCCATATTGCCTTGATGTTGTGCACAGTCCTTACTCGTGATATCGCTACATAGAACTGCCCATGAGTGAAGACAGAACTCCTGAAATCTAATCCCACATGCTGCACTGACTGTCCCTGGGATTTGTTGATCGACATTGAAAAGCATAGTCGAACAGGAAATTGGAGTCGAGACAGAGTGAAAGGGAGTTGTCCTTCGATTGGCTGCAGTCGCATCCGTGGAATAAACACCTTCTCTCCAGCATGATCTCCAGTAATCAACCGAACCTCCAACACTCTGTTCCGAATCCGAGTCAAAATCCCTCGGGAACCATTGCAGACCCCTCCAGCAATATTGAGATTGCGAAGTATCATCACAGGGACACCAACCTTGAGTGTCAAGTGTGCCAAAGGTAGACCAGAGCAGTTGATTGAGTTGAGGTATTCAGGTGGATACAGAAGTTCATTGTTTGCAATAGAGTCTGCACTGTGAAACACTTGCTCCTCTCCAGGGAACCTCTGAAGAATGTAATGGTTCAAATCATCCATATCATCATTTTTGCTTGCCAGGACAATCTGCTCTGAGAAGTATTGATCAGGATGCTGAGCATGATTATAGATGCCAGGATAGATGGTGTCGATGAGGGAAGCCAGAGTGTTTTCAGGACACTTGAAATGGTTGGGAAGTTCAATGTTGCCACCCTCATCTGTATGATCACCCTTTCCAACCTCCAGCTGCCACTTTGCAAACTGTCGCTCTTCAAGATCATCCGTGTTCAATCGCATGTTGATTTTGAGATGAAGAACTTTAATATGTTGCCAAAGAACAGAGCGCTGCAAGGAAGCACCAACAATCTGAGGCCGTGAACCCCTCTCGATAACAGGCAGGATCTGGTGAAAGTCGCCCCCAAAAATAATAGGAATGCCACCAAAGGGTTGATCAGATTGGAGAATGTCTTTGAGAGTGCAGTTGACAGCTTCATGGAGATGACGATGCTGCATGAGTGCCTTGTCCCAAATGATCAAGTCAGTCTCCTGCAACAGCTTTGCCCGAATTGAACCTCTGGAGATAGAGCAGGTGGATGACTCATTGATGATGAGAGGGATCTGGAGACATGAATGAGAAGTAGAGCCACCTTTGAGCAGGAGTGCAGCAATGCTGGATGATGCTATACAGAGGACAATTTTGCCCTGAGAATGAAGCTAATGGGCCAGAGTGTTGTATACAAAGGTTTTGCCTGTGCCACCGGGACCATGGAGGAAAAAGGTCTGGCCGGTCTTGTTGTCAACAGCATGCATGATCTCCTCAAAGACAGCTCTCTGGTCTGGATTGAAAGTGTCCAAGTTCTGTGCAGCCAACTCAGCCTGCTCCACAACATCATATCTGCGCTGCTCTGCAATCAACCAGTTTTCGAGGTTGGCTTCCCAATTCTGAGTGATCTGAGGCATGTATGGCCAATCCTTGCTGAGAGATTTGCCAGAGGATAAGAGAAGCTGGTTGATCAAGTAGAGGCCATAATCCTGCACATCGTCATCAGTAGGGTTGAGACGGATATTGTTGTGCTGGAGCTGATACCGCAGGTCATCACAAATGTGGGGCCAGTATGTGTTCCAAAGCTGGACAGGATCAGAGAGTGCACAATCACGAAGAATAGTGACAAAGAGTTGCCGGAGCTGATGACCTGTTGCCATGGACTTTGCTTCCTCCAAACACTGCACCCACTCTTGGTCATGCTCCAAAAGGCCACGTGCCAGACATGCTTCTCTGAATGAGGGATAGACATTTCCCTGAAAAGTGCACAGATGTTCATATGATGTTGCACCCTTGACAGCTGTCAGAAGAAGCCTGAGGTAGAAGCATTCACCTGCAGTAGGCTGAGTGTAGTACATCCTCCCAATAGCGAACCCTCTCTGTCTGGGCTTCCACTTGTGGGCTTTCTGATCCCACACAAATTTGGAGGGAAAGTCCTGATAGAGAAGATCCTGTGCAAGCTCTGGATACTGCTGATTGGCTTTGAAATAGCCAGTGAGAGTGGTGTCACGCTGTGCAGCATGCTGGACAATTTCTTGGATAGACCGTGGACCGTTCTGATTCCAAGTGACATACTGCTGGCCAGGGAGGTGGATCTGAAGTCGGACGACATTGGGAAAAGCAGAGTGCATAGGTAAATGAAAGAGGCGCCAAATGCTCTCGCAGGCAGAAATATAGCGAGTGTCCAGATACTGTTTGACTTCATTGTTGCAAGTCCCAAACTGCATGGTGATGTGATCATGACCTTTGTACACATATTTGTAGATGTATTTGACAGCTTTGATGGAGGCAATGGACTCGATGTTGATGTGGCAGCAGTACTTCCAGAGGAGATAGGGTGAATAAGTGATGACCCAGCGATTGTCAACCTGCTTTCCCTGAACCTGATATGTCTTTCCAGTGTTCCGATGCCTGGTGGAGGCATAGGCATCCTCAGAGATGGTTGTCTGATCCCTGAATGGCTTGGGGAAATTTTTGGAGCACTGTCCATTTACCATGCAAGGAGCTGTAGGGTTCTCTGCACCACAGGGTTTATGGACCATGAACTTCTTGACCAACTCGAGCAGCTCAGGATTGTCATCAGGAAACTCTGAGCACATAAGGCTGTCTATCTGCTCAGGAGTGCGAAGCTTGGATTCCCCATCAAGAAAGATAATGCAGTGCATGTGAGGCAGGCCACGCTTCTGAAACTCAATCACAAACACATAAGAGAGTGCCTTGCCAAAGATCCCAGCCTCGATGTCTTTGATCATCTCCTTCTGCTTTGCATGGAATGCACAAACGACCAAGTCAGGGCGATCGGCAGCAGTCTGCCCAGGCTTGAGCTCATCCTGAATTGTTACAAGTAGGATTACTAATCTGCTGACTGATGCTTTCTTAGTATCTGATTACTCACCAATTCTAGTATGACTAATATTGCTTACTCTGCTTACTGATCTCTTACCAAGCACATTACCAATACTCTTGGCATTAGTCATTAGCAAGTAGTAATCTTAGTAATACTTTGTTATATAAGTAGCTGACTGTGTAGTAGTTATCCCTCAGTCAATTACACTCTTTGACATTGGTGCTTAACTAGCAACTCCTCAGTACACTCAGCTACTTTGGGGTCTTTGTCTCTAGCTCACTACTATTGCATTACCAATCGCTCTCAACTTGAATCTCTGGCCAAGCGGGGTTTGCAGTCATGGTCAGAAAGAGATTACCACCTTGAAGTAGCGATTGATAGCCAAGGCATCCTGAAGAAGCTGCTGCATATGACGTGTGCTTTCTGCAAATGAAGAAGGCAGGATGATTCTTTGACCGAGAGACTCTGTGTCTACATCCACATTTGCAGCCACAGCATCAGCCAAGCCCATATAGACTTCACCACGAATAGTGTCCTGATTCATCATGATAAAGCGCAACCGATCCTGCTCTGAAGTTGCCCACTGGTCACAAACAAACTCCTGAAAGAGCTTTCCACTCAAGAATATATGCTGAGGCTCGATAGCAGGCGGTCGGGGGTGGAGACGATAGCAGTAGAAATCTGATTTGGACACATGCTTGCGAACCCTTGCACCGCCTTCATTAGCAGCTGCAAACTCAATTTGAGGATGCCATTGGAGCTGGCCAGTAGGAAAAAGGAGGACATAGTGAAGAGCAGGATAGAGGGGATGGACATCGGTGATGCGCTGAAGGGGAGGGCCATGCCTGTGGTAGAGAATGATATCACGTGTGCTCTGTGGCTGATCACCATCACCTGGAAGAATGACCGCAATCTCATTGTTGGTGGCATCAGGAAGATTGTAGTGGCGACGGTCACAGGATTGATCAAAGCACAAAGCTATCTTGCACTGCTGGTGTGGAGGCAAGTTCCTGGTGAGCTCATGGGCCTGCTTGTACATCTGAACTGCACGATGGAGACAGTGGAGCATGTCCTGGAGGGTGAGCAAAGTGTGGTGATCGAGGTGAGTGTTCCAGGCATTGGCCATGCGAAAGTTGGCTGCATCGGCTGGATCATAAATGTAAAGCTGAGCATACACTGGAGATTCACCCTCTTGTGGAAGAAGAGAGCCAATCCTGTTAGACAGCTCGCCATGCAGTTTGAAGACGTAGGGGCCAACACCATCGTTCATAGCCTCTTCACCTTCATTAACAGACTCATCGATTTTGCGCCCATCGGAAGTCATGGCAAGAGCATTGTTGTATGTGTGGATATGATCACGAAATGACCTGCCAATGTGATCCTGAGCAGTGAGCAACTGGAGAAGCTCAGGTGGGACTGGGTGGAGAGGAGGCAAAATGATTTTTCCACTCAAGCAGCACATGCCAAATCTGGGATTTATACTGGAGGATGCTGTGAGACGCTCGGCCATCCAGTGCAATGCATGACAATTGGGACACTGAATATCCATTCTCCTCAGATAATGAACAGGCCAGTCAGGACTAAAAGGACGGCGTGCAGGAGGGAGGGGCCCAAGTGGAACAGGTGCAGGATCAATATGTTGAGCCACCTGGGGATAATCGAGTCAGTCACAAAATAAAGACATGACCAAAAAGGACATAAGCATACATGTGGAGGAATATCAACAACAGGGATGACAGGTGCAGGAATGGGAGGAACAGGTGCAGGCAGATCAAAAACAGGGATAGCAGGTGCAGGAACTGGAGGAACAGGTGCAGGGGGATCAAAAACAGGGACAACAGGAGCAGGAATGGCAGGAACAGGTGCAGGGGGATCAAAAACAGGGATAGCAGGTGCAGGAACAGGAGGAACAGGTGCAGGGGGATCAAAAACAGGGACAACAGGAGCAGGAATGGCAGGAACAGGTGCAGGGGGATCAAAAACAGGAGGAGCAGGAGCAGGATGCTACATCATCATTATTGTCAGTTAATATACTCAAAAGAACATATATAAGCCTACATGGAGAGGGATATTGGCAAGAGGGACGATAGGAGCAGGAACAGCAGGAACAGCAGGAGGAGGATCAAAAACAGGAGGAGGAGGAGGAGGAGGAGGAGGAGGCTAGATCATGATATTGTCAGATAACATACATTATGTGAAAGATAAACCAACATACAGCAGAAAATAGAGCAGGCAGTGCAGCATGCTGAAAAGCAAGTTCGGTCCAGGCCATTGCAGGAGCTGCCACAGGAATGCGAGGTGCAGGAATTGGAGGGGCAGGAACAGGAGGGTCAAAAACAGGAGGGGCATTAAAATAATATGGGAAAGCTGCATTGTGTAAAGGAGCAACAACAGGCTGAGGTGGAGCAGCGTGACTTGAGCCTCTTCCCCTTCCTCTTCCCCTCCCTCTGCCCCTGCCTCTTGCAATCTGTGGAAGGGGAGGAAGTGCCGCCAGCTGCTGTGCCAAATGAGGAGGAAGGTGATTGTATTGAGGAGGTGGGGGTGGAGGGGCAAGAAAAGGATCAGTGTCATTCCCAATCAGCAAACCACCATAGGGTGGTGGCACTGGCAGCAAAGTCTGGGCAATGCCCATCGTGCGAGCATGGTGTGGAGTCCGGTGGCGAGTAGGGCTATCCAAGATCCATTGGTCCCGTTCATTTTGCTGTGCGGCCGTCCGGGCACGTCGAGGAGAGTTGGGCAGAGTTGGGTCCATGGGAATCGGGGAGCTCTCTTACAGCAATGGAGGATGTGAGATCCTTGCAGGAGGCTTTGAAATCAGTGCAAACAGTGGCAGTTGATAGTGGAGTGACTTCCAAAAATAGAAGGGGAGGCAACTGCAAATCCGCCAGCCCAATCTCCCTGCACACTGTGCTCTGAGAGAGGTCCAAAAAACAACTGGCAGACACTCTTTTTGTTGAAAAAAGAGAAGCCAGGGAGGTAGGACTTCACAGAGCTTCACCTTGGTCTACAGATACCCCAAGAATGCAAAAACAACCCCACTGGAAAAGAGCCCAGAGCCAGAAAGAGAGCAAAAAAGGTAGAAGTGGCCAAAAATCAGCCGAAAATTTGGTTTCTACACTTGGTAATCATATTTGTCATCAGGCCAAAAATCAGCCAAAAATATTGATCCTACACAAAGTTATTATATTTGTCATCATGGCAACACCCAGTAATCAAAATATATTTGTCATCAGGCCCCCACCAAAAAAATTAGCTGAAAATTTTCATCCCACGATGTAGCCAAAAAGTTTAAATTTATCATCATGGCAACACCCAGTAATTAAATTATATTTGTCATCAGGCCCAATAAAAAAAAAATTACCTGAAATTTTTGATCCTCCCGATGTAGCTGAAAATGTTGTTCCTGCATTCTATTATATTGTAGCTGATTGATGTCATTAGTTAATTATATTTGTGATCTGGCCCCAAATTAGCCAAAAAATTTTGTTATCATTTGTTCTCACCTTTCACTTATATTTGTCATCATTGTCTCATGACCCTCAGAGTTGGTCATCACTCTCCCACCCACTCAGAGCAACTCCCATGGCCTCTTCACCTCCCACGGCCTCTTCATCTCCCACAGCCTCATCACTTCCCATGGCCTAGTCACCTGACCATCCTCCTTTTATTATTGACAAGGTTTTTAAATGTGCCTCCGGCACACGTTGTTCACTGTGTTCATTGATTTTCTATGAGTAGTAGTTACATATGTACAATATATATTTTAATCTAATAACACTTCATCATATACAATATTTTTTGTCTTTGCACTATCCTCTGAGCTTGGCCATATTGCCTTGATATTGTGGACAGACTTGACCCTGGATATTGCCACATAGAACTGCCCATGTGTAAAGACAGGACTCCTGAAATCCAAACCCACATGCTTCACTGACTGCCCTTGTGACTTGTTGATCGACATTGAAAAGCAAAGACGAACAGCAAACTGCAGTCGAGAGAGTGTAAAGGGGAGTTGACCTTCAATAGGCCGAAGTCGCATCCGTGGAATGAAAACAGTCTCTCCTGCGTTATCTCCAGTGATCAACCGAATCTCCAAAACCCTATTCCTGATCCGAGTCAATATCCCCCGACTTCCATTGCAGACCCCTCCAGCAATGTTGAGATTGCGAAGTATCATGACAGGGACGCCGACCTTGAGTGCCAAATGCGCCAAAGGTAGACCTGAGCAGTTGATGGAGTTAAGATATTCTTGGGGATATAGAAGTTCGGCATTCTCATCATTTGCAATTGAGTCAGCACTGTGAAAGACGTGCTCCTGCCCAGGAAAATTGTGAAGAATGTGATGGTTCAAATCGTCGACATCATCGTTCTTGCTCGCCAGGATGACCCACTCTGAAAAGTATTGATCTGAATGCTGAGCCTGATCATAGATGCCAGGATAGATGGTGTGGATGAGAGAAGCGATGGTGTTCTGAGGACATTTGAGATGATCAGGAAGATTGATAGTGCCACCTTCATCTGTATGACCACCCTTTCCAACCTCCAACTGCCACTTTGCAAAGTTGCACTCCTGAAGATCGTCTGTGTTCAAACGCATGTTGATTTTGAGATGAAGGATTTTGATGTGTTGCCAGAGAACAGAGCGTTGCAAAGAAGCACCAACGATTTGAGGTCGAGAACCCTTCTCAATGACAGGCAGGATCTGATGAAAGTCGCCCCCAAAGACCACAGGCACACCCCCAAAGGGTTTGTCACATTGGAGAATGTCTTTCAGAGTGCGGTTGACAGCTTCATGGAGATGACGATGCTGCATGAGTGCCTCATCCCAAATGATCAAGTCAGTCTGCTGCAGGAGCTGTGCCCGTGTTGAACCTCTGGAAATGGTGCAGGTGGATGACTCGTTTATGATGATTGGGATCTGAAAGCAGGAATGGGAAGTACGACCGCCTTTGAGCAAAAGAGCAGCTATTCCAGACGATGCAGCACAGAGGACGATCTTGCCTTGAGAGCGAAGCTGATGGCAGAGGGTGTTGTAAACATAGGTTTTGCCAGTGCCACCTGGACCATGGAGAAAAAAGGTCTGGCCAGTCTTGTTGTTGACTGCATGCATGATCTCATCAAAGACAGCCCTCTGATCGTGATTGAAAGTGTCCAGATTGTGTGCAGCCAACTCGGCCTGCTCCACAACATCGTATCTGCGCTGCTCTGCGATCAACCGGTTCTGAATGTTGGCATCCCAATTCTGAGTGATCTGAGGCATGTATGGCCAATCCTTCTCGAGAGATTTCCCAGAGACCATGAGAAGCTGATTGATAAGATAAAGGCCATAATCATGGACATCGTCATCGGTGGGGTTGATACGAATGTTGGTGTGCTGGAGCTGATATCTCAAGTCATCGCAAATGTGAGGCCAATATGTATTCCAGAGGTGGACAGGATCAGAGGGAGCACAGTCACGAAGGATGGTGACAAAAAGATTGCGAAGCTGACGACCGGTTGCCATGGACTTTGCTTCCTCCAGACACTGCTGCCACTCTTGGTCATCCTCCAAAAGGCCACGGGCGAGGCAGGCCTCTCTGAATGAGGGAGCGATGATGCCCTGAAAAGTGCGAAGGTCTTCATATGATGTAGCCCCTTTCACAGCAGTGAGAAGCAGCCTGAGGTAAAAGCGTTCACCGGCACTGGGTGGAGCATAGAACATCCTTCCAATGGCGAATCCCCTCTGCCTGGGCTTCCACTTGTGAGCCCTTTGATCCCACACAAATTTGGAAGGAAAGTCCTGGTAAAGAACGACCTGTGCAAGCTCTGGATACTCCTGATTGGCCTTGAAGAAGGCAGTGAGGGTGGTGTCACGCTGTGCAGCATGCTGGACGATTTCCTGGATAGACTGTGGACCGTTCTGATTCCAAGTGACATACTGCTGGCCAGGAAGGTGGACCTGAAGACGGACGACATTGGGAGAAGCACCATGCATGGTGAAGTGGAAGAGGCGCCAGATGCTTTCGCATGCAGATATGTAGCGAGCGTCGAGGTACTGCCTGACTTCATCGTTGCAAGTTCCAAACTCCATGGTGATGCGATCGTGGCCTTTGTAGACATATTTGTAGATGTACTTGATGGCCTTGATGGAGCTGATGGACTCGATATTGATGTGGCAACGGTACTTCCAGATGAGATAGGCAGAGTAAGTGACCACCCAACGATTGTCGACCTGCTTTCCCCGAACATGATATGTGTGTCCAGTGTCCCGACGCTTGGTAGAGGCATAGGCATCCTCAGAGATGGTGGTCTGATCCCTGAATGGCTTGGGGAAACCTTTGGAGCACTGTCCATTCACCATGCAAGGAGCTGCAGGGTTCTCTGCACCACAGGGTTTATGGACCATGAACTTTTTGATGAGGTCGAGGAGCTCAGGATCATCGTCAGGAAACTCTGAAGACAGAAGGCTGTCTATCTGCTCGGGGGTGCGAAGCTTGGATTGCTCATCGAGAAAGATAATGCAGTGCATGTGAGGAAGGCCACGCTTCTGAAACTCGATGGTGAAAAGATAAGCCACAGCCTTTCCAAATATGCCAGCCTCGATATCCTTGATCATCTCCTTCTGCTTTGCATAGAATGCACGAACGACCAAATCCGGGCGATCTGCTGCAGTCTGCCCTGGACGAAGAGCATCCCGTATTTCTGGCCAGGCAGGGTTGGCAGTGATGGTGAGAAAGAGATCGCCTCCATTGCAGTGACGATTGATGGCGAATGCATCCTGAAGAAGCTGCTGCATGTGACGTGTGCTTCCTGCAAAGGACGAAGGAAGAATGATTCTTTGACCCAGAGACTCTGTGTCCACATCGATGTTTGCAGCCACAGCATCTGCCAGGCCAACATAGACTTCGCCTCGAATGGTGTCCTGATTCATCAAAATCCAGCGCAACCGATCCTGCTCAGCAGTGGCCCATCCATCACACACAAACTCCTGAAAGAGCTTTCCAGTCAGAAAGATATGCTGGGGCTCGACAGCAGGCGGTCGAAGGTGGAGGCGATAGCAGTAGAATTCGGATTTGGAGACATGTTTGTGAACTCTGGCACCAACTCGGTTGTTGGCATCGACAGCTGCATACTCGATTTGAGGGTGCCATTGGAGCTGGCCAGTAGGAAACAGCAAAACATAGTGAAGGGCAGGATAGAGGGGATGGATGTCACTGATGCGCTGAAGGGGAGGGCCATGCCTGCGGTAGAGAACAATGTCACGTGTGCTCTCTGGCTGATCGCCATCACCTGGAAGAATGACAGCAATCTCATTGTTGGTAGCATCGGGCAGATTGTAGCGGCGACGGTCACAGGATTGATCAAAATGCAAAGCTATCTTGCACTGCTGGTGTGGAGGCAAGTTCCTGGTGAGCTCATGAGCCTGCTTGTACATCTGAACTGCTGGATGGTGACGGTGGAGCATGTCCTGGAGAGTGAGCAAAGTGTGGTGACGGAGGTGAGTATTCCAGGCGTTGGCCATGCGAAAGTTGACAGCATCAGCTGGATCGTAAATATATAGCTGAGCATAAACAGGAGGTTCACCCTCTGGTGGAAGAAGAGATCCAATTTTGTGGGACAGCTCGCCATGGAGTTTGTAGACATAGGGACCAACGCCATCATTCACTGCCTCTTCACCCTCATTGACCGACTCGTCAATCTTGCGACCGATAGAAGTCATGGCGAGTGCATTATTGTAAGTGCGGATGTGATCACGAAATGATTTTCCAATATCATCTTGAGCAGTGAGCAATTGCATAAGCTCAGGTGGGACTGGGTGAAGAGGTGGCAAAGCGATCTTTCCACTCAGGCAGCACATGCCGAATCGAGGATGGATATTTGAGGATTTCATAAGACGTTCAGCCATCCAGTGCAAAGCATGGCAATCAGGGCACTCCACATCCATATTTCCCAGATGATGAACAGGCCAATCTAAATTAAATGGCTGGCGGGCAGGAGGCAAAACAGGCAGAGGTGGTGGTGGTGGTGCAGGATCGATAAGCTGAGCGATCTTGGAGAATGAGGTCAGTCACCAAATAAAACAATACCAAAATAAGATATAAGCATACATGTGGAGGAATATTGGCAACAGGGATAACAGCAGCAGGAATGGGGAGAACGGCAGCAGGAGGTTCAAAAACAGGAGGAGGCACAGGTGGAGGTGGAGGAGGCTACATCATCATACTGTCAGACCATTTCACATCATGTAAAATATAATGCAACATACAGCTTCAAAAGGTGGAAGTGCAGCATGCTGGGCAGCAAGATCAGCCCTGCTCATTGCAGGAGCAACCGGTGGAGAGGCATTGGCCACAGGAACAGGAGGTGCAGGCACAGGAGGAACAGGAACAGGAGGGGCAAAAACAGGAGGAGGAGGAGGCTATAATGATATGTCATTAGTTCATACATCTAGTCACCTGAAGGAAAACTCCAACGTACAGCAGGAAAAAAAAGTGGAACTTGCTCAGGAACAGGAGGTGCAGGAACAGGAGGAACAGGAGCCGGAGGGTCAAAAACAGGAGGCAGAAAAGGCTGCATCAGTATTATGTTGTTAATTAACCTGTGTCACATAGAAGAATATGTAATCCAACATACAGCTACAGGAACTTGATGTCCAGGCCAGGCCATTGGAGGAGCGACAGGAATAGGAGGTGCAGGAACCAAAGGAACAGGAGCTGGAGGGTCAAAAACAGGAGGAGGACCCAAAGATGGAACTCGCAGCCCAGCCTGGGCGATTGCATGAGTAGCAGGAATGGGAGGTGCAGGTGCAACAGGAATAGCAGGTGCAGGAGCAACAGGAATGGGAGGTGCAAGAATAGGAGGTGCTGAAACAGGAGGGTCAAAAACAGGAGGGGCAGGAGGGGCATTAAAATGATATGGGAAAGCTGCATTGTGTAAAGGAGCAACCACAGGCAGAGGTGGAGCAGCATGAATTGAGCCTCTTCCCCTCCCTCTTCCTCTTCCTCTGCCTCTGCCTCTCACCACCTGTGGAAGGGGAGGAAGTGCTGCCAGCTGTTGTGCCAAATGAGGAGGAAGATGGTTGTATTGAGGAGGTGGAGGTGGAGGGGCAAGAAAAGGATCGGCGTCATTCCCATTCAGCAAACCACCATGGGGAGGTGGCACAGGCAGCAAAGGCAGCAAAGGCTGGGCGATGTTCATTGTGCGAGCGTGGTGTGGAGTCCGGTGGCGAGTAGGGCTATCCAAGGTCCGTTGGTCCCGTTCAGTTTGCTGTGCGGCCATCCGAACACGTCGAGGAGTATTGGGCGGAGTCGGGTCCATGGGAATCGGAGAGCTCTCTTACAGCAGCAGAGGAGGTGAGATTCTTGTAGGAGGCTGTGAAATCAGTGCAAACAGTGGCAGTTGATAGTGGAGCGACTTCCAAAAATGGAAGGGGAGGCAACTGCAAACCCGCCAGCCCAATCTCCCTGCACACTGTGCTCTGAGAGAGGTCCAAAAAACAACTGGCAGACACTCTTTTTGTTGAAAAAAGAGAAGCCAGGGAGGTAGGACTTCACAGAGCTTCACCTTGGTCTACAGATACCCCAAGAATGCAAAAACAACCCCACTGGAAAAGAGCCCAGAGCCAGAAAGAGAGCAGAAAAGCTAGAAGAGGCCAAAAATCAGCTGAAAATTGGGTTCCTACACCCAGCAAGCCGAAAATTAGCCGAAAAAATTGATCCTACACTCGGTTATTAGCTTTGTCATGATAGGAACACCTTATTATATTTGTCAGCAGGTCAAACATCAGCCGAAAATTTGGTTTACTACACTCAGTTATTAGATTTGTGATCATGGTAACCTTATTTGTCATCAGACCAAAAAGTAGCCGAAAATTTGGTTCCTACACAAAGTTATTAGATTTGTCATCATAGGAACACTTAATTATATTTGTCATCAGCAAAATATCTGTTCTGATGGGAACAGTTATATTGAATTTGTGATCGGCCCCAAAACTTGGCCGAAATTTTTTCTTATCATGGGAACAGTTAAAAATAGCCTAAAATTTTTTTTTCGGCTAATCAAAAAATCTTCGGCTAATTTTTGAAATGATGGAAACACCCAGGTTAGCCGAAAATTGGATTAGATTCCCACAATGTCAGATTTTGATATTTGTCATCATTTCTCACCATTCTCACATTCCCACACCTCTGCAGAGTCTCACGGCGTGATGCCATTCCCACCCCTGCGGAGTTTGTCATCCATTTACCCACGCCACCTTCACGTGACCGATCTCGCTTTATTATGGATAAGGAGAACCTGTACTGTAGTAGATATACAGTGTTCTTACCTCTGCTAAACCCTAGCTCTAAGACTAACTAAACCCCAGGTAGGTTATAAGGAACGTGTCGTCTCTTCCTCTGTGCAGCGTATGTAGTCTGCTCCAACAGGTTATGGGCCCTGCTGGGCACGTTGCAAATGCGCCTTAACTGGCTGCGAACGACGTTGACTTCATTGTCTCCAAATTGTAACCTTGCGCTCTTCGTGAGCTGCATTGCGCTCCCTGCGAGCTGCATTTAAAAACCCAGGTTGACTAGGGTTAACCACTCTGAAGGAGTGTTTTTGCCTGAAATTATGGAACGTGTTTTCTTGAATAGAGGACTGATTGAGCACTTTTACCAGCTGCCACTATAACATCATGTCTTCAACTCTTGAAAAACTCATACAAACTTTCGACGGCTCTAACTACATCCAATGGGCTGACTCAATGAAGGTGTGGCTCAGGTCTCAGGGCCTCTGGCAAATAACTAGTGGGATGGAACTAAAACCACCCCTGGCACCTCCTTTGACGGCGACAAATGCTGCACTAGTAGTGGAAGCTAATGCCAAGCTCCAGACCTGGAACAATAAGAATGACCAGGCTATTGGTAGCCTAGTGCTCCGCCTGGCCCCCTCTATTCGGCAGCGTGCCAACACCAAGGACACTGCTGAGGAGGTGTGGGATCTCATCTGCACCGACTATGGTGTCGATGGCCCCTCCCAAGTCTTTGCGGACTTTAGGTTTGCAATCACAATCAAAATTCTGGCTGTGAATCCCGCACCAGAGATTGCCAAAATGGCTGATAAATTCGAGCGCCTTACAGCTGCCAATGTCGCCATCCCCGAATTAGTACAGGCAATGATTCTACTTGCTGCAATGCTGCGTGAGTATGATTCTCTATCTGCCACAGTCCTTAACATGACTGCTACTAGAGCCTTGACGTTTAAACATGTCAAGGACTCCATTGTTGCTAAGGCCTCATGGTGCACAGCAGTTGGAAAGCCCATCAGCCCGCCTCAGGCCACCAAGCTTTCTGCTGTCAAGCGCAAAGGGGGAAACCCCAAATGGCAATCTCAGGGCAACAATGGAGATTCATTCCGAAAGCATGGATGACATGGGGACAAAAAGACTAAAGAGGAAAAACCTAAAGAGAAACATTCCCACCTCACCTCACAAGCCTTTACTATTATAAATGGTAATGGCACCATCATACCACCAATGCCGCTCATCCAGCACATCGAGAAGCGTGAACATACTCCTACAAGGGATCCTCACTGCCAACTGCCTGCACAGGCATACACGGGCGCGGCCTCTACCTCTCATTCGGTCTATACCGAATATCAGCAGGCTCGAGACACCCTCAAGCAAATGAATCTCCCATGCAGCGCAAAAAATCTGCTACCGCTGGAAGAGCACCTAACAGTGCAAGAAGGTAAGAGGAGGAGGATTGAACCAGAACCAAGGATCGCAGAGGTAGAAGACGATAGCGTCTCCCTTGGATCGGAACCTGCGGTTTCTGATGAAGAAGTATGGAAAGCCATCGACGAAATGCTCATCGATGAACCGCTTGAAACAGGTACATATGATGAAAGGTCAGTCCTTTTCCCTGCCACAAGCACAAGAATTAACATTCCACTGATCACAGCAAACTTTTCATGTGAAATTTTACCACTACTAAATGTATCATGGAACAATTTACATCTTAATATATGTGTTACGTGTGCAAATGGAAATTGTAAGAAAGGTGCCAACTGGATCATGGATTCAGGTGCATCAAAATACTTCACTGGTGAAATTAAAGATTTTGCTTCTTATGAGCCTTTACTGAGAAAGGACTCTACCCTGGTTCAAACAGCCACAGGTACTACTCATATAGTAGGGAAAGGAGCAGTCTTTATTAGACATCAGGTAGTATGTCACGGGAAGTCAGAGACACATGAAACATGATTATACCCCGTCTACTACATACCTGACTGTAATGCTCGATTACTGTCGATGGGCATCTTCTTGCAAGACGGAAGTGACGTGCATGGTTCCTCTACACACATTTCATTTTTCAAGCAAGGAAACCCAATTATGGATTGCGTCCCTCTTATGAAACATGACACTATTTATTGGGCTTGGACTCATATATTGAGCACCAAGGGAATCAATGTTGCGACGATGTACGTCGCAGACTACTCGACTTGGCATAAGCGACTTGAACACCCATCCAAAGAGGCGCTAGGGAAGATGCCTAATAGCATCATAAAATTCCTGAGGAATTTAATTATTCCTAAAGACAATATTATATGTCCAGGGTGCGCTGAAGGGAAAATGACCTCAAAATCTTTTTCCGAATCAGATTCATGCACAGAAAGACCCTTTGAATTAATACATTCCAATCTGAAGGAACTCCCAGTATGGCACTACAATCAAGCACTGGCATGTTGATCCAGGGGGGGAGTTCAAAGATCATGAGCTACAAAATGTGCTCAAGGACTTTGGCATCAAAATAGAGATGTCTGCACTCCACATTCACCAACAGAATGGGCGCGCAGAGCATGCCATAAGGACAATAATGGAAAAGTCGCAAACCCTGCGATTTACCGCATGTCTACCACAATCATGGTGGGAATTTTGCATTGAACATGCAACACACCTATACAACCGAACCCCAATAAGGCGCCTGAAATGGCTGACACCGGTTGAGGACCTGACAAAGGTCTGCCCAGATCTAAACAATCTGAAGGTTTTCGGTTGTGGTGCTTATGTCTACCTACCCAAGGAGAAGCGTCCAAACACATTGGCTCCTCGATCGGAGTTGATGACGTACCTTGGATTAGAAGATGGCATTAAAGCATACTGTTTCATGCGATCTAGTGGCGCAATATTCATTGGTGCTATGGCACTATTTGATGAAACGTTGTTCCCATGCTGTCCCAGAGCTAAAACTCCTGCCAATACGGACCTTGGTGATTTTCCACCTCCAGAACCAGAAGATGATGACCACTCATCTGGAATGGATGGCGATGATTCTATACCGCCACAAGATCTGCCCCTTCCTCCATCATCAGAAAATGATGATGATGATGTACCAAGTGAGCAAAAGGCGCATGACGATGTGACAGATGCTCCTCCTCCACTGCCTCCAGTAACCACTGAGGACTTTCATCCAAGACGTGATGATCAACAGGAATGGCAGCAATTGCCACGTCGATCAGGCAGGCAGAGGAACATCCCAAACCATCCTGGCAATACCTATGGAGAGAAGTCACTCCCCTCTGACATAGAAAGAGACATTGCACGTGATCGATATTGGAAGAGATCTGTAGGTCAAGATTCGGATCATAACTGAACATGACCACAATCTCAACAGAAAGAACCGGTTGCTGGACCGAGTTCGGCACCCCATGAGAGTGTGCCCGATTCCAATGATCAAGAACATGATCACCCAATGGGGGAACCAGATGAAGCAGGTTATATTAAAAAGATAACCAAGGAAGGTGGAGATAAGCTTATTCGCTGGCTGTTGTCAAAAGCAGTCAAACCATTGAGTGAAATAAGCCAAGTTCCAAACCAATTTCACGATATTGCGCGCCTACCACGGCAGCAGCAATGTGAGTGGAAACAAGCTTGTCATGAAGAATTAGAGGCTCTTCGTAAGCGACAAGTCTATGACATCGTCGATCTTCCACATGATCAAAAAATGATCAAAAATAGATGGGTTTTCTCCATAAAATCAGATGGAAGAAAACAAGCCAGACTCATGGCCAAAGGCTTTTCACAAGTCAAAGGCGTTGACTTTGATGAGATTTTCTCACCGGTAGTCCGCTACGAGACCATACACCTCATGTTTGCACTTGCATCTCTAGAAGGCATGTATATGACTGGCCTAGATGTAAAAACTGCATTTTTATATGGCAAACTAGATGAGGAGATCTATATGGATCAACCCGAGGGTTTCAGACTCGAGGGAAAAGAGCACAAAGTATTGCGCTTATGCCGAGCATTGTATGGCCTTAAACAAGCCTCACTTGCATGGTGGAAAGAGCTAGAGGCATTTATGCACACCATTGGGTTCATGCGTGCCAGCTCCGATGCCGGCATTTTCATACACAAGGATCCTAAGACAGGCAGCATTGTTATTGCACTCGTCTATGTTGATGATGGCTTGTTCATGGGGAAGAACAAGAAACTTGTGGATGAAAAGAAAAATGCTTGTCTAAAGCATTGGGAGTGCCGTAGTACTGAAAAAGTCACGGAATTTTTAGGCATGCACATCACCCAGACTGCAAGCAAAGTCAAACTCGATCAAACTGAATATCTTGCCAAAGTGCTTGAGAGATTCGAGATGACAAATGCCAAACCGACCCCCACTCCACTCCCAACTGGTTACAGACCATCGGAAAACACAGCAACGCCCAACGCGATGCTTAGATCAAAATATCAGTCTGTAATCGGATCTTTATTGTATCTGATGCTTGGAACGCAACCTGATATCGCTTATGCAGTAATCAAGATGTTGCAATTCTCGGCTAATCCTAGCCAAGAACATCTAGACAAAGCAATGTACATCATGCACTATCTGGTGGGAACCCAGAAATATAACATTGTCTACGATGGTGAGAAGTCTAAGGGGCTACAGGCCTTTACAGATTCTGATTGGGCAGCTGACACTCTCAAACACCGATCTACAACGGGTTACTTTGCTACTCTAGCAAGTGGCATTGTGTGCTGGCAGTCCCATTTACAAAAAACTGTAGCACTGTCATCCACAGAAGCCGAGTATATGGCTCTCTCCGACACTTGTCGACAGATAGTGTGGATAGAGTCCTTATTCCAGGAACTTGGATATGTACTGAAGCGCATACCAATCTGCGCTGATAATCAGGGATCCATCTTTATCAGATCAAATCCAGTTCAGGAAAGAAGGACCAAACATATAGACATTCACTACTACTATACCTGCGAATGCATAGAAAATGACAAAGTCACAGTCATTTTCATTCCTGGAAGTGATAATCCAGCTGACATGTTCACAAAGAACCTTGGCACTGTCTTATTCAGGAAATTTAGAGACTCTCTCAGAATTACTTTCGAGATTCAAACTTAGCTGCTTAGAGCACTGTACAGTTTGAGGGGGGGTGTTGAAATTAAATCCTGATGCATGCTGCATACATGAGGCAATGCATGCAGCACACACATGTTACTGCCCTTACTGCGCATACATGTGGTAAACACATTTCTGAGTCATGTGACATCCTTACTATTATGTATATAAGGAGAACCTGTACTGTAGTAGATATACAGTGTTCTTACCTCTGCTAAACCCTAGCTCTAAGACTAACTAAACCCCAGGTAGGTTATAAGGAACGTGTCGTCTCTTCCTCTGTGCAGTGTATGTAGTCTGCTCCAACAATAATTATGGCATTTCTCCATGTTTAACAGCTCTAAGATAGCGGCATGAGGAACCGACACCCTTAGTAATTCCTTATGTAAACACTAGGGTTAGGGTTAAGTGGCCAAATCATAGTCCAGTTCGACTGGGCACACTACGCAACAGGAAACGAGCTTATGACCCATGCCTTTGTCATGGCGTTCACTCACTTTGCTCGCTCAGCCTGACACTGGCATGGGCCAGCTCGCATATATGTAACACAATGCTTAATCCCACTACAGTTACTCAATGACCGAAATGGTCATAGCATATGTAATAAATTACACTCCTTTGCTTTCAGCTACTCCAGACACTCTTTTTATACAAAACCATGTCCATTTTGAACCAAACTTGCCCCGCTTTCATTTCTTCCTCGTCTTCAAAGAGAGATTCTTTTGATCTTCTTGTCATGGTGTTTTGGTATTTGACTTGTTACTGACCTCATTACACATTTCTATTGACATGTTACTACTTCATTAAATTTGTATTGACCTGTTACTGACTTCAGACACTTTTTGCTGACCTCATTACAAATTTGTATTGTCATGTTACTGACTTCATTACAAATCACAAATTTGTATTGACTTGTTACTGACCTCACTACACATTTGTATTGACTTGTTACTGACTGGTACTATTACATATGCTACGACCACATTTTGAAGCCCAGCTATATTAGTCAGAGCTGACAAATTTTAGTCAGCTCTGACTAATGCGATCATTTCTGACTCATCTTGCACAGCGCTGACCAATTTTGCACAGCTCTGACCAATTTTGCACAGCTCTGACAAATTGTAGATAATCCCATCAACCATCACTCCCATCATTCCCACAAAATGACTGTAGCATATGTTATGCGCATCGTCCCATCAATCATCGCTGATCAATCACCAATCTCAGCTGAAAAACTCCCCCATTTAGCTCGCCATCACTCCCACAAAACGGTCATAACATATGTAGTAGATGATCATAATTTGGAGGTATAATTATACCATTAGAGTGTATCTATAGTAGATTGATTCTCTTATTGAGCCTTTTTTACTTCAGCCAAAATGCTCACAGGAAGGGTGCAATGACCCCGATATTTCCGATTTGCCCAAACTGCATCAGCACCTGTCAAACCTTTCAAGTATGCATCCATGAATCAAGCAGATCAGTTTGCATATCTATTTTTCAGTGTAGTAAAACCAATAATCAATTCTTTTGAAAGCTAATTATGGTAACTTGCCATTGAATTTGGGTGAGAGGTACATTGTTGAGACACTGCAGAATTCTTTTCTTCATCTTGACAACATTTGATGGCTGGCAACCAAAGCTTCAATACTGGAATTTGACTGCTCCCCAGTACTGTTCAATAAAATTTGATTCACAGTGGTATTTTGGATAAAAGTCACAAATGTGTCCACGAGAGGAGATCAGCTCTTCAAGTTGAGATCTTTGATTGACAAAATCAGGCTGATTGAACAAAAGGCAGCGGCAGCAGCAATCAGTCTTGCCATGTTCACATTTAAAACCCACACACTGAGCAAGGAGATTGCCTGATGCAGGCCAGAGACTCTGTTCCTGAATGATCTGTTCTATCTCTTTGAACTAGCCCAGATATTGTGGATGCTCATTAGAAAAATAGAATTCTTGGACTTCTCCATTTGGCAAAATTGTTGACTGCATGCGAGGGCCATCTTTGTGGTGTGTCCATTCTTCATTTCGGTTTTTGGGCATCCTGCAAGATGATAGTGCATTGGGTGCTTCCTTTTGGTGGCCTGGGGCATTATTGAACAACCATAGACCAGTCAAGAATCCATGTGTTCTCTCCTCAAAAATGTCAATTGCCCTATCAACTTGAGCAAGGAGATCATCTATGTCAAAATATCCATCACAAATTTTTCCAGCCTTGAATACCACATGAGCATCTCTGTCAAATTTAAGGGATGTATTCTGAATTCTGAAATGATAAGATCACGCACTCTGAGCCATCTTCACTTGTCAGTTGCCCCCATTCTGAGGTCAGGAGATCTGAGATCATGATTAATGTTCCTTTTCCTTTTCTCTCTGGCATTGCTTTCTGGCTTTCATGAATCCATCACGTCTTTTGCTCATCATTTGCATAGAATGTCAACTTGTCATGCATGACTAAGATCAGTTGAAAATGACTGTTTCCATCAGGTAGATGAAATCCAACTGGTTTGGTTTCAGTTCCATCATGATCCCAGGTGTGCATCCTAGGTGTGTAATCCTTCAAAAATTGAGTTATGAATTGCTGGCAGTATGCCACAACATCATTTCACTCATGGCTATCAATATACATCCACTTCTGGGAGTAATGCCATCAAAATTTCTTTAGCCACTCATGCCCACTCTGTTCTGATATCTTTTGTTTATTGATTCCAGCTGCCTCCAAATGCTCTTGTATCTCCATGCTTGCGACAATCTCAACAACATCCAATGCTTTGATGAAATTATCCTTTGCATGCTCCAAAAGCCTCAGCTAAATCTCTATTGCAATGTCATCATCTTCAAGAATACTTGAATGTGTGCCTCTGTAATGATGAAAGAGAAGTTTTCCATGGTTGATAAACTGATAGATCCACTGCCGACTTGTTCACGCTGATATGGCTCCCTATCGCCCTGCGCGCATACTACGGCATTTTTTGCGATTGTGTGCACCTCCTAGATGGCTTCCGCACACTTTGCGTAGCGCGCTTTTGCGCACCTTCATGCGCTTTTGTGCGCCTTTGACCGTTTAGGTGCGCCTTTGTGCGCCTTTTGCATTTCTACTGCGCCTTTGTTTCCCCATAGCCACCAATCATTGTGCACCCTAAATGCACCTCATCGCGCTTCAAGCCGCCTCCATGCGCCCCCCCCCACGCTCCTTATCTGCCTTCTACATTTATTGCGCGCTCGATGCGCCTTTGCACACTCCTTTTACACTTTACCTGCAACTCACATTCCCTGCTGCGCACTCTTTGCACAATCTCTATCACACACAACAATCCACTGCACCGGTGCACTGCGCATCGCAGCTCCCATCTTACTGGCACATTTACTTGAGGCACACCACGATTCCAGCATGAGCGAACTGTGCATTCTTACATAACTGGGCCGCTTTGCACCTATTTGGCATTGGACTGTGTGCACTTGGGCGCTTTCACATAACCCAGGTGCTTTGGCAGTATTTGGTCTCACACAGCATCCCCTTTTAGTTCTTCCACATTTCCAATTGGCATCGCCTTATCTGGTAACTGGCACAGGTCGATCACGCCATTATTACTAAGGTGCAGCATGCGACATATAACACCTAAGCGGATTAATTGGGAAGAGCGCACGAGACTTAGCGCGCACCAATAATAGCGCATCGCACCAGAACAGTTGGATATTGAGCTATAGGTGCGCAAATCTTATTGGCTGAGGCAGCGGCATAGTGTGGTCAGGTTTAGATGGGCGAATGGATGCGCTTGTGGGTAGCGCATGGCGCTTCCTATTTTTATACTTTATTTCACCATTTTATCACATAAGCCATTTGTACATAGTAGCGGACAGATAGAGAATCCAGAGGATCTTTCCCTCCCCCCCTCATAGTTATTAGCTCAGTCAGCGTCGCACATAGTCTGTGCACCAGCGTCCAGTCCGTGCGCCTTCGTAGTGCGCCCTTCGTATAGCCGTGTTTGCGTTATCGTTTGCGTCCCCTCGTCGTATTGTTGCGTTGCGTCCCTTGCGTTGCGTCCTTCGTCCTTGTCTGTGCACTATCGTAGTGCGCCCTTCGTATAGCCACGTTTGCGCACCCTTTGCGCACCCTTTTGCATAGCCACATTTTGCGCACCGTCTGCGCCTTTTTCCGCTCCTTGCGCTTTCACTCTGTTTGCACCCCCAAACTGTGCACCACCTTCACAGTACATCCCAGTGTCATCTTTGTCCTGTTACACCTCCCGCCTTCATCATCCTCATCGTTGCGCACTTTTGCGCTCTCGTTGCGCGTTTTTCCGCACTGCGCATTTTTGCCTCTTTGCGTTGCGCACTTTTCCGCCACTGCGCATATCTCCCCTTTCGTGTACACTACTAGTGCACACACTGAAAATCGCTGTACCAGCCTCTCTATAGTCTCCGCGCCCTGAAGGACGATCCGAGGCCATCTAAGCGAACTCCCCCCTCACCCCGAGCATGCCTGCAGTTGTAGGTTAAGTGTTCACCCCTTCTGTTGAGACTCTGCACTGAGTACCAACCGAACTCATCATTTTCTGGAGCCCACCGCGAGGGGTTTCTGTTTATCAGACCATATTTTAGACCTCCATCGGCTCGCCCTTCGCTTCAACATTAACCACCTTTGCACTCTCCATTCCGAGCTGCTAGCAACTGCGCTCCAGCTTGGGGAAATACCAGTATTTGAATCACTCTTCCTAAACAACACACATCACTCGTCCGCGCTGTCTTTACCTCCACCTTCACCTGAATCATCCCTACCTACCCTAACTCCATCCGCATCACCGCATTTTTCCCCACCTCCGAATTTCGCTGCGCTTTTACCAGATCGTAACTCTACACACCTTATTCCACCTACCATGGCTACCATGCACATGCCATCTGCATCTAACCAAAACGCGCCGCGCTTTGACCCTGCAAAACCGCGCGAACTCCAGAAGTACTTTGAGGAGCTTGCGCAACTCCTCCGTGATTGTAACGTCACCGACGAGACCGATAAGAAGTTCCACACAGTGCGCTATTTGGACAGCGACACTGCAGACACTTGGAAACTGCTACCAGAGTATAGCGCGATGCACAACTATGGTGCATTCAAAGATGCTGTCCTAAAGCTTTATCCTGGCTCTAGGGATGGCAGTAAATGGAGTATTAGTGACCTGGACAAGCTTATTGGTGAGACCGCATGCATTGGCCTCATAACTGCAGAAGAAATCGCGCGCTATTATCGCGCATTTTTCAACATTAGCGAATACTTAGTTGCGCAAGGCATATTGGCGCGCTACGACCAAAGCTGCATGTTCGTTAGGGTGTTTCGACCAGACCAGCTAGAGCGCATTTTGAGCCGCCTTGCGATTGCGGTACCTAATCAGCCTGCAAATGTGCCATACTCATTAGATGCAATACGCGATGCGATCGACTTTATCTTTGAAGGCCCAGCATGCTATTTCCAGCCACTTACTGGGCTCACAGCGCAAAACCCCGATATGTATGCGCCCTACTCAGCACCCAGCGCACCCATTTCCCAGCCACAACCTAGCGCACCTGCAGTCAAAGCAGAAGACATTTCAGTCTTATTCGAGCGCATGACACAGACGATAGTTACTGCATTGAGCGCATCACGCAGAGATGGCGGAAATGGTGCGCCTCGCTCGAACAACGACAGGTGCAATGGTTGCGGTCAGACAGGGCACTATATCCCTGAGTGCGCTTCAATTGAGCACCTTATTAGCGAAGGAAAGTGTAGGCGAAATGCGGAAGGGCGCATCGTACTCCCAGGTGGCGCATTCATGCCGCGTTCTATTCCAGGCAATTTCCTAGGCGAGCGCATCGAGGAATGGCATAAGCGCAACCCAGGGCAGATTGCCACGGGTCGACTTTCATCTAATACCAATTCACAGCTCATCTACAATATAGCGCCTCGTCCAGCTCCAGCTGCATCTCTACAGTCGACGTACGTTGCCGCTTCAGCTCCTGCAGCAGATTATATGCAAAGCGCACCAAATGCGCAACTAACGAAGGAAGAGCGCATTGATGCGCTCGAGAGGGAGTTGATGGCGCTTCGCAAGAGGCAAGTCTTCGACGGCATTGAAATTCTGCGGCGCGCACCGTGCAATACATCCAACCAAGAGGGTGTGCATTCTACAACCACAGACATGGCACCCACCGACAGTATTGAGTCCCCAGCTTCACAATCTGCTGCGAGCGCAACTGATGTGCCTGACGAGACACCCATACATCCCTATTCCAACATTCCTGAGGCGCGTTTTGCGCCCGCAGCAGCAGATAAACCAGACATACCAGCTAACTCTTCCAAAGGCAAAGAGCCATCATACTGCACTGTCATTCCCATCCAGAACCCGCAGATTGTCGACGACATATATGCGCGTGCCATGAAGGCGCCCTCTGTTACGGTTTCGCATGAAGAGCTTCTATCCCTTTCGCCCAATCTCAGGCAGCACCATAGAGAACAAGTCACCCCAAAGCGCATTGCAGCTACCAGTGCGGAAGTGGTAGCTACAAACCTTGCGAGCATTATGCCATTTGCGCACTGCGAAGCGCGCGCGCCTTTTGCAGGAGATAAAGTGCTTAATGCGACACCTCCAGCTAGCGCGGCAATTGCAGGGCCGCTTCCTATTGTTTTGCAGGATCCATTTGAACAGTACCTTACCCATCTCCAACCAGGCGAAATTGAAAACCCCGATGTTTTGAAGGTTGCTAAAGAGTCGCATGCGCTTCGCTCCATTGATTTATTGATCAACAACCAAGAGTACTTTGAAGCTATCTTAGATCCGGGTTCACAAATTATCGCAATGTCAGAAGCAGTCTGCCATCGTCTTGGGCTTCAGTACGACCCGCGCATTCGTTTATACATGCAATCAGCCAATGGAGAGGTAGATGAGTCGCTTGGGCTTGCGCGCAACGTTTCTGCGCACATTGGGGATATCGTTGTCTATGTGCAAGTTCACGTTATCCGTTCACCTGCTTACGATATTCTGTTAGGGCGCCCCTTCGACGTGTTAACACGCTCCATCGTGCGCAACTTTGCGGACGAAGCGCAAACAATTACAATCTGCAATCCGAATACTGGCGCCATCTCCACCATTCCAACAAAGCCTAGGGGGAAGCCGCGCCACTTCTTACCAGCTCCAGCAACACCGCACTTTGCTATTCAGCATAACCCGCAAAGAAATTTTTGCAAGGCTTCGAGGAATTGATCTCAGACCAAGGAGAAGCCGCCACTATCATAACATTTGACTCTGATACCCAATCTTGTGACATTTCCGCGTTTGCGCTTATTCCATTTTCCGCTTCTGTTCCTTCCACCTCTATTATCTCTCAACTCTACCTATCCCAGTGTACCAACAGTCATGCGCAGGCGCTCTTAAATTCGATCGACCCTGTGGCGCTTATTCCTGCCGCGTTTCCGAAAAGCGCACATGCGCGCGCACTGCAAAAGGGCGTAGTGACCAAGAAGAAGTATAAACCGGTTGCTAGAAAAGTCAAGCCAGTTATTGCGCCCATCCCAAACGAATTCCGCATCGAGCGCAACATTATAGGCGATCTGCTAGCAGCGCTTCCTGTGCTTTTACCAAATCCGCCACCATTTACCCCGACCGGGCGCTATACTGAAGAGCGCATGCAAGCGCTCCAGGAGCGCCACACTGATTTCCTATTACCAGAGGAGATGAAGGTTTTACACCACTTGATGTCTTTGCAGAATGAAGCCTTTGCATGGAGCGATGAGGAGCGCGGTAGCTTCAAGACCGCGTTCTTTCCCCCAGTAGAAATCCCAGTTATTCCGCACACTCCTTGGATAGAGCACAACATCCCCATTCCACCAGGCATATACGACAAAGTTTGCACCATTATCCGGAAGAAAATAGACTCTGGTGTTTATGAGCACTCAAATTCGGCATATAGATCGCGCTGGTTCTGCACACTCAAGAAAGATGGAAAAGCACTGCGCATCGTACATAGCCTCGAACCGCTTAATCGCGTTACCATTAAACACTCCGGCGTCACCCCTACACCTGAGCACCTTGCAGAGCAATTTGCGGGGCGCGCATGCGGCGCCGTCCTTGATCTATATGTGGGATACAACAAGCGCTTAATCAAAGAATCGTCGCGCGATCTTACAACATTCCAGACACCATATGGTGCAATGCGCCTCGTTACATTGCCAATGGGTTGGACAAACTCAGTACCAATCTTCCATGATGATGTGTGCTATATTCTGCAGCCAGAGATACCAGATTACACCGTTCCCTATATTGACGATGTTCCAGTCAAGGGGCCTTCGAAGCGCTACATTTTACCGGATGGCTCGTGCGAAGCGCTCACTACGAACCCTGGTGTAAGGCGCTTTGTGTGGGAGCACTTTCAGAACATGAACCACATTGTGCAGCGCATGAAATATAGCGGCGGCACTTTCTCTGGGACGAAATCCACCTTGTGCACTGAAAACTTTGTCATTCTTGGCCATTATTGCACCCCAGAAGGTAGAAAACCTGAACGCGGCAAGGTAGATGTTATCCGCAATTGGGGCGCATGCCACATGCTGTCAGAAGTGCGCGCATTCTTGGGAACAGTCGGTTTAATGCGCATTTATATCCGCAATTATGCGCACCATGTTAACGCGCTCACAAGGCTTACGCGCAAGGACGCTCCATTTGAATGGGGCCCAGAGCAGATAGCGGCGCAAAATGACATCAAGCAAGCAGTGCTAGAGTGTCCTGCACTACAACCGATCAATTATTCCTCAGAACTCCCTGTTATCCCTGCAGTCAACTCTTCCCAGATAGCGGTCGGCTTTTACCTTTGCCAGCAAAAGAGCGCAGATGCAAAAACGCGCATTTACAACCGGTTCGGCTCGATTACGCTCAACGACAGAGAAGCGCGCTTTTCACAACCGAAGCTAGAGATCTATGGGCTTTACCGCGCGCTGCGCAGTTTGCGCCTTTATATTATAGGTGTGTGCAACTTAATTGTGGAGACTGACGCACGCTATATCAAGGGCATGCTACAAAACCCCGATATCCAACCATCCGCTAGCATTAACCGGTGGATTGTCTCAATCCTTACATTCCACTTTACACTCGTGCATGTTAGGGGAACGGTGCATGGTCCAGATGGGCTTTCGCGTCGGCCGAAGCAGCCAGAGGACTTAGAGGGAGAAGAGGATGAAGAGTTTGAGGACTGGATTGATGCGCTACATGGATTTATGCATGCGATACGTCCCATTTCACAGTCTTTGGATGCGCAAGCCCTTGCGCTGACGCAGCCAGAGCCAAACAAAAACGCGCAAAATGCGCGCAATAGTGCGCTTATTTATGACGATGACTATAGCCAAGTTCCAAGGAGTGCAACAGCAGATGCAGAGGATGAGAAGTTAGATTTGGTCTGGATTTGGATGGATACCCTAACGCGCCCTAGCGACTTCACAGATTCCGAGTACAGCGCGCTGGTGCGCTACGCGAGCGCGTTTTTCAAAGACAAGATGCGCCTATGGAAGCGCAATGCGCATGGTGCGCACCAGCTTGTTATTTGGCAGTCTAGACGCTTACCGATATTGCGCGCCATCCATGACAACATTGGACACAAGCGCTTTTACGCGACACGCTCTGCATTGCTCGAGCGCTTTTGGTGGCCGCATGTTATGGACGACATCGTTTGGTTTGTGCGCACTTGTCATATTTGCCAGATCCAGCAAACACAGAAGGTTCTAATACCGCCAGTCGTCGCAATGCCTGCGCCCCTGTTCAGTAAAGTTTATATTGATACGATGCACTTACCAGTATCAGCAGGGCGGCGCTATATCGTCCAAGGGCGTTGCTCACTTGCGACTTGGCCGGAATTCCACGGGCTCCCTAAAGAAAATGCGAGCGCACTTGGCGATTGGATGTTCCAAGACCTCATCTGCAGATGGGGTGCATTGTGCGAGATAGTCACTGATAATGGCAAGCCATTCATCAAAGCGCTAGCCTATCTCAGTAAGCGCTACCATATCAATCATATCCGCATATCTGGCTATAATTCGCGCGCTAATGGAATTGTTGAGCGCGCACATTTTGATGTGCGTCAAGCACTTATCAAAGCAGCAGATGGAGTAGAATTAAAGTGGTTCAGTGCACTGTACTCAGTCTTTTGGGCGGAGCGCATCACAGTTCGGAAGCGCCTCGGTGTTTCGCCATACTTCATTGTTACAGGCGCGCAGCCTCTAATCCCTCTCGATATCATTGAAGCAACATACCTTAACCCACCCCCAGATTCTATACTCTCCACGACAGACTTAATCGCGCGGCGCATGCGCGCATTACAAAAGCGTCCAGCAGACTTAGCGTGCATCCATTCCCGCGTCTATGCAGAGAGGTGCAAGGCGGCGCTCCGTTTCGAGAAAGCGCACTCAAAAACCATCCGCAGCTTCGACTTTCAGCGCGGCGACTTAGTCCTTATGCGCAACACGGCAATCGAAAAGAGCCTTAACCGCAAAATGCGCGCGCGTTATCTTGGTCCTCTAGTTATAGTGTCGCGCAATCAAGGCGGCACATACATAGTCTGCGAGCTCAACGGGACAGTATTTGACAGGCCAGTAGCCGCATTCCGCCTATTGCCATACCACGCGCGCAAGTCCATTGCGCTTCCTGACATAGCACTCGATATCACCACAACGCGGTTAAGAGAGATGGAAGAGTCCATAGTACTGGACACAGAAGACGAAGAAGCAGTTGACGAAGAAGAAGCGCAAGGAGATAGCACTGAGGAAGAAGAAAGCGCCAATGAGGCGCGCAACTAGTGCTCCGTGTGCACCGCTATGGATACTTCACCATTTTATACGTACGCTTTGCTTTCTTTCATTTTTTTACATTACCTTTTCCTATTCGCGAAGTCGCATCTGGACACGTTCTGTGATTGCGCAACCCATGGGTTTTACCGGCCGTGATGATCTACTGAGCCTTTCCCATTTTTTTAGACTTTGTGATATCGTGTGCGCTTCATTTTATCTCTTACTTTTTTTATTGATGGACATGGTCAATATCTCAGTTGGGAGGAGGAAAGTGATGGTTGGACAATTTTTCCGCTCCCCTTTGCATTTGCGCATCTTTGCATGGTGCGCGTTTTTTGTGCGCTTGACACTTCTTGCTCGAACATTGCTTATATTATCTCTTTTCTCTCGCACATATTATTTGGGCTTACAAATTTCATTTTATGGCACCATGGAAGTGCGCGCGCAGGTTGGCGCAAAGTGCGCACATTCGCGCGCGTGCGCACACTTCTCTGCTTCAGAGCGCACCACGCATATCACAGGCACAACAAAGAGATTGATTAACCTACTATCTAAAACTTATACCATTGTGCAGCTATTCAATGGACTCCAGGAACTCCAGGCACTCCGTGGCTGCACCCAGTTTCGCCTTTGCGTCCGCCTCCGCTTGCTCCGCACTGCGCAACCGGCTCTTAGCGACCTCTAACTCGATGAGCGACCTTTGGACATCTTCTTGAAGGCGATCGTGCGTGGCGCCCAAGACTGCAACTAACGCGCGGCATTGCGCTAAGTCGAGCACCTCAACATCTTGACCTTGATAAACCGCATCCCCCGAGGTGTTTCCCGATCTGGTTTGGCACGAGAATTGCGTGTGCACACTTGCCTGGCGAACGGTAAGGTGGCGCGGCCTTGGGCGCACTTGCGATGGTGGAGGGGGCGCATTTTCAACTTTGCGGCGCTTGGATGTGCGCTCTTTCGAGGGGCTGATGAGCCCCACATCGCTCTCATTGCCCTTGTCAATTTGCGGCGCGCCTTTGGAAAGTTTAGCGCAGCATGGAAGTAGGATGAGAAAAAGACAGACCAGAGCGCCCAGTAGCCGCTTTCCTGCCTCTAGGGGTTGCGCGCAGCTGTGCGAGGGTGCGCTTCGTCCATTCGCACTTTCTCTTACCCTTTGCGCATGGGGCGCACCGTTTTCCATTGACAGAGGTGCACCTAGCTGGTTGGCCGATGCGGCAGCAGTTATCACACTAGCGTAGAGAAAGGGAATGGTTTAGTGAGTTTGACGCATATCCAAAGAAACTTACTGGTCCGCTATTAGCGTTAGAGGTGGCGCCAACCCCACTCAGTGGCGGCACTTCAACATATGCGCGTTGCGCGCACCGGGCGCGCACTTGCGCCTTCGTCCGCACTGGCGCTCTCATCGCTATGCTCGTTCTCCCCCTCGCTCGTCACCCCACTCTCCCAAGACTCCCCAGTTCCTTCGCCTACAACCTCAGCATCGGTAGCAGCAGAAAGCGCGCGCAAAGAGTGCACCAGTGCGACGCGCGCCTTTTCGTCCTCCTGCGCCTCGGCGGTATCTATATCGCTCGCCTCGTCAATGGCTCTGAACTCACCTTCCAGCCACTCCAAGTTAACATCTGGTGCCTGCAATTCTGTGGTCAAGAGTGCGCGGTGCGCCCTGCGCGCGCTTCCAGCCGCTCCGCCAGCTCGTGCGCCCTACGCTCAAATTCCTCAGACCTCTCTTTCTCCTCAATCATCTTATGCATATCGGGCATCAGCTCTTCGCCCCAAGCAAGCCACTCCTCCACCATGATTCCGCTGAATGCACTACGCGCCTTCGTGAGGAGCGCGTCAAGTTCTGCGTCATCTTGGACACAGTCCGCACGGCTTTTATACATGTTCTATATGACCTGACCCTTAGCAACCTGCGCCAGTTATAGAAACACAAAAAGCGCACCAGTTTACTACAAAACCCTTCACCCCAAGCTTGCATCGTCATCTGCTCACTCCCAGCAGCAGGGAGGGTCTCATTGAGGGCCAGGATCGTTTGTCTGAGGGCTAAGGTAAATGCTGAAGCCATCGGATCGGGTAGAGATGGGTTGTGGAAAGAGTTATAGAGGATAGATGGTGGTCAGAGATGGATAAGGAGAGGATGGCCGCTTATGTGAGCGAAGAAAATTTTGCGCTGACCAATCGCATGCTGCCTGAGGACAGTCAGTACTTCAGTTGGGAGGAGATGATACGGCTCCCTATCGCCCTGCGCGCATACTACGGCATTTTTTGTGATTGTGTGCACCTCCTAGATGGCTTCCGCACACTTTGCGTAGCGCGCTTTTGCGCGCCTTCATGCGCTTTCGTGCGCCTCCGTGCGCTTTTGTGCGCCTTTGACCGTTTAGGTGCGCCTTTGTGCGCCTTTTGCATTTCTACTGCGCCTTTGTTTCCCCATAGCCGCCAATCATTGTGCGCCCTAAATGCGCCTCATTGCGCTTCAAGCCACTTCCATGCGCCCCCCCCCACGCTCCTTATCTGCCTTCTACATTTATTGCGCACTCGATGCGCCTTTGCGCACTCCTTTTACACTTTACCTGCAACTCACATTCCCTGCTGCGCACTCTTTGCACAATCTCTATCACACACAACAATCCACTGCACCGGTGCACTGCGCATCGCAGCTCCCATCTTACTGGCACATTTACTTGAGGCACACCACGATTCCAGCATGAGCGAACTGTGCATTCTTACATAACTGGGCCGCTTTGCGCCTATTTGGCATTGGACTGTGCGCACTTGGGTGCTTTCACGTAACCCAGGCGCTTTGGCAGTATTTGGTCTCGCACAGCATCCCCTTTTAGTTCTTCCACATTTCCAATTGGCATCGCCTTATCTGGTAACTGGCACAGGTCGATCACGCCATTATTACTAAGGTGCAGCACGCGACATATAACACCTAAGCGGATTAATTGGGAAGAGCGCACGAGACTTAGCGCGCACCAATAATAGCGCATCGCACCGGAACAGTTGGATATTGAGCTATAGGTGCGCAAATCTTATTGGCTGAGGCAGCGGCATAGTGCAGTCAGGTTTAGATGGGCGAATGGACGCGCTTGTGGGTAGCGCATGGCACTTCCTATTTTTATACTTTATTTCACCATTTTATCACATAAGCCATTTGTACATAGTAGCGGACAGATAGAGAATCCAGAGGATCTTTCCCTCCCCCCCTCATAGTTATTAGCTCAGTCAGCGTCGCACATAGTCTGTGCACCAGCGTCCAGTCCGTGCACCTTCGTAGTGCGCCCTTCGTATAGCCGTGTTTGCGTTATCATTTGCGTCCCCTCGTCGTATTGTTGCGTTGCGTCCCTTGCGTTGCGTCCTTCGTCCTTGTCTGTGCACTATCGTAGTGTGCCCTTCATATAGCCGCGTTTGCGCACCCTTTGCGCACCCTTTTGCATAGCCACATTTTGCGCACCGTCTGCGCCTTTTTCCGCTCCTTGTGCTTTCACTCTGTTTGCACCCCCAAACTGTGCACCACCTTCACAGTACATCCCAGTGTCGTCTTTGTCCTGTTACACCTCCCGCCTTCATCATCCTCATCGTTGCGCACTTTTGCGCTCTCGTTGCGCGTTTTTCCGCACTGCGTGTTTTTGCCTCTTTGCGTTGCGCACTTTTCCGCCACTGTGCATATCTCCCCTTTCATGTACACTACTAGTGCACACACTGAAAATCACTGTACCAGCCTCTCTATAGTCTCCGCGCCCTGAAGGACGATCCGAGGCCATCTAAGCGAACTCCCCCCTCACCCCGAGCACGCCTGCAGTTGTAGGTTAAGTGTTCACCCCTTCTGTTGAGACTCTGCACTGAGTACCAACCGAACTCATCAACGCATGCCTTGTAACCATAGGCCCTACAGAATGGAGCAATCCACCCATCTCCACAAAGCCACTCAACCTCAGTTACATCAAATTGTTGTTCAAATCTGATCCGCTTCTCCTTCAGCATTGGACCATTGACAGTTTCACCTTTCTCCTCCATATGCCTTATCCAGAGCACAAGTGCTCTCTCGACATCTGGCCTTGTGAGGACATGCAAATACTTGGACAACAGCACATTGGAATGTGATGTGACACATTTCTTGAGCTCCAATCATGCTTTCAACTTCTTTGATAATGTCGATTGGTTGAAAACAAGAGCACCATCTGCCTTTGAAGAAAAGTGATTGACAATTTCACCTGGAGACATGCCGGGGTGCTCATCTATGAATCCAAAGACAGTCAGCCAGTCATGGAGTGTAAGATTTTTGTGCTTTTTTGTATGGGTGGATTTGGCAGCAGTTCTTAGTGCATCCTTTGTAACAGATGCCTTAGGTTTCTGCTGGTAGGGATTTGGCCTCTTGCGAGGTTTATGAGTAGGTTCAGCAGGCATTTTGTTGACCCAGAAAAAAATTCTATTTGTTACTGATAACTAGAAAAGATACTGTTGCCATCCATTGCAATCTTTTATGACCCTTACAATATTCTATGCTATGATCGACTAGACAAAGTCATTATTCCAATAAATTATATTTTCTGGGCATCCCTGAGTCACTGATAGACTCTCATTAATGACTATCTGATACTGCATATCTTGCCCGCCAAACCTATGCATTATGCACCACATGTCTCTGCATCCCATGGTGGTTCCAATGCAAAAGTCATGCATTAGGAGAATTATGCATGATTACATCATGCGTTATGAGAAAGTCAACTGTACCAACAATGTAAGCCTTTGATGGTGGGGCAGCCAAATGACCCTGGTCGAATGTCTCAACATAGGACTTGTTCTTAGTGATGAATTGCTGATGAGCAGACATGAAGGACTTAAAGGATGGAGCCAATGATATGGGTTTGAGGTTTGCCACTGGTGGCATAATATAAATAAGTAGTACTTGCACAATATCTCGCCTCTGATTGCATGATACAATGGTGTGAACATGAACAAGCAGTTATACTATAGGTGTGCACCAGTTAGGTCCTAACTGGGTTTGAAACCTAACCTAGCGGAGTTTGAACTTACAAACCTACATTGACATGTGTCCCCCCATTGATAGGTCCACTACGCACTTTAAGGTCTGGGAAAGGATTTCACTTGTATCGACACATTATGACAAGCACTCCGAACCACTACGAACATTACAAAATCAACTTCGAACTATTTTTGACTTATTTCACACTATTTCAGATGACTTCGAACTATTTCGAATGCTTTCGAACCATTTCGTGACACTTCAAATGACTTCGCAGTACTTCGAATGACTTTGGCCACCATATAGCTGTCCTCAAACACTTTCGATGCATGCTGCACATTTGTAACAAGCCAATTAGTCACATATCGAGCACTACTGGACACAAGGAGAGACTACAACAGACTTAGGATATGATAAGTGTGGATTTTTGTTTCATTGATATATTAAAGCAATAGAACAAGAACTCTTACTATATTGGGACAATGTACATTTCACTTATTATCATCTTTCATTTTGTTTCATGTTTTACAATACCTTTATTTGCTGTGCACATTGCCTCATGTTCTACAATTGTTATTATTTCCTTTTTAGTACTATTCCTTCAGATTGTATATAGACTTGTATTAGTTAGAATAACGGAACAACAAACAATGGGGAACAGCACAAGTTACCCTCTCACTATCATCAGATTTAAGAAGTCATTCTCTTGAGTCTTAGCTCGCATCGTATCTCTAAGTTCTGCAAAATATCGTGAACTTCTTCAAAACTATCATATTCGCCCCACATTTTATCGCCCATTGCCTATTGCCATTTGACAAACACTTTACATTCGTTATACTTGCTCCTCGATTAACCTCAAACTTCCTCGAACATCTTCAAACCTCTTCAAATCTACTTCAGACTATTTCACATGATTTTGAACCTATTTTGGACTCTTTTGAACACCTTCATATGCTTTTACAAACTATTTGCAGAATGATTCATCATTTTGCATTACTAAACATTATGTTTTGGTCTCAGCAGTGATATTTAGTACCACCTCGCACCCTTCCTCTGACTTGTGTTATACCATCTAAAGCCATTTAGTAGGTTTTGTTTGGGTTTCCGGGTTGAGTATCATCACCATACCTCGTGATTGCCATGAGAACCCAAAAACTCTGGTCAAGCACTCTGTTCAAGCACAAACTGAATCCTGGGATCCTCGACTTCTCACGGGCAGCAAAAATGGAAGGGAAACAACATGTTGGTCAGCCAAAAGGGTCAAAGAATGGACCAAATGCAGGAATGTTGGTCACCCTCCCAAAGATGGCAGACCACCTCGAAAACGGAAACAGGCTGAGCTCGAACCCAATTCTGGCACTTGTGAGTGAAATTTCTGTTTGACCTCCCTTTTTGCACTCCAGTTGAGACCCCTTTTACCCAAAACAGCATCTGCACAGCCATTGTGTGCATCATCCCTGACTCGGATGCTGGGTGCCAGAACACCTCAAGGAGGCAATACCCCATCTGTCACAAGGGGTTCCTTCTTGGAAACCTCAGCTCTAATTCCACTCCCCATGTCATCTCAAGTCATGGACCACCCCTCGTTGCCCCCAACAATGAACCAGTCAAGGGTGAGGACATAGTCATGGCTGGGCAGGAGCAGGAGGGAGAGCTCATGGAAGTCACAGACACAGACACCCCCATCAACTGCACACCATCTCTGGATTTGGAGCTCACAGGGAAACTGGGTAGGCTGGTTGATGTTGGCGAAGATGTGTTTTGTTGACTAAGTGATGAATATGTACCCTAATACCTGATCCTTTGTTGTTAGATGCTGCCTTGCACTCTGGGAGGCCTCTCTGTGCCACAGCAACACCATGCAATGGATTGAAGGCCAGCCAACAATTTCTTCCATGGTCACCACTAAAAGGCGCTGGCCTAGGCATCAGCGACATGTCTTTTGGTGGTGGGGCAGGTATGCAATCTCCCCTGTAATGGCAGAGCATGGCTCAATTGATCCCTTCTTTGTTTGACAGGGATGGAGATGGGTGATGATGAGGACATTGATTATATAGTTGGCACTAGTGAGCCTGCAGGTGCATGTATGAGTCCTAATCCTGATGTATCTAGAGACATTCCTGATGATGAGGAAATTGAGGAGGCCAATATGCAGTTTAAGGAAGAGAGGTCAGCAATGCCACTCTGGTTGAAAACTGACTATGCAGACACATGTGAGAGGCTCGTTTATGAAATCAAGTCAAATTCCTCCTGAAAGCCAATGTGCTATGAAAGGAGCACGTTTTTCTATGGGGCGATATCCCCATTCATTGTGTCTCACCGAAAATTCCAACCTGTCCCTGAGGACTTCTACCACCCATGTTACTTTGTTTGGATCCCCCACCTTCTAACTGGCTGCATCCCATGTCCCACTTGTCACACAGCAGGACGAAAGAGTAATGGGGAAGGTGTTGTACTCCTCCAAGCGAGGGGATGGCCCAAGGCACCATGCCGCATTGTTGATCTTGACCAATGCATCTTTATCATCGGCCACCGCTACACATGCAATCACTCTGCATGCAAAAGGTTATATCAGAGCTGGAGCCTGACTCTTCTGGCCGCTCTTCCTTGCTCTGTGTTAGCCCACTTCACATTCCATCTCACTTACCATGGTGGCATCACTGACAACCTTTGTGCGCTCATACAGGAATGTTTCCTGCACTCTGTCAGACCAGGCCCATTCACCCACATGATTTGAACACACCATGTCCGTCATTATGAGGTTTGGAAATTGCAGTACCTTGAGTTGGTTTATGCTTAAATGCTCTCGGCTGGCAAGCTTCTTGCCAACTTTTCTGGGTTTGGCGAATTTGATGACCATGAGGGCTATCCTGGCTTTACACCAAGTGCAAACTATTTCTGCTGTCTCTATATCAAGGCCATGAGTACACATGCACCAGAGATTGATCAGCAAATGGCCATGCTGTCGGCAAGCACTCTCAAGGTGGATCATAGTTTCAAGGTTTGCACTCTCGTCTCAGCTGTGGTATTGTAAAAGACTATAATGGTGGCCTCTTGCAGGTCACAAAGCACCTCGGAAAGCAGAATGGCATCCCAGTCTTTGATGCTCTTCACACAGGCATTAATGAATACAATGAGATCCGCTTGATGATTCTAACCCCCACTAAGGCTCATAATTAGTACATGCCTGCCCTGGCTGCCATCGATCAGTCACTTCGCACATATGGTCACCCTCCTCTCGAGCTTGTCTTTACTGACAATGTCTGGGCTGATAAAAATGAGTTGGAGAATGTTGTTTCTTCACTCCAGTGCAATGTTGAGTCAGTTCCAGATCACTCAACTTTTGAACCCCTCATATGCCCACCAGAATGGCAGATCATGACTCTTTCCTTGTCTTTCCAAATTGAGAATAGGCTTTGGAGTATAATCAAGGACATTCCTGATGGGGAGAAGCTGTTTGTAGGTATGGATATGGAGTGGCCAGTTAATTGCTTCTCTTTAATCCAAGGATGGGTTGCTGTGATATCAATTGCATGCAACAAGGAAATCTACTTGCTCCAGGTAGGTGATCAAGTGGACCTTTTCTTCTTTGGTTTGCTCACTAAGCATAATGGTTGACTAGCTTGAATCATCATGGTGTGAGGGCACACTCCCATCTAGTCTTCTAGCCTTTTTGCGGGTGCCCTGCATCAAAAAGGTTGGGCTGAAGATCACTGGTGATTTAACAAAGCTTTTCTGTGATTGTAAATTTTTGGCTGGCCGAGACACTGAATTTTTGGGAGCACTCAAGCTTGGAGCAATGGCTAGAAACAGGAATGCCATGAAAAAGGCTACAATTGGCCTTGCTGATCTTACTGCAACAGTCCTCCATCGCCACCTTCCCAAGGATCCTGTGATCCATGTCAGTACTGAATGGAGACTAAAAGAGCTTCGTGATACACATGTTAACTATGCCATACTTGATTTCTATGCTATTTGGTGCATCTTTCAGACTCTGTTGGCAGTTACAGTGGCTCAACCTGTGGACAGGATGGCACCAGGTGGTGCTCCTGTACCCCTATACTTGCCTGATATGGCATGTATTGTTGCACATGGCCACGTTGCCCCAGACCATCCATGTTACGAGATACTATGGAGGGCAGAAAATCAATTTTCTTCTTATTGTTCTTATTGTCTTTACTTGAGTATGTCCCACATTATTGTTCTTCATTCCTATTGTCTTGCGACCACACACCTCTAATTATGCATCATCACACTCCACACTATTGTAATAGTCTGCGGACGTTCACACATTATTGTTCTTACTGTTTCTACCATTCTTATTATTCTCGTTGCACAACTCATTCTACTTACATATTAACGATCCTGTGCTTGTATTATTTAAACTGCAAATGCAAGACCAGTCAAGCTCAGCTTGACCTGGTCACTTCTACACTCTTACGATCTGACAGCCTAAGTCATCCTCAAGTCGTCGCTTACAAGCTTCGACGATCTAGAATGCTTCACTTGAAGGTTGTCGCTTACAAGCTTCAACAGGTTTACTGAACTAAGAGCTTTGACTATAACAAAAGGTCAAGCTGATTCGAACTCTTCTGACTAACCTCAGTCCAGGCAGCGCATACACTACAACAAGATTCTCATGAGAACCACCAGACCACAACCGATGAGAAGAACCATGGCAGCACCATCTACTCCTACCATCCCCACAGCCCCCACCACCCCTGCCCGACCCGCTGAAATAAAGATGAGGGCGCCTACTGACTATTCTGGAGATCAGGCAAAGACAATGCTCTTCCTCCTGGAGTGCGGAGCATACATTGATGCCAATTCTACCGCATTCCCTGATGACCGCCATAAAATTCTAATCATGCTCTCCTATATGAATGGAGGGATGGCTGGGCCTTGGAAGCAGGCCTACTTGGAAGAAAGATATATTGAATCAAAACCCTGGGATACATTCCAGAAATTTATAGCAAAAGTACGAGCAGCATTCTCACCTATTGACAACGCAGGAAACATGCACACTCAACTCCGGGTGCTCTCACAGGGAGCAAAGGGAGTAGACGAATACATCGCCCAGTTTAAAACACTGGCCTACCAAACCAAGATTAAAGAAGACGCTGTACTAATCAAATATTTTGTAGATGGACTCAACAATCAAGTCCTAGACAAGGTATTTGGAATGGAGAATCCGCCAGACACCATTGAAGGATGGTATACTCATGCAGCAAGGGCGGAGGGGCATCTGAGATGGGCAAAGGTGATAAAAGAGAGAACTTACAGTAAGGCGGGAGGAGGAGGAGGAACAGGAGGCTCCTCAAAGGACCTGAATGCCATGGACATCGATGCAACATGTCTCTCCTATGCAGAGAGAATTGAACATATTAAAAGGGGAAAATGTTTTATTTGTCATAAAGCAGGACACAGGGCGAGCGATCACAAAGGAGGGAAAGAACCACCTGCAAAAGAAGAAAAGAAAGTAGAGACGAAGAAAATGCCCCACGACCACTATACGAAGATCCATACCCTCATCAACAAGTTGGAAGAGAAGGAAAAGGAGGAGATGTTGGATCTTATAGTGGCAGAGAGTTTTTAAAATGGCAGCCCACATCAGCAATGAAGCCCACCAGAGTAATCATCTCAACTGTAATGATAGCGCAAGTGAGCCACCAATCTATGCACATTCCTGTTTACTGCATATTAGGAGACACAAAAGCTGAATTACCTGCCCTAATCAACTCTGGGGCAGGAGAAACATTTATTGATCACTGAGTCGTCGAAAAACTCAGATTGAAGAAAATCCCACTCACGAGAAAGATCCTCACAAAAAATGTTGATGGAACTCTAAACAAGAATGGTACAATCTCCCATTACATTTATATCGACACAGAAATCGGAGGAAAAGAGGAGAAGATGAGGATGCTCATAACAGGGCTGGGAAAGGAGAGGATCATTTTGGGCTACTCCTGGCTTCAAAGTGCAACCCAATTATCGACTGGAAACTGGGGACCCTTACTGACAAACCGACCGAGGGTCTCCTTATGAGGAAGATCCGGACTATAGTCGAATGATCACGCACCATCATTGGTAAGCAAAGTCCCACTCTAGATGACAAGGGGCTATTTGTATCGAGAGTAACGTTGAGCCCGACTCTCAAGAGGCTACCTATAAGGAGTGCTGGGGAGACCTTCGGGGAAACCCACCTTGCCACTGCCAAGCATGTGAAGAGTAGGCTCGGGACAGTTCATCTTGCAAGAACTTTGCATTGAGGATGGACCTGATGGCAATGAATCACACTTGGCAACGGACACCCACTCCGGAATTGACCTGCAGATGCCAGTACTAGATGCTGAGGGCATCAACCTATCACCCTGCATGGAGGGAGATCATGATGGAATGGATGCGCTATTTGCCTACATTCGAGGGGAACCGATAATCGTGGTGTTCAGAACCAAGGAATCCCCCCTTACGATCGAACATGACTACATTCCCCCAAATTACCAAAAACTCAGGCACATCACATGCATCACCTGATCTCGATCGACTGGCAGGGTAGCTTACTCTAATACCATGTACATCCGAGCAAAGACCTCTATCTCACAAAAACTTGCCTATGAAAATGGAGGCAAAGAGGAAAAGCAGTCGCTCGATGATCTACTCCCAGACAAGTACAAGGAGTACCGAAGCATGTTTGAAAAGGCAGCATCAGAAAGATTCCCCAAGTTGAGACCATGGAACCACGCGATTGAGTTAAAACCAGACTTTATCCCAAAAGACTGCAAGGTCTATCCCATCACCCCAGCTGAACAAAAGAAGCTAGATGAATTCATCGATGAGAACCTGAAGAAGGGGTACATTGTCCCATCTAAATCACCGATGGCATCTCCATTCTTCTTTGTCGCAAAGAAGAACTCCGATGCACTATGACCCTGCCAAGATTATCAATATCTGAATGAAGGAACTATCAAAAACTCATATCCCCTCTTGTTGATCAGAGATCTACTCAATAAACTGAAAGGGGCAAGATGGTTCACAAAATTAGACATCAGATGGGGTTATCACAATGTCAGAATCAAGAAAGGAGACAAATGGAAAGCTGCATTCAAGACCAATAAAGGTCTATTTAAATCTAAAGTCATGTTCTTCAGGCTCTGTAATTTGCCAGCCACCTTCCAAGTGATGATGAACAATACTTTCCAAGACATGCTAAACGAGGGATGGCTAGTAATTTACATGGACGATATCCTGATCTTCTCAAGAGACCGAAAAGAGCACAAAGAGAGGACAAAGAGGGTTTTAGCAAGGCTAAGGGAAAATGATCTCTACCTGAAACCTGAAAAATCCAAATTCGACATACAAGAGGTCAAATTCCTTGGACTAATCCTGCGACCAAACCAATTGGCCATGGACCCAACCAAACTTAGTGGAATCAAAGACTGGCCATCCCCGACCAATGTAAAGGGGGTTAGATCATTCCTGGGCTTTGGGAACTTCTATCGAAGATTCATCGGCAACTTCGCTGCAATCACGAAGCCACTAAATGACCTAACAAAGAAGGATCAGGCCTTCAACTGGACGAGCAAATGCCAAGAGGCATTCAAAACACTAAAACAGAAATTTGGCAAGGCACCAGTTCTACTAATGCCAAACACCGAGAAACCATTTGTAATAGAAAGCAATGCCTCCAAATACACAACTGGGGCTGTGCTGAAGCAGACTGACACAAATGGGGACTGGCACCCCTGTGGCTATATCTCCCACTCCTTGACAGCCACTGAATGAAACTATGAGATCTACGATCAGGAACTGTTGGGGATAATATGGGCCCTGGAAACTTGGAGACACTATCTTCAGGGATCCGAACATCCAACCATGATCCTATCAGATCACAAGAATCTCATGTACTTCAGGATGGCACGAAAACTGAACCGATGATAGGCTAGATGGAGCCTCTTCCTGTCACAGTTCAACCTTCAACTGGTACATGTGCTGGGAAAGATGATGATACAATCTGATGCACTATCGCAACAGGGAGATCACATACCAGAAGTTGACAATGACAACGATGACATCATGCTCTTAAAGGATGAGATCTTCACACAAATAATTGACACCGAATTAAAAGACCTACTGGCAAAAAACATGATGCGTGATGACCTACTAAAGGAAATAGTAAGGGTTATCAAAGAAGGAGGAATGCCACTGATCAAGTCATCGGTAGAAGACTGGAGAATGGAGAATGATGGGATGGTCTTTTTTAAAGACCGATGCTATGTCCCAGATGACAAGGAGCTGCAGAGGAAAATCATGGAAAAGTACCACGATAATTTACTTACAGGGCACCCCGGCCAATTTCAGACACTAGAATTAGTACGAAGGGACTACTGGTGGCCCGGGATGATGATCTTTATTTGGAACTATGTCAACAGATGTGCCACATGCCAGCAGATGAAGGTGAATACACACCCCACAACACCACCACTATCGCCGATCAAATCAGAAGCGACATGACCATTCGTGCTGGTAACAATGGACTTCATCACTGACCTACCAATAAACAATGGATGTGACACCATCATGGTCATGGTAGACCATGGTCTTACTAAGGGGGTAATTTTCATTCCTTGCAACAAGACCATCGATGCATTAGGAGTGGTGGACCTCTATCTTCATAACGTGTTCAAAAGATTCAGCCTCCCTGATAGAATCATATTCAATCATGACCCACAATTCACCTCCAATGCATTCCAAGAATTGGGAAGGCTCCTGGGAATAAGATTGGCTATGAGCACAGCCTACCACCCACAAACTGATGGGGAAACAGAGCGAGTCAATCAGGAGCTAGAGATCTACCTCCAAATCTTCTGTGCTAACAAACCATCACAATGGAAGGAACACCTCACTACTGCCGAGTTCACACACAATCAGAAACACCACTCAGCGATCAAGAACACCCCATTTTATGTGATGATGGGAACACATCCCAAAGCCATCCCCATGACTTATGAAAAATGAACATACTGGCTACCAAACAGAGGATAGCCAAATTAGGAAACATACAGCGAGAAGCCCTGGCAGCCCATGAACTATCCTGACAAGTTATGATCAGACACAATGGACGAGGCTTCCACCCATTCGTGGTGGGAGAAAAAGTATGGCTAGACTCAAAGAACCTGAAGTTGGGATATCTGACCAGAAAACTCACCCCAAAATGTGAGGGGCCATTCCCCATCACCCGGGTAATCTCATCACATGCTTACGAACTGAAACTCCCCTCACAATGGAAGATCCACCCAGTTTTCCATGCCTCCCTTCTTTTATGTTTCAAGGAGAACAAAACACATGGCCCAAACCTTCTTCCTCCACCCCCTGAGCTGATCAAGGGAGAACTTGAGCACGAGGTTGAGGCTATTTTAGCCCACAAAAGGATGGGCCAAAGAACCTGATTCCTGGTAAAATGGAAAGGCTATGGCACAGCGGAAAACACCTGGGAACCAGAGACTCACTTAAAAAATGCTCCAGAAATTCTAGGTGAATACAAGTCCACTCACAACCTACTATCATCATGAGCCATCCCCTCCACTTCTTCATGAACATGACATCCAACCCTGACCCTGTGAGGATGTTCGAACTGATCCTCAGCTTTGTCCGAGATACGGATGACTCCCGGAATGAAGAGAGGCTACTCTCCATCACCCGAGACCGGGCTCTCCTCCATGGAACCACGCACAACCTTTTCGAAATGTACTGAGCTATTTCTGCCCTAGAACAGGTATTCCAACGCTTGATGGAAGATGCCTATCACCTCGACCTGCTCCCACTCATGAGGAGTTTAGATGAACAGGCATTGAACTATAGACCTGAAGAGTGGATCCCTACACCACAGCAGATTTTTATTATAGAACCCTCCGATGACAAAGAAGACGACAAGTTCGAGACGGTGCCAGAGCGACCAACATCACCACCCTCATTGCCCCCACCACTATGCCAATCGTCTTCGCCCCCACCACTGTGTATGCCCACGCCCTACCTGAGACAAGTCTCACCTGAATACCCACCCACACCGCCTTGGATGCGAAATTCCATCTGTTTCACATGTGCCCGAATTGGGCACTTCTCCTTGCACTGCCCTGAATATCAGTGCCTGTACTGTCGATGATGGCACCCAGAGCATTTGGCTTTATTCTGCCTGAACAACCCATCATGTGACAACCCACTGCGTCATCACACAACTTGAACTCTGACCATCATGATCAAAAATTTGACTCTCATCATCGTTCTCGGCACCATATTCAGCACCGCCATTTTCACTATGCTGATTTTCTACATTCTTATCTCATTCAGGATCCTCACTGCTACACCCCTACCTCATAGCATCGCATTCTTGACCGGCACCTCTGTGCGATTTGCGGGGGTGGATGATATCAAACTACCCACTACAGTCTATGCATACAAAGCACCCACTGCGACTATGTTCAGCATGTTCACTACAATGACTGGTGATGAGCAGTTGCCAGTGTTTGATCTGATGCGCACGATGCAACCATAGTTTCAGTTGGAACTCAAAACGTTGAAGAGAGGCTAATGTTATGAGATACTATGGAGGGCAGAAAATCAATTTTCTTCTTATTGTTCTTATTGTCTTTACTTGAGTATGTCCCACATTATTGTTCTTCATTCCTATTGTCTTGCGACTGCACACCTCTAATTATGCATCATCACACTCCACACTATTGTAATAGTCTGCGGACATTCACACATTATTGTTCTTACTGTTTCTACCGTTCTTATTGTTCTCATTGCACGACTCGTTCTACTTATGTATTAACGATCCTGTGCTTGTATTATTTAAACTGCAAATGCAAGACCAGTCAAGCTCAGCTTGACCTGGTCACTTCTACACTCTTACGATCTGACAGCCTAAGTCATCCTCAAGTTGTCGCTTACGAGCTTCGACGATCTAGAATGCTTCACTTGAAGGTTGTCACTTACGAGCTTCAACAGGTTTACTGAACTAAGAGCTTTGACTATAACAATCCAACAAAACACCTTGGAGTTAATATCACTAAGACCAGGGTGCTGGTTACCATTACCGACATCGTCATTCCTGGTCACTTGGTTTCTGGAGAACTCCTGCCTTCACACAGTGACACCCAACTTTCAGAGCTTCCTCAGGTACCATTCAACATGGTCTGCAAAGTGAAGCATCTTTGAACACACATGAAGCCAGATCCATCCTGTAACACCAAAATCTCTTCAACAGTAACAACCTCCACCATCCCCTCAGTGACAAGAAACCACATTATAATGCATGAGCCAATCTCATCATCTGAGGATTCAGAATTGCCAGACTCCTCACAATGGTTTGAGGATGTGGATGGAATGGATCGTTCGGAACAGAGTCCTGATGCTTCTGTACCTGATCCTGCAGGTGTAGGGATGGCCCAAGCACTCAAACGCGAGGAGAGAAACAGTCCCACCATGTTGCCTTCCCGTGTACTTGGAGATATTCAGCATCTGATGGCTCAGCTACCAATCAGTTCAGCACATGGCCTTCGTCATCCTTTTGCACATGCCCTTCATGCTGCTTTCTTTGATTATGACATGGAAGACAGGGCAACCTTGACTGCATTCTTGGCTGAGAGAAATGTGACATTTGATGAAATGCTTTGTGAGCATCCAGCATGGCTGCTTCGGAGGGTAAAGAGATATGTGCCACCATCTAATGAGCTGTTTGAGTGTGTTCACCAAGTCTTTTCTGCTTATGGGCCACTTAGAGATGCAAAAAAGAACTCATTCACTTTATTCAATGATGAGACTTGGAAAATTGCAGCAATGATACTTGAAACATCCATCAGGGATTTTATTCAGACCCTCCTGGCATTGCCCTATACTATCCCCATGGCTGGGACAAGTTTGGCCTAATGCATTACAGGTGCATTCGAGGAACAAATGGAATTGAAGGCGGGATACATCAGAACATCATATGATGGTTTGGTGCTTTCAATGCTGGGCCTGATCTCACTGTTGAGCTGCTCCATGACTATGCATTACACCATAATTGAAGGTGCATGATATTTTTTTTTTTGGCTGCAGTAGCATCACCATCTCATTCATATCAGGTTGGGACCCTCAATCGTACCGGGATACCATATGTAAGCTCTTTTGACATCTGGACCCGAAACCATATCTCAAGACTGCTTGATTTGACATCATCCCACTTTGAACACACACCAACAGATGGCTGGATCAATGGTGAAAATTTTGTTCAAGCAAAGGAGTCATTTGGCATTCTGCCCATTCCCCAGGAGCAGTGCAATTGCCTGGGCATGTACCCATTCAATTCAATCTTTGCAAAAGAGACAAAACTCCACCACCGGTACCTAGCAGAAAAGCAAAATACACAAGTTGCCATACTACCAATTCATACAAAGCCTGAGCAACTGCTCTTCAAGGCTATGCTCAATGGTTCTCAGGCCCAGCGTGAACTGAACTGGGAAGATTTTGTGCACGAGTAGAATGCACACTGCTCCAATCAGCCGGATGTGTATTACAAGGCAAGTGTCTAGCAGCACCAGTCAAACAAATCAAGAGATGCTAATAAACATTGTTGTTCAGCTCCCAGAACACCTATGAAGCCACTGGAAAAAATGGGTGGAAAACTCAAATGAGCGAAACACTATTGCAATTAACGAGGCAATTTACTGTGAGCTCCAGCAGTATTTCACACCGTCTTGATGGTCCTTAGCTCATGTTGAATCCATGACACCCATGCCTTTGAGTAAGCAAATCAGTCCTCCCCTTCAACTTGTTGTGAGAGACCTGGATGCTCTCTACAACATTGACAGCTGGCAGGTGCAGATGCTCCTGGACTATCACTGTGTTGAGCAGTCAGCCATCCAATATCACTACAGTGATGGAAGACCTGTGCTGGTGGTCTCCAATGCAGGTATTTCAAAGGGAAAGTGACCAGAACAGCCTCGCGATGCTCCCGTGATCCGTAAGTGAAAGGCACAAACATGTATGCATTGTCGGCATGATGACTGCAAGGGGAGATGGCAAAGTTCATGTTGCACCCAAGTTCAGATAGTACACACCTTGAAAACCCTTTCCCTTGCATTGTGACTGATTGCCAGCTTGAAACCAGGCAACTACAAGCAGTGGGGGTCAGTGGACAATTGTTGAAGCATTCTGCACAAATGAAACTTCTGTGGTGTGATGAGCAAAGGTTTAGAGTACCGTGACAGTCCTACCTAGTTGTCCATCATGTTCTGCCATTGATATGGCTCCCTATCACCCTGTGCACATACTACAGCATTTTTTGTGATTGTGTGCACCTCCTAGATGGTTTCCGCACACTTTGTGCAGCATGCTTTTGTGTGCTTCCATGCGCTTTCATGCACCTTCACGTGCCTTTGACCGTTTAGGTGCACTTTTGTGCACCTTTTGCATTTCTCCTGCGCTTTTGGTTCCCCCATAGCTGCCTGCTATTGTGTGCCCTAGATGTGCCCCGTTGCACCTCAAACTGCCTCCATGTGCCCCCCCCCCCCACACTCCTTATCTGCCTTTCACATTTATTGTGTGCTCCTTTTATGCTTTACCTGCAACTCACATTCTATGCTGCACACTCATTGCACAATCACTATCACACACACAACAATCCACCACACCAGTTGTGCTGCACATCGCAGCTTCTATCTTACTGGTGCATTTACTTGAGGCGCACCATGATTCCAACACGAGCAAACTGTGCATTCTCACATAATCGGGGCACTTTGTGCCTATTTGGCATTGGACTGTGCACACTTGGGCACTTTCATGTAATCCTCATGCTTTGGTGCTATTTGGCCTTTCACAGCATCTCCTTATAGTTCTTCCGCATTTCCAATTGGCATCGCCTTATCTAGTAACTGGCACAGGTTGATCACGTCATTATTACTAAGGTGCAGCACATGACACATAATACTGAAGCGGATTAATTGGGGAGAGCGCACGAGATCTAGAGCACACCAAAAATAGCACATCGCACCAGAACAGTTGGGTAGTGGGCTATAGGTGCACAAATCTTATTGGCTGAGGCAGCGGCATAGTGTGGTCAGGTTTAGATGGGTGAATGGATGCGCTTGTGGGTAGCGCATGGCGCTTTCTATTTTTACACTTTATTTTACCGATTTTATCACATAAGCCATTTGTACATAGTAGGCAGACAGATAGAGAATCCAGAGGATCTTTCCCCCCCCTCATAGTCCATAGCTCAGTCAGCGTCGCACATAGTCTGTGCACCAGTGTCCAGTCCATGCATCTTTGTAGTGCGCCCTTCATATAGCTGCATTTGCATATTGTTTGTGTCCCCTCATCGTATTGTTGTGTTTCATCCCTGCATTGCATCCTTCATCCTTGTTTGTGCACTATTGTAGTGCGCCCTTCATATAGCTGCATTTGCACACCGTTTGTGCACTTGTTTGCATAACCGCATTTTGTGCACCATTTGCACCTTTTTCTGCCCTTGCACTTTCATCCTGTTTGCACCCCCAACCTTTGCGTCACCTTCCCAGCACATCTCAGTGCCATCTTCGTCCCACTGTACCACCTGCCTTCTTCATCCTCATTGTTGCACACTTTTGCGCTTTCATTGCGTGTTTTTCTGCACTGTGCATTTTTGCCCCTTTGCATTGTGCACTTTCCTGTTGCTGCGCATATCTTCCCTTTAGTGTACACAACTAGTGTGCACATTGAAAACCATCATACCAACCTCTCTATAGTCTCCGCACCCCAAAGGATGATCCGAGGCCCTCTAAGCGAACTCCCCCCCCCACCCCGAGCATGCCTGCAGTAGTAGGTTAAGTGTTCACCCCTTCCGTTGAGACTCTGCACCGAGTACCAACAGAACACATCACCATTCTTGAATGAGAAAGTGAGCATTGATGACGTTGAGGAGCAGATTTGCACTGCCTCAAGGTACATCAGCAACACGTTTCCATGTGGAACAATCAGATCATTCCTGGATCATTCCTGGATCAGATTACAGGAGTCCATGGAATGAAATGCGGCATCCAGAGCAGTTTCAGGATGAACAAAGGTTGGAGGAGGGCAGAACAATCCCTCAATCCCTCCTCGATTTAATTATTTAATTTATCACGGGACGTACACCTATAATATGCGAGCTTGTGAACATACTGGATGCCCTGATTATGTCATCATTGACACAAATATTTGGTTTGCCAAACATTGCCGATTACTTATATATGCCAATGGCGACAACCGTCAAAGTGTATGTGCATACTAATTCAATCTTTTGTTGGCTAATAGTTCCAAGTCTGACAGTTGGTTCCGCCCTTGGTGCCATAAGTGATCTTTTCGCCAAAATCAAGGCTATCGACGCAAAACATGGCAAATTCGACTTGGTGCTCTGTGTTGGAGACTTCTTTGGTCCCGTTAAGGGCATGGATGAGAACAGCGTCCATGATACAGTAAAACTATTATCTGGAGACTTGGAAGGTGGGGCTAATCCTTTCTTACGCGAAGTTCAACTAATTCCACCGTGACGCGAAGCTCCGATCGAGTGCTATATCATGCAAGGCGAGCATCCACTCCCTGAAAATGTCGTCGAAAAGTTTGCCAAAACAGGAGGTGAACTGTGCAAGAACGTATTTCTTTTAAGTAAGCATCACCGCATTGCATATGTGTCCACCCATCTTAATGCAAGGGGCAGGCAAGTCGGGGATCATCACCACTGCGTACGGACTCCGCATTGCATGCCTTGGTGGAACTTATGACTCAGAAATATATTCTTCTGCTGACGCGACGCCGGTCGGTCTAATTGGCGATACTACTGGATGGTCTCTCATTTGTTTGATAGGGATTTCTGTCACCCTTTTTCAGTCACCACACTATAGAACGTCTTCTCTCCAACACACTTACAAAGTCGACCACAAACCAAAGCTACAAATCGCTAGCTACTATACAGTCCTCGGCATCATCCTCACAGCTCGTCGACGTTTTAATAACGAATGTCTGGCCTTCTTTGATTACCCGATTCTCCTCCATTCCTCTACCTGCTCCAGAACTTGCATCCATTGGCGTCTCGCATCTAGATGATGTTATCCGACGGATCAAACCACGTTATCACTTCGCAGCTTGGGCAGGTAAGCCACCGAAATTCTGGGAGCGAGAACCATTTGTCTGGGATAATGAGCAAGGTCGCGTCTCACGATTCATAAGTCTGGGTGCTTTTGGTGGCGAACCAATTGCTGGAAAAAAACAAAGAGTGAGTTAGCACTTATTTGAATGATTTAAATGAGTGGTTCAAGGGGGGTCCTCTACAGTGGTTCTATGCATTCTCTATAGTACCAAACACTGCTGTAGGCACTCTAGTACCTCGCCCAGCAAATGCAACCAAAAACCCGTTCCTGGAGACCGCCCCTTCTTCCACAAAGCGCCCAGTAGAAAATGAGGGTGAAAACTACATATTTGGCAATGTTCGGCAACCAATGAAACGTAGTCGGCTTGGTAAGTCACTGAAATACTGTATCAGTCTCGTTCATCCTGTGGTCAGCTCAAGGGGAGCCCGGAAAGCCACCACCGGGTTACAAATGTCGCAGATGCGAATCTTCGGAGGTATGTCCCGCCTGTTGCTACCGACCGCTACCGCACAGAACCGCACCCATTATAGCACTTTATTAATGACTGCCCGGAGAGGGAGAAGCCCCCGGACGGGTATGTTTGTAAACTATGTCAGACGGTCAGCATAGCCACGATTTTATGCATGTATCTAGTTGATTATTGTCCAGCCTGGCCACTTCGTCCGAGATTGCCCCACCAAACATGCGGTCGGGGATACTGGTGGTCGAAAACCGAAACAAGGATACGTGTGTCGTGCGTGCGGAAGTGAAGAACATCTACTCGAAGACTGCTTAGTGGCGAATCAACAGCCACCTCAAGGCGATCATCGAATTGGAAGACGCAGGCCTACTAAGGAAATAGGACGTAAGCTGTTGACTAATTTAAAAAAATGTTACTGGTTCAATGTTTCGGTTATTTTGGCTTCAGCGGATGAATGCTGGTTCTGCTTATCAAACCCAAATCTGGCGTAGGAATTCCTCCTGCCTCATTCTGTTTGTACTCACATCAGATCTGAAGAAAACATCTCATTGTTGCCATTGGTTCCGAGTGCTATGTAACTTTGCCGAAAGGACAAATAATCCCCACCCATTCATCAGCCAGACATGAAAACATTCCGGGTGGGGGACACGTTTTAATCGTGCCCATAACACACTACCCAACATTCAACACGATTTCGCCCGATCTTGCGCCTCCAATTTTGGAGGAAATAGTGCAGTATACACTTTTAGCATGATTTCGGATATTCTCGGTGCTGAGCAGCTTCCTCAACAGGTATAAGTTAGCACTACGAGCGATGTATGCCAAGTACGGCAACGATGCTGTCTTTTTTGAAGTCGGACGTCTCAGTGCCAAGGGCGGCCATGCACATACGCAAGCAGTCCCGGTGCCGCTAAAGCTGAAAGACAGAGTTGAAGAGGCATTTATCCAAGAGGGACGGCTCCTGGGGATCGACTTTGAAGAGGACCCTGATGCAGCTCTGAAGTCATGCGAAGGAGGGAGGGGCAGCTATTTTAGGGTGGATTTGCCTGACGGCCGGAAAATGGTGCACTTGATGAAGGACCATGTGCCGTTTAGCATTCAGTTCGGCAGGTGAGTTGTACCCTAGGTCTAGATGATGTTGTGTCGTAATTAACCCTGCTATTCTCAGGCAAGTGTTGGTGAACCTCATGAATATGCCAGAGCGGTTAGATTGGAAAGCGTGTATGTTGACTGAGGAAGAAGACCGAGCAGATGCTCAAGGCTTCAAGGCTGCTTTTGCACCTTTCGACACAACTACTTAATTGTTTAAGTGATTAAATTCTACAATATATGTAATTCCAGCATCCACCATTCGAACGAATGAATCGAAATTTAGACTATCACATCTTCGGGAACAAATTTAGCAGAGCTCTAAACGTTGAATTCGAGGAAACGGATATCAAGGGTTCTCAGACTCTGCTTCAGTGGCCTAAAAAATCAAAGCTTTCAGTCGACAAGAGTGACGTCTGACTTTGCATGAAACGTACCACTCGGCTTTGACTCGAAATCTGAAGGGAAGAGGTTACTTGAATATCGGGATGTCCATCAAGGCTCTTCTTGTAACTGGTCATACCGACAATTAGCACCTAGGCACTATCTATCTCAAACCTATCATACCTGTGTCCCATGCCTTTGCCTCCGCTATTCCTGGCTGTCTTAACTACCCTGCCAATGGCATCTAAGCCTGAGAGACGCGTTATGAAAGAAAATTGCGATCTAGTGGTGCAGACTAACCTCGTGCCAGATCATCAAGAGGAGGTCCAAAAGAGAGACGGACGAAATGGTGACATGGAGAGTTAAACAAGTTGCGGCGATGGGCTGGGTTGATGTCGAAGAATATTCCGGGAATCACGATAGTCTTTTCTTTGAGCAGTTCTTCGAAGAAAGTCTACGTTTCAGATTCAACATGCAGTTTCATGAGCGGATTTCATGAGCGGATCCAGATGAACACCCACCAAGCCATTATTCAACGGCGCTGGAAGTTTCTCGAGGTTGAGCCATATGTAGAAAGTGCTTGTGGGAGGAATATCGACATCGAGATTGAGTTTGTGGAGTCGTTCAAGGACGTAGTCCCGTTTTGCCTTGAAATGTTTCTGGAGGGCAACCTATAAGAAGCATGACGTTGAGAATCAGGGATGAATTAAAAAAGTGCTCGCTTTCTCTGTTGCAACCCGGGAGGGTTCCAACAGCGAGAGAGCTGCCAGTTGCATACTATACAAATTTATTATCAGCGCCAGATACAGGTGAGGCTGAAAACGCGCACGACTCACGGATGATTGGCTCCGCCATCTAGGAAAGAGCCTGCAATAGGACATTGTCTACTTCAATGCACATGTATCCCAATATGCAGAAGATGAAGCGGACCTGATTGTGACAGCGCTGTAACAAGATTCTTGGGCCCGATTACCCAGCAGACCCGCCAGCCAGGTAGACGCCAATTCTAGGGCAAGAAAGATCAGCATATGCTTATGGATTAAACGGTTGAAAGAACTTTTGTTAGGCCGTCTATAATTACACAAGAGTCCTGTGGTGTATGCTACATCAGGACGCTGTGATACAGGAACTGGGCAGATATGCCTACTTCATTAACATCCTCAATATACCTGGCGGAGGACACAGATTTTCCATAATCGCTCTCATTTTCGGGGTAGATGTACCATGAATAGAACTGGAAGCGAGTGTATCAGTCTAGCACAGGATAATTAGACTCACACTACCTCATCCAAGATAACCGTCGTGCCCTCCCTGCTCAGCGAAACCAGTTCTTTCAAGTCGTTTCCCCTGAAGCAAACCCGTAAGTTTGTTTACATCCGTTGGAGGACATTCTTTACTTGATGACCTACGAAACTTCTGAATTAGATCGAGAAATCAATTATCTGACAGTGACTTACCTGACCCGTAGGATTACGCGGATTCGAAGCAAGGATCACAGCCAGCCCCTGAGTTCGGATATCTTTCTGTGCAAAAAACGGCTTTAACATGGCACACAAAACAACTAGAGGAATGCACCGACCTTTGTTTGTTCGATATCAAGGCGGTATTTAGACTGAATTAACCTTGATGTCAAGAAATGGTTAATCGTATGGACAAACAATCCTACCTTCGCATCAAGACTAGCAGGAACTCGTCTATGAGCCTAATGTTATGGCACAAGGATATGAAAACATACGCAGTAGGAACAGGAACCAGCCGCTTAAATGCGCTAAGAACTTGGTCATAAGCAGTATAATCAGGAACTTGGTATGACTACAGCGAGATCAGCAGAGTGGGACAGGGGTTAAGGTAAGAAGCTCACAGTATAGACATCGCCAATGACAGCTGCAACGCGTGAAAGCCCAGCACGACCACCAGGGACAATGCAAACATTTTCATAGGTGTATTGGCTAGCCTTTCCCTTGCGGTATGTGTCGTTATACAGACGTGCCACAGCCTCTCGAAGGGCTGCGACGATAATGCATATATCACGTGATATTTAAATCTGAAAAATGAATATTACCTTTGACTCCGGTCGTGGGGGCGTATTCCAAAGAGTCTGTGGGCATGGGGATAGCTTGTGGGCGGTCCGACGCATTAGGGATGGGTCCAACTTCGGGAGCGCCTTGCCCGAGATTCGCCCATTCATGAGAATTGGCATAATTGAAACCGTTGGCCATAGCACGATCCGAGCAGTATATGACGCCCGTGCTGCCAGGGTGCTCGATGCCTGGAACAGTCTCTTCGTCCTTCAAATGCCAAGACTGAGCGCAAATTACGTGAATGGTATGATCGGACTGACAGGGTTGATAATTTGGGGTGTAAGGCCTTTTGGTTGGTGGCCAACAGCTTGGCGAAAAATCTGGGAACCGGGAATTATATCATTTAGCATGGCATCGATTGGAGAGATCAAGCAGATTTGAACCTACCTGATGTGCTTCTGATTCCTTTTCATGCTTTTGGTGTTTGACTACATCGAGAACCTGGTCGACGAGGCCAGAGAAAGATTGAACGCGTGGAAGATTGAAGTGCATTGCGAATGAGGGTGGAATGCGGAATCAAAAAAAAACGAAAAGAGCATATATATATATGTATACAACATACCACGTGTTCGAGAGCAGGCAGTGCGTTGGAAGAGTTCGTCGACATGAAGATTGTTATCGCACCCCGATTTCCTCAGATCCTATACATATATAGACCGCTCTACCCCAGGTACACCCGTTTTTGATCAAAGTCCTGTATTCTCACGCGGATCACGTATGTTTCAGTGACTTGTCGAGCAGAGCAATATATGGAATGAGGCTGAAACCGTGGCGCGTCTTCCAGCGTCGACACAGCTTCACACGCAACATATGCGTATTGTCCGTGAAAAAATTGTATTTTTGGACCTCTTGAAGATGAAAATTTTCATGGACAAAATCTTCCTATTGGGTCAATGTATATCCAATTTACGCCAGTGTCGCGATCGAAGTTTGCACTATTTCACGCGAGAGTCAGTACTTAGTCAGTTCTGGAGGGCACTCACTCAAGATAGACGTACTCAGGGGCTTGGAAAGTCATTCAAGTACGCTAAGGGAGACATTTCACACTTCAGATCCGGTGAAATTGCAGGAGGAACACTTGCGACAATGCGCGAGGTGATTATCAGCTTCGACTGGGACATCTGTTTTTTGGCACTTGCAACGTTGGTCCGCCGACACTCATTTCACCTCAGAAATAAATGTTCCTCCGTCAGAATTTGAACACTGTTGAATTACTCAAACAGGCACTGATTCCGGCACATCCTAGTTGCCTGAGTCCAGCAGCCTGACAACACCAATCACTGGCAGTGATATAACCGAAAGGCAGATAGGCCTTTACAATGAAGTTTTTTACTCTTGGGTCATGTACACAGGTGATGTGGTTTAGAACAGTAGGACTCATATTTCTTTTTGGTTATCTTTTGCATATGAGTTGCAATTTGGATTTCTGTCATGGACAATATCTTGTCCCAATAAATTTCTTCTGCAAAACGAGTCACGAATTAGGCTGTCAGTCATGGGACCAAACATATACAAATAGGACAGAATTTGGCAGGCACAACATACTTACTGCGCCGCTTCGATCTGAAACATGGCTAACAAGCTACGTTCCGAGGCGGATATCAAATTATAAACATCGTCAGCCGCCACTGAGCGTCACTCTGCCCAGTGAGAATTAGTTCGGAGCTGAGCAAGGGACATCGAGACACAACGATGATCTAGTCGTTATACGTAAGGTTGTTATGATTGTTCTCGCATTGTTGTCATGCGTAAGTGCTGCGTCCGACGCTTCTTCACCGAACGTTTATCGACGTCTAGGCATCTTCTCTGTTCTACAATACGATGCTCTATATATGTATGCTGCAGATGCCGGCTTAATCAGGAATTCCCGAGATGATGGAAGCGACCTACCCCAGCCCCTATGGCAGCCATCCCTTTAGCGACTGCTGGCGACTCTCTGCCCCCGCAATCGATAACGACATTTGTATGGCAGAGAATAATAAGTATTTACAATGAACACCAGGTAGGGGTTGTCAATAAATAAGGCCCCTTGGCTGCTGTGGTTACAAATCACATGCAGGCGATGGTTGTGGAATTCTCAAGAGTGTGGCGAACATTTGATCTGTTTGTCACATCTTGTCACACCCGGTAAATGCAATTAGATTGTGAAAGATCTGCACTGCTCTTTTGAGAAACAATGGGCCATACTTCTTCCAGCAAAACCAAAGCACTGCTACAGTGCAAACTGAGGACTACTTCCCTTCTATCAGCAATTGCTGGTGGTGCTGTGGTAATGCAGTACATGATTCCTCATCTAATTGAAACACCCATGTACGATTCCAAGCTTCTGGTGAGCACTGGGTACAGGAACTTTTGAATGGCTATCCAGGTCAGTTTCATGACAACCTTGGAATATCAAAACATGTCTTTCAAAAGCTAGTGCAGGAGCTTCAAATGTATGCTGGTCTGGATGATTCAAAGCATATTATGAAGGAGGAGCAACTTGCCACTTTCCTGTCCTTATGCCAAATTGGTGGTGTAACTCGTGATATACAGGAACAATTTCAATGCAGTCCTGACACATATATCATGCATGTTTGCATCATGAACATCATACTTGCAGAGTGTTCAGTCATATTTTGGACATGATAATTTCAAAACAATTTTATTATTGTCATGTCAAACTACCTGAAAAGGACAGGATACCACCCAAGATTCACTGTGATCGAAAACACTACTCTTTTTTTCATGACTGTTGAGATGCCATGGATGGTACCCATGTGGCTGCATTCATGCCTGATGATGCTGTGTGATGCTATCAGAATCAAAAAGGAGGTCTCACTCAGAATGTGCTCACAGCATGTACATTTGATATGTGGTTCTGTTATGTTCTGAGTGGATGGTAGCCATGGGGAGAGGGAACCAGGCACTACAATCACCTTTGTTTTTAGCTCATTTTTAATCATTTGGCAGTAAACAAATAATAATGATGTCAAAAATGAAGTGAAAAATGACATGAAAAATGGTTATTGTAAATGCTCTGAAACACAAACATTTTGAAAATGAAACAAAAATGCATTTTACCTACCTTCAGCAGTGCTCAGCTTATTCAAACTCCACCTCAAAGGACTTGGTGAGATTGTTTTCATCACCAAAACATGTAATAGCTCATTGTTGGCATAGTTTACAACTTAAGTTACTGAGTTTAAACATTTGTGGATTTACATGTATATTTTCTTTCATACTAACAACAGAAATGACTACAAAAGAAAAACTATGTAGAAAGTAGGCCCCTCCTCTCATTCCCATTGTCTTGCCATCCCCACATTGTCTCATCATCTTCTTTCTATCATTGGCACTGTCATATTGTTGTCCCCTCATCATCTCCATTCCCTTGTCATCAGTACCCACGATCCACCCTATGAGCACCAGATCGTAGGCATGGATGCTTGTAAGGGAAAAGGAAGGTGTCCCAGGTGTCTGGGCAATTTTCTGCATTCGTCCCATTTTTTATATAATTTATTTCACCCTATTTTGCCTTTTCTATGAGTTTCTATGATTTTATTCTTATTTTATAATCATTTTTCAGTTTTTCTCATGTTGGTACATGTTGACAGTTCTATTCTTAGAGGCAGGTCCCCTTCTGGACATTTAAACATCATTCCACAGCTTGATCTGCCTATTTCCACCTTTTTGCTATTTTTAGCCTATTATTTGATTTTCGGGTATGTCAGATGGGTCCTTAGAGTTTTCTCTTTGGATTCCCCTCTGTTATGTGTGCCTGAAGTGTTTGTATTATGTAGTATAGTGTTAACTTTGGATTCCCCTCTGTTAGCTCACTACTACATAAGTGAGGCTTTGAGGTTGCCCTTACAGTAGAAAACTCTCTCTCAAGGCTTGAAATCTCAGACACACTGCCAAGATAGGCAGGTATAGAGTAGAAGACGACTCCCAGAGCTCCTCAGACTCCTTACACACTGTTAGGGTGACACCCACTATCTGCTAGCTGGACTGTGTGGGTTCTCTCTCCAAGAAGGGGGTGGGATCCATGCGCATAATGGGGGAATTGATGGTTTTGATGGATAGGGTTATTATTAGATGAGTTGGTTGAGAAAGGCTTTTCGCACTACAAGTGTGGATGCAATACCTGAGAGAACACAACTGGGGTCCCCTAGGTGTATATTTAAGGTTTATATACTATGTTACATGTATTGTACAATGTTGTCACCAATGTGCTCATACATGCACATACATATTGATGTGTGTAAAATAAAATTCTCATGCTAACAAAGTGTAGCATTCTTCAGCATAGGATAGCATAATTTGATGTAATAACATAAAATGAAATTTTATTAGATAATGGAGCTGTTTCCTAACATTACCCCCCTTTTATGCCTCAACTTCCAGGTGAGAAAATATTGTATCTGTCTCCTCTGTGAAATTTTGGTAAGGCCAGAAATTCATCCCCTCATACACCATTCTAGCAATGCAACATGGAGCATTTGGGTTAAGTTTAAAGAATTGGGTGATTGCATTATGCACTTGCTTACAATTCTCTTTGGGTTCCCATGAGTTATTTTCATTGGTGTAGTTCTTCCACTTGATTAAGAACTCCAATTTATTTCATCGAAGACGTGAGTCTAAAACCTCTTCCACTACATATTCTGGAGCACCTTCTACCATTATTGGAGGTTGCAGAGTAGTTTGTTGACCAGGAATGGTGTGTGGGCAGTAAGGGTGTAAATGGGAAATGTTAATTTCAGGATCAATCTTGAATGATTGAGGTAATTTTAGCTCTACTGCATTGGGCAAAAATATTTTAGAAATCATATATGGGCCAACTTGCTTCTTTGTAAGTTTTCTTGAAGATCATGGAATATTTAGATCCTTGGTACTTAGCCATGCCAAGTCACCAACTTTGTACTCTGGAGGAATGGCTCGAGTACGATCCATGTGTCACATCATATCATCACATGCTTTCATCAATGCTGCCTCTGCTTCCTCCTGTACCTTTCACATCTTAGATACAAAGTCTTCTACTGACTGTACCTTAATTTCCCTTCGTGGTTCTATTCCCATTCAGGGATGATACCCATAATTAGTAAAGAAGGGTGACATATGAGTAGCGAAATGGAATTTGTTATTTTGGCAATTGCCAACTATTCAGGCCAGTCAGTTTGTCAGTAGTTGACAAACATATGTAGGTACTGCTCCAACTCCTGATTCATTCTCTCTGTCTGCCCATCGATTTGCAGATGATATGCCATAGATAACTTGGTTTGAGCTCCCAATATATTGTTTAACTCTCACATAAAAGTGAATTCTGGTCCATGATTGGAGATAACAGTATCAGATAGTCCATGTAGCTGCCATATCTGCTTTAGGTAGAGGTGAGATCCAGCAAACACAGAAGGTTTTAATACCACCAATTGTTGCAATGCCTGCACCATTCTTCAGTAAAGTTTATATTGATACAATGCGCTTACTGCAATTTTTTGCTCTTTTATGTTGCACACTTTTTCACTGCTGCACATACCTTCCTTCCTGTGTACATGACTTAGTGCACACATTACAAGCCATCAAACCAGCCTCTTTATCAGTAATTGCACCTTGAAGGACAATATGAGCCCCCCTAAATGGACCCCCATACCACAAGCATGCCCACAGCTGTAGGTTTTGTGTTCACATCTTCTGTTGAGACTCTGCACTGAGTACCAACTTGACATATCAACAGTGAGAATGATGAACTCATGGATGATGAATCATGGGTACAGCTGCAACAACAAATGCCAGGGAGGATGAATGCTGGGGACTGCAAATGCCAGGGACTGTGAACACTGCAGTGACAAATGCCAGAGACAGCAAACAGGAATGATGAACACCAGGGACATGCAAATGCCAGGGATGCTGACAATGATGAACACCCAGGATGATGACCATGATCACAGGGGATGATGAACATGATGAGCAGGAATGCAGGACCCCCACCCTTGCTACAAGTGTTAGGTGGTAAGGCCATTTTGTTTCTCTATTTCATTTTCTATTTCATTCTTCATTTTCATTTTCTCATACCACAGATGTGAGCAACTGCTCACAGCATGTAAATGTACTTCGTTTTATTTAGTATATAATAGAATCAAGTTATACTTAAAGAACAAGTCAAAACTGGTCTTTTGGAGGCAACTTTGGGTGTCAGTCCAGACTGGTTGCAGTCCCAGTTTTAAAAAATCAGACTGAACTGAACCTTAAAACACTAGCTATTCTCCATCCCAAGCATCTGTCAGCTGTTTCCCTCATTCCCCCTCAAACAAGAAAGCTAGTGACAGCCTTCTTCAGCTTGCAGACTTGATTGGGCTTCACTTTTATGTGGCTTTTTAATGGCATTTTCTTGGTTGTATTCTCTGCTGAGTCATTCCTACTGTCAGCTACCAAATGCTATTTCTCTATCTCATGATGGCAAACTAGCTGAAAATTCAACTGGTTGTTCTTAAGGCTGTCAATCTCTGCAGCCATCAGGACCAATTTTTTGACTGTTTTCATAAGAGCGGTCACTTTGTTCTCACATCTTTCCTCTTGTTTTGCTTCCTTCTTCCTATTCTGTGTGATCTTCTCCTCATCAGCCTGTATTTGTGTGACTTTGAGTGCTCTCTGATGTCTGCTGGCATCACAATTCCTGGCTGTCCTCATAAGGTAAATGTGGTCTTCTTCTTCAGTGAGCTTATGTGAAATAAAGCTTGCTATTTCATTTCATGTGGCCATAAAAGAGATTGAATTTCAGCAAGGTTTCTGTGGGCCTTCTTGCTTGACCATGCTGTCAACTACCCAGTCTGCCCTTATTTGCATCATTTGTTGATGAGAAGTAAAGTGTCATGACATTGCTGTCTCATGACCTTTCATGCAACATATCAGGAAGCATGATGACATGCTAACTCTGCATGAGTTCTTTAAAAAAAAGGCATCATTTCTTCAATTGATCATTAAAGTACCCTTGCTCTGGACTGGAGATCAAATTTCATATCAAACTAAGAATGGGATGAGTAGTCATTAAGAGTGTTAGCTGCAATCAAAGCATTCAAAGGACAGCTCCCTGATCTTGATAATGCAGTGACAGTTTTTGTGCAAGGAGCCCAAGAGACATTTGTTGAACATTTCTCAGATGAGTTCAGGAAGGAAAGTGGAATTGACAAGTAAACCAAGAAAGAGCTATATAAAGCCAGAATGCAGAGCTTAGTAAGTGTTGGTATATCTTTGATAGCAGCCATGAAAATGTTTTCAACATTTGCTTCACCAGGTTTGTCTTTTGCATTATGGATCACCTCCATGAAGGAGAGAAAACATTTGCAATAGGCCAGAATTGTAGCCACTGCTTTTCCATGTGAGCCATATCATGTGTTGCTCATGTCAGGGAATAGGATGTGGTGGCCGATGTGCTGCTCCATATACTATAGGTATATATCTTGTTGTTCTTTTTTCTTGTCTTTGTGATAAAAATATCATTTCAGTTGCATGGACTCTGCCCCACTTTGACATCTCCTCTGTCTGTTTCTCTGTGGCTGTGGGCTCCATACCAGAAGATCAGTCATGGTGGGCAAGTACAGTAGCATTGTCTTTGTTGAAAAGAATCTTTAGTGGGGTTTTCCCCAATTTCAACCACATGTCTGCCATGGATTTGGCCCTCCCTTTGACACAGTTTAGGTCTTTGTGCATGCAGCATCCTGTCCAAATAAAATGTGTCATCTCCTCCTGTTTGGCAACCAGCAGAGCATTAAAGACCTGTTTTCCAATTTCCCAGATGATCTAAAAGTCTGCACCTGCCCTTTCATCTTCAGATAGCACATCCTAGGTGGCCTGTCCATTATATTCTTGGATTTTCTTGGCTTTCATCATTATGAGGGTGGCAAGAACACATCCAACATCCATTTGGAACAAGGCCTCCTCTCCAAGACATAGCAAGATAATTTCGAGTTGCTGCAAGGGCAACCTCAAAGCCTCACTTAATAATATGAGCTAACAGAGGGGAGTCCAAAGTTAATATTATACTACATAATACAGACACATCAGGTGCACCTAACAGAGGGGAATTCAAAGAGGACCCATCTGTCGATGCCCAGTATATGTGAAAGACCCAAAAATCAAATAGTAGGCTAAAAATAGAAAAATGTGGAGATAGGCTGATCAAAGTTATGGAATGACATCACCTCGATGGGTAAGCATCCAAAAAGGGCCCCATCTCTAAAAATAAAACTGTCAACATGTACAAATGTAAGGGATAAAATCACAGAAAATTATAGAAATTGAAGGATAGAGTAAAATAAAATATAAATAAATGTGGGATGAATGCAGAAAATTGCCAAGACCCTTAAGACACCTCTTGGTCCCCTTACATCACCCCCCTTCTATTATGCATCACCCCAATGCATTCAAAACTGTAGCTTGCCAAAGTCTATTGCTTGAATGTGCTGAGGTGCAGAAGTGTAGTGCTGATAGAACTCCTTCGCCAACTGGCTGGAATGGGATGTCGAGGCAAGGGCTTCGCAAAGGTGAAGCAAAAAAGGTCAGGGGTGCAAAATTGGATTTGCACCTAAAATCAGATACAAAGTCTGTTTGAAATTGTTTTGAAGTAATTGCTAACTTGTTTTCAATTTTGTAGCATGTTGAATTCATGTCGTGGGCCCTGTGGAGGGTGTCAAGCTGGTTGCAGAACCTTCAAAATCATCGAAGGAAAAGAAAAAGTTGTTGAAGGGGAAGGGAAAGGGGAAGGCAAGGGAGTCATGGGAAGTCAAGAATGTTGAGAAAGAATGGGCAGTGCACCATGGATTATTGCTGTGAAATTGGTGCAGAAGAAGGTGGAGGTGGAGATATTGGGTAGGAAGATCCAGTTGTTAGAGGAAATGCTAGAGGAATGGAGTAGAAAGGTTTTTCTTTTGTCATATATCTTTTTAATTTGAAATTGGAGTCTCAAATAGTAGTGATAAGCAAAGCGAAAAGAAAATCAGAAAAAGGTATAGTTATTCAGTTTCAAAGTTTTGAAAGTCTTCAAAAGTATCTTTGTTGAGGTTCAAAGGTGTTTGAAGCCTTTCAATATGTTTGAAGTTGATATCGAGGGAATTTGGCAAAAGCAAAATGGTCGTTAGGTATTTTCAGAAAGTATGGAGGTCAAGATCAAGGTGAGCAAAGGTGTACATGGGCGAATAGAAGCGAAAGCTGTCGAAGCTATTGCAAAGAATGTCGAGTATAGTCAAGCATGTTCGATAAATAGAATGAGGTCAAAATGCAAAAAAAAGAAATGAAATATATAAATTTGATCAATGTTGACAGTACTAATCATGATCGTAATAATCAAGTCGAAGGACTGGTCAAATCAAAATTGAATGAGGAGTTGAGGGGTTGAAAATGAGGTCAGAGAAATACTTGTGGGTGATGGATATAATAAATTTTTTGATAAGGGCTAGATGAATTTCGAGGTGCTGACTGTAGATATACAATGGTGATGGAAGTTCAAGCACTATAGTGGATTTTGAAGGTGAATGTGAATGTGAAACTAGTGTTGAGGGTGAAGGTGATATCAGAATAGATGATGAGTCAAAAGATGGCACAGATGATGAGTTTGAAGAAGAAAATATTGGGAGTGGTGAAAGGCAAGTTGAGGTCAAAGTAGGCAATGGTGGAGATGAATGCAATGAAGATTTTGGAGGTGAGATCAAGTTTGAAGGTGACAAAGGTGTGACAATTGGAGTGGACTTGATTGAAAGTACTGAAGGTGAAGACGATGGGATTGGAATAGACATGTGTGATGAGGCTGGAACTATCCGATGAAGACCAGGAGGCAAAACATTATTATTTTTGAAGTGCAAAAATTTCTCGTTTAAGTGCAAGCTGTTTTTCAAAGGCTAGTTTCTGTTTAAGTGCTGTGATACGAGCTTCTACATTATTCAAATTTTTGAGCTGTGAGGTATACCATTTGATGCTTGGTTCAATGTAGTCAAGGGTGCCATATTGGTGAGGAACAAGGTTGAAGTGGAAATTTCAGGTACTGATCTGGTCGAATTTGAAGCTGTGATAACTGATGCAAGGTTTGATGTGAACTATTTGAGCATGTGTGAAACATCTTTGAGGTTGATCGATGTGCTAAACTGCGATAAATCTGAGGTTGAAATCAATTGCTGGGGAATGGAGTATGAGTTTGATGATGCTATAACAAATTTCATGGCATCGTTGATGTCATTCAGCATGTATGGGTCATCAGGATAATGATTGGGGAACTTTACTTCGAGATGATCTGCAATTCTAGTCTGTAAGTCTGTTTGAAAGCCTCAAAGAAAAGCTCAACTCTGTTCAGCTTCTGAAAGTCTATATTTTGAGCAATGGAAGCTCATGATCTTGTAGAATGACCTGTAATAAGCTCCTAAATCATTTGCATCAAAAATACTGATGCGAAGCTGTTCACCAACGAGTGTATCCATGTCCAAAATGCTGTACTTTCATTCATCTTCTATTTCAGGATAGAACTTGAATACTGCAATCCAAAAGTCCTTAAACAAGGTGCCAGGCTAGTACTCTGAAAGCGATTTCAGAGATCATAACAATTGATGTCAATGTATCTGCAAGCGTGTCTCTTCTTTAGGTCATGATCTGTAATACTACAAGTTGCAAACAGATATTCGAGCTCTTCAAAGTATTTTCAAAGTTTTCTAGGTCATCTTGAGTCAAATTTTGAAGATGTCGAATGTATAGAGGCTGGCATAAAGAATGTCAACATGTTCGAAATAGATTTCAAAGGTTATGAGGTCAAAATTCATGCAATATCAGGTTTTGTATGTTGTCGAAGTCAAAGATGGTAGTGAAGTCATAAGTGCGAAGGGTGAAAGAGTGCAAAATAATATTATTGAGGGGCAAGATACTATATCGAGATCTCCTGGTTGTTTAGGAGGGTTGGAGGCAAAACGAGTTCAATGCGAAACCAAAATCATTGAGCCCCCTTTAGATAAAATGAGCAGTAGAAAGGAGTGGAGGTTCAACAATGAAATAATCTAGAAACCTCTCATGGTGGGCTCCAAAATGACAATACTCAACCTGAAAACCTAACAAAAACCTGTTAAAAGGTTTAGGAAGTATAACACAGGCTAGAGGAAGGGTGCAAGTTGGTCCTAAATATCACTGCTGATATCCAAACATTGTTTTTAGTAATGCAAAATGATGAGGGATGGTGCAAATAGTCTGTGAAAGCATACATAGTTGTTCAAGTGAGGTTCAAAATAGGTTTGAAGATGTGCAAAATAGTTTGAAGAAAGTTCAAAGAGGTTCAAAGAGGTTCAAAGTAATTTCAAAGAAGTTCAGAGATGTCAGACTGGTGGCAAGATATGTTGAGAAATGAATATAGTGAATGAGAAGTGGTTTTCGAGTGGTGATAGGCGATAGGCAACGAGTTGAGAGTGAATACGAAAGTTTGAAGAAGTTCACGTTATTTTGCAGAACTTAGAGATATGACTGGAGGCTAAGACTCAAGAGAACTGCTCTTAAATCAGACGATGATGGAGAGGGTCACTTCTTCTCTGATTTTCTAAGTGACTAGTACAAGTCTATATACATTTTGAAGAGATAGTACTAAAAAGGAAATAAAACATGTGTAGTATATGAGGCAAAAGATATGAGTTAAGGCACAAGGCCAAAAAGGAGACTGGAATCCAAAGAAGAAAGAGATATATCATATGATGGAGGAGTAATAAAGGGAAAGAACTAAAAAGAGATTGTCCTTTGTGTATAAACCATGCTAAGTTTTGCAATAATCCATCCAGTGGATTCTGTACACAATAGGGACTTGGAACAAAGCTGACCGATGATCAGCAAATTTGGGCACAAGTTGGAATCCTTCCTGGTGCATGGTATTCCACCATATAGATAATGAATGCGGCACCCGATGTCATTTGAAGTAGTGCAAAGTCATTTGAAAGCATTCAAAGTGTCGCAAAATGGTTTGAAATGGGTCAAAGTCATTCAAAATTGTGTGAAGTTGTTCAAAAATGGTTCAAAGTCAATTTAGTGGCATTCATAGCAATTCAGAGCATCTGTCATAATGTGTCAATATGATTGGGAGCCATTCCAGACCTTAGAGCATGCAGTGGATCTATCAACAAGTCAGAGAAAGGATGTGAGGCCCTCTAGATGTCACCTGTCAGACCAACTGTCAAATAGTTATAAAAGGACTGCCTGTCAAAGCAATTTGAAGCTAAAAGAATGTGTTTCGTGGAATTTTGGAAAATTTGTGGCTAGATTGATGAATTCAGAGTGCAAAAATACATTCAGATGCAAGATCGAGGGACTAAACAAATAATAGAAGCAAAGCAAAGGAGAATCAAGGGAAACAAGAGCGAAAATGGCATAATGCGAGGATTTTCAAAGAATTTCCAAGAAATTTAGTGTAGACGCAAGACTTCAGACTGAATAAAAGTGAACTGAACTCTCAAATCACTGCGATCTGGGAGGAAGCAATTGCTTGTCAGTTTTAGTAACTAGTACAAGTCTATATACATTTTGAAGGGATGGTACTAAAAAGGAAATACAACATGTGTAGAACATGAGGCAATATGCACAGCAATAAAGAACAAATCATAAAACAAATAAGAAATGATGATAAATGAAACATACAGGGTCACAGTATATCAAACGTACTTGTTCTAATGTTTCAATATATCATTGAAACACCAAAATGGATTGTCCTTGTTATAAATTGCATAAAACATCGGAAACTGCTTCGCACCGATTGTATGTGTGCACATGCAGTCGAAATGTGTTTGATATACTCAGAATAGTGCTCCATGTGTCCAGCATGCATCCAAAGATTGTTAGAATAGGAAATACTGTGTCCGAAAATGTTTTTTGAAGTTTGAAGTTTTTTGAAGTTTTTTGAAGTTCCTTTGGACTTGTTCGAAGGCTGATATAGCTGCGATATTGCTCAAAATTGGTTCGTAAGTCATCAAAGGTGTTCCAAGTGTATATTCTGAGCTGTATGAAGCATTCTAAGTTGATTGAAAATGTGAAAACTGATGTATTGGTGCTTGAACTGTGCTGCGGACCTATCAGTGTGCTATTGGGGATACAGAGGTGCCGAAGAAGTGCCAGGTCAAAGTGCAAGCATTGAAGTTGGATGCGTTGTTTGATGCAGTGGATAGGCAGAACGAGTATTGTGCTCGAATTCTTTACCAATCTTGCCTAATTCACTTTGCAGATTGTTCATTGCTGCGTGGATGTTGAAGCACAAGCCGGCTGAAGAACTTGAAGTGGACATGGACCTGGACCATTTGGAGACTCAGGGTCTTCAGGAATCAGATGCTGAGCAGACGTGTGGTGATAGCATGCATGTTGGTTGATAGGAATAAGATTATTTCCATCACAATAATCCTCAATACCCATATCGCGATGTTAAACGACGATCGCACAGTTAATGACCCAAAAAGGAAAGCGTCAAACAGTAGGCGCAACACCAAGAATGCTGTCGCTTCCTCAAAGGTCCATTCACATAATGGTAGATGAAATACCATTTACCATATGTCTGTAATATTCTAGCATTTTTACTGATTTTATTCCTGCTTGCCATCCTGAAGGTCGGTCATAATTGCTTTGACTTTGGATTTTTATTGGGCCTCTAGCATGACACCGACAAACTCTAAAATTCTGGAAAAATCATGTAGACTACAGATTTAATATATGAAACATTTGGTCAAAGCGAATTCAATAGATTCTACATAGTTGTCTAATAAAGTTGGGAATATCACAGGAACCGACGATTTCAAGTTTTCAGCGGAGTACAGATATAACCAAACAACACGTTATTTTGACGTGCAATGCCCTTCCCCAGAGTCACTTTGTTTGTCCGCAACTGTATGTCTGCAACTGCAGCAACTGCCCCGATGACGCAACTGCCTCGACCATCTGCCAGCCTGGTGATCATAAACGAACAGAATGAAATTCTTCTTGTCCATCGAAACCCCCAAGCACGCCATTTCGGTGGAGTCCATGTATGTGCAGTTGACACGTACGTGCTAGGCCAGTGCATGAATAGTAACGTCAACTTTTCGCACAGGTCTTTCCTGGAGGCAATGTAGACAAGGAACAAGACGATTCTTCGCGGATCACTGCGATCCGGGAGACCTTTGAAGAATCAGGCCTTTTGATAGCATCTCCAATATCAAAGTCCTCCGCGCCCCTTTCGGATCACGTTCTGGAAGAAGCTCGACGCAATATCCACGAGAAACGGCTGCTTTTCCGCGCTTTTCTTGCTGAACGTTGCCTGAAAGCTGATACCGACTCACTGTTACCATTTACTCAATGGATAACGCCACCTAACAATCTTCGGCGAGTCTCTTTCGTTTACTCAGATCATCAAGACCTAATAGAGCAACCAATAGGCGGTTCCACACGCAATTTTATGTTGCATTCCTCCCTGTCGCTCCATTAACAGGATTTTCCTCGGGAGCGAAGCAAGAGCAAATACCAAGACCTGGTAAGTCACGAATTTCTCCATGAACTGTTCTAAGTTGAATTTTGACAGACGGAGGGGAGGAAGTAGTGGCGGCGCGGTTTGTCCACCCTGAAGATGCGTTGGCAGAATTTCGGGCAGGAAAAATCACGTTCATGCCCCCTCAGGCGTATATTTTGCAGACTTTGGCTGAGATATTAGCCGGCAGAGCTAATACAGCAACGCAGCGACAGCGTGTGGAGGTCTTGTCCCGAAGCATGTTTGGACAGATGGTAATCAACCCCCGATCTATGGGCATAGATGGGGAGGGATATACAATATTAACCTTTGAAGGGGATGAAACCCGTGGCGGCTCCAAGGGGCGGCTCCACCGAGTGTTGGCTAAAGTTGGCAAAGGAGGGGTATGTCATTTTCAATCGATTCCTGCATTCTGCTGATTTTCGACAGATCACGTCCGAAATAACATTGCGAAGAAACTTTGATATCTTCACTGAGGTTGAACCGCAAGCGTTCGCAGCTTCTTCTAAGCTATAAGCCCACGCCCTGATTCATACCGACGTATTGGACACAGTCAACTGCAATCATTATCTTTGCGAAATAGGCCTCTGAGAACTCTAATCTTAGCTCAAGCAAATATGATGGCATTGAGACGATTATTATTCCGCTTTTGGTTTCCTAAGGGAGGAAGCAGGTCCCAAGGTGACGCAGATGAGTGGACGACTGGTGTTCCGCAGTATGGTAGGTAATATTTACTAGAATCGTGGGTAATAACGTTATAAGCGGGGAGTATGGGATTTAGGTGCCGAATATTTGGTAGTCGTATAGCACTTTTCCACCCCAGAATGTGGGCTCACAAGCGCCTACTGGTATTTCGCCAGACCCTCCGAGCCGAAGGGCATGCACATCAGAGGTTGTCGATGGGCTCCAGATAGCGAGTCCATGTACATTAGGATCTCCATTATGAAGGAACGCCTTGTAACGTTTTTGTATCTCGCTGATGACGGCGGTTTGTGCAGGATTGGGATCTGGAACTGTACCGAACTGTCAACAGAGATGTCAGGATGAAGGTTACGAATAAATAACAACCACCAGACTTACCACTAATTGAATTTCATCTTGATGACAGATGCCAGTTCGGTTGCAATACGAGACCACGCTGTTGCCTGGATAAGAGGCACCGACAGTATACAATGCAACGTAAGCAGTTGCACCGTTTCCGCACCATTCTCTTGCAAATGTCCAGGAAGGGCATCTCCACATATAGTCAGTACCAATGGATTCTAATTGAGCCCTCGCGTCGACCGTGCCGTTGGGGCCGGAAGGGATTGGGGGGTAGAAATTTGAGCCAAGTATTACGTCTGTACGGTTTGGACCTAAGATTGTCGAGAGCGTGGGGTATAGCATGCTTGGGGTAAGCCTTTGAGGGAATTCATTGTAGATCGTAAAACCAGCCTCGTTGAGAACCGTAGAAATCAAAATCGGTTTTTTCTCGACCGGGAAGGGAGCCGTTGAGTCAATAGGTGAGGTAACCAAGGAGCCATCGCGAACTGGTCGCAGAGGCTCGCCTGAACCAGTAGAAGGATCGATCTCTATGGCCTGATTCAGTAGCGTCATCTCAGCGTTGAGAATTGTGCTCAAAGACAGAGAGTTCCAACGAGATTTGTCATCAAACGTGCAGTTGATCAGGCGATTGTAACTGCTCTGCAATTTCCTCTGAGTGGTCATAGGAAGGAAGCCATAATTCTGGGCAAAATTGTCAGCCAATGCTTCTTATGTTAGGTGGTAAGAAGGTGTATGTAAAGCTTACTATGGGATCTGACTGAATTATAGCCGATCTGAACAGCGAGGAAGCAGATGGTGCAGCCAATAGAGCTCTGACCAGGGTGCCACCACTGCTCTGGCCAACCACGGTAGTCATGTGGGCACTTCCGCCAAAGGCGGGGATAATCTTATTCAAGAACTTCAAAGCATTGATAACATCCCCGACTGCAAGATTGGTTTTACCATCGGGCGGCAGTAATCCGAGCTGTGGAGCTAGATGAGTTTAATGACAACAAGACTGCGACAAGATGACATACAGCGCCTAGTCTATACTGGACAACAGCCACAATAGACTGCATCGCGATGGCAAGCTGTGCGCCTTCGAGACCAGGATCTGTGCTAGAGCCGGCGGTAAAGGAACCACCGTGAACCCTTCGACGCAGCAATTAATCATAAAACTCCAGAAACCAGAATATAAGCATACCACACGAATGTAGGTGCTGCACTATCCTCGGCGATGCCTGGAGGGACGTACAGAATCATCGACAAACAGTCTTCAGTGGAATTTGATGGATTAAAGGGTCGTTGAGGACATGGAAGAGGTAACCCTGTTGCATCCCGAGCGCCGGACCTAGAAGATCGTGTCAACTGAGTGTATAATGATGAATAGGAAATCAAGCACACTTACGGCAGGTCCCAAGTTGATACCACAGCCGAAGGAGCCCACCGGTTGGCATTCGCATACTTGACGACAAATCTGACGACACCAGAGGTGTCTGGTGTACCAATAGCTATTCCCAGTGGTGTCTTGATGTTCGGGGGAGCTGATCTTGTGTGACGGCATACAAACTTATTGATAAAGGAAAACTGACAGGGGACCTCGCCTAGGTCAAGAACGGAGAACGCCAAATAGGCGAGGAGGGAGGAGACAAAAATGAACGGTGAGAGGACCATTATCTTTGTCGCAAACACCAAGGGCCGGGTGGTATACTTTAAGTACTTAGGTATAGATAAACATAAAATACACGGTGAAAACATCCGCTACGCAATTTGATCGATCATCGTTCTAGGTAAAGCGCACCTGCAGAACAATAACCCTTTGTTTAGTCCCATCAGTGATGGTACCCAAGCCGATCAGTGCCGGCCAAGATCGATAACGATCACTCTCGTCTGTCTGATATCTGATATGCCTCCTTGAAATCCATCGCTCATGAGACGACACATCTGATATTAAAAAAAGATAGCATTGCAGCTAGCCGTTGTTCTAGGGTACAGGTATAAGAGAAAAATCACAGGTGTTAGTGAGAGGACTGTCAAAGGTATCCGATCTCTTCATCGATGCACAGGAGATGTTGTACAGAAAAGGATAGTTGACGGGCATCCTCGGATTCTGGTGAATTTGGTGGACGTTTTAAAGGAGCACACGATGAGCATTTCCCCAGAAATCAGGTCATATTCCTTATCTTTTTGCTCGTCAATGTCGACAGCGAGCAAGAGTGCTACCTCAGCAGTACATAGATTGGACGATTACAATCGGCACATCGGCAACTGGGTAACATCACTGATTGGACCAAACAAAGGATATAAACAAGCATTTTGCCCAAATTTTGCCTATCGTTCTTAAGGCTCCAACTGTATTATCTATTTCTGTATATATATGTATATATATGTTGAAATTAAATCCTGATACATGCTGCATACATACACACATGTTACTGTGCTTACTGCGCATACATGTGGTAAACACATTCCTGAGTCATGTGACATCCTTACTATTATGTATATAAGGAGAACCTGTACTGTAGTAGATATACAGTGTTCTTACCTCTGCTAAACCCTAGCTCTAAGACTAACTAAACCCCAGGTAGGTTATAAGGAACGTGTCGTCTCTTCCTCTGTGCAGCATATGTAGTCTGCTCCAACAGGTTATGGGCCCTGCTGGACACATCGCGAATGCGCCTTAACTGGCTGCGAACGACGTTGACTTCATTGTCTCCAAATTGTAACCTTGCGCTCTTCGTGAGCTGCATTGCGCTCCCTGCGAGCTGCATTTAAAAACCCAGGTTGACTAGGGTTAACCACTCTGAAGGAGTGTTTTTGCCTGAGATTATGGAATGTGTTTTCTTGAATAAGAGGACTGATTGAGCGCTTTTATCAGCTGCCACTATAACATCATGTCTTCAACTCTTGAAAAACTCGTACAAACTTTTGACGGCTCTAACTACATTCAATGGGCCGACTCAATGAAGGCATGGCTCAGGTCTCAGGGCCTCTGGCAAATAACTAGCGGGATGGAACTAAAACCACCCCTGGCGCCTCCTTTGACAGCGACAAACGCTGCACTAGTAGCGGAAGCTAATGCCAAGCTCCAGACCTGGAACAATAAAAATGACCAGGCGATTGGTAGCCTAGTGCTCCGCCTGGCCCCCTCTATTTGGCAGTGTGCCAACACCAAGGACACTGCTGAGGAGGTATGGGATCTCATCTGCACCGACTATGGTGTCGATGGCCCCTCCCAAGTCTTTGTGGACTTTAGGTCTGCAATCGCAATCAAAATTCCAGCTGCAAATCCTGCACCAGAGATTGCCAAAATGGCTGATAAATTTGAGTGCCTTATGGCTGCCAATGTCGCCATTCCCGAATTAGTACAGGCAATGATTCTACTTGCTGCGATGCCGCGCGAGTACGATTCTCTATCTGCCACGGTCCTTAACATGACCGCTACTAGAGCCTTGACGTTTAAACATGTCAAGGACTCCATTGTCGCTGAAGCCTCACGGTGCACAGCAGTTGGAAAGCCCATTAGCCCACCTCAGGCCACCAAGCTTTCTGCCGTCAAGCGCAAAGGGGGAAACCCCAAATGGCAATCTCAAGGCAACAATGGAGAATCGTCCCGAAAGCGTGGACGACGTGGAGACAAAAAGACTAAAGAGGAAAAACCTAAAGAGAAACATTCCCACCTCGCCTCACAAGCCTTTACTACTATAAATGGTAATGGCACCATCATACCGCCGATGCCGCTCATCCAGTGCATCGAGAAGCATGAACATACTTCCACAAGGGATCCTCGCCGCCGACCGCCTGCACAGGCATACATGGGCGCAGCCTCTACCTCTCATTCGGTCTATACCGAATATCAGCAGGCTCGAGACACCCTCGAGCAAATGAATCTCCCATGCAGCGCAAAAAATCTGCGACCGCTGGAAGAGCACCTAACAGTGCGAGAAGGTAAGAGAAGGAGGATTGAACCAGAACCAAGGATCGTAGAGGTAGAAGATGATAGCGTCTCCCTTGGATCGGAACCTGCCGTTTCTGATGAAGAAGTATGGAAAGCCGTCGACGAAATGCTTGTCGATGAACCGCTTGAAACAGGTACATATGATGAAAGGTCAGTCCTTTTCCTTGCCACAAGCACAAGAATTAAAATTCCACTGATCACAGCGAACTTTTCATGTGAAATTTTACCGCTACTAAATGTATCATGGAACAATTTACATCTTAATATATGTGTTATGTGTGCAAATGGAAATTGTAAGAAAGGTGCTGACTGGATCATGGATTCAGGCGCATCAAAACACTTCACTGGTGAAATTAAAGATTTTGCTTCTTACGAGCCTTTACCGAGAAAGGACTCTACCCTGGTTCAAACAGCCACGGGTACTACTCATATAGTAGGGAAAGGAGCAGTCTTCATTAGACATCAGGTAGTATGTCATGGGAAGTCAGAGACGCGTGAAATGCAATTATACCCCATCTACTACATACCCGACTGTAATGCTTGATTACTGTCAATGGGCATCTTCTTACAAGACGGAAGTGATGTGCGTGGTTCCTCCGCACACATTTCATTTTTCAAGCAAGGAAACCCAATTATGGATTGCGTCCCTCTTATAAAATGTGACACTATTTATTGGGCTCGGACTCATATATTGAGCACCAAGGGAATCAATGTCGCGACAATGTATGTCACAGACTACTCGACTTGGCATAAGCGACTTGGACACCCATCCAAAGAGGCGCTAGGGAAGATGCCTAATAGCACCATAAAATTCCCAAGGAATTTAATTATTCCTAAAGACAAAATTATATGTCCAGGGTGTGCTGAAAGGAAAATGACCTCAAAATCTTTTCCCGAATCAGATTCACGTGCAGAAAGACCCTTTGAATTAATACATTCCGATTTGAAGGAACTCCCAGTACTATCGTACCATAAACATAAATACTTTATTGTATTTCTGGATGACAAAACGTCACATATCTGGGTCCAATGCCTTAAAAAGAAATCTGATGCTGCTGTGACCATCAGACAATTTCAGGCAGTGGCTTTGACACAGTATGGCGCTACAATCAAGCGCTGGCGTGTTGATCCAGGGGGGGAGTTCAAAGATCGTGAGCTACAAAATGTGCTCAAGGACTTTGGCATCAAAATAGAGATGTCTGCACCCCACATTCACCAACAGAATGGGCGCGCAGAGCATGCCATAAGGACAATAATGGAAAAGTCGCAAACCCTGTGATTTACCGCATGTCTACCACAATCATGGTGGGAATTTTGCATTGAACATGCAACACACCTATACAACCGAACCCCGATAAGGCGCCTGAAATGGCTGACACCGGTTGAGGACCTGACAAAGGTCCGCCCAGATCTAAACGATCTGAAGGTTTTTGGTTGTAGTGCTTACGTCTACCTACCCAAGGAGAAGCATCCAAACACATTGGCTCCTCGATCGGAGTTGATGACGTACCTTGGATTAGAAGATGGCATTAAAGCATACCGTTTCATGCGACCTAGTGGCGCAATATTCATTGGTGCTATGGCACTATTTGATGAAACGTTGTTCCCATGCTGTCCCAGAGCTAAAACTCCTGCCAATACAGACCTTGGTGATTTTCCACCTCCAGAACCAGAAGATGATGACCACTCATCTGGAACGGATGGCGATGATTCTATACCGCCACAAGATCCGCCCCTTCCTCCATCATCAGAAAATGATGATGATGATGTACCAAGTGAGCAAAAGGCACATGACGATGTGACAAATGCTCCTCCTCCACCGCCTCCAGTAACCACTGAGGACTTTCGTCCAAGACGTGATGATCAACAGGAATGGCAGCAATTGCCCCGTCGATCAGGCAGGCAGAGGAACATTCCAAACCGTCCTGGCAATACCTATGGAGAGAAGCGACTCCCCTCTGACATAGAGAGAGACATTGCACGTGATCGATATTGGAAGAGATCTGTGGGTCAAGATTCGGATCATAACTGAACACGACCACAAACTCAACAGAAAGAACTGGTTGCTGGACCGAGTTCGGCACCCCACGAGAGTGTGCCCGATTCCAATGATCAAGAACATGATCACCCAATGGGGGAACCGGACGAAGCAGGTTATATTAAAAAGATAACCAAAGAAGGAGGAGATAAGCTTATTCACTGGCTGTTATCAAAAGCAGTCAAACCATCGAGCGAAATAAGCCAAGTTCCAAACCAATTTCGTGATATTGCATGCCTACCATGGCAGCAGCAACGTGAGTGGAAACAAGCTTGTCATGAAGAATTAGAGGCTCTTCGTAAGCGACAAGTCTATGACATCATCGATCTTCCACATGATTGAAAAATGATCAAAAATAGATGGGTTTTCTCCATAAAATCGGATGGAAGAAAACAAGCCAGACTCATGGCCAAAGGCTTTTCACAAGTCGAAGGCATTGACTTTGATGAGATTTTCTCACCGGTAGTCTGCTACGAGACCGTACGCCTCATGTTTGCACTTGCATCTCTAGAAGGCATGTATATGACCGGCCTAGATGTAAAAACCGCATTTTTATATGGCAAACTAGATGAGGAGATCTATATGGATCAACCCGAGGGTTTCAGACTTGAGGGAAAAGAGCACAAAGTATTGCGCTTACGCCGAGCATTGTATGGCCTTAAACAAGCCTCACTTGCATGGTGGAAAGAGCTAGAGGCATTTATGCGCACCATTGGGTTCGTGCGCGCCAGCTCCGATGCCGGCATTTTCATACACAAGGATCCTAAGACAGGCAGCATTGTTATTGCACTCGTCTATGTTGATGATGGCTTGTTCATGGGAAAGAACAAGAAACTTGTGGATGAAAAGAAAAATGCTTGTCTAAAGCATTGGGAGTGCCGTAGTACTGAAAAAGTCATGGAATTCTTAGGCATGCGCGTCACCCAGACTGCGAGCAAAGTCAAACTCGATCAAACTGAATATCTTGCCAAAGTGCTTGAGAGATTCAAGATGACAAATGCCAAAGTGACCCCCACTCCACTCCCAACTGGTTACAAACTATCGGAAAACACAGCAACGCCCAATGCGATGCTTAGATTAAAATATCAGTCTGTGATCGGATCTTTATTGTATCTGATGCTCGGAACGCAACCTGATATCGCTTATGCGGTAATCAAGATGTTGCAATTCTTGGCTAATCCTAGCCAAGAACATCTAGACAAAGCGATGTACATCATGCACTATCTGGTGGGAACCCAGAAATATAACATTGTCTATGATGGTGAGAAGTCCGAGGGGCTACAGGCCTTCACAGATTCTGATTGGGCAGCTGACACTGTCAAACGCTGATCTACAACGGGTTACTTTGCTACTCTAGCAAGTGGCATTGTGTGCTGGCAGTCCCGTTTACAAAAAACTGTAGCACTGTCATCCACAGAAGCCGAATATATGACTCTCTCCGACACTTGTCGACAGATAGTGTGGATAGAGTCCTTATTCCAGGAACTTGGATATGTACTGAAGCGCATACCAATCTGTGCTGATAATCAGGGATCTATCTTTATCAGATCAAATCCAGTTCAGGAAAGAAGGACCAAACATATAGACATTCGCTACCACTATACCCGCGAATGCATAGAAAATGACAAAGTCACGGTCGTTTTCATTCCTGGAAATGATAATCCAGCTGACATGTTCACAAAGAACCTTGGTGCTGTCTTATTCAGGAAATTTAGAGACTCTCTTAGAATTACTTTCGAGATTCAAACTTAGCTGCTTAGAGCGCTGTACAGTTTGAGGGGGGGTGTTGAAATTAAATCCTGATACATGCTGCATACATGAGGCCATGCATGCAGCACACACATGTTACTGCGCTTACTGCGCATACATGTGGTAAACACATTCCTGAGTCATGTGACATCCTTACTATTATGTATATAAGGAGAACCTGTACTGTAGTAGATATATAGTGTTCTTACCTCTGCTAAACCCTAGCTCTAAGACTAACTAAACCCCAGGTAGGTTATAAGGAATGTGTCGTCTCTTCCTCTGTGCAGCGTATGTAGTCTGCTCCAACAATGTATACCCTCAAAGCTGAGAATCAAGTATGCAGTAAATATACAGTATATATAGTTTTGCAGTTCAGTAGCCACAATTATACCTGTGACTGCATATATCCATGATGCTGCTATGCTACAGGCATGCAATAGATGCCTTGCACAAGTATCAATGAGCATGAGTTTGTCATGAGCTCAAGGGGGTGACAGGATCCAAAATTTAGACATCCACTCATATTTTTTTTCAATGGACCTTCCAAGAGCCCCTTTCTCCTTTATGTTTTGATTGCTAATATCAACTACAATGCAAATGTAGCCACTTCCCACCTGCATACTGTACAATAGCATGTTGGAGGGTCATCTATATGCATACAAGCGGTGATTAGGACCATCAATCACCTTGAAAATTGAACATATCCATTATTTTGGGCTGAAATTGTAGCCCATGCATTTGTGGTGGAACTGGTAGATGTGAGTAACAGGATTTGTGAGATCCAGGGTTGTCTGCTCACCCAAACTGTCTTGCAACCAGGACCCTTGCACTTCATCACCATATTGCCACCCTCAATGTCAACTTGTGATACTGTCAAGACCTGTTTCATCTGATTAGTGTTTGAAGGTCCAGTGCATCGAACCAGAAAAAAACTGCAACTGAACCAGACTGAACTGCAAAAAACTGGACCATCAGTTGCAGTTTGGGCATTCCAGGATGGAAAAACCAGTTAAAGTCAGTTCAAACTTTCACTCTGTTCTCCTCGTAAATGCACATCTTTTAAGCATATCTTCAAGAGAAATGGTCCAAAATTGCATGTGTTATGGCCAAAACAATATGTTACTACAAAATCTAACTTGCATGACATCGTATAGTTGTGTCTTTTCAGATGTAGACAATTGTTATCACAATAAAACCTTTATGGTTATGGTTGACCACTTTACACCCTATGCTATAGTTTACAACTGGTTTTATATACTAAATTCTATAGAAGACCAGTTTTAGTCAGTTTGAACTGATTATGACTGAACTGCAGTTCAAACTGGTTTGAACTATTTTGGACCAGTTTTTTGCAGTTCAGTCCAGTTTTTTTGGTTCTTACTATAATAGGTAACCAGTTGTGGTTGCAGTTCATCCAAATGGGGCAAAAAAACCAGACCAAACTGGACCTTTAAACACTACACCAAATCGAATTCCTAAGAACTTCCAACTCTTTTCTGACCTTGCCCATTGGCATTCTGGCTGCAGCACTTTTTAGTCATCAGACAAGTTGTCATGTGCCTTAGTAATCATTTGCTTACTCACTTTATTCATAATACAGTCTTACCAATTTTGGTCATGGACACTTATCAAGACCCATTAGTAAACTTCTACATTTTCTGTTATTCTTCTGGTCCTCGATATTAAAGTGCCTGTAGCTTAGCCTTAGCCTTCAGTTTGCAAATTATATGTTGTATATTCATCTACACATTGCAATTCACTTGTGTCTATTCATCTCCAGTCTAATATCAATCCTTAAATCATCCTTGACTTAATCCTGGCTTAAATATAATCCTTTGACTCTTATTGACTTCAAATCACTCTATAACCTCTACTTAATTTATCCTTGCCCTCTTTAGGAAACAGTCTCCTGACATGCCTATTACATAACAATATTTTATTTTATTACATCAAAATATGCTACCAAATGCCTACAAATGCTTTATTTGTCAGCATGGGAATTTTCTATTTACATGCATCAATATGTATGCACATGTATGCACACATTGGTAGCAACATAGTACAATATATGTAACATAGTATATAACCTTAAAATATATACCGGGGAACCTCAGTTGAGTTCTCTTAGGTATTCCATCCATGTTTGTGGTGCGAAAAGCCTATTTCAGCCAACTCATCTAAAACTAACCCCTCACATCAAATCCATCAAACCCCCCATCATGTGCGCACACCCTGCCACCTTCTTGTAGGAGAGCCTGCATGGTCCAGCTAGCAGAACAGTGGGTGTTGCCCTAACACCCTCCATCCCAAAACCTGCTGGATATCTGAACCCCTCCACCTGAAATTGGACAATTGATGAGAAGAATCTTATAAGTTGAAGCCAAGTTCTCTCTGGCCCCTTTTCACCTGGCCTGCTACAGCCCAGTGGATTCTGCCCAGAAACCTCTAAAACCCTCTGACCACTGATGACTGGGTCCAACCAGAAGTTGGTGTATTCCTGACCAAGTCTCGACCTTGGTAGTAGCATGTAAGAGAATTCCTGTATTCTCTTATCAGTCCTTTCCCAAGATGCTTCACAATGATTACTAATATACTGTACATGGTCACATGTTTGTAGGTTGATCTTTATCATATGAGTGTCTTAGATTAATTATTCCCTTTTGAATCCATATCAAATTCCTATTTACATTATCCCTTGTTTCCTGAGTGCCAGAAGTACAGGAGTACTTTTGTTACACTTTTTTTTAAACATGAACCTGACCTGGACAGCCAGAAGACAAAAATGCTGTGAAGTACGAATCTGCAATTACCACTACTGCCAATTTCCACACCAACTTTTCACCCTGAGTGGGTGAAATTAAGGTTTTCTGGGCTAGAAGTGCCCAGATAGAGCTGTACCTGAATGTTTGGGCTACAATCATCCTATCACAACTCGATGCTTATCAGTGCCCCAATCCCCAATCAATACATGACCCACCTCCAACAATGCATATATAATGATGAAAACTGGAGCCCATTTTTCACCATCATCCCACTACATCCCCCCCATATAGCCCCAACAATCTGTCTCCTGCATAGCTTGAGCAACCTGTCTCATCTCCCATCAGTACCTACTCTGCTCACCACCAAGAGCTGAGCCCGATGTACTGTTGAACCCCCTGTTTTTGCAACACTGTCACCCTTGACTTTGCTAAATGGGACACCAGCCCCAACCTCGCCCAACGCTTCCCCTGTCCCACCCCCTGCCTTGCTTCAGAACTAAACAACTACACTCAGAAGAACTCCATCCTCAGACTCAGACTCAGAACTCTACCTTGCTCATCTTGTTAACATGACCCCCATTGTTGATCCACTGTATGCACTCGCAGAAGTCTGCCAAGCATCCCCATCATCTGTATCAATCCTTTCCATGGGACAGCTCACTGTCAACATCATCTGGTAGTTTGAAAATGCATGTCAGTCCTACTTTTCAATGAAGGATGTGCATGTGGCCAACTGAGTCAGCAAGATTATTTATAACTTTGAGTCAACTGCTGTCCAATTGTGGATCAATGCAGAAGAAGCCCGACTCATCAGGCTCCAATTCCCTGAATTTCTTGTGACATTAAAGAAGAAGTTCTTGCCTCACACCTGGGGAGATGACCTCATGCAGGAACAAATCACAGTTCAGGGCTCCATGAACATTCTTATGTGGGTTAACAAGGTCCAGAATGCCAACGATGAACTACAAGCTGCAAAATCACCTTATCACATCCCTGATGACCATTTCTGCCTGCATCTCCTCCCATGCCTCTCCAATGGCATGAAATGGCTCTACAAAGCCAACAATGGCATTGCACCCAGTGCCACCAAAGGAATGCTGGATGCAATCACAGACTTTGATGACTGGCTGGAGTGCTTGGAGCTTTTGGAACTTAACCTGCAGGCAGCCCAGGGCACTACCTGGATTGCACACGCTGCAAAGGCTGGAAGTATTTTGAGAGACTCCAATATCATCAACACAGTGAACACTCACACCACCCCCCCCACATACAATCTGTCCATGGCTCTCCCCCCCTTGATGGACACCAAGAAAGACTTGCTTAAGCTTACTAGGGATGTTTCAAATGCTGCATCTTCTATGCAGAACACATTAGCCAGAACTGCATAAACCCATGACTGACTGCAGAAGACTGCAAGAAATGTAACCGTGGTACATGCAACCAAAGCAAGGGTAGACTATGAGAAGAAGAAAAATGGCATGACAACTATTGCAGCCATTTTCAAAGGGGCAACGGTTTTGGAGGAGGATGTCAGCGGCGAGAATTCTGATGAGTACATGGATGCTAATGAAGCTGATGAGTACATGCCCCAATCTCTCTCCCTACCCTCACCCCTAATTTGGACATGTTGTGTTGATACAACCTGTGCACCAATGCCTATCAAACCCTTATTTATCATGGTTCCACACCAGTCTTAATTTCTAGTGACCTTGCAGAACTTTTGTGCCTCATGCCTTGTCCATTGTTCAAACCTCTTTCAGTCTCTGGTGCATTCAACAAAGATCACACAACTGCCTCAAGTCCTCTCATTCTAACACATCATTGTAGACTACTGATCCAATCCATGGATGCTATATGAAAATTACAGGTGCTCAATGTGGTGATTTGTCCAGACTTACACACCAACCTTATTCTAGGGCTCGAGTTTCTAGTGAAAAATAAAATAGTTGTTGATGCCCACCTCTATTCTGTGATTGCAGAAAAATCTGGTTATGACCTATTGAACCCATCCAAAGCAAAGAAATTCCAGAAGCCTACTGTAAGATCACCATATCAATGACACAAACTTGAGGCACACCTAATCAAAGAAGGTCAAGTGACAACACACAAAAAGTGGACGTTGGTCTATATAGAACTTAAGGCTTTCTTTGAAGAAAACTGGCAATGGTGACAGGTCCATTGCATGCTTTAAGGTCTGAAGAACACTTTCAATCATATCGAGACATTATGACAGATGCTCCGAATTGCTACAAATGCCATGAAATCAACTTTGAACCCTTTTTAAACTACTGTATTTCATGACACTTCAAATGCTTTCGAATGACTTCACACTACTTTGAATGACATTGGCCACCATATAGCTGTTCCAAAACCTTTTTCAATACATGCTGCACAACTGGAACAAGCCATTTTATTGCAAATAGAGTACTACTAGACACAAGGAGAGATGACAAGAGACTTAGGACATGATAATAGTGCTTAGAGGCTTCAATGATATATTGAAGCAAAGAGATAAGTACTTTTACTATACGGGGACACTGTACATTTCAATTATTTATTATTTCTCATTTGTTTTATGAATTACAAAGTCCTCATTATATTGCCTCGTGTACTACATGTGTTAGATTTCCTTTTTAGTACTATTTCTTCAAAATGTATATAGACTTGCACTAGTTACTTAGAAAAACAGAGAAGAAGTCACCCTCTCCCTTATCGTTTGATTTAAGAGCCATTCTCTTGAGTCTTAGCCTGATGTCATATCTCTAAGTTCTGTAAAATATCGCGAACTTTTTCAAACTTTCATATTCATCCCTCGACTCATCACATATTGCCCATTGCCTCTCAAAAAACATCTTTTGTTTGCTTTATTTGCTCCTCAACACCAGTCTGACACCTTCAACTCCCTTTGAAACTACTTCGAACCTTTTCAAACTACTTCATACATCCTTCAAACCTTTTCAAACCTTTTTTGAGCCTTTTTGTATGCTCATAAAGCTCATTCACAATGCCTCTCACCATTTTATGCTACTAATCACAACCTTTGGGTGACAGTAGCAATATTTACATAGTACCAACTCACACCCTTCCTCTAGCCTGTGTTATACTTTCTAAGCCTCTTAACAGGTTTTTGTTAGGTTTCCAGGTAGAGTATTATCAATGCTTCAACATGGAACTGTTCACAACAGGACCACCAGACTTGGTTGCTTCTATCAAGACCTGGATCAAACAACTTGTGGGAGAAGCCATGTTACAAAAACTGGACAAAAAAATGAAAGAAACCTACATCAACTGGTTCCCATGTGACATCCCACATGTAAAGGACCTTCCTCGGGATGTTTTCCACCATATAAAGCTGCTCCCTGGGGCGCCCATATTAGCTGCCCATGCATACACCTGTCCATGCAAGTACCGAGTAGGCTGGAAGATCCTGATTGACCAGCACATTGCCACAGGACAAATTCAACCTTCCTCTTCCCCATATGCCTCACCATCATTCATTATACCCAAAGTAGACCCAACAGGACTCCCATGATGGGTGAGTGACTACTGTCACCTGAATCACTTGATGGTCCCTGACAACTACCCCCTTCCCAGGATTGACAACATTCTGGCAGATTGTGCAAAAATCTGGGGCAAAATAGACATGATAAATTCATTTTTCCCAACCTTAGTACACTTTGATGACATGAAATATGCAGCTATGTTGATGCCATTCAGGCTGTGAGAATGGGTGGTTATGCCAATGGACATGATAAATGCTCCAGCAATGCACCAATGATGGGTTACCCTGGCCCTCAGAGACTACATCAGGAAGATCTATCATGTCTATTTAGATGACATCATAATTTGGTCAAACTCCTTGGCAGAACACAAAGAAAATGTCACACTGATCCTCAAAGCACTTCGAAAGGCAGAACTGTATTGTTCCCTAAAGAAATCCACACTGTTCATGACAGAGATTGATTTCCTGGGACATCACATTTCAGCGAGGGGGATTGAAGCAGACAACAGCAAAGTGAATTGTATCCTGAACTGGCTGGCGCCAAAGTCCACAAAGCAAGTACAACAATTTCTGGGATTAGTCCATTATATCTCATCATTCTTCTCAACACTCACAGAGCACATGGCGATCCTCACTCTGCTGACGAGCAAAGAGTGCAACTCCAATTTTCCACTATGAACTTCAGAGCACCAGTATGCATTTGAAAGCATCAAAAGATTGGTAGTGAGTCATGATTGCCTCATGACAATTGACCATGAAAATCCTGGAGACAAGAAGATATTCATTACATGCGATGCCAGTAAATGCAGAACTAGTGCAGTTCTAGCTTTTGGTGACACCTGGAAATCAGCATGGCCAGTCACATTCGAAAGCCATCAACTAAATAGCACAGAATGGAACTATCCTGTTCATGAACAAGAAATGCTTGCAGTCATTAGGGCCTTGACGAAGTGGAGGGTCGATTTGTTGATAACACACATTCACATTTGAACAGACCACAAAATGTTACAGAATTTCAATTTCCAGAGAAACCTGTCTCAGTGTCAGGCTTGTTGGATAGAATACATGTCTTAATGTGAATACAGCATTATGTACATACATCTATGGAGAACAAAATACAGTTGCTGACACCCTGTCATAACTTCCCAACTTCATTGACAGCAACCCACCAATAATAATCACAGCATCCATTTTCACTATTATGAGTGACCCAAAATTGATTACATGGATTCAGAATGGATATAAAACTGATTCTTGGTGTGTAGGAATACTAGATGACTTGAAGCAGAGGGTCATGGATACCAAACTCTACATCAAACTTAAGCACAGCTGACCATTCATTGGTAGCTGGATGGTAATACCTAAATACAAAAACCTCCATGAACACCTCTTCCAGTTGGCTCATGACAACCTCAGACATTTCAGTGCAGAAAAATCATATGCAAACTTATGGGACGACTTCTACTTGCCAAACATGAGAAAAGACCTCACAAATGGTTATGTGCTGGGATGCCCAGACTGCCAATGGAACAAAGCTAGCATTATCAAATGCACAGGACCCCTTCACCCATTGCCAATCCCAGACAAAAGGTTTGACTCTGTGGCCATAGACTTCATTGGACCCCTTCCTAGAGATGATGGATTCAACGCAATTGTCACTATCACAGACAGATTGGGTGCTGACATTCAGATCTCAGCATGTACCTCAGACATAACTGCAGAGGACTTCACATACATCTTCTTTGACAAGTAGTATTGTGAAAATGGTTGCCCCATCGAGATAATTAGCAACTGAAATAAAATTTTCATTTCCAAATTTTGGTGTGCATTAATGAAGCTTACTGGTGTACACCACAAAATGTCTACATCTTATCACCCTCAAAAAGATGGCTCATTGGAATGAACAAACAAAACTATTATCCAATATCTACATTTCCATGTGGAACAAAACCAAAAAGGGTGGGCAAAGGCTCTACCAAAAGTCCAGTTTGATATTATGAACAACATTAGTGCAGCCACTGGAATGTCCCCATCCATGTTGAAGATGGGATGGTTGCTGTGATTACTGCCCCCACTCATCTCAACAGCACCACCCACAGATGGTCCAATTGAGGACAAAGCTGCACAGGCATTACATGGCTGAAATAGTAGAACTTACAAACCTGGCAAGGGATTGCCTCCTCACAGCAAAGATTAACCAAGCACATGCCACAAACAAAAGCTGAAGTGTCAATCCTGCATATAAAGTAGGCGAGAAAGTGATGCTGGCAATTGCACACCATTGACATGATTACATGCAGGCAAAAGATGGATGCATAGCAAAGTTTATGCCAAGATTTGACAGACCATACAAAATTTTGTGAGCACATCCAGAAGCATAGAGTTACACTCTGCAGCTACCTCCATTATCAAAAACACTCCCAACATTCCATGTCTCGCATCTGTGCAAGCACTTTCCAAATGACGATGAACTTTTCCTGGGACAAGCACAGCATGCTCCTAAATCACTGGTCATGGCGGATGGAACCATGGATATGGACCCGAACATGACTTGTGGCTACCGAGGTCAGAACTTATTGATACAGAAGCTCTCATGAAGTAGGAAACTGACAACCAAAATTAAGACAAGTAATTTTTTTTGCAGTGGAATTTTTTCAATGGGGATGGTGCGAGTGTAAGAGAATTCCCATATTCTCTTACCAGTCCTTTTCCAAGATGTTTCATGATGATTACTAATATACACAGTCATGTGTTTGTAGGTTGATCTTTATTGTATGAGTGTCTTAGATTAATTATTCCCTTTTGAATCCATACCAAATTCCTATTTACATTGTCCCTCATTTCCTGAGTGCCAGAAGTACAGGAGTACTTCCATTACATAGCGATCTTGAACCATGACAGATACCACAGCCCTACACATGCAGCTATTCAGATTAGTCTTTTTTTTTTTTTGAATGCACCCTGTTCTTAAATTTTTAGTTGAATCTCTCTCATGGGGAGCTGAAGTTCCCTCCAAAGAAGTTTCTGTTGGCTTATGCTGGTGTGGCACTCTGTGATTGTACCACATCATTTGTGTGATCAGTTGGGTTTACAATTCCACCCCCCCCCCCCCCCCACGTGATGTGTAGGATCAATGGGCTGACACCCTCTTGCATGAGCTGCACTTCAATCAGTACATCAACCCAAATTTTGTTCAATCCTCCAAAAGTCTCAGACTTTGTGACTGCCTTTTCTCAGAGTGAGTGCTAATGGATAGGATAGTATTAATAGCAGTTGCATATTTTTGAAGCAGAATTTGGGCACATCAAGTTGTGCACATATGTGGCCAGCTCATCATCATCACCTCCTTTACTTGTTATTGACTCTATCATCATAACCCCTTGTCAATGCTTCAATACCCACAACTCTGAATTTCACACTCATGGTGACTCACCACATGGAGACTGCTCCTTGAGACTTTAACAAGCCATGACATCACACACAAGTGATAAAACTGGACCTCCTGGAGGTATGTTCACCTGCATGTTTCTTTCTCATTCTTTGACCATCTCACTTCTCTCATGTTTTAGCATTTTATGTTCTAAACATCATCATATAATAATGGCCTCCTAGACAACACACTTTCTAATCATCACCTACATATGAGACCACTGCCACTGCTATGAGCCCAGTGGATGGTAGGATGTTGCCAGTGGCTGATAGAAACTGACAACAGGGATAGGAGAAATTGACACCATGCCTGCACTAGGAATTAAGACTCATACTGGAAAGTGATGTCACATGTTATATCATATTGCATTGCATCTGCATCAGTAGACTGTATTTCATACTTAGCCATGTCAATTCCCTCTGAAGTGCTTCTCAAATTCAAATGTTGTGCTCAGAATGTTCCAGAACCCCCAACACATGCTCCAGCTGTCAATGGAATGCTGAAGAAACTCAAAGTATCAGATAATGTCAGGAATGTGATAAAAGATCACATCAACATGATGGGACTGGATTACCATAGATTTACATGCAAACCAGAGGATCAAGGTTTGGAATATAACCTATCACCCATTGAACCAGTGGCTAAATTCTGCAGATTGTGCATTTGAACTACTTACAGAACTGCAGGTTCATGTACCTTCTGAGATGACACATGATGCACATTCAAAGCTCACTATCATTATAAGTGATGGGAACAAGATCAAATCAAAAGACAGGAAGACTACCTATGTTTGCTACCACTAGCTCTTCTAATGTCAATGTGGCATCGACAATCTCTAGGGACATCAGGCAGGAAAGAAACATAGGATGGAAGATGGAAGCAGTGAGGCAACTATCACTGATTATATGTGCAACTGACCCCACTGGCATGACCTCAGAATCAGTATTACTTACAATTGATGAGGTGGTCAGAGATTTCACACACTCAGCTGAATGCCTTGAAGTTGTAACAATGGAGTGCAATCCTTGAATTCCTCTTCACCCTGAACTCCAAGAATATGCACTTGCTTTCATTTGTGACCAGGTGCCACTTTCACAGCTCAAACAGCACTGTTGAGACTGGTCTCAAAATAAATGGGGTTTGATGCCAGGGGACCATGCTTCTGATATACACTCCAAGATACTAAGACAACATCACTTTATTGCATGCTCACTCAAAAAATTGGTATACCCCAAAGAACAACACCACAGAATAACCTTGATCTCTGGTTCCAAGCTGATAATCCAAAACCACTGCATGGTGATGCACATCTCATGGCCTCATGTCTGTCTTACATCCCATATCTGCTTGGCAAGATGGAACATTTTAGTATTATTATCTCAACTCCACAACAACAGATCTTGGCCTGGCGCTACAGTCACAAAAAGCAAGTCTTGATGGATCTGACTTTTGGATTTTGCTCTAAATGGGTGCTCCTGGCTATAATGATGGCTATCAATGAACAGAATAAAGGTATCCCAATTGTGCAAATTCTATTCACTGCCAAAAAGGACACAAAGGCTGTACATGCAGATTACAACAAACATCTTCATGATCAACAGCTTGGACTTTGGAAACAAGGAATAGAAACAAATGATTCTGGCAAGAGCTTTGCACCAATGGTTGGTACTGCCAATAATGATACTCGGTGATATGGCTCCCTATCACCCTGTGCACATACTACAGCATTTTTTGTGATTGTGCACACCTCCTAGATGGCTTCCACACACTTTGCACAGCGCACTTTTGCGTGCCTTCATGCACTTTCACATGCCTTTGACCATTTAGGTGTGTCTTTGTGCACCTTTTGCATTTCTACTGTGCTTTTGGTTCCCCCATAGCTGCCAATCATCATGCGCCCTAAATGCACCTCATTGCGCTTCAAACTGCCTCCGTGCACCCCCCCCCCCCCACACTCCTTATCTGTCTTCCACATTTATTGTGTGCTCAATGCACCTTTGCATGCACCTTTTATGCTTTACCTGCAACTCACATTCTCTGCTGTGCACTCATTGCACAATCCCTATCACACACACAACAATCCACCACACCGGTGCACTGCGCATCACAGCTCCCATCTTACTGGCGCATTTATTTGAGGTGCACTGCGATTCCAACATGAGCGAATTGTGCATTCTCACATAATCAGGGTGCTTTGCATCTATTTGGCATTGGACTGTGCACCTTGGGTGCCTTCACGTAATCCTGGCACTTTGGCAGTATTTGGCCTTTCACAGCATCTCCTGATAGTTCTTCCATATTTCCAATCAGCATCGCCTTATCTGGTAACTGGCACAGGTCGATCATGCCATTATTACTAAGGCACAGCATACAACACATAACACCGAAGCAGATTAATTGGGAAGAGCGCACGAGACCTAGAGCACACCAAAAATAGCACATCGCACCAGAACAGTTGGGTAGTGGGCTATAGGTGCGCAAATCTTATTGGCTGAGGCAGCAGCATAGTGCAGTCAGGTTTAGATGGGCGAATGGATGTGCTTGTGGGTAGCACATGGCACTTTCTATTTTTACACTTTATTTTACCGTTTTTATCACATAAGCCATTTGTACATAGTAGGCAGACAGATAGAGAATCCAGAGGAACTTTCCCCCCCTCATAGTTCATAGCTCAGTCAGTGTCGCACATAGTCTGTGCACCAGCATCCAGTCCATGCGCCTTTGTAGTGCACCCTTCATATAGCTGCATTTGTGTATCATTTGCATCCCCTCATCATATTGTTGTGTTTCGTCCCTGCATTGCATCCTTCATCCTTGTTTGAGCACTCATACAGTGCACCCTTCATATAGCCACATTTGCACACTTATTTGTATAGCCGTGTTTTGCACACCATTTGTGCCTTTTTCTGCCCCTTGCACTTCCATCCCATTTGTATCCCCAACCTATGCACCACCTTCACAGCACATCCCAGTGTTGTCTTCATCCCACTACACCTCTCATCTTCATCACCCTCGTCGTTGTGCACTTTTGCGCTCCCATTGCATGTTTTTCTGCACTGCATGATTTTGCCCCTTTGCATTGCACACCTTCCCACCACTGTTCATATCTCCCCTTTAGCGTACACAACTAGTGCACACATTGAAAACTGCTGTACCAGCCTCCCCATAGTCTTTGCGCCCTGAAAAATGATCTGAGGCCCTCTAAGCGAACTCCTCCCTCACCCCGAGCACGCCTGCAGTTGTAGGTTAAGTGTTCACCCCTTCCATTGAGACTCTGCACTGAGTACCAACTGAACACATCATTTCTGTTTACCAGACCATATTTTAGACCTCCATCGGCTTGCCCTTCCTCTCAACATTAACCACCTTCGCACTCTCCATTCTGAGCTGTTAGCAAGTGTGCTCCAGCTTGGGGAAATACCAGTATTCAAATCACTCTTCCTAAACAACACGCATCACTTGTCCACGCTGTCTTTACCTCCACCTTCACCTGAATCATCCCTACCTACCTTAACTCCATCCGCATCACCGCATCCTTCTTTGCCTTTGCATTTCACTGCACTTTTACCAGATTTTAACTCTACACACCTTATTCCACCTACTATGGCTACCATGCATATGCCATCTGCATCCAACCAAAACGCACCATGTTTCAACCCCACAAAACCGTGCGAACTCCAGAAGTACTTTGGGGAGCTTGTGCAACTCCTCCGCGATTGTAACGTCACTGATGAGACCAATAAAAAGTTCCACACTGTGCGCTATTTGGACAGCGATACTGCAGACACTTGGAAACTGCTACCAGAGTATAGTGCGATGCACAACTATGGTGCATTCAAAGATGCTGTTCTAAAGCTTTATCCTGGCTCTGGGGATGGCAGTAAATGGAGTATTAGTGACCTGGACAAGCTTATTGGTGGGACCGCATGCATTGGCCTTGTAACTGCAGAAGAAATTGCACATTATTACCACACATTTTTCAACATTAGCGAATACCTAGTTGCGCAAGGCATATTGGTGCACTACAACCAAAGCCACATGTTCATTAGGGTGTTTCGACCAGACCAGCTCAAGCGCATTTTGAGCCGCCTTGCGATTATGGTACTGAATCAGCCTGTAAATGTGCCATACTCATTAGACACAATACGCGATGCGATCAGCTTTATCTTTGAAGGCCCAGTGTGCTATTTCCAGCTACTTACTGGGCTCACAGCGCAAAACCCTGATATGTATGCGCCCTACTCAGCACCCAGTGCACCCATTTCCCAGCCACAACCTAGCACGCCCACAGTCAAAGCAGAAGACATCTCAGTCTTATTTGAATGCATGACACAGATAATAGTTACTGCATTGAGTGCATTGTGCAGAGATGGCAGGAATGGCGTGCCTCGCTTGAACAATGACAAGTGCAATGGTTGTGGTCAGACAGGGCATTATATCCCTGAGTGCGCTTCAATTGAGCACTTTATTAGCGAAGGAAAGTGTAGGTGAAATGTGGAAGGGTGCATTGTACTCCCAGGTGGCGCATTCATGCCGCATTCTATTCCAGGCAACTTCTTGGGTGAGCGCATCGAGGAATGGCATAAGCGCAACCCAGGGCAGATAGCCACTGGTCGACTTTCATCTAATACCAATTCGCAGCTCATCTACAATATAGCGCCTCATCCAGCTCCAGCAGCACCTTTACAGTCGACGTATATTGCTGCTTCAGTGCCTGCAGCAGATTATATGCAAAGTGCACCAAATGTGCAACTAATGAAGGAAGAGCGCATCGATGCACTCGAGCGGGAGTTGATGGCACTTTGGAAGAGGCAAGTCTTTGATGGCATCGAAATTCTGCGGCGCGCACCATGCAATACATTCAATCAAGAGAGTGCGCATTCTACAACCACAGACATTGCACCTGCTGACAGTATCGAGTCCCCAGCTTTGCAACCCACTGTGAGCACAACTGAAGCGCCTGATGAGACACCCATACACCCCTATTCCAACATTCCTGAAGTGCATTTTGTGCCCACAGCAGCAGATAAACCAGACATACCAGCTAACACTTTTAAAGGCAAAGAGCCATCATACCACACTGTCATTCCCATCCAGAATCCACAGATTGTTGATGATGTATATGCATGCGCCATGAAGGCACCCTCCATTACGGTTTCGCATGAAGAGCTCCTATCCCTTTCGCCCAATCTCAGACAGCGCCATAGAGAACAAGTTACCCCAAAGTGCATTGCAGCTACTGGCGCAGAAGTGGTAGCTACCAACCTTGCAAGCATTATGCCATTTGCGCACTGCGATGTGTGCATGCCTTTTGTGAAAAATAAAGCACTTAATGTGACGCCTCCAGTTAGCATGGCAATTGCAGCGCCACTTCCTATTGTTTTGCAGGATCCATTTGGACAGTACCTCACCCATCTCCAGCCAGGCAAAATTGAAAACCCAGACATTTTGAAGGTTGCAAAAGAGTCGCATGCGCTTCATTCCATTGATTTATTTATCGACAACCAAGAATACTTTGAAGCTATCTTAGATCTGGGTTCACAAATTATCACAATCTCAGAAGCGGTCTGCCATTGTCTTGGGCTTCAGTACAACCCACACATTCACTTATACATGCAATCAGCCAATGGAGAGGTAGATGAGTCGCTTGGGCTTGCACGCAATGTTTCCACATGCATTGGGGACATCATTGTCTATGTGCAAGTTCACATTATCCATTCACCTGCTTACGATATTCTGTTAGGGCACCCCTTCGATGTGTTAATGTGCTCTGTCATGCGCAACTTTGTGGATGAGGCACAAATGATTATGATCTGCGATCCGAACACAGGCGCCATCTCCACCATTCCAACAAAGCCTAGAGGAAAGCCACGCCACTTCTTACCAGCTCCAGCAACACCGCACTTTGCTATTCAGCATAACCCACAAAGAAAATTTCACCAGGCTTCAAGGAATTGATCACAGACCAAGGAGAAGCCACCACTATTATAACATTCGACTCTGATACCCAATCTTGTGATGTTTCTGCATTTGTGCTTATTCCATTTTCCACTTCCATTCCTTCGACATCTATTATCTCTCAACTCTACCTATCCCAGTGTACCAACAGTCATGTGCAGGCACTCTTAAATTTGATTGACCCTGTGGCGCTTATTCCAGCCATGTTTCCAAAAAGTGCACATGTGCACGCAACTTTTATGGATTTAGCAGCACGCATGCCACAAAAGGGCATAGTAACCAAGAAGAAGTATAAACTGGTTGCTAGAAAAGTCAAACCAGTTATTGCACCTGTCCCAAATGAATTCTGCATCGAGCGCAACATTATAGGTGATCCGCTAGCAGCACTTCCTGCACTTTTACCAAACCTGCCACCATTTACCCTGACCAGGCGCTATACCGAAGAGCACATGCAAGCACTCCAAAAGTGCCACACTGATTTCTTATTGCCAGAGGAGATGAGGGTTTTGCATCACTCGATGTCTTTGCAGAATGAAGCCTTTGCATAGAGCGATGAGGAGCGCGGCAGCTTCAAGACTGCATTCTTCCCCCCAGTAGAAATCCCAGTTATTCCGCACACCCCTTGGATAGAGTGCAACATCCCCATTCCACCAGGCATATATGATGAAGTTTGCACTATTATCCGGAAGAAGATAGACTCAGGCATTTATGAGTGCTCAAATTTGGCATATAGATCGCACTGGTTCTGCACACTCAAGAAAGATGGGAAAGTACTGCACATTGTACATAGCCTCGAGCTGCTTAATTGCATTACCATTAAACACTCCGGCATCACCCCTACACCTGAGCACCTCGCAGAGCAGTTTGCAGAGTGTGCATGCGGTGCCATCCTTGATCTATATGTGGGATATAACAAGTGCTTAATCAAAGAATTGTTGTGCGACCTTATGACATTCCAGATGCTGTATGGTGCAATGCACCTCATTACATTGCCAATGGGTTGAACAAACTCGGTACCAATCTTCCACAATGATGTGTGCTATATTCTGCAGCCAGAGATTCCGGATTACACTGTTCCTTATATTGACAATGTCCCAGTCAAGGGGCCTTCGAAGTGCTACATTTTACTGGATGGCTCATGCGAAGCGCTCACTGCAAACCCTGGCATAAGGCGCTTTGGGTGGGAGCACTTCCAGAACATGAACCACATTGTGCAGTGCATGAAATATAGTGGCAGCACTTTCTCTGGGATGAAATCCACACTGTGCACTGAAAACTTCGTCATCCTTGGCCATTACTGCACACCAGAAGGTAGAAAACCCGAATGCGACAAGGTAGACATTATCCGCAATTGGGGTGCATGCCACACACTTTCAGAAGTGCGTGCATTCTTGGGAACAGTTGGTTTAATGCACATTTATATCCGCAATTATGCGCACCACATTAACGCGCTCACAAGGCTTATGCGCAAGGATGCTCCATTCGAATGGGGCCCAGAGCAGATAGTGGTGCAAAACAACATCAAGCAAGCAGTACTAGAGTGTCCTGTGCTACAACTGATTAATTATTCCTCAGAACTCCCCATTATCCTTGCGGTTGACACTTCCCAGATAGCGGTTGGCTTTTACCTTCGCCAGCAAAAGGGTGCAGATGCAAAAACATGCAATTACAATCAGTTTGGCTCAATTACACTCAACGACAGAGAAGCGTGCTTTTCGCAACCGAAGCTAGAGATCTATGGGCTTTACCGCACACTGTGCAGTTTGCGCCTTTATATTATAGGTGTGCACAACTTAATTGTGGAGACTGACACACGCTATATCAAGGGCATGCTACAAAACCCTGATATCCAACCATCCACTAGCATTAACTGGTGGATTGTCTCAATCCTTACATTCCACTTTACACTCGTACATGTTAGGGGAGTGGTGCATGGTCCAGATGGGCTTTCATGTCAGCCAAAGCAGCCAGAGGACTTAGAAGGAGAAGAGGATGAAGAGTTTGAGGATTGGATTGATGCACTACATGGCTTTATGCATGTGATACGTCCTATTTCACAGTCCTTTGATGCACAAGCACTCATGCTAATGCAGCCAGAGCCAAGCGCAAATGCACAAAATGCACAAAATGCACAAAATGTGCACAATAGTGTGCTTATTTATGACGATGACTATAGCCAAGTTCCGAGGAGTGCAATAGCAGATGCAGAGGATGAGAAGTTAGATTTGGTGTGGATTTGGATGGATACCCTAACATGCCTTAGTGACTTCACAGATTCCGAGTACAGCATGCTCGTGCACTACACAAGCATGTTTTTCAAAGACAAGATGCACCTATGGAAGCACAACGTGCATGGCACTCACTAGCTTGTTATTTGGCAGTCTAGATGCTTACCAATATTGCGCGCCATCCACAACAACATTGGACACAAGCACTTTTATGCAATGCACTCCACATTGCTTGAGTGCTTTTGGTGGCCGCACATTATGGACAACATCATTTGGTTCATGCGCACTTGTCATATTTGCCAGATCCAGCAAACGCAGAAGGTTCTAATACTGCCAGTCGTCACAATGCCTGCGCCTCTCTTCAGTAAAGTTTATATTGATACGATGCACTTACCAGTATTAGCAGGGTGGCGCTATATCATCCAAGGGCATTGCTCACTTGCGACTTGGCCAGAATTTTGCAGGCTTCCTAGAGAAAATGTGAGCACACTTGGCGATTGGATGTTTCAAGACCTCATCTGCAGATGGGGTGCATTGTGCGAGATAATCACTGATAATGGCAAGCCATTCATCAAAGCGCTAGCCTATCTCAGTAAGCGCTACCATATCAATCACATCCGCATATCTGGCTATAACTCACGCACTAATGGAATTGTTGAGCATGCACATTTTAATGTGCATCAAGCACTTATCAAAGCCACAGATGGAGTAGAATCAAAGTGGTTCAGTGTGCTGTACTCAGTCTTTTGGACAGAGCACATCACAGTTTGGAAGCACCTTAGCATTTTGCCATACTTCATTGTGACAGGCATGCAGCCTCTAATCCCTCTTGATATCATTGAAGCGACATACCTTAACCCACCCCCAGATTCTATACTCTCCACTACAGACTTGATTGCGTAGTGCACGCGTGCATTGCAAAAGCGTCCAGAAGACTTAGCGTGCATCCATTCCCACATCTATGCAGAAAGGTGCAAAGCGGCACTCCATTTCGAGAAAGTGCACTCAAAAACCATCTGCAATTTTGACTTCCAGCGTGGCAATTTAGTCCTTATGCACAACACAGCGATCGAGAAGAGCCTTAACTGCAAAATGCGTGCACGTTATCTCAGTCCTCTAGTTATAGTGTCGCACAATCAAGGTGGCACATATATCGTTTGCAAGCTCAATGGGATGGTATTCGACAGGCCAGTAGCTGCATTCTGCCTACTGCCATACCACGCGTGCAAGTCCATTGCACTTTCTGACATAGCACTCGATATCACTACAATGCGGTTGAGAGAGATGGAAGAGTCCATAGTAGTGGACACAGAAGACGAAGAAGCAGTTGACAAAGAAGAAGTGCAAGGAGATAGCACTGAGGATGAAGAAAGCGCCAATGAGGTGTGCACCACTATGGATACCTCACCTTTTTATACGTATGCTTTGCTTTCTTTCATTTTTTTATGTTACCTTTTCCTATTCACGAAGTCGCATCTGGATGCATTCCATGATTGTGCAAGTGGATTTTACCAGCCATGATGATCTACTGAGCCTTTCCCATTTTTTTGACTTTGTCATATGGTGTGCACTTTATTTTACCTCTTACTCTTTTATCATTTGGACATGGTCAATATCTCAGTTGGGAGGAGGAAAGTGATGGTTGGATGATTTTTCCGCACTCCTTTGCATTTGCACATTTTTGTGCTGGTGCATGATTTTTGTGTGCTTGACATTTCTTGCTCGAACATTGCTTATCTTATCTCTTTTCCCTCACATATATTATTTGGACTTACAAATTTCATTTTACGGCACCATGGAAGCATGCATGCATGCATTGCATTGCTTCAGAGCACATCATGCATATCGCAGGTGCAACAGAGAGATGGATTGACACACTATCTAAAACTTATACAGGCGAGCGGCTACTCAATGGACTCCAGGAACTCCAAGCACTCCGTGGCCGCATCCAGTTTTGCCTTTGCATCAGCCTCCACTTGCTCTGTGCTGCGCAACTGGCTCTTGGTGACCTCTAGCTCAACGAGTGACCTTTGGACATCTTCTTTAAGGTGATCATGTGTGGTGCCCAAGACTGTGACCACTGAGCAGCATTGCGCTAAGTTGAGCACCTTGATGATCTGGACTTGGTAGACTGCATCCCCCGAGGTGTTTCCCAATCTGGTTTGGCACGAGGATTGCGTGTGCACACTTGCCTGGCGAACGGTAAGGTGGCGCAGCCTTGGGCGCACTTGTGACAGGGGAGGGGGTGCATTTTTGACTTTGCAGCGCTTCGATGTGTGCTCTTTTGAGGGGCTGATGAGCTTCACATCGCTCTCATTGCCCTTGTCAGTTTGCAATGTGCCTTTGGAATAGTTAGTGCAGTGTGGAAGGAGGATGAGAAAAAGACACACCAGAGCACCCAGTAGCCACTTTCCTGCCTCTAGAAGTTGTGTGCAGCTGTGCGAGGGTGCACTTCATCCATTTGCACTTTCTCTTACCCTTTGCACATGGGGTGCACTGTTTTCCATTGACAGAGATGCACCTAGCCAGTTGGACCATGCGGTGGCAGTTATCACACTAGAATAGAAAGAGGAACCATTTAGTGAGTTTGAAGCATATCCAAAGAAACTTACCGGTCCACTATTAGCATTGGAGGTGGCACCAATGCCACTCAGTGGTGGCATTTCGACATACACACATTGCTGCATTGCATGCACCGGGCGTGCACTTGCGCCTTTGTCCGCACTGGCGCTCTCATTGCTCTGCTCACTCTCCCCTTCGCTCATCACCCCACTCTCCCAAGACTCCCCAGTTCCTTTGCCTATGACCTCAGCATCGGTCGCTCCAGAAAGCGCACGCCTTTTTATCCTCCTGCACCTCGGCGGTATCTACAGTGACTCACAAAACTGAGTCAATATTTTGGACTTTTTGATTCATTGTTGAATAGCTTCCCATAAACAACAAAACCAAACAAGGTATTGGTGTACCAAATAACATACATGATCAGGGCTACCAAACAAACAAAGAATTATGTAATTTTAATCATCCCTCATGGAGATATGATTATTTTAATTCAGGGACTCATTGACTCAGTTTTGTGAGGGGTAGTCAGAAATATTAGAATCTGATGCTCCACCAACTGTATAATGTCAAAAACTTGACAGATGGTTTCTAAGGTGATGTGACCCTTGATGGGACCTTAAATTATAGTATTTAATTAGGACTAGCATTCTTCATACTTCAATATTCTCCAATGCATCCCATCTCCTCTGCTCAGAAGGAAAACATTCTTTCCCTGGCCTCCAATCATTATTCTACCCACAATATTGCCTCTAAACTCAACCTCAGCCAGTCTAGTGTATTCAGAACACTCAGGGCTCTCCATCCAAACCTGGATTTCCCCTCTGGTGGTCGTCCTTCTAAGCTCTCATCTACCTCTCAGAGAGCCATCCTTACCCAAATCACCACTGGCAAGGCTGCAAATGCTGTTCAGGCCACCCATTACATCAACAGCATCATCCCCACTCCAGTCTCCTCAGAAACAGTCAGAAAAGTTCTCAGAAAAAACTCATTCAAGGCTGTGGTGAAGAAGAAAAGGCCCTTGCTTAGTATAAGGCATAGGAAAGCAAGATTGGCTTTTGCTCAGAAGTATAGAGAGTGGACTGTGGAAGACTGGAGGAGGGTTATTTGGTCAGATGAGACTAAAATCAACAGGTTTGGGTCAGATGGGAGAGAGTGGGTCTGGAAACAGAAGGGAGAGGTGCTGATTGAGAGAGAGGTGCAGGGAACTGTCAAATTTGGGGGAGGAAACATTATGGTATGGGGGTGTATGGGATGGAATGGAGTTGGGTATCTTGCAGAGGTTGAGGGGAGGATAAATGCTGACCAGTATGTGTCCATTTTGAAGGACCATATGCTGCCTAGCTTGGAGGAGAGTGGAATTTCTGGAGAAGAGTTGATTTTTCAACAAGACAATGACCCCAAGCATACCTCAAAAAAGGCCAAGAAATGGATGGAGAACAACAATATTACTCTTCTGGATTGTCCTGCCCAATTTCCAGACCTCAGTCCTATTGAACATCATTGGGTTCACCTCAAGAACCAGTTAGACAAGTATCCAACAGCACCAAAAGGAATTTGGGAGTTATGGGAAAGAGTAGTAGAAGAGTGGAATAATATTCTATCAGAGGTGTGTCAGAATTTAATTAAAAGCATGCCTAGAAGGTTGGGAGCAGTTATTAAGGCCAAGGGAGGTCATACAAAATACTAGAATTACAATTTATCATAATATTGATACCACCTCACAAAACTGAGTCAATGAGTCCCTGAATTAAAATGATCATATCTCCATGAGGGATAATTAAAATTACATAATTCTTTGTTTGTTTGGTAGCCCTGATCATGTATGTTATTCGGTACACCAATACCTTGTTTGGTTTTGTTGTTTATGGGAAGTTATTCAACAATAAATTAAAAAGTCCAAAACATTGACTCAGTTTTGTGAGTCACTGTATATTGCTTGCCTTGTCAATTGCTCTGAACTCACCTTCCAGACACTCCAAGTTAACCTTGGGTGCCTGCAATTCAGCAGTCAAGAGTGCATGGTGCACCTTGCGCATGCTTCCAGCTGCCCCACCAGCTCATGTGCCCTATGCTCAAATTTCTCAGACCACTCTTTCTCCTCAATCATCTTACACATATCAGGCATCAGCTCCTCACCCCAAGTAAGCCACTCCTTTACCATGATCCCACTGAATGCGCTGCATGCCTTCGTGAGGAGCGTGTCGAGTTCTGCATCATCTTTAACAGTGTCCACATGGCTTTGATACATGTTCTACATGCCCTGACCCTTAGCAACCTGCACCAGTTATAGAAACACAAAAAGTGCACCAGTTTACTACAAAACCCTTCACCCCAAGCTTGCATCATTGTCTGCTCGCTCCCAGCAGCAGGGAGGGTCTCATTGAGGGCCAGGATCATTTGTCTGAGGGCTAAGGTAAATGCTAAGGCCATCGGATCAGGTAGCGATGGGTTGGGAAAGAGTTATAGAGGATAGATGGTGGTCAGAGATAGATAAGGAGAGGATGGCCGCTTATGTGAGTGAAGAAAATTTTGCGCTGACCAATTGCATGTTGCCTGAGGACAGTCAGTACTTCAGTTGGGAGGAGATGATACAGCTCCCTATCGCCCTGCATGCATACTATGGCATTTTTTGCGATTGTGCACACCTTCTAGATGGCTTCCACATACTTTGTGCAGTGCACTTTTGTGTGCCTTCATGCACTTTCATGCGCCTTTGCATGCTTCCATGCACTTTCACATGCCTTTGACTGTTTAGGTGTGCCTTTGTGTGCCTTTTGCATTTCTACTGTGCTTTTGGTTCCCCTATAGCTGCCAATCATTGTGTGCCCTAAATGCACCTCGTTGCGCTTCAAACCACCTCCGTGCACCCCCCTCCACACTCCTTATCTGCCTTCCACATTTATTGTGCGCTCCTTTTATGCTTTACCTGCAACTCACATTCCCTGCTGTGCACTCATTGCACAATCCCTATCACACACACAACAATCCACCACACCAGTGCACTGCGCATCACAGCTCCCATCTTACTGGCACATTTATTCGAGGTGCACTGTGATTCTGACACGAGTGAACTGTGCATTCTCACATAATTGGAGTGCTTTGCGCCTATTTGGCATTGGACTGTGTGCCTTGGGCACCTTCATGTAATCCTGGCACTTTGGCAGTATTTGGCCTTTCACAGCATCTCCTTATAGTTCTTCCACATTTCCAATTGGCATTGCCTTATCTGGTAACTGGCACAGGTCGATCATCCCATTATTACTAAGGCACAGCACGCGACACATAACACCAAAGCAGATTAATTGGGAAGAGCACACGAGACCTAGAGCACACCAAAAATAGCACATCACACCAGAACAGTTGGGTAGTGGGCTATAGGTGCACAAATCTTATTGGCTAAGGCAGTGGCATAGTGCAGTCAGGTTTAGATGGGCAAATGGATGTGCTTGTGGGTAGCACATGGTGCTTTCTATTTTTACACTTTATTTTACCATTTTTATCACATAAGCCATTTGTACATAGTAGGCAGACAGATAGAGAATCCAGAGGAACTTTCCCCCCCTCATAGTTCATAGCTCAGTCAGCATTGCACATAGTCTGTGCACCAGCATCCAGTCCATGCACCTTTGTAGTGCACCCTTCATATAGCTGCATTTGTGTATCATTTACATCCCCTCATCGTATTGTTGCGTTTCATCCCTGCATTGCATCCTTCATCCTCATTTGAGCACTCATACAGTGCACCCTTCATATAGCCACGTTTGCGCACCATTTGCGCACTTATTTGTATAGCCACATTTTGTGCACCATTTGCACCTTTTTCTGCCCCTTGCACTTCCATCCCATTTGTGTCCCCAACCTATGCACCACCTTCACAGCACATCCCAGTGTTGTCTTCATCCCACTACACCTCTCATCTTCATCACCCTCATCATTGCATACTTTTGTGCTCCCATTGCGCATTTTTCCGCACTGCATGTTTTTGCCCCTTTGTGTTGTGCACCTTCCCACCACTGCGCATATCTCCTCTTTAGTGTACACAACTAGTGCACACATTGAAACCCACTGTACCAGCCTCCCCATAGTCTTTGTGCCCTGAAGAACGATCCGAGGCCCTCTAAGCGAACTCCTCCCTCACCCCGAGCACACCTGCAGTTGTAGGTTAAGTGTTCACCCCTTCTGTTGAGACTCTGCACCGAGTACCAACTGAACACATCATCGGGAATGCTTTGCACTGCAAAAACACTGGGACAATATCCTTCTGCTTCTGTGTATGTTCCATGTCTGGCAATGCTGGTAAAATGGCCTCAACAAACACCTTCATGTTGTGCCAAAAGAAAATTGACCAAGAATTCATTCTCACCTTGCGCACTTTCTGATGCAGCTACTCAAAGAAATTGATAAATATGAGGAAGTGGTCACAGCTTATAATCAGGAGCTCACATATTTTACCCTCATGAAATCAAAGGATATTGTCAAAAATAAGCAAGGAAAAGGTGGTATTGCTTTCCTTACCTATCTGCAGTCATACCTCAATTCTGGCAGTCTTGGTCTGTGGATGGAGTGATTGAGGCAGCTGCTTGAATGAATGTCCCTCTCTAACAAGTTGCTTGAACAATGAATCACCTTGAGTCTTTCAATGGTTGCATCAAGAACAAGTATTTTGCTCCTTATCAACACTCTGGCCATCTTCCATGCATTGATGTCTGGGTACATACATTGATTACAGAAGCTCTATCTACATTCTTTGCTGAATGGGCTGAACATCGGGAAGTGAAGAGCTACTACTGGGCATCAACAGATGGGTCCTTAGAGTTTTCTCTTTGGATTCCCCTCTGTTAGATGTGCCTGAGGTGTCTGTATTATGTAGTATAATATTAACTTTGGATTCCCCTCTGTTCACTATTAAGTGAGGCTTTGAGGTTGCCCTTACCTTCCCAGACATCATCTGAGACATCTGAACTGAAGTCCAAGCTATCACCACTTGTCTCTCCACTTTCAAAACTGGAAACTAAAGACAACATGGACATCTCAGACATGAAACTCATTGCATGGTTGCCAGAACTGAGAAGGTGGAAATGCTTTCTGAGCCTTGAGATACAGCTTCACATGCAGTGATCATACTCTCATTGTAGTTTGTTATAGTGGAATATGAGCTTGTTAGTGTGAGCATTCTGTTGTGGAGCCATGGTTTCATGGCAGAGAAAAGAGGCAAATATGTAGATAGTATAGTGAGCATATAAATCAAATTAAAATGTTTCAAGTGATACATGAGTAGAATCGACTGATAAATCAACTCAGAGTAACATGGCAAGTCACATGTGATTCAAGGGTGATTCACTTCAATCAGACCTGAATCACTGTTGAATCACCACCCTGAATCACTGTTGACTTGTCTACTCTGACTGCTACTATTTAATTACAGAAAAATACAAAAATGATAGAAATGAACTGACAGTTATCCAAATAAACCTATTGTGATCAAAATAAACTATTTTTTTTGGTTCATTTGCAACATTTCATACCATTTGGTTCATTGATGTAAATTTTACTGTTCAGGATTTTCATGATGTTGATGACTGCATGCGGTGTCACACATGCAAAGCCCAAAAATATTAATAATATTCAACTTTGAATGGTCACAGCCCCAAGGCTTAGTATTACAGTCAAACCCCTCATAACCCATACTTGGAGCATATGGGTTATGTGGTTATGGCTTAGTTGAGGTCAGCTAAAAATAGATTCAAAAATTCCCCAAAAGAAATCATGAAGATGCTACTGAGAGTAGGTTAATTTGCAAAATTGGTCCTAATCTATGATCTGTCACAGTTAGATACTGAATAAGGTAATAGACTGTAACAGATAATAAAGAACTTCAAAGCATGTGATGCAAAATGATGTAATAATTTTCCCATAGGCCAATCTAAATCATGTGACTAGGCCAACACTTAGGGGTTTTGGTCATGGAGGGGGATGGGTTATGGGTTGCAAATCCCTGCCCACCGACGTGGTGGACCAAAAAACTATGAGGGGTTATGGGCTATGTGAGGCATGGGTTATGAGGGGTTTGACTGTAGCAGTAATCATGACAACTATACTATAAGACGCCGTCAGCAGGATTCGCGCCTGCGCCCTCAAAGAGGAACAGATTTGTAACCTGTCGCCGTAACCACTTAGCAATAGCGCCTTGAAAATTCGAAGTCTCCAAAAATATCTTCAGCGTCAAAGAAAGGTTGTGATAATTACAATAACATACACACAGCAGTAATTACATCGCAGAATCAAGGAGGATCTAGCGGGTAGTGATATGCCCTTCGAAATATTTCCCACAAAGTCTCCAGCGTTTCCATAACCTTGTCTAAAGCAGCGCGCAGGTCATCCACTGGCCAAGAAAATTGTAACACATATTGCAAAGGGAGAAAGGTGTAGTCTATGGAGGACGCCATAGGTGCAAATGACTCATCCTTGGTCCCGGTAGATAATAATGTGGATGAAAAGGTCGACTCAGGCAGCGAAGTCGGTGAGGTCGCTGTAGTGACAAGAGATGCGGCGGTTACTGCTAGAGGCGAAACAGGCTCAGTTCCCGTCGGAACATCGAACCACCATCTCGTTCCGGATGTGCTATAGACTGTCGTGGTGATCGTGACGGGCTCAAATGAGATATGTTGCCTGTGGTCCATCTCCGCATAGCTTTCTAATGTATGTTCCATCCGGTCCAACTGGGTATTGTGGCGGTATAAGAAAATGGCAGCAACAAGAAGTACGGCCCATGTTGCAAAAATGAATACCTTCAATCCAAAAAATGGTGCCAATGTCGACCTAGAATGCATGGTAACAGAAAGATGAGGATAGAAAAACTCCTCTGCAGAAAAGTGGAGGAGCCTGTGACCCATGACAGTGGTTTGTTGGTGTGCGAGGTTCGATTGCAAGGAAGATACGTCCACACCTAAGTATAAATAAACCAAACGAAACTCAGCAAACGAAACGTGACAAACCGGATGGTGTTTCGATACAGACTTCTAGCCTTCCTACGGGTATCGAGAATGTGGGCAGCAACACGTTTAATAGATTTTCGTTCTTTGCTTTCCCCTTCCCTTTTCTGGAGGTTCTGTCTTCTCTCCTCTGTCGTACCACGTAATCAACAACAGTTGCTCCTCCACCCAACCCACCAACATGGACTCTGAGCCAGGTAACCCACTCTTTGCCACTCATCTCCTCAAAAGCCACACCTATGCCGCTGGCACCTGGCCGCATTACTGCAGCAGTGTCAAACTTCACAGGTATACCATTGATACTGGCACTAGCGATTACCACATGAGGGGGCATTACTCCTGCTCCAACAGGAGGGGTGGAAGAAGATGACCCAGGCTGTGCCAAACCAAACTCAAGCCATTTCGAATCTGCATTAGCAGGAGCATTCAAACTGATCCGGACAGCATAGTCGAACGGAAGGGGTTGACCGTCAAGCAAAAGAGGTGTGACCGTAACATGTACCGAGGGAGCTAACAAAGGTCCATGCTTTGTTGAACGTGATCCCAGTCGGCCTGACAGATTAGACGAAACCTGAGATACCGCATTTCCGTTTGGCGTTCCTGGACGCTGCAGCTTCTCATTTCCGTTTGGCATGCTAATGTTCCGTAATGCAATTCTGACACCATCTTCCCCGCATTTTGTTAGACCACCTTTCTGTAACACAGTCTTCCTGGCTTGCGCATCCTTCAAGATATCTCCGGTAGGATTGTAAACCTCGATGTTCACAGATGCTCCATCTATTTCATTACGGATAGTAATCGAGGTAGACTCAGAATCGGCTGCGAGAACCGTGAATCTGGGAAGCACGAAAGGCTCTAGGTTGACATCCATATCATGTTCTTTCCTCGAGCTCTGAGAACTGATTGGCCGAGGGGTGACAAGAATGGTCCCATAGATGGAAAACGTAAAGATGTTTTTCGCTGGGGCTATGATCTCGTTCATGTTGACGTGGAGCGTTATTGGAATGGCGGGGGGTCTTGGATGTCGAGTAGCACTGTTAGTGGCAGATACCGGCATGAGAGATGACATGGAAGACAATGTCCCCACCGGCGAGGAGACAGAGGATGACACAGTCGCAGTCGAGCCCTCAAAGGAGTACTCGGCAACATTCTGAGCTGGTAGAGGAGCACGCAGAAGAGAGGAAATTGATGATGTTGAGGTTTGCCTTGATGCTGCAGGTGATTGCACAGACCCGCCTCCGCCTGGATTTGAATCGAAGGAGGGAGTCCTCGAATCTACGCCAGATTGCCTCGAAGATGCTCCTATGTCAAAGCCTGTGTAGCCAACCCCACCATCCACCCTCCATTCATTCGGGGATCCATCCACCCATGAAACATCAGACCCTTTTGCCTCAAGCCCCACGTCCATCCCAAGCAGCGTTGCAACGCCAGGAAACCATACGCCTCTGCACACTCCCTTATATTCGACATCCATCAACACGCCTTCAAAGTCGTTCCTTTCTCTGTCCTTCAATTGCCCCCGAACAATGCAAATCATCTCCCCTGAGGCCTCTTTAACTCCCACTCTCCTCCGTCCATCCCCCCTGCCGTAGGGTATATCGACAGTTTTCATTGGCTTTGCCCATCTGATTCGGATGCGCTCCGCACTTGGGAATGTGCCTTGAATCCCGCAACCAGTAGAAAATCCTGCAGTCGACGAATCACTCGACTCGTCATCGGCGAAGTGAGTATATGAGTTAGAGCGTGAGGGACGAGTAGATGCGCTGCGTGTAACATGAGGGTCGGACGTAAGATCCCATGAACCACAGTCATCGTCTATAGATGATAGTGAGGCAAATGATGCCGAAGCAGTTGTCGGCGGGAAGATACGAAGCTTGATATTATTGTGCAAGCAACGTGGGGTTGGAATAGAGAGCTACAGACTGGCATAAAATTTAGTTGCTGGCGAGAAATGATACCGGACACACCAGATAGGGATGCCGAGGGGGGCGGGATACGTAGGGAACCCACATGTCAATAGCGGCCATGAATTGCGCCGCGTTTCTTTCCCCAATGGAGGGGCGCCTGCCCTGGACTGGAAATCTTCTATACTCTTCTCCTTCATTGTCGGTGAGCGCGTCGGATGTCCTTCTGCGTAACGGGAATACTTTGGGCAATACATACGAAATGTTATACCCGCTGACGAGTATATGTCCAGTATACTGTTGGTCAATTGGAGCAATGTTTTCACTACCAATATAGTTATTTGTGGATGTTGAGACTTTGCTAGAGGACACAGAAGAAGCTGTTGCAGGTGCGGAAATATTGAAAACATTAGTGAATACATCTGATGACCGAGCCGGTAGATTGAGGGCACGAGCAGCATTGTGCAATAGAGGGGAAACGGTGGAGGAGAAGTTGTAGGGCACCGAATTATTGTCGATGGGATGGACCTGAGACGTCAAAATCTTCACGTTCTCCTCTACATAACTTAGGTTAACAACGGTACGAATCGCGTAGATAACTTACCAGGAAAGAGAGGGATGGTTGTTCCTGGTGTGATGGTGTCTAAAGGTAGAGAAATCTGTGACGCGAGTTTAGGTTGTATCTCGTCAAACATAGAAGCTCAGAACGTACTTTCAAATACATCTTTACAGATGCTCCATCCTGGCCCCGTCTCGCTTTCCCCTCTATTGCAACGCGCGTCACGACGTTGAGCTTCTGTTGGTGGCCTGGTGTGATCGTCGTTGAATAGCTCATGCTGGTCCTGGAGGGACTGACAGCACGCGTATATTTGGTACGCGCAGGAGTAGATACAGTTGCTACTGTCGGCGGACTGGTGGGACGACTGTGGTACGAGAAAGCTGGTACTGCCATGTTCACCGTCACTAGTGAAAATGATGCTTAAGTCGCGTAAAAGGAGGTGAAGATCGTTTAGCCTGTTTCATGCAAAGGTGCCCTTCCGTGGGGGGGGTTTACGGCGAGAGAGCGACGAATGCAGAGTGCTGAGGACGGTGACTACTGCCACCAATGCCACCAAATTACCAATGCCACGGCCGACAACTGACTTGATGGGCGGCTCACACGCGTCCAAATGGGAAGTGTTTCGCTTTGGTGACAGTGTCTCCGTCTCTATGACATTGCTTTAGCACTCGTTGCAGACTACATACTAACAATGACGAGACTATGGTACATAAAAAGCATGTGGAAAAAATATGTACTATCTTAACTTCACTGTGCCCAAGCCGAATGCAGCAAATCCCGTAAAGCCATCGCCTCCTCTCTGAAGTTCAAAGGACTGATTCTCGAGATGCCATAGCGTGTACGCGATTGCCCCTAAAGTGCATAAGGTTAGAACACATTATAGGGGCGGTGAGTGAAGCGTACATTATATTCGTCTAATTTCGCACGGCAAGAGAAGTTGTACGTCGTACAATTAGCTTTGTGCAAGATGACGTTGTACTTGGCGTCATCACTTTCCTGCGGAGACCCTTCAGCGTTTACACGTGTATGATACTGCGCAGCACACAAACCTTGATCTCCACAAGTTCATTAGCAGGCATACCGAAGACAACCAAACCGACATCATTAAACCCCTGCAGCCAAGCCTGCCCAGACCAATCAGCGACAGCAAGAGACATGATGTATCTGCACTGTCATATTAGCCTCATTGGCTATTGTGAGTTAAAGGCTGACCTATGGTCAGGGGACGGGAAGCTCTTGTCGCACTTCTCACATCTCCAACTGCCATTATCTTCCACTACCTTCTTATTACAAGCTGGAGTCTGACAAGCAGGATATGATATGTTGTCGGATTTGATATGCATGATTGTCGCTCTCGTTGAGAAATAGTCGACCTTGTCAGCCTGTCCAAGTTGCGCATTCTTGACGTCTTGAATACTACGCAGTTCTGCACGATTAAATCCAGTTGTCATTCCACTGCTGCCGGAGGTGGAATGCGCCTGGAAGGGTTGATTGGCTCCATCAGCATCATACCAGCCGCGAAGGGTAAAGCACTCCGGGATATCTGGCTCGATACTCATGACACTTGAGCTAAACATAGAAAGTGAACGGCCTTACAAAGCGCACATTTAGCATAGAAGACGGGACGACAGTCGAACGAAACTACCTCCAAAGTCGCCAACCTTCACACCTTTGAAGGCAATGACTGGGAAGCCTTCAGAGTTGTATTGCTCCGCCTGTTTCCCCCACAATGTAAGGCGTACAGAATATCCCGACTTGTCCACCAAAGTAAGTTCACGTTTTGGTATCTAAAGGAGTTTAATAAGCCTTTCTAAAAAAAACCCGGAGAATCACGCGCCGTTTTATTTTGTGCCCTGGAAGTGATTTCAGTGAGAGGCGCAACATCTTTCACAATTGCAATAACGTCTGTGCATTGGAAGTTAGGTAGGATACGAACAGAGAAAGAACAACAAATACCGCAAGTTGAATCTTTCGGTAAATTCTCGAGCTCCCTAAGTTGGACAAAATTATATTTGATCATTGGTAAGTTGGAAGTCTCATGACACTGAAGGGACATTAGCCATTGAATCGAGTAGACCGATTCATATCACTCACTTCCTCCACTTCGGTATTGCGTTCAAAACTGAGCTCGTAATCATTGGTAAGATTGGAAAACTTCTTCTTTGCCAGGTTAACGCGAGCCTTTGATATAAAGTATACTTTGCCCTCTTCGAGTTTGGGGTAGAGTTCATCCACAACAAGATTGAACCCAGTGCCTTTAATTTCACCAGTCTCGTCCATGAGTGTCACATTAAACAACTTCCCTTCACCCCTTTGGTTCGACCACGTTTTTATCTCAGACTTCTGAGTGACCAGAGTTTTGATGGTCCAATTGTTCTGGTAGGGGCTGAGGCCTTCAATAGGAATAACAGAACGCCCAATCCTAGCGCCTTGTCGTGGTGGAGCATTAGCTTGTGGCAGCTGAGCTGTAGACGAAGATATTGGGAGTGGAGGTTGTGGATGAGTGGCGGCAGAAGGAGCAGCACCATGCTCTTGGTTATCTTGAAGATTTTTTGGTTCCCCAATTTTCTCAGGGGGTTGCTCGATTGGATGAAGGGCAAGAATGATGATTAATCTTTGAGCCATTGAGTGAAAAATCGTGCATAACAGTCGCGTCGCGTACCGTTTTTCTTGGACCATATTACAGGTGAGTTTATCGACCGTAATAACCGTATGTTTTCCAATGGTGTTATCATTGACCATGCTATTCAGCTGGGTAGCGAGCATGGCTTGCATGAATGAGATACCATCAGAGATGATAATGCGGTATCGGTCAACCGAGCCAGTGGTGACTGCATTGACTTTCTTAATTGAAAGAATCTGAAGGGTGTGTGGTATGTTAAACAGGTCATCGTCGTTTGGGTCGGCATGGTAGAGGCGATAACAGCTGCCTGCTGTGAGTTGCGCCATTGTGAGAGAGGTGACACGACGTTACAGCGCGAATGTGACCAGACGTGTATGCTGTGGCGTGTGAACTAGTTATATAGTATAAATTATGTAATATGTCTAATTTATTATACTCATAGCAGCATCGGCTCTGGCGAATGACTTGTCTTGCGGGTCTTATCTGGGGTACTGTACGGCTCCCACTATCCCCCCAAGGAGAAGAAGATTGTCTTCATTCTTATCTTACGTTTCATATTACCATATCTACAGCTTTTGTACTCTTTACTCTACGGTTGTCCACGATTCGGGCCTGAGTGCTTATGTAACGTAGTCATGTAACATCATATCACTTCAACAATGCACGGTTTGTGGCATCCCTACCAGCTTTGAGAAGAAGTGAGACCTCGTTTCCGCCAGTTCCTCGTGCAGGACCCTTCTCAGATCTTTTCTCATCCCCCAGTCTCCTCATCATCCCATCCATGGGACATCCACCCCGTGCAGACGTAGATCGTGACATTGATACTATATATAGGCACGCAACCTTCAAGTGTTCGTCCCTTAACTCCTTTAACGCTAGAACCGCTGCATCATATGGCTCTCGGAGTGCTGCATTCCTCAGGGCCAGGTCGCGAACTGGTTTTGTTCCAAGATAGGCAAGGTATTCTTGATGCTTACCAGGCATGTAGCGCCGCATCCTTTCCATGAATCCACGGTCCGCTCTCTTGTTGCTCGCAGAAGGTGTAGGTTGTCGCTTCCGCCGTAACCTGTGGTCGATATCAAGGAAAATATCGAGTGCATGCATCACACTGCTTTGTCCAGCAGATGGCCCACTCAGGTCGAGCTTGTCGGAGTTCTCCACTCCCTGGTATATCCATCTCGGTCCATCCTGACCTTTGGCATCGCTGCCCCTATACCATGGACGAACATCCCAGTAAAAGATATGTGGATCGCACATTGGACGAACGCCCTGAATGATATCCTTGATATCCTCGATCACGCCGGCGAGCCTCGTGAGGTCTCTAGATATCTTTGAGATTGCTGTCAGGTCTGTCAGGCTGCGCAAACTGTTGACGTTGTCAATGATTTGAATCATTTCGACACCGCGCAATTCGGCTTTCGCGGATGCAACATAGAAATTTCGTTCGGCTTCTGTTCCAGAGAACAGGTTAACGAACTGCATGTTGCCCATGGAAACAGGCTGGGCAGGATCAATGGGCTCGCAGTTCCATAACACCGTGTCCGCGAAAGTTAAAACTGGGCCAATGCCAAGGTATCGTGACACCGCCACCAATGGAACTGCAATGGATTCCGGGACCAGGATTGAGTTTACGTTTTCCACCGCCGGAATAGAATGCACGTAGAAGTTCACGAGCCACGCCAAAACAAGATGAGCTCGCTGAAGGCAGCGGTAATCAGCCCGAAGGCACTCAGTATCAAGGATCGGCCACTAAAACGACAAGCGACATCAGTGAATATTTTAGCATCGGCACCGAAAGCATTTACCGCCCTAATGTCAGACCTCCAGCTTTCGCCAAAAGCCCGCTTCTTGATGGCGACTTCACTTTGGTCGTCTCCTAAACTTAAACTGCCATTGGCCTCAGCTAGTGCCTTTTCCCATCTTTCAAATTCGTTTGTCAAACGCGGTAACGGTTTTCGAGGGAAGAAACCTGTGTCGACATCGATGTCGAAATGAATATGTGAACGATGTTCGATACTTAATTTGTCGCGACCTGTATTAACGATGGACTTGACGACTGAAAACGCGAGTTTGATGAATAGCTTATAAAGTTGTGGTGGGGAGGGGAGGAGATTAATGATATCCATGTTATCGAAGAAAGAGTGGATACTCTTGAGGTACGTCCGAATATTGGTAAAGATGATCAGGGAGAAATTCTTCCCTTTATACGAAATTACCATCAGATGTATGTGCACAAACAGCCATTCGCCATGTCCTACTAGTACGAGTAACCGCGGGGTTCAGTGGCATACTAGCTGATCGGGTCCTCTTTTTCAAATATATCTGACATACATAGCTGGATCTTTCATTTGTCCCTCGATCGAGATGATATGCATCCGAAGTGCTAGACCATAAATGGTTTCCCCTTAGCGGCGATCCTATACAGTTCTATATATGTGTATTCGTTTCGCGCCGTGAGTTGCTGTGACCTGACAACTCTCCGCTTTGAGAATTGATATCAGTAGGATAAGCAGTGTGATGTATCATATCTAAATTTCTAGTAAAACACAAACTCGGGTATTTTTTGGATCTCCCTGCATCCCATTGAACCACGGGCATAGTGACGGGCAACCAAACAATGCCGGCGCCGTTGTACTTACCAACTTACTACTTAGCGAGTCATTGGTGCTGATATGCGTCTGATAGATCCAGTTTCCAATCATGTATATCGATGCTCTTCTTCCGAAGGTCATAATATATCACTTCCTGAGACTCGGATGGGATACTTAGTAGGATAAATTCTGAATAGATTTATCCTGTTGGGGAACAGCGCTCTAGCTCCTGTATGACACGAACATGTAAGGAAAAAACGTGTGCGCTACGGAAACTTAATGCCGGTTTATCATGCATAACGACTCGTTCCAATTCCTATGCTCTAATCAGATCACCAACTGCGCAGCCATAAAATGCTATCATCTTCCCGCCCAAATACAGTAATAAAGTAGTTTCCCCACTTATAGGTAGTCATGGTTCTGGCTCTGGCTAAGCTCTGCACACCCACTGAGTGGGAATCCCCGTCAGGCGGCGTGATAATCGTACAAACTGTTTCAGGATCCCGCCAAAACATTAAGCCAACAAGCTTATAAGTATGGCCGTTAAAACAAACCGAACCAAATACTGCTTGGGAACCATTGATCGGTCCAGAACCTCGAACCCTCGAACCGAACCTGAGGTTCAGCAGTTCAGGTTCGGACTCTTGAAGGCTCGAACCAGCTTAGTCTAAGGAACTAGCTTATGTCATCAAAGGTACAGTCAACTTCATACCCCAGATAACCCATACTATATATACCCTATAGGCAATCCACCAAATCAGTAGGCAGGGATTTGGAACCCATAAATCATACCCAATAACCCATACCCTTTGCAAGCCAAAACCCATACAATATATATCTTAGTACATGGAGTTACAAACTATGACATGCTGCAAAAACTTCCAATCCTCAAATCTCACTTACTCTGGCTGTTCATGGCTTTAAAGCCTCTTGAAAAAGAGGCTGAAAATTTTGCAGGCCTAGGTTAAAGCTCTAGACAATAGTAGTGGTCAAAATAGGGTGTCAAGACCTGGCTCTTCTGATCAGGTTTCTGATATTTTCTGATATCTTTTCCATTATTTTCCACTAGTTATTCTGTCCACCATTCTCCCAAGTCACCAGACAAGTTCTCACATGCCTTAGTAATCATTTGCTTACTTATTCTATTCCTAATACAGTCTTACCAATAATATTCACAGACACTTGCAAATATCCATTACTAAACTTCTGTATTTTCCATTATCCTTCCAGCCTTTAATATTTAAGCACCCATAGTTTAGTTTGTACCTCAGTTTGTAAATCAATGAAGTATCAACAAAGTCAAAGTCTAATCAACTTATTCTCTAATCTCTTCCAATGTTTCCCAACCTAGTTCCAATAAACCTATTCCTTATTCTATTTCAAACCTCTGCTTAATCCTATTTTCATCCTCCTCCAAATATCCTCCAGAAATTCATACTTCCTCTGCTAACCTTTGTCTTGAGATAGGACACTTGATGAGGAGAAGGGTGCAACTTCTTACAAGTTAAAGCCAAGTCCTCTCTGGCTCACAGGGTAACACCCACACATGGGCTTCAAACCTTGTTAAGCACTATCATGCTTGGAGACAGTGAATAAGTTCACAGAGCAGATGAAAGACACCTTGAAAAAGACAAAGGCAGCTCTGGCCAAGGTGAAGGATGACATGGCATGCTTCTACAACCAATACCACTCACCCACACCCACATACAAGATTGGTGATTATGTTTATCTCGACTTCAGCGATATCTCTACTACTCGACCATCCAAGAAACTTGCTCATTGCTTTCTTGGACCCTTCCCCATTGTCAAATGTGTTGGGTCAGATGCCTATCACCTATATCTTTCACTCCATGTTCAGACTTCATTCTGCCATTCACATTGTGAAACTTCTCTCAGCCTCTACAGATCCCTTTCTGGAATGTCACTCATCCCCTCTCCCTCTTAGCGTTTAAGAATCCAGTTCTATGGATCAGAAAAAAAGACTTAAACTGGACTGAACTGGACCAATTAGGACTAGACCAGTGGTCTATGTATGGACTGGTCTTTGCAGTCCAGTTGCAGGTCTTTCATTTTCAAAAATAATGAAGGACTGCAAAAAGACCAGTTTAAACTAGTTGCAACATCATGTGAGCTACATACCCTTGTAACTACTCTCAATTTGACCTTTGGTTCATTAAAAATAGTTAAAAAATTGAGAAAGATATGACCAATACAAGTATTTTTTCATGCAATGTGTACTTTGACTCTAATTTTGCTCATTTTTGCTCATTCTATTTTTGGACATGGGAATTTTGGGTAGGAGAATATGCTCACCATCCAGCAATGTACAGTGCCCATCACATAATTTATGGTTGTCACATTACACTTGCTAGAGTCTTTGGGAGATGCAATTCAGTTTTGTTCATAGCTACATCAAATCTTCATAAAATGTCTTAAAAAGTTGATCAAAAGCTGGGTATTTACAAGCACTATGATAATATCAAGGTTCTGATTAGTGGTTGTTGATATACAGATGGTTTATATTGTTACAACAAATTTTGCACTAAAAAACTGGTCTGATTTTCAGTCCATTAACTGAAAAAGACTAGGCCTAGGTGGTCTGGTTCAGTCCCTCTGATATCTGGGTCAGTCCTAGACCAGTTGAGGCTGCAGTTTCCCCATTTAAAAGTCAAAAAATAGACCTTTAAACACTACTCCCTCTGCCTACAGTTATTGAAGGAGAACCACAGCATGAGGTCAAATTAATCCTGGACAGTCGATTGTATCAGAGAAAGCTCAAGTACCTGGTGCATTGAAAGGGTTATGGATATGAGAAGAACTGTGGGTTGAGGAGTCCAACATGAATGCTCTCTAGCTGGTCAAGGAGTTTCATCAGTGGCACATTTTTGCACCTCAGTGCATTCAAGTAGCAAACTTTGGCCAAATATGCTTTTAAATGCATCAGGGTGATATATCATAGAAGGAGGGTAATGTAAGGAACTAGGTGGTGCCCCAAGGGTCTCATCAATTTTTTGCATTTGTCCCATATTTTTTCCTATCTTACTTTTCCCTATTCTTCATTTTATCTCTATTTTATAATTATTTTCCCTTTGTCCCACATTTGTACATGTTGACAGTTTCATTTTCCTTTTTTTGTAAGGGGAAAGGAAGGTGCCCCAGGCATCTGACAGTTTTCTGCATTCGTCCCAAATTTTTTTATATTTTATTTCACCCTATTTTGCCTTTTCTATGATTTTCTATGATTTTATTCCTATTTATGATTATATTTTGGCTTTTTCCATGTTGGGAGATGTTGACAGTTCTATTCTTAGATGCAGGACCCCTTTTGTACATTTACCCATCAAGGTGATATCATCCCACCGCTTGATCCACCTATTTTTGCCTTTTTGCTATTTTTAGCTTACTATTTGATTTTCGGCTCTATCACATATACTGGGCATTGACAGATGGGTCCTTGAAGTTTTCTCTTTGAATTTCCCTCTGTTAGGTGTGCCTGGAGTGTCTGTATTATGTAGTGTAATATTAACTTTGAATTCTCCTCTGTTAGCTTACTATTAAGTGAGGCTTTGAGGTTGCTCTTACACCCTCTGTTAGATGCACCTGAAGTGTCTGCATTATGTAGTATAATATATATATATATATATTTTTATATATCCAATTTATTCTCCATTGTGGTGAGCCATATGTAAGAGAGTAGATTTGTGCAGTAGTGTTTCTATGTGTGAATCTCCTTCCGAGTTTCCTTCCTTCATCATCAGCTTGGAGGTACCATGTGGTGGTACTCAAAGCACTGTTGGCGCTGTAAGAGGTGGTTCAAAGACCAAGTCTGGGTTTTTCATGCGAGTGGTTGATTTGCCTTGGTGTGATTTATTGTTCTGATTCCCTTCCTCTCCCTGTGTGCTCTTTCATCACTTATCTCTATCATCTTTCTCCCTGTGGTTCTTCGGCTAGTGTTGGTAGGTCTCTGAAAGTGTTGTGGAAGTGTCCTGTTTCAGCCATGAATTTGAATAGTGCAAATAGGGTTCTGGGTGTGGTGAGTAGTTTTGTAATATTGATGTCTCTTCCACCTGTGTTGTTGTGCAACATTTGTCTGGCTTTTTGGTGTGCTAGGCAGTACAGCAGGAAGTGTTGTATTGATTCTTCTCCTTGTTGGCAAGCTGGACAAATTGGTGAGTCATTTTTCCCTATGTGATGTAAATGCTTAGCTAATAGAGCATGTACTGTGTGCAATTGTGTGAGGATACTGGCAAGCTTTCTCGGTAGGTTGGTGATTAGCTTGATGTACTTGTCTGATGGGGTTGTGGGGTCTGTCTTTTCCATGTATTCGAAGCGGGGTGACTTTTGCCTTATCTTCTGTGCCCTGCATTTGAGTTTTTCATTGTAGGCCTATTTCATTACAGACTTGCTGTAGGGTAGCATCTTTTTTAGATGCCTCAGCAACTCACTCCTGTTGCTACTTCCCTCTGTTATTGCCTTTTTAGCTTGCTCATCTGCTTGCTCATTTCCATCCACTCCCTTGTGTCCTGGTACCCACTTGATTTGAAGACATATCCTGCTGTGTTTCTTCTTGAGTGCCTCGATGCACTCGTGGAATGCATCGAAGATGTGATGACCTGAAGTGGAGTTGGTTAGCTGGGTGGCAGTAATTGAGGCTTGGTTATCTATATAGAAAATGGCAGACCATACTCCCCACTTATTAGAGATTAGTTTAGTTCCTAAGACTGCACCTATGCCCTCCCCTTCATAGACTGTATGGTGACATTGTGAGCCTAGCTGGAACCATAGTCTGGTTTTCATCCTTCCATTCCAGTAGAGGATGGCTGCTGCTTCAATTCTTCTTTCCATATCTGATCCATCTGTGAATACCTTGACATCTGCTCTGTCCTATTGCAGGTTTTCCAATGCTTCATTGACGTTGTTTGTGATGGGTGTGGAGATTTTCAGCTTCCATTTTGTGCTGAACCTGACCACTTTGATGGTCTCAATGCCTTGTGGTTGTATGCTGTATCTGTGTATGAGGTCATGTAGGGGTGATACATGGCGTTTTACTAGTGTTTTTGCTGTGTTGATAATGAGTTTGTGGAGGGGATGTGATTCAGGTAGGGTTGCTAAATGTATGGCTGCCCAGTGATGGTGTTTTTCAACAAGTAGCTAAAACAGGATTAGGTTAGCCATGACTTCTAAGGTGTCCATTGCTGTAGTTTTCCTGGCTCCCATGATCATGATTGCCACTCATCTCTGTATAAACACTAGCTTGTTTATGATAGCGCAGTTGTTGCGGTTGTCCTTTGCTTGTTTACCTGCATTCTGCTATGGGGTGAGAAAAACATCAGCGGCATATAGCATATGGGGGACCATGATAGAAAGGTATAGTTGCCATGTATATTTTGCGTTAATTCCCTGCAATGCTCGTGCTAGCCTACTAAACTGGATTAGCTAGTCTTGTCCTTTGGCGAGTATGGCTGCACATTGCCCTTTCCAGTTTAGTTTGTTGTTCATGACCACACCTAGAAATTTAGCCATTTCTTTTGATGGTGTGCATTGGTCACCTAGTACGAGAGCTCACCGTGGCATTTGTACTCTCTTCTTTGGGTTAAATTGGTGCGGGATGAGTTTCCTTGAGATATCCAGGAGTTGGAATTTTTTGATACTGAATTTGCAATCGTGGTTCTTTGCCCACTCAAAGACCCTACCTGGCCGGTTCATGATGTTCCACAGCTTTTCGTGAGTCTCTGAGAAGTCTTTGCCTATGACTATAATTACTGCGTCATCAACAAATAATAGTACCCATTCACCTATCCTGAGGATTGGGATGTCTAGGAGGTCTGAGTTGTATATGAGGTAGCAGACACCCAAATATGGGTCGCCCTGGTCCAGACCATTTTCCACTATAAAGGTATCTGTTTCGAAGTCGTTGAAGCTTAGAGTAGTGCAGTGGTTTCCTAGGCATCTTACCATCCATTCTGTGTACTCTTGGGGTATTCCTTTCTTCCTCATGTTGTGTATGAGGCGGTTGATGTCTACACTGGGAAAGGCACCTTTAACATCAAGGAAGAGGGTAGAAGCAACTTGCTCTTTTCTCTATGTGTTCTTCACTACTTTTGTTAGCATGTGTATTGAGTTTGTTGTAGTGCGTCCTGGTCTTGCTCCAAAGTGATTTGCTGGGATGATGTTGTGTTTCTCACACATGGTAATGATGTCGAGTGCTTGGCAGCTGTTGAGGAGATGGGCCATGCCATCTGACAGTATGATTGGTCTTCAGGCTGAGGGGACCATGTAATCAGGTTTTCCTGGTTTCTTCAAGATGAGTATTTCTATGGTTGCCCATTCCTGTGGATAGTAATTCAGTGAGTTAGTGGCATGGAAGAGTGGGCCTAGATGTGGAATGATATCTTCTCTAGCATGTGTGAATATTGAGTTTGGTGTTGTTCCATTTTTGGTGGCCTTGTACAGTTTCAGTTTTTTGATTGCTTGATGTATTTGCTTATCCGTTATGTTAGTATAATATTAACTTTAGATTCTCCTCTGTTAGGTTAGTATTAAGTGAGGCTTTGAGGTTGCCCTTACACTTTCTGCTGCTGCCTACCTGTTGGTATAACATAGTTTCATGGCTTTGATCAGCCTGTCTCCATCTTTTTCTATTTTTGACTACCATTTGATTTTTGGTTCTTTTACATATATATACTGGACATCAACAGAAGGGTCCTTAGAGTTTTCTCTTTGGATTCCTCTCTGTTAGATGCACCTATATTATTTGTATTATGTAGTATAATATTAACTTTGGATTCCCCTCTGTTAGCTCACTATTAAGTGAGGCTTTAAGGTTGCTCTTACACTAGAGATTTACAAGTACCATTAGCCTTCTGGATTGTTACCCAGTTTACACCTCCATTGGTACTGTTTTTATTCCTATTATTAGATCTGTTCATATGAATTTTATTTTCCTCACATAGTAGGCTAATAAATGAGTTGGAGAACATTTTACACTTATGTAGGATTGAGATCATTGGAATTGTTGACTTCCCATTATAAGGTTCAACATAGGGTTGCCATGATGAAGGTAAGGATACCAAAATAATCACTTTGAAGTACCTGTTGGAAACATGAAATTTAGTGTTAGAAAATTTATTGATGTGGTCATGATATAATTTCAGGATGTCCAAATGCTTTAGAAGGTCATCATCATTGCATATCTTGGTTTCATATAACAGGCACTGGATATGATTAACCATTTGATGGGCCTTATCTTCATGAGTGACCATATGTAAGTGTGGAATACATTGCTTCCACTGATGTTTTCAACCTGACATGGTTCATTTGTAAGGAAGTGACATTTGGGTGTTTCAAACATCTCCAATTCGACCCTCAACTCACACCCCAACTCGACCCCAACTCGACCCCAATTTGACAAGAGTTGGGGTTCGAGTTGGGGTCTGATGTTTGAACACAATTTCTTGTCGATTCTGCATAGACCTCAACTCCAACCCCAACTTTACTAGAGTAGACTTATTTTCTATCGTAATTTTACTGCCACATCGTCTTGATGCCCACCATCTCTGAATGCCAAACATTCATCCAAGGAATCCTACATGCCACGAATGAAGAGATGTTGTACTTCTCAAGGGTGACCCTCGACAGAGAATCTGTAGAAGACCTGGATGACTTTTGGCCATCCTACTCATTCCATTCCGAGTCTGAGTCATCTTCTTCCTCTTCGTGCCCTTCTAGCCCTTCTAGCTCCTTGTCATCCAGTTCAGGAGGGTTCATGTCAGTTGATGGTGCAGACACAGATGAAGAGCACACCATTGCCATGGGTGTGACTGCTGATCTATTGCAGATAACAACAGAGACGCGTGTTCTCAATCCCCACCTAGTTGCCAAGTGTTCTCAACTAGATTTAGTCCTCGTTGACTTCAAGTTTCATGACCCAAAACGTTTTCGACACAACCTACGAGTTTCGCTGAGCACATTTGACAGGTTGCTGGAAATGATTGAAACAGACCCAATTTTCTTGAATGATTCATATGTCTCACAGAATCCAGTCAGCGAACAGCTGGCAATCGCGATGTTTCGGTTTGGCCATTACGGAAATGCAGCTTCTGTTGAAGCTGTTGTGCAGTGGGCAGGGGTCAGTGCCGGTACTGTTGTAAATTGCATGCGCAGAGTGATGATTTCATTTCTCGCGCTTCATGACTCAGCCATCTGTTGGCCTTCAGAGGACGAGAAGGAGGAGTCAAAGGAGTGGGTGGAGGCAGCATCGTGCTATGCATGGTGAGATGGTTACTGCATGGGTGATGGAACACCTGTTGTTTTGTTTCAGAAGCCGGGGTTTCATGGCAAGGCATATTTTGATAGGAAAAGCAACTACTCCTTGAATCTCCAGGTAAGACCGTGACTCACCTGAATTGACTTATGCATGCATATCCACTGACTCTTTGGACAGCTTGTTACCCTGCCCAATCTGCACATAATTGACTACGTTATCGGGCACTGTGGAAGTGCACATGATTCAACCGTCTTTCAAGATTCAAGGACCTACCAGAAGAGCAGTACTTTGTTTAATGAAAACGAGTGGATGTGGGCAGACTCAGCATATCCATTGGACAGCTGGTGCATTACACCATACAAGAAGCCTCATGCTGCATTAGATGAAAACAAAACATTCAATTATCATCTATCCCGGGTATGTTAACTTTCATTCCTTTGAACTCTTCTCAGCATTTTAAACAGGTCCGTGTCAAATCCGAGCATGCGATGGGTTATCTTAAAGGTCGGTTTAGCTCCCTCCGAGAGCTACGTCAACAAATTGATGATGCGACTGACCACAAACATGCCTTGGCATGGGTGAAAACCTGTATCATCATTCACACACTTGTTAGTTTTATTGAAGAGGGAGATGAAGACGGAGAGTTTATAGATGAGCTGGTGTGAGAAGGAACAGATGCACCTGGTGATGTTATAAGATAGGTATATGGTGGACCATCTGACATGCAGCGCGAGACACGGGGTCAGACAAAATGTACCATGCTCAAGATGAAGCTACTCGAAAGCATATATATATGATGCTATTGCGAACTGGTATATAGTATGTAATAAACTACAAGATTCTACTAGGTTGCAAAATTGAATGTCTCTGGCCAGCTCACTCCAATATCAGGAGCTTCACTGTTGGGGAGACCGTAGTCAGAAGTCATAAGGTTATTGTCAATGAAGCTTTCACTGCTCAAGTGGGATGGACCTGACATGCCACTGCTTAGAGTGGACACATCATCAAAGGGGTTACGAGGCATTTGAGATGACGAGGTGTAGGCAGCGTTTTCCTGGGTCAGTTCTGCTAGCCTTATCTGAAGACGAAGGATTTCAATTTGCTTATCTTCTTTGGTCGGAATTGCCGCTATCGGAGAACCTGACTTCTGAGGAGTGGATGCGAATTGGAGGTCATACTTGTGCTTTTTGAGCCTAATTGATGCCATTCTTTCGTCATGCTCCATCTTCCATTGGTGACTATCATTGAATCGATCAACAGCCGTTTTCTTCATGACGATTGGCCTTCCATGTCGGGTGGCCACAGCTTTTTGCTTGCTTGGGCGGGCAGGAGCCACACGTCGAGGCTGGGTGGATGGTGGAGGAGACAGGGAAACAGCGCATCGAGGTTGAGTAGATGGTGGTGGAGTGAGCGAAATAGCATGCTGTCTGGTTGGTGGTGGGGTCGTTTCTCACTGAGGTCATATTAGCAAAGTGCCTCTGTTTACAAGAAGACATCGTACTGGTATCACACCCTCATCTTCATTATCAACTGACAGTGATCCTCCCCTCGAATCCTCCCCATCTACATCGTCTCCACCCCCCACCCCATCTATATCATCCCCGATGTCTTCATCTTCATCCCCTGGAGCAGCAAAAAGAGCAGCTGCATCCAAAGTGTGCATCGTCCCAGGTTCCAATGATTGTACACCTTGAGGATTGTAGTTGGGTAGTTCGCGCCAGAATGCATGAAGATCATCCCACCATGGCCACTCACTACGTATGCCAGCTGTGTGACAAGTCTCAGCTTAATCCATGTAGTAACAAACTGATGAGTACCAATAATGTTTGCGATTGGGCTTCCTTTCGAGATAGCGAGAGGATCAAGTCCTGCTCCCATGCTTCCAAGTGCCTTTAAATGGGCTACATACTCGGTTTTGAGGCTTGAAGGACATGTTAGCTGGCATAAAGATATGCTTAATATAAAAGATCGTACTGTCGGAGGTGAGTTTCTACTGCAGTACCAAACCTGCCAGGATTTTGAAGGTAGAGCGCACTTTGACCAGGCTCAGAAGCAAAGATATGGTTTGTGAGAATAGCATACTGCTGGACTTTGCCATCCTTTGCTGTATGCTTTGGGCGGCCTTCTTTGACTGCATCTGCTGTCGAATCCGAAAATAATTTTAGGCGGAAAGCAAGGTGGTCGCCAAGGTACGCAATGAGGGTATATGTCCAGTCAGGGTTTTTTGACCACTGAATTTCGGGGGCACGTTTGCATTTGGGAGCCTCAGTGTCAATGCCCGTCGGTTTTGGTTTTGCACGAGTTTTCCATGGAGGCATGATGTGGGAGGCAAGGGGGGATTTCTCACGCTATACAAAAGGCTGTTCTACTTAACAAACTGTCGCCCAATGCGGCGAGTTGGGGAACTGAGTTGAGGCATGAAGTTGGGGCTGAAGTTGAGGTTTGGAATCAGCCTCTGGAGCTTGATTTGAAAGCCCGACTTCGAGTTACCTCAACTTTGACCCCGATTCCATAGAATTTCCTAATTTAGAAATCCCCAATTCTCAAGTTGAGGCTCGAGTTGGGGATCGAGTTGGGGTACGAGTTGTCCTCGAGTTGGAGATGTTTGAAACACCCTATTGTTTGCTGTGCCCAAGTGTCATTCTTATCCTAGCACCATGGATATGTCCAGTTGCTTCACATCACTGGTGGTATACCCAGTTATATGTATGTATCATGGTTAATAAATACCCTCTTCTGTTGAAATCAATCTGCACTTTTGGTCTACCTATATTGATATATGACTGTTGACACACCTCAACCTATATTAACATATGATATGCCTCATGGCACTTATATTGGTGCATGTGCCTTCCCTCTGATCATGTGACCACATAGCTCTAGGAGTTTATAAACAAGCTGTATTCCTCAGTAGCAGTTCTACCCCTCTAACCCTAGTTACTAGCAAGCTAACCCAAGCAACAAGGTAAGTGGTAAGTGAACCTATGTACACCACTGCTGTGCAGCTACATTCTTCATCCTCTCTCTCCATTCATGCCAATTCTCATGTTGTGGTCATCGATCTTGTTTACATGCAAATATTCTTTTGTATTAATTTAATTGTCAGTATTCCTTCAGTTGGTTGATGAGTTGGAGTTTGGGTACCAAGTCATTGTTGTGCAGCATTAGATTTGTAGACTCTACTGGATTGAATAGAGGTAGATGGTGCCTCATCAGATTCTGGTTCATCAGAGAATATATCCATAGTAAGCCAAAAAATGAGTTATTTCCTTTTAGGAGAGGCCAGGGCCCATAACCTTTTGGGATAGTGAGATAGAATGGGAGTTCTTAGAGATGAGATAGTGTGTAAAAAGCACAGAGTCCGACGTCTCTCACTGTTCTCCTATTCTACAGTCTACATATGTTAAATAGACCGTGTTCTACAAATAGGACAAATACTCGGGCTTGGATTGCCTGTCCCAACACTTATAAGTACGAATCCTTGGCCAATGAGAGTGTCCCTGCTCCGTGTAGTCTTCAATACACCTACGCTCATTTTCGTCCCTCGTTACGGTCGGAAAAAGCTGGTGGTCCACGAACCTTGATCTTCTTGAAGTTCGGTTCGCCGTTCTGCCTCTCTATGCCATTCGGTTCAGGTTCACGGTTCGGGCATATGTGTTGAAGAACCGGACCGAACCGAACTTCAACATCCCTAGCCGAACCAAGCACATAAACACCACTTGTGGGAGGATGATAATACACTAAACCTGTGTCTCGGGCGCAAGTCAAAGGAAGATTGGACATGATTTCAAAAAGTTGCATCTGGCCCTAGTCAAGTGCAAGTTCTTGAATATTGAAACTCACGGGAATCATCTTGAAGCGCCGGCCTACATACAGGCATCCAAGAATACCTTTCGAACCAAGAACGTTTCGGGTTCATGGCAGTCCAACGTTTGTTCTATTCTCTACATGACACACATATTCATAATAATGAACCAGATGTCAATTATGATCAGCTAATGCAGAGAAGTGACCGGCACATACAATACCCTTCAAGGGCGATTGGGCGAGTGTTTCCACTTCAGCCAAACGAAATTACCATCCCTGTTGTCTATCACCTCACACTTGCGATTGGCGACCTCCAGAACCTTTTCCTTGACACCCAATTTCCCTTGGCGAAGATCATTGAATTTTGAAACCAGCTCGTCAAGGCGGAGACCAGTGCCTCCGCCGGAGGTGTGAGAACCACGAACGAGCGAGCCAATTTCATCTTCGGTGGGCAACGCATATTTCATAGGCTTCCTGGTCGCGATGCTCAAATCGGCTGGGATCATCAAAGAAGGCACCAGGTTTAAGTAGGGAGAAGTCGGGTCAAAGAATCGAGACACGATCTCATCAGAAACCTCGTTCAGCGAAGTGGGAGACCAAGGAGGCCGTCCCAGAGTTTTTTCTACTACCACCGCCCTGACACCAGCGAAAAAATCGGGACTTGCACCGTTCTATGCATTCCTTATCAGAAAGAAATGTCTGTATGATGTATAAAGATTGAGACTCACACAATAGGCGGTTGCGATCTTTAATTCCATGTCCAATGCCTCCAAAAGCGTCATGTTCTTGCCTTTGCGGATTGCCTTCAAAGCGACCTTTAGACTTGTGGGGCTTCGAAGGTTCAGAGTTGTTGTGGTTTCTGCTGCCCACTGGCTGATAGCAACATCCTTGTGATTCACGAATGACTCTAGATCTCTGAAAATCTCTTCGACCTGATCATGCCGGAACGCAAAGTCGAGTGCATCCCGTTTAACGCCAGTGAATGGCTTGGGCGCCTCGTCCGGTTGGCGTTCCGACGAAAACTCCTCAATAGTGCTGTCAATCACGCTAGGGTGAGCATTTTCGAGGACTGCCAGACGGTCGAGAAGCATTGGGATTCTTCGTGAAGGGACGTAATGGGTCGCGAAACCAAGTTCACTGGTCCAAGTGATAAGAATTCTCACGCATGAAAGAAATAGATGAAACGCTTACAACACAGCTCTTCCTTTCAGTTGATGAGATGTCAGCGCGAGATACGTACCTATCTCACCATCCATTCGAGACAAGAAGTAACTGCCCCCTACGTCAGGACAATAGCCGATTTTCGTTTCAGGCATGGCGAAAGTAGTGTTTTCCGTAGCAATTCTGAAATGCGCGTGCGCAGCAAGTCCGGCTCCACCGCCCACTGCTCTGTCATTTTAGTGATCAACTATGAATGCAGCGACTGCTACCCACGTGTATGCCCATCCAGTATAGTTACGTATGGTTTTTGTAATGCAGCCAGAATGTAATCCAATTCAAACCTATGTGGGTTTAATACTCCATCAAAATCAAATCAGGCATCAGTTACTCCTTACTCTCTTTTGAAGAAATCAATTGCCCTGGGTCGTGTAGCAGGATCTGTTGCATCATTTATAACGCCTTGCCGTCCCTAGAGCATTAGAAATCACCGGAATGCTGTACTTGTTTAAGTTGGCTCACTTTCGACGTCACCTCCAGCGCAAAACGCTCGTCCTACACCGGTGCCCACTATGGTTCCGCACAGATCGGAAGCGCTCCATTCCTGGGGGTTCAAAAAGATCAACAGATGTCATGATAACATCACGACCAGTAAGCGAACCTCGATCTTAGGATGGAGAAGTGAGAGCATGGGTTCATTTAGGGCATTCAACTTCGATGGCCGGTTGAGGATGTACATCCGCACAGCCAAATTGGATTTGAACAACACCGGGGACTGCCAATGATACGCGTGTAAGCTAGCGCGTTGCCAACACGTTGAAAACATTTGGAGCGTACCTCCGATGGGTCCGCGGAACTAGAGGTAAACATCATATGTTGGGCAATGGCATGTGTCCTGTGTGAAGCGCGACAGGCGCTACGAGACATACCCCTGAGGCTGACGGTCAGCATGCAGAGATGAGCAGCAGCAAACCGTAGTAGTCCCCGTGGACGGCCCGGCTCCCCGGCGGAGCTCTGTCGGAGATTCAAAATTGCAGAAAGTCCATCCATGTCATTTCAATCTCCGATCAAAATTACAAGTGAGAAACCGTCTGGTCTCCCCCACGTGACCACAACATGTGCAATGTGCGCTCTATACTTTGTGCATTGAGCTTGCATGTTGTTCATTCAATGGATCCTTCTTCCTCCCCTGAGCAACTGTCGACATTGTGCCCTACAACCTATCTTCAATGATCATGCAATTCTTTTTGCTTCCTGGAACAGACTGGGAACTTGGTTGAACAAGACCTTGCTGTTTTGGAAATCATGCATGTGCATGACATTACCCTTTCAGTGCTACTCTGGTCAGTCAGCTGGGGCATCAAGGAACTTAACTCTAACCATTTAGTCATTTTTCAAAGAACAAGCCTTCTTGTTAGTGACAAACTACCTGAAATTCTCAAGAATTGGTTCAAGCCATGGTGACAGCACTCTGCTGGTATTTGCACAGAAGTTGGACATGATCAACTAGCTAGATGTGCTTTCTACACTGTTTCTTGCTCTGTTGAATCTGAAATGACAATGTTGAGGGCCCTACTCCAGTTGCTGGCTTCAGAATTGATGGATGATCTTGCCAAAATTGATCTGGGTGATCTCATGGTAAAGATATCTGCTGCAGCACCCATCACCTCGAAACTCCTCAACTTATCACAAAGCCATCAGCCCAGAGTGAAGTGAAGAACCTCAATCCCATACTATGCTGACCCTCCTTCAACTTACAGGTCATCACTAACCATAATCCCAGGTTGTTGTAGTGATGATTTCCATGGCAGCATATGACATTGATGTGTTGTATTGGTACTCAGCCAAAGTTCCAACAGAAGATGTGAACACAAGTCCTACAGCTGCAGGAGTGTTCAGAGTGTGGAGGTTCATTTAGGGGGCCTCAGAATGTCCTTCAGGATGTGATGATACATAGCTATGAACATGGAGTCATTGGGATATGATGTGTGCACAATATAAGTATGTAACACAGAAATAAAGGTTTGTGCAGTGATGCAAAAAAGTGCACAATGTAAAGGGAGTGGAAAAGTGCAATGTGGTAAAATGCATGGCAGAAGCACAAAAATGTGCAAAGACAATAGACAATAAATGTGGCAAGCACAATGAGATGGGAACAATACTGGAGTGTGTCAAAGGTGCAATGCACAAACAAAATGTGCAAATGCAACTATACAATAAAAAGCACAAACAGTGTGCTAATGTGGCTATACAATGGAAAAGTGCAAATGGTGCACAAATGCAGCTATATGAAGGGCACAATGCAAAGGTGCATGGACTAAGACAATAATGTCCAGATGATATGTGACACTGAGTGAGACTGCTGAACTGGGGGGGGGAAAGATCTTTTGGTTTCTCTATGTACCTGGGTACTATGTATAAATGAGTTATGTGATGAAAATGGTAAAATAAAGTATAAAAATAGAATGTGCCATGTGCTACCCACGAGTCCATCCATTAGCCTGTATGAATCTGACTGCATGATGCTGCTACCTTAGCCAATAAGATTTGCGCATGCTATAGCCAATGCCATATTGTCCTAGTGTGATGTTCTATTTTTGATGCACTCTAGATCTTGTGCATCCTGTAAGGGGGAAGGAAGGTGCCCCAGGTATCTGGGCAATTTTCTGTATTTGTCCCATATTTTTATATATTTTATTTTACTCTATTCTGCCTTTTCTATGATTTTATTCCTATTTTATGATTATATTTTGGCCTTTTCTGTAAGGGCAACCTCAAAGCCTCACTTGATAGTGAATTAACAGAGCAGAATCCAAAGTTAATATTATACTACATAATACAGATACTTCAGGTACACCTAACAGAGTGGAATCCAAAGAGAAAACTCTAAGGACCCATTTGTCGATGCCCAGTATATGTGATAGACCCAAAAATCAAATAGTAAGCTAAAAATAGCAAAAAGACAGAAATAGGCAGATCAAGCTGTGGAATGATGTCACCTTGATGGGTAAGCATCCAGAAGGGGTCCTGCCTCTAAGAATAGAATTGTCAACATATACCAACATGAAAAAAAAACTGAAATATAATAATAAAATAGGGATAAATCATAGAAAATCATAGAAAAGGCAGAATAGAGTGAAATAAAATATATAAAAAATGGGATGAATGCAGAAAATTGCCCAGATGCCTGGGGCGCCTTCTTTTCCCCTTACATCTTCCATGTTGGTACATGTTGACAGTTCTATTCTTAGATGCAGAACCCCTTCTAGATGTTTACCCATCAAGGTGACATCATCCTATAGCTTAATCTGCCTATCTCTCTAGTTGAACCCCACTCTGCCCATTTCCATTTTGACCCCTAGTGCATCAAGCATGCATGCACTGCCCAATGCATGCCCAAGCGAAGATGTGTGGGTTAAACCTGTGCCACCAAATTCAATGGTGCATATTCCCATGGACACATCTTCCTCAATTCTAGTGAGTTATACATCAGTCTACACCTAAACCAATTTGTGGATGATGCCACTAAAATTTATTGGGCTCTCACATACATGAAGTCTGAGTACACTTATCTCTATATTGACCATATATTACACCAAACCAAGGAATGTGGCTCCCTTCCATTCTCTACCTGGGGGACTTTCATGACAAGTTCATATGACATTTCTGTCCCCTCAATGAATGCCAATGAGCTATGACATACCTTGAATCCACCTCCTACTACCAAGTGCATTGATCTGTGGATGACTACATTGATGAATTTTGAGACCTGGTGGACATGGCGAGATATGGGAGTGGACTACCTGTGGTGGTAAAGTTTCATTGAGGTCTTAACTAGAAAAATAAAGACCAGATTGCACAGATGTTGGAAGGACACCCAGCAGAGGATAATATAAATGCATGGTACAAGGCTACTTCCCTCTGTGATAAGAACTGGCTCACAAATGCAGTTTTCATTGCGGCCTTCTGCACTCCTACCACCACCCATGCTCTCTCCACCTTTAATTGAGCACCCACTTGTCCTAATCCTATCCCTATGTGCCAACCCTCAATGCAGAACTCCAATACTCTTGCTCCAATAGATGTTGACACAGTCCATAGTCGAGCTCGCAGGCTAGATTTCTGCTACTGCTGTGGGGAAACTGGACATATGGCTCAAAACTGTCCCCACCATTAAGACATCTGTAAAGAAGAAGAGGTGGAGGGATAGGATTTTTCCACCTGTGATGAGTGAACAGTATGTTGATAGATTCACTTTACCTTTGAAGGTCTGGGCAGACTTTCAAATGCATCGACACATCATGACATATGCTTCCAACCCCTACTAACCTCATAGAACCAGTCCAAAACAATTTTGCAACACATTTTGAATGACTTTGCAACACTTTGAGCAAGTTTAAATGACTTCAGCAGCTGTATGCCTATCGCACCACCTTTTAGACATGCAGTACATCCTGCATGAGTTAGTGCATTGCATATTGAGCACACCTCCAGACATGAGAAGATACAATAAAGGGCTTTTAGAACATGATTGTAGCACTTTGGTGTTTCAGTAATATATTGGAACAATAGGACAAGCACCTTTGATACATTGTGACTCCATTTCACTTATTATCATTTCTATGATTTGCAAAGTTCTTTATTACTGTGTATATTGCCTCATGTTCTCCACATGTTTTATTTCCTTTTAAGTACTATCTCTTTCAAAATGTATATGGACTTGTACTAGTTACTTGAAACAACAGAGAAGAAGTCATCCTCTCACATTCATTGTCTGATTTAAGAGCTGTTCTCTTGAGTCCAAGCCTTGCATCATAATTTTAAGTTCTGTGAATCATCGCAAACTTTTTCGAACTTTCGTACTAGCTTCTCAAAACTATTGTATATTGTCTATTGTCTTTCAAAAACCTTTCAATTCTCTGTAGTCATTTCCCAGCATTCCTCAAAACCATTCCCATTGTCTACAAACCCCTCGAACATCTTTAAATACTTTTTGGAATACTTTGCAACCTTTGTGCATCCTCGAACTTTATCCAATCTCATTTGAACTCCTCAAACTGAGTTTCCTCATCCTTGGGTAACAGCAGTGATATTTAGTATTACCTCACACCCTTCCTCTAACTTGTGTTATACCATCTGAGACCCTTCTAGTAGGTTTTGTTTAGGTTTCCAGGTCGAGTATTATCAATGCCCTCATTGCCTGTCTATAACCACTTTGAAGGTCTGTCTGTTGATTCACTAGGATAAATCTTATTCTATGACTATTTCTTCTCCAGACCCTTCTGAAGTGGCTAAAGATGTACCTACTTCTTTCTCCCCCCTTTTCTCTCTACCCAGATTAAAATCTTGGGAGTGCAAGCTACCATGCAAGTATGTTGTGGCGTCTACCCTCTTCCAATAATCACTAGAATTAAAGATTGAGCTGCAGACTATGGATATGGAGCAAGGACTCAGTGTCTCTGCTCTCCTGGACTAGGGAGCCATGGGCCTTTTTATTGATTTGCACCTGGTTCAACAAAAACAACTCAATACCCACTCACTATCTCGACCCATAATGTGGACGGTTTTCCAAATGAAGCTGGGGCAATTTGGGAGGTTGTCAACCTAGTCCTCCAGTACAAGGATCATAGTAAATAGGCTCTCTTCACTGTGACCCAACTGGGGAAGCACGAGGCAATTTTAGGCCACCCATTGCTTTGTGACCACAATCCTGAGGTCGACTGGGTGACAGATAAAGTCATGATGAGTCATTGTTGCTCTCATTGTTATACTTGCTTTACTGATGGCAGACAGGAATGTCAAGGGCAAAAGGTACTCTTACAGAGCACTTGAAAGTGTCATGCTAGTCCAATGCCTATGGCCAATGTGGACTGGAAAGACATCCCAGATCTCGCATCTGATTCTAATAGTGATGAAGAGGAGATGGAAGAAATCAAAGAAGGTAACCAAATTTTCTACACTGATATTAACCTTTTGCATGAGGTGCATGCTATCTTGAACATCTTCCAGCGTCTCGTGGAGGCCTTCCACAAGAACAGTACACCCAAATTCTTCATTGACTCCATACTTCCTCACCTGCATGAATTCAAGGATGTCTTCTCTAAGGAATCCTTTGACTCACTTCCTAACTGTAAGCCATGGGATCATGCAATTGAGCTCACACTGGGTGCCACATTTTCCTTTTGCAAGGTCTATCCTCTCTCCCCTGAAGAACAATGACAACTCAACAAATTCATCAATGAATACTTGGTTTTGGGTCATATCTGCCCTTTAAAGTTGCCTATAGCCTCACCCTTCTTCTTTGTCAAGAAAAAGGATGGGTCTTTTTGACTGGTTCAAGACTATCAATGCCTCAATAACATCATAGTCAAGGATCGTGATCCACTACCCCTCATATCTGAACTTGTCAACCAACTCCACAGGGCATGTTACTTCACCAAGCTGGATGTCCATTTGAACCACTTGTCATGTTCTTTGGTCTCACTAATAGTCCTGCCACCTTTCAGACCATGATGAATGACATCTTTCATAATCTCATATTGGAAGGTATTGTCTGTGTCTACCTTGATGACATTCTCATCTTCACTCGAGACCTCGATAAACATTGTCAAAGCACATGCCTGGTGCTAGAGCAACTTCAGTGGCACAAACTCTATCTCTGTCATGACAAGTGCAACTTTGAGAAGATGCAAATCAAGTACTTGGGCTTGATTATCTTGGATGGACAGGTGGAAATGGATCTGGTCAAGGTTGCTGGCATTACAACCTGGCCCACACCCATGAAGAAGAAAGAGGTGCAGTCTTTTCTGCACTTCATCAATTTCTATCAGTGCTTTATTAAAGATTTCTCACACCATGCATGCCTATTATTCAATCTCACTGGCAAGGAGGCATGGAGGTAGGAAAATGCACAGCAGGAGGTGTTTGAAAAGCTCAAAGAGATGGTCACTACTACTCCAATCCTTACCTTTACTGATGACTCATGTCCCTTCCATGTAGAAGCTGACAGTTCAGATTTTGTGATGGGCACAGTGTTGTTCCAACAGTCTCCTGAGGACCAGAAGTCACACACTATTGCCTTCTACTCAAAGAGTCCTAGTATTGTGGAGTGCAATTATGAGATCCATGGCAAGGAGATACTGGTGATAATGCAGGCATTGGAGAAGTGGCAACATTTTCTGGAGAGTGCTCAAGACAAGGTCGAGATCTGGATGGACCACAAGAACCTCAAGTACTTCATGACCATTAAGAAACTTAATCATCACCAAGCCTACTGGTCCCTCTACTTCTCCAGATTTGCTTTCTCCCTGCATCATTGCCCAGGCCACAGCATGGGGAAGACCGATGCCCTCTCTCATTGTCTGGACCACAGGTATGGAAGCAATGTCATTCAAGGTATTGTGTTGTTGCAACCTCACCTGTTTACAGTCTGTACACTGGAGGGGGTTACCTTGGAGAGTGAGGAGCACAGCATTCTATGTGATATTCATCATGTGAACTATAGCAGTTTACATGAGGATGCTGTGGCTCTAGTGAAGGAGCTGAGAAAGGGATCCACTCTTTCACTTCATGCAGCAGAATGGACAGAAAAGGACAACATTCTTCTGTGACCATATCTATGTCTCCAATGATTCCCAGTTTTGATGATGACTCATTTCTCAGCACCATCACTTGCTCATTGCCAGCCACCCCAGGCATTGGAAGACATTGGAGCTTATATCATGGAATTATTGGTGGCCCCAGATGTTCTGACTCATTGATTAGTAATGTCACACCTGTGATCTCTGCTTATGCACCAAGACACCATGATGCAAGCCCATGGGTGAGTTACACCCCCTCCCAGTCCCAGAGAATCATTGGGATGTTGTCAATGTGGACTTCATGGTAGAACTACTGGAGTCCAATGGGTTTGATGCAGTAATGTGCACAGTCAACTCTGCTGGAAAAAAAGCTCACTTCATTTCCACTCATATGTCTGTCACTGCACTTGGAGTAGCTCTGTTGGAGCAGACTACATACGCTGCACAGAGGAAGAGACAACATGTTCCTTATAACCTACCTGGGGTTTAGTTAGTCTTAGAGCTAGGGTTTAGCAGAGGTAAGAACACTGTATATCTTCTATAGTACAGGTTCTCCTTATATACATAATAGTAAGGATGTCACATGACTCAGGAATGTGTTTACCACATGTATGCGCAGTAAGCGCAGTAACATGTGTGTGCTGCATGCTTGGCCTCATGTATGCAGCATGCATCAGGATTTAATTTCAACACCCCCCCTCAAACTGTACAGCGCTCTAAGCAGCTAAGTTTGAATCTTGAAAGTAATTCCAAGAGAGTCTCTAAATTTCCTGAATAAGACAGCGCCAAGGTTCTTTGTGAACATGTCAGCTGGATGATCATTTCCAGGAATGAAAACGACTGTGACTTTGTCATTTTCTATGCATTCGCGGGTATAGTGGTAGCGAATGTCTATATGTTTGGTCCTTCTTTCCTGAACTGGATTTGATCCGATAAAGATGGATCCCTGATTATCAGCGCAGATTGGTATGCACTTCAGTACATATCCAAGTTCCTGGAATAAGGACTCTATCCACACTATCTGTCGACAAGTGTCGGAGAGAGCCATATATTCGGCTTCTGTGGATGACAGTGCTACAGTTTTTTGTAAACGGGACTGCCAGCACACAATGCCACTTGCTAGAGTAGCAAAGTAACCCGTTGTAGATCGGCGTTTGACAGTGTCAGCTGCCCAATCAGAATCTGTGAAGGCCTGTAGCCCCTTGGACTTCTCACCATCATAGACAATGTTATATTTCTGGGTTCCCACCAGATAGCGCATGATGTACATCGCTTTGTCTAGATGTTCTTGGCTAGGATTAGCCAAGAATTGCGACATCTTGATTACCGCATAAGCGATATCAGGTCGCGTTCCGAGCATCAGATACAATAAAGATCCGATCACAGACTGATATTTTGATCTAAGCATCGCATTGGGCGTTGCTGTGTTTTCCGATGGTTTGTAACCAGTTGGGAGTGGAGTGGGGGTCGCTTTGGCATTTGTCATCTCGAATCTCTCAAGCACTTTGGCGAGATATTCAGTTTGATCAAGTTTGACTTTGCTTGCAGTCTGGGTGATGCGCATGCCTAAGAATTCCGCGACTTTTTCAGTACTACGGCACTCCCAATGCTTTAGACAAGCATTTTTCTTTTCATCCACAAGTTTCTTGTTCTTCCCCATGAACAAGCCATCATCAACATAGACGAGTGCAATAACAATGCTGCCTGTTTTAGGATCCTTGTGTATGAAAATGCCGGCATCGGAGCTGGCGCGCACGAACCCAATGGTGCGCATAAATGCCTCTAGCTCTTTCCACCATGCAAGTGAGGCTTGTTTAAGGCCATACAATGCTCGGCGTAAGTGCAATACTTTGCGCTCTTTTCCCTCGAGTCTGAAACCCTCGGGTTGATCCATATAGATCTCCTCATCTAGTTTGCCATATAAAAATGCGGTTTTTACATCTAGGCCAGTCATATACATGCCTTCTAGAGATGCAAGTGCAAACATGAGGCGTACGGTCTCGTAGCGGACTACCGGTGAGAAAATCTCATCAAAGTCAATGCCTTCGACTTGTGAAAAGCCTTTGGCCACGAGTCTGGCTCGTTTTCTTCCATCCGATTTTACGGAGAAAACCCATCTATTTTTGATCGTTTTTCGATCATGTGGAAGATCGACGATGTCATAGACTTGTCGCTTACGAAGAGCCTCTAATTCTTCATGACAAGCTTGTTTCCACTCACGTTGCTGCTGCCGTGGTAGGCACGCAATATCGCGAAATTGGTTTGGAACTTGGCTTATTTCGCTCGATGGTTTGACTGCTTTTGACAACAGCCAGCGAATAAGCTTATCTCCTCCTTCCTTGGTTATCTTTTTAATATAACCTGCTTCGTCCAGTTCCCCCATTGGGTGATCATGTTCTTGATCATTGGAATCGGGCACACTCTCGTGGGGTGCCGAACTCAGTCCAGCAACCGGTTCTTTCTGTTGAGTTTGTGGTCGTGTTCGGTTATGATCCGAATCTTGACCCACAGATCTCTTCCAATATCGATCACGTGCAATGTCTCTCTCTATGTCAGAGGGGAGTCGCTTCTCTCCATAGGTATTGCCAGGATGGTTTGGGATGTTCCTCTGCCTGCCTGATCGACGGGGCAATTGCTGCCATTCCTGTTGATCATCACGTCTTGGACAAAAGTCCTCAGTGGTTACTGGAGGCGGCGGAGGAGGAGCATTTGTCACATCGTCATGTGCCTTTTGCTCACTTGGTACATCATCATCATCATTTTCTGATGATGGAGGAAGGGGCGGATCTTGTGGCGGTATAGAATCATCGCCATCCATTCCAGATGAGTGGTCATCATCTTCTGGTTCTGGAGGTGGAAAATCACCAAGGTCTGTATTGGCAGGAGTCTTAGCTCCGGGACAGCATGGGAACAACGTTTCATCAAATAGTGCTGTAGCACCAATGAATATTGCGCCACTAGGTCGCATGAAACGGTATGCTTTAATGCCATCTTCTAATCCAAGGTACGTCATCAACTCCGATCGAGGAGCCAATGTGTTTGGACGCTTCTCCTTGGGTAGGTAGATGTAAGCACCACAACCAAAAACCTTCAGATCGTTTAGATCTGGGCGGACCTTTGTCAGGTCCTCAACCGGTGTCAGCCATTTCAGGCGCCTTATCGGGGTTCGGTTGTATAGGTGTGTTGCATGTTCAATGCAAAATTCCCACCATGATTGTGGTAGACATGCGGTAAATCGCAGGGTTTGCGACTTTTCCATTATTGTCCTTATGGCACGCTCTGCGCGCCCATTCTGTTGGTGAATGTGGGGTGCAGACATCTCTATTTTGATGCCAAAGTCCTTGAGCACATTTTGTAGCTCACAATCTTTGAACTCCCCTCCTGGATCAACACGCCAGCGCTTGATTGTAGCGCCATACTGTGTCAAAGCCACTGCCCGAAATTGTCTGATGGCCGCAGCAGCATCAGATTTCTTTTTAAGGCATTGGACCCAGATATGTGACGTTTTGTCATCCAGAAATACAATAAAGTATTTATGTTTATGGTACGATAGTACTGGGAGTTCCTTCAGATCGGAATGTATTAATTCAAAGGGTCTTTCAGCACGTGAATTTGATTCAGGAAAAGATTTTGAGGTCATTTTCCCTTCAGCGCACCCTGGACATATAATTTTGTCTTTAGGAATAATTAAATTCCTTGGGAATTTTATGGTGCTATTAGGCATCTTCCCTAGCGCCTCTTTGGATGGGTGTCCAAGTCGCTTATGCCAAGTCGAGTAGTCTGCAACATACATTGTCGCGATATTGATTCCCTTGGTGCTCAATATATGAGTCCGAGCCCAATAAATAGTGTCACGTTTCATAAGAGGGACGCAATCCATAATTGGGTTTCCTTGCTTGAAAAATGAAATGTGTGCGGAGGAACCACGCACATCACTTCCATCTTGTAAGAAGACGCCCATTGACAGTAATCGAGCATTACAGTTGGGTATGTAGTAGACGGGGTATAATTGCGTTTCACGCGTCTCTGACTTCCCATGACATACTACCTGATGTCTAATGAAGACTGCTCCTTTCCCTACTATATGAGTAGTACCCGTGGCTGTTTGAACCAGGGTAGAGTCCTTTCTCGGTAAAGGCTCGTAAGAAGCAAAATCTTTAATTTCACCAGTGAAGTGTTTTGATGCGCCTGAATCCATGATCCAGTCGGCACCTTTCTTACAATTTCCATTTGCACACGTAACACATATATTAAGATGTAAATTGTTCCATGATACATTTAGTAGCGGTAAGATTTCACATGAAAAGTTCGCTGTGATCAGTGGAATGTTAATTCTTGTGCTTGTGGCAAGGAAAAGGACTGACTTTTCATCATATGTACCTGTTTCAAGCAGTTCATCGACAAGCATTTCGTCGACGGCTTTCCATACTTCTTCATCAGAAATGGCAGGTTCCGATCCAAGGGAGACGCTATCGTCTTCTACCTCTACGATCCTTGGTTCTGGTTCAATCCTCCTCCTCTTACCTTCTCGCACTGTTAGGTGCTCTTCCAGCGGTCGCAGATTTTTCGCGCTGCATGGGAGATTCATTTGCTCGAGGGTGTCTCGAGCCTGCTGATATTCGGTATAGACCGAATGAGAGGTAGAGGCCGCGCCCGTGTATGCCTGTGCAGGCGGTCGGCGGCGAGGATCCCTTGTGGGAGTATGTTCACACTTCTCGATGCGCTGGATGAGCGGCATCGGCGGTATGATGGTGCCATTACTATTTATGGTAGTAAAGGCTTGTGAGGCGAGGTGGGAATGTTTCTCTTTAGGTTTTTCCTCTTTAGTCTTTTTGTCCCCACATCGTCCACGCTTTCGGGACGATTCTCCATTGTTGCCTTGAGATTGCCATTTGGGGTTTCCCCCTTTGCGCTTGACAGCAGAAAGCTTGGTGGCCTGAGGTGGGCCAATGGGCTTTCCAACTGCTGTGCGCCGTGAGGCTTCAGCGACAATGGAGTCCTTGACATGTTTAAACGTCAAGGCTCTAGTAGCGGTCGTGTTAAGGACCGTGGCAGATAGAGAATCATACTCGCGCAGCATCGCAGCAAGTAGAATCATTGCCTGTACTAATTTGGGGATGGCGACATTGGCAGCCGTAAGGCGCTCAAATTTATCAGCCATTTTGGCAATCTCTGGCGCAGGATTTGCAGCCAGAATTTTGATTGCGATTGCAGACCTAAAGTCCACAAAGACTTGGGAGGGGCCATCGACACCATAGTCGGTGTGGATGAGATCCCATACCTCCTCAGCAGTGTCCTTGGTGTTGGCACGCTGCCGAATAGAGGGGGCCAGGTGGAGCACTAGGCTACCAATCGCCTGGTCATTCTTATTGTTCCAGGTCTGGAGCTTGGCATTAGCTTCTGCTACTAGTGCAGCATTTGTCGCCGTCAAAGGAGGCGCCAGGGGTGGTTTTAGTTCCATCCTGCTAGTTATTTGCCAGAGGCCCTGAGACCTGAGCCACGCCTTCATTGAGTCAGCCCATTGAATGTAGTTAGAGCCGTCGAAAGTTTGTACGAGTTTTTCAAGAGTTGAAGACATGATGTTATAGTGGCAGCTGGTAAAAGCGCTCAATCAGTCCTCTATTCAAGAAAACACGTTCCATAATCTCAGGCAAAAACACTCCTTCAGAGTGGTTAACCCTAGTCAACCTAGGTTTTTAAATGCAGCTCGCAGAGAGCGCAATGCAGCTCACAAAGAGCGCAAGGTTACAATTTGGAGACAATGAAGTCAACGTCGTTCGCAGCCAGTTAAGGCGCGTTCATGACGTGCCCAGCAGGGCCCATAACCTGTTGGAGCAGACTACATACGCTGCACAGAGGAAGAGACAACATGTTCCTTATAACCTACCTGGGGTTTAGTTAGTCTTAGAGCTAGGGTTTAGCAGAGGTAAGAACACTGTATATCTTCTATAGTACAGGTTCTCCTTATATACATAATAGTAAGGATGTCACATGACTCAGGAATGTGTTTACCACATGTATGCGCAGTAAGCGCAGTAACATGTGTGTGCTGCATGCTTGGCCTCATGTATGCAGCATGCATCAGGATTTAATTTCAACAAGCTCAACTCTATTTGCACCACATGTGGAAGCTCCATGGATTGCTGAGTGCATTCCTCTGTGATTGGGGGCTGCAATTTATTGCAGAGTTTACTTGAGAGCTGTACTGCCTACTGGGGATCAAACACATAGGTAAGCTACAATGTATCGAATGATATGGTCTATCGAACATATACAGTGTATATCGAATGATACAGGTTCAGTGGAAGCTGTCAAGCACTCTAATATATATATGTGTACCTACTATAGTAACAAATGAATACACTATTACAATGGTTGCTAGACCAAAGAGTAATATATTTAATACTGACATCAGTAACCTATGAAATAGTTTTAGGCAGTGGCAATGGCAATGGGGATGGCCCTGGCAGTGGCCTCACCAGGATTAGAATCAAGATCAGCATTACAAGTATGACCAATTGGAAATTAATCTTATTTATGTGGTAATTCATATGTAGTCTGCATGGATTCTGCATGCAAATTAATGTATGATAAATTCAGTAAAAGCCATGTTTATGCAATAATTCATTTATTGCAGTGTGCAGATCTGCAAAATTGGATCAGCAATCCAATAGGGCTGCAGCAGCATTGGCATAAAGCAGTGGCAGCAGCATCAGCATTAGGCAGCTGGGATTGCACTATTTTGCATTGGCATTGGCATAAGGCAGCGGCAGTAGCATCATAATTAGGCAGCTGGGATTGCACTATGTGATCAATGCCGCACAGGCATAGTTCAGTGGACAACTCTATGTATATATATGTATGTACTATAGTAACAAATGAATGCACTATTCAATTCTTGCTGTACCACATTAGACATATTAAGAATGTGGTGTACAGATCAGTGACCTATGAGACAGCATCAAACACATGCATTAGCATCAGCATATGTATTGGGGCTGGGGCTGGGGGTCAGCAATTGGTATGAACATTGGCCTTAAAGGTATATATTATTGGTTTACCAATTAAAGCACCATATATCTACAGGAAGAAAGCTATCACTCATTGTCAGTAGTGTCCATCATATTATCAGAGCCAGGCAACCAAGTGTCATCAACATAAATAAAGTCCACATGACTATATATTGGGAGTGTGATGTGGGAAGGAGTGGGGTTTTCTATCTGTGAGGTGCTGGGGGACCTGGTTTGGAAACTATCATCATCAGAATCGGCATTGGGACCAGTTGAATCAGCCTCTGAATGGGTCTCTGATGATGAGAGGAAAACATCAGCCACATCAGATGCAGTGGGGAAAGCAGTTGAAAGGAGAGGTGCAGGGGGAGATGAAGAGGGAGAATTAGAATCTTCAAGGTAAAAGGCAGTGGCATCAAAATCAGTTGGAGAACTGGTATGGGAAGATGCTGATGATGAATGATGAATCTGCCAAGACATGGCTGCCTGAAATGTGGTAGGTTGATCAGTGTCTTCTCATGCATCATCCTCCCCTTCCCATAACATAGCAGCATAAAAGGCAGTAGGCTGGGCAAGGACAGTGTGTGCATCAGCATAAAGATGAATAGCTTCATCATCAGCATCCACAATGGAGGTGGCATCAGGCTCAGCAGCAGAATGTGACAAATTATCAGATTCAGCATCTGAAAAATAAAAGCCAGCATCGATACCAGTTACAGTGGGTGGTGAACTATAGGCACCAGAAACAGAGGTTGGGAGACTGTCTGTGATCAACCACTCCTTATTCTTATTGTATGCACCATTTGTTACGAGAAGCTACAGAGGACGAGGAATCAATTTTCTTCGCTATTGTTCTTATTGTCTTTACTGAGTATGTCCCACACTTTTGTTCTTCATTTCTATTGTTTTGCCACTGCACACCTCTAATTACGCATCACCACACTCCACGCTATTGTAGTAGTCTGTGGACATTCACACATTATTGTTCTTACTGTTTCTATTGTTCTTATTGTTCTCGATAGCATGACTCATTCTACTTATGTATTAACGATCCTATGTTTGTATTATTTAAACTGCAAATGCAAGACCAGTCAAGCTCATCTTGACCTGGTCACTTCTATGCTCTTACAATCTGACAATCTAAGTCATCCTCAAGTCGTCACTTATGAGCTTTGACGATCTAGAATGCTTTACTTGAAAGTTGTCGCTTACGAGCTTCAACGGGTTTACTGAACTAGGAGCTTTGATCATAACAAAAGGTCAAGCTGATTCAAACTCTGCTGACTAACCTCAGTCCAGGCAGCACACACACTATGACAAGATTCTTATGAGAACCACCCAACCATGACTGACAAGAAGAACCATGGCAGCACCATCTACTCTTACCGTCCCCACAGCACCTACCACCACCCCTGCCTGATCTGCTGAAATAAAGATGAGGGCACCAACCAAGTATTCCGGAGACCGGGCAAAGACAATGCTCTTCCTCCTGGAGTGTGGAAGGAAAAGGAAGAGGTGTTGGATCTTATGGTGGCTGAGGGTTTTTAAGATGGCAGCCCACATCGGCAATGGAGCCTGCCAGGGTAATCGTCTCAACTGTAATGATAGCACAAGTAAACCACCACTCTATGCACGTTCCTGTTTACTGCATATTAGGAGACACAAAAGCCAAATTACCTGCCCTAATCGACTCTGAGGCAGGAGAAATGTTCATCGATCACCAAGTTGTCGAAAAACTCAGATTGAAGAAAATGCTACTCGTAAGAAAGATCCTCGCAAAGAACGTTAATGGAATACTAAACAAGAATGGAATGATCTCCCACTACATTTATATTGACACAGAAATCGGAGGAAAAGGGGAGAAGATGAGGATGCTCATAATGGGGCTGGGAAAGGAGAGGATCATTTTGGGCTACTCCTGGCTTCAGAGGCACAACCCAATTATTGACTGGAAACTGGGGATCCTTACCAACAAGCCGACTGAGGGTCTCCTTATGAAGAAAATCCAGACTATGGTTGAACGATCACACACCATCATTGGTAAGCAAAGTCCCACTCTAGATGACAAGGGGCTGTTTGTATCGAGAGTAACATTGAGCCCGACTCTTGAGAGGCTACCTATAAGGAGTGCTGGGGAGACCTTTGGGGAAACCCACCTCACCGCCGCCGAGCACATGAAGAGTAGGCTCGGGATGGTTCATCTTGCAAGAGGACTTTGCGCTGAGGACGAACCCGATGGCAACAAATCACACTTGGTAACAGACACCTACTCTGGAATTGACCTGCAGATGCCAGCACTAAACGCCAGGGAAATCAATCTATCGCCCTGCACAGAGAGAGATCATGATGGAACAGATGTGCTATTTGCCTACATTTTAGGAGAACTGATGATTGGGGTGTTCAGAACTGAGGAATCCCCCCTTATGATCGAACATGACTACATTCCCCCAAATTACCAAAAACTCAGGCACATTGCATGCATCACCCAATCTCGATCGACCAGCAGGGTAGCCTACTCTAATACCACGTACATCCGAGCAAAAACCTCAATCTCGCAAAAACTTGCCCATGAAAATGAGGGCAAAGAGGAAAAGCAGTCGCTCGACGATCTACTCCCAGACAAGTACAAGGAGTACCAAAGCGTGTTTGAAAAGGCAGCATCAGAAAGATTCCCCGAGTTGAGACCATGGAACCACACGATTGAGTTAAAACCAGACTTTATCCCAAAAGACTGCAAGGTCTATCCCATTACCCCAGCTGAACAAAAGAAGCTAGATGAATTCATCGATGAGAACCTGAAGAAGGGGTACATTGTCCCATCTAAATCACCGATGGCATCTCCATTCTTCTTCATCGCAAAGAAGAACTCCGATGCACTATGACCCTGCCAAGATTATCAATATCTGAATGAAGGAACTATCAAAAACTCATATCCCCTCTTGTTGATCAGAGATTTACTCAATAAACTGAAAGGGGCAAGATGGTTCACAAAATTAGACATCAGATGGGGTTATCACAATGTCAGAATCAAGAAAGGAGACAAATGGAAAGCCGCATTCAAGACCAATAAAGGTCTATTCGAATCTAAAGTCATGTTCTTCAGGCTCTGTAATTTGCCAGCCACCTTCCAAGCGATGATGAACAATACTTTCCAAGACATGCTAAATGAGGGATGGCTAGTAATTTACATGGACGATATCCTGATCTTCTCAAGAGACCGAAAAGAGCACAAAGAGAGGACAAAGAGGGTTTTAGCAAGGCTAAGGGAAAATGATCTCTACCTGAAACCTGAAAAATCCAAATTCGACATACAAGAGGTCAAATTCCTTGGACTAATCCTGCGACCAAACCAATTGGCCATGGACCCAACCAAACTTAGTGGAATCAAAGACTGGCCATCCCCGACCAATGTAAAGGGGGTTAGATCATTCCTGGGCTTTGGGAACTTGTATCGAAGATTCATCGGCAACTTCGCTGCAATCACGAAGCCACTAAATGACCTAACAAAGAAGGATCAGGCCTTCAACTGGACGAGCGAATGCCAAGAGGCATTCGAAACACTAAAACAGAAATTTGGCAAGGCACCAGTTCTACTAATGCCAAACACTGAGAAACCATTTGTAATAGAAAGCAATGCCTCCAAATACACAACTGGGGCTGTGCTGAAGCAGACTGACACAAATGGGGACTGGCACCCCTGTGGCTATATCTCCCACTCCTTGACAGCCACTGAATGAAACTATGAGATCTATAATTGGGAACTACTGGGGATAATATGGCCCCTGGAAACTTGGAGACATTACCTCCAGGGATCCGAACATCCAACCATGATCCTATTGGATCACAAGAATCTTATGTACTTCAGGATGGCACAAAAACTGAACTAATGACAGGCTAGATGGAGCCTATTCCTGTCACAGTTCAACCTCCAACTAGTACATGTGCCAGGAAAGATAATGATACAATCCGACGTGCTATCGCAGCGGGGAGATCACATACCGGAAATCAACGATGACAATGATGACATCACACTCTTAAAGGATGAGATCTTTGCATGGATGATCGACACCAAATTAAAAGACCTACTAGCAGAAAGTATGATGTGTGATGACCTACTAAAAAAAATAGTAAGGGCCATCAAAGAAGGAGGAATGCCACCAATCAAGTTGGCAGTAGAAGACTGGAAAATGGAAAATGATGGGATGGTCTTTTTTAAAGACCGATGCTATGTCCTGGATGACAGGGAGCTGCAGAGGAAAATTATGGAAAAATACCATGATAATCTACTCACAGGGCACCCCAGCTGATTTCAGATGCTGGAATTAGTACAAAGGGACTACTGGTGGCCTGGGATGATGATCTTTATTCAGAACTATGTCGACAGATGCGCCACATGTCAGCAAATGAAGGTAAATACGCACCCCACGACACCGCCACTATCACCGATCAAATCTGAAGCAACATGACTATTCGCGCTGGTGACAATGGATTTCATCACTGACCTACCAATGAACAATGGATGTGACACCATCATGGTCATGGTAGACCATGGTCTTACTAAGGGGGTGATTTTCATTCCTTGCAACAAGACCATCGATGCATTGGGAGTGGTGGACCTCTATCTGCATAATGTGTTTAGGAGATTTGGCTTCCCCAATAAGATCATATCTGATCGAGACCCACAATTTGCCTCCAATGCATTCCAGGAATTAGGGAGGCTCCTGGGAATGAGATTGGCTATGAGCATGGCCTATCACCCACAAATTGATGGGGAAACAGAACAAGTCAATCAGGAGCTAGAAATCTACCTCCGAATCTTCTGCGTGAACAAGCCATCACAATGGAAAGAACACCTCACTACCACTGAGTTCACACACAACCAAAAACACCACTCAGCAATCAAAAACACCCCATTTTATGTAATGATGGGAATGCATCCCAAAGCCATCCCCACGACTTGGAAAAAAACAAATATACTGGCTACCGAACAGAGAATAGCTGAACTAGGGAATGTATGGTGAGAAGCCTTGGCGGTGCACAAACTATCCTGACAAGTGATGATCAAACAAAACAGATGAGGCTTCCGCCCATTCACAGTGAGAGAGAAGGTTTGGCTGGATTCCAAAAACTTGAAACTAGGGTATCCGACCAGAAAACTCACCCCAAAACGTGAGGGGCCATTCCTCATCACCTGGGTAATCTCCTTGCATGCTTACGAACTGAAACTCCCTTCACAATGGAAGATCCACCCAGTCTTCCACGCCTCTCCTCTTTCGCATTTCAGAGAGAATGAAACACATGGCCCAAATCTTCTTCCTCCACCCCCCAAGCTGATCGAGGGAGAACTCGAACATGAGGTTGAGGCTATTTTAGTTCACAAAAGAATGGGCCGAAGAATCTGATTCTTGGTAAAATGGAAAGGCTATGGCATGGTGGAAAACACCTGGGAACTGGAGATTCACTTAAAAAACACCTCAGAAATTCTGGGTGAATACAAGTCCACTCACAACTTAAATTCATCATGAGCCGCCCCCTCCACTTCTTCATGAATGTGATGCCCGACCCTGACCCCATAAGGACATTTGAACTGATCCTCAGCTTCGTCTGCAACATGGATGACTCCCGGAATGAAGAAAGGCTCCTCTCCATCACCCAAGACCAGGCTCTCCTCTATGGAACCATGTGCAACCTTTTTGAAATGTACCGAGCTATTTCTGCCCTAGAATGGGTATTCCAATGCTTGACTGAAGAAGCCTACCACCTCGACCTGCTCCCACTCATGAGGAGCTTAGACAAACAGGCATTGAATTATAGACCCAGAGAGCGGGTCCCTACTCCACAGCAAATTTTCATTATAGAACCCTCTGATAATGAAGAAGACGATGAGTTCGAAACAGCGCCAGAGCAACCAACCTCACCACCCTCACCAGCACTGCACCAATCATCCTCGCTGCCACCACTGCATGCACCCATGCCTTACCTGAGACAAGTCTCACCTGAATACCCACCTGCACCGCCTTGGATGCAAAATTCCATCTGTTTCACATGCGCCTGAATCGGGCACTTCTCCTCGCACTGCCCCAAATATCAGTGCCTGCACTGTCGACGATGGCGCCCAGAGCATTCGGCTCTATTCTGCATGAACAACCCATCATGTGACAATCTGCTGCGTCACCACACAACTTAAACTCTGACCATCATGATCAAAAATTTGACTCTTATCATCGTCCTCAGCACCATATTCAGTGCTGCCATTTTTACTATGCTCATTTTCTACATTCTTACCTCATTCAAGATTCTCACTGCTACATCCCTACCTCACAGCATCGCATTCTTGACCAGCACCTTGGTACGATTCTCAGGGGTGGATGACATCGAGTTACCCACTAGAGTCTATGCACACGAAACACCTACTGCGACTATGTTCAGCACGTTCACTGCAACAACCGGTAAAGAGCAGTCACCAGCGTTTGATCTGATGTGCATGATGTGACCATAGTTTCAGGTGGAACTCAAAACGTTGAGGAGAGGCTAATGTTACGAGAAGCTACAGAGGACAGGGAATCAATTTTCTTTGCTATTGTTCTTATTGTCTTTACTGAGTATGTCCCACACTTTTGTTCTTCATTTCTATTGTTTTGCCACTGCACACCTCTAATTACACATCACCACACTCCACGCTATTGTAGTAGTCTGTGGACATTCACACATTATTGTTCTTACTGTTTTTATTGTTCTTATTGTTCTCGATAGCACGACTCATTCTACTTACATATTAACAATCCTGTGCTTGTATTATTTAAACTGCAAATGCAAGACCAGTCAAGCTCAGCTTGACCTGGTCACTTCTATGCTCTTACGATCTGACAATCTAAGTCATCCTCAAGTCATCGCTTATGAGCTTCAACGATCTAGAATGCTTTACTTGAAAGTTGTCGCTTACGAGCTTCAATGGGTTTACTGAACTAGGAGCTTTGATCATAACACTATTGGCCAGAGACTGAGCATATCCAGAATGATATTTGCTCTTCAGTATCAGGTTAGATGCCAAAACATCACTCTCTGTGATGTCAACACCCCAGGTCTACTTGTGGGAGAAGGGGGAAAGAGTTTTCAGGTGCTCAAGTTCAGCCTATGCATGTGCAGGTACTAGTTCTGATTGTCTTCTTGTGGCCAATTGCCCTTGACTGTCTCACAGCATGTTCATGGTTGGATGCCGCTGCTGCCAGTGGTGCCATTGTTAACTTATGTGGTTCAGACTGAAGCTCCTTGAGCAGGGCTAGCTCATGAAGCCATTGAAACTTTTCTGCTTTCCAGACCTTTGCATTCATTGTAGCCTCTACTGACAATTTGCAGCCATCTACCAAGTCACAGATCCCATGTGCTTGATCAAACATATCCATAATGAGAGCCTGCAGATCGATGCAAGATTGGCAGTCAGCTCAGCCATCGGTAGCATTGTCTGCTGGTTGGCTATCATTTGGGTGGAGAGCCAGTGATCACAGGAAAAGAGATATACTGCTGATAGCTATTGAGGCATTTATCCATAGTGTCACTGGAGAAAACTTGCCCCAGTGCTGGTTCACTATTGCATCTCTACCAATTACATACATAGGAATCCACCAGACAGCTAGGACTGTCACTGGCAATACCATCATCAAATGTGGCCATGAGAGATGGATGGAATCTGAGGGGTAGGTGGTCCAAATTGACATTGGCAAGACTGTTGGCCAAGGACCAAAGAAGGATCAGCACCTCCATCATAAGGCCAATGGAGGTGCCGATGCTGATGCATGACATGACATACATCTGTCATACTTGTTAGTAATGTATCTATTACATATGCTATGACAATTTGTGGGAGTGATGGCATGATGGGATCAGGGCTAAAAATAGGTGACATGCTGCATAACATAGGCTACAGTCATTTTGTAGGAATGATGGGACTGATGATTGATGCGATTATCTAAAATTTGTCAGGCTGGGTCAGAAATGATGGCATTAGTCAGAGCTGACTAAAAATTAGTCATATAACTGGGTTTGAAATGTTGTTGTCCCATATGTATAGCACCAATAGTGCCAGTCAGTAACAAGTCAATACAAATTTGTAATGTGGTCAGTAACAAGTCAATACAAATTTGTGATTTGTAACGAAGTCAGTAACATGACAATACAAATTTGTAATGAGGTCAGTAACAAGTCAATACAAATTTGTGATTTGTAATGAAGTCAGTAACATGACAATACAAATTTGTGATTTGTAATGAAGTCAGTAACATGACAATACAAATTTGTAATGAGGTCACAAACATCACATTTGTGATGACCTCAGAGTCAAGCTTCTTTCCATCTATCCAGATACAGACTTTACAGATGATCAAGTCTACATGTATGGCTTGCATCTCATCAATCAGATTCTTATCAGATCAGGCAAACAACTTTCTGATTATCCAGAGATGCCTGCCATTGAAGGAAACTAGCACATTGATGTTCCTGCCAATAGGCTTTTGCAGGAACAAAGGGATTACAATGTTGAAGAGTTGGCCATCACTGTCGCTCACAATCTCCAGCTTTTCAATCACAGGCAGAGACAGGTTTTTGATGCTGCAATGGATTCTGTCAACAATAACAAGGGAAAACTCATGTTCTTGCATAGTGCTGGAGGTTGTGGAAAGACCTTTGTCTGCAACACCATCGCAGCTGCTGTTCGTGCTCAAGAAAAAATTGCTCTCTGTGTGGCATCATCTGGAATCGCTGCATTGCTTCTAGAAGGTGGTCGCACAGCACATTCCATGTTCAGAATCCCAATTGAAATCGATGAGGCCTCTACTTGCAGAATACTTCGAGGTTCAGATCTGCACCAGGTCCTTGATCAAACTTCCATCATCATCTGGGATGAAGTTCCTATGCAGCACAAATATGCCACAGATGCAGTAGACTGCACTTTGCATGATCTCAAGAAGAAGAATGTTCCATTTGGTGGAATCACTGTTTTGTTTGGAGGTGACTTTAGACAGACCCTACCTGTCATTCCTAGGGGCACTAGAGAACAGATAATAGCTTCATCCATCAAAAGGAGCACTTTCTGGCAACGCATTACTGTCTATCACTTGACTGAGAATATGCGACTCGACAGAACTCCAGAGAATACTGCACATGCTGCCTGGCTCTTGCACATCAGTGCAGGCACAACAGTGGATGCTGCAGACACTATCCAGATTCCACAGAACATGCTCTGCCATGGAAATACCATGGATCACCTTATCAACTCCACATATCCAAGCATAGAGCAGGGGAACAAGCCAGATCAGTACTATCTGGATAGGACCATTCTCTCCTGCACAAATGACAATGTCGATGTCATCAACTCTCTTCTCCTTAGCAGATTTCCTGGACCAGAGCATGTCTTCAACAGTGCTGATACAGTCTCATTCAGAGAGCAGGTGTTAAACAACTACCAGCCATATCCTGCAGAGTATCTAAACTCTATCAAAGCAAGTGGCCTTCCTCTCTCCAGGCTGGCACTTAAGATAGGCTGTCCTCTCATGCTTCTATGCAATCTGGATGTCACCATGGGTCTTTGCAATGGAACTCAACTTATCCTTCTTGAAGCCAGATCACATGTATTGAAGTGCAGGATCATCAGTGGAGATGCACAGTTTGCAGGAAATATTGTTTTCATTCCTCGCATCACATTGGAGCCTTCAGCAGAGACCTTGCCATTACCACTCCATCGACATCAATTTCCAGTTCGCTTGGCATTTGCCATGACTATCAACAAGTCACAAGGCCAATCAGTATCCCAGGTTGGGTTGGACTTGCAGACACCAGTGTTCTCACATGGGCAGCTATATGTGGCACTACCAAGGTGTACATCTGGAGAAAGGATCAAGGTGCTGTTGAATGAAAACAATGGAAATAACAGAACTGCCAATGTGGTATACAAGGAAGTGTTGAATGGAGTTGTTTAGCAAAGGTGAGTAACTTGAAAGATTATTTACAGGAATTGGAAACTAATATAGATATCAAGATAGACTTGGATTTAAAATTAGAATTAGAATTAGATTTGGATTGTACTTGGATTGAATCAAATGGTTGAAAAATTGATTGTGAGAAGACTTTAGGCAGGTTACTTAACCTTGGTGTGTATTCAATAAGAAGTTAATAAAAGTTTGTAATAATGTCAATAACAGGTCAATAAAAGTTTGTAATAAAGTCAATAAGAAGTCAATACAAGTTTGTCATGATGTCAATAACAAGTTAATACCAAGTCAATACAAGTTTTGTAATAAAGTCAGTCACAAGTTAATACGAGTTTGTAATTGAAGTCAATACATCAATAATGTGTTTGTCAGTTTGATAACACTGTAGTGGGATTAAGCATTGTGTTACATATATGTGAGCTGGCCCATGCCAGTGTCAGGCTGAGTGAGCAAAGCAAGCGAACGCCATGACAAAGGCATGGGTCATAAGCTTGTCTATTACATATGCTATGATGGTTTTGTGGGAGTGATGGCATGATGGGATCAGGACTAAAAATAGATGATGAGCTGCATAACATATGCTACAGTCATTTTGTGGGAATGATGGGAGTGATGGTTGATGTAATTATCTAAAATTTGTCAGGCTTGGTCAGAAATGATGGCATTAGTCAGAGCTGACTAAAATTAGTCATATAGCTGGGTTTCAAAATGTGGTTGTCGCATATGTAGAGGTGAGCTGGGTGGAGCATGGCTGAGTTTGATGTGGAGTTTGAAACTTCGCAAGTGAGCTGAGTCTGAAGGGGTGTGTAAGGGGGTGTGAGGGGGTGGGCAGGAGAGGGATGGAGAAGAAATGTGAGGGAGTGTGAGGGGTGTAAGGGGGTGTGAGGGGGTGTGAGGGGGTGGGGATGGAGAAGAGGTATGAGGGGTGGGGAGGGGGTGTGAGGGGGTGGGGATGGAGAAGAGGTATGAGGGGTGGGGAGGGGGTATGAGGGGGTATAGAGGAGGGAGGGGGACATGGGAGAGTGAGAGGGGGATGGGGAGGGGGAAGGGGGAGGTGGGGATAGCAATGAGGAAGGGGGAGATGGGTATGGGAATGGGAGATGGGGAAGGGAGAGAGGGGGAGGGGGAAGGGAAAGAGGGGGAAGGGGGAGATGGGATGGGAATGGGGATGGGGATGGGGATAAACACCACAACCCCCCCACATTGACTTAGGGCCAATGGTCCCAAGTCAACTGACTCAATGTGTATTATTTATACAGATACCAGATTAGGGCTCACTCCATCCAAAAAGTCAACTAAACAGTTGTGTGACCATAAACCCTCAAATGTTGACTTTGGGCTGAAGGTCCAAAGGCCACTGAATAGTTGAGTAACGTATTGGGATTAAGCATTGTGTTACATATATGTGAGCTGGCCCATGCCAGTGTCAGGCTGAGTGAGAAAAGTGAGCGAATGCCATGACAAAGGCATGGGTCATAAGCTCATCTACTACATATGCTGTGACCATTTTGTGGAAGTGATGGTGTGATGGGATCAGGGCTAAAAATAGATGACGAGCTGTACAACATATGCTATGGTCGTTTTGTGGGAATGATAGGAGTGATGGTTGATGGGATTATATAAAATTGGTCAGCACTGTGCAACATTTGTCAGAAATGATGGTATTAGTTAGAGCTGACTAGAAATTAGTCATATAACTGTTGAAATGTCATCATTGCATATGTATAGCACCAATAGTACTGATCAGTACCAAGTCAATACAAATTTGTAATGTGGTCAGTAACAAGTCAATACAAATTTGTAATGAAGTCAGTACCAAGTCAATACAAATTTGTAATGTGGTCAGTAACAGATCAATACAAATTTGTAATGAGGTCAGTAAAAAGTCTGAAATCAGTAACAGGTCAATACAAATTTAATGAAGTCAGTAACATGTCAATATAAATGTGTAATAAGGTCAGTAACAAGTCAAATACCAAAAAGGCAGTTCTGCATGCATAAAATTTTGGTTGCGATATAGTGGACACCTACTTTCATGCCTCACCTAGAACAGGCACAACATGACCAAACAGCTGACTTTTCCTTACATGTGGAGAGAGTGTGCACAACAATCAGTTGAGTACCTCTCTTCACACAAAATTTGGGGCTATAATAGTGATACTATTGCAATTGCTATCTACCATCAAATAGCAAATTTGTGATTGTTATTACAAAAGTGTTGAAATTGTTTATTGGAAGTAGAAAACAGTTGGATTACAGTGAGTGTTGTGACAACTGGCTGTTAAAGGAAGTTGTTGCTGACCTTACTTCAGCTGTGCTGCATTGTTGGCTATTGAACAAAATTATTGTTGGGCTTTACCATTACTAAACATGTGAGTGGTGTTGGCATATGTTGCAATAATGATGGCTGATTAGAGTGTTTGCAGGAATCAAAGTAGATCTTCTACACCAGAAGTGAAAAGGGCTAGAATTAGAGATGCAGACCATTTGGAAAGGTTGCAGATGACCAATCTTGATGAGAGGAGAAGCAGAGTCAGAGTGACTGCCCCTGCTGAAGGAATTGTTCCACTAAACTATGGAGCTGCATTGGCAGCTCAGATACCACAGGTGCAGATGCCTGCTGATTGGGATGCTCCAAGGCAGTTTGGATTGCCTGTTGTACCTCCTGCTCCTGTATTACATAGGAGAGGTGCTCCTGTGATGCCATCTGAACCTGTTGAAATTAATTCCCTTGATGCATGCTGTATACATGAGGCGATACATGCAGCATACACATGTTACTGCGCTTACTGCGCATACATGTGGTATACACATTCCCGAGTCATGTGACATCCTTATTATTATGTATATAAGGAGAACCTGTACCGTAGTAGGAATACAGTGTTCTTACCTCTACTAAACCCTAGCCCTAAGACTAACTAAACCCCAGGTAGGTTACAAGGAACGTGTCGTCTCTTCCTCTGTGCAGCGTATGTAGTCTGCTCCAACAGGTTATGGGCCCTGCTGGGCACGTCGCGAACGCGCCTTAACTGGCTGCGAACGACATTGACTTCATTGTCTCCAAATTGTAACCTTGCGCTCTTCGTGAGCTGCATTGCGCTCTCTGCGAGCTGCATTTAAAAACCTAGGTTGACTAGGGTTAACCACTCTGAAGGAGTGTTTTTGCCTGAGAATATGGAACGTGTTTTCTTGAATAGAAGAACTGATTGAGCACTTTTACCAGCTGCTACTACAACATCATGTCTTCAACTCTTGAAAAACTCGTACAAACTTTTGACGGCTCTAACTACATTCAATGGGCCGACTCAATGAAGGTGTGGCTCAGGTCTCAGGGCCTCTGGCAAATAACTAGCGGGATGGAACTAAAACCACCCATGGCGCCTCCTTTGACGGCGACAAACGCTGCACTGGTAGCGGAAGCTAATGCCAAGCTCCAGACCTGGAACAATAAGAATGACCAGGCAATTGGTAGCCTAGTGCTCCGCCTGGCCCCCTCTATTCGGCAGCGTGCCAACACCAAGGACACTGCTGAGGAGGTATGGGATCTCATCCGCACCGACTATGGTGTGGACGGCCCCTCTCAAGTCTTTTCGGACTTTAGGTCCGCTATAACGATCAAGATTCCGGCTGCGAATCCCGCACCGGAGATCACCAGAATGGCTGACAAGTTTGAGCGCCTCACAGCTGCCAATGTCGCCATCCCCGAACTAGTGCAGGCCATGATCTTACTTGCTGCGATGCCGTGCGAGTTCGATTCATTGTCCTCAACGGTCCTTAACACGACCGCCACTAGAGCCTTGACGTTTAAACATGTCAAGGACTCCATTGTCGCTGAAGCCTCACGCCGCACGGCAGTTGGGAAGCCCGCTGGCCAGCCTCAGGCCACCAAGCTTTCTGCTGTCAAGCGCAAAGGGGGAAACCCCAAATGGCAATCTCAGGGCAACAATGGAGAATCGTCCCGAAAACGTGGATGACGTGGGGACAGAAAGACTAAGGAGGAGAAGCCAAAAGAGAAACATACCCACCTCGCCTCACAAGCCTCTACCACCATAAATGGTAATGGCACCATCATACCACCGATGCCGCTCATACAGCGCATTGAGCACACTCCCACAAGGGATCCTCGCCGCCGACCGCCTGCACAGGCATATACGGGCGTGACCTCCTCTCGCTCGGTTTACGCCGAGTACCAGCAAGCTTGAGACACCCTCGAGCACATGCAACTTCCGCGCAGCGCGAAAAATCTGCGACCGCTGGAAGAGCACCTTACGGTGCGAGAAGGTAAGAGAAGGAGGATAGAGCCAGAAACCGAGGCTACGATCGAGGAGGTAGAAGACGATACCATCTCCCTCAGATCAGAACCGCCGGCAACTGACGAGGAAGTGTGGAAGATCGTCGATGAGATGCTTGTCGATGAACCCCTTGACACAGGGGCGTATGATGATAGGTCAGTCCTTTTCCCTGCCACAAGCACAAGGATTAAAATTCCTATGAATACAGCAAACTTTTCATGTGAAATTTTACCGCTATTAAATGTATCATGGAATTATGTACATCTTAATATATGTGTTACGTGTGCAAGTGGAAAATGTAAGAGAGGTGCTGACTGGATCATGGATTCAGGCGCATCAAAACACTTCACTGGTGAAATTAAAGATTTTGCTTCTTACGAGCCTTTACCGAGAAAGGACTCTACCCTGGTTCAAACAGCCATGGGTACTACTCATATAGTAGGGAAAGGAGCAGTCTTCATTAGACACCAGGTAGTATGTCATGGGAAGTCAGAGACGCGTGAAACGCGATTATACCCCGTCTACTACATACCCGACTGTAATGCTCGATTACTGTCAATGGGCGTCTTCTTACAAGACGGAAGTGATGTGCATGGTTCCTCCGCACACATTTCATTTTTCAAGCAAGGAAACCCAATTATGGATTGCATCCCTCTTATGAAATGTGACACTATTTATTGGGCTCGGACTCATATATTGAGCACCAAGGGAATCAATATCGCGACAATGTATGTTGCAGACTACTCGACTTGGCATAAGCGACTTGGACACCCATCCAAAGAGGCGCTAGGGAAGATGCCTAATAGCACCATAAAATTCCCAAGGAATTTAATTATTCCTAAAGACAAAATTATATGTCCAGGGTGCGCTGAAGGGAAAATGACCTCAAAATCTTTTCCCGAATCAGATTCACGTGCAGAAAAACCCTTTGAATTAATACATTCTGATCTGAAGGAACTCCCAGTACTATCGTACCATAAACATAAATACTTTATTGTATTTCTGGATGACAAAACGTCACATATCTGGGTCCAATGCCTTAGAAAGAAATCTGATGCTGCTGCGGCCATCAGACAATTTCGGGCAGTAGCTTTGACACAGTATGGCGCTACAATCAAGCGCTGGCATGTTGATCCAGGGGGGGAGTTCAAGGATCATGAGCTACAAAATGTGCTCAAGGACTTTGGCATCAAAATAGAGATGTCTGCACCACACATGCACCAACAGAATGGACGCGCAGAGCGTGCCATAAGGACAATAATGGAAAAGTCGCAAACCCTGCGATTTACTGCATGTCTACCACAATCATGGTGGGAATTTTGCATTGAACATGCAACACACCTATACAACTGAACCCCGATAAGGCGCCTGAAATGGCTGACACCGGTTGAGGACCTGACAAAGGTCCGCCCAGATCTAAACGATCTGAAGGTTTTTGGTTGTGGTGCTTACGTCTACCTACCCAAGGAGAAGCGTCCAAACACATTGGCTCCTCGATCAGAGTTGATGACGTACCTTGGATTAGAAGATGGCATTAAAGCATACCGTTTCATGCAACCTAGTGGCACAATATTCATTGGTGCTACGGCACTATTTGATGAAACGTTGTTCCCATGCTGTCCCGTAGCTAAGACTCCTGCCAATACAGACCTTGGTGATTTTCCACCTCCAGAACCAGAAGATGATGACCACTCATCTGGAATGGATGGCGATGATTCTATACCGCCACAAGATCTGCCCCTTCCTCCATCATCAGAAAATGATGATGATGATGTACCAAGTAAGCAAAAGGCACATGACGATGTGACAAATGCTCCTCCTCCGCCGCCTCCAGTAACCACTGAGGACTTTTGTCCAAGACGTGATGATCAACAGGAATGGCAGCAATTGCCCCGTCGATCAGGCAGGCAGAGGAACATCCCAAACCGTCCTGGCAATACCTATGGAGAGAAGCGACTCCCCTCTGACATAGAGAGAGACATTGCACGTGATCGATATTGGAAGAGATCTGTGGGTCAAGATTCGGATCATAACCGAACACGACCACAATCTCAACAGAAAGAACCGGTTGCTGGACCGAGTTCGGCACCCCACGAGAGTGTGCCCGATTCCAATAATCAAGAACATGATCACCCAATGGGGGAACCGGACAAAGCAGGTTATATTAAAAAGATAACCAAGGAAGGAGGAGATAAGCTTATTCGCTGGCTGTTGTCAAAAGCAGTCAAACCATCGAGCGAAATAAGCCAAGTTCCAAACCAATTTCGCGATATTGCGTGCCTACCACGGCAGCAGCAACGTGAGTGGAAACAAGCTTGTCAAGAAGAATTAGAGGCTCTTCATAAGCGACAAGTCTATGACATCGTCGATCTTCCACATGATCGAAAAACGATCAAAAATAGATGGGTTTTCTCCGTAAAATCAGATGGAAGAAAACGAGCCAGACTCGTGGCCAAAGGCTTTTCACAAGTCGAAGGCATTGACTTTGATGAGATTTTCTCACCGGTAGTCCGCTACGAGACCGTACGCCTCATGTTTGCACTTGCATCTCTGGAAGGCATGTATATGACCGGCCTAGATGTAAAAACCACATTTTTGTATGGCAAACTAGATGAGGAGATCTATATGGATCAACCCGAGGGTTTCAGACTCGAGGGAAAAGAGCGCAAAGTGTTGCGCTTACGCCGAGCATTGTATGGCCTTAAACAAGCCTCACTTGCATGGTGGAAAGAGCTAGAGGCATTTATGCGCACCATTGGGTTCGTGCGCGCCAGCTCCGATGCCGGCATTTTCATACACAAGGATCCTAAAACAGGCAGCATTGTTATTGCACTCGTCTATGTTGATGATGGCTTGTTCATGGGGAAGAACAAGAAACTTGTGGATGAAAAGAAAAATGCTTGTCTAAAGCATTGGGAGTGCCGTAGTACTGAAAAAGTCACGGAATTCTTAGGCATGCGCGTCACCCAGACTGCAAGCAAAGTCAAACTTGATCAAACAGAATATCTCGCCAAAGTGCTTGAGAGGTTCGAGATGACAAATGCCAAAATTGCCCCCACTCCGCTCCCGACTGGCTACAAACCGTCGGAAAACACAGCGATGCCAAGCGCGGCGCTTAGATCGAAATATCAATCTGTGATCGGATCTTTATTGTATCTGATGCTCGGAACGCGACCTGATATCGCTTACGCGGTAATCAAGATGTTGCAATTCTCGGCTAATCCTAGCCAAGAACATCTAGACAAAGCGATGTATATTATGCGCTATCTGGTGGGAACCCAGAAATATAACATTGTCTATGATGGTGAGAAGTCCGAGGGGCTACAGGCCTTCACAGATTCTGATTGGGCAGCTGACACTGTCAAACGCCGATCTACAACGGGTTACTTTGCTACTCTAGCAAGTGGCATTGTGTGCTGGCAGTCCCGTTTACAAAAAACTGTAGCACTGTCATCCACAGAAGCCGAATATATGGCTCTCTCTGACACTTGTCGGCAGATAGTGTGGATAGAGTCTTTATTCCAGGAACTCGGATATATCTTGAATCGCATACCAATCTACGCTGATAATCAAGGATCCATCTTCATTGGATCAAATCCAGTCCAGGAAAGGAGGACTAAACATATAGACATTCGCTACCACTACACGCGCGAATGCATTGAAAAAGACAAAGTCACGGTCATTTTCATTCCTGGAAGTGATAATCCGGCTGACATGTTCACCAAGAACCTTGGCGCCGTCCTTTTCAGGAAATTTAGAGACTCTCTCGGAATTACTTTCGAGATTCAAACTTAGCTGCTTAGAGCGCTGTACAGTTTGAGGGGGGGTGTTGAAATTAATTCCCTTGATGCATGCTGTATACATGAGGCAATACATGCAGCATACACATGTTACTGCGCTTACTGCGCATACATGTGGTATACACATTCCCGAGTCATGTGACATCCTTATTATTATGTATATAAGGAGAACCTGTACCGTAGTAGGAATACAGTGTTCTTACCTCTACTAAACCCTAGCCCTAAGACTAACTAAACCCCAGGTAGGTTACAAGGAACGTGTCGTCTCTTCCTCTGTGCAGCGTATGTAGTCTGCTCCAACAGAACCTGTTTTGGCAAACAATAGACCAGGAAGAGGAAGGGGACTGGGACCATTGCATAATATCTCAGGTGGTCAAGTGGATCCTTCACTCAATAATCTGCATAGGGGACATATTGCATTGAGGGAAAGGACTGCAGATTATAAGGCACATATTCAGGAATTGCAACAAGAAACAGCTAAACGGTATCAGCATCAGCAGGAGCTATTACAGAAGGTTGCTGAGGAAAGAAGAATTGCTGAAGCTACTGCTGCCAGAGAAAGGATATCACAGCAAGTGGCTGAAGCAAGTAGGCAGCATAATCTGCAATTGCAGCAGGTGAATGAACAGTGGCAAGCTACTGAAGTGGAAGCAGCTAGGTGGCACAATTGGCAATTGCAGCAGCTGGCTGAACAAGAGCAGCACAGGCAAGCTGCTGCAGCTGAGGAGTATGCACAAAGACAAGCTGCTGAAGCTGAAGAGTATGCACAAAGACAGGCTACTGAAGCTGAAGCAGCTAGGCAGCACAATCAACAATTGCAGCAGCTGGCTGAATAGGAGTTGGAGAGGCAGGCAGCTGCCCAGCAAGCTGCTTTAGCTGCTGAGCCACGATATCATGATCCACCCAGACATATTAATATAGAGGCTGCATTGCAAGAACATAACAGGCATGATCAGGAATGGGCTCTCAGGATGCATCAGATGTGGAGAAGCGAACAGCATGCAGACAAGCAGGCACAGATGGATGAGGCTGAGGAGCTCCAACATCTATCCATTGCAGACAGGAACTTGCATCAACAAATGATGAGGTTGGATCAATTAGCAAACAATATGTCTGGAGATCAGATTGATCAATATCGAGCTCAAGTGGATGCACAAGTGGAACAAATTCAGATGGATAGGAAAATGGCTGCATTGTTGGCTGCTGAGTATGAAGAACAGAGGAATAATGATATTGCTTTGAGGAGAAAAATGGAGAATGAGGAATCTGATGATGATGATGGGAGTGAGTCTTCTTTGCAATTTCCACCTTCTTCCCTGCCATTAGATTATTATGATGAATTTGGAAGGGTGACTGCTTTGCAATTTCTACCATCTCCCATGCCATCAGATTATTATGATGAGTTTGGAAGGGTGTCTCCTCTACAATTTCCATCTTCTCCTCCACAATCTTCATCACCACTGCTGCCTGATCCAATATTCCATGTTCCATCATTGCCACCATCTCCCACACAATCTCCTTCACTGCTGCTGCCTGCTTCATTCTTGAATCCCCCAATGTTGCCACCTTTGCCTCCATCTATGCCTGTACCTCTACCTCCACATCATCCTGCAAGGCCTTTACCACTTGATTGTGCACCTCATCAGGAGCCAATTCCTAGACATTCACTTGGACCCATGAATGTGGAGTGTCCATACTACCATGCCTTGCATTTTGATTGTGAAAAGCTGGCTAGGTCTACCTGAGCTGTACCAAAGTTTGGAAGTTGCTGCTTGCAGGAACAAATTTGCCATCCTTCCAACCTGCTCCTGCCACATTGCGAGATCTGTTGTGTGGCAAAAGTCCTCTTTCTAAGGAATTTAAAACAAATATCTGACAGTACAATGCTGCATTTGCATTCACTTCTTTCAAGGTGGACCATTATGTTACAGGTACATTAGATATATACAGCTTTTGTATTGATGGTGATCTTCATCATCTTTCTAGAGCACTTCTGCCACCTTTTGGATAGCCTGCAGCCTATGCACAGCTCTATATTCATGATCCTATTGCATAGCTTGATATTCATGAGTGGTGAAACAATAATCTCAACTCAGTTATTATGACAGAGCTGCAGGCCATGCTAAATAATACCCATCCTTATGTGTCTTTATTTAAGCAGGCATTTCAGATCATGAGGGAAAAGCCTCCAGAAGAGCAGGACAATGTCTTCATACAGCTGCAATCAGAAAGAACCCAGGATTTACATCACTATAATCTCCCTACAGCCAATGATGAAGTGGCAGCTATTATTCCAGGTGATGGCTCCAAGGAGCGGTCTGATCACAGAGATATTGTTCTCAGGCTGAGAAGGGGAGGGCTTAGGTGTATCAGCCAGTTACATCCATTCTATTCAACTCTGCACTATGTCTTGCTCTTTCCTCATGGTGAAGATAGATGGCACCCAGATATATCTGCACACCAAGGTGCAAATAGAGCCAGAAGAGTTCCCTGTCAGTCAGAGATGCTACCATGCTTATTGGTTGCATCCAAGGCCAGGAGAGCAGCCACCATTATTTTGGGGTGGAAATCTTTTGCAGCAGTATGTTGTAGATGCTTGGACATCTATTGAACAGAATATGTTGAACTGGGTCTGACCTCACCAGAAGGAGCTTAGGGTGGATGTGTATGCTGGATTGAGGGATGCTGCCATGGGTGACTAGGATGAAAATATCAATCTAGAGGATCATGGGAGTCACATCATTCTTCCATCAACCCATATAGGCAGTGAAAGGCAAATGAATCAGCTTTTCCAGGATTCCATGGCCATTTGTCACTTTTTTGGCAAGCCAGATCTCTTTCTCACCATGACTGCCAATTCACAGTGGCCAGAGATCCAGGAAGCTCTGTTGCAGGAGGAATCACCTAATCCATGTTTTACCACCCATGGAAAAAAGCAGAAAGCCTATGATAGGCCAGACATTGTTGCACATGTCTTTGAACAAAAGAAGAATGCATTGATCAAGGATGTCAAGGATGGTGTTTTGGGTAAAGTGGTGGCACACATCCATACCATCAGGTTTCAAAAAAGAGGCCTTCCACATATGCACCTCCTCATATTTCTCGATCCAGCTGACAAAATCTGTGATGCCCATGATGTTGATTCCATTGTGTCAGCACAGATTTCTGATCCTGTCACACAGCCAATGCTGTATCACACTATAACTACCTGCATGCTTCATGGTCCTTGCAGTCATGACAAACCCAAGGCTTCATGCATGGTTGACAATAGGTGCAGCAAGAGGTATCCCAAGGAGTTCAGAGAACAAACTTCCTTTACTGAAAACAATTATGCCAGACCCAACAATGGTAGAACAGTGAGGAAGCATAATTATGTCTATGATAACAGACATGTGGTCCCACACAATCCTTATTTGGCTGCAAAGTAAGGAGCACTTATTTGAGAACATGCTTATCAGTTAACAACTTGGTTCATTTGTCAGATACAACTGTCACATCAATGTTGAGATCTGTTCTTCAGTCGAGGCTGTCAAGTACATCCACAAGTACATATACAAAGGTCATGACAGAACTATGATTGAAATTCTCGATCAAGACAGAGATGAGGTCAAGGAGTATCTTAATGCACATTACATTGGATCTGTGGAAAGCTGCTGGCACATGAATGAATTTGGAATGCATGCAGAGTCTCCTCATGTTTATTGTCTGCCCATCCATCTGGAGGACCAGCAAACAGTCTACTTCAATACAGACGACAACATCGATGAGGTTTTGGAAAGGCCTGCTGCCAAGACCACACATCTCACTGTTTGGTTTGAAACCAACAAAAGATATGAAGCAGCACATACTGTCACCTACCAGAACTTTTCTCAAGCATGGGTCTACAATGGAACCAAGAAGCAGTGGAACCCAAGAAGGTGTGGTGAGGCTGCCATTGGTAGAATGTACTTTGCTTCTCCTGTGCAGGGGGAAAGGTTCTACCTCAGGCTGCTTCTTACTGTTGTCACAGAAGCAACATTATTCCAGCACTTGCGCACTGTCAATGGTGTCATCCATAACACATTCAAGCAGGTCTGTGTTGCATTGGGTCTTTTGCAGGATGATCAGGAGTGGGTCCAGTGTCTTACAGAGGCAGCCCAGATGCAGCTTGGTTCCTCTCTCAGATTGCTCTTTGCCACCATTGTTCTTCATTGCAATCCAATATCTCCTGACATTCTGTGGAACCAGTTCAGATATCACATTTGTGATGACCTCAGAGTCAAGCTTCTTTCAATCTATCCAGATACAGATTTTACAGATGATTAAGTTTACATGTATGGCTTGCATCTCATCAATCAGATCCTTATCAGATCTGGCAAACAACTTTCTGATTATCCAGAGATGCCTCTCATTGAAGGAAACTGGCACATTGATGTTTCTGCCAATAGGCTTTTGCAGGAACAAAGGGATTACAATGTTGAAGAGTTGGCCATCACTGTCGCTCACAATCTCCAGCTTTTCAATCACAGGCAGAGACAGGTTTTTGATGCTGCAATGGATTCTGTGAACAATAAGAAGGAAAAGCTTATGTTCTTGCATAGCACTAGAGGTTGTGAAAAGACCTTTGTCTGCAACACCATCGCAGCTGCTGTTCATGCTGAAGGAAAAATTGTTCTCTGTGTGGCATCATCTGGAATCACTGCATTGCTTCTAGAAGGTGGTTGCACAGCACATTCTATATTCAAAATCCCAATCAAAATCGATGAGGCCTCTACTTGCAGGATACTTCGAGGTTCAGATCTGCACCAGGTCCTTGATCAAACTTCCATCATCATCTGGGATGAAGTTCCTATGCAGCACAAATATGCCACAGATGCAGTAGACTGCACTTTGCATGATCTCAAGAAAAAAAATGTTCCATTTGGTGGAATCACCATTTTGTTTAGAGGTGACTTTAGACAGACCCTACCTGTCATTCCTAGGGGTACTAAGAGAACAGATCATAGCTTCATCCATCAAAAGAAGCACTCTCTGGCAATGCATTACTGTCTATCACTTGACTGAGAATATGCGACTCGACAGAACTCCAGAGAACACTGCACATGCTGCCTGGCTCCTGCACATTGGTGCAGGCACAACAGTGTATGCTGCAGACACTATCCAGATTCCACAGAACATGCTCTGCCATGGAAATACCGTGGATCACCTTATCAACTCTACATATCCAGGCATAGAGCAGGGGAACAAGCCAGATCAGTACTATTTGGATAGAACCATTCTCTCCTGCACAAATGACAATGTCGATGTCATCAACTCTCTTCTCCTTAGCAGATTTCCTGGACCAGAGCATGTTTTTAACAGTGCTGATACAGTCTCATTCAGAGAGCAGAAGCTAAACAACTACCAGCCATATCCTGCAGAGTATCTAAACTCTATCAAAGCAAGTGGCCTTCCTCTCTCCAGGCTGGCACTTAAGATAGACTGTCCTCTCATGCTTCTATGCAATCTGGATGTCACCATGGGTCTTTGCAATGGAACCTGACTTATTCTTCTTGAAGCCAGACCACGTGTATTGAAGTGCAGAATCATCAGTGGAGATGCACAGTTTGCAGGAAACATTGTTTTCATTCCTCAGATCACATTGGAGCCTTCAGCAGAGACCTTGCCATTACCACTCCATTGACATCAATTTCCAGTTCGCTTGGCATTTTCCATGACCATAAATAAATCACAAGGCCAATCTGTATCCCATGTTGGGTTGGACTTACAGACACCAGTGTTTTCACATGGGCAGCTATATGTTGCACTGTCAAGGTGTACATCTGGAGAAAGGATCAAGGTGCTGTTGAATGAAAACAATGGAAATAACAGAACTGCCAATGTGGTATACAAGGAAGTGTTGAATAGAGTTGTTTAGCAAAGGTGAGTAACTTGAAAGATTATTTACAGGAATTGGAAACTAATATAGATATCAAGATAGACTTGGATTTAGATTTAGATTTAGATTTAGATTTAGATTTAGATTTGGATTTGGATTGTACTTAGATTGAATCAAATGGTTGAAAAATTTATTGTGAGAAGACTTTAGGGCAGGTTACTAAACCTTGGTGTGTATTCAATAACAAGTCAATAAAAGTTTGTAATAATGTCAATAACAGGTCAATACAAGTTTGTAATAATCAATAACAAGTCAATAACAAGTAAATACAAATTTGTAATAAAGTCAATAACAAGTCAATAAAAGTTTGTAATGATGTCAGTAACAAGTTTGTAGTAAATTCGATACAACAAGTCAATACAAGTTTGTAATAATGTCAATAACACCTTAATACAAGTCAATACCAAGTCAATACAAGTTTGTAATAAAGTCAAACTCACTATTAGTGGGATTAAACATTGTGTTATGTATACGCGAGCTGGCCCATGCTGGTGTCAGGCTGAGCAAGCAAGGTGAGCAAACGCCATGACAAGAAGATCAAAATAATCTCTCTTCGAAGACAAGGAAGAAATGAAAGCAGGGCGAGTTCAGTTCAAAATGGACATGGTTTTGTATAAAAAGAGTGTCAAGATTGTCTCCACCTTGGTGTGTATTCAATAACAAGTCAATAGGAGTTTGTAATGATGTCAACAACAAGTCAATACAAATTTGTAATAGAGTCAGTAACAAGTTAATATGAGTTTGTAATTGAAGTCAATACATCAATAATGTGTTTGTTAGTTTGATAACAAGTTAGAGTTGAGTGACTGTAGTGGGATTAAGCATTGTGTTACATATATGTGAGCTGGCCCATGCCAGTGTCAGGCTGAGCGAGCAAAGCAAGCAAATGCCATGACAAAGGCATGGGTTATAAGCTTGTACTTACTTCCTTTAGGAAAGATTGCAACATACAAGCTTGGCATATAGAACTTTCTGCATCCAACATTGTTTTACAAAGTTTGCCTTGTCTAACTCCAACAAAACTTGATGGAATTGGGACTCTGCATATCAAATGATCTCTTGTGTCTGGATTTGGAGTTGCCATTTTGGGTTCAATTGCAAAGAAAAAGGGTTGAAGATTGAGAGAGTTTTGTTTGACATAGTGTTACTGGTTGTGGTTGGTGATCAAGATAATCATGTTTACATAATACAGGCCCTTTTCAGTCACAGAGGGGAGATATAATTGGTATTTGCTAATCTAAATGCATTTCATATGTGACCAGTAGAGATTCCTCTTTCCATTGATTTTTCTGAGCCTGTGAATGAAGCCAATATAGTTGCCTGACTATGAAAAATGTTAGTATATATAAAATATATTTACATTCCAGAATTGGCCAGCATCAAGATCTGCAGTAGCATTGGCAACAGCAACAGCATTACCAATATCGGCAATGGCAACTCTAGTATCAGCAATGGCAACACCAATATTGAAATGGCAATGGCAACACCAGGATCAGTAGCAGCTAGTGCCTACCATATCCCCTCTGCACCAGATGTATTTCAACAGATGACTTCACTATTATCTCAAAATCCATGGCCTCAGCACAGGCATGACCTATCTGAAGAACAGCTGATGACCTTGCACAGTAGAAAGCATTTCAACTTAGGCTGTTGGGAGAAGACAGAGAATTAAAAAAATCGAATTTGCAGAGTAGATTTACAAATAAATTGCTATGTAATATGAAAAAAAAAATTAATACAACTTTTATGTACATGTAGGATCACATCTATTCTTTTCTTCTCACTTCATCTCCCCTTTGTCCTCAGGTGTGGCTGCTCTCTTCCTTGGGTTATGCTTAGGGGTGGCACTTCTGGAAGATAGTTCAGATGGACCAGGGGTTCAGCTCATGTGGGGATCAGTGCAGCTGGGCAAGGGGAGGGGATGGCTGGAGTGAGGTGATTACATCGACTACCGATGCTGGGGCGGCAGGCTCAGGCTCAGCAAGCGACATTTGGGGAAGAGGAGAGGGAGTGGTGGAGCCATCGGTGTTGTGGGCTGTATAATTTTTTGAGAATCCTGTGGCATGGCAGAAGTAATTTGGAGGGGGGGGGGGGGGGTGGGTGCTAGCCAAGGATCCTTCTCTGGCAACCTCTTCAGGTACAGCCAGGCCCTTTTCACCATCCAGCTCAGCTAGTAATATACACTGCCCTATATATTCTGCATAGATCCATATGGACTACATGGACTCCACATGCACTAGCACAGAATCTTATCAAGTTAATATCTTATGAGTTCCAAGCTTTTCAAACTGTATGAAAGTCATGAAGTGCCTACAAAATAAGATTGTGTAGAGCAAGAATTGAACTGGAGACCTCATGCTAAAATTGCACAACAAACACATGTGCTTAACTAGTTGAGCCACAGGAGAATTATTTGTTACTAATATAAAGTTTATTTATGACACTCAGAACTCAAACTCAAACTCAATTATTTAAACCCTCTCGAATGAGCACTGTGGACTCCCCAACACCAGAAATTCATATCCTAATTCTCCCCTCTTGTATATGTAAATTCATACTATTATTGGTGTCTACAAGTACTGAATATAATATCTGGAGAGGATGAATACAATCCACAGAGGAATAAATTTCATCCCAGAGTGGTTAATCTATCAGCTGGTAATTATATGATGCCATGGTATCATTTTCATTTTTTAAATGTACAAACTGAAGTGGTGAAAATTCATGTTGAATTGGGCATGTTTCATACCCTGTTATTTTTACCACATCATAGACAATTCATCCACTTCAGGTGGGTTTTCAATATTCAGTAAATCCTTGAATTTCCAGTACTTTACCCTCAATGTGCAGGGCAGCATGTTGCTGCAGTCCCCTCCTCTCGTTTCCTCTGTCCCCCTATCCCACCCTCATGCCTGTACACTGATGTAGCACCCCTTTCCACACCCTGAGCAATTGCTCATGGCAGTGGTTGAGAGTGCATCATGAGGCAAATGTCATTGCCTCTCCTCCTCCCTCTCATCTTGTCTTGTCTCCCCATCATCTCCCCCTCATTTCCACCCACCAACCACCTCACGAGCAATTGCTCATAGCAGTGGTTGAGGGTACTTCATATGGTGGGTATCATTGCCTCTCCTCCTCCCTCTTGTCTTGTCTTGTCTCCCCCTCATTATCTCCCCCTTATCATTCCACCCACCAACCACTTCATGAGCAGTTGCTTGTGAGGCTGGGAGTGGGTGGTGTGTCATTGTGGTCTCCTTACTGCACTTACCTGTGAATCACCCTGCAAGCAGATGCTCGTAGGCATGGGGCAGGCAGCATGGCCTGTTTCCCATCCCCATCGTCTCCCCTCCCTCTCATCTTTCCTCCCCATTGTCGTTCCACCACCAATGACCCCATGAGAAGCTGCTCGTAAGGCTAGAGGTGCATGCATCATCCATGGTAGGTGAAGTGGTGGTCTGCCATCTCAGTGCCATGTTGTCTGAGTTGAAGGGAGTTAGGGGTGCATCAGTGACATAGCGCATGCTGAGAGTCAGGAGTGCCTACCATGTGGGTATGTCGCTCCCTGGTCTCCCTCCTGTACCTAAATGACACCCCTCACATTCTGTTTTAATGGGGAGGAGGGGATTGGCATCGGCACCAATGGGTCTGGGTTGTCTTGCCTCTGTCTGTCATTACCAGTAGATTAGAACCTAGACAACAAAAAAAACAAATTAGTAAGTTTCTAAAAACAAGAAACAAATGAAAAAAACCCCAAATGATGCAATCATCATTTGAGCCAGGTTGCATCCATTTGCTTTTTTGCAGCTGTTGGCGATGGTGTTTAAATTCTGTCCTATTTGCTTTTGTTTGGTCCCCTGCCAAAATTACAATTTTGCTCACAAATTATCACATCCCCACTGTTAGACCTTCCTTAAGCACCCCGCTTACCTAAATTATGCACAATATATATGTCTTAGTATATTTACACAATATGTCAGTAGTATTAGACAAGTACATAGTGTAATGGTAATATATATGTGTAGTCTCTTAGTTAGTCATGAGGCTATGGGTTCAAATATCACTAGTGGCATTATTTTGCTAAGCTCAAATGGTCTGTTCAGATGAATGTGGACCTTCCTTGCTCATCCGACCTGGTTCATCATGGACTTGGATAGACAAAATCCATGGAATCTGAGTAAAATCTGTGGAGTCCATGTTAGTCTGCATGGATCTGTATAGACCATCACACCTGTTGCACAGCTAAAATGGGTGATTGTATGGATTGCAAATCTGCATGGAGTCTGTGTGGATCCATGTGGAGTCTATGTAATTCTGTGTGGATCCATGTGGAACATATGGGGCAGTGTAAAGACCTCGCCCACACCCACAAACAAAAGAGAGATGCAGTCTTTTCTGGGCTTCATCAATTTCTATCAACACTTTATTAAAGATTTCTCACACCATGCATGCCCATTATTCGACCTCACTGGCAAGGAGGCATGGAGGTGGGGAAATGCACAGCAGGAGGCATTCAAGAAGCTCAAAGAGATGGTCACTTCCACTCCGACCCTTACCTTTGCTGATGACTCACATCCCTTCCATGTAGAAGCTGACAGTTCAGACTTTGCGATGGGTGCAGTGCTGTTCCAACAGTCTCCTGAGGACCAAAAGTGGCACCCCATTGCCTTCTACTCAGAGAGTCTCAGTGCTGTGGAATGCAATTACAAGATCCACGACAAGGAGATGCTGGTGATAATGCAGGCATTGGAGGAGTATCAACATTTTCTGGAGGGTGCTCAAGACAAGGTCAAGATCTGGATGGACCACAAGAACCTCGAGTACTTCATGACCATTAAGAAACTTAATCATTACCAAGCCTACTGGTCCCTCTACTTCTCCAGACTTGCTTTCTCCCTGCATCATTGCCCAGGCCACAGCATGGGGAAGACCGATGCCCTCTCTCATTGTCTAGACCACAGGTATGGAAGCAATGTCATTCAAGGTATTGTGTTGTTGCAACCTCACCTGTTTATAGTCTGTATACTGGAGGGGGTTACCTTGGAGAGTGAGGAGCACAGCATTCTATGTGACATTCATCATGTGAACTATAGCAGTTTACATGAGGATGCTGTGGCTCTAGTGAAGGAGCTGAGAAAGGGATCCACTCTTTCACTTTGTGCAGCAGAGTGGACAGAAAAGGATGACATTCTATACTTCTGTGACTGCATCTATATCCCTAACAATCTCCAGCTTTGATGACAACTCATCTCCCAGCTCCACAACTTGCTCATTGCTGGCCACCCTGGGCATTGGAAGACACTGGGACTCATATTGTGGAATTATTGGTGGTCCCAGATGTCTCACCTCATTGGTCAGTACTGTCATACCTGTGATCTCTGCTTATGCACCAAGACTCCATGGGTGAGTTACACCCTCTCCCAGTCCCAGAGAATTGTTGGAATGTCATCAGTGTGGACTTCATGGTGGAACTACCGGAGTCCAATGGGTTTGATGTGGTAATGTGCATAGTCGACTCTGCTGAAAAGTGAGCTTATTTTATCCCCACTCATATGACTGTAACTGCACTTGGAGTGGCTCAACTCTATCTGCACCATGTGTAGAAGCTTCATGAATTGCCAGGCACATTCCTCTGCAATCAAGGACCACAATTTGTTGCAGAGTTCACTCGAGAGCTGTACCACCTACTGGGGATCAAACTCTTCACCTCAACTGCCTACCACCCACATACAGATGGACAGATGGAGCATGTCAACCAAGAACTGGAGCAGTATATCCACATCTTTGTCAATGAGCAACAGAAAGACCTCCTCCTCATGGCCGAGTTTGGATACAACAATCACATCCACTCCTCCATCCAACAAACTCCCTTTTACCTCGACACAGGGCACCACCCACGCATGGGCTTCAAGCCTCAGCAAGCACCCTCACACTTGGAGATGGTGAATGAATTCACAGAGTGGATAAAGGACACCTTAGAGGAGGCAAAGTCAGCTTTGGCCAAGGTGAAGGATGACATGGCACACTTCTACAACCAGTGTCACTCACCCATACCCACATATAAGGTTGGTGATTGTGTCATCTCAACTCTAGTGACATTTCCACCACAAGTTCATCCAAGAAACTTGTGCACTGCTTTCTTGGACTGTTCATCATCACTAGATGTGTCAGGTCACATGCCTTCTGCCTATGACTACCACAGTCAATCTCCAGACTCTACCCTGTCCTACATATTGTAAAGCTGCTGCCTGCATCCACAGATCCATTTCCTGGATGCATGACACGACCTCCCCCACCACCTACAGTCATCAAGGTGAACCTCAGTACAAGGTCGAGTCCATCTTAGACAGCCACTTATGTCAAGGTAAACTCGAATACCTGGTACACTGGAAGGGTTATGGGTACAAGGAGAACTCCTGGGTTGCAGAGTCCAATGTGAATGCCCCACGACTGGTCAGGGAGTTTCACCGGTGACATTCCTCTGCGCCTTAGCACATTCAAGCATCCAACTTTGGGAAAATATGGTTTTGAATGCATCAAGTGATGCATTACAGAAGGGCAGTGATGTAAGGGGAAAGGAAGGTGCCCCAGGTGACTGGGCAATTTTCTGCATTTGTCCCACATTTTTATATATTTTATTTCATCCTATTCTGTCTTTTCTATGATTTATTCATATTTTATTATTATATTTCAGTTTTTTTTCCATGTTGGTACATGTCAACAGTTCTATTCTTAGAGGCAGGACTCCTTCTGGACATTTACACATTAAGGTGATGTCATCCCACAGCTTGATCTGCCTATCTCCACCTTTTGCTATTTTTAGCTTACTATTTGATTTTCAGCTCTATCACATATACTGGGCATCAACAGATGGGTCCTTCAAGTTTTCTCTTTGGATTTCCCTCTGTTAGCTCACTCTTAAGTAAGGCTTTGAGATTGCCCATACACCTGATACTGTTATCTTCGATTGCAGACCACACTTTGCTTCCACATTTATGCAAGAATTAAACAACATATTGGGGATTTAAAGTAAATTATCTATGGCATATCACCTGCAAACTGATGGGCAGACAGAAAGAATGAACCAGGAGTTGGAGCAGTACCTACTTCTCCCAGCTCATACTGTTGGCTCGTTTCATCAAGAATGTTGCTATAATTGCCATTGATGAACTACACTGTGTATCTGAATGGGGTGAATGTTGGAGCAGACTATATACACTGCATAGGGAAAGAGACAACATGTTCCTTACAACCTACCTGGGGTTTAGTTAGACTTACAGCTAGTGTTAGCAGAGGTAAGAACACTGTATTCCTACTACAGTACAGGTTCTCCTTATATACATAATAATAAGGATGTCACATGACTTGGGAATGTGTTTACCACATGTATGTGTAGTAAGCATAGTAACATGCGTATGCTGCATGTATTGCCTCATGTATGCAGCATGTATCTCAGGGTTTAATTTCAACACCCTCCCTCAAACTGTACAGCGCTTTAAGCAGCTAAGTTTGAATCTCGAAAGTAATTCCGAGAGAGTCTCTAAATTTCCTGAATAGGATGGCGCCAAGGTTCTTTGTGAACATGTCAGCCATATTATCACTTCCAGGAATGAAAATGACTGTGACTTTGTCATTTTCTGTGCATTCATGGGTATAGTGGTAGCAAATATCTATATGTTTGGTCCTTCTTTCCTGAACTGAATTTGATCTGATACAGATGGATCCCTAATTATCAGTGCAGATTGGTATGCATTTCAGTATATATCCAAGTTCCTGGAATAAGGACTCTATCTACACTATCTGCTGATGAGTGTCAGAGAGAGCCATATATTTGGCTTCTGTGGATGACAGTGCTACAGTTTTTTGTAAATGGGACTGCCAGCACACAATGCCGCTCACTAGAGTAGCAAAGTAACCCATTGTAGATTGGTGTTTGACAGTGTCAGCTGCCCAATCAGAATCTGTGAAGGCCTGTAGCCCTTCGTATTTCTCTCCATCATAGACTATGTTATATTTCTGGGTTCCCACCAGATAGTGCATGATGTACATCACTTTGTCTAGATGTTTTTGGATAGGATTGGCTGAGAATTGCAACATTCTGATTACCACATAAGCGATATCAGGTTGTGTTCCAAGCATCAGATATAATAAAGATCTGATCAGACTGATATTTTGATCTAAGCACTGCATTTGGCATCACTGTGTTTTCCGATGGTTTGTAACCAGTCAGGAGTGGAGTGGGGGCAGCTTTGGCATTTGTCATCTCAAACCTTTCGAGCACTTTGGTGAGATATTCAGTTTGATCGAGTTTGACTTTGCTTGCAGTCTGGGTGACGCATATGCCTAACAATTCCATGACCTTTTTAGTACTATGGCACTCCCAATGCTTCAGACAAGCATTCTTCTTTTCATCTACAAGTTTCTTGTTCTTCCCCATGAACAAGCCATTATCAACATAGACCAGCACAATAACAATGCTGCATGTCTTAGGATCTTTGTGTATAAAAATGCTGGCATCGGAGCTGGCGTGCACAAACCCAATGGTGCACATAAATGCCTCTAGCTCTTTCCACCAGCTAGTGAGGTTTGTTTAAGGCCATACAATGCTCAGCGTAAGCGCATTACTTTGCACTCTTTTCCCTTGAGTCTGAAACCCTCAGGTTGATCCATATAAATCTCCTCTTCTAGTTTGCCATATAAAAATGCAGTTTTTACATCTAGACTGGTCATATACATGCCTTCTAGAGATGCAAGTGCAAACATGAGGTGTATGGTCTTGTAGCAGACTACTGGTGAGAAAATCTCATCAAAGTCAACACCTTCAACTTGTGAAAAGCCTTTGGCCATGAGTCTGGCTCGTTTTCTTCCATCTTATTTCATGGAGAAAACCCATCTATTTTTGATCATTTTTCAATCATGTGGAAGATCGATGATGTCATAGACTTGTCGCTTGCGAAGAGCCTCTAATTCTTCATGACAAGCTTGTTTCCACTCATGTTGCTGCTGCCATGGTAGATGCGCAATATCACAAAATTGGGTTGGAACTTGGCTTATTTCACTTGATGGTTTGACTGCTTTTGACAACAGCCAGCGAATAAGCTTATCTCTACCTTCCTTGGTTATCTTTTGAATATAACCTGCTTCATCTGGTTCCCCCATTGGGTGATCATGTTCTTGATTATTGGAATTGGGCACACTCTCATGGGGTGCCAAACTTGGTTCAGCAACTGGTTCTTGCTGTTGAGATCGTGGTCATGTTTGGTTATGATCTGAATTTTGACCCACAGATCTCTTCCAATATCAATCACATGCAATGTCTCTCTCTATGTCAGAGGGGAGTCACTTTTTTCCATAGGTATTGCCGGGATGGTTTGGGATATTCCTCTGACTGCCTGATCAATGGGGCAATTGCTGCCATTCCTGTTGATCATCACATCTTGGATGAAAGTCCTCAGTGGTTACTGGAGGTGGCAGAGGAGGAGCATCAGTCACATCGTCATGCGCCTTTCACCCACTTGATACATCTTCATCATCATCATTTTCTAATGATGGAGGAAGGGGCAGATTTTGTGGCAGTATAGAATCATTGCCATCCATTCCAGATGAGTGGTCATCATCATCTGGTTCTGGAGGTGGAAGATCATCAAGGTCTGTCTTGGCAGGAGTTTTAGCTCCGGGACAGCATGGGAACAACATTTCATCAAATAGTGCCATAGCACCAATAAATATTGTGCCACTAAGTCACATAAAACGGTATGCTTTAATGCCATCTTCTAATCCAAGGTACATCATTAACTCTGATCGAGGAGCTAATGTGGTTGGACATTTCTCCTTGGGTAGATAGACGTAAGCACCACAACTGAAGACCTTCAGATTGTTTAGATCTGGGTGGACCTTTGTCAGGTCCTCAACAGGTGTCAGCCATTTCAGGTGCCTTATTGGGATTCGGTTGTATAGGTGTGTTGCATGTTCAATGCAAAATTCCCACCATGATTGTGGTAGACAAGTAGTAAATTGCAGGGTTTGTGACTTTCCATTATTGTCCTTATGGTGCATTCTGCACACCCATTCTGTTGGTGAATGTGGGGTGCAGACATCTCTATTTTGATGCCAAAATCCTTGAGCATATTCTATAGCTCATGATCTTTGAACTTCCCCCCTGGATCAACATGCCAGTGCTTGATTGTAGTGTCATACTGGGTCAAAGCCATTGCCTGAAATTGTCTACTCACTGCAGCAGCATCAGACTTCTTTCTAAGGCACTGGACCCAGATATGTGACATCTTGTCATCCAGAAATACAATAAAGTATTTATATTTGTGGTACAATAGTACTGGGAGTTCCTTTAGATAGGAATGTATTAATTCAAAGGGTTTCTCTGCATGTGAATCTGATTCGGGAAAACATTTTGAGGTCATTTTCCCTTTAGCACACCCTGGACATATGATTTTGTCTTTAGGAATAATTAAATTTCTTGGGAATTTTATGGTGCTATTAGGCATTTTCCCTAGCGCCTCTTTGGATGGGTATCCAATTTGCCTATGCCAAGTCAAGTAGTCTGCAACATACATGGTTGCGACATTAATCCTCTTGGTGCTCAATATATGAGTCTGAGCCCAATAAATTGTGTCATGTCTCCTAAGAGGGACACAATCCATAATTGGGTTTTTTTGCTCAACAAATGAAATGTGTGTGGAGGAACCATGCACATCACTTCCATCTTGTAAGAAGATGCCCATTGATAGTAATCGAGCATTACAGTCGGGTATGTAGTAGATGGGGTATAATTGCATTTCATGCATCTCTGACTTCCCATGACATACTACCTGATGTCTAATGAAGACTGCTCCTTTTCCTACTATATAAGTAGTACCCATGGCTGTTTGAATCGGAGTAGAATTCTTTCTCGGTAAAGGCTCGTAAGAAGTGAAATCTTTCATTTCACTAGTGAAGTGTTTTGAGGCCCCTGAATCCATGATCCAGTTGGCACCTTTCTTACAGTTTCCATTTGCACACATAACACATATATTAAGATGTAAATTGTTCCATGATACATTTAATAGCAGTAAAATTCCACATGAAAAGTTCACTGTAATCATTGGAATATTAATCTTAGTGCTTGCAGCAGGGAAAGAACTGACCTATCATCATATCCTCCCATTTTAAGCAGTTCATCGATGAGCATCTCATTGACAGTTTTCCATACTTCCTCATCAGAAACCAGAGGTTCCAATCTGAGGGAGACGATGTTGTCTTCTATCTCCATGATTCTTGGTTCTGGTTCGATCCTTTTCCTCTTACCTTCTTGCACTGTTAGGTGCTCTTCCAGCAGTCACAGATTTTTTGCACTGCGCGGAAGATGTGTGCTGCATGCATTGCCTCATGTATGCAGCATGCATTGGAGTTTAATTTCAACAGGCTCTGCCATGCAAGCATGCTACATTGATAATTTGTATACCATCTGGAGACATTGGGCCTTACAGGTGTAGGTCTCTCTCACGTGATACTCGACACATAGTTTTCACAATACTATTTATGTGTCACCAATGGATTCACTATTTGCCTCCCCTCAGCAACTATCCATGCCATGCCCAACAAGTCCCAACCTTCAACGTGCATGCAATTCTCATTGCTTCTTGGAACAGAAGGGAAATTAGTCAAACAAGTACTGGCCATGTTGGATTTCATGCGCTCAACTGATGTCACTTTATCAACACTGCTCTGGGCTGTTGGAGTGTTGAGGAGCTCAATTCCAACCATAAGGTCATATTTGAATGCACCATCCTCCTTGTCAGTGATGAACTGCCTCAAATCCTCAATAACTGGTTCAAGCCACCTCAATGGCATTCTGCTGGCATCCACACTAAGGCTAAATAACATTCATTGGCACAATGGGCCTTCAAGACTGTTTCCTTTTTAATTGAACAAGAAATGATGACATTGAAGAAACTACTTCAATTGCCACCATCCAACCGTAAGGTAAAAAGAAGGTGCCCCAGACATCTGGGCAATTTTCTGTGTTAGTCCCATAGTTTTTTATATTTTATTTCACCTTATTCTGCCTTTTCTATGATCTTCTAAGATTTATCCCTATTTAATGATTATATTTCAGCTTTTTCCATGTTAGTACATGTTGACAGTTCCATTCTTAGAGGTGGGACCCCTTCTGGACATTTACCTATCAAGGTGATGTCATCCCACAGCTTGATCTGCCCATTTCCACCTTTTTGCTATTTTTAGCTTACTATTTGATTTTTGGGTCTATCACATATACTGGGCATTGACAGATGGGTCCTTACAGTTTTCTCTTTGGATTCTCCTCTGTTAGGTGTGCCTGAAGTGTCTGTATTATGTAGTATAATATTAACTTTGGATTCCCCTCTGTTAGCTCACTATTAAGCAAGGCTTTGAGGTTGCCCTTACACCGACTTGATGACTGACCTCACTAAAGTTGAACTCAATGAGTTTGTCACTAAAGCATGAAGCAAATGAGTGAAGCATGTCAAGATCAGCAAACTGTTTCCTGAAGTTTTCACTGTTGAAATTAAACCCTGAGATACATGCTGCATACATGAGGCAATACATGCAGCATACACATGTTACTATGCTTACTACACATACATGTGGTAAACACATTCCCAAGTCATGTGACATCCTTATTATTATGTATATAAGGAGAACCTGTACCATAGTAGAAATACAGTGTTCTTACCTCTGCTAACCCTAGCTGTAAGTCTAACTAAACCCCAGGTAGGTTGTAAGGAATGTGTTGTCTCTTCCCCTGTGCAGCATATATAGTCTGCTCCAACAGGTTATGGGCCCTGCTGGGCATGTCGCGAATGCACCTTAACTGGCTGTGAACAATGTTGACTTTATAGTCTCCAAATTATAACCTTGTGCTCTTCGTGAGCTGCACTTAAAAATCTAGGTTGACTAGGGTTAACCACTCTGAAGGAGTGTTTTTTCCTAAGATTGTGAAATGTGTTTTCTTGGATAAAGGACTGATTGAGGGCTTATATCAGGCGCCACCACAATAATCATGTCTTCAACCCTTGAAAAACTTGTACAAACTTTCGATGGCTCAAATTACATTCAATGGGCTGACTCCATGAAGGCATGGCTCAGGTCTCAGGGCCTCTGGCAGATAACTAGTGGGGTGGAAATCAAACTGCCTCTGGTGCCTCCTTTGACAGCAACAAATGCTGCTCTCATAGTGGATGCTACTGCCAAGCTCCAGACCTGGAGCAACAAAAATGACCAGGCCATTGGAAGCCTAGTGCTCCACCTGGCCCCCTCCCAAGTCTATTGCAGACCTAAAGGTCTGCAATAGCAATCAAAATTCCAGCTGAAAATCCTGCGCCAGAGATTGCTAAGATGGCTGACAAGTTTGAGTGCCTCATGGCTGCCAATATTGCCATCCCCGAACTAGTTCAGGCAATGATCCTACTTGCTGCAATGCTGCGCGAGTATAATTCTTTGTCCACCATGGTCCTTAACATGACCACTACTAGTGCCTTGACATTTAAACATGTCAAAGACTCCATCATCACTGAAGGCTCAAGGCACATGGCAGTTGGGAAGCCTACTAGCCCGCCTCAGGCCACCAAGCTTTCCATTGTCAAATGCAAAGGGAAAAACCCCAAATGGCAGCCTTAAAACAACAATGGAGATTCGTCCCAAAAATGTGGACAATGCAGGGACAAAAAGACTAAGGAGGAAAAGCCTAAAGAGAAACATACTCACCTCACCTCCAGTGCCTTTACCACCATAAATGGTAATGACACCATCATACCACCTATGCCACTCATTCAGTGCATTAAAAAGCATAACCACACTCCCACAAGGGATCCTTGCTGCTGACCACCTGCACAGGCATATACAGGTGCAGCCTCTACCTCTCATTTGGTTTATGCTAAATATTAGCAAGCTCGAGACACCCTCGAGCAAATGCACATGTTACTGCGCTTACTGCGCATACATGTGGTAAACACATTCCTGAGTCATGTGACATCCTTACTATTATGTATATAAGGAGAACCTGTACTGTAGTAGATATACAGTGTTCTTACCTCTGCTAAACCCTAGCTCTAAGACTTACTAAACCCCAGGTAGGTTATAAGGAATGTGTTGTCTCTTCCTCTGTGCAGCATATGTAGTCTGCTCCAACAGAGCCCACTACTACTACCATTCTCTCTATAAACAGAAGCCTCCACCAAGCGAGTTTCAATTGCAGCGCTCATTTGTGCCACTGGCATGAATACCAATGCTCAAGCAGAGTTCATGCAACAAGCCCAGTGAAAATGACTCCTCTTGAGCCAATGTCAATAATTCAGATCACACAGAGTTCATTAAATCGGCTACAGAGGCTGAACCAGCAATGGCAATACAAGCCTCTCTAGCATATTTGACACACAATCCATTCAGCGAGCAGTAGGATCAAACATCGTTGGGAGGTCTCTACTATTAAATCTGCACTGGAAAGCCATGGGGAAAGGGGAAGGGAAGATACTCACAAAATGTCTCATGATGAGATGCAGACTCAGATGACAAACTTCTGCTGAGCATCACCAGACACGTGCAGTCATCATGGGACTGCCAGAGGAGCATTCCTGTTTTATTCGCTCATTCCTTTCACATGAAAATGTTATGTGATTTCTGATCATTTGAAATCAGTACCCCAAATAACCCAGCCAGAATTGTGTCATTTGTATTTTGATCAGAGATCAAAAAACCAGATGCTATCTCGTTCAATCGGAGATTGAAAACTGACCAGATGGGAATGAGACTAGTCCACCACAACACACATTTTCACTCTCCAACACAACCTCAACAGATAGAAACGAGACTAGTGACTAGTCTCATACCCGATGTTGTTGGAGGTTTCTGATCAGAGATCATGTCAGAGAATGAAACTTTTGCAGCAGAAACCTCTGTACAACATCTGGTCCACTTTGCCCTGTGACACTACCATTGAGTCACACTCATCACATCAACATGATCACATGCTTCAAAATGTGTCAACAAACACATCAACAAAGCTGTGGCTATTGCCTGATTCATATTCCCCCAGCCTCATGGCAAGACCTGCTGATCAAAAATGGCATGAAGTGCACTGGGCACTCTCCTATTCCATACTACAGTGCGCCCGTGAGCATGCCTCAACCAAAGGTCCATCGATATAGTCCCGAAGGTGCTGGGTGTGCAAATGCTGGATACCAGGTCCTATGTCAACCTCTTCCTCCTCTATGTCATCTTCCTCATCCGGGTGATAGTCCAAGCCATCAGAATCCCCTTCCGAGTCCTCTGCGGCATGAGCATCATCGTACTCGAAGATGTTCGTCCAAGAATCGTCCATCGCGATGGTTTCAAGTTGGGCGATAAGATCATATGTGGATGTCACCGTAACGAGTGTGACTCGATGGTAGCGTCACGGGCAAAGTGCACCAGACGTTGTAGGAAGGTTCTGCAAAACTTTTTCATTCTCCGACCGCGGGAACCTCCGACAACGTTGGGTACGAGACTAACTAGTGACTTGGGTAAGGTTAGGTTCGATTGTTCCGGGTTCTAAGCTCCGTTCATATTTCCGCTTGAAGTTCTAACTCTCACCGATGCATCTGCCATCTGAAGGAACTCGTATCAATCTTTCTGGACATCTTGGGACGGTAAAATTTGTTGGACCTGTCGATAACACGAGTGGCGTCTGGCTGGGCATTGAGTGGGATGATCTTCAACGTGGCAGACATGATGGTATCAAAGATGGCAAACGTTACTTCACCTGTCGGTAAGGTCATCGATGACTGTGCTCTATCCTTCTCGCCCGGTTCAGCATGGATATCTAGGGTTCGAAATGCCGGATCCTTTATCAGACCATCGACCAATATATCTTACGGCAAATCGTTTCTAGACGCCTTGACTTCTAGATATATCGAGGCACTTCACGGCGAATCTCAGGAGAAAGTGTTGTTAGGGTCTTCACGGGGTGCCATAGTGGTTGAAGCAGTTCGTCTGGATAAAATCAGAGGTAAACTTGCGAGTCTGGAGCAATTGCGCGAAGTAAGTTTGGATGACCAAAATCCTGCAAGGAGTGATCCTGTTGGTGCAATCTGGGGTACATGTCCGAGTGAGTACAAATAATGGCTTCTTTACGTGCTTTTCGAAGATAGCATTTCGCCAGATATCCGAGGACTTGACCTTTCTACAAGTTTGCTACCAAGTTGGGATGTGGTTGCCATGATCGCGAGGGAACTTCCAGCTCTACAGCGGTTGGCTTTAAAGTCAGTCGCCCACTCCTCGTACGCTCTTCTTTTCTTCTTTATATTTTTTGTCCAGTCGAAATAGGCTCCAGCCTGCCACAGATCACAGTGTCATGATAGACGCTTTCAAAAACCTGACTGAACTACAGCTAAATGGCACATTGATGACTTGGCCGGAAATGCAAACAGCCATTTCCGGCATGCCCAATCTGCGGCTTGTTGAAATGGGCTACAATAAGCTAGCAACCTTGTCTCCTCTAGATAACAGTTTGCCCACCAACAGGGCCCTTCAAGTGATCAACCTTGATAGCAATCTGTGCTCCGACTGGGTTAATGTATGTGAATCATTGCATCAATACGTGTCGTATGTTCTCTCTTGACATCGAGATGTCTTCATTCATCCTTGCGGCAAGGCTGGAGCGTGTCCTCTTGACATCTAACTGCATCGGCACCATTCCTCTGCCAACAACTGCCGAACAGCGGTTCTATTCTTTGAAACACGTCTCTCTATCCTTCAATAACCTGAATGCCTGGGGTGACGTGGACGCGCTGTCATTCTGGTGTCCAGCCCTGGAAACTCTGACGTTATGCGGAAATCCATTAATCGGTGATGACATTGCCAGAACCACCAGTTTGTTGCATTATCTCTGATTTGAAGTATGATTTCATAGATCGTGGAGTTACGCGTTACGCGCGACCAATTACGGTAGCCAAGATTCCTTCCTTATTGGCTTTGGATGGGGCACTAGTATGTACATGGTTATATCTTTGATCCAACGTCGCGACCTGACCATGTGGAATAGATATCACCGAAAGAACGCGCTGACAGTGAGATTTTTTATTTGTCTCATGTCATGCAACAATTTGCATCAGAAGACCAGCGGGTCCAGGCACATCCGCAGTGGCTAACTTTATGCGCGAGTGCGTATCTTTTTTATTTGGCTCTGTCGTTTGCTTAATTTTTCCATCAATCATAGAGCATGGCAGATCTGATAATTCTCCAAATAGCCAAGTGCTTCAGGACAAGCTCAGCAACCGTCTCATTGGTACGTATGTCACGGTTTACGCATCGATCGCTAGATATATACCACACATAGCCTTAAATCTTTATCGAAGCCCACTTCTGCCCTTCGACCTTGCTGAAACGCAGATCTCCTTTGAATCTTCGGAGCCCATCGTACTGCATGTTTTACCCACCATGTCGTTACGAACCCTTCGAATGAAGGTATGCAAAGTAATGAAAGAACGCAACACCGACGTAGTATTGTGGCTGATACTAGGTGGCGGGGTGCTGAGGAAGCTTCAGGTTGAAAACGATAGCGAAGAATTAGATTGGCTAGGTCTTGAAGACGGATCAAGTATTATGTTCCACATACATAACACCGTATTCTAGACAAAATTAACTAACTACCAACAGAATATCCAAACCAGTAGATCTTGCTTCAGCGGTTGTCGCCAAAAACTTGAGGTAATGTTGCAAAGGCGACAGCACAAGGATTCCCTCAATGTTGCAGAAGTATGCTTGTTAAACGCGTTTACCTTTTCGTTTATTGTTGCCGGACCACTGTACTAGTGTAAGGTTTATCGATATCCTTATGTGTGCGACTGCGCGTTGACCAACGGAGCATTGGGAAGTACACGGTCCGCGTAAACAAACACCAAATTCGAGGAGAGAAGACCAAGACAGAAGATACCACCCATTGAACGCCGTTTGTCCAACCGAAGCCGACCGCCGCGAAGCTCGTGCTCGTACCCAGTCCAAAGAATCACTCAACGAGACGACCAACCGCCTTCCCCGTTCGCGTGCCTCGGAGGCCTGTCCTCGAAGCGTTCATCTTTTTCGTCGCTTCTTCTGTCGTCCCTGCGTCTGTCGTAATCATCCCTGCGACGTTCAAGATAATAATCAGGCGCTCTGCGGTCATCATAGCCTCCTCGCCGGTAATCATCGTACCCTGCAGGCCTTCTATCATCAACCTCCCTCCGGGGGGGTGGAGACCTGGGTGGACGACGATCTTCAAATTCAGCGGGGGCGCGACGAGGAGGCGATCTGGATCGTTCACGACGGTACGCCCTGTCCTCTCTATGACGGTCGTCTCTATAACGGTCTTCGCGAGGGTCGCCACCGCCACGTCGGTCATCGCGACGATAGTTATCGGGACCACCCCGCTAAAGATTATGTTAGGGAGGATGGACATGTAAGTTCGTACATTTACTTACACTGTCATCGAATGCCACACGGACAGGCCTACCACGCAGATCCTTGCTATCCAATTCTCTGACAGCGCGATCCGCGTCCTCTCGGGATAGGTATTCAAGAATACTGCAGCCTGATTGAGTGACACAATGATGAACGGCTAATAGGCATACCCTTTGCCCGGTGCATCGCGGTCAATGTCAGCAAAAGAAACACTGCCAGCATCACGACCGAAGTCTTTCAAGTCCTAAGAGCAGTGACAAATTAGGGTCCGTCCTTCCATAACGGGGCAAGGTCCACAATCCAGGAAGCACTACAAAGCGAGTCCGAAGAGCTTCGAGTAAGGTCCAAACATTACCCGCTGCCAGTAGGCGAAACAAAAAACCAAAGCCGTACAAGGCGACATAAAGTAAAGGATTCCAAAGTGGATCGCGCATGCCTAGTAGGAGGGGAAGAATTGCATACCTGCCAACTGGTGTCACGAGAAACCCCGGAAACAATGATACGGATGCCCGGAGGCCGACGCGACCTCGGAGCACTGCAAAAGTATGAAGAGTCAAATTTCAATTTCCCATTGTCTTCAAGCATACCCATAGTTTCGCTCTTCGTAATGTTCACGGCGAGGTCGACTCTCTTTAGCGAACTCAACCACGATGCTGAAGAAGACGGTTAAAATGGCATGATAAGTACACCGAGGGCCTCACTTCGCGCCCATGAAGGGTTTTCCGTTGAGATTCTGAACAGCATCATCCGCATCCTGTGTAACTATGTTTAAACACAAATCCTGCAATGAGGAACAGGACAGCTTGCCTTCGCATTTTCAAACTCCACAAAACCAAAACCTGCAGTTGTATTCTTATTTTCAAGATTCGCAGTATTTTATGCTAGACCAACCAGTCATGACACGGCAGTCAATGATACGACCATAGCCTTCAAAAAACTTGGAAACATCGTCCGAGCGCGCATCAGTAGGCAATCCTATTCCAGACACGTAAGATGGGGATGCTTTGAACAAGGGGATACACCTTACTGCCGAGATACAGTCGTCTTGCCATGGTGGGTAAGGAAAAGAACAAGAACGTCTGAGTTTCAAATGCCGTTGCGTTTACAACTCCATCACTATTATTCATCAGCATCAGGGCACGGACCACCATGCAAATTGGCATATCACAATAGTAGGAAAACAATATTTAAAGTATCAAACTTGGGCTGTAATTAATATACATGATAGATGGTAGAAGCAGGAAGAAGTTTTAATGTTGTGACCAGTCTATGGAATTAATGTCGATGCCCTCTTGCACCATTTCCCACAACGGGCTACGGCAAGTTCAGCCGGTGTTCAAAGATCAACAGGTGGAGGAACTCACCTCATCTCTCGGAGTCTATCAACAGTCCGTACAATGTGCTTCACGACAAAATCAATTTCAGCCTCCGTGGTGAAACGACCGATACCGAATCGCAACGACGAATGGGCCATATCTTCAGCTGCGCCTTATAGGACGAAACGGACTAAGAATAGAATGATTAAGCAAGTTAAGTCGCTTACCGAGCGCGCGCAACACATATGATGGCTCAAGTGATGCTGAAGTGCAAGCACTGCCCGACGACAAAGCAATGTCCTAGAACGCAGATTAAGGTGGTATACTTCCATGCAAAATCTGATCAAGGCAAACCTTCAAGGCCATCAGGAGACTTTCTCCCTCTACATAAGAGAAACTGAGATTGACGCATCCTGGGTAACCGTTAACATCTCCGTTTCGTACAACGTGCTCAACCTGTGCATTGATGCTTTGAATCAAGTGATTCGAGAGCTCTTTGATCCGGGCATGATCCCGCTAATAAAGAAAAGATCAACATACTATCTCAGAATGAAGCAGAAACACCGATGCTTCAAAGAAAAATATCAGTACCCCTGCACATTAGTCATCGTCAAGCTGGGATGTAGATCAAGCCACACGACTCCGCGGTACATGACGTTACGTGCATTGTCATCAAGGAGCAAATAAACCGAAATACCGCACTCACTTTCATTTCTTGTTTCGCAATTCGTGCAGCTTCACCGATACCCACGACAAGAGCAGTTGGTAGGGTACCGCTTCTCAGCCCACGTTCTTGTCCACCGCCGCTCATAATCGGCTCCAGTCGCACTCTCGGCCGTCGCCGCACATACGCAGCCCCAACACCCTTGGGTCCATATAGTTTGTGCCCAGATATACTCATGAGATCGACGTTCATTTCGTTAACGTCCAGAGAGATCTTTCCCGCAGCTTGGGCAGCGTCTGTATGCAGATACACCCCGCGGTGCTTTCGCAAAAGATCGCCAATCTCCTTCATTGGCTGAATGACACCGGTTTCGTTGTTGACCGTCATGATGGAAACGAGGGAAGTATCTGGGCGAATAGCAGCTTCCAAGACATCCAAGGAAACGATACCGTTTTTTTCAACGGGAAGGTAAGTGATTTCGAACCCTTCTTCTCCCAGTTTTCGACATGAGTCCAGTACACATTTATGTTCCTGCACAAGTGAGTAATGTCGATAAATATGAGATTGACAGAAGAGACGCACAGTCTGCGTTGTGATAATATGTCTCTTTTTTTCCTTGTGAAACCGTGCGACACCTTTGATCGCCATGTTATTTGTCTCTGTCGCTCCAGACGTGAATACAATGTCCTTGGTGTCGGCACCAATCAGATCCGCGACGTGCTGGTTTCTCGCCATCAGAGTTCAACTTGAAATTAAACAACATTGCTTGTCATACTTTGCGAGCATCCTCCACAGCTTGCTCAGCCTCCCATCCATACGCATGTGTGCGACTATGCGGGTTGCCGTACTGGTCAGTGAGATATGGTAGCATGGCATCAAGCACACGAGGATCGATAGGTGTCGTGGCCTAAAAAAAAACAAAAATATGGGATTCATGGTAGCTCTATTTGCAACATACTTGCATGTCCAGATATATCGGCCGAGGCTTCTCCTTCAAGGAATCTTCCCGACGAGGCATCTCCAATTTGAAACCCAACATATCTGCACAAAGAGGGATATTAAGAAAGTCAGGAAGTACAGAACGTTATAACTACCTGGGCTTGGGGCGAAATGGCTATCGTCCTGGTAAGTAGAGGGGACATTGACAACGCTGGCTCTGTCTGCGGTTGAAGGTTGAACGAGCCCACGACGACTGGATATCACTGAAAGCGACAACCTTGCAGACGATCTCCGAACTGCACTCTGCGTAAGTCTTGAAAACATGATGGTTGGTCGTGTCGTGAAGGGAGGAAAAATCCGCACAAATCTGTGTCCCGTGACATCCCGCAGCCAGATAATAAATCCAATTACTTATAAAAGGCGCAGTAACTGAAAATTTCCCACCGTACCTATAGCCGGTGTCGAGTTCCCATGCCAGTATCGAGGCCATTTGGCCTGATAGTCAGTACCACTGCAATGTACAGTATCCCGGGTCTGTCACCATGGAAGATGTTTCAAATACCAGTATAGTGTCAGCTATGATTGATTGCTATGCTGAGGTCTCCTCAATATTTTGTCTTCTGCTGTTCTGTGGCCTCAAAATTTTCTGTTCCACCACAAGGATATCTTCAGTATAACTAGTTCTCTTTGCCATTTAATCTACTATAACAAGCTTATGCAGAGTGCTTACTCCTGGGATTTCAGATGTTCTCCCTCACTTTGCTCTTATACTTTCCAGATTTGTTGCATTTTTGACTTGCCTGTTAAACATCCAACCATCTACTGTATTATCAATCTTGTGCTACTTCCTTTATCCATACATTGTTATAACCCCAGCAGATATTCTGTTCCACCTCCTCTTCATCATTGTCAGAGTCGAGTGCAAAATCTGGAACATCTTCCAAGTCCACATCAGGCATGGCCCATGCATTGGGCCAGCATGACATTTTTGAGTGCACTGCATTTTCGCCCTTGACATTCCTGTCTGCCTTCAGTGTAGCAAGTATGACAATGAGAGGGACAATGACTCATAATGACTTCACCTGTCACCCAGTCAACCTTGGGATTGTGGTCACAAAGCCATGGGTGTAAGGGCAAACTCAAGCCTTACTTAATAGTGAGCTAACAGAGGAAGATCCAAAGTTAATATTATACTACATAATTCAAACACTTCAGGTGCACCTGACAGAGGGGAATCCAAAGAGAAAACTCTAAGGACTCATCTGTCAATGTCCAGTATATGTGATAGACCTGAAAATGAAATAGAGGCTAAAAATAGAAAAAAGGTGGAAATAGGCAGATCAAGCTATGGAATGATGTCACCTTGATGGTAAATATCCAGAAGGGGTCCCACCTCTAAGAATAGAACTGTCAACATGTACCAACATGGAGAAAACCAAAAAATAATCATAAAATAAGAACAAAATTGTAGAAAATCATAGGAAAGGCAAAATAGGGTGAAGTAAAATATGAAAAAATATGGGATGAACACATAAAATTGCCCAGATACCTGGGGCACCTCCTCTTTCCCTTACATCACACCCCTTCTATATGCATCACCCTGATGCATTTGAAACCATATTTGGCCAAAGTTGGACACTTGGATGTGTTGAGGTGCTGAGGAATGTCGATGGTAGAACTCCTTGACCAGCCATGGGACATTTACATCAGACTCTGTGACCAAGAATTTTGATGACATTCTGGTATTATTCATGGAGGATGAAGAAAATCATGAGGCAATAGTGCAAGAGGTATTAAGAAGATTGGCAGAGAATGATTCATTCATAAAACCAGAGAAATGTGTGTTTGAGGCAAGTGAGATTGAGTTCTTGGGATTAATGATTGGTCTTGATGGAATCAAGATGGATCCTATCAAGATACAGGCAATTGTTGATTGGCCTGTGCCCACCTGTATCAAGGAAGTTTGGGCTTTCTTGGGACTTGCAAATTATTATCATCGCTTTGTCCATAATTTTTCCAAAATTGCCACACCCTTACGCAACCTTACATGAAAAGGAGTAGTGTGGAGATGGGGAGAACAACAGCAGACAGCATTTGAAGAATTGAAGAGGAAGTTTGTGGAAGAACCAATATTAGCCCCAGTAGATTTCATGTGTCCTTTACGAGTGGAATCAGATGCATCTGACTTTGCTACTGGAGCAGTATTATCAATGCTATGTGAAGATGACAAATGGCATCCTTGTGCATATTTGTCCCAAGGGTTGAATGATGTGGAAAGAAATTATGATGTGCATGACAAAGAGATGTTGGAAATAATACGAGCATTGGAAGCATGGAGACATTATTTGGAGGGATGTATGCGGCAGATCAAAATCTGGACAGCTCATCAAAATCTGCAGTACTTCATGTCTGCTAAAAAGCTTAACTGTTGGCAAGCAGTGATGATACTCGACCTGGAAACCTAACAAAAACCTGTTAAAAGGCTTAGGAAGTATAACTCAGGCTAGAGGAAGGGTGTGAGTTGGTACTAAATATCACCGCTAATATCCAAACATTGCTTTTAGTGAGGCAAAGTAATAAGAGATGGTGCAAATAGTCTGTGAGAGCATACAAAGTTGTTTGAATGAGGTTTGAAATAGATTCGAAGATGTGCAAAACAGTTTGAAGTAATTTTGAAGATGTTTGGAGATGTTGGACTGGTGGTGAGATATGTCAAGAAGTGAATATAGCAAATAGGAAGTGTTTGTCGAGTGGTGATAGGCAATAGGTGATGAGTTGAGAGCGAATACGATAGTTTGAAGAAGTTTACAATATTTTGCAGAACTTAGAGGTACAATGAGAGGCTAAGACTCAAGAGAACTGCTCTTAAATCTGATGATAGTGGAGAGGGTAACTCTTCTCTGTTCCCCATTGCTTTTTCTGTCATTCTAAGTAACTAATACAAGTCTATATACAAATAGAAGAGATAGTACTAAAAAGGAAATAATAACATGTGTCATACATGAGGCAATATATCCAACAATGAGGACTTTGTAGATTATAAAACAAATGAGAAATGATAAATAACTGAAATGTACAGTGTTTCCATATAGTAAAAGTACTTATCTTTTGCTTCAATATATTATTGAAACCTCTAAGTGCTATTATTGCATCCTAAATCTTTCATTGTCTTTCCTCATGTCTGGTAGTGCTCGATATGCAACAAAATGGCTTATTCTGGTTGTGCAGCATGTATCAAAAGAGTTTCGAAGCAATCATGTGGTGGCCAATGTCATTCAAAGTGGTGCAAAGTAATTTGAAAGCATTTGAAATGTCACAAAATGGTTTAAAATGGTTTGAAGTCATTCAAAATCATGTGAAGTTGCTCGAAAAGGGTTTAAAGTCGATTCCATGGCATTCATAGTGGTTCGGAGCATCTGTCATAATGTGTCAATATGATTGAGATCCATTCCAGACCTTATAGCGTGCAATGGACCTATCAGCACTATGTGTCAAGGGCATCTATTGGTGGATAGCTCAGAAACAAAAATGTTGTCTAAAATTAGACAATGTTTGGAGATGGATGATGAAGTAGTGGAAGCTGTGAAAGCTCTGAGGGGAGAGAAGAAAGGTAATATTAAAGGAGATGAATGGGTTGAGAAACAAGGGTTGATGTTGTTCAGAGGAAAGGTATATGTACCGAAAGATCAAGATTTACGAAGGGAGATCATCCAGTTACATCATAATACACCAGCTGCTGGACATCCAGGAAGGTGGAAGATGTTGGAATTGGTGATGAGAAATTATTGGTGGCCCAGAATTTCAAAATATGTGTTGGGGTATGTGGATGGATGTGATACATGCATGAGGGGGAAGAAATTTTTAGAAAAGCCCACAGGAAAATTAATGCCGAACCCTATACCTAAAGCACCATGGTGAGATATATTGGTGGACTTTAGGGCCTGTTCAGTAACTGTCAATAATTTTGAGTTGCCACTACATATCATCAAAATTACCTAATATAGGGTTATCGTTCAATTTTGTAACGTTTGGGTGTTCGGTTGCGCTTGTTTGCACACCAGGTGACTTTTTTTTTGTCAATCCCTCATAGCGGGTGACGATGGTGACTCGGGTAATAACAGTGGCTATGAGGGCCTTCCGGTGGCGAGTGACTTCATGAATCGGCTCATGCACAGAGTGGCAGGCCCGAACCATGGTGCGGTGCATCGCGATACGCACGTTTTTGCTCATTCCCATGATATTTTTGAAACCGTCATATTTTATTGATCGGCAACTCAAAATTATTGATAGTTACTGAACAGGCCCTTATCACCAGATTACCTGAAGCTCAAGGATACAATGCAGTATTTGTAGTATGCAACTGCTTCACAAAGAAAGTCCATATTATTCCTACTACTGCAGAAACCTCATCATTGGGCTTGGTGCACCTTTATCTAAATCAGGTATGGCAGTGATACAGCTCCATATCATCCTGCATGCATACTACAGCATTTTTTGTGATTGTGCACACCTCCTAGATGGCTTCCACACACTTTGTGCAGTGCACTTTTGTGCACCTTTGACCACTTAGGTGTGCTTTCATGTGCCTTTTACATTTCTACTGTGCCTTTGGATCCCCCATAGCTGCCTTCTGTTATGTGCCTTAAATGTGCCCTGTTACACTTCAAACCGCCTCTGTGCACCCCCCCCACACTCCTTATCTGCCTTTCACAGTTATTGCATGCTCGATGCACCTTTACACACTCCTTTTATGCTTTACCCACAACTCACATTCTCTGCTGCACACTCATTGCACAATCCCTATCACACACACAACAATCCACCACACCAATTGCACTGCGCATCATGGCTTCCAGCTTACTGGCATGTTTATTTGAGGTGCACCACAATTCCAACATGATCGAACTGTGCATTCTCACATAATCTCGGTGCTTTGCACCTATTTGGCATTGGACTGTGCACACTTGGGCACTTTCATGTAATCCTGGCACTTTGGGGCTATTTGGCCTTGCACAGCATCTTCTTATAGTTCTTCCGCTGATGATACTCAACCCGGAAACCCAAACAAAACCTACTAAATGGCTTCAGATGGTATAACATGAGTCAGAGGAAGGGTGCGAATTGGTACTAAATATCACCGCTGATTTCCAAATGTTGTTTTTAGTGAGGTGAATTGATGAGGGATGGTGCAAATAGTCTGTAAGAGCATACAAAGTAGTTCGAAATAGTTCAAAATAGGTTCAAAGATGTGTGAGATAGTTTGAATAAGTTCAAAGATGCATGAAATAGTTCGAATAAATTCAAAGAGGTTTGAGGTATATCAAGGGATGAGTTTAGCGAATGTGAAGTGCTTTGTTGAAAGGCGATAGGCAATAGGCAATAAAATGAGAAGAGAATGCGATAGTTTCAATGAAGTTCACGATATTTTGCAGAACTTAGAGATACGACGTGAAGTAAGACCCAAGAGAACTGCTCTTAAATCTGACTGTAGTGGAGAGGGTAACTTATTCTCTGTCACCCATTGGTCTTCCTTGTTCTAACTAACTAATACAAGTCTATATACAATTTGAAGAAATAGTACTAAAAAGGAAATAAGAATGTGTGTAAAACATGAGGCAATATATCAAACAATGAGGACTTGTAGATCATGAAACAAAATGAAAAATGATAAATGATGAAATGTTGATGATACTCAACCCAGAAACCCAAACAAAACCTACTAATGGCTTCAGATGGTATAACACAGGCCAGAGGAAGGGTGCGAGGTAGTACTAAATATCACTGCTGAGACCAAAACAATGTGTTTAGCAACACAAAATAATAAGTGATGGTTTGAATAATCTGTAAAAGCATACAAGATTGTTTGAAAGAGTTTGAAAGAGGTTCGAAAATGTGTGAAATAGGTTCAAAAAAGGTTCAAAGAGGTTCGAAGTCGTGCGAAGTAGTCCAAAGAAGTTCGAATAAGTTCGAAGAGGTTCGAGGTATACCAAAGAGCAAGTTTAACAAATGTGAAGTGTTTGTCGAATGGCGGTGGGCGATGGGCGATAAAACGGAGAGCGAATATGATAGTTTCGAAACAGTTTGCGATATTTCACAGAACTTAGAGATGTGACGCCAAGATAAGACTAAAGAGAATGATTCTTAAATCTGATGATAGCGAGAGGGTAACTTGTGCTGTTCCCCATTGTTCTGTTATTCTTCTAACTAACTAATACAAGTATATATACAATCTGAAGGAATAGTACTAAAAAGGAAATAATAACAATTGTAGAACATGAGGCAATGTGCACAGCAAATAAAGGTATTGTAAAACATAAAACAAATGAAAAATGATAATAAGTGAAATGTACATTGTCCCAATATAGTAAGAGTTCTTATTCTATTGCTTTAATATATTAATAAAACACAAAAATGCACTTATCATATCCTAAGTCTCTTGTAATCCCTCCTTGTGTCCAGTAGTGCTCGATATGTGACTAATTAGCTTGTTATAAATGTAAAGCATGCATTGAAAGTGTTTGAGGACAGCTATATAGCAGCTGAAGTCATTCGAAGTGCTGCAAAGTAGTTTGAAGTGTTGCGAAATGTCGTGAAATAGTTCAAAGTAGTTCGAAGTTGTCTGAAATAATGTGAAATCATGCGAAAATGGTTCGAAGTCGATTTCGTGGCGTTCGTAGTGATTCGGAGTGTATGTCGTGATGTGTTGATATGAGTGGAAGTCTTCTCCAGACCTTAAAGCGCATAGTGGACCTATCAATGTATAGTGTTCCCATATAGTAAAAGTACTTATCTTGTGCTTCAATATATCAATGAAATACAAAAATGCACTTATCACATTCTAAGTCTCTTGTACTCTCTCCTCGCATCTGGTAGTGCTCAATATGCAATGGAATAACTTGTTCCAGATGTGCAGCATGTATCAAAAGTGTTTTAAGACAGCTATATGGTGGCCAATGTTGTTTGAAATGCTGCAAAGTCATTTGAAGTGTTGCGAAATTGTTTGAAGTCATTCGAAGTCATCCGATGATGATGCTCGACCTGGAAACCTAACAAAAACCTGTTAAAAGGCTTATGTAGTATAACTCAGGTTGGAGGAAGGTAGTGAATAGCGCGGGTAACCCCCGGGTAGAAAAACGAGACCCATACCCGTACCCGCTGAATACCGTACCCATGCCGAAGGGTACAGGTAACCGCGTTCACAGGTACGGTTTCCGCAGGGTAGCGCAGGTGCGGATTACCCGCGGGTTTGGCATGGCGGGTACACCTCAACGTCGCCATAGAGCCCACCGAACTGACGAACAGTGCACGCACTGACGTCGCTGCCCCACAGCCTCATTGCCCAATCAAAAACTCAAGTCCTCACCGAGAAACGCCGGCACAACAGTGCACGACGCCCCATGAGCGAGGAGCTGAGCCAAGGGGTGAGACGTTGTCGTTGGTGCTGCCAACGAACACAGGGCGACATTCGCCATGGAGAGGTGCTGTGGGCGTCAAGGTGTTGATACTAGCCACGCCGTCAAACCTGTCCACGAGCGGCAGAGCTGCCCTCGTCGTTATGGTCGCTCTAGAGGCCATACATAGCGCCGACGCTCGTCGAATGCAATGCTTGGCGGCTTCGGCTGTAGTTGTCATCGAGCGGGTGAGGAGCTGGGACTGGTCCAAGTGCCCATTGAGGTTGAAGGGGATGCCGCCGAATCGCGTTCGTGGCATTCACCGTTAGTGTAGGGCGGCAGGCTGCACATTGGGCCTGTCTTCCTTGTTGGTCGTAGCACCCATGGAACTGAGAAACGGCGCATAACGACGCATCCAGCAACCACTCGTCGTTCCACAGCTGCGGCAGCGAGTGGTGGGGTCGTTGAGAGATGTGGCGCATTGAGAACGTATCTGGCATTCACAAACACCGTAAAGAAAACCTAAACAATAGTGGAGAGTGTCAGTAACAGAAAGCGATGTGTGAGTACGCGCCGTTTCATCCAAACGCCTCTCCGTTGTCATCCCTCTGCCTCCGTTTCCCCCACCCCTCGCACTAGTGGTTGTTCCCCCCCCGTTGTGCACACCATCGAGCCTTGACAAAAGTGGGAGAGGGCTGTGGCATGTCGAACAATGCCAGGTAGCTAAGGCTCGGCGACTGGTGACGTGGCATCGTTGGACGTCGTCTGAACTTGTTTGAGATAAGCTAGTAATGTAAATAGTTAGTTAGAAGCAAGGAATGAAAAAAAAAGACTTACGGCATCCGGTTATGGGGGAACGAGGCGGAACTGCAACACCAGCGATGGTGGGGATCGCTCGTTAGCTGTTTTGGGCACTCGGTGACACAGCATTCTGTCGTGATTCATGAGGGTAGCTATAGTTAGGTGGAAGGCCAAGGAATGAGGAAAAAAAGACTTACATCGTTCGTTTACGGGGGCGAACGCTGGCGATGGTGGGGATCGCGATCGTGATGAGGGTTTGGGGCAAGTCTTAGCGCTTACCTGATCGTCTGAGTCATCGCCGACAAATCATCGCTGGTGGAACCTCGATTGGGGTAGCTTCCAGAGAGGGGGGAGGAATTAAAAGCATCAAATAAAGTAGTTAATTATGCACAGACTATCTATGTGTGTATGTATCTATAAGTCCGTGAAATCCATAGCATCCCACCCTTCACCGACATCGCCATCCTCCTCCTCTCCTTCAACCTCTGGGTGAGATACCCCGACCTTGACATTGCCGTTGCGAACCAAACCCATCCGACTCCATGTTCCGAGGCAAAGCAAAGCCTGGGTTGACTGCACAGAGAGCCTATTGCGAACATGAGAGAGGAGAATGCGTCCCTTGCTGAACACACGTTCAACGTAGACGGAGGTGGCTGCAAGGAATAAATTAGATCAAGAGGAATAGAAGGTAAATAGGGATGTACTGGGAATGGAAAGATAATCAATCGCCATGCGGGATAGGCATGGGTACGTGATTTGCCGTTCAATCCACCATGTGAGGATATCACGGTCCTCGACGAGCTCCGGGTCACTGCCGAGGTAGCGCTCGAGTTCATCCCGGGGGTCTTTACGAGCGCGACGGCTCAGATGAAGGTTGTCGAACTGGTTTGATGAACTCTGAGTCGATGGAGGGGTAGGTGTAGTCTAATTCAATGATCCCTCAGTAAGATGTAAGGATACATGTTGTTAAAATGAACATACCATGGTCGTGCCACTGCTGTAGTCCTGCTCAAAGATGTCCCGAACAATTTGACGAGCATCAGTGATCCAATCTGTCTCCCACTTCAGGTTATGGAAGTACTCGAGTTTGTGTCCGGGGTGGAGAACTTGAATGTCGAATTAGATCTGGGATGGAAGACGAAAGCTTTAAAAGACTCACTCATAGCAACGCGATACAGATCCGAGTGGTCTGTTTTACTATAATAACGATTTAGAGTCTTCTTACCCATCGTGAGTGCCGCTCACATAGAGATAGAGTAGGATTGGTCGAGTGCTTCGGTTGCAAGCTCTTGGTCAATTTGATCCATTACTGGGATTACCGAGGCGAGAAGTGGTGTGCCATCCCGTGAAAAGAACAAAGTAGCATCTTTGAAAATCTAGTAATAATGTTGTGAGCGAGAACACGAGAGAAATGGTTCCCAGAGACGAACCTTAAGACCTTGGCAAAGCTGTTCTACCGTGTTCCAATCCAATGGGCCTAGCTCGTAGGGGCGAAGCTTCATTTCGCGGTCACTGGTGATCTCGACAAGGGCCATTCGGTATTCGAGAGCAAAGGTGAGCATGTCATACGTTGAGTTCCACCGAGTAGCGACATCCTGGGGCATCATCTGAGACTTGAGGCTGAATTCCTCGAGAATCTTGTACCATCGTGGCAGTGCTATCATCGTCGAGTTCTTGATGGCATAGGCGACCTTGCGAAGCTGTAAACACAGTTTCATGTGAGTCCAATATTCGTTGATTTCTTAGTCTGGCGGACATACCTTGAGCAACGCGAGACGCACAGGCTGCACGTCAGCATCCAGCGCCTCAATATCCTCTTCCGACATCTCACCCTGCTCATCAACCCACCCCTCAGCGTCGTCATTGCTCTCCTCATCCCCTTCTGCTGTGCTAGACCCTCGTTTCGTTTCGTCCTCTTCCTCCTCAAGTCCCTCAGCTAGCGCTCTCAACTCTGTGAGCACCTCGTCCACAATGTCTTTCTTCATGTTTTTCGGTACATCAAACTGCCTGATAACGCTTTTAGCAACGAGGTTGATGACGTGTGTAAAGCATCGGATCCGCGCTGCCTCCCCAGGGAATTTTCTGATTAAACTGTGGAGTTCTGCGACCATAGCGTCGTTTGACGTCGCACTATCACAGCCGACACTCAACAGCTAGATTGTGGACCTCGGTGAGCATATTTTATTGTGTTTCGTGAATAATAGCTTACCTTGTCGTCAATTCCAAAGTCCTTCAGGATATCTGCAAACGCTACCGCAAGATTGACACCGCTATGGCTCTTGGCAACCTCCACAATGTCGAGAAGCATCGCGACCATCTTACCGTCAACGTTGAAGTGCACAGCAACCGCCACATAGGCCTTGTGATCCGGAGACGTCCAGGCATCGGTCGAGAAGCTCAACTCCCCGTCATGTTCCTGGTATGTCATTTTTAGCTTATAGTCTTTGAATATTTCATTAACATACCTGAAGTAGCTTGGCAATCCGAGCTCGGCATTGAACGAAAACCCTTTTTACATCCCGCGAGACTGTATGTTCCGAAGGTATGTAATAACCCGGTCTTCCAGTTTTCATAAGTGACTGAAAACCTCGATCCTTCACTATAGAGAATGGACGCATGCTTTCTGAAACCCAACGAGCAATCTCTGCCCTACACGATGGTCAATTCTCAAGAAATCAGTGTCGAGAGTTTAGGACATACCGTGACTCGGTTGAGGTGTGGGGTGTATGTAAGTAGCTAACCTTTCCTTTCCCCTCACGCTCAAATGCGGCCATTATTGACCCATCCTTTAGAGGTTTTCGAGCAATAATAGAACGTGTAGTAGCAGCTGTACCACCAGCTCGATCTGCGGTTTCAACAACTGTCGAGCCCCAGCAGCTCTTGGCATGCGTATGCATGTTGCTTGTCGACTTCTTGTCCTTGGTGCTGAGGTTTCGTCGGACGTCCCGAGTCTTCCCTCTACAGTGCTCGGCATTACATTTGAAGATGTGGATCCGGTTCCCATTCTTCACCTCAAGTGTCGCATCGGGCTTGAAGAAGGCGTAGATAGGTGCAGTCCACTTCTTCTTGAGTCGTTCTATCATTTGTTAATAAGGTTTTCTTGGCAGTATATCACTTGTGACTTACTGAGCTCCACCTCTGCCGTCTCTCCTGCCTCCTCAGATGGCTCTACCTCCACCACCTCATCATCCTCCTCGTCGTCGTCGTCACTGCCGTCTGCCGCTTCAAGAACATGGCCGGGTGCCTTGGGATGTCCACCACGACGTGTGGAATGTTCGTCTTCATCCTCAATCACTTCCATGGATGACGAGTGCGAGCGCGACGGCGTTCTCGAAGTGGTGGGCTTCCTGATGGGTGGTTGTGTGGCTTTCCCCTTCGTGGCCTTTGCCGATGGCTTTCTGGTAGTTGTTGAAGCCTTTGTCATCGTCGCTGTTGCAGCCTTCGCCCTCTTCTGAGGTCCATCATCGCCATTGGAGGTTTTGCGTTTGGTGGTGCTCATGGTTGAGATGATGAAAGAAGGGGATGAAGTTGCACTCAAGCTACTTCGCGGTGTCAAATTTTGTAGTCTCACTGGATCCGTTCCACTCATCGTGCCACATTATCTTCTTCGGCTCGCGTCATGTTTTATTTTCGTGTTTGTATGGCCAGCGGACTGTTCTTTGCGCCAGAGTTGAATTTTGCTCCCTTCACATCATTTGAAACATATTTTCTTTCTATCACTATGTTGTATCATGCCATACAAGATCTAGTGCTTGCTCGACAGCTTACTGTACACTGTTCTGTGTTTGTTCTGTGTAGATTATCTATGTTCTTATGCAATGAGAAGTATGAGTAGTGTTAATCTGCTTTTCGGTGATAACAAAAGCCAAGATTGTCCCATGGACCCTTAGATCCTGAGGACCCTTATTCGGACCCTTATTACCCTTCATACCCTTGGCAAGGGTAGGGGTTTTCAGAGGGTAGAAAATCTGTACCCCTACCCTCACCCTACCCTTACCCTCGATAAAACCCTGGGGTATTTCATACCCTTGCTATTCACTAGAGGCAGTATGCACAGCAATAAAGGTATTGTAAAACATAAAACAAATGAGAAATGATAATAAAATGTACAGTGTCACCATATAGTAAGAGCACTCATCCTATTGCTTCAATAGATCATTGAAACCCCAAAACTGCCATTATCATATTCTAAATCTCTTGTTGTTTCTCCTTGTGTCCAGTAGTGTTCGATATGCAATGCAGTGGCTCATGCTGAATGTTTTGTGTGTGTTGAAAGGGTTTTAGAATAGCCCTATGGCAGCTGATGTTGTTTGAAGTAGTGCAAAGTTGTTCAAAGGTGTTTAAAGTCTTGCAAAGTCATTCAAAACTGTTCGAAATCTTTCAAAGTAGTTCGAAAAGGATTCGAAATTAATTTCATGGTGTTTGTAGCAGTTTGGAGCATGTCTCATGATGTCTTGATATGATTGGGACCATTCCCAGACCTTAGAGGATGCAATGAACCTATCAGCGTACATCGAACTAGTGTGGGATGGAGAAAAAGAACAGGCAGCAGGCAATCGATATGCAAAGAATTGGCAAGATGAAGCAAGAAAAGTTTTAGAATGTGAGGTTAGTATATCTTCCCTTAATTTAGAACTATCAACTAATGTGTTTCAGATGGAAAAATATTGGAAGAATTGACCTCAGGCACCACTTGTAGTGTCACCGACAGAAGATGCAACAAGTGGCAACACTGGATTGGCAGCAGGAGTGTCAGTCTTATCCAATTATGAGTGATACTGCTGTACTCTTCTGGCTGTCACAGAACTTTGCGATGGGTGGGATGCAGAGCTGCACCACCATTTAAAGGATATGCCTGCCAATGTCTCTCCAGAGACTGATATTGTAAAGTGGTAGCAAATATGTTCTACTATATTCCACATGATGTTTTACTTCTCAAATCTAGGATAGAATTATTGCCATGAGTATCCAACACTCACATGCATTGCATTGGATATTCTTCCCATCCCAGCCTCTTCTGTCCCATGTGAGTGACTCTTCTCAGCAGTGAAGGAAGTTGCAGATGATCAACAATCTTGTCTTGGGCTGAAGAAAATTCAAAGAACTGCAGATCATGAAGTTTGCATGGTGTAATACCATTCCTAATCTGGCTGCATGGAACTGAAATGAGGTTGAGGATATCAGTATTGGCAAATATCAGAATATGTTGAGTGTCAATAACTGGCAGGATGATTTTGACAGGGATTTAGATGGCTTGAATGATATCATTATGGAGTTGGAGTAGAATTTAGAACCATTTACATAGAGATGCTTGCCTTACATGTGGGTATTAGATCAGATAGACTTGCCTAGATAGATCTACATAGACAAAGATACATAGACTAATATGATGGGCACACATGGTTAGAATTACCCTCCATAGATAACATGATGATAACTTGGAGATATTGATTTGAGGCGACACCCGATTCTCACTATATTAATACATGGCATTTTGAAGGTCTCTTTCTTCCCTCCATGACTGCTGTGCCACCACATCAATCTTTGCTGACTTCACCATGCTTATCTGATGATCACTGTGTTGTTACCTTAGGCTCTACCTTCGATCCTATGATGAAGTATTTTTTCTAAGTCAAGGATTCTGATGTGTACAACGCACTGGCATGGTGGCATGTAAGTCGAGTTTTTTGTATTACTATTTCTTTTATTAACCTATGCATAGTGATACTGTGTCATGTTCCCTGTGCTTGCTTCTCTTGCTAATCATTATCAGTGCATGCTCAATGTTCCCTGTGATGTTGACAGGTTTTGTGCTATTGCTAGGTTTCTGGTATGACATTATTTATTGTCACTTTGTCTACTAATATCTCAATGCAGACCACATCCATTTACCATGCCATCATTCACATTCAATAACAGCTACTTTTCTTATGTAAGACTCTTAGATAGATTATTTATATCTTCACATGTACTACAGATCAGTTTGAACTGACCCAAACTAGTGGGTAACCAGTTTGCACCTAACTGGTCTAAACTGGTACAGAGTCAACTGTAAACTGCCATGAACTGGTTGTGTAAGGTTCGGTCCAGTTGTTGACAACTTGTGAGAATGTGACAGTCAGTTTTGGTTGTGGTTTTGTTATAAATTGTAAAAAAAACTGGACCGATGATACTCAATCCGGAAACCCAAACAAAACCTACTAAATGGCTTTGGATGGTATAACACAAGTCAGAGGAAGGGTGCAAGTTGGTACTAAATATCACCGCTGAGACCAAAACATAATGTTTAGTGATGCGAAAGGATGAATCGTGTTGCGAATAGTTTGTAAGAGCATACAAAGGTGTTCAAAAGAGAATGAAATAAGTTCAAAGATGTGTGAAATAGTCTGAAGTAGGTTCAAAGAGGTTCAAAGAGGTTCAAAGAGGTTTGAGGAAGTTCGAGGTTTATTGAGGAGCAAGTATAATGAATGTGAAATGTTTGTCAAATGGCGATAGGCGATGGGCAATAAAATGAAGAGTGCATACGATAGTTTCGAGAAAGTTCGTGATATTTCACAGAACTTAGAGATACCACGCAAAGATATGACTCAAGAGATCGACTCTTAAATCTGACGATAGTGAGAGGGTAACTTCTGCTGTTCCTCCATTGCTATATTTTTCATTCTAACTAACTAATACAAGTCTATATACAAAATGAAGAGATAGTACTAAAAAGGAAATGAGAACATGTGTAAAACATGAGGCAAATATATCAAAAAATGAGGACTTGTAGATCATGAAACAAATGAGAAATAATAAATGATGAAACATATAGTGTTCCCATATAGTAAAAGTACTTCAGTAAAACACAAAAAAGCACTTATCGCATTCTAACTCTCTTGTACTCTCTCCTCGTATCCGGTAGTGCTTGATATGCAATGAAATAACTTGTTCTATTGTGCAGTGTGTATCGAAAGTGTTTTAAAACAACTATATGGTGGCCAATGTCATTTGAAATACTGCAAAATCACTTGAAGCATTGCAAAATAGTTCAAAGTCATTCAAAGTCGTCCAAAATAATGCGAAATAGCTTGAAAATAATTCGAAGTCAAATTCGTGGCATTCGTAGTGATTTGGAGTGCATGTCATAATGTTTCAATACAAGTGGGATCCTTCTCCAAACCTTAAAGTGCATAGTGGACCTATCACCAAGCTGGACCTTCAAACACTATCAATTGCCAATGAGCTGCTAGCACAAACTTAAGTTTTTCCATCATCTTTATGGTTGATGCTCACTTGCAACATCTGTTCACACAAATGCAGCTTTCATTGTTTGGGTGCTGCCAGAGCTGTAGAGTTTAAAAGGTCATATTGTGATTTTTTATCTATACATGTGTGGTCTGCATGATCAGTAACAATATAATTCATTTCTAAAATGGGCAGTCCAAGGATGACAGAGGTAAGAGGTTTGGTGTTATCAATGTGCATATGGTATGTGAGGTCCATAGGTCCATTGGCCATTGAGAGAAGTAACTGCAAGTTTGACCCATTATGTAATTGTGGTCTTAGTCTGGGAGTCTGGATTCTGGAGGGCAACATCAACAGTTTCAGGCATTGGCAATTGGCAGCAATGGAGCTCAAGCTCATCTACTAGTCCTGCATAAATGAGTACAATGTGAGCACCATTGTCAATCAACATAGGAATGGAGAGTGGCAGAGGAGTGGCAGGTCCTGTGACAGTTCCTTGCCACCAGAGATGTTTTGAGTGGAATGGGGCACTTATGGACTTCCCATCATCATCAGAAGGTCCACCATTTCCCAGTACAGATGACTCTGCTGTCAGAAACACAATGTTCATCTCTTCTATCCAAGTCCCAATGGCAGCAATGGGGCACACAGTGGGTCTTGAGGTAGCAGTCATTGCAGTGCTTGTAGGTGCATTGACAGTAACAGCATTTGCCCCAGTGACTGGTGTACTGGTAGCAGGCAGGGGTGCAGTGCAGTGGTCGATCAGTCCATTGTAGGAAGCGGTGTTGGGGAAACCATAAGGGCAACTTTTAGAAATGTGGTAAACATACATACAACCTGCAGCATCTATGGCAACCATTCTTTTGTCAAGCTCCTCACATTCTGCATTTGTAAGCAGAACTAAGTTGGTATGGTTCATAAGGACATTTGTGGTGCTGGATGTGCCATAGTTGCTGTGGGGGTTTGTAGCAGGTGCATTCATCATTGACATATTCTGGCAGGGGGCATTGAAGCCTGTGCAACAGCACTTGTTCATAACATTGCACTTGTTCATAACATCTTCACTGATTGCTCGTGTCCTTTTCAGATCTGCATGCTGCTTTTCATTGATGGCCTTGACAGCCAATGCCCAGGGGCAGAGCTCAGTGATTTTGTGCACCTTCTAGACATGACAGTGATGCATCAGCTCAGCATCCAGTCCAGCCTCAAGCTTGGACTGGAGAGCAGTGTTGTCAAAGTAAGACTTTGTGTTAATGAGAAGCAAAATGAGTGATTGCATGTGTGAAAACCAGTCCCAGAAGGACTGTGGGGCCACAAGGAATGCAGCAAGCAGTTCAAGGTGCAGTGTGTCCTCCCAGTCAGGCTTGAGGTAGTTGGCATGAAACTCTGCCATGAACTCATCAAAACTCAATGTGAGGAGCTGAGCATGATCACTGCAGATCCAGTCTCATACACAGTCATCATGGAAACAGCCCAGGATCTTGCATGTCTGATGCTTAGGGTCCACCTCCTTCTGGTTGAAATAGTCAAGACAGCTGAGCTCAAAGGCTCTCATGATTTTGGGGTCAACATCGCCAGTGGTGAGCACAGGGGATTTGGATGGATGCACTTGTTCGATCTCTACCTTGTATGTGTGTTGTATGTTCTGAGGGCAGTGAACTGTCAGAAATTCAAAATCTGATGAGGAATTGGAGTCTGTGCAAGCAGCATGTGAGGTGGCAGTGGTGGGTACAGCAACAGGCAAGACATCAGGCTGAGGCAAGGCTGGCAGTGAGGTTAGAGGTGATTGGGGCACTGGCCACAGTCCTAATAATAATGATGTGCCCTTTCAGGGTTCAAATATTTGGCACTGCAAGCATGCATTTGGCATTGCAGGTGCAGATGCAATGTTCCTTGACAAGCGCACAGAGGCCCATGTGGTTGTGGTAGAATTTTTTGGTGGCAGTTTGGCTAACAGTGGGAATGACAGTTGTAGGAAATGGTGTGGCAGTCTGCATGGGTGTAAAAATGGCAATTAGTTTCAGCTTACTGGCAGTGTGGCTCGCTGGTCTGTATTCAAAAAAAAAAGTGTAATTGTACCCTGGAGGGGGAGTGGATTCACTCAGTAGTGGCCAATCAGAATAAGACCAGATGTTATAACAAGAATGGAAAACTAGAGAACTACAGCTAAGACAAATATATGAGATGATGGTGGGAGGAAGAAGAAGGAAGCAGTCAATCCAATGTCGAGTATACAGTATGTGAGCTGTGAGTGATGCAAACAGATGTCATCCATTAGTAAGCAGCATAGTTATGGACATGTACTATCTAAGAGTCAACTAAAGAGTTGTGTGACCATGAACCCCCCAAACACTGACTTGTCCAAAGGCAACTGAAGAGTTGAGGGACTGTAGTGGAATTAAACATTGTGTAATGTGTATGCAAGCTGGGCCATGCCGGTGTCAGGCTGAGCAAGCAAAGTGAGTGAATGCCATGACAAAGGCATGGGTCATCTACTTGTCAAGCACATCACAGAGTAGATAGGAGTTCCCTGTTGAAATTAATATCATGATACATGCTGCATACATGAGGCCATGCATGCAGCACACACATGTTACTGCGCTTACTGTGCATACATGTGGTAAACACATTCCTGAGTCATGTGACATCCTTACTATTATGTATATAAGGAGAACCTGTACTGTAGTAGATATACAGTGTTCTTACCTCTGCTAAACCCTAGCTCTAAGACTAACTAAACCCCAGGTAGGTTATAAGGAACGTGTTGTCTCTTCCTCTGTGCAGCGTATGTAGTCTGCTCCAACAGGTTATGGGCCCTGCTGGGCACGTTGCGAACGCGCCTTAACTGGCTGCGAACGACGTTGACTTCATTGTCTCCAAATTGTAACCTTGCGCTCTTCGTGAGCTGCATTGCGCTCTCTGCGAGCTGCATTTAAAAACCTAGGTTGACTAGGGTTAACCACTCTGAAGGAGTGTTTTTGCCTGAGAATATGGAACGTGTTTTCTTGAATAGAAGAACTGATTGAGCGCTTTTACCAGCTGCCACTACAACATCATGTCTTCAACTCTTGAAAAACTCGTACAAACTTTCGACGGCTCTAACTACATTCAATGGGCCGACTCAATGAAGGCGTGGCTCAGGTCTCAGGGCCTCTGGCAAATAACTAGCGGGATGGAACTAAAACCACCCATGGCACCTCCTTTGACAGCGACAAACGCTGCACTGGTAGCGGAAGCTAATGCCAAGCTCCAGACCTGGAACAATAAGAATGACCAGGCAATTGGTAGCCTAGTGCTCCGCCTGGCCCCCTCTATTCGGCAGCGTGCCAACACCAAGGACACTGCTGAGGAGGTATGGGATCTCATCCGCACCGACTATGGTGTGGACGGCCCCTCTCAAGTCTTTTTGGACTTTAGGTCCGCTATAACGATCAAGATTCCGGCTGCGAATCCCACGCCGGAGATCGCCAGAATGGCCGACAAGTTTGAGCGCCTCACGGCTGCCAATGTTGCCATCCCCGAACTAGTGCAGGCCATGATCTTACTTGCTGCGATGCCGCGCGAGTTTGATTCATTGTCCTCAACGGTCCTTAACACGACCGCCACTAGAGCCTTGACGTTTAAACATGTCAAGGACTCCATTGTCACTGAAGCCTCACGCCGCACGGCAGTTGGGAAGCCCGCTGGCCAGCCTCAGGCCACCAAGCTTTCTGCTGTCAAGCGCAAAGGGGGAAACCCCAAATGGCAATCTCAGGGCAACAATGGAGAATCATCCCGAAAACGTGGACAACGTGGGGACAGAAAGACTAAGGAGGAGAAGCCAAAAGAGAAACATACCCACCTCGCCTCACAAGCCTCTACCACCATAAATGGTAATGGCACCATCATACCACCGATGCCGCTCATACAGCGCATCGAGCACACTCCCACAAGGGATCCTCGCCGCCGACCGCCTGCACAGGCATACACGGGTGCGGCCTCTACCTCTCATTCGGTCTATACCGAATATCAGCAGGCTCGAGACACCCTCGAGCAAATGAATCTCCCACGCAGTGCAAAAAATCTGCGACCGCTGGAAGAGCACCTAACAGTGCGAGAAGGTAAGAGAAGGAGGATAGAGCCAGAAACCGAGGCTATGATCGAGGAGGTAGAAGACGATACCATCTCCCTCGGATCAGAACCGCCGGCAACTGACGAGGAAGTGTGGAAGATCGTCGACGAGATGCTCGTCGATGAACCCCTTGACACAGGGGCATATGATGATAGGTCAGTCCTTTTCCCTGCCACAACCACAAGGATTAAAATTCCTATGAATACAGCGAACTTTTCATGTGAAATTTTACCGCTATTAAATGTATCATGGAATTATGTACATCTTAATATATGTGTTACGTGTGCAAGTGGAAAATGTAAGAGAGGTGCTGACTGGATCATGGATTCAGGCACATCAAAACACTTCACTGGTGAAATTAAAGATTTTGCTTCTTACGAGCCTTTACCGAGAAAGGACTCTACCCTGGTTCAAACAGCCACGGGTACTACTCATATAGTAGGGAAAGGAGCAGTCTTCATTAGACATCAGGTAGTATGTCATGGGAAGTCAGAGACGCGTGAAACGCGATTATACCCCGTCTACTACATACCCAACTGTAATGCTCGATTACTGTCAATGGGCGTCTTCTTACAAGACGGAAGTGATGTGCGTGGTTCCTCCGCACACATTTCATTTTTCAAGCAAGGAAACCCAATTATGGATTGCGTCCCTCTTATGAAACATGACACTATTTATTGGGCTCGGACTCATATATTGAGCACCAAGGGAATCAATGTCCCGACAATGTATGTTGCAGACTACTCGACTTGGCATAAGCGACTTGGACACCCATCCAAAGAGGCGCTAGGGAAGATGCCTAATAGCACCATAAAATTCCCAAGGAATTTAATTATTCCTAAAGACAAAATTATATGTCCAGGGTGCGCTGAAGGGAAAATGACCTCAAAATCTTTTCCCGAATCAGATTCACGTGCAGAAAAACCCTTTGAATTAATACATTCCGATCTGAAGGAACTCCCAGTACTATCGTACCATAAACATAAATACTTTATTGTATTTCTGGATGACAAAACGTCACATATCTGGGTCAAATGCCTTAGAAAGAAATCTGATGCTGCTGCGGCCATCAGACAATTTCGGGCAGTGGCTTTGACACAGTATGGCGCTACAATCAAGCGCTGGCGTGTTGATCCAGGGGGGGAGTTCAAAGATTGTGAGCTACAAAATGTGCTCAAGGACTTTGGCATCAAAATAGAGATGTCTGCACCCCACATTCACCAACAGAATGGGCGCGCAGAGCGTGCCATAAGGACAATAATGGAAAAGTCGCAAACCCTGCGATTTACTGCATGTCTACCACAATCATGGTGGGAATTTTGCATTGAACATGCAACACACCTATACAACCGAACCCCGATAAGGCGCCTGAAATGGCTGACACCAGTTGAGGACCTGACAAAGGTCCGCCCAGATCTAAACGATCTGAAGGTTTTTGGTTGTGGTGCTTACGTCTACCTACCCAAGGAGAAGCGTCCAAACACATTGGCTCCTCGATCGGAGTTGATGACGTACCTTGGATTAGAAGATGGCATTAAAGCATACCGTTTCATGCGACCTAGTGGTGCAATATTCATTGGTGCTACGGCACTATTTGATGAAACATTGTTCCCATGCTGTCCCAGAGCTAAAACTCCTGCCAATACGGACCTTGGTGATTTTCCACCTCCAGAACCAGAAGATGATGACCACTCATCTGGAACGGATGGCGATGATTCTATACTGCCACAAGATCCGCCCCTTCCTCCATCATCAGAAAATGATGATGATGATGTACCAAGTGAGCAAAAGGCACATGACGATGTGACAAATGCTCCTCCTCCGCCGCCTCCAGTAACCACTGAGGACTTTCATCCAAGACGTGATGATCAACAGGAATGGCAGCAATTGCCCCATCGATCAGGCAGGCAGAGGAACATCCCAAACCGTCCTGGCAATACCTATGGAGAGAAGCGACTCCCCTCTGACATAGAGAGAGACATTGCACGTGATCGATATTGGAAGAGATCTGTAGGTCAAGATTCGGATCATAACCGAACACGACCACAATCTCAACAGAAAGAACCGGTTGCTGGACCGAGTTCGGCACCCCATGAGAGTGTGCCCGATTCCAATGATCAAGAACATGATCACCCAATGGGGGAACCGGACGAAGCAGGTTATATTAAAAAGATAACCAAGGAAGGAGGAGATAAGCTTATTCGCTGGCTGTTGTCAAAAGCAGTCAAACCATCGAGCGAAATAAGCCAAGTTCCAAACCAATTTCGCGATATTGCGCACCTACCACGGCAGCAGCAACGTGAGTGGAAACAAGCTTGTCATGAAGAATTAGAGGCTCTTCGTAAGCGACAAGTCTATGACATCGTCGATCTTCCACATGATCGAAAAATGATCAAAAATAGATGGGTTTTCTCCGTAAAATCGGATGGAAGAAAACGAGCCAGACTCGTGGCCAAAGGCTTTTCACAAGTCGAAGGCGTTGACTTTGATGAGATTTTCTCACCGGTAGTCCGCTACGAGACCGTACGCCTCATGTTTGCACTTGCATCTCTAGAAGGCATGTATATGACCGGCCTAGATGTAAAAACTGCATTTTTATATGGCAAACTAGATGAGGAGATCTATATGGATCAACCCGAGGGTTTCAGACTCAAGGGAAAAGAGCGCAAAGTATTGCGTTTATGCCGAGCATTGTATGGCCTTAAACAAGCCTCACTTGCATGGTGGAAAGAGCTAGAGGCATTTATGCGCACCATTGGGTTCGTGCGCGCCAGCTCCGATGCCGGCATTTTCATACACAAGGATCCTAAAACAGGCAGCATTGTTATTGCACTCGTCTATGTTGATGATGGCTTGTTCATGGGGAAGAACAAGAAACTTGTGGATGAAAAGAAAAATGCTTGTCTAAAGCATTGGGAGTGCCGTAGTACTGAAAAAGTCACGGAATTCTTAGGCATGCGCGTCACCCAGACTGCAAGCAAAGTCAAACTCGATCAAACTGAATATCTCGCCAAAGTGCTTGAGAGATTTGAGATGACAAATGCCAAAGCGACCCCCACTCCACTTCCGACTGGTTACAAACCATCGGAAAACACAGCAATGCCCAATGCGATGCTTAGATCAAAATATCAGTCTGTGATCGGATCTTTATTGTATCTGATGCTCGGAACGCGACCTGATATCGCTTACGCGGTAATCAAGATGTCGCAATTCTCTGCTAATCCTAGCCAAGAACATCTAGACAAAGCGATATACATAATGCGCTATCTGGTGGGAACCCAGAAATACAGTATAGTCTATGATGGAGAGAAATCCGAGGGGCTACAGGCCTTCACAGATTCTGATTGGGCAGCTGACACTGTCAAACGCCGATCTACAACGGGTTACTTTGCTACTCTAGCAAGTGGCATTGTGTGCTGGCAGTCCCGTTTACAAAAAACTGTAGCACTGTCATCCACAGAAGCCGAATATATGGCTCTCTCCGACACTTGTCGACAGATAGTGTGGATAGAGTCCTTATTCCAGGAACTTGGATATGTACTGAAGCGCGTACCAATCTGCGCTGATAATCAGGGATCCATCTTTATCGGATCAAATCCAGTTCAGGAAAGAAGGACCAAACATATAGACATTCGCTACCACTATACCCGCGAATGCATAGAAAATGACAAAGTCACGGTCGTTTTCATTCCTGGAAATGATAATCCAGCTGACATGTTCACAAAGAACCTTGGCACTGTCTTATTCAGGAAATTTAGAGACTCTCTTGGAATTACTTTCAAGATTCAAACTTAGCTGCTTAGAGCGCTGTACAGTTTGAGGGGGGGTGTTGAAATTAATATCATGATACATGCTGCATACATGAGGCCATGCATGCAGCACACACATGTTACTGCGCTTACTGCGCATACATGTGGTAAACACATTCCTGAGTCATGTGACATCCTTACTATTATGTATATAAGGAGAACCTGTACTGTAGTAGATATACAGTGTTCTTACCTCTGCTAAACCCTAGCTCTAAGACTAACTAAACCCCAGGTAGGTTATAAGGAACGTGTTGTCTCTTCCTCTGTGCAGCATATGTAGTCTGCTCCAACATTCCCACTACTTGGTCTTTAGTGATAGATTATGTTGTGTCTACCAGGCATTTAAGATTGAATTTTAAAACTGATACATCAACTCAGGTCAACTCAGGAGTCAGCCAGCTTCCCAATGTACTTGATTATGTAGCTATGTAATAGTCAGTAATCCAGGCCCATAGCTTAGTTAATTTTCCTAGTTCAGAAGAAAATCTGAACAAAAAGTCTAAATTCAGACAGGAAAAGTAACAAGGTTATTAATTCCCACGCTTCCTGATAGCACTAGGAGGAGGAGGTAATAGAGGTACCAAGTGGCCACCTGATAATCCATCAGAAGTTCCACTTCCTGAGCCAAGCAAATTGCCCCTTGTCGTAGCCTGGCTCCGTCCTGGTATAGAGATGGAGAAAGTTTGTCCCTCTTTCAAACTGTAATCTTTTTTCGGTCCGATTGGTAAATGAGGTGAATGTTCATCGGTGGGTGACACGGGCTCGAGACTCGCTCTAAACCGCCTAAGAAATGGCATAAGTAACTGTGAGAACTCTCGACAAACGCACACCACAAATCTTACTTCGTGTAGTCTTGAAGTGCTACATCTATGTCCAGGCATAAACGTTCAACATGGAAGAGCGCAAGCGGGTGACTTACTAAAGTCAAAGCTGTCGGTACGTTCTGCAAAGCCCATCCCAATATAGGCCTTTTTCCCAGCATCCTCCACTCGTACTACAAAATAGCGTGAAGAGTCTAGAACTGCTTCGACAGTTGGGCGTGTTGGATCATATTCAGACTTCGCAAATACTAAAATTTATCAGCCAGACCTGCTGGTGATGATTTAAAAGCCATACATTCGCCTGATGCGAAAGGCTGACTGAGCAAAGATTCAAATGCGATACTAGTAGATGAGACCTACCAGTTTGGGCGTCCTCAAAATACAGAGCTGCGCTGGAAGACTTTTCGATGATTCTCAACCGACCCTTCCAAAGAGGTTGCGCCAAGTCTCCCCACTCGTTTGCTCGGTGACCTTCGTTCACCTTGAGGGGAGGGATCTTGTACACTTGTGATTCGATTAGTGTCGCGGTCAAAAATCAATGCAGGATCAGAGTCCACCAGAAATTTCTCTTGCGATGTAGAGGATGGATTCGATCTCGTCCTCGACTTCCATCGTCAAGATAAGCAGGGTTGTATGATATTATTCACAGAGAAGGATGGTTTATGGAAGTTCAAGCGCCCGTCGTGACCGTATTTTACATAAAAGGGCGACTGAGGGCACGTTTCAACAGGTTTCAACCGAGGCCAGTTCTGCTCTAGCTTGTAGAATCTCATGGCTAACGGTCCTCCTACACCTCCACCCACCACGGCCACAGAACTACTGGACAAAGCGCGAGGAAATCCGAGTGTCTCGCCTCCTGCATCTACAGCGCAGACGAAACAGGATCCATATCAACATATTTTCCCTGCCATCGCCGACCTAGCTTTCCAATCCAACTTCAAAAACCTTATCCAAACTGCCGAGATCAGTGATCTCAATGTATAGACTTCAATTTAACTCCCAGGGGCGAATGATGTTAAAGAGTTTCCTAGGGCGACAGCGACCGCCAAAGCACACGTTTGCTGGTCACGGCACCACTAGTCTTGGCATACCTCATCGTAGATAATTTGTGAGTCCTTGAGCTCAAGAAGGCTTACTCTGACAGCACTTGTCTGCTAGGCCACCTGCTCGTTATGCATTATCGCGACTTTCTGACAGTCTCTCGGCCACCCCTCTTGCTAAATCTTTGTGGGATCTTGTAGCATCTGCTTGGAATAGAAAATATGCCAATGTGTACTCTCGAGCTGAGAGCTTGTTCAAACTGGTTGAGCACCCTGACTTTTTCGATCAAAAACTTGCGACAGTTATAGCAGGAATGGTGACAACTTTCACGGGCGAGCATTTCATTCACTAATTATTCTTGAACGCTGTACTGATAATGCAAGCTAATAATAGAATCGTTTCGTCAGAGAACGTTTGTTCTATTATCCAAAGTTTACACATCGCTGCCGCTATTTCTCGCTCAGATATATCTTGGTCTCTCATCTGACCAATTACTGATTGGTGAGAAAAACAAACATTGCTCTTCTGATGCTAGTCTGATGTAGCATCATGTTTAGTTGCAGAACGGGCTAGATGGTCATATAACCCCTCGATCAACATTCTCGTGCCCGCAGCCTCCAACATTGATGGCCCGATCATGAAACCGGGTAAGAACCCACTATGTACTCTAGTCTTCCAACCAACATCCAACTTCAGGCTTCTCTTCGTTATCTACCTTTCATTTCGTAGCAGATAGCGTTGCCAAGCTAGAATTGTGAAAGGTTTTACAAGCAGCGATGTATGCAAGCACTGATAAAACCTTGTTCCTGTGATTCATGTAATAGATTTCACAATTTGGATGAACTTTGATTCTTCGAACATCATTCAAGTGCAAGACGCAAATTGTGCTTGTCGGTTACATAACGGTGTGCCTCTTTGACAGGCGAACCCTCTACCCCATCAGCTCTCTGCTTCCCTCGTCTTTCAATGAGGTCGAACCCTGGATCCTTAGCAACATTTGTCTCATTCGAAGTCTCCCTCTTTTCTGCTGCCACTTATGAACAATAGGCAAAGCAAAATAACGCCCTGCTGGACTACCTATGTCTTGACGGGACTTCCAAACGCTGTCAAGTAACACACGAGATAACGATCTCCTCTGAGCTGACAGAGGATCAAACAATATCTGCCTTTGTGCTGAAATGGACCTTCCTCGTCAAGCGGTCAACTGCCAGTCGATATCCCCTGTCTTCAAGAAGTTCTTTGAAACATTCATTGATGCTACCGTATACACATGCGAGATCTCCAGGTTAAGATGGGTCTGTGTTTTGGGCAAATAAGTACCTCCTCTGTGAACGCTGTTAAATTTGCTAGGAGAATGAATACATTGCCAGAATGATGCCTGCATGCATGGAATCCTGTCAGTGGCATAAGCACAGAAACGCAAAGTATATCATACATGTAGTGTACCTTCACAACGATCAGGAGCAGGTAAGCCAGGGATAAAACGTACTCGATCTCGAGAGTTGCTTACGTAAATTTGATCTAAACCCCACATCCAGTAGCAAGTTGCTGTTGCGCAAAGAAGTCTATCAACCAGGACTTTTCCTGCGTGGATCTTGGAAGGGATGGACGAAGGCACACCTAAAGATAACACCATCATTGCAACAACCGAAGTGGGTGTAACTGAAATTATTACACTACCAGGTTAAGCGCGTCTCCTCTAGCTCCAGGCGGCTGACTCAGAAATATGGATGGACCTCCTTTTTAATTGGTCTGGAAAGTCGTATACACTACGCATCGCAGAGTCCGACAGGTTAGAGCTTCCACCAATAGCTCATGGACAGTGATACCTACCGACAAGCGATAGGGTCTTTGACCTCAAAGCCGCTTTGCATAATCTCACGAGGGTACCACCTGAACGACAGAAAATTCTTGGCTTGGTGAAAGGCAAGTTGCTGGTAGATGAAGTTCGAATGTAAGTCATGTATTCTTGGTTGATTGTCGCGATGGCCATATGTCGAACCATTTAGTTTTGATCTTCGCCTCGCAACTGGAAAGAAGTTTACTCTCATTGGTACACCAGAGGGCGACGAAATCAAGGATCCATCACGTTCGTACATCCACCCTCCTGGATGCCACAGACCACCTGAAGATCATGCAGAATTGGAATTCCTTCCTGACGTGGTGAATGACTTGGATGTGGATTTCTCTGATGATCTGGCCGCGAGCGATGCATACAAGAACGACCACCGAAATATTCGCAAAGTGAAAGAAGCGACCGCGCAATTAGAGCTTAATATCATCCATCCATTGCGGGAAGGAAAGAAGTTGCTCGTTTTGGACATTGACTACAGTGAACGCACCGTAAATTTCTTTCTGTATCTCTTCTCATTCGAGTTTCAGCCATATTGGACACGAAACCGCTGACATCGGGAAGCCTTCCACCTGCAGAATGTGCGAGGCCGAGATTGCATGAATTTTTAGAAGCCATATACCCGCATTACGATAGTGAGGCGTTTAACTGTTGACGTTCTAGCTCTTTGAAGTAATTTTCCAAGTTTGCATCTGGTATAGGTTTTCTTGCGAACACTGGTTTTCCCTGCTGAACAGTCGAGAAGGTCACAAACCAGCTGGATATGGCTTGAAACAAAGCTTGTGGAACTTGGCATGATTGGATCTAATCGCAACTATCAGGTTAGTGCGGCAAGGTGTTTCGTCATGTTCCACGCCACTGATAGTCAGTCATACTCGTCAGATATCTTTCGGTGAATCCAGCATCTGATTTTCTTGCAATTATTTAGTATATACATCATGAATTAGTCCTCGACAAGAAATGCATGTTCACGATCTTCACGGAACGTAATGGAAAGCCATGGACACATTCGGTCAAGGCGTTACAAATTATCTGGAACCACTTTCCACAATTGTACGTTGACCTGTCAATGCATCTCATTGAAATGGACAGCTTGACATTAAGTCTAGCAACGCCTCCAACACAATCCACGTCGATGACCTTGTAGGTGACTTGTCCTAAGAGGGAGGTAATTAAAGGAACTGACTTCCCGGAAGAGTCGCAACTTCGCTCTTAATCCGAAAGAAGGTTTAAAAATTCAGCCTTTCAAGAACGCCCACACTTCAGGAGCAATGGCAGATCGAGAGCTCGACAAACTTTCCCGCTACATGTTACATATCGCCAATGTCGCCGACTTCAGGACTCTTTCGCACAAAGTAGGTGACAATTTATTCTGTTCGTTTACATCCGGATGATATCATCTTTCAGGATTGGAAACAAGTCATCAGAAGCCTGCCATGGTCATAGCTGGAGCGGGTTATGTCAGGTCTATTGGATGAGTATCTTTGCCATGCATGCATGTTGGCACCATGATCGGAAGAGGGCTGTTAAATACTTGAGAAGCTTTTAGTTCAATGCCAGGAATAAGGTAACCACATACTAGTATAGGCCTTCGAACTACGGGTATGTACTACCACGAAGGGAATAATTGTTTGGACCTGAAAACGAACTAGTAGAACGCCTGAAAGCCTGGGCCCTTATCCCTTGTGAATGGCAGATAATGAGTGCAGGGGTGCACAAAGGTAGTTTGAAGCATTAATCTGATGGCATAGGAGAAGGTGGAAATTGCAAAGGAGAAATTCTTCCAAATGCATCATAAGAAGACTTTCTGCCACCATTATCATCAGATTCCTCATTCTCCATTTCCCTCCTCAAAGCAATCTCATTATTCCTCTGTTCTTCATACTCAGCAGCCAACAATGCAGCCATTTCCCTATCCATCTGAATTTGTTCTGCTTGTGCATTCACTTGAGCTTGATATTGATCAATCTGATCTCCAGACATATTGTTTGCCAATTGATCTAACCTCATTATTTGTTGATGCAAGTTCCTGTCTGCAATGGATAGACGTTGGAGCTCCTCTGCCTCATCTATTGTTTACTGCATCCTCAATGCACCTTTATGCACTCTCTTATGCTTTGCCAGCAATTCACATTCTTGCTGCACACTCCTTGCACTATTCATCTATCCCACACACCAGCCTTTCAACTTCATCTGTTGTGCGCATCATGGCTTCCAGCTTAGTAGGCAACTTATTTGAGGCACACTATGATCACATCATGAGTCAGCCACACATTCTCATGTAATCTGGGCACTTTGCACCTATTTGGTGCTGCACTGCACACACTTTGGCACTTTCACATAATTTGGGCACTTTGGCACTATTTGGCATTGCACAGCATTTCCTTATACTTCTTCCACATTTCCAATCAACATTGCTTTATCTGGTAACCAGCACAGATTGATCATGTAACTATTACTAATGTGCAGCACATGACACATAACACCAAAGCAGACTGATTAGGCAGAGTGCACAGAACCTAAAGTGCATCAAAAATAGAACTTTGCACTGGGACAGTCAGGCATTGGAATATAGCATGCACAAGTCTTATTGGTTAAGGTAGCACATCATGTGGTTGGGTTCATATGGGCTAATGAATGGACTTGTGGGTAGCACATGGTGCTTTCTATTTTTATACTTAATTTTACCATTTTCATCACATAAGTTATTTGTACAGTGCCAAGGTACATAGAGAATCCAGAAGAATCTTTTTCCCCCCAGTTCATCAGTCTCATTGAGTATTGCACATAGTCTGTGTATTATCATCTTAGTTTGTGCACCTTTGTAGTGCACTCTTCATATAGTCATGTTTGTGCATCATTTGCACCCCTTGTCATATAGCTGCATTTTGTCCTTCATTTGCACCCATCATCTTAATCTGTGCACCTTTACAGTGCACCCTTCATATAGCCATGTTTGCACATTATTTGCACTCCTCATCATATAACTATGTTTTGCACACCATTTGCACCTTTTTGCCCTATAGTTGTGTTTGCATCTCATTTGCATTCCTCATTTGTGTATTACCCCTTCGACACACTCCAGCATTGTTCTCATCTTGCTACACCTCCCACTTTTACCACCCACTGTCATTGCATACTTTTGTGCTCTCATTGTGCATTTTTCCACACTGCACATTTTCACTCTTTTACATTGTGCACATTTTCACTCTTTTACATTGTGCACATTTTCACTCTTTTACATTGTGCACATTTTCACTTTTTTACATTGTGCACATTTTCACTCTTTTACATTGTGCACATTTTCACTCTTTTACATTGTGCACATCTTCACCACTGCACATACTTTCCTTTCTGTGTACACAACTTAGTGTGCACATCACAATTAATCAAACCAGCATCATCTCACCTTGAAGGATGATCTGAGGCCCCCTAAACAAACCCCTGTACCCTGAGCATGCCTGCAGCTGTAGGTTTTGTGTTCACATCTTCCATTGAGACTCTGCACTGAATACTAACTTGACATATATATCAATGCATTACTGTCTATCACTTGGACCAGAATATGTGCCTTGACAGAACTCCAAAGAACATTGCACATGCTGCCTAGCTGTTGCACATTGGTGCAGGCACAACAGTGGATGCTGCAGACACTATACAGATTCCACAGAACATGCTCTGCCATGGAAATACCATGGATGACCTTATCACCTCTACATATCCAGGCATAGAGGAGGAGAACAAGCCAGATCAGTACTATTTGAATAGGACCATCTTCTCCTGCACAAATGTCATCAACTCTCTCCTCCATAGCAGATTTCCTGGACCAGAGCATGTGTTCAATAGTGCTGATATAGTCTCATTCAGAGAGCAGGAGGAGCTAAACAACTACCAGCCATATCCAGCAGAGTATCTAAACTTTATCAAAGCAAGTGGCCTTCCTCTCTCCAGGCTGGCACTCAAGATAGGCTGTTCTATCATGCTTCTATGCAATCTGGATGTCACCATGGGTCTTTGCAATAGAACTCGAGTTATTCTCCTTGAAGCCAGACCACATGTATCGAAGTGCAGGATCATCAGTGGAGATGCACAGTTTGCAGGAAACATTGTTTTTATTCCTTGGATCACATCAGAGCCTTCAGCAGAGACCTTGCCATTACCACTCTAACAAGATCAATTTCCAGTTTGCTTGGCATTTTCCATGACTATCAACAAGTCACAAGGCCAATCTGTATCCCATGTTGGGTTGGACTTACAGACACCAGTGTTCTCACATGGGCAGCTATATGTTGCACTGTCAAGGTGTACATACATCTGGAGAAAGGATCAAGGTGCTGTTAAATAAAAACAATGGGAATGACAGGACTGCCAATGTCAGTACCACCTGTCAAAAAAGACAATGGCTAGATCTTCAGCAGTGATATCAGTTCATCTTGGAACTATCTGTATGTCTGCACCAAGCCAGTCTGTCATGGTCAGTATGCAGTTAAATCCATAATCTTCCAGCAATGGTCTGATGAAATTCATTGCAACAGAGTCACCACAGTGGCAAAAAGTGCAACAGTCCAGTGGGTTGGTTGGTGCATGACTTGTTGTCCTGACACTCAGCACAGCTGGGGACATATGCATGTTTGAGGTCACGTTGCATATTGGGCCAGTAATATGGGTCCCTGAGCAAACCATAAGACTTTTTGAAACCAAAGTGTCTCAGTGAGTTGTGTGCCAGCTGTGAAAGTGATTTCCTGACACCAGGTGCACCAGGGACAACCAATAAACTGTTTATGAACCAAGCCCATCCTTCTGTTTGACAGCTGGCATTCCCGGTGTGGCTCATGCTAGTTTATTACACCACAGTGATTTGCTTGAATGACCTATCAATGGTGATGGCCAGTGTTGCTGCAATGAGACCAGGTGCATGGCACTCAGTTTTTGTGAGTGTGTGAGCACAAGACAGTAGCGATGAGCAGGTTGATAGCAGGACAACATTGCCAGAGCACAATTTATTGTTATAGGGACAGAAGCAATACAGTGCCCATGCAGTATCAGTGGCAGCTGAACTGTCAGGCGCAGTGATGACAGAAAGATGTTGATAGGTCCACTATGCATTATAATGTCTGGGGAACATTTCCACTTGTATGGAGACATTATGACACACACTACGAATCACTACAAACATCATGAAATTGACTTCGAACTATTTTCGCATGATTTTGCACTATTTTGGACAACTTTGAATGCTTTTGAACTATTTTGTGACACTTTGAATGACTTCGCAGTATTTCAAATGACATCGACCACTGTATAGTTGTTTTGAAACACTTTCAATACATGCTGCACATTCAGAACAAGTTATTTAGTTGCATATCGAGCACTACCAGACATGAGGAGAGACTACAACAGAGTTAGAATGTGATAAGTGCATTTTTGCATTTCATTGATATACTTTTACTATATGGGAACACTATATGTTTCATCATTTATTATTTCTCATTTGTTTTATGATCTACAAGTCCTCATTGTTTGATATATTTGCTCATGTTTTACACATGTTCTTATTTCCTTTTTAGTACTATCTCTTCATTTTGTATATAGACTTGTATCAGTTAGTTAGAACAAAAAACAATATAACAATGGGGAACAGCACAAGTTACCCTCTCGCTATCATCAGATTTAAGAGTCATTCTCTTGAGTCTTAGCTTGCATCATATCACTAAGTTCTGTGAAATATTGCAAACTTCTTCGAAACTATTGTATTCACTCTTCATTTTATTGCCCATGGCCTATCGCCATTCGACAGACACTTCACATTCATTGAACTCATTCCTCAATATACCTCAAACCTCTTTAACTTCTTTGAACTATTTCGCATGTCTTCGAATCTACTTCAAACTCTTTCGCACATTTTCGAACCTATTTCGAACTCTTTCAAACACCTTCGTATGCCTATAATGACTATTCGCCACAGCCCTTACCATTTCATGTTACTAAACATTATGTTTTGGTTTCAGCAGTGATATTTAGTACCAACTCGCACCCTTCCTCTGACTTGTGTTATACCATCCAAAGCCATTTAGTAGATTTTGTTTGGGTTTCCAGGTTGAGTATCATCAATGTGACAGTGCATCTGACACAGAATTCTCTTCTCCTTTAATGTACACAATTTTTGTATTGAATTGTGACATAAACTTCATCCAGTGTGCTTGATGACAGGAGAGGTCATGTTGCCTGTCAAAGTTTTCCAGTGTCTTGTGGTCAGTGAAGATCGTGAAGGATGACCCAAATAAGTCAGTTCACTATTTCTTCAGGGCATGGATTATGGCAAGCATCTCTTTCTCATGCACAGGGTAATTTAGTTTGGCCCCTTTGAAAGTCATTGAGTCAAATGCCACAGGCCAAGCTGTTTCCCAGGTTCATCCAAAGGAAAGCATGGCCCCAGACCTGAAATTGCTTGCAGCTGTTGTTACAAAGATATAATGGTCATTGAGTGTGTGATCAATAGTAGTCAAACACTCTCAGCTCAGTACAATGTCCTTGATGGCCTCAAATGTGAACTGATGATTGGCTGTCCATGTGGGAAATGATGGTTTGCATTAGTTGTCATCAATGGTGTCAGGACAGTTGTATGTGTTGTGAGGTGTGGCAAGAAGTTTTCTAGATAGCAGATGAGTCCCAGGAATTGACACACCTCAGTTTCAGTCTGTGGTTGTGGACAAGACATAATCTTGTCCACCTTATGGTTGTTGGCTTCAATACCTGTGGATGAGATGTGGTGGCCTAGGAAATCAATGGAAGCACAGTAAAGGTGTGTCTTCTTAGGGTTGCAGTATAGTCGCACCTCCCTGAGTGCCTTAAGTATGAGTCATACATTCTGGTGGTGCTCCTCTATAGTGTTCAATCAGACAATGATGTCATCCAGGTACAGATGGCAGATCTTCCCAATGTACTCTTGCAATGCAACCACCACATGACATTGATGGATTGTGGGGGCATTGCATAAGCCCCATTGGCATAACAAGCCACTCATAGAGACTGAATGGTGTTGAGAAAGTAGTGAGGTGTATATCATCAGGGTGCATCTGTGGTGGAAAAAGCTGTCTGTCATGTTGATTGTTGCCCATCTACTACATATGCTATGACCATTTTGTGGGAGTGATGGCAAGCTAAATGGGGGAGTTTTTCAGCTGAGAATGGTGATTGATTGATGATGATTGATGGGACGACACGCATAACATATGCTACGGTCATTTTGTGGGAATGATGGGAGTGATGGTTGATGGGATTATCTAAAATTTGTCAGGCTTGGTCAGAGCTGTGCAAAATTTGTCAGAACTGATGGCATTAGTCAGAGCTGACTAAAATTTGTCAGCTCTGACTAATATAGCTGGGCTTCAAAATGTGGTCATTGCATATGTAGAGGTGAGCTGCAGCTGAGTTTGAAGTGGAGTTTGAAACTTCACAAGTGAGCTGAGTGTGGAGAGGAGTGTGAAGGAGTGTGAGGGGAGTGTGAGGAGTGGGGAGGGGGTGTGAGGGGGTGGGCAGGAGGGGGATGGAGAAGAGGTATAAGGGGTGGGGAGGGGGTATGAGAGGGTGTAGAGGGGGGAGGGGGACATGGGAGAGTGAGAGGGGGAAGGGGAGGGGAAAGGGGGAAGTGGGGATAGAAATGGGGAAGGGGGAGATGGGGAGTGGGAAGAGGGAGATGGGGAGGGGGAGAGGGGGAGGGGAAAGGGGGAGAGGGGAAGAGGAAAGGGGGAGAGTAGGAAGGGGGAGATGGGGATGGGGATGGGGGAGGTGGGGATATGGGATATGGGGATGGAGATACAGATAGGGATGGGGATGGGGATGGGGATGGGGATGAACACCACAACCCCCCCACATTGACTTGGGGCCAACAGTCCCAAGTCAACTGAAGAGTTGATTAACTGTAGTGGGATTAAGCATTATGTTACATATACGTGAGCTGGCCCATGCCAGTGTCAGGCTGAGTGAGCAAAGCGAGCAAACACCATGACAAAGGCATGTCTTACCTTTTGCATAGTCATTTAGGATGTCATCCACTTATGGCAATGGATGAATCTATTATGGTGTTAGCATTCAGCTGGCAGTAGTCATTCACTCAGCACAGCAAAACAGTGGGATTTGCATTCAGTATTATGAAGGGCAGTGATGGCCATGAAGAAGAAGATGGGTAGATGTGTCCAGCATCAAGGTGCTTTTGAAGTAGTGTGCTCCAGGCCTCATGGAATTTGCATGGACACTGGTAGGTACATGTCTTAATTGTCTGTTCCACATTTTTCAGGTGGAATCATGACATCACATCTGTGGGCAGCAGATTTACCATTAATATTTTCTAATTCAAGAATTTCTTTTTGACATGGGGGATAAACTCAAAGATGTCATAGTACTCAGTCTTCAGCAAATCTTTGTGGTTCATCAATTCAGCCAGATGCATGAGTTCCTCAATCCTAGATGCAACAGCTGCAGTGACATTGAAAGGCTTTACAAAATTGAATGTCATCAATTGCTACTGTTTGAAAGTCTAGTTTACCTAACTGGAAAAAGACTGCAACTGGGCCGAACCTGATTGCAAAAAGCTGAACCATCAGTTGCAGTTGTCAATGGTCTTACAACAGTCCAGTTGCAGTTCAACCAATTCTCACTGCTAAGGAAAACCATTGAAAACTAATCATGACCAGTTTAAGTCGACCTTGACTATCATTGAACAGCTTAATTTTGTGCTACTATCATACAATGTAGAATGAATGTAATTGACAAGCAAATGCATCACAATATCAGCTAACCAAATACCATTAGCCAAATAAACCATGTGTTATTTAAGTTGCTGGCACATGCCCAAACTACTCACTCCAATATGAAAGAAAAAAAGGGAAAAGCTAAAGCTTCTACTTCTAAACAACCTGTGAAGAAACTGACAAAAAAGGCAACAAAATTGAGCAAGGCACCAGCTATGGGAAATGCTCATAAATGACAGGCATCTGATGACAGTGATGATGCCAGTGGCAGTGATAAATAATCTGAGCCATGGTGCCCAAAACAAAAGCAGCAAAGGAGAAGTAAACATGTTGAAGATGTTGATGAAGAGAAAGAGGCCAAGGCTACAGAGCCTGAGGAGATTGTCGAAAGCGAAAATGATAATGAGATCAAGTTGGGAGAAGAGCCTGAGGGTAATGACAAAGTAAGTGAAGTACAGATTTCTCAGAAGCAATTAGACTGACCAAAGAAAAGAATGATGAAGCTGAGGATAGACACCAGCTTGATATTCCCATTAAATTATGTGTGAAGAAGGACACCACAAAGGACTTACTGACAATCTTCTCAGCTTGAGTTACTGTGAACTTCAAGAAAGGCCAGACATCTGAAACTATCACTGGTTGCTGGTGCCTGTTATGCAAGTAAGCTCAGTATCACTAATCAATGTAAGGAATTGAATACTCACATTAGCTCCAGAATAGATCCCAATATTGTTAACTCAAAGTCGAAGAGACTCTGTAAGGCATTCTTTTGTAGAAGTAACACATCTGGCTGCCAACATGTTTGTCAGCACTATCCAATATATCAGCAATGGTGCAGTGAACAGAGCCTAGCAGAGAATTTCTGAGCAGTCCCACCACACATTCAGAAGGAAAGGGAAGATGCGAAGAAGTCTAAAAAGCAGGTCAAACTAGATGGCACATTCAAGAGGAAGTGACCAACAGAGTTTTCTCAAGAGGGGATTTTGGATGTGGTGACAAAATTCATAGCATGTGATGACCAGGTTAGTTGAAATCATAATCTTGTGAAGGCATCACTTATGGAGTGAATAGTCATTGGCTGTCACAGACAAAGCTCTGTTTAGGAATTGTCTTGTCACCATGAGACCAAAAATGATTGGGAACAACTTACCTAGTACTCTTGATGTATTGGTGTACCTACACAACCATTTCATTGAGCAGTTGAAACTGTTAAAGAAAGAGATATTAGTTAGTGTAACATTAATGATATTAATGCACTACTCACATAGTCTAGCAGGAGGCACCAGGTAAAGTTACAATGACATCTGATGGATGGACAGCAGATAACATGAAGGGATCATTTCTTGGAATGATGGCTCATTGGATTGAGGTGAAAGACAAAAAGTGGAAGCTGCACTCAGAAGTCATAGGGTTTCAGCCAGTTTCAGGAGAGCATAGTGGGGGGAATTTGGGTCAATACTTTGTCAGCCTTTGTGACCGCATGGGGATTATGAGTAAAAATGGATCAAAGGTACCGATTTAGTCATACTACTGATAAGATCACTGATAAGATATTGATAATGTGGACAGCTTCATACTGTAACTCTTGACAATGCTTCAAACAACACAACAAGCTGTGAGACGATAGAGCAGCAACATCACCATCGTTACATACAATGGGATGCCAAAGAGAATCAGCTCTTGTAAGTATATATTGCTATCAGTAATGTTTTGCTTACCATTTGAGTTTGATTCAAGTTGTGCAGGTGCCTTGAACATGTGGTCAATCTTGTGGATGTCATGGTATGGGCCACATCACAAAGATTGCTGTTGTTGGAAATCAGAATGTGACCTGGGAGTATGATTCTGAGTTGCCCAGTAATCGCGTACTCAGAGGATCCCTGGACGCAGTCACGGCTATTCAAACACTCGCCATTAAGGTATGTAACCAAACCAGATTTAGCTATATTGATCTCACACTTTCTTGATTGGGACAGATTCAACCTTCTGGACAACGTATTGAATATTTTGAAAAACTGCTACTCAAATGTAAGATCAACACCCCGCTCAAAATTCCACTACACAACAATATGCGATGGGGTACAGCACATAAGATGCTAAACCATTTATACTACTTATGCCAGGTGAGTTTGACCACCTTATCTCCTTAGATACAATGCTGACTGATTATGCATAGGCAATTGATTTGTTCACTTCATCTGCAGATCGACTATATGGTCCTATTACTACCATATGCAGCAAGGGACATGTTGTCAAGACGATTCCATGGGCTGACTTCAAGTTTTCTGGCCACAATTGAACCCAAGTTTTAGATGCCTGGGATATTCTTGCAGTGCATTGTATCCAGTATATTGATCACATCTCTGATAAATCAAATGTTTCCTAGGACTCAGCTCATGTTCAACATCACTTCTCAGCTGAGAAACGACTGATGCTGTGGCATGCGCTACCAGTGATAGAAGAGCTTCAGATGGCATGGGAGGTGAAGCATGACAATCCAAAATACAAGTTGTACCATGCCACAATTGATGATGGACTTGAAAAACCAAGAAGTATTACTCTTGCTTTGATCAGAAACCTAGTTTTGTTCTTGCACTCCATGAGTCATTTTTCAAACTGTTTCTCTGAATATGGAACTGAAGCAAGAACTCTAGTCCTTCATCCATACTACAAACTCGCATTGATAATGCTCAACCTGGAAACTTAACAGAAACCTGTTAAAAGGCCTAAGAAGTATAACACAGGCTAGAGGAAGGGTGCAAGTTGGTACTAAATATCACCGCTGATACCCAAAAGTTGTAGTGAGTGATGTAAAATGACAAGGCATGTTGCAAATAGTCTTTAGAGGCATATGAAAAAGTTCGAAAAGGTTCGAAATAGGTTTGAAGATGTGCAAAATAGTTCGAAGTAGGTTCAAAGAGGTTTGAAGAAGTTTGAGGTATATCGATGATACAGCTTTCTATCACCCTGCGCTTGTACTACAGCATTTTTCATGATTGTGCGCACTGCTTGGACATCTTCTACTCACTTTGCACAGTGCACTTTTGTGCACCTTTGTCTGCTTTCTGTGCTCCATGGTGCTCCTGTGCACTCCATTGCACACCCGTGTGCTCCAGTGCGCTTGCATGCGCATTTGTGCACATTTGCATGCCTGTGCGCTTTTGTGCACTTCTATGTGCATTTGTGCACCTTTGCATGCCTTTGACCATTTAGGTGCAATTTTGTGCACCTTTTACATTTCTACTGCACCTTTGGTTCTCCCATAGCTGCCTGCTGTCGAGCACTCTAAATGCATCCTGTTGCACTTCAAACTGCCTCTGTGTGCCCCCCCCACACTCCTTATCTGTCTTTCACATTTATTGCGTGCTCGATGTGCCTTCGTGCACTCCTTTTATGCTTTACCTGCAACTCACATTCTCTGCTGTGCACTCATTGCACAATCCCTATCACACACACAACAATCCACCACACCAGTTGCGCTGTGCATCATGGCTTCCATCTTACTGGCGCATTTTACTTGAGGCGCACTGTGATTCCAACACGAGTGAACTGTGCATTCTCACATAATCAGGGTGCTTTGCACCTATTTGGCATTGGACTGTGCACACTTGGGCGCTTACACATAATCCTGGCACTTTGGCAATATTTGGCCATTCACAGCATCTCCTTATTAGTTCTTCCACATTTCCAATCAGCATCACCTTATCTGGTAACTGGCACAGGTTGATCACATCATTATTACTAAGGTGCAGCACGCGACACATAACACTGAAGTGGATTAATTGGGAAGAGTGCACGAGACCTAGAGCACACCAAAATAGCACATCACACTGGAACAGTTGGGTATTGGGCTATAGGTGCACAAATCTTATTGGCTGAGGCAGTGGCATAGTGCGGTTGTGTTTAGATGGGCAAATGGGTGTGCTTGTGGGTAGTGCATGGTGCTTTCTATTTTTACACTTTATTTTACTGTTTTTATCACATAAGCCATTTGTACATAGTTGGCAGACAGATAGAGAATCCAGAGGATCTTTCCCCCCCTCATAGTTCATAGCTCAGTTGCATCACACATAGTCTGTGCACCAGCATCCAGTCCATGTGCCTTTGTAGTGCGCCCTTCATATAGCCATGTTTGCATATCATTTGCATCCCCTCATCATATTGTTGCATTTCGTCCCTGCATTGCGTTCTAGTTTGTGCACTATTGTAGTGTGCCCTTCATATAGCTGTGTTTGTGCACCATTTGTGCACTTATTTGCATAGCCATGTTTTGTGCACCATTTGTGCCTTTTTCTGCCCCTTGCACTTTCATCTCGTTTGTGTCCCCAACCTGTGCACCACCTTTACAGCACATCCCAGTGTTGTTTTCATCCCACTACACCTCCCACCTTCATCATCCTCATCATTGCACACTTTTGCACTTCCATTGCACATTTTTCCGCACTGCGCATTTTTGCCCCTTTGCATTCCACACTTTTCCACCACTGTGCATATCTCCCCTTTAGTGTACACAACTAGTGCACACATTGAAAACCGCTGTACCAGCCTCTCCATAGTCTCTGTGCCCCAAAGGATGATTCGAGGCCCTCTAAGTGAACTCCCCCCTCATCCCGAGCATGCCTGCAGTAGTAGGTTAAGTGTTTACCCCTTCCGTTGAGACTCTGCACTGAGTACCAACAGAACACATCATCGAGGAATGAGTTTAGCAAACAGGAAGTGTTTTTTGAGAGGCAATAGGTGATATGCAATAAGTCAAAGGTAAATATGAAAGTTTGAGGAAGTTCATGATATTTCACAGAACTTAGAGATATGATGCTGATGATACTCAACCCAGAAACCCAAACAAAACCTACTAAATGGCTTCGGATGGTATAATATGAGTCAGAGGAAGGGTGCGAGTTGGTACTAAATATCAGTGCTGAGACCAAAATGTTGTGTTTAGTAATGCAAAATGGTAAGGGCTGTGGTGAATAGTCTTTATAGGCATACTAAGGTGTTTGAAAGAGTTCAAAAGAGGTTTGAATATGTGCAAAGAGGTTCGAAAAAGGTTCAAAGAGGTTCGAGGTCATGCAGAGTAGTCCAAATAAGTTTGAATAAGTTCAAAAAGGTTCGAGGTAAATCGAAGAGCGAGTTTAACAAATGTGAAGTGTTTATCAAATGGCAATAGGCAATGGGTGATAAAACGAGGAGCGAATATGATAGTTTCAAAGAAGTTCATGATATTTCACAGAACTTAGAGATACGATGTAAACTAAGCCTCAAGAGAATGGCTCTTAAGTCAGATGATAAGCGAGAGGGTAACTTGTGCTGTGTTCCCCATTGGTTTTTTTGTTCTAACTAACTAATACAAGTCTATATACAAAATGAAGAGATAGTACTAAAAAGGAAATAAGAACATGTGTAGAACATGATGTAAATATATCAAACAATGAGGACTTGTAGATCATGAAACAAATGATAAATGATAAATGATGAAACATATAGTGTTCCCATATAGTAAAAGTACTTATCTTGTGCTTCAATATATCAATGAGATATAAAAACACACTTATCACACTCTAAGTCTTTTGTACTCTCTCCTCGTGTCTGGTAGTGCTCAATATGTGACTAAATGGTTCGTTCTGGATGTGCAGCATGTATCAAAAGTGTTTTAAGACAACTATATGGCAGCCAATATTGTTTGAAATGCTGCAAAGTCATTCAAAGTGTCACAAAATAGTTCGAAGTCATTCAAAGTCATCCAAAATAGTGTGAAATAGTGCGAAATAAATTCGAAGTCAATTTCGTGGCATTCATAGTGATTCAGAGTGCATGACATAATGTGTCAATACAAGTGAAATTCTTCTCCAGACCTTATACCATGCAATGGACCTATCAATGTGAGGCTAAGACTCAAGAGAACAGCTTTTAAATCAAATAATAAGAGAGAGGATAACAGACTTAAGAGAACAGCTCTTAAATCAAATGATAAGGGAGAGGGTAACTTCTTCTCTGGTGTTCTAAGTAACTAGTAAAAGTCTATATACATTTTGAAGAGATAAGTACTAAAAAGGAGATATAACAAGTGTAGAACACGAGGCAGTATGCACATCAATAAAGGTATTGTAAAACATAGAACAAATGAGAAATGATAATAAATAAAATGTATGGTGTCACCATATAGTAAGAGTACTCATCCTATTGTTTCAATAGATCATTGAAACCCCAAAACTGCCATTATCATATTCTAAATCTTTTGTTGTTTCTTCTTGTGTCTGGTAGTGTTTGATATGCTGATGATGCTTGACCTGGAAACCTAACAAAAACCTGTTAAAAGGCTTATGTAGTATAACTCAGGCTAGAGGAAGGGTGCAAGTTGGTTTTAAATATCACCTCTAATACCAGAACATTGTTTTTAGTGATGCAAAATGGTAACAATGTGATGAATAGTGTTTAAAAGCATACAAAGATGTTCGAAGTAGTTCAAAATATGTTGGAAGACATCTGAAGTAGTTCAAAATAGATTTGAATGGGTTCGAAGTTGTTTGGGAAGTTCAAGGAGGTTCAAAGGCATTCGACTGGTATCAAGATATGTTCGACAAACAAATATAGAAATCAAGAAGTGGGTTTCTAGTGGCAATAGGTGACAATGAGTTGAGAATGAATACGAGAGTTCAATGAAGTTTGCGATATTTCGCAGAACTTCAGAGGTATGATGCGAGGTAAGACTCAAGAGAACTGGTCTTAAATCTGACTATAGTGGAGAGGGTAACTAATTCTCTGTTGTTCTAAGTAACTAGTACATGTCTATATACATTTTAAAGAGGTAAGTACCAAAAAGGAAATATAACAGGTGTAGAACACGAGGCAGTATGCACAGCAATAAAGGTATTGTAAAACATAAAAACAAATGAGGAACAATGATAATTGAAATGTTCGGTGTTGCCATATAGTAAGAGTACTTCTCTTGTTGTTTCAATAGATCATTGAAACCCCAAAACTGCCATTATCGTACCCTAATTCTTTTATCATCTCTCCTTGTGTCCAGTAGTGTTCAATAAGTGATGCAGTGGCTTATGCCAGATGTTTTGTGTGTGTCGAAAGGGCTTTAGAATATCCCTATGGCAGCTGATGTCCTTCTAAGTAGTGTGAAGTCATTCAAAAGTGTTTGAAGTGTCGCGAAATTGTTCGAAGTCGTTCAGAGTCGTCCAAAATAGTGCAAAATAGTTCGAAAGGTGTTCAAAGTCGATTTTATGGCATTCATAGTGCATGTCATAATGTGTAGATACAATTAGACTCTTTTCCAGACCTTATAGCATGCAGTGGACCTATCATCCTCCCCCTCACTGAAATCCTGACTGTCCCAGTCAGCCAATCAAAGTCATGTGCAAAATGCATGATCGTGTTGAAAACTTAGCGAGGTTCAAAATACTTCTCGTTCTTCTTCCATCACCTCCTCATCATCGAATACTAGCTTTGATTATGTCTCTCCTGGCCGAACTCAACATCAAAATTATCAAATATGCAAAGTCAATGCCTGGGTGCGGCGTCACAGAAGACTTGGATTTCGAAGTCTGGGGGCAGGCATTTTGTGTGAAAATGGTTTGTTTTGTTCTATGTTTTCTAAATTCACATTTTGTAGGTGGAGTATGACGAACTCGCTGACAATTTGGGTGAGGAATGCGATGCGACTGTACAAAAGGTCATAGAAGAGGTATTTGAGCTCTTCAAACCAATGGCTCGATGTGAGTGGCTTTCGTGGGGCACAAAATTATTATTCATAGATCTAGTGGAAGAGATCGAACATGAGACAAAGAAGGAGGAAGGAAAACAGGTTTGAGAGGAGAAGGAAGTGGCACAGAAGGTGACCATCGATGGTCAATGGAGAGCATTGATGGATACTCAAAACACAGCTCTTGCTGTGTTTTGTGCTAAAACGATTTCAAAGGAAGACTTGCAGCAGCGAAATGTCGATTTCAAGGTGGAGGCAAGGGCAATCAAAAGGGCAGAGGCTGGCGAAGGTGATGAAGATGAGTATGAGGATGAGGGCAAAGAGGAGTTACCCGTGGTGTGGGTGGCGAAGCGAAAAGTGGTAGAGGAGGAGGAGGTCGAAGAAGAGGTGGATGGTGACAAAGGGGGTGCAAAGCGGGCGTGGGTCGAATTGAGCAGGCTCCTCGATTTCGAGGGTCCAGTAAGTTTTTTACCTTGGTTTGAAGGTTTTTTGAGGTTCTAATATTTTTGTAGTGCAATCGATGCGCTGGGTTCAAGTCCTAGCCATGCTGCATTGTTAAAGAAGGTGCAGGGAAATGCTCAAAGTGCACCCAGAATGCACAAGGGTGTTATTGGAGTGGGGTATCGAGGCGAGGGCTTTGCAAAGGTGAAGCAAAGAGATTTGGGGCCATGAAACGAGATTCACACCCAAGAAAAGGTACAACTTTTATTCAAATTTGTTTCAAAGTGATTGCTAACTTGTTTTCAAATTTGTTAGTGTGTCAAATTCGTCTCGTAGGACCTGTGGCTGATGTCGAACCCGTCGCAGGGCCTTCAAAGCTGTCTAAGGAAAAAAAGAGGTCGTCAAAAGGGAAGGCGAAGGCGATTGAGGTTTGAGGGGTTGAGGAAATCGAAGGAGGTCAGGATGCATGGGTTGTGCGCCACGGCTTGATTGATTGCTGCAAAATTGGTGCAGAAAAGAGTTGAGATGGAGATACTGGGTAGGGAGATAGGAGTGTTGGAGGGAATGCTAGAGGGGTAGAAAGGCTTTTTTTTTTTTTTTTTTGTTGTATATCTGTTTTAATTTCAACTTTTTTGTTAAATGTCTTTGGAAAGTAAAGTAAAGAAAAAAAATAAATATAATTAATGAATAAAAAAATGACTTTTTAGGGAAAGGCTCAGTAGTTCATCATAGCCGAAAAACCCTTTGGAGTTTGCGTAACCATGCTATGATGTGATATCGTGACTTGTATCATACACTAGAGGCAATCAAAATCTTTGTAAGTAATTGCGAAAAAGAAAAGGAAGGATAGTTATTTGTTTTTGTCATCCTGAAAATTTTTGAAGGTATCTTCATTGAAATTTGAGGTTGTTCGAAGTGCTTCGAGGCACTGGGAGTCGATATCGAGGAAATTAGGTGGAAGGGAAATTGATTTTTGAGTGAGGTATGGTAGGAGACAAAATGCGGCAATAGGTCTATGTAGTACTGACCTGTCGAGTTTGCAGAGAATATAAGCCCCTCCGTAGTTTTGTTTGATAATGATAAGAGGGCTGACATATCGTGGTTTCATTTTGCGATTGAGGAACTTCTCGATTTGCATGTTTTGAAGTAAAACTAAATCTCCTTTTGAAAAGTTGTAGTCATGCATTGTATGTTTGTGAGCGAGTTCGAAGCATTTTGCAGCTTCGATTTGGGACATGTAGACCTTTGAATACAGCAGTTTGAGGTCATTAGATCATTTGTGTAATGCTATGGCTTGTCGAGCTATGAGATCGGTTGTCGATAAGATTGAATCGGGTGGTGGTTGTAAGTATGTTGCCTTGGAGATGTCAAGGGGTATTAGAAAATGTGCTCCTGTAACTGCAAAGTAAGGAGAACAACCCATGCATTTATGAACCATGACTCATTCTGCCCAAAATACTGAATGCGCTTCTGCTGACCATTTCGCTTGTGCTCCATCGACAGCTTTGAATAAGGATTGTCAAACATCAAAATGGGCTCATTTGACGAGTCCATTGGAGCATGAATTATAACCACTAATTTGAATATGGTTAATGTGATATCATTTTGCAAGATACTCCATAGCTGCAATAAATGCAGCGCCATTGTCGGTTATGATTTCGTACAGCGAACCCCATCGACAAATAATATCTTTAAAGATCCAATCACCAAGCGACATGGCATTTTCGTGTCGAAGTTTTCGCCATTCTGGATAGGTTGTTAGTGAGCATCGACCTTGTACAATGTATTTAAATCCATTCAAAGGTGGCATTTGCATCATATCAATATAGACCTTGCCAAAAAGGGGTGCTGGAGTCGCGACTGTCAGTGAAATTAGAACATTTTGCATCTGTTGAATTTGGCATAGGTGGCAGGTTCGAATATACCATGCGATGTTGGCTTTCATGTTCGGCCACCAAAATCAAAGGGTGATAACTGATTTCATAGTGAAAACCATTTTGTGTCCGATGTTGTCGTGAGCTATGTGAATGATTTCAAGATGACATTCTGGAGTAGCAATGATTTTGTGAGCTCCATGGAAGTCTTTCCTTCATAGTTTGCCCGAGTCTAAAAAGAATTCAGTGTAATATTGAATAAAGGTAGTGTATTCTGCATCTGATAGATCAGGGGGTTGCACCAGGTCATGTAACCATTTTTGAATGCAAAGTAACTTTTTGTCATTTATTTTCGCATTCTTTGTTCGTGGAACATCATTGTAGGTGGGATCCTCCCCCTTACTAAAATTTGAAGAGAGGGAGAGGATCGAAATTCAATGTGAAGTAAATGGTTGGGTTGTGATAGGATTTATTTGATGTACAAAACCATGAAGGCAGTCGATCTAGTCTCCAAAATTATCTTCGTTGTCAAGCTGAACACCTTCGTCTTGTGGGGGGCATCTAAAAAGTCCATCAGGACCATGGTGTGTCCCTGCGACATGGACTAATGTAAAGTGAAAGGTTAGGATGGATACTAGCCATTGATTGATGCTAGTGCTAGGTGCAATATTAGGATTCGAAAGCATGCCTTTAATATATTGTGCATTGACTTTGACAATAAGTCTTCAAACTCCTATTAGATACAATTGTAGTGCTCCAAGAGTGCGATATAGACCGTAAAGTTCGAGTTTTGGCTGTGAAAATCAGGATTTACAGTCGTTAAGTGTAATCGATCCAAATCAACTATAATATCATTTTCGAAGGTTTTTGGGATCACATTGGGCAAGAAAGAAACCAATAGCCGATGTTCAAAGTGTCAACCGATGATGTGTTCAGTTGGTACTCGGTGCAGAGTCTCAACAGATGGGGTGAACACTTAACCTACAACTGCAGGCATGCTCAGGGTGAGGGGAGAGTTCACTTAGAGGGCCTCAGATCATCCTTTGGGGTGCAGAGACTATAGAGAGGTTGGTATGATGGTTTTCAATGTGTGCACTAGTTGTGTATGCTAAAGGGAAGATATGCACAGTGATGGGAAAGTGTGCAATGCAAAGGGGCAAAAACATGCAGTGCAGAAAAATGCACAATGAAAGTGCAAAAGTGTGCAACGATGAGGATGATGGAGGCAGGTGGTACAGTGGGATGAAGATGGCACTGAGATGTGCTGGGAAGGTGACGCAAAGGTTGGGGGCGCAAGTGGGATGAAAGCGCAAGGGGCAGAAAAAGGCACAAAGGGTGCACAAAATGCAGCTATGCAAATAAGTGTGCAAATGGTGCCCAAATGCAGCTATATGAAGGGCACACTACAATAGTGCACAAACAAGGACAAAGGATGCAATGCAAGGATGAAATGCAACAATACGATTAGGGGATGCAAACGATACCCAAACACAGCTATATGAAGGGTGCACTACAAAGGCACATGGACTGGATGCTGGTGCACAGACTATGTGCGACGTTGACTGAACTATGAACTATGAGGGGCAGAAAGATCCTCTGGATTCTCTATCTGTCCACCTACTATGTACAAATGGCTTATGTGATAAAAACAGTAAAATAAAGTGTAAAAATAGAAAGCACCATGCACTACCCACAAGCGCACCCATTCACTCATCTAAAGCTGACTGCACTATGCCACTGCCTCAGCCAATAAGATTTGTGCACCTATAGCCCAATACCCAACTGTCCCAATGCGATGTGCTATTTTTGGTGCACTCCAGGTCTCGTGTGCTCTTCCCAATAAATCCACTTCAGTGTTATGTGTTGCATGCTGTGCCTTAGTAATAATGATGTGATCGACCTGTGCCAGTTACCAGATAAGGCGATGCCAATTGGAAATGCAGAAGAACTATAAGGAGATGCTGTGAAAGGCCAAATACTGCCAAAGCGCCAGGATTACGTGAAAGTGCCCAAGTGTGCACAGTCCCATGCCAAATAGGTGCAAAGCATTTGGATTATGTGAGAATGGGCAGTTCGCTTGTGTTGGAATCATGGTGCACCTCGAGTAAATGAGCCAGTAAGCTGGAAGCCATGATGCACAGTGCAACTGGTGTGGTGGATTGTTGTGTGTGTGATAGGGATTGTGCAATGAGTGTGCAGCAGAGAATGTGAGTTGCAGGTAAAGCATAAAAAGAGTGCACAAATGCGCATCAAGCATGCAAAGGCACATCAACCATGCAAAGGTGCATTGAGCATGCAATAAATGGAAAGGCAGATAAGGAGTGTGCAGGGGGGGCACGCAGAGGCGGTTTAAAGTGTAACAGGGTGCATTTAGGGTGCATGACAGCAGGCAACTATGGGGGAACCAAAAGCGCAGTAGAAATGTAAAAGGCGCACAAAAGTGCACCTAAATGGTCAAAAATGCACAAATGCACATGGAAGTGCACTGGAGTGCATTGGAGTGCATTGGAGCACATGGAAGTGCATGGGAGCACACAGGAGCGCAATGGGAGTGCACGGGAGTGCAATGGGAGTGCATGGGAGCGCAATGGGAGTGCACGGGAGCGCAATGGGAGTGCACGGGAGCACAATGGGAGCACACGGAAGCACACTGGAGTGCATTGGAGTGCATTGGAGTGCACGGGAGTGCAATGGAGCACATTGGAGCACACGGGAGCACATGGGAGCACATGGGAGTGCAATGGGAGCACACTAGAGCACAATGGAGCACACTGGAGTGCAATAGAGCACATTGGAGTGCACAGGAGCGCACTGGAGCACACGGGAGTGCAATGGTAGTGTACGGGAGCGCAATGGGAGTGCACGGGAGCACAATGGGAGTGCACGGAAGCACACTGGAGTGCATTGGAGTGCATTGGAGTGCACGGGAGTGCAATGGAGCACATTGGAGCACACGGGAGCACATGGGAGCACACGGGAGTGCAATGGGAGCACACTAGAGCACAATGGAGTGCACTGGAGTGCAATAGAGCACATTGGAGTGCACGGGAGCGCACTGGAGCACAGAAAGTGGACAAAGGCACATGGAAGCACACAGGAGTGCACTCGGGCACATGAAAGCGCATGAAGGCACACAAAAGTGCGCTGTGCAAAGTGAGTAGAAGATGTTTAAGTGGTGTGCACAATCATGAAAAATGCCATAGTACGAGCGCAGGGTGATAAGGAGCCATATCACCGATAGGATAACTGGGGCTGAAGATGAGTAATCAATAGCTCGAATTGCTGGGGAATTAATTAGAGCTGCTTTCAAATCTTGTTGAGCTGCTATTTGTTCCACTCCGAATTTGAAAGGAACATCTTTTCGAGTGAGTTGGATCAGTGCTGCAGCTCATTGAGCGAAATTTCGGATAAAGATATGACAAATTCCAATAGTTCCTAGAAACGCTTTGACTTCGGTGAGGCTTTGACATGGTCCGCGCTTGCTAACAGCTGCAATTCAAGTAGGGTCAGCCATACAATCTTCGATATTGCATCGATGCCCTAAAACAATTATTTTGGGGATGCAAAGATAGAGCTTCAGACCTGAAAATGTTCCTCTGCAATACTTCATGCACTGGACTATCTGATTTAAATTTTCGAAGTGCTCCCAGACAAAGCATCGAATAGTGGAATTGTTGGGAATCATTTTGTAAGACCCACCAATTGTTCGATATTTCAATTTTGGACCCTTAACCAGTGTGTCATCAATGTAAGGAATAGTGATATGAGGAATTTTGGGCTGTAAAATAAATGTCACATCATCGTGTAAGATAGGGACAGAATTTGTCCAACCCATGGGTAGGGTAATGATGCAAAGTGCTCCAAACAGTGTCTGAAATGTTGTCAGATCGTGAGATGATTCTGCAACTTTCCTTTCATCGAATGCCACATAAAGATCCAACATTCCTCCACATGATCATCCTCAAAATTGTTCTGTTAAATGTTCAGGTATTGGTACGACCCCTCAGTGCTGGATCATTATTTGGTTAAGTGGTTCGAAACTGTGGACAATTCAAAGTGATTTCGTGTCCTTTTTCATGATGCAAAACCATTGTTATCGGTACAAAGAGTTCGATGGTTCGTATACTCCCACTTCTATCTTCTTTTTCAGCATTTCGCATATTTGTTCATATAAACCTGGAGGTATGGGAATGTTTCACTCAACCCATGGAGTGTGAGGAATGACAGGGAACTCTATAGGAGGAAAAAAGTCAGAGCGAAAGCTTCCCCGCTCTTGTTCTGTCCATGTAAAAGCTGTTTCCTGGTTTTGAATAAAATCGTGCATAAGATTCCGTTCCTCTGGCCATAGAAAATTGCCAGGATGATTCTTGTCAATGATAGCTTTACATTTGAGTGAATATCACAAAGTGGGGATGAACGATAGTGGATGAGGATTTAATTTTGGCATGTTTTCGAGAGCCTCGCCAGTAATTGTTCAAATAATGTGAAATCGGTCAGGTAGCTCAGTAATAACTGGGCGAATTTTTTGTGCGACAGGTTTGTATTTCTTTTTCGACACTGCAAAGGTGGATATGAGGAGCCGATAATAGGCATAGAAGGCGTAGACGTTGCCATCGAGGTCGATAAATATGTTTTGTATTGATGACTAGCTGTTAAATATAAATTCACAAGGATCAAAGAATAAGAAATGGATTTTGAGAAGTTCGAGGACTCCATATTGGGGATGTTCACAGTGCGTTTGATAGTGATAGATAAATTAGAGGGATCGAATAAGATAATGAAGGTGCACTGGTCAATGTCCGAAGTTTCATCCTCTAGTTGCAAAAATTCTTTCGACAGTGATTAGAACAAGGAATCGTGGGGATTGCGCATGATCATGTCAAATTAGCATCATATATCATGATTGTCTGGGCTTTGTTCCTGTAGTTTTTGACAGTGCTTTCAGTGAGCACATCAAGTGGTCGACTGAGTAAGATATCGTAGGCTGGATCACGAATTATGTGAATTTGCATGAATAGCATGATACTCCCCACTTCACAAGGCACATTTCATGCTAAACCCAAACTTTCATCAATGCCTCCATTAGCCGATTGGAGTGGGATGTGGATTGAAGGATTGTAAGCAAGGCCAAGTTTATGGCAAACTTCTTCAGACATTGCAATAATTGAAGAGCCGGGGTCTATGACACTTCTGACTGGATTCCTTCCATTGACATTCATAATAATTGACCTAATCGAATGGGATTCCTTTGCTGCGATAAAGGGTTCTGGAATATCACCAGGTCGAAGACTGTTAATATAAGTTTTGAATGGATCATCAATCATGAAAATCTCATCATTAAGCAGATTCGTGGCGTTATTCCCTTCGGACTGCTGAATTCGACATGGAGTGACCTGTTCCTTCCATTTTGTATGAACTTTGGGCAATAGAGACAACAATTCCTCAGGTGTTAGTGTGATAATCGGCATCTTCATTGAACAAGTGAAAACCTCTTCCATGATTTTATCCTTTTGGATTGGCACTTGGGTATGGTGCAAAGAACCATTTTTGGCTTTACTTTTCACAGTTGATCCGAAGTTTTGTTCGTGTGGTGGTAGGTACAAATTTTCTTTTGCAGTGGCGTAAGGATGAATAACTGGTTGCGAAGTTGTTTCCAAAGTCGAAGATGATGCTGAAGTCGAAGTTGGTAGGCTTCTTCCCATAGACGAGATGGATGATGCTGGTACATGTGGAGTCAGTTGTTCAACTGCCGCAGTGTTTAAGGAGACCGAAGGTTGAGACACAGGGACTGTTGGTATGCTCAAATTAGTTTTAGCAAAGGCCCTACCACTTTGCAAAGCGTATATCTCTTGTTCGAGCCTTGCAATGCAATCTTCAGGTGTCGAGGACTGTTCAGAAACCTGGTAGATGCCCCTAGGTGGTGTCGAAGTAGCCATTGAGGATGCGATGTTGTACATGAGTGATGATGCAGTTGTATTCAAAGGATTTCGTCAAGTCCATTCATTGATTCTGTCTTTGATAAAGCGACCAGGAATGTTTCAAGGGGTGAACCATCCATTTGGAAGCACGATTTTTCCTTCATTGTTCTTTTTACACTTTCCTTTGTTAATATAGGACTGGCAAACCAAGCAGTCACTAATGAAATGACCGGCAAGTCCACAAAAGACACAAGCTAAATTTTTGAGCTGGTCCAAGCAAAATCCACTGTTAGTTCGAGGAGGATTAGTGGGTTTCAAACCTGCTAGAGCCATGATGAGTGTGGTTGCAAATTTTTCGAGGATTGCTGATAAGTCTTCCAATGTGATCTGTGTCAAAGATGTCAAAGTCGATGCCAATGTTTCTGAAGACTGTAACGATGCTGAATTCGAGCTAATTGACCCTGCTAAAATGAATTTTGCTGCCATGTGAATGTCATCAAATGGGTAGGCATCATCCAGATAGTGGTCGGGAAATTTAAGTTTGAGTCGTCATGCAATTTGTGACCATAAACCTGGTTGAAAACCTTGAACAAATGCTCTACTTTGTTCTGCCTCTGAAATTTGGCCTTTAGAGAGTAGGAACTTCGTAATGTTGTAGAAAGACCTGTAATATAATCCTAAATTGCTCGCATTATAGATACCCATCCAAAGTTGTTTGCCAACGAGTTTGTCCATGTCTGAAATTGACCATTTTCGATCATCTTCAGAACCAGGATATAGTCTGTGGATTGCGATGTGAAAATCATGAAATGAAGTGCCAGTTTCATATTTGGGAATTGATTCCCAGAGTTCGGATGTATCGATATCAACATATTGACAGGCATGCTTTTTCATAAGCTCTGGATTTGTAACATTACAGTCGATAAAGAGTATTTTGAGCTCATTAAAATATTGTCGTAGCTCTCAAGATTGAGTAGGGTCAAATTTTGGTGCTGTGGAATGTCCACAAGCTGGCATTGTTGCTTGGGTAGCCATAGATGCACCAATTCAAGGAGTTAGAACCTGAGTGAAGGATGGTAGATGTGTTGAAGTAGCTGGAATAATGAATGATGTAGTAGATAATAAAGAAGAAGAGGAAGACGAGGTTGTAGACAAGGAAATAGGTGAAGGAAACAGAGGACAATGTGTGGATTCGGCATCAGAGACAGGTATTAGGATATCCCCCAATTGTTCAAGAGATTTGAAGGCCTGGCGAGTCTCGATTCTAAGGTTTCGAGCTTGTGTTGGCCTAAGCCGAGAGATTCAAGGTGGATTAAGTGATTAAATGATTTAGAAACCCCTTGCAGTGGGCTCCAAAAGGATGATGCTCGACCTGGAAACCAAACAAAAACCTGTTAAAAGGCTTATGTAGTATAACTCAGGCTAGAGGAAGGGTGCAAGTTGGTCCTAAATATCACCTCTAATACCAGAATGTCATTTTTAGTGATGCAAAATGGTAACAATGTGACGAATAGTGTTTAAAAGCATATGAAGATGTTCGAAGATGTCCAAAGTAGTTTGAAATAGATTCAAATGGGTTCAAAGTTGTTCAGGTAAGTTCAAGGAGGTTCAAAGGCATTTGACTAGTGTCAAGATATGTTTGACAAATGGATATAAAAATCAAGAAGTGTTTCTAGTGGCGATAGGTGATGACAAGTTGAGAACGAATACGAGAATTCGATGAAGTTTGCAATATTTCACAGAACTTCAGAGGTACAATGCGAGGTAAGACTCAAGAGAACTGGTCTTAAATCTGACTATAGTGGAGAGGGTAACAGATTCTCTGTTGTTCTAAGTAACTAGTACAAGTCTATATACATTTTGAAGAGGTAAGTACCAAAAAGAAAATATAACAGGTGTAGAACATGAGGAAGTATGCACAGCAATAAAGGTATTGTAAAATGTAAAAACAAATGAGGAACGATGATAATTGAAACATTCAGTGTCACTATATAGTAAGAGTACTTCTCTTGTTGTTTCAATAGATTGTTGAAACCCCAAAACCACTATTATAGTACCCTAATTCTTTTATCATCTCTCCTTGTGTCCAGTAGTGTTCGATAAGCAATGCAGTGGCTTATGCCGGATGTTTTGTGTGTGTTGAAAGGGCTTTAGAATATTCCTATGGTGGCCAATGTCCTTCTAAGTAGTGTGAAGTCATTCAAAAGTGTTCGAAGTGTCACGAAATTGTTCGAAGTCATTCGGAGTCATCCAAAATAGTGCAAAATAGTTCGAAAGGTGTTCAAAGTCGATTTCGTGGCTTTCATAGTGTGTGTCATAATGTGTAGATACAATTAGACTCTTTTCCAGACCTTATAGCATGCAGTGGACCTATCAATGCGATGCAGTGGCTCATGCCAAATGTTTTGTGTGTGTCGAAAGGGTTTTAGAATAGCCCTATGGTGGCTGATGTCATTCAAAGCACTGCGAAGTTGTTTGAAGGCATTCAAAGTCTTGCAAAGTCATTCAAAACTGTTAAAAATCTTTTGAAGTAGTTTGAAAAGAGTTTGAAATTGATTTTGTGGTGTTTATAGCAGTTTGGAGCATGTCTCATAATGTCTCAATATGATTGGGACCATTCCTAGACCTTAGAGTGGACAATGAACCTATCATCCTCCACTTACTGAAATCCTGACTGTCCCAGTCAGCTGATCAAAGTCACATGTGAAATGCATGATTGTGTTGAAAACTTAGTGAAGTTCAAAATACCTCTCGTACTCCTTCCATCACCTCTACACCCCTTATCTAGCTCTTATAATGTCTCTTCTTATCAAGCTCAACACTAAAGTCCTGGAATATGTGAAGTCGATGCCTGAATGCAGTGTCACAGAAGATGTCCACTTTGAAGTCTAGGGGTGGGGTTTTTGCATAAAAATGGTATGTTTCTTGCTAATCAATTCATAGTTAAAGGTGCTTAGTGAAGAGTGTGACGCAACCATATAAAAGGTTGTCAATGAAGTTTTTGATGTATTCAAACCCATGGCTCAGCATGAATGGCTTTCATGGGGTGGGGAGCTATTATTTGTCGACTTAGCTGAGAAGATACAATGAGAACAAAGGAAAGAGGAAGAACGAAGGGTTCAGGAGGAGGAGGTGTCAGTGAAGAAAGCAGAGATTGAGGATCAGAGGAGGGCACAGGCAAATGCCCAAAATGCAGCTCTTGCTGCATTTTGTGTGAAAACAGTTTCAAAGCAGGATTTACAGAAGAGAAATGTGGAGCTCACAGTGGAGGTGAGCATTATCGAGAGGGCAGAGAGAGGAGACAAGGACAAGGATGAGGAGGAGCTGCCCATGGTAAGGGTGGTGAAGCAAAAAAACAGTAGAGGTCGACCAGGAGGAAGATGGGGAGGAAGAGGTTGAGGGTGCAGGCAATGCTAAGTGGGCAAAGTTTGCTACAAGCAAACTTTTTGAGTTTAAAGGACTGGTGAGTACATTATTTTTCACTTCGAAGGTTTGTCGAAGTCCTAAAATTTGTGTAGTGCGATTGTTGTGCTGGATTCAAGTCCCAGCCATGGTGTGGTGTAAAGGAGGGGGCTGCCAAGTACACGAAGTGCACTCAAGAGGCACAAGGATGCTATTGGAAGGGGGTGTTGAGGTGAGGGCTTCAAAAAGGTGAAGCAAACAAATTTGGGGGCGTGAAATGCCTGAGACCAGGTACAAAGTTATTTAAAACTGTTTTGAAGTAATCGCTAACTTGTTTTTAAATTTCAAAAGTTCAGTGAATTCATCTCATGGAACCGATAGCTGATGTCAAACTGATCACAGAGCCTTTGATGCCCTCAAAGTCGAAAGAAAAGTCATTGAAGGGAAAGGCAAAGGCAAAGGCAAGGGAGTCATGGGGGATCAAAGGGAGCGAGGATGAATGGGTGATGCACCATGCATTGATTGCCATGAAACTGGTGCAAAAGATGGAACTGGAGATTTTGGAAGCCCGAAATTCCTCATATAACCATCCCTTACATTGATGATACACCAGTTAAGGGCTTGAAATCAGAATATCAAATGATTGGCAGATCTTACAAAATAATCCCTGATAATTCAGCTATTCGATGCTTCATCTGGGAACACTTCAAAAACTTAAATCAGATAGTTCAGCACATAAAGTATTATGGAGGAACATTTTCAGGTCTGAAACTTTATCTTTGCATCCCTAAAATAATCATTTTAGAGCATCAATGCAGCATTGAAGGTCATTGGAAACCTACCCTGTAATTGGGGATAGAAAACACTAAGCAGAGATGAGACAAGCTAACACTCATGTCAAATTACCATATGACAGGACAATGACGTGGTATCAAGCGTAGACAATGATATCAAAGTATATGACAGGTGGAATATATGGGGGAAAGGAAAAAAAATGGGAATAAGTGATGTGACATGTAGTTAATATGGCAAGTTCCTGAAGTGTGTACAAATAAGTGTCAATGTGTACATAAGCCAGGCTTACACCCTCCCACTTTTAGAAAAGTGTCTGGGTGAAAAAAAAATGTAAGAATGAGAAAAGATAGGGAACAAAAATTCAACTCATCATCAACCAAATGACAGGTGCATTAAAAAACCCAGTGGGAAAAAGCTACCGCATCCCCTCTGCCTTACGAGACTGCCAAACATCCAATGCTTTGCAATCCACAAGTTCGTGTTGAGGAATCCATAGGTCATCACTTGTAGCGTAGCTAGCCCATCGCACTAGGTATTGAAAACTATGACCTCTCCTTCTCTCATCCATGATCTTCTCAATTTGGTACTCTTCCATTCCATCTTCAGTAAGTACCGGTGCAGGTCATTCATGCTCTTGGGAAGGAAATAGTGTTGCATCATTCTCGACATGTCTTTTGAGCAGTGAGGCATGGAAACTCAGGAAAGTGTCTGGGGAGTTAGGCAGGTGTAGCATGTATGAGGAGTTCTCCAGGAGGTCTTTGTGACAGTGTAGGGGCCATCCCAACGAGGGAAGAATTTGGCCACATGAGATTTATCACCAGCCTTGTACTCTCGACGTTGGTGTAGAGTTGCCAACATGACTTTATCTCCTATGATGTAGGAATCTTCATGTTTTCTGGATTTGTTTGCATAGAATGCCTGCATAATTTCTGCACCCAATAGCATGTCTTTAGCATCAGTGACATCTGCCTCAATTTGGGATATAATTTCTTGAACCACTATTTCCTCTGCTGGAGGTTCTGTCACAACCCCTGGCACCAAAGGAGGAATGATACGAGGGCTACGTCCCATGCGAATCTGGAACCCAGAGCATCCAGTGGATGCATTGATGGAGTTCATCATGTTGAACCTGATGATAGGTAATGTGCAAACCCAACCTTTCTGGTTTCATTCAACATGGAAGTGGATACATTGATTCAAAGTTTTGTTAGTGCGTTCACTAGCACCATCAGTTTGTGGATGGTAAGCAGTCAACATTTTCAGGTGTACACCTGTCAATTCATGGAGCGCTTTCCAGAGTTTAGCCACAAAAAGTTTATCATGGTCACTGATTAGCTCCAAGGGTAATTTGTTTTCACAGTACCACTCATTGAAGAATATCAAGACCAAGTCCAGCACAGTAATATCAGTGCGAGTAGGAATCAATCAGATATCTGATCTTAATTGATCCATCACAGTCAGGATGCAGTCAAAACTGTTGTCTTCAGGCAATGGACCAATGAAGTCCAAACACACGGAGTCTCCTGTATGTTCAGGAATTGGTAGTGGATGTAGTGGTCCCTTTGGTTTGAAAGTAGCACTTTTATTGTGCTGGTAATCATGGCAAGCTGGTACATAGGCATTTTCAAGATCTCTGCACATATTTGGCCAGTAGTAACAGTTTCAGATGCTCGCATACCATTTATCAGCCCCAAAGTGCCCAAGGGAGTCATAAGTGAGCCTGAAGAGATCCTCACAGAGTGTGCTGAAGCAAGGAATCACCAATCAGTCACTGATGTACCATAGTTCATTTTTGAGCCAGATCCCAGGTATACTTTCATCTGCGACTGAAAGTTTCTGACAAAAATCATTATCTTTGTATCCCAATGTACATCACATAGGAAAGATTCATCAGCCAAGATAGTTAATATTGCATTGCAAGAGGTTCCAATTTTTAGCCAGTTATCCCATTGCAAAGGTGCATCAGCAACATCAACATCTTCGGATATTATCTCACATGCATCCTCAGGCAGATGGGACAGGGCATCAGCCACCATGTTATCCTCACCACAAATATAGTGAATATTCATGTCAAACTGTGACAGGTGTTCCATCCAGCGGGCTTGTCACCACAACAAATCTTTCTGAGTGTCGAAGTTCTCCAGAGTTCTATGATCCATGTATACAATGAAATAAGACCCTAACAGATTAGAGCACCATTTTTTAAGTGCACGCACGATGGCAAGCATTTCCTTCCCATGTACAGGGTAATTTTTCTGTGCATCATTGAGTTGCATTAAGTCAAAGGCAACAGGTCGAGCAGTTTCCCAAGTCAGGCCCCAGCTCAGTACTGTGCCAGTGTGCCTATCGCTGGCATCACAAGTCACATAGATTTTGTTGTTGCCAGCATTCGAGTGATCAAGTACAGTAAGGCACTCCCTGCTGACCACTAGACCTTTGATTGCCTCAAAGGCAACCTGGTATTTGGGGGTCCAAATGGGGAAGTGTTTTTTGCAATCCTTCATAGTCAAAGGGGTCAGGGTTGTGGTGTGTTCTGCAGGTTAGGGAGGAATGCGGCGATATACTGAACCAAGCCTAAGAAACTCCGGACATCGGTAGCTGAACTTGGCATTGGCCAATTCAATATTTTGTCCACCTTGGACAAGCAGGCTTCAATTCCTCCTGAGAGATTCGGTGTCCCAGGAAGATAAGTTCAGATAAATAAAATTTCGATTTTTTGGGTTGCAGTACAGATGGTCCCTGCACAGGGCATCCATCACTTGCCTGATGTGTTCAGTGTGTTCTGCCAGAGTGTCTGAATAGATCACAATGTCATCAAGATAGATGTGGCAGAAAATCCCAAGGAAAGAATGAAGGCAAGCTGTTACTCATTATTGGTGTATGGGAGGAGAATTATGCAGCCCTTGTGGCATCATGACCTACTCATACAAGCCCAACGGTGTTGTCACAGCAGTGAGATGAATGCTATCAGGGTCCATTTTTGTGTGGAAGAAGCTGTCAGTCATGTCCAGTTTGCTCCAAATTCTTCCACATCCAGCATCTGCAAGAATATCATCGACATTGATATGGCTCCCTATCACTCTGCACTCGTACTATGGCATTTTTCGCGATTGTGTGCACCGCTTGGACATCTTCTACTCACTTTGCACAGCGCGCTTTTGTGCGCCTTCATGCACTTTCGCATGCCCAAGTGCACTCCTGTGTGCTTCCATGCACCTTTGTCCACTTTCTGCACTCCAGTGTGCTCCCGTGCGCTCCAATGCACTCCATTGCACTCCAGTGCGTTCCCATGCACTCCCATGTGCTCCAATGTGCTCCAATGCACTTTTGACCAGTTAGGTGCACTTTTGTGCCTTTTACATTTCTACTGTGCTTTTGGTTCCCCCTAGTTGCCTGCTGTCATGCACCCTAAATGCATCCTGTTACACTTCAAACTGCCTCCATGTGCCCCCCCCCACACTCCTTATCTGCCTTTCACATTTATTGCACGCTCCTTTCACACTTTACCTGCAACTCACATTCTCTACTGTGCACTCATTGCACAATCCCTATCACATACACAACAATCCACTACACTAGTTGCACTGCGCATTACAGCTCTCATCTTACTGGTTCATCTACTTGAAATTCACCATGATTCCAACATGAGCGAACTGTGCATTCTTACATAACTGGGGTGCTTTGCACCTATTTGGCATTGGACTGTGCACATATGGGCACTTTCACATAATCCTGGTGCTTTGCAGTATTTGGCCTTTCACAGCATCTCCTTATAGTTCTTCTGCATTTCCAATTGGCATTGCCTTATCTGGTAACTGGCACAGGTCAACCACATCATTATTACTAAGGCACAGCATGCGACACATAACACCAAAGCAGATTAATTGGGAAGAGCGCATGAGACCTAGAGCGCACCAGAAATAGTGCATCACACTGAGGCAGTTGGGTATTGGGCTAATGGTGTGCAAATCTTATTGGCTAAGGCAGTGGCATAGTGCGGTCAGGTTTAGATGGGCGAATGGGTGTACTTGTGGGTAGTGCATGGTGCTTTCTATTTTTATACTTTATTTTACCATTTTTATCACATAAGCCATTTGTACATAGTAGGCAGACAGATAGAGAATCCAGAGGATCTTTCCCCCCCTCATAGTTCATAGTTCAGTCAGCGTCACACATAGTCTGTGCACCAGTGTCCAGTCTGTCTGCCTTTGTAGTGCACCTTTCATATACCTGCATTTGCATATCGTTTGCGTCCCCTCATCATATTGTTGCGCTTCATCCCTGCATTGCGTCCTTCATCCTCATTCGTGCACTCTTGCAGTGCACCCTTCATATAGCTGCATTTGTGCACCATTTGTGCACTTATTTGCATAGCCGTGTTTTGTGCACTGTTTGTGCCTTTTTCCGCCCCTTGTGCTTTCATCCCATTTGCATCCCCAACCTGCGCACTACCTTCACAGCACATCCCAGTGTTGTCTTCATCCCACTACACCTCCTGCATTCATCACCCTCGTTGTTGTGCACTTTTGCACTCCCATTGCGCATTTTTGCCCCTTTGTGCATTGTGCACTTTCCCACCACTGCGCATACCTTCCCTTTAGCGTACACAACTAGTGCACACACTGAAAACCGCCGTACCAGCCTCTCCATAATCTCTGCACCCTGAAGGACGATTTGAGGCCCTCTAAGCAAACTCCCCCCCCTCACCCCGAGCATGCCTGCAGTAGTAGGTTAAGTGTTCACCCCTTCCATTGAGACTCTGCACTGAGTACCAACAGAACACATCATTTCTGGAGCCCACTGTGAGGGGTTTCTGTTTATCAGACCGTATTTTAGACCTCCATTGACTTGCCCTTCACTTCAACATTAACCACCTTTGCACTCTCTATTCTGAGCTGTTAGCAATTGTGCTCCAGCTTGGGGAAATACCAGTATTCGAATCACTCTTCCTAAACAACATGCATCACTTGTCTGCACTGTCTTTACCTCCACCTTCACCTGAATCATTCCTACCTACCTTAACTCCATCCGCATCACTGCATTCTTCTCTGTCTTTGCATTTCACTGCGCTTTTACCAGATCTTAACTCTACACACCTTATTCCACCTACTATGGCTACCATGCATATGCCATCCACATCTAACCAAAATGCGCCGTGTTTTGACCCTGCAAAACTGCGCGAACTCCAGAAGTACTTTGAGGAGCTTGTGCAACTCCTCCATGATTGTAATGTCACTGGTGAGACTGATAAGAAGTTCCACACTGTGCGCTATTTGGACAGCAACACTGCAGACACTTGGAAACTGCTACCAGAGTATAGCGCGATGCACAACTATGGTGCATTCAAAGACACTGTCCTAAAGCTTTATCCTGGCTCTAGGGATGGCAGTAAATGGAGTATTAGCGACCTGGACAAGCTTATTGGTGAGACTGCATGCATTGGCATTGTAACTGCAGAAGAAATTGCACACTATTATTGTGCATTTTTGAACATTAGCAAATACTTAGTTGCGCAAGGCATATTGGTGTGCTATGACCAAAGCTGCATGTTCATTAGGGTGTTTTGACCAGATCAGCTCGAGTGCATTTTGAGCCATCTTGTGATTGCAGTACCGAATCAGCCTGCAAATGTGTGATACTCATTAGATGCAATATGCGATGCAATCGACTTTATCTTTGAAGGCCCAGGGCACTATTTCCAGCCACTTACTGGGCTCACAGCACAAAACCCCAATATGTATGTGCCCTACTCAGCACCCAGTGCACCCATTTCCTAGCCACAACCTAGCATGCCTGCAGTCAAAGCAGAAGACATCTCAGTCCTATTCGAGTGCATGACACAGATGATAGTTACTGCATTGAGCACATCATGCAGAGATGGTGGAAGTGGCATGCCTCACTCAAACAATGACAAGTGCAATGGTTGCGGTCAGACAGGGCATTATATCCCTGAGTGCGCTTCAATTGAGTGCCTTATTAGCAAAGGAAAGTGTAGGCAAAATGTGGAAAGTTGCATCGTACTCCCAGGTGGTGCATTCGTGCCACGTTCTATTCCAGGCAACTTCTTGGGTGAGCACATCAAGGAATGGCATAAGTGCAACCCAGGGCAGATAGCCACTGGTCGACTTTTATCTAATACCGATTCACAGCTCATCTACAATATAGCGCCTTATCCAGCTCCAGCAGCACCTTTACAGTTGACATACATTGCCACTTCAGTGCCTGCAGCAGATTATATGCAAAGCACACCAAATGTGCAACTAACGAAGGAAGAGTGGGAGTTGATGGCGCTTTGGAAGAGGCAAGTCTTCAATGGCATTGAAATTCTGTGGCGCACACTGCACAATACATCCAATCAAGAGAGCGCACATTCTACAACCACAGACATTGCACCCGCCGACAGTATCGAGTCCCCAGCTTTGCAAACTGCTGCGAGCACAACTGAAGTGCCTGACAAGATGCCTATACAGTGACTCATGAAACTGAGTCAATGTTTTGCACTTTTTGATTCATTGTTGAATAGCTTCCCATAAACAACAAAACCAAACAAGGTATTGGTGTACCGAATAACATACATGATCAGGGCTACCAAACAAACAAAGAATTATGTAATTTTAATCATCCCTCATGGAGATATGATTATTTTAATTCAGGGACTCATTGACTCAGTTTTGTGAGGGGTAGTCAGAAATATTAGAATCTGATGCTCCACCAACTGTATAATGTCAAAAACTTGACAGATGGTTTCTAAGGTGATGTGACCCTTGATGTGACCTTAAATTATAGTATTTAATTAGGACTAGCATTCTTCATACTTCAATATTCTCCAATGCATCCCATCTCCTCTGCTCAGAAGGAAAACATTCTTTCCCTGGCCTCCAATCATTATTCTACCCACAATATTGCCTCTAAACTTAACCTCAGCCAGTCTAGTGTATCCAGAACACTTAGGGCTCTCCATCCAAACCTGGATTCCCCCTCTGGTGGTCATCCTTCTAAGCTCTCATCTACCTCTCAGAGAGCCATCCTTATCCAAATCACCACTGGCAAGGCTGCAAATGCTGTTCAGGCCACCCATTACATCAACAGCATCATCCCCACTCCAGTCTCCTCAGAAACAGTCAGAAGAGTTCTCAGAAAAAATTCATTCAAGGCTGTGGTGAAGAAGAAAAAGCCTTTGCTTAGTATAAAACATAGGAAAGCAAGATTGGCTTTTGCTCAGAAGTATAGAGAGTGGACTGTGGAGGACTGGAGAAGGGTTATTTGGTCATATGAGACTAAAATTAACAGGTTTGGGTCAGATGGGAGAGAGTGGGTTTGGAAACAGAAGGGAGAGGGGCTGATTGAGAGAGAGGTGCAGGGAACTGTCAAATTTGGGGGAGGAAACATTATGGTATGGGGGTGTATGGGATGGAATGGAGTGGGGCATCTTGCAGAGGTTGAGGGGAGGATGAATGCTGACCAGTATGTGTCCATTTTGAAGGACCATATGCTGTCTAGCTTGGAGGAGAGTGGAATTTCTGGAGAAGAGGTGATTTTTCAACAAGACAATGACCCCAAGCATACCTCAAAAAAGGCCAAGAAATGGATGGAGAACAACAATATTACTCTTCTGGATTGGCCTGCCCAATCTCCAGACCTCAGCCCTATTGAACATTAATGGGTTCACCTCAAGAACCAGTTAGACAAGTATCCAACAGCACCAAAAGGAATTTGGGAGTTATGGGGAAGAGTAGTGGAAGAGTGGAATAATATTCCATCAGAGGTGTGTCAGAATTTAATTGAAAGCATGCCTAGAAGGTTGGGAGCAGTTATTAAGGCCAAGGGAGGTCATGCAAAATATTAGAATTACAATTTATCATAATATTGATACCACCTCACAAAACTGAGTCAATGAGTCCCTGAATTAAAATGATCATATCTCCATGAGGGATGATTAAAATTACATAATTCTTTGTTTGTTTGGTAGCCCTGATCATGTATGTTATTCGGTACACCAATATCTTGTTTGGTGTTGTTGTTTATGGGAAGTTATTCAACAATAAATTAAAAAGTGCAAAACATTGACTCAGTTTTGTGAGTCACTGTACATCCCTATTCCAACATTCCTGAAGTGCGTTTTGTGCCCGCAGCAGCAGATAAACCAGATGTACCAGCTAACACTTCCAAAGGCAAAGAGCCATCATACCGCACTGTCGTTCCCATCCAGAATCCGCAGATTGTCGATGACATATATGCATGCACCATAAAGGCGCCCTCCGTTACAGTTTCGCATGAAGAGCTCCTTTTGCTTGCACCCGATCTCAGACAGCACCATAGAGAACAAGTTACCCCAAAGCGCATTGCAGCTACCAGCGCAGAAGTAGTAGCTACCAACCTTGTGAGCATTATGCCATTTGCGCACTGCAAAGTGCATGCACCTTTTGCAGACAATAAAGTGCTTAATGCAACACCTCCAGTTAGCACAGCAATTGAAGCGCCTCTTCCTATTGTTGCAGAACAAGGAGAAGCAGCCACTATTATAACATTTGACTCTGATACCCAAGCTTGCAATGTTCTATGTTTGCACTTATTCCATTTTCCGCTTCCATTCCACCAACCTCTCTTACCCCTCAGCTCTACTTATCCCAATGTACCAACAGTAATGTGCAGGTGCTCTTAAATCCTATCGACCCTATGGTGCCTATTCCAGCTGCATTTCCAAAAAGTGCACATGCATGCACAACTTTTAGTGGTTTAGCAGTGCGCACGCCACAAAAGGGTGTAGTAACCAAGAAGTATAAACCAGTTGCTCAAAAGGTCAAACCAGTTATTGCGCCCATCCCAAACAAATTCTGCATTGAGCACAACATTGTAGGCAATCCACTGGCAGTGCTTCCTGTGCTTTTACCAAACCTGCTATTGTTTACTGCAAAAGATGATAAAGAAGAAGACAATGAAGAATTTGGGGATTGGATTGATGCACTACATGGCTTTATGCATGCGATATGTCCCATTTCACAGTCCTTTGATGTGCAAGCACTCGCGCTAACACAGCCAGAGCCAAGTGCAAATGCACAAAATGTGCATAATAGTGCGCTTATTTACAACAATGACTATAGCCAAGTTCCGAGCAGTGCAACAGCAGATGCAGAGGATGAGAAATTAGATTTGGTGTGGATTTGGATGGATACCCTGACGCACTCTAACAATTTCATGGATTCTGAGTATGGTGCGCTCGTGCGCTATGCAAGCACATTTTTCAAATACAAGGAGCGGTTATGGAAGCACAATGCGCACAGCGCTCACCAGCTTGTTATTTGGCAGCCTAGACATTTACCGATATTGTGCACCATCCATGACAACATTGCACACAAGTGCTTTTATGCGATGTGATCTGCTTTGCTTGAGCGCTTTTGGTGGCACTATACAATAGCTGCATTTCACCTAGTGCTGTACTGCATGCACAAGTCCATCGTGCTTCCAGACATAGCATCTGATATTACCACAATGCAGTTGAGAGAGATGGAAAAGTCCATAGTAGTGGACACAGAAGACGAAGAAGCAGTTGACGAAGAAGAAGCGCAAGGAGATAACACTGAGGATGAAGAAAGCACCAATGAGGTGCACAATTAGTGCTCCACGTGCACCACTATGGAACCTTCACTTTTTATACAATTTGTCATATGGCGTGTGCTTCCTTTTATCTCTCATACTTTTACTGTTTGGACAGAGTCAAAATTTCAGTTGAGAGGAGGAAAGTGATGGTTGGACAATTTTTCCACATTTCATTTGTGCTTGCATACTTTGCTTCACACATTTTCGTGCACTTTACTTGGCCTCTTCAAATATCCCAACATTCACCTCTACCACTCACCCACTTTCTTGGCACTCACATTTCGCACTTCAATAGCTGACAAGAACTCTGCCTGAGGGCAGTCAGTATTTCAGTTGGGAAAAGATGATATGGCTCCCTATCACCCTGCGCTCATACTATGGCATTTTTTGCGATTGTGCACACCACTTGGACATCTTCTACTCACTTTGCACTGCATGCTTTTGTGCACCTTCATGCGCTTTCACGTGCCCAAATGCACTCCTGTGTGCTTCCATGCGCCTTTGTATGCTTTCTGCACTCCAATGTGCTCCTGTGCACTCCAGTGCGCTCTAGTGCACTTTTGACCAATTAGGTGCGCTTTTGTGCCTTTTACATTTCTACTGTGCTTTTGGTTCCCCCATAGTTGCCTGCTGTTGTGCACCCTAAATGCACCCTGTTACACTTCAAATCACCTCCATGTGCCCCCCCCACTCCTTATCTGCCTTTCACATTTATTGCGTGCTCCTTTCACACTTTACCTGCAACTCACATTCTCTACTGCGCACTCATTGTGCAATCCTATCACACACACAACAATCCACTACACCAGTTGTGCTGCACATCGCAGCTTCCATCTTACTGGCACATTTACTTGAGGCACACCACGATTCCAACATGAGCAAACTGCGCATTCTTACATAACTGGGGTGCTTTGCGCCTATTTGGCATTGGACTGTGCACACATGAGCACTTTCACATAATCCTGGCACTTTGGCAGTATTTGGCCTTTCACAGCATCTCCTTATAGTTCTTCTGCATTTCCAATTGGCATCACCTTATCTGGTAACCGGCACAGGTCAATCACATCATTATTACTAAGGCACAGCATGTGATACATAACACCAAAGCAGATTAATTGGGAAGAGCGCACGAGACCTAGAGTGCACCAAAAATAGCACATCGCACTGGGGCAGTTGGGTATTGGGCTAATGGTGCACAAATCTTATTGGCTAAGGCAGCGGCATAGTGCAGTCAGGTTTAGATGGGCGAATGGGTGTGCTTGTGGGTAGCACATGGTGCTTTCTATTTTTACATTTTATTTTACCATTTTTATCACATAAGCCATTTGTACATAGTAGGTGGACAGATAGAGAATCCAGAGGATCTTTCCCCCCCTCATAGTTCATAGTTCAGTCAGCGTCACACATAGTCTGTGCACCAGCATCCAGTCCATGTGCCTTTGTAGTGCGCCCTTCATATAGCTGCATTTGTGTATCATTTGCATCCCCTCATCATATTGTTGCATTTCATCCCTGCATTGCATCCTTCGTCCTCGTTCATGCACTCTTGCAGTGCGCCCTTCACATAGCTGTGTTTGTGCACCATTTGCACACTTATTTGCATAGCCATGTTTTGTGCACTGTTTGTGCCTTTTTCCACCCCTTGTGCTTTCATCCCATTTGCATCCCCAACCTGTGCACTACCTTCACAGCACATTCCAGTGTTGTCTTCATCCCACTACACCTCCAAATTCATCACCCTCATCGTTGCACACTTTTGTGCTCCCATTGCACATTTTTCCACACTGCACATTTTTGCCCCTTTGCATTACGCACTTTCCCACCACTGTGCATACCTTTCCTTTAGCGTACACAACTAGTGCACACACTGAAAGCCGCCGTACCAGCCTCTCCATAATCTCTGCACCCCAAAGGACAATCCGAGGCCCTCTAAGTGAACTCCCCCCCTCACCCCGAGCACACCTGCAGTAGTAGGTTAAGTGTTCACCCCTTCCATTGAGACTCTGCACTGAGTACCAACAGAACACATCAATGTGAGGCACTGGATGGGAATCAGTGATCATATTTGCATTCAGTTGTTGGTAGTCCTTGACCCACTGAGGGACTACAGTGCTATCAGCTTTGGGAACCAGGAAAGTGGGTGATGCATGTTCAGATGATGACGGGCAAATTCATCCAGCATCTAAGTGTCGTTGAATCAAAACACTCCACACCTCGCAGAATTTTTGTGGGCATGAGTAACTTCATGTGGTAATAGTTTTATCGGCATCTTTTAATTTTATTTTACATTGCACAGTATCCAGCATTTCATCTATGTGTGGAATTGGTTTGAATACATCTGCATACATTTCATGGATCTCTTTATTCAATTTCTCCAAATATTCAACTGCTGCAAGCTGTGTGATGCACCCACATACAGCAGCTATTATGTTGATGTCATTCACTGACTCGCAATGCACATCAATCAATGGTCGATGGATAGCGCACATTTTTTTTTAGTTCAGCTATCAGCAGTTTTCTGTTCACAATGTTTGTGGAGATAACATCTCATAATTTTACAACAGGTTTACAGACAGGTGGTGGTACAGGGTGCAGGAGGTCAAAGTTTAAATTTATATCTATAGCTGTACCATCATGGACATTTACCATAATGTTATTATGGTGTAGAAAAGAAAGTCCAAGTATAATCAGATGGCAGAGACCAGGTGCAATAAGCACGTGAACAGTTTGAGCAGAGTACCAATTATTACAATCATGAAGCTTAAGTTTTATCTAGTGGGTAAGCAAAATCTGAGGGGTCGAGCTCGAGCCATTGAAGAAAGCACCAGAAACAGGAAACGGTTGATGGAGTAAGTGTATTGGCAATTGCAAGCAAGTAATGAGGTCTTGGTCAATTAAAACTGGACCGGAGCCATGGTCAATCAATGCTTCAACAGGTAGACGAGAGAGAGAAGAAGGGTCTTAGCTTTCAATAGCACATTTCTACATGAGGTGGAGCAAAAAGAAAGGTATGTGTGTGCTTACTGAGTCATTGGAGTCACGAGATAAGTCACTGTCTCCTCCACCTAGGATTAACAAATCATTGGGTGGGCAGACAGATGCAATGGGGTAAGCAGACATACCCAACAACATTGCGATGGGCAGCACCAGAGGAGCCATTGTTGGTTGAAGAGGTTGAGAAGACACAGAAGAAACAGACGATGAGTGTTCATCATGAGGGACTGGTAGTGGAGCAAGCTTGATGCATCTTCTCACTTCATTTATGGAAGCCATCATTTGCTCCATGTATCCATCTCTGGATGGGAATTTGCAAGGATGTTCATTTGGTAAATAAAAACCATGGCATTTCTTGCATCCGCTGTGGCTTTCCAAATACATTCTTTCACAGTCTGTCAGCTTTGGTGGACATGACAATGAAGAAAAAAATGAAGTCGATTGTGTATGGGATGAGGAGGTTGGTTGGGAGCGAGCATGTGGGGGGCGATGAGACAAATCAGACAATTTGACCGAAGAGCCAGAACACCTTAGGCTTCGGGCAGCATCCTCAGCATCACATTTACATGTGTTATGGTCTTTAATAAGTTTCTGGTCAAGTTTGGTGAGCATATCAATAAATGACTGAAGTCTAGTCTCAGCCTTCAACGCGGTAGAGGTTGCCTTGGCTATAGCAGTGGTAGCTTTGTCTTCTGGTGTGACAGCTGCTTCATTCTCTTTGTCTGATTCATCGTTGGAAGACTCATGGTTGTCTTTCCAATGATTAAATGCAGAAGCAAGTTCTGACAAGATGTTCGACTTAATCTGCATGTAAAGTTGGGGAGGAGATAGATGGTGTTGAGAGTTTTTTTAGCAGAAGGTTGTTGTGGTGCAACACATCGATGAACTCCAAGAATGGGGTCTTGTTTTGCTTAGTCAAGCAAACTTTGCATGCGAGGTCTTGTTGCCAATGTTTTGGCAGCCAATGTGCATGCATTCTAGTCATGAAATCAACAAAGGACAGGGGAGACAGGAGGTCTTGTTGCGACTGGTACCAGTCAGAGAATTGAGGATCTTCGAAAGAGTAGACGATATGGTCAATGAAATCTTTTGCTTGGAGGCCATTCTTGTTATGCAAATAGCCACATGCATGGTGCTCGAACCTGTGTAGGAGTTCAGAAGTCATTGCACCCGCAGATATCATAGGACATTTGCCATTGTTGAGGCTGAGTACCACAATGGTTGTGCCAGTAAAGGATATGCTTGTCATTATTGGCAGTATGCAGTATTCATTGGAGGATGAGGATGAACTTCACTTACAAAGTGATTTAACAGGCAAGGGAGGGGTGGATGCAGGGGTGGATGCAGGTGTGAGAGGTGAGGAGGGAGGGGTGGCTGTATGCACATCTAAAGCAGTGATCACGGTTTTTTTTATGAGAGTGGCGGAGAAGAGGTGGGTGTATGTGCGTCGATTGAATCAATGGGCATGAGCAAATTTGTCGATGCAGCATTAGCGGCATGTGTAGTGGAGAAGCTTTTGATGTTTGTCTTCCTCGCCTTACTACACATGGTAAGGGGGGTGCTGACAGAAGGCTGGCAAGACAGGGTTTTGTGTCAAAACATGTTTAGTCATCTAGGTAGACAATGTCAATGTGTGAAAACAATGCGAGAATGAAGCATTGTCAATGTCAAAAAAAAAGTGGAAACCTACCCCATAATTGGGGATAGGAAATACTAAGCAGAGATGAGACAAGCTAACACTCATGTCAAATCACCAGATGACAGGACAATAATGTGGTGTCAAGCATAGACAATGATATCAAAGTATATGACAGGTGGAATATATGGGGGAAAGGGAAGAAAGTGGGAATAAGTGATGTGACATGTAGTTAATATGGCAAGTTCCTGAAGTGTGTACAAATAAGTGTCAATGTGTACATAAGCCAGGCTTACAGTCATATGGCCGATCTTACTCGAATCACAGATGTTAGCAAATGGGGACCATGTCAAAGCCTCACTGAAGTCAAAGCATTCCTAGGAACCATTGGAGTTTGTCATATCTTTATTCGAAATTTTGCTCAACGAGCTGCAGCACTGATCCAACTCACTCGAAAAGATGTTCCTTTTGAATTCGGAGTGGAACAAATAGCAGCCCAAGAAGATTTGAAAGAAGCTTTAATCAACTCCCCAGCGATTAGAGCTATCGATTACTCATCTCCAGCCCCAGTTATCCTATTGGTCGACACTTCAAACATTGCTATTGGTTTCTTTCTCACTCAATGTGATCCAAAAAACCCTTGAAAACAATATTGTACTCAATTTGGTGATGATACTCGACCTGGAAATCTAACAAAAACCTGTTAAAAGGCTTAGGAAGTATAACACAGGCTAGAGGAAGGGTGTGAGTTGGTACTAAATATTACCGCTGATACCCAAATATTGTGTTTAGTGATGCGAAATGGTAAGGGCTGTGGTGAATAGTCTTTAAAGGCATATGAAGATGTTCGAAAGAGGTCAAAATAGGTTTGAATACATGCAAAAGAGTTTGAAAAAGGTTTGAAGAGGTTTGAAGTTGTGCGAAGTAGTTTTGAGAAATGTCAAAATGGTTTGAAGTAGTTCGAGGTATATTGAGACGTAAGTATAGTGAATGTGAAGTGTTTTTTGAATGGCAATAGGTGATGGGTGGTGAGTTGAGAGACTAATATGAAAGTTTAAAGAAGTTCGTGATATTTTGCAGAACTTAGAGATACGACATGAAGATAAGACCCAAGAGAATGGTGCTTAAGTCAGACAATAAGTGAGAGGATAACTTGTGCTCTGTTCCCCATTGCTTTCCTTGTTGTTCTAAGTAACTAATACAAGTCTATATACAATTTGAAGAAATATTACTAAAAAGGAAATAATAACATGTGGAAAACATGAGGCAATGTGCATAGCAATAAGGTATTGTAAAACATAAAACAAATGAAAAATGATAATAAGTGAAACGTACATTGTCCCAGTATAGTAAGAGTTCTTGTTCTATTGCTTTAATATATTAATAAAACATAAAACTGCACTTATCATATTCTAAATCTCTTGTAGTCTTTCTTCGTGTCTGGTGGCACTTGATATGCGATGAAATAGTTTGTTCCATATGTGCAGCATGTATCGAAAGTGTTTTAAAACAGCTATACAGCGACGTATGTCATTTGAAATGCTGCGAAGTTATTCAAAGTGTCATGAAATTGTTCGAAGTCATTTGAAGTCATCCGAAATAGTGAAAAATACTTCGAAAAGTGTTCAAAGTCGATTTCATGGCATTTGTAGCAATTTGGAGTGTGTGTCATAATGTATAGATATGATTAGATCTTTCTCCAGACCTTATAGCACATAGTGAACCTATCATTGGATCAATTATGCTTAACAACCATGAATCCCAATTTTTGCAGCCAAAGCTTGAACTTTACAGTCTATATCATGCTCTCGGGGCACTGCGATTGTACCTAATAGGAGTTCGAAGGCTTATCGTTGAAGTCGATGCAAGATATATCAAAGGCATGCTTTTGAATCCTGATATTGCACCTAGCACCAGCATCAATCAATGGATAGTATCCATCCTAACCTTTTACTTTACATTAGTCAACATCACAGGAACACACCATGGTCCTGATAGACTTTCGAGATGCCCCCCACAAGACAAAGATGCTCAGCTCAATAATGAAGATGATTTCAGAGACTGGATTGACCATCTTCATGGTTTTGTACATCAAATCAATCCTATTACAATCTGACCCTTTACTTCGCATCAAATTTTGACCCTCTCCCTCTCTTTGGATTTCAGTAAGTGGGAGAACCTTACCTACGATGATGTCCCATGAACTAATAATGTGAAAATCAATGATGAAATATTACTTCACATTTGAAAATGGTTACATGACCTGGTGTGACCCCCTGATCTATCAGATCCCAAATATGCTACCTATATTCGATATTGTACCGAATTTTTTTTAGACTCAGGCAGACTATGGAGAAAAGACTCCCATGGAGCTCACAAAATTGTTGCTACTCCAGAACATCGTCTTAAAGTTATTTGCACAGCTCATGACAACATCAGATACAAAATGGTTTTTGCTATGAATGAGTTATCGCCCTTCGAGTTTGGTGGCTGAACATGAAAGCCAACATTGCATGGTATATTTGAACCTGCCACCTATGCCAAATTTGACAAATGCGAAATGTTCTAATTCCACCCACAGTTGCCACTCCAGCACCCCTTTTCAGCAAGGTCTATATTGATATAATGCAAATGCCATTTTCGAACAGATTTAAATACATCATACAAGGTTGATGCTCACTAACAACCTATCTGGGCAAAAGCTTTGACATAAAAATGCCACATCTCTTGGCGATTGGATCTTCAAAGATATTATTTGTCGATGGGGTTCACTATACGAAATTGTAACTGACAATGGCACTGCATTTATCACAGCTATGGAGTATCTTGTGAAATGATATCACATTAACCATATTCAAATTAGTGGTGATAATTTGCATGCCAATGGACTCATTGAATGAGCCCACTTCGACATTTGACAATCCTTATTCAAAGCTGTCGATGGAGAACAAGTGAAATGGTCAGCAGAGGCACACACAGTATTTTGGGCAGAATGAGTCACAGTTCATAAATGCATGGGTTGTTCTCCTTACTTTGCAGTTACAAGAGCACATCCTCTAATCCCCCTCGACATCTCTGAGGTGACATACTTACAACTGCCACCCGATTCCATTTTATTGACAACCGATCTTATAGCTTGATGAGCCATAGCATTACAAAAATGATCTAATGACCTCGAAGTGTTATATTCGAAGGTCTATGCCTCTCAAATCAAAGCTGCAAAACACTTCAAACTTGTTCACAAACATACAATGCACAACTACAACTTTGCAAAAGGAGATTTAGTACTACTTTGAAACACACAAATCAAGAAATCCCTCAATCGCAAGATGAAACCACAATATTTCAGCCCTCTTATCATTATTGAATGAAGCTATGGAGGGGCTTACATTCTCTGCAAACTTGACAGTTCGGTCCTACATCGACCTATTGCTGCATTTTGTTTGCTACCATATCTTGCTCAAAAATCAATTTCCTTCCACCAAATTTTCTCAATATCGACTCTGAATGCCTCAAACAACTTCAAACAACTTCAAACTTTGATGAAGATACTTTTGAAGATTTTCAGGACTTGAAAACAAATAATTATTCTTCCTTTTCTTTTTTGCAATTACTTACAAAAGATTTCAATTGCTTTTAGTGTACGATAAAAGTTGCAATATCGCATCATAGTGTGGTCATGCAAACTCCAAAGGGTTTTTTGGCTATGATGAATTACTGAGCCTTTACCTAAAAAATTCGATTTTTTTGTTCATTATATCTTCATTTCTTCTTCACCTTACTTTCCAAAGACATTTAACAAAAAAATAATTTGAAATTGAAATAGACAAAACAAAGAAACAGAAACAAAAAAAGTCCTACTCTTTCAACATCTCCTCCAACACCTCTATCTCCCTCCCCAACATCTCCATCTCTACCTTCTTCTGCACCAATTTTGTGGCAATCAAACCATGGTGCACCACCCAGTCATTTTCATTTCCTTTAAACCCCTGTGACTCCCTCACCTTTGCCTTTGCCTTCCCCTTCAATGACTGTTTCATCGGCTTTGATGGCATTGAAGGCCCTGCAATGGATTCTACATTGGCTACTGGTCCTACTACACGAATTTGATGTACTACAAGATTTGAAAACATGTTAGCAACCACTTCAAACAATTTCAAACAAAGTTTGTACCTTGCCTTGTGTGCGAATCCCATTTTGCACCCCTGAACATTTTTGCTTCACCCTTATGAAGCCCCCTCCTCAATATCCCACCCCAGTAGCACCTTGCACCTCTTGGATGCACTTTGAACATTTTGCAGTGCCCTCCTTGATGATACAGCATGGCTGAGACTTGAACCCAGCACAATAATCACACTACAAATTATTTAGCAACTGTGATTACTTCAAATGAAACAAAACACTTACAGGGCCTTCAAAATCCAGTAGCCCATCAGTGCCAAACTTTGTCCTCCTTTGAGATAGTCCTCGCACAAAACTTGGTGAGGGTGGCATTTCGAGCATCCACCAACGCTCTCCATTGACCATCAATTTTCGCCTTCTGCACCGCCTCCTTTTCCTCCCGAACCCATTTTGCATTCTCCTCCCTTTTTTCCCTTTCGACCTCTTCCACTAAATCTATAAATAGCAAACCTCCACCCCATGAAAGCCATTCGCATTGAGCCATCAGTTTGAAAAGCTTGAAAATCTTGTCCATGACCTTCTGAATGGTCGTGTTGTGCTCCTCACCTAAATCATCAGCAAGTTCATCATATTCTGCCTACACAAAACATTTTAGCATTTTTAACTGTGAATTGATCAACAAGAGACATACCATTTTCGCACAAAATCCCCTTCCCCACAATTTGAAATCAGATTCTTCAGTGATGCCATGCTCAGCCATCGACTTTGCATATTTGAGAATTTTGATGTTTAGTTTGGTGAGAAGAGACATTATGAAAGCTAGTACTTGAGGATGTAGGAGGTGACGTGGAAGAATGAGAAGTATTTCGAACCTCGCTAACTTTTTCAACATGGTCATGCATTTCACATGTGACTTTGATTGGCTGACTGGGACAGTCAGGATTTCAGTAAGGGGGAGGATGATAGGTCCATTGCATGCTCTAGGTCTGGAATGGCTCCCAATCATATCAACACATTATGACAGACACTCCAAACCACTACAAATGCCACAAAATTGACTTTGAACCATTTTTGAGCAACTTCACAAATGCCACAAAATTGACCACAAACCCTTTTTGAACATTTCTGAACTATTTTGCACTACTTCGAATGACTTCAAACTATTTCAAATGATTTAGCAACACTTCAAATGCTTTTGAACAACTTTGCACCACTTTGAACAACATTGGCTGCCATATAGCTGTTCCAAAACCCTTTTTGATATGTGCTGCACAACTAGAATAAGCCATTTCATGGCAAATAGAGTACTACCAGACATGAGGAGAGATGACAGGAGACTTAGGATGTGATAATACTGCTTAGAGGCTTCAATGATATATTGAAGCAAAGAGATAAGTACTTTTACTATATGGGGACACTGTACATTTCATTTATTTATCATTTCTCATTTGTTTTATGATTTACAAAGTCCTCATTGCTGCACATATTGCCTTGTGTACTACACATGTTATATTTCCTTTTTAGTACTATCTCTTCAATATATATATAGACTTGTACTAGTTACTTAGAAAAACAGAGAAGAAGTTACCTTCTCCCTTATTGTTTGATTTAAGAGCTGTTCTCTTGAGTCTTAGCCTCACATTGTATCTCTAAGTTCTGCAAAATATCACAAACTTCTTCAAACTATCGTATTTGCTCCTTGTTTATTGCACATTGCCCATCGCCTCTCAAAAAAACACTTTTTATTTGCTGAATTTGCTCCTCGACACCAGTCCAACACCTTTGACCCCCTTCGAAACTACCTCGAACCTCTTTGAACTACTTCATGCATCCTTCGAACCTTTTTTGAGCCTTTTTGGTAACAGCAGTGATATTTAGTACCAACTCGCACCCTTCTTCTGACTCATGTTATACCATCCAAAGCCATTTAGTAGGTTTTGTTTGGGTTTCAGAGTTGAGTATTATCAGTGGTAGTGCAAAAATTACCTCAATCATTCAAGATTGATCCTAAAATTAACATTTCCCACTTATGCCCTTACTGCCCACCCACTATTCCCACTTGACAAATTACTCCACAACCTCCAATAATGGTAGAAGGTGCTCCAGAATATATAGTGGAAGAGGTTTTAGACTCCGATCTTCGATGAAATAAATTGGAGTTCTTAATCAAGTGGAAGAACTACACTGATGAAAATAACTCATGGGAACCTGAAGAGAGTTGTAAGTGAGGGCATAATGCAATCACCCAATTCTTTAAACTCAATCCAAATGCTCCACATCGCATTGCTAGAATGGTGTATGAGGGGATGAATTTCTGGCCCTACCAAAATTTCATGGAGGGGACAGATACAATATTTTCTCACCTGGAAGTTGAGGATAAAAGGGGGGTAATGTTAAGAAACAATCCTATTACATAATAATATTTTATTTTATTTTTATTTTATTTTATTACATCAAATTACGCTACCAATTGCCCAAAAATGCTACATTTGTTAGCATGGGAATTTTATATTCACATGCATCAATATGTATGTACATGTATGCATGCATTGGTAACAACATAGTACAATATATGTAACATAGTATATAAACCTTAAATATACACTTAGGGAATGGCAGTTGAGTTCTCTTAGGTATTCCATCCACAATAGTGGTGCAAAAGGCCTATTCAGCCAACTCATTTATTGATAACCCCTTGCATCAAAACCATCAAAACCCCCATCACGTGTGCACATCCCACCCCCTTCTTGTAGGAGAACCTGCATGGTCCAGCTAGCAAATTAGTGGGTGTTGCCCTAACACATATCCATCTACGAAGCTTCTGCTTTGAACTGCAAAATAAATTTATCTGCCATTAAGAAACCTTGATGCATGGTTTTTAATTTAGCATTGGCTGTCACCTTTAAATTAGGGTCCACAAACTGTGCCTCCAGTCTCTCCAGAAATTCCTTAAAGGTTGCAAATAGTTTATTTTGCATGGCAATTTGATTAATAGCCTCATTTCTCTGGAACTGTGCTCCCCTTCCCTGAATGTACAGTATGAGAGAGCAAACATAATTTTAGAATCAGCTGTACAAAACTCTGGCTTCCTCCCATAGATGTACAATACTATAGAGCTGATAAAAAAATTTGTATCCTCCATGGTATCATCAAAGATTTGGTGGGGTGCATACTTAGGTAAGCATGCTTTTCCATTTCCAGATTCCTTTGCTGCCTGCACATCATCCTGTGACATCTACTCCACCATCTCCACCATCTCATCATCTCTATCTCCTGTCATCTCTGGCTACTTCTGCTTGTCTGGGCTGTGATGCTGCCAACACTGACACTAATTGCAACATTTGTGTCATAAGTGCATCAATCTTTGCCTCTAGCACTGGTGTGGAAACAGAATTAGGACCAGGATTAGAAGTTGAGGTTTCTGACATAATGGTTAGAGCTGTAATGAATCACTTCTTTTGGGCAGACTCAAAACTTGTTCTTCGAGACCTTTCCAAATGTCTACAAGTCATGTGATTCAGTAACTTGGGTTCCAAACTCAGCAAAACCCATTTGTTCATCAAGCACTTTGGATCAATATCCCTTCCAACAGTGCCTGATTTCAGGGATAACATTGAATTTGGCTTGTACCTAAAATAGCTGTCTCAATAGAGTAATGCAAATCATGACTAAACCAGATCCAACCAGTTGTCTGGTTGCAGCTGTCCTAATGATGAGTGCTGCCTCTTGATCACTGGTGGTTGCAATATAAGGCAAGGCCTGGCATCAGCTTATAAAAGAAAAGGTAGATTACATATATACAAGTACTTCTGGCTTGTGCTAAAAGGATGAGTAATCAGATGTGGTGCATTGAAACAATGATGTATGTGCAAGTAAGAGAAGATGCACTGATATGGGAAGTTGTGTTCTTCTGTTAGAGTGACACCCACTATCTGCTATCTAAGACTGTGTGGGTTCTGTAAGAGGAAAGGAAGGTGTTCCAGGTGTCTGGACAATTTTCTGTGTTCATCCCATATTTTTTTATATTTTATTTCACCCTATTCTGCATTTACTATGGTTTTCTATGATTTTAATTCCTATTTTTTAGTTTTTCCCATGTTGGTACATGTTGACAGTTCTATTATTAGAGACAGAACTTCTTCTGGATGTCTACCCATTAAGGTAACATCATTCCATAGCTTGATCTGCCTATTTTCCATCTTTTTGCTATTTTTAGCCTATTATTTGATTTTCAGGTCTACCACATATACTGGGCATCAACAGATGGGTCCTTAGAGTTTTCTCTTTGGATTCCCCTCTGTTAGGTCACTACTAAGTGGGGCTTTGAGGTTGCCCTTACAGTAGAAAACCCTTTCCCTAGGCCCAGAATCGAAGCACACTATGAATATAACATCTTTTATGCATACAGGACATAGCCCAGAACGTGTTCGACACCCCCACCTTAAGTGCATGCTTATCTCCACTTGATGCACTGCCATGTGCCATGGATGCCCAAAAATGTGTTGAAGCACTCAAAGGCACCATTATTGGATTGTGTGTGCAAATTGAGTCACTCAAATCATGTATCAAAAGCTTTGTTAATGCCCTACAGCTTAGTCCCTCATCTAACATTCCATTTATTTCAATCCCAGCCACTCCCAGCATTGATGCTTTACCTAATACCAATGGCACACAGATTAAACCATTCCCCCCTGCTGACTTTAATGGTGCACACTCTCGCAGATGTTCTTTCCTCAACTCCTGTGAGTTATACATCAGTCTTCATCCTAATCAGCTTCTAAGTAACATTGCAAAACTTTATTGGGCCTTCACATACATGAAGTCTGAGCATGCCTACCTCTATGCTGACCACATTTTGCACCAAGCCCAGAGACTCGGTTCCCTCCCTTTCTCCTCTTGGGGTGACTTTCAAGAGTAGTTTGTATAACATTTCTGCCCTCTCTATGAACACCAACGAGCTGCAATGCATCTCAAGTCATTCTTGTATTACCAAGCACACTGATCTGTGGACAACTACATATGTTGACAAGTTTAGGGATCTAGTGGACATGGTGGGATATGAGAATGGGCTACCAGTGGTGGTTAAATTGTGTTGTGATCTCAATTGAGAGGTTCAGGATCAGATTGCACAGATGTTGAAGGGGTACTCAGCTGATGACAATATTGATGCTTGGTACAAAGCTGCTTCTCTCTGCAATGAGAACCAACTCATGAGTCATAAGTGCAGCTTTTAACACTACACTCCATGCCACTACTACCACACCTCCAATTGTCTGCCCTCGCTGCCCACCAGTAACTGCTTCGATACCCTGCTGGTTGACCCACCAGAGGAAGAATTTCACTCCATGACCAATCACCCCCCCATATCTCTTGGCTCAATGGAAATCACACCCACTCCATCCACTCCCACTGATAGGTCCACTATGCACTTTAAGCTCTGGAGAAGCTTTCCACTCATATCAACACATTATGACATGCACTCCGAATCACTTCAAATGCCACAAAATTGACCTTGAATCCTTTTCAAACTATTTCGCACTATTTCAGATGACTTTGAACTATTTCAAATGCTTTTGAACTATTTCGCAACACTTCAAATGACTTCGCAGCATTTTGAATAACTTTGGCTGCCGTATAGCTGTCTTAAAACACTTTCAATACATGATGCTCAACTGGAGTGAGCTATTTAGTTGCATATCGAGCACTACCGGACATGAGGAGAGACTACAACAGAGTTAGAATGCGATAAGTGTGTTTTTGTGTTTCATTGATATATTAAAGCAATAGAACAAGAACTCTTACTATATTGGGACAATGTACATTTTACTTATTATCATCTTTCATTTTGTTTCATGTTTTACAATACCTTTATTTGCTGTGCACATTGCCTCATGTTCTACAATTGTTATTATTTCCTTTTTAGTACTATTTCTTCAAATTGTATATAGACTTGTATTAGTTAGAACAGAATAGAACAACCAATGGGGAACAGCATAAGTTACCCTCTCACTATCGTCAGATTTAAGAGTTGATCTCTTGAGTCATATCTTCGCATCGTATCTCTAAGTCCTGTGAAATATCGTGAACTTCCTCGAAACTATCATATTTGCTCTTCATTTTATTGCCCATTGCCAATCCTCATTCAACAAACACTTCACATTCATTATACTTGCTCCTCAATAAACCTTGAACCTCCTCAAACCTACTTCAGACTATTTTGCACATCTTCAAACCTATTTTGGACTCTTTTGAACATTTTCATACACTCTTACAAACTATTTGCAACACGATTCGTCCTTTTGCATCACTAAACATTACATTTTGGTCTCAGCGGTGATATTTAGTACCAACTTGCACCCTTTCTCTGACTCGTGTTATACCATCCAAAGCCATTTAGTAGGTTTTGTTTGGGTTTCCAGATTGAGTATCATCACTGCTCCTCCTCTTCCCAGAATAAAATCTTGGCAGTGCAAGCTACCACACAAGTACATTGTGGTGCTCACACCCTCCTAGTGATCATTAGAATTGAAAATTAAGCTGCAGACTATGCATACAGGGAAAGTTCTCAGTGTCTCTGCTCTTCTGGACTTGGGTGCCATGGGCCTTTTCATTGATTCTCACCTGGTCCAACAAAAATAGCTCAACACCCATTCACTATCTCAACCCATACCTATCTACAATGTGGATTGTTTTTCCAAATGATGAATCTGGGGCAATTTGGGAGGTTGTGGACTTAGTCCTCTGGTACAAGGACCATAATGAGTGAGCTCTTTTTGCTGTAACCCAACTAGGGAAGCAGGAGGTGATTTTGGGCTATCTGTGGCTTTGTGACCATAATCCTGAGGTCGACTGGGTGACAGGTGAAGTCATTATGAGTCATTGTCCCTATCATTGTTGTACTTGCTTTGCAGAAGGGAGACAGGAATGTTGAGGGCTGTCAGAGTTCAAGATCGTTACTACCAAGGTCAGGACTTGGTCAGGAATACACCGGACTTCCAGTCAGACCCAGTCATTGATGGTCAGAGGGGTTCAGGGGTTTCAGGCAGAATCCACTGGGCTGTAGTGGGCCAGGTGAAAATGGCCAGGGAGTCCTTGGCTTCAACTTATAAGATGTTGCACCCTTCTCCTCATCAGTTGTCCAATTTCAGGCAGATTGAGTGTGGATGTCTGGCAGGTTTCCAGATGGAGGGCAAGGATAGATTAAGCAGAGGTTATGGAGTGAAATGAAATCAAGAGGAGCCAAAGAGATTAAGAGTTAAGTTAAGATTAAGTCAAGGATGATTCAAGGGTTGATATTAGGCTTGAACATTAATGGATGATGATACAAAGACAAGATACAATGTAATAGACAATGTAATTTGCAAACTGGAGACTAAGGCTAAGCTACAGGTGCTTAAATATTGAGGGCTGGAAGAATAATAGAAAATGTGGAAGTTTACTAATGGGTCTTGGTAAGTGTCCATGACCAGAATTGGTAAGACTGTATTAGAAATAAAGTGAGTAAGCAAATAATTACTGAGGCATGTGACAACTTGTCTGATGACTAAAAAGTGCTGCTCTGGAATGCCAATGGACAAGGTCAGAAAAGAGTCAGAAAGGAATTAGGGATTGTTGGAAATCTGATCAGCTGAAATGGGTCTCGACAGTATTTTCCCCTTAGGGCCGAGCCTATGAGGCACATGAGGGTTCAAAGGTCTGGCTTAAAAGCTGGGTCTGTGGACAGAAAAATTTCAAACTCCTATCTCCCACTATCACCATGACCCTGCCCTCACAATCTACTGCAGAGAGGTTGGCCACCCTCAAGGCCCAGCAGGAGGAGTTTGTCTGGGAGGTGCTGCAGCTAGAGGAGGAAGCATGATGGGAGGAGGAGGAGTGACAGGTGGAGGCCTCATGGGTAGAGGCAGCATGGAAGGCAGAAGAGGAGGAATGGAAGAAGAGGGTGGCCATGAAGCAGGTGAGGAAGAGGAAGGCTGTGGACAAGGAGGGCAAGGCAGAAGGGAGTGGTGATAGGTCCACTGCATGCTGTAAGGTCTGGAGAAGGTTTCCAACTGTATAGAGACACTACGATACCCACTCTCAACCCCTATGAATGCCACGAACTCAATTTTAAACCCTTTTCAAACAACTTCACACAATTTTAAACAACTTCAAACCGTTTTGAACAACTTCAAACAACTTTACACCACTTCAAATGACATTGGCCACCATATAGCTGTTCTAAAACCCTTTTTGATACATGCTGCACAAGCAGAGTGAGCCATTTCATTGCATATTGAGTGCCACCAGACACGAGGAGAGATGACAAGAGATTTAGAATGTGATAAGTGCAGTTTTTATGTTTCAATGATATATTAAAGCAATAGAACAAGAACTTTTACTATACTGGGACAATGTACATTTCATTTATGATCATTTTTTATTTGTTTTATGTTTTACAATACCTTTATTGCTATGTGTACTGCCTCGTGTTCTACACTTGTTATATTTCCTTTTTAGTACTTATCTCTTTAGAATGTATGTAGACTTGTACTAGTTACTTAGAACAAAACATAGACAAAGTTACCCTCTCACTCATCATCTGATTTAAGAGCTGTTCTCTTGAGTCTTAGCTTGCATCGTATCTCTAAGTTCTGCGAAATATTGCGAACTTCTTTGAGCTTTCATATTCATCCCTTGACTTATCACATATTACCCATCATCTCTCAAAAAACATTTCCCATTTGTTATAATTATTTCTCGATATACCTCGACACTAGTCTGACATCTTTGAACTTCCTCGAACTCACTTCAAACCTCTTCAAACCTCTTTGAACCTTATTCAAACTACTTCACACATCTTCAAACCTATTTTGAACTCTTTCACACTTCTTTGTATGCCTCTAAAAACTATTCGCAATGCGCCTCATCATTTTACATCACTCACTATAACTTTTGGGTATCAGCGGTGATATTTAGTACCAACTTGCACCCTTCCTCTAGCCTGTGTTATACTTCTTAAGCCTTTTAACAGGTTTTTGTTAGGTTTCCAGGTTGAGTATAATTAGCAGGTCACCTGCTAAGAGGGTGAAGGGCAAGGGGTGGGCAGATGTGGAGTCTGAGGGGGTCATGTGGGTGGAGGCCATGCGGTTCTGAAAAAGGTGAGTGGTAATGACCCATCATTGTTGATTATGTCGCTGACATCCCCCCCCCCCCCTAGATGTTCAAATCAAAAACTAGAGTGTTTCTGAATGGGTGCCTAGGGCTGGGTGTGAGGAGGTGGTGTGGAGGGCAGAAGGCCCCAAAGGAAAAGATGGTGGTGGGAGGAGAGAAGATGGAGCTCATGAGGGAGTTTATGGTGGCAATCAAGAGGTTGAAGTGGGAGGTCAAGGATCTCAGGTGGGATGGTGGTGTGGCCATCGGAATCTAGTAGCTGTTCAATGAAGTCCATCAAGATCGAGTCCTACAGGCATTCTGGGATTGGGAGTTGCTTCAGGAAAACCATAGGGTTTGTATCATGGTGACTTGGAGTATTTGTACATAGTACACAATTTGCAGAAATCTTGTATGAAGGTACATAGGTTGGGCCAAATGTGATCACATCAGACAGATTGTAGGGTCTTGTTTTGTCTGAAATGACCAGAGAGGATATAATTGTGCTTGCACTACAGAACCTTGAGGCAGAGATCCACTACATCCAGGACATAATTCTAATCGAAGTGGCAGAGAAGTCTGCTGTTGTCTACAGTCCAATCAGGAGCAGAGGGGGTTAGGAGATGTGCAGATGATATGAAGTCGAGGGTAAGGGAGGATTGGATGTCATTGTGAAGTTTCTTGACATCTATAAGGACTGCTTGTCAGATGACTGGAGTGGCAAAGTATGTGGCTCGAAGTGAAGAGGTGAGCTGTTCTTGGATAAATATGGGTTGGAAATTGATCAGGTTTGCCAAGATGAAGTCACTATTTCCCCTTTTGCAGTAGACATCCTAATGTATAATGAGTACATCAGGTTTCACCTCTAATTTCCCAGGGTGGAAGCAGATGACTAAGTTGAACTGTGAGAGGTACTCAGACCATTTGGCTTGGCAGTGGATGAGGAGCTTGGTGGTGCTGAAGTACTCCAGATTTTTGTAATCAGTGACCACATCGATCAGATTTCTGGAGCCTTCCAGATAGTGCTGCCAATGTTTGAAGGCTTTAAAGATGGCCAGGAGTTCTTTGTCATGGGCCACAGAATTGAAGAAGCAGGAGTGGAAAGCAACAGGGTAAATGTTGCCATCAGGAGTGTGGGCAGAAAGGATTGCCACCAGGGCATAGTCAGAGGCATCCATTTCAAGGACCATGCAGGAATCTGGTACCTACTGAGAGAGGACCAGAGCATGGATAAATTCTTTCTTAAGCCTGTCAAAAGCTTCTTGGCACTTCTTGTTGAAGTCCCAGGGGAAGTTCTTCTGCATCAAGTAGGTAAGAGGAACAATGATGTCAGAATATCTGTCTGCAGTAGAAGTTGCAGAATCCAAGGAAAGACTGGATATCCTTGACTTTCTGGGGTACTGGTGATAATACTCGACCTGGAAACCTAACAAAAACCTGTCAAAAGGCCTAAGACACAGGCTAGAGGAAGGGTGCGAGTTGGTACTAAATATCACTGCTGATACCCAAAAGTTGTAGTGAAAGACATGGAATGATGACGCATGTTGCGAATAGTCTTTAGAGGTATATGAAATTGTTTAAAAGAGTTCAAAATAGGTTCAAAGATGTGCAAAATAGTTTGAAGGGGTTCGAAGAGTTTCGAAGTAGTTTCAAGGAAGTTCTAAGATGTTCAAAGAGTTTCGAGAGAGTCGGACTGGTATCGAGGTATATCAAAAGCAAATGTAGTGAATGAGAAGTGTTTTTTGAGAGGTGATAGGCAATATACAATAAGTCGAGGAGCTAATACGAAAGTTTGAAGAAGTTCATGATATTTCACAGAATTTAGAGATACAACATGAGGTTAAGACTCAAGAGAATGGCTCTTAAATTGAATGATAATAGAGAGGATGATTTCTTCTCTGTTTCCTTTTGCTTTTCTTTTCTAAGTAACTAGTACAAGTTTATATACAATTTGAAGAGATAGTACTCAAAATGAAACAATAACATGTGAAAAACATGAGGCAATATATACAACAATGAGGACTTTGTAAATCATAAAACAAATAAGAAATGATAATAATGGAAATGTACAGTGTCCCAGTATAGTAAAAATACTTATCTTATTGCTTCAATATATCATTGAAACATAAAACTGCACTTATTGCATTCTAGATCTTTTGTCATCTCTCCTCATGTCTGGTAGTGCTCAATTTGCAATGAAATGGTTTATCTCAGTTGTGCAGCATGTATTGAAAGGGTTTTGAAACAGTTATGTGGCAGGCAACTTTGTTCAAAGTGCTGCAAAGTTGTTCAAAAGCATTTGAAATGTTGTGAAGTTGTTCAAAATAGTTTGAAGTCATCCAAAGTCATCCAAAATAGCTCAAAAAGGGTTCAGAATTGAGTTTGTGGCATTTGTAGCAATTTGGAGTGTCTGTCATAATGTCTTGATATGATTGGAAGCATTCTGCAGACCTTAAAGTGCACAATGGACCTATCACCAGCCAGTCCGGGATGGTTTTAACTTTGTCTTCGGACACCTGGAGTCCATCTGGTGACAAGAAGAATCTGATATATTCAACTGTATCTTTGTGGAACTCACATTTTTGTGGAGAAGCATAAAGTCTGTGTTTTTGGAGTCTCCAGAGGACTTCATTTTAATGTGAGCCTTGTGTTTTGACATGTCATCAGAGAAAATGAGGATATCATCAAGATAGATGATGATGCAAACATCGAGCATGTCACTGAAGATGTTGTTCATGAGGCACTAAAAAGCTGTGGGTGCATTAGTGAGTCCAAAGGGAGCCACCAGCCACTTGAAGGACCCATAGCAGGTCTGAAATGTCATCTTCCATTTATCACCATTGGTGATGTGCACTAAGTGGTAAGTGTGTCGAAGGTCAATCTTTGTGAAGATGCAGGACTTTGGGGGGGCATCAAGGAGGTCAGAGATTAGTGGGAGCAGATAGCGATCCTTCTTTAAGATGCAGTTGAGGCCCTGGTAGGACACATAACCAGAGTGTACCATCCTTCTTTTGACAAAGAGTATAGAAGTGCCATGAGGTAATTTAGATGGTCAGATGAAGCTGGAATGAAAGTTCTCTTCAATGAACACTCGCAGGGATTCAAGTTTGGATGGGGAGAGGGAGTACATACAGCCCAGAGGTGGGGGCATATTATCTTCCATCTCTATCTTTAGGTCGTAAGGGCAGTGTGGAGGAAGGGTATCTGCCTTCTTTTTATTGAAGATGTTGGTGAACTCATGGTACTCTTCAGGGATATCTGAAAGGTCCACCGGATTCCCAGTGACAGCTGAGGATTTGGCTGTGAGGCCTTCTGGGAAGAAGATCATCTGAAAAGCAATAGTTCCAGAAAGTTTGCTAGTGCACATGTAGGCAGCAGCATTGATGAATAAAATTGCAGGAAGTAAGCAGGTTTTTCCACCCCATGAAACCCACTCACATCAAGCCAAGGGTTTGAAGACCTCAAAAATGTCATCAATGACCTTTTGGACAGTCGGGTTGCACTCCTCATCTAAATTGTCAGCGAGTTCATCATATTCTGCCTACAAGAAATGTTTTAGCACATTTAACTACCAACAGAACTGCAAGAAACTTACCATTTTCTCACAAAAGCCTTGCTCCCAGACTTCAAAGTTGACATCTTTGGCAATGCCATGCTCAGGCATTGATTTCACATAGTCCAGGACTTCAGAGTTGAGTTCAGTGAGGAGAGACATTAGAGAAGCTGATGAAGAAGAATGAGAGGTATTTCCAGGCCTCAGTTTGTTGTAGAGTTCACCCATGAGCTGTATTGTCTGCTGGTGAACAAACTTCTGTCCTTGACCACTTACCATCCACAGACTGATGGATGGACAGAACATGTCAACTAAGAGTTGGAGCAGTATGTTTGCATCTTTGTCAGTGAACATCAGGATGATTGGGGGGATCTTCTTCCAATGGCCAAGTTTGGGTACAACAACTACATCCATGCCTCTGCCTAACAGACTCCCTTTCTCTTAGACATAGGGCAACACCCACACGTGGGCTTTGAATCTCATCAAAAACCATCACACTTGGAGGTGGTGAATGAGTTTACAGAGTGGATGAAAGACACCTTGGAGGAGGCAAAGGCAGCTCTGGCTAAGGCAAAGGATGACATGGCATGCTTTTACAACTGACACCACTCACCCACACCCACATACAAGGTTGGTGATCATGTTTATCTTGACTCCAGTGACATCTCCATTACTCGACCATCCAAGAAAGTTGCTCATTACTTCCTTGAACCCTTCCCTATCATCAAATGTGTTGGGTCACATACCTATCACCTACACCTTCCATTATCCATGTCCAGACTTCATCTTGTCTTCCACATTATAAAACATTTCCCAGCCCCTTTAGATCCCTTCCTGGGACATCACACACACCCATCTCCTCTGCCTACCATCATCAAAAAAGGACTGCACTATGAGGTCAGATCAATCCTGGACAGTCAATTGCATTCAGGAGAAGCTGGAGTACCTGGTGCATTGGAAGGGTTATGGGTATGAGAAAAACTCATGGGTCAAAGAGTCAGATGTGAATGCATTTTGGTTGGTTAAGGAGTTCCATCAACATCATACTTCTGCACCTCAGCACATTTAAGTAATGGACTTTGGCAAGTTACAGTTTTGGATGCATTGGGGCAATGCACCATAGAAGTGGGTGATGTAAGGGGACTAGAAGGTGCCCCAAGGGTCTCAGCAATTTTCTATGCTTGTCCCATATCTTTTCCCATCTTATTTCACCCTATTCTGCATTTTCTATGATTTTCTATGATTTTATCTCTATTTTATGATTATATTATTTTTCTATTTCCCCCATATTTGACATGTTGACAGTTTTATTCTCAGAGGCAGAGCCCTTTTGGATGCCTACCCACTGATATGAAATCACCCCATCACACTCAATCAGCCTATCTCTGCCTTTTTCTTTTTTTAGACTATTATTTGAGTTTTGGGTTCATATAATGGGCATCAACAGATGGGTCCTTAAAGTTTTCTTTTCAAATTCCCCTCTGTTAGATGCACCTGAGGTGTCTGTATTATGTAGTATGATGTTAACTTTGGAATCTCCTCTGTTAGCTCACTATTAAGTGAAGCTTGAGATTGCTCTTACAACTGCAGGATGAACCCTTTTGACTGGAAGATCCTGTCCAACATCTCATGCAAGGAACCCATTTGGAAGCCATGAAATGTGATCTGATGGCTTTTATTAAATCCGCTACCAATCTTCCAATCAATTTTGATCCTGGGAATGTTTTCATGGAGAATCACCCAGATTCACTGGAGGAGGTCAGGTCATTGGTTTTCTCAGAGGGTCCCAGATAGAGAAATGTTTACATAATTAAGAGAGTCCCAACCCAACCCAGAAGGTGAGACATAATTGAGGGGAGGCAGAATGAAGCCTTGAGCAGGGAGATCCTCCATGATGATTCTCTGAAAATGAGTGACAGAAGAGTTGGGACTGGTCTGTTCAAGGCCTCTGATAGTGAGCTCAATGCTGGGTGAAGGAAAACAGGGCCCAAGTGAAAGGTCTGGAGCTGGAGAGGCTGATCTGTCATGTTGATCCATAGCCAAATATTTACTGATTGGGAGGGACATGGATTAGAGGGTGAGGGTGATTGATGGGTGAAGAATGTGAATTGAGAAGTAAAAGTGGTTGTGGTTGTGGTTTAATACAAATATTTTGTAAAAAATAATGTCATGTGACTATGACCTTTGCCCATAGTATGACTTGACCATGACCATGACCTCAACCATAAATATTTTGTGAAAAATAATGTCATACTAATGAGGTCATAGTACATATATACTGATTTTGTGCAGGGGGAGCACACAGAGGTGGTTTGAAGCATAACAAGGTGCATTTAGGGCACATGACAGAAAGCAGCTAAGGGGGGATCCAAAGGTGCAGTAGAAATGTAAAAGGCACACAAAAGCACACCTAAGTGGTCAAAGGCATGTGTACCTGGGATCTGCATGCTGTTTGTTTCTCCATATCTGATGCATCCTGAGAGCCCATTCCTGATCACACTGGTTGCACTCCTGCAATGCTGCTTCTATATTGATATGTCTAAGTGGATCATGATATTGTGGCTCAGCAGCTAAAGCAGCTTGCTGTGCAGCTACTCGCCTGTCCCTTTCCTGTTTAGCCAGTTGCTGCAATTGTTGATTGGCTGCTTCACCTTCAGCAGCTTGCCTGTTTGGCCAGCTAATGTTGAAAAATGCACAGTGATAGCATGCAATATCTTCCATGGTTATGAGGCCAACATGTGCAGTTTCACTGATAAGCTTGTATAGGCCACTGATAATCTACTTACTGCCATCTCTGGAACCAGAATAAAGCTTTAGGACAGTGTCATTGAATGTGTCACAGTTATGAGTCATGCTACACTCTGGTAGCTGTTTCCAAGTATCAGAAGTGTTACTGTCTAAATAGCACATGGTGTGGAACTTTTTATCAGTCTCATAGGTGATGTTACAATTGCAAAGAAGCTGCACAAGCTCATCAAAATACTTCTGGAGTTTGTGCAGTTTTGCAGAATCAAAGTGCAGAGCATTTTGGTTAGATGTGGATGGCATATGCATGGTAGCCATTGTCAGTGGATTCAGATGTGTATAAATAGAGTCTGTAAAAGCACTGCAAAATTCAAAGGTGGTGAAGAATGCAGTGATTTGGAAGGTGTCAAGGCAGGGAGGGATGATTCAAGTGAAGGCAGTGGTAAAGACAGTGCAGATGAGTGATGCATATTGGTCAGGAAGAGTGATTTGAATGGTGGTACTTCACCAAGCTGGAGCGCTATTGCTAACAGCTTAGTATGAAGAATGCAAAGGTGATTAATATTGGAGCAAAGGGCAAGTTGATGGAGGTCTAAATAAGGTCTGTTATGAACCTGAAACCCCTCATGGTGGGCTCCAGAAATGATGTGTCAAGTTGGTACTTGGTGCAGAGTCTCAACAGAAGACATGAACACAAATCCTACAGCTGCAGGAGTGCTTGGGGTGCAGGGGTTCATTTAGGGGGCCTCAAATCATCCTTCAAGGTGAGAAAATTGCTAAGGATGCTGGTTCATTGGGTATGATGTGTGCACAATGTGAGTAATGCAGAAATAAAGATACAGTGACTCACAAAACTGAGTCAATGTTTTGGACTTTTTGATTCATTGTTGAATAGCTTCCCATAAACAACAAAACCAAACAAGGTATTGGTGTACCGAATAACATACATGATCAGGGCTACCAAACAAACAAAGAATTATGTAATTTTAATCATCCCTAATGGAGATATGATCATTTTAATTCAGGGACTCATTGACTCAGTTTTGTGAGGGGTAGTCAGAAATATTAGAATCTGATGCTCCACCAACTGTATAATGTCAAAAACTTGACAGATGGTTTCTAAGGTGATGTGACCCTTGATGTGACCTTAAATTATAGTATTTAATTAGGACTAGCATTCTTCATACTTCAATATTCTCCAATGCATCCCATCTCCTTTGCTCAGAAGGAAAACATTCTTTCCCTGGCCTCCAATCATTATTCTACCCACAATATTGCCTCTAAACTCAACCTTAGCCAGTCTAGTGTATCCAGAACACTCAGGGCTCTCCATCCAAACCTGGATTCCCCCTCTGGTAATTGTCCTTCTAAGCTCTCATCTACCTCTCAGAGAGCCATCCTTACCCAAATCACCACTGGCAAGGCTGCAAATGCTGTTCAGGCCACCCATTACATCAACAGCATCATCCCCACTCCAGTCTCCTCAGAAACAGTCAGAAGAGTTCTCAGAAAAAACTCATTCAAGGCTGTGGTGAAGAAGAAAAGGCCCTTGCTTAGTATAAGGCATAGGAAAGCAAGATTGGCTTTTGCTCAGAAGTATAGAGAGTGGACTGTGGAAGACTGGAGGAGGGTTATTTGGTCAGATGAGACTAAAATCAACAGGTTTGGGTCAGATGGGAGAGAGTGGGTCCAGAAACAGAAGAGAGAGGGGCTGATTGAGAGAGAGGTGCAGGGAACTGTCAAATTTGGGGGAGGAAACATTATGGTATGGGGGTGTATGGGATGGAATGGAGTTGGGTATCTTGCAGAGGTTGAGGGGAGGATAAATGCTGACCAGTATGTGTCCATTTTGAAGGACCATATGCTGCCTAGCTTGGAGGAGAGTGGAATTTCTGGAGAAGAGGTGATTTTTCAACAAGACAATGACCCCAAGCATACCTTAAAAAAGGCCAAGAAATGGATGGAGAACAACAATATTACTCTTCTGGATTGTCCTGCCCAATCTCCAGACCTCAGTCCTATTGAACATCATTGGGTTCACCTCAAGAACCAGTTAGACAAGTATCCAACAGCACCAAAAGGAATTTGGGAGTTATGGGAAAGAGTAGTAGAAGAGTGGAATAATATTCCATCAGAGGTGTGTCAGAATTTGATTAAAAGCATGCCTAGAAGGTTGGGAGCAGTTATTAAGGCCAAGGGAGGTCATACAAAATACTAGAATTACAATTTATCATAATATTGATACCACCTCACAAAACTGAGTCAATGAGTCCCTGAATTAAAATGATCATATCTCCATGAGGGATGATTAAAATTACATAATTCTTTGTTTGTTTGGTAGCCCTGATCATGTATGTTATTCGGTACACCAATACCTTGTTTGGTTTTGTTGTTTATGGGAAGTTATTCAACAATAAATTAAAAAGTGCAAAACATTGACTCAGTTTTGTGTGTCACTGTATGCACAGTGCACAATGTAAAGGAGCAGAAAAGCATGGTGCAGAAAAATGTGCAATAATGATAGATGGTAAAAGCAACAAGCACAATAACATGTGGATGATACTGGAGTGTGCTGAAGATGTGACACACAAACAAAATGTGCAAATTGTGCACAAACACAACTATATGACAAAAAGCACAAATGGTGTGCAAAATGCAACTATATGATGAAGGGCACAAACAATGCACAAACACAGCTATATTACGGGTGCACTACAAAGGTGCATGAAATAAGATGATAGTGCACAGACTATGTACAATGCTGAATGAGACTGCTGAGCTGGGGGAAAAGATCCTCTTGTTTCTCTATATACCTTGGTACTATGTACAAATGACTTATGTGATGAAAACAGTAAAATAAAGTATAAAAATAGAATGTGCCATGCACCCACAAGTCCATCCATTAGCCTGTAAGAATCCAACTGCATGATGCTGCTACCTTAGCCAATAAGATTTGCACACACTATAGCCCAACACCTAATTGCCCCAGTGCAATATTCTATTTTTTATGTGCTCTAGATCTCATGTGCTCTGCCTAATTGGTCCACTTTGGTGTTATGTGTTACATGCTGCACATTAGTAATAGTGATGTGATTGACCTGTGCCAGTTACTAGAGAAGGCAATGCCAATTAGAAATGTGGAAGAACTATGAGGAGATGCTGTGTGGCACCAAATAGGGCACATAGTGCAGCACCAAATATGTAGATGCAAAGTGCCCAGGTTATGTGAAAATGTGCTGCTGTCTTGTATGCAATCATTGTTGGAGCAGACTACATACGCTGCACAGAGGAAGAGATGACATGTTCCTTATAACCTACCTGGGGTTTAGTTAGTCTTAGAGCTAGGGTTTAGCAGAGGTAAGAACACTGTATATCTACTACAGTACAGGTTCTCCTTATATACATAATAGTAAGGATGTCACATGACTCAGGAATGTGTTTACCACATATGCGCAGTAACATGTGTGTGCTGCATGGTTTGCCTCATGTATGCATGTATCAGAATTTAATTTCAACAATCATAGTGCACCTTGACTAAGCACACAAAAGTGCACAAAGGTGCACTAGGGCACACAGAAGCATGCAGCACAAAGTAAATAAGAGTCATCCAAGAGGTGCCCACAATTGCAAAAAATGCTGTGGTATGAGTGCAGGGCAATAAGGAGCCATATCGATGTACCTCATGTGAAGGGTTAATAGCAGTGTAGAAAATTTGATCACCTTCCTCAATCTGTTCCACCTCCTCTTCATCATCATCAGAGTCTGGTGCAAGATCTGGAATGTCTTCCAAGTCTACATCAGGCATGGGCATCAGTCCAGCACAACATTTTTGAGTGCACTGCATTAGTATCTTTCACCCTCAATATTCCTGTCTGCCTTCAGTAAAGCAAGTATGACAATGAGAGGGGCAACAACTCATAATGACTTCACCTGTCACCCAGTCGACCTTGGGATTGTGATCATGAAGCCATGGGTAGCCCAAAATTGCCTCCTTTTCTAACAGCTTTATTATGTATACCAACACTTTGGCAGTATTTGTATTGGCTGAAGTGTGATTTAACAAATAGTCAAAATATGACAAACATTAAATCAATTTTTTGAGTCACTGCATGTCTTTAGCCACTTTAAGAGAGTTTGGAGAAGGGATGGTCACAGGCTCAGATTCATCCTCTAGTGAATCAACAGACAAAACTTCAAAGTGGTTATGGACAGGCAACAAGGGCTTACTGTTCACTTGTTGTAGATGGAGAAATCCTGCTCCATCTCTTCTGTTTTAATCTCCTCATCCCCCTTCTCCTTTAGCTCTTCAACATCTATGAGTGCCAACAGGTCTTGAAGAAGTTCATCTTGTCCCTCAGGCATAAGCTTGTGGATGTCCTGACAGTGGGGACAGTTTTGAGCCATATTCCCCACAGCAGTAGCAGAGGTCCAACCTGCAGGCTTGACTACAGGCTGCATCAACATCCATTGGAGCTGGGGCACTAGGGTCCAGTGCTAAGGCCTGGCACATTGGGTTGTGGTTGAAACAAGGAGGTGCTTAATTGAAAGTGTGGGGGACATGGGTGGTAGTGGGATTGTGAAATGCCGCAGTAAATGCTGCATTTGTGAGTCAATTCTCATCACAGAGGGAGGCAGCTTCATACCATGCATTTAGATTGTCATCCATTGGGTACCATGTGGCATCATTCAAAGTTTATATGCCTTGTGATGACCCTGATGTGTACCCCCCATCTGCCCCAGCTCACCCCAGTTCAACTGCAAATGCACTGTTTCACCAGCCTCTGCATCTTCTACAACAGCCAACACATCTGGGCCAACTTACAGCACTCCTGCATACCCCCTGGCCCCTTCCTTCGCATCCTGAGATGCCCATTGCCAGTGCAACATCAACACTACCTGCTGCAACTGCTTCTGAAATGATGTCTAGGGTCACATCTAACATGCAGACTGCACCCTCCACCCTGGAGACCCATCAACAGGCCATAGACAGCATACAGAGATGGTCTACAAGCCAGAAAACTGAGTTGCACAATGATGAGCAGTTGTGCTCATCAAAGTGTGTCATCTATTCGATGGAACCACTCTGCCAGCCCAACGAGCCCCAGCAACAAGCCAGGACACCTCTCTGACCCCTCAGTTTCCCTCAGCCCATGTCACTACTCCCCATTACACACCTTGAGTGACCCAGCACAACCACCACATCATTGTCAACATGTCCACTGATGACAGGGGAACACCAGGCTTTGCCCCACCCAGGACCATGATTGGCAGCTGCAAAATAATGAGACTTACTATCTGGCACACCAGAACACCCACAAAACACATCCCAATGACCCTGCTCACCCCCAACCCCTGTTTTTTATGTTTGACACTTTCTCCTCAAACATGACATTTGTTTTTGCCAACACGGCCTTCCCACATCCCCACCCCTTGCAATTCGAACAACACTACCAGCTCACCTTTCTTTTTTTCCTACCTCCCTTGTGCCCCATCTTACTGTTTCCACTACCCAATCCCCACTGACTGCCACTTACTCTGATCTCCACCTCTCTCAACTCGAATGACACTGTGAGCTGTTTTGTATAAGCTTGCCTTTTCTTTTTATTTGCCCACCCTGTGCCACATCTCTAGCCTTTTTGGCTACCAACCCCTGCTGATTGCCACCATCTCACATCCCAACCCTTTGCAACTCGAACGATGCTGTCAGGTGTTGCCATTCTTTTTACCCAATCCCCAACCCATGGCACCCTGAGCCACCACTGTGCCTGCCATGTCAAAGCCACCCAGTGCCACTGCCATGCCTACATCATGCCCACAAGCCCTCAGAACAATCCCAGATGCTGTCTTGTCCTGTCCAGCCAGCTCACCCCAGATGCCTGTTAGCCATGCTAAGCCACACCTCATCAGCACTGTGTATAGTCACCAATGACTCTGTTTACTCTCCAAGGCCCTGCCCACCCCAGAAGCTCCTGGGACAAGCCATTGATAGGTCCATGGTGTGATCTAAGGTCTGGAAAAGATTTCCAAATGAATCGACACATTACAAGACATGCTCCCAACCCCTGCAAATTCCACAAATTCAATTTTGAACCTATTTCATACCATTTCAAACACTTTCAAATAATTTAGAATGATTTAGAATGATTTAGAATGACTTCATGACATTTTAAATGCCTTCAAACTGCTTTGCAGCACTTCAAATGAAGTCAGCCACCATATAGTTGTCCTAAAACCCTTTTGACTTATATGGCACATCCAGAATGAACCATAGTGTCACATATCAAGCACTACCAGAACCAAGGAGACATGACAAAAGATTTAGAATGCAATAAATGCAGTTTTGTGTTTCAATGATATATTGAAGCAATAAAACAAGCACTTTTACTATACTGAGACAATATATGTTTCAATTATTATAATTCATCAATTGTTTTATGTTTTACAAGAACTCCTTTATTGTTGTGCATATTGCCTCATGTTTTCCACATGTTATATTTCCCTTTTAAGTACTATATCTTCAAAGTATATATAGACTTGTACTAGTTACTTAGAGAGACAAAGGAACAGAGAAGAAGTTACCTTCTCCACTATCGTCTAATTTAAGAGCAGTTCTCTTGAGTCCAAGTCTCACCTCGTATCTCAAAGTTCTGCAAAATATCATGAACTACTTTGAACTTTTATATTTGCCCCTCGACTTATCGCATATTGCCCATCATCTCTCAAAAAACACTTCTCATTAGCTATATTCACTCCTCGATATACCTCGACACCAGTCTGATTCTTTTGAAACTCCTCGAACCACTTCAAACATCTTTGACCTTCCTCAAAACTACTTTGGACCTCTTTGAACCCCTTTGAATGTCTTTCAAACCTTTTCGTATACACTGTCTGCACCAGCAAGCACACCCCATTGATGTGTTCAGTTGGTACTTGGTGCGGAGTCTCAACAGAAGGGGTAAACATTAAACCTACAGCTGCAGGCTTGCTTGGGGTGGGGGGGGTTCACTTAGAGGGCCTCAGATCATCCTTCAGGGCACAGAGACTACGAAGAGGCTGGTACGGTGGCTTTCAAAATGTGCACTAGTTGTGTATGCAAAAAGGAAAGTATGCACAATGGCAAAAAAGTGCACAATGCAAAGAGGCAAAAATGTGCAGTGCAGAAAAACATGCAATGGGAGTGCAAAAATGTGCAATGACAAGGGAGATGAAAGCGGGAGGTTTGGCAGGACAAGTACAGCACTGGGATGTGCTGCAAGGGCAATGCATAGGCTAGGGATACAAACAGGATGTGAGCGCAACTGGTGGGAAAATGTGCAAATAGTGCACAAAATGCGGCTATACAATAAAATGCACAAATGGTGATATAGCTCCCTATCACCCTGCACACATACTACAGCATTTTTTGTGATTGTGTGCACCTCCTAGATGGCTTCTGCACACTTTGCGCAGCATGCTTTTGTGCACCTTTGTATGCTTCCATGTGCTTTTGCATGCCTTTGACTGTTTAGGTGCACTTTTGTGCACCTTTTACATTTATACTGTGCTTTTGGTTCCCCCATAGCTGCCTGCTGTCGTGCACCCTAAATGCACCCTGTGACACTTCAAACTGCCTCCGCATGCCCCCCCCCCACACTCTTTATCTGCCTTTCACAGTTATTACACCCTCGATGCGCCTTTGCACACTCCTTTTATGCTTTACCTGCAACTCACATTCTCTGCTGTGCACTCATTGCACAATCCCCATCACACACACAACAATCCACCACACCAGTTGTGCTGTACATCGCGGCTTCCAGCTTACTGGCACATTTACTTGAGGCGCACTGTGATTCCAACATGAGCAGACTGTGCATTCTCACATAATCTGGGCACTTTGCACCTATTTGGCATTGGACTGTGCACGCTTGGGCGCTTTCACATAATCCTGGCACTTTGGCAGTATTTGGCCTCGCACAGTACCTCCTTATAGTTCTTCTGCATTTCCAATTGGCATCGCCTTATCTGGTAACTGGCACAGGTCATTATGTCATTATTACTAAGGTGCAGCACACAACACATAACACCAAAGCTGATTAATTGGGAAGAGCGCACGAGACCTAGAGCACACCAAAAATAGCACATCGCACTGGAACAGTTGGGTATTGGGCTATAGCATGCACAAATCTTATTGGCTGAGGCAGTGGCATAGTGCGGTTGGATTTAGATGGGTGAATGGATGCACTTGTGGGTAGCGCATGGCACTTTCTATTTTTACACTTTATTTTACCATTTTTATCACATAAGCCATTTGTACATAGTAGGCAGACAGATAGAGAATCCAGAGGATCTTTCTTCCCCTCACAGTTCATAGCTCAGTCAGCATCACACATAGTCTGTGCACCAGCATCCAGTCCATGCGCCTTTTGTAGTGCGCCCTTCATATAGCCACGTTTGCATATCGTTTGCATCCCCCTCGTCATATTGCTGCATTTTGTCCCTGCATTGCATCCTTCATCCTCATTTGTGCACTATTGCAGTGCACCCTTCATATAGTTGTGTTTGCACACCGTTTGCACATTTATTTGTATAGCTGCATTTGCACACCATTTGCACCTTTTTCTGCTCATTGCGCTCTCATCCTGTTTGTGCCCCCAACCTGCGCACCACCCTCACAGCACATTCCAGTGCCGTCTTCATCCCACTGCACCTCCTGCATTCATCACCCTCATTGTTGTGCACTTTTGCACTCCCATTGCGCATTTTCTGCACTGCATGTTTTTGCCCCTTTACATTGCACACTTTTCTGCTATTGCACATATCTTCCCTTTAGTATACACAACTAGTGTGCACATTGAAAACTGCTGTACCAGCCTCTTTGTAGTCTCTGCACCCCAAAGGATGATCTGAGGCCCTCTAAGCAAATGCCCCCTCACCCTGAGCATGCCTGCAGTTGTAGGTTTAGTGTTCACCCCTTCTGTTGAGACTCTGCACTGAGTACCAACTGAACACATCATTTCTGGAGCCCACCATGAAAGGTTTTTGTTTATCAGACCTTATGTAGACCTCCATTGGCTCGCCCTTTGATTCAACATTAACCACCTTCGCACTCTCCATTCCAAGCTGTTAGCAACTGCACTCCAGCTTGGGGAACTACCAGTATTCAAATCACTCTTCCTAAACAACATGCATCACTCATCCACGCTGTCTTTACCTCCACCTTCACCTGAATCATCCCTACCTACCTTAACTCCATCTGCATCACCGCATTCTTCCCTGCCTTCGAATTTCACTGTGCTTTTACCAGATCTTAACTCTATACACCTTATTTCACCTACCATGGCTACCATGCACATGCCATCCACATCTAACCAAAATGTGCCGCATTTCGACCCTCCAAAACCATGCGAACTCCAGAAGTACTTTGAGGAGCTTGCGCAACTTCTTCACAATTGTAACATCACCGATGAGACTGATTGGAAGTTCCACACTGTGCGCTATTTGGACAGCAACACTGCAGACACTTGGAAACTGCTACCAGAGTATAGCGTGATGCACAACTATGGCGCATTCAAAGACGCTGTCCTAAAGCATTATCCCAGCTCTAGAGATGGCAGTAAATGGAGTATTAGCGACCTGGACAAGCTTATTGGTGAAACCACACATGTTGGCCTCATAACTGCAGAAGAAATCATGTGCTATTATTGTGCATTTGTCAACATTAGCAAATACTTAGTTGCACAAGGCATATTGGCATGCTATGACCAAAGCTGCATGTTCGTTAGGGTGTTTCAACCAGACCAGCTCAAGTGCATTTTGAGCCACCTTGCGATTGCAGTACCGAATCAGCCTGCAAATGTGCCATACTCATTAGATGCAATACATGATGCGATCAATTTTATCTTTGAAGGCCCAGTGCACTATTTCCAGCCACTTACTGGGCTCACAGTGCAAAACCCCGATATGTATGCGCCCTACTCAGCACCCAGTGCACCTGTTTCCCAGCCACAACCTAGCATGCCCACAGTCAAAGCTCAGTCCTATTTGAGTGCATGACACAGATGATAGTTATCGCATTGAGTGCATTGCGCAGAGATGGCGGAAATGGCATGCCTTGTTTGAACAACGACACTTGCAATGGTTGCAGTCAAACAGGGCATTATATCCCTGAGTGCGCTTCAATCAAGCGCCTTATTAGCAAAGGAAAGTATAGGCAAAATGCAGAAGGGCACATCGTACTCCCAGGTGGTGCATTCATGCCACATTCTATTCCAGGCAACTTCTTGGGCAAGCACATCAAGGAATGGCATAAGCGCAACCCAGGGCAGATAGCCACTGGTTGACTTTTATCTAATATCAATTTGCAACTCATCTATAATATAGCGCCTCGTCCAGCTCCAGCAGCACCTTTACAGTCGATGTACATTGCTGCTTCAGTGCCTGCAGCAGATTATATGCAAAGTGCACCAAATGTGCAACTAACAAAGGAAAAGTGCATCAATGCGCTCAAGAGGGAGTTGATGGCACTTCAGAAGAGGCAAGTCTTCAATGGTGTTGATGTGTTCAGTTGGTACTCGGTGCAGTCTCAATGGAAGGGGTGAACACTTAACTACAACTGCAGGCATGCTTGGGGTGAGGGGGGGGTTTGCTTAGAGGACCTCAAATCGTCCTTTGGGTCACAGAGACTATGAGGAGGCTGTAATGGCAGTTTTTAATGTGTGCACTAGTCACGTATGCTCAAGGGACGATATGCGCAATAGCAGTAAAGTGCGCAATGCAGCTATATGAAGGGGCGCACTACAAAGGTGCATGGACTAGATGCTGGTGCACAGACTATGTGCAACGCTGACTGAGCTATGAACTATGAGGGGGGGGAAAGATCCTATGGATTCTCTATCTGTCTGCCTACTATGTACAAATGGCTTATGTGATAAAAATGGTAAAATAAAGTGTAAAAATAGAAAGTGCCATGCGCTACCCACAAGCACATCCATTCACCCATCTAAACCCGACTGCACTATGCCACTGCCTCAGCCAATAAGATTTGTGCATGCTATAGCCCAATACCCAACTGTTCTGGTATGATGCACTATTTTTGGTGCACTCTAGATCCCATGCACTCTCCCCAATTAATCTGCTTCAATGTTATGTGTCGCATGCTGTGCCTTAGTAATAATGATGTGATCAACCTGTGCCAGTTACCAGATAAGGCAATGCTGATTGGAAATGTGGAAGAACTATAAGGAGATGCTGTGAAAGGCCAAATACTGCCAAAGTGCCAGAATTATGTGAAAGCGCCCAAGTGCGCACAGTCCAATGCCAAATAGGTGCAAAGCACCCCAATCATGTGAGAATGCCCAGTTTGCTCATGTTGGAATCATGGTGCGCCTCAAGTAAATGCACCAGTAAGATGGAAACTGTAATGTGCAGCGCAACTGGTGTGGTGGATTGTTGTATGTATGATAGGGATTGTGCAATGAGTGCACAGCAGAGAATGTGAGTTGCAGGTAAAGCATAAAAGGAGCATGCAAAGGCGCATTGAGCATGCAATAAATGTGAAAGGCAGATAAGGAGTGTGGGGGGGGGGCGTGCAGAGGCAGTTTGAAGTGTAACAGGGTGCATTTAGGGTGCATGACAGCAGGCAATTATGGGGGAATCAAAAGTGCAGTAGAAATGTAAAAGGTGCACAAAAGTGCACCTAAACAGTCAAAGGCATGCGAAAGCACACAGAAGCATGCAAAGGTGCACAAAAGTGCATGAAGGCGCACAAAAGCGTGCTGCGCAAAGTGTGTGGAAGCCATCTAGGAGGTGCACACAATCACAAAAAATGCTGTAGTATGCATGCAGGGCGATAGGGAGCCATATCATCTCCTCCCAACTGAAGTACTGACTGTCCTCAGGCAGCATGCGATTGGTCAGCGCAAAATTTTCTTTGCTCACATAAGCGGCCATCCTCTCCTTATCTATCTCTGACCACCATCTATCCTCTATAACTCTTTCCACAACCCATCTCTATCCGATCTGATGGCTTCAGCATTTACCTTAGCTCTCAGACAAATGATCTTGGCCCTCTATGAGACCCTCCCTGCTGCTGGGAGTGAGCAGATGACGATGCAAGCTTGGGGTGAAGGGTTTTGTAGTAAACTGGTGCACTTTTTGTGTTTCTATAACCGGCATAGGTTGCTAAGGGTCAGGACATGTAGAACATGTATAAAAGCCATGCGGACACTGTTAAAGATGACACAGAACTCGACACACTCCTCACGAAGGTGCGCAGCACCTTCAGTGGGATCATGGTGGAGGAATGGCTGACTTGGGGTGAGGAGCTGATGCCTGATATGTGTAAGATGATTCAGGAGAAAGAGCAGTCTGAAGAATTTGAGCGTAGGGCACACGAGCTGGCGGGGCAGCTGGAAGCATGCGCGGAGCACACCGAAGTGTGCAAGGCATGCCGCACGCTCTTGACCGCTGAATTGCAGGCACCCAAGGTTAACTTGGAGTGTCTGGAAGGTGAGTTTAGGGCAATTGACGATGCAAGCGATATAGATACCGCTGAAGCACAGGAGGATGAGAAGGCATGCATCATGCTGGTGTGCTCTCTGCATGCGCTTTCTGGAGTGACTGATGCTGAGGTCATAGGCGAAGGAACTGGGGAGTCTTGGGAGAGTGGGGTGACAAGCGAAGGGGAGAGTGAGCAGAGTGACAAGAGCATTAATGCAGATGAAGGCGCAAGTGCGCACAACACGGCAATGCGCATATGTTGAAGTACCACCACTGAGTGGTGTTGGCGCCACCTCTGATGCTAATAGCGGACCAGTAAGTTTCTTTGGATATGCTTCAAACTCACTAAACAGCTCCCCTCCTGCTCCAGTGTGATAACTGCCGCCACATGGGCCAGCTGGCTAGGTGCATCTCTGTCAATGGAAAGCAGTGTGCTCCATGCGCAAAGGGTAAGAGAAAGTGCGAATGGACAAAGCGCACCCTTGCACAGCTGCGCGCAGCTTCTAGAGGCAGGAAAGCGGCTACTGGGTGCTCTAGTGCATCTTTTTCTCATCCTCCTTCCACGCTGTGCTAACTATTTCAAAGGCACATTGCAAACTGACAAGGGCAATGAGAGCGATGCGGGGCTCATCAGCCCCTAGAAAGAGCGCACTTCGAAGCACCACAAAGTCAAAAATGCGCCCCCTCCACCGTCGCAAGTGTGCCCAAGGCCACACCGCCTTACCATTCGCCAGGCAAGTGCGCACACGCAATCCTCATGCCAAACCAGATTGGGAAACACCTCGGGGGATGCGGTCTATCAAGATCAAGATGTTGAGGCACTCGACTTAGCGCAATGCCGCTCAGTGGTCACAGTCTTGGGCACCATGCACGATCGCCTTCAAGAAGATGTCCAAAGGTCGCTCATCGAGTTAGAGGTCGCTAAGAGCCAGTTGCGCAGTGCGGAGCAAGCGGAGGCGGATGCAAAGGCAAAACTGGATGTGGCCACTGAGCACCTGGAGTTCCTAGAGTCCATTGAATAGCTGCTCAACTGTATAAGTTTTAGATAGTGTGTCAATCAATCTCTTTGTTGCGCCTGTGATACATGTGGCGTGCTCCAAAGCAGTGAAGTGCGCGTGCACGTGCAAATGTGTGCACTTTGTGCCAACCTGCACGTGCACTTCTATGGTCCCATAAAACGAAATTTGTAAGTCCAAATAGTATGTGTGAGGGAAAAGAGATAATATAAGCAACATTTGAGCAAGAAATGTCAAGTGCACAAAAAACATGCACCAGCACAAAGACGCGCAAATGCAAAGGGGTGTGGAAAAATTGTCCAACCATCACTTTCCTCCTCCGAACTGAGATATTGACCATGTCCATCGATAAAAGAGTAAGAGATAAAATGAAGCACATGCCATATGACAAAGTCCAAAAAAATGGGAAAGGCTCAGTAGATCATCATGGCTGGTAAAACCCATGGGTTGTGCAATCATGGAATGTGCCCAGATGCGACTTTGCAAATAGAAAAAGGTAACATAAAAAAATGAAAGAAAGTAAAGCATACGTATAAAAAGGTGAAGTATCCATAATGGTGCATGTGGAGCTCTAGTTGCATGCCTCATTGGCGCTTTCTTCATCCTCAGTGCTATCTCCTTGCACTTCTTCTTCGTCAAGTGCTTCTTCATCTTCTGTGTCCACTACTATGGACTCTTCCATCTCCCTCAACCGCATTGTAGTGATATCGAGCACTATGTCAGAAAGCGCAATGGACTTGCATGCATGGTACAGCAGCAGGCGGAATGTGGCTACTGGCCTGTCAAATACCAGCCCATTGAGCTTGCAAACGATATATGCACTGCCTAGATTGTGCGACACTATAACTAGAGGACCAAGATAATGCACACACATTTTGCAGTTTAGGCTCTTCTCGATTGCTGTGTTGCGCATAAGGACTAAATCGCCATGCTGGAAGTCAAAATTGCGGATGGTTTTTGAGTGCGCCCTCTCGAAATGGAGCGCTGCTTTGCACCTTTCTGCGTAGACGTGGGAATGAATACATGCTAAGTCTTCTGGACACTTTTGTAATGCGCGCGCATGCCACATGATCAAGTCTGTAGTGGAGAGTATAGAATCTGGGGGTGGGTTAAGGTATGTCGCTTCAATGATATCGAGAGGGATTAGAGGCTGCGCGCCTGTAACAATGAAGTATGGTGAAACACCAAGGCGCTTCCACACTGTGATGCGCTCTGCCCAAAAGACTGAGTACAGTGCACTGAACCATTTTGACTCTACTCCATCTGTGGCTTTGATCAGTGCTTGACACATGTCGAAATGTGCATGCTCAACAATTCCATTAGCATGCGAGTTATAGCCAGATATGCAGATGTGATTAATATGGTAGCGCTTACTGAGATAGGCTAGCACTTTTATGAATGGCTTGCCATTATCGGTGACTATCTCATACAATGCGCCCCATCTGCAGATGAGGTCTTGGAACATCCAATCGCCAAGTGCACTCGCGTTTTCTTTAGGAAGCCCGTGGAATTCTGGCCAAGTCGCAAGCGAGCAACGCCCTTGGATGATATAGCACCGCCCTGCTGATAATGGTAAGTGCATCGTATCAATATAAACTTTACTAAAGAGGGGTGCAGGTGTTGCGATGACTGGCAGTATTAGAACCTTCTGCGTTTGCTGGATCTGGCAAATATGACAAGTGCACATGAACCAAACAATGTCGTCCATAACATGTGGCTACCAAAAGCACTCGAGTAATGCAGAGTGCATCACATAAAAGCACTTGTGTCCAATGTTGTTGTGGATGGCGCGCAATATTGGTAAGCCATCTAGACTGCCAAATAACAAGCTGGTGAGTGCCATGCACATTGCACTTCCATAAGCACATCTTGTCTTTGAAAAAGGTGCTCGCGTAGCACACGAGCATGCTGTACTTGGAATCTGTGAAGTCGCTAGGGCACATTAGGGTATCCATCCAAATCCACACCAAGTCTAACTTCTCATCCTCTGCATCTGCTGTTGCACTCCTCAGAACTTGGCTATAGTCATCTTCATAAATAAGCACACTATTGCATGCATTTTGCACATTTGCACTCAGCTCTGGCTGCATTAGCATGAGTGCTTGCACATTAAAGGACTGTGAAATGGGACATATCACATGCATAAAGCCATGTAGTGCATTAATCCAATCCTCAAACTCTTCATCTTCTTCTCCTTCTAAGTCCTCTGGCTGCTTCAACCAATGCGAAAGCCCATCTGGACCATGCACTGCTCCCCTAACATGCATGAGCATAAAGTGGAATGTAAGGATGGAGACAATCCACCAGTTAATGCTGGCAGATGGTTGGATATCGGGGTTTTGTAGCATGCCCTTGATATAGCATGTGTCAGTCTTGACAATTAAGTTGCACACACCTATAATATAAAGGTGCAAGTTGCGCAGCGTGCGGTAAAGTCCATAGATCTTCAGCTTCGGTTGCAAAAAGCGCGCTTCTCTGTCGTTGAGTGTAATCGAGCCGAACCGGTTGTAAATGCACATTTTTGCATTTGTGCTCTTTTGCTGGCAAAGATAAAAGCCGACCGCTATCTGGGAAGTGTCAACCGTGAGGATAACTGGGAGTTCTGAGGAATAATCAATCGGTTGTAGTGCAGGACACTCTAGTACTGCTTGCTTGATGTTGTTTTGCACCGCTATCTGCTCTGGGCCCCATGCAAAGGGAGCATCCTTGCGCATAAGCTTTGTGAGCACATTAATGCAGTGCACGTAATTGTGGATATAAATGCGCATTAAACTGACTGTTCCCAAGAATGCGCACACTTCTGACAGCGTGTGGCATGCACCCCAATTGCGGATAACGTCTACCTTGTCGCGTTCGGGTTTTCTACCTTCTGGGGTACAATAATGGCCAAGAATGATGAAGTTCTCAGTGCACAATGTGGATTTCATCCCAGAGAAAGTGCCGCTGCTATATTTCATGCACTGCACAATGCGGTTCACGTTCTGAAAGTGCTCCCACACAAAGCACCTTATGCCAGGGTTTGCAGTGAGCACTTTGCACGAGCAATCTGGTAAAATGTAGCGCTTCGAAGGCCCCTTGACTGGGACATCGTCGATATAGGGAACGGTGTAATCTGGTATCTCTGGCTGCAGAATATAGCACACATCATCGTGGAAGATTGGTACCGAGTTTGTCCAACCCATTGGCAATGTAACAAGGTGCATTGCACCATACAGCATCTGGAATGTCGTAAGGTCATGCGACAATTCTTTGATTAAGCACTCATCGTATCCCACATATAGATCAAGGATGGCGCCGCATGCGCGCCCCACAAATTGCTCTGCAAGGTGCTCAGGTGTAGGGGTGACACCAGAGTGTTTAATGGTAACACGATTAAGCGGCTCAAGGCTATGTACGATGCACAGTGCTTTTCCATCTTTTTTGAGCGTGCAGAACCAGCGCGATCTATATGCCAAATTTGAGCGCTTGTAAATGCCTGAGTCTATCTTCTTCCAGATAATAGTGCAAACTTCATCATATATGCCTGGAGGAATGGGGATGTTGCGCTCTATCCAAGGAGTGTGCGGAATAACTGGGATTTCTACTGGGGGAAAGAACGCGGTCTTGAAGCTGCCGCACTCCTCATCACTCCATGCAAAGGCTTCATTCTGCAAAGACATCAAGTGGTGCAAAACCCTCATCTTCTCTGGTAATAAGAAATTGGTGTGGCGCTTTTGGAGTGCTTGCATACACTCTTCAGTATAGCGCCCGGTCGGGGTAAATGGTGGCAGGTTTGGTAAAAGTGCAGGAAGCGCTGCTAGCGGATTGCCTATAATGTTGCACTCGATGCAGAATTCATTTGGGATGGGTGCAATGACTGGTTTTACTTTTCTAGCAACCGGTTTATACTTCTTCTTGGTTACTACACCCTTTTGTGGTGCACACACCACTGGATTGATAAAAGTTGCACACGCATGTGCGCTTCCTGGAAATGCGGCTGGAATAAACACCACGGGGTCAATCAAGTTTAAGAGCGCCTGCGCATGACTGTTGGTACACTGAGATAGGTAGAGTTGAGAGATAATAGAGGTCGAAGGAATGGAAGGGGAAAATGGAATAAGTGTGAATGCGGAAACGTCACAAGATTGGGTATCGGAGTCGAATGTTATGATAGTGGCAGCTTCTCCTTGGTCTGCGATCAATTCCTTGAAGCCTGGCAAAAATTTCTTTGTGGGTTATACTGAATAGCAAAGTGCGGTGTTGCTGGAGCTGGTAAGAAGTGACGTGGCTTTCCTCTAGGCTTTGTTGGAATGGTGGAGATGGCGCCTGTGTTCGGATTGCAGATTGTAATCGTTTGCATCTCGTCCACAAAGTTGCGCACGATGGAGCATGTTAACACATCAAAGGGGTGCCCTAACAGAATATCGTAAGCAGGTGAATGGATAACGTGAACTTGCACATAGACAATGATATCTCCAATGCATGCGGAAATGTTGCGTGCAAGCCCAAGCGACTCATCTACCTCTCCATTGGCCGATTGCATGTATAAGCAAATGTGCAGGTCGTACTGAAGCCCAAGACGATGGCAGACCGCTTCTGACATTGTGATAATTTGTGAACCCGGGTCTAAGATAGCTTCAAAGTATTCTTGGTTGTCGATCAATAAATCAATGGAACGAAATGCGTGCGACTCTTTTGCAACCTTCAAAATGTCTGGGTTTTCAATTTTGCCTGGCTGGAGATGGGTGAGGTACTGTTCAAATGGATCCTGCAAAACAATAGGAAGCGACACTGCAATTGCCGCGCTAACTGGAGGTGTCACATTAAGTGCTTTATTTTCTGCAAAAGGCGCACACACATCACAGTGGGCAAATGGCATAACACTCACAAGGTTGGTAGCTGCCACTTCTGCGCTGGTAGCTGCAATGCGCTTTGGGGTAACTTGTTCTCTATGGTGCTGTCTGAGATCGGGCGAAAGGGATAGGAGCTCTTCATGTGAAACTGTTGATGATACTCGACCTGGAAACCTAGAAAAAACCTGTTAAAAGCCTTTTGTACTATAACTCAGGCTAGAGGAAGGGTGCGAGGTGGTACTAAATATCACCACTAATACCAAAACATTGTTTTAGTGATGCAAAATGGTAAAGATGTGACGAATAGCCTTTTGAAAGCATATGAAGATGTTCAAAAATGTTCGAAATTGGTTCGAAGACGTGCAAAGTAGTTCAAAATAAGTTTGAATGTGTTCGAAGTTGTTCAGGTGAGTTCGAGGGGGTTCAAAGGTATTTGACTGGCATTGATATATGTTTTGACAAATGAATATAGCCGTTACGAGCTGGATTTTTTAGTGACGATAGGCGATGACAAGTTGAGAACGAATACGAAAGTTCGAGGAAGTTTGCGATATTTCGCAGAACTTAGTGGTACAATGCGAGGTAAGACTCAAGAGAATTGCTCTTAAATCTGACTATAGTGGAGAGGGTAACTGGTTCTCTCTTGTTCTATGTAAATAGTACAAGTTTATATACATTTTGAAGAGATAGTACCAAAAAGGGGAATACAATAAAGGGCAATATGTGCAACAATAAAGGATTTGTCCCAGTATAGTAAGAGTTCTTGTCCTATTGATTTAATATATCATGAAACATAAAAACTGCACTTATCGCATTCTAACTCTCTTGTAATCTCTTCTCGTGTCCGGTAGTGCTCGATATGCAACTAAATAGCTTACTCCAGTTAAGCATCATGTATCGAAAGTGTTTGAGGACAGCTATATGGCAGCCGAAGTTGTTTGAAGTATTGCGAAGTCGTTCGAAATGTCACGAAATGGTTCGAAAGCATTTGAAATAGTATGAAGTCATCCGAAATAGTGCGAAATAAGTCAAAAATAGTTTGAAGTCGATTTCATAATGTTCGTAGTGGTTCGGAAGGTCTGTTGTAGTGTGTCAATACAATTGGAAACTTTGCTCAGACCTTAGAGTGCGCAGTGGACCTATCATCCTCCCCCTTACTGAAATCCTGACTGTCCCAGTCAGCCGATCGAAGTCATGTGCAGATTGTGTGATCGTGTTGAAAACTTAGCAAGGTTCAAAATACTTCTCGTTCTTCTTCTCCCTCCATCACCTCTCTACGTCATCAAATACTAGTTTTCATAATGTCTCTCCTGGCTGAACTCAACTCCGACATCTTCAAACATGCGAAGTCGATGCCCAAGCATGGCATTGCCAAAGATACTGATTTTGAAGTCTGGGGGCGGGCATTCTGTGTGAAAATGGTATGTCTGCTGCTCGTCTATTTGTGGTCAAAGTTGCTAAAACATTTTGTGTAGGTGGAATACGATCAACTTGCCGAAGATCTTGGTGAAGAGCGTGACACGGCCATACAAGTGGTCGTTAACGAGGTTTTTGAAGTATACCGACCTTTGGCTCGTCGGGAGTGGGTTTTGTGGGGTGGCGAGCTACTTTTCATGGATTTAGCGGAAGAGATAGAACACGAAAGGAGGGTGGAGGAAGAATGATGAATTCAGGAGGAGCAGGAGGAGGTCCGAAGAGCAAAGGATGCACAGAAGACGACACTCGAGGGTCGAAGGACTGCATTGGCAGAGGCATGAAACGTGGCCCTTGCTGCGTTTCGCACAAAAACGATTTTGAAGGAGGAGTTGCAACATCAAAATGTCAAGTTCGAGGTGGAGGCAAGGGCAATCGAGAGGGTGGAGGCTGGCGAAGGTGATGAAGATGAAAGAGAGGAGAAAGACGAGGCCAAAGATGAGCTACCCATGGTGCGGGTGGCAAAGCGAAAGGCAGCAGAGGACGAAGAGGAGGCAGATGGCGACGAAGGGGGTGCAAAGTGGGCATGAATTGAATTGAATGCCCTCCTCGACTTCGAGGGCCCGGTGAGTTTTTACTTACGTACGAAGAATTTTCGAGCTAATAAATCTTTTGTAGTGTGATCATTGCGCTGGGTTTAAGTCCCAGCCACATTGCATCATCAAGGAGGGCACTCCAAAGTGTGCAAAATGCACCCAGGAGGCGCAGGGCTGCTATTGGAATGGGATGTCGAGGCGAGGGCTTTGCAAGGGCAAGGCAAAGAAGTTCAGGAGTGCGAAACAAAATTTGCACACAAAACCAGGTACGAGGTTTATTTGAAATTGGTTCAGAGTGCTTACTAACTGGTTTTCAAATTTTGTAGTCCATCGAATTCATATTGTAGGCCCTGTGGAGGGCGTCGAACCGATTTCAGGGCCTTTGAAATCATCGAAGGAAAAGAAAAAGTCGTTGAAGGGGAAGGGAAAGGCGAAGGCGAGGGAGTCGCAGGGAGTCGAGGATGTTGAGGAAGAATGGGGGGTATGGCGACAGATTATCGCTGGAAAACTGGCGAAGAAGAGGGTCGAGATGGAGGTATTGGGTAGGGAGATAGAGGTATTGGAGGAGATGTTGGAGGAGTAGAGGGGTTTTTCTTTTGTTGTATATCTGTTCATATTTCAAATTTTCGTTAAATGTCTTTGGAAAGTAAAGTAAAGAAAAAGATGAATATAATTTAATGAACAAAGAATATGACTTTTTAGAGAAAGGCTCAGTAGTTCATCATAGCTGAAAAACCCTTTGGAGTTTGCATGACCATGCTATGATGCGATATCGCGACTTGCATCATACACTAAAAGTAATCGAATTTTTTGTAAGTAATTGCAAAAAGGAAAGAAAGGATAATTATTCATTTTTGAAGTCCTGAAAATCTTCGAAGGTATCTTCGTCGAAGTTCGAACTTGTTCGAAGTTGTTCGAGGCACTCAGAGTCGATATCGAGGAAATTCGGTGGTAGGGAAATTGATTTTCGAGCAAGATATGGTAGCAAACGAAATGCGGCAATAGGTCTATGTAGTACTGACCCATTGAGTTTGCAGAGAATATAAGCCCCTCCATAGTTTCGTTCGATAACGATAAGAGGGCCAACATATCGGGGTTTCATCTTGCGATTAAGGGACTTCTCGATTTGCATGTTTCGAAGTAGCACTAAATCTCCTTTTGCAAAGTTGTAGTCGTGCATAGTATGTTCGTGAGCAAGTTCGAAGCGTTTCGCAGCTTTAATTCGGGATGTGTAGACCTTCGAATATAACAGTTCGAGGTCGTTAGATTGTTTTTGTAGCACTATGGCTCATCGAGCTATAAAATTGGTTGTTGATAAAATTGAATTGGGTGGCAGTTGTAAGTATGTTGCTTTGGAGATGTCGAGGGGTATTAGAGGATGTGCTCCTGTAACTGCGAAGTAGGGAGAACACATGTGTTTACGAACCATGACTCGTTCTGCCCAAAACACTGAGTGCGCCCCTGCTGACCATTTTGCTTGTTCTCCATTGACAGCTTTAAATAATGATTGTCGAACATTGAAATGGTCTCATTTGACGAGTCCGTTGGCACATGAATTATAACCACTAATTCAAATATGGTTAATATGATATCACTTCGCAAGATATTCCATGGCTGCGATAAACGCAATGCCATTGTCAGTTATGATTTCGTATAGCGAGCCCCATCGACAAATAATGTCTTCGAAGATCCAATTGCCCAGAGACATGGCATTTTCACATTGAAGTTTTCGCCATTCTGGATAGGTTGTTAGTGAGCATCGACCTTGTACAATGTATTTAAATCTGTTCGAAGGTGGCATTTGCATTGTGTCGATATAGGCTTTGCCGAAAAGGGGTGCTGGAGTGGCGACTGTGGGCAGAATTAGAACATTTCGCATTTGTCGAATTTGGCATAGGTGGCAGGTTCGAATATACCATGCAATGTCGAATTTCATGTTTGGCTACCAGAATCAAAGGGCAATAACTAATTTAGTAGCAAAAACCATTTTGTGTCCAATGTCATCATGAGCTGCGCGAATGATTTCGAGATGACGTTCTGGAGGAGCGACAATTTTGTGAGCTCCTTGGGAGTCTTTTCTCCACAGTTTGCCCGAGTCTAAAAAGAATCCAGTGCAATATCGAATAAAGGTAGTGTATTCTGCATCTGATAGTTCAGGGGGTCGCACCAAGTCATGTAACCATTTTCGAATGCAAAGTAACCTCTCGTCGTTCATTTTTGCGTTATTTGATCATGGGACATCATTATAGGTGAGATCCTCCCCCTTACTGAGATTTGAAGAGAGGGAGAAGGTTGAAATTTGATGCGAAGTAAATGGTCGGATTGTAATAGGATTTATTTGATGTACGAAACCATGAAGGCAGTCGATCCAGTCTCCAAAATTATTTTCGTTGTCGAGCTGAACATCTTCATCTTGTGGGGGTCATCTTGAAAGTCTATCAGGACCATGGTGTGTCCCTGCGACGTGGACTAATGTAAAGTGAAAGGTTAGGATGGATACTATTAATCGATTGATGCTAGCGCTAGGTGCGATATCAGGATTCGAAAGCATGCCTTTAATATATCATGCATTGAATTCGACAATAAGCCTTCGAACTCCTATTAGGTACAATCGTAGTGCTCCGAGAGCACAATATAGTCTGTAAAGTTCAAGTTTGGGTTGTGAAAATCTGGATTCGCAGTCGTTAAGTGTAATCGATCCGAATCGACTATAATATCATTTTCGAGGGTTTTTGGGATCGCACTGAGCGAGAAAGAAACCAATAGCAATGTTCGAAGTATTGACCGATAGAATAACCGGGGCTGGAGATGAGTAATCGATTGCTCGAATCGCTGGGAAATTGATTAGAGCTGCTTTCAAATCTTGTTGGGCTGCCATTTGTTCCACTCCGAATTTGAAAGGAACATCTTTTCGAGTGAGTTGTATCAGTGCTACAGCTCATTGAGCAAAATTTCGGATAAATATACAACAAACTCCAATGGTTCCTAGGAATGCTTTGACTTCAGTGAGGCTTCGACATGGTCCCCACTTGCTAACAGCAGCGATTCGAGTAGGGTCAGCCATACAACCTTCGATATTGCATCGATGCCCTAAAACAATTATTTCAGGGATGCAAAGATAGAGCTTTGGACCTGAAAATGTTCCTCTGCAATACTTCATATGCTGGACTATCCAATTTAAATTTTCGAAATGCTCCCAGACAAAGCATCGAATAGCTGGATTCTCGGGAATCATTTCATAGGATCCACCGATCGTTCTATATTCTGATTTCGGACCCTTAACTGGTGTGTCGTCAATGTAAGGAATGGTGATATGAGGAATTTCGGGCTGTAGAATAAATGTCACGTCGTCATGTAAGATAGGGACAGAATTTGTCCAACCCATGGGTAGGGTAACGATGCGAAGTGCTCCGAACGATGTCTGAAACATTGTCAGATCACAAGATGATTCTGTGACTTTTCTTTCATCAAATGCCATATAGAGATCCAACATTCCTCCGCATGATCATCCCCCAAATTGTTCTGCTAAATGTTCGGGTATTGGTACGACTCCTGAGTGCTGGATCGTTACTTGGTTAAGCGGTTCAAGACTGTGGACAATTCGAAGTGATTTTGCATCCTTTTTCGGAACGCAAAACCATTGTGATTGGTACGAAGAGTTCGATGGTTCATATACTCCTGCCTCTATCTTCTTTTTCAGCATTTCGCATATCTGTTCGTACAAACCTGGAGGTATGGGAATGTTTCACTCAACCCATGGAGTGTGAGGAATGACAGGGAACTCTATAGGAGGAAAAAAGTCAGAGCAAAAACTTCCTCGCTCTTGTTCTGTCCACGCAAAAGCTATTTCCTGATTTTGAATAAAATTGTGCATAAGATTTCGTTCCTCTGGCCATAGGAAATCACCAGGATGATTCTTGTCAATAATAGCTTTACGTTCGAGTGTATATCATGAAGTGGGGATAAACAACAGTGGATAAGGATTTAATTTTGGCATGTTTTCGAGAGGGTCACCAGTAATTGTTCGAATAATGCGAAATCAGTCGGGTAGCTCGGTAATAACTGGGCAAATTTTTTGTGCGACAGGTTTGTATTTCTTTTTCGATGCCGCAAAAGTTGGATATGAGGAGTCGATAATAGGCTTAGAAGGCATAGACGTTGCCTTCAAGGTCGATAAATATGTTTTGTATTGGTGACTGGCTGTTAAATATAAATTCGCAAGGATCGAAGAATAAGAAACGGATTTTGAGGAGTTTGAGGACTCCATATCAGGAATATTCGCAGTGCGTTCGATATTGATAGATAAATTAGAGGGATCGAATAAGATAACAAAAGCACACTGGTCAATGTCCAAAATTTTGTCCTCTAGTTGCGAAAATCCTTTCGACATTGATTAGAACGGGGAATCGTGGGAATAGCACACGATCGTGTCAAATTAGGATCGTATATCATAATTGTCTGGGCTTCATTCCTGTAGTTTTTGACGGTGCTTTCGGTGAGTACATCAAATGGTTGACCGAGTAAGATATCGTAGGCTGGGTCACGAATTATGTGAATTTGCATGAACAGCGTGATACTCCCCACTTCGCAAGGCACATTTTGTGCTAAACCCAAACTTTCATCAATGCCTCTGTTAGCCAATTGGAGTGGGATGTGGATTGAAGGATCATAAGCAAGGCCAAGTTCGTGGCAAACTTCTTTGGACATTGCGATAATCGAAGAACTGGGGTCTACCACACTTTCCACTGGATTCCTTCCATTGACATTCATAATAATCGACCTAATTGAATGGGATTCCTTTGCTGCGATAAAGGGTTCTGGAATATCGCCAGGTCGAAGACTGTTAATATAAGTTTTGAATGGGTCATCAATCACGAAAATCTCATCGTTAAGCAGATTCGTGGCATTATTCCCTTCGGACTGCTGAATTCGACATGGAGTGACCTGTTCCTTCCATTTTGTACGAACTTCGGGTGATAGAGCCAACAATTCCTCAGGCATTAGTGTAATAATTGGCATCTTCATCGAACGAGCGAAAACATCTTCCATGATTTTATCTTTTTGAATTGGTGCTTGGGTATGGTGCAAAGGACCATCTTTGCCTTTACCTTTCGCAGTGGATCCAAAGTTTCATTCATGTGGTGGTAGGTACGAATTTTCTTTTGTAGTGGTGTAAGGATGAATAACAAGCTGCAAAATTGTTTCCAAAATCGAAGATGATGCTGAAGTTGAGGTTGGTAGGTTTGTTGCCATAGATGAGATGGATGATGCTGGTATACATGTGGAGCCGATTGTTCGACTGCCACAGTGTTTGGCGAAACTGAAGGTCAAGAGATGGGGACTGTTGGTATGCCCGAATTAGTTTTAGCAAAAGTCCTACCACTTCACAAAGCATATATCTCTTGTTCGAGTTTTGTGATGCGATCTTCGGGTGTCGCAGATTGTTCAGAAACCTGGTAAATGCCCCTAGGCAGTGTCGAAGTAGCCGTTGAGGATGCGATGTTGTAATGAGTGACGATGCAGTTGTGTTCGAAGAATTTCATCGAGTCCATTCATCGATTCTGTCTTTGATAAAGCGACCAGGAATGTTTTGAGGGGTGAACCGTCCCTTTGGAAGCACGATTTTTCCTTCATTGTTCTTTTTACACTTTCCTTCGTTGATATAGGCTTGGCAAACCAAGCAGTCGCTAATGAAATGACCTGTGAGTCCACAAAAGACACAAGCTAAGTTTTCGAGCTGGTCTGAGCAAAATCCACTGTTAGTTCAAGGAGGGTTAGTGGATTTCAAGCCTGCTAAAGCTGTGATGAGTGTGGTTGCAAATTTTTCAAGGATCGCCAATAAGTCTTCCGATTTAATCTGTGTCAAAGATGTCGAAGTCAATACCGATGTTTCTGAAGACTGTAACGATGCCAAATTCGAGCTAATTGACCCTGCTAAAACAAATTTCGCTGCTGGGTGAATGTCGTCAAGTGGGTAGGTGTCATCCAGATAGTGGTCGGGAAATTTAAGTTCGAGTCGTCGTGCAATTCGTGACCATAAACCCGGTTGAAAACCTCGAACGAATGCTCTACTTTGTTCTGCCTCCGAAATTCAGCCTTTAGAGAGTAGGAACTTCATAATGTTGTAGAAAGACCTGTAATATAATCCTAAATTGCTCGCATTATAGATACCCATCCAAAGTTGTTTGCCAATGAGTTTGTCCATGTCTGAAATCGACCATTTTCGATCGTCTTCGGAACCAGGATATAGTCTGTGGATTGCGATGTGAAAATCATGAAATGAAGTCCCGGTTTCATATTCGGAAATTGATTTCCAGAGCTTGGACATATCGATATCGACATATTGACAGGTGTGCTTCTTCATAAGTTTGGGATCCGTAACATTACAGTCAATGAAAAGTATTTCGAGCTCGTTAAAGTATTGATGTAGCTCTCGAGGTTGAGTGGGGTCGAATTTGGGTGCTGTGGAATGTCCTCGAGCTGGCATTGTTGCTTGGGTAGCCATAGATGTACCAATTCGAGGAGTTAGAACCTGAGCAAAGGATGGTAGATGTGTTGAAGTAGCTGGAATAATAAATGATGTAGTAGAGGATGAAGAAGAAGAGGAAGACGAAGTTATAGATGAGGAAATAGGTGAAGGGAACAGACGATGATGTGTGGATTCAGCGTCAGAGACAGGTATTAAAATATCCCCCAATTGTTCGAGAGATTCGAAGGCCTGGTGAGTCTTGATTCTAAGGTTTCAAGCTTGTGTTGGCCTAAGCCGAGAGATTTGAGGTGGATTAGGTGATGAAATGATTTAGAAACCCCTCACGGTGGGCTCCAAAATGATGATACTCGACCTGGAAACCTAGAAAAAACCTGTTAAAAGCCTTTTGTACTATAACTCAGGCTAGAGGAAGGGTGCGAGGTGGTACTAAATATCACCACTAATACCAAAACGTTGTTTTAGTGATGCGAAATGGTAAAGACGTGACGAATAGCCATTTGAAAGCATACAAAGATGTTCAAAAATGTTCGAAATTGGTTCGAAGACGTGCAAAGTAGTTCAAAATAAGTTTGAATGTGTTCGAAGTTGTTCAGGTGAGTTCGAGGGGGTTCGAAGGTATTTGACTGGCATCGATATATGTTTTGACAAATGAATATAGCCGTTACGAGCTGGATTTTTTAGTGACGATAGGCGATGATAAGTTGAGAATGAATACGAAAGTTCGAGGAAGTTTGCGATATTTTGCAGAACTTAGTGGTACAACGCGAGGTAAGACTCAAGAGAATTGCTCTTAAATCTGACTATAGTGGAGAGGGTAACTGGTTCTCTCTTGTTCTATGTAAATAGTACAAGTTTATATACATTTTGAAGAGATAGTACCAAAAAGGGGAATACAATAAAGGGCAATATGTGCAACAATAAAGGATTTGTCCCAGTATAGTAAGAGTTCTTGTCCTATTGATTTAATATATCATGAAACATAAAAACTGCACTTATCGCATTCTAACTCTCTTGTAATCTCTCCTCGTGTCCAGTAGTGCTCGATATGTGACTAAATAGCTTACTCCGGTTAAGCATCATGTATTGAAAGTGTTTGAGGACAGCTATATGGCAGCTGAAGTTGTTTGAAGTATTGCGAAGTCGTTCAAAATGTCACGAAATGGTTTGAAAGCGTTCGAAATAGTTCGAAGTCATCCGAAATAGTGTGAAATAAGTCAAAAATAGTTTGAAGTCGCTTTCGTAATGTTTGTAGTGGTTCGGAAGGTCTGTCGTAGTGTGTCAATATGATTGGAAACTTTGCTCAGACCTTAGAGCGTGCAGTGGACCTATCACCATAATGGAGGGTGCCTTCATGGCATGCACATATATGTCATCAACAATCTGCAGGTTCTGGATGGGAATGACAGTGCGGTATGATGGCTCTTTGCCTTTGGAAGTGTTAGCTGGTACATCTGGTTTATCTGCTGCTGCGGGCACAAAATGTGCCTCAGGAATGTTGGAATAGGGATGTATGGGTGTCTCGTCGGGTGCTTCAGTTGCGCTCGCAGTGGGTTGCGAAGCTGAGGACTCTGTAGAATGTGTGCTCTCTTGATTGGATGTATTGCGCAGTGTGCACCACAGAATTTCAACGCTGTCAAAGACTTGCTTCTTCCGAAGCGCCATCAACTCCCTCTCGAGCACATCAATGCGCTCTTCCTTCGTTAGTTGAGCATTTGGTGTGCTTTGCATATAATCTGCTGCAGGAGCTGAGGCAGCAACATATGTCGACTGTAAAGGTGCAGCTGGAGCTGGACAAGGTGCTATATTGTAGATGAACTGCGAATTGGTATTAGATAAAAGTCGACCCGTGGCAATCTGCCCTGGGTTGCGCTTATGCCATTCCTCAATGCGCTCGCCTAGGAAATTGCCTGGAATAGAATGCAGCACGAATGCGCCACCTGGGAGCACGATGCGCCCCTCCACATTTCACCTACACTTTTCTTCACTAACAAGGTGCTCAATTGAAGCACACTCAGGGATATAATGCCCTGTCTGACTGCAACCATTGCACTTGTCATTGTTCGAGCGAGGCACACCATTTCTGCCATCTCTGCGTGATGCGCTCAATGCAGTAACTATTGTCTGTGTCATGCACTCGAATAGGACTGAGATGTCTTCTGCTTTAACTGCTGGTGCTCTAGCTTGTGGTTGGGAAACAGGTGCACTGGGTGTTGAGTAGGGTGCATACATATCGGGGTTTTGCGCTGTGAGCCCAGTAAGTGGCTGGAAATAGCGCGCTGGGCCTTCAAAGATAAAGTCGATCGCATCGTGTATTGCATCTAATGAGTATGGCACATTTGCAGGCTGATTCGGTACCACAATCACAAGGCAGCTCAAAATGCGCTCTAGCTGGTCTGGTCGAAATACCCTAATGAACATGCGGCTTTGGTCGTAGCACGCCAATATGCCTTGCGCAACCAAGTATTCACTGATGTTGAAAAATGTGCGGTAATAGCACACGATTTCTTCTGCAGTTACAAGGCCAATGCATGCAGTCTCACCAATAAGCTTGTCCAGGTTGCTAATACTCCATTTACTGCCATCCCTAGAGCCGGGATGAAGCTTTAGAACAGTGTCTTTGAATGCGCCATAGTTGTGCGTCACGCTATACTCCAGTAGCAGTTTCCAAGTGTCTGCAGTGTTGCTGTCTAGATAGCACACAGTGTGGAACTTCTTATCGGTCTCGTCAGTGATGTTACAATTGCGGAGGAGTTGCACAAGCTCCTCAAAATACTTCTGGAGTTCGCGTGGTTTTGTGGGGTCGAAACATGGCACATTTTGGTTAGATGTGGATGGCATGTGCATGGTGGCCATGGTAGGTGGAATAAGGTATGTAGAGTTAAGATCTGGTAAAAGTGCAGCGGAATTCGAAGGTGGGAAAAAATGCGGTGATGCAGATGGAGTTATGGTAGGTAGGGATGATTCAGGTGAAGGTGGAGGTAAAGACAACGCAGACGAGTGATGCGTGTTGTTTAGGAAGAGTGATTCAAATACTGGTATTTCCCCAAGCTGGAGTGCAGTTGCTAACAGCTCGGAATGGAGAGTGCAAAGGTGGTTAATGTTGAAGTGGAGGGCAAGCCGATGGAGGTCTAAATAAGGTCTGATAAACAGAAACCCCTCGTGGTGGGCTCCAGAAATGATGTGTTCAGTTGGTACTCAGTTCAGAGTCTCAACAGAAGGGGTGAACACTTAACCTACAACTGCAGGCATGCTCAGGGTGAGGAGGGAGTTCACTTAGAGGGCCTCAGCTCATCCTTCAGGGCGCTAAAACTATGGGGAGGCTGGTACAGCAGTTTTCAATGTGCGCACCAGTTGTGTACACTAAAGGGGAGATATGCGCAGTGGTGGGAAAGTGCACAATGCAAAGAGGCAAAAATGCACAGTGCGGAAAAATGCGCAACGGGAGCACAAAAGTGTGCAATGATAAGGGTGGTGAAGACAGGAGGTGTAGTGGGATGAAGATGACACTGGGATGTACTGTGAAGTTGGTGCACAGGTTGGGGATGCAAACGGGATGAAAGCGCAAGGGGCAGAAAAAGGTGCAAACGGTGCACAAAATGTGGCTATGTGGAAAAAGGCACAAATGGTGTGCAAATGCAGCTATACAAAGGGCGCACTGTATGAGTGCTTGAATGGGGATGAAGGACACAACACAGGGACAAAATGCAACAATACGATGAGGGGACGCAAACGATATGCAAACGCGGCTATATGAAGGGCGCACTACAAAGGTGCATGGACTGGATGCTGGTGCACAGACTATGTGCGACACTGACTGAACTATGGACTATGAGGGGGGGGAAAGATCCTCTGGATTCTCTATCTGTCCGCTACTATGTACAAATGGCTTATGTGATAAAATGGTGAAATAAAGTATAAAAATAGAAAGTGCCATGTGCTACCCACAAGCACATCCATTCACCCATCTAAACCTGACCACACTATGCTGCTGCCTCAACCAATAAGATTTGCGCATGCTATAACCCAATACCCAACTGTTCTGGTGTGATGCACTATTTTTGGTGCGCTCTACATCTCATGTGCTCTTCACAATTAATCTGCTTTGGTGTTATGTGTCACATGCTGCACCTTAGTAATAATGATGTGATCGACCTGTGCCAGTTACCAGATAAGATGATGCCAATTGAAAATGCAGAAGAACTATAAGGAGATGCTGTGTGAGGCCAAATACTGCCAAAGCATCGGGATTAAGTGAAAGCGCCCAAGTGCACACAGTCCAATGCCAAATAGGTGCAAAGCACCCCAGTTATGCAAGAATGTGCAGTCCGCTCATGTTGGAATCGCAGTGCACCTCAAGTAAATATGCCAATAAGATGGAAACTGCGATGCGCAGCGCGTTTGAAGTGGTGAATTATGTGATGGTAAGAATAGTGCAGTGAGTGTGCAGCAAGGAACATGGGTTGTGAGTAAAGCATAAAAGGAGCGCATAAAGGCGCATCGAGCACACAATAACTGAAAACGGCAGATAAGGAGTGGGGGGGGGGGCGTGCGGAGGCAGTTTGAAGTGCAACAGGGCACATTTAGGGCACATGACAGCAGGCAGCTAAGGGGGATCCAAAAGCGCAGTAGAAATGTAAAAGGCGCACAAAAGCACATAAAGGCATGCAAAAGCGCACTGTGCAAAGTGTGCAAAAGCCATCTAGGAGGTGCACACAATTGCAAAAATTGCGGTAATATGCATGCAGGGCGATAGGGAGCCATATCAGCGGAGTGCACTGAAGCATGCAAGGTGCACCGCACGCTCTTGACCACTGAATTGCAGGCACCCAAGGTTAACTTGGAGCATTTGGAAGGTGAGTTTAAGGCTATTGATGAAGCAAGTGATATAGATACTGCCAAAGTGCAGGAGGATGAAAAGGTGCACGTTGCACTGGTGTGCTCTTTGTGCACGCTTTCTGGAGCGACCAATACTGAGGTAGTAGGCAAAGGAACTGGGGAATCTTGGGAGTGTGGGGTGATGAGTGAAGGAGAGAGTGAGCTGAGCGACGAGAGCAGTAGTGTGGATGAAGGCGCAAGTGCGCACCCAGTGCACGCAATGTGGCAGTGTGCATACATTGAAGTACCACCACTGAGTGGCATTGGCACCACCTCCAATGCTAATAGCAGACCAGTAAGTTTTTTTGGATGTGCTTCAAACTCACTAAATGCCTTGCCTCCTACTCCAGTGTGATAACTGCTGCTGCATGGGCCAGCTGGCTAGGTGCATCTCTGTCAATGGAAAGTGGTGCACTCCATGCGCAAAGGGTAAGCAAAAGTGTGAATGGACAAAGTGCACCCTTGCATAGCTGTGCACAACTTCTAGAGGCAAGAAAGCAGCTACTGGGTGCCCTGGTGTCTTTTTCTCATCCTCCTTCCACACTGCGCTAACTATTCCAAAGGCACATCGCAAATCGACATGGGCAATGAGAGTGATGCAGGGCTTGTCAGCCCCTCAAAAGAGCACACATCGAAGCGCCGCAAAGTTGAAAATGCGCCCCCTGCACCATCGCAAGTGCGCCCAAGACCACGCTGCCTTACTGTTCGTCAGGCAAGTGCGCACACTCAATCCTCATGCCAAACCAAATCAGGAAATACCTCAGGAGACATGGTTTATCAAGGTCAAGATGTCGAAGCACTCAACTTAGCGCAATGCTGCTCAGTGGTCGCAGTCTTGGGCGCCGCACATGATCACCTTAGAGAGGACGTCCAAAGGTCGCTTGTCAAGTTAGAAGTCACCAAGAGCCAGTTGCGCAGTGTGGAGCAAGTAGAGGCAGATGCAAAGGCAAAACTGGATGTGGCCATGGAGCGCTTGGAGTTCCTGGAGTCCATTGAGTAGCCACTTGACTATATTAACCAATAGATAGCCCATAATCGATTTTCTTGTTGTGCCTGTGATAAATGCATGATGTGCTCCAAAGTGGTGCAATGTGCACACTTTGCACCAACCTGTGTGCACGCTTCCATGGTGCCATAAAATGAAATTTGTAAGTCCAAATAATATATGTGAGGGAAAAGAGATAAGATAGGCAACATTCGAACAAGAAATGTCAAGTGCACAAGAAACATGCACCAGTGCAAAAATGCGCAAATGCAAAGGAGTGCAGAAAATTCATCCAACCATCACTTTCCTCCTCCCAACTGAGATATTGACCATGTCCAAACAATAAAAAAGTAAGAGATAAAAGGAAGCACACGCCATATAACAAAGTCTAAAAAAATGGGAAAGGCTCAGTAGATCATCATGGCCGGTAAAACCCATGGGTTGCACAATCACGGATCATATCTAGATGCGACTTCGCAAATAGGAAAAAGGTAATGTAAAAAAAAATGAAAGAAAGCAAAGCATACATATAAAAAGGTGAAATATTCATAGTGGTGCGCATGGAGCGCTAGTTGCATGCCTCATCAGCACTTTCTTCATCCTCAGTGCTATCTCCTTGTGCTTCTTCTTCATCAACTGCCTCTTCATCTTCTGTATCCACTGCTATGGACTCTTCCATCTCTCTCAACTGCATTGTGGTGATATCGAGCACTATGTCAGGAAGCGCAATGGACTTGCGCACATGGTACGGCAGTAGGCGGAACACAGCTACTGGCCTGTTGAATACCATTCCATTGAGTTTGCAAATGATATATGCACCACCTTGATTGCACGACACTATAACTAGAGGACTGAGATAATGCACACACATTTTGCAGTTAAGGCTCTTCTCGATCGCTGTGTTGTGCATAAGGACTAAATCACCATGCTGGAAGTCAAAATTGCAGATGGTTTTTAAGTGCACCTTCTTGAAACAGAGTGCTGCTTTGCGCCTTTCTGCATAGACGTGGGAATGGATGCACGCTAAGTCTTCTGGATGCTTTTGTAATGCGCATGCATGCTGCTGATGATACTCAACCCAGAAACCTAACAAAAACCTGTTAAAAGGCTTAAGAAGTATAACTCAGGCTAGAGGAAGGGTGCGAATGGGTACTAAATATCACCGCTAATACCAAAACATTGTTTTTAGTGATGCGAAATTGTAAGGATGTGAGGAATAGGCTTTTTAAAGCATACAAAGATGTTCGAAGATGTTTAAAATTGGTTCGAAGACATGTGAAGTAGTTCAAAATAAATTCGAATGAGTTTGAGGTTGTTTGGGTAAGTTCGAGGGGGTTCAAAGGTGAGCTGGGTTTTTAGTGATGGTAGGTGATGACAAATTGAGAATGAATACGAAAGTTCAAGGAAGTTCGCAATATTTCACAGGACTTCAGAGATATGATGTGAGGTAAGACTCAAGAGAACTGCTTTTAAATCCGACTATAGTGGAGAGGGTACCTGGTTCTCTGTTGTTCTAAGTAACTAGTACAAGTTTATATACATTTTTGAAGAGATAGTACTGAAAAGGGAAGTAAAACATATGTAAAACATGTGGCAATATATCATACAATGAGGACTTGGTAGATCAAAAATAAATGAGAAATGATAAGTATTTGAAACATACATGTCCCCATATGGTAAAAGTACTTATCTTTCACTGTAATATATCATCGAAACATAAAAAATGCTATTATTGCATCCTAAATCTCTTGTCGTCTCTCCTCGTGTCCAGTAGTGCTTGGTATGTGATGGAATAGTTTGTTCCAGATGTGCAGTGTGTATCAAAAGTATTTTAACACAGCTATACGGCAGCTGATGTTATTCGAAGTGTTGCGAAATGTCGCGAAGTGGTTCAAAATAGTTCAAAGTCGTCTGAAATAGTACGAAATAATTCAAAAATGTTCGAAGTCAATTTTATGGCATTCATAGTGATTCAGAGCATCTGATGTGATGTGTCGATACGAGTGGGAATGCTTCTCCAGACTGTAAAGCATGCAGTGGACCTATCACCACAGTCAAGTCTGTAGTGGAGAGTATAGAATCTGGAGGTGGGTTAAGGTATGTTACTTCAATGATATCGAGAGGGATTAGAGGCTGTGCACCTATAACAATGAAGTATGGCAAAATGCCAAGGCGCTTCCGAACTGTGATGTGCTCTGCCCAAAAGACTGAGTACAGTGCACTGAACCATTTTGACTCTACTCCATCTGCGGCTTTGATAAGTGCTTGATGCATGTCGAAATGTGCATGCTCAACAATTCCATTAGCATGCAAATTATAGCCAGATATGCGGATGTGATTGATATGGTAGTGCTTACTGAGATAGGCTAGCACTTTGATAAATGGCTTGCCATTATCAGTGACTATCTCATACAATGTGCCCCATCTGCAGATGAGGTCTTGGAACATCCAATCGCCGAGTGCACTCGCATTTTCTTTAGAAAGCCCATGGAATTCTGGCCAAGTTGCAAGTGAGCAATGCCCTTGGACGATATAGTGCCGACCTGCTGATACTGGTAAGTGCATCATATCAATATAAACTTTACTGAAGAGAGGCACAGGCATTGTGATGACTGGTGGTATTAGAACCTTCTGTGTTTGCTGGATCTGGCAAATATGACAAGTGCACATGAACCAAATGATGTCATCCATAATGTGTGGCCACCAAAAGTGCTTGAGCAATGCAGAGCACGTCGTGTAAAAGTGCTTGTGTCCAATGTTGTTGTGGATGGTGCGCAATATTGGTAAGCATCTAGACTGCCAAATAACAAGCTGGTGAGCGCCATGCACATTGCACTTCCATAAGCACATCTTGTCTTTGAAAAAGGCACTCACATAGTGCACGAGCGCCTTGTACCCGGAATCTGTGAAGTCGCTAGGGCATGTTAGGGTATCTATCCAAATCCACACCAAGTCTAACTTCTCATCCTCTGCATCTGCTGTTGCGCTCCTCGGAACTTGGCTATAGTCATCATTGTAAATAAGTGCACTATTGCATGCATTTTGCATGGTTGTGCTTGGCTCTGGCTGCATTAGCACGAGTGCTTGCACATCAAAGGACTGTGAAATAGGATGTATCACATGCATAAAGCCATGTAGCGCATCAATCCAATCCTCAAACTCTTCATCTTCTTCTCCTTCCAAGTCCTCTGGCTGCTTCAGTTGATGCGAAAGCCCATCTGGACCATGCACTGCTCCCCTAACATGTATGAGCATAAAGTGGAATGTAAGGATTGAGACGATCCACCAGTTAATGCTGGTGGATGGTTGGATATCAGGGTTTTGTAGCATGCCCTTGATATAGTGCATGTCAGTCTCAACAATTAAGTTGTGCACACCTATAATATAAAGGCGCAAACTGCGCAGCACACGGTAAAGCCCATAGATCTCTAGCTTTGATTGCAAAAAGTGCACTTTTCTGTCATTGAGTGTAATCAATCTGAACTGGTTGTAATTGTGCACTTTTGCATTTGCGCTCTTTTGCTGGCAAAGGTAAAAGCCAACCACTATCTGAAAAGTGTCAACTGCAAGGATAATGGGGAGTTCTGAGGAATAATCGATCAGTTGTAGTGCAGGGCAATCTAGTACTGCTTGCTTGATGTCATTTTGCACCACTATCTGCTCTGGGCCCCATTCGAATGGAGCGTCCTTGTGCATAAGCCTTGTGAGTGCGTTAACACGGTGTGCATAATTGCAGATATAAATGTGCATTAAACCAACTGTTCCCAAGAATGTGTGCACTTCTGACAGTGTGTGGCATGCGCCCCAATCGCAGATAACGTCTACCTTGTCAAGTTCAGGTTTTCTACCTTCTGGCATGCAATAATGGCCAAGAATGATGAAGTTCTCAGTGCATAGTGTGGATTTTGTCCCAGAGAAAATGCTGCCACTATATTTCATGCGCTGCACAATGCAGTTCACATTCTGGAAGTGCTCCCACACAAAGCGCCTTATGCCAGGGTTTGCAGTGAATGCTTTGCATGAGCCATCCGGTAAAATGTAGTGCTTTCAAGGCCCCTTGACTGAAACATCATCAATATAGGGAATGGTGTAATCTGGTATCTCTGGCTGCAGAGTATAGCACACATCATCATGGAAGATTGGTACTGAGTTCGTTCAACCCACTGGCAATGTAACGAGGTGCATTGTGCCATAAGGCATCTGAAATGTTGTAAGGTTATGTGACAATTCTTTGATTAAGTGCTCATCGTATCCCACATATAGATCAAGGACAGCGCCACATGCGTGCCCTGCAAACTGCTTTGCAAGGTGCTCAGGTGTAGGGGTGATGCCAGAGTATTTAATGGTAACGTGATTAAGCAGTTCGAGGCTATGTACAATGTGCAGCACTTTTCCATCTTTCTTGAGTGTGCAGAACCACGGTGATCTATATGCCAAATTTGAGTGCTCATAAATGCCTGAGTCTATCTTCTTCCAGATAATAGTGCACACTTCTTTGTATATGCCGGGTGGAATGGGGATGTTGCGCTCTATCCAAGAAGTGTGCAGAATAATCAGGATTTTGACTGGGGGAAAGAATGCAGTCTTGAAGCTGCCGCGCTCCTCATCGCTCCATGCAAAGGCTTCATTCTGCAAAGACATCAAGTGGTGTAAAACCTTCATCTCCTCTGGTCCATCTCCTCTGGTAATAAGAAATCAGTGTGGTGCTTTTGGAGTGCTTGCATGCGCTCTTCCATATAGTGCCCAGATGGGGTAAATGGTGGTGGGTTTTGTAAAAGCACAGGAAGTGCCGCTAGTGGATCACCTATAATGTTGCGCTCAATGCAGAATTCATTTGGAATGGGTGCAATAACTGGTTTGACTTTTCTAGCAACCAGTTTATACTTCTTCTTGGTTACTATGCCCTTTTGCAGTGCGTGCACCAATAAATCGATAAAGGTTGTGCGCGCATGTGTGCTTTTTGGAAACATGGCTGGAATAAGCACCACAGGGTCAATCAAATTTAAGAGTGCCTGTGCATGACTGTTGGTACACTGGGATAGGTAGAGTTGAGAGATAATAGAGGTCGATGGAACAGAAGTGAAAAATGGAATAAGTGCAAATGCAGAAACATCACAAGATTGGGTATCAGAGTTGAATGTTATGATAGTGGCAGCTTCTCCTTGGTCTGCGATCAATTCCTCAAAGCCTGGCGAAAGTTTCTTTGCAGGTTATGCTGAATAGCAAAGTGTGGTGTTGCTGGAGCTGGTAAGAAGTGGCGTGGCTTTCCCCTAGGCTTTGTTGGAATGGTTGAGATGGTGCCTGTGTTTGGATCACAGATAGTAATCATTTGTGCTTCATCTGCAAAGTTGCGCACGATGGAGCACATTAACACATTGAAGGGGCACCCTAACAGAATATCGTAAGTGGGTGAATGGATAACATGAACTTGCACATAGACAATAATATCTCCAATGCGCACTGAAATGTTGCATGCAAGCCCAAGCGATTCATCTACCTCTCCATTGGCTGATTGCATGTATAAGTGAATGCGTGGGTCATACTGAAGCCCAAGACAATGGCAGACTGCTTCTGACATTGCAATAATTTGCAAACCCAGATCTAAGATAGCCTCGAAGTATTCTTGGTTGCCAATCAATAAATTAATGGAACAAAGCACATGCAACTCTTTTGCAACCTTCAAAATGTCAAGGTTTTCAATTTCACCTGGCGGGAGATGGGTGAGGTACTGTTCAAATGGATCCTGCAAAATGATAGGAAGAGGCACTGCAATTGCCATGCTAACTAGAGGTGTCATGTTCAGCACTTTATTTTCTACAAAAGGCATGTGCGCTTCACAGTGCGCAAATAGCATAACGCTCGCAAGGTTGGTAGCTACCACTTCTGCACCAGTAGCTGCAATGTGCTTTGGGGTAACTTGTTCTCTATGGCACTGTCTGAGATTGGGTGAAAGGGATAGGAGCTCTTCATGCAAAACCATAAGGGAGGGCGCCTTCATGGCGCACACATATACATCATCGACAATCTGCACATTCTGGATGGGAACGACAGTGCGATATGATGGCTCTTTGCCTTTGGAAGTGTTAACTGGTGCATCTGATTTATCTGCTGCTGCAGGCACAAAACATGCTTTAGGAATGTTGGAATAGTGATGTATCGGCATCTCATCGGGCGCCTCAGTTGCGCTTGCAGCTGGTTGCAAAGCTAGTGACTCAATACTGTTGGCAGATGCAATGTCTGTGGTTGTAGAATGCACACTCTCTTGATTGGATGTATTGCATGGTGCACACTGCAGAATTTCAATGCTGTTGAAGACTTGCCTCTTCCGAAGCACCATCAATTCCCTCTCTAGTGCATCGATGCGCTCTTCCTTCATTAGTTGTGCATTTGGTGCACTTTGCATATAATCTGCTGCAGGCACTGAAGTGGCAACATACATCGATTGTAAAGGTGCTGCTGGAGCTGGACAATGTGCTATATTGTAGATGAGCTGCAAAGTGGTATTAGATGAAAGTTGACCAGTGGCTATCTGCCCTGGGTTGCACTTATGCCATTCCTCGATGTGCTCACCCAAGATGTTGCCTGGAATAGAACACAGCACAAATGCACCACCCAGGAGTACAATGCGCCCTTCCACATTTCACCTACACTTTCCTTAATTTGTGAACCCAGGTCTAAGATAGCCATATTCTTGGTTGTCGATCAATAAATCAATAGAACAAAGCACATGCGACTCTTTTGCAACCTTCAAAACATCTGGGTTTTTAATTTCACCTGGCTGGAGATGGGTGAGGTACTGTTCAAATGGATCCTGCAAAACAATAGGAAGCGGTGCCGCAATTGCTGCGCTAACTGGAGGTGTTGCATTAAACACTTTATTTTCCACAAAAGGCGTGTGCGCATCGCAGTGTGCAAATGGCATAATGCTTGCAAGGTTGGTAGCTACCACTTCTGTGCCAGTAGCTGCAATGCGCTTTGGGGTAACTTGTTCTCTATGGTGCTGTCTGAGATCGGGCAAAAGTGATAGGAGCTCTTCATGCGAAACTGTAATGGAGGGCGCCTTCATGGCATGTGCATATATGTCATCAACAATCTGTGGGTTCTGGATGGGAACGACGGTGCGGTATGATGGCTCTTTGCCTTTGGAAGTGTTAGCTGGTATGTCTGGTTTATCTGCTGCTGTGGGCACAAAACGTGCTTCAGGAATGTTGGAATAGGGATATATGGGCATCTCATCAGGTGCTTCAGTTGCGCTCACAGCAGGTTGCAAAGCTGGGGACTCGATACTGTTGGCAGGTGCAATGTCTGTGGTTGTAGAATGCACGCTCTCTTGATTGGATGTATTGCACGGTGCATGCTGCAGAATTTTGATGCTGTTGAAGACTTGCCTCTTCCAAAGCGCCATCAACTCCCACTCGAGCACATTGATGTGCTCTTCCTTTGTTAGTTGTGCATTTGGTGCGCTTTGCATATAATCTGCTGCAGGCGCTGAAGCAGCAATGTACGTCGACTATAAAGGTGCTGCTGGAGCTGGACGAGGCGCTATATTGTAGATGAGCTGTGAATTGGTATTCAATGAAAGTCGACCAGTGGCAATCTGCCCTGGGTTGCGCTTATGCCATTCCTCGATGTGCTCACCCAAGAAGTTGCCTGGAATAGAACGCAGCACAAATGCGCCACCTGGGAGTACGATGCACCCTTCCGCATTTCGCCTACACTTCCCTTCGCTAATAAGGCACTCAATTGAGGCGCACTCAGGGATATAATGCCCTGTCTGACCGCAACCATTGCACTTGTCATTGTTTGAGTGAGGCATGCCATTTCTGCCATCTCTGTGTGATGTGCTTAACGTGGTAACTATTGTCTGTGTCATGCATTTGAATAAGACTGAAATGTCTTCTGCTTTGACTGCGGGCACACTAGGTTGTGGCTGGGAAATGGGTGTGCTGGGTGCTGAGTAGGGTGCATACATATCAGGGTTTTGCGCTGTGAGCCTGGTAAGTGGCTGGAAATAGTGCGCTGGGCCCTCAAAGATAAAGTCGATCGCATCGCGTATTGTGTCTAATGAGTATGGCACATTTACAGGCTGATTCGGCAATCACAAGGTGGCTCAAAATGCGCTTGAGCTGGTCTGGTCAAAACACCCTAACAAACATGCAGCTTTGGTCATAGTGCGCCAATATGCCTTGCCCAACTAAGTATTTGCTAATGTTGAAAAATGCACAGTAATAACGTGCAATTTCTTCTGCAGTTACAAGGCCAATGCATGCAGTCTCACCAATAAGCTTGTCCAGGTTGCTAATACTCCATTTACTGCCATCCCTAGAGCCAGGATAAAGCTTTAGGACAGCATCTTTGAATGCGCCATAGTTGTGCATCATGCTATACTCCGGTAGCAGTTTCCAAGTGTCTGCAGTGTCACTGTCCAAATAGCACACAGTGTGGAACTTCTTATTGGTCTCGTCAGTGACATTACAATCACAGAGGAGTTGCATAAGCTCCTCAAAGTACTTCTGGAGTTCACGCAGTTTTGCGGGGTCGAAACGCGGTGCATTTTGGTTGGATGGGGATGGCATATGCATGGTAGCCATAGTAGATGGAATAAGGTGTGTAGAGTTAAAATCTGGTAAAAGTGCAGTGAAATGCAAAGGCAGAGAAGGATGCGGTGATGCAGATGGAGTTAAGGTAGGTAGGGATGATTGAGGTGAAGGTGGAGGTAAAGACAGTGTGGACGAGTGATGCATGTTGTTTAGGAAGAGTGATTCAAATACTGGTATTTCCCCAAGTGAAAGCGCAGTTGCTAACAGCTCAGAATGGAGAGTGTGAAGGTGGTTAATGTTGAAGTGAAGGGCAAGCCGATGGAGGTCTAAAATATGGTCTGATAAACAGAAACCCCTCGCAGTGGGCTCCAGAAGTGATGTGTTGAGTTGGTACTCAGTGCAGAGTCTCAACGGAAGGGGTGAACACTTAACCTACAACTGCAGGCATGCTCAGGGTGAGGGGGGAGTTCGCTTAGAGGGCATCGGATCATCCTTCAGGGCACAAAGACTATGGGGAGGCTGGTACAGCGGTTTTCAATGTGCGCACTAGCTGTGTACACTAAAGGGGAGATATGCGCAGTGGTGGGAAAGTGCACAATCCAAAGGGGCAAAAATGCGCAACGGGAGCGCAAAAGTGCGCAATGATGAGGGTGATGAAGACGAGAGGTGTAGTGGGATGGAGACAACACTGGGGTGTGCTGTGTAGGTGGTGGGTAGGTTGGGGACATAAATGGGGTGGAAGCACAAGGGGCCAAAAAAGGTGCAAATGGTGCACAAAATGTGGCTATACAAATAAGTGCACAAACGGTGTGCAAATGTGGCTATATGAAGGGTGCACTGTATGAGTGCTCAAATGAGGATGAAGGACGCAATGCAGGAACAAAATGCAACAATATGATGAGGGGACACAAACAATACACAAATGTGGCTATATAAAGGGTGCACTACAAAGGCACACAGACTGGACACTGGTGCACAGACTACATGCAATGCTGACTGAGCTATGAACTATGAGGGGGGAGGAAAGATCCTGTGGATTCTCTATCTGTCTGCCTGCTATGTACAAATGGCTTATGTGATAAAAATGGTAAAATAAAGTGTAAAAATAGAAAGCACCATGTGCTACCCACAAGTGCATCCATTCGCCCATCTAAACCTGACCACACTATGCCACTGCCTCAGCCAATAAGATTTGTGCACGTTATAGCCCAATACCCAACTGTTCTGGTGTGATGCACTATTTTTGGTGCACCCTAGGTCTCATGCGCTCTTCCCAATTAAACCGCTTTGGTGTTATGTGTCACATGCTGTGCCTTAGTAATAATGGCGTGATCGACCTGTGCCAGTTACCAGATAAGGCGATGCCGATTGGAAATGCAGAAGAACTATAAGGAGATGCTGTGAAAGGCCAAATACTGCCAAAGTGCCAGGATTATGTGAAGGTGCCCAAGGTGCACAGCCCAATGCCAAATAGGCACAAAGCACCCCAGTTATGTGAGAACGTGCAGTTCGCTCATGCCAGAATCATGGTGCGCCTCGAATAAATGCACCAGTAAGATGGGAGCTGCAATGTGCAGTGCACCGGTGTGGTGGATTGTTGTGTGTGTGATAGGGATTGTGCAATGAGTGTGCAGCAGGGAATGTGAGTTGCAGGTAGAGCATAAAAGGAGTGCACAAAGGCACATTGAGCACGCAATAAATGTGGAAGGCAGATAAGGAGTGTGGGGGGGGTGCACAGAGGCAGTTTGAAGCGCAACAAGGTGCATTTAGGGCACACAATGATTGGCAGCTATGGGGGAACCAAAAGCGCAGGAGAAATGCAAAAGGTGCACAAAGGTGCACCTAAATGGTCAAAGGTGCACGAACGTGCATGGAAGCATGCAAAGGCACATGAAAGCGCACAAAGGCATGCAAAAGCGTGCTGCGCAAAGTGTGCAGAAGCCATCTAGGAGGTGTGCACAATCACAAAAAATGCCATAGTATGTGCGCAGGGCGATAGGGAGCCATATCACTGCTTGGACATCTTCTACTCACTTTGCACAGCGCGCTTTTGTGCGCCTTCATGCGCTTTTGCATGCGCAAGTGCACTCCCGTGCATGTCCATGCGCCTTTGTCCACTTTCTGCATTCCAGTGCACTCCATTGTGCTCCATTGTGCTCCCGTGCGCTCCATTGTGCCTCTGTGTGCTTTTGTGCACCTTTTGTGCACATTTGTGTGCTTTTGCGCACCTTTGACCATTTAGGTGCACTTTTGTGTGCCATTTACATTTCTACTGTGCTTTTGGTTCCCCTATAGCTGCCTACTGTCGTGCGCCCTAAATGTGCCCTGTTGCGCTTCAAACTGCCTCCATGTGCCCCCCCCCAACACTCCTTATCTGCCTTTCACATTTATTGCATGCTCGATGTGCCTTTGCATGCTCCTTTTATGCTTTACATGCAACTCACATTCTCTACTGCGCACTCGTTGCACAATCCCTATCACACACACAACAATCCACTACACCAGTTGTGCTGCACATTGCGGCTTCCATCTTACTGGCACATTTACTTGAGGCACACCATGGTTCCAACATGAGTGAACTGCGCATTCTCACATAATCGGGGCACTTTGTGCCTATTTGGCATTGGGCTGTGCACCTTGGGCACCTTCACATAATCCTGGCACTTTGGCAGTATTTGGCCTTTCACAGCATCTCCTTATAGTTCTTCTGCATTTCCAATCGGCATCGCCTTATCTGGTAACTGGCACAGGTCAATCACGTCATTATTACTAGGGTGCAGCATGTGACACATAACACTGAAGCAGATTAATTGGGAAGAGTGCACGAGACCTAGAGTGCACCAAAAGTACTGCATTGTACCAGAACAGTTGGATATTGGGCTATAGGTGCACAAATCTTATTGGCTGAGGCAGTGGCATAGTGCGGTCAGGTTTAGATGGGTGAATGGGTGCACTTGTGGGTAGCGCATGGCACTTTCTATTTTTACACTTATTTTACCATTTTTATCACATAAGCCATTTGTACATAGTAGGTGGACAGAGAGAGAATCCAGAGGATCTTTCCCCCCCCTCATAGTTCATAGTTCAGTCAGCGTCACACATAGTCTGTGCACCAGCATCCAGTCTATGCACCTTTGTAGTGTGCCCCTTCATATAGCCACATTTGCATGTCATTTGTGTCCTTTCATCGTATTGTTGCATTTCATCCCTGCATTGCATCCTTCATCCTAGTTTGTGCACTATTGTAGTGCACCCTTCATATAGCTGCATTTGCACACCATTTGCACACTTATTTGCATAGCCATGTTTTGCACACCGTTTGCGCCTTTTTCCACCCCTTGCACTTTCATCCTGTTTGCATCCCCAACCTGCGCACTACCTTCACAGCACATCCCAGTGTTGCCTTCATCCCACTACACCTCCGCTTTCATCACCCTCATCGTTGCACACTTTTGCACTCCCATTGTGCATTTTTCTGCACTGTGCATTTTTGCCCCTTTGCATTGCACACTTTCCTGCCACTGCACATACCTTCCCTTTAGCATACAAAACTAGTGTGCATACTGAAAACTGCCATACCAGCCTGTCTATAGTCTCCGCACCCTGAAGGACGATCCGAGGCCCTCTAAGCAAACTCTCCCCTCACCCTGAGCATGCCTGCAGTAGTAGGTTAAGTGTTCACCCCTTCCATTGAGACTCTGCACCAAGTACCAACAGAACACATCAGCGGTTTGAAGCACAACAGGGCACATTTAGGGTGCACGACAGCAGGCAGCTATGGGGGAACCAAAAGTGCAGTAGAAATGTAAAAGGTGCACAAAAGTGCATGAAGGCATGCAAAAGTGCACTGTGCAAAGTGTGTGGAAGCCATCTAGGAGGTGTGCACAATCACAAAAAATGCCGTAGTATGTGTGCAGGGCAATAGGGAGCCATATCAGTGCATTGCAGCTACTGGTGCAGAAGTGGTAGCTACCAACCTTGCGAGCATTATGCCATTTGCGCACTGTAAAGCGCACACACCTTTTGTGAAAAATAAAGTGCTGAACACAATACCTCCAGTTAGCATGGCAATTGCAGCGCCTCTTCCTATCGTTTTGCAGGATCCATTTAAACAGTACCTCGCCCATCTCCAGCCAGGCAAAATTGAAAACCCTGACATTTTGAAGGTTGCAAAAGAGTCGCATGCATTTTGTTCCATTGATTTATTGATCGACAACCAAGAATACTTTGAAGCTATCTTAGATCCGGGTTCACAAATTATCGCAATGTCAGAAGCAGTCTGCCATCATCTTGGACTTTGGTATGACCCATGCATTTGTTTATACATGCAATCAGCCAATGGAGAGGTAGATGAATTGTTTGGGCTTGCGCACAATGTTTCTGCATGCATTGGAGATATCATTGTCTATGTGCAAGTTCACGTTATCCATTCACCCAGTTATGATATTCTGTTAGGGCACCCCTTCGATGTGTTAACGTGCTCCATTGTGCACAATTTTGCAGACGAAGTGCAAATGATTACTATCTGCGATCTGAACACAGGCGCCATCTCCACCATTCCAACAAAGCCTAGGGGAAAGCCATGCCACTTCTTACCAGCTGCAGCAATGCCGCACTTCACTATTCAGAATAGCCCACACAGAAACTTTCACCAGGCTTCGAGGAATTGATTGCAGACCAAGGAGAAGCTGCTACTATCATAACATTCGACTCTGATACCCAATCTTGTGATGTTTCCGCGTTTGCACTTATTCCATTTTCCACTTCTGTTCCATCAACCTCTATTATCTCTCAACTCTACCTATCCCAGTGTACCAACAGTCATGTGTAGGCACTCTTAAATTCAATTGACCCCATGGTGCTTATTCCAGCCGCATTTCCGAAAAGCACACATGTGTGTGCAACTTTTATCGATTTATCAGTGTGCACACCACAAAAGGGCGTAGTAACCAAGAAGAAGTATAAACTGGTTGCTAGAAAAGTCAAACCAGTTATTGCACCCATTCCAAATGAATTCCGCATCAAATGCAACATTATAGGTGATCCACTAGCAGCACTTCCTGCACTTTTACCAAACCCACCACCATTTACCCCAACTGGGCGCTATACTGAAGAGTGCATGCAAGCACTCCAAAGCACCACACTGATTTCTTATTATCAGAGGAGATAAAGGTTTTACACCACTTGATGTCTTTGCACAATAAAGCCTTTGCATGGAGTGATGAGGAGCGTGGCAGCTTCAAGACTGTGTTCTTTCCCCCAGTTGAAATCCTGGGTATTCCGCACACTCCTTGGATAGAGCGCAACATCCCCATTCTGCCCAGCATATACAAAGAAGTGTGCACTATTATCCAGAAGAAGATAGACTCAGGCATTTATGAGTGCTCAAATTCAGCATATAGATCACAGTGGTTCTGCACACTCAAGAAAGATGGAAAAGTGCTGCGCATTGTACATAGCCTCAAACTGCTTAATCGCAATCCCATTAAACACTCCAGTGTCACCCCTACACCCGAGCACCTTGCAGAGCAGTTTGTGGGGCGTGCATGCAGCACCATCCTTGATCTATATGTGGGATACAACGAGCACTTAATCAAAGAATCATCACACGACCTTACAACATTCCAGATGCCTTATGGTGCAATGCACCTCATTACATTTCCAATGGGTTGGATGAACTCAGTACCAATCTTCCACGATGATGTGTGCTATATTCTGCAGCCAGAGATACCAGATTACACCATTCCCTATATCGATGATGTCCCAGTCAAGGGGCCTTGAAAACGCTACATTTTACCGGATGGCTCATGTGAAGCGCTCACTGCAAACCCTGGCATAAGGCGCTTTGTGTGGGAGCACTTCCAGAATGTGAACCACATTGTGCAGTGCATGAAATATAGTGGCGGCACTTTCTCTGGGATGAAATCCACATTGTGCACTGAGAACTTCATCATTCTTGGCTATTATTGCATGCCAGAAGGTAGAAAACCTGAATGCGACAAGGTAGACATTATCCACAATTGGGGTGCATGCCACATGCTGTCGGAAGTGTGCACATTCTTGGGAACAGTTGGTTTAATGCGCATTTATATCTGCAATTATGCGCACTGCATTAACGTGCTCACAAGGCTTACATGCAAGGACGCTCCATTCAAATGGGGCCCAGAGCAGATAGCAGCACAAACAACATCAAGCAAGCAGTACTAGAGTGCCCTGTGCTACAACCAATCAATTATTCCTCAGAACTCCCCATTATCCTTGCGGTTGACACTTCCCAGATAGCGATCGGCTTTTACCTTTGCCAGCAAAAGAGCACAAATGCAAAAATGTGCATTTACAACCAGTTTGGCTCGATTATGCACAACGGCAGAGAAGCGCGCTTTTCACAACCAAAGCTAGAGATCTATGGGCTTTACCACGTGCTGCACAGTTTGTGCCTTTATATTATAGGTGTGCGCAACTTAATTGTCGAGACTGACACACGCTATGTCAAGGGCATGCTACAAAACCCCGATATCCAACCATCTGCCAGCATTAACTGGTGGATTGTCTCCATCCTTACATTCCACTTTATGCTCATGCATGTTAGGGGAGCAGTGCATGGTCCAGATGGGCTTTCGCATTGGTTGAAGCAGCCAGAGGACTTAGAAGGAGAAGAAGATGAAGAGTTTGAGGATTGGATTAATGCGCTACATGGCTTTATGCATGTGATATGTCCCATTTCACAGTCCTTTGATGTGCAAGCACTCACGCTAATGCAGCCAGAGCTGAGTGCAAATGCGCAAAATGCATGCAATAGTGCACTTATTTACAATGATGACTATAGCCAAGTTCTGAGGAGTGCAACAGCAGATGCAGAGGATGAGAAGTTAGACTTGGTGTGGATTTGGATGGATACCCTAATGTGCCCTAGCGACTTCACAGATTCCAAGTACAGCATGCTCGTGTGCTACGCGAGCACCTTTTTCAAAGACAAGATGTGCTTATGGAAGTGCAATGTGCATGGCACTCACCAGCTTGTTATTTGGCAGTCTAGATGCTTACCGATATTGCATGCCATCCACGACAACATTGGACACAAGTGCTTTTATGTGATGCACTCCACATTGCTCGAGTGCTTTTGGTAGCCACACATTATGGACGACATCATTTGGTTCATGTGCACTTGTCATATTTGCCAGATCCAGCAAATGCAGAAGGTTCTAATACTGCCAGTCATTGCAACACCTGCGCCTCTCTTCAGTAAAGTTTATATTGATACGATGCACTTACCATTATCAGCAGGGCGGCACTATATCGTTTAAGGGTGTTGCTCACTTGCGACTTGGCCAGAATTCTGCAAACTTCCTAAAGAAAATGCGAGCACACTTGGCGATTGGATGTTCCAAGACCTCATCTGCAGATGGGGCATGTTGTACGAGATAGTCACTGATAATGGCAAGCCATTCATAAAAGCACTAGCCTATCTCAGTAAGCGCTACCATATCAATCACATCCGCATATCTGGCTATAACTCATGCACTAATGGAATTGTTGAGTGTGCACATTTCGATGTACATCAAGCACTTATCAAAGCTGCAGATGGAGTAGAGTCAAAATGGTTCAGTGCACTGTACTCAGTCTTTTGGACAGAGTGCATCATGGTTCGGAAGCACCCATACTTCATTGTCACAGGTGCACAGCCTCTAATCCCTCTCGATATCATTGAAGTGACATACCTTAACCCACCCCCAGATTCTATACTCTCCACTACAGACTTGATTGTGCGGTGTGCATGTGCATTACAAAAGTGTCCAGAAGACTTAGTGCACATTCATTCCCATGTCTATGCAGAAAGGCACAAAGTGATGCTCCATTTCGAGAAGGCGCACTCAAAAACCATTTGCAATTTTGACTTCCAGCATGGCAACTTAGTCCTTATGTGCAACACAGCAATCGAGAAGAGCCTTAACCACAAAATGCATGCACATTATCTCAGTCCTCTAGTTATAGTGTCACGCAATCAAGGCAGTGCATATATCATTTGCGAACTCAATGGGATGGTATTCGACAGGCCAGTAGCCACATTTTGCCTACTGCTGTACCACGCACGCAAGTCCATTGCACTTCCTGACATAGCACTCGATATCACCACAACGTGGTTGAGAGAGATGGAAGAGTCTGTAGTAGTGGACACAGAAGACAAAGAAGCAGTTGACAAAGAAGAAGCGCAAGAAGATAGCATTAAGGATAAAGACAGTGCCGATGAGGCACACAACTATGCTCTACATGCACTGCTATGGATATTTCACCTTTTTATATGTACGCTTTGCTTTCTTTCATTTTTTTATGTTACCTTTTTCCTATTCGTGAAGTCGCATCTAGACACATTCCATGATTGTGCAACCCATGGGTTTTACTGGCCATGATGATCTACTGAGCCTTTCCCATTTTTTTAGACTTTGTCATATGACGTGTGCTTCCTTTTATCTCTTACTCTTTTATTGTGTGGACATGGTCAATATTTCAGTTGGGAGGAGGAAAGTGATGGTTGGACAATTTTTCTGCACTTCTTTGCATTTGCACATTTTTGTGCTGGTGTGCATTTTTTTGCATGCTTGACATTCCTTGCTCGAATATTGCCTATCTTATTTCTTTTCCCTCACACATATTATTTGGACTTGCAAATTTCATTTTATGATACCATGGAAGCATGCGCACAGGTTGGCACAAAGTGCACACATTTGTGCATGCATGCACATTGCACCACTTCAGAGCACATCATGCATTTATCACAGGCACAACAAGGAAATTGCTTATTGAACTATCTATTGCTTTACATAGGCAAGCAGCTACTCAATCGACTCCAGGAACTCCAAGTGCTCTGTGGCCACATCCAGTTTTGCCTTTACATCCACCTCCACTTGCTCTGTGCTGTGCAACTGGCTCTTGGCAACTTCTAACTTGACGAGTGACCTTTGGACATCCTCTTTAAGGCGATCGTGCAGGGTACCCAAGACAGCGACCACTGAGCAGCATTGTGCTAAGTCAAGCACTTCAATTGGCCTTGATAAACCGCATCCCCAAGGTGTTTCCCAACCTGGTTTGGTGCAAGGATTGAGTGTGCGCACTTGCCTGGAGAACGGTAAGGCAGCACAGCCTTGGGTGCACTTGCAACAGCACAGGGGGCACATTTTCGACTTTGCAGCACTTTGATGTGTGCTCTTTTGAGGGGCTGACAAGCCTCACATTGCTCTCATTGCCCTTGTCAATTTGCAATGTGCCTTTGACATAGTTAGTGCAGTTTGGGAGGAGGATGAGGAAAAGACATACTAGGGCACCCAGTGGCCACTTTCCTGCCTCTAGAAGTGGCACACAGCTGTGCAAGAGTGCGCTTCATCCACTCACACTTTCGCTTACCCTTTGCGCATGGAGCACACCACTTTCCATTAACCAAGATGCACCTAGCAGGCTGGCCCATGCAGCGGCAGTTATCGCACTAGAGTAGGAGGGGAAGCTATTTTAGTGAGTCTGAAGCATATCAAAAGAAACTTACTGGTCCACTATTAGCATTGGAGGTGGTGCCAATGCCACCCAGTGGTGGTACTTCAATGTATGTGCACTGCCGCATTGTGCCTTCATCTGCACTTGTGCTCTCATTGCTCGGCTCACTCTCACCTTCACTCGTCACCCCACTCTCCCAAGATTCCCCAGTTCCTTTGCCTACTACCTCAGTATCAGTCACTCCAGAAAGCATGCGCAGAGAGTGCACCAGCACGATGCGCACCTTTTCGTCCTCTTGCACTTCAAGGTATCTATATCACTTGCTTTGTCAATAGCCCTGAACTCACCTTCCAGACACTCCAAGTTGACCTCCGGTGCCTGCAATTCAGCCATCAAGAGAGCGCACTTCCAGTCTCCCCACCAGTTCGTGCGCCCTACACTCAAATTCTTCGGACTGCTCAATCATCTTATGCATATCGGGCATCAGGTCTTCATCCCAAGTAAGCCACTCTTCCACTAGGATACCACTGAATGTGCTGCACACCTTTGCAAGCAGCGCATCGAGTTCTGCATCATCTTTAACAGTGTCCACATGGCTTTTATACATGTTCTACATGCCCCCATCCTTAGCAACCTATGCTGGTTATAAAAATGCGAAAAGTGCACCAGTTTACTGCAGAACCCCTCACCCCAAGCTTGCATAGTCATCTGCTCGCTCCCAGCAGCAGGAAGGGTCTCATTGAGGGCCAGGATCATTTGCCTGAGGGCTAAGGTGAATGCTGAGGCCATTGGGTCACATAGAAATGGGTTGTGGAAAGAGTTGTAGAGGATAGATGGTGGTCAGAGATAGATAAAGGGAGGATGGCCACTTATGTGAGCAAAGAAAATTTTGTGCTGACCAATCACATGCTGCCTGAGGACAGTCAGTACTTCAGTTGGGAGGAGATGATACGGCTCCCTATCACCCTGCATGCATACTACAGCATTTTTTGTGATTGTGCACACCTCCTAGATGGCTTCCGCACACTTTGCGCAGTGTGCTTTTGTATGCCTTCATGCACTTTTGCATGCCTTTGACCATTTAGGTGCACTTTTGTGCACCTTTTACATTTCTACTGCGCTTTTGGTTCCCCCATAGCTGCCTGCTGTCGTGCACCCTAAATGCGCCCTGTTACACTTCAAACCACCTCCATGCATCCCCCCCCCACACTCTTTATCTGCCTTTCACAGTTATTGTGCGCTCGATGCGCCTTCACGTGCTCTTTTTATGCTTTATCTGCAACTCACATTCTCTACTGCACACTCATTGCACAATCCCTATCACACACACAACAATCCACTACACCAGTTGCACTGTGCATTGCAGCTTCCATCTTACTGGCACATTTACTTGAGGCACACCATGGTTCCAACATGAGTGAACTGCGCATTCTCACATAATTGGGGCACTTTGTGCCTATTTGGCATTGGACTGTGTGCACTTGGGTGCTTTCATGTAATCCTGGTGCTTTGGCAGTATTTGGCCTTTCACAGTACCTCCTTATAGTTCTTCTGCATTTCCAATTGGCATTGCCTTATCTGGTAACCAGCACAGGTTGATCACACCATTATTACTAAGATGCAGCATGCGATACATAACACTGAAGCGAATTAATTGGGAAGAGCACATGAGACCTAGAGCGCACCAAAAATAGTGCATCGCACCAGAACAGTTGGGTATTGGGCTATAGCATGCACAAATCTTATTGGCTGAGGCAGCGGCATAGTGCAGTCAGGTTTAGATGGATGAATGGATGCGCTTGTGGGTAGCGCATGGCACTTTCTATTTTTATACTTTATTTTACCATTTTTATCACATAAGCCATTTGTACATAGTAGGCGGACAGATAGAAAATCCAGAGGGTTTTTCCTCCCCTCACAGTTCATAGCTCAGTCAGCATCACACATAGTCTGTGCACCAGCATCCAGTCCGTGCGCCTTTTGTAGTGTGCCCTTCATATAGCCATGTTTGCATATCATTTGCATCCCCCTCATTGTATTGCTGCATTTCGTCCCTGCATTGCATCCTTTGTCCTCATTTGTGCACTATTGCAGTGCACCCTTCATATAGCTGCATTTGCACACCATTTGCACATTTATTTGTATAGCTGCATTTGTGCACCATTTGTGCCTTTTTCCGCTCATTGCACTCTCATCCCATTTGCGCTCCCAACCTGCACACCACCCTCACAACACATTCCAGTGCTGTCTTCATCCCACTGCACCTCCCACTTTCATCACCCTCATCATTGCGTGTTTTTCTGCACTGCGCATTTTTGCCCCTTTGCATTGCACACTTTTCTGCTATTGCACATATCTTCCCTTTGGTGTATACAACTAGTGCGCACATTGAAAACCGCCATACCAGCCTCTTTGCAGTCTCCATGCTCCAAAGGACAATCTGAGGCCCTCTAAGCGAACCCCCCCTCACCCCAAGCATGCCTGCAGTTGTAGGTTTAGTACCTCCGTTGAGACTCTGCACCAAGTACCAACTGAACACATCAATGGTGCACAAATGTGGCTATATGAAGGGCATACTGCAAGAGTGCACAAGTGAAGGCAAAGAATGCAATGAAGGGACAAAATGTAGCAATACAACAAGGGGATGCAAACAATATGCAAACCCAGCTATATGAAGGGTGCACTACAAAGGCGCATGGACTGGACGCTGGTGCACAGACTATGTGCAATGCTGAATGAGCTATGAACTATGAGGGGGAAAAAGATCCTCTGGATTCTCTATCTGTCTGCTGATGTGTTCAGTTGGTACTCAGTGCAGAGTCTCAACAGAAGGGGTGAACACTAAACCTACAGCTGCAGGCATGCTCAGGGTGAGGGGGTTCACTTAGAGGGCCTCAGATCATCCTTTGGGGGGCAGAGACTATGAAGAGGCTGGTACAGTGGCTTTCGATGTGCGCACTAGTTGTGTACACAAAATGGAAGGTATGTGCAATGGCAAAAAAGTATGCAATGCAAAGGGGCAAAAATGCACAGTGCAGAAAAATGTGCAATGGGAGCGCAAAAATGTGCAATGATGAGGGAGATGAAAGTGTGAGGTTTGGTGGGACAAGTACAGCACTGGGATATGCTGCAAGAGTGATGCACAGGCTAGGGATGCAAATGGGGTGTGAGCACAACTGGTGGGAAAATGTGGCTATACAAATAAATGTGCAAATGCAGCTATACGAAGGGTGCACTACAAGAGTGCACAAACAAAGATGAAGGATGCAACGAAGAGACAAAATGCAGCAATACAATGAGGGGACACAAACGATATGCAAATGTGGCTATATGAAGGGTGCACTACAAAGGCGCATGGACTGGATGCTGGTGCACAGACTATGTGTGATGCTGACTGAGCTATGAACTATGAGGGGGGGAAGATCCTCTGGATTCTCTATCTGTCCACCTACTATGTACAAATGGCTTATGTGATAAAAAAACAGTAAAATAAAGTATAAAAATAGAAAGCACCATGCGCTACCCACAAGTGCATCCATTCGCCCATCTAAACCTGACTGCACTATGCCACTGCCTTAGCCAATAAGATTTGTGCACCTATAGCCCAATACCCAACTGTCCCAGTGCGATGCACTATTTTTGGTGCACTCTACATCTTGTGCACTCTTCCCAATTAATCTGCTTTGGTGTTATGCATCACATGTTGTGCCTTAGTAATAATGATGTGATCGACTTGTGCTGGTTACCAGATAAGGCGATGCCAATTGGAAATGCAGAAGAATTATAAGGAGATGCAGTGCAAGGCCAAATAGTGCCAAAGTGCCAGGATTATGTGAAAGTGCCCAAGTGCGCACAGTCCAATGCCAAATAGGCACAAAGCACCCAGATTATGTGAGAATGCGCAGTTCACTCATGCTGGAATCACAGTGCGCCTCAAGTAAATGCACCAGTAAGCTGAAGCCATGATGCACAGCACAACTGGTGTGGTGGATTGTTGTGTGTGTGATGGGGATTGTGCAATGAGTATGCAGCAGAGAATGTGAGTTGCAGGTAAAGCATAAAAAGAGCACGTGAAGGCGCATCGAGCATGCAATAACTGTGAAAGGCAGATAAAGAGTGTGGGGGGGGGATGCATGGAGGTGGTTTAAAGTGTAACAGGGCGCATTTAGGGTGCACGACAGCAGGCAGCTATGGGGGAACCAAAAGCGCAGTGGAAATGTAAAAGGTGCACTTTTGTGCACCTAAGCAGTCAAAGATGTGCAAAGGCACACAAAAGTGTGCTGTGCAAAGTGAGCGGAAGCCATCTAGGAGGTGCACACAATTGCAAAAAATGCTGTAGGATGCACACAGGGTGGTAGGGAGCCATATCACCATTTATGCCATAGATCCAGATCACATGCCATCCACCCTGGCTTGCATCCAAGCCCCCATTCCACACCTCGAACTGCCTCTGCCCATGGCAATAGCATCATCAATACCCCCTGCCATGCCATCACGACAACTGTCCACACACTGGAACACTCATTGTAACACCCACCATCATCAAGGCCAATACTGTCATTGTCAGCACCAGTCAATGTTTGTCCTTGTCAATGCCCATCCCTGTCCATGTCACCCATCCATGTAACCAGCCCCATCCCTGTCCATGTCACCAGCACCTTCCACAGCACCTGCCCTATTTACATATGACACCTGCCCATCCACATCACCTGCCCTGTCACTGGGGATCCCTGGCCCACCCTTTCCAATACCAGTATTGTCAGCAACTTATGACTCTGTGTTCTTGTGAACACATAAAGTTATTTTTGATTATGATGACCACATAACCCCCCTCCCCCAGTCATTTTTTTGGAATATGAGAGAGTGTAAGAGTGCCTCTTACATCATCAGCATTATCACATGCCTGACTATTATCACATGTTATTCCAGTGGTATATAGTCTACACTTTGAGTACTTGTAATGTATTCTACATAGATCCCCCCCTCGAAATATATTAAGTTCCTTATAGTTTCTCTGTCCTTAAGTGTTGGGAGCTTCAGCTTCCTTCCGAAGACCCAAATATCAAATAGTAGACAAAGGTGGAGATAGGCTGATCAAATCATGGAGTGACATCATATCAGCAGGTAGACATCCCACCTCTAAAAATAAAACTGTCAACATGTACAAATATTGGGAAAACAGGACAATAATCATAAAATAGAGATAAAATCAGTGTTGTACCTAACTTAAAAGTTAATAAGGGTTAAGGCTTAAAATCATTCTAAGACTAAGGCTTAATATCAATATAGGATAATAAGAAGGGTTAATTAAGTCTTAGAAACAATGACTCATGCTCTGCTTACTGTAATAACATAGTTGAGATTACTTTGGTGAAAAATTCAAAATGTTCTACCTTTTACTGGGCCTTGTGCCAAGATGGCTGGTGGTGTGCTACATTTTTGTTCTATAGATCTTTGTGTGCAAGGGAGATCTAACAGGGGAATAGGCATGATGGTTTTTCACAGCAAATGAAAGCAAGGATAGCCAGACCACATGTGTTTTTTTTTCTTCCTGTACATGCTCATGTTACCACCACAGGTCATGTGTGTAGTACAGAAGCTAGTTGTTCCTTTACATAACCATGCTGGTAAATCTATTCTATCCTGTCCTAAAAACAATATATGACAGTGATGCATGATAGAGTTTCTATTGTGCTACTATACCCAGCAGAAATGCCTCCTCCAACAAGCCCTAAGTATCTGGGATTGGGGAGACTCAGAAGTCCCATGTTTACATACACTGCCATGGTTGCCTTCAGAACACAGAGAAGGTATGATTTCTGTTAGAAAATAGGGAAGCAGATGGGCAGAGAATCCCAAATAGCTGTGAATTATAGGGATTGGGCAATGATTTCAATGGGTAATTAGGATGATCTATTTTTGGTTGGAGGCTTAATAACCCCTTAGAAACAAGTCTTAATTAAGGGTTGTATTTAAGAGATAAGGGTTAAGGAAAATTGTGGGGGTTAATAACCCCTTAAAATCCAACACTGGATAAAATCATAGAAAATGCAGAATAGGGCAAAATAAGATGAAAAAAAAATCTGGGACAAATGCAGAAAATTGATGAGACCCTTGGGGCACCTCCTGGTCCCCTTACTGTCTATTCCAAGATTGAGATAATAATCAGTGGTTGCAGCATTGTGAACAGCTTCATTTTGGATGGGGACTCTGTTGTTGTGTGATGAATCATTGTTGATACCCTCCATGCTCAACACATCAATGGGGAGCATACACAGATGGGTGTTATGGTTACAGTTCGAGAGGCAGCTCTCATAAGCACCATCATTTCAGGTGAAAAGCCTGTAGGGACTTCAGTCCAAAATGGTTTATGTCATTCATAGGATCAGCTTCCCTTGGGAACAACTTGGGAACCACATTCGCTGCAATTGCAAAATACTTGAACTGCTGGAGCACAAAAGTATAGAATCAGGAAATCAGTTATCAGAACCCTGATTCGTTCGCGTGATTGTAAATTGGTTTCCCTCAGCACTTAGTTACTTAGTATCGATTACAACGCCAACTGAAAATGATAGTGGATTCTGTTCAAATCTGATTGGAAGGTTTGTAAATTCTGTAAATTCACGTGAATCGATCCGACCTTCACTGGCACTACACACACGTTCAATCCATTTCGGAGTCTCCCTCGCAATAAGGCTTCAAATTGTGAAGGATCCCATTGTGCAGATCTGTATCCTCGGGTCGTAGAGCGGCGAGCTAATGACTTGTCGAACTCGCGATATTTTTGTTTGAGGCTTTTTGAATTTCAGTAGAATATGAATCTTGGTTGTCGATGTATCCGCGCAGGCCCTGGTCTCCCGATCCTTGTGATCCCTTGCCTTCAATCACACACCGAGACCCTTCCGATGTCTCTGTCCAAGCTCTCGACCTAGCTGCTGACCCTTATCGATATCATCCAACCCGCGAGCCCCTCTCTCCTCTCCCCACCATCGCCTCATCCTCTACATATCATTTTCGCCGTCACCTCTCACTTCCCCCGCCTTCTGATACCATCTTTGCTCGCCCATTACAATCCGTCGAATGCGAAATCGATGTTTCTCGCTTTCCAGCCTGGTCCCGCGACTGGTATACATCTACTAACTCTATTCCTAGTCTCAACTCTGATATCTACACCCCGCTCCCTGTTTCTCAATTCAATTTCTCTGCCAATCCATCGCCTTTTGTCCCCGGATATAAGCATAAGCAGGGTCCTTCTCCAAATCAGCATCTTAGCCCGTCCTTTGCCCCCAATGCCTCCCGGGACCTCTTACCTTGGAGTAGCGATCCATCGGATAATAACACCCCTCTCGACTCCTCAATGAAGGAAGAGCGTATACGCATGCTCGAACACGAGTTTGGTCCACAGAGTAAATCGAAAAGCCATCCGAACCTTCAGGACGGCCTTGACGAAAATGGGAATCCTGTAATCGGGTCTGTTGATGAGAAAGGCAGATTGATAACGCAAGGCCCAAAGAAACGGATAGCGTTGCGGGTTTTACAGATTGTTTTGACCCTGGCAGCTGGCGTGCCCTCGATCTATGCCGCCTTGGTAAGCCCATGCCAAGCTATCCAGGGAACCAGTCACTTACCCTACCTTCCAGATAATCAAGCCTATAGGAACCCCTCCGCCAGCAGGCAAGCCCCCGGCGTTTGTTTTGTACATCCTCTCTGTCGTCACACTCCCTCTACTCCTCCATTGCTTTCTATTCAGACCTTGCTGTTGTCAAGGAAGACGCAGCAAGGACTCCCTTGACGATCCACTTGGCGGTGGCATGATGGTATTACCTGTCCAAGCCATACCAGGGAAGAACAAACGCAAGAAAAGCAAGAGAGGAGGAAAGAAAGAAGCCAACGCAGAGCAGGGCAATGTTCATGTCAACCTTATTGTTGATCCTCACGTGTTTAGGAAGGACGACGACGACGACAATGAGAGCGACGATGGAGAATGGAATGAGAGCACACCTGGCACCTATGTCCGAGGACATGGACGGAAGAAGCGCACGACACGACGACGGAGTGTGTTTGTTGGGCTGGCCATGGAAGAGGATTGGAAGCGAGCGCGAAGTTTCGCGAAGAAGTTGAGTGCGCTAGACGTGGCGGGCCTCACGCTATGGGGTGCTGCATTTGTGTTTATATTGATTGGAAAGAGATGCCCAGCTGGTAGTTTTGGAGGATGGTACGTTCTTATTTCGGTCTCCTCATCAGTTCTTTATGTCTTGTGATTTCCAGGTGCGATGCGTATAATGTATCATCGGCCGCGGCGTGTCTGCTGTCTGTTGCGTTTGGTGCAAGTACTTTTCTCGACGTCAAGGATTTGCATGATAGTAAGATGTCGCCGCGGACCAGAGTATAACCCTTATTCCCTGTGTACTATTATCGATTCCGTGCATACCTTCAGGTAGCATTGACGCCGTCGTCACGATTTACGTATTATGATCTATAAAGAACGCCCCTCTTGTACGTAACGATCGATCAATTTATTCAAGTTCACTATCAACTCCGTCAAAAAACAAAACCAAGGAATGGTGTGCACTAATCTTCTTCAGGCATTAAAGTGCGGCAGGACCTTACTTGACACAGTATGCAGATATCGAAGCCTTAGTGCTTTCAGGGGAACTCTTTAATGGCTCGTCGCGCTCCACACCAGCACGATCTCATTCACCAGACGCTGGTTGGCACGATGACGAGATCAGCCCGGAGACCAAAAGAAGGATTGAGCAGGCATACGACTACGATTCCGATGACCAACGGCGGGATGCTCAGAAGGCAAAAGAAAGTCAAGCAGAGTCGATCGGCATGGGTCCAGGACGAACTGGAGTGAAAGGTGTCATTCGTGATCGGGACGAGGCTGAGGCATTGGAGAGGGACCAACACTTTCGTGAAGTGGATGAGATGCACCGAAGGTTGGAGAAGAGTCATCTAGGAGGGAAAACGTTTCTGGAGGAGGAGAGGGAAAAAGCAGCGCTAGGTTTCGACAATCTCTTGGATCCATTAGTGATGAAGGAACTGCAAGCTTCTGAGGAGCGACGGAAGGCCTCTCTTGGGAGAAACAAGGATAGGAGGTTCGGGCACCTTAGGGAGGTCGGGCTTGGAGGGTTTGTGGCTGCTGTCGAGGAGGAGAATGCCATCTGGGTTGTGGTACATATATATGAACCTGTAAATCTCATTCCTGACCTTATCCTGCTCCTTGGCTCACTCATTACTCTTGTATCTAGTCTCTCGAACGATGTTATGCTTTAGATGATACACTGTCTCGTTTGGCGCGCCTCTGCCCCGATACAAAATTCCTGCGGGCGCGAGCAGCCGCACTCGGCTTTGTGTCTACAACCTCTTTGAAGCAAGTACGAAACTCCCGCATACAACGACCACCACGTTTGAGCCTACACGATCGTGATGATGACGATCCGTACGACGACGACGACGACGAGGATTCTGAAGAAAATACAGAGGAGATCATCGAGGACGAGGATGCAGTTGACCTCGATATGTTACCGACGATGCTGGTATACCAGGGCGGTGAACTTGTGCACAACTGGGTTAGGGTGGATTGGGAGGCGGGTGATGCTGGGCTCGAGGAGCTGCTATATCGGTTAGTCCTCGTCCTGCTACATTATTTCACACGAATATCCAGGCATTTTGCCACAGACACCACATACTCCCTCGTTCTCAGCCAGGGCTATCCTCAAACCTCGGCTTGCCCAGCGACGACGAGGACGATTTTGATATAATATGGAGTGACGACGACGAGGACTTCGATAATAAATAGTCTTTCTCCTTGTGGATTCGTCAGATTACCGGCTTATAGAATTGTAGATTTATGGACACATTACGAGCATCAAAGAGAAAACTCATACTTACTATAACAATCGTCCTTCACTTCGACAAACCGGCGTGCTCGTTGAGATACGTCTTCCGCGATGTTCCCTAGCGGTGCATTGACAAGGCACCACAACTGAACTCAGTTGTGCAGGCGGGCAAGTCACATCTCCAAGCCCTTGAAAAAAAATCGTCATCAGGCTCGATACGGAAAACGAAGCAAAGACACACCATTTCCTTGGGTCTTCAGGTGAGCCATGGTGCTGCCAAGGGACTTGCCGCACTTATTAAGCCCTGGTGATAGACATTCCAAACGTTGACCTTGATGCCTTTCGGCATAAAATGACAGTCTCGAATTGTGGTGGCACAAATTCAAATTCAAAGCAGCCCTGTATATTATTGACATAGAATTCCCTGAGGAGTCTGTGCTTGCTTGCTGGGCCAGTGCAGACCCACACGGCGTTTAAGTAATACTAGAGTGGTAGGATTGCACGTACTAATCAATGGGAAATGACGGCTCGCGAGAGGAGACAATTACCCTTGATCGATAGGCGCACATGCAATACTTACTGTGATTCCAGGGCCGAGATACAACGTAGAGAAAACTATAATCGAAAGGTACACGAAACCGCAGCGTTCTACTTCCGAACAATGACGTTCCATCTCTGGAGATACCCAACCGAGAGCAGCCCTGCTTCCCAAGCGATCATAAGTCTGTGCTCTCGCCAGCCTTCTATGCCCCATTTTCTGATCAAGCCTGACCTCAGCACTCGATCCGTCACAAACAGCCGCTCTGACATCTGCAACGCTATAACATGTTCTGCAGTAACATTAGTGATCCGTTCTATGGTCGTAGTCGGCGAACCGGACGATAAAATTTCGGTAATATGATGCAACGACGTGAGTAGAGGAGTTGAAGTTCGACAAGGGGTTTGAAGGTACTTTCGAGGCATGAAAGGGAGGCAGCAAAAAATGAACTGGTCGCTGAGGAAGGCAATATTTGGTGCTATAGTGGTGAATTCCAATAGAGCAGAAGATCCGAGCTGTAAGCAGGACTGAATGGTGCGTATAGATGACTCCAGGTGAGGGTATGAGAGGAAATCGAGACACGTGATAGTCTGAGCGCTTTCAAACGAGTTATGGCCAACTCCTTGATCAAAGCCGTCCTTACACGCGATTTTTTCATGAGGTCTCATATTTGGATTCCCTTTAGGGGATTAACTCCACATGAAGCTGATTGAGCAATATCGAATCTTTACCTGCTGCAGTTAAGCTATACGTGTGAAGATATATGAAAATTCGTCAATGAGAGCGGAAAGACCTACTTTCTGGTATATCCAGAGATTTGCGATACCAAAATCCACTGCAAAACTGAAGTCCAGAGCAAGAAATCCACATCAAGAGAAACAAGCCATCCGTAAGCTCGAAGTTGGCGACGGAAAAGGTGCGGCAAGTCATTGATGTTCTTGAGCTCGACAGTACCAGCGCCAACATTGCGAAGGAGATCAGACACGCGAATTCTGACAGTCAGTGGATGTGAGGATGTCGAGTGCTTGAAAAGAACGTCGTAATCCGTCGGCCATGCCACACAAGTAGGAGTCATGATGGTCAATAGTGCTTCAAGAGATGTGGAAGGTTCTGCAACAGGTTGCGTTGTGCGAAAACAAAAAAGCGTGAACAAGAGGGTCAGGACAAGAATCGAAAGCATGAGCACGAGAGCCGCATTTCTTTGGATGTCTGGAGGAATCGAAATAAGATTAAGGTCAATGAAACGCTTGAGATATAGTGAAATCGTATGAGCCGCGTTGAAGTTGACCTTCATGGTACGTGAGCAACACGTGATCCGCTCGCGCGTGTCGGCGCTTTGGCACTGACAATGCTACTTCTGCATCGCTTTGGATAACTCGCAGTTACTCGCAGTTACTCGCCCTGTGCCGGCTTGGGCTCGGCCTCTTCATCGGGTCCGTGTGAGAGAGCTTGGGCGACCAATAGAAGATGTCACATGCCAGGCGAACGTGACTTTGGAGATTGAGAATTCGGGGCGATTAGGCGCTCTTCTATCGATTGTGCTTCGATAATCTACTGGTACCGCTAGTAGAGGTTGCACAATGAATCTGGCCATCAGATATCTTCCTGGTGATGTCAATGAGTGGGATGTCACTCGCGTCATCGCCCAAGTTGTGCATTCAGACGAGTTCGCACCTCGACGTCAAAACCCTCATGCAGTCGATCGCCCAATCAATTTTCTTGTCAAACTCAATCCTCGAAGAGCAGGGGGTGTTGGTAATGATGGATCGGGGACGCTTACGTTGCCTACAGTCGAGGCTGGCGGTAAATTCCTCAGATGGGTCGACGAACGTCCCATCAGAATTGAGGGGAAGAAGGTCAAGTTTAGCCGATCTGGCCTTCCTATGAAATACTTAGCGGTCACTTTGGATAAGACTCCTTACGTGAATCCAGATCTGGAAGAAGAGCACCAGAAGAAAGTCTGGGCGCTACAGGATCCCCTACGTATCGATGCAGTTCAGTTTGGTTTCTTTTACAGACCCAAGTATCCATCGAACGACCGAGAGCCGCTCAGCCCACGTGCGTTCTCCATCGAATGGGAACATGACTGTGTGACAGAGAGTAGTGGCTGGTTGGCTTTCGAGTACGATCATAAAGTCATACGATTGAAGGTTTGCTCCGTTTGTGTTCTCAAACTGTAGCTGACGAATGCTTCAGTTGGGACATCCAATAGCAGAGAAACTTGGGGCCAGCATTGCTATAAGCTTTGGAAGCATTCAGAAGATTGGTGTTGGATATGATGGCAAGCCATGTACGGTTTTGCTCCGTCTTTCTAGGTCCACAGTTTATGCCAGTTTCATTCAGATATTTGCTTCGACACTTCAACACCTCCAGTCCTGGAACAAATTCAATTTCATCGACCATTGACTGGTTCCCGGGCAACAGACAACAGTAAATTCAAACACAGGCTGGGAGCCCTCCACCCTGGCCACCAAGTCGTTGCGCCTTATGCACCAAACCTCAGAGTCATCCTCTACAATGACACCGACATTGACATAATTGACAAGTTCGTCAAGATGTGCAGAATAGCGGGACTTGGAATGGACAATATGATCCTTCGATGCGCCGGGGTCAATCAAATAGAAGCATCCAAGCGTAAGTTCTTCACAGCCAAACGGCTTTACAGCCTCATGTGTGTCTTTCGTGCCTTGCCGTGGCCCGTCGCTTTTCAGTTGGAATCGCTGTTGCATAATGGTCTTCTGCATACCGAGGAGGTTGATGACCTAATTCAGCCTGTGCGTACGCTCTGTGGCGCACACAGAGGTGTTTATGTTGGTGATCTTTTGCGGCGTTTCAATGAAGCACTTCAAGCTCGCTCCGCTCGCGAGTCTCCTGCCAGCTGTTTTCAGCGGGTTTGTCGAGATTTTGACTTTGTAGAACCCAACCTGTCTCCAGGTTATTTTCGCTGTTGCCATGTGACCTTCACCCCCACCCGTATGATTTTGGAAGGTCCATATCCAACACAGTCTAATCGTGTCCTCCGCAAATATCGTGATTACGAGGACCATTTCCTCCGCGTCGACTTTCGCGACGAGGATAGATTACAATATCGTTGGGAGCGAGAGGTTGATGGGACATCGTTTCTCAAACAACGCGTCGGTAGCATACTCAAACAAGGCTTTGAGCTCGCTGGACGCAGATTTGAATTTCTCGCCTACTCTTCATCTGCACTGCGTGGGCATGCAGTATGGTTTATGAATCCAATCGAGCTTTCAAAGGGAAATGTAGTGACAGCAGAAGATATCAGAAGCTCTCTCGGTGACTTCGATGACACGCCACTGAAGAAATGTCCCTCGAAGTATGCTGCCCGATTGGCCCAGGCATTCACCGCCACTGATCCGTCTGTTGAAATTCGCTGCGACCAATGGGAATTAATTGATGACCTACCCGCTGAGCATGGATTATTCACCGATGGCGTTGGCACCATCTCGAAAGAGCTTGGGAACAGGATTTGGGACGCGCTGTGCAAGACACGTCCTGATAAAGGAATTCAACCAACTGCTGTGGGTAAAGAATGTCATCCTGTAAATGTTGTGTATCTTGTCTTACTTTCTGACCGACTTGTAGTATCAAATTCGATTTTTAGGTTTCAAAGGTGTAGTTGCCGTCGACGAGCAATTGGATGGCAATCCCAATGGGATCCTGATGCGATTGAGGCATTCTATGAAGAAGTTCGAAAACAGCCAAGCAAAAATTGCTCCTATAGAGATAGCGCAGGCTTTCGAGTACCCAAACAGCTGCTATCTTAACAGGTATGAGTTGCTAATTATATGTCTTGTAAACAGTAATTTACCAAGTGTTGCAGGCCACTTGTCATGATTTTAGAAGATCTAGGTGTAAGAATGGAAGCATTTATAGAGCTTCAGGAGCAGGCGGTAGCTGAGGCACTGACAATTGACGACTCCAACACGCAATTCCGCAACATTCTCGACAGCCATTTTCTTGGTAGGCCTTACCGTCTTTCGCACACTTTGAAACGGATAGAAGAGCTTGGACTTGAATTAAACACAAGCGATCGTGCCCCCGGTTTCGATACTCCATTTCTACAACAAATCCGACAAGTTTCGAGGAATGACGTGTTGCGCGATATCAAACACAGTGCTCGAATACCTATTCCAGACAGCTATTTGCTTGTCGGTGTTGCTGATGAAGGTCCTGCATACGAAAATGCTGGTCACACAAATGTATACAAGTTGAAGGAAGGCAATATCTTCGGTGTGTTTGGATGGAACGACGCTCTACTGTCGGTAATGACTAATTTTATTTAGTTTGCATTCAAGGATCCAAGGATTCGGAACCTGTATGGCTAGAAGGTGCATGTTCGATTTCAAGGAGCCCCGTGGCCCATCCAGGCGATGGTGAAATCGACTGTATAGCTCTGCCAAGGCTATGGATTGCTGATTATTCATATGTAGTCCAACGTGTATTCGCGATCGGAAAACCGCCTGAGGGGATGCTATGTCTCTTTGCTCATATGAAGAATGTTGTAGTACTTCCATCAGTTGGCAAGTAACGCTGTTCAGGATATCATCATGGATATACAATTACTGATGACATGAACATTTAGGAAAGCGAGCATTAGCTTCTTGCCTCGGTGGAGGCGACCTGGATGGGTAATCAATGGCCACATACCTGCAAAGCCATACTCTATTTCTGACTTTCCAATAGTGACATGTTCGCTATTATCCAACATAAACCATTGTTGCCTTCCAAAATCGAGAAGCCCGATCCTTACACCGCTGGCGGCACTCTCGAGCTTGATAGGGAGAGCACGGTTAACGATATATGTGATTTCATTGTGGAATACATCCACTCTGATGTTTTGGTACGTATATGACACACCATCATAAACTATAAGCACCGAGGACATTTTAAACAGGGTCTTGTATCAGACAGGCTTCTTATCATTGCAGGTACGCACAGTTTCAAAACGACTCATGGCACTAGTTCTTATCTTGCTGTCAACAGACCAATCAAAGGTAAGATGGCGGCGGTAAGCTCCCTGTTGCCAATTAAAAGCTGTTTCTAGGAAGGAATGCTAGCTGAAGATTGCAGAATTCTGGCGAAGTTGTGCTCACAGGTCAGCATCAACATAAAATGCCTGCTGCAGACACTTGAGTGGCTTGTAGGCTGTTGATTACCCCAAGAATGGAATACCAGTCGACATCAGCGATGACAAACTTCCGAGGACCCTCATTCGATGTAAACCAGACTGGCATGGTGCTGAGGTAGTTGCTCCTCGTCAAACAGACTATTACGAGTCAACTCGAGCGCTTGGGGTAATGTACCGCTCGATAACATTGGACGAACCCCAAACAAGCCTCGCAACCGGTAGTGGTCCCCAGCAGCCTCTGACAGACCCCATCTCTGTGAGCTTGTCAAAACGCATTCTACCCTATCTCCAACCCGACATCGAGCCTGACGCCAACAAACTACACGAACTTGTGAAAATGTTTGGAAGATACGTCGACGAGCTGCGATACATCTGCGCTACACATACCATCTCGAACACGCCTGGAGTTCGGCTGCTTGAGGCGGAGGTCGTTGCGGGTACTATCCTCGCCAAGTGCTCGCAGAAACGGTGGAGGAAAGATCGTATATATCGAATGCGGCTCCATGCTACGACCTTGGTGCATGATGTTCAGCGGGAGCTGGCCGAGGACTTGGAGAAAGCACGTCGAGACCAGCTGATTGTTAGTCTGACGAATGCTTGGTATGCTTGGGGTTACAGTCTGCGCCGGGGTGGGGAGTTTGGCGCGGACAGCTTTGGTCTGATCACGCTTGGTACCATCTTTAACTGCTTGGAGAAATTAAGTACACCAGTTTGATAAGTTGTGTCTGTACAATGTAGTTGTCGAGTCCCACATCCAACGACTTGTCTCCGAGTCTCCGATCACGTCTATGTATGAACCATGATTCGTACGTACTCATTACCCTGCAGCTGAGACCGCAATAATCCGGCGAGTCCCCAGGCTTCAAATTTATCTTTACCCTGCCCCCTCGTACCACCGTTCACACATGCATACACGCACGGGCTTCGACGCCTTCATCGGGAACACATTGGGTCTGACGAAACTCCCGACCCATCTACGGACTCTTGGTATAACATTCGTTTTCTTCACTGTCGTGCACCAGGTATTGGCACCGCTAGCTAGTGAAAAGTGGTTTCCTGTCGCGTATGGGAGCAAGGGCAAGAGGGCGAAGAGTAACTGGTAGGCTGTACTCTCAGGCACATGTACAGTTATGCGAATGGCAATGTAGGTCGATGCACGTTGTCTCGCAGGTCCATACAGCCATCATCGTGCCGATGTCACTGTGGTCGATAGCCAGAGAGGCGGAGGACCGGGGTAGGAACAAGGCATTTGGATGGGACGATGATGTGGGTTTTGTACTTGCGGTTGCGTGTGGGTAAGTCATATGCTGTATTTCGCATTTCGCATTTTGTGTTAACGGCGCTAGGTATTTTCTGTGGGACACGATAGATGCGGTTGTCAAGTTTGTTGATATGGGTTTCGTCGTCCATGGTGCGCTGGTTATGTGACAGTGTTATGGAAGTTGCTGAACGGTTGAATATCAAATAATGCAGGTACTGCATGTCTGTTCATTTATCTCATGTCATTTGTATGTGTCTACTCTGCTCTTGACTTCCCATCTCATGCTACTGCAGACCCCATTCATGGCCTACTACGGTATCCGATGTCTTCTGTGGGAAATGTGAGCGTGTTCTCAATGTACCATGAAATGCTGATGCCGACATGCGCTGTATACGTAACAGAAGTACCGTTTTCCTGAACAATCACTGGTGTGTTCGGGTCGTTTGTGGCTGAGTTGAAATGGCACAATCTTAATTGTCATTCATGCGTAGGTTTTTGGACAAGATCGGACGTACTGGCAGCACAACTCAGCTTGTTAATGGCATGTTTCTCATCTCGGCATTTTTTGGTGTAAGGATTGTGTACGGTGGCATACTGGTGTGTCGTGTCTCTGTCGGATCTTGTGATATTTCTGGTACATTTCCAATTTTGCAGTCCTATGACTTTCTGCGCACGCTTGGGCAGGTGAGGGATCAAGTTCCGGTGGCGTACGTCCTTGTCTACGGATTGGGAAACATAATCTTGCAAGGGCTTAATTGGTTTTGGTTCGTCAAGTGTCTGGGAAGCTTACGTTCTTCCTCATGCGTTCTGGGCTACAGGTTCTACAAGATGATCGATGCACTGAAGAGACGGTTCTCTGTCAATAGCAAGGAACATGCAAAGTTGGTGCATGGACTGCCTGGGAACGATGATACGAATGGAAATGTGACTAACGGGAAAGCAAACAATTATGGCACTAGCTCTTGACTAACGACCAGCATGAAGTTTATATGATTACTGATGTAGTACGTTTTGATGTCGAGCTGTAATTTTATTCAACTAGAAATGAATGCTGCGCGAACGATGGCGCGAACTCTCCATTCCCAAGCGACGAGGTTGACGTGACGATTGACCTCGGAGCGGAGCGAGGAGTCCTGGGAGTTGATAATGGAGTGCAAATATGCAAACACCAAGGCATCGAGAGGTGTTGGGTTTCTGTCGATATGGGTCAGACACCGTCTGTAAGAGAAGAATACACATACTCGGAACCAAGAAACCACTTGTCGGTACTGAGACGGTCAGACAGAGCAGTGATGGCATCGCGGTATTGAGCGATGATAGTCGCGTAGGACACACGTGTGCCCGAGGGAGGAAACAGGGACATGAAGCCTGTTACGGGGGCAGGGGGAGGGGTTATAACGGATTGGAGACGTGTGAACGGCCGAGGGTTAAGGGAAAGGATAGAAAGAAGATAGGAAGGACGTGGAGTTGAGAATTGGAGAGCAGCGTGAACATGACCTTCGAGCAACGAGACCCAAGCGCGACTCTCGTCGCGTGCAGGTTCGTCTTTGTACCCTTCGAATTGAGCTGGGGACTCGGCAAGCTTTGAATCTGCCCACGAAGGTATATGATGAGCTGGTAGAAGTTCGTCTGGGGATATATGGAGGTTAGGAAGACGACTGCCAATGGCACCTTGATGTGAGATGTCTGTACGAATGCGAAGGGCGTTTATTCCACGAAGAGCAAGGTAAGCTTGCCATTTGAGACACTCGACATCAGCGCTGAGGGGAGCGTCGTGGTCGTTGGAAGGATGAATCCAGATTGTGGGTGCAATGAAGGCTTTTGAGAACGGAACGGGAGGGAGGGCCTTGAGAGGAAACAAGGCAAGGAAGGAATGAAGAGGAGCGGGCAGTGACAGCAGAGACATAAGCCACGACTCAGCCTCCTCACCCTCGATGTCCGATTCTTCTGGCATCCCTTCTCCTCCTGTCAGTCCCATCCAGGATCTTCCTACTGCCAGGCCATATAGATTCACTTGGGATCCTGCTTCTCGTAAACCAGGTCCTGCAAGCGTCTCAGGGACTACAGAAGGAAGGGGAGCAGGCGATTATTTCTCTGCCCAGCCTCGTCTCGCTTTCTTGCACAACTCTTCCTCTCTGTCACTCCAACTAGGCGCATTACCAACAGAATGGAGTAGTGCAAAGCACGGCTTCCATGGTTTGTATTCAATCTTCATATTTATCCCCACTCATTCATTCAATCCCTAGCTATTTCGACGGTGCTCAATAACCCACACAAGCGTCAGGCCCCTCCTAAACCCCACTCTGCTTTGCCTCCTATTGTCCCTGCCGACCTTCCTCGCGTTCGTCGCAAGGATTTTGACTCTTACCTTCGTGCAATTACGCCTGAATGGGACCATTTTGAACGCAATACACAACTAGGCCGTGAGGGCCTTGCGCACATCACCCAAACCTCTTCTACCCCACTAGCTCCACCCAATAACGATGACGAATTGACCAACAACATATCTGTTGGTCCAATACAACCAAAATCCATTCCGCCCCTCGACACCGTCCCTTCTGTCTTCTTCCAGCCGAAATTCAACCTCGCAGATCCGCGTACATTTGACACCGTCACCGAACACGACTCTGATCCCTTGGCAGTCTCACAGTCTTTTCCCTTACTCGACAAATTCTCCCAATACGCCGATACAGTCGAACAACACCTCATCCTCGAGATCTCCCGCCGTTCCACCTCCTTCTTCGCTGCTCTAACGAACCTCCACGAGCTTCAATCCGAATCGGAGCAATGTCTGACGCGCATTGCCGCCCTCCGTACCCTCCTTACAAATCTCGACGACAACAGTGCCAAGCGTGGGTTGCAGGTCGTTCGACGTGAGGCCGCCGCTGCGAATCTGACGAAAGTGACCGAGGGGGTGAAGATGATTGGCGGTGTAGTGGAGATGGGGAAGGTTGCTGCAGGGTTGGTGGACGCTGGCCAGTGGGGGGAGGCGTTGGGGATTGTCGAGGAAATGGAAAGTCTGTGGGAGGGATCCCCGCCGCCAGAAGATCCGGCACCATTATCGTTATTTGTAGTCGGGAAGCCAAGGAACTCGTCATTACCTCAGGTGCAAGAAGAGTCGGAGCACGAAAAGGAGAGTGAGAAGAAGGAGCTCCAAAACGACCAAAGTCGGTCCCACCCCGGGAAGCGACGACAAAGCACAACCGTCCCGCACATCCCATTATCTTTGCTCCGTGCCTACACATCTCTCCCAGAGAACCTCCGTGCCCTAACTATGGAAATCGCGTCTTCATTTTCCTCAGAACTAGTTGCGGTGCTGCGAGCCGATCTAGTTGAACGGATAAACCGGGGCAGGGATAGATTTAGAGCAGATAATGGATCGGGGAGTGTAGAAGGTGGAGCTGGGCCGGATCAGGGACTGCGAGATAGGCTAAAGCCGTTGTTGCAGGGACTAGTGCGGACGAGGGGGTTGAAGGAAAGTTTACTGTCGTGGCGGGAGGTGGTGTTTGGTGAGGTGAGAGGCGTGGTCAAGGCGGTATGTTGTTTGGCTTGCTTGCTTTTTTTTGCGTGAGCTTAATTAAGCTGTTTTGTAGCGATTACCCGCTATTGATGCGATTGAGGTAGAGCCACAAAAATCTGATTCAAACTCGAGGTGAATTGCATGTGCTTCGCCATATGCAATTGACTGATGCGTTCTCTAGAGCTGGACTCGCAAACCACCTTCGAACTATGCAACATCCTGATTTTTTGGTTCTTATGCAGCAACTTTACGCGTGCCTTCTAAATGGCATTGAAGGCCTGCAAGAACAAGGCCTTGTCGTCGTTGACATTCTAGAATCCATAACCCTGTAAGTAGTGTATGCCATGTAACCTGTCCCCCTTTTCCAATCTTCTGCAGGCCAGAAAAGGTCACTCCAACATTAACCCCAACATCCGTTCAAGACGAGCTCGTGGATATCTTGTCCTCAGCTGCTGAACTGTCCAACACACAAGTGGCCAAGGTGATATCTCTGCGGGCAGACCAGCACGTCGCGCTCGAGCTGGCCGACTTTTTAGTTTTCTTCAACGAGTCGTGGGGCTTTGTAGTGAAGTGCGAGATCATTTGCAGGAGGATGATTGTTGGCCTCAGAGGGGTGGTAGTTGGCCAGGTCTGCGTCCTACTACTCTGTTTATCGTATCGTAATTGCTCATTTCGTTCTAGGCAAAAGCATTCCTGCAGATATTCCATCAAGCCCGCATAACACAGTCTGCAAAACTTGTGGAGGATGAACAGTGGAACCCAGCTGAAGTGTCACCTTCGTTACAGCGTATCACCGACGTACTCGTCGACTCTGCAGTCCGCGACTCGCCGGAACTCGTCATCAAATCTGACGCCGACACGCTCTTTCCTAACCCCCTCTCCAGCAATGGCACCTCCAACCCCACCCTCAATACCAACGGCAAGGGCAAAAGCAAAGACAACCCACCCCCACCACCCGTCCAAAAAGCGCCAAACGGGTTCAACCCCTCTTCAGTTCCCGGGTCTAAGCATTTGGTTATCGACGAGCGGACGTATTTCGCAGTGTCGGCGACCGCAGAGGTGCTGGTGCTTCTCCTGGACTATTTGCGGGTTGTGGTGAATCTGTCGCTGCTGACGACGGATACGATGGGCCGCGTGATTGAATTTCTGAAGGCGTTTAATTCGAGGACGTGTCAGGTTGTGCTGGGGGCTGGTGCGATGCGGAGCGCGGGTTTGAAAAATATTACGGCAAAGCATCTTGGTGAGTTTGAGGGCTTGTTTGTTTTTTGAGTCTTTTCTCTAAGGGGATGTGTTGTGTTTAGCACTTGCGTCGCAATCGCTTTCGATCATGTTTGAACTCATCCCGTACGTGAGGGAGACGTTCAGGCGGCATCTTAGTCCGAAGCAGGCGGTGATGCTCGTGGAGTTTGATAAATTGAAGCGGGTACGTTTACTTGCTTCTATGGTTTCTAGATACGATGCATGGAGATTTATATAATCGCCTAGGATTATCAAGAACACCAGAACGAAATCCACTCCAAGTTGATTGCTATTATGGGGGATAGACTTAATGCACACATCAGGACGTTGCAGGTAAAATCATGAACTCGAATCCCCCAGCCTCGTTTTGATGCATGTGTATGCAACAGGCCATCGATTGGAATGTTCCGAAGCCCGGCGGTGGTGTAAACGAGTACATGGAAGTACTGATCAAGGAAACAGTTACCCTTCATAAGGTGCTTTCACGCTATCTCTCCACCCCGGTTGTCGAGGTGCGTGTTATGCAATCTCGATGAATTTACCTCATTGACGGGATTATTTGAATTCAGTATGTGATGACCCAGGTATTTGCTGCGATCAACCATGGGCTGTCAGAAGAATACGGGAAGATTGAACTACCACATCAAGAGGCGAAGGACAGGTGCGTTGTCATGAAGCTTTGGGACTTTCACGTGCAATGTTCTGAAATGGCCTCGTAATCGCCGTATCACCGTAGATTATTAGCAGATGCCAAGTACCTGCATCAAAAGCTATCTGCACTCAAGAACGTGGGTATGCCCAGTGGTATGCTTGTGACTGTTGTTTCGGAGAAAGGAATACCACGCGCTGCCAACGTGCCGCCAACACCCTCAAAAAGCAATGTCTTTCAGAATGTCGGATCGAGCACGAACCAACGCCTGAAAGGCCTGCTGTCTGGACGGTCGACTACCTTTGATAAAGCATTGCCCACTCCCGTGCAGACGTCCTCCCCCTCTACACCTCTGGTATCAGGCTCCCCCCCTCCTCCCAGGGTGTCATCACCTGAGCAGATAGAAACGAATAAGGTTGATGGTGGTGGTGGTGTGAGCGGCGACAAAAATCGAGAAGGTGCCGTGAGGCCCTCGCCTCCTGCACAAGACATCAACTCATCCGTAGGGTTGGCCCAAGTGAAGACACCGCTATCCTTATATGACCTGGAACCTGTACCCGTAGCTAATGATGGACCTGGATTAACACAGACGGACGTGATGTCGCCACTACCGCCACCCCTTTTGTCGTCGTCCCTCCCGGATGTTGCACCCGCGATAATGAATGGAAAACCAGATAGCGATAGCACAGAAGGGCAGGATTGGGATATCCCGGCATCGAGTGTCCGACCTTCGTCTGTTGTTGTACAAGAAGGTGACGGGACAGGTGCTGATGAGTCGTGATGCAGAAGACTTGCCGGACCTTATCACCAGGCTGAGTTGGGTGGCGTGCTCGACTTTCTGAGCTTGAGCTTGAGCTTGGGTCGCTCATCGAACTATTAATGACTATTCTATGCCCCACCTTGAGCTTTTTGTCGGACGTTCTTCGGACTCGGACATCAAGCAAGTGGCGGCAGGTCGGAGTCTGTGTGTGGATAATCCAGGGTAGAATGATTCCGTCGAGAACCACAAAGAGTACTCAGTACCACTACCAAGTGTTAAAATTATATTTTTTTGCCGAGGGCCTGGATCAAGTCTGGATAATAGGTACGCGCTATCACAGTGCCTCGACTTATAATTTCCCCACTGGGGCAAAAGCTTAGGCGTAGATCTGTCAAGTCATGCGACGGAGGGTTACCTCTTTTGTGGAATGAAAGATTCCGGCGTGCATCAAATTTTGGACCCCTGTTACCACGACGCACAGCTGGTGGTGGGATAAAAACAATGTACAACAAGAAGCTGTACAAATCCATCGAATGCATCCGTGCGAAATTTGGTTTCTGGGGTATGAAAAATCCACATTGAGCGTTGCTTCTGTGTGACTCGAAAGGTGTCAGGTCCCCAATTCGGACAATACCACGGAAACTTGTCCTGATGCAGTTACCGGTTAGGGACAAAAAGAACTTCTTGAGACAAGCAAAAACGCTGATTTTCTGCATCCGGGGATCAGAGTATCGGGCATGGCAATGGGCCGCCATGTGGATTGACCATTTGTTTGTTGCGTAGCGCATTCGCTGTACACTGACATCTTGCGGGATATCGGCAAATAGGAAAGAAGCGTCAAGGATCACGCAATATATCACATCAACGAAGTAGGAACGAGCTCGGTAGATAAGATGTGGATCGCAGAGTACCCTGCCGGTAAAGGCGGGACCGTGCCGTGGGAAGGGAGCGCTGTCGGGTAATGATCACACGTGTGACCACCAAACGTGTTATGACGCCACGTTTGCCCGCAGAGCCTATTTACATTTTAGTTCCAAAATAAATATCAGGGGTCACGTGAATCAACTCAATTATTGAGTCAGTTCTAGACTCAAAACTCGGTTTTCGTGAGGAATGTCGCGACCTGGGTCCTATATATATATATATCCTACTCTATCTCTCCTTCCCATCTTCCTCCTCACCGTCCTTCCCCTTCTTCCCCCCTTGCCCGCTATGTTCGAGGATGTATGTCTCGTCTGCGGTAAACATCTCCAGGATGTCCGGTATGCTTGTCTTTTCCAACACCATCACACCTTTGTTCTCACTTCGTACTTGCTAGTCAAGCCTATTGTAGTGAAGATTGCCAAAACATTGACTCTTCTTCTCCCTCTATCTCCTCAGCTAGTAGCGCACTTTCATCTCCTCACCTACACGGCTCTACGGGTGACGACGTACCGCTCCTCGTGCCCTCTGCCCTTGGTTCCGCTTTGAGCAAATACTCACTCACCCACGACCACCGTTCCATCTCATCGTCTGCCTCTTCTACCTCGTGGTCTGTTGTCTCAGACGACGACTATGACGGTTCCGCACTGGCCACACCGTATGAATCCGGCTTTCACGGTAGTGCGGATTCTCTTTACGAGAGCAGTTCAAAGTCTGCTCATCATTATCCTTGCTCCATGAATCTTTCTGCTCTTTCATACGCCCGCCGTCCATCCAGCACCAACAACCGCTCCACTATTGGTAACCTTCACAAGCGCACGTCTTCTGAGCACGTGCACAGCCCTCGGAGCGCGCCTCTCCAGTCATTTTTGTCGACCGATGATGACGCCCTTAGTTCCGATTTCGGGCTGTCTTCCAGAGATGAATCGGACACCGATTTTCATCCCCCAAAATCTGCCTTCCTTACCTCAACTAAGCCCAAACGCAATCGTAATCGTGCCAGCCTTCCAACCTACTTTTCATTGCTACAGATGTCCGTTCCATCTAACAATAACCGTTTGTCTCCCACGTCATCTTCTCCAGTCCATACCATTGTTCGTCCTTCTCCGCCAACACCAAAAATGCCACTCACTGCCCTTGCTTCGGGACTCTCCCGCTCGACCTCCACCGTCCTTACCGGATCAGTCCATACTACCCCAAGGGGTCGCCGTAATGCCCCCGTGGAATCACGAACTAGTTCCAGTTCTCGCTCCGGTTCTCGTTCTTCCCCACCAGGGGAATTGGAGTCCAGTGGCTCGCGTTTGCGTTCTCGTTTGGACAGCAGGGCGAGCGTAGAGCAGGTGTTTGACTGGTCTTCTGTGCCTGAACCCCCTCGTGGTCGCCCAGTCGTACGGAGGAATAGTTCTCCTCCACCAAAAATGATGCTGTCCGCTGTTGCCCTTCAAGATCACAACCGCGCCTTTGCGACGGCAAAGAAGGACAATGCTCCAGGCCCTGGCTTCCGCAAGTACAGAGGCAGATTAAGGGCAGAGGAGTTTCTCGATGCAAGTGCTCCTGGCCTCGGCCATGGCCGAAGTGGATTGCTAGATCGAGAGCGCCGTGGTGCTCATTTTATCTAGCAATGCCTGACCTCTCCTCCTCGCGCTTTTTGCGCCGTTCACGACCTGTTGCACCATTTGCAATGATCACATAAAACGATATTCTTCCGACAACGATAAAAGAAAGACGCTACTTTTGATCAACAAATTACCATATCGTCATGATTTATCAGCATCGTCTCTCAAGCACACAGTCAAACTTATTCTCGCAATCAATCCTCATCTCAGCAAACATCCTTTCGTTATCTTGTAACTGTCGAAAAATAATGGGCGCCTGCTTTCTACTACTCCAACGAAGCATAGCCTATCGCTCTCTCTATCTATCCTGAGCCCATTGCTCTTTCACTCGTTTTGCCATGGAACATGTTGACGCATTATACTCCAAAGTCTCCTCCACTATCTGCCAAGGTATCCATTCATTTTTGTCCACTTTCCGCATGCCATTTTCATGCGCACATTCCATCCCCAACCACATGGAACCATTTGCATAATAAAACACGTAGCTTTTGTCATTCAAATCATGTTATCTTCTGCAAAACACATGTGATGGATGTATTTTTTTAGTTTCTGAGATGTGAAATACGCCCATTGGCACACTGACTTACCAAAGATCGAGAATTTTCACGCACTTGAAAAAAAAAAAATGGGGCTTTTGTTTTGCCATCAACTCCACAATGCTTGAAGGTCGTTACTAGGCACGTTCCAGTCATGCTTTCTTCTAAGCGACGGGTATGGTTGCGTTTTGTATTTCATTCACGAAAACGTGTATCTGTTGGATCGTGCTCCGCCGGTGCGGCTTCATGATTGGGATCAACAGGAGTGGTTGTGACTCTCAGCCTTGGCCCTTAGGTGTATGTATATAGAAAGACTCGGACTACAAGACTGTTAGGATTGAAAGAGAGAGCTCTAGAGATGCAGTGAATCCCAATCTGAAGTCGTGTGAATGCACGCAATGGGTATGTAAGTGAGGAACGCGCACCATCTCTTAGATATGACTTCTCTTTGAACCTGAACCCTCGTATTTTGTCTCAGCAACGCCCTTTCGGCGAGTTGCTCTATACAATAAAAGCCTTGAGGATAACCAGTTGTCTTTCAATATCTCCCAACGAGTTGTAGTATCTTGTCACCATTGATCCCCCTACATTCCCTGCGCGGGAATCCATTCCCATTTCTTCCGTCCAATCTGCACTGGAACCCGCGACAGTAGCCAGTGGAAGCATTTTGACGTCCCCGCAATCCTTGGCCAGCGTCACTGTCTCAGAATCACCGCAAAGTCTTGTTCCAGCAACTCGCTCCAGGTCTGATCTTGAGCAAGCAAACCGTCGTATCGACGTACTCACGGCCCCGGATAACGGTATTGTAACGTCTTTCTACATGCCTTTGACTCATGTCTAATTCTTTCTTTCATTCCCTTCTCATGTCGCGATAGACACCGAGTATACTAGAGCTCGTAAGCGACAAAGGACAGGCACCTCTTCTTCCTCATACCGACCACCTATCGATCAAGCATTCCTACCAACGCGTACCAACATGAGACTTACAGATTCAGATCAAGTCTCCCAATTATCCGCTTCTCCCGACTTTACACATGCAGGCCCTTCTACATTGGGGTTAGACCGCACAGAGCCGAATGGCTATACCAACGGAACTGGTTTTGTTCCGCCGACCAATGGTTTTGCCTCGTCTATGACGAACGGTTCTCTGGGAGGCCACACAGGCAATGGCATAGTGAAGTATGGAAAGGCAACTGCGAAAGTGAATCTACCAGGCACAACTCTATACGATGACTCTTATGTGGATCGTGAGGAATTCGTGCGGCTGGTGATACAAAGCCTCCGAGACGTGGGATACGTGTATGTTTGCTCGTTCTTTGCGTTTTGACCCTTGAATGATGCTTCATCGTACAGTGAATCGGCCGCAACGCTAGAAGCAGAGTCGGGTTATTCAATGGAGGCAGCTGAAGTATCTGATTTCAGGCAATACATCCTCGATGGGTCCTGGGAAAAGGCTGAGGCGGCATTGATGCGTTTAGCTGTCAGTGACGAGGAGGGACTATGGGTAAGTGTCTTCACCAACCTATGTAACATAGCACTTACATCTCATCCAGGATGCAAGGTTCCTGATAAGCCAGCAGAAGTATCTCGAGCTGCTGGAAGCGAAGAAGACAACAGCGGCACTGCATGTTTTGCGCAACGAGCTTGCGCCATTGAACGTTGATTCAGATCAGCTGCACACATTATCAAGGTACGTGTTGGATTTAACTGTTGTAGAATGAAGAGCGCATTAACTCATATCACTACTTAGTCTCATAATGTGTTCAGAACCAGACGATCTTCGGCAGAGAGCTAGTTGGGATGGGGCATCTGGGTCATCGCGGCGACTACTCCTCAACGGCTTGCAACGTGCGTTCTTTAAATGTCCTGTCGCCTTATTAATCACTTTGTGAACAGGTTATATTCCTCCGTCCATAATGATTCCACAACGTCGCTTTGCAACGCTACTTCACCAAGCACGATCACATCAGCGACAACGATGTGTATACCACAACTCTCCTTCAAATTCTTCAGCATTTTCTTTATACACCGATCATCAATGCAAAAAATCAGCTTTTCCTAGGATCACAACCACTATTCTGGAGGTTCATACAGACGAGGTATGGAATATGGAGTGGAGCCATGACGGCCAATACCTAGCCACTGCGAGTAAAGACAAGACTGCGATCATTTGGCGGCTTGGCGTAAGTCACCGATTTGATTTTGCGACGGCTCTCTGAGGAACTCTTTCTCTCGATCATTCTAGTATGATGCGGATTCAACACAGGAATGGACACCTCATTTTATATTAAGGGACCACCCATACTCTGTGGGATGTTTGGCATGGTCAAAGGACGATTCCATACTGTTGACCAGTGCCGAGAACCATATCAAACTTTGGAACACTAAGGTGAGTGATCTGGGTAATCAAGTAGAAAGGCTCAGCGCCATCTGCATTTAGACTGGCCTTTGTATCCGATCCCTCGATGAGCATTCGGAAACTGTGACATCTCTTGCATGGCTTTCAGATGGGTCAGGATTTATATCTGGTGGTCTCGATCGCAAGATAATACACTGGGTATGTTCGCGTCTTGTCTTCGTGTTTTTTGGTTCCATGTCTGATGATTCTTTTCTTACTCAGGGTGCAGACGGGACGCTTCATGACAACTGGGGTGCAACCTCTATTCGCGTAACCGATCTGGCCATCACCCCGGACCTCACACGGTTGGTGACTGTTGGGATGTATTACCACCCAAGCCCACCGCCGACCGGCGATAGCCCTCAGACAACTAGAAATAATAGCGATTCTGTGTCCTTGGGCTCCGGAGGGAACGGAGTGTTGGTGAATGGGTCAAAGGGATCAGACAACAGGATGATTGTGTATGACTTGTTCACAAAGCAAACAGAATCGTGCGTAGAAATCTGAAGTGTTCTCCATCTGTATCAGGGCACCATCTGACGCTCGATTCTTTTTTAATATAGATCCGTCCGGCTGGATGGTGAGCTGACGAGTGTCAAGATATCCCAGAACTCTCAATATGCCCTGATCAATCATGCGCCAGATGTAAGTCACCTGTTTCTTGGCGCTTATGCAAATTTCTAACATCGCTTTTCAGGAAATTCATCTTTGGGATCTTCAGGCTGGTCGGTTGGCGCGCAAGTACACCGGCCAACGTCAAGGACGACACGTCATCCGGAGCTGTTTTGGGGGTATTGATGGTAACTTTGTTGTCAGTGGAAGTGAAGGCATGTTTTTCGGTCTGTGTTCCGGCTATGCTCTAATTCACATTACCTCCTATAGATAGGAATGTCTATGTATGGCATCGTGACACCGGTGCGCTATTAGAGGTGCTTGCGGGTCACGGCGAAGGAAGCGTCAACTCAGTTGCATGGAATCCGCGAAACGAGCGCATGTTCGCCTCGTGCTCTGACGATCACACAATCCGGATATGGGAAACGCCTCCACCGGACATGGTGGTCGACGAGTCTCCCATTCAACGACCCGCTCATTTTCCATCGCTCGTCGAGAATGGAAACTTCAAGGGAAAGACACATCAACGTTTGGGTAGTGGCGACTTGTCACTTTAAATTACACAAGCGTGATTGCTATCTACAAGTCATTCCCTTTTCATTTCCTCTTCTGTTGCATAGTAATTTGTCTCACTGTTTTATATTGCACATAGCATTTGACACTCGCACTGATTAAATCCTTGTCACCATAGTTTTTGCATACTAACAACAATTTCAATGTGGACCCAACCATACATCGCACAGTAGAGCTTTCCCGATGGCTTCGGCATTTCCATTTTAAATTTGGTTCGCGCTTTTCACACCACTAAGCCAGTACTTCTTGTATAAATCTAAAGAGCATGTGCGTGACCGTTAAATAATCATTCCGAAAACACATCGCTATATTTTTCTGTGACATCAAAACGGGTACAATAGATTATATGTCATAGATTACATATGTAAGCCATTTTATATTTCCCGATTGTTAGACCTGAGCGGTTCGTCCTCGATCCTCGGAGAACTAGCTAGGACATTAACAAATCAAGGTCGTTCCTTTACCCCGTGCGCAACCTCATCACAAACATGCTACACCATACGGACAGACTGGGAAGCTCGAAGATGTATTGTTGAATGCATCCTCGGGGAAGAACTGATGTTGTCGGAATGTAAAGATGACAAGTCACCATTGAGAACCGCGCACTGCGCACTGCGCACTACATCGGCACCGGTGCACGTTCGGGGTTAGTTCGTTGTTTCTTCACATTTTCATTATGTACATGCTTTACCTTACACTTGCTTGCCACGGCAACTGGGCGGATCCTTTGGAATCCTGGCATTCCGAATATTACGCGACCACAAATGTTCAGTTGGGATCTCACCAAATGGGATCGTATCTACGACGGTGCACTGATGTAGACCTCTGAGTCAGCCGTGATTTAGCTTGAAGCTTCCTTCTTCAGCCACTCGTTTCCAGCACGTTCTTAAAGATATCACAGATCATCAATACAAGCTGTTTTGCCGGGATCAGTGGCGAGAGATGGCATGTATTTAATGTTGTGATCCAGACCAAACCCGTTGGAAAAGCCATGCAGGCGAGGATACAAGCGAGGTCATAGAAATTTCTAGAAAGTGAACTGAGTCGCAAACAGAACTAGAACTTACAGAACCAAAAAGGGGACTCCGGGAGCTGTATACGAATTTCAAAAAATCCTGCCCAAAAAGTCATGTAAAAACATCACGTGAAATATTTCACCTGGTAAATTACAGGCCCTCACATCGATATCGGGAACAACAGATTTGTACAACCGAAAACTCAATAGTTTCAGCGATGTGGCTGAAATTATACCTTTCGGACGGCCGTTTCAGTCACCCAAAATATCTTCTTTCAGTCTCTTTACTGAAACCTGATTTTTTTCAACACAAAGTTTGAGCTGACTCGAAAACCTGATCGTTCGATGTACCTGTAATTGCCGGTAATTTACCAGGGCCGGAATATTCCCGCAACCACCGTGCCACACCTCAGCGACCTCGTGTCACAAAGCGTGTCGCATCTACAAGTACAGTATATCACAGATCATCCCAAGGCTTTGCAGCGGGATTTGAGCAAACTGTGGATTGGCTGGTGACGCATGCGAGATATGACGTCAACTATGAAAATTGATGGATTACACATGAGACATGACAGTCTTCGGGAGGCTTCTAGGGGCAAGCGGCGTGATCTGCCCAGCGGATGACATGTATGATACGTCGGGTGATGCCTCAATGCTATTCCCGCTAGTAATGGGATGTTGGACCCTGATCAAGGCATCCAGATGCGCGTTAAATCCTGGTCTCGTGACTTTGTCCTCGTGCTCGCGGACCAAAAATGTGGGGCAATTGCCCTCTCACAAATGACTCATTTCCGACTTGCCTCAGTTTTGAACAAACATTGGGAGAAAAAGTTGTTCCGTTGTACGATTTCCTTAATTTTTTCAGACAGAATTTGTAATATTAAAAAAAAGTAGCTGAGATCAGCAACCCAAAAAATGCAATTTTTTTGAATTGAAAAATTTTATTCTTCTTTTCAATGAGTACTTCAATATGCTCCTGCAAACCCAAATGTAAAAATGAAAGCTGGAGGTCAGAAAAGTTTCTGCAAGGAAAGTATAAGGGTACCAGGTGGTGCCCCAGGGGTTTTGTCAATTTTCATCCCATATCTTACATGTATTTCACCCTATTCTGCATTTTCTATGATTTTATCTTTATTTTATGATTACAAGGTTAGGAATGTACCTCTGGCATGTGTTAACATGTTTAAGAATACTTCATCTGTGTATACATTACTACTTCATCATAAACATTTTTGTTTTTGCACTTGCACTATTCCTTGGCCATATTGCCTTTGTAAGGGGAAAGGGAGGCATCCCAAGTGTTGGGGCAATTTTCTGTGTTTGTCCCATATTTTTATATATATTTTATTTCACTCTGTTCTGCCTTTCCCGACAATGACTGATCTCTCAGCACCACAACTCACTCATTGTGGCCACCCTGGGCATTGGAAGACATTGGAGCTCATATCACAGAATTATTGGTGGCCCCAGATGTCTCAACTCATTGGTCAGTACTGTCGCACCTGTCATCTCTGCTTATGCACTAAGACTCCATGACACAAGCCCATGGGTGAGTTACATCCCCTCCCAGTCCCAGAGAATCATTGTGATGTCATCAGTGTGGACTTCATGGTGGAACTACTGAGAACAATGGGTTTGATGCAGTAATGTGCACAGTTGACACTGCTGGGAAGTGAGCTCATTTCATCCCCACCCATACAACTGTCACTGCACTTGGAGCAGCTCGACTCCATCTGTGCCATGTGTAAAAGCTCCATGGTTTGCCTGGCACATTTCTCTGTGATTGAGGGCCACAGTTTGTTGCAGAGTTCACCCGAGAGCTGTACTGCCTGCTGAGGGTCAAACTCCTTGCCTTGACTGCCTCCTACCCACAGACAGACAGACAGATGGAGCGCATCAACCAAGAACTGGAGCAGTACATCCATATCTTTGTCAATGAGTGACAGGATGGTTGGGAAGATCTCCTCCCCATGGCTGAGTTTGGGTACAACAATCATGTCCACTTGTAGGCATGCTTAGACTTCATGTATGTAAAGGCCTAATAAATTTTTGTGGTGTCATCTAGGAATTGATTAGGGTGAAGACTGATGTATAACTCACAGAAGTTGAGGAAAGAATATGCATGAGAGTGTGCACCATTAAAGTTGGCGGGTGTGGGGGGGGGGGAGATGGTTTAATTTGTATGCCAGTGGTATTAGGTAGAGCATCGATGCTGGAAGTGGTTGGAGTTGAAATAAATGGGATATTAGGTGAGGGACCAAGCTGTAGGGTATTAACAAAGCTTCCGATGCACAATTTAAGCAATTCAATTTGTGGGTGCTGATAGGTCCACTGCGCATGCTAAGGTCTGGAGAAGAATCTAACTGTATCAACACATTACGACACACACTCCAAATGGCTACGAATGCCACAAAATCGACTTCGAACACTTTTTGAATTATTTCGCACTATTTCAGATGACTTCAAACAACTTCATAGCATTTTAAACGACATCGGCCGCTGTATAGGTGTTTTAAAACACTTTCGATACATGCTGTACATCCAGAACAAGCCAATTCACCACGTATTGAGCACTACTGGACATGAGGAGAGATTACAAGAGACTTAGAATATGATAAGTGCACTTTTATGTTTCATTGATATATTGAAGTACTTTTACTATATGGGAACACTATACATTTCAGTTACTTATCATTTTTCATTTGTTTCATGATCTACAAAGTCCTCATTGTTTGATATACTGCCTCATGTTTTACACATGTTCTTATTTCCTTTTTAGTACTATCTTCAATTTATATATAGACTTGTATTAGTTGCTTAGAACAAGAAGAATACCAATGGGGAACAGAGCACAAGTTACCCTCTCACTTATCATCTGACTTAAGAGTCGTTCTCTTGAGTCTTATCTTGGTGTCATATCTCTAAGTTCTGTGAAATATTGTGAACTTCTTGGAAACTATCATATTTGCTCCTCTTTCTATCGCACATCGCCTACCGCCATTCAAAAAACACATCACATTTGCTAAACTCATTCCTCGATATACCTCAAACCTCTTCAAACTTCTTCAAGCCTTATTCGAACTATTTCGCATGTCTTCGAACCTATTTCAAACTATTTCAAACTTCTTTGTATGCTTTTACAGACTATTTGCACCATCCCTCATCAATTCGCCTTACTAAAAACAATGTTTGGAAATCAGTGGTGATATTTAGTACTAACTCACATCCTTCCTCTGACTCGTGTTATACCATCCAAAGCCATTTAGTAGGTTTTGTTTGGGTTTCCAGGTTGAGTATCATCAGTGCAATCCAGTAATGCTGCCTTTGAGTACTTTGATGCATTTTTTGGTGTCCATGGCACATGGTGGTGCATCGAGTGGAAATAAGGGCACACATGAGATGGGGGTGTCGATTACATCCTGGGTGATGTCCTGTAGGTGTAGGATGCATTATATCTGCAGTGCACTTTGATTCCAGGCCTAGGGAGAGAGTTTTCTACTGTAAGGGCAACCTCAAAGCCTCACTTAATAGTGAGCTAACAGAGGGGAATCCAAAGTTAATATTATACAGACACTTCAGGTGCATCTAACAGAGGGGAATTCAAAGAGAAAACTCTATGGACACATCTGTCAATGCCCAGTATATGTGATAGACCCAAAAATCAAATAATAGGCTAAAAATAGCAAAAGGGCAGAAATAGACAGATCAGGCTGTGGAATGACATCACCTTGATAGATAAACATCCAGAAGGAGTCCCACCTCTAAGAATAGAACTGTCAACATGTACCAACATGGGAAAAACTGACAAATAATCATAAAATAGGAATAAAATCATAGAAAATGCAGAATAGAGGCAAAAAAAATAAATGTGGGATGAATGCAGAAAATTGCCCAGACACTTGGGATGCCTCCCCTTTCCCTTACAGATAGCAATCCTTGTGTGAAATGATGCTCTACATAATACCACTGGCACACAGATTAAACTGTCCCCCCCTGCTGACTTTAATGGTGCACTCTCTCGTAGCCATTATTTCCTCAACTCCTGTGAGTTATACATCAGTCTTCATTCTAATCAGTTCCTAGACAACACCACAAAAATTTATTGGGCCTTTACATACATGAAGTCTGAGCATGCCTACCTCTACATTAACCACATTTTGTGCCAAGCCCAGAAACTCGGTTCCCTCCCTTTCTCCTCTTGGGGTGACTTTCAAGAGGAGTTTGTGCAATGCTTCTGCCCTCTCCATGAACACCAATGAGCTGCAACACACCTCGAGTCATCCTTGTATTACCAAGCACACTGATTGGTAAATGACTATATCAATGAGTTTAGGGATTTAGTGGACATGGTGGGATATGGGAGTGGGCTACCAGTGGTGGTTAAATTTTGCCATGGTCTTAATTGAGAGGTTCAGGATCAGATTGCACAGATGTTGAAGGGGTGCCCAGCTAATGACAATATTGATGCTTGGTATGAAGCTGCTTCTCTCTGCGATGAGAACTGACTCATGAATGTGGCTTTTACCACTCTATGCCACTACTATCACACATGCCCCTGATCCCTTCAACTGTCCATCCTCACTGCCCACCAGTTGCTTCAATGCCCTGCTGATTGACCCACCAGAGGAAAAACTTCACTCCATAACCAATCCCCCCCCAAATCCCTCAGCTCAATGGAAGTCACACCCTGTAAGGGCAACCTCAAAGCCTTACTTAGTAGTGAGCTAACAGAGGGAAATCCAAAGTTAACATTATACTACATAATACAAACACTTTAGGTGCACCTAACAAAGGGGAATCCAGAGAGAAAACTCTAAGGACCCATCTGTTGATGCCCAGTATATGTGATAGATCTGAAAATCAAATAATAGGCTAAAAATAGCAAAAGGTGGAAATGGGTGGATCAAGCTATGGAATGATGTCACCTTGATGGAAAAATGTCCAGAAGGGGTCCCATCTCTAAGAATAGAACTGTCAACATGTACCAACATGGGAAAAACCAAAATATAATCATGAAATAGGAATATAATCATAGAAAACCATAGTAAATGCAGAATGGGGTGAAATAAAATATTAAAATATAAAAAAAAATATGGGATGAATGCAGAAAATTTCCCAGACACCTGTGATGCCTCCCCTTCCCCTTACATCACCCTTTGTCTATGATGCATTGCCCTGATGCATTCAAAATTGTATCTGGCCAAAGTTGGATGCTTGGATGCATTGAGGTGCAGAAGAATGTTGATAGTGGAACTCTTTGACCAGCTGTGGGGCATTCACATTGTACTCTGTGACCCAAGAATTCTCTTCATACCTATAACCCTTTCAGTGTACCAGGTATTTGAGTTTGCCTCAGTGTAAGCAGCTATCTAGGATGAACTCATGGACTCAACCTCATACTGAGGTTTGCCTTCGATCACTGTAGGCAGTGGAGGAGGTTGTGCCATATGTCCAGGAAATGGATCTGTGGGGGCTGGCAGCAGTTTGATGATGTGGAAGACAGCGTGTAGTCTGGACATTGACAGTGGTAGCTGTAGGTGATAGGCATGTGACCTAATGCATTTGGTGATGAGAAAGGGTCCAAGGAAGCAGTGGGCGAGTTTCTTGGATGGTTGTGTAGTGGAAATGTCACTGGAGTCAAGGTAGACATGATCACTAACCTTGTATCTGGGCATGGGTGAATGGCATTGGTTGTAGAAGCATGCCATATCATCCTTTGCCTTAGCCAAAGCTGCCTTCATGTAAGGGGAAGGGGAGGTGTCCCAGGCACCTGGGAAATTTTCTGCATTTATCCCATATTTTTTTATATTTTATTTCCCCCCATTCTGCATTTACTATGGTTTTCTATGATTATATTCCTATTTCATGATTATATTTTGGTTTTTCCCATGTTGGTACATGTTGACAGTTCTATTCTTAGAGGTGGGACCCCTTCTGGATGTTTTCCCATCAAGGTGACATCATTCCATAGCTTGATCCACCCATTTCCACCTGTTTGCTATTTTTAGCCTATTATTTGATTTTTGGATCTATCACATATGTATACTGGGCATTGACAGATGGGTCCTTAGAGTTTTCTCTTTGGATTCCCCTTTGTTAGGTGCACCTAAAGTGTTTGTATTATATAGTATAATGTTAACTTTGGATTCCCCTCTGTTAGGATCTATCACATATGTATACTGGGCATTGACAGATGGGTCCTTAGAGCTTTCTCTTTGGATTCCCCTCTGTTAGCTCACTACTAAGTGAGGCTTTGAGGTTGCCCTTACAGATTAGCTGAGAACTGTGACATTTTGATCATTGCAAAGGCAATATCAGGTTACATTCTGAGCATACAATAAAGATCTGATCACAGATTAATATTGAGATCTACATGCCACATTAGGCACTGCAGGGTTTTCCACTGGATGTATCCCATGGTAGGAGGAGTGGGGCAGACTTGGTATTAATCATCCTGAACCATTCTAGCACAGTGGCTAGGTATTTTTGTTGGTCCAGTTTGATTTTTGATGCATGTTGTCTGATGCACATGCCAAGGAATTCAGTGACACTTCCAGTGCTGCTTTAGGCAAGCACTTTTCTTTCATCTACAAGGCACTTGTTCTTCCCCATGAACACACCATCATCAATATAAATTATTGCAATGACTATATCACCAGTTTTGGCATCCTTGTAAATGAATATGCTAGCATTGGAGCTGGCATGCACAAAACCAATTGAGCATATAAATGCCTCAAGCTCTCTCCACCATGCTAGGGCAGCTTGTTTTAAGCTATAAAATGCTCAGTATAAGTGCATTACTTTGTGTTCTTTGCTCTGAAAAACAAAGCCTTCAGGCTGATGCATGTAAATTTCCTTATCAAGTTTTCCATACAGGTACATGATTTTTACATCAAGACCAGTCATGTACATGCCTTCTAAGGTACTAAGGGTAAACATGAGGTGTACTGTTTCATAGCAGACAATGGGTGAGAAAATTTTATTGAAGTCAATGCCTTCAACTTGTGAGAAGCCTTTGGCCACAAGTCTGGCCCATTTTCACCCATTGGATTTTATGGAGAAAATCCATCTATTTTTGATGGCCTTTTGGCCAGGAGGGAGATCTACAGTGTCATAGACATGCTGCTTATGAAGGGCCTTTAATTCTTCTAGGCATGTCTGTTTCCATTGCAGTTGAGCATTGAAATTAAATTCTGATGCATGCTGCATACATGAGGCAATGCATGCAGCACACACATGTTACTGTGCTTACTGTGCATACATGTGGTAAACACATTCCTGAGTCATGTGACATCCTTACTATTATGTATATAAGGAGAACCTGTACTATAGTAGATATACAGTGTTCTTACCTCTGTCACGAATGTGCCTTAACTGGCTGCAAATGACGTTGACTTCATTGTCTCCAAATTGTAACCTTGCGCTCTTTGTGAGCTGCATTGCACTCCCTGCGAGCTGCATTTAAAAACCCAGGTTGACTAGGGTTAACCACTCTGAAGGAGTGTTTTTGCCTGAGATTATGGAATGTGTTTTCTTGAATGGAGGACTGATTGAGTGCTTTTACCAGCTGCCACTACAACATCATGTCTTCAACTCTTGAAAAACTCATACAAACTTTCGATGGCTCTAACTACATTCAATGGGCCAACTCAACGAAGGCATGGCTCAGGTCTCAGGGCCTCTGGCAAATAACTAGCAGGATGGAACTAAAACCACCTCTGGCGCCTCCTTTGATGGCAATGAATGCTGCACTAGTAGTGGATGCTAATGCCAAGCTCCAGACCTGGAGCAACAAGAATAACCAGGCTATTGGTAGCCTAGTACTCCACCTGGCCCCCTCTATTCGGCAGCATGCCAACACCAAGGACACTGCTGAGGAGGTGTGGGATCTCATTTTCACCAATTATGGTGTCGATGGCCCCTCCCAAGTCTTTGTGGACTTTAGGTCTGCAATCGCAATCAAAATTCCAGCTGTGAATTCTGCACCAGAGATTGCCAAGATGGCTGACAAATTTGAGCACCTTATGGCTGCCAACGTCGCCATCCCCGAATTAGTACAGGCAATGATTCTACTCACTGCGATGCTGCGCAAGTACAATTTTCTATCTGCCACGGTCCTTAACATGACCGCTACTAGAGCCTTGACATTTAAACATGTCAAGGACTCCATTGTCACTGAGGCCTCACAGCGCATGGCAGTTGGAAAGCCCATTGGCCCACCTCAGGCCACCAAGCTTTCTGCTGTCAAGCGCAAAGGGGAAAACCCCAAATGGCAATCTCAGGGCAACAATGGAGATTCGTCCCGAAAGTGTAGATGACGTGGGGACAAAAAGACTAAAGAGGAAAAGCCTAAAGAGAAACATACCCACCTCACCTCAAAAGCCTTTACTACTATAAATGGTAATGGCACCATTATACCACCGATGCCACTCATCCAGCACATTGAGAAGCATGAACATACTCCCACAAGGGATCCTCACTGCCGACTGCCTGCACAGGCATACACGGGCATGGCCTCTACCTCTCATTCGGTCTACACCAAATATCAGCAGGCTTGAGACACCCTTGAGCAAATGAATCTCCCATGCAGCGCGAAAAATCTGCAACCGCTGGAAGAGCACCTAACAGTGTGAGAAGGTAAGAGGAGGAGGATTGAACCAGAACTGAGGATCATAGAGGTAGAAGACGATAGTGTCTCCCTTGGATTAGAGCCTGCAGTTTCTGATGAGAAAGTATGGAAAACCATCGACAAAATGCTCATTGATGAACCACTTGAAACAGGTACATATGATGAAAGGTCAGTCCTTTTCCCTGCCACAAGCACAAGAATTAATATTCCAATGATCACAGTGAACTTTTCATGTGAAATTTTACCGCTACTAAATGTATCATTGAACTATTTACATCTTAATGAATGTGTTATGTGTGCAAAGGGAGATTGTAAGAAAGGTGCTGACTGGATCATGGATTCAGGCACATTGAAACACTTCACTGGTGAAATAAAAGATTTTGCTTCTTATGAGCCTTTACCAAGAAAGGACTCTACTCTGGTTCAAATGGCCATGGGTACTACTCATATAGTAGGGAAAGGAGCAGTTTTCATTAGACATCAGATAGTATGTCACAGGAAGTCAGAGACGCATGAAATGTGATTATACCCCATCTACTACATACCTGACTGTAATGCTCGATTACTGTCAATGGGCATCTTCTTGCAAGATGGAAGTGACGTGTGTGATTTCTCTGCACACATTTCACTTTTCAAGCAAGGAAACCCAATTATGGATTGCATCCCTATTATGAAACGTGACACTATTTATTGGGCTCAGACTCATATATTGAGCACCAAGGGAATCAATGTCGCGATGATGTATGTCGCAGACTACTCAACTTGGCATAGGCGACTTGGACACCCATCCAAAGAGGCACTAGAGAAGATGCCTAATAGCACCATAAAATTCCCAAGGAATTTAATTATTCCTAAAGACAAAATTATATGTCCAGGGTGCACTGAAGGGAAAATGACCTCAAAATCTTTTCCTGAATCAGATTCACGTGCAGAAAGACCCTTTAAATTAATACATTCTGATCTGAAGGAACTCCCAGTACTATCGTACCATAAATATAAATACTTTATTGTATTTCTGGATGACAAGACGTCACATATCTGGGTCCAATGCCTTAAAAAGAAATCTGATGCTGCTGCAGCCATCAGACAATTTCGGGCAGTGGCTTTGACACAGTATGGCGCTACAATCAAGTGCTAGCATGATGATCCAGGGGGGGAGTTCAAAGATCATGAGCTACAAAATGTGCTCAAGGACTTTGGCATCAAAATAGAGATGTCCGCACCCCACATTCACCAACAGAATGGGTGTGCAGAGCGTGCCATAAGGACAATAATGGAAAAGTCACAAACCCTGCGATTTACTGCATGTCTACCACAATCATGGTGGGAATTTTGCATTGAACATGCAACACACCTATACAACTGAACCCCAATAAGGTGCCTGAAATGGCTGATACTGGTTGAGGACCTGACAAAGGTCTGCCCAGATCTAAATGATCTGAAGGTTTTCAGTTGTGGTGCTTACGTCTACCTATGCAAGGAGAAGCGTCCAAACACATTGGCTCCTCGATCGGAGTTGATGATGTACCTTGGATTAGAAGATGGCATTAAAGCATATTGTTTCATGTGACCTAGTGGTGCAATATTCATAGGTGCTATGGCACTATTTGATGAAACATTGTTCCCATGCTGTCCCAGAGCTAAAACTCCTGCCAATATGGACCTTGGTGATTTTCCACCTCCAGAACCAGAAGATGATGACCACTCATCTGGAACAGATGGTGATGATTCTATACTGCCACAAGATCTGCCCCTTCCTCCATCATCAGAAAATGATGATGATGATGTACCAAGTGAGCAAAAAGCGCATGACGATGTGACAGATGCTCCTCCTCCACCGCCTCCAGTAACCACTGAGGACTTTTGTTCAAGACGTGATGATCAACAGGAATGGCAGCAATTGCCCTGTCGATCAGGCAGGCAGAGGAACATCCCAACCTGTCCTGGCAATACCTATGGAGAGAAGCGACTCCCCTCTGACATAGAGAGAGACATTGCACGTGATCGATATTAGAAGAGATCTGTAGGTCAAGATTCAGATCATAACCGAACATGACCACAATCTCAACAGAAAGAACTGGTTGCTGGACCGAGTTCGGCACCCCACGAGAGTGTGCCCAATTCCAATGATCAAGAACATGATCACCCAATGGGGAAACCAGATGAAGCAGGTTATATTAAAAAGATAACCAAGGAAGGAGGAGATAAGCTTATTCGCTGGCTGTTGTCAAAAGCAGCCAAACCATCAAGTGAAATAAGCCAAGTTCCAAACCAATTTCGCGATATTGTGCACCTACCATGGCAGCAGCAATGTGAGTGGAAACAAGCTTGTCATAAAGAATTAGAGGCTCTTCATAAGAGACAAGTCTATGACATCATTGATCTTCCACCTGATTGAAAAACAATCAAAAATAGATGGGTTTTCTTCATAAAATCGGATGGAAGAAAATGAACCAGACTCATGGCCAAAGGCTTTTTACAAGTCAAAGGTGTTGACTTTGATGAGATTTTCTCACCAGTAGTCCGCTACGAGACCATATGCCTCATGTTTGCACTTGCATCTCTAGAGGGCAATGTATATGACTGGCCTAGATGTAAAAACCACATTTTTATACAGCAAACTAGATGAGGAGATCTATATGGATCAACCCAAGGGTTTCAGACTCGAGGAAAAAGAGCGCAAAGTAATGCGCTTATGCTGAGCATTGTATGGCCTTAAACAGGCCTCACTAGCATGGTGGAAAGAGCTAGAGGCATTTATATGCACCATTGGGTTTGTGCGCACCAGCTCTGATGCCGGCATTTTTATATACAAGGATCCTAAGACAGGCAGCATTGTTATTGCACTCGTCTATGTTGATGATGGCTTGTTCATGGGGAAAAACAAGAAACTTGTGGATAAAAAGAAGAATGCTTGTCTGAAGCATTGGGAGTGCCATAGTACTGAAAAAGTCATGGAATTCTTAGGCATGCGCATCACCCAGACTGCAAGCAAAGTCAAACTTGATCAAACTGAATATCTCACCAAAGTGCTTGAGAGATTCGAGATGACAAATGCCAAAGCGACCCCCACTCCACTCCCGACTGGTTACAGACCATCGGAAAACATAGCAATGCCCAACACAGCACTTAGATCAAAATATTAGTCTGTGATTGGATCTTTATTGTATCTGATACTTGGAATGCGACCTGACATCACTTATATGGTAATCAAGATGTCACAATTCTTGGCTAATCCTAGCCAAGAACATCTAGACAAAGTGATGTACATCATGTGCTATCTGGTGGGAACCCAGAAATATAACATTGTCTATGATGGCGAGAAGTCTGAGGGGCTACAGGCCTTCACAAATTCTGATTGGGCAGCTGACACTGTCAAATGCCGATCTACAATGGGTTACTTTGCTACTCTAGTGAGTGGCATTGTGTGCTGGCAGTCCCATTTACAAAAAACTGTAGCACTGTCATCCACAGAAGCTGAATATACTGTATGGCTCTCTCTGACACTTGTTGACAGATAGTGTGGATAGAGTCCTTATTCCAGGAACTCAGATATATACTGAAGCACATACCAATCTGCGCTGACAATCAGGGATCCATCTTTATCAGATCAAATCCAGTTCAGGAAAGAAGGACAAAACATATAGACATTCGCTACCACTATACCTGCGAATGCATAGAAAATGACAAAGTCATGGTCGTTTTCATTTCTGGAAGTGATAATCCAGCTGACATGTTCACAAAGAACCTTGGCGCCATCTTATTCAGGAAATTTAGAGACTCTCTTGGGATTACTTTCGAGATTCAAACTTAGCTGCTTAGAGCGCTGTACAGTTTGAAGGGGAGTGTTGAAATTAAATTCTGATGCATGCTGCATACATGAGGCAATGCATGCAGCACACACATGTTACTGTGCTTACTGTGCATACATGTGGTAAACACATTCCTGAGTCATGTGACATCCTTACTACTATATATATAAGGAGAACCTGTACTGTAGTAGATATACAGTATTCTTACCTCTGCTAAACCCTAGCTCTAAGACTAACTAAACCCCAGGTAGGTTATAAGAAACATGTTGTCTCTTCCTCTGTGCAGCGTATGTAGTCTGCTCCAACATCCCCTACTCTCTTCAACATCCTCTCAAAAACCTTCTAGTTCAAGAATGGATCGACTAGCCAAAGAAGAATTATTTAATTGATGGAATTCAGTGCCTTAGATTCCATGCATTTTGCATTTAATCAACTTCTTAACACTTATAGTTCTATGTTTGCCATCAACCAGTGATGATGCTCAACCTGGAAACCTAACAAAAACCTGTTAAAAGGCTTATGAAGTATAACTCAGGCTAGAGGAAGGGTGTGAGTCAGTCCTAAATATCACCTCTAATACCAGAATGTCATTTTTAGTGAGAAAAATGGTAAAAATGTGACAAATAGTTTTTAAAAGCATACAAAGATGTTCAAAGTAGTTCAAAATATGTTTGAAGATGTCCAAAGTAGTTTGAAATAGGTTTGAATGGGTTTAAAGTTGTTCAGGTAAGTTCAAGGAGGTTCAGAGGCATTCGAATGGTGTCAAGATATGTTCAACAAATGAATATAGAAATCAAGAAGTGGGTTTCGAGTGGCAATAGGCAACGACAAGTTGAGAACGAATATGAGAGTTCAATGAAGTTTGCAATATTTTGCAGAACTTCAGAGATATGATGTAAGGTAAGACTCAAGAGAACTGGTCTTAAATCTGACTATAGTGGAGAGGGTAACTGATTCTCTGTTGTTCTAAGTAACTGGTACAGGTCTATATACATTTCAAAGAGGTAAGTACCAAAAAGGAAATATAACAGGTGTAGAACACAAGGTAGTATGCACAGCAATAAAGGTATTGTAAAACATAAAAACAAATGAGGAATGATGATAATTGAAATGTTCAGTGTTGCCATATAGTAAGAGTACTTCTCTTGTTGTTTCAATAGATCATTGAAACCCCAAAACCACCATTATCATACCCTAATTCTTTTATCGTCTCTCCTTGCATCCAGTAGTATTCGATAAGCAATGCAGTGGTTTATAACAGGTGTTTTGTGTGTGCTGAAAGGGCTTTAGAATATTCCTATGATGGCCAATGTCCTTCTGAGTAGTGCAAAGTCATTCGAAAGCATTCGAAGTGTCACAAAATTGTTCAAAGTCATTTGGAGTCATCTGAAATAGTGCTAAATAGTTCGAAAGGTGTTTGAAGTCAATTTTGTGGCATTCGCAGTGCATATCATAATGTGTAGATACAATTAGACTCTTTTCCAGACCTTATAGCATGCAGTGGACCTATCACCGGCCTTTTCTATACTGTATATGTGCTTTGCTGGATTCTGGGTCTGCAATGTAGGGTTGAGTGGCATTGTCTGGAGGGTCCTATGCTTGAGCTGGGGCAGGTGATGCAAGTCAATAGGACCCACAGGCAATGTTCGTCTTGCCAAGACATTGTCCAGCTCCTCATTTTCAGCTTGTGCATGTATGTTTCCTTTATGATGTCATCTTCTTGAGGCTTTCCTATTTTAATCTTTTTCAATCTAATTAGTCTACATTGTTGATCTGCAGTCAGAACAGTGCATGGGTATGCATGCAGTGCCATTTTTCTCTTGAATTTGTATTTAGATGTCCTCCTACCTATCGAATGGAGCACCTTTCTTTTTGACAAAAATCTCCTTTCTGACACCTAAGTTTTATCTCCTACCAAGTGGAGAATAAGTTTTCTACACACCAAGGTGTAGTATCAAAGCTTACAGTCTCTGTAACTGATTTTCTACTTTGTAGACCTCCCTTAGATTCTGTCTTCTCGAAGACCAGTCCTAATTACCTACTACAAAAACACTGATGTGTTCAGTTGGTACTCAGTGAAGAGTCTCAACAGAAGGGGTGAACACTAAACCTACAGCTGCAGGCATGCTCAGTGTGAGAGGGGCTCAGATCATCCTTCAAGGAGCAAAGATCATGACAAGGCTGGTATGATGGTTTGCAATGTGCACACTAAGTTGTGTACACAAAAAGGAAGGTATACACAATGGCAAAAATGTGCGCAATAGGGCAAAAATGTGCAACAGGAGCATGAAAATGTGCAAGGTGAAAGTGGGAGGTTTGGCAGGACAAGGACAGCACTGGAGTGTGCTGAAAGGTGGATGCATGTACTAGGGATGCAAGTGGAACGCAAGTGCAACTGGTGGGAAAATGTGCAAATGGTGTGCAAAACACAGCTATATATGAGGGGCACAAACAATGTGCAAATGTGGCTATATGAAGGGTGCACTGCAAAAGTGCACAAATGAAGATGAAGGATGCAAATGAAGGGACAAAACATGGCAATATGATGAGGGACACAAATGACATGCAAATGTGGCTATATGAAGGGCGCACTACAAAGGTGCATGGACTGGATGATGGTGCACAGACTATGTGCAACACTGAATGAGCTATGAACTATGTGGGAGGAAAGATCCTCTGGATTCTCTATGTACCTTGGTACTATGTACAAATGGCTTATGTGATAAAAGCAGTAAAATAAAGTATAAAAATAGAGAGCACCATGCACTACCCACAAGTCCATCCATTGGCCCATCTAAACTGCACAATGCTGCTGCTTTAGCCAATAAGATTTGCGCATGCTATAGCCCAATACCCAACTATTCCAGTGTGATGTACCATTTTTGGTGCACTTTAGATTCCATGTGCTCTGCCCAATTAATCTGCTTTAGTGTTATGTGTCACATGCTGCACCTTAGTAATAGTGATGTGATTGACCTGTGCTGGTGATAGGTCCACTATGTGCTATAAGGTCTGGAGAAGATTCCCACTCGTATCAACACATTACAACACACACTTTGAATTACTATGAACACCACGAAATTGACTTTGAATCCTTTGCGAACTATTTTGCACTATTTCGTATGACTTCAAATGACTTCAAACAATTTTATGATACTTTGAATGACTTTGCAGCATTTCGAATGATATTGGCCACCATATAGCTGTCTTGAAACACTTTCGATACATGCTGCACATCCAGAACAAACCATTTCATCACATATCGAGCACTACCAGACACAAGGAGAGACTACAAGAAACTTAGGATGCAATAAGTGCATTTTTATGTTTCATTGATATATTAAAGCAAAAGATAAGTACTTTTACTATATGGGAACACTATACATTTCAGTTATTTATTATTTTTTATTTGTTTCATGATCTACAAGTCCTCATTGTTTGATATATTGTGCCTCAAATAAGCACCCTAGTACACTGGAAGCCATATTGCACAGCACAATAGGTGTGGTAAAGGATTGTTGTGTGTGATAAATGAATAGTGCAATGAGTGTGCAGCAAAGCATGTGAGTTGCTGGTAAAGTATAAAAGGAGTGCATGAAGGTGCATTGAGTGTGCAGTAACTGTAAAAGGCAGATAATAAGTGTGGGGGGGTGCACAAAGGCAGTTTGAAGTGTAACAAGGTGCATTTAAGGCACACAATAAAAGGCAGCTAAGGGGGATCCAAAGGCACAGTAGAAATGTAAAAGGCACATAAAAGTGCACCTGAGCAGTTAAAGGTGTGCAAAAGCACACAAGAGTGTACAGAAGCACATGAGAGCACACAGAAGTGCACAAAGGCATGCAAAACCATGCTGCGCAAAGTGAGTAAAGGTCATCCAAGAGGTGTGCACCATCACAAAAAATGCTGTAGTATGAGCACAAGGCGATATGGAGCTATATCAGCACAAAAGTGCATGAGAACGCATGGAGCACATGAAAGCACACAAAGGTGCACAAAAGTGCACTGCACAAAGTGAGTAGAAGTCGTCCAAGGGATGTGCACAATCGCAAAAAATGCAGTAGTATGAGCACAGGGTGATAAGGAGCCATATCAACATGTTAAACCCCGTTAACCTTGTTTCAACCTCCCATGGCCACTCTTCCCTGATGTAACATGTCAAACCCCATTTTCCCCCATTTTCCCCTCCTTTCATGGTTCTCCCATACCCTATCTGTTGGAGTTTGATGACCTGAACAAGAACCTCATGTACATGCCCATTTCCTACTGCAATACTGAGACAGGGGGACATTTATCATTTGGTTTTCTGCTTGAACTCCAAACATTTGATGAATGCCCATCATAGAATAATTTCTCGCTTGATGACTTAGAATTGCTCATCAATTGTACCAATGCCAAGTTATGCCAAGTTCATCAGCTTTTCTGAATCCTCCTACGGGTCCTGCTTTTATGCCTGATGTGGAGACAACTGGAGGTGCTGTGAACCCGACACCTCCCCAATTCAACATAACATCGTCTGATTCCACCCCTTCAAATATGGGCTCAACTGGCTCAATGTTTATGTCTCTTCATTCCTTAGCCATTCCCATGCCAACACCTGGCACCAACAATGTGCCATACTTTAAAGGGATGCATGTCGAAGACTTTCTTGATGCACTTAAAAACCATGCCAATAATGCTTAACTTTCTCATACTTATTTACCTGCTTACATTCCTCATTACTGTAGCGACAAGATCCATCAGATGATACATTGACATGCTGTTTGGACAGGAATGGATTGGGCAGCTGCACATGCTTTCCTAGTCAAGTTATATGCCTCAGTGGATTAAGACCTGCTCATAACCAGTGACAAGTTCTGAGCATGGATCAAGAAGCATGCAATTGAAGCTGCATTCTCTTGTTTACAGGATATCGACAGATACTACTGTCAATTTATCACACAGTCTAATTTCCTGATTGCACAACAAGAGATTCTTCAGCATGACATCAACCTTTTGTTTTTCCAGGCGATACCCAATTCAATTTGCAAGAAAATCAAGAAGGGTATGCCCATTCACCAACCAGAAGATTACTAATCCCCCAGATGTCAATGTGACTTTGGGAGTGTTACAATGAGAGTTTGATGAGACTGATCTTGGTGCTCAGGTGTGCGAGATTGACTTACATGATTATTCAGAAGACGTAGGACAAAGACTCTGATCTTGATGCCATGGTGTGAACAAAGCTCAAGCCTGCAATGAAGAAGAAGAAAACTGTTAAGTTTGAATCGAACATTGTTCCTGTGGCTCCCATTGTCGAACCTATTCCTATGGCTGACATGGATACTTTGAGTTGACAGATACAGGAGCTAGCAATGGAAAAGCAATGTCTCCTCCAAGAATTGGTGAATGCATGCAACCCTATGCTGCCTCCTAAATGAAAGTGTTTTATTTGTGATGGAACCTTTATTCATTGTTTGGGAGTTGATAATTGCATAGAGACTAGAAAGTTGATTAACGAAGGCCTTGCAATCTACAACATGATAGGTAGGCTAGTTCATCCCGATGGTACTGATCTTCCTAGGAATGGAGGCAATATTGGCAGCATTGCAAGAATCCTTTGGGAAGAGAAAGCTTGCCAAAGCAAACCTGACCCCTCACAAAAAGGTAAAGAGCATGAACTTCCTCCCCATTTTACTCAAACTGCAGGTATCCAATGTGATGGCCATGATGTCCTTGGGCATGACATCTTTGCAATAACCTCAGTACCTCAGTGGATGGCTAGCTATCTGGTCACTTGATCCCAGAAAGAAACTCTCCAAAATGACCCCTACTCATTGAAAAAGCCTAAACACAAGCAAAGACAAGTTCCAATAGCTCCACCTTTGCCAAAGCATGAATCTGCAGTTCAAGTTCAAGTTCCAGCTCCTCCTCCACTTCCATCTGCTCCTGTACCTGCTCCTTGTCTCCCCAAACCTGCAAAACTTCCAAAGGCTGCTACATGAGTTGAACCAGCACCTCCACCTCCTCAGCCACCTTATCAAAACACAGCCGATGTGTGAAAGGAGAAGAAGGAGCCCATTTCAAAGAAACCTGATCACCAAGATGTGGAGATGCAAGATGCTGATAGGTCTATTGCACGCTTTAAGGTCTGGAGAAGATTCCCAATCATATTGACACATTACGACAGATGCTCCAAACCACTACAAATGCCACAAAATCAATTTCAAACATTTTTCAAACTATTTCGAACATTTTGAACAACTTTGCATGATTTCAGATGACTTCGAACCATTTTGCGACATTTAAAATGCTTTCGAACAACTTTGCAGCACTTCGAACGAAGTTGGCTGCTACATAACTGTTTCAAAACCATTTCGATACATGCTGCACAACTGGAATAAACCATTTTATTGCATAGAGAACACTGCCAGACACAAGGAGAAATGACAAAAGAATTAGAATACAATCATGGTGGTTTTGGGGTTTTAATAATCTATTGAAACAACAGGATGAGTACTCTTACTATATGGCAACACCATATATTTCATTTATTATCATTTCTCATTTGTTTTATGTTTTACAATACCTTTATTGCTATGCATACTGCCTTGTGTTCTACACTTGTTATATTTCCTTTTTAGTACTTACCTCTTCGAAATGTATATAAACTTGTACTAATTACTTAGAAAAAAAGAGAATAAGTTACCCTCTCCACTATCATCAGATTTAAGAGCAGTTCTCTTGAGTCTTAGCTCACATTGTATCTCTAAGTTCTGTAAAATATCGTAAACTTCTTTGAACTTTTGTATTTGCTCTCAACTTGTTGCCTATTGCCTATCACCACTTGAAAACCACTTCCTATTCACTATATTCATTTCTCGACATATCTTGCCACCAGTCTGACATCTCTGAACTTCTTTGAAATTACTTTGAAGCTCTTTAAACCTCTCTAAACCTTCTTCAAACTATTTTGTGCATTTTTGAACTTATTTTGAACTCTTTTGAACAACTCCATATGCTCTCACAAACTATTTGCAACATCCCTTATCATTTCACATCACTAAACACAACATTTGGGTATCAGCAGTGATATTTAGTACCAACTTGCACCCTTCCTCTAGCCTGTGTTATACTTCCTAAGCCTTTTAACAGGTTTTTGTTAGGTTTCCAGGTTGAGTATTATCAACGTGACCAAGGGCAAGGGAGGTTACCATTTCACCTCAATAATTCAGGAAATGGCAGACAGTGATGTCGTTCAAAGCCATATTCTTGATATCATAATTATGTTACTGCTCCATGATATCATAGGCATGTTAGCAGATCTACAGAAATGTTTTGCAGGCTTAACAAAGACTCAATGGGAATATTCCCAGAAGGTAGCAGCCACTTCATATGGTCATGGCAAGTGTGGATCTGAAGGTGAGTCAGATTCTGACTTATCTACTAATGAAGAATTACAAAAAATTGCTATGACCAAATCAAGACTCCAGTTTTCCTATGATATGACTGAAGATGTTCACAAAGTTCTTGAACAATACACTTCTGCCATCTTTCTGCATGCAGCACCTTTATTTGCAATGTCCACTGGCAGTTTTGAAGGTAATCTGGCTGGCCACAAAGTTACATTCATGGTCAACACTGGCTCAGAACTCACCCTGATGTCAGAAGAGTTTTATTGATCAACAGGCCTTCCTCTCAATCACGATGGGAGACACTGGTCTCTCAAAGGTATTAATGGTCCTGCTGTACCTCTCATAGGATGTGTTTGATACTCTCCTGTTGATATCAGGGGGCATTCTTTCAATCACCATTTTTTTATTTTGTCTGAAGGCACTGGGAAGCAAGAAATAATTTTAGGTCAGCTGTGGATGTTATGGTATGCTGCTAATATTCTGTATAGCCAATCTGAGGGCATACACCTCCATTTATGGGCCAGCGGTGAATGATGTTATCCCAAACACAAGCATCACATTCCCCCAATGCTTTCAATTCAGCTATGTCCTGTTAATTCTCCATGGAATGCTGACCATCTAGTTTTACAGCCTCACATGCACCGCACGATGATTGAAGAGGTTTCTGATGAGGATGCAGAAAACTAGGGATGGGTGCACAGTCCAAATCTTACTCAAAAGAGGGTGCTCCCATTCCTATTTTTGGACATACAATTTCTTGCCTTGCTGGTTTTGCGACTTACAATGAAGACTTAATTGAACATTCAAAACTGATTTTTCTCTCAGAAAGCTATGACCCCCTCCTTCATACAATGATTCATGCCTCTCCTGCTTCTCCCATTTTGACATCTTCAACTGAATGAGCATTGGCTCCACCTCCACTTTATTCAAATGCTGCTAAATGCAAGTACAAGCCCATCAACTGAAAAGTCTGACCTGTTCTAACATACATCATGTGCCTGATCCCTCAGGCCAAGAGTTCAAACCCATTGAGATTCCAAGTTTACCACCTCTACCATTCAATCCTCCAGCTTACATTGATTTTGAACCCACAGTTGGGCTGACTCAAGAATGACTTGATAAGATTCTGCAAAGCATTTCTGATGATTTTCTTTCCTCTTGAGAGATTGATTTATTTATTTTCATGCTACGTTCCAGAGACAAAGCAATTGCCTTCAAAGATTGTGAATGTGGTACATTCTCCCATGAATATTACCCTGACTATGAGATCCACATTATAGAACACATTCCTTGGTTCTTGCCACCAATCCACATCCTGAAGGCAATTGAGGGTGATGTTTGGTGTATTCTTGAAGAACAGAAAGCGGCAGGCAAGTATAAAGTTTTGACTGCCTCATATCGCTCCCCAATGCTTGCTGTGGCAAAGAAAGAGGCTGGAATTTGTCTCATCACAGATGTTCAAGAGCTCAACAAAGTTACGATCCATGATTCTGTGCTCCCACCTTGTATAGATGATTTTGCTGAAGGGTTTGCTGGGCATCACATTTATAGCTTATTTGATCTGTTTGCAGGCTACGATAGCCACATATTGGCAGTGAAGTTGTGCCTGATGACAATGCTGAGTACTATTATTGGCCTTCTTTGACTGACATGCTTACCACAAGGAGCTACAAATTCAGTTTTGGAGTTTTGTAGATGTACTAATCACTGCCTTTTGGGTGAGATTCCAGAACATGCAGATATTTTTATTGATGATGTAGGTGCCAAGGGACCATACAGCAATTATGATGATAAAGAAATAGTCCCAGGGATTCAAAGGTTCATGTATGAGTTTGCTACCACAGTCGACCACATTTTAGTCAGGATGATTTATGCTGGGATCACTGCATTGGGAAATATTGGTACTTGCAGTCCCTCGACTACACATTGTGGGCACTGAAGTCTTAAGGATGACTGGCATCTGTTGCATGGCATTGCTTCAAAGATCCTCAACTGGCCCAAATTAGAATCTGTCTCTGATGTATGATCATTCCTTGGAACCATGGGGGTTGGTAGAAAGTGGATTAAAGGGTTCTCTTTAATTGTTAAACCACTAACATTACTGACATGTGCAACAGGAGAATTTTTCTTTTTCAGTCCTGAGGCATGCAAAGCTCAGCAGAAGATCAAAGAGTTGATCATGATGGCTTCTGTTTTGGTAAGTCTTGACTATGAAAAGGCTAAATTGGCAACCAGGCATTACAGACCTCCAGGCAATGATGGCCTTGTGATTATCGCAATTGATTCTTCAAAGTATGGCTTGGATTGGGTAGTTTATCAGATACAGAATGCAGAGAAGCACCCAATTCTTTTTAGTATATGTGATAGACCCAAAAATCAAATAATAGGCTAAAAATAGCAAAAGAGTGGAAATAGGTGGATAAGGCTGTGGAATGACATCATCTTGATGGGTAAACATCCAGAAGGGGTTCTGCCTCTAAGAATAGAAATAAAATCAAGGGGGTATCATATGTTCAATATACCATATAGGGACAGTTAGTTAGTCCAGGCCTCAAGCTGTTTAAAAAAAATATATTGAAGGTCACATGATTTGTTCCCAGCATGCAAAGATCTACTTGAGAAAGAAAAAATCTTCTGGTATGCAGATCCTGAGGGTCTGTAGACTGTTGGCGACTTTTGACAGTGATGCAGTAGTTAAAATAAATGTATTTGACTGTTAACACACAAGTAATATGAATCTAATATGATGATTAGTGAAGGTGCTACTGGTGTTGGGTCAATGGGTGAGAGTGCATGGCAGACTACTACTGGTGGGCATCAGTGGGTGATGGGCAGTGCATGGTGGTAGTGGGCAATGTGTCAGTGGGGAGTGGTGGGCATCCTTGGCATTGTGCATTCATCGGTGTCCATATCCTATTCACATTGTGGTTGGGATTGGGGTGTTGTTCATCAGAGTTATGGTGTGCTGGTGCTGTGCTGCTGCCCAAATGGTGGGTGAGGGCAGTGGGCAAGGAGTTGTGAGTGGCAGGTAGGTGGTGTGATGGGCGTCGTTGTTGTCATCCACTTTTCCTATCATTTGCATTGTGGTGGCTTGCTCATCGAGTGGTGGTGGTGGGGTGGTTTGAAAAATTCAAAAAAAATTATTTGTTATTTAGATTAAACACTCAAATTATTTCAGGATCCTTCCTACATGCTTAAATTGCACTCCACATTCATTTTTTTCACCGAAATCATCAGGTGCCCAATTTTATTTCACTGCCACAGGCCAAACTAACTAACCAGGACCCCATCCAGGATTATCGGGCCGGTGCCCCCCTTGCTGTGGCTATGGCGCTGCACCTTCACTTATTTGGAAGATCACATGACATTTGTTGAGCCTTTTTCTCAAGGCCACTAATAAGTTTCATGTTGTTGTTTAAACTAACTAACCATTTCAAAATGTAGATAATTGTATATTACTCTTGAAGTGCCCAAATTAAAGAGGGAACAAAATGATCTCCCTCACTGTGTGATGTGTTGTGCGGCTTCTCCAAAAATCACGTGATGCGAAGAGCTGAAAGTATTTTGGATTTGCAATGTGCATCCTAACCTAGCATCTCACAGTCAATTGGAATCGGAGTAAATTCTGTATTCAGTTCATTCATTGATAGTTGCGTAATACGGGGAATTTATATATCCAGTCAGGGTGATGTGGTATGTAATGTCAACATTAGGTGGAATTGGTAGGCTTCCAATTGTTAGTGTTAAATTAAGATTAAACAGCAAATGTCGAGAGTGTGGTGTCGCGGTGGTCGGAGGGTCGGCATTTTAAGTTACCCTTTGCGAGTATGCCCGACGTTTAGGCACGAACAGAGCAGCCATCGGGTCCTTCTTCCCTGGTGTTGGGGCTTTTGAGGGGCTTAAGTCGGATGGTGCAGTCGAAATTGGTGGACGTAGGGGAATTTGTTTGCTTGTTGAACCCGGGGTCGACAAACTGCATGTCGGTGGTGTCTTGGATACAGTAGATGCCGGTAAGTGAAGTTTCGCTTGTGACGCTGGTATGGTAGAAATGGAAGATGAACTCCCTGTTGACAAATTTGAAGAAATAGTGGAGGCACGGCGGTGCATCACAGTGTTCACAGTCACCCTACTGGTATCTTTCGATGCAGGCAATAATGGCAGTGTTGCATCGGGCTTAGCAAGTACCCGACCATTAGATGGCATGGGTGGGATAATACGAGCGGTGTACATAGTCCTTTGAATTTTGGAAGCTTCTGATTTCGTTTTCTGAAAAAGCGTCTTCGGTTGTACGTTGGTAGACCCTGCGGCAATGATCATCAAAACATCAGTCATGCGCTGACACCATATGAAGATTACTAGCATACAAGCTGAAGTCGTTCGGGCGCGCTTCGGAGGTGGTACACGATCCGTAAATTTCACTTCTCGTTCTTTCTTACGTCCATCGGCTTCAAGTCGCTGGTTGCGCAATTTAGCGGCTGCTTCTTCTAGACGCTTGGCCTCTGCTTCCTGTAAAAACTGCAGAAGGGTTTGCTGATTAGGAAACTAGTAACTGGAGGGAGACTACCCACAAAAAAGTGATCTTTCCATGACGTCGGTTCATCTGAATGCAACTTGGAGTATCGTTCGACTGCCAGTGGATATTTAGAGTGACAAAGATCCCTCCAAATTTCTGAGCTCAAGACATGAAACGTAAATTATGGGACGGGTAGAAGAGATATGTACCTGGGGTATCATTCTGCAAATGCTGATGAAGGCAATGCATTAGATTAGAAAATAATCAGTAGAAGCATTGAGTACATACCGGTGATGCGTGTTCAAGGCGTAGAAGTTGTTCTGCACAACAACGCTCTAATATGGGCTTAACCAGATCATAAGTTAAATCATCGCCGAGATTGGTGATTGCTGTATGGTGATCAGAATCACCTGGTAACATGAAGAGGTCGGAACATACAATCCACATGATTAGTTGCGACTTGTCGATAAAAGAGGACGTTCAACGTCTTTACCAGAATCCAAGCCAATGACCCTCACCTCGCTGGCAGAGCTGCACAAGTGTTGGAATGCGACGATTAAATATTTCCACGTCCGTAGTCATTCTCAGGGTAGAAAGGAGGATTGGATGTGTGGAAGAGTGCTGTCTGCCGCCGATTATATAATAGTTACCATATTTGGTGCAAACAGAAGATTGCAATTACATACAACAAACCCATTCAAAGGCGCGATGTATTACCTGAAGACAATCCAACGAGTCTTGCGAGTCTTTCGTAGTTGACAGACATGCGTAACTAAGATACTTACGACGTCTTTTCCGACGAACGCGGCTGAGGAGGTAGAGATCTGACTCGAAGTGTTCTGCCGCAAACTCAGAAATACTTACCAAACAGTTGTAACCGAAAGATAGCTCGATGGCCGATTCCAGCCGATTCCATGGCTGCTATAGCCAGACCATACTAATTGGACATCGACGTACTATCCTTGGACATAAATTTTCGGCAAGACGGACGATAGATCAATCGCCTTAGGGTCATCGGCAAACGTATTGTAAACTCGCCATCTCAAGGCCGGACTCGAGCACTACTGTGTGATCAATGCAAGAAAGTCCAAATAAAGAGCCGAGCCGCAAGCAACAAGCTCTCGGAGGAATGCATGGCGATAGTTGCGGCTCTATAATAACCCAACCAAGTGTGCCACAACCTCTGGACCCTGGCGTAAGGATACGACTTATCAACAATGAGATTAATTCATAAACACAATAGTGAGAAAACCGCATTTCACCTTCAGTTGTCTTCGTCGGAAAGTGTTTCAGAACCATTCTGTATTTCCTGAGCCCTCATGGCGCCCACTAAATCATCAGATTGTCCATTTTGGGCAGCAAGCCTTTGACCTATAATTCCATGAGATATTATAAAGCTGTGAGGGTAGAACAATCGTTTGCTCACGAATTAATGTGTGGATTGATTCTTGAGTCTTCCTCTCCAGCTTTGCTAACTTCTTCTCCATTTCACGCTTTAAATCCCAATTCGGCCTTTTTGGTGCAATATTGAATATATCCTGAGGGACGTAGGCAGGCGTTAAATGACATTAAAAGGGGGCGACTTACAAGTTCTTGAGCCCTTCGCTCCTCATCTTCATCTATAATCTTCTCAGCAAGACCATTGACATTCTTTTCTACAGTGTCTTCCATGTCGTCTTCTGTACGGTCATGTTTCCGAAGGGTGCGGGTAGTTGGATCGAAGTTTCGATTTTTAATGACTGGTTCATCTCTAAATTCGCATTCAGCGAGTAAGCAGGAAATTCAAAGCTGGGACATTTAAAAAACATACGCATTAGACTTCTCTCCTGCTTTCCGTCTTCTCAGAGCCAGCAGACGAGCCTTACGCGCTTCTGACGCTTCTGCGAGAGACATCGTGATGTTCGTGGCCAAAAGACTCGCGAGAGCATTGGTGATGACTAAGCGAAGTGCTCTTGGTTGGGCCTCACAATGGTCAACGCGTAACTTCTGGTGCTATAACTTATAAACGGGGCAAATGACGATGTTCGTTGCATGGAAAAAAACATACCTTAGAGTCCTAGAAAAGCCCCAGTGTATCTTGGGATATTTTTCGAAGTCGAGATGCTTTGGTACTACATTGCGAAAGGACGCGTCCGAGTCGAGGAGGCCAAGAATGGAAGACTTCACTTGTGACCTTCTCAGGTAAATCCACAGCTCAAGCTAGTTCTTTTCTTTACCTTTCCCCTAGAAATTTCTCTATTATTGCACATATAGGTGAATACCTCCGAAACCCTTGTTTGTCAGGATATTTTAACGTTCAATGACACTAAGATCACGGTAAATCCACTCTTGCGGACAGGTGAGCTCATTCCATGATATCTCATATTCTCGTCCAATCGATACAACCTCAGGCTGTTGGAGGTTGGTTTAGGTGTACCATGAATGATAGAGGCTGATGAGAAGCGTAGCTGACAGGAACGATACCCAAGAAGCAAAGTGGAAAGAATGAACAAGTGTTGGACAAACTCAAAGTAGAACGGGAACGTGGCATAACAGGTCCTTTGCTTCTATAACGACTAATGCGCTATACTAACATTCCGTAGTCAAGGCTCAGACCGCCAGGTGAATCTTATGATGTACATGGAGATGATTTGATCTGACCTTATGGGCTTCTTAGCATGGTGTACAAACATGATGGCAGAGAACACATGTTGAACTTGATCGACACACCCGTCAGTGGCCGAGGAACCTTGGAAACTGCATTCTTATCACTGTTTCCGGTTTAGGGCCATGTTGATTTTGCTTGGGAGGTATCACGATCGTTGGCGGCTTGTCAAGGAGCTCTGTTGCTCGTGAGTAATTATTTATTTAAAGGATTACCTTAACCTAATACAATATTTCAGGTAGATGCTAGTCAAGGCGTCCAAGCCCAATCAATATCAGTATTTCATAACGCACAAGAGAGAGGACTCGCAATTATACCCGTCCTCAACAAGGTCTATTATCCATTCAATTACAGATCGATGTTGTAACATTTTTGCTGCCAGATAGATCTCCCTGCTGCCCAACCTGAGCGAATAGCCGCTCAAATGCAGTCCACCTTCGGCATTGATCCCTCGGATATTATCTCGATATCAGCAAAGACCGGAAAAAATGTGGAATCTATTCTAGAAGCCATTATCAAGCGTATTCCCCCTCCGAATGGGAGGGTCCAAGCACCGTTGAAAGCTTTCCTGTTTGATTCTCTGTGAAAAACTTTTTTATTTTTATTTAAGTTAACGATATCTTATGCATTGTTGCCGCAGGTATGACAAGTATCGCGGCGTCATTTCACTCGTTAGTATCCAGGAAGGTATTTTGCGGAAAGGCATAGTACACAGCTATACCCTCGTTTAACTGCGTATTGACACATGAAAGCAGGCGACAAGATTGCCTCATGTCATACCCGCAAAAAGTACGAAGTAACCGAATTGGGAATCATGCACCCAGAAGAGGTCCCGACAGCAAGCCTCCGCCCTGGCCAGGTTGGTTACTTTGCCTGTAACATGAAAGAATCAACAGAAGGTAAGCCGCAACAATTTTGGGCAACAGAACCTTATATATTTTCTAGCTCATATCGGCGATACCATATTCCGTGTCGGTGAACCTGTGGATCCAATGCCTGGTTTCCAACCCACAAAAGCAATGGTAAGTTTATTTCGTATCTTGATAGGTGTGCACTAACCTGAGGTGCAGGTGTTTGCAGGTGTCTTTCCGGTGGATAGCAGCGATTTTCCGAAGTTGGAAGAATCAATTAAGAGGGTATCTATTTGTCTAATTGCTGCTCCCCATGCATTCATTCAATTTGATCTTAGCTTACTCTAACGGATAGGAGTGTTACAGTCCAGCGGGAATCGTCGTCAGCACTAGGACAGGGTTGTCGCTTAGGCTTTTTGGGGACTCTCCATATGGATGTGTTCCGACAGCGACTCGAAGATGAATATGACGCCAATATTATCATTACTGCTCCAACAGTTCCATACAAGAGTTAGTGAGAGAGATCCACCCCAGCATATGGAAGCTAATATCGTCAATTAGTCGTGTATCGTGACAAAGAAGTCTTCATTAGCAACCCGACCGAATTTCCAGAGACAACTGACGTTGCTTCCAGAGTGAAGGAAGTTCAGGAACCGATAGTCAAGGCTTCAATCATTGTACCGGAAGGTAGGCGTAGCTTATCTGATGGAGAGAGGTTACTAAAATACTGCATAAGAATACTTCGGAGACATGATGGAGTTGTGCTTCTCGCATAGAGCTGAAGATCTAGATTATCGCTACTTGGACTCAGGAACGAGTTCATCACGAATTATCTTGACGTGCCTCATTCCCTTGAGCGAAATCGTGACGAACTTCTTCGATCAACTTAAAAGTCGGAGCTCAGGCTTTGCGAGTTTTGAGTGAGTTTTGCATTTGTATTGCCGTCTTAACACTAACCCAAAGACCTTCAGCTATGAAGATGCAGGATACAAAGCTAGTGATCTAGCTAAGGTGATAGTTACGTGTACTGACGTGTACTGCATCATTTGATGTCGATCTCAGATGTCTTTCCTTCTGAATTCGAAGCCAGTGGATGCACTGGCAATCATCGTACACCGGTCGGCGCAAGACAAGATTGGGCGTCAGTGGGTTAAAAAGCTACGTACGTATTGTTGAATTGCTGGTGAATGTTGAGATTGTGGTTTATCGATCCCTTCGTAGATAAAGTCATCCCAAGACAATTGTTTGAAGTTCCTATTCAAGCTGCGATAGGACGCAAGATTATCGCTCGAGAAACTCTAAGTGCTCTCCGTGCGGATGTCACAGCAGGATTATATGGAGGTAAGCACACTGACTATCACATATTACGCTATGATTTGACCCCGATGCAGGACATTACGAGCGAAAAATGAAGCATCTAGAAAACCAGAAGGAGAGTAAACGCAAAATGAAGAAGATGGGATCCGTGGAGCTTCCCCAGGATGCATTTTTCGATATCTTAAGCAATAAGAAATGAGACATAATTACATGAATTACAGCCTAATCTACCTGGGTCTAGACTTCTACATTATAGTTCGTTATCTTCATCGTCGTATGCTTCCTTTAAGAGGCTGGACGGAGGTCAGTAAGGCAGGGCTGCTGTTGTCGGGAGAAACCTACCGATATATTGAAGAAGGAGGATGATCACCGCTGGTGTAGAATTTAGGATGACATCACGTAGTAGCACCTAGAATGCAACTTACTCGTTTGTTATGAAGCCATCAATCAATTCGGGGCGGACGTAGTCGTAATGAGGGTTTACAACCTCCACCTTGTCTACCAGATCCCCTTCCTCAAAGCCGAGGACACTGCTTGGGTCGCCAAAATCAAGAGCACCATACTCATGATACAGATTCCAGAGCGGGGTGAGTTTAAATTGTCCTGCACAGACAACCACAGGAGTGCTGTGTGCGCGAGCGGCAGTCGCGGCGATGAGAGATCCAGTGGTGGCAAACATTCCACCATTAGCAAGGATGGCGTGAGCTCCTAAGATGACCTTATTGACTCGTGACATCAGTGCAAATATTGAGGAATCGGGAACCAGGAATGTCGAAATTCCTGCAACAGAAAGTGACTGTGCCATATCGCGTCCGCGATACCTATCAATAACGAGAGGCACTGAGATAATAAAAAAAGCAAACAAGAAGAAACCAACGATGGTGCTGTCTCAGCAACGATGACAGTGTATTTTCTGTTGTGCGCTGCAGTTTTGAGGAAGGTTTCTACAGTTTTTGACATTCCGAGAGTCAAGATAATTTCACTTGGTGGGGATATCATATATAACACGCGAATAATTAGCATGGAAGCGCTTACTCGGAGTGTATGTGGTCTTTTGCGTTTTTTGAGATATTATCATAAACAGTTTCTAGCTCGTCCAAAACATCTTGTATTGCTTCCATGAGAACAGGCTTCAGACCTCTCGCAAACGAATCTGGATCATCTGGATCATTCTCCTTGAGCGTCCCTTTGTTTTCTGAAGATTTGGGCGCAAGGGTGTGCTGTCGAGGCTGCCCCAGCAGAATAAACTTAGCGATGGAAAAAGACTGAGGCGCCGATGTAGCAGCAGTGCCCCCGGTCGCGGTCTGATATTCTTCGCGTATATGGTGCAAAACCTTTCGAACAGTGTTTCCAACGGAGTGCTCTAGCATACATGCGGCAGATTAGATTGTGCGACCAGGTATCGTACGAGCGGTCATCGGAAGAACCTTTGGGTTGTGCTTCTACAAGTCTTCGTCCAACACTTCGTATAATTTCTACCAGCTGCTCCATGTTGGAAAAACGTGCTTTTGATATAACTTGTCGCAATACAAGCAAGGTTTCGAGCGCTGTCGCTCGTGAACCAACGACTTGCCTGAAGACTGACCATTAAACCAGGTACGAACGACCTATGAAACTACTGACCTCCTTCGTAGTCTTGATGCAAGATTCTCAACTACGCGCTTACTAGCACTACCTTGGACCTCTGGCGCCATGAAAATGAAGAACGGAAAAGGAGTCGAGTCAGAAAATGATAAACGCCCGATTTGGCAATCTGGTCGATCGTTTGATCGATGATGCTGATCCGGGCCGGGATTATCCAGGGTTTTACAAAGTTCGCATATTCTACACTCTTAGCACTCTTATAAACGCAATCTCCATCCTATACTGCATGTGGGGCAACGTGCCAGTCAAGCACATCTGCCCATTTTGGAAGAAGTTCAGAAATCTCCTCCACATCCTTATCACCTCGTCCAGACAAACACTGTGGCGGAGGGTTAACAAATTTCATACTGCTAAATTAATTCCTATGCGCTCACCACGACGATGTCTGCATCTTTAGGAAGCGTTTTCGCGAGTCGTACAGCCTCCCAGATCGCATGCGAAGATTCCAAAGCTGCGCTGAGCTAAAAATCATCACGTATGGCGTTATCATTGAAATGTACTGACCTGGAATGATACCTTCACGCTGCGTCAACATCCTGAAGCCACGAAGTGCCTCCTCGTCGGTCGCGACAACATACTCTGCCCTGCCTGAATCCTTCAACCACGCATGCTCGGGTCCAACACCTGGGTAATCTAGTCCAGCGCTGATAGAATGTGTTTCTACGATTTGCCCCGTAGGGGATTGAAGAATATATGTTCTGACGCCATGCAGAACACCTGGCTGGCCCTTTGAAAGCGTCGCGCTGTGACGGTCCCCATCTATACCTGTCCCAATCTGTGTATTAGTCGGAAGGTCCGCGTATGTTATTCAATGCTTCACCTTCTCCTCCTGCCTCTACACCAATTAAACGAACGTTCTTTTCTCCGATAAAATCATAGAATGCCCCGATGGCATTGCTTCCTCCACCCACACAGGCTACAACTACATCAGGTAATTTCCCTCTTGCTTCATTCATCTGAAGTCTGACCTCCTGACCAATCACTTTCTGAAAATCCCGCACTATAGTCGGGAACGGATGTGGTCCTATGGCAGACCCAACAAGATAATGCGTGGTGGAAAGGTTCGTGACCCAATCACGCATGGCTTCATTGACAGCGTCTTTCAACGTACGTGAGCCAGAATGCACGGGGATAACCTTCGATAACGTTAGTACAAAACGCCTAAAACGAGGTGAATGAACCAACCTTGCCGCCAAGCATTTCGATTCGGAAAACATTCAGGGCTTGCCGTCGGACATCCTCCGCGCCCATATAGATGACGCATTCCATGCCAAATTTAGCGCACACAGTGGCAGTCGCAACGCCATGCTGGCCTGCCCCAGTTTCTGCAATGATACGGGTTTTTCCAATGCGTCGGGCAAGCAATATCTTAGAATCAAGCTAGCACAAAGGCTTGACGACGAAATAGGACAATACCGACCTGCCCAATGGCATTGTTGATTTTATGCGATCCAGTATGGTTCCTGCCAATTGTTAATCACAAATGCTATCCAGAGCATGCCAACCGGAGGTACACTCACAGGTCTTCACGTTTTAGCCAAATTCTCGCCCCCCCTGCATCCTGGGTTAAGTTCTCTGCAAGATAGAACTTCGAAGGCCGGTTCATATATCCATAATAGCTCTGGAACTCTCTCCAGAACTCGGGATCCGCGATAGCAGATTTATGAGCTTCCTCCAGCTCAAGAACGCAGTCGAAAAGAGATTCTGGCACGTATTGCCCTCCAAATTGACCGAATCTCGCAGGCAACACTACTCCAGAGTCAGAAGCTTTTTTTGGGTCAGGACTTTTCGGGTCAGTATCAGAGGAAGGTAGTCCTGCTGCCGCAGGGGGTAATCTCACACGAGCAGGCTGGTCTTTCTGGCAGAGTTCCAGACAATATGCTTCGACATTTTTTGCGATCTCTCCTTTTGGAGAATTCTTGATCACAGATACCAGTCTGCTTCCTACGACGACGCCATCCGCACCAGCATCTGCAACGGTATTGTAATGGTCGCGGGTGGCGACTCCAAATCCAACTGATATTGGAACTGTCGCGTATTCTCGCACACGCCGTATGATATCCGGCAGTGCCTGGTTCATGCCAACTTCATCCGACGAACCAGTAGTGCCCATCTAACAAGAACGAGTGTTGGACTTATTCTACAGAGGGAAAGAAAACCTACCTTGGAAACGAGATATATGAATGAGTCTGCAATGGATGCAAGGAACTTGATTCGATGAAGGGTAGTAGAAGGGGCAATTAATGGGACATAAGAAAGACTAGAGTATTCACTGAGAATCTGACAGAATGCGGTGATAAACAGTACCCACTTCGCCTTTCTACATTTCTCTCGAAAGGCAATGGCCTCCTCAGGAGGAAGGTCGACCATAATGAATCCATTTGCTCCAGCTTCGTAGGCATCTTGAACAGCTTTGTCTTCTCCATAGGCCAACAGAGGGTTATAATATCCTGCGAGTAGGACTGATGAATAACGATGGTATTTCAAGAGGAAGGAATTACCCATAAGGAGAATAGGTGCGGTGAGGCCTTGGCGACGAGCTTCGCTAATTAAGCCTAGAACTGTAGCATAGTCGATGTTGCTTTTCAAGGCCACCTGGAGATGTCTGTTACGAGCGAACGGCAATCCAAGCGTAAAGCCACGTACAGTGTTTGTTTCCTGGATCGCAGGACCATCCGCTACGGGATCGGAGAAAGGAACACCGAGCTCAATGATATCTGCTCCTCCAGCTTGCATCCCAAGGAGGATGGGTATCGTATCATCTATCGTTGGATAACCAGCAGTGACGAATGTCACCAATGCAGGAGAACCCTACAACGATGCCCATCAGCAAGCCAAGAGAAAGTAAGAGGCGAGCTTTATACCTCTGATTTTCTGGTTTGAAATGCTCTGGAGATTGCATCCATGGTGGGCGGGCACGACGAAGGTCGAGTCACCACTTGAATAGTTCTGATCGGATTCTGACGGGTTTTGCCGGACTTATTCCTCGTCATGGAATTATCTCAGCCAGCCGATGAGTCTCGCGTCCTAGTTATCTATACAGGCACGTTCACTGGTATAAGGGCTTCGTATGCATTAACGTTTGCCATCCCAACAGGAGGAACAATCGGGATGCTTGTTGGCCAACAAGGCTATGTTCCAGAGCCAAACTTTTTGACCAAAACTCTCAGAAGTCAGACCCGTTTTCATGATCCTATGCAGGATTCTCTGTTCTCCCATTCTAGTTCTGTGCAAGGATTTAGAGATTGGAACAGTGGAAGTGGCACATCAAGCTCTCAGGCCGATATACCAAGGACCTTGCTAGTACGATCATCGCGTCCAATTGGTCACCCATCTTTATCGACGTCGACGGAAAAGAACCAGCCTACATGCGTACAGGTCTCTGAAAATGTTTATGAAGCACAGCTGCCAAGTCTCGTTACCCCTTGCAGTGCAGTTCCGGGCGGTACTCATAGGAAATCGATCAGATATGCTATATTAGAAGTAAGTGCAGTCGGAGTTGCTGCCTGCCGTAGTTAATGTTGGGAACAGTGGAATCCCCTCATGGATAGCAGCAACATGGAAATGGAAGGTCGTGTCGTGTGGTACTTTTCTGGAGACTCGACATCACTGATGCAATTAGCCACAGACTGGATCCGTATTGCAACCGAGATCGAACTTAATTATACCTTTGACGCTTTCGTCATTCTACATGGCACGGATACAATGGCATACACCTCGAGCGCATTAAGTTTCATGTTGGAAGATCTCGGCAAGACTGTCGTAGGATTCATGGCACTGGACGTCTTGCTCTATCTGAGCACTACTTAGATTTTGACCGGGGCTCAAATACCAATGTCACAGCTGCGAAACGACGCTGTGGATAATTTTATGGGGGCGTTGATGATTGCTGGCCATTTTATTATACCAGGTATGCATCTTTTGAGATTCTGATGTATGCCATCAGACCTTTTGAATATATCACTAGAGTCTTCTCTGTACTTCAACCACACGCTATACCGGGGCAACAGGGTATTGAAGATGTCCTCATATGATCTCAGCGCTTTCGACAGCCCCAATTTCCCTCCTCTTGTAAACGGTGACATTGCTAACGATCTTCGAGCACACGCGGGACACTGACAAATGTAATAGTTGGGGTCGATATCGTCGTCAACTGGAATGATGTTCTGCGCCAAACGAGTCTCCGCCGATTTCGAGCTCACAAAAGTAATTTCTCAATCCATCGACTTTGACGTGTCTGATCGCCTCTCGCCGAATAGAGATGAGTCCACACGTTGGTACGAACACAGCTCCCAGCCTCGAGTGAGCTTCGTTCATAAATCTTTCAGCCGCTCTGCGTCTTTTCCCTGGCATTGCAGCCGCCACGGTCAGCGCCTTTTTTACACCCCTGATTCGGGGGGTGGTGTTGGAAACATTTGGCCTCGGAAATGCTCCGCAGCGGGTGGATCTGATGCAAGCCCTCAAGGAAGCTTGTGACCGTGGCGTCGTCATCGTCACCATAACCCAGTGCGTCAAGGGTTCAGTTCGGGATGCCTATGAAACAGGGAGGACATTGTTGCAGGTTGGCGTAGTATCTGGTGGAGATATGACACCTGAGGTATGCCGTATTTATGTCATAATTTGGTCCATTGATTGATAGCTGTGATTTTTGAAGTGTGCGCTCACTAAACTTAGTTATCTGTTATCCAAACCGGAACTTTCAATAAAAGAAGTCCGTGAATTAATCGCCACTCCTCTCCGTGGCGAGCTTTCCGGCACATATCGTTCAGCCCCGAGTCATCCTGCTACTGTTGAGCACAACCTCGAACAAATAGGAAATGTTCTGTTTCAGTTCGTCCGCCTTTCACACCCGCCATCACATGGAGCCCAAATGATCGCATCTCCGGATAACATCGACACTGTAACGAGAGATGCAGCTGCCTCATGGTCATGGACCGCGGCGGAGGCAACCACCACAGAGGCTGTATTGATCCCTTTCCTAATCCATCTCGCAGCAGCCAGGGATGATATCGGGAGTATCAAGTTTTGTCTCGATGCAGTAAAAAATGATTCGGGGGCAACAGAATTTGGAAATATAGCAGGCGGGGTTGTGAACTGCCTTGAATCGTCTTCAGGGAAGTCGCCGCTTCATGTTGCGGCGATTAACGGCAATACCAGGTCGGTACGCCTCTTACTTGGTTCAGGTGCGCTCGTACACCTCCGAGATACTCTGGGCCACACTGCCTTGTATTACGTGGGTCGCAAACTCTAGTTAGTCACTTGTTGTCAAGTTGACGGTGATTGCCTAGGCTGCTCGGCAAGGTCATGACAGCACGGTTGACGTCCTCATGGAGGCGGGGGCAACACTTGGGGGTTTCGACGAGACTTATGCAGCTATAGCTATTAAGAATGCTTATCTCACGGGGGACCAAGCTTCACTCCGAATCTGGACCAAGACAGGAGTTGACGTGTCGAATGATCACTGAGTTGATGTGGAATGCACTTCTATGAGTCAATGGAAATGCTGAGCAATATATAACATGTAACACCCTCCAATCCAAGTAAGAAAACTCAGGTATCTCATGAATGTTGTTCAAGGATTTGCACGGAAGAATCCCCATCACCATCTTCTCTCGTCGCATCGCTGATGCTTGTATACAGCGTTCGCAAAAAAAGTGGGAGTTGTTCACGCCCGAAGGTAAACGGTGCTCCGAGAAATCCCAATTTCTCCACGTAGTCAGGCGGCTCTTTGTCAAGCTCCAAAGGTATGTAGTTGACAGAAGGAATGAGTTTGTCCTCAGACTCCACATGATGTGACGGATCTGCAGGTTGATGACAACAACGTAAGGTGAAGATCAAACCTATTGAATGTGTAAGGCATTATCACACGACTAGGGAAGGAATTCGTAGACAAACTTTTTCTGATGGAGGGTGCCTCGTCGTCTGTATCGGTATATGTATATACACAGGACAGAGTCCATTCATCCAGACTGAAATGTTTCCCCTTTTGCAACTTCATATTGCAGACAAGGAGGTTAGTCAAGTCTTCGTAAAAGCGGATGACTTCGGTGTGCTTGGGATCATCGGCTCCTCCTGGTAGGCCACGCGGGACAGAAGGTGGATTCCGTGAAGACTTGGCGGCCAGGGCCTTGGATCTTTCGATTTCAGCATTCAGTTCATAACTCAGCTCCTTCTCTATGACGCAATCTCAGCAGATGAATGAAGGAAAAAAAAAAGGGGGGGGGGGGGAAGGGCAACTAACCTCGTTGTTCTAGCTCGGCAATTCTCTGATCTTTCTCAACAATCCGTTTCTCTTTCTCCTCTGCCATATCTTTCCACCGAGCTAATTCTTTCTCCATTGTACGCTGCTCTTCATCTGCAGCCTCTCGCGTGATAAGATTAAGAATCGAAGTCTTGCCAGTACGCGTCAGGGGTTCCTTTAGAGATAACTGATAGGTCAACTGCTTGATAAGCGACTCTTGAGCTGATTGAAAAAAAAAAAAAAAAAAGGTGGTCAGAGGAGAATGTGAAGACAACAACGCAAACATGCCCTGCAATTGTGCCTGGTATTGTACCTCTTGCCGTCTGAGCAATTCCTCCGCCTCCGTCTCTCGTATCTGAAATACCTCCTCCAGCTGCTGTGACAAGGCGGCTATCTGAGCTTCCGCCTGTTGAATATGGTGCCTGTCAGTGCCACACGCACGAAACAGATAGTAAACAGGTATGCACTTGACGGAGTTGATACACTAGACCAGATTCCTCCTCGTTTTTTGTGGAACGTGATGTGTGTGGAATCGATCTTTTATTATTGACTGAAGAATTGACTGCAGCAGCCACGCTCGGTCCTGGTCCAGACTCATCTTCGTCGATGACAATACGGTCGACATCCATCGGTTCTAGTGGAGGGGCAGGCTTTCGAATGGCTTTCCGTGGAACAGGCCTTGCCTTTCCCTTGCCTTTCACTGCATGTTTTCCGCTGCCATTGATTGCGGCTTCTCCACGAGAAGGCGGCTTCTTGCTTCGTGGCTGAGCTTCCACTACTTGTCCATGATTGTTTCCGACTGCAGTAAGTTCTTCAATGTCAGAATCTTCCGATGGCGGATTGGTGAGTTGTCTTCGCCCTGCTTTGGATGATGGAGCGGACTTTGAGGAGCCAGGTTTGGCGGAACGTAGGCGGGATACCAGGGGAGTAGTCGGGTTAAGGCCTCCTGAGATTTAGGATTCTAGACATGAGACTGGGTTGTACGCGGTATCTGTTGAACGAGAACGCACCAAGGTCATCGGAGTCAGACATGGCGGAGTGACGGTTTTTGTGACAAAAACAAACGCGTCTGCACGTGCTCGAGGTACGGCGTTAGTACTATTTTTAGGCGACAGGAAGCTCGCGGTTATTTATGCTCTTTAACGTTTATAATTGCAAATGCTTGTTAAGTAGAACACACAAGGTAACAAGCTAGTCGAGCGAATATTGCAACGAAACAAATGAGCGACGCTGATAATGATCAGATATATAGCGGAAATGACAGGATCAGTAACAGGGGCAACGAAAGCAAAAAGCAAAACCCAAAAGAGCACGATCCTACAAATGCAAAGACCAGAGATGCGAAGCAGATCATGAATTAACGTCGATGGATGAGACCAATGAATCGTCTGTTTGCTTCTGACCGTCAATCTCCAGCGACGACGATGATGAGGAGTCAGACGAGCGAGTGTATAGGGGAAGAGGAATAGAATAATCAATTTTGCGATCTCCGTTATTATCAAAGAGCTGAGAATATGCCGGGAGATTGGTGAATGTATAAGATACAACAGGCGGAAGGGCCGGCACCACTGATTCGTCCAAAATAGTGGATGGCGGGGGCGTCAAACCACGGTGAGGGGATGTAGCCGCAAAGTGAGCAAATTTGACGGGTACGCAAAACGATAGTCGCTCTTTTGCTGGTTCCTCAGACCCGGGAACATCGTATGTGCACACAATCTCAATGGAGACGTCGTGTCGCACACTCGTCAATGGAGCAGAGGCGCTTGGGCGAATGATAAGTGGGCCTCCCCAGGGCTTGGATTTGCCACTGCGTGTGCGCTGGAGAAAGGGGAGGGCAGTCTCCATTGTATACCATGTCGGGCAGTCCGTGGAATCCGCATCGCTCACGAAAGGATAATTGGATTCACCAAGAGTATGCAAAGTAGGTTGTCCTGGAGGCAATAGAGAGAAGGAGCGCGACGTCGACTCTTCTGTGTCCGTGAAAATGTACAAACCAGCGTCAAAGACGGCACTAACAGAGTGCGCGTCCCGCAGAGGCTCATTCGGTGGCTGCTGCGAGGACGGAGGAATGGGATATCGTCTAACGTACTCCGATGAAGCACGAGACCTAGGTATTTGATCATAAGCCACTCGAATGCTGGTGGCAGAGTTGGTGACTTACTTGTACTTCTCTCGTTGAATTATATCAGTTACGATAGAAGCCACCTGTATTTTCTGACACTCTGTAGCTTCCAGATCCTTGGTACGCATGCGGACAATGACGGGAAAATGATCACTCTCTACGTTGACAAAATCTGGCACAGATGCGAGGACTTGTATTTTCGAAAGGACTTCAGGCGGAAACTGAGGCCTACAAGAGGTGGACGTTTCGATCACAGGAGAGTTGACGAGAAACGTAAGAGTTGAAGATGAAGACTCGGAAGTATCTCGTGGGCGAGATACGAAACGCCGTAAGAGGATACGCTTCTGTGCAGCCACAAACTTGACACGAGAGCGGAAAGGTGAACATAACGAGGCGAAAGACCAGAGACTGGTTTGATTATCTAAGTTGATGAACCTTGCCTCTGCGTATAGGGTATAACGAATGCCGAAGCCTTCGAGGCCATATGTAGAGGTCGCAGGAAGCCAGCCAGGGATTGAAAGATTAAAAACGACATTCCAAACACCTAATGGATCGCGTTGGTTTAGCGTGAAGGAGAGCGCGACAGAGCTTACAAGGTTGGTCGGACTCCTCGTAACCTTCGTTTGTCAGTTCAACTGGTTGGCAGACGATTTCCCGCGATATCGAGCACAGACGCACAGCGGAATATTCGATATCAGGAGTTATTACCTCATCCTGGCCCTCAAACGTAAGAATAACAGATTGGAGCCGTAAACGGGCCGTGCGCCGAGGCGCAAACAGAGAGTGTGAGGAGACCAGTGATACGGACACATGGCCGGACAAAGAATAAGCAGACCTAATGCAATAGACGATGAGCTTGACAAAATTTTATGCATTTGGATGCTCACGATGGATCTGGATGTCCGTACATGTCGAGGGAGCCCGTGCAGGGGACGATTTGTAAAGCGACCGACATGATGGGCTAAGGAGGGGAGACTAGAAGGAATGGCTTGGGGAGCAACTAGGGCGTTGGACTATATAGAAAGAAGGGAACAAATGACATTTTGGGTGAACAAAGAACTTTCATATCAGCTGTGGCGCAAAGGGGCACACATGTTATGTTCTGTATAGATTTCCTTTTGTCCACAGCTGACTAAGCTCATCCAAAAACCCTCGCCACAGCAAGCTCGCTCTCCCCTCGTTGCCGCATCTCCCTTCTCCTCGTGCTCTCCACTTCAGCATCTTTGCGTCGCTTGTACTTGCTCCCTTGCTCCCGTCTAACAGCAGACCGCACAGCTGATGGCGAAATGAATTCTTTTTCGATCATGAGATGATGCATCAGTCACGATTCAATCAGGAACGTACCAGGGTTGGAGAACACCGTCGCGCCTCCAAACGCCCCTTCGAATATACGAATCGGGGTAAGCACAAAACGCGGCCCGATTTCAACAAGCGTTGTTTGTGTCGGTTGTAGCGGGTCCTTTTCAATTATCTGGACGAACAATGGTCACACAACTTGAAATTGATCAATATGAGCACGCACTAACCTGGAAATTACGAAACCATATCTTCGTATCCAAGATCGAAAAGGTAAGAATGTGATCGATGAAGGGCTTCGCCTTCCTCGCTGTGGATGGAACGCCAAATATCTGAGAACAATCCACATCAGTTTTCATACATACCTTCTGAACACAAGCTTACATGCGTAAACACCTCCTTCGTTAACCTTCCCCATTCTGTCTCCTCAAATGCCTTGTCAAAGCTCAAAAGCCCCCGGCTGCCCTTTAAACAGTTCCCTGTCATCTTCAGTTCATCCATTGTATGTATGTTCTGCACATGCAGCTTGATGCTCGGTCCATTGGGTGTCTTTGCCGCCCACATATACAGGTCTTCATGTCGACGTGCTTCAAAGTATAACGTGTTATTACAGTTGTTAAGATCAGCCAGTTCAGGCAGAAGGTGAAGCTGGGACTTTGAATCAAGTTTTGAGTCTATGTCATGATTGAGCTCCTCAGTTGTTATCTGAGACAGGCAGTGGGAAAAGCACCTTTTTTGATATGCGGTAACAGGGCCTCCAGGTCATTCATAAAATGTCTCATGCGATGTGTTATGCCTCTTGAGGACAACATTAGGACGCGTTGCTTGTTCTTGTGCTTTTTGGGTGGAGCGAGGTCATTCTCGTTGACGGCCATATCATCAGCCTTCCTTTTTCCTTTTTCCACTTGCACGTTTGAAGCATTCGCGGTTTGCGCTTTGAGTATTGAAGCCATCGTCAACTGTCGGAAGTTCAACTCAGTGATCATGTGCAATTTTTTTTAACGATGGTTATGTAATAAAATTGCAGTTTTTCGACGAAAGCAACGACAAAGATACGAGTAAAAAAACGGTGGCACATGCGGACAGAACGAACATGAAAAGCAACAGTTAACGGTAAAGATAAGACCCAACGCCAAGAAGAGCGAACAAGAAAAATATTGCAAAGTGTTCCGTTTATGCGGAATTCGGTTGTGCTCGAAGTTGCTTCTGTTTTTCTTGTTCCAAACGCTGCAACAAGAGCGTAAACTTAGTGAACAGGTAACAAGTAGGAACTCACATGATACAATAATTGAACAGCCATCTGGATATTGGCAGGTTGTCCAGTGATCACCACTAACCGCTCGTTGTCGCCTCCAGTCGGCGCAGGTGCACCGTTCGTCCCCACTCCTACTGCACCGGGCTCCATGATTTTAATCTGACTCGCACTCATGTGTCGAATCTCATTGATCTTGCTTCCTCCCTTACCGATGATACATCCCACAAGGTCATTCGGAATGTAAATTTGTTGGGTTTGAAGTTGTTGAGGAGGGTTATGCGGGGGCGGAGGCGCAGATCCATAAGGATTAGAGTATCCTGGTACGTAAGACGAACCCTGGTAGGCAGGACGACGCGAAGAGGAGCTGGACGGGCGGTAGCTGGAGTTGGATGAAGAGGGCATTCTTTCTTGTGCTTCGATAAGAATATTGCCAATGTAGTAGGTAGCAATGTGAATAGCGTCTGCAACCCCAGCCACACTGAGAACGCGCTATCGAAATGGATACAATTCAGCGTTGGCGGACGCGAGGAAAAAATGGAAGAGGCACCTCCGTGGAGCCTGGAAGCATCCCTTCACTTGCATTTAATCTCGCACCACTCGCGTCCTGAATTTCTTTGATTTTCGAGCCTTGTTTCCCGATCACGGAGCCCATGCGCGAGTTGGGTATCATGAACTTGATAGTGACAGCACGACTGCCAGGCACAGATGGAACATCAAACGGTTCGTCATTGATACGACGAACAATAAGTCCAAAAGCCTTAACAATACGTGAGATGGCTTTATATTATAAAGACATTCCAGCGGACGCAGACCTTGGAAACCGCATCGAGGGGTCCACTAACGTTCAGAATTCGCTCAGGGTTACCAGGGATACTTTCTGACACCATAACACGCGCGCCACTCTTCTCACGAATCTCATTAACATGCGAACCACCCTTCCCGATGATGATAGAAGCATCCTGGGTGACAATTAGGCAGCGCATGTGGATCATCGCAGAGGGCGCTGGAGCGGATGAAGAAGAAGAGGGTTCACCTGACGTGGTTGCTGAACCTGCCTTGTCGTTGCGAGAAGGGCTCCTTGCATTTTTGGAGGATTCGTCCCTGTGCTGCTTCCCGTGGTTGGAGCCAGGTGTCGATGCAGCGTTATCGTCGCCGGGAGCACTAGGCACATCTGTCATGGTAACGTCGGCTGAAGCTGATTTCGAGGCAGAGTCTGCAGCACCGGCTGGGGTCTCATCCGAAGCAAATACTGCGCCTGTATTAGCACGCTTGTGTTGTTTCTGGGTTTCACTGTCGGAGGGAGAACGAGACCGCTTGCGATTAGAGTCAGCGTCTGGCATGGCCAATTTAGTTCACAGTAAGTTCTAATGTCAGACGACTGGGGGGTAGGGCCAGTTATGTAGGAGGATGGGCTTGGAGGATGTGGTGTGATGTCTGACGGAGATATAGTGGGGAGGGAAGTGAGGGGGATGCGAGGATGTAGGCGAACTGGAGTAGCCATTAGAAAACACACACCTTGCAACGACGAGCACAGCAGTCTTCACGGTCGTGCTTGACGGTGTGAAGAGAGCACACTATACCAAATACAAATACACAGCAAGTCCCTATTGTACCAAGTCCACATTTACTTCAACATCTCTTCTATAAATCTCGACCACTGATGTTCCCACATCGCAATGGCGCGTCTCTTCTCATCATTTTCCAACGTCGAATACTGCGTCGTGCCTTGAGTGTGATATTAGCCAGAAACAATATATTGGTCTTGCCTCTAGACTATCCCGTGCCAACTGGCCTAGTGTGCCGAGTCCCGTAAGCTCGCTGGCGACAAGAACCTGTCATACCACAGCTTCCGTTTCCTGGCAAACGCGTGATGAGATTCATCCCCCTTACCTGAAAAAAATCAAATGTAAGTCCCATGTTGCCAAAGACTGCTGGGTCGTCGGAGCATAGTGCAACAGGTACCCCGTGGTTCAGTAGGATGGGGAGCACATGCATTGGCATGGAAGAGGTCAGTCGCTTCCGAGATATCAATACCTGTACGAATTAAAGACTTGATCACGGTGATTTACCAATACTTCGTTCCTTTTGCCATGTTTGTGTCAAGCTAAGCCCGTCTGCATCAGAGAAAGACTTACGATATAGGGCAAACTTCCAGCGCAATTCCTTTCTGTCTACAAATCTCAATGAGCTTTGGGTGTTTCACCATCGAATATCTTTATCGGAGTAAACGGGGGAGAAGCCATCGCGGACATGCTGCGTACCCGTGACCAATGCGTTTCGTTCCAAGGAGAATGGCATCATACAAGTTCTTATCCGCTGCTGTCCCATCGCCTAAAGTCTCGCCTGCGTGGAAGATGAATGGGATATCAAGCCCTTCTACCTTTTGACGCTCGCGGAATCGCAGAAGGGGTTCAATGTAATCTACAAGTGGTCTTAACTCATTCTCATTTCCGACTAGATCGAAACCTATCATAGCGAGTCAATTCGATGAATAATAGCACCAGAAGGAAACTAGACCAGCGATCAGGTGAGGAAACTCTCTTTTCAGTGCAATGCAATCTTCAATATACCATTCCAATTCCTCAGGTGATATGAACCGGATAGTTGAATATATAATCTGTTTAAAACATCACTTAACATTGACTACAACAGTATGTCTTTTGAGAGAACTTACTCTAGCACCAATGAACTCTTCGCTTCTACCCTGCACCTTCATTTCTGCTTTGACTTCGTTGAGCACGCGGGCGAAAGTGAGAAGCCAGTCTCTATGTGGAACATTTTCCTGCCCATCCTCACCGATCATATACCTAAGCATAAACATCGGATTGCTGCATGGCTTTGTGCAAAAGGGAATATACTTGTATAGAAAATTTATTCTCACTTCAACGTATGATATCCCATCTGCAATCGAAGACTTGAAGAATTCACGAATGTATTCGGGAAAGATGGGCGCGAAACGAATCAACCCCTGCGTCATCATTGGTCACTAAAAGCCGAGGGAGGTAAACAGACAGAAGTGTAGTGCACCGTAGATACAATAAAAGTGCTTGTAAATTTTGCCCATATCTGACAGAAAGAACCAATCAGTCATGGAAGACAAGAATGAATATCCAAACCTTAGCGATGGTGTTGTGCGTATTATACGCTTCTGTGGGATTGATCATCATCGCACTAATAACCCATTTATCAAATCCTTCCGGGCCCCCAAGGGTGGCTTCAAAAGTTTCTCTTGCTCTTTGTAACGCCACCCAGCTTCCAGGTTCATAAGTGCTAGCGGTCAAGCTGGGCACATCAGAGAACTGATCCCGGGGCAGAGCTCTAAACTCGGGCAAGGTCGAGGACAAGGTCGTCGATTTTATAGCTTGTGGTACGCGAACATGGAGCGCAGGCTGCTTCAGTGCAAGTTGCAACAAAAACTTGGCATTAACTGTTGCGTCAAGATGTGCATGCAAAAGCGCTCCTTTCGGCATCTGACCACTAACACAATGAGGGTTGATTCCCAAAAGATAGATCAAATTTTCTCACCTTGCTCAGGATCTGAAAGAGTTTCGTCTTTACAATTATGTTGCGACCTTCAAACAAGCCATTTCTTGATACCAGCGCAATGTCAACGAAAAGGAAAGACAGAAACCTGTGAGAAACTCCATTCCAGGGAAAGGATGCGGAATGGACTCGTGGTCTTGCATCCAAATCGTCGAAGCTTCCGCCTTACGGATATCGCGAATTATTCGATCGGCCTTCATCTCCGCATCTGAATGCTTCATCTGCATATCTCGACGAAGACGTCTGTCCTCATGGATTAGCGCAGCTCGTTCCTCTTGGTATGCAGCGAGATCTAGCATGGACATGGTAAAGGGACCAAGTCAGCGCGCGCATGTGGACGAGACGCGAGTAGGGTCACGTGTGTTATGATAGGAATAACATCGACACGTCTTGCTGTGTTCGTCCGAGTCCTGATAGCCCTTGCTACCCGCACTTTCTTCCAGCCTGACGAGTATTTCCAGTCTCTCGAACCCGCATATCACTTTGTTTTTGGATACGGCCATTTAACATGGGAATGGCTCGCTCCAAAGCCTATACGAAGCATAATATACCCGGCACTGAACGTACCTATATACTGGGTGCTGAATACCTCAGGCCTGGCTGATTCTGTAGTTCTTGGCGACTGGCTGTTGGTGGGTATATATCTCTTGTCGCACCTTTCGAACTGCCATCCTGAACGCGACTAGATTGACACCCCGAAAGTTTTGCATGGTACACTCGCTGCTGCTACGGACATGTGGGTATGTGAATTGACCCGTCGAGTAATTGGACCTCAATACGTCTCCACTGTTGTGCGTCAAGCGATCATTTGCCAGATTCCTAAGCTTGACGTGTAACAATATTCCAGTTGTTCTTATCTCTGACCTCGTTCTTCCACGCGCTATCTTTGTCCCGCTCGTTGTCCAACTCTCTAGAAACATCGTTGACTACCATCGCATTTGCTCACTACCCATGGGATGCGAGTTCTAGCCTCAGTCACCAGTTGATCTTCAATAAGTACGTTGGTGCCATCTCGCTCTTCTTAATGAAATGGAAATATAATTTCTTTTCAGGCCCAGAATGCGGAAAATGCTAATTTTTAGTGCCCTAGCTTGCATGATTCGCCCAACTAACGCTGTTATCTGGGTCTATCTGTTTGCTAACCTCTTCTGGGTCATACGGTCCCACAAGCGTATCGTTGTTATGATCTTTTCCGATGTATTGATTGTGGGGTATGTGGACAACCCCTCCTAGATGCGGAGCTTATCATTTTTGTAGAACGATTGCGCTCGTGTCCCTCTTCATTCTCGATTCCCTCTACTACGGGGATATCACGTTTACACCCTTCAACTTCCTACTCACAAATATTTCCCGGGTGTCTCTTTTCTATGGTTCCAACCCCTGGCATTACTACCTTTCCCAAGCTCTGCCCATCCTCTGCACAACAGCACTTCCATTTGTTCTTCATTGCATCTATTCAATTCTATTCATTAACGACACAGTCCCGCTGCGGACCATGCTGGTAACTATTACCTGGTCTATCGGAATATATTCCATGGCCGGACACAAGGAATGGAGATTCCTCCACCCCATCCTTCCTCTCCTCCACGTGTTCGCCGCCAAATCACTAGTCGATCTCTCTCATCCTGCTGCACAGAAAAAGAGTAAAAAAAACATCAAAAACATGAACCGCATGTCTGAACGTTCCCTCATTGAAGATGTTCTCAGCAACCTTCCTCCAATTCGAACTAGCTTCTTGGTGTTTCTTTCGCTCACAATTCCCGCAGCACTATACGTCGTTCTATTCTACTGTAGTGCTCCAATCAGCGTAATGTCGTATATCCGTGGTCTTCCTCGAGACGAGCTGCACAATGGATCGTTCGGTTTCCTGATGCCGTGCCATTCCACACCAGGGCATGCTTATCTGCACCGAAAAGAGTTGGCAGAAGGGATGTGGTCTCTAGGATGCGAGCCGCCTCTTCAGTGAGTGCCTTTGTCTGCCGCCATGATTCGGAGTTTTCTGATACTTTTTTTTCAATCAAGAAATCAGGATCTTGCTACTTATCGAGACCAGACCGACTCGTTCTTCGACTCGCCACATGATTACCTACAAACATGTTTTCCATCAGAAGTGAATCCTTTGTTTCCCCCTTCACCCATCCCGACCTTCATTCCTGGCGTAACCCCTCCCTCTTTGAGTGGCCCAGACGCTTATCCATGGGCTCATGAATGGCCGCGGTATCTGGTATTTTTCGGCTCACTTCTACAGGAAGAAGGGGTGAGGGCATTGTTGGAACAGCGAGGGTTCAGGGAAGTATGGAAGAAGGGCAGAGAATGGGAAGGCGAAGGACACAGGAAAGGAGGAGTACGAGTGTGGAAGTGGTCAGGATGATGGCGCTACTTCCACTTCGGCTGAAAATTTCTATCCTAAGCCTCGTGTACGATGTGATAGTACGAATACTACAGCAGACTCATAATTTGTAGTGGAGACAGTGACGACTTCGTTACAAAGGGTGTCTATGTTGATTTTAAGTAATCGTCTTCTAATGTAACAGGTGAGAACTTTACAATAAAGGTGACATACAAGAAAAGAATGCGTCGTGAACAATGCAAAGTTGTCGCTCGATCAAAGTCTTGATAAATCCCTACCCCAGACACCTCTGCTCACATGCCCAGTCAGCCGCACACATACCACCAGCGTAAAGCAACAAACGCACCGAATGATCCAGTCAATCATCAACAACGCTCTCGTCCTCGACGACACCTGCTCGTTCCAATAAATGCTCCTCCATGCATACATCGCCGCCAGCCCTCCCATCAGCGAGTACTTGCCGAAGTCAAATACTGCTGCATTTCCGATGTATGCCAGGCTCCCCAGATGGAGATAGCGGAATGGCTTCGCGACAGCTTCGTCGGCTGCTGAGATGGGCATACCGTTCGCTTCGAATATCTCCTTCGACCGTACGATTTTGTGAAGTTTTCTGCCGAGGTATTTACCTTGTTGGGATGCTACCTGGGCAGTCTGTTGTATTGCTATTATTATCGTCAATATGGATGGGTGCTGCCGACGTACGGCAGGCAAAGCAGTAATCTTATTCCCGATTTCTTCTAGTAGCTTGACGAGCTCGTTCAGGGAGAGATTATTGTCCGCGTCAGAGTCGTATTTCCCGAAGAGCTCTTTTACCTTGGGTTTGAAGAGTGAGAATGCCGAATTGATAATCTGGAACGTCTACCTTGACTAGGTGGTCCTCGGCCATTGGAATACGGAGCTTGATTTTCTTTACTGCAAAGCACGTTCGATAAACGGGTATCTACTGAGACTGGAACGGGAAACCCACCCATAAACTCCCATTCGCCGAAGTCAATTTTTCCATTTTTGTCCTGGTCTGCCTCGTCCACAAGCTCCATGAAATGGTTGACGACAGAAGTCTCGATCTACAATTCCAATCTGTATCATTTCATACTTAGTTATGGAGGCACACGCACAGTCGCACAGTCCCCAATAGCATACACCTCTCCAAGTGGTGCCCCCTTTACTCTGAGACGTGCGTCTACTACGATTGCTTTCTTATGCACCTGGTTCGGTAGAAGGTCTGATACTCGCTGGGTGAATGGATTCATGGCGATACCAGTGGACCACAGGACGAAGTTGGTTGGGATGGTGTGCTGCTCGATCTTGCCGTCTGTTCCACGAGTAGTGTATAGTACATAATTTGGGTTGATTGCACCGACACTTGCGCATGTGTATGATGAATTGAAGAAGAGTCAAACAAGGGAACTGAACTGACCGAGCGGAAGTTATTAGGTTCACGTTATCGCGTTTGAACTTGGCCTAGAGAGTGTAGAGTGAGAACAAGGAAGAAAGATAAAACAGAAATAAATTACTTCTGCGTATTTCGATATATCTTCAGAATACTATAACATATAAGAAAGAATGTGGCCATAACTTCACAGAAATCACATACCGTGTTCAGGATATGTTCTCGGGATTGGATGAGGTGGATAGAGGCCTCTTCTCTGCATATCTTCGGAAACTGGGGCAAGCTAAGAACCGATATACAGTCAGCTTGTGACGCACTCACGTAGTTGATGATGTCTTCCTGACAGAAGTCGTATATTTCCTATTGTCTAGTTAGAATGTTCAAATAAAAAATGTCGGGTCTGGTACTGACAGCTGCTGTTTCTACCCCGGTGGGCCCTCCTCCGCAGACAACGAAACTAAGCAACTTTTTCCGTTCCTCGGGAGAGGTTGTTGGCAAGCTGGCGATCTCAAAATTGTCTGCAAACTTCCATCAAAGTGGCAAGTCGAAAGAAGCGAGAGGAACCAGTACCCAAGATACGTCGACGAATGGCTTGGGCGTCTGAGATAGTTTTCAGCTGGAAGGAATGTTCCAGACCAGGAACGCCGTGAGTACTTGAAGTGGAACCAACAGCAATTACAAGTTTATCGTAGCTAGAGATGCGTGTAAGTTGAGGGTGACGATGTAATGATCGGTACCAACGGAATATAAATATTGATCTTCTGTCCATCCCCAGTGTGAGTTTCTACTTCAACCAGTCGTTCAGACATAACAAGATCAACGGCCTTTCCTTGTACAAAGTGCCCTCGAAGGCGGGCGATAATCTTGCGAATGGGTTCAACGAGCGAACGAACCTGAACAGTTCCTACTGCAGCAGCTTTCCAAATATCGCATCGTAAGCGACATGATTTGAATGGAAGAGTCTTTACATACATGGGAGAAGAGGAGTAAAGGTGGTAAAAGTGTCCGCGGAAACAATCGTGACGTGATAGTCTCCCGTGTGCAAGGTTTGAAGCACGCCCATAGCCTGCAATCAGTTAGCTTGGGAGTGGATTATGTGTTGAGGGCAAGAGCTCACACCCCATCCTCCGCCAAGGATGACCAGTTTGGGTTTTCTTGCCAGCATTTTGTTTTCTTCGTCTTGTTCGTCATCGACTTGCACGCGGACAATAGGCAAATTCTTTGGTCCTCCCAGTTCCGGGTGCAAAGCTAGGGGTGAGACAGGGACACGATCTAGGTGCTTATCGGAGTAAGTGAACGCATCGTGAATAAAGATCCCGGCTCCGAGGGCGAGGACACCGAACACGGATGAAATAGAGAGATACCCGGTGTAGCGTGCGATCGATCTAGCGCGACGGAAAGACCTGTTCTGAAATGGGGTATTATGGATACGGGAATGCGATGGAATCAGGAATAAACGGGAAGCCATGGGATGAGGAGAGAAAGGCTCCGTACGAGTGCTAGTAAAGGCCAGAGCCCTGGCACGGAAAGGTTTAAACATCATGTGCAGCCCGTCGTTATGCACAGCGTGTGCTCAGTCTGATAGAGGTATGCGATGCGGGTCCTAGTTGTCGTTCGAGGACCCGCAACTCCTCAGTGAACATCAAAGCAGGCCTGGAGATATCACGTGACGCAACCCTTGGACTCGCGTACGCTTATTTTATTAGCGACTAGGGTGGAACTGGTGGGGGGGATTACAGAGTAAAACAGACAATCGGACCCGGCTAGTGAATACGATTGTATCTGCCAACGGATTGAGTTTTAGATCTTGCAAGGTTAGGGAGGGGGGTTGCCGCGATTCCGACTGTTTGTGATTTTCAGTTGCAGTGCAGTGTGTAAACTGGTTGTACGATCCACACGCTCCAAACCACTTCTTCCCATCCATCAGCATTGCTCATCCCATCCCATATTTAAGACGCCTTCTCGTCGCTGGCCCTGACGACGAGTTCCCAATGTCTGCTCAGGAACACCCTCCTCCCCCGCCTGTTCCACCATCTCCCCCAAATTCAGGTGGTGTTAGGCGCCATCACACCATATCTGCCTCTTCGCGAACGGCGAGGGCTTCCTCCAAGGATGCAATTTCCGAAGAATCGCAAGAGCAGGCCCCGTGGAATGATGACGAGGTCGTTGGTGAGGACTGGGTTGGAGGCGTAGGCGCCGTCGGTGAGAAGACGTCTTTGCACAGGCAAAGCTCTCTCCCAACAAAGTATCATCGTGGTAAGTTTTGTCCCTTATGCTCATATACATTTCTTGCTGTTCTAAGGTGCCAATCCGATCACTGATCATGGATGCACATCCGTAATACTCGCTCTTACGTATAGTTCCTATACCTTGTTCTGATCCTGCTTTCTTCCAGGTTTTCAAGGGGCTTCAAGGACTGGAAACCTGACCCCAAAGACTGTCAATAGTCTTGCTGCCATTACTGGCCACGAAGGCGATGAAGAGCCTTGGAATATCGCTGGCGGGTACGCAGTTGAAGATGAGGTGGGCACTCCTTTCACTCGTCCGGCACACCATCATCGGTAATCAATTATCTCTAACGTTTTGCCATTCCGCTCAGCACTCAACGCTCGAAACGGGCCAGCAACAAACAATCGAAGCCCAGGCCGCTAACTCACCGCTCTCTCCCCATTTCGTTAATGCCCCTTCACCCCCACCTGCCGCTTCGAATGTCCGCAGGCATGTCTCCCTCACTTATGGTGCTAGCGTAGGCGGTCCGCGAAAAATGAACCCATCCACGCTCAGGCGTTCTGGAACCCTGCAAGCTACTGCCTCCGTAAACACTCGAATTGCCACTCCTCCCGATACGACCGAGAGCGTCGAAGAGGATGAGTACGGCTATGAAGTTGAAGAAGATGGAGCCTATGATGACGAATATGCCGAATACATGCAGCAGCAAGCGCAAGGTCAGCAATTCGCATCTAATCCCGGCTCCGCTGGCTGGACACCCGGAAATGAGTGGCGAGCTGCTTCAAACTCTGGGTTCTCGAATAATGGCGGGAATGGCGGTAATCAAAATGCGGCCATCGACGAAGTCCAGCGAGCTCTGTCTGCTTTGGAGATTGCTAGCAACAACAACAACTTGAGCCAGATGTACCAGAATCACCAGAACATTGGGAATTATCAAGCCGGACAAAGCTCCCATCCTCCGCGATTCAATCCCACCCATCCTCCTCCTTCGTTGACTCCCAATCTACGCAATAGCGGAAGTAATGGCAATAATGGCAACGGCGGTCGTGCGCTCGATACTGTTGCCGACCTCGAAGGGCGCAAAACTCCCCAAGCACAGTCTGGGGCATCCAACTACATGCAACAGCAACAGTTCCAGCAGCAACAAGATAGTCGCAACCCATCGTCCCGTGGGTCTTGGGATCAAAAAGATCGGATGCTTGGCAACCGCATCTCCAACCCGAACTTACAGTACGGATATCAACAAGCTGGAAAGGGCGACAGTGGATCTGGTGCGCCAAACGTTCCTCCCATTCCACAACAGTACCTCCAACAGCAGTCGAGAATGACTGGTGGGTCGTCCTTCGGTCAGGGTGGAGGAGGTCAGCAACAAGGCAGCGGGTCTGGTTTAGCATCTGGGCCGGCTCTTATGACCACACCCATCGATCTTCCAACCCTTGTCGCCACCAAGGGTTACAACCCCGCAAACTTCGATACCAGGCCGCAGTTTGTTCGTTAACAGAGTATCAGGTGCTAATCAATAACACTGACGGATTGTTCTCTTTTTCTAGGCTCGGTTCTTCGTCATAAAGTCGTACACGGAGGACGATGTCCACAAGTCGCTAAAATATGAGATATGGAGTTCAACAGATCCTGGGAATAAGAGGCTTGATAAGGCATTCAAGGAGACTGCGGGACGGGGACCAATCTATTTATTTTTCAGTGTCAACGCTAGGTATGTCATGTGCTCTTTTATCCTGGCGGTGTGGGCACTTATGTCGTGTTCAGTGGTCACTTCTGTGGAATGGCAGAGATGCTGACTCCGGTAAGACCTCGAAATCTTGGTTGTCGAACATATGCTGAACGTGACGTTCAGGTCGATTACACCAGAAGCAGCACAGTGTGGGCCTCTGACAAATGGAAAGGTGTTTTCAAAGTGCGGTGGATATTCGTTCGGGATATCCCCAATGTCAACCTGCGGCACATTAAGTTGAAGTGCGATTCGTTCTCCTACTGGAAGTATTGAGGCATATTGACATACTGCTCTAGCAATACGCAAGAACGCAAGCCGGTCACAAATTCCCGTGATACACAAGAACTCCTCCCTGATGCAGGTCAGGAGATGTTGAGGATCTTCCACTCTCACCCAGCCAGGACTTCGCTTCTGCAAGATTTCGCGTTCTACGAGGTTTGTACCATTTCTTTTACCCTGCACTTGCTTTTCTTGAATATCAAATAGTTGCAAGCCATGCAGAAGATACAAAACCAACAACAACAACAACAACAAGGATCTACCTCACCTTCCCAATCTCCCGACTCAGCGACACACTCTCCCCAGCTCCATGCTAGTACCCTCTCTCAGCAGCAACAGCTGCAACAAAACATGTTCGGCATGTCGCCGAACAATGCTCTGGCGTACCAGATGACGCAGATGACGCCCATGATGCAGATGCAGATGCAGATGGGCATGGGCATGGGCATGGGCATAGGGAGCACGTTTGGTATGCCCCAGACTCAGGCCATGCATCAAAGCGTCATGCGACACGCCAGTCCTGGACCTCCAGCCGTTGATGGCCAAGGATTTATGAGCATGTCTGGCTTCTGATTGATAATTGTGTACAAGCTACGAAAATGCAACGAACATTGACGGTCAAAGGTCACCTTTGCGTGGGTCATCTCCCGCTAACGATTTTGTATAGATTTGCTTGAAGCGAAAAGCCATTTTGTTGAGTTAAGCGTTTCTTCATACGTCATGTAATACTATGTCTTCTTCCCCTTTCCTCCTTCCTATGTTTTAACTATTAACTTTCTGACATACCTAAATTTGTTCCATCCACACACTTGTACCCTTTTCATGACAGGCCACAGATCTCCCTTTGGTTATTTTGTCCCTTTATACGTCTTCGGGCTTCGGCACCACTTTCGTTTCCCAAGCATACACAGAGTACTCATGACATGGGACAGTGAATGAGCTTATTCGCTAACTAGTATTTTGTACTTGTTTTGCAATACATCGTATCCTTACGTGTCTATCATATGGATGAGACGCTTGAGCAGCTGCAAGGTCGTGAGTTGCGTTAGTTAAGTAAGGCTAACGCTATACCACGAACATTCTGATCATCTCGAGATGCTGCGGAGCCTACAGCTGTTGGCGTTAGGAGACAAAACGACACGGTTTTTCTCTTGGGATTGGTTGTTGCCTAGGTTGCGAATGGCTCAGCCCGGGCGTGATGGGTCAGTGCCGACGCTACGTACGATATTCATGCCGATGCACCGAGTACGTCTTCTGTCCGTTGGGTTTTGCAATAGTGACACCTTATCCGTGATGCAGGTGGTTCTCTCCTGTGCTCAATTGAATCCATTTGCATGTGGCACTATGAAAGGAAGCAAAAGTCTTGCATGTATATGTTCCTGGGTAGCTTTTTCAACAGATTTTGCGCTCCATTCGGATTTAGTGAGACTTGATGCATGATGGGCCATCGACAATAAACAATCGGAACTCCAGACTCCCTCGAATGGATGGAGAAGGAATTCTCTCAGTAGGCACGGGCATTGAGGGACTATAGACTAGAATGTGGACGAGCGTAGGCAACAGAAGGTCAGCAGGTGTCCCTGTCACAGGCATACAGATACCTTGATGCATAATATACATACAACCAGGCTGTTCTGTACACTTCAGCACTCGATTAGATATGTACACCAAATGACCGGTCTGACACGCAGTCTTACAAGGCAATGCTGGGATGCAACTTCCCATACAGTGTCTGTGACGCCTTGCGTTCTTATCTTTGACTTCTGTTCAGTTGTTCAGTTATAAGTATGTTATATGTAGAAGTTTGCATTTGAAATAACAAAGTTCAATCATACATACGAAGTCTGCAATGAAATACACAGAGACACCTATATGACGGCCTATGTATGTGGCATCTATCGATGCCTTTTGCTCTTGTGAAGTTTTTCATCTTTTGGTGCGGCACGAATAGCGCCAAATACTCGCGCCAAACCTAGATCCTGGTTCGATTCTGGCATCCCCATCTCTTGACCCTGGCCTGACTTCGAAGTAATTGGAGTGGACTCTAACTTGGGGCCTAGCGCGGCTTTTTTCACCTTTTTACCAAACGAGGAGTTGAAGAGGGCGTCAATATCATCGTCGGCTCGTGCATGACGCTTCCGTTTTACAGGGTATTGCGGTGAATTTTCAGACCCTTCGATCGTCGGCAACTCAACAGCCGTGATGCGATTTGATTGTCCCTGAGTACGTTTACGATCTGCTTGCATATTCCGCCAATCCTCTGGTCGTCGTTGAAGTAGGGATAGGTTTACATTTCGGGCAAAAAATTTCCCGTAGTACGAGGCAACAAGGGTCTGCTCATGGGCGAAGAGACTGCAACCTATTTTCTCCTGATAAGATTCCCCAAGTAAATATAGATTCGGTTTCTTCATAACTGATGCAAACCTTTAGGTAGGTATCAGCGAAGGACCAGCATCTATCACCGATGCGACTGCCAATACGATCATCCACGAGTAGGTGGTAATATCCGATGAAGTCCATGACGAACTGACGCTTGACTGAGACGGAAACAGTTGGCGACTCAAGCAACATATCATACACTCGCGAGGCAGTAGCATTGTGGGCAATCTTAAGTCGCTCATGGATCGAAAGTGAGACTATGCTTTGCACGGGTGAGCATAGGAAAAATACACATGATGAAGAAAATCACCTCGCAATCACAATCTGGTTATGGGGCTCAGGAAGCCGAAGAAGGGATTGCAAAAGTATAGCCCCCTGCACTTTCGGCTCCATTGCTGTATTTGTTGCCTGATGCCGAACAGGTTGCTTGGTAAATCCGGTGAGTGTAGATGCCACATTATCTGCTGTTATTGCTAGTTTGTATTCCTAGGAAATATGAACTAATAAGTTGAAAAAGGGTCGTCAAACCGCACCTCCAATGGCAGCAGCGGCAGCACACAAGACACTAGGAGTTTACGATCTCCTTCAGTCACAAGATTGAAGGCAGAAAACACAGCCTTTTAGCAGAAAATGTGTTACTTAAAAGATCGAAACTATCATGTTTGCACCCACCTCGCCTACTTTTTTTTCTGAAGCTCGAAGACTAGCTGCTCGATCAACGATAGCTCGCAGGACGCCTGTCCTTGATGATTCTTCATAGAGACATTGATACACAATGACCGCATGAGAGTGTGAACCACATACTGATCATCTTGCTCCAGTTTCCTTTGAGTTCACCACATGCAGCGGCAAGTTGATCGGCTGAAACTCTTTCCAGCGCTTTAGCTACCACGAAGTTGGCGACAGGATGAAGCGCTAGTCTTGGTAGTTTTCCTTGGAAGTACGTCGACCAAAGGACCACAAAGCCATTATCAGGGGATCGGGAAACTACTGTCTCCAACAGGTGCGAGGAAGTGGGATCACGCAAAAGGGTATTGAGGTAGTCGGACGGTTCGAGTATTGTTGCAATAACGTTAGCTGAAAGCATACTTCAAAATGAGCGATCATTGATACGACTGCGAGAAGAAGATAGGTACAGCAAGCAGTAATTGTTCCTGTTGTCACCCTGTCCATTAGCGAGTCAGAATATTTGGACAGGTCCTGGTCGGCCTCGATCTCCAGAAGCAGCTGCGCATATATTAGTCTTTTGTTTCTCGGACCCACTCTGATAAAATAATACCTGCAAAACTGGACTGGCGACGTTATTGGCAGCCAAGGCCCGAACTTCATTTTCGTTGAGCTCGGCTCTCAGAACTTCCACAAATCGACGGGCAAGTTTACGGAATGCAGCTGGGGCCTGTTGGGTGGCCACCTCTTTCCCCTTTCCTTTATCATCGAGGAAAACAGATTTCATAGGGCCCTGCTTTGTTTTCCAAGCAACACTCTTCTTCGAACGTAGGGAGGGCACAGCACTTTCATTCGAAAGCGAGAGAAGGAGAAGTAACGCGCGGATGATATGGGACGCGAAGGGATCCAAGACGAGGGAGTTGATTGCGGGTAATAGCTCCTGTATGTGGTTTGAGTATATCTCCTGCTGAAAAGACAGAGGAACCTACTTCTGAGATATCTAATACTAGTTGAGTTAATGTCCTCAATTCCCCTTCCGACGAGGATTCCGGGACCGTGGATATGATGCCTAGAGCCTAGAGCCAGATGATAAATTCAAAATAGTATTGTCAATATTGTTCGGTGAGAACCATACTTCTCTTGACACTGTTTCTTTTGCTACTGTTAAAAAAGTTTGGCAGACATGGGATGCAAAACGGTGCTTGGCTAAAAGTTCATATCTGAATCCTGGTCAGCAATTGGCAGATCTGACAGCAGGGCTAAAGCTTACGAGCCGGACAGACTGTCCAGGAACACTCTCCGAACAAAATCATCCATCGAATAAGCCATCCTCTCCAAGATCACAGAACAGTCAGGATCGGTTGCTAGTTGTTTTTCTTTACCTCTCATCTCCGTCAAAGCTGCCATGAAAAATAGGCGTCTCTCTGAATTCGTTTGCGAAGACATGAGGAATAGTTGTGGTCAACGATTGGCAAAGAGTACCTTCATTAGGATCTGCCATCTCCTCGATTATTCTTCTGTCTTCATCCGCTTCCTGCCAACCACGGATCTGGTCATCGACCGTTCTGAAATACGCCTTCACATCAGCATCTACGTAGCCAAATGGCGCATCGACGTTGAGTTCTGGCGAATCTTCTGGTGCAGGACGTATCCAAAACGGTTCAGTATGTGTTGTATTCAGATCTTGGACATGTGTTTCATCGTCTGGCTTGTTCTTGTGTTTCCTTCCGCGTTTGCGATGCTCTCTAGGCATTGATGGCAACCAGCAGTAACAACTTGAGGTAGCAGTAGTCAGGTCAGGTGATAATATATAACGCTTGCCCAGACAATTTGCAATGGGTATTGCCTCTAAAAGAATATCCAGGGATGAGTTCTCTCGAATGTTTCGTCAGTGTCTGCCTCCGACGGGACTGCCCCAAAGACTGGGTAATTGCTATATCCTATCTACAGTGCATTGGCGTGCTCACTCAAGTCTAGGCGTCGCATACTCTGGAGGCCCAGATTCGACGTGTCTGCTATTCCTGATTCATCAATTTTTTTCAGAAAATCGGGACAACTCCAGCTCCGTAATATCTCTTACTATCGACCATGACTTGCAGCCTTCATCGTCCGCCATGGCCGAACGTTGTTCAAAGCTCGCTCAAACAATAGGCGTAGAACATCTCACATACAAGATCCCTTGGTCTAACCCTCCATTTCCCCCGCGCCCGTTACCCGGGACTGCGTTTGAAAACATTGCTCGCACTGCGCGCTATGATGGTTTGTTTCAATTGATGAAGCGAAGCAACACAGATGTTATTGCTTTTGGACACCATTCAGACGATCAAATCGAGACTTCTTTGATGCGCCTCGGTCGCGGTACCACTGAACTTGGAGCCGGTGGTATGAGACCGCGTCGCAGGTGGGGAATGGGAATGGGAAAAGGTGAAGGCCTTGGTTGGACTGGATACGAAGGGATGAATAAATGGATTGTACGTCCGTTGTTGGGCGTGAGCAAAGTTAGATTAGCGACTGCGGGTGTCATCCATGTATTGATCTCTGCCAGGACCGGATTCTTGCGACATGCGATGTGAATAACCTTGAATACGTCACTGACACCACAAATTTCCAGCCTGGTATCACTCTCCGAAACGCGCTCCGTCAAATAATAAATGGGAATCCTATTGTACGTGTCATACATACTTCCGGCATATGTTCGTTTCTCATGATCCGTTAGACGGAACCTATGCCTACTGACATCGTGACGAAATTATCTGCCATCGATAGAACCTTATCTTCGTATCGTTTCCTATCTGTCAAACTGGAGAGCGGTGTAGAGCAACTTCGAGGCGCACTCAGCCTTCTGACAGAGCAGGCTGCAGGCATCGACGGTAAAGGTTGGTATTTCGTTTTCGGACTATTATATGATTAATCATTTCCATAAAGTTGACAGTGCACTAAAACGTTGCACATTGCCCTCTCCCGCTGGAACTTTCTTACTTTCCTCCAATGGCATTGCTAGTGTGAACGATGATTTGACTCGGAGGGCAATGATTAATCGTGTATTGCGCTATGTCTCCTTCCATCCGTGGGGCTCCCCTCGCGCAGATGCCAACCGAAGAAACTCAAGCATACAGCAGATTATTCATAAAGTATGGAATCCAGATCCTTTCTTGGCCAACATTAGGACATTCGCTGCCGGAGGAGGAGTCTTGTGGACGCCAGTGACATTCGAGGGCGGTCATATCCGGTTGCCCAACAGAGTATTGGAAACTGGCATCGGAAGGCATGAAGCATTTGGGTGGTTGGCTTCTAGACAGCCACCCCTGAGTCAAACGAAAATGGACGCTCGACAGCTAGCGGATCCATTGACAATTGATGTCACACAACTACTTGCTAAGGCATTAAAAGAAAGTCGCGACGGAGCTCATCCGGTCGTACAACTCTTGTACGACTGTCGTTTTCTCATACATTTCAACATAGGAAAAATTCCCAGGGACATAGCAAGATGGCTATCGGGAAATGAAGGAAAAATCATGATATACCCCAATACCCGATGGTACTGGCCCAAGATTGTGGAAGAGCGGGATGGGACAACAAAGGTGCTACACTCCAAGATTAACGATCCAAATGAGAAACCCTTCGAACCGACGAGCATTGAAGACTCCATGATGTACTGGGCGCCTAAAAAGCCGGATGTTTCGGAATGGATCGATATCGAATGGATAAGGTCCTTGAGCGCCCTATAAATACTTTCGTTGGAGCACCTCAGTCGCGGCCGCGGTGTTCTCGAGCTAGGCTATGATTTTGTCATACCCACCCGAGGCTAAAATGAACTCACAAAATCCGGCCCTCCTTTACAGTAATGATTTTTGCTGGAGGAACACGTTGCAAAAAGGCGCGGAATAAAGTTGGATCTGCAGATGGGTTTGTTTTTCACTATAGAATCATATATCACCAGTCGTAAGTCCCTGTAGTTAACATTCATCACGATGGAATCTAGAACTTGCATAAACATGTGGCAGGAACAGACATCGATGTATGTTATAAATTACAGCAGTGTCGTATCAGTCAATCATCACGGGATGTTATGGTATGAACGTTTATAGTACTAACCCACCTTTGTCGTCTACGATGATACCATGGCTCCTGCTTTAAGGCAGCCACCACCAAGGTGGAAGAAGGGTGCAACTGTCAGATTACATGTACCGTATTCATAGTAGAATCTACGTAGGGTCTTGGAATGCGATCAATTGAATTTGAAACTGTGGCTTTCCAGCTGTTTTGTCAAAGTATCAATCAAAGTTTGCAACCAGCGATATTTTCGCATGCCTTACCGTAATCTCTCCCCCTTTATAGCTCCCTCTCTTTTTCTTGTTCTTCTCTTTCCGAAAACCTGCACCACGGGTGACGATAAGATCTTCGTGAGCCCGTTTTCCGTAATCATTGCTAGGTCCCGTCTATGGAATTCGGCGTGATTAGCTTCCAATAGGGGTGCCTCATACTCAAGAGAAGGTGCACCAACCAACACATACCTTGGCTTCGTATCGGTTGTCTTTAATGACATGAGCTGGGATTTTGGCAGGGTCGAATCTTTGGAAGGGCGTATTCGATCTACTTCCTTTTTTGTCATTTCCGTGGCCATTTCCGGTAAACTTTGAACCGCGTTCCTCCAATCGCGATGTTTTCGTTGTTGCTGTTGCGACTGCAGCACCATCCGCAGATGTCCTAAGCTTCTTAATCACTTGGACTTCAGAGCTGTTTGTCACATCTTTCTTTGAACCGGATGGCGGCTTATCATTAACCGAAATATCTTCATCCATCTTGGAATCTGAATCTGAAGAGTCATCCTGTCCTTTCCGTTTTTTCAACACTTGGTCCTTCGCTATTTTCTTGATAGGTTTGGAAGCTTCCCTCCCCGCTTCAGAACTGGAGGACGAAGAGGCAGATGTGCGGGCATCAGACGACGTAGAGCTTGAGTCAGAGTCGGAGTCGTCGACCGAGCTGGATACAGAGTCGGCGCTCTGTTTTGCCTGTTTCTGTTTCTGCTTCATTTCCATATCTGTCACAGTTCCCCCTTCCTCAGCTTCCTTCCTCACGGATAGCTTCTCATCGTTCGCATCGGAGTTATTCCCAGACGTTAACGTCCTACTGGAGTCGCGTTCAAACTTCCGTTTTCTATTAATCTTGGCTTTAGCTAGTTTCTCCTTCCAAGCCGTCGAGTCTGCATCGCTGGACTCATCATCTACACGAGCGTTCATAGGCAAACATTTATCAGACTCAAGAAGCTTACCTGATTGGGACCCGTCAGACTCAGAACTTGAAGAAGCAGGGCTCGAACTCTCCGACTCATCCGACTCGGAGTCGGATGAGTCGGGTGACGATGAATCTAAAAGAAAATTAATCGAGCGAGAGAAACACCATGGATGTTACACGCCTGAGGATGAGGAAGATGCCTTCATGACTTTGGCCACGGTTTTAACTTTCGGAGATTTTGCACCCTTCCCAAGATTCTTTTTTATGGTCGAATTTGAATCACTGGAGCTCGATTCGCTAGAAGAGGAATCGGAGGTGCTGGAACGAGAAGAATTTTTAGTCTTCAAAAGATCCTTCCTTTTTGTGGAGGGAGAACTGCCTGAGCTCGAATCGCTGGAGCTGGAACTGGACGCTGAACTTGCAACATCTGAAAATAAATCATGAAGGAACTCGCGTTGACTCACATTCAGAACCTGAACTCAACCTAGATTCCATTCCGCTCATTAGTTGGAAACAATGCAAATTTGCATGAAATTGAAGTGACATACGAGGAGGCTGCTATTGCCACGTCCGTTTTTGCATGAAATTGCTTCCATTCGTCTACAATGGTGTCTAATTGAGGACCCTCTATTGCTATATCGTCTATGGAGATTATATTCTTCGCAGCTTTTTTCACAGCCTGCGCAGCTTGGATATGTGATCGCTTCGTGAGGAAAGAGTATATTAAGGTATAAGTTGCTGATATGAAAGTGATGAGTGATGAATAAGAAGAGGATTAAATAACGTAGGCGTAACGCACCTTTCAAGGGGTCATCCATCGTGTTTTATGACGAGGACTGGGCACAATATAATGGATGTATGTACGAAGTGAAGAGTAAGCAGCAACAACTTGGCTCGGCGGCTATGAAAACTGTTTGAAGTCCCACGGTCAGAACTCTTCGACAACAATGAGTACCACAATCAAAGGTCTAACACAATCTCAAAACCAATGTGACGGCTCTTCAATGCGAGTTGCGATTGTTCATGCCAGATGGAACAAGACTGTCATCGATGCTCTGGTTGCAGGTGCCATTGCTAAGCTGAAAGAAAACGGTGTCAAGGAGAAGAATATTGTCGTCGAGTCTGTCCCAGGAAGCTTTGAGTTGCCATTGGCTTGCGCGAAGTGTGTTTTATTTCATACTGTCATCTCAACATAAATGAACATATGCAGAGTTGTTGCGGGAGGCCATGTCCAAGCTCACTCCAACGTCACAGACCTTCTTGGTGGACTCAACTTCAGTTCTACACCCTCTCGTTCGTCGACACCAGCACCCACAGGCGTTGTACCCATGCCTAACGAGCCTTTCGATGCTGTGATTGCCATTGGTGTGCTCATCAAAGGATCCACCATGCATTTCGAGTATATCTGCGATAGTGTCTCGCACGCGCTAATGAAAGTCCAGCTGGATACAGGAGTGCCAGTTATCTTCGGAGTGCTGACGGCACTAACAGATGATCAAGCGTTGGAAAGAGCAGGTTTGGGAAGAGGTGAGAATAAGGGACATAATCATGGTGAAGACTGGGGGTTGGCCGCAGTAGAAATGGGTTCTCATGTTCGTCGTTGGAGAGAGGGAAAGTTCAATTAGAAGCAACGAGGTGTACAAAATAGAATACCCTGTATTTTGTCTAGCATCACACGATCAGGCTAGCTTCAATTTTAGTGATCACGCAAAGCTTGGTCGGCTGGCCACCTATTTGGTACCCGCAATGAAGAAAAAGGTGAATGCGTCCACAATCTTATGGTGGCTAGCAGTCTGACATTGACCCTCTAGGTTCTCCTTATGGGTGCCTCGGGGAGCGGGAAGACGTCGATGCGTTCTCTCATTTTGTGAGTCCATCCACATATTCATCGCTATGTATTGATACTGATGTCTTTTAGCTCAAATAACCCAGCCTCACTAACGTCCCGCCTGGGCGCAACGATTGATGTCGAGCAGAACCACGTACGCTTCCTCGGGGACCTCATTCTCAATTTGTGGGATTGCGGCGGCCAGGATGCCTTCATGGATTCTTACCTGACCACTCAGCGGTCCACAATCTTCCAGCATGTCGGGGTCATGATATATGTCTTTGATGTAGAGACGCGCGGGATGAACAAGGACCTCGAGTATTACCGCGATTGCTTGGATGGGCTCAAACAATTCAGCCCTGACGCTGCCGTGTTCTTACTGGTGCATAAGATGGATCTTGTACGGGAACCGAAGACCGTCACTTTCAACAAGAAGCATAAAGAGCTGCAGAATGCCAGCGGAGACGCAAGTATTACCGTCTTCGGCACGAGTATATATGACGAGAGCCTTTACAAGGTCAGGCGTTAGACGCCTCGCCGAATGCACCAGCAGCTGATTATTTGTGCATCAGGCATGGTCGAGCATAGTACACACTCTCATCCCCAACGCAGCCGTCCTCTCCAAACACTTGACCACGTTCGCAGAAGCCTGCAGTGCAACGGAGGTTGTCCTCTTTGAACGTACCACTTTTCTAGTGATTGCTACATCTTCTCCTGTCGTGCCACCGTCTATTTCGTCACAGCAGTCCCCGAGTATCCCAAGCGCAGACCAAGATCACTTGAACATTCATAAGCTTAATCCGACGCGCTACGAAAGAACATCCGAACTGATAAAGGCGTTCAAGCATTCTTGTTCCCGCGTTCGCGAAGATTTTCATTCTCTTGAGATGGAACTTCACGATTTCACAGCTGTTCTGGACGAGATGACGCGCAACACTTACGTTCTAATCATCGTGCATGATCCTACAATAGGTACTTGTCTCTTTTTTCCCCTTACAGTGACAATTCTGCTAACAAATCATTTTCGAATCAACAGAGACGGCTGCACTGAAATTAAATATTAGAATGGCACGACGAAAGTTTGAAGAACTTCAAGGCGATAGCCTCGTATCGTAAGATTATATTTTGATCTTTATCCTTCAGCATACTATTATTGTTCAATTACACTACAGTTTCCATTACCAGGTCATAATTCCTTCAAAGTTGTATTCGTATATCGCATACGTTTTGCATACTAGAACTCGTTATTTTATACGTTGATAAATGCTCTTCCGAACCTATAGTGGCTAATGGACGATAGAAGGGTCAACTACAATGCGTACGTGATACAATAGCATTCTCACTAAGTAATTTCCATCACCTTGAAAGCGCATGCTGAGCCGCCCTAGTGCCAACTGGTGGTTTGTAAGGTGAGTGTTTCTCCGCCTGTTCATATTGTTTCTTGGTATAACTGGCTCTCGTTCCGGCAACTGGAAAAGACTCTGTGCTAGAGTTTGAATTCTTCCGGGGTTGCAAGGAACGGACAGGAGTCCTAGGCTGTGGAGCCGATTCGACGATACGCCGGTCCCTTGACAAAGCAACCGACGACTCATGTCTTAGTCGAGCCAGAAGACCGGGACGGACACTCGACTGCCGTGGATGCGAGGCGCTTCGTCCTGCATTGAAGCTCCTCAACACATCCTCAGGGGCCATACGGGAGTATTTTGAAGTAGGGTACTGGGACAAATGTTGCTGGGCGGCCTGCTTAAAGCCACGTCTGGTTTGTTCGTCGTCTGTGTCAAGGACTTGGGGTTTGCTGCGAGCACTTGAGACTCTCGGAGTGGACATTGCAACTTCGGGTTCTGGCCTTTCGTGAATACCAACCATCTCACTGGTATCGGCAGCTGCGACTAGAAGGTTTTCTACGTCCTTTTCGTCCTCCAGACTTCTACTGATAGGATCCACTGCTGCAGGTACGACGGAATCGACCTTTTCTTCCTCTTGCTCAGATTCATGCCAAGGCTCAAGTTTCGTTACATCCTTCTGTTTCCCTCTATGGCTCTTCTTGGATACAGCTGGGCGTGTAGGCCTCACCGAAGGTTCCACGGAACGGGATCTGGACCGTGTGTTCCGGTAAGGAGCTTCGGTTTGTGTCACCACTAGGGGGCTAGGATCTACTCTCTTTCCGATCGGGGAAGATGGCATATGTACATTCGCTTCACTTCCTCGTCGGGAACGGTGAACTTGAGGTGGGCTCGCATGTCCGCTCGAGACAATTAGGTGCACTTCAGCCTCGTGTTCTGCCCCAGCAACAGCATTTGCAGTACTGGGCATAAGCGTGGAGGGTCGTGGCATGGAGGGTATATCTCCGAAGACAGGGTAACTTTGGCTTGAAAGAGGATTTGTCTCTACTAAAGTCATCTGGGATGTTGGTGGCATTTCCGGAAAAAATGTAGAACGTAAGCTCGTTTCAGCCTGTGGCTGTATATATTCCAGGTCATCAGATGGTTCGAGTTGCATGTCAATTTGATCGGCTTCAAGTTCATCGGTAAACAAGGAGCTGTGCATATGGTGAGGCGGTATAGAATTGCATTATGGACAGACATACTTGTGCTGTGATATTTCACCGGAGGAGTCGTCAGAAGGAGGAGCAGCTTTCTTTTTACCTTTATCACCGCCTTTCCAATCCAGCGTGTCACTTCTGCGTGCCTCTTGAGCATGGGCAACAATCCGTTGCTTCTTGGCTGGAGCAGCAGAAGGGAGGGATGCTCTGATGCTACTAGATCGCGGACGCTTTGTGTGAAAATGGCGGGTCTCCGGGAGAACATCCGCTTCTGGTGCATCAACATCATCAAGGTCTAAATTTTCGTCCTCTTCTTCATCAGCGACATCAGGCCTAGCATCGCGCTGATATTTACGGGACCACCCGCGACGACGATGATACATTCCAAGTTCCAATGGCGGGTCTTGTTTCGCATAATGTTTTATCAGGATGTCGAGGCGAGCAGCATGCTTTCTGTATCGTTCTCTCCAACTCTGCCAAGAGTGATGCTGTATCCAAGGATGCTCTTCAGCATTTAATTCACCCTTTAAAAGTTCATAATCAAGATATACAACAGATATGAAAAGGACATACCATATTCTCCAATTCTATATACACGTTATTGCCATAGCGACCGCCCAAGTTCTTTATAGGGATCCTCCTTGATATGTAATAGGCGAGGTTGTCATCATCTTCATCGGTAAACGGTGTACGAACGCTGGGTAATATCCGTTGGATCCCAAATCTAGGAAAGACGGACTAAACTCTTACCGGCCAACCGCACCACCCATGCCTTGCTTGAACGGTAACCTGTGCCGTACAACACCCTCTCGTATACACCGTTGAATGAAAGTCATTGGTTCCACGTAGATAGGAGCTATTTGTGAACGTCCAGGACGACAGTTGTAACTCAGTTGCAGGGTGTGACGATCCACTCGCTTTTCGTCGATAATGACGGTGTCCGCGAAATGGGCCATGTCAAGAACAATACCTCCATTGTTCTAGAGATTTATTAGCCAAATCTTAAGCAAAGCTCCAAACCTACCTCGATGTCGGTGGTGAGGTTTTGTCTCTTGTCAAGATTTTTGACGCTCTCGTGAATATAGAAGCCGATAGCGACACCATCTTCGTCCATGAACACCTGCCTATTTGCTGCAACATATGTCTGTTCATCTGACGTGTCATCCGACCCACTTTCCTCTTCCTCTTTCAAGTTCTCGTAATGACGGCCGGGGCGAACTACCATGTTCGACAGAAATCAGGCGCATTAAGTAATCACGCCGACCCATCAAGCTTACTAATTAGCTATACTTAGTAGCTCATGAAGTTGTCATGAAAAGTGGCTTTTGCCGAAGCAGGAAAAGAGCTCGGCGGCGACCTATGGTCAGCCGCACGAGCGTTCTATTTTACGTTCGAGGTATTCCTAACAACCCTATTCTTGGCTTTTTTTGTTGAGCGGCACGCGATGTGAGGAGCGAACGGCAAAATACGTTACATTTGGCAGCGGGTGGTGATATGGTGGGTCATCACGTAGTAGGTGTCCAAGCACAATTACAAGGTAACTGTCCAAAAGTTCAAAATAAGTGTCAAGTGTCCGACAAATGTCTGTGAATTGTCCGAGTCCAAAGGCAGTACGTAAGTGCCCGAAGCTTTGCACCAGTAATGTGGCTGGAAACTTTCTGGTTATTGATCGTGCTTGCAATCGAGCTAGATTTGATCACACATGTGGTTGATGTGGTCAGCGCTATAAGAGAATTCTTGTATTCTTTTACCAGCTTCTTATCACTATGTGTCCACTTCAGTTATGGACATACATGGTCATGTATACATGCAATCATGCATACATAGGTTGATCTTTATCAGACGATGTCTTAGATTATTATTTTTTCCACTTTGAATCCATACCAAATTCCTGTTCACACCGTTCCTCATCCTCTGAGTGCTAGGAGTACAGAAGTATTTCTGTTACACTTTTTTTTGAACACAAAATTGGCCTGGACACCCCAAAGACCAAACACTTGCTCATTTTCATCAAACAACCCCACCCTGAAAAGCCCAAAGAAACAGTCATACATAAGTGCCACACAATACAGAACCAAAATGCCAGCCATCCATCAGCAGTACCATGATCCTTTCTAGGTGAGAAATGCACAGATAGCTTCATACCATGAACACTATTGGCCTATCAAACCTCAACAATTACAGTTCCCAACCCTGATGAAATTCTGGTCCCAATCCCTAACCCCCAAAGCATTGTCATTGACCCACTTTTGATGACATATATATAAGCACAGAAGAAATGATATCAATCTTACAACACCACCACCAACACCCTGTTTTTTTTTTCTTTGCATGTACATGCTAGCAACCTGTCTCACCTCCCATCTGTTCTTACACCACTCACAACCAGGAGCTGTGCATGACACACCATACCACTGCTTGTTTCTACTGCATCATCTTCCTTGTCCTTGTTATGCCCTTCACCAACCCCTGCCTTCCCTGTCACCCAGAACATCATGCTCTGCTGCATCACTTCTTCAGACTCTGATTCAGAATCCACCAATTATTATACTGCTACCATGACCCCCATTGTTGACCCCCTGTATGCGGTTGTAGAAGTATGCCAGGTCTCACCATCCTCCACACCAATCCTTACTGCCGGCCACCTCACTGTAAGTGTTGTCCACCTTTTTGACAATGCATGTCAGCATTATTTCTCTGTCAAGGACATCGCAGCTGATGATCGCATCAGAAAAATCATTTATAATTTTGAATTGACTGCTGTTCAATCTTGGATCTCGGCTGAGGAAGCCACCCTTCTCAGTTTACAATTCCCTGAACTCTTAGTAAGGTTGAGGAAGAAATTCTTGCCATGGACTTGGGAGGACGACCTCATGCAAGAACAGATCACTGTCCAGGGATCATCAAATTTGCTGACATGGGTTAACAAAGTTCAGAATGCAAATGATGAACCAAAGGCAGCTAAGTCTGCTTACCACATTCCAGATAATCATGGACTTTGATAACTGGTTGGAATGCTTAGAACTTCTGGAACTCAATCTTCAAGCAGCCCAGGCAGCTAACTGGGTTGCTCCCACCTCTTATGCCACCACCTCCACCATCCCTTACAACCTTGCGCTAGCCCTTCCTCCTCTCACCAATGCTGAAAAGGACTTACTGAAGCTCCACAAGGGCTGTTTTAAGTGCCAAGCATTCTATGCAGAACACATCAGCAGGAACTGCACAAACCCCTGTCCAACACTGGATGACTGCAAGAAAGTCACAGCCACCTATGCAGTGAAAGCAAAGGTTGCATATGAGAAGAAGAAGCAGGGTATAACCACTATCACAGCTGTGTTTGAAGCAGGCACTATGTTTGAAGAAGACGTGAGCAGTGGGCGTTGGATGAGTACATGGATGCAAACAAAGCAGAAGAGTACATGCCACAGTCCTTCTCTTTTCTCCTACATCTAGTCTGGACATGTTGCATTGATGCACCTGCTACATGTGCACCCACTCCGGTCAAAGTGTTAATTGACCATGGTTCCCCCTCAGTTTTGATTTCTAGTGACCTCGCAAATATCCTTTGCCTTACACCTCGACTGCTCTTCCAACCACTTTCAGTCTCTGGAACATTCAACAAAGATCAAACAATGGTTTCAATGCCTCTAGTCTTAACCCATTATTGTAGATTATATGTCCAATCCACAGATGCTGTATGGAAGTCCCATGCACTCAATGCAATCATCTGCCCCAACTTGCACTCTAACCTTATCTTAGGTCTCATTTCGCATAAAGAATAAAATTGTTGTCAATGCTCATCTACATACCACAATTGCAAGAGAATCAGGTTATAATCTATTAAATCCACCTGACCCTGTAAAAAGACAGGTGCAGCCTGTGAGAACACCTCATAAAAGATGCAAACTTGAGGCACAAGAAATAAGAATAGGACAAGCCACAACATACAAAATGCAAATACTTGTTCACATGGAACTAATGGTCTTATTTGATGAAAACTGTGGGAAGTTCAACATGGAACATTACACAACAGGTCTGCCTGACATCATGGCCTGCATCAAAACATGAATAGAGCAACTCGCAGGCAAGGCAAAACTACTAAGATTGGACAAAAAGATGAAGGAAATGTTTGCAAATCGATTCCCATCTGACATTCCGCATGTAAAAGACCTACCAAGGAATGTGTTCCATCACATCAAACTCCTTCCAGGTGCACAAGTCTCTGTTGCCAAGGCTTATGCATGTCCATAAAAATACTGCACGGGGTAAAGACACTCATCAAGCAACATGCTACTGCAGGCTGGATTCGACCATCTTCATCACCTTATGCATTGCCATCATTCATCATACCAAAAGTGGACCCCACAGTGCTACCACAATGGGTAAACAACTACTGACATCTCAACTGTTTAACAGTACCAGACAACTACTCACTCCCATGTATTGATGACATCCTCACAGATTTCACAAAAGGGGAAAGATTGATATGACTAAGTCATTTTTTAAAATGCTGGTTCACTCTGATGATGTGAAATACACAGCAACCTTCACACTGTTCAACCTCTGGGAATGGGTCATGATGCCAATGGGCATGTGTAACTCACCTGACACCCACCAACGACATCTTACACTGGCACTGAAAGATTACATTGGAAAGATATGCCATGTCTATTTATATGACATAATAATCTGGTCGAGCTCACTTGAAGAACACAAGGCCAATGTCACACTTATTGAGGCCCTCAGGAAAGCAGAATTGTATTGTTCAGTAAAGAAATCCTCACTATTCACAACTGAAATTGACTTTTTGGGACACCGTATTTCAGTGAGAGGCATGGAAGTGGATGACAGCAAAGTCAAATAAATCCTAAACTGGCCTGTACCTAAAGTGGCAAAACATGTCTGCCAGTTCCTTGGGTCAGTGAGGTACATTTTAATGTTCCTACCAAGTCTTGCAGAATATACATCCATCCTTACCCCCCTCATATGCAAGGAGTGCAACTCAAATTTCCCCCCATGGACATCAATGCACCAATATGCATTTGACAGCATCAAACACCTGGTTGTAGGTATGGATTGCCTCATGACTATAGACCATGAAAACCCCAGCAACAACAAGATTTGGGTATCTTGTCATGCCAGCAAATGCTGGACAGGTGCAGTTCTTGGGTTCGGGCTGACATGGAAAACAGCATGCCCAGTAGTGTTTGAATGCTGGGAACTGAACAGCGCTGAACACAACTACCCCATCCATGAGCAAGAGATGCTCACGATCATTTGAGCATTAAAAAAATAGCATGTTGACCTCCTTGGGACACATATCCACATTCGCACTGACCACAAAACCCTCCAAAACTTGGATTTTCAAAGAGACCTATCACAACATCAAGCTCAGTGGATGGAGTATATGTTCCAATATGAGTACAGCATAACTTACATCAATGGAGAATGGAACACTGTGGCAGATGCTTTGTCTCAACTCCCAGATTCAGTTGATGACAAACCTCCAATCATCATCACAGCATCGATCTTCACAGTGGAAAGTGACCCAAAACTTATCACACAAATCAAGAATGGTTATTGGGAATACCCTTGGTGCTTGGGGATCCTCAAAGATCTCAAACAGGGCATCATTGACTGTAAATTACACATCACCATGAAACATGAACTTCTTTTCATTGGACAACACTTGATCATACAAAGTACAAACACCTCAATGAACACCTATTCCAACTCACACATGACAATCTGGGGCATTTTGGCATGGAAAAGTCATGCAAACTTGCACAATGACGAGCTTATGACCCATGCCTTTGTCATGGCATTCGCTCGCTTTGCTCACTCAGCCTGACACCGGCATGGGCCAGCTCGCGTATATGTAACACAATGCTTAATCCCACTACAGTTACTCAAGTCTACCTTGATTTACTACAAACTTGTTACTGACATCATTACAAACTTTTCTTGACTTGTTATTGACTTTATTACAAATTTGTATTGACTTGTTATTGACTTGTTATTGACTTTATTACAAACCCATATTAACTTGTTACTGACTTGTATGTTATCGACATTATTACAAACTTGTATTGACTTGTTATTGACATCATTAGAAACTTGTATTGACCTGTTATTGACATTATTACAAACTTTTATTGACTTGTTATTGAATACACACCAAGGTTTAGTAACCTGCCCTAAAGTCTTCTCACAATAAATTTTTCAACCATTTGATTCAATCCAAGTACAATCCAAATCTAATTATAAATCTAAATCTAAATCTAAATCTACATCCAAGTCTATCTTGATATCTATATTAGTTTTCAATTCCTGTAAATAATCTTTCAAGTTACTCACCTTTGCTAAACAACTCCATTCAACACTTCCTTGTATACCACATTGGCAGTTCTGTTATTTCCATTGTTTTCATTCAACAGCACCTTGATCCTTTCTCCAGATGTACACCTTGATAGTGCCACATATAGCTGCCCATGTGAGAACACTGGTGTCTGCAAGTCCAAGCCAACATGGGATACTGATTGGCCTTGTGACTTGTTGATAGTCATGGCAAATGCCAAGCAAACTGGAAATTGATGTCGACGAAGTGGTAATGGCAAGGTCTCTGCTGAAGGCTCCAATGTGATCCGAGGAATGAAAACGATATTTCCTGCAAACTGTGCATCTCCACTGATGATCCTGCACTTCAATACACGTGGTCTGGCTTCAAGAAGGATAAGTCGAGTTCCATTGCAAAGACCCATGGTGACATCCAGATTGCGTAAAAGCATGAGAGGACAGCCTATTTTAAGTGCCAGCCTGGAGAGAGGAAGGCCACTTGCTTTGATAGAGTTTAGATACTCTGCAGGATATGGCTGGTAGTTGTTAAGCTCCTGCTCTCTGAATGAAACTGTATCAGCACTGTTAAAGACATGCTCTGGTCCAGGAAATCTGGCAAGGAGAAGAGAGTTGATGACATCGACATTGTCATTTGTGCAGGAGAGAACGGTCCTATCCAGATAGTACTGATCTGGCTTGTTCCCCTGCTCTATGCCTGGATATGTAGAGTTGATAAGGTGATCCATGGTATTTTCATGGGAGAGCATGTTCTGTGGAATCTGTATAGTGTCTGCAGCATCCACTGTTGTGCCTGCACTGATGTGCAAGAGCCAGGCAGCATGTGCAGTGTTCTCTGGAGTTCTGTCAAGTCGCATATTCTCGGTCAAGTGATAGACAGTAATGCATTGCCAGAGAGTGCTCCTTTTGATGGATGAAGCTATGATCTGTTCTCTAGTGCCCCTAGGAATGACAGGTAGGGTCTGTCTAAAGTCACCTCCAAACAAAACAGTGATTCCACCAAATGGAACATTCTTCTTCTTAAGATCATGCAAAGTGCGGTCTACTGCATCTGTGGCATATTTGTGCTGCATAGGAACTTCATCCCAAATGATGATGGAAGTTTGATCAAGGACCTGGTGCAGATCTGAACCTCGAAGTATTCTGCAAGTAGAGGCCTCATCGATTTCGATTGGGATTTTGAACATGGAATGTGCTGTGCGACCACCTTCTAGAAGCAATGCAGCGATTCCGGATGATGCCACACAGAGAGCAATTTTTCCTTGAGCATGAACAGCAGCTGTGATGGTGTTGCAGACAAAGGTCTTTCCACAACCTCCAGCACTATGCAAGAACATGAGCTTTCCCTTGTTATTGTTGACAGAATCCATTGCAGCATCAAAAACCTGTCTCTGCCTATGATTGAAAAGCTGAAGATTGTGAGCGACAGTGATGGCCAACTCTTCAACATTGTAATCCCTTTGTTCCTGCAAAAGCCTATTGGCAGGAACATCAATGTGCCAGTTTCCTTCAATGGTGGGCATCTCTGGATAATCAGAAAGTTGTTTGCCAGATCTGATAAGAATCTGATTGATGAGATGCAAGCCATACATGTACACCTGATCATCTGTAAAGTCTGTATCTGGATAGATGGAAAGAAGCTTGACTCTGAGGTCATCACAAATGTGATGTTTGAACAGGTTCCACAGGATGTCAGGTGATGTTGGATTGCAATGAAGAAGAATGGTGGCAAAGAGCAATCTGAGAGAGGAACCAAGCTGCATCTGGGCTGCCTCTGTAAGACACTGGACCCATTCCTGGTCATCCTGCAAAAGACCCAATGCAACACAGGCCTGCTTGAATGTATTATGGATGACACCATTGATAGTACGCAAGTGCTGGAATGATGTTGCCCCTGTGACAACAGTAAGAAGCAGCCTGAGGTAGAACCTTTCCCCCTGGGCAGGAGAAGCAAAGTACATTCTGCCAATAGCAGGCTTGCCACACCTTCTTGGGTTCCACTGCTTCTTGGTTGCATTGTAGACCCATGTTTGAGGAAAGTTCTGGTAGGTGACAGTACGTGCTGCTTCATATGTTCTGTTGGCTTCAAACCAAGCAGTGAGACGTGTGGTCTTGGTAGCAGGCCTTTCCAAAACCTCATCAATGCTGTCATCTGCATTGAAGTAGACTGTTTGCTGGTCCTCCAGATGGACGGGCAGACGATAAACATGAGGAGACTCTGAGTGCATTCCAAATTCATTTATGTGCCAGCAGCTTTCCACAGATCCAATGTAACGTGCATCCAGATACTCCTTGACCTCGTCTCTGTCTTGGTCAAGAATCTCAATCATGGTTCTGTCATGGCCTTTGTATATGTACTTGTGGATGTACTTGACAGCCTCTATTGAAGAACAGATCTCAACATTGATGTGACAGTTGTATCTGACAAATGAACCAAATTGTTAACCAATAAACATGATGTCAGATAAATGTTCCTTACTTTGCAGCCAAATAAGGATTGTGTGGGACCACATGTCTGTTATCATAGACATAATTACGCTTTCTCACTGTTCTACCATTGTTGGGTCTGGCATAATCAGGATAATTGTTTACAGTAAAAGAGGTTTGTTCTCTGAACTCCTTGGGATATCTCTTGCTGCACTTGTTGTCAACCATGCATGAAGCCTTGGGTTTGTCATGACCACAAGGACCATGAAGCATGCAGGTAGTTATAGTGTGATAGAGCATTGGCTGTGTGACAGGATCAGGAATCTGTGCTGATACAATGGAATCAACATCATGGGCATCATGGATTTTGTCGGCTGGATCGAGAAATATAAGGAGGTGCATATGTGGAAGGCCTCTCTTTTGAAACTTGATGGTATGGATGTGTGCCACTACTTTACCCAAAACACCATCCTTGATATCCTTGAGCAATGCATTCTTTTTCTGTTCAAAGACACGTGCAACAATGTCTGGCCTGTCATAGGCTTCCTGCTTTTTTCTATTTGTGGTAAAATGTGGATTGGGTGATTCCTCCTGCAATAGAGCTTCCTGAATCTCTGGCCACTGTGGATTGGCAGTTATGGTGAGAAAGAGATCTGGCTTGCCAAAAAAGTGACAAATGGCCATGGAATCCTGGAAAAGCTGATTCATATGCCTTTCACTGCCTATATGGGTTGAAGGAAGAATGATGCGACTCCCACAATTCTCTAGATTGATATTTTGATCCTGGTCACCCATGGCAGCATCCCTCAATCCAGCATACACATCAGCCCTAAGCTCCTTCTGGTGATGTCGGACCCAATTCAACATATTCTGTTCAATAGATGCCCAAGCATCTACAACATACTGCTGCAAAAGATTTCCTCCCCACAACAATGGTGGCTGCTCTCCTGGCCTTGGGTGCAATCGATAAGCATGGTAGCATCTCTGACTGACATTGTGTGCCCTTCTGGCTCCATTTGCACCTTGGTGTGCAGGTATATCTGGGTGCCATCCATCTTCACCATGAGGGAAAAGCAAGACATAGTGCAGAGTTGAATAGGATGGATGCAACTGGCTGATGCACTTGAGCCCTCCCCCTCGTAGCCTGAGAACAATATCTCTGTGGTTAGACTGTTCCTCAGAGCCATCACCTGGAATAATAGCTGCTACCTCATCATTAGCTGTAGGGAGATTATACCGACGTAAATCTTGGGTTCTATCTGATCGCAGCCATATGGAGACATTATCCTGCTCTTCTGGAGGCTTTTCCCTCATGATCTGGAATGCCTGCTTGAATAAAGGCACATAAGGATGGGTATTATTTAGCATAGCCTGCAGCTCTGTCATGATGACTGAGTTGAGGTTATTATTCTGTCGCTCATGAAGATCAAGCTGTGCGATAGGATCATGGATATAGAGCTGTGCATAGGCTACAGGTTGTCCAGGAGGTGGCAAAAGTGCTCCAGAAAGATGATGAAGATCACCATGAATACGAAAGCTGTATACACCTGATGTACCTGTGACAGAACGGTCCACCTTGACATCCAAAGAAGTGAATGCAAATGCAGCATTATACTGTCGGATGTTTGTTTTAAATTCCTTAGAAAGAAGGCTTTTCCCACACAACAGATCTCGCAATGTAGCAGGAGCAGGTCGGAAAGATGGCAGACGAATTTCTCCCTGCAAGCAGCAACTTCCAAACTTTAGTACAGCTCGGGTAGACCTGGACAGCTTTTCACAGTCAAAATGCAAGGCATGGCAGTGTGGACACTCCACATTCATGGGTCCAAGTGAATGTCTGGGAATTGGCTCCTGATAAGGTGCATGACCGAGTGGTAATGGCCTTGCAGGTTGATGTGGAGGTAGAGGTACAGGCATAGGTGGAGGCAAAGCTGGCAACATTGGAGGATTCAAGAATGAAGCAGGCAGCAGCGGTGAAGGAGATTGCATAGGAGAAGGTGGCAATGATGGAACTTGGAATATTGGGTCAGGCAGCAGTGGTGATGAAGATTGTGGAGGAGAAGATGGAAATTGTAGAGGAGACACTCTGCCAAACTCATCATAATAATCTGATGGCATAGGAGATGGTGGAAATTGCAAAGCAGTCACCCTTCCAAATCCATCATAATAATCTGATGGCAGGGGAGAAGGTGGAAATTGCAAAGAAGACTGGCTCCCATCATCATCATCAGATTCCTCATTCTCTATTTCTCTCCTCAAAGCAATCTCATTATTCCTCTGTTCTTCATACTCAGCAGCCAACAATGCAGCCATTTCCCTATCCATCTGAATTTGTTCCACCTGTGCATCCACTTGAGCTCGATATTGATCAATCCGATCACCAGACATATTGTTAGCCAATTGGTCCAACCTCATCATTTGTTGATGCAAGTTTCTGTCTGCAATGGATAGACATTGGAGCTCCTCAGCCTCATCCATCTGTGCCTGCTCATCTGCACGCTGTTCGTTTCTCCACATCTGATGCATCCTGAGAGCCCATTCCTGATCGCGCCTGTTATGTTCTTGCAATGCAGCCTCTATATTAATATGTCTGGGTGGGTCATGATATTGTGGCTCAGCAGCTAAAGCAGCTTGCTGGGCAGCTGCCTGCCTCTCCAACTCCTGTTCAGCCAGCTGCTGCAATTGTTGATTGGCTGCTTCATCTTCAGCAGCCTGCCTGTTCCTTTCCTGTTCAGCCAGCTGCTGCATTTGCCAATTATGCTGTCTAGCTGTTTCAGCTTCAGCAGCTTGTCTTTGTGCATTCACATGCTGCAGTTGTAGATTATGCTCCCTACTCACTTCAGCCTTCTGCTGTAATATCCTCTCTCTGGCAGCAACAGCCTCAGCAGTTCTCCTTTCCTCTGCAATGTTCTGTAATACTTCCTGCTGATGCTGATATTGCTTAGCTGCCTCAGCTTGTTGTAACTCCTGAACATGTGCATCATAATCTGCAGTTCTTTCCCTCAATGCAATATGTCCCCTATGCAGATTATTGAGTGCAGGATCTGCTTGACCACCTGAAATATTATGCAATGGTCCCAGTCCCCTCCCTCTCCCTCTTCCTCTCCCCTTTCTTGTTTGTAACTGAGGTGCAGGTGGAACTACAGGAATAGAATTGGCCAAAGGTGCATTCCACCCTGCTGGCAGTTGAACGTGTGGTATAGTAGAAGCTATATTTGCCCCTATTCCATGGTTTGCCAAAACAGGTCCAGATGGCATCACAGGAGCCCCTCTCCTATGTAATACAGGAGCAGGAGGTACAACAGGCAATTCAAACTGCCTTGGAGCATCCCAATTAGCAGGCATCTGCAACTGTGGTATCTGAGCTGCCAATGCAGCTCCATAGTTCAGTGGAACAATTCCCTCAGCAGGGGCAGTCACTCTGACTCTGCTTCTCCTCTCATCAGGATTGGTCATCTGCAACCTTTCCAGATGGTCTGCATCTCTAATTCTAGCCCTTTCCACTTCTGGTGTAGAAGGTCTACTTTGATTCCTGCAAATAGTCTCATAAGCCATTATTATTGCAACATATGCCAACACCACTCACATATTTAGTAATGGTAAAGCCCAATAATAATTTGGTTCAATAGCCAACAATGTAGCACAGCTGAAGTAAGGTCAGCAACAACTTCCTTTAAAAGCCAGTTGTCACAACACTCACTGTAATTCAACTGTTTTCAAGTTTCAATAGCCAATTCCAACACTTATGTAATGACAATCCCAATTTTGCTATTTGATAATAGATAGCAATTGCAATAGTATCACTATTATAGCCCCAAATGTTGTGTGAAGAGAGGTACTCAACTGATTGTCGTGCACTCTCTCTCCACATATAAGGAATTGTCAGCTGTTTGGTTGTGTTGTGTGTGTTCCGGAAGAGGCGTGAAAGTAGGTGTCCACTATATCGTGACTGAAATTTTATGCACCCAAATCTCCCTTTTTGGTATTTGACTTGTTACTGACCTCATTACATATTTATATTGACATGTTATTACTTCATTAAATTTGAATTGACCTGTTACTGACTTCAGACTTTTTACTGACCTCGTTACAAATTTGTATTGACATGTTATTACAAATTTGTATTGACATGTTACTGACTTCGTTACAAATCACAAATTTGTATTGACTTGTTACTGACCTCACTACAAATTTGTATTGACATGTTACTGACCTCATTACAAATTTGTATTGTCATGTTACTGACCTCGTTACAAATCACAAATTTGTATTGACTTGTTACTGACCTCACTACACAGTTGTATTGACTTGTTACTGACCGGTACTATTACATATGGGATGACCACATTTCAAACCCAGTTGTATTTGTCAGAGCTGACCAATTTTAGTCAGCTCTGACTAATGCCATCATTTCTGACCAAGCCTGACAAATTTTAGATAATCACATCAACCATCACTCCCATCATTCCCACAAAATGACTGTAGCCTATGTTATGCAGCTCATCATCTATTTTTAGTCCTGATCCCATCACACCATCACTCCCACAAAAATTGTCATAGCATATGTAATAGATTTCTATTGGCCCAATATGTGAAGGGACCTCACCAATGGGTATGTTATGGGCTGTCCCAACTGCCAACATAACAAAGAGAATACTACAAGACATGCAGGTCCCCTACACCTGCTCCCAGTCCCCTACACCTGCTCCCAGTCCCCAACAACCGATTCGATTTGGTCACCATCAATTTTGTTGGACCATTTCCCAAAGATGAGGGCTTTGATGTGATTGTAACTATGACTGACAGACTAGGCACAGATATCCAAATCTCAGCCTGCAACTCTGATATCACAGCAGAAGACTTTGCTTACTTTTTTTTTGACAAGTGGTACTGCAAAAATGGTTGCCCCTTAGAAATCATTAGCAACTGAGACAAGATTTTTATTTTGAAATTTTGGCATGCGCTGATGAGGATTGCCGGTATAAAATACAAGATGTTTACAGCATATCACCCACAAACAGATGGCAGCTCAGAATGAATGAACAAAATGGTCATTCAGTGCCTCCAATTCCATGTGGAGCAGAACCACAAGTTCAACATAATGAACAGCATTAGTATGTCTACAGGCATGTCACCCTTCATGCTAAAAACAGGGAGATCACCACGAGTCCTACCTCCCATAATCTCTGGAACAGCAAGTGACAAGTTAGAGATTGACAGTGAGACTGCACAAGCATTCATGGCAGAGATGAATGAGCAAACAAACAGAGTGAAGGATAGTCTCCTAGCAGCAAAAATCAGCCAGGCACATGCTGCAAACAAAGCAAGAGGTGCTGACCCTGGATATGAGATTGGTGAGAAGGTGCTACTTGCAACAGGCCACCATTGAAGAGACTACATCCAAGTGAAAGATGGATGTGTTGTGAAATTCATGCCACAATTTGACAAACCTTACAAAATTCTTCAAGCACATCCCAAATTGTTGAGCTATACCCTGCAACTTCCACCTTCATCAAAAGCACATCCCACATTCCACATCTCTCACCTGAGGAAAAAATTCCCAACAATGATGAACTATTCCCAAATCAGATATATGGCCCTGAACACAACTTATGGCTCCCTTGGTCCAAACTCATTGATACAGAGGCCCTGGCAAATTGGGATGCAGAGCATCAGCCTTAGAAGAGATGGCCTTTTTTAATGGGAATGGTGTGAGTGTAAGAGAATTCTTGTATTTTCTTACCAGCTTCTTATCACTATGTGTCCACTTCAGTTATGGACATATGTGGTCATGTTATACATGTGATCACATGTACATAGGTTGATCTTTATCAGACAATGTTTTAGATTATTATTTTTTCCACTTTAAATCCATACCAAATTCCTGTTCACACCATTCCTCATTCTCTGAGTGCCAGGAGTACAGAAGTATTTCTGTTACAGGTGCATACCTAAATGGAAAATTGGAAGAAGAAATTTTTATGATGCAGCCCCCTGGATATGATGATGGCACAGGAAAGGTTCTCCAGTTAATGTGCCCTCTCTATGGTCTAAAACATGCTGGGTGAGCTTGGAACAAAGAACTCAATGAAACCTTTATAAAGATGAGCTTCACATGACTCTTCTCTGATCAATGTGTCTATATTAGGCATACCAATCATGATCTGATCATCACATCAGTTCATATAGATGACATGACCATACTGGGATCGGATATAGAAGCCATCAGTGGAGTTAAAGCTGAATTGTCAAAGTTCTTCACTATCATGGATCTTGGGGAGGCAAAACAAGTCATTGGGCTTGAACTGGAGTGATCCGGTTGTGCTGCGATATTCAGGGATATCATGGGACTTGTTATTGGGTGTTTTAAGTAGTTTGGTGTTCAGGTCCAATGGCTGACAGGGTGTCAATCCATCATTCCAAATTTCTCCAAGACCCATTTGATGTATTGGGAGTGCATTGGTTTGAGGGTGCCTTTCTAAGTCCCTCATGTATGCAGCAATTGGCACATGCCCTGACATCTCATTTGCAGTGCAAATACTCAGTCAATTTATGAGCAATCCTGGCCAAGTGCACTGGGCTGCAGTCAAACATGTATTCCAGTATCTCAATGGTACTTGGTTCCTTGGCATTATGTACTGAAAAAGGAGAAAAGTTGAACCCCAGGCTTATTTGAATGCAGATTGGGGATCAAACACAAATGATTGACGATCCATATCTGGCTATTGCTTCCAGATGGCAGGCACCCCAATCTCATGGCAATCGAAGAAGCAGCCAATGGTGGCATTATCATCAATGGAAGCTGAGTATATGGCAGAGAGCCTGGCAATGCACCAAGCAATATGGCTCTGTATGCTTATGTCTGAACTCAGCATTTCATGCACTAACCCCACTACACTTAATGTAGATAACCAAGGCACAGTAAGTGATTCTAATAATGCCATCGATCACAGTCGCACTAAACATATCAACATCCAACACCACTTCATATGCAAGAAACTGATCTCTCACAAGATCGACATTCAAGATGATAATTTAGCAGACATATTCACCAAAGTGCTACCAAAACCCAAATTTAAGGGGAAAGGAAGGTGCCCCAGGTATCTGCACAATTTTCTGCATTTGTCCCATATTTTTTTATATTTTATTTCACCCTATTCTGCCTTTTCTATAATGATTTATTCCTATTTTATTATTATATTTTGGTTTTTTCCATGTTGGTACATGTTTACAGTTCTATTCTTGGAGGTGGGACCCCTTCTGGATGTTTACCCATCAAGGTGATGTCATCCCACAGCTTGATCTGCCTATTTCTGCCTTTTTGCTATTTTTAGCTTACTATTTGATTTTCAGCTCTATCACATATACTGGGCATTGACAGATGGGTCCTTAGAGTTTTCTCTTTGAATTCTCATCTGTTAGGTGCACCTGGAGTGTCTGTATTATGTAGTATAATATTAACTTTGGATTTCCCTCTGTTAGCTCACTATTAAGTGAGGCTTGAGGTTGCCCTTACAGTAGAAAACTCTCTCCCTAGGCCCGGAATTAAAGTGCACTGCAGATATAATGTGTCCTACACCTACAGGACATCGCCCAGGACATAATCAACACCCCTGCCTTAAGTGCACGCTTATCTCCACTCGATGCACTGCCATGCACCATGGACACTAAAAAATGTGTTGAAGCACTCGAAGGTGCCATTACCGGATTGCGCACACAAATTGAATCACTTAAATCGTACATCAAAAGCTTTGTTAATACCCTACAGCTTAGTCCCTCACCTAATATCCCATTTATTCCAACTCCAACCACTTCCAGCATCAATGCTCTACCTAATACCACTGGCACACAGATTAAACCATCCCCCCTGGACTTTAATGGTGCATGCTCTGATGGGCATTCTTTCCTCAACTCCTGTCAGTTATACATCAGTCTTTGCCCTAATCAATTCCTAGATGACACTGCAAAAATTTATTGGGCCTTTACATACATAAAGTCTGAGCACGCCTACCTCTATGTCGACCACATTTTGCGCCAAGCCCAGAAACTTGGTTCCCTCCCTTTTTCCTCTTGGGACAACTTTAGGGAGGAGTTTGTATGACACTTCTGCCCTCTCCATGAATGCCAATGAGCTGCAATGCACCTTGAGTCATCCTTATATTACCAAGTGCACCAATCTGTGGATGACTATATCAATGAGTTTAGGGATTTAGTGGACATGGCAGGATATGGAAATGGGCTACCAGTGGTGGTTAAATTTTGTTATGGTCTCAATCGAGAGGTTTAGGACCAGATTGCACAGATGTTGAAGGGATGCCCAGCTGATGACAATATTGATGCTTGGTACAAAGCTGCTTCTCTCTGTAATGAGAACCGACTCATGAATGTGGCTTTTAATACTACACTCCATGCCACTATGACCACACACACACCCAATCCCTCCAACTGTCTGCCTCCACTGCCCACTAGTAACCACTTTGATGCCCTGCTAACTAACCCACTTGAGGAAAAACTTCACTCCATGACCAACTTCCCTCCCAAGTCCCTCAGCTCAATGGAAGTCACACCCACTTCATTCACACCTGTTCCTCCTCTTCCCAGATTGAAATTTTGGGAGCACAAGCTACCATGCAAATACATTGTGGCATCCATCCCCTCCCGGCAATCACTAGAATTGAAGATTAAGCTGCAGACTACAGATACAGGGCAAATACTTGGTGTCTCTGCTCTCCTGGACTCGGGTGCCACAGGCCTTTTCATCAATTCACACCTGGTTCAACAAAAACAACTCAATACCTGCTCACTATCTTGACCCATACCTGTTTACAATGTGGATGGCTCCCCAAATGAAGCCAGGGCGATTCGCGATTCAGAAGGTTGTCAACCTAATCCTCCAGTACAAGGACCACAGTGAATGGGCTCTCTTTGATGTGACCCAACTGAGGAAGCAGGAGGTGATTTTGGGCTACCCATGGCTTTGTGACCATAATCCTGAGGTTGACTGGGTGACAGGTGAAGTTATGATGAGTTGTTGTTCCTCTCGTTGCCATACTTGCTTCACTGAAGGTGGACAGGAATGTCAAGGGTGAAAGGTCCTCTTACAGTGCACTCAAAAGTGTCATGCTGGTCCAATGACTATAGCCAATGTGGACTTGGAAGATGTTCCAGATCTCACACCTGATTCTGATGATGATGTGGAGGAAGTGAAGATTGAGGAAGGTGACCGAATTTTCTACACTGCTATTAACCCTTCGCATGAGGTGCGTGCCACCTCAAATGTCTCTCAGCACCTCACAGAGGCCTTCCACAAGAACAGTGCACCCAAATCCTTCACTGACTCAGTACTTCCTCACCTGCATGACTTTGAGGATGTCTTCTCCAAGGAATCTTTTGACTCACTTCCTAGCTGTAAGCCATTGGATCATGCAGTTGAGCTCACACTGGGTGCCATGCCCTCCTTCTGCAAGGTCTATCCTCTCTCCTCTGAAGAACAATGACAACTTGACAAGTTCATCCATAAACACTTGGCTTCTGGTTGTATCTGCCCTTCAAAATCACCCATGGCCTTGCCTTTCTTCTTTGTTAAAAGGAAGGATGGGTCTCTCCGACTGGTTCAAGACTATCAATGCCTGAATGACATCACAGTCAAGAACTGCTATCCACTACCCCTCATATCTGAACTTGTCAACCAACTTTGTGTGGTGCACTACTTCACCAAGCTTGATGTGCATTGGATTTACAACAATGTGCAGATAAAGGAAGGAGATGAGTGGAAGGCAGCTTTTTGCATAAACCATGGTCTTTTTGAACTGCTTGTCATGTTCTTTGGTCTCACTAACAGTCCTGCCACCTTTCAGACCATGATGAATGTCATCTTCCATGATCTCATATTGGAAGGTGTTGTCTGTGTCTACCTCAACAACATTCTCATCTTCACTTGAGACCTTGATGAACATCATTGAATCACATGCCTGGTGCAAAAGTGACTTTAGAGGCACAAACTCTACCTTCATCATCACAAGTGTGAGTTTGAGAAGACGTGAATTGAGTACTTGGGCTTGATTATCTCGGATGGACAATTGGTGCTTTATTAAAGATTTTTTCCACCATGCATGCCCATTATTCAACCTCACTGGCAAGGAGGGATGGAAGTGGAAAAATGCACAGCAGGAGGCTTTTGAGAAGTTCAAAGAGATGGTCACTTCTACTCCAATCCTCACCTTTGCTGACGATTCATGTCCCTTCCATGTAGAAGCTGACAGCTCAGACTTTGCAATGGGCACAGTGCTGTCCCAACAATCTCCCAAGGACCAGAAGTTCTACTTGAAGACTCTCAGTGCTGTGGAATGCAATTACAAGATCCATGACAAGCAGATGCTGGCGATAATGTTAGCATTGGAGGAGTGGCAACATTTTCTGGAGGGTGCTCAACACAAGGTCAAGATCTGGATGGACCACAAGAACCTCAAGTACTTCATGACTACCAAGAAACTTAATCATTGCCAAGCCTGCTGATCCCTTTATCTCTCCAGGTTCAATTTCTCCCTGCATCATCGCCTGGGACACAGCATGGGGAAGACTGATGCCCTCTCTCATTATCTGGACCATGGGGATGGAAGCAACAACAATCAAGGTACTGTGTTGTTGCAACCTGATTTGTTTACAGTTCATGCATTAGAAGGTGTTGCCTTGGAGGGTGAGGAGCACAATATCCTATGTGACATTTGTCATGTGAACTGTAGCAGTTTACATGAGGATGCTGTGGCTCTGGCAATGAAGGAGCTGAGGAAGGGATCCACGGCTTTGCTTTATGCAGCAGAGTGGGCAGAAAAGGATGACATCTTATACTTCTGTGACTGCATCTATGTCCCTAATGATCCCCAGCTTCGACAATGACTCATCTCTCAGCACCATGACTTGCTCATTGCCAGCCACCCCAGGTGTTGGAAGATGTTGGAACTCATATCATGGTGGTGGTAACCCCAGATGTCTCGACTCATTGGTTAGTACTGCCATACCTATGATCTCTGCCTATGCACCAAGACTCCATGGTGCAAGGCCAAGGGCAAGTTACACCCCCTTCTAGTCCCAGAGAATTGTTGGGGTGTCATCAGTGTGGACTTCATGGTAGAACTACCAGAGTCCAATGGGTTTGATGTGGTAATGTGCACAGTCAACTCTGCTGGGAAGCGAGCTCATTTTATCCCCACTCATATGACTGTCACTGCACTTGGAGTGGCTCGACTCTATTTGCACCATGTGTGGAAGCTCTATGGACTGCCTGGCATATTCCTCTGTGACCAAGGACCACAATTCATTGCAGAGATCATCCGAGAGCTATACTGCCTGCTGGGGATCAAACTTCTTACCTTGACTGCCTACCACCCACAGACCAATGGACAGACAGAATGAGTCAACCAAAAACTGGAGCAGTACATCCATATCTTCATCAATGAGCAACAGGATGATTGGGAAGATCTCCTCCCCATGGCTGAGTTTGGATATAATAATCATGTCCACTCTTCTACCCAACAAACTCCATTCCTCCTCGACACAGGGCAACACTTATGTATGGGCTTTGAGCCTTGACAAGCACCCTTGCACTTGGAGATGGTGAATGAGTTCACAGAGCAGATGAAGGACACCTTGGAGGAGGTGAAGTCAGCTTTGGCCAAGGCAAAGGATGACATGGCACACTTCTACAACCAGCGTCACTCACCCACACCCACATATAAGGTTGGTGATCATGTCTATCCTGACTCCAGTGACATTTCCACCACACCTCCATCCAAGAAACTCACCCATTGCTTTCTTGGACCATTTCTCATCACTAGATGTGTCAGGTTGCATGCCTACCACCTACGGCTACCACAGTCCATGTTCAGACTCCACCTTGTATTCCATGTTGTAAAGCTGCTGCCTGCACCCACAGATCCATTTCCTGGACACATGACATGACCTCCCCCACCGCCTACAGTTATCGAAGGCGAACCTCAGTATGAGGTCAAGTCCATCTTAGTGTTAGGAAACAGTCTCCTAACATGCCTATTACATAATACTATTTTTATTTTATTTTATTTATTTTATTTTATTTTATTTTATTTCACCAAAATATGCTACCAAACACCTATACACACTCTATTTGTCAGTGTGGGAATTTTCTATTTACACACATCAATATATATGTGCATGTATGCACGTGTCGGTAGCAACATACTACAATATATGTAACATAGTATATAACCCTAAAATAAATACAAGGAGACCTTAGTTGAGTTCTCTTAGGTATTCCATCCACAATAGTGGTACAAAAAGCCTAATTCAGCCAACTATTCTATTTTTAACCCCTTGCATCAAAACCATCAAACCCCCCATCATGCACGCGTGCCCCACTGCCTTCTTGTAGGAGAGCCTGCATGGTCCAGCTAGCAGATTAGTAGGTGTCACCCTAATAGAAGAACTCAACTACCCTATCAGTGCGCCTTCTCTTACACACACATACGTCATTTGTCTCAGCACGCCACATCTGCTTACTCATTATTTCAGCAAGAGCTGGAATTAATTGTACAAGGTTGGGAATGTGCCTCCGGCATGTGTTAACATGTTTAATAAGTAATATATTCAATATTTTTGGTTTTTGCACTTCCACTGTCATGACTTCATTTCTTATACATAATACAATGCTTAATTCCACTACAGTTACTCAACTCCTTAGTTGCCTTTGGACTTGGGGTGTCATGGTTACACAACTCTTTAGTTGACTTTTAGATAGTACACAACTCTTCAGTTGACTTGGGACCATTGGCCCCAAGTCAACGTGGGTGGATTGTAGTGTTTATCCCCTTCCACATCTCTCTCATCCCCATTTCCTCCATCTCCTTCCTCTTCTCCCCCATCACCTTCCCCATCCCCATCTCCCCCATCACCTTCCTCTTCTCCCTCTTCCCCATCCCTATCTCCCCTATCCCCACCTCTCCCATCCCCATCCCCTTCTCCACCTACCCCATCCCCATCCCCTTCTCCACTTACCTCACCCCCATCCCCTTCCCATCCCCACCTCCCCATTCCCATCCCCCATACCCATCTCCCCTATATACCCATCTCCCCCATAACCATCTCCCCCATTTCCATCCTCTTCTCCCCCTTCCTCATCCCCATCTCCGCTATCTACCTCACCCCCATCCCCTTCCCATCCCCACCTCCCCATTCCCATCCCCCATACCCATCTCCCCTATACCCATCTCCCCCATAACCATCTCCCCCATAACCATCCTCTTCTCCCCCTTCCCCATCCCCATCTCCGCTATCCCAACCTCTCCCATTCCCATCCCCTTCTCCACTTACCTCACCCCCATCCCCTTCCCATCCCCACCTCCCCATTCCCATCCCCCATACCCATCTCCCCCATCCCCATCCCCTTCTCCCCCATCCCCCATCCCCATCTCCCCCATTCCCATCCACCTCTCCCTCTCCCTCTCCCTCTCCCTCTCCCTCTCCCTCTCCCTCTTCCTCTTCCTCTCCCTCTCCCTCTCCCTCTCCCTTATCCCCTTCTCCACCTACCCCATCCCCATCCCCTTCTCCACCTACTTCACCCCCATCCCCTTCTCCACCTACTTCACCCCCATCCCCTTCCCATCCCTACCTCCCCCTTCCCTCTCTCCCTCTCCATCCACCCTCCTTCTCCCCTCTCCCCCCCTCCCCTCCCCCCTCACCTCCTCATGCACCCTCCCCCTCCTCCCTCTCCCCTCTCTCCTCTCTCTCCCCCTTCTTCCTCACTCCCCCTCTCACCCCCCCCCTCTCATGTTCTCCCACTCTCATATCCTCATCCCCTCAATACTTCACCCCCATCACCCCCTCACTCACTCCCTCCCCCCCTCACTCACTCTCCCCCTCCTCATCTCCTCCCCCCTCCTCCCCCCTCACCCCTTCACCCCCCTCCTCCCTTCACCCCCTCTCCCCTCTCCCCTACTCCCCTCCCTCTCCCCCCTCTCCCCCCCTCTCCATCCATCCTCCTCCTCCTCTCTCCCCCCTCCCCTACTCACTCCCCCCCCTCCCCCATCACCCCCTCACCCACTCCCACCTCCCATCCCCCCCTCACCCCCTCCCCCCCTCTCTCCCTCACTACTTCACCCCCTCACCCTCTCACCCCTGCTCTCCTCCCTCTCCTCTCTTTTGAATGTTGTAAAAAATCTCCAACTTCACTTTGTCATTAAACTCAATTTTTACACTCTATATAGAAAAAGTGCCCAGACCCAAAAAAAAAAAAAGATAGAGGTGGCGAAAATTAGCTGAGAAAAAGGTTCCCACCATTGAGTTATATTTGTCATCATGTCTCATGACTCTCAAAGTAGGTCATCACTTTCCCATCCACTCAGAGCAACTCCCACAGCCTCTTCACTTCCCACGGCCTAGTCACCTGACCATCCTCCTTTTATTATTGACAAGGTTTTTAAATGTGCCTTCGGCACACGTGGTTCACTGTGTTCATTAATTTTATCAATATCTCATTGCATTTTTTGACTCAATCTGTGAATGTGTAGGTGGTGGTTCATTTTCTAATGAACACCTCACTGCATTTTATTCATGGATGCACAGCTTTTTATTTGACTTTTAGATGGTACGCAACTCTTCAGTTGACTTGGGACCGTTGGCCCCAAGTCAACGTGGGGGGGTTGTGGTGTTTATCCCGTTCCCGTTCCCCATCCCCATCCCCATCTCCACCTACCCCATCTCCATCTCCATCTCCTTCCCCTTCCCCTTCCCCATGCCCATGCCCACCTACTCCATCCGATGCCCACCTACCCCATCCCCATCACATGCCTACCTACCCCATCCCCATCACATGTCCACCTACCCCATCCCCTCCCCCATCCCATGCCTACCTACCCCATCCCCTCCCCATCTCCCCCATCCCCTCCTCCATCTCCCCCATCCCCTCCCCCATCTCCCTCATCCCCCTCTCCCCCATCCCCTTTCTCTCCCCCCCTCTCCCCCCCTCACCCCCTTATGCACCCTCCCCCCTCACTCCCTTATGCACCCTCCATTCTCCCCCCCCTCCTCTCTCTCATCTCTCTCCCCCTTCTTCCTCACCCCTCCTCTCACCCCCCCCTTCACCTTCTCCCACTCTCTTATCCTCACCCACTCTCCCACTTTCTCTCTCATTTTCCATTTCCCCCTTCACTCCCTCCCCCTCACACCTGATCACCTCCCTCTCCTCTCTTTAAATTTTGTAAAAAATCTCCAACTTCACTTTGTCAGTATTAAAGTAATATTTATTGACTTTACATTATAACGAACTCAATTTATAACTTGTTAGTAAGTGTGCATAATGATTTTGTATTGAACTAATTTTTATTGACTTGACTTCATAATGATAGCTGTAATTTTATTTTATTGATGCCTTATTTCGAAGATCTATATATTTTACTGACCTATCTTTTACTGACTCATTTTCAAACTTGACTCATTTCTAGACTAATTTTCGTAGACTTTACTTCATAATGAACTTATTTGTAACTGTTATTTTACTGACTTTACTTTGTAACGAACTCAATTTTTAAATTTACTGTATTCAAGTAATTTTTATTTCCTTTACTTCAAAATGAACTCAATTGTAACTCTTATATTTTACTGATTTAACTTTGTCCTGAACTCAATTTTCAATTCAAACTTATTTCAATACTGACCTAACTTTGTAATGCCATCACTTATACATAACACTTTATTGATCCAACTTGTTACTGACTAATACAGAGATGTGTCTAACTCATTTTATTTGGGTCATGTGCCGAGGTCATGATCAGGTTTTTGCATTTTGTTCAGCCCGCGAGGTTTGCTTAGTCAGCTTTCACAGCATAGGAAAAGAATCATGGTTGCTCCTCAGTCAAATTTTATTCAGAAAACACTGCAATACAGCTGCTTACATGTCATCCAGACATTATTCTACACAGAAAATGAGCCCAGATCCAAAAAAAAAAAGTTCGAGGTGGTGAAAAATTAGCCGAGAAAAAAGTTCCCACCTTTAAGTTATATTTGTCATCATTTCTCACACCTCTCAATTTTTCCCAGCCCCTTCGGAGTTGGTCATCTTTCTCCCACCCCTTCGGAGTTTGTCATCATTCCCACGCCACCTTCACGTGACCGATCTCGCTTTATTATGGACAAGGTTTTTAAATGTGCCTTCGGCACACGTGGTTCACTGTGTTCATTATGAACACCTCACTGCATTTTATTCATGGATGCACAGCTTTTTATTTGACTTTTAGATGGTACGCAACTCTTCAGTTGACTTGGGACCATTGGCCCCAAGTCAACGTGGGGGGGTTGTGGTGTTTATCCCCTTCCCCATCCCCATCCCCATCTCCACCTACCCCATCTCCACCTCCATCTCCTTCCCCTTCCCCTTCCCCATGCCCATGCCCACCTACTCCATCCCTGTCCCCATGCCCACCTACCCCATCCCCATCACATGTCCACCTACCCCATCCCCTCCCCCATCCCATGCCTACCTACCCCATCCTCTCCCCCATCTCCCCCATCCCCTCCTCCATCTCCCCCATCCCCTCCCCCATCTCCCTCATCCCCCTCTCCCCCATCCCCTTTCTCTCCTCCCCTTTCCCCCCCTCCCCTCCCTCCTCTCCCCTCTCCCCCATCCCTTTCCTCTCCCCCCCTCTCCCCCCCTCCCTTCCCCCCTCCCCTCTCCCCTCACCCCCTTATGCACCCTCCCCCCTCACCCCCTTATGCACCCTCCCCCCTCACCCCCTTATGCACCCTCCCCCCTCACCCCCTTATGCACCCTCCATTCTCTCCCCCTCCTCTCTCTCATCTCTCTCCCCCTTCTTCCTCACCCCCTCCTCTCACCCCCCCCCTCTCACCTTCTCCCACTCTCTTATCCTCACCTACTCTCCACTTTCTCACTCCCTCCCCTCCTCTCTCCCTCACTCCCTCACCCCCTCACTCCCTCCCCCCCTCACTACTTCACCCCCTCCCCCCTCTCCATCCATCCATCCTCCTCCTCCCCTCCCCCCCTCCCCTACTCCCTCACCCCCTCACTACTTCACCCCCTCACCCCCTCACTACTTCACCCCCTCACCCCTCTCCATCATCCTCCTCCTCTCCTCTCCTCCCTCCCTTACTCCCTCACCCCCTCACTACTTCACCCCCTCACCCCTGCTCACCTCCCTCTCCTCTCTTTAAATTTTGTAAAAAATCTCCAACTTCACTTTGTCAGTAAGTATTAAAGTAATATTTATTGACTTTACATTATAATGAACTCAATGTATAACTTGTTAGTAAGTCTGCATAATGACTTTGTATTGAACTAATTGTTATTGACTTGACTTCATAATGGTAACTGTAATTTTATTTTATATCAAATGCCTTATTTCGAAGATCATTTTACAGACTTATTTTTTACTGACTCATTTTCAAACTTGACTTATTTCTAGACTAATTTTCATAGACTTTACTTCATAATGAGCTCATTTGTAACTGTTATTTTGCTGACTTTACTTTGTAACGAACTCAATTTTTAAACATACTGTATTCAAATAATTTTTATTTCCTTTACTTCATAATGAACTCAATTGTAACTCTGAACTCAATTTTCAATTCAAACTTATTTCAATACTGACCTGACTTTGTAATGCCATCACTTATACAATTGTAATAACACTTTATTGATCCAACTTGTTACTGACTAATACAGAGATGTGTCTAACTCATTTTATTTGGGTCATGTGCCGAGGTCATGATCAGGTTTTTGCATTTTGTTCAGCTCGCGAGGTTCGCTTAGTCAGCTTTCACAGCATAGGAAAAGAATCATGGTTGCTCCTCAGTCAAATTTTATTCAGAAAACACTGCAATACAGCTGCTTACATGTCATCCAGACATTATTCTACATAGAAAATGAGCCCAGATCCAAAAAAAAAAGTTCGAGGTGGTGAAAAATTAGCCGAGAAAAAAGTTCCCACCTTTAAGTTATATTTGTCATCATTTCTCACACCTCTCAATTTTTCCCAGCCCCTTCGGAGTTGGTCATCTTTCTCCCACCCCTTCGGAGTTTGTTATCATTCCCACGACCCCTTCACGTGACCATGCTCGCTTTATTATGGACAAGGTTGGGAATGTGCCTCCGGCACGCGTTAACATGTTTAATAAGTAATATATACAATATTTTTAGTTTTTGCACTTCCACTGTCATGACTTCATTTCTATGTTAGTCTGATAGTACTTCATTATTTTGGTTTTTGCACTTTCAATATTTTTGGTTTTTGCACTTCCACTGTCACAACTTCATTTCTATGTTATCATTTCTATGTTACTCTAATAGTACTTCATTATATACAATATTTTTGGTTTTTGCACTTCCACTGTCACTTGGCCATATTGCCTTGATGTTGTGCACAGACCTTACTCGTGATATCGCTACATAAAACTGCCCATGAGTGAAGACAGGACTCCTGAAATCTAATCCCACATGCTGCACTGACTGTCCCTGGGATTTGTTGATCGACATTGAAAAGCACAGTCGAACAGGAAATTGAAGTCGAGACAGAGTGAAAGAAAGTTGTCCTTCGATTGGCTGCAGTCGCATCCGTGGAATAAACACCTTCTCTCCAGCATGATCTCCAGTATTCAACCGAACCTCCAACACTCTGTTCCGAATCCGAGTCAAAATCCCTCGAGAACCATTGCAGACCCCTCCAGCAATATTGAGATTGCGAAGTATCATCACAGGGACACCAACCTTGAGTGCCAAGTGTGCCAAAGGTAGACCGGAGCAGTTGATTGAGTTGAGGTATTCAGGTGGATACAGAAGTTCATTGTTTGCAATAGAGTCTGCACTGTGAAACACTTGCTCCTCTCCAGGGAACCTCTGAAGAATGTAATGGTTCAAATCATCCACATCATCATTTTTGCTTGCCAGGACAATCTGCTCTGAGAAGTATTGATCAGGATGCTGAGCATGATTATAGATGCCAGGATAGATGGTGTCGATGAGGGAAGCCAGAGTGTTTTCAGGACACTTGAAATGGTTGGGAAGTTCGATGTTGCCACCCTCATCTGTATGATCACCCTTTCCAACCTCCAGCTGCCACTTTGCAAACTGTCGCTCTTCAAGATCATCCATGTTCAATCGCATGTTGATTTTGAGATGAAGAACTTTAATATGTTGCCAAAGAACAGAGCGCTGCAAGGAAGCACCAACAATCTGAGGCCGTGAACCCCTCTCGATAACAGGCAGGATCTGGTGAAAATCGCCCCCAAAAATAATAGGAATGCCACCAAAGGGTTGATCAGATTGGAGAATGTCTTTGAGAGTGCGGTTGACAGCTTCATGGAGATGATGATGCTGCATGAGTGCCTCGTCCCAAATGATCAAGTCAGTCTCCTGCAACAGCTTTGCCCGAATTGAACCTCTGGAGATAGAGCAGGTGGATGACTCATTGATGATGAGAGGGATCTGGAGACATGAATGAGAAGTGGAGCCACCTTTGAGCAGGAGTGCAGCAATGCCGGATGATGCTATACAGAGGACGATTTTGCCCTGAGAACGAAGCTGATGGGCCAGAGTGTTGTATACAAAGGTTTTGCCTGTGCCACCGGGACCATGGAGGAAAAAGGTCTGGCCGGTCTTGTTGTCGACAGCATGCATGATCTCCTCAAAGACAGCTCTCTGGTCTGGATTGAAAGTGTCCAAGTTCTGTGCAGCCAACTCAGCCTGCTCCACAACATCATATCTGCGCTGCTCTGCAATCAACCGGTTTTCGAGGTTGGCTTCCCAATTCTGAGTGATCTGAGGCATGTATGGCCAATCCTTGCTGAGAGATTTGCCAGAGGATAAGAGAAGGTGGTTGATCAAGTAGAGGCCATAATCCTGCCCATCATCATCGGTAGGGTTGAGACGGATATTGTTGTGCTGGAGCTGATACCGCAGGTCATCGCAAATGTGGGGCCAGTATGTGTTCCAAAGCTGGACAGGATCAGAGGGTGCACAATCACGAAGAATAGTGACAAAGAGTTGCCAGAGCTGACGACCTGTTGCCATGGACTTTGCTTCCTCCAAACACTGCACCCACTCTTGGTCATCCTCCAAAAGGCCACGTGCCACAGACATGCTTCTCTGAATGAGGGATAGACATATCCCTGAAAAGTGCACAGATGTTCATATGATGTTGCACCCTTGACAGCTGTCAGAAGAAGCCTGAGGTAGAAGCGTTCACCTGCAGTAGGCTGAGTGTAGTACATCCTCCCAATAGCGAACCCTCTCTGTCTGGGCTTCCACTTGTGGGCTTTCTGATCCCACACGAATTTGGAGGGAAAGTCCTGATAGAGAAGATCCTGTGCAAGCTCTGGATACTGCTGATTGGCTTTGAAATAGCCAGTGAGGGTGGTGTCACGCTGTGCAGCATGCTGGACGATTTCTTGGATAGACCGTGGACCGTTCTGATTCCAAGTGACATACTGCTGGCCAGGGAGGTGGATCTGAAGTCGGACGACATTGGGAGAAGCAGAGTGCATAGGTAAATGAAAGAGGCGCCAAATGCTCTCGCAGGCAGAAATGTAGCGAGCGTCCAGATACTGTTTCACTTCATTGTTGCAAGTCCCAAACTGCATGGTGATGCGATCATGACCTTTGTACACATATTTGTAGATGTATTTGACAGCTTTGATGGAGGCAATGGACTCGATGTTGATGTGGCAGCGGTACTTCCAGAGGAGATAGGGTGAATAAGTAATGACCCAGTGATTGTCGACCTGCTTTCCCCGAACCTGATATGTCTTTCCAGTGTTCCGATGCCTGATGGAGGCATAGGCATCCTCAGAGATGGTTGTCTGATCCCTGAATGGCTTGGGAAAATTTTTGGAGCACTGTCCATTCACCATGCAAGGAGCTGTAGGGTTCTCTGCACCACAGGATTTATGGACCATGAACTTCTTGACCAACTCGAGCAGCTCAGGATTGTCGTCAGGAAACTCTGAGCACATGAGGCTGTCTATCTGCTCAGGAGTGCGAAGCTTGGACTCCCCATCAAGAAAGATAATGCAGTGCATGTGAGGCAGGCCACGCTTCTGAAACTCGATCACAAACACATAAGAGAGTGCCTTGCCAAAGATCCCAGCCTCGATGTCTTTGATCATCTCCTTCTGCTTTGCATGGAATGCACGAACGACCAAGTCAGGGCGATCGGCAGCAGTCTGCCCAGGCTTGAGCTCATCCTGAATCTCTGGCCAAGCGGGGTTTGCAGTCATGGTCAGAAAGAGATCACCACCCTTGAAGTAGCGATTGATAGCCAAGGCATCCTGAAGAAGCTGCTGCATATGACGTGTGCTTCCTGCGAATGAAGAAGGCAGGATGATTCTTTGACCGAGAGACTCTGTGTCTGCATCCACATTTGCAGCCACAGCATCAGCCAAGCCCATATAGACTTCACCACGAATAGTGTCCTGATTCATCATGATAAAGCGCAACCGATCCTGCTCTGAAGTTGCCCACTGGTCACAAACAAACTCCTGAAAGAGCTTTCCACTCAAGAATATATGCTGAGGCTCGATAGCAGGCGGTCGGGGGTGGAGACGATAGCAGTAGAAATCTGATTTGGACACATGCTTGCGAACCCTTGCACCGCCTTCATTAGCAGCTGCAAACTCGATTTGAGGATGCCATTGGAGCTGGCCAGTAGGAAAAAGGAGGACATAGTGAAGAGCAGGATAGAGGGGATGGACATCGGTGATGCGCTGAAGGGGAGGGCCATGCCTGCGGTAGAGAATGATATCACGTGTGCTCTGTGGCTGATCACCATCACCTGGAAGAATGACCGCAATCTCATTGTTGGTGGCATCAGGAAGATTGTAGCGGCGACGGTCACAGGATTGATCAAAGCGCAAAGCTATCTTGCACTGCTGGTGTGGAGGCAAGTTCCTGGTAAGCTCATGGGCCTGCTTGTACATCTGAACTGCAGGATGGAGACGGTGGAGCATGTCCTGGAGGGTGAGCAAAGTGTGGTGATCAAGGTGAGTGTTCCAGGCATTGGCCATGCGAAAGTTGGCTGCATCGGCTGGATCATAAATGTAAAGCTGAGCATACACTGGAGATTCACCCTCTTGTGGAAGAAGAGAGCCAATCCTGTGGGACAGCTCGCCATGCAGTTTGAAGACATAGGGGCCAACACCATCGTTCACAGCCTCTTCACCTTCATTAACAGACTCATCGATTTTGCGCCCAATAGAAGTCATGGCAAGAGCATTGTTGTATGTGCGGATATGATCACGAAACGACCTGCCAATGTGATCCTGAGCAGTGAGCAACTGGAGAAGCTCAGGTGGGACAGGGTGGAGAGGAGGCAAAATGATTTTTCCACTCAAGCAGCACATGCCAAATCTGGGATTTATATTGGAGGACGCAGTGAGACGCTCGGCCATCCAGTGCAATGCATGACAATTGGGACACTGAATATCCATTTTTCCCAGATAATGAACAGGCCAGTCAGGACTAAAAGGACGGCGTGCAGGAGGGAGGGGCCCAAGTGGAACAGGTGCAGGATCAATATGTTGAGCCACCTGGGATAATTGAGTCAGTCACAAAATAAAGACATGAACAAAAAGGACATAAGCATACATGTGGAGGAATATGAACAACAGGGACAACAGGAGCAGGAATGGGAGGAACAGGTGCAGGGGGATCAAAAAAAGGGATAGCAGGTGCAGGAACAGGAGGAACAGGTGCAGGGGGATCAAAAACAGGGATAGCAGGTGCAGGAACAGGAGGAACAGGTGCAGGGAGATCAAAAACAGGAGGAGCAGGAGCAGGATGCTACATCATCATTGTTGTCAGTTAATATACTCAAAAGAACATATATAAGCCTACATGGAGAGGGATATTGGCAAGATGGACAATAGGAGCAGGAACAGCAGGAACAGCAGGAGGAGGATCAAAAACAGGAGGAGGAGGAGGAGGGGGAGGCTAGATCATGATATTGTCAGATAACATACATCATGTGAAAGATAAACCAACATACAGCAGAAAATAGAGGTGGCAGTGCAGCATGCTGAAAACCATGTTCAGTCCAGGCCATTGCAGGAGCTGCCACAGGAATGGGAGGTGCAGGAATTGGAGGTGCAGGAACAGGAGGGTCAAAAACTGGAGGTGCAGGAGGGGCATTAAAATAATATGGGAAAGCTGCATTGTATAAAGGAGCAACAACAGGCTGAGGTGGAGCTGCATGACTTGAGCCTCTTCCCCTCCCTCTTCCCCTCCCTCTGCCCCTGCCTCTTGCAATCTGTGGAAGGGGAGGAAGTGCTGCCAGCTGCTGTGCCAAATGAGGAGGAAGGTGATTGTATTGAGGAGGTGGTGGAGGAGCAGCAATAAAAGGATCAGCATTCAGCAAGGCAATATTATGGGCTGGCGGCAATGGCAGCAGTGGCTGGGCAATGTGCATAGTGCGAGCATGGTGTGGAGTCCGGTGGCGAGTAGGGCTATCCAAGGTCCGTTGGTCCCGTTCAGTTTGCTGCGCGGCCATTCGAACACGTCGAGGAGTGTTGGGCGGAGATGGGTCCATGGGAATCGGAGAGCTCTCTTACTGCAGCAGAGGAGGTGAGATTCTTGTAGGAGGCTGTGAAATCAGTGCAAACAGTGGCAGTTGATAGTGGAGCGACTTCCAAAAATGGAAGGGGAGGCAACTGCAAACCCGCCAGCCCAATCTCCCTGCACACTGTGCTCTGAGAGAGGTCCAAAAAACAACTGGCAGACACTCTTTTTGTTGAAAAAAGAGAAGCCAGGGAGGTAGGACTTCACAGAGCTTCACCTTGGTCTACAGATACCCCAAGAATGCAAAAACAACCCCACTGGAAAAGAGCCCAGAGCCAGAAAGAGAGCAGAAAAGCTAGAAGTGGCCAAAACTCAGCCAAAAATTTGGTTCCTACACCCAGCAAGCCGAAAATTAGCCGAAAAAATTGATCCTACACTCAGTTATTAGATTTGTCATGATAGGAACACCTTATTATATTTTATTTGTCAACAGGCCACCAAGTAGCCGAACATTTGGTTACTACAGTCAGTTATAAGATTTGTCATCATATAAACACCATATTATATTTGTCATCAGGCCAACACTGTAGCCGAAAATGTTGTTGCTAATTATATTTGTCATCATAGCAACACCCAGTAATTATATTTGTCATCAGGTACAAAAAAAAAAATTAGCCGAAAATTTTGATCCCACACTGTAGCCGAAAATGTTGTTCCTACATAAAGTTATTATATTTGTCATCATAGCAACACCCAGTAATTATATTTGTCATCAGGTACAAAAAAAAAAATTAGCCGAAAATTTTGATCCCACACTGTAGCCGAAAATGTTGTTCCTACATAAAGTTATTATATTTGTCATCATAGCAACACCCAGTAATTATATGTCATCAGGCCCCCAAAAAAACAATTAGCTCGAAAATTCTGATCCCCCAATTATTATATTTGTCATCATAGCACCCAGTAATTATATTTGTCATCAGGTCCCAAAAAAAAAAAATTAGTTGAAAATTTTGATGTAGCCGAAAATGTTGTTCCTGCATTATTATATTATTGTAGCCGAAATTGATCCCACACTGTAGCCGAAAAAATACTGTTTCCACACATTATCACTTAGTATATTTGTGATCCGGCCCCAAATTAGCTGACATTTTGTTCCCATCTTTCACTTATATTTGTCATCATGTCTCACGACTCTCAAAGTAGGTCATCACTTTCCCATCCACTCAGAGCAACTCCCACGGCCTGTTCACTTCCCACGGCCTAGTCACCTGACCATCCTCCTTTTATTATTGATATACATTTTTACCTTGCTTTTGTAAGCCGACACCAGGCCTCGCCTTACATTATGACTGCCAGTGATCAAAAGGCAGCGCTCATCATTAGAACAGCTGCAACCAGACAACCAATCAGATCTGGTTTAGCCGAGATTTACATTACTCAATTTGGATGACTATTTTAGGTAGTTACCAGCCAAATTCAGTAATAACTCTGAGATCAGGCACTGTTGGAAGGGTTATTGATCCAAAGTGCCCAATAGCCGAAATCATGTGTTTTGCTGTGTTTGGTACCCAAAATAGCTGGGTCACATGACTTGAAATTTTGTGAAAAAATTCTGCAGCCAAATCTTTACTCAGCTGAAGAAGTGACTCATCACAGATTACATCATCATGCCAGAACAAGCAACTTCAAATCCTGGTCACAATCCTGTTCCCACACCCATTCTTGAAGCCAAAATTGATGCTCTAACAGCACAAATGTCTCATTTAGTGTCAGTATTAGCAGCATCCCAGCCCAAACAAGCAGAAACAAAAGCAGAGACAGTAGAAGATAAAGATGATGAGATGGAGGAGATGGTGGAGTGGATGTCTCAGGAGGGTGAGCATGCAGAGGAGAGATCTGAGAGTGGAAAAATTTGTTTACCTAAATACGCACCCCCACAAATATTTGATGGTACCATGGAGAACACAAAATCCTTTATCAGCTCTATAGTGTTGTATATTCATGGGAGAAAGCCCAAATTTCGTACGACCGAGTCTAAAATTATGTTTGCTCTCTCATACATCCAGGGAGGGAAAGCATAGTTCTGGAGAAATAAAGCCATTAATCAAATTGCTGTGGGATATAACCCATTTGCAATCTTCAGGGAATTTTTGGAGAGATTGGAGGCACAGTTTGGAGACCCTAACCCAAAGGTGACAGCGAATGCAAAATTAAAAACCATGCGCCAAGGTTCTCTGACTGCAGACAAATTTATTTTGCAGTTCAAAGCAGAAGCATCACAAACCAATATGGGAGAAGCTGCATTGGTAGAGTATTTGAAGGCAGGATTAAATCCCTCATTATTCAAGTCAATCTATCAACTACCTTCTATGCCAGAGAGGTTGGATGAGTGGTATAATTGGGCAATGTGTCTTGATTGGCAATATCGACAGGAACAGGCAGAGTCAAAATTGATGTATGAGAATGCCAGATTTGGGAAGTCGTCATGAGGAAAGTCTGAGAAAGGAAGGACACCTCAGGTACAAGCTCCGAGAGCACAGCCACTGGCCATGGCAGTGACACCTATTGTTAAGGAGTCAGCAGCATCGACGAATGCAATGGATGTTGATCGAGTAGGGAGATGAGCTCCACTTAAATGTTTTAATTGTGGGCAATTAGGGCATATGGCTCAGAATTGTAGGCAGAAAAGGAAGATTAGGGAAGCGACAATCGAGGAAGTAAAGTTGGAGGAAGATAAGCAGAAGAATTTTGTGGAAGAGTCCCAATAAAGGTTTCCCCATTGGTGACCCAGAATCAATATAATGTATTAGTATCCGAGGAAACCCAGAGTGAACGCGAAAGAAAAATTGAAGAGTATGACCATCATCATTTATCCGACAAAGAAAAATGCCCAGCCTTATTTCTGAAGACCCCTAAATTTTTTATTTGCTCAGTGCGGATAGAACCTGAAATCAGCTTGACAGTAGGATTGAAGACAGTAGACACGCATGCAGCAATTAATGTGGAGGCATTGCTTGACAGCAGTGCTACTGGATTATTTATTAATCAATCCTTAATTACTGGAAACAGTATTCGCACACATAAACTGCCACAACCTATAATGGTGTACAATATTGACAGTATGATCAATTGTAGAGGAACCATTAAGGAGGAAGTGACAATGATACTGAAGTATCAGGATCATCAGGAATGAGCTGTATTTGAGGTGTGCGACCTTGGGAAAACCAATCTGATAATTGGATGTCCGTGGTTATGAAAGCATAACCCAGAAATTGATTGGAAAACTGGGAAGGTACACATGACTCATTGTCCTAAAGAATGTAATGTGTATGAGAGAAAAGTAAAAAAGGAGAAGAAGGAAAAGAAAGAAAAAGAACATCTGAGGAAGTATTCTGTTATGATGGAGGAAGTAGAAGATGAAGATATCCCAAATGGGAAAGTTCCAGTCATGATAAGTAAGAAAGAACAGAAGCAAACCTTTAGGGAAATTTGTGTAGGACAGTCATGGGATAAAAATGTGGAGAAAGTGGAGAAGCCAGTGGAGGAGTGGGTGCCAAAAGCCTACCATAAATATTTGTTAGTTTTTCAGAAGAAGGAATTGGAGTAGATGCCAGTGTGAAAGCCGTGGGATCATGCTATTGAGATGAAGCCAGGATTTGTGCTGAAGAAGTCAAAAGTCTACCCATTATCTCCAAAGGAACAAGAAGAAGTAGATGCATTCCTTAATGAACAATTGCGCAAGGGATACATATGACCTTTGAAATCACTGCAGACATCACCAGTATTCTTTGTACCAAAAAAAGATCAGAGGAAGAGGATGTGTACAGATTATAGATATTTGAATGAGTGGACAGTGAAGAATGCATACCCTTTGCCATTGATCTCAGAGATAATTGACAAGGTGGGAAAGGCCAAGGTCTTTACAAAATTGGATTTATGCTGGGGGTACAACAATGTACGAATAAAGAAAGGAGATGAGTGGAAGGCTGCATTTGCCATGCATCGAGGATCCTTCGAGCCACTAGTCATGTTTTTTGGGATGACCAATAGTTTTCCAACTTTCCAAAATATGATGAATGATATTTTCAAGGATGTGATAGACAAAGGCATGGTGATAAGATTTATTGATGACATTTTAATATTCATGGAGAATGAAGAAAATCATGAGGCAATAGTGCAGAAGGTGTTGAAGAGATTGGCAGAGAATGATTTATTTATTAAACTGGAGAAGTGTGTATTTGGAGCAAGTGAGAACGAGTTCTTGGGATTAAAGATTGGTCCTGATGGAATCAAGATGGATCCTATCAAGGTATAGGCAATTGTTGAGTGGCCCATGCCTACCCATATCAAGGAAGTTCAGGTTTTCTTAGGACTCGCCAATTTTTATTGTCACTTTGTTCATAATTTAAAATTGCCACACCATTACACAATCTTATGCGAAAGGGAGTAGTGTGGAGATGGGGAGAACAACAGCAGACAGCATTTGAGGAGTTGAAGAGGAAGTTTGTGGAAGAACCAAAATTGGTCTCAGTAGATTTCATGTGTCCCTTACGAGTGGAATCAGATGCATCAGACTTTGCTACTGGAGCAGTATTATCAATGCTATGTGTAGATGACAAATGGCATCCTTGTGCATATTTGTCTCAAGGATTGAATGATGTGGAGAGAAATTATAATGTGCATGATAAAGAGATGTTGGGAATAATATGAGCATTGGAGGCATGGAGACATTATTTGGAGGGATGTATGCATCAGATCGAGATCTGGACATACCATCAAAATCTGCAGTACTTCATGTCTGCCAAAAAGCTTAACTATCGACAAGCACATTGGGCATTATTCCTATCGCATTTTAATTTTCACTTGGTCTACAAAGTGGGAAGCTTGATGAGGAAAGCAGATGCATTATCCAGACATACAGATCATAAAAGGGGGGTAGAGGAGGACAATAAAAATATTACCCTACTCAAACCTGAATACTTTCATATTTGCACTATGCATCAAGGGCATTTATTGGTGGATAGCTCAGAGACAGAAATGTTGTCTAAAATTAGGCAATGTTCAGAGATGGATGATGAAGTGGTGGAAGCTGTGAAAGCTTTGAGGGGAGAAGAGAAAGGTAATATTAAAGGAGATAAATGGGTTGAAGAACAAGGGTTAGTGTTGTTCAGAGGAAAGGTGTATGTACCAAAGGATCAAGATTTATGAAGGGAGATCATATGATTACATCATAACACATCAGCTGCTGGACATCCAGGAAAGTGGAAAACATTGGAGTTGGTGATGAAAAATTATTGGTGGCCCAGAATTTCAAATAATGTGTTGGGGTATGTGGATGGGTGTGATACGTGTATGAGGGGAAAGAAATTTCCAGAAAAGCCTGCAGGGAAATTAATGCTGAACCCTATACCTAAAGTGCCATAGCAAGATATATCTGTGGACTTTATCACAGGATTACCTGAAGCTCAAGGATACGATGCAATATTTGTAGTATGCAACCGCTTCACAAAAGAAATCCATATCATTCCTACTACAGCAGAAACCTCATCATTGGGCTTGGCACACCTCTATCGAAATCAGGTATGGCAGTTACCTGATATGGTTATCTCCAATCATGGATCACAATTTGCTTCTGCATTTATGCGAGAGTTAAATAACATATTGGAGATTCAAACTAAATTATCTATGGCATATCACCTACAAACCAATGGGCAGACAGAGAGAATGAATCAGGAGTTGGAGCAGTACCTATGCATGTTTGTCAATTACTGACAAACCGACTGGCCTGAATGGTTGGCAATTGCAGAATTTTCCCACAATAATAAATTCCATTTGGCTACTCACATGTCACCCTTCTTCACTAATCATGGCCAGAATGGGAGTAGAACCTCAAAGGGAAGTCAAGGTACAGTCAGTGGAGGACTTTGTATCAAAAATGCAAAAGGTGCAGGAGGAAGCAGAGGCAGCATTGATGAAAGCACGTGATGATATGATGCAACACGCAGATCATACTCGAGCTGTTGCTCCAGAGTACAAAGTTGGTGATTTGGTATGGCTAAGTACCAAGGATCTAAATATTTCATGACCTTCAAGAAAGCTTATGGAGAAGCAAGTTGGCCCATATCCGATCTCTAAAATAATTTCACCCAATGCAGTAGTGTTAAAATTACCTCAGTCATTCAAGATTGATCCTGAAATTAACATTTCCCATTTACACCCTTACTGCCCACCCACTATTCATGGTCAACAAACTACTCCACAGCCTCCAATAATGGTAGAAGGTGCTCCAGAATATACTGTGGAAGAGGTTTTGGACTCACATCTTCAATGAAATAAATTGGAGTTCTTAATCAAGGGGAAGAACTACACCGACGAAAATAATTCATGGGAACCTGAAGAGAATTGTAAGTGAGCACATAATGCAATCACCCAATTCTTTAAATGTAATCCAAATGCTCTGCATCGCATTGCTAGAATGGTGTATGAAGAGATGAATTTCCAGCCTTATCAGAATTTCACAGAGGAAAGATACAATATTTTCTCGCCTGGAAGTCAAGGCATCAAAGGGGGGTAATGTTAGGAAACAGTCTCCTAACATGCCTATTACATAATACTATTTTTATTTTATTTTATTTTATTTTATTTCACCAAAATATGCTACCAAATGCCTATACACACTCTATTTGTCAGTGTGGGAATTTTCTATTTACATGCATCAATATGTACGTGCATGTACACACGCATCAGTAGCAACATACTACAATATATGTAATATAGTATATAACTCTAAAATAAATACTAAGAGACCTCAGTTGAGTTCTCTTAGGTATTCCATCCACAATAGTGGTGCGAAAAGCCTAATTCAGCCAACTATTCTATTTTTAACCCCTTGCATCAAAACCATCAAACCCCCCATCATGCATGCATGCCCCGCTGCCTTCTTGTAGGAGAGCCCGCATGGTCCAGCTAGCAGATTAGTGGGTGTCGCCCTAACACATATATTCATAATGCTGGTATGTGTTATGAGCTGCACTTCAATCAGTACATCAACCCAAATTTCATTCAATCCTCTGAAGGTCTCAGACTTTGTGACTGCCTTTTCTCAGAGTGAGTGCTTAGAGTTATAGATGGATAGGATAGGATTAATTGTCAAGACCTGTTTCACCTGATCAGATTTCTGATAACTCCTGACTCTTTTCTGACTCTTTTCTGACCTTCTCTGACTCTTTTCTGACCTTCTCCATCAGCATTCCAGCTGCAGCACTTTTTAGTCATCAGACAAGTCATTACATGCCTTAGCAATTATTTGCTTACTCACTTTATTCCTAATACAGTCTTACCAATTATGGTCATGGACACTTACCAAGATCCATGGGTAAACTTCTGCCTTTTCCATTATTCTTCTGGCCTTCATTATTTAAGCATTTGTAGCTTAGCCCTGTACTTCAGTTGCAAATTATATTCATCTACACATTGTAAATTGCTTGTGTTTAATCACCTCCAGTCAACAATCAATCCTTAACTCATCCTTATTCATCCTTGACCTAATCTTGACTTAATCTCTTAATCTCATCACTCTTCTTGACTTTAAATCAATTCTAAACCTCTGCTTAATCTATTCTCACCCTCTGTCTGGAAACCTTCCAGAAACCTGAATGTTTCCTGCCATGAAATTGGACAACTGATGAGGAGAAGAGCGCAACCTCTTACAAGTTGAAGCCAAGTCCTCTCTGCCCATTTTTCATCTGGCTTGCTACAGCCCGGTGAATTCTGCCTGGAACTTCTGAACCCTCCAACCACCAACAACCAGGTCCAACCAGAAGTCCAGTGCTTTTCCTGACCAGGTCCCGACCTTGGTAGTAGCGATCTTGAACTCTGACATTAATAGCAGTTACATATTTTTGAAGCAGAATTTGGGCACATCAAGTTGTGCACATCTGTGGCCAGCTTATCATCAACACCCCCTTCACTTGTCATTGACTCTATCATTATTACCCCTTGTCAACATTTCAACATCCACAACCCTGAATTTCACACTCACCACAAGGAGAGTGCTCCTTGAGACTTTAACAAGCCATGACATCACACACAAGTGATAAGACTGAACCTCCTGGAGGTATGTTCACCTGTGTGTTTCTTCCTCAGTTCTTTGACCATCTCACTTCTCTCATGCATTTTTAGCATTTTATATTCTAAACATCATCATATAATAATGGCCCCTAGACAGCACACTTTATAACCACCACCTTGCCACCACCTATGAGACCACTGCCACTGCTGTGAGCCCAGTGGATGGTAGGATGCTGCTAGTGGCTGATAGAAACAGACAACATGGATAGGAGAAACTGACACCATGCCTGCACTATGCCTGAAATATACTTGTTGAAGGTTCAGATCTGCTAGGACACACTCTTGCTGGACTCTTGGAGATAACTGAGTCATTACCTCCCCATGGTTCATCTCAGAAAACTTCTTGATATAACAACTGTATATGTATATTTGCACTGCCAGCCCTATACATATACTATATGGTTGGAGCCTTAAGATTCTAGGTCAACAATGCAATCCAGATGAATTTCACTTGGGCAATCAAACATCTTGAAAGCCTTCATTCACCTCTTGCAGTCTTGTCACTGGCCTGTCACTTCTGCAGACCTTGCTCTGTGTTGCAATGCCTGCATGGAAGGACTTGGGTTTTGGTATCTGATCAGAAGGTTGGATGCTATGGCAATATCCCTGATTGGGTGCCCAAAAATGACCTTATTTTCTATTATGAAGTATTGGCTGTGGCAACCACATTTTGATATCTCTCACTCTCCGTTCCATCAATTGTTTTCTATACCAACAGTTCCAACACAGTGGCAATTTTCAGTTCATTTCATTGTCTTCCAGAGTTCAACCCCCCTCTTGTCAACATTATCCTTCAAAAGCATTACCTTATGAGAATGCTCCATGTGCCAGGACATTCAAATCAAGTTGCAGACAAGTTGTGGATGCCCTCTCCTAAAAGAATTTTACTTTAGTGAAACAACTCGCACCCAAACTGAAAATTTGGCTTTTTGAACCCTCACATTTTGAGCTGGGGGCATCAAAAAGAAGATCACATTGAACATGCAGGCCAGGCAACCCTCGTCCAAGAATGCACAATCACTCTTGACAAGCAATTGATACCAGTACATAGAAAACCTATGATTCAGCTCTAAATTCCTATCTCAATTTTGTTTGCCTGCATCACTTACATACCAGTAGAGCCAACCATTGACACATTTACTTTCTATACTGTTTACATGTGCAGTACATGTATTCTACCACATAAAACCTGATTTGTTGACATGTACCTTTTGGAAATCTATCAACAGCTTGAACCATACTTCCCATGAATGCAGAAAATTTGATGGGCATGCTTGCACTCGAAGGGTGCAAATGTTTGCATAGTTCCCTGACAAAACAAAAGAGAGCTCTCACCATTGATGATATCAGCACCATTGCAACCAGCTACCACTCTCAAGCTGAGACCAACCATGATGATCTTTTCATAACACAACTGCTCATGGGGTTCTTTGCACTCATGCACTTAGGCGAGTTAACTTACCCAGACAACAAAAACTTATGGGACCTGAGAAAGTGCTGCTCAGTACCCTTAACCACAACCTCCTTCTAATTCTTCTTGCCTGGCCACAAGGCTGACAGGTTTTTTTGAAGGAAACATTATTCTCATCCATCAAAACAATCTGCCTTGCAACCACATGCATTTCTTCACCACTTATCTCACCTCCTGTGATCAATGTTTCCTACTATCCTCCCCCCTTTGGTTACAATCAGATGGTTCTGTGCCTACAAGAGCCTGGTTCATCTGACTATTATGCCAATTATTTGATGGTGATGTGGGTGGTCAATCAATGCATGCTGGGGGCACCACATTGCTTGCCGAAAATAGCTGGTCCACCTCTCCCCCCATCTCACATTTCCTTAAAAGGAAATTCTTACAAATGCTATGCACATACTTACTTACTGAGTGTGAGAATAAATATTAAAAACCTCTTCGAAACTATGACATGGCCTTTCAGAACACAAGAGATAAAAATTTTCCTCCTGTTGAATGCAGCAAGCCTGGCTGCAAGAGGTTGGTAACCTCTCAGTTCAAGTGATGTGACCTATGTCAACACTGTCAAACTGGCCTAGGCAGGCAGGGCTGACAACAACAAAAGGCTGCAGACCAAGAAAGCACATTACATGCATCAAAAGGCAGAAAACATGTTCAGAAGAAAAGCACCTCCTCTGAGGAAAGGCCTACTCAACAAGCAAGGCATAATAGCTCTGGCCTAGTTGCAGAAAACCCACACACCACTTCTGACAACAATGATGATAGTGATGGCTTGCCATTTTGGAACCTTAACAAAAGGTTAGGTATTGTTTCATGGGAGCATCAGACAAATATATTGATATACCTCTCAGGTAGCTAAGAATATATGAATGCAGAAGACCTGTTCCATGCTTTACGTGCTCAGTTCAAAGCCAATGCACTTGTCAACTTCCATGGCACCTACTCCATCAAAGAAGATGATCTCATAGAACCAAAAGAATGTACACACATACTTGCTGAGGAACTCTGGAAGGTTACTGGTTACAGGTTTACATGAGTTACTTTACTGAAGCATCATGAAAAGCAGACTTACCAATTTGAAAGTGTTCATGACAATCGACCATTAAAAGGAGGCCATTGGACATGGTTGTGGTGCAGCCAAGATGAGGCACATAAGAAACTGCCAAAGCCATCAGAAAATCCAAATGCAAAATGTCGCAACCATGTCAGAATGAAATGGTACCCATGTCAAAGTGCAATGTCAGTCAAGTACAAGGTGAACAAGGCTGGTGGCAACAAGATCTTCATCCAGCTTCAACATCATGTTAACAATGTGCTCTATTCTAATGTTTAAATGCCTCCTGAGGTACTCCAAATGATCCAAGAACAAGCAGTGATAATGCTTGACCTGGAAACCTAACAAAACCTGTTAAAAGGCTTAGGAAATATAACACAGGCTGGAGGAAGAGTGCGAGTTGGTACTAAATATCACCACTAATACCCAAAGATTGTGGTTAAAAATGTGAAATGGTAAGAAGTATTACAAATAGTCTTTTGGAGCATACAAAAAGGTTCAAAAGAGTTCGAAATAGGTTTGAAGATGTGCGAAATAGTTTGAAAAAGGTTCAAAGGAGTTCGAAGAGGTTTGAAGTAGTTTCGAGAAGAGTCGAAGATGTCGGACTGGTGTTGAGGTATGCCGAGGAATGAGTATAGCAAATGGGAAGTGTTTTTTGAGAGACAATAGGTAATATGTGATAAGTTGAAGGCAAATATGAAAGTTCGAGGAAGTTCGCAATATTTTGCAGAACTTAGAGATACAATGCGAGGCTAAGACTCAAGAGGACTGCTCTTAAATCAAACAATAAGGGAGATGGTAACTTCTTCTCTGTTCCCTTTGCTGTCTTTCTAAGTAACTAGTACAAGTCTATATACAATTTGAAGAGATAGCACTAAAAAGGAAACAATAACATGTGGAAAATATGAGGCAGTATGCACAGCAAATAAAGGTATTGTAAAACATAAAACAAATGAGAAATAATAATAAATGAAATGTACATTGTCCCAGTATAGTAAAAGTACTTGTCCTATTGCTTCAATATATCATTGAAATATAAAACCACATTTATCACATTCTAAATCTTTGATCATCTCCCCTCATGTCTAGTGGCACTCAATATGCAACAAAATGGCTTATTCCAGTTGTGCAGCATGTATCGAAAGGGTTTCAAAACAGCTATATGGTTTCGAAGTGGTGCAAAGTGATTTGAAGGTGTTCAAAATGTTGTAAAGTCATTCAAAGTTATTCAAAATTGTTCAAAGTCATTTGAAATCATCCAAAATAGTTTGAAAAGGGTTTGAAATCAAATTCATGGCATTTGTAGCAATTTGGAGCATCTGTCATAATGTGTCGATATGATTGGAAACCTTCTCCAGACCTTAGAGTGTGCAATGGACCTATCAGCGGAGTAGTTGACACCTGGTGCAATGGCTGCAAAAATCCATCAGTATATTTCCAAGTTATAACAAAGCAGATACACAAGGCATGGCAGGAGTAGAGTGAGACTTACTGGTGACACAGTGATGACCAACTGACCTCCACTAAGATGCTTCTAGCTGAATATGGAGATGACATCAACATTTTTGAACCAGTTGGTGTCCCTGATGGAGTGGAGATGCTCACATGGGGTGTGAAGTGGATCACAGAGCCTTTGAAAGGGAAAGTTGTTGAGATTGAGATGGATGCAACCTGTGAGTGGCACCTGCATTTTCATGAGTTAGTGCTAACTCACTACATAGATAACATGAACTCAAAATACCTTGAGCTTTACAGTATAATGGGCGAGTACAACAATGCTGGGTTCCCAATGACATACTCCCTCCTATCAACAGCCACTGTGATTGATACAGGGAAGCAGAAGAAAGCAATTGCAGCTTGGTCATGATGCCTCTATGACAAATATGTGGTTAATCCAGTTTTCATCCACAGCAACAAGGACATGAGAGAGATTGGCGCTGTGCAAGAAGTGTGGGAGGCCAAGATCAACCTCTGCTGGTGGCATCTCCAATGCACTGTAAGGATTTGCCTTGCAAAAGCAAAGCTGTTGACATTGCCATACAACCTCGATCGTGCGATAGCAGAGTATAGTTTCATCAAGCCAGACTTTATCCCAGCTGGAATGAGAGTTGACATCAATGACTATGAAGATACCCTACCTCCTCTAATTGAGGATGAATCACCACTGGCCATAGTACAGGCTTCCACAACACAACCACCAGCCCTGACACTTCCTAGACTACCTCTCACATAGCATCAACCTTGATCTTCGTCACTCAGAGACACAACAAACTTGCTTTGAATAAAACTACCACTCCTAAACATTGCTTCAGCCATTGGGTGCCACATCCAGGGAGTAGGATTTAAGCTTTCAATTGCAGCGACAGGTCTGCCAATGATTGAGGAGCAGGAAGAAATGGCAGAGAAGAATGGAACTGCAGAAGGAAAAAGGGAGGCAAGCATTACTGATGACAATGATGATGGAAGGCAAGACCAGCATACCTTTTTTCCTCCTCTCTATCATGACCCAATTATCAACATGATGGAGCAGCATTATTGTGCCCATCCATCAATTTCTGGATTCTGCCCTCCAGACACAAAAAGGGTGGTTCAGTGCATGTATGACTTCTGCATAAAGCATGAGCTACCTGAGGTGTGGGTTTACCTTTGGGAGAACTGGTACTGAGCAGGTTACTGGGAGCTCTGGGCATGATGTTCTCACAAGCTCATACCAGTCTTAAAGACTACAATAATATTAGAAAGTCAGTAAGTTGAAGTTTCATGTCACAAATCTCGTCGGACTCATGATATTATCAGCTGGCAATGGATTAAGCATGACTTTCTCCACCACTTCCACATGCTGCAATGTGATTTGCTGGTTTGGATCCTTATTACAAAGCTAGCACCAACCTATTACCAAAAGCTTGATCTTTTATTGAAGGAAAGTGCCCATTGATAATGCTTGACCTGAAAACCTAACAAAAACCTGTTAAAAGGTCTAAGAAGTATAACACAGGCTAGAGGAAGGGTGTGAGTTGGTACTAAATGTCACCACTGTCATCCAAAGGTTGTGGTTAGAAGCATAAAATGGTGAGACACATTGCGAATGAACTTTAGGAGTGTACAAAAAGGATCGAAGGAGGTTTGAAAGATGTTCAAAGGGGTTCGAAGATGTTTGAAGTAGTTTTGACAAAGGTCAAAGATGTTTGAAATGGTTCAAGGAGTTTTGAAAGAGTCAGACTGGTGTCAAGGTATATCAAGAAGGAAATATAGCAAATGAAAGTATTTTTCGAGAGATGATGGGCAATATGCAATAAGTCGAGGAGTGAATACAAAAGTTTGAAGAAGTTTGTGATATTCCACAGAACTTAGAGATACAAGGTGAGACTTGGACTCAAGAGAACAGCTCTTAAATCAAATGATGAGGGAGAGGGTAACTTTTTCTCTATTCTTCTAAGTAACTAGTACAAGTCTATATACATTTTGAAGAGATAGTACTAAAAAGGAAATATAACATGTGTAGTACACAAGGCAATATGTACAACAATGAGGACTTTGTAAATCATAAAACAAATGAGAAATGATAATAATTGAAATGTATAGTGTCCCATATAGTAAAAATACTGATCTTTTTGCTTCAATATATCATTGAAACCTCTAAGTGCTATTATCACATCCTAAGTCTTTTGTCATCTCTCTTCGTGTCCAGTAGTGCTCAATTTTCAATGCCGTAGTTCATATCAGATGTGCCATATGTATCGAAAGGGTTTTAGGATAGATATATGGAGGCCAACATCATTCAAAGTGGTGCAAAGTGATTTGAAGGTGTTCAAAGTGTTGCGAAGTCATTCAAAGTCATTCAAAGTCATTCAAAAGTGTTCAAAATGGTACAAAATGAGTTTGAAACTGAATTTGTAGTGTTTGTAGAGGTTGGAATTGTGAATCATAGTGTGTCAATATGTTTGGAATGTTTCCCAGACCCTAGAGTGTGCAATGGACCTATCACCATTATTGTGAACTGTCAAGCTGGTGCAAAGGGTTCAAAAAAATCTGGCGAAAGATGCATACTGACTGAAAGTTAACAAATGGATATGCACCTGTCCAGCCTTTGCAGTCAGCCACTTTCTAGTCTGCAAGCACCTTATATATTGTGTACATCATGTACTACATCATGTCCCTCCCATCTTCTTCCTTGAAGCTGATCATTTCCATGAGCCACCCTTCTGGAGACACAAAAGCTTGAAACCATTGGAAGAATACCATGATGAACCAGTGGCAGTCATTGTGGAGCCTGTTAAAGAAAGTCATCTATGTGATCCAAGGCATAAAACAATATTTGGGTTACATCTTTCATGTGACAAGGTTGAAAATATATTATTTTGTCCAATGCATCACAAGCACCCATTGAATAGCTACCAGAAAATCATTTTTTCATGATTTTTCATGCAAAACTCATTGAATAAATTAGAAAATAAAAGCATGGAAAACCCATGGGTAAAACCCATGCCATTCCCTACTAAGCATGTTGAAGGTCAATTTTAGTAAAGATGCAGGATTTCCAATGATAGGTTCATTGTGCACTCTAAGGTTTGGGAATGGTCCCAATCATATTGAGACATTATGACACACTCTCTGAACCACTATGAACTCCGCAAAATCGATTTTAAACCCTTTTTGAACTACTTTGAACAATTTTGAACAGTTTTGAATGACTTCACAAGACTTTGAATGACTTCAAACAACTTTGCACTACTTTGAACAATGTCAGCCACCATAGGGCTATTCTAAAACCCTTTCAACACACACAAAACATTTGGCATGAGCCACTGCATCACATATCAAACACTACCGGACACAAGGAGAAATGACAAAAGATTTAGAATATGATAATGGCAGTTTTGGGTTTCAATGATCTATTGAAACAATAGAATGAGTACTCTTACTATATGGCAACACTGTACATTTCATTTATTATCATTTCTCATTTGTTTTATGTTTTACAATACCTTTATTGCTGTGCATACTGCCTTGTGTTCTACACTTGTTATATTTCCTTTTTAGTACTTATCTCTTCAAAATGTATATAGACTTGTACTAGTTACTTAGAACAACAGAGAAGAAGTACCCTCTCCCTTATTGTCTGATTTAAGAGCAATTCTCTTGAGTCTTAGCCTTGCATTGCATCTCTAAGTTCTGCAAAATATCATGAACTTCTTCAAACTTTTGTATTTGCTCCTCGACTTATCACACATTGCTAATCATCTTTCAAAAAACACTTTGTATTCGCTATATTTGCTCCTTGACATACCTCGACATCAGTCCAACTCTTTTGAAACTTCTCAAACTATTTTGGACATCTTTGAACTTCCTCAAAACTACTTCGAACATCTTTGAACTCGTTTGAACCTCTTTTGAACCTTCTTTGAACCTTTTTGTATGCTCCTAGAGTTCATTTGCAATGTGTCTCACCATTTTATGCTTCCAACCACAACCCTTGGATAATGGCAGTGATATTTAGTACCAACTCGCACCCTTCTTCTAGCCTGTGTTATACTCCTTAAACCTTTTTACAGGTTTTTGTTAGGTTTTCAGGTCAAGCATTATTATTTTGGAGCCCACCACAAGGGGTTTCTAAATTATTTCATCATCTAATTCATCTCGAATCTCCCAGCTTAGGCCAACCCAAGCTCAAAACCTTAGAATTGAGACTCGCCACACCTTTGAATCTCTTGAACAATTGGGAGATATTCTAATTTCCATCTCTGCATTTGTTTCCCTCATATATTTCCTTATCTCCAACCTCGTTCTCTTCTTCCTCATCATCTACTACTTCATTCATTCTTCCAGCCACTTTGACATATCTACCATCTTTCACTCAAGTTCTAACTCCTTGAATTGTCACATCTATGGCTACACAAGCAACAGTGCCAGCTTGTGGACATTTCACAGCACCGAAATTCACTCCTACTCAACCTCGAGAGCTTCCTCAATACTTTAATGTACTCAAAATACTCTGTAGAGACTGCAATGTTATGGATCCAGAGATTATGAAGAAGCATGCCTGCCAATATGTCAATATTGATATGTCCAAATTCTGGAAATCGATTCCAGAATATGAAACTGACACTTCATTTCAAGAATTTCATGTTGCAATTCACAGATTATACCCTGGTTCCAAAGATGATCAAAAATAGTCAATTTTGGACATGGACAAGCTCATCAGCGAACAGCTTTGTATGGGGATTTTTGATGGAAACAATTTAGAGTTATACTACAGATCATTTTACAACATCATGAAGTTCCTACTCTCTAAAGGCCAAATTTTGGAAGCAGAACAGAGTAGAGCATTTGTTCAAGGTTTCCAGCCAGGCCTATGGTCACAAATTGTGTGATGACTCAAGCTAAAATGTCCTGACCACTATCCAGATTATGCTTATCCACTCGATGTCATTCATGCAGCAGCAAATTTCATTTTAGCAGAGTCAATTAGTTCAGATTTGACATTGTTATAGTCTTCAGGTACTTCAGCATCAGCTTTGACATCTTTGACACAAATCAAATTAGAAGACTTACCAGTAATCCTCAAAAAATTTACAACCATGCTCATCATGGCTCTAGCAGGCTAGAAACATACTACTACTCTTCGACCTAGCAGTGGATTTCATTCAGACCAGCTCTAAAATCTAGTTTGTATCTTCTGTGGACTCACTGGTTATTTATTAGTGATTCCTTGGTTTGCCAGTCCTATATTAATGAAGGAAAGTGTAAAAAGAATACTAAAGGAAAAGTCATCCTTTCAAATAGATGGTTCACCCCTCAAAACATCTCTGATTGCTTTATAAAAGACAGAATCGATGAGTGGACTCGATGAAACCCTCCTACCACAGCTACTCCATCACTAATGTACAACATCGCATCTTTGACGACTACTTTGACACCATCTAGAGGCATCTACCATGTTTCTGAACAATCTGCAACAGCCGAAGATCACATTGCAAGGCTCAAACAGGAGATATATGCTTTGCAATGTGGTAGGCCCTTCACTAAAACTAATTTGAACATACCAACAGTCCCTGTATTTTAGCCTTTGATTTCTGTGAACACTGCAGCAGTCGAACAATCGACTCCACAAGTACCACCATCAGCCATATCATCTATAACAACTAACTTACCAACCTCGACTTCAACACCCTCTTCGACTTCAGAAACAACTTTGCAGCCCATCATTCACCCTTATGCTAATAGGTCCACTGCACACTTTAAGGTCTGGCGAAGGTTTCCAACTGTATCGAGACATTACAATACACACTCCAAATCGCTACAAACACCATGAAATCGATTTCAAATGCTTTTCAAACATTTTCAAACTATTTTGCACCACTTCAAATGACTTCGCAGCACTTCGAATGAAGTCAGCCACCATATAACTGTTTCAAAACCATTTTGATACATGCTGCACAATCAGAACGAATTATTTCATCACATATAGAATATTACTGGACACAAGGAGAAATGACAAGAGATTTAGAATGTGATAAGTGCAGTTTGGGGTTTTATCGATCTATTAAAACAATAGGATAAGTACTCTTACTATATAGTGACACCGTATGTTTCATTTATCATCATTTCTTATTTGTTTTTATGTTTTACAATACCTTTATTGCTGTACATACTGCCTCGTGTTCTACACTTGTTATATTTCATTTTTAGTACTTACCACTTTGAAATGTATATAGACTTGTATTAGTTACTTAGAATGACAGCAAAGCAACGGGGAACAGAGAATAAGTTATCCTCTCACTCATCATTTGATTTAAGAGCCATTCTCTTGAGTCTTAGCTCACATCGTATCTCTAAGTTCTGCGAAATATTGTGAACTTCCTCAAACTATTGTATTCACTACTTGTTTTATTGCATATCACCTATTGCCTTTTGACAAACACTTCTTATTTGTTATATTCACTTTCCAACATACCTCAACATTACCCTGACATCTTCAAACCTCCTCGAACTTACTTTGAACCCCTTTGAACCCCTTTGAACCTTCTTTGAACAACTTTGCACATCTTTGAACCTTCTTCGAACAACTTTGCATGTCTTTGAACCTATTGCAAACTTTTTCGAACCTCTTCATACACCTCTAAATTTTATTCACAACATGCCTTGTCATTTTGTGTCACTCACTACAACCTTTGGATATTAGCGGTGATATTTAGTACCAACTTGCACCCTTCCTCTAGCCTGTGTTATACTTTCTAAGCCTGTTAACAGGTTTTTGTTAGGTTTCTAGGTCGAGTATCATCAATGCCACTGCAAAAAAAAATTCGTACTTACTGCCACACAAATGAAACTTTGGATCAACTGTGAAAGGTAAAGCCAAAGATGGTTCTTCACACCATACCCAAGCCCTGATACAAACGGATAAAATAATGGAAGATGTTTTTGCTCGTTTAATGAAGACACCAATTATCACACTAACCCCCAAAAAATTGTTGTCTTTATCGCCCAAAGTTTGTATGAAATGGAAGGAACAGGTTACTCCACATCGGATTCAGCAGTCTGAAGAAAATAACATCATGAATTTGCTTAATGATGAGATTTTCATAATTGATGATCCCTTCAAAACTTATATTAACAGTCTTCGACCTGGTGATATTCCAGAACCCTTCATCGCTGCAAAGGAATCTCACTAGATTAGATCAATTATTATGAATGTCAATGGAAGAAATCTAGTCAAAAGTGTTGTAGACCCCAGTTCTTCGATTATTGCAATGTCCAAAGAAATTTGCCACAAACTTGGGCTCACCTACGATCCTTCGATCCATATCCCACTTCAATCGGCTAATGGAGGCATCAACAAAAGTTTAGGTTCAGCACGAAATGTGCCTTGCAAAGTGGGGAGTATCACGCCATTTATGCAAATCCACATAATTTGTGACCCAGCCTACAATATTCTACATGGTCAACCATTCGATGTGCTCACTGAAATCACTATCAAAAACTACAGAAACAAAGCTCAGACAATCATGATATACAATCCTAATTTGACACGATTGTGTGCAATCCCCACGATACCCCACTCTAATCAGCATCAAAAGGATTTTTGCAACTGGAGGACAAAATTTCAGACATAGACCAGTGTGCTCTCATTATCTCTTTTGATCCTTCTAATTCATCTACAGTGGCTCACAAAACTGTCCCAATGTTTAGTTGTCTTGGACAGATGGTTTTGGTGCAGAGTGATGACATAATCCCTGGTCTTGGCACTCCTGTCCAACACACTATATTATCTTGTCTTTCTAAAACACCTTGGGTCATGTGATTTGGATAAATACTCATGGAGTAATGAGCAAAACCAAATTGTGACTCATTGGGACAGTTTTGTGAGCATCTATTATTTTAGATCCACTTTTGCAGCTGAAATAATGCTTTAAGTGACTGTGGGAACCATAAACAATGTCATGTGACACTATTTGTATTAGTTTGACATGTTGAAATTCAATTTGACCTCTTACCACCACCATGAAAGCCACTTCTACTGCCAACCGTGCTTCTGTCATCTCTTTGCTTGAACAGGGATATTCTGTCAGAGATATTGAGAGAAGGACTGGTCTGCAGAAGTCTACTGTGGGTAGAATCAAGAAACATATAGACACAAACAAAGAAAACAACTCTGGTGGACATCCCTCCAAGCTTTCTGCTCATGACAAAACATCCATTATTCATCAAATTCAATCAGGGAAGCTGAACACCACTGTTCAGGCTACTCATTTTATTAATTCTACTATTTCACACCCTGTCCACCCACAAACAGTCAGATGGGCACTTCAGGAGAGTGATTTCCACTCTGCCACAAAGAAGAAAGTACCCATATTGAAGAAGACTCATCATCAGAGGCAGCTGGAGTTTGCACAATGGCATGAAAACTGGACAGTAGCTGATTGGAAAAGGGTCTTGTGGACAGATAAAACCAAGATAAACAGGATTGGGTCAGATGGAAAGGTGTATGTATGGAAACAAAAAAGGGAATCCATCTCAGATCACACCACCTCACCAACAGTAAAGCATGGAGGGGGGAATAATCTCATGGTATGGGGGTGTATGGGTTGGAATGGTGTGGGAATGCTTATAGAGGTTGAGGGAAAGATAGATGCTGTCCAGTATTGTCAGATTTTGGATGATGGGGTGGTGGAAAGCTTTGAAAAGCTGGAGATGGAGGATAGTGAGTGGTACTTTCAGCAGGACAATGACCCCAAACACACATCTCGGAAGGCCACACAATGGTTTGAAGACAATGATATCCAAGTTCTATCATGGCCAGCACAGTCTCCAGACCTTAATCCCATTGAACACCTCTGGGAACATCTCAAACAACAACTTCGCAAGCATGAAACTCTATCCAAAGGAGCATATGAATTGTGGGACAGATTGGTTGATGAGTGGAATGGAATTCCACCAGATGTATGTCAAGGCCTCATAAAAAGTATGCCCAGGTGCATACAGGCAGTTATCAAGGCAGATGGGGGTCATACCAAGTACTAGACAGCAAAATAATAGATGCTCACAAAACTGTCCCAATGAGTCCCAACTTGGTTTGGCTCATTACTCCATGATTTTTTATCCAAATAACATGACCCAAGGTATTTTAAAAAGCCAGGACAATGTAGTTTATGGGACATGAGTGCCAAGACCCTAGATTATGTCATCACTCCACACCAAGTGCATCTGTCAAAAATGACCAAACATTGGGACAGTTTTATGAGCCACTATATCACTATCGAACACACTGCAAATATTCCTGATATGAAGTCCTCAAAATCCTCAAAAACTGTTTTTATTCTTTGATTCTTGCAAATTTATATTTAACAGCCAGTCATCAATACAAAATATATTTATTAACCTCGATGGCAACATTTATGCCCTCTATACCTATTATCGACTCCTTACATCCAACTTTTGCAGCATCGAAAAAGAAATACAAGCCTGTCACCCAGAAAATTCCCCCAGTTATTACTGAACTACCCAACCGATTTCACATTATTCGAACAATCACCAGTGACCCTCTTGAAAACATGCTGAAACTGAATCCTTATCTACCATCGTTTATCCCTTCTATCCGATATTCACTCGAATGTAAAGCTATCATCGACAAGAACCATCCTGGCAATTTTCTATGGCCAGAGGAATGGAAACTCATGCACGACTTTATTCAAAATCATGAAATAGCTTTCACGTGGACAGAACAAGAGTGAGGGAGTTTTTACTCTGACTTTTTTCCTCCTATAGAATTTCCCATTGTTCCTCACACTCCATGGGTTGAGTGAAACATTCCTATACCTCTAGGTTTGTATGAACAGATATGCAAAATGCTGAAAAAGAAGATAGAAGCAGGAGTATATGAACTATTGAACTCTTTGTATTGATCACAATGGTTTTGCATCACAAAAAAGGATGCAAAATCACTTCAAATTGTCCACAGTTTCAAACCACTTAACCAAGTAACAATCCAGCACTCAGATGTCATATTGATACCTGAATATTTAGCAGAACAATTCAGTGGATGATCTTGTGGGGAAATGTTGGATCTTTATGTGGCATTCAATGAAAAGAAAGTAGCAGAGTCATCTTGTGATCTGACAATGTTTCAGACACCATTCAGAGCACTTCACATCATTACCCTATCCATGGGTTGGACAAATTCAGTTCCTATCTTACACGACAATGTAACATTCATTCTACAGCCTGAAATTCCTTATATAACCATCCCTTACATCAATGATACACCAGTTAAGGGCCTAAAATCAGGATATCAAATGATTAGTGGATCCTACAAAATGATCCCCGATAATCCAGCTATTCAATGCTTCATCTGGGAACACTTTGAAAACTTAAATTGGATAGTTCAGCACATGAAGTATTGCAGAGAACATTTTCTGGTCCAAAACTCTATCTTTGTGTTCCCAAAATAATTGTTTTAGGGCATTGATGCAACATTGAAGGTCGTATGGCTGATCCTATTTAAATCACAGCTGTTAGCAAATAGGAACCATGTCAAAACCTCACCAAAGTCAAAGTGTTCCTAGGAACCATTGAAGTTTGTTGTATCTTCATTCGAAGTTCTGCTCAACGAGCTGCAGCACTGATCCAACTCACTTGTAAAGATGTTCCTTTCAAATTTTAACCAGAACAAATAGCAGTGCAAAAAGATTTAAAAGAAGCTCTAATCAACTCCCCAGCAATTCAAGCTATTGATTACTCATCTTCTCAGTCAACACTTCGAACATCACTATTGGTTTCTTTCTCACTCAATGTGATCCAGAAAACCCTCGAAAATGATATTATAGTTGATTTGGATTGATTATGGTTAACAACCACAAATCTTGATTTTTACAGCCAAAACTTGAACTTTATGGTTTATATCATGCTCTCAGAGCACTGCAATTGTACCTAATAGAAGTTCGAAGACTTATCATTGAAGTCGACACAAGATATATCAAAGGCATGCTTTTGAATCCTGATATCGCACCAAGCACTAGCATCAATCAATGGATAGTATCCATTCTAACCTTTCACTTTACACTAGTCCATGTCACAGGGACACACCATGGTCCTAATAAACTTTCAAGATGCCCCCCACAAGACAAAGATGCTCAGCTAGACAATGAAGATAACTTCAGAGACTGGATCAACTGTCTTCATGGTTTTGTACATCAAATCAATCCTATTATGACTCAACCCTTTACTTCACATTGAATTTCAACACTCTCCCTCTCTTTGGATTTCAGTAAGGGGAAGGACCTTACCTATGATGATGTCTTATAAATGAATAACATGAAAATGAATGACAAAAGATTACTTCGCATTCAAAAATGGTTACATGACCTGCTGCAACCCCCTGATCTATCAGATCCCAAATATACTACCTTTATTCAATATTGTACCAAATTCTTTTTAGACTCAGGCAGACTATGGAGAAAAGACTTTCATGGAGCTCACAAAATCTTTATGACTCCAGAACATTGTCTCAGAGTTAATATCGAGGAAATTCAGTAGAAGGGAAATGGATTTTTGAGTGAGATATGGTAGCAAACAAAATGCAGTGATAGGTCAATATAGTACTGATCCATTGAGTTTGCAGAGAATATAAGCTCCTCCATAGTTTCATTCAATAATGATAAGAGGGCTAAAATATCATGGTTTCATTTTGCGATTGAGGGATTTCTCAATTTTCATGTTTTGAAGCAGCACTAAATCCCCTTTCGTAAAGTTGTAATCGTGCATTGCATGTTTGTGAACAAGTTTGAAGTGTTTCACAGCTTTGATTCAAGAGGTGTAGACCTTCAAATATAGAACTTTGAGGTCATTCGATTGTTTTTGTAGTGCTATGGCTCATCAAGCTATGAGATCGGTTGTTGATAAGATGGAATTGGGTGGTAGTTGTAAGTATGTCACTTTGGAGATGTCGAGGGGGATTAGAGGATGTGATTCTGTAACTGTGAAGTAAGGAGAACAACCCATGCATTTACGAACCATGACTCATTCTGCCCAAAATACTGAGTGTGCCCCTGCTAACCATTTCACTTGTTCTCCATTGACAGCTTTGAATAAGGATTGTTAAACATCAAAGTGGGCTTGTTTGACAAGTCCATTAGCACACAAATTATAACCGCTAATTCGAACATGGTTAATATGATACCATTTCACAAGATACTCTATAGCTGCAATAAACACAGCGCTGTTGTTGGTTACAATTTTGTATAGCGAACCCCATCGACAAATAATATCTTCGAAGATCCAATCACCAAGAGACATGGCATTTTTGCATCGAAGTTTTTGCTATTCTGGATAGGTTGTTAGTGAGCATCAACCTTGTACAATGTATTTGAATCTGTTCAAAGGTGGTATTTGCATCGTATCAATATAGACTTTGCCAAAAAGGGGTGCTGGAGTGGCGACTGTGGGTGGAATTAGAACATTTCACATTTGTTGAATTTGACATAGGTGGCAGGTTTGAATATACCATGCAATGTCGGTTTTCATGTTTGGCTACCAAAATCGAAGGGCAATAACTGATTTTGTAGTGAAAACCATTTTGTGTCTAATGTCATCATCAACTTTGAACTTCGATGAAGATACTTTTGAAGATTTTCAGGACTTCAAAAATGAAGAATTATTTTTCCTTTTCTTTTTGCGATTACCTACAGAAGATTTCAATTGTTTTTAGTATACGATACAAGTCACAATATCGCATCATAGCATGGTTATGCAAACTCTAAAGGGTTTTTTGGCTATAATGAACTACTGAGCCTTTCTCTAAAAGTCATTTTTTGTTCATTATATCTTTATTTCTCCTTCACCTTACTTTCCAAAGATATTTAACAAAAGAATTGAAATTTGAATAGACAAAACAAAAACAACAGAAACAAAAAGCTCTACTCCTCTAGCATCTGTTCTAAAACTTCTATCTCCCTTCCCAGGATTTCCATCTCCACTTTCTTCTGTGCCAGTTTCACAGCGATCAACCCATGGTGCATCACCTATTCTTCCTTGATGTCCTTGACCACCCACAACTCCCTCACCTTTGCCTTTGCCTTGCCCTTCGATGACTTTTTCTTAGGTTTTAAGAGCATCAAAAGCTCTGTAACCAGTTTGACATCAGCTACTGGTCCTATGAGCCAAATTCGATGCACTACAAAATTCAAAAACAACTTAGCAGGAACTTCAAAACAAATTCAAACAGATTTTGTACTTGGTTTTGAGTGCAAATCCTGTTTCATGCCCTCGAACTTTTTTGCTTCGCCCTTGCGAACCCCCCCTCCTCGATACCCCCTCCCAATAGCACCCTTGGGCCTCCTGGGCACATTTCCTACACTTTGTTGCTCCCTCATCAACAATACAGCATGGCTGGGACTTAAACCCAGCACACCAATCACACTATGAAAGTATTAGTACTTCAAAAATTCTTCAAAAATAAAGTAAAAATACTCACCAGGCCCTCGAAATTGAGCAGCCCCCCTGTCTCAACTCGTGCCCACTTCCCAGCCCCTTCACTCTCAACCTCTTCTTCCCCAGCCTCCTCTTCTTCCCCAACCTCCTCCTTTTTGATCTTGGCAGCTTTTCACTTCGCCATCCTTACTACAGGTAGCTCATCCTTGCCCTTGCCTTTATCATCCTCACCTCCCTCCGCCCTCTCAATAGCCCTCACCTCATCTTCAAATTCCACATTTGTTTGCTGCAAGTCCTCCTTCGAAATCGTCTTTGCATGAAACGCAGCAAGAGCTGTGTTTCAAGCCTCTGCCAATGTGGTTCTCCGACCCTCAATTTCTGGCCTCTTCACCTCCTCCTCCTACTCTCAAACCTGTTTCATGTCCTCCTCCCTTTATTCTCATTGTACCTCCTCTGCTAAGTCAACAAATAATAGTCTGCTGCCCTATAAAACCCACTCCCAATGAGCCAGAGGTTTGTACACCTCGAAAACCTTGTTAACTATGGTTTGCACTGCAGCATTGCATTCCTCACATAGACCATCAGCAAGTTCATCATATTCCATCTATAAAATATGAATTTAGAAAAGATGAAACATACCATTTTTTCACAAAAATCCTTTCCCCACACTTCGAAGTCAGACTCTTCAGCAATGCCATGCTCAGGCATCAATTTCACATACTCAAAGTTCAGTTCAGTGAGGAGAGACATTAGAGAAGCTAGAGTTGGATGATAATAGAAGGTGATGGATGAAGTATGAGAGGTATTTTGAACTTCACTAAGTTTTCAACACGATCATGCATTTCGCACGTGACTTCGATCAGCTGACTGGGACAGTTAGGATTTCAGTAAGGGGGAAAATGATAGGTTCATTGCATGCTCTAAGGTCTGGGAATGGTCTCAATTGTATCAAGACATTATGACACATGCTCCAAACCACTATGAACACCACAAAATCAATTTTGAACCCTTTTCAAACTACTTCAAAAGATTTAAAACAGTTTCAAATGACTTCGTGAGACTTTGAATGCCTTTGAACAACTTCACACTACTTCAAACAATGTTGGCTGCCATAGGGCTATTCTAAAACCCTTTCAACACACACAAAACATTTGGCATGAGCCACTGTGTCGCATATTGAACACTACCGGACATAAGGAGACACGACAAAAGATTTAGAATACGATAATGATAGTTTTGGGTTTCAACGATCTATTGAAACAATAGGATGAGTACTCTTACTATATGGCGAAACCATACATTTCATTTACTATTATTTCTCATTTGTTTTATGTTTTACAATACCTTTATTGCTGTGCATACTGCCTTGTGTTCTATACTTGTTATATTTCCTTTCTAGTACTTATCTCTTCAAAATGTATATAGACTTGTACTAGTTACTTAGAACAACAGAGAAGAATTACCCTCTTCCTTATTGTTTGATTTAAGAGCAATTCTTTTGAGTTTTAGCCTCACATCACATCTCTAAGTTCTGCAAAATATCATGAACTTCTTCAAACTTTCATATTGGCTCCTCGACTTATCACACATTGCCAATTGTCTTTCAAAAAACACTTTGTATTCACTATATTTGCTCCTCGACATACCTCAACATCAGTCTGACTCTTTTGAAACTTCTTGACCTATTTTGGACATCTTCGAACTTCTTTGAAACTACTTCAAACCTCTTTCAAACCTCCTTCGAACCTTTTTGTATGCTCCTAGAGTTCATTCACAATGTGTCTCATCATTTTATGCTTCTAACCACAACCCTTGGTAATGGCGGTGATATTTAGTACCAACTCACACTCTTCCTCTAGCCTGTGTTATACTCCTTAGACCTTTTTACAGGTTTTTGTTAGGTTTCCAGGTCAAGCATTATCACCAAGGGGCATTGAGAAGATCAGAGATTATTGGAAGTGGATAGCAATCCTTCTTTGAGATGCAGTTGAGGCCCTGGTAGTTGATGCATAACTGGAGCATACCATTCTTTTTCTTGACAAAGAGTATAGGAGCACCATGAGGGGATTTATAGAATCAGATGAAGCCAGAATGAACATTCTCTTCAATGAACACTCACAAGGCTTCAAGTTTGGATGGGGAAAGGGAGTACATGCAGCCAGGAGGCAGGGGCACATTATCTTCCATCTCTATCTTTAGGCTGTAAGGGTAGTGCAGAGGTAGAGTGTCCACCTTCTGTTTGTTGAAGATGTCAGTGAACTTGTGGTACTCTTCAGGGATATCTGAAAGGTCCACTGGGTTTCTGGTGACAGCTGAGGATTTGGCTGTGAGGCCTTCTAGGGAAAAGATCATCTGAAAAGCAATAGCTCCAGAAAGTTTGCTAAAAGGAGATTTCTGGAGGTAAGCAGGTTTTTGCTGGAAGGTTCAGAGGTGACTTAGAAGTTGGGGGGTCAGAAGATGTCTGGGGTGCTAGACCTCTATATTCTGCAGAGCGGAAAGTTATTTGGCCAGAAGACAAGTCAATCAATGGATTGTATTGCTTCAGCCAGTTATGACCAAGGACTGCAGAACAGGAAGAGTCCAGCAGGGTTACAAAAAAAGTCAGATTGAACACTTTACCAGATGGAAAAGTGACCAGGAGTTTCACAACTTGTGTAACAACAGAGTTGCAAGATCCATCAAATAGTCAGAGTCCAATCGGCAAAATGTTTTTCATGCTAAAATGATTCTCTAGAACAAAGGAGGAGTTGAGGAAACAATGGGATGAGCCAGAGTCAATAAGGGTTTGGGTTTGTATGGAGTCATTGGAAACAGATAGGAGGATGGTAAGGGATTTGGGATTGGAAAGAGCAAATGCATTGAGATGGACATAAGCAGCCAGCTGGAAAAGGTCAATGTAACCCTCAGCTTCATTGACATATTCCTGAGGGTTGCAGACTATTTTTTTGAGTCCACAGATTCTGGCTGGGATTCAGTGACTGTGGCTGCATGGGCTTTCATGGCTTTGGACTTGCTGCCATTACCAGCTAAATGTCCCTCTTTACCACAATAGAGGCATAGACCTTCCTTCATCCAGTGCTTGCACTCTTCTCCAGTTAGTTTACTGTTCTTCCCCAACTGTGCAAAAGGTCAAACAAAGCATTGACAAATCTGCTGTCTGGGTCTGGATTTCCACCTGTAGGAGACTAATCTTCAGGGTCATCAGAATCAGAGTCATCCTCGGGGCCATCAGGACCACTAGGGTCTTTAGGTCCACCAGCAAGTCTGTCCTCTTCACCTGTAGCTTCCTTGTCAGCAGGATTAGGTTGCCTGTCATCCCCTACGTAGTCGAGTAGAGTTGGAATCTGAGAGGGTTCCAAAGGCAAATGAGTAGACATGACATTGGTGCAAATGGATGGTGCAATGGAGCCAACTTGTCAAAATATGTTTGATGGTTGGACTGAGGCACCAAAAGTAGAAATGGGTTTAGGAGCTGGGAGTACTGATTGTCAGATAGCTGATAAGCCTGGTAATGTGCCTGCATGGCAGGAGTTTCTTGTTGTCTGCTGAGTCTGTGATTCTGTGTGGGACATAGAATAAGGTTTAGAATAGTGTGATGATTGACAAGAGAAGTGTGAGTTTGCAAATACTGTCAAAGTTCAGAGTCGCTATTACAAAGGTTGGGACTTGGTCAGGAAAAACACCAGACTTCCAAGTGGTAAACCAAAGTCAGTGGTCAGAGGGTTTAGAGGTTTCCAGGCAGGATCCACCATGCTGTAGCAGGCCAGGCAAAAAGAGGCCAGAGAGGACTTGGCTTTAACTTGTAAGAAGTTGTGCCCTTCTCCTCATCAGTTGTCCAATTTCAGGGCAGAGGTGATTCAGAATTCTGAAGGATTTCAGATGGAGGGTGAGGATAGATTAAGCAGAGGTTTTAGAGTTGAATTGAAGTCAGGAAGAGTCAAGGGATTAAGAAATTAAGTCAAGATTAAGTCAAGAATGATTAAGGATTGATATTAGACTGGAGGTGATTAGACACAAGAAAATTACAATGTGTAGATGAACATGTACACATATATTGCAAACTGAAGTCCAAGGCTAAGCTACAGGTGCTTAAATAATGAAGGCTGGAAGAATAATGGAAAAGGTGGAAGTTTACTAACAGGTCTTGGTAAGTGTCCATGACCAAAATTGGTAAGACTGTATTAGGAATAAAGTGAGTAAGCAAATGATTACTAAGGCACATTACAACTTGTCTGATGACTAAAAAGTGCTGTGGCCAGAATACCAATGGAGAAGCTTGGAAAAGAGTCAGAAAGGGGTTGAGAGTTATCAGGAATCTGATCAGGTGAAATGGGTCTTAACAACTACACTCCATGCCACTGCTACCACACATGTCCCCAATTCCTCCAACTGTCTGTCCTCACTACCCACCAGTAACCACTTTGATGCCCTGCTGGTCAACCCATCAGAGGAAGAACCTCACTCCATGACCACTCCTTCCCTGGAATCCCTCAGCTCAATAGAAGCCACACCTGCTCTTTCTACTCCCTCTCCTCCATTTGTCAAAATTAAATTATGGAAGCACAAACTGCCACACAAGTATATTGTGGCATCCACTCCTTTCCAATACTCTTTACAGTTGAAGGTTGAGTTGCAAACTACAGATACAGGGCAGGTGCTTGGCATTAGCTCTTTTGGATTGAGGTGTGCCTGATCTCTTTATTAACACTCGTCTTGTCCAACAAAAATGCCTCAACACTCATTCACTGTCTCAACCGATACCTGTTTACAATGTGGATGGGTCTCTGAATGAAGCTGGGGCAATTCAAGAAGTTGTAGACTTGGTTCTCCATTACAAGATCCTAGTGAGTGTGCTCCTTTTGCTGTGACCCAATTAGGGAAACAGGAGGTAATTTTGGGCTGCTCATGGCTTTGAGATCATAATCCAAAAGTCAACTGGGTGACAGGTGAAGTCAGTATGAGTCAATGTTGCTTCCATTGTCATACTTGCTTTGCTGAAGGCAGACAGGAATGTTGAGGGCAAAAGGTGTTGATGCAGCACACTCAGAAATGTCATGCTGGACTGATGCCTATGTCTGATGTGGACTTGGGGGATGTCTGTTAGGAACCACTAGCATTATATAATATTACACAATAATTTTATTTTTTCTCTTTAGTATTACACATATTACATTGGCACAAGTCATAAGAATATTTTTTCTCATGCATTGTATGTGTGCACACTTTGCATGCATTGATGTACACATTGTACAATAAAGTGTAACATAGTATATAAACTAAATACACCCCTGGGAGAACTCCAGTTGTGTTCTCTTAGGTATTCCACCTAACCCCAGTGTATGAATGGCCTACTTCAACCAACCTGCCTATTAGTAACCTTTCCCATCAATCCATCAATTCATGCATCACATGATCAATATTGTTTTATGCATTGGATCACATAGAGCCAAGAAAAAGCTTCCAAAAAATCATTTTGTCATGATTTTTCATGCAAAACTCACTGAATAAATTAAAAAAATAAAAGCATGGGAAACCCACAGGTAAACCCCATGAATTTCCCTATCAATTACAAGGAGATGTTGGTGATAATACATGCACTTGAGGAGTGGCAGCATTTCCTGGAGAGTGCACAACACAATTGGATGAATTACAAAATCTTGAGTACTTCATGACAGCCAAGAAGTTGAACCACCACCAAGCTCATTGGTCCTTGTATCTTTCCAGGTTTGGTTTCTCCTTGCATCACCATCTTGGTCATAGTATGGGGAAAACTGATGCCCTCTCTCATCATCTGGATCATGGGGATGGGAGCAATGACAATCAAGGCATTGTGTTGTTGAAACCAGACTTGTTCATAGTTCAGGCATTGAAAGGTATTTTCCTAGAGGGTGAGGAACAGAACATCTTATGTGACATTCATCATGCAAACCATAGCAGTTTACACAAGAATGCTGTTGCCCTAGCTGTTAAAGAACTGAGGAAGGGGTCCACTTTTTCACTTTGTGCTGCAGAGTGGGTGGGAAAGGATAACCTCTTGTACCTCTATGATTGCATCTATATTCCCAACTGTAAGGGCAACCTCAAGCCACACTTAATAGTGAGCTAACAGAGGGGAATCCCAAGTTAATATTATACTACATAGTACAGACACTTCAGGCACACCTAACAGAGGGGAATCCAAAGAGAAAACTCTAAGGACCCATCTGTAGATGCCCAGTATATATGATAGAGCTGAAAATCAAATAGTAAGCTAAAAATAGCCAAAAGGTGGAAATAGGCAGATCAAGCTGTGGGATGATGTCACCTTGATGGGTCAATGTCCAGAAGGGGTCCTGCCTCTAAGAATAGAACTGTCGACATGTACCAACATGGAAAAAGCTGAAATATAACTGTAAAATGGAATAAAATCATAGAAAAGGCAGAATAGGATGAAATAAAATATATAAAAAATATGGGATAAACGCAGAAAATTGCCCAGATGCCTGGGGCACCTTCCTTTCCCCTTACACCAACAACCCTCAGCTTCAATGACAAATTATCTCCCAACACCATGATTCACTGATTGCTGGCCACTCTGGATGCTGGAAGACATTGGAACTTATATCACAAAACTACTGGTGGCCTCAGATGTCATGACTCATTGGTCAGGATTGCCACACCTGTGACCTCTGCTTATGCACCAAGGTTCCACAATGCAAGCCCATTGGCAAATTACACCCCCTTCCCATTCTGGAGAACTATTGGGACATCATCAGTGTGGACTTTGTAGTGGAGTTACCTGAGTCCAATGGGTTTGTTGCAGTAATGTGCAGTCAACTCTGCTGGAAAGTGAGCTAAATTCATCTCCACTCACATGACTGTCACTGCACTTGGAGCTGCTCGACTCTACCTATGCCATGTATGGAAGCTGCATGAGCTACCAGGTGCATTCCTCTGTAATCAAGGGCCTCAATTTATTGCAGTGTTTACCTGTGAGCTGTACTGTCTACTGGGGATCAAGCTTCTGATTTTTACTGCTTACCACCCACAGAATGATGGACAGACAGAATGTGTCAACCAAGAGCTGGAGTAGTACATTCACATTTTTGTCAATGAGCACCAGGATAATTGGGAGTATCTTCTTCCAATGGCTGTAAGGGAAAGGAGGAACCCCAGGCATTTGGGCAATTTTCTGTATTTATCCCATATTTTTTCATATTTTATTTCACTCTATTCTGCCTTTCCTATGATTTTCTATAATTTTATTCCTATTTTATGATTATTTTTCAGTTTTTTCCATGTTGGTACATGTTGACAGTTCTATTCTTAGAGGTGGGACCCCTTCTGTATGTTTACCTGTCAAGGTGACATTATTCCATAGCTTGATCTGCCTACTTCCACCTTTTTTCTATTTTTAGCCTACTGTTTGATTTTCAGATCTATCACATATACTGGGCATTGACAGATGGGTCCTTAAAGTTTTCTCTTTGGATTCCCCTCTGTTAGGTGCACCTGAAGTGTTTGTATTATGTAGTATAATGTTAACTTTGGATTTCCCTTTGTTAGCTCACTGTTAAGTGAGGCTTTGAGGTTGCCCTTACAATGGCTAAGTTTGGGTACAACAATCACATCCACTTCTCCATCCAACAGACTCCTTTCTTTTTAGACACAGGGTGATACCCATGTGTTGAATTAAATCTGCACGTGGCATCTATTCTGTGCCTCAGTGTAAACACATATATATGTAAATACATGTATACAAATATGTCATAACAACATGTGGACAGGAACCATGCGGTACACTGCCCTTTTCTCCACCCCACTGAGCCTCATGTGACCATGTGAGCTCTCTAGGTATATAAGTATGCTGTACCTCTACCTAGCAATACAGAGAGTTCTACGCCCTCTAACCTAAGTTACTTAGCACACTAACCAACACAACAGGTAAGTAGTAAGATTTGTGAGCACTCTACACTGCGCATAGCGTGCTGCTCAACAGGTTATGGGCCCTGTGGGTAACGTTGCACAGCTATGAGCTCCTCGGAGCTCTAGTTGGAAGGAGTTGTACTGTAGTCCCTCAGGGCTCCAACTCACATGTTGTGCACAGGTCTTACTACTGATGTGCTTCACTGTGCTGAGCCCCTCATTGCTTTTGTGATGGGGTTAGCCTCCCTCTGACATGATGTCATGGAGCGATGATGCACCCTTTTGGCGCTCATCATGTGCTAAACAAAAGTACTCTGACAGAGTGCTAAGTTTTGCATCTGGCATTTCTAATTTAAGAGCAAGTGACTGATTTGGTGCTTTTATTAGCTCAAATCTTAAAAATGTCCTCCTCGCTCGATAAACTCATTTTCTTGTTTGATGGCTCTGGCTACAAGGCCTGGGCCAAAAGTATGAAGGTGTGGCTTATGTCACAAGGCCTTTGGCAAGTTGCCTCCAGCACTGAAACAGTGCCAGTGGCAGCCAATGTTGCCACCTGTAAGGTGTGGAATTGGGAGAATGATCAGGCATATGGAGCTATCTCGCTCCACCTATCTCCTTCTGTCAGATCCAGATCTGGATCTGCAACAGGACTTGCTAGTGCCCTGTGGCAAGCCCTGCAGGCCGATTTCAGCCAGGAAGGGCCTTCTCAGATATTTGCAGACTTTAAATCTGCAATCTCGATCAGAGTCCCAGTGCAAAACCCTGTGCCGACAATGGCTCAGATCTCTGAGAGATACCAGTGGCTAACTGCCAATGGTGTTGAAATCCCTGAGATAGTTCAGGCCTTATTACTCCTTTTGGCATTGCCAAAGGAGTACAATTCTTTATCTTCCACCATCTTATTCACAACCGGTACGACCAGTCTCTCCTATGCTGTAGTGAGGGACCATGTGATGGCAGAAGCCTCCCATTGAGCTGCCCTTGCGCGCTCCAGGGAAATGGTGAAGAAGCTGTCAGCTGTCAAGAGAAAGGGCAGCAACCCTAAGTGGAAAGGGAAGGGATCAGAGAAATCTGGTGAGAAGTCGTCCGAGCCTTTGGGCTCCGACTCAAAGAAGAAGCATAGGTCTGGCAAGGCTGCCAGGGAAAAGCATGAGAAAAAGGAATCTCACAGCCACCTCACCTCCACCAGTATGGTGGAGCCCTTCATGGTGCCTAGTGCACCTTATGCAGGTGCAGTATGCTCCACCCATGCTGCCACAACCATTAATGGTCAAGGCATCATTTCAAATGGACTGGCGCAGGCCAGCCCCTCTCGCCTCCCACTGATGTTTGACCAAAGTGTTCAAATGTCACGGCTACATGGGAAATCCATGTATTTCCACACCACTGACCCAAGAAAGCAGCCTAATCAGCCCAAGTCAAAGGTCACTGGAATCTTCTCCCCCAGCCCCTCTGTGTACGAAGACTACCAGGCAGCCTGGGACCTGCTCACAGACATCGAAGTGCCTAAAATGGCCAAGAATCTTCGAATCATTGAAGAAAATCAGATGAGTAAGCAGGAAGGTAAGTGCCGCCAGTGGAAACCCCCGAGCCATCTGCTCAGATCGAGAAGGTTCCTGAAATGGAACCTGAGCTTGAGGATGATGACGATGAAGTCTCCCTCAGCTCCAAAATGATGGTCCCGGATCAATCGATCTGGGAAAGCATGGATAACATGCTCATAGATGAGCCAATAGCCCCTTTTATGGGGGCTTATGATGAAATGTCAGTCCTTTTCCCAGACCATTGCATCATTGCTAACAATAGCTTGACAGGGATGAACTATTCAGGCCATTCCCATAATATTGAGCATCCTATAGAATTTTTAATAAATTATATTGTCGCTTGTGATGCAAAGGCCCTAATCAGGCCATGTGTGATGTGTGCCAGAAAGGAATGCAAACATGGTGCCCCTTGGATCTTGGATTCAGGTGCATCATTGCACTTCACTGGTGAGATAAAAGACTTCACCTCCTATGAGGATTTGCCTATGTCTGAGAAATGGCAGGTCAAGACTGCTACCAGCGTGACTTCGATCAAAGGCAAAGGCGCTGTCCTGATTCATCATCAGGTAAAAGTTAATGGAAAGACAGAGTTGTGCATCATGTGCTTATCCCCCATTTTCTATCTTCCAGATTTGACAAGTCAGCTTATGTCAATGGGAGTGTTCCTCGTTGTTGAGGAATATACTGTAAAAGGAAACAGTAAAATAATTTCCTTTGTTGACAAAAAGGGAAAACCCCAGCTCAATGTGATGCCAATAATACGTGGCTGCTGACTATAACATTTGGCACAAGCAGCTTGGCCACCTGAGTGAAGCTGCCATGTGACAGATGCCAAAACACACCCATAAGTTTCCCAAGGATCTAAAAATTCCAAGGGACAGGCACATTTGTCCAGGGTGCGCCAAGGGAAAAATGACATCAAAGTCATTCCCTGGATCTGAGTCTTGGGCCAAAGAGGCCTTCGAGCTGATCCATTCTGATCTGAAGGAATTACCAACACTCAGTTATCACAAGTACAAATATCTTATTGTATTTGTTGATGATTGAACTTCACACATATGGAGTCAGTGCCTGAGAAAAAAGTCCGATGCTGCTGAGTCAATCAGATAGTTCGAGGTGATGGCCAAAATGCAATATGATGCAAAAATCAAGTGTTGGCATTTCGATCCTGGGGGGGAATTCCATGATCGGGAACTCATAACCCAGCTCAAAGAGGCTGGGATTAAAATTGAGATGTCAGTGCCCCACGTCCACCAACAAAATGGTCATGCTGAATGTGTGATCAGGACACTAATAGAGAAAGCACAAACATTGTGCTTTACTGCCTGCCTACCACAACCATGGTGGGAATTTTGTGTAGAGCATGCTATGTATCTCTACAACTGAACACCAATAAACCACCTAAAATGGTGAACTCCGATCAAAGATCTCAATGGCGAAAAGCCCAATCTGAGTTATAAGAAGGTATTTGGATGTGGTGCCTACGTTTCCTGCCGAAAGAGAAGCATCCTAATAAGTTAGCTGCAAGATCAGAGCTCATGACGTACATTGGCCTGGCAGATGGCATCAAGGGTTGGTGCTTTATGTGCCCATCAGGGTCAATATTTGTTGGTGCTACAGCACTCTTCAATGAGATTCTGTTTCCTCATTGTCCTGGGGCCAAGACCCCAGCAAAAACTGATCTTGGGGATATACCCTCTTCTGGAGATGATGACCACTCTGGGGGATCAGGAGATGATAGCGATGGAGGAAGTGATGACAGCTTCTATCCAGGCCACGGGCATTATGCTCCACCAGTGCCGAATCCTCCTCCACGAGCTCCATTCCCACCACCTTCACAATCAGGGTCTAGAACCCCTAAAATCTCTAGAGACCCACTGTTCAGCTCCTTTGGCGATCTGCCTCAGGGTGCTGATCCGTTTGCGCCAGCAGGTGCACCGGGTCCATCATCCCAGCCTAGTCCAGCACCACCAGCAGTAGAGGCCCCCATACCTCTACTAAGGTGATCAAACAGACAGTGACGAGTCCCAACTTGTCTAGGCAATGTCTATGGTGAAAATTGTGACCCAGTTCAAATCGAACAAGACATTGTGCAGGAGCACCAATGGTGGGAACCAGTGGGACAAGGCAGGAGTCACGCTCCAGCCCTCTCTCAGGTTGAAGAAGAAGTGCTAGCTGGGCCCTCTCAACCACCAGTAGCAAGTAGAACTTCTCCTGCACAGACCCCAGATAATTTGGGATTAGAGTATGCGACACCCCCCAACCTCAGGAGTCTGAGGTGCTGTGGATTTGGCATCAGAATCCCAATGAGGAGCAAGGATGGTGGTTACCCAATTTGGGTACCCCATCATATTGGGGCCCTAGAAGGGATAATTATGTCACCAAAGGTGGAATGGATCCGATGCGCCTTCTGCTTAGCAAAGCAGTTGCACCATCTACAGTGTCAGATCCTGTCCCGATCCAGTATCATGATATTGCATGCTTACCCAAGCCTGCACAATCAGAGTGGAGAAGTGCATGCCTGGAGGAACTAGAGGCCCTTCATAAACGGCATGTCTATGACATCGTAGATCTCCCTGCTGGCTGAAAGGCCATCAAAAATAGATTGGTTTTCTCCATAAATTCTGACAGACGAAAATGGGCCAGACTCGTGGCCAAAGGCTTCTCGCAAGTTGAAGGTGTCAATTAAAATGAGATATTCTCTCCAGTGGTCTGCTATGAGACGATGCACTTCATGTTTGCCCTGAGTGCCCTGAAAGGCATGTACATGATGGGACTTGACATAAAAACTGTGTTTCTGTATGGCAAACTAGATGAGGAAATTTACATGCATCAACCCAAGGGATTTGTCATCCCAGGTAAAGAGCACAAAGTCATGCGCTTATGCCGAGCATTGTATGGCCTTAAACAGGCCACCCTAGCATGGTGGAGAGAGCTAGAGGTGTTCATGCGATCCATTGGATTTGAATGCACCAGCTCAGATGCCGGCATTTTCATCTACAAAAATGGTAAAGACATTGTCATCACAATAATCTATGTCGATGATGGCATGTTCTTGGGGAAGAACAAACACCTTGTAGAAGAAAAGAAAAATGCATGTCTCAAGCATTGGGAGTGTTGGGACACTGGTCATGTTACTGAATTCCTTGGTATGTGCATAACACAAGGCGCATCAAGAATCACTCTGAACCAAACAACCTACCTAGCCACTGTGCTAGCTCGGTTCAGAATGATGAATGCCAAGACATCCCCCACTCCACTTCCCACAGGATACATCCCTATGGAAAACCCTGATGAGCCTAATCCAGCTCTCAGAACTGAGTTTCAATCAGTGATCGGGTCTTTATTGTACCTGATGCTTGAAACTTGCCCCGATATCGCCTTCGTGGTGATAAAGATGTCACAATTCTCGGCTAATCTGAGTAAAGAACATCTTGATAAGGTGTGTTATATAATGTGCTACCTAGTCAGTACTCAATCATATGAGCTTATCTATGATGGCCACAGCAAACAGGGCCTCCAAGCCTTTACTGATTTGGACTGGGCATCTGATGTCATGAAACGCAAGTCCACAATGGGTTACTTTGCCACCTTAGCAGGAGGCATCGTGTGCTGGCAGTTCCGTATGCAAAAAACTGTAGCACTTAGTTCCACAGAAGCCAAATACATGGCTTTCTCTGACACTTGTCGGCAGATAGTGTGGATCACATCCTTATTTTCCAAATTGGGATATCCCTTGAGTAAGGTGCCTATCTGCGCTGATAATCAGGGGTCAATCTTCATCGGATCTAACTCTGTTCAGAAAAGAAGGACTAAACATATCAACATTCGCTATCATTATACACGTGAATGTATTGAAGATGGCAAGGTCACAGTCATCTTCATCCCAGGAACTGAAAACCCAAGCAGATATGTTTACTAAAAATCTTGGGAGGCAGCTCTTCAAGAAATTTAGAAGCTCCCTTGGAATTAAATTCGAGGTTCAAACTTAGTACCTATACATGGCACCTTAAATCGTAAAGCCCCTCCAGGTCGATGCCGGTACAGTTTGTGGGGGGGTGTTGAATTAAATCTGCACATGGCACCTATTCTGTGCCTCAGTGTAAACACATATATATGTAAATACATGTATACAAATATGTCATAACAACATGTGGACAGGAACCATGCAGTACACCGCCCTTTTCTCCACTCCACTGAGCCTCACGTGACCTGAGCCTCATGTGACCATGTGAGCTCTCTAGGTATATAAGTACGCTGTACCTCTACCTAGCAATACAGAGAGTTCTACGCCCTCTAACCTAAGTTACTTAGCACACTAACCAACACAACAGGTAAGTAGTAAGATCTGTGAGCACTCTACACTGCGCATAGCGTGCTGCTCAACACCATGCATGGGCTTTGAACCTCATCAAGCTCCATTGCACTTGAAAATGGTAAATGAATTCACACAGCAGATAAAAGACACTTTGGAAGGAGGCAAAGGCAGCTTTGGCCATGGTGAAGAACAACATGGCATGCTTCTACAACCAATGCCACTCACCCACACCCACATACAAGGTTGGTGATCATGTTTACCTTGACTCCAGTGACATCTCCACTACTTGACCATCCAAAAAACTCACCCATCACTTCCTTGGACCCTTCCCCATCATCAAATGTGTTGGGTCCCATGCCTGTCACCTACTGTTGAAATTAAACTCTGATGCATGCTGCATACATGAGGCAATGCATGCAGCACACACATGTTACTGCGCTTACTGTGCATACATGTGGTAAACACATTCCTGAGTCATGTGACATCCTTGCTATTATGTATATAAGGAGAACCTGTACTGTAGTAGATATATAGTGTTCTTACCTCTGCTAAACCCTAGCTCTAAGACTTACTAAACCCCAGGTAGGTTATAAAAAATGTGTTGTCTCTTCCTCTGTGCAGCGTATGTAGTCTGCTCCAACACCTACACCTCCCACCATCCATGTCCAGACTTCACCCTGTCTTCCACATCATGAAACTGCTCCCAGCCCCTATGAATCCTTTCCCAGGATGTCACTCACACCCTCCTCCTCCACCTACAGTCATTGAGGGAGAGCCACAGTATAAGGTCAAATCAATCCTAGACAGTTGATTACATCAGAGAAAACTGGACTACCTGGTGCATTTGAAGGGTTACAAGTATGAGGAAAACTCATGGGTCAAGAAATCAGATGTAAATGCACCCCAGTTGGTGAAAGAGGTCCATCAGTGCCACACTTCTGCACCTCGGCATGTTCAAGCAGTGGACTTTGGCAAGCTACAGTTTTGAATGCATTGGGGCAATGCATTATAGAAGGGGGGAATGTAAGTGGACTGGGAGGTACCCTAAGGGTCTCATCAATTTTCTGTATTCATTCCATATTTTTTCTTATCTTATTTCATCATGTTCTGTATTTTCTATGATTTTCTATGATTTTATCTCTATTTTATGATTATTTTCCTGTTTTCCCACATAAAGGCAGAGCCCACCCACTGATGTGATGTCACTCTGTAATTTTGATCAGCCTATCTCTCCTTTTTCTATTTTTAGACTACTATTTGATTTTTGGGTCTTTCACATATAGTGGGCATCAACAGATGGGTTTTCTTTTTGGATTGCAGGTGGGTATTTTGATTGTTTTGAAGCCTTCTTGGGTAATTACATGAGGTTTTGCAGTGCACTGACATACCTTCAGGTGAAAATTTGGGTGGGTTCAGGAGAAGCTAGTGATAATGTTGAAATGGCAGTGATAAGGTGTCACTTCTGGATAGATTACTTTTGAACAAGGGGTGGCCAATTGGGGAGATCACCTGGTGATCTCATTCATCAAAAAGAAAGTGGAAGGAAGTAAGGACTTAAGAGGGCAGGAAACTGAGATGAATGTAGTATGGATTCAATGCTAACACAAACGATAAGGATACTCTCGTAGCACGTGATATATAAGTGAGCGTGATGAATGTGAGCGTGATGCGTATGTGATCGTGAGCGTGATGTGATGTGTAGGTGATAATGAAGGTAAGAGGGAATCTAGAAGTATGTACAAAGGAGCAGACGTATGGCGATCCAAAGAATCCATGCATAGTTTTTTCTACTTGTTATGGTGGAAAGCTGGACAGTAAGTGGGGTGCAATTGACCCTTTCGACGCTCATAAAAATAAGATACCAGTCTTCTTGGCCAGGGTTACCTGATCGGCGAAGACGTAGGAGTGCAAAAAGCGAAAAATGGGAAGGACTGTTAAGAGTGGTCATGCCATAAGGGGACCGTGACATCGTCTCCACTGCCACCGAAGACCTCATACGCCCAGCCCCCTTGTCCAAGACCAGGTTTTCAGGGCGGACGTCTTGATTTTTGGCAGCCGAGCAAATACCGGGGACCCGAACGGGCCCTTAGGGGGTATTATCCGGACTACAACTCATCACCTCTTGCAAACTCGAGGGAGTTATTCTTTTCCCACTCTCTGCCAGTGTTCTCTTTGTTGTTTACTGTACTACCATGCATATGTTTACATATGTAGTCCTCAAATCATGTGAGAGTACTGTACACGAAAATTCATTTTCATCCAAAAAGCCGCGGCCTGGGCCAAGCCAAAGCCGCCTCAGGCCAGGCCAAGCCACGGAACAGCGTTAGATGTCCTAATTTAGGGCCACGTGAAAAATTTCAGTCACACGATAAAACGGCCCCGAAAAGGGCGTAAAGTAACCATGGTCTCGGCCATAATTTGTTTACATAAGCTGGACAAAATTTGGCAGGCGCTGTTAGAGCGTAAGTTATCTGCAACAACTTACCGCGATCAAGAAATTTCCAAGTTTTACGTCAAAAAACGATTTGCAGTTACGCTCTATTGTTTTCGTGATGTCGGCTCCAACTGAATCCTCACGTGATATGCACTGCCTCTCCTATGTTAAAATCGCGTCCGCCAAGTTTTCATTCGGTAGTCGCACTTAATTCTCCCCCGTCATGTCGCTGCCAACTGAGACGATGCCGTTGCTGCAAAATGGTCATTCTCAGAATAATCCTTCTTTAATCCATCAATTCCTGGATTTCGTTAAAGGCGAAGGCGAACCCTCTTATGCTGCATCTTTTCACTGGTTTATCTGCAGCAGCTATCTGAATATCTTAATGATATTCATTCCTTTGAGCTTCCTCTCTCATAATCTTAACTGGGATGCGACGTATCGCTTCATTTTCAGTTTCATTGCAATCGTTCCTTTAGCAAAGGTATCGTGACTCTTCAATTCTAAGTTGCTACGCGGGTCCGCGCCATGTCGTCCCAACTCAAAATCTCAATTCAGCTCCTTGGTGACGCCACGGACCAGATGTCTACGAAGTTGGGCCAAACGTTGGCAGGTCTCCTCAATGCGTCTTTCGGCAATGCTGTAGAAATCATTGTGGGCATCGCTGCTCTTCTTCAAGGTTAATGCATACCTCGCGGTGTGATTGTCTCATCTTCATATATCGTTAACTCAGGTCAACTGCGTATCGTTCAAACATCAGTGAGGACCCCGCTCTGTCTTTAAAGAAATAATTTTTTTTGAGTTGGATACAGTTGCTTGGCTCTATTCTGTCAAACATTCTCTTAGTCCTAGGTTGTTCGTTTATCGCAGGCTAGTTATACCATAACATCGGGAGTCTTCGTGCTGAAGTGCAGGATAGCTGGATTCAAAAAGCACGAATCCCTTTTTCAAGCTGTTGGTGCTCAAGCGTCGGTCGACCCCTTATTATAGACAGGCTTGTCATTTAATATCTTCTTTTCTAGTTCAGGATCTGTGTGTTCCACGTCATTCCTACTGTACATACTGATCTCAGCGGACCCCTCAGCTCATGGTCTTAGCATGCATCAGTCAGTCCTGCTTTCTACCTGGAATGAAGACATGTCTAATAGAAACTATAAAAGCCCTTGTCATCCCTGCTGCCTATCACAGTACACAGGCAAAGCCAGGAGGTTGTTGCGGTGATTCCGCACATTTATTCACTGTTAATAACAAGCACTCCGATTTAGATCCTGATGCTCAAGCGGGCCTCCTGGTGATTTCGAGGGGTACCGCAGTCCTGCTTCTCGGGGTCTATGTAGTCTATCTATTTTTCCAAGTTAGTCCATCCAAAACAACCAAATGTTGCATCTAAATGGTTTCAATTCAGATGAAAACACACTCGGATTTATTCGATTCGAAAAGTGAAGATGAGCCAGAAGAACCCAAAATGAGCGCTCCTGCTGCGGGCACAGCGTGTGTCTTATTATGTTTTCTCCCATTAACGACCGTTCACTCTTCACAGCCTACTGGGTGTCACTGTCATCACAGCCTTCTGCGCTGATTATTGCAAGTTCTTCTGAAATTCCGATATCACTGATTGACGTTTCCTTCTAGTGGTCGCGTCTATCGAGGAGACTGCGCATCGCTATTCTATCCCTAAGCCTTTTATTGGTTTGATTCTTCTCCCAATTGTCGTACGTAACTTGAGATTTTTACGTATTTGGAATGTAATAGGAGTACAGGGTAATGCGGCTGAACATGTAACGGCCGTGTATATGGCACTGAAAGACAGGATGGAAACTACCATCGCTGTTTGTGTCGGCAGCTCGATCGTGAGTGCTTCCGTCTATGGACACGAATATGCCTAAATTTTGCATGTAGCAAATTGCTGTATTCGTTGTACCACTCTTGGTCATTATAGGATGGATGTAAGTTCATGTATCAACCGATTCATCGTGTGGCGTTCTTATCGATGCCACAGGACAAATCACGAATTAACACTCTTCTTTGCCAACTTTGAGGTAAATAGTCTGTTACATGAATCTGTTCTGTTCTGAAGAAACTAAAACAATACGTCAGACAATCATCCTTTTCGCGTCTGTCTTGCTCGTCAACACGCTAATTCAGTAAGTCTTGGAGTTTTGACCCTGAATGCGTCAGAATAACTGCTTTGTAGGGACGGTCGGTCCAATTATATGGAGGGCACATTGTGCGTATATTCGGCGGAAGGACGCAGAAAGAACTTACAATTTCTCTTATCAGATTGATTGTCCTTTACCTTGTGATCGCCCTTTCTTGTGAGTCGTGTCATTTCTTTTCAACAGCCTGTTGTTTAGTCTTTTTCCGTAGTTTGGGTTGCGAAACCGCTGTCGTGAAGCAATCATACAGAAAACCCTTTTGACCACCTTTTTGTTCCCTAAACCCTTCCTTGTTTTGTACACGTATGGAGCGGGTCACCTAACCGCTACTTCTGTACAACGGGGATTCGGCCCACAATTTTAGCCTTTTTCTTATTCCTTCAAAATGTCTATGGTGTGCCGGTCACTTACATACCGCTACTTTTGTGCAAACATTCCTGGTCAATTGCATCTTTGGGATGGATGGTGTGAACGACACAATCCAAACATTGCTGATCAGAAGTATGAGCTGCAAACTTGCACGATAATTAAGCACCCTTGCGAGCGAGCGGGACCTTGGGAATGATCAATCTTGTTCTTATTTTTCAAAAGGCTTATGCCAGTGAAACTGCCACTTGAAGGTTTTTGGTGACTCTTCGACAACAATTTCACTGACAGTTCTATACGATTTCAAAGACTGCGCTCTACGAGTTGATTCGTGGAGCAGCGACAAACTCGGATAACCACATAAGTTTGCAGCCATCTGTACGCCTCCGCTTGGAGTGATTATGCCCTTATTATTTCCTCCAGCCGCACCATCTCGACCTTTGAAAACTAGGCGTAATTTCATTTCAAGTCCCTTCAACTCACAGAGGTGCTACCTCCCCCTGTCACAGATACGCCGAAAGTTGTCGATGTGCTTGCCTGCTCCAATCTCGTCCCTCTGCCCACTCCTCTTACCCGCAGGGGTGAAGCGTCGCTTTATCACGTACGGAGGGAGCGAAGGGATATCACTGGAATTGATGCGCGCCCAGGTTATGTGATGCCGGGCCGGAGGGTTAGAAGATGCACCACGAGTGCCACGCAACTCCACGACAACTTCCAAACACAAAGATGGTACGCGTTCTCGGTCCATAACTGCAGAACTTCAACGGCTGATGCCTTATCCTTTGCTGGCTTACAGCCAGTGCGCGATGCCTGCGACACCTGCAGAACGTCATACTGATCCCCTCGTCGCCTACAATACACGATCTTGTCCGACGGCTGTAGACTAGCTTACTGATCCCCTTATCTCCTTCGTTCACTTACAGAGGGTGCATGATCTTCTCCGGTGCCTGCGGAACGTTATACTGACGTCGTCTTCTCCTTCGCCCACTTACAGAAGGCGCGTGATCTTGTCCGATGCCTGCAGAGCACCATACTGGCGCTGCCTTCTCCTTTGCCCGCTCACAGGATGTGCGTGATCTGCTCACATTGCCTGCAAAACAGCATACTGACGTCGTCTTCTCTATCCCCCACTAACAGAGTGTACGTGATCTGCTAAGATGCCTGCAGAACAGTGTACTGATTCCCTCGTCTCCTTCGCTTGCTTACAGATTGTATATGATCTTGTCCGATGCCCACAGAACAGCTTACCAATCCCTTCTTGCTCCTTTACAGAATGTGCGTAAACTACTCAGATGCCTGTAGACCATGTTAATAATCCCCCTTTCTCCTTCACTCACTTACAGACTGTATACAGGCCTGCACCATACTGACACTGTCGTCTCCTTTCTTTGTCCTCCTACAGACGGTGTGTGATCTTGTTCAATCCCTGTTGAACTGCCTGCTGATGCCATCATGCACTCTTCTCCTTCGCCCACTTGCAGGCACCAGATGCTGTGGGAGTGATGCATGATCTCGGCTAGTAAGTACCTGACAGTGGTGCACATACAGCGCTTGTTAGCATACGTTGCTGAGCAGCCAGGTAATGCATCACTGCTTCCTGACTCGCTAATGCACATACGGTGTCGTGTATTGATGCATTACCCAATTGATCTGATGCTACGCTACCATGCCGCCGGGGGGCATACCAGTTAGGGTTCAGTTCGGTTAGGGTTCATTAGAGTTCGGTTACCCCGAACGGGGCTCTAGTGTGCCCTGAGATGACCCGGCTTGGGGGACCCCCCGAGCGCAGCGAGGGAGGGTCATTGAATGGTCGGCCCTCATCGTGCGCATAAAGGACGCCCGGGTACCCATGGGAATGATCTTGATTTGAGCCTGGAAAATCAATGTTTCGAGACCATAGAATGTTTTTGAAGACATTCTGACATGTCCGAGATTGTATTTCAGAGAGATTTGTCATTCAAATAACACAACCATTAGCCTGAGTGTATGTGATGTATCAAAGCAATTACTCAGAGAGGGATGCATAGCTGAGTTGTGATACATCAGAGTAGGGGAAGGTAATGCATCATTGCTAGAGACTGCTAACTAGTGCTGTATGTGCACCACAGTTGGGCACTTACAAGCATTATATCATGCATCAGATCCACAGTATTGGCTGTTGCAGGAGGTATGTAACCCTGTCCCATATGTAACTGCAGAGCAGGAAGCTGATGTAGTCATTTCCCTGCATACAGCATGTAGGGATCTGCATGGGTAATGTAAGGACAACCTCAAGACTCACTTAATAGTGAGCTAACCGAGGGGAATCCAAAGTTAACATTATACTACATAATGACTGTACAAACAATATAGGCACACCTAACATAGGGGAATCCAAAGAGAAAACTCTAAGGACCCATCTGTGATGCCCAGTATATGTGAAAGACCCAAAATCAAATAATAGGCTAAAAATAGAAAAAGGTGGATCAAGGCTGTGGAATGACATCCTGAGGGGTAAGCATCCAGAAGGGGCCCTGCCTCTAAGAATAGAACTGTCAACATGTGGGAAACTAAAAAATAATCATAAAATTGGAATAAAATCATAGAAAATCATAGGAAAGGCAGATCAGAGTGAGATAAAATATAAAAAAATATGGGACAAACACAGAAAATTTCCCAAACACTTGGGACCCCTCCCTTCCCCTTAGATCACCCCCCTTCCATGATGCATTGCCCTGATGCATTTGATATCATATTTGGCTGAAGTTGGATGCTTGGATGCATTGAGCATGTTGATGGTGGAACTCCTTGACCAGTCATGGGGCATTCACATCAGGCTCTGCAACCCAAAAATTTTCTTTATACCCATAACCCTTCCAATGCACCAGGTATTCAAGTTTGCCTTGACACAAGTGACTGTTCAGGATGAACTTGACCTCATGCTGTGGTTTGCTTTTAATAACTGTGGGCAGTGGAGGAGGTTGTGTAGTATGTCCTGGGAAAGGATTCATTGGAGCTGGCAGAAGTCTGACAATGTGGAAGACAGGATGGAGTCTGGACATTGACTGTGGTAGCTGTGTATTACATATTCATATTTAAATTCAAGTAGTATTATTTAATAGTTTATACTGTAATGGATTGTGGGCATCAATCTGCTGACCCATACCTGTACCTGTTGTAAGGGGAAGGGGAGGTATCTCAGGCATCTGGGCAATTTTCTGCAGGTGGGACCCCTTCTGGACATTTACCCATCAAGATGATGTCATTCCATAGCTTGATCTGCCTATTTCCACCTTTTTGCTATTTTTAGCCTATTATTTGATTTTCAGGTCTATCACATATACTGGGCATCAACAGATGGGTCCTTTGAGTTTTCTCTTTGGATTCCCCTCTGTTAGCTCACTATTAAGTGAGGCTTTGAGGTTGCCCTTACAGTAGAAAACACTCTCCCTAGGCCCGGAATCAAAGCGCACTGCAGATGTAACATCTCCTATGCATACAGGACATTGCCCAGGATGTGATTGACACCCCTGCCTTAAGTGTGCACTTATCTCCACTCGACATGCTGCCATGTGCCATAGACACCCAAAAACATGTTGAAGTGCTTGAAGGTGCCATTATCAGATTGCATGCACAAATTGAATCACTCAAATCATGTATCAGAAGCTTTGTTAATGCCCTACAGCTTAGTCCCTCACCTAACATTCCATTTATTTCAATCTCAACTGCTCCCAGCATCAATGCTCTACCTAATACCACTGGTACACAGATTAAACCACCACCCCCATGCTGACTTTAATGGTGCACACTGATAATACTTGATCTGGAAACCAAACAAAAACCTGCTAAAAAGGTCTAAGTGTTACACAGGCTAGAGGAAGGGTGCGAGGTGGTACTAAATATCACCACTGTTACCCAAGGATTGTAGTGAGAGGTATGAAATAGTGGGATGTGTTGTAAATAGTTTTAAGAGCATACTGTAATGAAGGCACACTTGTGCCTTGACCACTTAAGAGCATGAACCATGTAAATTGGAACTTGATATGGATTAAAAAGGTGGGTAAAGTATAAGACATCATTTTGTGAATCAACAGTTATGCACATGATCGCATATATTAGTAATGGTCCAGAAAGGGAAGGCATGTGATGAAAAAGGTAACACATTGGTGGGAAGTAGTAAGGTAGTAAGATAATTATCTTACACTTGTATATATCCTCTTAAAAAGGAACCTGGGGGTGGGAGGGTGTGAGCGTGCAGTGATTCATTAATGGTGTTCCGGTTCGTACAACACCAATGCTTCTGTCTCCAGGAGTTCTGATCGTGGTAACCATAGGTTGTGTTCTGGGCTGTATTCTGTCCATCTCATGAGGAATTGGTGGCCTCTCCCTTTAGGTCGACAGTCAAGGATTTTATCAATAAAATATTCCATAGTTCCATTGATAGTGACCAGGGGCTTTGGAGAAATGTGTGCCTGCCCTAGGAAGAGCTCATTATTATTTGGCATGTGTGTTCACAGCTGTGTGACATGAAAAGTAGAATAACCTTTGGACAGTGGGAGGATTAGAAGTTTGTATGATGAGGATTTGGAAAAGGCTTGCATAATTTCATACAGACCATCAAATCTTGGCATGAACTTGGCCACCCGTCCATCTTTTGTGCATATGTAATCTCTCTATTGATGAGCAGTTGTGAGCATCACTTTGTCACCTACTCCAACTGCTTGCTCTGGGAGTCGGTCTTTGTTTGTGAAATGTGCTTGCTGGATCTTTGCTGCTAAGAGATTATCTTTTACTGCATTAGTCTCTTCCTCCCTTCGATGAAAGTACAAGCTGTCGCTTCTTCATTTGGGATGTTTTGTGGTGTGCCATCTGCTGGTGTTGTGATTAAGGGCAGTATTAGTTTAGGTGTCATCTAGTCTTTAGTACAAATGGCGAAACTCCGGTTGATGTGTTGGGAATGTTTATGATGTCAAACCTCACTTTTGGCAATGCCTTTGCCCACCCCTTTTGGTTTCGCTTGACATGAAAGTGCAAGCACTGCACCATGGTCTTGTTCAAGTGCTCTGAAGACCTGTCAGTTTGTGGATGGTATGCTGTAGAAAGTTTGTAATCAATACCTGTAAGCTTCATGAGCACCTTCCAGAATTTTGACATGAAGAGTTTGTCATGGTCACTAATGATCTCCACAGGGCATCTGTTTTTGCAGTACTACCAGTTGAAGAAAAGGAATGTGAAATCCTCTGCAGTCATGTTACTGTGACAAGGTGCAATTTGTATATCAGCACTCAGGTGGTTTGTCATTCTAACTAAGGCATCAAATCTGTCATCTTTTGGTAATGGCCCAAGAAAGTCAATTGCTACTGAATTGAATTGTTTGTCAGAGATAGGTAAGGGGTGTATCCCACTGTTTTGGACATGGAGGATTTGTTTTGTTGGCAGTCTGCACACCCCAGGATGTACCCTCATCCCAGGTTTCACCTTATGTTTGGCCAGTAGAAATCATTTCAGAGGTTTGTGTAGGATTTTTCTGTACCAAAATGACCTAGGTTATCATGTGCCAACTGGAATAGTTGCTCTCTGAGGTTTTTGTATTTTGGGATCACCAGTCTGCTGGTGATGAAGAGGAGTCCATGTCTTAGTATGATGTTCAATTTGGCATCTAGCACACCTTGCTTTAGATTGTTGAGTATACCCAAGCACCATGGGTCCATCCAATAGCTGTTTTTAGTGCATGAGATGAGTTTTGGGTCTGAGTTGATGGAGAATACTGCTGAAGCCACAATGTTGAAGCTTCTGTGTCCACAGAGTCAGGAAGTCTAGATAATGCATCCACAATGGTGTTCCATTCCCCATTGATATATGTGATGCTGTACTCATACTAGGATAAGTACTCCATCCACCTCACCTGCCATTGAAATAGGTCCTGTTGGAAGTAGAAGCTCTGTAATGTTTTGTGGTCTGTGTGGATGTGAATATGTGAATCTAGCAAGTCGACTCACCATTTCTTTAAAGCTCTCATAAGTGTGAACATCTCCTGCTCATGTACCGGGTAGTTGCATTCTGCACCATTCATTTGTCTGCTCTCGAATGCTACTGGATGCATGGATTCCCAGCATGGTCCAAAGTAAAGTACTGCTCTCATTCATCTCTTGCTTGCATCACAGGTTACAAAGTTTTTATTTTCTCCAGGGTTTTCATGGTCAATCATTGTTAAACAATCTCTTCTGATTATGAGTCATTTGATGTTATCAAAAGTGGCTTGATGATTACAAGTCCAGGTAGGGAATGTCAAATTGCATTCTTTACAAGTGAGAGGCATTAATACTGCAGTGTATTCAGCCAGTGTAGGCAGAAAGGATGTGATGTAGCAGACAAGCCCCAGGAATTGGCATACATGTTTTGCTGATTTTGGTGCCAGTCAGCTTGATTGATCTGCTTCAATATCCCATGCTGAAATGTGGTGACCCAGGAAGTCTATTTTTATAGTGAAGAGTGTAGATTTCTTCAGTGAACAGTATAAGTGTGCACTATGTAATGCTTCCAGTACCAGCTTCACATTCTGTTTATGTTCCTCTAGGGTGTTAGACCAAATGATAACATCATCAAGCTAAACATGACATATCTTTCCTATTAGATCTTTGAAAGTGAGGGTGACCCACCTCTGATGCGTTGCTGGTGAGTTTTGCATGCCCATGGGCATGACTACCCATTCCCAGAGACTGAACAGAGTAAGAGTAGCTGTGTATTTGATGTCATCAGAGTAAACAAGTGTTTGGAAAAAGAAATTAGTCATGTATATTTTGTCCCAGATTTTTCCTTTCATGCAGTCTGCCAGAATGTCATCAATCCATGGAAGAGGGTAGTTATTTAGAATGGTCAGCCAATTCAGATGTCAGTAGTCATTCACCCATTGGGGGAGTACTGTTGGGTCAGCCTTTAAGATGATGAATGATGGGGATGCATAAGGTGAAGAAGATGGCTGAATGCGACCTGCTGCTACATGGTGGTCAATTAGCATCTTCCAGCCTGCTCGATATTTTTGTGGGCATCCATATGCACATGAAACAGATACTGGAGCACCAGGGAGCAGATTGATGTGGTGGTATACATTGTGAGGGAGGTATTTGATGTGGGGGATGTCCGAGGGGAAGTGGTCTGCAAATGTGTCTTTCATTTGATTATTCAGCTTTCTCAGTATTGCTTCTCCTGCCAATTGTGCAATCTGTGTTTTGATTATTGCAATGATTTCTGATGGACCAGTAGTGAAATCTGTCATATCAAAACATTCTGGGTTTTCCTCAAAAAGTGCCATTAACTCCATGTGGACAAGAATTCAAGTTTTTTTGGCATTGTTCTGCCCTGCTTTAATTCACTGTGCTTCAAGCTTATGACATTGAGATGGAGGTTTTATAATAGCTTGATGGTGTAGTTTGAGATTGGGAGGGTTCAGTAAGTCATATTCTGATTCCTGTGCAATAACTTCGCAGTTCTGCATTGACAACTATTTTATTTTTTACAAGAAAGTCTAGACCAAGTATCAAGTCAGTGTGAAGCCCAGGACAGATAATTGTGTTGAGAACATGGAAGTGCCAGAGAGTGTCTTGAGACTGGATCAATAATCTACAATATTGAGTTAATATGAGTGGGGTTCTTGCATTGTTCTTCTTAGTGAAGGCTCTGGGTACAGAAAGTGGTTTGAATAGAGGTATTGCAATTAGGCACAATATGTCAGCAAGTTCGCTAGAAATAAAGACTGGTGAAGATCCATGGTCAATTAGCATGTTAACAGGAGTAGGAGTACAGGTAGCCAATGCATCAATGCAGCATGTCCAACGAAGGTGTTGAGGAAGGGTAAAAGGTGAAGTCATGTACTCTTCGACCTCATTAGCATCTACATAGTCTTCTGAATCTCTGTTACTGTCACTACCTTTGAAAACCACATCTGCCTTGAAAATGGCAGTGACAGTGGTCAATACTGCATGCATGGCAGCTTGTATCTGTTAGGAAACAGTCTCCTAACAGTCCTATTACATAATAATATTTTATTTTATTTTATTTTATTCTATTACATCAAATTATGCTACCAAATGCCCAAAAACTCTACATTAATTAGTGTGGGAATTTTATATTTACATGCATCAATATATACATGCATGTATGTGCATGTTGGTAACAACATAGTACAATATATGTAATATAGTATATAAACCTAAAATAAACACCTAGGGGACCCCAGTTGTGTTCTCTTAGGTATTTCATCCACAATAGTGGTGCAAAAAGCCTATTTCAGCCAACTCATCTATTAATGACCCCTTGCATCAAATCCATCAAAATCCCCATCATGCGCGCACATCCCACCCCCTTCTTGTAGGAGAACCCACATGGTCCAGCTAGCAGATAAGTGGATGTCACCCTAACAGAAGAACACAACTGCCCCATCAGTGCACCTTCTCTTACACATGCATATGTCATTGATTCAGTGTGCCACAACTGCTTACTCATCCTTTCAGCATGAGCCAGAAGTAATTGTATATAATGTATGTATTTACCTTTGCTTTCATGAGCCAATGCCAGGCCTTGCCTTACATTCCGACTGCCAGTGATCGAGAGGCAGCGCTTGTCATTAAGACAGCTGCAACCAGACAACCAATCAGATCTGGTTTAATCAAGATTTACTATGCTCTATTCAGACAACTATTTTAGTTACATAGTTACCAGCCAAATTTAGTATTAACCCCAAGATCAGGCACTGAATCTTGACTAGCTGAAGAAGTGACTCAGCTTATGTCATTATGTCAGAACAATCAACTTCAAATCCTGGTCATAATCCTGTTCTCATGCCAGCACTAGAAGCCAAAATTAATGCACTTACAGCACAAATGTTCCAATTAGTGTCTGTATTGGCAGCATCACAGCCCAAACAAGCAGAAATAAAACCAGAGACAGTGGAAGATAAGGATGATGAGATGGAGGAGATGGTGGAGTGGATGTCTCAGGATGATGTGCATGCAGAGGAGAGATCTGAAAGTGGAAAAGCATGTTTATCTAAATATGCACCCCTGCAAATTTTTGATGGTACCATGGAGAATATGAAGTCCTTCATCAGCTCTATAGTATTGTACATCCATGGGAGAAAGCCCAAGTTTTATACAACTGAGTCTAGGATTATGTTTGCTCTCTCATACATTCAGGGGGGGAAAGCACAGTTCTGGAGAAATGAAGCTATTAATCAAATTGCTGCAGGATGTAAACCATTTGCAATCTTCAGGGAATTTTTGGAGAGACTGGAGGCACAGTTTGGGGACTCTAATCCAAAGGTGATGGCTAACGCTAAATTAAAAACCATGCACCAAGGTTCTCTGACAGCAGATGGATTTATTTTGCAGTTCAAGGCAGAAGCATCACAGATGGATATAGGAGAAGTCGTGCTGGTAGAATTTTTGAAAGCAGGATTAAATCCCTCTTTATTCAAGTCTATCTATTGACTACCTTCTATTCCAAAGAGGTTGGATGAGTGGTACAATTGGGGAATGTGCCTCAATCAGCAATATTGACAGGAACAGGTGGAGTCAAAATTGATGTATGAAAATTTGGAAAGTCATCAGGAGGAAAGTCTGAGAAAGGAAGGATGCCTCAGGTACAAACTCAAGGGCACAGCCACTGGCCATGGCAGTGACACCTATTGTTAAGGAGTCAGCAGCATCGGCAGATGCAATAGATGTTGATCAAGCAGGGAGATGAGCTCCACTTAAATGTTTGAACTGTGGGCAATTAGGGCATATTGCTAGGAATTGTGGGCAGAAAAGGAAGATTAGGGAAGAGACAAGTGAGGAAGTGAAGTTGGAGGAAGATAAGCAAAAGAATTTTGTGGAAGAGTCCTAGTGAAGGTTTCTCTATTGGTGACCCAGAATCATTATAATGTATTAGTATCCGAGGAAACCCAGAGTGAACCTGAAAGAGAATTTGAGGAGTATGACCATCATCATTTATCCAACAAAGAAAAATGCCCAGTCTTATTTCCGAAGACCTCTAAATTCTTTATTCACTCAGCGTGGATAGAACCTGAAATCAGCTTGACAGTAGGATTGAAGACAGTGGACACACATGCAGCAATTAATGTGGAGGCATTGCTTGACAGTGGTGCTACCAGATTATTCATTAATCAATTCTTAATTACTGGAAATGGTATTAGCATGCATAAACTGCCACAACCTATAATGGTGTACAATATTGACAGTATGATTAATCATGGAGGAACTATTAAGGAGGAGGTGATGATGATACTAAAGTATCAGGATCATCAGGAATGAGCTGTATTTGAGGTGTGTGATTTTGGGAAAACCAATCTGATAATTGGATGTCCATGGCTACAAAAACATAACCCAGAAATTGATTGGAAAACTGGGAAGGTACACATGACTTATTGTCCTAAAGAATATAATGTATATGGGAGGAAAGTAAAAAAGGAGAGGAAGGAAAGGAAAGAGAAAGAGTGTCCAAGGAAGTATTCTGTTATGATGGAGGAAGTGGAAGATGAGGACATGCCAAATGGGGAAGTTTTAATCATGACCAATAAGGAAGAACAGAAGCAAACCTTTAGGAAAATTTGTGGAGGACAGTCATGGAATAAAAATGCTGTGAAAGTGGAGAAGCCAGTGGAGGAGTGGGTACTGAAAGCATATCATAAATATTTGTTGGTCTTTCAGAAGAAGGAATCAGAGCGGATGCCAGTGCGAAAGCCATGGGATCATGCAATTGAGATGAAGCCAGGATTTGTGCCAAAGAAGTCAAAAGTCTACCCATTATCTCCAATGGAACAAGAAGAAGTATGCATTTCTTAATGAAAAATTGTGCAAGGAATACATATGATCTTTGAAATCACTGCAGACATCACCAATATTCTTTGTACCAAAGAAAGATCAGAGGAAGAGGATGTGTACAGATTATAGGTATTTGAATGAGTGGACAGTGAAGAATGTGTACCCTTTGCCATTGATCTCAGAGATCATTGACAAGATAGGAAAGGCCAAGGTCTTTACAAAATTGGATTTATGCTGGGGGTACAATAATGTACAAATAAAGAAAGGAGATGAGTGGAAGGCTGCATTTGCCATGCATCAAGGATCCTTTGAGCTGCTTGTCATGTTTTTTGGGATGACCAATAGTCCCCCAACTTTCCAAAATATGTTGAATGACATTTTTAAGGACGTAATAGACAAAGGCATGGTAATAATATTCATTGACAACATTTTGGTATTCATGGAGGATGAAGAAAACTATGAGGTGATAGTGCAGGAGGTACTATGAAGATTGGCAAAGAATGATTTATTCATTAAACTGGAGAAGTGTGTGTTTGGGGCAAGCAAGATTGAGTTCTTGGGATTAATGATTGGTCCTGCTAGAATCAAGATGGATCCTAGTACAGACAATTGTTGATTGGCCCATGCCCACCCATATCAAGGAAGTTCAGGCTTTCTTGGGACTCACAAATTATTATCATCGCTTTGTCCATAATTTTTCCAAAATTGCCACACCCTTACACAACCTTACATGAAAAGGAGTAGTGTGGAGATGGGGAGAACAACAGCAGACAGCATTTGAAGAGTTGAAGAGGAAGTTTGTGGAAGAACCCATATTAGCCCCAGTAGATTTCATGCGTTTCTTATGAGTGGAATCAGATGCATCCAACTTTGCTACTGGAGCAGTATTATCAATGTTATGTGAAGATGACAAATGGCATCCTTGTGCATATTTGTCCCGAGGATTGAATTATGTGGAAAGTAGTCTGCGACATTGATTCCCCTGGTGCTCAATATATGAGTCCGAGCCCAATAAATAGTGTCACGTTTCATAAGAGGGACGCAATCCATAATTGGGTTTCCTTGCTTGAAAAATGAAATGTGTGCGGAGGAACCATGCACATCACTTCTGTCTTGTAAGAAGACGCCCATTGACAGTAATCGAGCATTACAGTCGGGTATGTAGTAGACGGGGTATAATCGCGTTTCACGCGTCTCTGACTTCCCATGACATACTACCTGGTGTCTAATGAAGACTGCTCCTTTCCCTACTATATGAGTAGTACCCGTGGCTGTTTGAACCAGGGTAGAGTCCTTTCTCGGTAAAGGCTCGTAAGAAGCAAAATCTTTAATTTCACCAGTGAAGTGTTTTGATGCGCCTGAATCCATGATCCAGTCAGCACCTCTCTTACATTTTCCACTTGCACACGTAACACATATATTAAGATGTACATAATTCCATGATACATTTAATAGTGGTAAAATTTCACATGAAAAGTTCGCTGTATTCATAGGAATTTTAATCCTTGTGCTTGTGGCAGGGAAAAGGACTGACCTATCATCATATGCCCCTGTGTCAAGGGGTTCATTGACAAGCATCTTGTCGACGATCTTCCACACTTCCTCGTCAGTTGCTGGCGGTTCTGATCCGAGGGAGATGGTATCATCTTCTACCTCCTCGATCGTAGCCTCGGTTTCTGGCTCTATCCTCCTTCTCTTACCTTCTCGCACTGTAAGGTGCTCTTCCAGCGGTCGCAGATTTTTCGCGCTGCACGGAAGTTGCATGTGCTCGAGGGTGTCTCGAGCTTGCTGGTACTCGGCGTAAACCGAGCGAGAGGAGGTCACGCCCGTATATGCCTGTGCAGGTGGTCGGCAGCGAGGATCCCTTGTGGGAGTGTGCTCAATGCGCTGTATGAGCGGCATTGGTGGTATGATGGTGCCATTACCATTTAGGGTGGTAGAGGCTTGTGAGGCGAGGTGGGTATGTTTCTCTTTTGGCTTCTCCTCCTTAGTCTTTCTGTCCCCACGTCGTCCACGTTTTCGGGACGATTCTCCATTGTTGCCCTGAGATTGCCATTTGGGGTTTCCCCCTTTGCGCTTGACAGCAGAAAGCTTGGTGGCCTGAGGCTGGCCAGCGGGCTTCCCAACTGCCGTGCGGTGAGGCTTCAGCGACAATGGAGTCCTTGACATGTTTAAACGTCAAGGCTCTAGTGGCGGTCATGTTAAGGACCATTGAGGACAATGAATCGAACTCGTGCGGCATCGCAGCAAGTAAGATCATGGCCTGCACTAGTTCGGGGATGGCGACATTGGCAGCCGTGAGGCGCTCAAACTTGTCGGCCATTCTGGCGATCTCTGGCGCGGGATTCGCAGCCGGAATCTTGATCGTTATAGCGGACCTAAAGTCCAAGAAGACTTGAGAGGGGCCGTCCACACCATAGTCGGTGCGGATGAGATCCCATACCTCCTCAGCAGTGTCCTTGGTGTTGGCACGCTGCCGAATAGAGGGGGCCAGGCGGAGCACTAGGCTACCAATTGCCTGGTCATTCTTATTGTTCCAGGTCTGGAGCTTGGCATTAGCTTCCGCTACCAGTGCAGCGTTTGTCGCCGTCAAAGGAGGCGCCATGGGTGGTTTTAGTTCCATCCCGCTAGTTATTTGCCAGAGGCCCTGAGACCTGAGCCACGCCTTCATTGAGTCGGCCCATTGAATGTAGTTAGAGCCATCGAAAGTTTGTATGAGTTTTTCAAGAGTTGAAGACATGATGTTGTAGTGGCAGCTGGTAAAAGCGCTCAATCAGTCTCGTTGTTCAAGAAAACACATTAAACGTTTCTCAGGAAAAAAACACTCCTTTCAGAGTGGTTAACCCTAGATAACCTAGGTTTTATCTGCAGCTCGCAGGGAGCGCGATGCAGCTCACGAAAAGCGCAAGGTTATAAGTTTGGAGACGATGAAGTCAACATCGTTTGCAGCTATTTAAAGCGCATTCGCGATGTGCCCAGCAGGGCCCATAACCTGTTGGAGCAGACTACATACGCTGCACAGAGGAAGAGACGACACGTTCCTTATAACCTACCTGGGGTTTAGTTAGTCTTAGAGCTAGGGTTTAGCAGAGGTAAGAACACTGTATTCCTACTACGGTACAGGTTCTCCTTATATACATAATAATAAGGATGTCACATGACTCGGGAATGTGTATACCACATGTATGTGCAGTAAGTGCAGTAACATGTGTATGCTGCATGTATCGCCTCATGTATACAGCATGCATCAAGGGAATTAATTTCAACAAAGAAATGGTACTAAAAAGGAAATACAATATGTGGAGAACATGAGGCAATATGCACAGCAATAAAAGACTTTGCAAATCATAAAACAAATGAGAAATGATGATAAATGAAATGTACAGAGTTGCAGTACAGCAAAAGTACTTGTCCTATTGTTTCAATATATCATTGAAATGCCAAAACACTACAATCATGTCCTAAGAGTCCTTTGTCATATTTACTCATGTCTGTTAGTGCTTGATATGTGATGCACTAACTTATGCCAGATGTGCTGTGTGTATCGGAAGAGTGGTGGGATATCCATATGGTGGCCAACATCATTTGAAATGTTGCAAAGTTATTCAAAGTCATTCAAAGTGTTACAAAGTCATTCAAAGTCATTCAAAGTAGTTCAAAATAGTTCAAAATGGATTTTGTGAGGTTTGTAGGGGTTGGAATCGTGAGTCGTAATGTGTCAATATGTTTGGAAATCTACCCAGACCTTAGAGTACAAAGTGGGCCTATCAATGCTCTCGAGGAAGCTCTTTCCTCAACTCCTGTGAGTTATACATCAGTATTCATTCTAATCAGTTTCTAGATGACACTGCAAAAATTTATTGAGCTTTCACATACATAAAGACTAAGCATGCCTACCTCTACATCAACTGCATTTTGTGCCAAGCCTGTAAGGGCAACCTCAAAGCCTCACTTAATAGTAAGGTAACAGAGGGGAATCCATGTTATAAAATTGCTGCCTGCTCCCACAGATCCATCTCCTGGACACATGGCATGACCTACTCCACTGCCTACAGTCATTAAAGGCAAACCCCAGTATGAGGTTGAGTCCATCCTAGACAGCTCTTACATTGAGGTAAACTCGAATATCTGGTGCACTGGAATGGTTATGGGTATAAGAAGAACTCCTGGGTCCCAGAGTCCAATGTGAATTCCCTACAACTGGTCAGGGAGTTCCACCAGCGACATTCCTCTGCACCTCAGCACATCCAAGCATCTGACTTCAGGCAAATACAGTTTTGAATGCATCAGCATGATGCATCATAGAAGGGGGGTGGTTTAAGGGAAAAGGAAGGCATTCCAGATGTCTGTGCAATTTTCTGCATTTATCCCATATTTTCTTATATTTTATTTTACTCTATTCTGCCTTTTCTATGATTTTCTATGATTTTATTCCTATTTTATGATTATATTTTGGCTTTTCCATGTTGGTACATGTTGACGATTCTATTATCAGAGGCAGGACCTCTTCTGGACATTTACCCATTAAGGTGATGTCATCCCACAGCTTGATCCACCTATTTCTGCCTTTTTGCTATTTTTAGCTTACTATTTAATTTTCAGCTCTATCACATATACTGGGCATTGACAGATGGGTTCTTAGAGTTTTCTCTTTAAATTTCCCTCTGTTAGGTGCACCTGAAGTGTTTGTATTATGTAGTATAATGTTAACTTTGGAAGACAGAGTAGAGTCTGGACATTGACTGTGGTAGCCATAGGTGGTAGGCATGTGACCCGATGCATCTAGTAATAAGGAATGGTCCAAGGAAGCGGTGGGTGAGTTTCTTGGATGGACACATGGTGGAAATGTCACTAGAGTCAAGGTAGACAAGATCACCAACCTTATATGTGGGTGTGAGTGAGTGACACTGGTTGTAGAAGCATGCCATGTCATCCTTTGCCTTAGCCAAAGCTGACTTCACCTCCTCCAAGGTGTCCTTCATCCACTCTGTGAACTTTTTTACCATTTCCAAGTGTGAGAGTGCTTGTCGAGGTTCAAAGCCCATGCATGGGTGTTGCCCTGTGTCGAAGAGGAAGGGAGTTTGTTGGGTGGAGAAGTGGATGTGATTGTTGTATCCAAACTCAGCCATGGGGAGGAGATCTTCCCAATCATCCTGTTGCTCATTGACAAAGATACAGATAAACTGCTCCAGTTCTTGGTTGACTCGCTCTATCTGTTCATCTGTCTGTGGGTGGTAGGTGGTTGAGGCAAGGAGTTTGATCCCTAGCAGATGGTACAGCTCTTGGGTGAACTCTGCAATAAATTGGGGTCCTCGATCACAGAGCAACATGCCAGGCAGTCCATGGAGCTTCCACACATGGCACAAATAGAGTCAAGCTACTCCAAGCACAGTGACAGTCATATAAGTGGGGATAAAATGAGCTCGCTTCCAAGCAGAGTTGACTGTGCATATTACTGCATCACACCCATTGGACTCCAGTAGTTCCACCATGAAGTCCACACTGATGATGTCCCAACAATTCTCTGGGACCAGAAGGGGGTGCAACTCACCCATGGGCTTGTGCCATGGAGTCTTGGTGCATAAGCAGAGATCACAGGTATGACAGTACTGACCAATGAGTCACAATATCTGGGGCCACCAATAATTCCATGATATGAGCTCCAACATCTTCCAATGCCCACTGGGGGGTGGCTAGCAATGAGCAAGTCATGGTACTGAGAGATGAGTTGTCGTTGAAGCTGGGGATCATTAGGGATGTATATATAGTCACAGAAGTATAGGATGTTGTCCACTCTGCTGCATGAAGCAAAGGTGTGGATCCCTTTCTCAGCTCCTTCACTGCCAGAGCCACAGCATCCTCATGTAAACCACTACAATTCACATGATAAATATCATGTAGGATACTGTGCTCCTCACCCTCCAAGGTAACACCCTCTAATGCACAGATCAGGTTGCAACAACACAATACCTTGATTGTCATTGCTTCCATCCCCATGGTCTGAATAATGAGAGAGGGCATTGGTCTTCCCCATGCTGTGTCCTAGGCAATGATGCAGGGAGAAATCGAACCTGGAGAGATAGAGGGACCAGTGGGCTTGGTGACAATTAAGTTTCTTGGCAGTCATGAAGTACTCAAGGTTCTTGTGGTCCATCCACATCTTAACCTTGTGTTGAGCACCCTCCAGGAAATATTGCCACTCCTCCAACACCCACATTATCACCAGCACCTCCATGTTGTGAATCTCATAATTGCATTCCACAGCACTGAAACTCTTCGAGTAGCAGGCAATGGGGTGCCACTTCTGGTCCTTGGGAGACTGTTGGAACAACACTGCGCCCATCACAAAGTCCGAACTGTCAGCTTCTATATGGAAGGAATGCAAGTCATCAGCAAAGGTAAGGATTGGAATGGAAGTGACCATCTCTTTGAGCTTCTCAAATGCCTCCTACTATGCATTCTCCCACTTCCATCCCTCTTTGCCACTGAGGTCAAACAATGGGCATGCATGGTGGGAGAAATCTTTAATAAAGTGCTGATAGAAATTGATGAAGCCCAGAAAAGACTGCATCTCTTTCTTGTTCATGGGTGTGGGCCAGATTGTAACACCAGCAACCTTGACCAGGTCCATCTCCACCTGTCTATCTGAGATAATCAAGCCCAAGTACTCAATTCACATCTTCTTAAAATTGCACTTGTCATGATGAAGATAGAGTTTGTGCTGCTGAAGTTGCTCCAGCACCAGGCATGTGATTCAACAATGTTCATCAAGGTCTCAAGTGAAGATAAGAATGTCATCAAGGTAGACACAGACAACACCTTCCAATATGAGATTATGGAAGATGTCATTCATCATGGTCTGAAAGGTGGCAGGACTATTAGTGAGACCAAAGAACATGACAAATGATTCAAAAAGACCACAGTTCATGTGAAAAGCTGCCTTCCACTCATCCCCTTCCTTTATCTGCACATTGTTGTAACCCCAATAGACATCGAGCTTGGTGAAGTAATGCACCCCATGGAGTTGGTTAACAAGTTTGGATATGAGGGGTAGTGGATAACAATTCTTGACTGTGATGTCATTGACGCATTGATAGTCTTCAACCAGTCGAAGAAACCCATCCTTCTTTTTAACAAAGAAGAAAGGCAAGGCCATGAGTGACTTTAAAGGGCAGATACAACCAGAAGCTAAGTGTTCATTGATGAACTTGTTGAGTTGTCATTGTTCTTCAGGGGAGAGAGGATAGACCTTGCAGAAGGAGGGCATGGCACCCAGTGTGAGCTCAATTGCATGATCCCATGGCTTATGATTAGTCAAAAGATTCCTTGGAGAAGATATACTTGAAGTCATGCAGGTGAGGAAGTACCAAGTCAGTAAAGGACTTGGGCACACTGTTCTTGTAGAAGGCCTCTACAAGGCGCTAGGAGACATTTGAGGTAGCATGCACCTCATGTAAAGGATTAATAGCAGTGTAGAAAATTTGGTCACCTTGCTTGATCTCCTCCACCTCCTCCACATCAGAATCAAAATTAGGTGCGAGATCTGGAATGTCTTCCAAGTCCACATTGGCTATAGGCATTGGATTAGCACGATACTTTCGAGTGCATTGTAAGAGTATCTTTTGCCCTTGATGTTTCTGTCTGCCTTTAGTGAAGCAAGTATGGCAACAAGAGGGACAACAACTCATCATGACTTCATTTGTCACCCAGTTAACCTCATGATTATGGTCACGAAGCCATGGGTAGCCCAAAATTGCCTCCTGCTTCCCCAGTTGGGTCACAGTGAAGAGAGCCCATTCACTGTGGTCCTTGTACTGGAGGACTAGATTGACAACCTCCTGAATCACCCCAGCTTCACTTGGGGAGCCATCCACATTGTAGACAGGTATGAGTCAAGATAGTGAGTGGGTATTAAGTTGTTTTTGTTGAACCAGGTGCAAATCAATAAAAAGGCCCATGGCACCCAAGTCCAGGAGGGCAGAGACACCGAGTACTTTCCCTGTATCCATAGTCTGCAGCTCAATCTTCAATTCTAGTGATTGCTGGGAGGGGGTGGACACCACAATGTACTTGCGTAGTAGCTTGCACTCCCAAGATTTCAATCTGGGAAGAGAAGGAACAGGTGTGAGTGGAGTGGGTGTGACTTCCATTGAGCTGAGGGATTCAGGGGGGGAATTGGTCATGAAGTGAAGTTCTTCCTCAAGTGGGTTGACCAGCAGGGCATCAAAGCAGTTACTGGTGGGCATTGGGGGTGGACAGTTGGAGGGATTGGGGGCATGTGTGGTCATAGTGGCATGGAGTGTAGTGTTAAAAGCCACATTCATGAATCAGTTCTCATCACAGAGAGAAGCAGCTTTGTACCAAGCATCAATATTGTCATTAGCTGGGCATCCCTTCAACATCTGTGCAATCTGATCCTGAACCTCTCGATTGAGACCATGATGAAATTTAACCATTACTGGTAGCTTACTCCCATATCCCACCATGTCCACTAAATCCCTAAACTCATCGATATAGTCATCCACAGATCAGTATGCTTGGTAATACAAGGACAACTTGAGGTGAATTGCAGCCTGTTGGCATTCATGGAGAGGGCAGAAATGTTTACAAACTCCTCCATAAAGTTGTCCCAAGAGGAAAAAGGGAGGGAACCAAGTTTCTGGGCTTGATGCAAAATGCAGTCGACATAGAGGTAGGCACACTCAGACTTCATGTATGTGAAGGCCCAATAAATTTTTGCAGTGTTGTCTAGAAACTGATTAGAGCAAAGACTGATGTATAACCCACAGGAGTTGAGGAAAGAATGTCTGTGAGAGCATGCACTATTAAAGTTGGCAGGGGGGAACAGTTCAATCTGGGTGCCAGTGATATTAGGTAGAGCATCGATGCGGAAAGCAGTTGGGGTTGGAATAAATGGAATATTAGATGAGAGACTAAGCTGTAGGGTATTAACAAAGCTTTTGATATATGATTTAAGTGATTCAAGTTGTGTGCACAATCTGGTAACAGCGCCTTCAAGTGCATTGATGCATTTTTGGGCATCCATGGCATGTGGCAGTGCATTGAGCAGAGGTAAGGGCACACTTAAGGCAGGGGTGTTGATTGCATTCTGGGTGACATCCTGTATGTGTAGGAGGTGTTATACCTACAGTCCTCTTCAATTCTGGGCCTAGGAAGAGAGTTTTCACTGTAAGGGCAACCTCAAAGCCTCATTTAATAGTGAGCTAACAGAGGGGAATCCAAAGAGAACACTCTAAGGACCCATCTATCAATGCCCAGTATATGTAATAGACCCGAAAAATCAAATAGTAAGGTAAAAATAGCAAAAAGGTGGAGATAGGCAGACCAGACTGCTGGATGACATCACCTTGATGGGTAAATGTCCAGAAGGGGTCCTGCCTCTAAGAATGGAACTGTCAACATGTATCAACATGGAAAAGGCCAAAATATAATAATAAAATAGGAATAAATCATTGAAAATCATAGAAAAGGCAGAATAGGGTGAAATAAAATATATAAAAATATGGGATGAACACAGAAAATTGCCCAGGGGTGCCTTCTTTTCCCCTTACATGCACCACATACTTGGACCCTTCCTTATCACCAAATGCATTGGGTTGCATGCCTATCGCCTATAGCTACCTGTTAGAGTGACACCCACTGTTCTGCTAGCTAGACCGTGTGGGCTCTCCTACAAGAAGGCGGCGGGGTGTGTGCATGTGATGGGGGGTTTGATGGTTTTGATGCAAGGGGTTAAAAATAGAATAGTTGGCTAAAATAGGCTTTTCACACCACAAATGCAAATGTGGATGGAATACCTAAGAGAACTCAACTGAGATCTCCTAGTACTTATTTTATGGTTATGTACTATGTTACATATATTGTAGTATGTTGCTACATGCATGCATACATGTGTGTACATATTGATGTGTGTAAATACAAAAATCCCATGCTGACAAATAAAGCATTTGTAGGCATTTGGTAGCATATTTTGATGAAATAAAATAAAATAAAATAAAATAAGATGAAATAAAAATATTATTAGGTAATAGGCATGTTAGGAGATAGTTTCCTAACACTACCACAGTCAATGTCCAGACTGCATCCCATCTTTCATGTCATCAAACTGCTGCTAGCCCCCACTGATCCATTTTCTGGATGCATGGCATGACCTCCTCTACCACCTACAGTCATTGAAGGTGAACCTCAGTACGAGGTCAAGTCCATCCTAGACAGTTGCTTACATCAAGGCAAACTCAAATACCTGGTGCACTAGAAGGGTTACAGGTATGAAGAAAATTTTTGGGTCACAGAGTCCGATGTGAATGCCCCACAGTTGATCAAGGAGTTCCACTAGTGACATTCTTATGCACTTCAATGCATCTAGGCATCTGACTTTGGCCAGATATGATTTTGAATGCATCAGAGCAATGCATTATAGAATGGGGGTGATGTAAGGGGAAAAGAAGGTATTCCAGGCATCTGGGCAGTTTCTGTGTTCAAAGCATATTTCTTATATTTCATTTCATCTATTCTGCCTTTTCTATGATTTTCTATGATTTTATTCCTACTTTATGATTATTTTTCAGTTTTTCCCTTGTTGGTACATGTTAACAGTTCTATTCTTAGAGGCGGAACCCCTTCTGGATGTTTACCCATCAAGGTGATATCATTCCACAGCTTGATCTGTCCATTCCCACCTTTTTGTTATTTGTAGCCTACTATTTGATTTTCAGGTCTATCACATATACTGGGCATCAACAGATGGGTCCATAGAGTTTTCTCTTTGGATTCCCCTCTGTTAGGTGCTGAAGTGTCTGTATTATGTAGTATAATATTAACTTTGGATTCCCTTCTGGTAGCTCATTATTAAGTGAGGTTTGAGGTTGCCCTTACATGATTGTGGCATTGGTGTTGCAGTTGCTGGCATACAACATTTCAAGTTCAGGGCTCTTGGAGTTGAAGGTGGCTCCCGGAGTATGTGAATATTGAATCTCTGGAGTAAAGAGTAAACTTACCAGGCCATGTGCCTCTCCATCTGCATCATTTAAGTTCCCATCCTTGGGGGCATCTGTTGGATGACCACATCTTCTTGCGAGTGAGATTGTATACCCTGGTTGATTCATCCACCTGACTTCTCAGTTCAGGAGCATCATCAGCTGTGGTAGACCCTTTGGACAGCCAAAAAACATTTTGCCCAGAAGCAGCAGAGGGCATGAGATGTGTTGATAGGTCCACTTTGCGCTCTAAGGTCTGGAGAGATTTCTAAACATATCGACACATTATGACTCACGATTCCAACCTCTACAAACCTCACAAAATCCATTTCAAACTATTTCAAACTACTTTGAACTACTTCAAATGACTTTGCAACACTTCGAACAACTTTGAATAACTTCGCAACATTTCAAATGATGTCAGCCGCCATATGGCTATCCCATCACCCTTCTGATACATACAGCACATCTGGCATGAGTTAGTACATTGCATATCGAGCACTACCAGACACATGGAGATATGACAAAGGACTCTTAGGATGTGATTGTGGTGTTTTGGCATTTCAATGATATATTGAAACAATAGGACAAGTACTTTTGCTATACTGCAACTCTGTACATTTCATTTATCATTATTTCTCATTTGTTTTATGATTTGCAAAGTTCTTTATTGCTATGAATATTGCCTCATGTTCTCCACATGTTGTATTTTCTTTTTAGTACCATCTCTTCAAAATGTATATAGACTTGTACTAGTTACTCAGAACAACAAAAAAGAAGTTGTCCTCTCCCTTTTATCATCTGAATTAAAAGCCATTGATGTGTTCAGTTGGTACTCAGTGCAGAGTCTCAACAGAAGGGGTGAACACTTAACCTACAACTGCAGGCATGCTCGGGGTGAGGGGGGAGTTTGCTGAGAGGGCCTCGGATCGTCCTTCAGGGTGCAAAGACTATGGGGAGGCTGGTACAGCGGTTTTCAATGTGCGCACTAGTTGTGTACGCTAAAGGGGAGATATGCGCAGTGGCAGGAAAGTGCGCAATGCAAAGGGGCAAAAATGTGCAGTGCAGAAAAACATGCAACGGGAGTGCAAAAGTGTGCAATGATGAGGGTGATGAAGATGAGAGGTGTAGTGGGATGAAGACAACACTGGGGTGTGCTGTGAAGGTGGTGCATAGGTTGGGGACACAAATGGGGTGGAAGCGCAAGGTGCAAAAAAAGGCACAAACAGTGTGCAAAATGCGGCTATACGAAGGGCGCACTGTATGAGTGCTCGAATGAGGATGAAGGATGCAACGCAGGGATGAAATGCAACAATACGATGAGGGGATGCAAATGATACACAAACATGGCTATATGAAGGGTGCACTACAAGGGCACACAGACTGGACACTGGTGCACAGACTACGTGCGATGCTGGCTGAGCTATGAACTATGAGGGGGGGAAAGATCCTCTGGATTCTCTATCTGTCCACCTACTATGTACAAATGGCTTATGTGATAAAAATGGTAAAAGAAAATGTAAAAATAGAAAGTGCCATGCGCTACCCACAAGTGCACCCATTCATCCATCTAAACCCAACCGCATTATGCTGCTGCCTCAGCCAATAAGATTTGTGCACCTATAGCCCACTACCCAACTGTTCCAGTGCAATGTGCTATTTTTGGTGCACTCTAGGTCTCGTGCGCTCTTCCCAATTAATCTGCTTTGGTGTTATGTGTTGCATGCTGTGCCTTAGTAATAATGGTATGATCAACCTGTGCCAGTTACTAGATAAGGCAATGCCAATTGGAAATGCGGAAGAACTATAAGGAGATGCTGTGAAAGGCCAAATACTGCCAAAGTGCCAGGATTACATGAAGGTGCCCAAGGTGCACAGTCCAATGCCAAATAGGTGCAAAGTGCCCCAATTATGTGAGAACGCACAGTTCACTCATGTCAGAATCGTGGTGCACCTCGAATAAATGCACCAGTAAGATGGGAGCTGCGATGCGCAGTGCACCAGTGTGGTGGATTGTTGTGTGTGTGATAGGGATTGTGCAATGAGTGTGCAACAGAGAATGTGAGTTGCAAGTAAAGCATAAAAGGAGTGCGCAAAGGTGCATCGAGCACACAATAAATGTGGAAGGCAGATAAGGAGTGAGAGGGGGGGGGGGCGGGCAGAGGTGGTTTGAAGTGCAATGAGGCGCATTCAGGGTGCACAACAATTGGCAGCTATGGGGGAACCAAAAGTGCAGTAGAAATGCAAAAGGCGCACAAAGGTGCACCTAAATGGTCAAAGGTGCGTGAAAGCGCATGAAGGTGCGCAAAGTGTGCAGAAGCCATCTAGGAGGTGTGCACAATTGCAAAAAATGCCGTAGTATGCATGCAGGGCAATAGGGAGCTGTATCACCATTCTCTTGAGTCCAAGCCTCGCATCGTAACTCTAAGTTCTGCAAATCATCGTGAACTTCTTCAGATTCTCATACTAGCCTCTTGACCAATTGCATATCACCTATTGTCTCTCGAAAATCCTTCCAATTCACTATATTCATTTCTCAATATCCCTCAAAACCATTCCTCAATATCCCTCAAAACCATTCCTATTCTCCCCAAACTCCTTGAACCTCTTCGAACATCCTCAAACTTCCTCGAACCTCTTCATAGCCATTTGAAAACCTTTGTACACTCTCAAAACCATTTGCAACACATCTCACTATTTCATACCTCTCACTACAATCCTTGGGTAACAGCGGTGGTATTTAGTACCACCTCACACCCTTCCTCTAGCTTGTGTAACACTTCTTAGACCTTTTTAGCAGGTTTTTGTTTGGTTTCCAGGTTGAGTATTATCAGTGTGACTTTCTCAAGATGGGTCCATCCCACATTTTGGAACAGCTTTGCATCCTTGTGCTTTGCCACATATGCATCCTAGCTGTTGGTGGTGTCATCATCAATGGATGCACCTGTTTCATCACTTCAGGTCCACCCAGAAACAGCCTGAATAGCCTTGACAACTGCAAAGATCTTTTTCAACTGTAATATCCATGTTATAAGTGAAAAAACCACACACATACATTTCCCCACTTGTATTTACAAGAAGCTGCTGTCTTTGAACCATCCCAAGTGACGAGAGGAGTCAGTTTTTTTTCAGAGGCATCTGTCCAAACCCAAGGTTTGAAGCTTCCACTAGTTCCTCCCTCAGCAGGGACTTGCAAGAGTAGTCAAGGAGGGTTTCCACATTGTTCTTGGTCCAGAAAGCCTTTCTAGTAGCCAGATGTGCAGATGACGCGATACCCTGGGCAGACAGGACTCCGCATATTACTGTACATTACAAATTGACAGTCACAAGTTAGCTTAGAAAGCGGAACTTCAACCTCAACTCCAACTCAAGTTCGGTTGCCGGACAGAGCCTTACTAAGTACTTGTGATTTGAAAACGCCATTCCTGTACTTCACTTCCTAAAAAGGGAATTAATAAATGCACGCGACGTAAAAACGCGTTTCAGCACATTGACCATGAACAGACAAGTAGTAACATATTTTAAACGGCTTACTATTGCCCCTTTAGCCTAGTGGAAGAAGTATCAAGTTTTAAAACCAATGACTGAACCAGTCAGTCTGAGGTTGAACAAATTTTATTGCAAGCTCAAAGCTTGTTGCTGCATTGGAAGACAAGTCATGTCAAATAATTCAAATTTAGGCATTTCACTACTGAGCACAAAAATTCGTGTAGAGTTTATGGGAGATGTTAAAGCTTGCACTGACAGACTGCAGTCAGATTGCATTACAGAACTTGAATGAATGCATATGAAGGGGCTGAGTATGCAATTGACATCCACACAATAATGAGCGGAGTTCTACACATTGTCACGTTTATTTGGGCAAAATTAGAGTTGTGGAAGCTAAGAAGAGAACGAGCATGAAATTCCACACTTCTAAGAAGGAAGTGGCCACTTTCTCTGTCACACTTTTTTCGCAGGCGTTGCCAGTCCCCCGTAATACTTTTACTTTTACGGAATCAGACGCAGCTATGGCTAATCGAATGCACTATTTTCATTTTACCAATTTTAGAGGCCAAATCATTGAAGTACCCGAAAATCGGCTCCTTCATTAGTTTGGATGGTCTTTGAGGGCACCGGATGTCCGTGCCAACCCTCGACAATATAATGATTTATACATATCATATACACCGGCCCTAAATCGGATTGTAGAAAACTAGCAGTAAAATCCAGCCAAGTTTTTTAATCCCCTCTTGAGTTTACAACTTGTCAGGAAAGTTTTTATGACTGACAAAGGATATCAGGAGGCCTCGCAGGAGATGAAGTAATGGTGCAAGGCATAGACTACACCTCCGTATCTCCCTTCTGCATGATTTTAACAGCAGAGCTGGGCTCGTTAGAGTGGTGTACATAGTTCCTGATTTTGGATGATAATGATAACAGATACCGATATCGATGGTTGTAGAATAGTCAGAAGAAGGGGGTTCACATGTGAACTGTGTGATGTGCGCAGGGGGATAAAGAGAGTCTAGACAGGATGCGAATGCAAGCAGATGATCATGATCGACAAACATGCCAACCTGAGTTGAACCCCAGTTGCAACTCGCATGCACCCCATTTTTCAACTCCGGATACCTTTCCCCATTCTATTCTCCCATTCTTACCATCCTACTCTTCAGTAGAAACATGCCTTACAAGCTGTCTGCTACTTTGGCGGCCCACACTTCAGATGTTCATCTACTACCTACATTCTATTTCTTTCGCTGACTTGCTCTTAGGTACGCGCCTTGAGCTCACCAACAAACCAACTCATCCTATCCGCCTCTCGCGATACCACCGCCATCTCCTGGCACCGATCCTCGGGATCTCAGTTTTCTCCTGCACATGTCTTACGAGCAGGCTCCCGCTATGTTAACTCTGTCACCTACATCTTTCCCACTGCGGACGCCCCAAAAGGTGTGTAGGCAATGTCATCATCCCACTTACTAACCCTCGGCAAGGCTATGCTGTTACTGGAGGCCAGGATGCTGTGATCAATGTCTTTGGCCTCGATTCTCCGAAGGATGATCCTGATTTTTCTCTGCTTGGCCACACCGAAAACGTTTGTGCTTTAAATGCAACCCCCAGCGGCGTTATCATTTCTGGCTCCTGGGACAAGTATACATCTCTCTTCATCATTCCTTGCATGTGTCCAACGCGTTTTGCTGCAGAACAGCCAAGGTTTGGAAGAACTTTGCCCTGGCATATGACTTGAAAGGACATCAGCAATCCGTGTGGGCAGTGTTGGCCATTGACGAAGAGAATTTCCTGACCGGTACCTAAATCCATTCCTTTGGTTCCCAGTTTGCTGATGAGCATATGATGTACAGGATCAGCGGACAAAACTATCAAGCTCTGGCAGCAGCACAAGGTCATGCAGACATATCAAGGGCATCGAGATGCTGTGCGTGACCTGGCCCTAATGCCGGATATAGGCTTTGCGTCCTGCTCGAACGATAGGTGAACATTGAATTTCGCTTTTGGGGAGAGGACACTAAAGTACGTCCAGTGAGATTCGTGTTTGGACATTTGGTGGTGATCTAGTATATACCTTGTCCGGCCACACATCATTCGTGTACAGTTTGTCCGTCCTACCCAGCGGATCGGTGGTGTCCGCTGGTGAAGATCGCACTGTTCGAATTTGGAATGGTGAGTCTGTTTTGACTGACCACCCGTTCGCTTTTTTTACACACATTCGGGTCAGATGGAGAATGTTCTCAGACAATTGTCCATCCGGCGATATCAGTTTGGGCTGTTTCCACGATGCTGAATGGTGACATTGTCAGTGGCTGCAGTGATGGGGTCGTACGAGTGTTCAGTGAATCCAAAGAACGATGGGCTTCAGATAAGGACCTGAAAGAATACGACGACAAGGTTGCTGCACAATCTTTACCTTCCCAGCAAGTGGGAGACGTGAAGAAAAGTGATCTTCCTGGTTTGGAAGCTCTAAATGTCCCAGGTATATCATATTCACGGTCATAAGTTAACTTTCTTCACGTTTATGCAGGGAAGAAGTCAGGTGAAGTCAAGATGGTCAGAAACGATTCTCTCGTTGAGGCTCATCAGGTGCGTAGATCCTCAGTTGATACAAGAAAATGAAACGACGTCATTGTGTAGTGGGATAGTGTGAATATGATATGGCAGAAGATCGGTGATGTTGTTGACGCTGTGGGTCAAGGGCGAAGGCAGCTTTACGAAGGGAAAGAGTATGATTACGTGTTTGATGTTGACATTCAGGATGGGGTGCCTCCCCTGAAACTACCGTACAACATCACCGGTGAGCAACAACGTGGCATTCTGGCGAGTATCGTGCTAATCCGACCAGAAAATCCGTATTCTGCCGCGAAAAAGTTCTTGGAATCCAACGACCTCCCGTTGTCCTATATCGATGAAGTTGTGAAATTCATTGAGAAAAATACGAGCGGCGTCAACATTGGTACTGACGACGAAGACTATGTTGACCCATACACAGGTAATTGGCAGGGTGAAGCAGTATTTATTCTCGTTGATGTGCGTTCCAGGAGCATCAAGATATCGCAGCTCAGATAGGTCTGCTCCTACTGCGCCGGCAACGTCTTATATGGACCCGTATACGGGCGCATCTCGCTACTCAGGTGCTTCCCAAGCGGTGGCACCTACAACGCCAGCTTCTAACTACATGGACCCGCTCACTGGCGCATCTCGATATTCTGGCGCTCCTCAGCCGCCACCACCAGCTGCAAAAATACTCCCAGTGGTGAGCCGTTTCAGTTGTGCAGGTTATCGCTTCTGTTTAAATCAGTGATTAAGGGCAAGTATATCACTTTCAAACAAGCCAGCGTCTCTGCAATGCAAGGAAAGCTGCATCAGTTTGACGAAGCCCTGCAGACTGAGATCGTGAGATGCTTGCATGCTTCGTGCCTTTCCAACGTGCTGATGTGTGTTAGTCCACTTCTTCTCTCGCGATGTATCCAGAAGAAGTTACAAGAATTGATGAAACGTTCGACTACCTCACTGAAGTGACAGCTTCGCCACCGCGTTACCCATCCACTTCTTTGACTGCTGCACATGTAGAATCAATCATTCAGATTCTAGAACGCTGGCCGTCGTCCCAGCGATTCCCAGGTACGAGTTTCCCTACAGATGCCGTGATGGTTACTAAGAGCTATTTTTGTTTACAAATAGTTATTGACCTTAGTCGCCTGCTAGCAGGATTTTGTCCCAGTGCCTTCGCCACGCTCGGTCTGAAAGATCATTTCTTTGAAGCACTTTTTAAGTCTTCTGAATGGGATGTGTCCTGGGCTCTTCCCCTGCCCAAACACAGGGAAACGAATATTCTGCTTCTTTTCCGTACTGTAGCAAATGTGTTTCAGGAAGGGACAACCTTTGATGGAACGTGGGTCGGAAAGGTATGCTTTGGCATACTATGGCATCCAACAGTTAAGACTGATCTCGCAACTTTGAATAGATTTTCGAGGCCCTGATTCAAGTACCTTACGGTTCTTTGACCAAAGCACACCGGGTGGCACTGGCTACCATTCTCTTCAAGTAATGCGCTTCAGTGACTTTTACCTGTATTGATTATCGATGTTTAGTGTCTCGTGTGTGATCCTTCATTCTCCTCTCGACAAACCCTCCTTTGATCGGTATCTGGCCTTGGTACTCCGAGTGAGGCGTCCTATAACATCCTGTTCTGCGCATCTAAATAATTTCCCTGCTCAGGTAATCGAATCAGAGACTGCTGATTCAGAAGCAGTATATCGTGCTTTGGTTGGACTTGGTAACACTGTTAGTGTCCGCTTTCCGATTCTTTCCTCTGAGTGCTCACAGTATCATGGATCAGGTATACGCCGCTAATTCCCAAAAGGTATCATTAGATGCCGCTCAGTTAGGCGAAATCACACAGGGTCTCCGCACACTGCCTTCAGTGTTCAAAGAGGAACGTGTTCAAAGCGTTACTCGAGAAATTACTGCGCTCTTATGATGACAGAATTTCTGCTTGTGGTACATAGAAAAGACTAGGGTACTTCGGGTGTGTTTTTAGGGTGTAGATACTGTTTTTGATATAGGGGCGTCAAGGGACGGGAGAAATATTGACAATATTCTCCGTACGTGCATCGAATTACAAAGTTGATATGAAAAAAGTATTGGAATTTGTACTAGTAGGTATGCTGGTGTATATTGATTACATATATAATTAGAGATACAGATAGCTATAATAAGATTTTCTGTCAGGAATCAAATTGAACGATCACCAGCTTTACAACCGCAAGTCATGGCTGTTCTTGCACGGGTCTACCTCGTCCGGCATGGGGAGACTGATGCAAATAGAGATGGCATAATCCAAGGCCAGATGGATACTCCGCTGAATGAACGCGGTGTGCAGCAAGCAAACATTATCGGAAAAGCCTTGAGATCGATACCCTTTGATACCGCATACAGCAGTGACCTCATCAGAGCCTCCAAGGTGCGGTTATTATTAACTCATTATGATATGTCGATCGTATCGCTAGAAATACATAGACTGCAGAGCTAATCCTCAAGCACCATCCTGATATTCGACTCGAAAAACAACAGGAACTACGTGAAAGGGTACGTAAACTTCTGACTGAAGGATATGTAGATTGACTGAAGCAGCACGATAGTACATGGGAAATTTGCAGGGACAAGCAGTCCAGTTAAAGAAGAAGTGGGAGTCGATTGCTAACAATAGTGTCGAGACCACGACATCCTTTATCGAGCGCAATGTGTCCTGGTGGAACAAGACCATTCTAGACGGCATCGCAACTCGTCCTCCGAACAGCGCTCGGCCGTTTTGCATCCTTGTTACGACACACGGGGGTGTGATTAGCACGATGTTAAGAACTTTAGTTCATGACGGCCAACTGGAATGCGCACCAGGCGCTGTAATCGGGCTTTGTGCCAATACATCGGTCACAGTCATCGACGTAAATGAGGATCGATTAGGAACTGTCACGAAATATGGCGATGTGTCTCACTTGAGAGATGATGAGGGCAAGATAGAAACCAACGCAGACGAGGTCGAAGTGAAATAGACAGCAGACGAATACTACTCGGAATAGAAAAAAAGCCTATGTATGGGCTCCTGTTCGACACAGGCTTCCGCCAAAATTGAAATCCACGCGGATGCAAATGAGTCGCGCCCTGCCTGAACGCTTCAGCTTATGTACGCAATGGTCCGATGGATTATATATATATCACAGAACTGAAACCGAACACGCTTTCCGGTCACCGTTACCTAATCGATCGTGACAAGCTGCCAAATAGGCACCACGTCGCCGACATACTCGCTCGCTTCGCATGATGTGGCTTCCCTGGACTTTCCCTGGACTCCCATCACAAAACCTTGCACAGCACCTGGCCCGAAGGGTGCGCCGACGGTGTGAGAGACACAGAGACGGGAGAAAAGACAAGGAAGGAAACCGCGCGCAGCGCGCTTCTCTGTATTGCGCCGCAGGCACGCAGGCCCGATTAAATACACCTGACAGGTTCGATGTGGCGCGGACATCAACCAGATAAGTGAAATCAGATCCCCACCACAGGTGCACCGAGGGAGAGAAGGGGGGGGGGGCTGGAGGAACTCACAGGCTGGGTTTTTATATCACGTTCTGATGCTTACAAAGCATAACCTCCCAAAGCTCAATCCAGATTTGGTTGCCGAATAGACCAGATATAATAATAATATTATAATAAAAAGGACTGCCATTGACATATCTATGTATTGTTCTCGAGTCTGATCTTGTCAATCACGAACGATAGGCCCCTCCGTTGTTTAAACCATTTGTTTGTTCCATCAGTACACTACATGCCGTTGTGCCGGTTCCCGATCGATAACTATAAGGAGGCTCAGATCTGAGCGTACCATGAGACGACACCTCAAGTAACTGTCATTACGCTTGCTGTGGTTCGTGGATACAAGTACAAGAATATATAAACATTATTGTCAGCTCACGATGAACCAATTCGATCGGGAACCGGCACAACGGCATGAACATCACGGAACAAACAAATGACCTAAACAAGGCTCAAACTGTAGGCAGATATCAAATTGTAAACATTGTATCGTCTTGACAGGCACGTAGCACTTGTTACAGTGATGCATCGACTTGGTCCTTCTGCGCTTCAAAGCGGCCTGCATTGTGCCCTGTGCTTCATGCTTAAGCTTTCATTGCTACATCTCGCGGAGGCTGACATTTCAGTCACTATAAGATTGGTGAGAGTGGAGGCTTACAATCATTCTGCTCTTTCTTTTTGTCCACTCTTTTGAGAATGCATTTCTCTATCTTCGTGCTCTTTACCATCCTACCTTTCCCCTCCTCCATCTCCCCCATCCCCTCCCCCATCTCCCTCATCCCCCTCTCCCCCATCCCCTTTCTCTCCTCCCCTTTCCCCCCTCCCCTCCCTCCTCTCGCCTCTCCCCCATCCCTTTCCTCTCCCCCCTTCTCCCCCCCTCCCCTCCCCCCTCCCCTCTCCCCTCACCCCCTTATGCACCCTCCCCCCTCACCCCCTTATGCACCCTCCATTCTCCCCCCCTCCTCTCTCTCATCTCTCTCCCCCTTCTTCCTCACCCCCTCCTCTCACCCCCCCCCTCTCACCTTCTCCCACTCTCTTATCCTCACCTACTCTCCACTTTCTCACTCCCTCCCCTCCTCTCTCCCTCACTCCCTCACCCCCTCACTCCCTCCCCCCCTCACTACTTCACCCCCTCCCCCCTCTCTATCCATCCTCCTCCTCCCCTCCCCCCCTCCCCTACTCCCTCACCCCCTCACTACTTCACCCCCTCACCCCCTCACTACTTCACCCCCTCACCCCTCTCCATCATCCTCCTCCTCTCCTCTCCTCCCTCCCTTACTCCCTCACCCCCTCACTACTTCACCCCCTCACCCCTGCTCACCTCCCTCTCCTCTCTTTAAATTTTGTAAAAAATCTCCAACTTCACTTTGTCAGTAAGTATTAAAGTAATATTTATTGACTTTACATTATAACGAACTCAATGTATAACTTGTTAGTAAGTCTGCATAATGACTTTGTATTGAACTAATTGTTATTGACTTGATTTCGAAGATCATTTTACAGACTTATTTTTTACTGACTCATTTTCAAACTTGACTTATTTCTAGACTAATTTTCATAGACTTTACTTCATAATGAGCTCATTTGTAACTGTTATTTTACTGACTTTACTTTGTAATGAACTCAATTTTTAAACATACTGTATTCAAGTAATTTTTATTTCCTTTACTTCATAATGAACTCAATTGTAACTCTTATATTTTACTGATTTAACTTTGTCCTGAACTCAATTTTCAATTCAAACTTATTTCAATACTGACCTGACTTTGTAATGACCTCACTTAAATTGCAAATAACATTTTATTGATCCACTTGTTACTGACTAATACAGAGATGTGTCTAAATCATCTTCTTTGGGTCATGTGCCAAGGTCATGATCAGGTTTTTGCATTTTGTTCAGCCCGCGAGGTTCGCTTAGTCAGCTTTCAAAGCATAGTAAATGGAATGACGGTTGCTCCTCAGTCAAATTTTATTTAGCAAACACTGCAATATAGCACCTTACATGCCATGCAGACATTATTCTACATAGCCAATGAGCCCAGAGCCAAAAAAAAAAGTTTGAGGTGGCGAAAAATTAGCCGAGAATTTCATTTCCCACCTATGACTTATATATTTGTCATCATTTTCTCACAGTAGAGGGTTAGTCATGGAACTCCCACCCCTTCTGAGTTTGTCATCCATTTACCCATGCCACAGTCACGTGACCGATCTCGCTTTATTATGGACAAGGTTTTTAAATGTGCCTTCGGCACACGTGGTTCACTGTGTTCATTATGAACACCTCACTGCATTTTATTCATGGATGCACAGCTTTTTATTTGACTTTTAGATGGTACGCAACTCTTCAGTTGACTTGGGACCGTTGGCCCCAAGTCAACGTGGGGGGGTTGTGGTGTTTATCCCCTTCCCCATCCCCATCCCCATCTCCACCTACCCCATCTCCATCTCCATCTCCTTCCCCTTCCCCTTCCCCATGCCCATGCCCACCTACTCCATCCCCATGCCCATGCCCACCTACCCCATCCCCATCACATGTCCACCTACCCCATCCCCTCCCCCATCCCATGCCTACCTACCCCATCCTCTCCCCCATCTCCCCCATCCCCTCCTCCATCTCCCCCATCCCCTCCCCCATCTCCCTCATCCCCCTCTCCCCCATCCCCTTTCTCTCCTCCCCTTTCCCCCCCTCCCCTCCCTCCTCTCCCCTCTCCCCCATCCCTTTCCTCTCCCCCCCTCTCCCCCCTCCCCTCCCCCCTCCCCTCTCCCCTCACCCCCTTATGCACCCTCCCCCCTCACCCCCTTATGCACCCTCCATTCTCCCCCCCTCCTCTCTCTCATCTCTCTCCCCCTTCTTCCTCACCCCCTCCTCTCACCCCCCCCTCTCACCTTCTCCCACTCTCTTATCCTCACCTACTCTCCACTTTCTCACTCCCTCCCCTCCTCTCTCCCTCACTCCCTCACCCCCTCACTCCCTCCCCCCCTCACTACTTCACCCACTCCCCCCTCTCCATCCATCCTCCTCCTCCCCTCCCCCCCTCCCCTACTCCCTCACCCCCTCACTACTTCACCCCCTCACCCCCTCACTACTTCACCCCCTCACCCCTCTCCATCATCCTCCTCCTCTCCTCTCCTCCCTCCCTTACTCCCTCACCCCCTCACTACTTCACCCCCTCACCCCTGCTCACCTCCCTCTCCTCTCTTTAAATTTTGTAAAAAATCTCCAACTTAACTTTGTCAGTAAGTATTAAAGTAATATTTATTGACTTTACATTATAACGAACTCAATGTATAACTTGTTAGTAAGTCTGCATAATGACTTTGTATTGAACTAATTGTTATTGACTTGACTTCATAATGGTAACTGTAATTTTATTTTATATCAAATGCCTTATTTCGAAGATCATTTTACAGACTTATTTTTTACTGACTCATTTTCAAACTTGACTCATTTCTAGACTAATTTTCATAGACTTTACTTCATAATGAGCTCATTTGTAACTGTTATTTTACTGACTTTACTTTGTAACGAACTCAATTTTTAAACTTACTGTATTCAAGTAATTTTTATTTCCTTTACTTCATAATGAACTCAATTGTAACTCTTATATTTTACTGATTTAACGTTGTCCTGAACTCAATTTTCAATTCAAACTTATTTCAATACTGACCTGACTTTGTAATGACCTCACTTATAGAATTGCAAATGACATTTTATTGATCCACTTGTTACTGACTAATACAGAGATGTGTCTAAATCATCTTTTTTGGGTCATGTGCCAAGGTCATGATCAGGTTTTTGCATTTTGTTCAGCCTGCGAGGTTCACTTAGTCAGCTTTCACAGCATAGTAAATGGAATGATGGTTGCTCCTCAGTCAAATTTTATTTAGCAAACACTGCAATATAGCACCTTATATGCCATGCAGACATTATTCTACATAGCCAATGAGCCCAGAGCCAAAAAAAAAGCTCGAGGTGGTGAAAAATTAGCCGAAAATTTCATTTCCCACCTATGACTTATATTTGTCATCATTTTCTCACAGTGGAGGGTTAGTCATGGATCTCCCACCCCTTCAGAGTTAGTCAGAATTCCCATGACCCCTTCACGTGACCATGCTCGCTTTATTATGGACAAGGTTTTTAAATGTGCCTCCGGCACACGTTGTTCACTGTGTTCATTGATTTTTATTTTAATCTAATTTCTATGAGTAGTAGTTACATATGTACAATATATATTTTAATCTAATAACACTTCATCATATACAATATTTTTTGTCTTTGCACTATCCTCTGAGCTTGGCCATATTGCCTTGATATTGTGGACAGACTTGACCCTGGATATTGCCACATAGAACTGCCCATGTGTAAAGACAGGACTCCTGAAATCCAAACCCACATGCTTCACTGACTGCCCTTGTGACTTGTTGATCGACATTGAAAAGCAAAGACGAACAGCAAACTGCAGTCGAGAGAGTGTAAAGGGGAGTTGACCTTCAATAGGCCGAAGTCGCATCCGTGGAATGAAAACAGTCTCTCCTGCATTATCTCCAGTGATCAACCGAATCTCCAAAACCCTATTCCTGATCCGAGTCAATATCCCCCGACTTCCATTGCAGACCCCTCCAGCAATGTTGAGATTGCGAAGTATCATGACAGGGACACCGACCTTGAGTGCCAAATGCGTCAAAGGTAGACCTGAGCAGTTGATGGAGTTAAGATATTCTTGGGGATATAGAAGTTCGGCATTCTCATCATTTGCAATCGAGTCAGCACTGTGAAAGACGTGCTCCTGCCCAGGAAAATTGTGAAGAATGTGATGGTTCAAATTGTCGACATCATCGTTCTTGCTCGCCAGGATGACCCGCTCTGAAAAGTATTGATCTGAATGCTGAGCCTGATCATAGATGCCAGGATAGATGGTGTGGATGAGAGAAGCGATGGTGTTCTGAGGACATTTGAGATGATCAGGAAGATTGATAGTGCCACCTTCATCTGTATGACCACCCTTTCCAACCTCCAACTGCCACTTTGCAAAGTTGCGCTCCTGAAGATCGTCTGTGTTCAAACGCATGTTGATTTTGAGATGAAGAATTTTGATGTGTTGCCAGAGAACAGAGCGTTGCAAAGAAGCACCAACGATTTGAGGTCGAGAACCCTTCTCAATGACAGGCAGGATCTGATGAAAGTCGCCCCCAAAGACCACAGGCACACCCCCAAAGGGTTTGTCACATTGGAGAATGTCTTTCAGAGTGCGGTTGACAGCTTCATGGAGATGACGATGCTGCATGAGTGCCTCATCCCAAATGATCAAGTCAGTCTGCTGCAGGAGCTGTGCCCGTGTTGAACCTCTGGAAATGGTGCAGGTGGATGACTCGTTTATGATGATTGGGATCTGAAAGCAGGAATGGGAAGTACGACCGCCTTTGAGCAAAAGAGCAGCTATTCCAGACGATGCAGCACAGAGGACGATCTTGCATTGAGAGCGAAGCTGATGGCAGAGGGTGTTGTAAACATAGGTTTTGCCAGTGCCACCTGGACCATGGAGGAAAAAGGTCTGGCCAGTCTTGTTGTTGACTGCATGGATGATCTCATCAAAGACAGCCCTCTGATCGTGATTGAAAGTGTCCAGATTGTGTGCAGCCAACTCGGCCTGCTCCACAACATCGTATCTGCGCTGCTCTGCGATCAACCGGTTCTGAATGTTGGCATCCCAATTCTGAGTGATCTGAGGCATGTATGGCCAATCCTTCTCGAGAGATTTCCCAGAGACCATGAGAAGCTGATTGATAAGATAAAGGCCATAATCATGGACATCGTCATCGGTGGGGTTGATACGAATGTTGGTGTGCTGGAGCTGATATCTCAAGTCATCGCAAATGTGAGGCCAATATGTATTCCAGAGGTGGACAGGATCAGAGGGAGCACAGTCACGAAGGATGGTGACAAAAAGATTGCGAAGCTGACGACCGGTTGCCATGGACTTTGCTTCCTCCAGACACTGCTGCCACTCTTGGTCATCCTCCAAAAGGCCACGGGCGAGGCAGGCCTCTCTGAATGAGGGAGCGACGATGCCCTGAAAAGTGCGAAGGTCTTCGTATGATGTAGCCCCTTTCACAGCAGTGAGAAGCAGCCTGAGGTAAAAGCGTTCACCGGCACTGGGTGGAGCATAGAACATTCTTCCAATGGCGAATCCCCTCTGCCTGGGCTTCCACTTGTGAGCCCTTTGATCCCACACAAATTTGGAAGGAAAGTCCTGGTAAAGAACGACCTGTGCAAGCTCTGGATACTCCTGATTGGCCTTGAAGAAGGCAGTGAGGGTGGTGTCACGCTGTGCAGCATGCTGGACGATTTCCTGGATAGACTGTGGACCGTTCTGATTCCAAGTGACATACTGCTGGCCAGGAAGGTGGACCTGAAGACGGACGACGTTGGGAGAAGCACCATGCATGGTGAAGTGGAAGAGGCGCCAGATGCTTTCGCATGCAGATATGTAGCGAGCGTCGAGGTACTGCCTGACTTCATCGTTGCAAGTTCCAAACTCCATGGTGATGCGATCGTGGCCTTTGTACACATATTTGTAGATGTACTTGATGGCCTTGATGGAGCTGATGGACTCGATATTGATGTGGCAACGGTACTTCCAGATGAGATAGGCAGAGTAAGTGACCACCCAACGATTGTCGACCTGCTTTCCCCGAACATGATATGTGTGTCCAGTGTCCCGACGCTTGGTAGAGGCATAGGCATCCTCAGAGATGGTGGTCTGATCCCTGAATGGCTTGGGGAAACCTTTGGAGCACTGTCCATTCACCATGCAAGGAGCTGCAGGGTTCTCTGCACCACAGGGTTTATGGACCATGAACTTTTTGATGAGGTCGAGGAGCTCAGGATCATCGTCAGGAAACTCTGAAGACAGAAGGCTGTCTATCTGCTCGGGGGTGCGAAGCTTGGATTGCTCATCTAGAAAGATAATGCAGTGCATGTGAGGAAGGCCACGCTTCTGAAACTCGATGGTGAATAGATAAGCCACAGCCTTTCCAAATATGCCAGCCTCGATATCCTTGATCATCTCCTTCTGCTTTGCATAGAATGCACGAACGACCAAATCCGGGCGATCTGCTGCAGTCTGCCCTGGACGAAGAGCATCCCGTATTTCTGGCCAGGCAGGGTTGGCAGTGATGGTGAGAAAGAGATCCCCTCCATTGCAGTGACGATTGATGGCGAATGCATCCTGAAGAAGCTGCTGCATGTGACGTGTGCTTCCTGCAAAGGACGAAGGAAGAATGATTCTTTGACCCAGAGACTCTGTGTCCACATCGATGTTTGCAGCCACAGCATCTGCCAGGCCAATATAGACTTTGCCTCGAATGGTGTCCTGATTCATCAAAATCCAGCGCAATCGATCCTGCTCAGCAGTGGCCCATCCATCACACACAAACTCCTGAAAGAGCTTTCCAGTCAGAAAGATATGCTGGGGCTCGACAGCAGGCGGTCGAAGGTGGAGGCGATAGCAGTAGAATTCGGATTTGGAGACATGTTTGTGAACTCTGGCACCAACTCGGTTGTTGGCATCGACAGCTGCATACTCGATTTGAGGGTGCCATTGGAGCTGGCCAGTAGGAAACAGCAAAACATAGTGAAGGGCAGGATAGAGGGGATGGACGTCACTGATGCGCTGAAGGGGAGGGCCATGCCTGCGGTAGAGAACGATGTCACGTGTGCTCTCTGGCTGATCACCATCACCTGGAAGAATGACAGTGATCTCATTGTTGGTAGCATCGGGCAGATTGTAGCGGCGACGGTCACAGGATTGATCAAACCGCAAAGCTATCTTGCACTACTGGTGTGGAGGCAAGTTCCTGGTGAGCTCATGAGCCTGCTTGTACATCTGAACTGCTGGATGGTGACGGTGGAGCATGTCCTGAAGAGTGAGCAAAGTGTGGTGATGGAGGTGAGTGTTCCAGGCATTGGCCATGCGAAAGTTGACAGCGTCAGCTGGATCGTAAATATATAGCTGAGCATAAACAGGAGGTTCACCCTCTGGTGGAAGCAGAGATCCGATCTTGTGGGACAGCTCGCCATGGAGTTTGTAGACATAGGGACCGACACCATCATTCACAGCCTCTTCGCCCTCATTGACCGACTCATCAATCTTGCGACCGATAGAAGTCATGGCGAGTGCATTATTGTATGTGCGGATGTGATCACGAAATGATTTACCAATGTCATCCTGAGCAGTGAGCAATTGGATAAGCTCAGGTGGGACTGGGTGAAGAGGTGGCAATGCGATCTTTCCACTCAGGCAGCACATGCCGAATCGAGGATGGATATTTGAGGATTTCATAAGACGTTCAGCCATCCAGTGCAAAGCATGGCAATCAGGGCACTCCACATCCATATTTCCCAGATGATGAACAGGCCAATCTAAATTAAATGGCTGGCGGGCAGGAGGCAAAACAGGCAGAGGTGGTGGTGGTGGTGCAGGATCGATAAGCTGAGCGATCTTGGAGAATGAGGTCAGTCACCAAATAAAACAATACCAAAATAAGATATAAGCATACATGTGGAGGAATATTGGCAACAGGGATAACAGCAGCAGGAATGGGGAGAACGGCAGCAGGAGGTTCAAAAACAGGAGGAGGCACAGGTGGAGGTGGAGGAGGCTACATCATCATACTGTCAGACCATTTCACATCATGTAAAATATAATGCAACATACAGCTTCAAAAGGTGGAAGTGCAGCATGCTGGGCAGCAAGATCAGCCCTGCTCATTGCAGGAGCAACCGGTGGAGAGGCATTGGCCACAGGAACAGGAGGTGCAGGCACAGGAGGAACAGGAACAGGAGGGGCAAAAACAGGAGGAGGAGGAGGCTATAATGATATGTCATTAGTTCATACATCTAGTCACCTGAAGGAAAACTCCAACGTACAGCAGGAAAAAAAAGTGGAACTTGCTCAGGAACAGGAGGTGCAGGAACAGGAGGAACAGGAGCCGGAGGGTCAAAAACAGGAGGCAGAAAAGGCTGCATCAGTATTATGTTGTTAATTAACCTGTGTCACATAGAAGAATATGTAATCCAACATACAGCTACAGGAACTTGATGTCCAGGCCAGGCCATTGGAGGAGCGACAGGAATAGGAGGTGCAGGAACCAAAGGAACAGGAGCTGGAGGGTCAAAAACAGGAGGAGGACCCAAAGATGGAACTCGCAGCCCAGCCTGGGCGATTGCATGAGTAGCAGGAATGGGAGGTGCAGGTGCAACAGGAATAGCAGGTGCAGGAGCAACAGGAATGGGAGGTGCAAGAATAGGAGGTGCTGAAACAGGAGGGTCAAAAACAGGAGGGGCAGGAGGGGCAATAAAATGATATGGGAAAGCTGCATTGTGTAAAGGAGCAACCACAGGCAGAGGTGGAGCAGCATGAATTGAGCCTCTTCCTCTCCCTCTTCCTCTTCCTCTGCCTCTGCCTCTCACCACCTGTGGAAGGGGAGGAAGTGCTGCCAGCTGTTGTGCCAAATGAGGAGGAAGATGGTTGTATTGAGGAGGTGGAGGTGGAGGGGCAAGAAAAGGATCGGTGTCATTCCCATTCAGCAAACCACCATGGGGAGGTGGCACAGGCAGCAAAGGCTGGGCGATATTCATTGTGCAAGCGTGGTGTGGAGTCCGGTGGCGAGTAGGGCTATCCAAGGTCCGTTGGTCCCGTTCAGTTTGCTGTGCGGCCATCCGAACACGTCGAGGAGTATTGGGCGGAGTCGGGTCCATGGGAATCGGAGAGCTCTCTTACAGCAGCAGAGGAGGTGAGATTCTTGTAGGAGGCTGTGAAATCGGTGCAAACAGTGGCAGTTGATAGTGGAGCGACTTCCAAAAATGGAAGGGGAGGCAACTGCAAACCCGCCAGCCCAATCTCCCTGCACACTGTGCTCTGAGAGAGGTCCAAAAAACAACTGGCAGACACTCTTTTTGTTGAAAAAAGAGAAGCCAGGGAGGTAGGACTTCACAGAGCTTCACCTTGGTCTACAGATACCCCAAGAATGCAAAAACAACCCCACTGGAAAAGAGCCCAGAGCCAGAAAGAGAGCAGAAAAGCTAGAAGTGGCCAAAAATCAGCTGAGAATTGGGTTCCTACACCCAGCAAGCCGAAAATTAGCCGAAAAAATTGATCCTACACTCGGTTATTAGCTTTGTCATGATAGGAACACCTTATTATATTTGTCAGCAGGTCAAACATCAGCCGAAAATTTGGTTTACTACACTCAGTTATTAGATTTGTGATCATGGTAACCTTATTTGTCATCAGACCAAAAAGTAGCCGAAAATTTGGTTCCTACACAAAGTTATTAGATTTGTCATCATAGGAACACTTAATTATATTTGTCATCAGCAAAATATCTGTTCTGATGGGAACAGTTATATTGAATTTGTGATCGGCCCCAAAACTTGGCCGAAATTTTTTCTTATCATGGGAACAGTTAAAAATAGCCTAAAATTTTTTTTTCGGCTAATCAAAAAATCTTCGGCTAATTTTTGAAATGATGGAAACACCCAGGTTAGCCGAAAATTGGATTAGATTCCCACAATGTCAGATTTTGATATTTGTCATACTTTCTCACCATTTTCACTTTCCCACACCTCTGCAGAGTCTCACGGCATGATGCCATTCCCACCCCTGCGGAGTTTGTCATCCATTTACCCACGCCACCTTCACGTGACCGATCTCGCTTTATTATGGATAATATTATAATAAAAAGGACTGCCATTGACATATCTATGTATTGTTCTCGAGTCTGATCTTGTCAATCACGAACGATAGGCCCCTCCGTTGTTTAAACCATTTGTTTGTTCCATCAGTACACTACATGCCGTTGTGCCGGTTCCCGATCGATAACTATAAGGAGGCTCAGATCTGAGTGTACCATGAGACGACACCTCAAGTAACTGTCATTACGCTTGCTGTGGTTCGTGGATACAAGTACAAGAATATATAAACATTATTGTCAGCTCACGATGAACCAATTTGATCGGGAACTGGCACAACGGCATGAACATCATGGAACAAACAAATGACCTAAACAAGGTGAGTGTACAGTTGCGGACAAACAAAGCCAACAAATTTATTGACTGATTTATTGACACCCCAAGAGGCCGATAAATAGTCCGGAAACCATCGGAATAGCTAGGAATTGACCTGCTCTAACGATTGGTAAGAGCCAATTCCCCAAAAGTGAAGATTTGTTCAAAAAGGGGTCCAAAATTTTGGCGCGGACCGAAAAAATTCGATAAAATCTCGAAAAAATCATTTTTGAACAGATCTCGATGAGTACTATCTGACGCCACCAAAAAAAAATAAGATAATCTTTTCCTCCCGCCGCAAAATAATTCCTACTATGCCACCCAAACCCAGAGGCTGCCCCCCAAAAAAGCGTTGCAATCTCACAAAACTCCAAAATAACTCATCTTCGAACGTTTCTCCCTTGGGACCATCAAATTCTCAAGCCTGTCACGATCTCAGGAAGGTCATCGGATTGGGCAATGCAGTGATTGCGAGATCTGAAGGGTCAGTCATGAAGGATCAGGCAAGCAGTGAAGCTGAGGGTTCTGATTCTGAGGAAGAAGAGATGGATGCTGAGGATTATGCAGAGAGTGATTGGGATGAGCTTGAGGATCAGGAATTTGCCGAGAGATTGGTTGTGATGGCAGCTGAAGACGATCCAAATGATTTGGACTGGGTGCCAGCTAAACTGTGCGGTAGGCAAACTGCAACGAAAAAAGGTAACAAGCTGCTCAATTGAGAAGTACCATATGCTTACATTTTAATGCAGCGCGTCCAACAACATACGCAAAAGGCCCAGATGTTATGAGCAAGTCCTTGCGATCGCAACAACGATATGCTGCATCTTGGAAGGAACAGACAAGTCTCAATGGATTCTTTTCACTACAAAAGTCACAGCCTGTAATAGACATTGACACTGGGCCCACCATCACCATATCTGACAATGACACGAGCATCGAAATTCCTCCATCTGATCACAATCGTGAGTCACCACATGTGACCAGCCCTGTAATTCCACAAATCAGACGCATCTCCGACCTGGAAACAGATTCAGATGAGAGATCAGGATCGCCAGAGATGGTGACTTGTCCACCGTCAAGTGCTGCTGCCTCCAGTATTGAGGAGATTGAGGAAGACTTGGATGAGGATATTGAAGAATTGGAGTCAGCCGCACACATCCATGGTTTAGCCGAAGAGGATGCAGCAGAGGCATGGGAGCATGAACTAGATGAGGGTGTTCAGACCTCTCCCACCGAGATCAAAGACTGGGGAACTCTTCGAACACAAATCAAGAAAGATCTGAAAAAGCGTAGCAAACTGTTAACGCTTGCCGCAATCAACCAATACATGATCTTATCAAATTTTGCAACTCTGAAATTGAAGGGGGCATCACGGATTGGAGCGAGTGAGGAGATCGCTCGACAATGGCATGACGGAGCTGGCAAATATTTTGCACGAAGGGTGCGTGCACTGGCCCGACATTACCAGGTATTTGAGCAGCTACCAGTCGAGCGGCGAGGTGGATACAAGAATGCACGGTCACTTTTGAAGGATGAGAACGTGAAGAAGCGAGCACTCTCATATCTGCAGAGTTTACCTACAGGAAAGGTCACACCAAAAAAGCTACAGGTCGCGCTCAACACAATTATTCTGCCTGACCTTGGGATCACAACTCGGAAACCCCTTTGCGTGCGGACGGCACGTCGATGGCTCATCAAATTGGGATGGCGCAACATGCTCGTGAAGAAGGGTGTATACATGGATGGGCATGAGCGTGCGGATGTTGTGGAATATCGGCAGCAGGTTTTTCTTCCGGCCATGGCAGAGTTTGAGAGACGGATGGCTCATTACGAAGGGCCAGAACTAAAGCGTGTCGCACCAAATCTTGCTCCTGGTGAACACGAAATCATCCCCAACTTCCACGATGAAAGCACATTTCATGCCAACGAGGAATCACACAGTGCTTGGCTTCGAAAGGATGAACAACCATTGCGGAAAAAAGGTCGCGGCAGACTCATTCATGTCTCTGCATTCATTAACCCCAAAAATGGTCGTCTCATCCACGTTGACTGATCTGGTCGTGTCCTCCATGATTCGACCAAAATCATTTATCCCGGATCTCAAGGAGATGCATGGTGGGACACTGATCAACTTCTGGTGCAAATGGGAGATGCTGGTGAAGTCTTCGAGCTCGCACATCCAGATAAACAGGCACTTTTTATTTTCGATCAATCCTCTGCCCATGCTTCTCTGCCACCCGATGCTCTCAAAGCTTTCGAGATGAATAAATTGGACAGCGGGAAGCAACGCAAACAGCGTGACACTGTCATTCCCGAGTCGAATCCAGTCCCAGAGCACCGCGGCAAGACCCAAAAGATGACCCTCGAAAATGGTCAGCCAAAGGGAATGCAACGTGTACTTCAAGAACGCGGTTTCAATGTCTCGAAATTACGTGCGAAATGTTCACCGGTATGCCCCATTGAAAACACAGGTTGTTGTATGGCTCGTCTCCTCAGTTAACAAGATGATTTCAAGAATCAGCCTTCCATGCTCGAAACTTACATTCACTCCCGAGGGCATGAGTGCATCTTTCTTCCAAAGTTCCACTGTGAACTTAATCCTATCGAGATGGTATGGAATTGTTATTCTAACCACCATCATATGTACTGATAGGTTTTTTGGCTGCTAGTACTGGGGATGGTGTAAGTACCGTTATCGCGAGGTCGAGAAGAAAACTTTCAAGGACGCGAAGGAGGCAGCCCAGCGCTTCCTTGAAGAATGCCCGAAAGAGGTGATACAGCGGTTCATAAACCGATCGTGGCGGTTTATGAGTGCTTACCGTAAGGGTCTGATGGGTGCCGCTGCTGCGTGGGCGGTGCGCAAGCAAAAGCAGCACCGTGCCATCAACCAGACGGTCATGATGGCCATCGATGTCTTGATGAACCCGGCAACCCCGGTTGCTGGGTTGGCCGAGTCCTAGGTACCGAGATTTAGCCATTTGTAGACCCTAACTTTTGAAAAATCTTGCCCGAAAATTTGGCGCGGCCAAAAACCCGTGGGAATAATACAAAAAGACCATTTTTGAGCTCCTTTTCCCCGTCCGATTTCAGATCCGTTGTCAGATTTCTGCCAAAAAATCTGGTTCCCGAGATAATTAATTTGTTGGCTTTAGTTGTCCGCAACTGTAGGCAGATCTCAAATTGTAAACATTGTATCGTCTTGACAGGCACGTAGCACTTGTTACAGTGATGCATCGACTTGGTCCTTCTGCGCTTCAAAGCGGCCTGCATTGTGCCCTGTGCTTCATGCTTAAGCTTTCATTGCTACATCTCGCGGAGGCTGACATTTCAGTCACTATAAGATTGGTGAGAGTGGAGGCTTACAATCATTCTGCTCTTTCTTTTTGTCCACTCTTTTGAGAATGCATTTCTCTATCTTCGCGCTCTTTACCATCCTACCTTCTTTAGCTCTTAACACCCTCGCCTCCCCCACTAGTACAAATCATTGCCTTGCTGCTGAGGCCTGCTCCCCTGCGCTTCAACTTTCCGCGTCCCCCGGTCACGACGCTTCCCCTGAGCAGATCTCTCCCCAACTTACCAATGCACAACGCCTTGCTCGTGGTCTTCCCATAAAGCCACCTCGCAGGAGGGCCACTGTTACTGTACGATGTAAGTGCTCCAACTCTCGCGCTAGCCCCGCTGATTTCCTTGTCAGCCGCCTTTCCACGCGCTTCCTCTGCACCCAGGGCCAACTACCGCGGTATCATCGCGGTCAAGAACACCGCCAATGGACAAATTCTCGGCTACATCTCCAGGAACAGCTCAGCCCACGCTCAATATCACTACAAACGTTCAACTGCTGACGCCCTTGTCGTTTCTTTCTCCATTGACATCGACATGTCAGCAGTTTATTATGACATCCGCATCATATCTGAAGTATGTGCTCATTGGCTCACTTGGCCTTTTACAATCCCACCTTTAATCACCAATGGGATAGAACTCTGATAAACCGGGCTTTCCTCTTATGTCTCTGGTTCAAGGACGGGACGCCACCTCTGTCGACCTCAAATCGGGTTCCTTCAAGTATGTTAGCCTTCGCTTCCCAATTATTGATTGCTAACTTCGCTCTTCCTTCAGTTACGCATACATTGCAGGAATGGCGGAACCAGGATGTCTGTCGCTCTCTGTCGTGCAACGTTCTTTTTTATTTTACTGATTTGCCCACTGCAGCCCCCCCTGATTCGGTTCCTGTAACCTCACCAGCAAACTCTTATTCTGCTGCCACTCGCGTGGCCAGAGCGGCAATGTCAAATGTTGTGTGTTGTTAATTTCCATTTCTCATCACTGTGACGGGGCTGACTCTTTGTTTCCCTTTTTTAGTGGGTCTTCAATAAGAGGACTATGGGGCTTAGACCGCAGTGGGTGAACTCGGATGGGTGTATGTAATTCTGCAACTTGTGAATATTTTTGGTGACTGAGCTTTCTGTAGCGAAGCCTAGGACTACCATTTTCTCTCAGCATTCAACTTTTTACATCAGTGGCGATCAGGATGCCTTCTTTGCAAAGTACCCTGACCACCTGATGACTATTGTGAGCAGTGTTCTGGGCAGGCCGAAAGATGTTCTAACCACTGATAACCTCATTAGGAGCTTATTCTCATCCTGTTGTGATAAGGTTGCCGTTGATCCGAGAGGTATTGCTGGTTGCACGTTCATTACGATTCGAAAAATATTCATGTGCAAAAAGAAAGCATGTATGTAACACAACAATAGGGAACATCAATATCGTGGATAGTCCGTTATCGGTCGCTGATCAACAAATCAGATAGCAATTTTATTTAGCGCTGTGAAGCCCGTAAACGATAGCAAGTGAAAATCCTGGCACAGGCAAGCGAAATCCGATGGCGTTCTCGGAACAGGGGCGAGAATCATAATGATGAGAAAGCGAATCCACAGAGATTTCAAGGAGCAAATGAGCTCGAAGTCCATCCACGGTACGAGTCATTCCGCGAGATCCACAGCGTGCGTGACAGAAACCTTGATCCTCTTTTGCGGCCGTCTAGTATCATCGACATCCGGCGGCGTGTATAATCGTTTCGGAGCAATATCAGTAAGAGACAGAGCAGCAAGTAGTTGACTTTCGTCCTGCGTTTGCGTTTCGCCCTGAGCTTGTTTGGTGCATTTTTGAAAAAGCTGAACATTGGAGATGGTAGAAACCAGAGGTTGACGAACAGTTTTAAAGCGAGCTTTCTGCATGTAAACAGTCAGACCATTCAGACATACAACATGATCACAAACTAGTTCGGGTAGGCCTAAAATACGGCCCTCGACATCGGAATTAGGATTGAAGTAATTTGAGTATTCGACACTGGAGAGCACTGCACGGTTGAACTTGTATTTGGCCTTCTGGACGTTCTTGCGGTTCTTCCCTTGCTTTCCCTTTGACTTGTTTCCTTTGAGGCTTCGGGAGCGGGTTTCTGGAAATCCAAGGTCGTCTACTGGAGTCGACTGCACCGAGATGAACCCTTGCACAAAGAAAGACTACAATGATGGTCGCTACGAAGAGTAGAATATCTTGGCTTACCTTCCGTTTCAAGCCTTTTGAAGAGCTGACGCGCAGGAATGTTGTCACCACCTATCCCTCAATAATGAGAAGTGAAACTTTCGCCATATATACTCCTACCTATTTTTCTCCCAAATTCAGACGGCGTCTCGGCTTTCGTGGTTTCCACAATCTTGATCGCTCTCCTGTGAAAGACAGAATGAGCGTACATTCAAGTTTTGAAGCAAGGTGATTATTGCCTGAACAGTGCAAGTTGCCGGAATTTAGACAGTATTTGCGGGTAGAGATTAGTTTTGATCAAATCCCAAGATACATCGGCTCGAGCGCGACAGTCAAAGCAGATGAACTTCTGTGGGATGCGCTTGTCGTTAACCGAGTGATATCTGGACAAAGGAATCAGTTCTGGAATATTCCGACAACCATATCTATCGTATACCCCATGCACCTGCAATATGGTCAGCGCCTCAGGTAACGGTAAGTTAAGGGCAGAGACAAACCAAAGGTGATACCACCGTCCGCAGCCCGCCTCACAGAAGCAACACGCATCATGGATCTGCAAGAAGAATCAATTTTGGGCAGATACATCTTGTGAATAAGGTCGATTCGCACTGATATGCTGCATTCGCATCGGAGCCCATTGTCGATCTGTTCTTCCACATTCGCTGGTTTCTGCGTAGGTTTTGGGGTAGCTACATCTGTTTCGATGTTGTCCACGACAGCATCTGATCCGCACGACTCAATCGAGTCGATTGATTGGGGGGCAACAAATGGAATGATTTGTGTCTCCACATCTTGAAATCTTGAACACTGATTCGTCGGATGAACGGAGGAAATAAGCTCACCTAGCATTTCAGTGTCATCTATTGTGGTCGTATTCCCGATCACCACATCCTGAACCATCTGTGTATCAAGGTCCCCTCCCTCACTCGGAGGAGTGCTTGTAACAGAGGACACGGGAGCTTCGCTGGAGGGTAGGCCCCAAATGGCGCTGTTAAGGCTGTAGCCTGGCGAAGAGTTTACTGCAGATAAGTCGAGATCTTGAGTCATGCTCCCGATTTCCTGCGTCTGCTCGATGCCGGACGTTCTCACTGTTCGAGGAGCATTCTGTGATTCGATTTAGGAAAGATTTTACGGACCGGGTTCAGAAGAGGCGTACCAGCTCCTGTAACCGCGTTGGAACCGGTTCTGAAACGCCACTGAAGTGGGCCTCGGAGCCCGCTTGCATAGAGGGCATCAAAGGCTCAATTGCGCCGGTCTCGTTCCTCAAACCAACAGGTGCCATATTGTCTACCTCCGGATCATGGAACCTGATTATTTCGTAAGTGCCGTCAGGCAGTCGGACATATTCTGGATCGTCTTCTCCTTCGCCATCTACGTCGTGTAGCTGCACTGCGCCTTCCCCTGACCAAGCCACATTTCTTTCGTCAGCATCTCTACTCTGCTTTTCAGCTTGTTGAACACGTAGACTAGCTTCTTGGACTGGCGTCAGACTTGGCGCAAGTGGCTGACGGAACGTAGTGCCAGCAAAGGCAGCATCGTCGTGTTCGGTTGACGATGGAAGATAGGTTGCAATAGATGTAATGCTCACATCAACTCTGGAGGATCCATAAATGTATTGCTTGAAGTTAATGTCCTTTGACTTACGAGTGATGTCCAGTATTAAGTTTGCCTATGCTCCACCTGTCCGGCACTTCGTGTGTGTCATGAGTCATGAAGAACCATTTGTCTTTCTCAGCATCTCCTGCCTGAAAATGAGGCGGCTCATAATCAGCAGGCGTTTCTTCCGTGTAGAACACCTTGAAGGTGGCGAATCTGCGTTCTGGACATAAGGTTATATCAATATCATCCTAATAGTTTAGATCAAAAGGGTTACTGGGCAACACGTCCATGTGCGACGTCGCATGGATTAGTGTCTTCAGCAAGGCCTGCAAGAAATACATGATCAAGAACTCCGCAAGCGCTCACAATTTTTACGAACCTTAACACTTCTTTTCACATCTCGAAGGGTCGGTACCTTCCCCTTTATAGTTGCCTCGGTGACAGGATCAGTACCGAACCGCTTTGTGCCCCTCGAATGCGTTTTCTGCAGGGGATTTCCGAAACTCATGATAGGTACCACTGCACTGGTTCCAGGTATGGTATGGTACTGTTGGAAAGATAGTAGGCATCAGTGACAGTATAATTTATGCAAGTAACCATGATTACATGAAAATTAAACGTGTATGCTTCGACGATGCTGAAGACGAACATCCAGTTAGCCCATCCGGGAAAGCTCATATATGCGCGCTCACTTGTTCGGATCATTAGGGTCCTTGAAGCGTTACCAAGGTTCAATGAACATAGCATGTAACCTGGAATTCTTACTCACAAGATAGATGGCGAAAATGAAACTGCGGAGGTATTGCCTTTCCAATGCATCGAAAATTCCGTATTCCTGGAAACGAGCATGTGAGTATATAGCGGGAAGACATCTGACCTGAACGCGATGCTGAATTTACAAGATAATTCAGCAGTTTATCGGCTTCGTCGGAGTAACCACGAGTCATGGTCTGGAATGATTGTTGATTTATATAAACGAGCAAGGAATAAGGTAGATTAAAGCTTTCACCTTGATCTTTGAACTATTCACGTTCCTGCCTTGGCTATTATCTATGGAGATGCTTGCATTCAGGTCTGTCAATTGGGGAAGCGCAGAATCCACGACAGTTGTAAAGTGACCTTATGAAAAGTTAGATAGATAGATAACACGCTTTCCTGAAGCTCTGACATACTCTCTGCAAAGTTTTCGTCGGGTAATAAATTCCTGTCGACTGATTGTTAGGAGCGATCATCATGCCGCTGTTGCTGTGCACCTTAAGAATGCTATACATCCCAGTCCAGCCTTCAGCAAGGTCTGGACAGCTGCAAGGCTTTGTGTAGCGCTGATGGCTTGTACTTCTGTCCGGGTAACCTGTGCCTGCATCGCGAAATGCAAGAAGGCTGGCGTCACACGTCACAACTTGAGGCTTTCACTTAATTATGTAATACTTTTCACTAAAATCCTGACGAGCTTATGACCCATGCCTTTGTCATGGCGTTCGCTCGCTTTGCTCGCTCAGCCTGACACCGGCATGGGCCAGCTCGCGTATATGTAACACAATGCTTAATCCCACTACAGTTACTCAACTCTTCAGTTGCCTTTGGACCAATTACACTCCTTTGCTTTGAGCTGCTCCAGACACTCTTTTTATACAAAACCATGTCCATTTTGAACCGAACTCGCCCTGTTTTTATTCCTTCCTCATTATACAAAACCATGTCCATTTTGAACCGAACTCGCCCTGCTTTTATTTCTTCCTCGTCTTCAAAGAGAGATTCTTTTGATCTTCTTGATTGACTTGGTATTGACTTGTATTAAGGTGTTATTGACATTATTAATTGACTTGTTATATTGACTTTACTACAAACTTGTTGCTAATATCATTACAAACTTTTAATGACTTGTTATTGACTTTATTACAAATTTGTATTCACTTGTTATTGACTTGTTATTGACATCATTAGAAACTTGTATTGATCTGTTATTGACATTATTACAAACTTTTATTGACTTGTTATTGAATACACACCACCAAGGTTTACTAACCTGCCCTAAAGTTTTCTCACAATAAATTTTTCAACCATTTGATTCAATTCCAGTACAATCCAAATCTAATTCTAATTCTAATTCTAAATCTAAATCTAAATCCAAGTCTATCTTGATATCTATATTAGTTTCCAATTCCTGTAAATAATCTCTCAAGTTACTCACTTTTGCTAAACAACTCCATTCAACACTTCCTTGTATACCACATTGGCAGTTCTGTTATTTGGATTGTTTTCATTCAACAGCACCTTGATCCTTTCTCCAGATGTACACCTTGATAGTGCCACATATAGCTGCCCATGTGAGAACACTGAGTTTGATCAAGAACCTGGTGCAAATCTGAACCTCGAAGTATTCTGCAAGTAGAGGTGTCATCGATTTCGATTGGGATTTTGAACATGGAATGTGCTGTGCGACCCCCTTCTAGAAGCAATGCAGCAATTCCAGATGATGCCACACAGAGAGCAATTTTTCCTTGAGCACAAACAGCAGCTGCGATGGTGTTGCAGACAAAGGTCTTTCCACAACCTCCAGCACTATGCAAGAACATGAGCTTTCCCTTGTTATTGTTGACAGAATCCATTGCAACATCAAAAACCTGTTGCTGCCTGTGATTGAAAAGCTGGAGATTGTGAGCGACAGTGATGGCCAACTCTTCAACATTGTAATCCCTCTGTTCCTGCAAAAGTCTATTGGCAGGAACATCAATGTGCCAGTTTCCTTCAATGGTGGGCATCTCTGGATAATCAGAAAGTTGTTTGCCTGATCTGATAAGGATCTGATTGATGAGATGCAAGCCATACATGTAGACTTGATCATCTGTAAAGTCTGTATCTGGATAGATGGAAAGAAGCTTGACTCTGAGATCATCACAAATGTGATGTTTGAACTGGTTCCAGAGGATGTCAGGTGATGTTGGATTGCAATGAAGAAGAATGGTGGCAAAGAGCAATCTGAGAGAGGAACCAAGCTGCATCTGGGATGCCTCTGTAAGACACTGGACCCATTCTTGGTCATCCTGCAAAAGACCCAATGCAACACAGGCCCGCTTGAATGTATTATGGATGACACCATTGACAGTGCGCAAGTGCTGGAATGATGTTGCCCCTGTGACAACAGTAAGAAGGAGCCTGAGGTAGAACCTTTCCCCCTGGGCAGGAGAAGCAAAGTACATTCTGCCAATGGCAGGCTCGCCACGCCTTCTTGGATTCCACTGCTTCTTGGTTGGATTGTAGACCCATGCTTGAGGAAAGTTCTGGTAGGTGACAGTATGTGCTGCTTCATATGTTCTGTTGGCTTCAAATCAAGCAGTGAGACGTGTGGTCTTGGCAGCAGGCCTCTCCAAAACCTCATCAATATTGTCTTCTGCATTGAAGTAGACAGTTTGTTGGTCCTCCAGATGGACAAGCAGACGATAAACATGAGGAGACTCTGCATGCATTCCAAATTCATTCATGTGCCAGCAGCTTTCCACAGATCCAATGTAACGTGCATCCAGATACTCCTTGACCTCATCTCTGTCTTGGTCAAGAATCTCAATCATGGTTCTGTCATGGCCTTTGTATATGTACTTGTGGATGTACTTGACAGCCTCTACTGAAGAACAGATCTCGACATTGATGTGACAGTTGTATCTGACAAATGAACCAAGTTGTTAACTGATAAGCATGTTCTGAAATAAGTGCTCCTTATTTTGCAGCCAAATAAGGATTGTGCGGGACAACATATCTGTTATCATAGACATAATTATGCTTCCTCACTGTTCTACCATTGTTGGGTCTGGCATAATCAGGATAATTGTTTGCAATAAAGGAAGTTTGGTCTCTGAACTGCTTGGGATACCTCTTGCTGCACCTATTGTCAACCATGCATGAAGCCTTGGGTTTGTTATGACCGCAAGGACCATGAAGCATGCAGGTAGTTATAGTGTGATAAAGCATTGGCTGTGTGATGGGGTCAGGAATCTGTGCTGATACAATGGAATCAACATCATGGGCATCATGGATTTTGTCAGCTGGATCGAGAAATATAAGGAGGTGCATATGTGGAAGGCCTCTCTTTTGAAACTCGATGGTATGGATGTGTGCCACCACTTTGCCCAAAACACCATCCTTGACATCCTTGATCAATGCATTCTTTTTCTGTTCAAAGACACGTGCAACAATGTCTGGCCTGTCATAAGCTTCCTGCTTTTTTCCATGGGTGCTAAAACGTGGATTGGGTGATTCCTCCCGCAACAGAGCTTCCTGGATTTCTGGCCACTGTGGATTGGCAGTCATGGTGAGAAAGAGATCTGGCTTGCCAAAAAAGCGACAAATGGCCATGGAATCCTGGAAAAGCTGATTCATTTGCCTTTCACTGCCTATATGGGTTGATGGAAGAATGATGCGACTCCCATGATCCTCTAGATTAATATTTTCATCCCGGTCACACATGGCAGCATCTCTCAATCCAGCATACACATCAGCCCTAAGCTCCTTCTGGTGATGTCGGACCCAGTTTAACATATTCTGTTCAATAGATGCCCAAGCATCTACAACATACTGCTGCAAAAGATTTCCACCCCAAAACAATGGTGGCTGCTCTCCTGGCCTTGGATGCAACCGATAAGCATGGTAGCATCTCTGACTGACATTGGGAACTCTTCTGGCTCCATATGCACCTTGGTGTGCAGGTATATCTGGGTGCCATCCATCTTCACCATGAGGGAAAAGCAAAACATAGTGCAGAGTTGAATAGGATGGATGCAACTGGCTAATACGCCTAAGCCCTCCCCCTCTCAGCCTGAGAACAATATCTCTGTGATTAGACCGTTCCTCAGAGCCATCACCTGGAATAATAGCTGCCACTTCATCATTGGCTGTAGGGAGATTATAACGACGTAAATCCTGGGTTCTATCTGATCGCAGCCGTATGGAGACATTGTCCTGCTCTTCTGGTGGCTTTTCCCTCATGATCTGGAATGCCTGCTTGAATAAAGGCACATAAGGATGGGTGTTATTCAGCATGGCCTGCAGGTCTGTCATGATAACTGAATTGAGATTATTGTTTCGCCGCTCCTGAATGTTGAGCTGTGCGATAGGATCATGAATATAGAGCTGTGCATAGGCTGCAGGCCATCCAGGAGGTGGGAGAAGTGCTCCAGAAAGATGATGAAGATCACCATGAATATGAAAGCTGTATATGCCTGATGTACCTGTAACAGAATGGTCCACCTTGACACCTAAAGAAGTGAATGCAAATGCAGCATTGTACTGTCGGATATTTGTTTTAAATTCCTTAGAAAGAGGACTTTTGCCACACAACAGATCTCGCAATGTGGCAGGAGCAGGTCGGAAAGATGGCAGATGAACCTGTCCCTGCAAGCAGCAACTTCCAAATTTTGGCACAGCTCTGGTAGACCTGGACAGTTTTTCACAATCAAAATGCAAGGCATGGCAGTGTGGACACTCCACATTCATGGGTCCAAGTGAATGTCTGGGAATTGGCTCCTGATAAGGTGCACGACCAAGTGGTAATGACCTTGCAGGTTGATGTAGAGGTAGAGGTACAGGCATAGATGGAGGCAAAGGTGGCAACATTGGAGGATTCAGGAATGAAGCAGGCAGCAACGGTGAAGGAGATTGCATGGGAGAAGGTGGCAATGATGGAACATGGAATATTGGGTCAGGCGGCAGTGGTGATGAAGATTGTGGAGGAGAAGATGGAAATTGTAGAGGAGACACCCTTCCAAACTGATCATAATAATCTGATGGCGTAGGAGATGGTGGAAATTGTAAAGCAGTCACCCTTCCAAATCCATCATAATAATCTGATGGCAGGGGAGAAGGTGGAAATTGCAAAGAAGACTGGCTTCCATCATCATCATCAGATTCCTCATTCTCCATTCCCCTCCTCAAAGCAATCTCATTATTCCTCTGTTCTTCATACTCAGCAGCCAACAATGCAGCCATTTCCCTATCCATCTGAATTTGTTCTGCCTGTGCATCCACTTGAGCTCGATATTGATCAATCCGATCTCCAGACATATTGTTTGCTAATTGATCCAACCTCATCATTCGTTGATGCAAGTTCCTGTCTGCAATAGATAGACATTGTAGCTCTTCAGCCTCATCCATCTGTGCCTGCTCATCTGCAAGCTGTTCATTTCTCCACATCTGATGCATCCTAAAAGCCCATTCCTGATCACGCCTGGTACGTTCTTGCAATGCAGCCTCTATATTAATATGTCTGGGTGGATCATGATATCGTGGCTCAGCAGCCAAAGCAGCTTGCTGGACAGCTGCCTGCCTCTCCAGCTCCTGTTCAGCCAGCTCCTGCAATTGTTGATTGTGCTGTCTAGCTGCTTCAGCTTCAGCAGCCTGTCTTTGTGCATACTCCTCAGCTTCAGCAGCTTGCCTCTTTCTTTCCTGTTCAGCCAGCTGCTGCAATTGTTGATTGTGTTGCCTAGCTGCTTCAGCTTCAGCAGCCTGTCTTTGGGCATACTCTTCAGCTTCAGTAGCTTGTCTTTGTGCATACTCCTCAATTGCAGCAGCTTGCCTGTGCTGCTCTTGTTCAGCCAACTGCTGCAATTGCCAATTATGCCACCTAGCTGCTTCTACTTCAGCAGCTTGCTGCTCTTCAATCACCTGCTGCAATTGCAGATTATGCTGCCTACTCATTTCAGCCACCTGCTGTGATATCCTCTCTCTGGCAGCAACAGCCTCAGCAATTCTTCTTTCCTCAGCAACCTTCTGTAATAATTCCTGCTGATGCTGATACTTCTTAGCTGCCTCAGCTTGTTGTAACTCCTGAAGACGTGCATCATAATCTGCAGTTCTTTCCCTCAATGCAATATGTCCCCTATGCAGATTATTAAGTGCAGGATCTGCTTGACCACCTAAAATATTATGCAATGGTCCCAGTCCCCTCCCTCTCCCTCTCCCTCTCCCTCTCTCCCTTCTTGTTTGTAACTGAGGTGCAGGTGGAACTACAGGAATAGGATTGGCCAAAGGTGCATTCCACCCTGCTGGCAATTGAACCTGTGGTATAGTAGATGCTATATTTGTCCCTATTCCATGGTTTGCCAAAACAGGTCCAGATGGCATCACAGGAGCCCCTCTCCTATGTAATACAGGAGCAGGAGGTACAACAGGCAATTCAAACTCCCTTGGAGCATCCCAATTAGCAGGCATCTGCACCTGTGGTATCTGAGCTGCCAATGCAGCTCCATAGTTCAGTGGAACAATTCCCTCAGCAGGGGCAGTCACTCTGACTCTGCTTCTCCTCTCATCAGGATTGGTCATCTGCAACCTTTCCAGATGGTCTGCATCTCTAATTCTAGCCCTTTCCACTTCTGGTGTAGAAGGTCTACTTTGATTCCTGCAAACACTCTAATCAGCCATTATTATTGCAACATATGCCAACACCACTCACATGTTTAGTAATGGTAAAGCCCAACAATAATTTGGTTCAATAGCCAACAATCCAGCACAGCTGAAGTAAGGTCAGCAACAACTTCCTTTAACAGCCAGTTGTCACAACACTCACTGTAATTCAACTGTTTTCAAGTTTCAATAGCCAATTCCAACTCTTATGTAATGACAATCACAATTTTGCTATTTGATAATAGATAGCAATTGCAATAGTATCACTATTATAGCCCCAAATGTTGTGTGAAGAGAGGTACTCAACTGATTGTCGTGCACTCTCTCTCCATATATAAGGAATTGTCAGCTGTTTGGTCGTGTTGTGTGTGTTCTGGAAGAGGCGTGAAAGTAGGTGTCCACTATATCGCAACCGAAATTTTGTGCACGGAAATCTCCCTTTTTGGTATTTGACTTGTTACTGACCTCATTACACATTTTTATTGACATGTTACTGACTTCATTAAATTCATATTGACCTGTTACTGACTCAGACTTTTTACTGACCTCGTTACAAATTTGTATTGACCTGTTATTACAAATTTGTATTGTCATGTTACAGACTTCGTTACAAATCCCAAATTTGTATTGACTTGTTACTGACCTCACTACAAATTTGTATTGACTTGTTATTGACCTCACTACAAATTTGTATTGACTTGTTACTGACTGGTACTATTACATATGGATGACCGCATTTCAAACCCAGTTGTATTTGTCAGAGCTGACAAATTTTAGTCAGCTCTGACTAATGCGATCATTTCTGACTAATGTTGCACAGCGCTGACCAATTTTGCACAGCTCTGACAAATTTTAGATAATCCCATCATTTTGTTCCCACAAAACGGTCGTCCCATATGTTGTGCGCATCGTCCCATCAATCACCACCGATCAATCACCGATCTCAGCCGAAAAACTCCCCCATTTAGCTCGCCATCACTCCCACAAAACGGTCGTAACATATGTAGTAGACGAGCTTATGACCCATGCCTTTGTTATGGCATTTGCTCGCTTTGCTCGCTCAGCCTGACACCGGCATGGGCCAGCTCACGTATATGTAACACAATGCTTAATCCCACTACAGTTACTCAACTCTTCAGTTGACTTGGGACCCTTGGCCCCAAGTCAACGTGGGGGGGTTGTGGTGTTTATCCCCACCCCCACCCCCATCTCTATCTCTCTCTCCATCTCCATCTCTCCCTTTCCCTTTCCCTTTCCCATACCCATACCCATACCCATACCCATACCCACCCCTATCCCCACCTCTCTCTTCCTCATCTCCCTCTCCCCCTTCCTCATATCCCCCTCCCCCTTCCTCATCTCCCCCATCTCCCCCATCTCTATCCCCATCTCCCCCATCTCCAGCTCCCCCTTCCCCATCTCCGTCTCCCCCTTCCCCATCTCCGTCTCCCCCTTCCCCATCTCCATCTCCTCCTTCTCCACCTCCCCCTTCCCCCTCCCCATCCCCCTCTCACTTTCCCATGTCCCTCTCCCCCCTCTACACCCTCTCATACCCCCTCCCCACCCCTCATACCTCTCCTCCATCCCCCTCTTGCCCACCCCCTCACACCCCCTCACACCCCCTCACACCCCCTCACACCCCACCCCACCCCTCACACTCCTCTCCACACTCAGCCCACTTGCGAAGTTTCAAACTCCACTTCAAACTCAGCTGCAGCTCACCTCTACATATGCTACGACCACATTTTGAAGCCCAGCTATATTAGTCAGAGCTGACAAATTTTAGTCAGCTCTGACTAATGCAATCATTTCTGACTCATCTTGCATAGCGCTGACCAATTTTGCACAGCTCTGACAAATTTTAGATAATCCCATCATTTTGTTCCCACAAAACGGTCGTCCCATATGTTGTGCGCATCGTCCCATCAATCATCACCGATCAATCACCGATCTCAGCCGAAAAACTACCCCATTTAGCTCGCCATCACTCCCACAAAACGGTCGTAACATATGTAGTAGATTGAAGCCTAAGCAAACTATTAACTCTTAATTTGAAGGAAAAGGTAGTGAATATTGTGTCCATTCGACGATTCGGAGTAGTTGAGCAATTTAGACCGAACTATCAACCTCTTCATTTGCGGCAACGCTCCCTCCTTGCGATGTATAAGAAACGATGACCTGATCGGTCTGATCGAAAATGCGGAACCCAAGGACATTAAGATATAGAACCTCTCAATAGGTCAATGCGTCGGTCCGATGGTGGAGATGGGTTGACATTCAGTTATGAGCGAGGTTAGTTGTCGGATGATGGGCGGAAAGGTCGCTCAGACCCACGGAACCGAGCGCGGTTCATGAGGAATGGCCAGTACCTATCAGAGAGGCTACACGTGTGTCGAAACCTTCGCTACGAATAGGCATCTCTGGTGTGTGAAAAGGGTTCTTCATTACTGCATCTGCATAGATCTCGTACACTTTCTGCAACGTCGAGTCTGCCGAGGTTTCTGCCAACGAGGTGAGCAGGACAAACTTTGTGCCTTGAGAAGATGAAGGATTATAGGTGACTGTAGACTATACAGAATGTACAGTACGCACCAGTAGCGGTCAACAAAATTGACATCTTGAAGGTTTCGCCTTCGATCACTTGTGCACCAGAACTGGACCCCGTTGGGGACAAACGACTAGTTATGGCATGAATTCCATGCAAAGTACCCGCTAGGATCAGATACTCGTTCGAACTGAGCTGTGCAAGACCTTCTACAAGCCAACAATCAAACGGTAGCACAAGATTCCTCAAAAAATTAGAAGACACCTGCAAAATTGCGCTGATAAACCAATCCTCCTGCTTTATTTATCACCTTGAATTGTTGTTAGACGACAGTGTAGGAGACCGGTTGAGAGACCTACCCACAGACCGAAGATAGCCATTCGTTGACTGGGGTGATAACAGTAGACCGCGATCGTGTGAGATTTGTGGCTCAACCACGTACCACTGAAAGCAATCCACCCAGGTTGTGACGCAACACGTGCATGACATGTGATGGGAACCTTGCTCGTTGATCGACAAAGGTCTTGCCATTGCTTTGTCAACACCTGCAACCCCGACTGTCGCGCCCGCCACCACGCCGTAGAACGACCATTCAGTAGAAACGAGGATACACCAAACGATGTCTATCGTCGTTTGGGATGTGTTTTTCCAACTGACAAATAGATTTCGTAATAGATTTCGTTATAGACATGCTGTCACGACGGCCCATACTCACAACCTGATAACCGCCCTACGACGACGAAAACGAGGAACAATCGAGCACCCGCGCCCAGCCCTGCGAGCCACTGCTCCAGGGTGGATCGCGGGTGTACGGGATGCACGATGACAGCGACGGGCACCAGCACCCAAGACCAGCACGACAGGGGAGCATGATTGCCACCATCAGCACGAAGACCCAGGACCCTCAGCACCAGCATGATGACCCTATAACGACGAACAACCCAGCGCCCACAACAACCACGGAGAACTCAGGGTTCGACGGCAGGAACGAGAACAACGACAGTGGGAAGGAGACGCGACGATGGGGACCTCAACAACGAGGACCGCCATGGGGAGAGGACCACGCATGGAGAATGGGGAACCTACTGACAATGACGCACCATGGCCAGGTGACATAGCTCCTAAGGTGTACGGGTGGTGCTACGTGCACGCAGGAGAGCGCAGGGACGGATAGATGACAACGAGGAGCAAGCGGCTGGGGACGGCGTACGGTGTACGGCCATACCGGGGCAGCATAACCCCCTCGCGCGCCTTGCGCGAGGGTTTTTTCATTTATTTAATTAGTTTCACGACCCCTCCCTCACGACACGGGAGGGCCCAAATTTTTGTTAGTTAGGAAGTTAGGACATGCCTCCCTCGCGTTCACGCAAGGGGGTTAGTTAATATATAGGAAATGTTGAAATGTCGGGTTTGGGTGAGGTACTGCAAATTATTAAAAATAATACATTTTTGAATACTCTTGTCAATGACCTTAGCTCCTCTGACCTCGTTTGAACCTCGTTTGAACTGTGGTAGTGAAATATAACAATAAATCACACTAATAGTATAAACTTGACTCCTACCCAGGAGAAGGATAGATAAGCTGCTCTACTAGAAATCTGATAATTAATTCAGACATTCATGCAATATTCATCATTGCAGACTCGTGGCGTAGCGCCAATCACGACGTTATATTACTGGTGCATGGTCGCGTACGCGGAGTACTCGTCGTAAAAGCGGGTTCCAGGGGTAAGGAGATTTTTCGTAGGCCTCCGCGCCATTCCAAGTCCTCGATCATGTGTTCAGCCCCGCTATTCGCATCGACCCCTTTCAACAACCTCCTAATCTGATGTTCTGTGTCACGGTGCTAGTGGCTAGCAGATGCCGGGTCATAGACAGTTTTACTGGGATTAGGGGGTCCCTGTGTTGCTTTCGTTCACCCACCATCTCTCGTTCACAAGCAACGTGGTTGATATTATTCAAGGCTTCGCCTTCAACAATATATATCAACTTCTCACATTGATTCACTGGAACTCTTATTAGCAGTTACTATCTCGCCCAGTTGAATCCTAATAGTGGGCGGCGCTACGTGTTTTTTCCTATCTGAATTGGTTTTTCACACGGTTTCGTCCAGATTCATTGAATAGTCTGTCGTCTATCGATTTTCGTGGCTCTCTGAGGTCGTTGTATTCTCTCCTATCTCCCAACTCCCTCCTATAAACATCACTCCCCTTTCTATCTCATGTCTGATGCTCCGTCTCGTGGTGGAAGTCCTGGGGCCCCACTTGATCATGTCATCCAACTACGTGCAGAGGAATGTCAGCGGATCGTGGATGAAGCCATTTTGGAGTCACTGTCTGGACCAGTCTTTATGGAGCAACTCAAGGGGACAGGAGCTACACCAGACGAAGTACGCAATTACATCGAGCAGTTCACTCGACGACGAACAGATCAAGAAGCCCCCACCACTGGCTCAGGGAACACAGGAGGAGGTCAGCCAGTCGTGCAAGCTGATGGAACCGTTCCAAATCTGGTCGACACCGCTACATCGATTGCTTGGGCACTGCTTCACATGAAAGTTAATCATTTCCGGTTGACCCCTTTTCATGCTGCCGCTGCACTGGGTGATTCCCTCTCCGACCAGCTGGCAGGGCTCCTTGGGTTGTCCAGTGCTAGAGGTGCAATCCTGGCTTCTGTACTCACCAAAACACCCCATTTGGCCAAGTTGTGCGACCTACTGCGACTGATCCTCACCTCGAGAAATCTCAAGATCTTCTCTCGGTCTATAGTCCTCAGAACTCCCAAGACATTCTCGTCAACAAAGCTCAGTTCGCTCCAGTTGGTAATCCGCTTTCTCGGACTGTCTGGTGGAAGATCCTCCTGGATTCATTCATGGATTTTGAGAAACTTTTCACTTCAATGGATAAAGGCTACGATCACCATGATGATCTGAAAGACTTTAGAGATGGCTATGTACTTGTCAAAAAGGATCAAGCCTTCTCTAAGCAGCTGCTTCAGACAGAGTCTGACTGGATATGCATGTTCAGTGCGTGGTCGTCTGGCATGGCTTTTTTCTTTCCTCATGGAGATTTGGAGCTTCATGACTATCAGACCATTGTCATGGATCTCTTCTGAGCTGCACCGTTCAATCCTCTCATTGCTATCTCATTTGATGTCCAGGTTCACAACAAGTATTCGAAGAAGCCCTTCCATCTCGATGATCGGGCTCAACTCAATTTCCCACTTCTCTCTCAGAAGCTTTCACTGGCTCCAGCGAACCTTCCTCGGTCGAATAAGTGACTCGCTTCATCTCTGCTGGTCGCTTCGGATAGCAACCAGAAGCATGTGAGTGCGTTGCCGTAACTGGAGCTTTGGTCCATGCAAATCTGAAGTTTGTTCAAACCATTGCAAGCACAGGGTTTGCTTCATCTGTGGCAGAGGACATTGAGCAAAAGACAACGAACAATCTCCTCTCCTCCAAGCTTGCAACTGAGCGTGAGCTGTTAGAGTCGCAAGGAAATGTGGTGACATTTCTTGAGAAGGGCCCTCACTCATTAATCAATAATTCTCCCTCCTTAAAACATAAATCACCTGTTGTTTTAGAATCTCTGCATTTTCATTGAGGGTTCGCATGGGCAGGTAGTTCAATGGATCACATTTCTCCATCCACTCTTTACACTGAGTCTGCTCCCCCTTTGCCATCACCACCCCAACACCTCTTGGATGATCCAAAAATTCAAGATTCTATTTGTTTCTTAGGCAATGCGATCAAAGTAGAAACACCTTTCAACGTTGACAAATTAAAACTTCTATTAGGTGATCACCCTAATCAACCTTTGTATGATCTGTGATGAAAGGTCTTCACGAGGGTTTCTGGCCATTTGATGAAGGGGAATGGAAGATCGAGCTCGAAGAAGTTACTTCAGATTATGATTGCAACCCTGAGGACACTGAAGCTATTCATGATTTTTGTGATCATGAAATTGCTGCAGGAAGATGGTCAGATGCTTTGGAAGACACAGAGTTGCTTCCAGGCATGAAGATCTCCCCCATGTTTGTCATTTGGCAAAATGAGAAACCTCATGTTGTCACTGACTACTCTTGCTCTGGAATCAATGACAACATTCCACGAGCTGATGCGAAAGTTAAGTATGATGATATGAAGACTTTTGGTCAAACACTTCACAATGCTCACAATGCAAATCCTGGGAAGCATCTTGTCACTTTCAAGTCAGACATTGCATCCACCTTCCTGAACTTACCAGCTCATTTGATCTTCCAGCTTCATCAAGTGTTGGAGCAGACTACATACGCTGCACAGAGGAAGAGACAACACGTTCCTTATAACCTACCTGGGGTTTAATTAGTCTTAGAGCTAGGGTTTAGCAGAGGTAAGAACACTGTATATCTTCTATAGTACAGGTTCTCCTTATATACATAATAGTAAGGATGTCACATGACTCAGGAATGTGTTTTCCACATGTATGCACAGTAAGTGCAGTAACATGTGTGTGCTGCATGCATGGCCTCATGTATGCAGCATGTATCAGGATTTAATTTCAACACCCCTCCTCAAACTGTACAGCGCTCTAAGCAGCTAAGTTTGAATCTTGAAAGTAATTCCAAGAGAGTCTCTAAATTTCCTGAATAAGACAGCGCCAAGGTTCTTTGTGAACATGTCAGCTGGATTATCATTTCCAGGAATGAAAACGACTGTGACTTTGTCATTTTCTATGCATTCGCGGGTATAGTGGTAGCGGATGTCTATATGTTTGGTCCTTCTTTTCTGAACTGGATTTGATCCGATAAAGATGGATCCCTGATTATCAGCACAGATTGGTATGCGCTTCAGTACATATCCAAGTTCCTGGAATAAGGACTCTATCCACACTATCTGTTGACAAGTGTCAGAGAGAGCCATATATTCGGCTTCTGTGGATGACAGTGCTACAGTTTTTTGTAAACGGGACTGCCAGCACACAATGCCACTTGCTAGAGTAGCAAAGTAACCCATTGTAGATCAGCGTTTGACAGTGTCAGCTGCCCAATCAGAATCTGTGAAGGCTTGTAGCCCCTCGGACTTCTCACCATCATAGACAATGTTATATTTCTGGGTTCCCACCAGATAGCGCATGATGTACATCACTTTGTCTAGTTGTTCTTGGCTAGGATTAGCCGAGAATTGCAACATCTTGATTACTGCATAAGCAATATCAGGTCGCGTTCCGAGCATCAGATACAGTAAAGATCTGATCACAGACTGATATTTTGATCTAAGCATCGCGTTGGGCGTTGCTGTGTTTTCCGATGGTCTGTAACCAGTCGGAAGTGGAGTGGGGGTCGCTTTGGCATTTGTCATCTCAAATCTCTCAAGCACTTTGGTGAGATATTCAGTTTGATCAAGTTTGACTTTGCTTGCAATCTGGGTGATGTGCATGCCTAAGAATTCCGTGACTTTTTCAGTACTACGGCACTCCCAATGCTTTAGACAAGCATTTTTTCTTTTCATTCACAAGTTTCTTGTTCTTCCCCATGAACAAGCCATCATCAACATAGACGAGTGCAATAACAATGCTGCCTGTCTTAGGATCCTTGTGTATGAAAATGCCGGCATCGGAGCTGGCGCGCACGAACCCAATGGTGCGCATAAATGCCTCTAGCTCTTTCCACCATGCAAGTGAGGCTTGTTTAAGGCCATACAATGCTCGGCGTAAGCGCAATACTTTGCGCTCTTTTCCCTCGAGTCTGAAACCCTCGGGTTGATCCATATAGATTTCCTCATCTAGTTTGCCATATAAAAATACGGTTTTTACATCTAGGCCGGTCATATACATGCCTTCTAGAGATGCAAGTGCAAACATGAGGCGTACGGTCTCATAGCAGACTACCGGTGAGAAAATCTCATCAAAGTCAACACCTTCAACTTGTGAAAAGCCTTTGGCCATGAGTCTGGCTCGTTTTCTTCCATCCAATTTTATGGAGAAAACCCATCTATTTTTGATCGTTTTTCGATCATGTGGAAGATCGACGATGTCATAGACTTGTCGCTTATGAAGAGCCTCTAATTCTTCATGACAAGCTTGTTTCCACTCACGTTGCTGCTGCCGTGGTAGGCACGCAGTATCGCAAAATTGGTTTGGAACTTGGTTTATTTCACTCGATGGTTTGACTGCTTTTGACAACAGCCAGCGAATAAGCTTATCTCCTCCTTCCTTGGTTATCTTTTTAATATAACCTGCTTTGTCCGGTTTCCCCATTGGGTGATCATGTTCTTGATCATTGGAATCGGGCACACTCTCGTGGGGTGCCAAACTCGGTCCAGCAACCGGTTCTTTCTGTTGAGTTTGTGGTCGTGTTCAGTTATGATCTGAATCTTGACCCACAGATCTCTTCCAATATCGATCACGTGCAATGTCTCTCTCTATGTCAGAGGGGAGTCGCTTCTCTCCATAGGTATTGCCAGGACGGTTTGGAATGTTCCTCTGCCTGCCTGATCGATGGGGCAATTGCTGCCATTCCTGTTGATCATCACATCTTGGATGAAAGTCCTCAGTGGTTACTGGAGGTGGCGGAGGAGGAGCATTTGTCACATCGTCATGTGCCTTTTGCTCACTTGGTACATCATCATCATCATTTTCTGATGATGGAGGAAGGGGCGGATCTTGTGGCAGTATAGAATCATTGCCATCCGTTCCAGATGAGTGGTCATCATCTTCTGGTTCTGGAGGTGGAAAATCACCAAGGTCCGTATTGGCAGGAGTTTTAGCTCCGGGACAGCATGGGAACAACGTTTCATCAAATAGTGCCATAGCACCAATGAATATTGTGCCACTAGGTTGCATGAAATGGTATGCTTTAATGCCATCTTCTAATCCAAGGTACGTCATCAACTCCGATCGAGGAGCCAATGTGTTTGGACGCTTCTCCTTGGGTAGGTAGATGTAAGCACCACAACCAAAAACCTTCAGATTGTTTAGATCTGGGCAGACCTTTGTCAGGTCCTCAACTGGTGTCAGCCATTTCAGGCGCCTTATCGGGGTTCAGTTGTATAGGTGTGTTGCATGTTCAATGCAAAATTCCCACCATGATTGTGGTAGACATGCGGTGATATGGCTCCCTATCGCCCTGCGCGCATACTACGGCATTTTTTGTGATTGTGTGCACCTCCTAGATGGCTTCCGCACACTTTGCGTAGCGCGCTTTTGCGCGCCTTCGTGCGCCTTTGCATGCCTCCGTGCGCCTTTGCGTGCCTCCATGCGCTTTTGCGCACCTTTGACCGTTTAGGTGTGCCTTTGTGCGCCTTTTGCATTTCTACTGCGCTTTTGTTTCCCCATAGCCGCCAATCATTGTGCGCCCTAAATGCGCCTCGTTGCGCTTCAAGCCGCCTCCGTGCGCCCCCCCCCATGCTCCTTATCTGCCTTCTACATTTATTGCGTGCTCGATGCGCCTTTGCGCACTCCTTTTACACTTTACCTGCAACTCACATTCCCTGCTGCACACTCTTTGCACAATCTCTATCACACACAACAATCCCCCGCACCGGTGCACTGTGCATCGCAGCTCCCATCTTACTGGCGCATTTACTTGAGGCGCACCATGATTCCGGCATGAGTGAACTGCGCATTCTTACATAACTGGGCCACTTTGCACCTATTTGGCATTGGACTGTGCGCACTTGGGCGCTTTCACGTAATCCAGGCGCTTTGGCAGTATTTGGCCTCACACAGCATTTCCTTTTAGTTCTTCCACATTTCCAATCGGCATCGCCTTATCTGGCAACCGGCACAGGTCGATCACGCCATTATTACTAAGGCGCAGCACGTGACATATAACACCAAAGCGGATTAATTGGGAAGAGCGCACGAGACTTAGCGCGCACCAATAATAGCGCATCGCACCGGAACAGTTGGATATTGAGCTATAGGTGCGCAAATCTTATTGGTTGAGGCAGCGGCATAGTGCGGTCAGGTTTAGATGGGCGAATGGACGCGCTTGTGGGTAGCGCATGGCGCTTCCTATTTTTATACTTTATTTCACCATTTTATCACATAAGCCATTTGTACATAGTAGCAGACAGATAGAGAATCCACAGGATCTTTCCCCCCCTCATAGTTCATAGCTCAGTCAGCGTCGCACATAGTCTGTGCACCAGCATCCAGTCCGTGCGCCTTCATAGTGCGCCCTTCGTATAGCCGTGTTTGCGTTATCGTTTGCGTCCCCTCATCATATTGTTGCGTTGCATCCTTCGTCCTTGTCTGTGCACTATCGTAGTGTGCCCTTCATATAGCCATGTTTGCGCACCATTTGCGCACCCTTTTGCATAGCCACATTTTGCGCACCGCCTGCGCCTTTTTCCGCTCCTTGCGCTTTCACTCTGTTTGCACCCCCAAACTGTGCACCACCTTCACAGTACATTCCAGTGTCATCTTTGTCCTGTTACACCTCTCGCCTTCATCATCCTCATCATTGTGCACTTTTGCGCTCTCGTTGCGCGTTTTTCCGCACTGCGCATTTTTGCCTCTTTGCATTGCGCACTTTTCCGCCACTGCGCATATCTCCCCTTTCGTGTACACTACTGGTGCGCACACTGAAAATCGCTGTACCAGCCTCTCTATAGTCTCCGCACCCTGAAGGACGATCCGAGGCCCTCTAAGTGAACTCCCCCCTCACCCCGAGCACGCCTGCAGTTGTAGGTTAAGTGTTCACCCCTTCTGTTGAGACTCTGCACTGAGTACCAACTGAACACATCATTTTCTGGAGCCCACCGCGAGGGGTTTCTGTTTATCAGACCATATTTTAGACCTCCATCGGCTCGCCCTTCGCTTCAACATTAACCACCTTCGCACTCTCCATTCCGAGCTGCTAGCAACTGCGCTCCAGCTTGGGGAAATACCAGTATTTGAATCACTCTTCCTAAACAACACACATCACTCGTCCACGCTGTCTTTACCTCCACCTTCACCTGAATCATCCCTACCTACCCTAACTCCGTCCGCATCACCGCATTTTTCCCCACCTCCGAATTTCGCTGCACTTTTACCAGATCTTAACTCTACACACCTTATTCCACCTACCATGGCTACCATGCACATGCCATCTGCATCTAACCAAAATGCGCCATGCTTTGACCCTGCAAAACCGCGCGAACTCCAGAGGTACTTTGAGGAGCTTGCGCAACTCCTCCGCGATTGTAACATCACCGATGAGACTGATAAGAAGTTCCACACAGTGCGCTATTTGGACAGCGACACTGCAGACACTTGGAAACTGCTACCAGAGTATAGCGCGACGCACAACTATGGTGCATTCAAAGACGCTGTCCTAAAGCTTTATCCTGGCTCTAGGGATGGCAGTAAATGGAGTATTAGTGACCTGGACAAGCTCATTGGTGAGACCGCACGCGTTGGCCTCGTAACTGCAGAAGAAATCGCGCGCTATTATCGCGCATTTTTCAACATTAGCGAATACTTAGTTGCGCAAGGCATATTGGTGCGCTACGACCAAAGCCGCATGTTCGTTAGGGTGTTTCGACCAGACCAGCTGGAGCGCATTTTGAGCCGCCTTGCGATTGCGATACCGAATCAGCCTGCAAATGTGCCATACTCATTAGATGCAATACACGATGCAATCGACTTTATCTTTGAAGGCCCAGCGCACTATTTCCAGCCACTTACTGGGCTCACAGTGCAAAACCCCGATATGTATGCACCCTACTCAGCACCCAGTGCACCCATTTCCCAGCCACAACCTAGCGCACCCGCAGTCAAAGCAGAAGACATATCAGTCTTATTCGAGCGCATGACACAGACGATAGTTACTGCATTGAGCGCGTCACGCAGAGATGGCGGAAATGGTGCGCCTCGCTCGAACAACGACAAGTGCAATGGTTGCGGTCAGACAGGGCACTATATCCCTGAGTGCACTTCAATTGAGCACCTTATTAGCGAAGGGAAGTGTAGGCGAAATGCAGAAGGGCGCATCGTACTCCCAGGTGGCGCATTCGTGCCACGTTCTATTCCAGGCAATTTCCTAGGCGAGCGCATCGAGGAATGGCATAAGCGCAACCCAGGGCAGATTGCCACGGGTCGACTTTCATCTAATACCAATTTGCAGCTCATCTACAATATAGCGCCCCATCCAGCTCCAGCTGCACCTCTACAGTCGACGTATGTTGCCGCTTCAGCTCCTGCAGCAGATTATATGCAAAGTGCACCAAATGCGCAACTAACGAAGGAAGAGCGCATTGATGCGCTTGAGAGGGAGTTGATGGCGCTTCACAAGAGGCAAGTCTTCGACGGCGTTGAAATTCTGCGGCACGCACCACGCAATACATCCAATCAAGAGGGTGTGCATTCTACAACCACAGACATGGCACCCGCCACCAGTATGGAGTCCCCAGCTTCGCAATCCGCTGCGAGCGCAACTGATGCGCCCAACGAGACACCCATACATCCCTATTCCAACATTCCAGAGGCGCGTTTTGTGCCCACAGCAGCAGATAAACCAGACATACCAGCTAACTCTTCCAAAGGCAAAGAGCCATCATACCGCACTGTCATTCCCATCCAGAACCCGCAGATTGTCGATGACGTATATGCGCGTGCCATGAAGGCGCCCTCTGTTACGGTTTCGCATGAAGAGCTTCTATCCCTTTCACCCGATCTCAGGCAGCACCATAGAGAACAAGTTACCCCAAAGCGCATTACAGCTACCAGTATGGAAGTGGTAGCTACAAACCTTGCGAGCGTTATGCCATTTGCGCACTGCAAAGCACGCGCGCCTTTTGCAGAAGATAAAATGCTTAATGCGACGCCACCAGTTAGCGCGGCAATTGCAGGGCCGCTTCCTATTGTTTTGCAGGATCCATTTGAACAGTACCTTACCCATCTCCAGCCAGGCGAAATTGAAAACCCCGATGTTTTGAAGGTCACTAAAGAGTCGCATGCGCTTCGCTCCATTGATTTATTGATCGACAACCAAGAGTACTTTGAAGCTATCTTAGATCCGGGTTCACAAATTATTGCAATGTCAGAAGCAGTCTGCCATCGTCTTAGGCTTCAGTACGACCCGCGCATTTGTTTATACATGCAATCAGCCAATGGAGAGGTAGATGAGTCGCTTGGGCTTGCGCGCAATATTTCTGCATGCATTGGGGATATCATTGTCTATGTGCAAGTTCACGTTATCCGTTCACCTGCTTACGATATTCTGTTAGGGCGCCCCTTCGACGTGTTAACGCGCTCCATCGTGTGCAACTTTGCGGACGAAGCGCAAACAATTACAATCTGTGATCCGAACACCGGCGCCATCTCCACCATTCCAACAAAGCCTAGGGGGAAGCCGCGCCACTTCTTACCAGCTCCAGCAACACCGCACTTTGCTATTTAGCATAACCCGCAAAGAAATTTTTGCAAGGCTTCGAGGAATTGATCTCAAACCAAGGAGAAGCTGCCACTATCATAACATTTGACTCTGATACCCGATCTTGTGACATTTCCGCGTTTGCGCTTATTCCATTTTCTGCTTCCATTCCTTCCACCTCTATTATCTCTCAACTCTACCTATCCCAGTGTACCAACAGTCATGCGCAAGTGCTCTTAAATTCGATCGACCCTGTGGCGCTTATTCCTGCCGCGTTTCCGAAAAGCGCACATGCGCACGCAACTTTTATCGATTTAGTGGTGCGCGCACCGCAAAAGGGCGTAGTTACCAAGAAGAAGTATAAACCGGTTGCTAGAAAAGTCAAACCAGTTATTGCACCCATCCCAAATGAATTCCGCATCGAGCGCAACATTATAGGTGATCCGCTAGCAGCGCTTCCTGTGCTTTTACCAAATCTGCCACCATTTACCCCGACCGGGCGCTATACTGAAGAGCGCATGCAAGCGCTCCAGGAGCGCCACACTGATTTCCTATTACCAGAGGAGATGAAGGTTTTACACCACTTGATGTCTTTGCAGAATAAAGCCTTTGCATGGAGCGATGAGGAGCGCGGTAGCTTTAAGACCGCGTTCTTTCCCCCAGTAGAAATCCCAGTTATTCTGCACACTCCTTGGATAGAGCGCAACATCCCCATTCCACCAGGCATATACAACGAAGTTTGTGCCATTATCCGGAAGAAGATAGACTCAGGTGTTTATGAGCACTCAAATTCGGCATATAGATCGCGCTGGTTCTGCACACTCAAGAAAGATGGGAAAGCACTGCGCATCGTACATAGCCTCGAACCGCTTAATCGCGTTACCATTAAACACTCCGGCGTCACCCCTACACCTGAGCACCTTGCAGAGCAATTTGCAGGGCGCGCATGCGGCGCCATCCTTGATCTATATGTGGGATATGACGAGCGCTTAATCAAAGAATCGTCGCGCGATCTTACAACATTCCAGACACCATATGGCGCAATGCGCCTCGTTACATTGCCAATGGGTTGGACAAACTCAGTACCAATCTTCCACGATGATGTGTGCTATATTCTGCTGCCAGAGATACCAGATTACACCATTCCCTATATTGACGATGTTCCAGTCAAGGGGCCTTCGAAGCGCTACATTTTACCGGATGGCTCATGCGAAGCGCTCACTGCGAACCCTGGTGTAAGGCGCTTTGTGTGGGAGCACTTTCAGAACATGAACCGCATTGTGCAGCGCATGAAATATAGTGGCGGCACTTTCTCTGGGACGAAATCCACCTTGTGCACTGAAAACTTTGTCATTCTTGGCCATTATTGCACCCCAGAAGGTAGAAAACCCGAACACGGCAAGGTAGATGTTATCTGCAATTGGGGCGCATGCCACACGCTGTCAGAAGTGCGCGCATTCTTGGGAACAGTCGGCTTAATGCGCATTTATATCCACAATTATGCGCACCACGTTAATGCGCTCACAAGGCTTACGCGCAAGGACACTCCATTTGAATGGGGCCCAGAGCAGATAGCGGCACAAAATGACATCAAGCAAGCAGTGCTAGAGTGTCCTGCACTACAACCGATCGATTATTCCTCAGAACTCCCTGTTATCCTTGCAGTCGACTCTTCCCAGATAGCGGTCGGCTTTTACCTTTGCCAGCAAAAGAGCGCAGATGCAAAAACGCGCATTTACAACCGGTTCGGCTCAATTATGCTCAATGACAGAGAAGCGCGCTTTTCACAACCAAAGCTAGAGATCTATGGGCTTTACCGTGCGCTGCGCAATTTGCGCCTTTATATTATAGGTGTGCGCAACTTAATTGTGGAGACTGACGCGCGCTATATCAAGGGCATGCTACAAAACCCCGATATCCAACCATCCGCTAGCATTAACCGGTGGATTGTCTCAATCCTTACATTCCACTTTACACTCGTGCATGTTAGGGGAGCGGTGCATGGTCCAGATGGGCTTTCGCATCGGCCGAAGCAGCCAGAGGACTTAGAGGGAGAAGCGGATGAAGAGTTTGAGGACTGGATTGATGCGCTACATGGATTTATGCATGCGATGTTCCATTTCACAGTCTTTGGATGCGCAAGCACTTGCGCTGACGCAGCCAGAGCCAAACAAAAATGCACAAAATGTGCGCAATAGTGCGCTTATTTACGACGATGACTATAGCCAAGTTCCAAGGAGTGCAACAGCAGATGCAGAGGATGAGAAGTTAGATTTGGTGTGGATTTGGATGGATACCCTAATGCGCCCTAGCGACTTCACAGATTCCGAGTACAGCGTGCTCGTGCGCTACGCGAGCGCGTTTTTCAAAGACAAGACGTGCCTATGGAAGCGCAATGCGCATGGTGTGCACCAGCTTGTTATTTGGCAGTCTAGACGCTTACCGATATTGCGTGCCATCCATGACAACATTGGACACAAGCACTTTTACGCGACACGCTCCGCATTGCTCGAGCGCTTTTGGTGGCCGCATGTTATGGACGACATCATTTGGTTCGTGCGCACTTGTCATATTTGCCAGATCCAGCAAACACAGAAGGTTCTAATACCGCCAGTCGTCGCAATGCCTGCGCCCCTGTTCAGTAAAGTTTATATTGATATGATGCACTTACCAGTATCAGCAGGGCAGCGCTATATCGTCCAAGGGCGTTGCTCGCTTGCGACTTGGCCGGAATTCCGCGGGCTCCCTAAAGAAAATGCGAGCGCACTTGGCGATTGGATGTTCCAAGACCTCATCTGCAGATGGGGTGCATTGTGTGAGATAGTCACTGATAATGGCAAGCCATTCATCAAAGTGCTAGCCTATCTCAGTAAGCGCTACCATATCAATCACATCTGCATATCTGGCTATAATTCGCACACTAATGGAATTGTTGAGCGTGCACATTTTGACGTGCATCAAGCACTTATCAAAGCAGCAGATGGAATAGAATCAAAGTGGTTCAGTGCACTGTACTCAGTCTTTTGGGTGGAGCGCATCACAGTTCAGAAGCGCCTCGGTGTTTTGCCATACTTCATTGTTACAGGTGCGCAGCCTCTAATCCCTCTCGATATCATTGAAGCGACATACCTTAACCCACCCCCAGATTCTATACTCTCTACGACAGACTTAATCGCGCGGCGCGCGTGCGCATTACAAAAGCGTCCAGCAGACTTAGCGCGCATCCATTCCCGCATCTATGCAGAGAGGTGCAAGGCGGCGCTCCGTTTCGAGAAAGCGCACTCAAAAACCATCCGCAGTTTTGACTTCCAGCGCGGCGACTTAGTCCTTATGCGCAACATGGCAATCGAAAAGAGCCTTAACCACAAAATGCGCGCGCGTTATCTCGGTCCTCTAGTTATAGTGTCATGCAATCAGAGCGGCGCATACATAGTCTGCGAGCTCAACGGGATGGTATTTGACAGGCCAGTAGCCGCGTTCCGCCTACTGCCATACCACGTGCGCAAGTCCATTGTGCTTCCTGACATAGCGCTCGATATCACCACGACGCGGTTAAGAGAGATGGAAGAGTCCATAGTAGTGGACACGGAAGACGAAGAAGCAGTTGATGAAGAAGAAGCGCAAGGAGATAGCACTGAGGAAGAAGAAAGTGCCAATGAGGCATGCAACTAGCACTCTGTGCGCACCGCTATGGATACTTCACCATTTTATATGTACGCTTTGCTTTCTTTCATTTTTTTACGTTACCTTTTCCTATTCGCGAAGTCGCATCTGGACGTGTTCCGTGATTGTGCAACCCATGGGTTTTACCGGCCATGATGATCTACTGAGCCTTTCCCATTTTTTTAGACTTTGTGATATTGCATGCACTTCATTTTATCTCTTACTTTTTTTACTGATGGACATGGTCAATATCTCAGTTGGGAGGAGGAAAGTGATGGTTGGACAATTTTTCCGCTCCCCTTTGCATTTGCGCATCTTTGCGTGGTGCGCGTTTTTTGTGCGCTTGACACTTCTTGCTCGAACATTGCTTATATTATCTCTTTTCTCTTGCACATATTATTTGGGCTTACAAATTTCGTTTTATGGCACCATGGAAGTGCGCGCGCAGGTTGGCACAAAGTGCGCACACTTCACTGCTTCAGAGCACACCATGCGTATCACAGGAGCAACAAAGAGGTTGATTAACATACTATCTAAAACTTATACCATTGTGCAGCTATTCAATGGACTCCAGGAACTCCAGGCGCTCCATGGCTGCACCCAGTTTCACCTTTGCGTCTGCCTCCGCTTGCTCCGCACTGTGCAACCAGCTCTTAGCAACCTCTAACTCAATGAGTGACCTTTGGACATCTTCTTGAAGGCGATCGTGCGTGGCGCCCAAGACTGCAACCACCGAGCGGCATTGCGCTAAGTCGAGAGCCTCAACATCTTGACCTTGATAAACCGCGTCCCCCGAGGTGTTTCCCAATCTGGTTTGGCGCGAGGATTGCATGTGCACACTTGCCTGGCGAACGGTAAGGCGGCGCGGCCTTGGGCGCACTTGCGATGGTGGAGGGGGCGCGTTTTCGACTTTGTGGTGCTTGGATGTGCACTCTTTCGAGGGGCTGATGAGCCCCACATCGCTCTCATTGCCCTTGTCAATTTGCGACGTGCCTTTGGAAAGTTTAGCGCAGCATGGAAGTAGGATGAGAAAAAGACAGACCAGAGCGCCCAGTAGCCACTTTCCTGCCTCTAGGAGTTGCGCGCAGCTGTGCGAGGGTGCGCTTCGTCCATTCACACTTTCTCTTACCCTTTGCGCATGGGGCGCACCGTTTTCCATTGACAGAGGCGCACCTAGCTGGTTGGCCGATGCGGCGGCAGTTATCACACTAGCGTAGAGAAAGGGAATGGTTTAGTAAGTTTGAAGCATATCCAAAGAAACTTACTGGTCTGCTATTAACGTTAGAGGTGGCGCCAACCCCACTCAGTGGCGGCACTTCGACATATGCGCGTTGCTGCGTTGCACGCACCGGGCATGCACTTGCGCCTTCGTCTGCACTGGCGCTCTCATTGCTATGCTCGTTCTCCCCCTCGCTCGTCACCCCACTCTCCCAAGACTCCCCAGTTCCTTCGCCTACAACCTCAGCATCAGTAGCGGCAGAAAGCGCGCACAAAGAGCACACCAGTGCGACGTGCGCCTTTTCGTCCTCCTGCGCCTCGGCGGTATCTATATCGCTCGCCTCGTCAATGGCTCTGAACTCACCTTCCAGCCGCTCCAAGTTAACCTCTGGTGCCTGCAATTCAGCGGTCAGGAGTGTGCGGCGCGCCTTGCGCGCTTCGGTGTGCTCCGCGCGCACTTCCAGCTGCTCCGCCAGCTCGTGCGCCCTACGCTCAAATTCCTCAGACCTCTCTTTCTCCTCAATCATCTTATGCATATCGGGCATTAGCTCTTCGCCCCAAGCAAGCCACTCCTCCACCATGATTCCGCTGAATGCGCTACGCGCCTTTGTGAGGAGCGCGTCGAGTTCTGCGTCATCTTGGACACAGTCTGCACAGCTTTTATACATGTTCTATGTGACCTGACCCTTAGCAACCTGCGCCAGTTATAGAAACACAAAAAGCGCACCAGTTTACTACAAAACCCTTCACCCCAAGCTTGCATTGTCGTCTGCTCACTCCCAGCAGCAGGGAGGGTCTCATTAAGGGCCAGGATCATTTGTCTGAGGGCTAAGGTAAATGCTGAAGCCATTGGATCGGGTAGAGATGGGTTGTGGAAAGAGTTATAGAGGATAGATGGTGGTCAGAGATGGATAAGGAGAGAATGGCCACTTATGTGAGCGAAGAAAATTTTGCGCTGACCAATCGCATGCTGCCTGAGGACAGTCAGTACTTCAGTTGGGAGGAGATGATACGGCTCCCTATCGCCCTGCATGCATACTACGGCATTTTTTGCGATTGTGTGCACCTCCTAGATGGCTTCCGCACACTTTGCATAGCGCGCTTTTGCGTGCCTTTGACCGTTTAGGTGCGCCTTTGTGCGCCTTTTGCATTTCTACTGCGCTTTTGTTTCCCCATAGCCGCCAATCATTGTGCGCCCTAAATGCGCCTCGTTGCGCTTCAAGCCGCCTCCGTGCGCCCCCCCCCACACTCCTTATCTGCCTTCTACATTTATTGCGCGCTCGATGCGCCTTTGCGCACTCCTTTTACACTTTACCTGCAACTCACATTCCCTGCTGCACACTCTTTGCACAATCTCTATCACACACAACAATCTCCTGCACCGGTGCACTGCGCATTGCAGCTCCCATCTTACTGGCGCATTTACTTGAGGCGCACCATGAGTGAACTGCGCATTCTTACATAACTGGGCCGCTTTGCACCTATTTGGCATTGGACTGTGCGCACTTGGGCGCTTTCACGTAATCCAGGCGCTTTGGCAGTATTTGGCCTCACACAGCATTTCCTTTTAGTTCTTCCACATTTCCAATCGGCATCGCCTTATCTGGTAACCGGCACAGGTCGATCATGCCATTATTACTAAGGCGCAGCACGCGACATATAACACCAAAGCAGATTAATTGGGAAGAGCGCACGAGACTTAGCGCGCACCAATAATAGCGCATCGCACCGGAACAGTTGGATATTGAGCTATAGGTGCGCAAATCTTATTGGTTGAGGCAGCGGCATAGTGCGGTCAGGTTTAGATGGGCGAATGGACGCACTTGTGGGTAGCGCATGGCGCTTCCTATTTTTATACTTTATTTCACCATTTTATCACAAAAGCCATTTGTACATAGTAGCAGACAGATAGAGAATCCACAGGATCTTTCCCCCCCTCATAGTTCATAGCTCAGTCAGCGTCGCACATAGTCTGTGCACCAGCGTCCAGTCCGTGCGCCTTCGTAGTGCGCCCTTCGTATAGCCATGTTTGCATTATTGTTTGCGTCCCCTCATCGTATTGTTGCGTTGCATCTTTCATCCTTGTCTGTGCACTATCGTAGTGTGCCCTTCATATAGCCGCGTTTGCGCACCCTTTTGCATAGCCGCATTTTGCGCACCACCTGCGCCTTTTTCTGCTCCTTGCGCTTTCACTCTGTTTGCACCCCCAAACTGTGCACCACCTTCACAGTACATTCCAGTGTCGTCTTTGTCCTGTTACACCTCTCGCCTTCATCATCCTCATCGTTGTGCACTTTTGCGCTCTCGTTGCGCATTTTTCCACACTGCGCATTTTTGCCTCTTTGCGTTGCACACTTTTCCGCCACTGCGCATATCTCCCCTTTTGTGTACACTACTGGTGCGCACACTGAAAATCGCTGTACCAGCCTCTCTATAGTCTCCGCACCCTGAAGGACGATCCGAGGCCCTCTAAGCAAACTCCCCCCTCACCCCGAGCACGCCTGCAGTTGTAGGTTAAGTGTTCACCCCTTCTGTTGAGACTCTGCACTGAGTACCAACTGAACACATCAGCGGTAAATCGCAGGGTTTGCGACTTTTCCATTATTGTCCTTATGGCATGCTCTGCGCGCCCATTCTGTTGGTGAATGTGGGGTGCAGACATCTCTATTTTGATGCCAAAGTTCTTGAGTACATTTTGTAGCTCATGATCTTTGAACTCCCCCCCTGGATCAACATGCTAGCGCTTGATTGTAGCACCATGCTGTGTCAAAGCCACTGCCCGAAATTGTCTGATGGCCGCAGCAGCATCAGATTTCTTTTTAAGGCATTGGACCCAGATATGTGATGTTTTGTCATCCAGAAATACAATAAAGTATTTATGTTTATGGTATGATAGTACTGGGAGTTCCTTCAGATCAGAATGTATTAATTCAAAGGGTCTTTCTGCACATGAATCTGATTCAGGAAAAGATTTTGAGGTCATTTTCCCTTCAGCGCACCCTGGACATATAATTTTGTCTTTAGGAATAATTAAATTCCTTGGGAATTTTATGGTGCTATTAGGCATCTTCTCTAGCGCCTCTTTGGATGGGTGTCCAAGTCGCTTATGCCAAGTCGAGTAGTCTGCGACATACATTGTCGTGACATTGATTCCCTTGGTGCTCAATATATGAGTCCAAGCCCAATAAATAGTGTCACATTTCATAAGAGGGACGCAATCCATAATTGGGTTTCCTTGCTTGAAAAATGAAATGTGTGCGGAGGAACCACGCACATCACTTCTGTCTTGTAAGAAGACGCCCATTGACAGTAATCGAGCATTACAGTCGGGTATGTAGTAGACGGGGTATAATCGCGTCTCACATGTCTCTGACTTCTCATGACATACTACCTGATGTCTAATAAAGACTGCTCCTTTCCCTACTATATGAGTAGTACCCGTGGCTGTTTGAACCAGGGTAGAGTCCTTTCTCGGTAAAGGCTCGTAAGAAGCAAAATCTTTAATTTCACCAGTGAAGTGTTTTGATGCACCTGAATCCATGATCCAGTCAGCACCTTTCTTATAATTTCCATTTGCACACGTAACACATATATTAAGATGTAAATTGTTCCATGATACATTTAGTAGCGGTAAAATTTCACATGAAAAGTTTGCTGTGATCAGTGGAATTTTAATTCTTGTGCTTGTGGCAAGGAAAAGGACTGACCTTTCATCATATGTACCTGTTTCAAGCGGTTCATCGACAAGCATTTCGTTGACGGCTTTCCATACTTCTTCATCAGAAATGGCAGGTTCCGATCCAAGGGAGACGCTATCGTCTTCTACCTCTACGATCCTTGGTTCTGGTTCAATCCTCCTCCTCTTACCTTCTCACACTGTTAGGTGCTCTTCCAGCGGTCACAGATTTTTCGCGCTGCATGGGAGATTCATTTGCTCGAGGGTGTCTCGAGCCTGCTGATATTCGGTATAGACCAAATGAGAGGTAGAGGCCGCGCCCATGTATGCCTATGCAGGCAGTCGGTGGCAAGGATCCCTTGTGGGAGTATGTTCACGCTTCTCGATGCACTGGATGAGTGTCATCGGTGGTATGATGGTGCCATTACCATTTATAGTAGTAAAGGCTTGTGAGGTGAGGTGGGAATGTTTCTCTTTAGGTTTTTCCTTTTTAGTCTTTTTGTCCCCACATTGTCCATGCTTTCGGGACGATTCTCCATTGTTGCCTTGAGATTGCCATTTGGGGTTTCCCCCTTTGCGCTTGACAGCAGAAAGCTTGGTGGCCTGAGGTGGGCCAATGGGCTTTCCAACTGCTGTGCGCCGTGAGGCTTCAGCAACAATGGAGTCCTTGACATGTTTAAACGTCAAGGCTCTAGTAGCAGTCGTGTTAAGGACCGTGGCAGATAGAGAATCGTACTCGCGTGGCATCGCAGCAAGTAAAATCATTGCCTGTACTAATTCGGGGATGGCGACATTGGCAGCCATAAGGCGCTCAAATTTATCAGCCATTTTGGCAATCTCTGGCGCAGGATTTGCAGCCAGAATTTTGATTGCGATTGCAGACCTAAAGTCCGCAAAGACTTGGGAGGGGCCATCGATACCATAGTCGGTGCGGATGAGATCCCATACCTCCTCAGCAGTGTCCTTGGTGTTGGCACGCTGCCGAATAGAGGGGGCCAGGCAGAGCACTAGGCTACCAATCACCTGGTCATTCTTATTGTTCCAGGTCTGGAGCTTGGCATTAGCTTCCGCTACTAGTGCAGCATTTGTCGCTGTCAAAGAAGGCACCAGGGGTGGTTTTAGTTCCATCCTGCTAGTTATTTGCCAGAGGCCCTGAGACCTAAGCCACGCCTTCATTGAGTCAGCCCATTGAATGTAGTTAGAGCCATCGAAAGTTTGTACAAGTTTTTCAAGAGTTGAAGACATGATGTTATAGTGGCAGCTGGTAAAAGCGCTCAATCAGTCCTCTATTCAAGAAAACATGTTCCATAATCTCAGGCAAAAACACTCCTTCAGAGTGGTTGACCCTAGTCAACCTAGGTTTTTAAATGCAGCTTGCAGGGAGCGCAATGCAGCTCACGAAGAGCGCAAAGTTACAATTTGGAGACAATGAAGTCAACGTCGTTCGCAGCCAGTTAAGGCGCGTTCGTGACGTGCCCAGCAGGGCCCATAACCTGTTGGAGCAGACTACATATGCTGCACAGAGGAAGAGATGACACGTTCCTTATAACCTACCTGGGGTTTAGTTAGTCTTAGAGCTAGGGTTTAGCAGAGGTAAGAACACTGTATATCTTCTATAGTACAGGTTCTCCTTATCCATAATAAAGCGAGATCGGTCACGTGAATGTGGCATGGGAATGATGACAAACTCCGAAGGGGTGGGAATGGCATCACGCTGTGAGACTCTAGAGAGAGGTGAGAAATGATGACAAATATAACAAGGTGTGGGAAGTAAATTCTCGGCTAATAACTGGGTGACAAAAATTGGCCGAAAAAAAATTTCGGCTATTTTTTGGCCCGATCACAAATTTCAGCTATTTTTTGGCCCGATCACATCTGTAATAACGGTTCCGATCATAACAAAAAAATTTCGGCTAAATTTTGGGCCCGATCACAAATGCAATAACTGTTCCCATCAGAACAAATATTTTCCTGATGACAAATCTAATTTTTGGGCCTGATGACAAATAAGGTTACCATGATGACAAATCTAATAACTGAGTATAGTAACCAAATTTTCGGCTAATGTTTGACCTGCTGACAAATATTATAAGGTGTACCTATCATGACAAATCTAATAACCGAGTGTAGGATCAATTTTTTCGGCTAATTTTCGGCTTACTGGGTGTAGGAACCCAATTTTCAGCTGAGTTTTGGCCACTTCTAGCTTTTCTGCTCTCTTTCTGGCTCTGGGCTCTTTTCCAGTGGGGTTGTTTTTGCATTCTTGGGGTATCTGTAGACCAAGGTGAAGCTCTGTGAAGTCCTACCTCCCTGGCTTCTCTTTTTTCAACAAAAAGAGTGTCTGCCAGTTGTTTTTTGGACCTCTCTCAGGGCACAGTGTGCAGGGAGATTGGGCTGGCGGGTTTGCAGTTGCCTCCCCTTCCATTTTTGGAAGTCGCTCCACTATCAACTGCCACTGTTTGCACCGATTTCACAGCCTCCTACAAGAATCTCACCTCCTCTGCTGCTGTAAGAGAGCTCCCCGATTCCCATGGACCCAACTCCACCCAACACTCCTCGATGGATCCGGACGGCCGCGCAGCAAACTGAACGGGACCAACGGACCTTGGATAGCCCTACTCGCCACCGGACTCCACACCATGCTCGCACAATAAACATTGCCCAGCCTTTGCTGCCAGTGCCACCTCCCCATGGTGGTTTGCTGAATGGGAATGACACCGATCCTTTTCTCACCCCTCCACCTCCACCTCCTCAATACAACCACCTTCCTCCTCATTTGGCACAACAGCTGGCAGCACTTCCTCCCCTTCCACAGGTGGTGAGAGGCAGAGGAAGAGGAAGAGGAAGAGGAAGAGGGAGGGGAAGAGGCTCAATTCATGCAGCTCCACCTCTGCCTGTGGTCGCTCCTTTACACAATGCAGCTCTCCCATATTTTTTTCCTGCCCCTCCTGCCCCTCCTGTTTTTGACCCTCCTGTTCCTGCACCTCCAATTCCTGCACCTCCCATTCCTATGGCTTCCGCACCTGCTATTCCTGTTGCACCTCCACCTCCCATTCCTGCTACTCATGCAATCGCCCAGGCTGGGCTGCGAGTTCCACCTTTGGGTCCTCCTCCTGTTTTTGACCCTCCAGCTCCTGTTCCTTTGGTTCCTGCACCTCCCATTCCTGTCGCTCCTCCGATGGCCTGGCCTGGACATCAAGTTCCACCAGTTATTCCTGCTGTAGCTGTATGTTGGATTACATATTCTTCTATGTGACACAGGTTAATTAACAACATAATACTGATGCAGCCTTTTCTGCCTCCTGTTTTTGACCCTCCGGCTCCTGTTCCTCCTGTTCCTGCACCTCCCATTCCTGTGGCCAATATACCTCTACCAATGGCTCCTCCACCAATGGTTCCTGCAATGGCTTGGGCTGCACTTGCTGTGCAGCATGCAGCACTTCCACCTCTGGCTGCTGTATGTTGAATTAAATTCTACATCATGTGCAATGGTCTGACTGAATAATGATGTAGCCACCTCTACCTCTCCCTCTACCTCCCCCACCTCTGGCTGTTCCTGCTGTTCCTGCTGTTCCTGCTCCTGCTGTTCCTGTAGCCAATGTACCTCCACATGTAAGCATGCTGATAATGTTTTCATCAATTTGGTGACTGACTTGATTATCCAAGATTGATCCTGTGCCACCACCACCACCACCTCTGCCTGTTTTGCCTCCTGCCCGCCAGCCATTTAATTTAGATTGGCCTGTTCATGATCTGGGAAATATGGATGTGGAGTGCCCTGATTGCCATGCTTTGCACTGGATGGCTGAACGTCTTATGAAATCCTCAAATATCCATCCTCGATTCGGCATGTGCTGCCTGAGTGGAAAGATCGCTTTGCCACCTCTTCACCCAGTCCCACCTGAGCTTATGCAATTGCTCACCACTCAGGACGACATTGGAAAATCATTTCGTGATCACATCTGCACTTACAATAATGCACTCGCCATGACTTCTATCGGTCGCAAGATTGATGAGTCGGTCAATGAGGGCGAAGAGGCAGTGAATGATGGCATCGGTCCCTATGTCTACAAACTCCACGGCAAGCTGTCCCACAAGATTGGATCTCTGCTTCCACCAGAAAGAGAACCTCCTGTTTATGCTCAGCTATATATTTATGATCCTGCCGATGCAGTCAACTTTCGCATGGCCAATGCCTGGAACACTCACCTCCATCACCACACTTTGCTCACTCTTCAGGACATGCTCCACCATCACCATCCAGCAGTTCAGATGTACAAGCAGGCTCATGAGCTCACCAGGAACTTGCCTCCACACCAGCAGTGCAAGATAGCTTTGCGCTTTGATCAATCCTGTGACCGTCGCCGCTACAATCTGCCCGATGCTACCAACAATGAGATTGCTGTCATTCTTCCAGGTGATGGCGATCAGCCAGAGAGCACACGTGACATCGTTCTCTACCACAGGCATGGCCCTCCCCTTCAGCGCATCAGTGACATCCATCCCCTCTATCCTGCCCTTCACTATGTTTTGCTGTTTCCTACTGGCCAGCTCCAATGGCACCCTCAAATCGAGTATGCAGCTGTCGATGCCAACAACCGAGTTGGTGCCAGAGTTCACAAACATGTCTCCAAATCTGAATTCTACTGCTATCGCCTCCACCTTCGACCGCCTGCTGTTGAGCCCCAGCATATCTTTCTGACTGGAAAGCTCTTTCAGGAGTTTGTGTGTGATGGATGGGCCACTGCTGAGCAGGATCGGTTGCGCTGGATTTTGATGAATCAGGACACCATTCGAGGCGAAGTCTATGTTGGCCTGGCAGATGCTGTGGCTGCAAACATCGATGTGGACACAGAGTCTCTGGGTCAAAGAATCATTCTTCCTTCGTCCTTTGCAGGAAGCACACGTCACATGCAGCAGCTTCTTCAGGATGCATTCGCCATCAATCGTCACTGCAATGGAGGGGATCTCTTTCTCACCATCACTGCCAACCCTGCCTGGCCAGAAATACAGGATGCTCTTCGTCCAGGGCAGACTGCAGCAGATCGCCCTGATTTGGTCGTTCATGCATTCTATGCAAAGCAGAAGGAGATGATCAAGGATATTGAGGCTGGCATATTTGGAAAGGCTGTGGCTTATCTTTTCACCATCGAGTTTCAGAAGTGTGGCCTTCCTCACATGCACTGCATTATCTTTCTCGATGAGCAATCCAAGCTTCGCACCCCCGAGCAGATAGACAGCCTTCTGTCTTCAGAGTTTCCTGACGATGATCCTGAGCTCCTCGACCTCATCAAAAAGTTCATGGTCCATAAACCCTGTGGTGCAGAGAACCCTGCAGCTCCTTGCATGGTGAATGGACAGTGCTCCAAAGGTTTCCCCAAGCCATTCAGGGATCAGACCACCATCTCTGAGGATGCCTATGCCTCTACCAAGCGTCGGGACACTGGACACACATATCACGTTCGGGGAAAGCAGGTCGACAATCGTTGGGTGTTCACTTACTCTGCCTATCTCATCTGGAAGTACTGTTGCCACATCAATATCGAGTCCATCAGCTCCATCAAGGCCATCAAGTACATCTACAAATATGTTTACAAAGGCCACGATCGCATCACCATGGAGTTTGGAACTTGCAACGATGAAGTCAGGCAGTACCTCGACGCTCGCTACATATCTGCATGCGAAAGCATCTGGCGCCTCTTCCACTTCACCATGCATGGTGCTTCTCCCAATGTCGTCCGTCTTCAGGTCCACCTTCCTGGCCAGCAGTATGTCACTTGGAATCAGAACGGTCCACAGTCTATCCAGGAAATCGTCCAGCATGCTGCACAGCGTGACACCACCCTCACTGCCTTCTTCAAGGCCAATCAGGAGTATCCAGAGCTTGCACAGGTCGTTCTTTACCAGGACTTTCCTTCCAAATTTGTGTGGGATCAAAGAGCTCACAAGTGGAAGCCCAGGCAGAGGGGATTCGCCATTGGAAGGATGTTCTATGCTCCACCCAGTGCTGGTGAACGCTTTTACCTCAGGCTGCTTCTCACTGCTGTGAGAGGGGCTACATTATATGAAGACCTTCGCACTTTTCAGGGCATCGTCGCTCCCTCATTCAGAGAAGCCTGCCTCGCCTGTGGCCTTTTGGAGGATGACCAAGAGTGGCAGCAGTGTCTGGAGGAAGCAAAGCCCATGGCAACCGGTTGTCAGCTTCGCAATCTTTTTGTCACCATCCTTCGTGACTGTGCTCCCTCTGATCCTGTCCACCTCTGGAATACATATTGGCCTCACATTTGCGATGACTTGAGATATCAGCTCCAGCACACCAATATTCGTATCAACCCCACCGATGACAATGTCCATGATTATGGCCTTTATCTTATCAATCAGCTTCTCATGGTCTCTGGGAAATCTCTCGAGAAGGATTGGCCATACATGCCTCAGATCACTCAGAATTGGGATGCCAACATTCAGAACCGGTTGATCGCAGAGCAGCGCAGATACGATGTTGTGGAGCAGGCCGAGTTGGCTGCACACAATCTGGACACTTTCAATCACGATCAGAGGGCTGTCTTTGATGAGATCATCCATGCAGTCAACAACAAGACTGGCCAGACCTTTTTCCTCCATGGTCCAGGTGGCACTGGCAAAACCTATGTTTACAACACCCTCTGCCATCAGCTTCGCTCTCAAGGCAAGATCGTCCTCTGTGCTGCATCGTCTGGAATAGCTGCTCTTTTGCTCAAAGGCGGTCGTACTTCCCATTCCTGCTTTCAGATCCCAATCATCATAAATGAGTCATCCACCTGCACCATTTCCAGAGGTTCAACACGGGCACAGCTCCTGCAGCAGACTGACTTGATCATTTGGGATGAGGCACTCATGCAGCATCGTCATCTCCATGAAGCTGTCAACCGCACTCTGAAAGACATTCTCCAATGTGACAAACCCTTTGGGGGTGTGCCTGTGGTCTTTGGGGGCGACTTTCATCAGATCCTGCCTGTCATTGAGAAGGGTTCTCGACCTCAAATCGTTGGTGCTTCTTTGCAACGCTCTGTTCTCTGGCAACACATCAAAATCCTTCATCTCAAAATCAACATGCGTTTGAACACAGACGATCTTCAGGAGCGCAACTTTGCAAAGTGGCAGTTGGAGGTTGGAAAGGGTGGTCATACAGATGAAGGTGGCACTATCAATCTTCCTGATCATCTCAAATGTCCTCAGAACACCATCGCTTCTCTCATCCACACCATCTATCCTGGCATCTATGATCAGGCTCAGCATTCAGATCAATACTTTTCAGAGCGGGTCATCCTGGCGAGCAAGAACGATGATGTCGACGATTTGAACCATCACATTCTTCACAATTTTCCTGGGCAGGAGCACGTCTTTCACAGTGCTGACTCGATTGCAAATGATGAGAATGCCGAACTTCTATATCCCCAAGAATATCTTAACTCCATCAACTGCTCAGGTCTACCTTTGGCACATTTGGCACTCAAGGTCGGCGTCCCTGTCATGATACTTCGCAATCTCAACATTGCTGGAGGGGTCTGCAATGGAAGTCGGGGGATATTGACTCGGATCAGGAATAGGGTTTTGGAGATTCGGTTGATCACTGGAGATAATGCAGGAGAGACTGTTTTCATTCCACGGATGCGACTTCGGCCTATTGAAGGTCAACTCCCCTTCACACTCTCTCGACTGCAGTTTGCTGTTCGTCTTTGCTTTTCAATGTCGATCAACAAGTCACAAGGGCAGTCAGTGAAGCATGTGGGTTTGGATTTCAGAAGTCCTGTCTTTACACATGGGCAGTTCTATGTGGCAATATCCAGGGTCAAGTCTGTCCACAATATCAAGGCAATATGGCCAAGCTCAGAGGATAGTGCAAAGACAAAAAATATTGTATATGATGAAGTGTTATTAGATTAAAATATATATTGTACATATGTAACTACTACTCATAGAAAATCAATGAACACAGTGAACAACGTGTGCCGGAGGCACATTTAAAAACCTTGTCAATAATAAAAGGAGGATGGTCAGGTGACTAGGCCGTGGGAAGTGAAGAGGCTGTGGGAGTTGAAGAGGCCATGGGAGGTGAAGAGGCCGTGGGAGTTGCTCTGAGTGGGTGGGAGAGTGATGACCAACTCTGAGGGTCGTGAGACAATGATGACAAATATAAGTGAAAGGTGAGAACAAATGATAACAAAATTTTTTGGCTAATTTGGGGCCGGATCACAAATATAAATAACTAATGACATCAATTTCGGCTACAATATAATAGAATGCAGGAACAACATTTTCAGCTACATTGGGGGGATCAAAAATTTCGGGTAATTTTTTTTTTAATTGGGCCTGATGACAAATATAATTTAATTACTGGGTGTTGCCATGATGATAAATTTAAACTTTTTGGCTACATCGTGGGATGAAAATTTTCAGCTAATTTTTTTGGTGGGGGCCTGATGACAAATATATTTTGATTACTGGGTGTTGCCATGATGACAAATATAATAACTTTGTGTAGGATCAATATTTTCGGCTGATTTTTGGCCTGATGACAAATATGATTACCAAGTGTAGAAACCAAATTTTCGGCTGATTTTTGGCCACTTCTACCTTTTCTGCTCTCTTTCTGGCTCTGGGCTCTTTTCCAGTGGGGTTGTTTTTGCATTCTTGGGGTATCTGTAGACCAAGGTGAAGCTCTGTGAAGTCCTACCTCTCTGGCTTCTCTTTTTTCAACAAAAAGAGTGTCTGCCAGTTGTTTTTTGGACCTCTCTCAGGGCACAGTGTGCAGGGAGATTGGGCTGGTGGGTTTGCAGTTGCCTCCCCTTCCATTTTTGGAAGTCGCTCCACTATCAACTGCCACTGTTTGCACTGATTTCACAGCCTCCTACAAGAATCTCACCTCCTCTGCTGCTGTAAGAGAGCTCCCCAATTCCCATGGACCCAACTCCACCCAATACTCCTCGACGGATCCGGACGGCCGCGCAGCAAACTGAACGGGACCAACGGACCTTGGATAGCCCTACTCGCCACCGGACTCCACACCATGCTCGCACGATGGGCATTGCCCAGCCTTTGCTGCCAGTGCCACCACCCTATGGTGGTTTGCTGATTGGGAATGACACTGATCCTTTTCTTGCCCCTCCACCCCCACCTCCTCAATACAATCACCTTCCTCCTCATTTGGCACAGCAGCTGGTGGCACTTCCTCCCCTTCCACAGATTGCAAGAGGCAGGGGCAGAGGGAGGGGAAGAGGAAGGGGAAGAGGCTCAAGTCACACTGCTCCACCTCAGCCTGTTGTTGCTCCTTTACACAATGCAGCTTTCCCATATTATTTTAATGCCCCTCCTGTTTTTGACCCTCCTGTTCCTGCCCCTCCAATTCCTGCACCTCCCATTCCTGTGGCAGCTCCTGCAATGGCCTGGACCGAACTTGCTTTTCAGCATGCTGCACTGCCTGCTCTATTTCCTGCTGTACATTGGTTTATCTTTCACATAATGTATGTTATCTGACAATATCATGATCTAGCCTCCTCCTCCTCCTCCTCCTCCTCCTCCTCCTCCTCCTCCTCCGGTTTTTGATCCTCCTCCTGCTGTTCCTGCTGTTCCTGCTGTTCCTGCTCCTATCGTCCCTCTTGCCAATATCCCTCTCCATGTAGGCTTATATATGTTCTTTTGAGTATATTAACTGACAATAATGATGATGTAGCATCCTGCTCCTGCTCCTCCTGTTTTTGATCTCCCTGCACCTGTTCCTCCTGTTCCTGCACCTGCTATCCCTGTTTTTGATCCCCCTGCACCTGTTCCTGCCATTCCTGCTCCTGTTGTCCCTGTTTTTGATCCCCCTGCTCCTGTTCCTCCTGTTCCTGCACCTGCTATCCCTTTTTTTGATCCCCCTGCACCTGTTCCTCCCATTCCTGCTCCTGTTGTCCCTGTTGTTGATATTCCTCCACATGTATGCTTATGTCCTTTTTGGCCATGTGTTTATTTTGTGACTGACTCGATTATCCCAGGTGGCTCAACATATTGATCCTGCACCTGTTCCACTTGGGCCCCTCCCTCCTGCACACTGTCCTTTTAGTCCTGACTGGCCTGTTCATTATCTGGGGAGAATGGATATTCAGTGTCCCAATTGTCATGCATTGCACTGGAAGGCCGAGCGTCTCACAGCATCCTCCAGTATAAATCCCAGATTTGGCATGTGCTGCTTGAGTGGAAAAATCATTTTGCCTCCTCTCCACCCTGTCCCACCTGAGCTTCTCCAGTTGCTCACTGCTCAGGATCACATTGGCAGGTCGTTTCGTGATCATATCCGCACATACAACAATGCTCTTGCCATGACTTCCATTGGGCGCAAAATCGATGAGTCTGTTAATGAAGGTGAAGAGGCTGTGAACGATGGTGTTGGCCCCTATGTCTTCAAACTGCATGGCGAGCTGTCCCACAGGATTGGCTCTCTTCTTCCACAAGAGGGTGAATCTCCAGTGTATGCTCAGCTTTACATTTATGATCCAGCCGATGCAGCCAACTTTCGCATGGCCAATGCCTGGAACACTCACCTCGATCACCACACTTTGCTCACCCTCCAGGACATGCTCCACCGTCTCCATCCTGCAGTTCAGATGTACAAGCAGGCCCATGAGCTCACCAGGAACTTGCCACCACACCAGCAGTGCAAGATAGCTTTGCGCTTTGATCAATCCTGTGACCGTCGCCGCTACAATCTTCCTGATGCCACCAACAATGAGATTGCGGTCATTCTTCCAGGTGATGGTGATCAGCCACAGAGCACACATGATATCATTCTCTACCGCAGGCATGGCCCTCCCCTTCAGCGCATCACCAATGTCCATCCCCTCTATCCTGCTCTTCACTATGTCCTCCTTTTTCCTACTGGCCAGCTCCAATGGCATCCTCAAATCGAGTTTGCAGCTGCTAATGAAGGCGGTGCAAGGGTTCGCAAGCATGTGTCCAAATCAGATTTTTACTGCTATCGTCTCCACCCCCGACCGCCTGCTATCGAGCCTCAGCATATATTCTTGAGTGGAAAGCTCTTTCAGGAGTTTGTTTGTGACTAGTGGGCAACTTCAGAGCAGGATCGGTTGCGCTTTATCATGATGAATCAGGACACTATTCGTGGTGAAGTCTATATGGGCTTGGCTGATGCTGTGGCTGCAAATGTGGATGCAGACACAGAGTCTCTTGGTCAAAGAATCATCCTGCCTTCTTCATTCACAGGAAGCACACGTCATATGCAGCAGCTTCTTCAGGATGCCTTGGCTATCAATCGCTACTTCAAGGGTGGTGATCTCTTTCTGACCATGACTGCAAACCCTGCTTGGCCAGAGATTCAGGATGAGCTCAAGCCTGGGCAGACTGCTGCCGATCGCCCTGACTTGGTCGTTCGTGCATTCCATGCAAAGCAGAAGGAGATGATCAAAGACATCGAGGCTGGGATCTTTGGCAAGGCACTCTCTTATGTGTTTGTGATCGAGTTTCAGAAGCGTGGCCTGCCTCACATGCACTGCATTATCTTTCTTGATGGGGAGTCCAAGCTTCGCACTCCTGAGCAGATAGACAGCCTCATGTGCTCAGAGTTTCCTGACGACAATCCTGAGCTGCTCGAGTTGGTCAAGAAGTTCATGGTCCATAAACCCTGGGGTGCAGAGAACCCTACAGCTCCTTGCATGGTGAATGGACAGTGCTCCAAAAATTTTCCCAAGCCATTCAGGGATCAGACAACCATCTCTGAGGATGCCTATGCCTCCACCAGGCATCGGAACACTGGAAAGACATATCAGGTTTGGGGAAAGCAGGTCGACAATCGCTGGGTCGTCACTTATTCACCCTATCTCCTCTGGAAGTACCGCTGCCACATCAACATCGAGTCCATTGCCTCCATCAAAGCTGTCAAATACATCTACAAATATGTGTACAAAGGTCATGATCGCATCACCATGCAGTTTGGGACTTGCAACAATGAAGTCAAACAGTATCTGGACGCTCGCTATATTTCTGCCTGCGAGAGCATTTGGCGCCTCTTTCATTTACCTATGCACTCTGCTTCTCCCAATGTCGTCCGACTTCAGATCCACCTCCCTGGCCAGCAGTATGTCACTTGGAATCAGAACGGTCCACGGTCTATCCAAGAAATCGTCCAGCATGCTGCACAGCGTGACACCACCCTCACTGGCTATTTCAAAGCCAATCAGCAGTATCCAGAGCTGGCACAGGATCTTCTCTATCAGGACTTTCCCTCCAAATTTGTGTGGGATCAGAAAGCCCACAAGTGGAAGCCCAGACAGAGAGGGTTCGCTATTGGGAGGATGTACTACACTCAGCCTACTGCAGGTGAACGCTTCTACCTCAGGCTTCTTCTGACCGCTGTCAAGGGTGCAACATCATATGAACATCTGTGCACTTTTCAGGGAAATGTCTATCCCTCATTCAGAGAAGCATGTCTGGCACGTGGCCTTTTGGAGGATGACCAAGAGTGGGTGCAGTGTTTGGAGGAAGCAAAGTCCATGGCAACAGGTCGTCAGCTCCGGCAACTCTTTGTCACTATTCTTCATGATTGTGCACCCTCTGATCCTGTCCAGCTTTGGAACACATACTGGCCCCACATTTGCGATGACCTGCGGTATCAGCTCCAGCACAACAATATCCGTCTCAACCCTACCGATGACGATGCGCAGGATTATGGCCTCTACTTGATCAACCAGCTTCTCTTATCCTCTGGCAAATCTCTCAGCAAGGATTGGCCATACATGCCTCAGATCACTCAGAATTGGGAAGCCAACCTCGAAAACCGGTTGATTGCAGAGCAGCGCAGATATGATGTTGTGGAGCAGGCTGAGTTGGCTGCACAGAACTTGGACACTTTCAATCCAGACCAGAGAGCTGTCTTTGAGGAGATCATGCATGCTGTCGACAACAAGACCGGCCAGACCTTTTTCCTCCATGGTCCCGGTGGCACAGGCAAAACCTTTGTATACAACACTCTGGCCCATCAGCTTCGTTCTCAGGGCAAAATCGTCCTCTGTATAGCATCATCCGGCATTGCTGCACTCCTGCTCAAAGGTGGCTCCACTTCTCATTCATGTCTCCAGATCCCTCTCATCATCAATGAGTCATCCACCTGCTCTATCTCCAGAGGTTCAATTCGGGCAAAGCTGTTGCAGGAGACTGACTTGATCATTTGGGACGAGGCACTCATGCAGCATCGTCATCTCCATGAAGCTGTCAACCGCACTCTCAAAGACATTCTCCAATCTGATCAACCCTTTGGTGGCATTCCTATTATTTTTGGGGGCGATTTTCACCAGATCCTGCCTGTTATCGAGAGGGGTTCACGGCCTCAGATTGTTGGTGCTTCCTTGCAGCGCTCTGTTCTTTGGCAACATATTAAAGTTCTTCATCTCAAAATCAACATGCGATTGAACACAGATGATCTTGAAGAGCGACAGTTTGCAAAGTGGCAGCTGGAGGTTGGAAAGGGTGATCATACAGATGAGGGTGGCAACATCAAACTTCCCAACCATTTCAAGTGTCCTGAAAACACTCTGGCTTCCCTCATCGACACCATCTATCCTGGCATCTATAATCATGCTCAGCATCCCGATCAATACTTCTCAGAGCGGATTGTCCTGGCAAGCAAAAATGATGATGTGGATGATTTGAACCATTACATTCTTCAGAGGTTCCCTGGAGAGGAGCAAGTGTTTCACAGTGCAGACTCTATTGCAAACAATGAACTTCTGTATCCACCTGAATACCTCAACTCAATCAACTGCTCCGGTCTACCTTTGGCACACTTGGCACTCAAGGTTGGCGTCCCTGTGATGATACTTCGCAATCTCAATATTGCTGGAGGGGTCTGCAATGGTTCTCGAGGGATTTTGACTCGGATTCGGAACAGAGTGTTGGAGGTTCGGTTGATTCCTGGAGATCATGCTGGAGAGAAGGTGTTTATTCCACGGATGCGACTGCAGCCAATCGAAGGACAACTCCCTTTCACTCTGTCTCGACTTCAATTTCCTGTTCGACTGTGCTTTTCAATGTCGATCAACAAATCCCAGGGACAGTCAGTGCAGCATGTGGGATTAGATTTCAGGAGTCCTGTCTTCACTCATGGGCAGTTTTATGTAGCGATATCACGAGTAAGGTCTGTGCACAACATCAAGGCAATATGGCCAAGTGACAGTGGAAGTGCAAAAACCAAAAATATTGTATATAATGAAGTACTATTAGAGTAACATAGAAATGATAACATAGAAATGAAGTTGTGACAGTGGAAGTGCAAAAACCAAAAATATTGAATATATTACTTATTAAACATGTTAACGCGTGCCGGAGGCACATTCCCAACCTTGTCCATAATAAAGCGAGATCGGTCACATGACTGTGGTGTGGGTAAATGGATGACAAACTCAGAAGGGGTGGGAGTTCCATGACTAACCCTCTACTGTGAGAAAATGATGACAAATATAAGTCATAGGTGGGAAATGAAATTCTCGGCTAATTTTTCGCCACCTCAAACTTTTTTTTTTGGCTCTGGGCTCATTGGCTATGTAGAATAATGTCTGCATGGCATGTAAGGTGCTATATTGCAGTGTTTGCTAAATAAAATTTGACTGAGGAGCAACCGTCATTCCATTTACTATGCTGTGAAAGCTGACTAAGCAAACCTCACAGGCTGAACAAAATGCAAAAACCTGATCATGACCTCGGCACATGACCCAAATAAAGTGATTTAGACACATCTCTGTATTAGTCAGTAACAAGTGGATCAATAAAATGTTATTTGCAATTCTATAAGTAAGGTCATTACAAAGTCAGGTCAGTATTGAAATAAGTTTGAATTGAAAATTGAGTTCAGGACAACGTTAAATCAGTAAAATATAAGAGTTACAATTGAGTTCATTATGAAGTAAAGGAAATAAAAATTACTTGAGTACAGTAAGTTTAAAAATTGAGTTCGTTACAAAGTAAAGTCAGTAAAATAACAGTTACAAATGAGCTCATTATGAAGTAAAGTCTATGAAAATTAGTCTAGAAATGAGTCAAGTTCGAAAATGAGTCAGTAAAAAATAAGTCTGTAAAATGATCTTCGAAATAAGGCATTTGATATAAAATAAAATTACAGTTACCATTATGAAGTCAACTCAATAAAAATTAGTTCAATACAAAGTCATTATGCAGACTTACTAACAAGTTATAATTTGAGTTCGTTATAATGTAAAGTCAATAAATATTACTTTAATACTGACAAAGTGAAGTTGGAGATTTTTTACAAAATTTAAAGAGAGGAGAGGGAGGAGAGCAGGGGTGAGGGGGTGAAGTAGTGAGGGGGTGAGGGAGTAAGGGAGGGAGGAGAGGAGAGGAGGAGGATGATGGAGAGGGGTGAGGGGGTGAAGTAGTGAGGGGGTGAGGGAGTAGGGGAGGGGGGGAGGGGAGGAGGAGGATGGATGGAGAGGGGGGAGGGGGTGAAGTAGTGAGGGGGGGAGGGAGTGAGGGGGTGAGGGAGTGAGGAAGAGAGGAGGGGAGGGAGTGAGAAAGTGGAGAGTAGGTGAGGATAAGAGAGTGGGAGAAGGTGAGAGGGGGGGGGTGAGAGGAGGGGGTGAGGAAGAAGGGGGAGAGAGATGAGAGAGAGGAGGGGGGGAGAATGGAGGGTGCATAAGGGGGTGAGGGGGGAGGGTGCATAAGGGGGTGAGGGGAGAGGGGAGGGGGGAGGGGAGGGGGGGAGAGGGGGGGAGAGGAAAGGGATGGGGGAGAGGGGAGAGGAGGGAGGGGAGGGGGGGAAAGGGGAGGAGAGAAAGGGGATGGGGGAGAGGGGGATGAGGGAGATGGGGGAGGGGATGGGGGAGATGGAGGAGGGGATGGGGGAGATGGGGGAGAGGATGGGGTAGGTAGGCATGGGATGGGGGAGGGGATGGGGTAGGTGGACATGTGATGGGGATGGGGTAGATGGGCATGGGAACGGGAATGGAGTAGGTGGGCATGGGTATGGGGAAGGGGAAGGGGATGGGGACAGGGATGGAGTAGGTGGGCATGGGCATGGGGAAGGGGAAGGGGAAGGAGATGGAGATGGAGATGGGGTAGGTGGAGATGGGGATGGGGATGGGGAAGGGGATAAACACCACAACCCCCCCACGTTGACTTGGGGCCAACAGTCCCAAGTCAACTGAAGAGTTGTGTACCATCTAAAAGTCAAATAAAATGCTGTGCATCCATGAATAAAATGCAGTGAGGTATTCATAATGAACACAGTGAACAACGTGTGCCGGAGGCACATTTAAAAACCTTGTATACATAATAGTAAGGATGTCACATGACTCAGGAATGTGTTTTGCACATGTATGCGCAGTAAGCACAGTAACATGTGTGTGCTGCATGCATGGCCTCATGTATGCAGCATGTATCAGGATTTAATTTCAACATCAAGTAGTAAAGATTGAAGGAAAATTGTTCATCGTGCATCACCTGGTCTTTGGCAACTGTGCTTCTTCTCAGTATTGGTGTGCCATATCAGGGCTTTTGTGCTGGCTCGGTATCCAGAAGCTTAACATCACCAGCTTGCATGTTTACATAGATGACTTCTTTGGTTGGGACTATGCAAAAAATCTTGTTTGGTATCGGGGAAAGCTTTGTCCATGTCAACAAGTCCAATTACTGCTTCTTTGGGAATCGATCTCATGTCCTTTTGAAGATTGAAAGCAGGAACATGGAGAGGTGCTCAAGATCATTGAGTTTTGGGTGGATATCAATGCTGGCAGCATTTCCTTACCTCCCCATTCTATTTCTGATGTTATTGCAAAGATTGAAGTCTTCTTGGCTAAAGAGCATTATTCATTCTGCCATTGGTATTCACTTTACTGATACAGGATTATGGTCAGACAATGAAGCCAATATGGTGATGTGGATGGATGCCAGCCTACATAATGCACTGGCATTTGTCTACTCCAATAAAAGATTTCTCTATCCCATCAAAGCACCACCTGCTGGCACAAAAGTCAACATCTTTTTCCTGGAACTCATCGCATCTGCCATTTATCATGCCAGATCTCTTGCACATCCCCCTCACCGCATCTTCATCTGGACTGATAGTCTGGACTCAGTCGCAGTTTTGAATTCTCTTTATACTGCTGAGTCTCTCCATAATGCACCTTTGCTGGCCATCACAGACATCATCCTTCAAAATGGGATGGATTTGTGGGTCTGGTTCATTGAAGGGAAAATGAATGTGCATGGTGACATGTTATCTCATTTGTTGGTAGATGAGTATCATAGTAAATTCCCTGCTGACCACGTCGAATGCTTCACTCCTCCATGGGAGTTATTGCCAGTGCGATGGCGAGAGTGCTTTTAAGTGCGCTGGGGGGCAAAAGTTGACTTCTTGGGTTGCTTGCCCCCCCATGGACCTTGCAGACTTAGATGCTCGTGCACTTCATTTGCAGGTCAATTCCATTGAACAATCAACATCCAAAAACTATGCTACTGGCGCTCGAGATTACATCAAGTTCTGCATTCTGCACTCGCTTCCTTTGGATCCTACACCACTTCTCATTACATTGCATACTCCTCTCAATTTATTGCTTCTGGATCAAAGTATCTAACAGGCATGCGTCACTTCCTGAAGGAACTTTATCCTGAGTTCGACGCCAATCGCTCACATCCTCTTGTGAAATCAACGGTTTGGGGTGCTAGGAAAATTTGAGCTGATCCTGTTAAGAGGAAACTCCCTCTTCGGCTTGCTCATTTGCAGACATTCATTGATATTGCTCACTGTACTGGGTCCTATGATGATTATCTGATGGCTGTTTTGCTGTTGTGTGCTTTTTATGGATGTCACCACATGGGAGAACTTGTTCAGAAGAACGAATGTGATCTGTTTGATTGGAGAAAAATCATCAAACAAGCATCAGTCCATTTTGAGCATGGATGCACACAATATTGTCTCCTTTACCACAAGAGTGATGCTTTCTATTGTGGGGCTGACGTGATCTTCACTTCACAGGATGTTGCCAATTCCATCATCATGTTGCGAAACTACCTCTCCCTTCATGATTGTCTTCATGGGGACAAGGCTGCATTACTCCTTTGAGAAAATGGCTCTCACCCTTCATGATCTTGGTTTGAACTGAAATTTTTTGTGGTTCTGAATCAATGGTTTGGAGGACACTCCCCACGAACTGGGTATGCCACCTTCCTTGCTTCTTTAGGTATTTCAGAGACAATCATCCAGGCTGTTGGACGCTGGTCTTCTGAAGCATGGAAAATCTACATTTGTGAGAATCCTGCCATCAGAGTGGAACTGCAATTGGCTGCCATACGATTACAGAACTAGTAACACGGCACTGCTTCAATAGCTCCTCACTCCCCATCTTTTTTACACCTCCTCCATCCCCCACACACATCACCATCAGCCTTCTAGCATGTCCACTTCTTCGCTTATCTATTTTGGAGTCCGTCTGGACTTCTGTTTCCTGCTAAAGTCTTTCACCTTGAGCACGCAGCAGAGGTCGTCATAAAAGCAGGTTCCAGGGGTAAGGAGATTTTTTGTAGGCCTCCGCGCCATTCCAAGTCCTCGATCATGTGTTCAGCCCTGCTATTCGCATCGACCCCTTTCAACAACCTCCTAATCTCATGTTCCGTGTCACAGTGCTAGTGGCTAGCAGATGCCGGGTCATAGACAGTTTTACTGGGATTAGGAGGTCCCTGTGTTGCTTTCGTTCACCCACCATCTCTCGTTCACAAGCAACGTGGTTGATATTATTCAAGGCTTCGCCTTCAACAATATATATCAACTTCTCACATTGATTCACTGGAACTCTTATTAGCAGTTGCTATCTCGCCCAGTTGAATCCTAATAGTGGGCAGTGCTACGTGTTTTTTCCTATCTGAATTGGTTTTTCACACGGTTTCGTCCAGATTCATCGAATAGTCTGTCGTCTATCGATTTTTGTGGCCCACCCTCCTCTCCCATTTCTTTTTTTGTTATTTGTGGTTCAGCCTTGTAGGCATTCGGTTATGTAACTTAGCAAGTAGTATCATTTCTTTACTCTGTAACTGTAGCATGTCCGCTTCTTCGCTTATCCATTTTGGAGTCCGTCTGGACTTCTGTTTCCCGCTAAAGTCTTTCAGCACGCAGCAGAGGCAGTAAGTAATCTGGCCTCTTATGTAATGCATCACGACCTGCTGGCATCAATGTACTTTGGCGTTGTTTGCACATCACGTGGTTGCGTCACATACCTGCTGGATGAATAGCGTTCAGTATACCACGTACCTAGTGACTAGTGATTTCCGACCAGGATCAACTTGAAACTGGTATCCATGTCCAGGCTCCAGCTTTTTGTATTCCTCGTTCTTCTGTTCACGCTTGTATATACGTCACACCAAGCTTCCACACTCGGTGAACGAACGCTACGTACATTGTCTGAAAGCGAGATTTCAAGACTTGTGTCGTTCCCTGACCCCGTTAAAAATGTGGATCCATCAAACCCTTCTTCACACTTGTCAAAGATCCTAATACCTCGTGTTGGTAAGTTGACCACAACGACCAGTTTTGCCAGCTTGACATTCTATGCAACAGTCGAGACAGAGAACAATACAATAGTCAGGAAGTACATCATCTCCACACTTCAAGCCCTTGATTGGCACATCGAAGAAGACGAGTTTACCGACGACACTCCCCTTGGACGTAGGCGCTTTACAAATCTCATTGCTACGAAAGACCCTACGGCCACCCGACGTGTTGTTCTGTCAGCTCATTATGATAGCAAGTACTTTCCAGATTACCCTAACAATCAGGTATGTTATCTCTGCGTCGTAGTATCCTCTCCCTCATACGTTAATGGCCAAAGCGCTTAGTTTGTAGGAGCCACTGACTCTGCGGCACCGTGTGCCATGATGCTTGACCTCGCAGAGGCATTGAATCCTTTGGTGGACAAACGAAAGAAACGATTGGAGGCTGGGATTGAAGATGATGAGGATGTCGCGGACATAACATTGCAGCTCGTGTTCTTCGATGGTGAAGAGGCATTCATCTCCTGGACTGACAAGGACTCTATCTATGGATCAAGGTTGGGCACGTCTCTGAGAGTTATGCGCGTCTAGACCCTTCGTAATTTCTAGGCACCTCGCAGAAAAATGGGACACAACGTACCTTGATCCCCACAGCAAACGGCGACTAATGGGGGTCCAGTCGACCGAGCTATCTGGAGTAGAGCATCTCATCCTACTCGACCTTCTTGGTGCTCGTCAACCCTCGATTAGATCATACTTTCCGGACACTACCTGGCTTTTTAATGCTATGGTTTCTGCGGAACGCAGACTAGGCGAAAGCGGTGCGCTCGTTTACGGAGATGACAAGAGTATGGCATCAGGACAATGGAGAAGTTATTTCGTACAGCGGAGTAACATTAGCCCGAGTTGGGGATATATCGGAGATGACCACGTTCCATTTCTGCAGAGGGGTGTGAGCATTTTGCATATTATACCGGAGCCATTTCCAGAAGAGTGGCATAGACTAAAGGTGGGACTTCTCAGAATATAGTTTCAGAACTGGAGCACATACTGACTTGTAGCTTTAGGATGATGCGACTGCATTAGACCTTCCAACAATGCGTCGATGGAATTTAATACTAAGAGTGTTCATGTCAGAATACCTCCACCTTCATCCTGAAGATGCAGAAACAAGGAACGTGGTACAGAGATTACATTCCGACTTGGTGGGGTTTCACTTCTTGAAATATGAATCGATCTCAATGTTCGTGTTTCTTCTGCCTAGTAGGGGTAATGCATGAGGGCTGCGTTCGACGGACTTGTTATGACATTCTACTAAGAATACATCGTTGAAGCAGCCACATTTTCCGACAGGCCAGGAGTAAACCATAGACGAGATAGAGAGAAGTGAGCCCGATCTAAGTATATAGCAGGTTTTTGTATTGCTTGATCAGGGCAGATGCATCGGATGCCACCTACCACGACATTCCTGAATGGGAAAGCTAACCTTGGTACAGCTATATGCGCACCTTTTCATTCTCTTTGATTTCCTCAAAGTGAACGCGGGCATTTTTGGAGAATTTCCTGAGTGCAGCCTGTCGTCGCGCTGGGTTATTTTGGACTGGAACAAGTAAGACGCAGTGTATGAATCTCTGGGCAAGATTACAACTGACGCATCTCGCTCGCAGCATTGACTTGGTCGGAACGACGAGCTGCCAGGTCACCCAGAAGCACGGGATACGCTGAGAACAACGAGTTGATAGATGTCTGCGAAGTCGACGGTCAACATTTTTATATCGATATCAATGCAAAAAAAAGGTCGGACTTGTTGAAAGGCGCATAATCGTTCCATGTCCTTGAAGGGTTTCTCAAATATTTCTTGAGCCTTGAGTGCCCGAAATTTTTCTCGGGCATCCTCACTGTAACGGCTTTTGATGAGTCGAACGGAAGCAGGGATACCCTTACATGCAAGTGGTTCCGGCGCGTGATATTTCTCTACTCTTCTTGCGTGCAGCTGTATATATAGTAATTTTCCGCTTCTGAAAGGTTGATAAACCCGCCGATGACTTCTGAGTCTGCCGCTCTGACATATTGCTTTAGCTCTATTCCGCGATCAAACATGAAAAAGGACAAACTTCGGTGTTGCGTAGAAGGCTCCATGCTTAACTCTGCTTCTCCATCATCATCGGTTTCAAGTTCCTCAAACAAATCATTCATATCCTGCTTTTTTGATGTCGCATTTCCACGCGTCGGTCTCGAAGATAGACGTGTGTCAGCAGCCTTCTCTGGCGTATACGCTCGCGCAAGTTCGTGATAAAGACATAGAGGAACACGTACTTGGCATATTTCTGCGATGATACAGTAAAGCCTCAAGCTTGTGTTCAATCGGTGGAATCTACTTAGTATACTTAATGCGTGACGCGTCAATTAACGCGTGATCGCGTGACATGCACAGCTTATTGGGCGAGGTTCTACTTGTACTAAGTTGTGTCAATACACCAGAATGGATTGGTGAGATGAAACTATTTCTGACGCTTCAGAACTTACACATTTCGCAGTCTCGAGCTCAATATACATCAACGAATTCTATCTGATATTGCCTCAAATGTTGGTCAAGCTACGGAGGATGTTCTACATGCCCAGAATCTTGTCATGCCCACGAGAGCGCCAGGTATGAGAGCGACGGGAGAGGAGGACCATGAAGAGGAGAGGGTGTTTATGGTGCGCTGATGAATCCAGCGAGCATTCTTCGCCTAACCTTCTAATTGTCTACGAAGTCTGCATCGAGAGTGCATTGCAACATTGCATTTGGAGAACTTGTAGTCAATTTTCCAGAATTTCAGATTAAGGATACTATCGATACTCTGATGCTGGCATTGATGGACGTCCTTAGAGATGTTCCCCTTATTGACTTTGACGAATGTCTTTCGTGGCAAGGTATGTATGTCTCCGACATGCCTTTCACTTGGAGGGAATTCATATATCTGATTATCCAGATTGGGCTCTTCCTGATCAACTCGTCTTTTCAACTGTTTCCGCACTACTTCGTCTGTCGAGCTCTTATTTGCAGTACGCGGAGCGGGCCACTTCCTCAATCTGTGACTTCATAGCACAGACTGTCAAGAAAATGGAAACTAGTAGTGGTACGTGGCATGAATGCTTTACCATACTGTACTGGAAACTTTCTCCAGCGCTGGATGTCCTGACACAATTAACGCCGGCAATCCATGGGCTATACCGTGCCATCAGCTCGACTTCGTTTCCTTGGACCTATGTGCAGTGGCATCTACTCACTTCTCACATCAAGTCATTATGTTCCCCTAGTATGATTGATCGTCTCAACAGTCTCCTGGTAGATATTCTACACAATGAAGATGCCGATGAGCACACCCTGCCGTTCATCCAGACTTTTGTTTCCCGTTATGTCTCTCAAGGAAGACCCCTCAGTGGATATTTCATTGTATGCTGTGTCATAGAAACGGAGTGGACTGTCCTCGCCCAAGTTCTAGGGTCTACGCCTCCTACAAACTCGAGCATTATCACTGAAGCCGCCGCCGCCAATAAAGCATGGCTGTCGCTTGTGCGTCACGCTGCTCATGGATTGGACATCGGCGACACAAAGATCGAAAATTCACTGAGATGCACCATCAAGTATGCTATGCAATGTTTTACGGATCTCCTTGTGCAAATCAAAGAGATGGATGTGGAACCATCATTGGACACGTATGCCTGGGAGACGATGTCCGAGAGCTTGGTGAGTAAAGTTGCTTACAATCTCAACATGACAAGCTTTTGAGAAATGGTAACAGAAATTAGCCTCTGTCTGCTCCGTCGCTCTTCGTGAATTGGACGAGCAGCTGTTTTCTCGGTTATTGCTGCTCTTGAGTGATGAATCCCCGATATCTGACCATCTCGTTCAAGAAGCGGCCTTGAAAGCTACCACCGTGCTAGTGCAAAAGTATAGATTATGATTTATTTTTACAAATACACTGACTTAAAACAACATTAGTTTCCCAGATATTGCGTCAAAGATGTCCAGTCATCTCCGTCGTTTTATTACTTCCCCGTTACCCATTTTTGAGTTTCAATTTGCTTCCGAAAGCCGAGCTCCTCCGCCTCTTGCCGCTGCTGCAAAATGTCTGGCTCTTTGTATTCGCGTATGTCCCTCATTTTCTTTATGTTGGTCCGAACTCAACTCCAGCAGCTTGCACCGGGCGAAGACCTCATTATGTCAAATATGTACTCCTTGCTGAATTACATCGCTGCAACGAACAAGGAGATCTATGAGAGCTCCACGGCTTCGCCAATGAACGGCGATTCAACACACAGCCTGACCGAGCACACTACCATTGAAAGTGGCTTGCGCTGCCTCTCTGATGACGAGAGGAGATTTGTGGGAATAAGCACGATCTCTGTGGTCACCAGACTTGCGCTAGAATTCCGCATGGAAGAAGTCATAGTGTTCTCTCCTTGATGCATGACAACCACTGATATTGTTTAAACCAGGTCACGCGTCTGACAATCTCCATGCTGCTTCAGAGACTTCGTGCTGCAGAGCCTACTATGGAGGCTGCGATCTCATATAATCTCGTGGATTTGGCTATCGCCGCGCCAGAGGGCGCGTTTGTGGACATCATAAGGGTTTTCTCATCCATTAACCGATCTGCGAATCCAGACGATCCCAGATTCTCAAATAATATGGTAGGCTACATAATAATACAGTCATGAACTCGTTTGAAGGAACATTATAGGTACTAGCTGCCCAAACAAGATTAGCCCAGGAGCTTCATCGACGACCAGAGCTCTATGAGATATATCTTGTCGAGCTATTGACGCTTTTTGCAGACAAGGGAGTCGGTATACAAAATCTGAAAATAAAGAATCACTATGTCAAGGTAAATCATTATTTTTTCTCCCGTGGCAGCGACTGAGCAACATTGGAGACTGATGACATGGTGGAACAACTGGCGTCTCTTTTGCTTCCCATTGATGCCTTACTCGCTCACCAGGACTTTAATCCTCATATCGATACTTCAGCTGGTGTTGTATCTCTGTTTAGGAACATGTGGTTTTTGTGTCTTCTCTTCCATTTCACCTCCGTTGGTGACAAAGAGGAGACAGCACTGGACTGGTTGAAACCAGCGTTGGCACGCATTGCTATCAAATCGCCTTCAATGGTCTTAGAGGAATCCCATGACTCGATTGCAAGCGACGTTGAGTACAACTCAGCTATCCGTCAGGAATACGCTCATACTGTGGGCAATGTTCTCTATGAATTCTACATACTTGTGAAAACGACATCTACAGGTGATTTCTAAACATCGGACGGCTCTTTCGAAGCATATATCCATGCGTGTAGGGGATATCCGTTATTTATCTTCTGGACAAGTCGTCTTCATTTTGACGATGCATGACATGGAAAGCATGCGGTCGGCGGTCGGATTGACTTCCCCACTTGTCTCATATTTCACCAACGATAGCATCAATAAACATCCAGGGCTTTCCACCTGCATGGAATCAGTTGCAGAAAAGGTGCGTACGAATCGCTCGGCAACTTTGGTATTGGTTTGATCAACGATGCAGGTCATTCGTGGCTGCATTACCGACTTGAACGCAAAAGCTGCACAGCAAGCCTTGCCAGACTGCCTTTCGTCAGAACTTCGCACCCTTCTAGTCCTTAGCACCCACCGAATCGAGAACGCTAGAAATATAGCTTCCAGATTTTTGAATCGCTTGATAAAATCTTTCCCGTCCCTTATGTGCGATCCGCCCCTCGTCTTCACAATTTTGGACGTGCTAACGTTGCTTCGACGCTCTTGCGAAAATGAATTCACCGACGAGGTACGCGTAAATTTAGAAAACGTATAACCAGAATATAACTACCTATTTTCAGTGTAACCCCATCTACGAATTTCACTCGGAAAGATCTGGACTCACGCTGCAGCTCACCGATGACTACAAGACTCGTAACGATATCATGAGCCAGCTGTATCGCAATGCCAATAGCTGGTTCGAGCTTGCTTTAAGTCGCGCTCCGATAGAGTTACAATCAACCTTGCAGGTTCGTCACTAGCATTCTCATATTTGGTTTTGACCCAACAATAAATCAGAAATATCTTGCTGCAAATCAACCATCGTCGGGGAGCGACTCTTTAGACTTGGGTCCTTCAATTGCAGAGCATTTTGGTAAAGCTATCGGTCCTATACAGCGTTCTTTAAGTGAGTCCATCTCTCTATACACTAGACGTTGCTCACCCGATGATTACAGCATCGCTTGCTACAATGTCGCAGAAGAAAACGAACGGAGCTAAGAAGTTAGTAAGTCAGATTGCGATAAAGGCTTATTTTTCCGGCGAAGCTGCGGGCGTTCGTTTAGCAAATCATGAAGGTGAACGCCGAGTATCTGGCAAAGAGGATCCTACATATTAATAACGAACTGGTAGGTGGCCCTGATAAATTGGAGAAATTACCTCCACGATCAGCACCCTCTGCCGAGATACATGAACTGAAAATGAAAATGGCCCGCACGACTGACGAAATCCGATCCAAAAGTAGTACTCTCACCGTCCAAGACTTGAGGAGACTTCTTTTCCGGTGTGCGGCGACCCTCATATCCCTTGGAAAGGTAGGAAGATTGTTCATAGGAGAACTTCCGAACACACTAAACATGCATGCCAGTGTGAATATGAACTTCTCCATCACATTGTTGCTCTTCCATTCGAGGTTGCTACTCCATCGGCTATAGCCACAGGTATCGAGGTCTGGACTTGGGTCATCGCAGAAAAGTCAGAGGTGGAAGTTGCATTGATGAGCGAGGTCCTTTCTGCATGGTCAGATAATATCAAACATGAGAAAGGTATCTTTTCAACTGCTCTGAAGTATGTTTTTGATCTCCTCCGTGTGGATATCAGTTCTGACACCCCGTAGCTACACTGATCCTTTCTATCATCCCATTGATTACAGTCCTACCGATAAGGACGTTATTGACCGAGGAATGACCACCGCCCGTCGACTTGTCACACCACACGCACTAGTTCTACAGATGCTCTTAAGTCGTCTGCAGGCTGCCAGATACCGCAGATCAGGAGTGATGTTTCTCGTTCAACATTTGGTGCTGCGCTCTGCGCGAGCTCATCGATCACTTAGGTAAAATGCCATCGCATTTTGTTGAATACTTTTCACGCCTGTTTATAGTACGCATGCCTTGGCTCGTGAGGCGCGCTTTTCACTGCTTCTGTTCGGTTTTGAGACGCTCAAGAGTTCTCATCTCGATTCGTATTCGGAAAGTCTATTACGAGAAAGCTTGTACCGGGTGGCTTTCTCATGGTTTTCCGTGCGTCCACAGTAAGCATGCTCGCATCGTAATCGCTTTGATATCTAATTACTTATATGGCAGATGGTCGTATGGTGCCAATCGCGTGCAAGTAGATGCGGATGTCAAAGTGTTGTCCGAATTTCTATCTTATTTACAGACAGACACCGTTCGAATTTCGCCTGCCATATCGAGCTTATCGCCTGCCCAATCACAATCTCGAGGGTCACGTGTGTACCCACAGGCTTCCCGCCCCATCCCTACTCTGACAGTTCAGCAGATTATGCAACCAGACTTCGCATTATAAGTCTTCCACTCCGACTCCTTACAGAAAACGAGATATTTAGACTGATGGTTTGGGCCAATCCTACAAACGACCCAAAAAGAGGAAGCGATCACACGGGCACCACTGCAGTGACGTTGTTCGAGGTTCGTTTGATCAAGTTTGCTCGGGTCGCGTATCTCTACTTAACAATGTACAGAATTCCTGGGCTCAGATTGTCCGTACAGTGTGGCAAATCAATCCAGCAATCGCAGTTCATCTTCCGGAAAGGTTCAAGAGCCCTGTCGTCCGCAATGAGTTGTTAAGATTGGTTCGGTCAAATACGCTTGAAGCCCTGGACTTGCCGGAAGCCCTGCCTTTTTTATTGGGTGACCGGCTGGACCCCAAGTTCCACCGAGACTTTAGGGTAACTACTGAAACATGATTGATTTATGTACCACTGACGTCTGGGGATTCAGTATATTATCCTGTGGGCGCCTGTTCCACCCATCATAGCCAACACACTTTTCGAACGACGCTATAACAATGAACCATTGATCCTGCAATATGCCCATCGAGTGATGGAGCAGCACCCGGTCGACTTGACTTTCTTCTTCGTTCCTCAGATTGTCCAAGCCCTCCGCTATGATGACCTTGGTATGTTTAGCATCCCCTCTTGTGCTCTTAAAACTTATAAATATGCAGGTTATATCGCTCATTTCATATCCGAGACCGCAAAATTATCACAACTTTTCTGTCATCAAATCATCTGGAACATGAAGGCAAATTGTTTCAAGGATGATTTAGCTGAGGTGGTGAGCCTGACCAAAAGACCCTTTTTTTTCAGTCTGCTCTAATCCAATATCTTTTAGCAGGACCCAATCAAGCCTATTCTAGATCTCATGACTGAACGGGTCATCAAATCACTTTCAGGTGATGCGAGGGCATTTTACGATCGGGAGTTCTCGTTTTTCCACGAAGTCACCTCGATCTCCGGGAAACTAAAACCATTTATAAAAAAGACAAAGCCTGAAAAGAAGGTTGGTCCCTGCTGTAGAATATTTCTTCAGGAGATTTGAATGTATCACTTATGCCTCTGGCAGGCAAAAATTGATGAAGAAATGGCCAAGATCACAGTCGAAGTTGGAGTTTATTTACCAAGCAATCCGGATGGAAAAGTCGTCGATATTGACAAGAAGTCGGGCAGACCCCTTCAAAGTCATGCGAAGGTAAATTCAGTCAATCTTCTCTGATATCGCTAACATATCAATAGGCACCATTCATGGCCACCTTCAAAGTCAGAAAGGAGCGTATCGTGATAAATACTAACCCCGACTCCGTCTTAGATGGCGATGGAGGTGGCATCGAGAATCGTACGGAATATGACGTCTGGCAACAAGCGATATTCAAAGTTGGTGATGACTGCCGTCAAGATGTACTTGCGTTGCAGGTCATTGCCATGTTCAAGAACATCTTCACAAGTGTTGGACTCATGCTATATCTCTTCCCGTATCGTGTAACCGCTACCGCACCTGGGGTCAGTCTTTACGTTCGTCACATTCATTCCAATTAAACCTTCATCTAGTGTGGAGTTATTGATGTAGTGCCAAATGCTACATCTCGAGACGAAATGGGTCGTGCCAAAGTCAATGACCTGCTAGACTTCTTCGTAGCAAAGTATGGAGGCCAAGACACGGTCGCCTTCCAGCAAGCTCGACTAAACTTCATTCAATCAATGGCTGCATACTCCGTTGCCTGCTATGTTTTACAAATTAAAGACAGGCACAATGGAAACATCATGATCGATGGAGAAGGTCATATTGTGCACGTCGGTCGGTGTCAACACGCATATTATCTTTCACGCTGTGACTAACATCGCGACAGACTTTGGGTTCCTTTTCGATATAGATATGTAATTTCTTCTTTGTCCACAACCCACTGACTTATTTTTTGCCGTTTTTACGACCAGGGGTGGCTATGCAATTCGTCATTCAATGTTCTTTCATTGACTGGTTTCTTGATAGGGTGTGAAGTTCGAACCGTCTTCCTTCAAACTCAATCACGAGATGGTTGTTTTGATGGGAGGGCGTTATTCACAAGGTTACCAGCTATTCCAACATCTTACTGTCAAGGGCTTCCTCGCCATCCGTCCGCATGCGGAACAGTTGATAAACACTGTGCAACTGATGCTTGATACTGGCTTGCCTTCTTTCAAGGGAGAGGGGACTATTAGAAGGCTTCGAGATCGATTCGCTTTGGGCTTGAACGAGCGACAAGCGGCTGATCATGTGATGGGTATCATACGAAACGCTCACGAGAACGTCAGGAGTACGGCATATGATGAATTCCAAAGAGTAAGTGATTACTTTGTATCCTCCCGCCCTTTACTCATACTCGCAAACAGTTACAAAATGGTTTGTGCAAGTATGATGTTCATATCGTTTATCGGCTGAACTGCTTTCAGGTATACCATACAAGTAGATAGCGAGTGGCTGAAGGAGCTGAAGGGACCAGTTTTCCTGAATAGAATGATGATTCCCTGCAGCGAAAAGTCTCTGATAGAGTAGCATACAATCCTTTTCGTCTAAGCTATGAGGCACTATAGCCAAGTGGTTACGGCGACAGATTCGAACTTTCGTCTTATCTGTTCCTCTTTGAGGGCGCAGGTTCGAATCCTGCTGGTGTCGATTGGTACGCTTGTTTGTGTTATCATTTTTATAGCTAGTATATATTGTGAGCCTTCAAGCTTCAGCAGGTTTTCGGGTTAGCTCAAATTTGTGTTTAAAAGTTATTGTTTTATGAAGGAAGCGAGGTTAAGGGTCGCCCGAAAGGTGTCATTCCAGTCACATCGATGAAACCATCATGTAAGTTTTCGGTTGATCTTGTTCCCGATTGTGGAACGAGACATACTGACAATCTATGTGTATGAAGAGCCATTCCTATTAATAACAATGCACTGTGTATGCTTTCCTAGGTGACACAAAAGCTGCCAGTTGAATGACAAAAAACACGCGGCTCACGACAGGTCAGGGCAAGAGATGTGTTGAAATCCCTTCCGTTTGACCTGACTTCTTCTACTTTCACCAAATCCTAGTCTCGAGCAATAAATCAGGATTCCCCTCGATGCCGCTACACGCCTTCAAGAACGTCTCAAGGGCATTGCGCTGCCTGTTGAGGCTGTTCACGACCTTAGTGCCTATCAAGAAAAGTGAAATTCATCGATAAGGGTGGACAAAAGTGGGGAGAAAAACTCACCAGGCTTGACGAGAGGAGCCTTAAGCATGTAGGAGAGGAGAGAAAGGACAGGGTACAGTGGCGCGAATTCGGCAGAAGCTTTGTCAGAAGAGGTGCTACGGTACTTGATACGCGTGAGAAGCTCGGTAAGGATGGTCAAATCCAGAATGAGGGGCGTGGCGAGAAGGGAGTCCTACGTTAGAATAAATGAGCGTTAGTGATATTAATACGAGGAAGAAATAAATACGTACCTCGCATTCGTTGAAGATATTGATTGTGGAGCGCCCACCACAGAAAATCTCCGAATAGTACTCATCAATCGCCCTCTTGGAGTCGCCTACCGCGGGAACATACTTGATAACAACGATATGATCAGGATGCTCCCCCTTGCCCTCTACGCCGACTTCGGGTCCCTTATACAACAAGCGGTTCGCATCCACCATATCATCTACCACGCTGCTCTTGCTGATCTCTTTACTCCTGAACTGCCTCTCCGCACTCAAATTGCGTCCGTCATTGTTCCCCAAATGGTTGTACGACGCGATCGACAACGGTTTAATCCCTGCGTTGACCAAGAATTCGGCAAGCACCGATTTAAGCTTCGTCTGCCCCGACTTGAGGTCATCCCCGCCAATGAATGAGCTGTGTCTCTCCGCGAGGGCAATGACGCCAGGCACAAAGGTGTTCTGCGGCGCACCATTAACGAAGGGCTCACCCTCCAGAATAGCGGCTACGGCGAACAAAGTGGAAGGCGACACCTCCACATGCGAGGCGTTGATTGCTGCAAGGATATTGTCCGCAGTGTCGTTCACACCAGGAATGATATCACTGTATCGCTCGGTGTTGGCGGTCCAGAACACCACGACACGATCAAGCTGGTTGTCTGCTTTGAACCTTCTAATATCCGCCCGAATATGGTCGAGATGGGCCTGCTTGTCCGTACCAGGGATAGCATTGTCCACGCGCGCCTCCTGATTCGCGGCGATGAAATCTGGATAGTAGATTGATGGTAGAGGGGTGCCCAGGAGCGCCATGTGCGGCGCGACCTGACGCTGGAGATCGTAGTCGAGAACCTGCGCACGCGCCATAGCTTTGTCCATGCTGACTGCGGAAATGTCCCAACCGCCGAGCACGAGGTCGTTCGGGTGCACCATGGGAAGCAATTCAGAGATAGGGACATGCACATCCTTGCCAGTTTCTGGGTCGGACCCAATGCGAACGGTGGATGCGCGTAGGAGCGAGCCGATGTAGTTGGGCTGCTGGGGACCTTGCTTTGTATTCCAGGTAATATTGTGCTTGTTTGCAAGGACAGTAGCGCAGAGGGTCGTGCCGTTGTTTCCACCCATACCGATCATCATCAGCCTGTGAGGAACACAGTCAGCTAACATTGGTGAATGCGGAACAAGTTGAAGGAAATTCACCCGGTCTTGCCGACTGCCCTCTTGGTACGAAACTCATAGGATTGGACTGTGGGTGTGACCGTATACTTCCCGTCGGACACGGTGACATGAGAACCACGGTTGAGGAACTTGGCAATGATGTGCTCATCCGTGTAGACGGTGTTTTCAGATTGAACAGTAACGGTATGAGGGCGCCGAGCGGAGGTGGGATGTACCGGAGTGGTAGGTGTATTGTATCCGGAGTCATTAGTAACAGCCATTGTGATAAAATTAAGCAAAGAGAAGTATCAGAAATTTATGAGGGCACTAGGGCAGGTGTGCTTGGAGCCTCTATGAGTGTTGTGTGAGCTGCAAAGCTGGTTCGAGTACATGCAGAGACTGCAGATGAGTCCTGGCTTGTGTCCTGGAGATGGCACAAAGTGTAGGGGAACTGTGGGCGGAGGTAAGAGTCGACGCGGTTATATAGGACAGCGTTTTTTTTTTTCAGAGTCCGTAATTGCATCTGATCTATTTCTGATATTCCGCTCATGGCCGTTCCTCTCCCAACCCTTTTCGCAGCAAGCCTTTCTAATGCATCCAAATCTTTTCTGCTACCCACAACCGATGATTCTACACAGGCACGACCAATCTTCCATCCATGTCGTAAACGCGACTAATAATTGCCTCTTCAGGATCTAATTCGTTCCAGCTTAATGGGTCTTACCACGGTACGCTCACGGATCGCGGGTCTTTCGCTGTTTAGTCCGAATGAAGTTCTGGAGGACATATCCACAAGGGACTTGGCGTACCTCTTTGTCCCTTACGTCTGTGCAGAGGTCCGAGGACGGGTGAGGACGACCGAGAGGGAAGAGCGGATGGTTTTGCTCGATCAGACCCAGGTACGGCCCGAAGGACCCCCGTCGTACCTTTCAGAACTGATGTACTTTTTCAGAAAGATTTACACACTTTCCTGTTGTACCTGGAAGACTATGAGATCGTGTCCGAGGAGGAAAAGGCGCTGTACAAGCAGAAGGCCTTGACGATCGCGGACCCTGCCAAAAGGCGGGAGGTTAGAATAAAGCAGTACCAGAAAGAAAAACTCCTGCGAACCCGGATTGAAGTACGTATAGTGGTAGACAGATCATCTGTTTTATTAACAACTGTATCACAGGAGCTCAGGAAACGCAGGGGTCAATTTCCTTTCCGTTCCGATAGCACCCCATCGGATTTCGACCTTATCTCTTCTCTCCTTCCCTCGCCCTCGCGATCAAACCCCTCCACTGCACCAGATGATGACGAAGAACCAGACTCCGAAACAGACGACATCCTCCGTGGAGCCACAATTCTTATCCTACGCCTCTGCTACGCTCAGGCGTATTGTCAGCTGGAAAACCTGGAACGAGAACTCGAGCTTCTTCGTACCGCACCGCCGTTTTCCTCAAGAAGCTCACATCCAAGAACCGACGATCGGAGAGGAAAGGCACGGGAGAGTGAGAATGACATGTGGAAGCTCGATGCGTCACAAAGCAATATGGGCCTGGGTGGGACGGGACCGCTTCTAGATTCTTCTGGCAAAGTGATTGTCCCCACTATATTGCATTGGATGTAAACTTACTTACCTTTGGTTCGAATGGAGCATAGCCCCTTCGCCCGTTTACAATTCTTCCTGCAGGAGCTGCAGATCGTGCACGGTTTCAAGGGCAGGTGTTTGGGCCGGGACACAATTTACCTACTATGTCCATCGATCAGTACCTGCAGATAGAACGCGAACGAGGTAATATCATCTCAGGAGGCGGGTATGTCTGTTCATAATTTTATTACACTTTTATTTTTGCTTACAGGATTATCTTAGGCCCGCGTCGGAAGCAGAGCCAAATTCGTCCGAACAGCTTGCACTTGATGCTGATATGGATGGGACAAGAGAAGGGGAAGAGAAGGCAGAGCAGAAAAGGCTGAAGGACGAGAATTGGGCCAGGTACACTGATGAGAATCCTCGAGGAGCGGGAAACACTATGAATCGGGGGTGACGAAGCATTGTATGTTAAGCTTGTATTAGTGACACAAGTGTGTAGCATAAGCCGATTTTAGTTTACCATCTACCTTTGTAGCTTTTGTTTCCTGTACCTCCAGATAACATTCCCTTTATGATGCCTTTATTGACAGGGACTTTGATAACTAATAACACAATCCAAAGGGTAAGGGGGTAGCTGGTATATGTATGTATAGTGGCATATATAAAAGCACCCACATTCGACTTCAGCATTGACACTGTGATGCCTCGGGTACATCGTTCGTTGCTGGAGTAGTGACATCAATCTCTGCAAAACACCCGATCAGTAACGGTGATTTGGATATTAGGACATCTTACTTGTGTTCGCGTCTGCCTGCCCGTCCTTTTCCATTCCCGGCAAGGACATGGCGATCCTTTTGAAGAGGGTCTTGACGTTATGTCCAGCCTTCGCAGACGTCTCCATGAACATAATATTCAGCTGTGTTGACTTGGCGGTTGCCTCTTCTAACGTCACTTGCCTGGCCAGTCCCAGACGTCATGATTCATTCGAGAGCGAAGCCTTAACAACGTACCGCTTGTCCGAAAGATCCGCCTTGTTCCCCACTAGCACTATGATTACATCGTTTCCCCGCTCTGACCGTACATCATCTATCCATTTTGAGGTCGACAGAAATGATTGACGATCTAAACTGTATGTCAGCCTCCTTACTATTCAAGTCCAAACAGCATAGGAATACGCACTCGTGATATCAAAAACGACAATAGCCACAGATGAGTCCCGGATATATGACGGTATTAGTGAACGGAACCTCTCCTACATGGCATGTTCGTATATGTTTGCGCCATGGCAAGGAACGAATTCATACCTGACCCGCGGTATCCCACAGCTGTAGCCTCACAGTCCGGTCCTCGAGATACATGGTCTTGCTCAGGAAATCAATTCCAATAGTTGCTTGGTACGTATTGTCAAACGTATCATACATGAATCTGCGCAACCCTTTCAATAGGCACACCAGTCGAATGCAGGACAGCATACCGTGTGATGAGACTTGTCTTGCCGACACTCTGGTCGCCAAGTAAGACGATTTTTGTGCGCTTTGGCGGGGAGGAGGAAAAGTCAGCCGAGGGGAGAGCAGCAGGAGTGTCCATGAGCACTGTCGATGCCGTTTGACCGGAGAAATATACAGGTAGCCCACATGATCAACCGCCGGTATGTCACGTGCCGGCAGGCCACACTCTCCATGAAACTATCAGAAAAGATCGCAGCGTACAACGCACCGCACCCTTTCTACTCCTTCGAGTTCTTTCCCCCTCGCACAGATCAAGCACGTCCTTCACAGTCATGAATATCTCATCCCACCTCATCTCTTTGTAGGGATTTGAAAATCTGATCCCTCGCATCTCCCGCCTATGTGCGCTTAACCCCCTTGCGATCAGCGTTACCTGGGGTGCCGGGGGCTCAACCAAAGAGCACAGTCTAGAGCTCGTGGGCCTGGCGCAGTCGCAATATGGCGTAGACACGCTGATGCATCTTACTTGCACGAATATGGAGCAGGGGATGGTCAGTGAGGCACTCAAAGTACGCCTCTCATATAGCCTTTCCTTCACGTGCCACAGAACTCTATCTCTCCAGGCAGCAAAGCAACGAGGTATACAGAACATTCTGGCCCTGCGTGGAGGTGACAACTTTTGCCGAGTTAGTTGTGCTGGGAGGAAACTATAATTATCAATTCCAGATCCACCCAAAGGACAAGAAGAATGGAACCCTGTCGATCAACGATTCAAACACAGCATTGACCTCGTCAAGTTCATTCGATCCTCTCCTGAATTTTCATCGCACTTCTGTATCGGCGTTGCTGGTCAGAGTCCACCAATATCTCTTGTCCATGATTTCTAAGTCATATGTATAGCTTATCCAGATGGACACACGGACAGTTTACTCGATGACGATGACACCGAGCTCACATTTCTGAAGGAAAAGGTCGATGCAGGGGCGGATTTCATTGTCACCCAACTCTTCTACGACGTGGACCGATTTCTTCAATGGTTGAAGAAAGTCCGAGAAAAAGGTCCGTCTCCATTTCCATTTCCTCGTGATATCAAGCTCATCCACATGCTAGGCGTCACCGTTCCAGTTATTCCTGGCATAATGCCCATACAAACCTACTCGTCGTTTCTCCGCCTAACAAAGTTATGCGGTACCCGAGTTCCCGGCTACGTAATGGAAACACTAGCTCCAATCAGTGTAGGATTTATTTATCCACATGCAGGATATGCTCAAGATTGTTCATGTGTTTTGCAGCATGATGACCAACTAGTGAAAGATTACGGCGTTATGCTAGCTGCTGACATGATTCGACGTCTGACCACGGAAGGCGATGTTCCAGGCGTCCACTTCTGCACACTGAACCTCGAAAAGAGTGTCTCATGCGTGCTGGAACGTCTACGATGGACAGGAGTTGCAGCCTCCGCCCAAAATAAGCTCATTGCCGTAGGTCCAATGTCACACTCCCAACTTTCTAGGCTAACATGTTGTCGTTAGGAAACGCGTAGAAGCCCACCCATCGACGGAGACATGCGAAATCTAACGGTCACGCCATCCACTGCAACCACGACTGCAACACTTGGTCTGGCAAATCTACCACCCACAGATACAGAGGCGGGACGTGGAGAACTTAACAATGCCGCCACCTGGGATGAGTTCCCGAATGGTCGCTTCGGAGACTTCAAGAGTCCAGCTTTCGGTAATCAAGACCCGTGGGGGAATTCAACAATACTGGTAATGTATTCGCTATCCAGAAGAAGCAATAGTGGCTGAACCGTAGCATCTGGGCAGAGAAGCGAACAACTAGCGCAATGGGGCCACCCTAGGTCACTTAACAACCTAACTCAACTATTCCTCGACTACCTCCACTCCAAAATATCAACTACGCCCTTTTCGTCAACGCCACTATCCCCAGAATCAATGATGATCCTGACACACTTGGAAAAGTTAACAAAGCGAGGGTGGTGGACGGTCGGGTCGCAACCTGCAGTGAATGGCGTTAGTTCCACGGATGAGGTAGTCGGTTGGGGCCCGAGATCAGGGTATGTGTTTCAGAAGGGCTTCGTGGAATTTTTCTGCGAGAAGGAGGACGTAGAAGCCATTGCACTGAGAGTGGAGCAGAGGGGGAAAGAATGGGTAAATTTCCTTGCAGGAAATAACCACGTGAGTGAATGGTTCATGCAAAACAGCTCCACTTGAATGTCATACGACTAGGGCGAGTGTTGGGGTAATGTTCCTGAGGGCGGGCGCAATGCTGTGACTTGGGGCGTGTTCCCCGGGCAAGAGATCGCGCAAACGACTATTATTGAAAAAGAGTCGTTCCTTTCGTGGAAGGTGAGTCTGATTGTTCGCTGCTCTAATTATTTCATGTGTCTATTGAATTTTAGGAGGAAGCTTTTTCCATCTGGTCAGACTGGGCTCTGTGCTATCGCCCTGGCTCGGAAGAGCGGAAAACTCTCGAACGCGTGCGGGACGAGAGGTGGTTGGTGAGCATAGTGCACCATGATTATAAGGATACGGAGGCATTATGGAGCTTCTTATTTAATGGTGGTGAGCTCCTGTGAAGGCTACCCACCAGTTGATCCAAAGGAAAGTCCGTAAGAATCAATGTCTTGTACGGTCGCCGTCGCGAAGAATTCCATTGGTGCGGGGGGTCACTGGGCTGTGCTAAGAAAACGATGTTTACGGGTGGAAATGTTAAACTAGCTTAGGGACGCACCACTGTTATAGCATATGATACGGCAATGGATGGATATGACCAGTCCCGATTCAAGAGTCTGAATTCGAAGGCTCTTCTTCAAACTCTTCCATATCTCCATCACCCGCTTCGTCGACATCGTCCGTGTCAGCCGTAGCGTCTTCATCCAGGTCCTCCATACTGGCATCAAGGTCCTGCGCGGAATCATTCTCGCCATCGTCTTCAGCCACGGATGGCGCGCCACCTGAACGGCCCGAACCTGAGTCGTCCGAGTCCTCATCTGCCTGTCGCCGTCGAAAGGTTAGCTAACTTGATGTATTGTCAAAAACAAGACATGCGTCGTTCTTCTCCTCCTGCTGAGTAAGGTTTCGTCCAATGGGTACTAGAAAGTTAAATCCGCGATTATGGATGTTCATGTTCTGCATCACAGACGCTTAATAGTGGTAAAACCCACGAGCGTAAGGATAGTCACGTACAAGATCCTCAAGCTCGTTCTCTTCATCACTGAGATCGTCCATCTCGCGTTGCAGGTCACGTACCGCGTTGAGGTTACCATAAACCGGGCGCCGTGACAATGGCATTGGGTGTGGCTGAGGTGGTTTTGGTAGGCAATGGGGGAATTTTGGCTCGCGTGGAAGGAGCGTTGGTGTGGCGACCGCAGACATGATTGAAGGAGAGTGCTAGTAACACGTGACCTTACCAAAAAGCCTTGTCACTGTCACATTGGCACCTTCTGTGGTGGGCCTCTTGAAAAGCAACGGTTTCAGTGGACACAGAAGGATGGCTTCATCGCCATCACCACTTTTTTCTTCCGAATACCTTATACGCCAATACTATGGCAACAGAACCTGGACAGCCCCATTTTGGAAAACTGATCCGTCCGTTTTGGAACATCTACGGGGTCCCAGTTGTCACCGCTCATGCATCATGCTCAGCAGCTCAGGCTGCCAACCTCGATGCTCACCAATGGTCCATGGATGCACAAATGTCCAATAGTTGACTCGGATAAGTTGTAACGTAGATAAGACATCCTAATACGTGTATACGAGTCAGAAAGAGTCCAGCCTAAAAGAATGTGCTTTCGAGAGGGAGTGTCAGGTCTAGGTAAATGGATGTGGAGTCTATAAGGATGTGGAGTCTAAAAGAATGTGTCGTGGAATGGTGTGAATCTGAATGTCTAAAGGAAAGGTATAGGAAAGAACGATGGGATTGATGAAAGGCATTAACTCCAAGTCAGCAGAAGTATTAAAATGAGATATGATAGCAATGCTAGTTGGTAACTGCTTACTGAAAATCTCGAAGCGGTGGAAATCAGATTGAGTCAAAGCTTGGGACCATGAACCATTGGCAGAAAAAGTTGCAGACGTGGTTCTTTTCGAAATCGCGGTGCGCAGCGGGAACGTTACCATCCGCGAATATAGGTCCCAGAGAGCTGGAAAGATGTCACAGTGCTCAGATAACCTCATCAATATTTGACACGATGATTGAGGGCCTACCTAGCTGACGAAATTTGCGGATCACTGAGCAACGTAGAACCACCTGGGTTGAGGACATCAATACATCAGTAAAAATGTTCGAATGACGTTGAATGACTAGGACTTACCTTGATAATCAGAAACGAATGCTTGTCGTTTGGTTTTCCAGTACTGGACATGCTGACTAAATGCCAGGAATTTGGCCCGTGCTTCATCCTCCTTCGTATCCATCGTCAGTGGCTTCGGCGAGACATTGTTGAGGTATTTTCTAAATGGGCCCTCCGTATCGACATCGATAACCTCCTCAAGAAGGAAGCTGGTCTTTTTCGCAACTGCCGATGAACCCGACGGTGGCTCAATCGATACTGCTAATGCCGCCTTGACGAAACGGAAACGTGGGATTGTAAAAGGCAATATCTCCGTTGAGTCATTGCGCTGTTCATCAATGAAATCGTAAACCATAGTGAGCAGTGCACCAGACCAGACCAAGCAGGAGACTTCCATCGCGAGGAACTGAAATTGCTTCTCCCCATCATAAGGTATGGTGACGAACTTTGTTGCAAGTGAGCCATTGACTTCAACGACCCTCTCTTTTGTATAGTAAGTCTGTTTAGCACAGATCTCCTGCATGCCTTCGCCACCATTGAAGACAGGAGCCGTTGATGTACCAAAGGCAGCGATTTTGAAGCTACCTTTCTTCATGTTTGTGGCCGACAGATCTAACTGCAAAATTGAGGCTTTCGCCGTCCCGAGATAGAGGTTGTTTGGTTTGTCAATGGATACCTGTGTAGGTTGGACAATGAGTTGCTCCCATGCCCGGCACTCAACGGGGTAGATGAGGACGTTGAAGGTGGTGCGGCAAACTTGTTGGATTTCAGTGAGTCAAAATTCAATGGGGTTGAACATTGGAAGCTTACGAAAAGAACTCATCTCCTTGCCTGTCAGCAGCCTTTGTGTCCTCAATGCTTGGCTGATCCGTTCAGCCGATGGTGAAGCATCGCTCAACTTTAACACAGGATACTGTGCTGCACCGAACGTATTTGGCTCCGTGCTCTGCCGCCCCTCAGATTGCCCCAGCCTTTGTAGACTCACAAAGGCTGGACGACTTGAATTAACAGTCCTTTTAGACTTTGAGGCAGTTGATGTGGCTGCAACGATGGGTGGCAAGGAAGGTATTTCTTCGATATCGGAAGATGCTTGAGGAACAAGGTCTTGCTCGTAAGCAGGCGAGGGGCTTCGGGCCCGTTTTTTCCCTTTTTTCACAACGACCTAATAATATCCATTTAGTCAGGTATTCTTTTGTGCACATAGCACCTACCGTGAAATCTGCTGCCGCTCTTTCTGTGGTGACATTGTTCCTTGCCCTTTCCTCACTGGCATTCTCGAACTCTGCCAACTCATCAGCTTCCCTCTTCTCGAGCATTGCAGCGTGAATCTCATTCGGAACATGAAATTGAATGAGAGTTTTGCCAGCCTTGAATGTCGGACCTTTCTTGCCTCGGCTGCTTATGAAATGTTTGTAGATAATATCATGATCTGGAATCCTCGGTACGAGCTCAACCCAATTCTTGTCGCACATAATGATGTCATCAATCGGCAGCGGGAAGTTTTTCGTCCATGCATCCCACCTCGGCATTATTGCATTGTACAGTATTCCCTTCAGTTCAACTGCTCCAATATGTGCCAGTATGTGATCAACTGCTTCAATGAGATCCTAAGGTTGATATGATGATTAGGCAATGACGCAATTTGAATTCTCATTGAACAAACTCACGTGTATGAGTGATACCTGTACGCGACCAGGAGGCATGTGTACCATTCTCAATTCAACGACAACAATTTCGGCATTGTGAGTTGAGTATGCCTGCTGCATTCGCTCTTGTCGTGCTGTAGAATATAATGCATGTGCCGGTGTATAGCCGGCAGCCTGGGGGCCTCCCGAATGCAAGCGTGTCGAAGGGGCAACCGTATATCTTGGAACCTTTCCTGGGAGATGAACAGATGGACCGGGTGTCTGAAGTGGACCCGATGTGGTAGTCATGACGTAGCCCGCAGTGTGGCCTTGTTCAATGACTTGAGTATGCTTCCCAACACCTTGGACATTTTGACCATGGCCTGATTGAATGTGAGCGTGCTATTTCCTTCAGATTACTAGCGTGCTTACCTCGCTGAGCTTGAGCTAGACTTTTTCGAACATTTTCCTGGTAGCTCGACGAGTGCTGCATCCGTGCCTGTGATGTTCCTGCGCTGCTACGACGGACAGTACCACTCTTGTTGAGATAATACTGGTAGCACTGTGGGCATAGGTCCCAACCGGCCTTCGAGGCATCTTTGCTGTGCATGTGCTTCAGAACAGCCATAGTGTTGCAGTTCTCACATGCTCGCTGCACACCATTGTTGAGGCTTGTAAAGTTGGCGTAATATGACGGTTGGTCACCCATTGTTGAAGAGAAATAATGCCTGACGTGGCACTGGATAAAGCGAGATACAGTATTTCAGATCCACGAACATGCCAAGGGACAACGAACTGGATTGATCGAGATAAGTCAACAACGATAAAGCGGAAAACTATTCGGCATCAGTGAAGTCCGCTGCTAAACTATCATCGTCAGTCTCCTCCTCAGTACTAGTGAAATCTGCTGCATCGTAGTCCTCCTGCAATACCACTTCATCTCCAACAACCTCGTCCCCCATCCGTAATTGACGTAATCCCGGAAGGAGATCAACGTCATGATGCGCAGCAAGATTAGCGAAATTGAAATCTTCATCAAATGCGCTATCAACAGGATCCTGGCGGAAACAGGCAAGAAGGGCTTCGTAAACATCCCAGAATGTCCCAGTGGATATAGCGGGAGAACCAAGCAAAGTGTAGTGATTGTTGGCTTGGTCGTGGAATGACGTTGGTGTTACCTGGAATACCGGATCATCAAGTGGAGCCCATTCTTGCTGCAATTCATCAAACATATCAGACGAGACAACAATCTGTAAACAAGCAACATTAACAGCATGGCAATACAGTATTTCTACATACCTGGAAGTTTTGAGAGTCAAATCGCTCAGGCTTCGAGTGGATCAAATCCAGTATCCCATGGGGTAGAGACTTGTGTTTATTGGCCCGTCGAGGGCTGGAGTTATACATCGCGACCCATTTGTCAATCTCCGCTTGAAGCCATGGGATCGCCAGCCACCGGAATACCAAGCTTGAATGTGGGATTAAGAGACTGTTATGCTGAGGCCGATGCACATACTTTTCGAGTGGGTCAGACACAGTGTACAACCCATTATTGACACCAAAATCAAAAAGATCTTCGAAACCCGGTACCCACTGAGCTCGAAATTGGGACCAGCCAATTTCAGACTTGATGTTTGTCTTTTCAGGACAAAAACGGTGTTGCAAAGTATCATGCAAGGCAGGATCGAGTTGATGGCGAAGTAAGGTATGTACATTTGCGATCCCATTGTTTTCCCGGCCAGGGTCACTCATCATCATGAGCGGAATGCCTAGATGTCGCTTGTTTTACATTTCAACGAAAGGAACTGCAGAAGAAACATACCTCCAACTTTACGACCAGCTTCGAGATAATAGTGTATAAGAAGACGGGTGTTCCGATTGCACCACCAGATTTTGAGCCATGCAAAGCGACCGGAAAACGGATCCAGTCCAAGATGCAACCACAAGCCAAACCTCCCCCACTTGTCGTGTTGGTCCATTGACAAATACTCCATAACGCCTGCCGACCAGAACCATCGTCTTTTGAATCGACGACGTTTCCGTTTTTCTACAGCTTGAGGCTCAACGTGAAGTAAAAACTCATTGACAAGTTTCCTATGAGCAAGGCTGCATCAGATTCCATAGCGAATGGCAGGGGGAACTTACTCAGAGACCCGAATACCATACTCTTGCCTGATCACTGTCACCATGCGACGCGCTCCCATGGTGGGGAAGCGGGAACGAATGATATTGTAGATGTCCATGATGGTTTCGTATGTCGCGCCTTGTTGTATGGTTCCCTTGAGATCGAGCTTTGTCCTGATCCTCTGTACTGATTTCTGGCTGCAACGGGTGAACTTGAATGTTTTCATGACAGGCGAGGTGCTTGACAAAGTACCTTAGTCTGTAGGTATTGCAATCGAAGTGATCGAGAGCATGATCTGCAATCTTTGTGTCTGGGAAACCTAGACGCCAATAGTATTGGATCAGCGGCTCCAGTTCATTTCGCGGGGCTGTAACCCAGTGAATCGTGAGTACAGGTCATCAACCATTGGGATAAAGGGAAAACATACGAAGTGGTTTGTGTCGACCACCCCGTTGTGATGGTAGAGCCTGGGCAGCCACGGTCTGGGTGTTTCTCCCTCGACTCTGTCATGGCATGTACAAAGGAGGTGCGAAACCTGTTACCTCGTGTTCTTGAAGCATGTTGATAAACATGACATGCAATTAGAAACTCGCATGAACTCGGACACTGTAGTATGAAAAATACTTTGAATTGATGAATATATGTATCACAGTGACAACATTGTTCAGTACAAGCAGCATCAAGGTCGGCAGCCTGAGCTGCTGAGCATGATGCACGAGCGGTGACAACTGGGACCCCATAGATGTTCCAAAACGGACGGATCAGTTTTCCAAAATGGGGCTGTCCAGGTTCTGTTGCCATACAATATGACATATCGAATGGACCTTGTAAACCCAGTTGATCAAATCAGCTTGAGGTGGCATGGTGCAACTTCTGGCATATGTAGGACAATGACAAATGAGCCACACTCGTAATCCACACTCGGTTGTGCACCCTCCTTCGAGCTTCAAGCTTCAAAGCTAGTTCAACACAAGATAAGAACACAAGTCCTGCAACTGCAGGAGTGTTCAGTGGAAGGAAGTTGGAGCTTCCAACACTCAAGAGAATCAAGACATGTAGTGTTGCCAACAGCACAGCTCAGAGTTGTGAGCCATTGAGCCATGCTGCTATTTTGGGTGAGCTGCACCACTAAATCAGCTCACTGCTCAGAGCTGCTCAGAGCCACCCAAGCTATGCCCTCAGTTCTAAAACTGTAACCCTGGTGTCCAGGGTTTACCGAGAAACAAGTGAGGGAAAATGAGAATCAGGCAGAGAAGGAATGGGCTCGATGTATCTATTGAGAGAGAGAGAGAGAGAGATCTAGCTAGAAGGGAAAAGAGCTTGTGATGGTAAGGTAAGAAAAAGGAAGTCATGCAGTGAATGGGATGAGTGTCTGTAAGTAAATAGTTGTCAACAATGGTAGGCAAGCTTACACCCTACCCATCTCTGAAAAAAAAGGAATAACTGAGAAGAGAAATAAAACCAAAAAAAAAAGTAACATTGTGTAAGTATAAAAGTGTAAGGGCAACCTCAAGCCTCACTTAATAGTGAGCTAACAGAGGGGAATCCAAAGTTAATATTACACTACAGAAAACTCTAAAGACCCATCTGTTGATGCCCAGTATATGTGATAGAGCTGAAAATCAAATAGTAAGCTAAAAATAGCAAAAAGGCAGAAATAGGCAAATCAAGCTGCGGGATGACATCACCTTGATGGTAAACATCCAGAAGGGGTCCTGCCTTTAAGAATAGAACTGTCAACATGTACCAACATGGAAAAAGCCAAAATATAATAATATAGGAATATATCATAGGAAATCATAGAAAAGGCAGAATAGGGTGAAATAAAATATATAAAAAATGGGACAAACACAGAAAATTGCCCAGATGCCTGGGGCACCTTCCTTTCCCCTTACATCACCCCCCTTTTATGATGCATTGCCTTGATGCATTCAAAACTGTATTTGCCCAAAGTCGGATGCTTGGATGCACTGAGATGCAGAGGAATGTTGCCAGTGGAACTCTCTGACCAGTCGTGGGGCATTCACATCGGACTCCACGACCCAAGAGTTCTCCTCGTATCCATAACCCTTCCAGTGTACCAGGTATTCAAGTTTACTTTGACATAAGCAGCTGTCTAAGATGGACTCGACCTCATACTATGGTTCACTCTCGATGACTGTAGGTGGTGGGGGAGGTTGTGTCACATGTCCAGGGAATGGATCTGTGGGGGCAGGCAGCAGCTTTATGACATGGAAGACAGGGTGAAGTCTGGACATTGACTGTGGTAGCCATAGGTGGTAGGCGTGCAACCTGACATGTCTAGTGATGAGGAATGGTCCAAGAAAGTGGTAGGCAAGTTTCTTGGAGGGACACATGGTGGAAATGTCACTAGAGTCGAGGTAGACAAGATCACCAACCTTGTATGTGGGTGTGAGTGAGTGACACAGGTTGTATAAGCATGCCATGTCGTCCTTTGCCTTAGCCAAAGCTGACTTCACCTCCTCCAAGGTGTCCTTCATTCACTCTGTGAACTTTTTTACCATCTCCAAGTGTGAGGGTGCTTGTCAAGGTTTGAAGCCCATGCATGGGTGTTGCCCTGTGTCGAGGAGGAAGGGAGTTTGTTGGGTGGAGAAGTGGATGTGATTGTTGTATCCAAAGTCAGCCATGGGAAGGAGATCTTCCCAATCATTCTGTCGCTCATTGACAAAGATACAAATGAACTGCTCCAGTTCTTGGTTGACTTGCTCTATTTGTCCATCTGTCTGTGGGTGGTAGGTGGTTGAGGCAAGGAGTTTGATCTCTAGCAGATGGTACAGCTCTTGGGTGAACTCTGCAATGAATTGTGGTCCTCGATCACAGAGGAATGTGCCAGGCAGTCCATGGAGCTTCCATACATGGCACAAATAGAGTCAAGCCACTCCAAGCGCAGTGACAGTCATATAAGTGGAGATAAAATGAGCTCGCTTCCAAGCAGAGTCGACTGTGCACATTACCACATCACACCCATTGGACTCCAGTAGTTCCACCATGAAGTCCACACTGATGATGTCCCAACAATTCTCTGGGACCAGAAGGGGGTGCAACTCGCCCATGGGCTTGTGCCATGGAGTCTTGGTGCATAAGCAGAGATCACAGGTATGACAGTACTGACCAATGAGTCATGACATCTGGGGCCACCAATAATTCCATGATATGAGCTCCAACATCTTCCAATGCCTGGGGTGGCTAGCAATGAGTGAGTCATGGTGCTGAGAGAGTTGTTGTTGAAGCTGGGGATCATTAGGGATGTATATATGGTCACAGAAGTATAGGATGTTGTCCTTTTCTGCCCACTCTGCTGCACGAAGCAATGGTGTGGATCCCTTTCTCAGCTCCTTCACTGCCAGAGCCACAGCATTCTCATGTAAACCACTACAATTCACATGATGAATATCATATAGGATACTGTGCTCCTCACCCTCCAAGGTAACATCCTCTAATGCACAGACTGTAAACAGATCAGGTTGCAACAACACGATACCTTGATTGTCATTGCTTCCATCCCTGTGATCCAGACGATGAGAGAGGGCATCTGTCTTCCCCATACTGCATCCTGGGTGATGATGTAGGGAGAAATCAAATCTGGAGAGGTAAAGGGACCAGCAGGCTTGGTGATGATTAAGTTTCTTGGTGGTCATGAAGTACTCAAGGTTCTTGTGGTTTATCCAGATCTCAACCTTGTGTTGAGCACTCTCTAGAAAATGTTACCACTCCTCCAACGTCTGCATTATTGCCAGCATCTCCTTGTCATGGGTCTCATAATTGCATTCCACAGCACTGAGACTCTTTGAGTAGAAGGTGATGGGGTGCCACTTCTGGTCCTTGGGAGACTGTTGGGACAGTACCACACCCATTGCAAAGTCTGAACTGTCAGCTTCTACACAGAAGGGATGCAAGTCATCAGCAAAGGTGAGGATTGGAGTGGAAGTGACCATATCTTTGAGCTTCTCAAATGCCTCCTGCTGAGCATTCTCCCACTTCCATCCCTCCTTGCCAGTGAGGTTGAATAAAAGGTGGGCATGCTGGAAAAAATCTTTAATAAAGCGCTGATAGAAATTGATGAAGCCCAGGAAAGACTGCACATTTTTCTTGTTTGTGAGCATGGGCCAGATTGTAACACCAGCAACCTTGACCGGGTTCATCTCCACCTGTCCATCCAAGATAATCAGGCCAAAGTACTCAATCTATGTCTTCTCAAACTTGCACTTATTGTGATGAAGATAGAGTTTGTGCCACCAAAGTTGCTCCAGTACTAGGTGTGTGACTCGATGATGTTCATCGAGGTCCCGAGTGAAGATAAGGATGTTGTTGAGGTAGACACAGACAACATCTTCCAGTACAAGATCATGGAAGATGTTGTTCATTATGGTCTGAAAGGTGGCAGGACTATTAGTGAGACCAAAGAACATGACAAGCAGTTCAAAATGACCATGGTTTGTGCAGAAAGCTGCCTTCCACTCAACCCCTTTCTTTATCCATACATTGTTGCAACCCCAATAAACATTGAGCTTCATGAAGTAATGCACTGATAGATCCATTGCATGCTCAAGGTCTGGAAATGGTTCTAATCATATTGACACATTATGATACATGCTCTGAATTGCTACAAATGCCACGAACTTGATTTTGAACCCTTTTTAAACTATTTTGGACGATTTTGAATGACTTCAAATGACTTCAAATGATTTTGAATGATTTTGTGACATTTCGAACGCCTTCAAACAACTTTGCACTACTTCAAATGATGTCAGCCACCATATAGCTGTTTCAAAACCCTTTCGACACACACAACACATCCGGCATGAGCCACTGCATCGCATATCGAACACTACTGGACACGAGGAGAGACAACAAAAGATTTAGAATGTGATAAGTGCAGTTTTGTGTTTCAATGATATATTGAAGCAATAAGATAAATATTTTCACTATGCTGGGACAATGTACATTTCAATTGTTATCATTTCTCATTTGTTTTATAATTTACAAAGTCCTCATTGTTGTATATATTGCCTCATGTACTACACATGTTTTATTTCCTTTTTAAGTACTATCTCTTCAAATTGTATATAGACTTGTATTAGTTACTTAAAATAAGAAGACATGGAAACAGAGAAGAAGTCATTCTGTTTGATTCAAAAGCCATTCTCTTGAGTCTTAGTCTGGCATCGTATCTCTAAGTTCTGTGAAATATCATGAACTCCTTCAAACTTTTGTATTCGCTCCTTGACTTATCGCACATTGCCCATTGCCTCTTGAAAAACACTTCTTATCCACTATATTAGCTCCTCAATATACCTTGACACCATTCCAACTCTTTCGAAGCCTCTTGAACCATCTCAAACATCTTCAAATTTCCTCAAAACTACTTGAAACTTCTTCTAACCCCTTCGAACATATTTTGAATGGCTTTCAAACCTTTTTGTATGCTCCAAAAGACTATTTATAACACTTCTTACCATTTCACATCTTTAACCACAGTCTTTGGGTATCAGTGGTGATATTTATGTAGTACCAACTTGCACCCTTCCTCTAGCCTGTGTTATACTTTCTAAGCCTTTTAACAAGTTTTGTTAGGTTTTCAGGTTGAGTATTATCAGTGCTCCATGGAGTTGGTTGATGAGTTCAGATATGAGGGGTAGCAGATAACAATTTTTGACTGTGATGTTGTTGAGGCATCAATAGTCTTGAACCAGTCAAAGGGACTCATCCTTGTTCTTGACAAAAAAGAAGGGCGAGGCCATGGGCAATTTTGAAGGGCGGATACAATTTGAGGCCAAGTGTTCATCGATGAACTTGTCGAGTTGTCATTGTTCTTCAGAGGAGAGAGAATAGACCTTGCAGGAGGAAGGTGTGGCACCTGGTGTAAGCTCAATTGCATGATCTCATAGCTTACAGTTAGAAAGTGAGTTGAAGGATTCCTTGAAGAAGACATCCTCGAAGTCATGCAGGTGAGGGAGCACAGAGTCAGTGAAGGATTTGGGTGCACCGTTTTTGTGGAAGGCCTCTGCGAGGTGCTGGGAGACCTTCAAGATGGCATGCACCTCATGCAAAGGGTTAATAGCAGTATAAAAAATTCAGTCACCTTCCTCAATTTCTTCCACCTCCTCTTCATCATCATCAGAGTCAGGCGCAAGATCAGGGATGTCCTCCAAGTCCACATTGGCCACAGGCATTGGACCAGCACAACATTTTTGAGTGTGCTGTAAGAGGACCTTTCACCCTCAACATTCCTGTCTACCTTCAGTGAAGCAAGTATGACAATGAGAGGGACAATAATTCATCATGACTTCACCTGTCACCCAATCGACCTCAGGATTGTGGTCACAAAGCCATGGGTAGCCCAAAATTGCCTCCTGCTTCCCCAGTTGGATCATAGCAAAGAGAGCCCATTCACTATAATCCTTGTATTGGAGAACTAGGTCAACAACCTCCCAAATCACCCCAGCTTCATTTGGGGAACCATCCACATTGTAGACAGATATGGGTCAAGATAGTAAGTGGGTATTAAGTTGTTTTTATTGAATCAGGTGTGAATCAATGAAAAGGCTGGTGGCACCTGAGTCCAAGAGAGCAGAGACACCAAGTACTTGCCCCATATCTGTGGTCTGCAGCTCGATCTTCAATTCTAGGGATTATTGGAAAGGGGTGGATGCCACAATGTACTTGCATGGTAGCTTATGCTCTCAAGATTTCAGTCTGGGTAGAGGGAGGGAAGGGGAAGAAGGGGTAGGTACGTCTTTAGCTGCTTCAGAGAGTCTAGAGAAGGAATGGTCACAGAATATGATTCATCCTCTAGTGAATAAACAGACAGAACTTCAAAGTGGTTATGGATAGGCAATGAGGGCATACTGTTCACTTGTTGCAGGTGGAAAAATCCTGTTCCTCCACCTCTGACCCTTTAACTTCCTCTTTCTCCAGGCCTTCAACATCTGCCAGTGCCAACAGGTCTTAGAGGAGCTCATCTTGTTCCTCAGGCATGAGTTTATGAATGTCTTGGCAGTGGGGACAACTTTGAGCCATGTGTCCAGTTTCCCCACAGTGGTAGCAGAAATCTAGCCTGTGAGCTCAACTACAGGCTGTGTCAACATCCATTGGAGTGGGGATGTTGGAGCTCAATGCGATGGATTGGTGCATAGGGATGGGATCAGGATGAGGGGATGCTCTATTAAAGGTATGGGGTGCATGGGTAGTGGTAGGAGTGCAGAAAGCTGCAGTAAATGCCACATTTGTAAGTCAGTTCTCATCACAGAGGAAAGCAGCCTTGTACCAAGCATTTATATTATCATCTGCTGGGCGTCCTTCTAACATCTGTGCAATCTGGTCTTAAATCTTCCAATTAAGACCTTGACAAAACTTCACCACCATGGGCAACCCACTCTATACCTTGTCATGTCCACTAGGTCTCGAAATGTGTTGATGTAGTCATCCACAGATTGACATGCTTGGTAGTAGGAAGTGGAATCAAGGCACATTACAGCTCATTGGCATTCATTGAGGAGGCAGAAGTGTCATATGAACTCATCATGAAAGTCCCCCCAGGTGGAAAATGGAAGGGAGCCACACTCCTTGGTTTGGTGTAATATATAGTTGATGTAGAGATAGGCATGCTCAGATTTCATGTACATGAGGCTCCAATAAATTTTAGTGGTGATGTGTTCTGTTGGTACTTGGTGCAGAGTCTCAATGGAAGGGGTTAATACTTAACCTACTACTGCAGGCATGCTCGGGGTGAGGGGGGAGTTCACTTAGAGGGCCTCAGATTATCCTTCGGGGTGCAGAGACTATGGAGAGGCTGGTATGGCAGTTTTCAATGTGTGCACTAATTGTGTACGCTAAAGGGGAGATATGCACAGTGGTGGGAAAGTGCACAACACAAAGGGGCAAAAATGCACAGTGCGAAAAAATGCACAATAGAAGCGCAAAAGTGTGCAACAATGAGGATGATGAAGGCAGGAGGTGTAGTGGGATAAAGACAACACTGGGACATGCTGTGAAGGTGGTGCGCAGGTTGGGGACACAAACAGGATGAAAGTGCAAGGGGCAGAAAAAGGCGCAAATGGTGCGCAAAATGCAGCTATGCAAATAAGTGCACAAATGGTGTGCAAATGTGGCTATATGAAGGGCACACTGTAAGAGTGCATGAACGAGGATGAAGGACACAATGCAGGGACAAAACGCAACAATACGATGAGGGGATGCAAACGATATGCAAACATGGCTATACAAAGGGTGCACTACAAAGGCGCATGGACTGGATGTGGGTGCACAGACTATGTGTGATGCTGACTGAACTATGAACTATGAGGGGGGGAAAGATCCTCTGGATTCTCTATATGTCCACCTACTATGTACAAATGGCTTATGTGATAAAAACGGTAAAATAAAGTGTAAAAATAGAAAGTGCTATGTGCTACCCACAAGCACACCCATTCACCCATCTAAACCTGACCATACTATGCTGCTGCCTCAGCCTGTTGGAGCAGACTACATACGCTGCACAGAAGAAGAGATGACACATTCCTTATAACCTACCTGGGGTTTAGTTAGTCTTAGAGCTAGGGTTTAGCAGAGGTAAAAACACTGTATATCTTCTATAGTACAGGTTCTCCTTATATACATAATAGTAAGGATGTCACATGACTCAGGAATGTGTTTACCACATGTATGCGCAGTAAGCGCAGTAACATGTGTGTGCTGCATGCATTGCCTCATGTATGCAGCATGCATCAGAATTTAATTTCAACACAGCCAATAAGATTTGTGCACCATTAGCCCAATACCCAACTGTCCCAGTGCAATGCACTATTTTTGGTGTGCTCTAGGTCTCATGTGCTCTTCCCAATTAATCTGCTTCAGTGTTATGTGTCACGTGCTGCACCTTAGTAATAATGGCATGATCGACCTGTGCCAGTTACCAGATAAGGCAATGCCAATTGGAAATGTGGAAGAACTATAAGGAGCTGCTGTGAAAGGCCAAATACTGCCAAAGCACCAGGATTACGTGAAAGCGCCCAAGTGTGCACAGTCCAATGCCAAATAGGTGCAAAGTGCCCCAGTTATGTAAGAATGCACAGTTCACTCATGTTGGAATCGCGGTGCGCCTCAAGTAAATGCACCAGTAAGATGGAAGCTGCAATGTGCAGTGCAACTGATGTGGTGGATTGTTGTGTGTGTGATAGGGATTGCACAATGAGTGCGCAGTAGAGAATGTGAGTTGCAGGTAAAGTGTAAAAGGAGCACACAAAGGCACATCGAGCGTGCAACAAATGTGAAAGGCAGGTAAGGAGTGTGGGGGGGGGGGTGCGCACAATTGCAAAAAATGCCATAGTATGCATGCAGGGTGATAGGGACCCATATCATCTCCTCCCAACTGAAGTACTGACTGTCCTCAGGCAGCATGCGATTGATCAGTGCAAAATTTTCTTTGCTCACATAAGCGGCCATCCTTTCCTTATCTATCTCTGACCACCATCTATCCTCTATAACTCTTTCCACAACCCATCTCTACCCGATCCGATGGCCTCAGCATTTACCTTAGCCCTCAGACAAACAATCCTGGCCCTTAATGAGACCCTCCCTGCTGCTGGGAGTGAGCAGATGATGATGCAAGCTTGGGGTGAAGGGTTTTGTAGTAAACTGGTGCGCTTTTTGTGTTTCTATAACTGGCACAGGTTGCTAAGGGTTGGGGCATGTAGAACATGTATAAAAGCCGCACGGACACTGTTAAAGATGACACAGAACTCAACGTGCTCCTTGCAAAGGCATGCAGTGCATTCAGTGGGATCATGGTGGAGGAGTGGCTTACTTGGGGTGAGGAGCTGATGCCTGATATGCATAAGATGATTGAGGAGAAAGAGTGGTCTGAGGAATTTGAGCGTAGGGCGCATGAGCTGGCGGGGTGGGTGGAAGCGTGCGCAAGGTGCACCGCGCACTCTTGACCACTGAATTGCAGGCACCCGAGGTTAACTAGGAGCATCTGGAAGGTGAGTTCAGGACAATTGATGAGGCAAGCGATATAGATACCGCTGAGGTGCAGGAGGATGAAAAGGTGTGCATCGCACTGGTGCGCTCTCTGCACGCACTTTCTGGAGCGACCGATGCTGAGGTCATAGGCAAAGGAACTGGGGAGTCTTGGGAGAGTGGGGTGATGAGTGAAGGGGAGAGTGAGCAGAGCAATGAGAGTGCTAGTGCAGACAAAGGTGCAAGTGCATGCCTGGTGTGTGCAATGTGGCAATGCACATATGTCAAAGTACCACCACTGAGTGGTGTTGGCACCCACCTCCAACACTAATAGCGGACCGGTAAGTTTCTTTGGATATGCTTCAAACTCACTAAATGGTTCCCCTTTCTACTCTAGTGTGATAACTGCCGCTGCATGGATTAACCAGCTAGGTGCATCTCTGTCAATGGAAAGCAGTGCACCCCATGTGCAAAGGGTAAGAGAAAGTGTGAATGGATGAAGCGCACCCTCGCACAGCTGTGTGCAACTTCTAGAGGCAGGAAAGCGGCTACTGGGCACCCTGGTGTGTCTTTTTCTCATCCTCCTTCCACGCTGTGCTAACTATTCCAAAGGTGCATTGCAAACTGACAAGGGCAATGAGAGCGATGTGGGGCTCATCAGCCCCTTGAAAGAGTGCACATCGAAGCACCGCAAAGTCGAAAATGTGCCCCCTCCCCCATTGCAAGTGTGCCCAAGGCTGTGCTACCTTACTGTTTGCCAGGCAAGTGTGCACATGCAATCCTCGCACCAAACCAGATTGGGAAACACCTTGGGGGACACAGTCTACCAAGGCCAGGATGTCGAGGTGCTCGACTTAGCACAATGCTGCTCAGTGGTCGCAGTCTTGGGCACCATGCATGATCACCTTAAAGAAGACATCCAAAGGTCGCTTGTCAAGCTAGAAGTCACCAAGAGCCGGTTGCAGATGCAAAGGCGAAACTGGATGTGGCCACGGGGTGCTTGGAGTTCCTGGAGTCCATTGAGTAGCTGCTCGCCTGTATAAGTTTTAGATAGTATGTCAATCCATCTTTCTGTTGTGCCTGTGATACGCATGATGCACTCGAAAGCGGTGCAATGCATGCACACACACAAATGTGCACACTTTGCACCAATCTGCGCACGCACTTCCATGGTGCCATAAAACAAAATTTGTAAGTCCAAATAATATATGTGAGGAAAAAGAGATAAGATAGGCAATGTTTGAGCAAGAAATCTCAAGTGCACAAAAAATGCACACCAGTGCAAAAATGTGCAAATGCAAAGGGGTGCGGAAAAACTGTCCAACCATCACTTTCCTCCCCCCAACTGAGATATTGACCATGTCCAAATGATAAAAGAGTAAGAGATAAAATGAAGCGCATGCCATATGACAAAGTCCAAAAAAAAAAATGAGAAAGGCTCAGTAGATCATCATGGCTGGTAAAACCCATGGGTTGCACAATCATGGAATGCATCCAGATGCGACTTCGCAAATAGGAAAAAGGTAATGTAAAAAAATGAAAGAAAGCAAAGCATACATATAAAAAGGTGAAATATCCATAGCGGTGCATGCAGAGTGCTAGTTGCATGCCTCATTGGTGCTTTCTTCATCCTCAGTGCTATCTCCTTGTGCTTCTTCTTTGTCAACTGCATCTTCGTCTTCTGTGTCCACTACTATGGACTCTTCCATCTCCCTCAACCACGTTGTGGTGATATCGAGCACTATGTCAGGAAGCACAATGGACTTGCGTGCATGGTACGGCAGTAGGCAGAATGTGGCCACTGGTCTGTCAAATACCATCCCATTGAGCTTGAAAACGATATATGCACCGCCTTGATTGCGCAACACTATAACTAGAGGACCGAGATAATGCACATGCATTTTGCAGTTAAGGCTCTTCTCGATCACTGTGTTGTGCATAAGGACTAAATCGCTGCACTGGAAGTCAAAATTGCAGATGGCTTTTGAGTGCACTTTCTCGAAACAGAGCACCGCTTTGCACCTTTCTGCATAGATGCGGGAATGGATGCACACTAAGTCTTCTGGATGCTTTTGCAATGTGTGTGCATGCAGCGTGATCAAGTCTGTAGTGGAGAGTATAGAATCTGGGGGTGGGTTAAGGTATGTTGCTTCAATGATATTGAGAGGGATTAGAGGCTGTGCGCCTGTCACAATAAAGTATGGCAAAACACCAAGGTGCTTCCGAACTGTGATGCACTCCACCCAAAAGACTGAGTACAGTGCACTGAACCATTTTGACTCTACTCCATCTGTGGCTTTGATAAGTGCTTGATGCACATCAAAATGTGTGTGCTCAACAATTCCATTAGTGCACGAGTTATAGCCAGATATGCAGATGTGATTGATATGGTAGTGCTTACTGAGATAGGCTAGCGCTTTGATGAATGGCTTGCCGTTATCAGTGACTATCTCATACAACGTGCCCCATCTGTAGATGAGGTCTTGAAACATCCAATCATTAAGTGTGCTCGCATTTTCTTTAGGAAGTCCATGGAATTCTGGCCAAGTCGCAAGTGAGCAATGCCCTTGGACAATATAATGCTGCCCTGCTGATACTGGTAAGTGCATCGTATCAATATAAACTTTACTGAAGAGAGGTGCAGGCATTGCGATGACTGGTGGTATTAGAACCTTCTGCATTTGCTGGATCTGGCAAATATGACAAGTGCACACAAACCAAACGATGTCGTCCATAATGTGCAGCCACCAAAAGTGCTCGAGCAATGTGGAGCACATTGTGTAAAAGTGCTTGTGTCCAATGTTGTCGGGGATGGTGCACAATATTGGTAAGCATCTAGACTGCCAAATAACAAGCTGGTGAGCACCATGCACATTGCGCTTCCATAGGTGCATCTTGTCTTTGAGAAACGCACTCACATAGTGCACGAATGTGCTGTACTCAGAATCTGTGAAGTTGCTAGGGCGCATTAGGGTATCCATCCAAATCCACACCAAATCTAACTTCTCATCCTCTGCATCTGTGGTTGCGCTCCTTGGAACTTGGCTATAGTCATCATCATAAATAAGTGCACTATTGCACACATTTTGCGCATTTTGCACGTTTGCACTTGGCTCTGGCTGCATTAGTGTGAGTGCTTGCACATCAAAGGACTGTGAAATGGGATGTATAGCATGCATAAAGCCATGTAGTGCATCAATCCAATCCTCAAACTCTTTATCTTCTTCTCCTTCTAGGTCCTCTGGCTGCTTTGGCCGATGCGAAAGTCTATCTGGACCATGCACCGCTCCCCTAACATGTATGAGCATAAAATGGAATGTAAGGATTGACATGATCCACCGGTTAATGCTAGCGGATGGTTGGATATCAGGGTTTTGTAGCATGCCCTTGATATAGCGTGCATCAGTCTCAACAATTAAGTTGCGCACACCTATAATATAAAGGTGCAAACTGCACAGCACACGGTAAAGCCCATAGATCTCTAGCTTCAGTTGCAAAAAGCACGCTTCTCTGTCATTGAGCATAATCGAGCTGAACCGGTTGTAAATGCGCATTTTTGCATCTGCGCTCTTTTGCTGGCAAAGGTAAAAGCCGACCACTATCTGGGAAGTGTCGACCGCAAGGATAACAGGGAGTTCTGAGGAATAATCAATTGGTTGTAGCACAGGACACTCTAGTACTGCTCGCTTGATGTCGTTTTGCACCGCTATCTGCTCTGGGCCCCATTCGAATGGAGCATCCTTGCATGTAAGCTTTGTGAGTGTGTTAACATGGTGTGCATAATTGCAGATATAAATGTGCATTAAACTGACTGTTCCCAAGAATGTGCGCACTTCCAAAAGCATGTGGCATGCGCCCCAATTGCAGATAACATCTACCTTGTTGCATTTGGGTTTTCTACCTTCTGGTGTGCAATAATGGCCAAGAATGATGAAGTTCTTAGTGCACAATGTGGATTTCATCCCAGAGAAAAAGCCGCTGCTATATTTCATGTGCTGCACAATGTGGTTCACATTCTGGAAGTGCTTCCACACAAAGCACCTTATGCCAGGGTTCACAGTGAGCACTTCGCATGAGCCATCCAGTAAAATGTAGTGCTTCAAAGGCCCCTTGACTGGGACATCATCGATATAGAGAACGGTGTAATCTGGAATCTCTGGCTGCAGAATATAGCACCCATCATCATGGAAGATTGGTACCAAGTTTGTCCAACCCATTGGCAATGTAATGAGGCGCATTGCGCCATATGGTGTCTGGAATATCATAAGGTTGCGCAACAATTCTTTGATTAAGTGCTCATCATATCCCACATATAGATTAAGGATGGCACTGCATGCGTGCCCTGCAAACTGCTCTGCGAGGTGCTCAGGTGTAGGGGTGACGCTGGAGTGTTTAATGGTAATGCGATTAAGTGGCTATGTATGATGCACAGCACTTTCCCATCTTTCTTGAGTGTGCAGAACCAGCACAATCTATATGCCAAATTTGAGTGCTCATAAATGCCTGAGTCTATCTTCTTCCAGATAATAGCACAAACTTTGTCGTATATGCCTGGTGGAATGGGGATGTTGCACTCTATCCAAGGGGTGTGCAGAATAACCGGGATTTCTACTGGGGGGAAGAATGTGGTCTTGAAGCTGCCATGCTCCTCATTGCTCCATGCAAAGGCTTCATTCTGCAAAGACATCAAGTGGTGCAAAACCCTCATCTCCTCTGGCAATAAGAAATTGGTGTGGCACTTTTGGAGTGCTTGCATGCGCTCTTCAGTATAGCGCCCGGTCGGGGTAAATGGTGGCGGGTTTGGTAAAAGCACCGGAAGCGCTGCTAGCAGATCGCCTATAATGTTGTGCTCAATGCGGAATTCATTTGGGATGGGCGCACTAACTGGTTTGACTTTTCTATCAACTGGTTTATACTTCTTCTTGGTTACTATGCCCTTTTGCGGCATGCGCGCCGCTAAATTGATAAAAGTTGCACGCACATGTGGAATAAGTGCCACAGGGTCAATCAAATTTAAGAGCACCTGCACATGACTGTTGGTACACTGGGATAGGTAGAGTTGAGAGATAATAGAGGTCAAAGGAACAGAAGCGGAAAATGGAATAAGCGCAAACATGGAAACATCACAAGGTTGGGTATCAGAGTCGAATGTTATGATAGTGGCGGCTTCTCCTTGGTCTGCAATCAATTCCTCAAAGCCTGGCAAAAATTTCTTTGTGGGTTATGCTGAATAGCAAAGTGCGGTGTTGCTGGAGCTGGTAAGAAGTGGTGCAGCTTCCCCCTAGGCTTTGTTGGAATGGTGGAGATGGTGCCTGTGTTCAGATTGCAGATCGTAATCGTTTGTGCTTTGTCCGCAAAGTTGTGCATGATGGAGCACATTAACACATTGAAGGGGCACCCTAACAAAATATTGTAAGCAGGTGAACAAATAACGTGAACTTGCACATAGACAATGATATCTCCAATGTGCATGGAAACGTTGCATGCAAGCCCAAGTGACTCATCTACCTCTCCATTGGCTGATTGCATGTATAAGCAAATGAACGGGTCGTACTGAAGCCCAAGACGATGGCAGACTGCTTCTGACATTGCGATAATTTGTGAACCCAGATCTAAGATAGCTTCGAAGTATTCTTGGTTGTCAATCAATAAATCAATGGAATGAAGTGCATGCGACTCTTTTGCAACCTTCAAAATGTCTGGGTTTTCAATTTTGCCTGGCTGGAAATGGGTGAGGTACTGTTCAAATGGATCCTGCAAAACAATAGGAAGTGGCGCTGCAATTGCCATGCTGATATGGCTCCCTATCACCCTGCGTGCATACTATGGCATTTTTTGCGATTGTGCACACCTCCTAGATGGCTTCTGCACACTTTGCACAGTGCACTTTTGCATGCCTTCATGTGCTTTTGTGTGCCTTTGTGCACTTCTGTGCACTTTCATGTGCCTTTGACCGTTTAGGTGTGCCTTTGTGCACCTTTTGCATTTCTACTGCGCTTTTGGTTCCCCATAGCCACCAATCGTTGTGCACCCTAAATGCACCTCCTTGTGCTTCAAACCGCCTCTGCGTGGTCCCCCCCCCACACTCCTTATCTGCCTTCTACATTTATTGCGCGCTCGATGCACCTTTGCACACTCCTTTTATGCTTTACCTGCAATCACATTCCCTGCTGTGCACTCATTGCACAATCCCTATCACACACACAACAATCCACCGCACCGGTGCACTGCGCATCGCAGCTCCCATCTTACTGGCACATTTATTCGAGGCGCACCATGATTCCGACATGAGCAGACTGCACATTCTCACATAATCGGGGTGCTTTGCACCTATTTGGCATTGGACTGTGTGCCTTGGGCGCCTTCACGTAATCCTGGTGCGTTGGCAGTATTTGGCCTTTCACAGCATCTCCTTATAGTTCTTCTGCATTTCCAATTGGCATCGCCTTATCTGGTAACTGGCACAGGTCAATCATGCCATTATTACTAAGGTGCAGCACATGACACATAACACTGAAGCAGATTAATTGGGAAGATCGCATGAGACCTAGAGCACACCAAAAATAGTGCATCGCACCAGAACAGTTGGGTAGTGGGCTATAGGTGCACAAATCTTATTGGCTGAGGCAGTGGCATAGCACGGTCGGGTTGAGATGGGCAAATGGATGCACTTGTGGGTAGCGCATGGTGCTTTCTATTTTTACACTTTATTTTACTGTTTTTATCACATAAGCCATTTGTACATAGTAGGCAGACATATAGAGAATCCAGAGGATCTTTCCCCCCCTCATAGTTCATAGTTCAGTCAGCGTCACACATAGTCTGTGCACCAGCGTCCAGCCCATGCGCCCTTGTAGTGTGCCCTTCATATAGCCACATTTGTGTATCGTTTGCATCCCCTCATCATATTGTTGCGTTTCATCCCTGCATTGCATCCTTCGTCCTTGTTCGTGCACTCTTACAGTGTGCCCTTCATATAGCCGCATTTGTGCACTGTTTGCACCTTTTGTTGCATAGCCATGTTTTGTGCACCATTTTCGCCTTTTTCTGCCCCTTGTGCTTTCATCCTGTTTGTGTCCCCAACCTGCACACCACCTTCACAGCACGTCTTAGTGTTGTCTTCATTCCACTACACCTCCTGCCTTCATCATCCTCATCGTTGTGCACTTTTGCACTCCCATTGCACATTTTTTCACACTGTGTGTTTTTGCCCCTTTGCATTGTGCACTTTCCTGCCACTGCACATATCTCCCCTTTAGTGTACACAATTAGTGCACACATTGAAAACCACCGTACCAGCCTCTCCATAGTCTCTGCGCCCTGAAGGATGATCCGAGGCCCTCTAAGCAAACTCCTCCCTCACCCTGAGCATGCCTGCAATTGTAGGTTAAGTGTTCACCCCTTCCATTGAGACTCTGTCCCGAGTACCAACTGAACACATCATTTCTGGAGCCCACCGCGAGGGGTTTCTGTTTATCAGACCATATTTTAGACCTCCATCAGCTCGCCCTTCACTTCAACATTAACCACCTTCGCAATCTCCATTCCGAGCTGTTAGCAACTGCGCTCCAGCTTGGGGAAATACCAGTATTCGAATCACTCTTCCTAAACAACATGCATCACTCGTCTGTGCTGTCTTTACCTCCACCTTCACCTGAATCATCCCTACCCACCCTAACTCCATCCGCATCACCACATTCTTCCCCGTCTTCAAATTTTGCTGAATTTTGCTGCGCTTTTACCAGAACTTAACTTTACACACCTTATTCCACCTCCTATGGCTACCATGCATATGCCATCCACATCTAACCAAAATGCACCATGTTTTGACCCTGCAAAACCATGCAAACTCCAGAAGTACTTTGAGGAGCTTGTGCAACTCCTCCGTGATTGTAACGTCACTGACGAGACTGATAAGAAGTTCCACACTGTGCACTATTTGGACAGCGACACTGCAGAGACTTGGAAACTGCTACCAGAGTATAGCGCGATGCACAACTATGGCGCATTCAAAGATGCTGTTCTAAAGCTTTATCCCAGCTCTAGGGATGGCAGTAAATAGAGTATTAGTGACCTGGACAAGCTTATTGGTGAGACCACACGCATTGGCCTTGTAACTGCAGAAGAAATTGCGCGCTATTACTGTGCATTTTTCAACATTAGCGAATACTTAGTTGCACAAGGCATATTGGTGCACTACGACCAAAGCCACATGTTTGTTAGGGTGTTTCGAGCAGACCAGCTAGAGCGCATTTTGAGCCGCCTTGTGATTGCAGTACCAAATCAGCCTGCAAATGTGCCATACTCATTAGATGCAATTTGCGATGCGATCGACTTTATCTTTGAAGGCCCAGTGCACTATTTCCAGCCACTTACTGGGCTCACAGTGCAAAACCCTGATATGTATGTGCCCTACTCAGCACCTAGCACACCCATTTCCCAGCCACAACCTAGCATGCCAGCAGTCAAAGCAGAAGACATTTCAGTCTTATTCAAGCACATGACACAGACAATAGTTACCGCATTGAGCACATCATGCAGAGATGGCGGAAATGGCACGCCTTGCTCGAACAACAACAAGTGTAATGGTTGCAGTCAGACAGGGCATTATATCCCTGAGTACGCCTCAATTGAGCACCTTATTAGTGAAGGAAAGTGTAGGCAAAATGTGGAAGGGCACATCGTACTCCCAGGTGGCACATTCATGCTGCATTCTATTCCAGGCAACTTCTTGGGTGAGTGCATCAAGGAATGGCATAAGCGCAACCCAGGGCAAATAGCCACTGGTCGACTTTCATTGAATACCAATTCACAGCTCATCTACAATATAGCGCCTCGTCCAGCTCCAGCAGCACCTTTACAGTCAATGTACATTGCTGCTTCAGCGCCTGCAGCAGAATATATGCAAAGCGCACCAAATGTGCAACTAATGAAGAAAGAGTGCATTGATGCACTCGAGCAGGAGTTGATGGCGCTTCAGAAGAGGCAAGTCTTTGATGGCGTCAAAATTCTGTGGCATGCACCATGCAATACATCCAATCATGAGAGCACGCATTCTACAACCACAGACATTGCACCCGCCAACAGTATCGAGTCCCCAGCCTTGCAACCCGCTGTGAGCACAACTGAAGTGCCCGATGAGATGCCCATACATCCCTATTCCAACATTCCTGAAGCGCATTTTGCGCCCGCAGCAGCAGATAAACCAGACATACCAGCTAACACTTCCAAAGGCAAAGAGCCATCATACCACACTGTCGTTCCCATCCAGAACCCACAGATTGTTGATGATGTATATGTGTGCGCCATGAAGGCACCCTCTGTTACAGTTTCGCATGAAGAGCTCCTATCCCTTTCGCCCGATCTCAGACAGCGCCACAGAGAACAAGTTACCCCAAAGCGCATTGCAGCTACCAGTGCAGAAGTGGTAGCTACCAACCTTGCAAGCATTATGCCATTTGCGCACTGTGATGCATGCACACCTTTTGCAGAAAATAAAGCACTTAATGCAACACCTCCAGTTAGCATGGCAATTGCAGTGCCACTTCCTATTGTTTTGCAGGATCCATTTGAACAGTACCTCACCCATCTCCAGCCAGGCAAAATTGAAAACCCGGACGTTTTGAAGGCTGCAAAGGAGTCACATGCACTTCATTCCATTGATTTATTGATTGACAACCAAGAATACTTTAAAGCTATCTTAGATCCGGGTTCTCAAATTATTGCAATGTCAGAAGCGGTCTGCCATCGTCTTGGGCTTCAGTATGACCCACACATTCGTTTATATGTACATGCAATCAGCCAATGGACAGGTAGATGAGTCGCTTGGGCTTGTGTGCAATGTTTCCGCATGCATTGGAGACATCATTGTCTATGTGCAAGTTCATGTTATCTGTTCGCCTGCTTACGATATTCTGTTAGGGCACCCCTTTGATGTGTTAATGCGCTCTGTCATGCACAACTTTGCAGACAAGGCGCAAACGATTACAATCTGTGATCTGAACACAGGCACCATCTCCACCATTCCAACAAAGCCTAGAGGAAAACTGCACCACTTCTTACCAGCTCCAGCAACACTGCACTTTGCTATTCAGCATAACCCACAAAGACATTTTCACCAGGCTTCGAAGAATTGATCGCAGACCAAGGAGAAGCCACCACTATCATAACATTCGACTTTGATACCCAATCTTGTGATGTTTTTGCGTTTGTGCTTATTCCATTTTCCGCTTCCATTCCTTCGACCTCTATTATCTCTCAACTCTACCTATCTCAGTGTACCAACAGTCATGCGCAGGCGCTCTTAAACTCAATTGACCCCATGGTGTTTATTCCAGCCATGTTTCCAGAGAGCACACATGTGCATGCAACTTTTCTCAATTTAGCTGCGCGCGCACCGCAAAAGGGCATAGTAACCAAGAAGAAATATAAACTGGTTGCTAGAAAAGTCAAACCAGTTATTGTGCCCATCCCAAATGAATTCTGCATTGAGCGCAACATTATAGGTGATCCGCTAGCGGCACTTCCTGCACTTTTACCAAACCCACCACCATTTACCCCGACTGGGCGCTATACTGAAGAGCGCATGTAAGCACTCCAAAAGTGCCACACTGATTTCTTATTACCAGAGGAGATGAGGGTTTTGCACCACTTGATGTCTTTGCAGAATGAAGCCTTTGCATGGAGCAATGAGGAGCATGGCAGCTTCAAGACCACATTCTTCCCCCCAGTAGAAATCCCAGTTATTCCGCACACCCCTTGGATAGAGCGCAACATCACCATTCCTCCAGGCATATATGATGAAGTTTGCGCTATTATCCGGAAGAAGATAGACTCAGGCATTTATGAGTGCTCAAATTTGGCGTATAGATTGCGCTGGTTCTGCACACTCAAGAAAGATGGGAAAGCACTGCACATCATACATAGCCTTGAGCCACTTAATTGCGTTACTATTAAACACTCTGGCATTGATGATACTCAACCCGGAAACCCAAACAAAACCTACTAATGGCTTTGGATGGTATAACACAGGCCAGAGGAAGGGTGCGAGGTGGTACTAAATATCACCGCTGAGACCAAAACGTAATGTTTAGTAATGCGAAATGGTAAGGGCTGTGGATAAAAGTCTGTATAAGCATACAAAGTTGTTCAAAAGAGTTCAAAAGTAGTTTGAAGGCGTGCGAAGCAGTTTGAATAAGTTCGAAGATGTGCAAAATAGTTCAAATAAGTTCAAAGAGGTTCGAAGTATATCGAACAGCGGGTTTAACGAATGTGAGGTGTTTGTCAAATGGAGACAGGCGATGGGCGATAAAACGGAGAGCGAATACAATAGTTTCGAGGAAGTTCGCGATATTTCGCAGAACTTTTAGAGATACGACGCGAGCTAAGACTCAAGAGAATGACTCTTAAGTCAGACGATAACTGTGAGGGTAACTTGTGCTGTTCCCCGTTGTTCTATTTCTCCCTTATTCTAAGTATCTAACACAAGTCTATATACAAAATGAAGAGATAGTACTAAAAAGGAAATAAGAACAATTGTAAAACATGAGGGAATGTACACAGCAATAAAGGTATTGTAAAACACAAAACAAATGAAAAATGATAATAAGTAAAATGTATATTGTCCCAGTATGGTAATAGATCTTGTTCTATTGCTTTAATATATCAATGAAACACAAAAATGCACTTATCGCATTCTAACTCTCTTGTAATCCCTCCTTGTGTCTGGTAGTGCTCGATATGCGACTAAATAGCTTGTTCTGGATGTGCAGTGTGTATCAAAATTGTTTGTGGACAACTATACGGCGGCTGAAGTCATTCGAAGTGCTGCGAAGTTGTTCGAAGTGTTGCGAAATAGTTCGAAAGCATTCGGAGTGTCTCGAAGTCGTCCGAAATAGTGCGAAATAATGTGAAAATGGTTCGAAGTTAATTTCATGGCATTATAGTACTTCGGAGTGCATGTTGTGATGTGTTGATATGAGTGGGAGTCTTCTCCAGACCTTAAAGTGCATAGTGGACCTATCAGCATCACCCCTACACCTGAGCACCTCACAGAGCAGTTTGTGGGGTGCACATGCAGCGCCGTCCTTGATCTATATGTGGGATATGATGAGCGCTTAATCAAAGAATCGTTGTGTAACCTTATGACATTCCAGACACTGTATGGCACAATGTGCCTTGTTACATTGCCAATGGGTAGACAAACTCAGTACCAATCTTCCATGATGATGTGTGCTATATTCTGCAGCCAGAGATTCCGGTTTACACCATTCTCTATATCGATGACGTCCCAGTCAAGGGGCCTTCAAAGTGCTACATTTTACTGGACAGCTTGTGCAAAGCGCTCACTGTGAACCCTGGCATAAGGCGCTTTGTGTGGAAGCACTTCCAGAATGTGAACCACATTGTGCAGTGCATGAAATATAGCGGTGGCTTTTTCTCTGGGATGAAATCCACATTGTGCACTGAGAACTTCATCATTCTTGGCCATTATTGCACACCAGAAGGTAGAAAACCCAAATGCGACAAGGTAGACATTATCCACAATTGGGGCGCATGCCACACACTTTTGGAAGTGCACACATTCTTGGGAACAGTCAGTTTAATGTGCATTTATATCTGCAATTATGCACACCACATTAACGCGCTCACAAGGCTTACACACAAGGACGCTCCATTCGAATGGGGCCCAGAGCAGATAGCAGCACAAAATGACATCAAGCGAGCGGTACTAGAGTGTCCTGCACTACAACCAATCAATTATTCTTCAGAACTCCCTGTTATTCTTGCGGTCAACACTTCCCAGATAGTGGTCGGCTTTTACCTTTGCCAGCAAAAGAGTGCAGATGCAAAAACGTGCATTTACAACCAGTTCGGCTCAATTACACTCAACGACAGAGAAGCGCACTTTTCACAACCAAAGCTAGAGATCTATGGGCTTTACTGTGTGCTGCGCAGTTTGCACCTTTATATTATAGGTGTGTGCAACTTAATTGTGGAGACTGATGCATGCTATATCAAGGGCATGCTACAAAACCCCGATATCCAACCATCCGCTAGCATTAACCGGTGGATTGTCTCAATCCTTACATTCCACTTTACATTCGTGCATGTTAGGGGAGTGGTGCATGGTCCAGATGGGCTTTCGCGTCGGCCAAAGCAGCCAGAGGACTTAGAAGGAGAAGAGGATGAAGAGTTTGAGGATTGGATTGATGTGCTACATGGCTTTATGCATGCGATATGTCCCATTTCACAGTCCTTTGATGCACAAGCACTCGCACTAATGCAGCCAGAGCCAAGCGCAAATGCGCAAAATGCACGCAATAGTGTGCTTATTTATGATGATGACTATAGCCAAGTTCCAAGGAGTGCAACCGCAGATGCAGAGGATGAGAAGTTAGATTTGGTGTGGATTTGGATGGATACCCTAATGCACCCTAGCGGCTTCACAGATTCTGAGTACAGCACACTTATGCGCTATGTGAGCGCATTTTTCAAAGACAAGATGCACCTATGGAAGTGTAATGTGCATGGCACTCACCAGCTTGTTATTTGGCAGTCTAGACGCTTACTGATATTGCACGCCATCCATGACAACATTGGATACAAGCACTTTTATGTGATGCACTCTGCATTGCTCAAGCACTTTTGGTGGCTGCATGTTATGGACGACATCATTTGGTTTGTGTGCACTTGTCATATTTGCCAGATCCAGCAAACGCAGAAGATTCTAATACCACCAGTCGTCGCAATGCCTGTGCCTCTCTTCAGTAAAGTTTATATTGATACGATGCACTTACCTGTATCAGCAGGGCGGCGCTATATTGTCCAAGGGCATTGCTCACTTGCGACTTGGCCAGAATTCCACGGGCTCCCTAAAGAAAATGTGAGCACACTTGGCGATTGGATGTTTCAAGACCTCATCTGCAGATGGGGCGCATTGTGCGAGATAGTTACCGATAATGGCAAGCCATTCATCAAAGTGCTAGCCTATCTCAGTAAGTGCTACCATATCAATCACATCCGCATATCTGGCTATAACTCGTGTGCTAATGGAATTGTTGAGTGCACACATTTTGATGTGTGTCAAGCACTTATCAAAGCCGCAGATGGAGTAGAATCAAAGTGGTTCAGCGCACTGTACTCAGTCTTGTGGGCGGAGTGCATCACAGTTTGGAAGTGCCTTGGCATTGATAGGTCCACTATGCTCTTTAAAGCCTGGAGAAGCATTTCTACTCATATGGAGACATTACGACATGCACTCTGAAGTACTAAGAATGCCACGAAATCAACTTCGAACCATTTTTGCATGATTTCGCACTATTTCGGACAACTTCGAGCTACTTCGAATTATTTCACAACATTTAGAATGACTTCACAGTACTTCGAACAACTTCGGCAGCTGTATAGTTGTCCTCAAACACTTTTGATACATGTTGTACATTCGGAATAAGCCAACTTGCTGCATATCGAGCACTACCGGACATGAGGAGAGAGTACAAGAGAGTTAGAATGCGATAAGTGCATTTTTGTGTTTCATTGAAGTACTTTTACTATATGGGAACACTATATGTTTCATCATTTATCATTTCTCATTTATTTTTGATCTACAAAGTCCTCATTGTATGATATATTTGCCTCATGTTTGACACATGTTCTTATTTTCTTTTTAGTACTATCTCTTCATTTTGTATATAGACTTGTATTAGTTAGTAAGATAGAGAATAGAATAACAGGGAACAGCGCAAGTTACCCTCTCGCTATCATCAGATTTAAAAATCGTTCTCTTTAGTCTTATCTTCATGTCATATTTCTAAAGTTCTGTGAAATATCGCAAACTTCCTTGAAACTATCGTATTCGCTCTCTGTTTTATTGCCCATCGCCTACCACCATTCGACAAACACTTTGCATTTGTTAAACTCGCTTTTCGATATACCTCAAACCTTTTTGAACTTATTCGAACTTCTTTGGACTACTTTGCATGACTTCGAACCTCTTTGAACCTTTTTCAAACCTATTTTGCACATCTTCGAACCTCTTTCAAACTATTTCGAACACCTTCGTACGCCTATACAGACTATTATCCACAGCCCTTACCATTTCACATCACTAAACATTATGCTTTGGTCTCAGCGGTGATATTTAGTACCACCTCGCACCCTTCCTCTGGCCTGTGTTATACCATCCAAAGCCATTAGTAGGTTTTGTTTGGGTTTCCGGGTTGAGTATCATCAGCGTCTCGCCATACTTCATTGTGACAGGTGTACAGCCTCTAATCCCTCTCGATATCATTGAAGCGACATACCTTAACCCACCCTGAGATTCTATACTCTCTACTACAGACTTGATTGCACGGCATGCGCACGCTTTGCAAAAGTGTCCAGAAGACTTAGTGTGCATCCATTCCTGCATCTATGCAGAAAGGTGCAAAGCAGCGCTCCATTTCGAGAAAGCGCACTCAAAAACCATCCGCAGTTTTGACTTCCAGCGCGGTGATTTAGTCCTTATGCACAACACAGTGATCGAGAAGAGCCTTAACCGCAAAATGTGCATGCATTATCTCGGTCCTCTAGTTATAGTGTCATGCAATTGAGGCAGTGCATATATTGTTTGTGAGCTCAATGGGACAGTATTCGACAGGCCAGTAGCCGCATTCCGCCTACTGCCATACCACGTGCGCAAGTCCATTGTGCTTCCTGACATAGTGCTCGATATCACTACAACGCGGTTGAGGGAGATGGAAGAGTCCATAGTAGTGGACACAGAAGACAAAGAAGCAGTTGACGAAGAAGAAGCGCAAGGAGATAGCACTGAGGATGAAGAAAGCGCCAATGAGGCGTGCAACTAGCACTCCATGCGCACCATTATGGATACTTCACCTTCTTATATGTATGCTTTGCTTTCTTTCACTTTTTTTACGTTACCTTTTTCCTATTCGCGAAGTCGCATCTGTACACGTTCCATGATTGCGCAACCCATGGGTTTTACCAGCCATGATGATCTACTGAGCCTTTCCCATTTTTTAGACTTTATCATATGGTGTGCACTTCATTTTATCTCTTACTCTTTTATCGTTGGACATGGTCAATATCTCAGTTGGGGGGAGGAAAGTGATGGTTGGATGATTTTTCCGCACCCCTTTGCGTTTGCGCATTTTTGCACTGGTGCGTGTTTTGACATTTCTTGCTCAAATGTTGCTTATCTTATCTCTTTTCCCTCACATATATTATTTGGACTTACAATTTTTGTTTTATGGCACCATGGAAGCATGCATTGCACCGTGTCGCAGTGCATCACACGTATCACAGGTGCAACAGAGGGATTGATTGATACACTTTCAAAAACTTATACAGGTGAGCGGCTAATCAATGGACTCCAGGAACTCCAAGCGCTCTGAGGCTGCATCCAGTTTCACCTTTGCATCTGCCTCTGCTTGCTCCACACTGCGCAACCAGCTCTTAGCGACCTCTAACTCAATGAGTGACCTTTGGATGTCTTCTTTAAGGCGATCATGCATGGTGCCCAAGACTGCGACCACTGAGCGGCATTGCGCTAAGTCGAGTGCCTCGATATCCTGACCTTGGTAGACTGTGTCCCCCAAGTTGTTGCCTGATCTTGTTTGGTGCAAGGATAGCGTGTGCGCACTTGCCTGGCGAACAGTAAGGCGGTGCGGCCTTGGGCGCACTTGCGATGGGGAAGGGGGCACATTTTCAACTTTGCAGCACTTCGATGTGTGCTCTTTCGAGGGGCTGATGAGCCCCACATCACTCTCATTGCCCTTGTCAGTTTGCAACATGCCTTTGAAATAGTTAGCACAGCGTGGAAGGAGGATGAGAAAAAGACACACCAGAGTGCCCAGTAGCTGCTTTTCAGCCTCTAGAAGTCGCGTGCAGCTGTGCGAGGGTGCACTTCGTCCATTTGCACTTTCTCTTACCCTTTGCGCATGGGGCGCACTGTTTTCTATTGACAGAGATGCACCTAGCCGGTTGGCCCATGCAGCAGCAGTTATCACACTAGAGTAGAAAAGGGGAACCATTCAGTGAGTTTGAAGCATATCCAAAGAAACTTACTGGTCTGCTATTAGTGTTGGAGGTGGCACCAATGCTACTCAGTGGTGGTACTTTGACATATGCGCATTGCCGCATTGCGCGCACTTGCGCCTTTGTCCACACTGGCGCTCTCGTTGCTCTGCTCACTCTCCCCTTCGCTCATCACCCCACTCTCCCAAGACTTTCCAGTTCCTTTGCCTATGACCTCAGCATCGGTAGCTCCAGAAAGTGCATGCAGAGAGCGCACCAGCGTGATGTGCACCTTTTCATCCTCCTGCGCCTTGGCAGTATCTATATTGCTCACCTCGTCAATTGCTCTGAACTCACCTTCCAGATGCTCCAAGTTAACCTCGGGTGCCTGCAATTCAGCGGTCAAGAGTGCGCAGTGTGCACTTCCAGCCACCCTGCCAGCTCATGCGCCCTATGCTCAAATTCCTCTGACCGCTCTTTCTCCTCAATCATCTTATGGCTGAGGCCATTGGATTGGGTACAGATGGGTTGTGGAAAGAGTTATAGGGGATAGATGATAGTCAGAGATAGATAAGGAGAGGATGGCTGCTTATGTCAGCAAAGGAAATTTTATGCTGACCAATTGCATGCTGCCTGAGGACAGTCAGTACTTCAGTTGGGAGGAGATGATATGGCTCCCTATCACCCTGCGCGCATACTACGGCATTTTTTGCAATTGTGCACACCTCCTAGATGGCTTCTGCACACTTTGCATGCCTTCGTGCACTTTCATGCACCTTTGTGTGCTTCCATGCACTTTTGCATGCCTTTGACCATTTAGGTGTGCCTTTGTGCACCTTTTGCATTTCTACTGTGCTTTTGGTTCCCCATAGCCACCAATCATTGTGCGCCCTAAATGCACCTCGTTGCACTTCAAACCACCTCCACGCAGTCCCCCCCCCACACTCCTTATCTGCCTTCTACATTTATTGCGTGCTCAATGCACCTTTGTGCACTCCTTTTATGCTTTACCTGCATTCACATTCCCTGCTGTGCACTCATTGCACAATCCCTATCACACACACAACAATCCACCACACCGGTGTGCTGCACATCACAGCTCCCATCTTACTGGCACATTTATTCGAGGTGCACCACGATTCTGACACGAGTGGACTGTGCATTCTCACATAATTGGGGCACTTTGTGCCTATTTGGCATTGGACTGTGCACCTTGGGTGCCTTCATGTAATTCTGGCACTTTGGCAGTATTTGGCCTTTCACAGCATCTCCTTATAGTTCTTCCGCATTTCCAATTGGCATTGCCTTATCTGGTAACCAGCACAGGTCAATCATGCCATTATTACTAAGGCACAGCACGCGACACATAACACTGAAGCAGATTAATTGGAAAGAGCGCACAAGACCTAGAGCGCACCAAAAATAGTGCATTGCACCAGAACAGTCGGGTAGTGGGCTATAGGTGTGCAAATCTTATTGGCTGAGGCAGCAACATAGTGCAGTCGGGTTTAGATGGGCGAATGGATGCGCTTGTGGGTAGTGCATGGCACTTTCTATTTTTACACTTTATTTTACCGTTTTTATCACATAAGCCATTTGTACATAGTAGGTGGACATATAGAGAATCCAGAGGATCTTTCCCCCCCTCATAGTTCATAGTTCAGTCAGTGTCACACATAGTTTGTGCACCAGCGTCCAGCCTGTGCACCCTTGTAGTGCACCCTTCATATAGCTGCGTTTGTGTTCCCTCGTCGTATTGTTGTGTTTCATCCCTGCGTTGCATCCTTCATTCTCGTTTGTGCACTCTTGCAGTGCGCCCTTCATATGGCTGCATTTGCACACCATTTGCACACCTATTTGCATAGCTGCATTTTGCACACCATTTGCGCCTTTTTTCACCCCTTGCGCTTTCATCCTGTTAGCACCCCCAACCCTTGCATCACCTCCCCAGCACATCTCAGTGCCGTCTTCATCCCACTACACCTCCCATCTTCATCACCCTCGTCGTTGCACACTTTTGCACTCCCATTGTGCATTTTTGCCCCTTTGCATTGCGCACTTTCCCACCACTGCGCATATCTCCCCTTTCTCGTACACAACTAGTGTGCACATTGAAAACCACTGTACCAGCCTCCCCATAGTCTTTGCACCCTGAAGAACAATCCGAGGCCCTCTAAGCGAACTCCTCCCTCACCCCGAGCATGCCTGCAGTTGTAGGTTAAGTGTTCACCCCTTCCGTTGAGACTCTGCCCCGAGTACCAACTAAACACATCAGTGCTAACTGGAGGTGTCGCATTACGCGCTTTATTTTCTGCAAAAGGCGTGCACACTTCACAGTGTGCAAATGGCATAACACTCACAAGGTTGGTAGCTACCACTTCTGCACCGGTAGCTGCAATGCGCTTTGGGGTAACTTGTTCTCTGTGGCGCTGTCTGAGATCGGGCGAAAGGGATAGGAGCTCTTCATGTGAAACTGTAATGGAGGGCGCCTTCATGGTGTGTGCATATACATCATCAACAATCTGTGGGTTCTGGATGGGAATGACAGTGCAGCATGATGGCTCTTTGCCTTTGGAAATGTTAGCTGGTACATCTGGTTTATCTGCTGCTGCGAACACAAAATGCACTTCAGGAATGTTGGAATAGAGATGTATGGGCATCTCATCGGGTGCTTCAGTTGCACTCACAGTGGGTTGCAAAGCTGGGGACTCGATACTGTCAGTGGGTGCAATGTCTGTGGTTGTAGAATGCACGCTCTCTTGATTGGATGTATTGTGTGGTGCGTGCTCCAGAATTTCAATGCTGTCGAAGACTTGCCTCTTCCGAAGCGCCATCAACTCCTGCTCGAGTGCATCAATGCGCTCTTCCTTCGTTAGTTGCACATTTGGTGCACTTTGCATATAATCTGCTGCAGGCACTGAAGTGGCAACATATGTCGACTGTAAAGGTGCTGCTGGAGCTGGACGAGGCACTATATTGTAGATGAGCTGCAAATTGGTATTAGATGAAAGTTGACCAGTGGCTATCTGCCCTGGGTTGCGCTTATGCCATTCCTCGATGCGCTCGCCCAAGAAGTTGCCTGGAATAGAATGCGGCATGGATGTGCCACCTGGGAGTACGATGCGCCCTTCCGCATTTCGCCTACACTTTCCTTTGCTAATAAGGCACTCAATTGAAGCGCACTCAGGGATATAATGCCCTGTATGACTGCAACCATTGCACTTGTCATTGTTCAAGCGAGGCATGCCATTTCCACCATCTCTGCATGATGTGCTCAATGCAGTAACTATTGTCTGTATCATGCATTCAAATAAGACTGAGATGTCTTCTGCTTTGACTGCGGGCACGCTAGGTTGTGGCTGGGAAATGGGTGCACTGGGTGCTGAGTAGGGCACATACATATCGGGGACTTGCGCTGTGAGCCCAGTAAGTGGCTGGAAATAGCGCACTGGGCCTTCAAAGATAAAGTCGATTGCATCGCATATTGCATCTAATGAGTATGGCACATTTGCAGGCTGATTTGGTACCACAATCGCAAGGTGGCTCAAAATGCGCTCAAGCTGGTCTGGTCAAAACATCCTAACAAACATGCAGCTTTGGTTGTAGTGCACCGATATGCCTTGCGCAACTAAGTATTTGCTAATGTTGAAAAATGTGTGATAATAGCATGCAATTTCTTTTGCAGTTACAAGGCCAACATGTGTGGTCTCACCAATAAGCTTGTCCAGGTTGCAAATACTCCATTTACTGCCATCCCTAGAGCTGGGATAAAGCTTTAGGACAGTGTCTTTGAATGCGCCATAGTTGTGTGTCGCGCTATACTCTGGTAGCAGTTTCCAAGTGTCTGCAGTGTCGCTGTCCAAATAGCGCACAGTGTGGAACTTCTTATCGGTCTCGTCGGTGACATTACAATCACGGAGGAGTTGCACAAGCTCCTCAAAGTACTTCTGGAGTTCATGTGGTTTTGTGGGGTCAAAATGCGGCATGTTTTGGTTAGATGTGGATGGCATATACATGGTAGCCATAGTAGGTGGAATAAGGTGTGTAGAGTTAAGATCTGGTAAAAGTGCAATGAAATGCAAAGGCAGAGAAGAATGCAGTGATGCAGATGGAGTTAAGGTAGGTAGGGATGATTCAGGTGAAGGTGGAGGTAAAGACAGTGCAGATGAGTAATGCATGTTGTTTAGGAAGAGTGATTCGAATACTGGTATTTCCCCAAGCTGGAGCGCAGTTGCTAACAGCTTGGAATGGAGAGTGTGAAGGTGGTTATTGTTGAAGCGAAGGGCAAGCTGATGGAGGTCTAAAATATGGTCTGATAAACAGAAACCCCTCACAATGGGCTCCAGAAATAATGTGTTCAGTTGGTACTCAGGGCAGAGTCTCAATGGAAGGGGTGAACACTTAACCTACAACTGCAGGTGTGCTCAGGGTGAGGGGGGAGTTCACTTAGAGGGCCTCAGATCATCCTTCGGGGTGCAGAGACTATGGAGAGGCTGGTACGGTGGTTTCAATGTGTGCACTAATTGTGTACACTAAAGGGGAGATATGTGCAGTGGCAGGAAAGTGCACAACACAAAGGGGCAAAAACACACAGTGCAAAAAAATGTGCAATGGGAGTGCAAAAGTGCACAACGACGAGGATGATGAAGGCAGGAAGTGTAGTGGGATGAAGACAACACTGGGACATGCTGTGAAGGTGGTGCACAGGTTGGGGACACAAATGGGATGAAAGCACAAGGGGCAGAAAAAGGCAAAAATGGTGCGCAAAATGTGGCTATGCAAAAAAAGGTGCAAATAGTGCACAAATGCAGCTATATAAAGAGTGCACTGTAAGAGTGCACAAACGAGGATGAAGGATGCAATGCAGGGACGAAATGCAACAATATGATGAGGGGATGCAAACGATACACAAATGCAGCTATATGAAGGGCACACTACAAAGGTGCACGGACTGGATGCTGGTGCACAGACTATGTACGACACTGACTGAGCTATGAACTATGAGGGGGGGAAAGATCCTCTGGATTCTCTATCTGTCTGCCTACTATGTACAAATGGCTTATGTGATAAAAATGGTAAGATAAAGTGTAAAAATAGAAAGCACCATGTGCTACCTACAAGCGCACCCATTCACCCATCTAAACCTGACTGCACTATGCTGCTGCCTCAGCCAATAAGATTTGCACACCATTAGCCCAATACCCAACTGTCCTGGTGCAATGCACTATTTTTGGTGCACTCTAGGTCTCATGCACTCTTCCCAATTAATCTGCTTTAGTGTTATGTGTCGCATGCTGCACCTTAGTAATAATGGCATGATCGACCTGTGCCAGTTACCAGATAAGGCAATGCTGATTGGAAATGTGGAAGAACTATAAGGAGATGCTGTGAAAGGCCAAATACTGCCAAAGCACCAGGATCATATTGATGATGCTCAACCCAGAAACCCAAACAAAACCTACTAAATGGCTTCAGATGGTATAACACGAGTCAGAGGAAGGGTGCGAGGTGGTACTAAATATCACCACTGAGACCAATATGATGTGTTTAGCAACATGGAATAATAAGGGATGGTTCAAATAATCTGTAAGAGTGTACAAAGTTGTTTGAAACAGTTCAAAAGAGGTTCAAAGTTGTGCAAAATAGTTCAAAGTAGATTTGAAGACATGTGAAATAGTTCGAAGTAGATTTGAAGAGGTTTCAGGTATATTGAGGGACAAGTTTAACAAATGTGAAGTGTTTGTCGAATGGCGATAGGTGATGGGTGATAAAATATGGAGCGAATACAATAGTTTCGAGGAAGTTCATGATATTTCGCAGAACTTAGAGATATGATGTGAGCTAAGACTCAAGAGAACAACTCTTAAATCTGACGATAGCGAGAGGGTAACTTGTGCTGTTCCCCATTGATTTCATGTTTGTTATTCTAACTAATACAAGTCTATATACAATCTGAAGGAATAGTACTAAAAAGGAAATAATAACAGGTATAGAACACAAGGCAGTATGCACAGCAAATAAAGGTATTGTAAAACATGAAACAAATGAAAAATGATAATAAGTGAAATGTTGATGATACTCAACCCGGAAACCCAAACAAAACCTACTAATGGCTTTGGATGGTATAACACAGGCCAGAGGAAGGGTGCGAGGTGGTACTAAATATCACCGCTGAGACCAAAATGATGTTTATAGTGACGCGAAATAATAAGGGATGGTGCGAATAGTCTTTATAGGCGTACAAATATGTCCGAAAGAGTTCGAAAAAGGTTTGAAGGCATGCGAAGTGGTTCGAATAAGTTCAAAGATGCGCGAAATAGTTCAAATAAGTTCAGAGGGGTTCGAGGTGTATCGAAAGGTGAGTTTAACGAATGTAAAATGTTTGTTGAGTAGCGATAGGCGATGGGCAATAAAACGGAGAGTGAATACGATAGTTTTTTAGAAGAAGTTCGTGATATTTCGCAGAACTTAGAGATACAACCCAAACTAAGACTCAAGAGAATGGCTCTTAAGTCAGACAATAACTGTGAGGGTAACTTGTGCTGTTCCCTGTTGTTCTATTCTCTATCCTCTAACTAACTAATACAAGTCTATATACAAAATGAAGAGATAGTACTAAAAAGGAAATAAGAACATGTGTAAAACATGAGGCAAATATATCATACAATGAGGACTTTGTAGATCAAAAATAAATGAGAAATGATATGTAAATGATGAAACATACAGTGTTCCCATATAGTAAAAGTACTTCAATGAAACACAAAAATGCACTTATCGCATTCTAACTCTCTTGTACTCTCTCCTCATGTCCGGTAGTGCTCGATATGTGGCGAGTTGGCTTATTCCGAATGTACAACGTGTATCGAAAGTGTTTGAGGACAACTATATGGCTGCCGAAGTCGTTCGAAGTACTGCGAAGTCATTCTAAATGTCGCAAAATAATTTGAAGTAGCTCGAAGTTGTCTGAAATAGTGTGAAATCATGCGAAAATGGTTCAAAGTCGATTTTGTGGTGTTCTTAGTACTTCAGAGTGCATGTCATAATGTCTCCATATGAGTGGAAATGCTTCTCCAGGCTTGAAAGAGCGTAGTGGACCTATCAACATTCGGTGTTGCCATATAGTAAGAGTACTTCTCTTGTTGTTTCAATAGATTGTTGAAACCCCAAAACTACCATTATCGTACCCTAATTCTTTTATCATCTCTTCTTGCATCTGGTAGTGCTTGATATGCAACTAAATAGTTCACTCCAGTTGAGCATCATTGATGAGTTCAGTTGGTACTCAGTGCAGAGTCTCAACAGAAGGGGTGAACACTTAACCTACAACTGCAGGCGTGCTCGGGGTGAGGGGGGAGTTCGCTTAGATGGCCTCGGATCGTCCTTCAGGGCGCGGAGACTATAGAGAGGCTGGTACAGCGATTTTCAGTGTGCGCACTAGTAGTGTACACGAAAGGGGAGATATGTGCAGTGGCGGAAAAGTGCACAACACAAAGAGGCAAAAATGCGCAGTGCGGAAAAACGTGCAATGAGAGTGCAAAAGTGCGCAACGATGAGGATGATGAAGGCGGGAGGTGTAACAGGACAAAGATGACACTGGAATGTACTGTGAAGGTGGTGCACAGTTTGGGGGTGCAAACAGAGTGAAAGTGCAAGGAGCGGAAAAAGGCGCAGGCGCTGCGCAAAATGCGGCTATTCAAAAGGGTGCGCAAACGTGGCTATATGAAGGGCGCACTATGATAGTGCACAGACAAGGACGAAGGACGCAACGCAAGGGACAAAACGCAACAATACGATGAGGGGATGCAAACGATAATGCAAACACAGCTATACGAAGGGCGCACTACGAAGGCGCACAGACTGGACGCTGGTGCACAGACTATGTGTGACGCTGACTGAGCTATGAACTATGAGGGGAGGAGAAAGATCCTCTGGATTCTCTATCTGTCCGCTACTATGTACAAATGGCTTATGTGATAAAATGGTGAAATAAAGTATAAAAATAGGAAGCACCATGCGCTACCCACAAGCACGTCCATTCGCCCATCTAAACCTGACCGCACTATGCCGCTGCCTCAGCCAATAAGATTTGCGCACCTATAGCTCAATATCCAACTGTTCCGGTGCGATGTGCTATTATTGGTGCATGCTAAGTCTCGTGCGCTCTTCCCAATTAATCCGCTTTGGTGTTATATGTTGCGTGCTGCGCCTTAGTAATAATGGTGTGATCGACCTGTGCCGGTTACCAGATAAGGCGATGCCGATTGGAAATGTGGAAGAACTAAAAGGGGATGCTGTGCGAGACCAAATACTGCCAAAGCGCCTGGGTTACGTGAAAGCGCCCAAGTGCACACAGTCCAATGCCAAATAGGTGCAAAGCGGCCCAGTTATGTAAGAATGCGCAGTTCGCTCGTGCCGGAATCGTGGTATGCCTCAAGTAAATGTGCCAGTAAGATGGGAGCTGCGATGCGCAGTGCACCGGTGCAGTGGATTGTTGTGTGTGATAGGGATTGTGCAAAGAGTGTGCAGCAGGGAATGTGAGTTGCAGGTAAAGTGTAAAAGGAGTGTGCAAAGGCGCATCGAGTCCACAATAAATGTAGAAGGCAGATAAGGAGCGTGGGGGGGGCGCATGGAGGCGGCTTGAAGCGCAATGAGGCGCATTTAGGGTGCACAATGATTGGCGGCTATGGGGAAACAAAAGTGCAGTAGAAATGCAAAAGGCGCACAAAGGCGCACCTAAACGGTCAAAGGCACGCAAAAGCACACGGAGGCGTGCAAAGGTGCACGAAAGCGCGCTACGCAAAGTGTGCAGAAGCCATCTAGGAGGTGCACACAATCACAAAAAATGCCGTAGTATGCGCGCAGGGCGATAGGGAGCCATATCATCTCCTCCCAACTGAAGTACTGACTGTCCTCAGGCAGCATGCGATTGGTCAGCGCAAAATTTTCTTCGCTCACATAAGCGGCCATCCTCTCCTTATCCATCTCTGACCACCATCTATCCTCTATAACTCTTTCCACAACCCATCTCTACTCGATCCGATGGCTTCAGCATTTACCTTAGCCCTCAGACAAACGATCCTGGCCCTCAATGAGACCCTCCCTGCTGCTGGGAGTGAGCAGACGACGATGCAAGCTTGGGGTGAAGGGTTTTGTAGTAAACTGGTGCGCTTTTTGTGTTTCTATAACTGGCGCCGGTTGCTAAGGGTCGGGGCATGTAGAACATGTATAAAAGCTGTGCGGACTATGTCCAAGATGACGCAGAACTCGACGCGCTCCTCACGAAGGCACGTAGCACATTCAGCGGAATCATGGTGGAGGAGTGGCTTGCTTGGGGCGAAGAGCTGATGCCCGATATGCATAAGATGATTGAGGAGAAAGAGAGGTCTGAGGAATTTGAGTGTAGGGCGCACGAGCTGGCAGAGCAGCTGGAAGCGTGCGCGGAGCGCACCGAAGTGCGCAAGGTGCGCCGCACACTCTTGACCGCTGAATTGCAGGCGCCAGAGGTTAACTTGGAGCGGCTGGAAGGTGAGTTCAGGGCCATTGACGAGGTGAGCGATATAGATACCGCCGAGGCGCAGGAGGACGAAAAGGCGCGCGTCGCACTGGTGCGCTCTTTGCGCGCGCTTTCTGCCGCTACCGATGCTGAGGTTGTAGGCGAAAGAACTGGGGAGTCTTGGGAGAGTGGGGTGACGAGCGAGGGGGAGAACGAGCATAGCGATGAGAGCGCCAGTGCGGACGAAGTGCCGCCACTGAGTGGGGTTGGCGCCACCTCTAACGCTAATAGCGGACCAGTAAGTTTCTTTGGATATGCTTCAAACTCACTAAACCATTCCCTTTCTCTATGCTAGTGTGATAACTGCCGCCGCATCGGCCAACCAGCTAGGTGTGCCTCTGTCAATGGAAAACGGTGCGCCCCATGCGCAAAGGGTAAGAGAAAGTGCGAATGGACGAAGCGCACCCTCGCACAGCTGCGCACAACTCCTAGAGGCAGGAAAGCGGCTACTGGGCGCTCTGGTCTGTCTTTTTCTCCTCCTACTTCCATGCTGCGCTAAACTTTCCAAAGGCGCATTGCAAATTGACAAGGGCAATGAGAGCGATGTGGGGCTCATCAGCCCCTCGAAAGAGCCCACATCCAAGCGCCGCAAAGTCGAAAACGCGCCCCCTCCACCGTCGCAAGTGCGCCCAAGGCCGTGTCGCCTTACCGTTCGCCAGGCAAGTGTGCACATGCAATCCTCGCGCCAAACCAGATTGGGAAACACCTCGGGGGATGCGGTTTATCAAGGTCAAGATGTTGAGGCGCTCGACTTAGCGCAATGCTGCTCGGTGGTTGCAGTCTTGGGCGCCACGCACGATCACCTTCAAGAAGATGTCCAAAGGTCGCTCATCGAGTTAGAGGTCGCTAAGAGCCAGTTGTGCAGTGCGGAGCAAGCGGAGGCGGACGCAAAGGTGAAACTGGGTGCAGCCACGGAGCGCCTGGAGTTCCTGGAGTCCATTGAATAGCTGCACAATGGTATAAGTTTTAGATAGTATGTTAATCAATCTCTTTGTTGCGCCTGTGATACGCATGGTGCGCTCCGAAGCAGTGAAGTGTGCGCATGCGCGCGAATGTGCGCACTTTGCGCCAACCTGCATGCGCACTTCCATGGTGCCATAAAACAAAATTTGTAAGCCCAAATAATATGTGCGAGAGAGAAGAGATAATATAAGCAATGTTCGAGCAAGAAGTGTCAAGCACACAAAAAACGCGCACCACGCAAAGATGCGCAAATGCAAAGGGGTGCGGAAAAATTGTCCAACCATCACTTTCCTCCTCCCAACTGAGATATTGACCATGTCCATCAATAAAAAAAGTAAGAGATAAAATGAAGTGCACGCGATATCACAAAGTCTAAAAAAAATGGGAAAGGCTCAGTAGATCATCACGGCCAGTAAAACCCATGGGTTGTGCAATCACGGAACGCGTCCAGATGCGACTTCACGAATAGGAAAAGGTAACATAAAAACAAATGAAGGAAAGCAAAGTGTACGTATAAAATGGTGAAGTATCCATAGCAGTGTGCACGGAGCGCTAGTTGCACGCCTCATTGGCGCTTTCTTCTTCCTCAGCGCTATCTCCTTGCACTTCTTCTTCGTCAACTGCTTCTTCGTCTTCCGTGTCCACTACTATGGACTCTTCCATCTCTCTTAACCGCGTTGTGGTGATATCGAGCGCTATGTCAGGAAGCGCAATGGACTTGCGCGTGTGGTATGGCAGTAGGCGGAACGCGGCTACTGGCCTGTCAAATACCGTCCCGTTGAGCTCGCAGACTATGTATGCACCGCCCTGATTGCGCGACACTATAACTAGAGGACCGAGATAACGCGCGTGCATTTTGCGGTTAAGGCTCTTTTCGATTGCCGTGTTGCGCATAAGGACTAAGTCACCACGCTGGAAGTCGAAACTGCAGATGGTTTTTGAGTGCGCTTTCTCGAAACGGAGCGCCGCTTTGCGCCTCTCTGCATAGACACGGGAATGGATGTATGCTAAGTCTGCTGGATGCTTTTGTAATGCGCGCGCACGCCACGCGATCAAGTCTGTCGTAGAGAGTATAGAATCTGGGGGTGGGTTAAGGTATGTCGCTTCAATGATATCGAGAGGGATTAGAGGCTGCGCACCTGTAACAATGAAGTATGGCAAAACACCGAGGCGCTTCCGAACTGTGATGTGCTCCACCCAAAAGACTGAGTACAGTGCACTGAACCACTTTGATTCTACTCCATCTGCTGCTTTGATAAGTGCTTGACGCACGTCAAAATGTGCGCGCTCAACAATTCCATTAGCACGCGAATTATAGCCAGATATGCGGATGTGATTGATATGGTAGCGCTTACTGAGATAGGCTAGCGCTTTGATGAATGGCTTGCCATTATCAGTGACTATCTTGCACAATGCACCCCATCTGCAGATGAGGTCTTGGAACATCCAATCGCCAAGTGCGCTCGCATTTTCTTTAGGGAGCCCGCAGAATTACGGCCAAGTCGCAAGTGAGCAACGCCCTTGGACGATATAGCGCTGCCCTGCTGATACTGGTAAGTGCATCGTATCAATATAAACTTTACTGAACAGGGGCACAGGCATTGCGACGACTGGCAGTATTAGAACCTTCTGTGTTTGCTGGATCTGGCAAATATGACAAGTGCACACGAACCAAACGATGTCGTCCATAACATGCGGCCACCAAAAGCGCTCAAGCAATGTGGAGCATGTCACGTAAAAGCGCTTGTGTCCAATGTTGTCATGGATGGCACGCAATATCGGTAAGCATCTAGACTGCCAAATAACAAGCTGGTGAGCACCATGCACATTGCGCTTCCATAGGCGCGTCTTGTCTTTGAAAAACGCGCTCGCGTAGCACACGAGCACGCTGTACTCGGAATCTGTGAAGTCACTAGGGTGCATTAGGGTATCCATCCAAATCCACACCAAATCTAACTTCTCATCCTCTGCATCTGCTGTTGCACTCCTTGGAACTTGGCTATAGTCATCGTCGTAAATAAGCGCACTATTGCGCGCATTTTGTGCATTTTTGTTTGGCTCTGGCTGTGTCAGCGCAAGTGCTTGCGCATCCAAAGACTGTGAAATGGGACGTATCGCATGCATAAATCCATGTAGCGCATCAATCCAGTCCTCAAACTCTTCATCCTCTTCTCCCTCTAGGTCCTCTGGCTGCTTTGGCCGACGCGAAAGCCCATCTGGACCATGCACCACTCCCCTAACATGCACAAGTGTAAAGTGGAATGTAAGGATTGAGGCAATCCACCGGTTAATGCTAGCGGATGGTTGGATATCGGGGTTTTGTAGCATGCCCTTGATATAGCGTGCGTCAGTCTCCACAATTAAGTTGCGCACACCTATAATATAAAGGCGCAAATTGCGCAGCGCGCAGTAAAGCCCATAGATCTCTAGCTTCGGTTGTGAAAAGCGTGCTTCTCTGTCGTTGAGCATAATCGAGCCGAACCGGTTGTAAATGCGCATTTTTGCATCTGCGCTCTTTTGCTGGCAAAGGTAAAAGCCGACCGCTATCTGGGAAGAGTCGACTGCAAGGATAACAGGGAGTTCTGAGGAATAATCAATTGGTTGTAGTGCAGGACACTCTAGCACTGCTTGCTTGATGTCATTTTGTGCCGCTATCTGCTCTGGGCCCCATTCAAATGGAGCGTCCTTGCGCGTAAGCCTTGTGAGCGCGTTAACGCAGTGCGCATAATTGTGGATATAAATGTGCATTAAACCGACTGTTCCCAAGAATGTGTGCACTTCTGACAGCGTGTGGCATGCGCCCCAATTGTGGATAACATCTACCTTGCCGCGTTCGGGTTTTCTACCTTCTGGGGTGCAATAATGGCCAAGAATGACAAAGTTTTCAGTGCACAATGTGGATTTCGTCCCAGAGAAAGTGCCGCCGCTATATTTCATGCGCTGCACAATGTGGTTCACGTTCTGAAAGTGCTCCCACACAAAGTGCCTTATGCCAGGGTTCGCAGTGAGCGCTTCGCACGAGCCATCCAGTAAAATGTAGCGCTTCGAAGGCCCCTTGACTGGAACATCATCAATATAGGGAACGGTGTAATCTGGTATCTCTGGTTGCAGAATATAGCACACATCATCGTGGAAGATTGGTACTGAGTTTGTCCAACCCATTGGCAATGTAACGAGGCGCATTGCGCCATATGGCATCTGGAATGTTGTAAGGTTGCGTGACGATTCTTTGATTAAGTGCTCATCGTATCCCACATATAGATCAAGGACGGCGCCGCATGCGCGCCCCGCAAATTGCTCTGCAAGGTGCTCAGGTGTAAGGGTGATGCCGGAGTGTTTAATGGTAACGCGATTAAGCGGTTCGAGGCTATGTACGATGCGCAGCAGTGCTTTTCCATCTTTCTTGAGTGTGCAGAGCCAGCGCGATCTATATGCCAAATTTGAGTGCTCATAAACACCTGAGTCTATCTTCTTCCGGATAATGGCGCAAACTTCGTCGTATATGCCTGGTGGAATGGGGATGTTGCGCTCTATCCAAGGAGTGTGCGGAATAACTGGGATTTCTACTGGGGGAAAGAACGCGGTCTTGAAGCTACCGCGCTCCTCATCGCTCCATGCAAAGGCTTCATTCTGCAAAGACATCAAGTGGTGTAAAACCTTCATCTCCTCTGGTAATAGGAAATCAGTGTGGCGCTCCTGGAGCGCTTGCATGCGCTCTTCAGTATAGCGCCCGGTCAGGGTAAATGGTGGCGGATTTGGTAAAAGCACAGGAAGCGCCGCTAGCGGATCGCCTATAATATTGCGCTCAATGCGGAATTCATTTGGGACAGGCGCAATAACTGGCTTGACCTTTCTAGCAACCGGTTTATACTTCTTCTTGGTCACTATGCCCTTTTGCGGTGCGCGCACCGCTAAATCGATAAAAGTTGCGCGTGCATGTGTGCTTTTCGGAAATGCGGCAGGAATAAGCGCCACAGGGTCGATCGAATTTAAGAGCGCCTGCGCATGACTGTTGGTACACTGGGATAGGTAGAGTTGAGAGATAATAGAGGTGGAAGGAACGGAAGCGGAAAATGGAATAAGCGCAAATGCGGAAACATCACAAGATTGGGTATCAGAGTCAAATGTTATGATAGTGGTGGCTTCTCCTTGGTCTGAGATCAATTCCTCGAAGCCTGGCAAAAATTTCTTTGCGGGTTATGCTGAATAGCAAAGTGCGGTGTTGCTGGAGCTGGTAAGAAATGGCACAGCTTCCCCCTAGGCTTTGTTGGAATGGTGGAGATGGCGCCGGTGTTTGGATCGCAGATTGTAATTGTTTGTGCTTCGTCCGCAAAGTTGCGCACGATGGAGCGCGTTAACACGTCGAAGGGGCACCCTAACAGAATATTGTAAGCAGGTGAACGGATAACGTGAACTTGCACATAGACAATGATATCCCCGATGCGCGCAGAAATGTTGCGCGCAAGCCCAAGCGACTCATCTACCTCTCCATTGGCTGATTGCATGTATAAATGAATGCGCGGGTCGTACTGAAGCCTAAGACGATGGCAGACCGCTTCTGACATTGCGATAATTTGTGAACCCGGATCTAAGATAGCTTCAAAGTACTCTTGGTTGTCGATCAATAAATCAATGGAGTGAAGTGCATGCGACTCTTTAGTGACCTTCAAAACATCGGGGTTTTCAATTTCGCCTGGCTGGAGATGGGTAAGGTACTGTTCAAATGGATCCTGCAAAACAATAGGAAGCGGCCCTGCAATTGCCGCACTACCTGGAGGTGTCGCATTAAGCATTTTATCTCCTGCAAAAGGCGCGCGCACTTCGCAGTGCGCAAATGGCATAATGCTTGCAAGGTTTGTAGCTACCACTTCCACACTGGTAGCTGCAATGCGCTTTGGGGTAACTTGTTCTCTATGGCGCTGCCTGAGATCGGGCAAAAGGGATAGAAGCTCTTCATGCGAAACCATAACAGAGGGCACCTTCATGGCGCGCACATATATGTCATCGACAATCTGCGGGTTCTGGATGGGAATGACAGTGCGGTATGATGGCTCTTTGCCTTTGGAAGAGTTAGCTGGTATGTCTGGTTTATCTGCTGCTGCGGGCGCAAAACGCGCCTCAGGAATGTTGGAATAGGGATGTATGGGTGGCTCGTCGGGCGCATCAGTTGCGCTCGCAGCGGATTGCGAAGCTGGGGACTCCATACTGTCGGCGGGTGCCATGTCTGTGGTTGTAGAATGCACACCCTCTTGATTGGATGTATTGCGTGGTGCGCGCCACATAATTTCAACGCCATCGAAGACTTGCCTCTTGTGAAGCGCCATCAACTCCCTCTCGAGCACATCAATGCGCTCTTCCTTCGTTAGTTGCGCATTTGGTGCGCTTTGCATATAATCTGCTGCAGGAACTGAAGCGGCAACGTACGTCGACTGTAGAGGTGCAGCTGGAGCTGGACGGGGCGCTATATTGTAGATGAGCTGCGAATTGGTATTAGATGAAAGTCGACCCGTGGCAATCTGCCCTAGGTTGCGCTTATGCCATTCCTCGATGCGCTCGCCTAGGAAATTGCCTGGAATAGAACGCGGCACGAATGCGCCACCTGGGAGTACGATGCACCCTTCCGCATTTTGCCTACACTTTCCTTCGCTAATAAGGTGCTCAATTGAAGTGCACTCAGGGATATAGTGCCCTGTCTGACCGCAACCATTGCACTTGTCGTTGTTTGAGCGAGGCGCATTATTTCCGCCATCTCTGCATGATGCGCTCAATGCAGTAACTATCGTCTGTGTCATGCGCTTGAATAAGACTGAAATGTCTTCTGCTTTGACTGTGGGTGCGCTAGGTTGTGGCTGGGAAATGGGTGCACTGGGTGCTGAGTAGGGCGCATACATATCGGGGTTTTGCACTGTGAGCCCAGTAAGTGGCTGGAAATAGCGCGCTGGGCCTTCAAAGATAAAGTCGATCGCATCGCGTATTGCGTCTAATGAGTATGGCACATTTGCAGGCTGATTCGGTACCGCAATCGCAAGGCGGCTCAAAATGCGCTCCAGCTGGTCTGGTCGAAACACCCTAATGAACATGCGGCTTTGGTCATAGCGCGCCAATATGCCTTGCGCAACTAAGTATTCGCTAATGTTGAAAAATGCGTGATAATAGCGCGCGATTTCTTCTGCAGTTACGAGGCCAACGCGTGCAGTCTCACCAATAAGCTTGTCCAGGTCGCTAATACTCCATTTACTGCCATCCCTAGAGCCAGGATAAAGCTTTAGGACAGCGTCTTTGAATGCACCATAGTTGTGCGTCGCACTATACTCTGGTAGCAGTTTCCAAGTGTCTGCAGTGTCGCTGTCCAAATAGCGCACTGTGTGGAACTTCTTATCGGTCTCGTCGGTGACATTACAATCGTGGAGGAGTTGCACAAGCTCCTCAAAGTACTTCTGGAGTTCGCGCGGTTTTGCAGGGTCGAAGCGCGGCGCGTTTTGGTTAGATGCAGATGGCATGTGCATGGTAGCCATGGTAGGTGGAATAAGGTGTGTAGAGTTAAGATCTGGTAAAAGTGCAGCGAAATTCAAAGGTGGGGAAAAATGCAGTGATGCGGACGGAGTTAGGGTAGGTAGGGATGATTCAGGTGAAGGTGGAGGTAAAGACAGCGCGGACGAGTGATGCGTGTTGTTTAGGAAGAGTGATTCAAATACTGGTATTTCCCCAAGCTGGAGCGCAGTTGCTAGCAGCTCGGAATGGAGAGTGCGAAGGTGGTTAATGTTGAAGCGAAGGGCGAGCCGATGGAGGTCTAAAATATGGTCTGATAAACAGAAACCCCTCGCGGTGGGCTCCAGAAAATGATGAGTTTAGTTGGTACTCAGTGCAGAGTCTCAACAGAAGGGGTGAACACTTAACCTACAACTGCAGGCGTGCTCGGGGTGAGGGGGGAGTTCGCTTAGATGGCCTCGGATCGTCCTTCAGGGTGCGGAGACTATAGAGAGGCTGGTACAGCAATTTTCAGTGTGCACACTAGTAGTGTACACGAAAGGGGAGATATGCACAGTGGCAGAAAAGTGCGCAATGCAAAGAGGCAAAAACGCGCAGTGCGGAAAAATGCGCAACGAGAGTGCAAAAGTGCGCAACGATGAGGATGATGAAGGTGGGAGGTGTAACAGGACAAAGACGACACTGGAATGTACTGTGAAGGTGGTGCACAGTTTGGGGGTGCAAACAGAGTGAAAGCGCAAGGAGCGGAAAAAGGTGCAGGCACTGCGCAAAATGCGGCTATGCAAAAGGGTGCGCAAATGGTGCGCAAACATGGCTATACGAAGGGTGCACTATGATAGTGCACAGACAAGGACGAAGGACGCAACGCAAGGGACAAAATGCAACAATACGATGAGGGGATGCAAACGATAATGCAAACACGGCTATACGAAGGGCGCACTACGAAGGCGCACAGACTGGACGCTGGTGCACAGACTATGTGCGACACTGACTGAGCTATGAACTATGAGGGGGGGGGAAAGATCCTCTGGATTCTCTATCTGTCCGCTACTATGTACAAATGGCTTATGTGATAAAATGGTGAAATAAAGTATAAAAATAGGAAGCGCCATGCGCTACCCACAAGCACGTCCATTCGCCCATCTAAACCTGACCGCACTATGCCGCTGCCTCAGCCAATAAGATTTGTGCACCTATAGCTCAATATCCAACTGTTCCGGTGCGATGTGCTATTATTGGTGCGCGCTAAGTCTCGTGTGCTCTTCCCAATTAATCCGCTTTGGTGTTATATGTCGCGTGCTGCGCCTTAGTAATAATGGCGTGATCGACCTGTGCCAGTTACCAGATAAGGCGATGCCGATTGGAAATGTGGAAGAACTAAAAGGGGATGCTGTGCGAGACCAAATACTGCCAAAGCGCCTGGGTTACGTGAAAGCGCCCAAGTGCGCACAGTCCAATGCCAAATAGGCACAAAGCGGCCCAGTTATGTAAGAATGCACAGTTCGCTCGTGCTGGAATCGTGGTATGCCTCAAGTAAATGTGCCAGTAAGATGGGAGCTGCTATGCGCAGTGCACCGGTGCAGTGGATTGTTGTGTGTGATAGGGATTGTGCAAAGAGTGCGCAGCAGGGAATGTGAGTTGCAGGTAAAGTGTAAAAGGAGTGCGCAAAGGCGCATCGAGTCCACAATAAATGTAGAAGGCAGATAAGGAGCGTGGGGGGGGGTGCATGGAGGCGGCTTGAAGCGCAATGAGGCGCATTTAGGGTGCACAATGATTGGCAGCTATGGGGAAACAAAAGCGCAGTAGAAATGCAAAAGGCGCACAAAGGCACACCTAAATGGTCAAAGGCACGCAAAAGCGCACAGAGGCGCGCAAAGGCGCACGAAAGCGCATGAAGGCGCGCAAAAGCGCGCTACGCAAAGTGTGCGGAAGCCATCTAGGAGGTGCACACAATCGCAAAAAATGCCATAGTATGCGCGCAGGGCGATAGGGAGCCGTATCATCGTGTATCGAAAGTGTTTTAGGACAACTATATGATGGCTGAAGTCGTTTGAAGTGTTGCGAAATGTTGCGAAATAGTTTGAAGTAGTTTGAAGTCATCCGAAATAGTGCGAAATCATGCGAAAATGGTTCGAAGTCGATTTTGTGGCATTCGTAGCAATTTGGAGTGTGTGTCATAATGTCTCGATGCAAGTGGAAATGTTCTCCAGACCTTAAAGCATGTAGTGGACCTATCATCTTCTCCCTTACTGAAATCCTGACCATCCCAGTCAGCTGATCAAAGTCACATGCAAAATGTGTGATCATGTTGAAAACTTAGCAAGGTTCAAAATACTTCTCGTTCTTCTTCTTCCATCTCCTACATCATCCAACTCTAGCTTTGATTATGTCTCTCTTGGCCAAACTCAATGTCGACATTATTGAATATGCAAAATCAATGCCCAAGTGCGGCATTGCCAAAGATATCGATTTCGAAGTGTGGGGATGGGGTTTCTGTGCGAAAATGGTATGTCTCATTTTTGTTTATTTGTGGTCAACAGTTCTAAAATGTTTCGTATAGGCAGAATATGACAAACTTGCTGAAGATCTCAGTGAAGAGTGCGACATGACCATTCAAAAGATCGTAGACAAAGTTTTTGAGCTCTATAAACCGATGGCACAAGGCGAATGGCTTTCGTGGAAAGGAGAGCTGCTATTCATAGATTTAGTGGAAGAGATTGCATGGGACAAAAAGAAGGAGAAAGCAAAATGCATTCAAGAGGAGGAGCAACAAGTGAAGCAGGCAAATATTGAGGGGCAGAGGTGAGCATTGGTGGACACTCGAAATGCGGCACTCACTGCATTTCATTGCAAAAACAATTTCGAAGGAGAATTTGCAGAAGCAAAACACAGAGTTCAAGGCTGAGGCAAAGTCTATTGAGAGGGTGGAGTCTGGGGAGAAAGATGAAGATGAGGACAAGGACAAGAGTGAAGAGGAGTTACCTGTGGTGCAGGTGGCGAAGCAAAAAGCAGCGGAGGTCGAAGAGGAGGAAGATGGAGAAGAGGAGGTCAAGGGCACAGAGAATGTGAAGCGGCCACAATTAGACATGAGCAGGCTGCTCGATTTCAAGGGCCCGGTATGTCTTTTATCTATTTTTGAAGGATTTTCGAGGTCCTAATACTTTCGTAGTGCAATCGATGCACTGGGTTTAAGTCCCAGCCGCACTGCATTGCTATGGAGGGCACTCCAAAATGTACAAAGTGTACCCAGGAGGCACAGGGGTGCTACTGGGATGGGATGTCGAGGTGAGGGCTTCAAAAGGGCGAGGCGAAGAACTTTGGGGGTGCGAAATGAGATTCATGCCCAAGAAAAGGTATGATTTTCATTCAAAATCGTTTTGAGGCATTTACTAACTTGTGTTCGAATTTCGTAGTTTGTCGAATTCATCTTGTGGGCCCAGTCGAGGTTGTTGAGTCGATAGCAGAGCCTTTGAAGCTGTCAAAGGAAAAGAGAAAGTCATCGAAGGGGAAGGAAAAGGTGAAGGCAAGGGAGTTGCAGGGAGTCAAGGATGTCGAGGAAGAATGGGCAGTGTGGCATCAGATTATCACTGGAAAACTGGCGCAGAAGAAGGTGGAGATGGAGGTGCTTGGGAGGGAGATAGAAATGTTGGGGGAAATGCTAGAGGAATAGAGTGAAAGCTTTTATTGTATTTCTTTTTGAATTTGAATTTCAGATCTTCTGAGTCTCGAAGAGTAGTGATAAGAAAAGTGAAAAGAATAAGAGAATAAGAGAAGACATAGTTATTCATTTTCGAAGTTTTGAAGGTCTTTGAAAGTATCTTTGTTGAGGTTCGAGGGTATTCAAGGCTTTTGGAGATGTTTGAAGTTGATATCGAGAAGATTTGGTGAAAGCAAAATAGTCATAAGGTATTTTTGAAGAATATTGAGATAGAGATTGAGGTGAGTGAAGGCATACATTGGCACATAAAGACGATGATGTGTTCAGTTGGTACTCAGTTCAGAGTCTCAACAGAAGGGGTGAACACTTAATCTACAACTGCAGGCATGCTTGGGGTGAGGGGGGAGTTCACTTAGAGGGCCTCGGCTCGTTCTTTGGGGCGCTAAGACTATGGGGAGGCTGGTACAGTGGTTTTCAATGTGCGCACCAGTTGTGTACCCTAAAGGGGAGATATGCACAGTGGCAGGAAAGTGTGCAATGCAAAGAGGCAAAAACGCGCAACAGGAGCGCAAAAGTGCGCAATGATGAGGGTGGTGAAGACGGGAGGTGTAGTGGGATGAAGATGACACTGGGATGTACTGTGAAGGTGGTGCACAGGTTGGGGATGCAAACAGGATGAAAGCGCAAGGGGCAGGAAAAGGCGCAAATGGTGCACAAAATGTGGCTATGTGGAAAAAGGCACAAACAGTGCGCAAACGCAGCTATATGAAGGGCGCACTGTATGAGTGCTTGAACGAGGACGAAGGATGCAATGCAGGGACGAAACACAACAACACAATGAGGGGATGCAAATGATATGCAAATGCGGCTATATGAAGGGCACACTACAAAGGTGCATGGACTGGACACTGGTGCTCAGACTATGTGTGACACTGACTGAACTATGGACTATGAGGGGGGAAAAGATCTTCTGGATTCTCTATCTGTCCGCTACTATGTACAAATGGCTTATGTGATAAAATGGTGAAATAAAGTATAAAAATAGAAAGCGCCATGTGCTACCCACAAGCGCATCCATTCACCCATCTAAACCTGACCACACTATGCCGCTGCCTCAACCAATAAGATTTGTGCACACTATAACCCAATACCCAACTGTTCCGGTGCGATGCACCATTTTTGGTGTGCTCTACATCTCGTGCGCTCTTCCCAATTAATCTGCTATGGTGTTATGTGTCGCATGCTGCGCCTTAGTAATAATGATGTGATCGACCTGTGCCAGTTACCAGATAAGGCAATGCCAATTGGAAATGTGGAAGAACTATAAGGAGATGCTGTGCGAGGCCAAATACTGCCAAAGCACCGGGATTACATGAAAGCGGCCAAGTGTGCACAGTCCAATGCCAAATAGGTGCAAAGCACCCCAGTTATGCAAGAATGCGCAGTCCACTTGTGTTGGAATCGCAGTGCACCTCAAGTAAATGCACCAATAAGATGGAAGCTGCAATGCACAGCGCATTTGAAGTGGTGAATTGTGTGATGGTAAGAATAGTGCAGTGAGTGCACAGCAAAGAATGTGGGTTGTGAGTAAAGCATAAAAGGAGCACATAAAGGCACATCGAGCGTGCAATAACTGAAAACGGCAGATAAGGAGTGGGGGGGGTGCATGGAGGTGGTTTGAAGTGCAACAGGGCGCATTTAGGGCACATGACAGCAGGCAGCTAAGGGGGATCCAAAAGTGCAGTAGAAATGTAAAAGGTGCACAAAAGCGCACCTAAGCAGTCAAAGGCACGTGGAAGCGCATGGAAGCGTGCTGTGCAAAGTGTGCGGAAGCCATCTAGGAGGTGCACACAATTGCAAAAAATGCATTAATATGCATGCAGGGTGATAGGGAGCCACATCAACGAAAGCTGTCAAAGCTGTTTCGAAGAGTGTCAAGGCTAGTAAATGTATTGATAAATAGAATAAGATTGAAATATAAAAAATGAGGAAGGAAAAAAAGAGGCAAATTCAATCAATGTCGATGGTACTAGCCATGGTCATAATAATCGAGTCGAAGGACTGGGTGAATCAAAATCGGACGTGAAATCGAGGGGGTGAAAATGAGGTTGAGAAGATTTTTGTTAGCGATGGATGTAATAATATTTTTGGCAATGAGAGGGACGCGAATGTCGATGCGATGATTGTAGAGATACGATGAAAATGGAATTTTGAGTACTATACTGGACTTCGAAGGCGAAGGCAAATGTGAATGCAAATCTGGTGTTGAGGGCAAAGGCAATATCGAAATAGATGTTGAATCAGAAGAGGGCAAAGGCAACAAGATTGAGGATGAAAATACTGGTAGTGGCGAGTGGCAAGTCGAGGTCAAAATGTGTGATGATGGGGACAAATGCAATGAGGGCTTTGGAGGTGAGATCGAGTTCGAAACTGACAAAGGTGTGATTATCAAAGTGGACTGGGGTAGAATTACCAAAGGCAAAGATGATGTAACTGGGATGGATGTGGGCGATGTAGCTGGGACGATGCTATAAAGACCAAGAGGTGTGACATGACTATTTCGAAGTGTGACATTTTCTCGTTCGAGGGCTAGCTGTTTTTCGAGGGCCAATTCCTGTTCGAGGGCTGCAATACGAGCTTTGAACTCATCTGAATTGTTCGAGCTGTGAGGTATACTGTCAGATGCTGGGTTCAATGTAGTCAAAGGTGCGATATCGGTGATGAACAAGGCCAAGACAGAAACTTCAGGTGCTGATTTTGTCGAATTTGAAGCTGCAATAACTGATGCAAAGTTGGATGTGAATTGTTCGAAAATAGGCAAAGCATCTTTGAAATCGATAGATCTGCTAGATGGTGATAGATTCGAGGTCGAAATTGATTGCTGGGGAATGGGGTACAAATTCGAGGATGCTATAGCAAATTTTGCAGCATCATAGATATCATTCAGCATGTATGGGTCATCAGGATAGTGATCAGGAAACTTTACTTTGAAACAATCCACAATTCTATTCCATAACTTCATTTGAAAGCCTCAAGCAAAAGCTCAATTTTGTTCGGGTTCTGAAAGTCTGCGTTTCGACTGAAGAAAGTTCATAACCTTGTAGAATGACCTGTAATAGGCTGCTAAGTCATTTTCATTGAAAATACCAGTGTGGAGCTGTTTATTAACAAGTGAATCCATGGCCGAAATGCTATATCTTTGTTCATCTTCTATTTCAGGATAGAACGTGAATACTGCAATGTGAAAGTCATCAAATGAAGTGCTGTGTTCGTACTCTGGAAGCGATTCCCAGAGGTCATAAGAATCGAAATCAATGTATCTGCAAGCGTGTCACTTCTTCAAGTTGTGATCTGTAATACTGCAAATTATAAACAAAAATTCGAGATTTTCAAAGTAATTTCAAAGTTGTTTAGGTTGTCTCAAATTGAACTTTGGAGCTGTCGAATGTCTGGGAGCTGGCATAAAAGAGGTCAACATGTTCAAGGTGGGTTATAAAGGTCACGAGGTCAAAATTTGTGCAATGTTGTGTTTCATATGTTTTCGAGGTCAAAGATGGTAGCGATGTCATAAGCACAAAGGGCAAAAGAGTGCAAAATACAATTATTGAGGTCGAGATACTATATTGAGATCTCCTGGTTGTTCAGGAGGGTTGGAGGCAATACGAGTTCAATTCAAAGTCGAGATCATTGAGCCCCCTTTAGGTAAAATGAGTGGTGGAAAGAGTGGAGGTTCAATGATGAAATAATCTAGAAACCCCTCATGGTGGGCTCCAAAATGATGATGCTCAACCCAGAAACCCAAACAAAACCTACTAAATGGCTTTGGATGGTATAACACAAGTCAGAGGAAAGGTGCAAGGTGGTACTAAATATCACTGCTAAGACCAATATAATGTGTTTAGCGATGTGGAATAATAAGGGATGGTTCGAATAATCTGTAAGAGCATACAAAGTTGTTTGAAACAGTTTGAAAGAGGTTCAAAGTTGTGCAAAATAGTTCAAAGTAGATTCAAAGATGTGCAAAATAGTTCAAAGTAGATTTGAAGAGGTTTGAGGTATATTGAGGGACAAGTTTAACAAATGTGAAATGTTTGTCGAATGGCGATAGGCGATGGGCGATAAAACATGGAGCGAATACGATAGTTTTGAGGAAGTTCGCGATATTTCGCAGAACTTAGAGATATGATGCAAGCTAAGACTCAAGAGAACGACTCTTAAATCTGACGATAGCAAGAGGGTAACTTGTGCTGTTTCCCATTGATTTCTTGTTTGTTATTCTGACTAATACAAGTCTATATACAATCTGAAGGAATAGTACTAAAAAGGAAATAATAACAGGTGTAGAATACGAGGCAGTATGCACAGCAAATAAAGGTATTGTAAAACATGAAACAAATGAAAAATGATAATAAGTGAAATGTTCGGTGTTGCCATATAGTAAGAGTACTTCTCTTGTTGTTTCAATAGATTGTTGAAACTCCAAAACTGCCATTATCATACCCTAATTCTTTTATCATCTCTCCTTGCATCCAGTAGTGCTTGATATGCAACTAAATAGTTCACTCCGGTTGAGCATCATGTATCAAAAGCGTTTTAGGACAACTATACAGCAGCCAAAGTCATTCGAAGTGTTGCGAAATGTCACGAAATAGTTTGAAGTAGTTTGAAGTCATCCGAAATAGTGTGAAATCATGTGAAAATAATTCAAAGTCGATTTTGTGGTGTTCATAGCAATTCGGAGTGTGTGTTGTAATGTCTTGATGCAAGTGGAAATGTTCTCCAGACCTTAAAGCGTGTAGTGGACCTATCAACATGAAAGTGCCCAAGTGTGCACAGTCCAATGCCAAATAGGTGCAAAGCACCCCAGTTATGTAAGAATGCACAGTTTGCTCATGTTGGAATCACGGTGCACCTCAAGTAAATGCACCAGTAAGATGGAAGCCACGATGCACAGCACAACTGATGTGGTGGATTGTTGTGTGTGTGATAGGGATTGTGCAATGAGTGCGCAGTAGAGAATGTGAGTTGCAGGTAAAGCGTAAAAGGAGCACACAAAGGCACATCGAGCACACAACAAATGTGAAAGGCAGGTAAGGATGGTTGGGGGGGGCATGCGGAGGCAGTTTGAAGCGCAATGGGGCGCATTTAGGGCGCACAACAGCAGGCAGCTATGGGGAACCAAGAGTGCAGTAGAAATGTAAAAGGCGCACAAAAGTGCATGAAGGTGCTCAAAGTGTGTGGAAGCCATCTAGGGGGTGCACACAATCACAAAAAATGCTGTAGTATGCATGCAGGGCAATAGGGAGCTATATCAGCGGCATCATCCATGAATTGGTTTGGGCATTGATACAGCTCTCTATCACCCTGTGCTCATACTACAGCATTTTTCATAATTGTGTGCACTGCTTGGACATCTTCTATTCACTTTGCACAGCATGCTTTTGTGTGCCTTCATGCACTTTCACATGCCCCAGTGTGCTCCAGTGTGCTCCCATGCACTCCAGTGCACCTTTGACCATTTAGGTGCATGTTTGTGTGCCTTTTACATTCCTACTGTGCTTTTGGTTCCCCCATAGCTGCCTGCTGTCGTGCACCCTAAATGCACCCTGTTATGCTTCAAACCACCTCCACGTGCCCCCCACACTCCTTATCTGCCTTTCACAGTTATTGTGTGCTCCTTTTATGCTTTACCTGCAACTCACATTCTCTGCTGTGCACTCATTGCACAATCCCTATCACACACACAACAATCCACCACACTAGTTGTGCTGCACATCGCAGCTTTACTGGCGCATTTATTTGAGATGCACCATGATTCCAACACAAGCAAACTGCGCATTCTCACATAATCTGGGTGCTTTGCACCTATTTGGGATTGGACTGTGTGCACTTGGGCACTTTCATGTAATCCTGGTGCTTTGGTGCTATTTGGCATTGCACAGCATCTCCTTATAGTTCTTCTGCATTTCCAATTGGCATTGCCTTATCTGGTAACTAGCACAGGTCGATCATGCCATTATTACTAAGGCGCAGCATGTGATACATAACACCGAAGCAGATTAATTGGGAAGAGTGCACAAGACCTAGAGTGCACTGAAAATAGTGCATCACACCAGAACAGTTGGGTATTGGGCTATAGCATGTGCAAATCTTATTGGCTGAAGCAGCAGCATAGTGTGGTCGGGTTTAGATGGATGAATGGATGCGCTTGTGGGTAGCACATGGCACTTTCTATTTTTACACTTTATTTTACTGTTTTTATCACATAAGCCATTTGTACATAGTAAGCAGACAGACAGAGAATCCAGAGGATCTTTCCCCCCCTCATAGTTCATAGCTCAGTCAGTGTCACACATAGTCACTATGTGCACCAGCATCTAGTCCTTGCACCTTTGTAGTGCACCCTTCATATAGCTGCATTTGCATATCATTTGCATCCCCTCATCGTATTGCTGTGTTTCATCCTTGCATTGCATCCTTCATCCTCGTTTGTGCACTATTGCAGTGTGCCCTTCATATAGCCGCATTTGTGCACCATTTGCACATTTATTTGTATAGCCACATTTGTGCACCATTTGCACCTTTTTCCACTCATTGCACTCTCATCCTGTTTGCACCCCCAACCTGTGCACCACCTTCACAGCACATCCCAGTGTCATCTTCATCCCACTATACCTCTGCTTTCACCTTCCTCATCATTGCACACTTTTGCACTCCTGTTGCACATTTTTGCCCTTTTGCATTGCGCACTTTCCTGCTATTGTGCATATCTTCCCTTGAGCATACACAACTAGTGCACACATTGAAAACTGCTGTTCCAGCCTCCTCATAGTCTCTGCACCCCGAAGGATGATCCAAGGCTCTCTAAGCAAACCCCCCCTCATTCCAAGCATGCCTGCAGTTGTAGGTTAAGTGTTCACCCCTTCCGTTGAGACTCTGCACTGAGTACCAACTGAACACATCAGCGTAGACTGATGTACAACTTGCAGGAATTGAGGAAGGCACATCCCTGGGAATGGACGCCATCAAATTCAGTGGGGGGCATGCATTTAACATATGCATCTTCACTTGGGTGCATATTGGGCAGCATGTGTGCATTTGGCATGCTAGGGATTGAAATGGGCAGTGTGGGATTTGACTGGAGGGTTCTAATGAAGGTTTCAATGATAGAGGTGAGTGTATCAATTTGCACACAAATTCCAGCAACGTTGCCTTCAAGTGCATTGATGCACCCCAGGGTGTCCATGGCACTAGGCGGTGGGTCAGGTGAAAGATGGTGCACACTAAAGGTGGGAGTGTCAGGGATGGTGTGTAGGGAGTCTATGGAGCTCTGGGGGTTGTGCTCTACTCTGTACCTGCCTATCTTGGCAGAGTGTCCAAAATTTTGAGCCTTAAGAGAGAGTTTTCTACTGTAAGGGCAACCTCAAGCCTCACTTAATAGTGAGCTAACAGAGGGGAATACAAAGTTAATATTACACTACATAGTACAGACACTTTAGGCACATCTAACAGAGGAGAATCCAAAGAGAAAACTCTAAAGACCCATCTGTCAATGCCCAGTATATGTGATAGAGCCAAAAATCAAATAGTAAGCTAAAAATAGCAAAAAGGCAGAAATAGGCAGATCAAGCTGTGGGATGACATCACCTTGATGGGTAAACATCCAGAAAGGGTCCTGCCTCCAAGAATAGAATTGTCAACATGTACCAACATGGAAAAAGTTGAAATATAATAATAATATAGGAATAAATCATAGGAAATCATAGAAAAGGCAGAATAGGGTGAAATAAAATATAAAAAATATGGGACAAACACAAAAAATTGCCCAGATGCCTGGGGCACCTTCCTTTCCCCTTACAAAAAGGCCATAAGCATGAGTGCCTCAAAAGCCCCCATGGGGAAAAGCTACCAGCTGGCAGAGAATGTCAAATACTATGTACAAGCAACTGAACCATTCCTAGCCAACCAGATATCCAGCACTTCACAATTTTGCAGTTTGCTGCCAGGGAGCCATTGATCCTCTTCCAGTCCATATTCCTGCCATTGAATGAGGTATTGGAATCTGTGACCACATTTCCACTCATATAGAATATGGTCAATGTAATATTCTTCTGTGGAATCTATTACAATCAGTGGAGGTCAGGCAGCTTCTCATCCAGGAAATAAATCCTTGTCATTCTCCACAGCTGTGATGTGTGAAATGTGGGGAATATATGTATTTCTCGAGTTAGGCAAGTCCAAGAAAACCATAGAAATCTCTGGAATGATTCCCATTATTAAGTAAGTTCCATCATATCATGGCATGAATTTCATGACTTGATGTTCACCTTTATTCTTGTATTCCTATCTCCTGTGTAGTGTAGATAGAACCACTCGACCTCTGGGCTGGAAAGAAAAATTGTGAGAATGGTGACAGTTAGCAGAAAGAGACTGGAATATCTTAGCCTGCAGTAAATTATCTTGTGCTTTCTTCATGTCCAACTGTAGTCTCTCAATAATGTTTGATGCTCAGATATCATCCACAACTCCATCTTTCCTTCACACCAAAGGAGGGATCACTCAAGGACTTTGGCCCATATGCAGTTGGAACAGTGAAAAACTGGTCAATGAGTTTACTGAGTTCATGATGTCAAAACATACAGCCAGTCTGGTTATGTTCCATGTGGTTATGAAGGCACTGATTAATAGTTTTGTTTGAGCATTCACTAGTGCCATCAGATTGGGGTGGTATGCAGTCAACTATTTCAGTTTTACCCCCATTAACTTGTGTAGGGCCTGCCAGAATTTTGACATACACAATTTGTCCCAATCTGAAACGATTTCCAGTGGCAATCCATTTTCACAGTACCACTTGTCAAAAAAAATAGTAGATAAGTCCTCTGCAGATATATCTGTTCAGGTAGCCATGATTTGAATGTCACTGTTGAGATGGTCCATGAATGTAACAATGCAATCATAGCCCTCATCCTCTGGCAAAGGGCCAATAAAATCCATGGCAACCAAGTCCCCATGCTGATAAGGGATAGCTAGAGGATGTAGAGGTTCTAAGGGTCATTTCAGGAATAATGTTCTTCTGACAATTGGCACACGCAGGCACATAAGCCTCCTCCAGGTCTCTTTGCATGTTTGGCCAGTAGAATGAGTCCTGAAGATTCCCATAAGATTTCTTGAAGCCAAAATGGCCAAGTGCATTGTGCACCAAATAAAACAGATTCTTGTGAATGTCACAGACATGAGGGACAACAAGCCAGCTACCTGTGTATAGTAATACATCCACTTCCTTCACACCATGAGGCAAGAATGGTGCACTCCTGATCTGCTTGCACTATGGGTCTTCCAAATATCTGGCCTTAATTCTGTCACACAGATCACAGTCTGCTTCAATCAAGAGTGTTGCTGCAATCAACACTGTTTTTGGTGGTAGGGTCTCAGGGTTCATCAGAATCTGTGCCAACCTGTGCATGCTATCTTCTGTAGCCACAATGATGGCAATGGGTTTGTTGGGTCCAAAGGGATGAGCCCTTTCTTTTATGTAAAAAGTCATTCTGGAGAGTGCATCTGAAATGCAATTGTCCTTCCCCTTGATGTAAACAATCTTGCAATCATATTGTGACATAAATTCCATCCATCATGCCTGGCATCTGCTTAAATCTTGTTGCATTTTGAAATTTTCCAAAGTTTCGTGATCAGTATAGATATAGAAACTCATACCAAAAAGATCTAAATGCCACTTCTGAAGAGCTCATATGATTGTGAGCATCTTTTTTTTGTGGACAGGATAGTTCAGTTCAGCATCTTTGAATGTTATAGAGTCAAAAGCTTCTGGCCATGCAGATTCTTAAGACTCCCCAAAGGAAAGTATGGCTCCCGACTGGTAGTCACTTGCATCCATTGTCATGAAAATCTTTATCTCCAGCATCAAGTCATAATCAATAGTTGTCAAGAATTCTCTGCTTGTCACAGACTTCTTGATCTGCATGAATGCTTCCTCATGATGAGGCAGCCATGGAGGAAAATCTTTACATTCCTTAGTTGTCAACTCTGTCAGCACTCATGCATGCTCTGTGATGTTAGGCAGGAAATGTGCGATGTATTGGACCAACCCACAGAATTGGTGATCTTGTGTAGCAGTTTGAGGTCATGGCCAGTTCACAATCTGGTCAGATTTCTTGGTATCTGCCTTGACTTCATGCTTTGAGATGCAGTAACCCAAGAAGAATTTTTGTTTGGAATAGGTTTGTTTTCAGTGGGTTGCAATATAGGTTCACCTCTTGTAGTGCATTCAGGATTCTCTGGACATTTCTACAGTGCTCCTCCAGTGAGTTAGACCAAATCATGATGTCATCCAGATATATGTATGTGACAAATTTTTCCGATCCACAGCCTCAAAGCAGCAGTGATGCAATGTTGGTGTGTTCTTAAGACCCATGGGCATGACAATCCACTCAAACAACCTGATGGTGTCATCACTGCTGGTAAGGTAATATCATCAGGATGCATTTGAGTTTGGAAGAAACTCTTCATCATGTTGATGGTAGCCCATGTACCCTCCTTAGTGCAATTGTATAGGATGTCATCAATTCAGGGAAGGGGGTGTGAGTCTGTCACTGTGTTCTTGTTCAGTTGTTGGTAGTCATTTACCCATCATGGCAGGACTGTAGGATCAGCTTTTGGGGTGATGAAGATGGGTGATGCATATGGTGATGAGGACAGTTAAATATGCCCAGCATCGAGGTGTTGCTGGATCAGTGTCTGCCAAGCCTCCCTGAATTTGCATGGACAGGAGTACATCTGAGTTTTTATCATTTGTTACTGCATTCTTCACTTTAATTCTTGCTGTCATAGTTTCCAGCAGGTTCTTCACATGAGGGATAGGCTCAAATACATCCTTAAATTCTCTAATCAAATCCTTTTCCATCTTCTTAAGTTTTTCATCTGCAGACAACTGTTCAATCTGGTTTTTGATCATCCCTGCAACATCCAGCAGTTTAATCTTTTTGGGTATGTTTTTGCCAGCTTTCAATTTCTTCTGACACATTTCGATCAGCTCTGTGTGTGTCACTCTCAATTTCTTTTTAGCTTCCTCCTTCATCATCCTCTCAGCTTTAGCAGAGAACAAATGCTTTCAAAATTTATGTCCAGGAGGATTTAACAGGTCATAATTACAATGTTTGTCCATGGCAGTACATGAATCAAAGTCCATAACAATTTTATTCATGTTCAGGAAGAGAATACCAAAGTAGCAAGGGAACACAAAGTTTGGGGGTGATCACAGCTTTAACTGAATAGGATGACCTGCCCTGTTAAATCTATAGTGATTTCCATGGACCTTGACAGCATCATACAGGGGCATATACAGCCATTCATGGGTCTGTTATGGGTGCAAAAAGAATAGATTTTGTATTTATACAGGAAAGCCTACTGTAAACTAATTACATATGGTCACACATGCAATGAAGGTAATGTTTCAGGACCATAATAAGTGTACAGATGGTCTCTTCTGGCTGGAGACTGGCACAGTGAAGTGACATGGTGTCCCTCTCCCTGGAAAAAATGCATTCGACAGTAATGGCAGAGCCTACAAAAGTCATAAAAATTAGAAGGCAGAACACTACAGACCTGGAATGCAAAGAATATTGCAAGTGAAATTGTCCACGTTAATTCTATTCCAAACAACTTATGAAAATGAGCATAGAAACTGCTGCACGTTCATTCTATTGCAAATAGCTAGCTCTCATCAGAATAGGTTCCAAGGTGGGTGCCAGAGAAGGTCAGACCATGGAGGCTGGCAGTCAACAGAGACGACAGAATACACGTTGTTCATGCTGATACCACAACAATTTTTCCGGTGATTCTGAGAGGCCGCGAGGCGAACTTAAGGCATTATCATATCATGTAAACAATGTAAACAAACAACACGTGTGTTGTTTTTTTCTTTTTTTTGAAATTCGTACCGTCATACGGCCGTCACTTGACGGAATGATACGGGGGGTGACCGTGGCGTCACCCGTCCCCTAAAGTAGTGTCTTCGAGGTACAGTGGCCGTGACCGTATTTACGGGCGTCCGTATACCCGTAAACACGGACACGGTGCTCAATACTTGGGCGTCACGAATACTTGGGCGGATCTGTAGGCACTGCCAAACTCAAAACTTTGATAACACATTTTCACGACCATAAATTAAAATTCTGTTGGCACAGAATTGTAGTAAATATAAATGGGAAACTTTCTGTGCCAACACTTTTTCAACAAGTTGTGTTTTGCGTCTGTTTCGTACTCTGTTGTCACGTCGAGATCACATGAGCAATTGGGATGTGCTGTGCAGATCCTCTACAGTTCGATTTAGACCGAGCCCATCACAGAATCGAAACAATGTTCAACGTTCAACCTTGATGCATGATGGTTTCAAACGGGTGCATGATCATCAATCGATAAGTGCTCAAGCTGTGACAAAAAGAACAATGTGGTTGTGTTGCATGATTTCGGGAACGTTCATCAAACGTTCGATCTTTGCTATGTCAATCCGAAGGCGTATCCAGGTTCCTCATAAGTATACAGATTCGAACAAAACGAAGTGAGTTACTGCTGGGAGTCTTCAACTAATGCTTTCAAATGTTCAATTCTGGTCTTTACGAAATTAAGACGTATGTCCTACCTCTGAACTTAAAAAAAAATGGACCTTTTGTCCAGATTTCGTCACAATAGAAGGTTCGAAACACAGTGCCCCAAGTTATGGATTGTTTGAGATCAGACTACACACAATGTTACAGAATGACGGAGGCTTTCAACAAGAAATGAAGAGAGCTACTCGATGGTGGCGAGCAAGGAGGAATGCTCCATCGGGGCAGACAATTACGACAAAAATAAGGCATAGGTCGGGTCAGAGAAGGAAGGGACAAGAACAGACAAAGGCGCCAGGTTCGGGAACGCAGAGTGAGAGCACAAGCACGATCCCAGCAGCAAAGGAGGCAATTAGTCTTAGTCGAAGATTCACGAGAGTTTGCTGAGGAGCGCTTTCAATTTCTTCCGTGTCGCACTGGCCACTTCACCGTCGTCTTTCTCCAGAGCCTTGGCTTGCTTGTCGAAATTGGAAATCCTGCGCTCGATCTTCCCTGGCGTATTCTTCAGTGATTCCAGAGCTGGCTCAACTTCAGATCAAGACGTATTGCGATCAAAATCAGACAGGCAAACATAAGCGAGAAACGTAGAAAGGTATCACCAAACTCGTCCAAGGCTTTCTCAAAGTCAATCCAGAGCTGGGCACGATGAGCATAAGCCTCTTCCAACTGAGCAGATAAGCTTTCGATCGTCGCCTGCACACTTGTTAGCATCCAATCCCAAAATCCAAAAGAAACGTACTTGTGAAGCCATGTATAGTTGCTTCAAGTCGTTCTGCTCCTTTATCGCCATGGTCTCTGCGTCTTTGCAAGCTTTGTTGAAGATCAGAAGACCTTTCCCGAAAGCAGTATCCACTTTGTCATCTAGAAGACCATACAAAGCCTTGACCCGGTTGACAGTAGGCACAAGGGTCTCGGCAATCTCTTTCTTGACCTCCTTGCCTTCTAAATCGAACGATGTCTGTAAAGAATTAGCGAGAGACTCTATTTTATCGTCTGTAAATGATTTTGGACTAGAGACGAGAGTTAACACCGGCTATATGCGCTAGCTTGGATGACTTACTCTTCTTCCATCAAGTCCGAAAATAAAGTATTCTCCTCCTCCCAGTGAAAAACCAAGTCTTCAAAACCACTTTCATCGGCATCGTTGTCTTCTTCCTTGATGTTTGCGTGGTCCGGGCCGTCATACAACGTGTCGCCATGTAGGTTGAAGTCACAGCAATCTGTAGGAGAGTGAGGGTACCATCGGACTGAAGGACCCTCTTCACGAATGGGCATAAGGAACCTAGTAGCCCGCGTGCTGGCATTTGACGGACGACAGGCAGTTCCGCGTGATAAGTCTCCTCGCGCTGGTCTATAACGTAACGGTGATTTAGACAGAGGCTTGAAGGCTAGTAGATGACCATGAATATGCATTGTCGTCGCTGTCGTCTAGTGATACATACAAGACTTGAAATTCAGCTTTGTACGGCGAGGTATTGAGGACTTTACGATTCTTGCCATCAAGATTCGAAACAGTTCGTGATGTTGAAACTCCGCTTCAAGGGGCTGCGTGTGGTCACGGCTGAATTCAATCAAGATTTTTCCCCTCCGACCCTCTTTTGCCTTTGCTCTGGTCAGTGTTCTCCAAAATGTGCTGCTCGTTGAGAATTTTACTCATGGATTTCAGGTCCAGAGCCTGTCGCCGGCGCGCTCCTTTTTTCTTTAGCCTAACAGAAATATCTATCAACTGATCATGAATGCTCGTCCTCACAAGGTTTGTTAGTGTGTCATATACTAATCTATCTAGCTCTGACTTAGTGTTTTAGCAATCTATGTCGGAGCTGAAGCTGCGCCGGCTAACGGAGCATAATCAGCGACTGCGAGAGGATCTGGCTCGACCGAGAGTCCGAGTGAGTGAAGCCAGTCAAAGGTGTGTATTGGTGGTAAGGATTTGGAGCGGGCGTTCGTGCTGAGATGCTATCCAGCTTGATACGCTTTTGTAAAACCACAAAGGACCATCTGGTGAGCACTTGTGGATGATCTCGATGGCCCGAGTATATGTTAACGCCTCTTGTAGATACCATCAGTGTGGGGTCCTGTGAGCAAGAACGAGGATCCATACGCACCCCCAGCACAAGGCTGCAGTTGCATGATAATGTGATTGTACTACACGCTCTTTCTTGCTATCGTTCCTCCATTTTTCCATCCACACCCATAAATCGCAAGTCGAAGATACTTCGATTGTAGAAGAGGTTGTCTATTTATATTTTGGCGTGTCGTTGACGCTTTTCGAACCCGCCATCGACACCTATACCATGCTCTCTTTCTACTCGATCACGACTCTTGTCACTCCTTTAATTCCCCCCACACTGTCGTCGACCGAATTGCCAAGCGTTCATCTTCCTGAATAATGAACGGATATCGAGGAGTTCAGTCATTATTGTTATCGTGTCGCCGCTCTCGTTTGTTGAAACGTTTCTATCCCTTCCTTCTTTGTGGGTTTTGGATAACTAGCATACATTACTTATACTTCCCATCGATATGACCTTCCCCCGAACGACGTGGCCTTTGTAAATATATCTATGCACGCATTGAGCATGCGGTCGTGCTGTTCAACTTCTAAAAACTGCAGATTGATGAAGGCAGTATAGTGACGGAGAGTCTGATGGTTGTTCGCTGATTGGGCAGATCCATGAGAAACTGGGTACAGCCTGTCAACAGATCAGACAGCGTCAAAGCGCTGTCGTAACGCATATATATAACGCTCATCTCTTGCCTCCAGCTTCAATTCCCTGCAAAGCTCTCTGCGTGCCATCTTTTTCTCACGGCCGGTCATACATTCCTCCGTTTCCGGTTTTGTGTCCGCCGACATCCTGTAATTAGAACGTTGGCATATCTGACAGCAATATCTGCGTAGACCGTCACCTTCATCTGCCAACCCAACACTATAAACTGAGACTGCGCTGTCCGCGAAAGGCGCTATGAGCTCACGGGCGGGTGGACGTCAGACTATGTCTGACCTCAAACTACGGCGGCTGGTGGAGCATAACCAGCGCCTGAGGGAGGATCTCTCACGACCGCGAATGAAAGTTAGCGAAGCTAGTGCAAGGTGAGTGTATGTTACCAATGCAGCTGCGGCGGGTACTCACCGATGTCACGCTCTCAGTCTAATTCGATATTGCAAAACAACGAAAGACCATCTGGTAACGTTGTATTCTTTCTGGAAGCCGCACTTTCGCTCATTGTATCATCAGGTGCCCTCGGTGTGGGGACCAGTAGGACGAGCAGATGATCCTTATGGGCAGCAGAGCGCAGGAGGGTGCCCATGCTGTTCGATCCAGTAGCCTTCCATCCCTAGAACCCTCACGTCATCTTTCGACCCCGAGTCGCGCCTCCATCCATGTTCTTCACCTCATCGAATTTCATGCCGGACTTGTAGACGCAAAAGAAGACAACTACCTATCGCCGTCACACAAAACATATCTGTAACTATGTACCATCGCCCACCCGCCATCATCTCTTCGATTTCCCTTTCGCCCATGTTTATATGCTGGAATTCTTCCCCTTTGCTCAATTCGATTTGCTTTGTGTAAAAGTTACAGATCAAATTCTTCTGACACTCGTTTTTGATACTTTTTGCTCTCTATGATTTTTATCGGGTATACTAAACAGCATTCAGACTACGAACTCGGATCATGTATACCATATCTGACCAATGCACAATGTACCTATTTTATGCTCGATGACTTGGCCCATAAAGATCTGCTTCCGCAAACGGCCGAACCGGGAATCATACCTTGCGGAGGAAATCGCGAACAGCAGGTTCGTTCAACGCACCAACGAACTGATCAACAGGCGTTCCGTCCCGGAAGGCAATGACTGTAGGGAGAGCTCGGATCTGGATGCGATGCGTCAGCGTTGATTCCGCAGTGACTGAGCCAGGAAGTACTCACGTTGAACTTTTGCCCGAGAGAGAGACCGTCTTCGTCATCTGTATTAACTTTTACGAGGTCCAGCGGCCATCCAGAACGAGTTTTAGTATCCGTATTGGTAGTGAGCTGTTCCAGTATGGGAGAGAGGGCATGACATGGCCCACACCAGCTAGGTATTATCAAGGGTTGGAATGAAAGGGCACACTGAAAGAGCCACATACTCTGCGTAAAAATCAACCAAGACCAGCCGGCCTTTCGTACCTATAACCTTGTTGAACGTCTGTGTGTACAAGGAAATACTTGAACATCATCAATCTTGTAGACCAAGGCCCGGAGTCTGAGACGAACTTGGAGATCTGCACGAGGATATTGCTCTGCACTGAATGTGGTGGAGTGGAATTTACGCGCTCGAGTAGCAGTGGCGAGACATCTTGAGGTTCGTCGGGTGAAGGAAGAAGCCATGGATGGGCAACACAACGCCAAACCCGAGGTTGGATCACTGTCAGTGTCAATGTTCGGCGCCCACGGGCTGTGTGTCCTGCGCAGACGACTGGTATCTTCCCTCGTACATGTGCTACTCACAAAAAATCAAATCGTTGTATCAGTTGGCATGGAGACGAGCTGTCAAGCAGGGGTATATAAAGGCCATAGTACCGCTTTTGTCACCACATCGCTTCTCTCTCTTTGTTTTAACAGTCAGTTGTTGTTCTCCCATTTCCACCGAGCAGAGTAAGCTTTCTATAAAACTTCCCTTTCTTCACCTCATCCTTTCACTTCTTCCTCTTTGTAGGCTCGACGCCCCTCTTTCCTATAAATTCTTCGCTCTCGAGACCATCTCGTTGATCTTTATTGAAAATGCCTTTTTCTATCGTTGCTATCGCTCTCGCCCTCACTGCTGTCGTTTCTGCTACCAACTTCACGGTTACAGTCGGTGCTAACAATATGGTATGGAGTCCATTGAATTATCATCGCTGCATCTCATCATTTCCTATAGCTTGCCTTTAGCCCTCCTACTGTGACTGCTGCTGCAGGAGACATAATCAACTTTCAGTTGTACGTATCTGTCCCTTGATGCCATCCTACCAAATTGCTCAGTCTTATCTTATATAGCCATGCAAAGAACCACGTTCGTTTCTTGGTTCCTTTCACTGCTTAATTAACACTTTTATGCTGATCCTTTCCTTATACTTAGAGTGTCACGCAGTCAACATTTGCTAACCCATGCAAACTCATGACCACGCCCAAGCAGGGCATTGATTCCGGTTACCAACCAGTAGCTGCCAATGCTACCCAATTCCCAACTTGGAGTGTCGCGATCGACAACAGCACAACTCCTCTGTGGTTCTACTGCAAGCAGGGAAAGTAAGAATCCAGTTTTTCGATAAATCATAAGACCTTGTCTCATTGTTCGATATATAGCCACTGTCAAAGTGGTATGGTCTTTGCAGTCAACCCCACAGCCAACGCCAGTTTTACCGCATTCCAGGTACGTTATTCATGTCTTATGCAGCACAACTTCAGCTTAAAATTTTTTTTTAGGCGGCTGCCATGGCCAGCGGCGGTTCAGCCACAAACAGTGCAAGCTACGCAGCTTCGTCTGCGACAGTCCCCGCCTCAGCCTCCTCAGGGGCCCCGACAACTAGTACATCAGCCAGAAGTGGTGCCTTACGGATGAGCGGCAGTGCCGCAAGCGTCCTTGCCATTGTGGGGTTGATTGCTGGACTAGTGCTGTAGATGACGAATTTTCTATATTTCTATTAGGATCAGTAGTTCGAAGATGTACATTTTTTTTCTCTCTTTTTTACAGTGGCATACGATTTGTACTGGGTACATAATTACAATAATGGCTAGCTGACGATGAAGCGATATCTTGGATCGATAAGTAGAGGCGTCTGGTTCTTCAGGAACGTTCTGTCAAAGCGAGAGGTTGTGTGTCGCCGCTTACTCAAAACCTTCACTGGGTACTTGGAAAACGGTATTCTGTGCCACCTTGTTTCTTTATCTTGAACACTTTTGCCTTGCACAATCATGGATGCAATAAGGGTGTCCAAGGTTAGTTATGCAGTTCCCTCAGGTCAATTCGGGGCCTGACGGTCCTCATTCTCAGGTTGAAAACGTCACCTGTACGAAATCTGGAAGAACCTTGCTAGGGACCATTCATTTAACTGCCCATCACATTATCTTCCGATACGATGGCGGAGCGGGGAAGGAGATGTGGGCGAGTACAAGTTTGGCTCTGATCTCGAACTGGATCTAATCCTAGTGCAGGTTCCGTACCCCCTGATATCTCTGGTCTCGCGATTGCCGCAAACTTTGCATGGGCAATGTCCTCTCACGTTTCATACCCGAACTTTTGAGACATTTTCTTTGGCTTTTGCACAGGATGGAGATGCTCTCGACGTGTTTGAGAGTGTAAAAGAGCTCACTGTTGCCCGTAAGCGATGTCCAGCCTGCACGAGATATCGGTTCTCTGATTCCTCGCGCTTCCCTAGTATCCGTCACACAGCTCTATGCCTTTTTCTACCGACCTAGCCTGCCGTTCCCTACGAGTGACGGATGGTCAATATACTCACCTCGAGACGAATTTGGACGGATGGGCGTAGGATCGCGAAGCAGAGCATGGCGATTCACCGATATCAATAAAGACTATAACGTGGGTTGTCCCTACTTCTTATCAAGAGGCCATTTATCGAGGACCCTTAGTAACTCCAGTTCTGTCCCACTTACCCGGCTCGACTCATTGTTCCGACGAGAATCAGTGATACGACTTTGCAATACGCCGCCAAGTACCGGAGCAAATGCCGAATACCTGTTCTCAGCTACTTGCATTGGGCCAACTATGTACGCTGTCATATCTACTCTCTGTTGGCGCATGCTGAGGTATTGCAGGGGAGTATAACGCGATCAAGTCAGCCTATGGTCGGCCTTACGCAAAATCGCTCGATTCAAGACGAAAAACTCATCGAGGCTATCTTCCAGTCTCATCATTCGCCCGAAATGCGTGCAACGAACACAACCGTGTATGGTGCTACATCTACGAATCTAATTATCGATGCCAGACCGACGACCAATGCCATGGCCAATACGGCCAAAGGTGCTGGCACAGAGAACATGGACCACTACAAGGAGGGCAAGAAGGCCTATCTCGGTATAGATCATATCCATACCATGCGTGAAAGTTTGGGGAAAGTGGTCGAAGCACTCCGAGAGGCGGATACGCTGCTCGCGAGTATCAACAACGATCTACCTGAGCAGCTTCCTGGTCTTAGGGTTCTGGACCGACAAGCACTTCGACGCTCAGGCTGGCTTCGTCATATATCTGCTATTATGGAGGGTACTATTCTTATCGCGCGGAATGTGCACGTCAACTCGTCGCACGTCTTGGTGCACTGCTCTGACGGTTGGGATCGTACATCTCAGCTGTCCGCTCTTTCTCAACTCTGTCTTGATCCTTACTACCGTACCATTCGGGGCTTTGAGATCCTCATCGAAAAAGATTGGCTCTCATATGGTCACAAGTTCCTTGACCGATGTGGACACCTGTCTTCAGAAAAGTTCTTTTTGTCATCGAATGAATCTGCGAACACAGGCAGCGGCGCTGACGCCGCTCAGGCTTTCCTGGCATCGATGCAGAACCGCTTTGCCTCTCAACAGCATATAAAGGAGACGAGTCCAGTCTTCCATCAGTTTTTAGAATCAGTTCGACAAGTTCAACGGCAATTCCCCCACCGCTTCGAATTCAACGAACGTTTTCTCCGCCAGCTGTATTATCACTTGTACTCCTGTCAGTTCGGTACGTTCTTGTATAACTGTGAGCGCGAACGCCGGGTAGGGGATGCCGGACCTTCGCCTTGTGAGCGGACTATCAGCGTATGGGACTTTTTCAACTCTCCATCAGAGATGGAACAGAATGTCAATCCGACGTATGATCCTTCCCTGGATGACCCGTCAAGTCGTGCAGCGGATGCGGACATGGGTGTACTGTTTCCGAATCCAAAAGATGTCAGGTTCTGGAATGAGCTGTACGGCAGGGCGGATGAGGAGATGAATGGGAGAGTGCAGACTTTACTGGCTCAAAATGCCGAGGTGACAGGCCCGGTTGAGAATGCGGACGAGGATCCTGATCTTCAGATGTCAGATTCTCCTTCCGCGATAACTCTTTCGCTTCCCCCATCTCCTTCTAAACCGTCGATGCCCTTGAGATCCCAACGGCTCGCAGGTGTAACATCTGCCTCACCACGAGGTGCAGATACCCGGGAGCTGTCGATATCCACGCCTGAGATGTCGGCAAGATCTGGTCCGGCAAGAGCGGATATCTACCCTGGACCCTTCTCGGCTTCACCATCCTCCCTCACAATGGGACCTGCACGAACCCCTTCTCCAAATCCTTTGAGTTCTCCCAATCGCGCTCGCATTAAACCACCCGAATTCTTGTCAGGCAGCAGCGTTAAATCGGTGTGGGGAAAGCTCTCTTCGAATGCTTCTGCCGCATTTTCAGTTGTACAGGATGCGTATGCTGGTGTTGCGAAAGATTTGAGAAACACGGGAAGTGGTGACAGCGAGCCATCGGGAAAGACGGCGGAGTTACGGGGGAGGGATACATTGAGTGCTTGGGGTGAGGAGCCGTCGTCGTCATCTGTTATTAGGGGGCTCGATTCCATATCTCTTTCAAAGAGCAATCCGTGGGCTACCCCGGAGAGATCTGGACTTGCCCGTCTTGAGGAAAATCCATGGGGAGCGGCATGGTCGTCTTCTCCACCAACAGATGCACTCCGCGATTCATCTATTCTACCTGATGATCCGATGGTTTCTCGACCGGCGCGGCCAAAGACGGTAACATCGTTTTCTAAAATGAACGCTATGCGGTCAGCTGGAGGATCGCCGAACACCACACCTGGGTCTACAAGCGGTAGCGATCCTCTTGGTGTTGGACTGCCTTGACAATTTTTACGATCTCTGATTCACCCTCATGTTTAGACATGTAAGAATAATTATGGTCAACTACACATACGTATACATTTTTAGTCGGAAATGGCGTGATCTTCTCCAAAGCGCTGTAATGCTGACTAAACAACGGGAGCACTCAAAATCCTTCGAACACTTCATCTTTTCCTTCCTATCCCCCTTTCTCTTGAATCTGCGATGGCTATCAACGGAAACATTGTCCACGGTTCTTTGCCTTCTGGTCACTTCCTGTTCACTTCGGAGTCCGTCGGTGAAGGTCATCCTGGTATGTACCCCTCAGGCTGCTGATAGCACAAGCAGGCCAATTGATTTGCTCGTGTAGACAAAATTTGTGACCAGGTTTCCGATGCCATTGTCGGTCCCAATATTTCCTGTTCCTCATGAGAGACCTGACTTCTGTTGTCATAGCTGGACGCATGTCTTGCTGAGGACCCATCGTCCAAGGTCGCTTGTGAGACTGCTGCCAAGACTGGCATGATCATGGTCTTTGGCGAGATCACCACCAAAGCCAAGCTTGATTATCAGAAGATTATACGCGAAACCATCAAGCAGATCGGTTACGATGATTCGGCCAAGGGTTTTGACTACAAAACCTGCAACATTCTCGTCGCCATCGAGCAACAGTCCCCAGACATCGCCCAGGGACTTGACCATGGCTCATTGGAAGATCATGGAGCCGGTGATCAGGGTATCATGTTTGGATATGCTACGGATGAGACAGAGGAGCTGATGCCCCTCACCATCATGCTTGCGCATAAGCTAAATGCCGCCATGGCTGCTGCGCGCCGCGACGGAACTCTTTCCTGGCTTCGACCGGACTCGAAGACCCAGGTTACTATTGAGTATAAGAAGGATGGCGGTGCTACTATTCCTCTTCGTGTTGATACGGTCGTCATCTCTACGCAGCATGCTGAGGAGATCTCGACTGGTGACCTTCGCAGGGAGATCCTGGAGAAGATCATCAAGAAGGTCATCCCTGCCCACCTCCTGGATGATCGAACCATCTACCACGTACTTCTTCCTCTGTTTTAATTTGACGATATCCTGACGTTTTACAGATTCAACCATCAGGACGTTTCGTTATTGGCGGGCCTCAAGGAGATGCAGGCTTGACCGGCCGCAAGATTATTGTCGACACCTACGGTGGTTGGGGTGCTCACGGCGGAGGTGCTTTCTCTGGAAAGGACTTCTCGAAGGTTGATCGATCTGCTGCATACACTGCTCGTTGGATCGGTTCGTATCCTTCACTTGCTACGGCAATATCTGACATCTTCTGTAGCTAAATCCTTGGTTTCGACTGGTCTCGCTCGCCGTGTGCTCGTCCAACTGTCATATGCTATTGGTGTTGCTGAACCACTGTCTGTCTATGTTGATACATATGGCACAGGGAAGAGATCGGATGAGGAGCTTGTAAAGGTTATTCGGGACAACTGGGACCTTCGGCCTGGTGTGATTGGTAAGCGCTTGTGCTTATGACCGTTCATTATAACTCATAGCACGGTGTAGTCCGAGAACTTGACCTCCAGAAGCCGCAATACCGGAAGACAGCATCGTACGGTCACTTTGGTAGGACAGATCTTCATTGTAGTGCTATAATCTTACTGACATCCGTTCAAGGTAACCCGACCTACACTTGGGAGAAGCCCAAGAAGCTCAAGCTATGAGCGATTCTTTCTTCTCTCACTCTTTTCTTGGGCTCTGCCATTACTCCCTCTTTTGTCTTGGTCTGCTAACATTTTCGCATCGCACCTCTTGCATCGGAAGTTCATCCTTCCATTGATTTATTGTTTATTGCATATAGCTAGATACCACGCATTGTATATTGCCCTCCTCCCATCGCATCCTTCAAGTATCACCTCCCTCACCTATCCAATGTTGTACTGGATTATTTTAGAATAGCGTAGACCATGCTCCCGCAGCTCTGGTTGCTGTCGTGCTATCATTACCTATGTACTTTTATAGTTGGAAGACTATACCCCCGCGTTCAACCGCGGTATTTTTTCGAGTTCAAAACCAGTTTCACACAAGTCCAATGGTGGGAGTTCTAAGCTAGTGACACCTTGCACTGTGTGCATGCAAAATTATCTCATCTGCTGTGTACTACAAAGTCATGCTGGACTGTCCAGTGAGGTTACATAGAATGTCAGATTGAACACTTCACTAGATGGAAAAGTGACCAGGAGTTTCATGACTTGGTGTTATGGTGGAATTACAAGTTCTATCAAAAAGTCAGTCTGATCTAATGTTGCTTAACGGGAGCCGACGAGCCGAGCTATATTTGATTATTTGGTGAGCTGCTTAATTATAGCTCAGCTCTGGCTCCTGAGCGGCTCTGAGCGGCTCGAGCCGTCGAGCCGACGCCCAAAATAGAACCATAGCAACGCCTGGGCGCGACGTGCGTCCCCTGCACTTTTCTCCCTTTCTACCTCCTTGCTTTATCTATCCCTCACTTTATCTATCCCTCACTTCTAAAGCCTGCATTCAAGCAACTAGAGTTGTTTTGGTCACTTCCTTAGCATGGTAAGTTTTTATTATTGACATCACTTATCTACCAATATCTATATATAGCTTCTATTACTTGACAACTCTTTCCTCTGCACCCATGGGCTCGACTTTGTGTCGCCTATCATAATACTAAGTTTTTTGTTTCAACTAGCTAAATGTTCTCTTTTCTAGATTGTTTCAGCTCAACAACAGTACATTATTTGTTTAGTTCAATTAACTAACTGTTCTTTTTTCTAGATTACAGTGTTTGTGCTACTTGACAATGATGGAGACAGTGGACGAAAGCAACAACAGGAGGGTGATGAAGAGGGGGACCATCCCAACAGAAGCACTCCCAAAAAAACAACCCCATCATCTATAATCCATCGCCAACAATGAAACCATGAGAATGATGAGACAACAAGGGCAACAAGAACAACAAGGACGATAGTCAGGTCAACCAGGTCCAGGACAAGGACCAGACTATGACAATGACAATGACAGACCACCACCACCACAGCAGCACCCCATTCACCACCATGAGAAACTGCTCATGGGGTAGAAACGGGGAGTGCAGTGGGGACAATGAAGAAAACTGAGGGGGAAAAAGCCTGAGAGACATTGACAATGTCTCTTGGGCCATAGGTATGTTTTTTTTTTCTCATTTCATTTTTTGTTAACTAACAAACTTTTTAGGTACTGACTAGGACTACTAGTGACAAGGACAAAGAGGACAAGGGATGGATGACAACAAGGATTAGAAGACAATGAGAGCATCCAATGACGATAACAGGGAGTATAGGGATGATGACAACAGACCACCACCACCACCACTAATCACAGCAGCAGCACCCCTATCCACCACTGCAAGCAACTGCCTGCAGGGTGGAAATGGGGAGCAACAGGGAGGGAGGGGGTCATTGGAAGCTGCGCTGGTAGCCAATGCTCACCACAACCTGATGACAAGCATGTGAATGGAATGAGTGGGTACCACGACATGGGGGAGGACTGGCACCATGATGAGGGAGAGGAGCACTGCCTATGAGAGGCAACACTACAATGGCAGAGGGCAATGAGTGGGAAGGGCACCACCACGATGACCTCTTGCTCCTTGCTGCCTTGCTCACAGTGAGACAGCAGGTTTTTTCTTTTTGTAGTATTGTATAGAATTATTAAGTAAATAAATCCCTTTTCATGTGGATGCTATGCACAGAATTATTAAATAAAATCCCATTGCTTATTCAAATGTAAAAAATATCTGTAGCTTAGGTATTGTGTACAGGGAGATGAGGCAAGGAGATGGGAGATGGGAGGCAAGGGAGGTGAGAGGTGAGAGCAAGAGGTGAGGGAGACAGATCAGACAGGAAATATGAGGGTGGCAAGGGTGGGGACAGGTATGGGACAACTCCCAGAGAGGGATTTTTCTCTTCTCCTCAGTCTCAGCCTGTCTCTTGCACTCTTGTTATTAGCTTAGCACTCATTGAATATGAGAATGTCCACACAGTTACAGTTGATTTGGTAAATATCTGAATTGTATTGATTCTGTTGACCTCCAAGAAGTTCTAGTACTAGTGTTGGCCAGTCAGATTTTTTTTAAAAATGCAATAGAGCCTCAAATAAAATAGATAAAGTTCTGGAAATATTTGACAAGGTAGATGACCCATAAAGCTGGAGGGTCTTGTGCCAACACTAAGCGATCCATGTAGCTGGTGTTGAGATATTGACTGGCTTGCAAATCAGTGAAAATTTGAGCTATTTGGGAGCCAGTCAATATCTCTTGAACAACTGAGTATATTACTTAGCGTTAGCAGAGGACCTACCAGCTTTCATGGCTATCTACACCATCAAATATTCTTAGAATTTTAGCTATTTTATTTGAGGTTCTGTCACAATTTTCTTTAGTAAATTGACCAGCTTAGCTGTTTGTAACACTACTGAGTACTAAAGACCTATCAGTTAGTGGGAAGCAAAAAAAAATGAAAATAAAAAGAGTAATATAATGCACCAGGCTGAAGATAAATACAAAAGTAATGAAGGGGAAAGGAAAGTGATGCAACCAAAGTCGATAGAGGGTGTGGGCAATAGTGGATGCTATTTTTGGCTCAAGAATCAGTAGCTAAGCCACTCAGAGCTGCTCTGGAGCTGCTCTAGAGCCATCTGATTCAGCTTATCTCAGCAAGCTAGAGCCATGTGATTGGCTCTAGTACCAGAGCTGAGCTATAGCTGAGCTGAGCTGAGCTTTAGCAACACTAGTCTGATCAGAGAAATGGCTTCTGTATTGAATTGGTTATCCAGCACAAAAGCTCCTCTGGGCTACATGTACTCCCTCTCTCCTTCTGAACTAGAGGCACTACAAATATTCATTGAAGAGAATGTTTGTTCCAGATTTATCTGGCCCTCTAAATCCCCTCATGGTGCTCCTTACTCTTTGTTGAGAATCTTTGATCTGGTACTGCCATTCAAAAAACAGTTATGCAGCTGGACCACAGATTAGCTTAAATACACTATCTGGTGAGAGAATGGGCAAACCTGCACAGCTGCCACATTGCCAGACAACCAGGCACCAGTAGTCACTCCAAACTTATGGCAGACAACTTTTTTGGAGAGTAACATAGCAATACAAAAAAGGGCAAGTCCCACAGTGCCAACTCCAGAACAGACCACCAAGGAGAAGCCCTCAGCCCCTTACCCAAGTGGAAAAAGGTAGGATCACTAGATGATCAGGTGTGCTAGTACTAACATGGGGGATATTCCAGATGCAAGGACAGGCCACTCCTGGTTGGTAGCAAATGGTCTGCTAGCCCTATTGGGCTCAACACTGATGCTGGCCTTGCTGGCTGAGTCCCTATTTCAGGTTGGAGCTCTCCTGAATACCCCACTGCAAACACTCAATGGAGTCCAAGTGGTGGCTTTCTTACTGCAAGGACTAGAACTCTTTAACATGGTGAAGGAAGTCTACTCTAGTGTCAAGGGAACTGATGTCACTCATTGACAGAATGCAATATACCCTAAGGGAAAAGTTGGAGGAACTCACTTTGCACAAAAAATTAAACAAGTTCATGATGCAGGCCAAATTCTCAATAGAAGAACTACATAGATACAGTAACAGCAAGATTATCTACCACTGCAGAAAATGAAAAGGTGTAAGGATGTTTCTTGCTTATGCTTATTTACCAAAGGCCTCATACTTTGACCTCACTGATCCTTACCAACTACTATCATCACCACCACCATCATCATACTCCAGAGTCTCTTTCAAATAGATCTCTTCTGCTCATTCTGTCACTGTGCCTTTTCTTTAGTGAATTTCTTTAAGATTACACTTTTTTTTGAATGCCACATCAAGGGATTTTTTCTGCCAGCTCACCACTAGCCCCACCTTTTATCTTCCTTTTTCTCATTCTTGCCCACCCACTTTTGTCCCAATCTTTAATTGTACCCATTGCCCATCCTGCCAATTATGTGCAAGCAAGCACACGCTGTAGCTGACACTCTCACGAGTGAGCTGAACCTGCTGTCACCTTCATTGCTGCCTCTGACACTGAGCTTAGGACACACCCTGCCTGATGCTGGTGGCCCTTTATCTTCCGCTGAATTGCCTCCATTTTCAAAACATGAATCTCACCTGAACTCCCCAACTGATGTGCATACAGTCAAATGACTTGTCGACACTCTGCCTCTGATTCTTCCTTTTCTTTGTTTAGACACCAGCTTCACTTTACCATGCCATAAATTGACCACAAACATGCCTGCTGAGGTTGTTCATGCTGAACAAAAATGCATCCCACTCTTGGCACCTGGCAAAATCTTGCTGTTGGTCATGTGTAAATGGGAGATGGCTTGCAAAGACTTCTTCTCTGCAAACAAGAAACTTGAAGCATCTGACTGTGTATCTGCAATCTTACCAGGATTAAAAGACATGCATGCTAGAGACTGGGTTGTGACTCATTGTGAACACTTGATGTCTCTTGCCTTCCCTGAGTTCATGAAGGATTTCCATAAGGAATTTCTCCCAGGTGGGTGGGATGACGAATTGCACTCTTGCATCTGCAACTCTCACCTCAAATTTTCTGATTCATTCCCCAAATGGGTGAATGATATTTACCACTTGAACATCATCCTGCGAGGAACTAGTTACCACTTCTCAGACAACTCACTCCACATCCAGCTTGAAACACTTCTTGATGCTGACCTCCACATCCATGCTAAGAACTGCAACATTAAAGATTTCATTGAAGTGGCCACCAATAATAGTAGCAAAAAGACAGCAGAAGCACAGCTCACCTGCTGGATCATGGAACTCTGCAAACTGGCTGAGGAATGTGCTCATGACACAAAATAATATCTGAGGATTTTCAGTGAGCACCCAAATGCCAAGCCCTGAGCAGTAACTCTTGATACCAAAACATCACAGCATCTTCTAAAACCCATGCATTCACTTCCTCCTCTGCCTCTACATCCTCCTTTTGCTCCAAACCACCCCATCTGATGGATAATGAATATTTGCTGCTATTCAAGCATCAAAGTTGTTTGAAATGCTGTCATGAATACTAGAATCACTGTGCCCCAGATTGCCCAATGATTTTTCTGATGGCCATAACTATAAGGAACTTACAGAGGAGATGCTTTTCAACCACAAGTGAACCAACAATGTCCCTAGCAGAAGCAAGCCTGTAGGAGCTGTCACTTTCTCAGCCTGCATCAAGGAAGTCACAGATAAAAACAATGCATCATTCATTGTCGGGGCTGTCATGCCTTCCGCAGTTCTGGGTTCTGGTTCTGAGACTGAAGAAGAGGTGAGTGCACCCCTTACCATTGCACATGTGCTCCATGATAGGGCCTGGCTCTGACAAGCCTATCACAGTGAGCAGCATGCTTGATTGTGAAGCACATGTCGTGCTTATCGACTCAATGCTAGCTGACCAAGTAGGCTTGTGCCATTATCATTTGCACAACCCTTTACCAATTTCTGTTGCACTGAACAATTCATCATCATCAGACAGTCATTTGCATGAGTATGTTAAATTGGTCCCTCATGCACCTGACTCAGTGTAGATTTCTCAAACTGTTAAAGCTATTGTAACTCCAAGTTTATGTGTCACTCTGGTGCTTAGTCTCCCATTCCTTACTGTAAATCACATTGTCGCAGACTTTGAAACTCATACTGCTATTGACAAACAGAATAAATATGATCTCTTGAACCCCCCTCCACAAAAACCTAACAAAAAAATGGTTGATCCAAAATACATGTTATGACAGACAAAGGAGAGGGTAAAGATGATGCTACCAGAACTTGTTAAAGTCTGTAAACAATGTCTGAAGGCTGGCAAACATGTGCCCAAACCCATGAAGCCAGTGAACATTGTGGGTATGATAAAGGATCACATTGAAGTACTTGCATTCCAGGAGAAGGTTGGCACACTCAAAACTGGTTTCTTCACAGAGTTTAAAGATGTTTTCAAACCACTACCTCATGTGAATAAACTATCATAAGATATCACAGTGCAGATAAAACTTCACAATTCTGAACAGACAATTAAAATGTAGACCTATGCATGTCTACAAAAATTTCAAGATGCTTGGAAAACTCTCATTCAGCAACATCTTGACACTGTCCATATCTGATCATCATCTTCCCCACATGTGTCACCTGTCTTCATTGTCCCAAAGTTGGACCCAACTGTCTTTCCACGATGGGTGAATGATTACTGACAACTGTGCAAAAGGTGCAATCTGAAGTACAATAGATATAACAAACAATTTCTTTCAAACATGCATGCACCCTGCAGACATTCCTTTGACAACTGTATCAATACCGTTTGGCCTCTTTGAGTGGACAGTGATGCCCATGGGACTCAAGAACTCACCCACAATTCACCAATGTCAGGTGACTGCCATGTTATGGCTTTGGATAGACAAGATCTGCCATATCTATCTTGATGACATCATCATTTGGTTGAACTCGCTCGAAGAACACTGCCAGAATGTGTGCACGATCCTGAAGGCTCTTAGGGATGCACAATTATACTGTAGCCCAAAGAAAATGCATCTATTTTTAACAGAGGTAGATTTCCTTGGACACTACATCTCTGCTCGGGGAATTGAAGCTGATTCTAAGAAGATGGACCACATTGTCAATTGGCCTTGACCTTGTAATGTGAAGGAAGTTCATCAGTTCTGCAGATTGGTTTGTTATCTTGCCTATTTTTTGCCCCATATCACAGATCATATGCCCATCCTTTTAGAACTTACTGCAAAGAAGTGCAACAAAATATTTCCAACCTGGACAGATGTTTACCAACTTGCTTTTGATGAAATTAAAAAGGCTGTGATCAGCCATGAATGCCTAATGACAATCAATTATGACCTTATGCCTGATCCCAAGATTTTTGTCACCATGGATGCAAGTGACTATCAATCAGGAGCTGTCCTTTCATTTGGGATCTCATGGGAAACAGCTCGTTCAGTTGCCTTTGATTCAATGACATTCAAAGGAGCTGAATTGAACTACCCAGTCCACAAGAAGAAAATGCTAGTGATCATCTGTGCACTTCAGAAGTGGCATTCTGACCTTGTGGGTGTCCCATTTTTCATTTACACTGATCACAAAACACTAGAAAACTCTGAAACACAATGAGACCTTAGCTGCCACCAGGCTCGATGAATGGAATTTATGTCTCAATATGACTGCAAGATCATCTATGTCAAGGGAGAAGAGAACTGTGTAGCAGACACATTATGCTGAACCTCTTTGATGCCAAATCATCAGCATTAATGCCTTATCCCCCCAGCCCTGATATGGTCACATTCATTTACAGTAATGATGATACATCATTCACATGTGCACATATCTTGACAGATCCAGTGACAACTGCTGACTCCCCTCCATCCATTGCAGCCACATTCTCAATAGCAGTAGATGATGGACTTTTGAGTTCAATCTGTTCAGGATATGCTGAGGATCCATGGTGTAAGCACCTGATGGATGCTTTGTTCCTTCCACACAGAATTCAAAACATAGATGGGTCGCTATATGCTGGCAACTGGTTGATCATTCCATGAAACCCAAATGTATGTGAATTACTTTTTCCTTTGGCTCACGATGTCCTAGGGCATTTTAAGTTCTCTAAATCATATGGATTACTTTGCAAATCATTCTACTGGCCCAACATGCATCGGGACCTGGAGCATCATATGTACCTGCATATGCTGACTGCCAACATAACAAGCCTACCATGAAGAAACCATTGCATCCTCTGCCCATCCCAGACCAACATGGTGACTCTGTCACAATGGACTTCATTGGTCCTTTGCCAGAAGATGAAGGTTTCAACTGCATCATTTCTTTCACAGATCGACTGAACAGCAACATTCAGATCATTCCAACACATACAAATATTAGTGCAGAAAACCTGGCAGTCATATTTTTTGATGAATGGTACTATGAGAACAGACTTCTGTTGGAGATTGTATCAGACTGTGATAAGCTCCTCCTTTCAAAATTTTGGCAGATGCTCCATAAACCAACTGGTGTAAAACTAAAAATATCAACAGCATATCATCCTCAACCTAACGGTGCTAGTGAATGCTTGAACAAAACAATCAATCAGTGCCTGCAATACCATGTTGAGCAGAACCAAACTGGCTAACACTGAGCCTTACCACATGTATGCTTTGACATCATGAACTTCATTAATGCTTCAATGGGTTTTCACCATTTCAACTGTGCATGGGATGGAGTTCAAGAATCATTCTACCTCTGATATCTTCTTCAAATAGAAGACATCCATGTGATAGACATAATTGAATGGCTCAAACTGGATGTCAAGAACCCAAAATAACTTACTGCATGCTAAGATATCACAATCTATTTCTGCAAATGAGCACCGATCTAATAATTTTCTTTTTGAGATTGGGAACAGCAGAGATTACAAAGCAAATTACAAAGCAAAGGGTGAACACTGAGTTGTGGAATTCATGTCTTGCTATGATGGCCCATACCTCATTACCAAAACAGCTGCAGATATTTTGACCATCACTGTTGACATGCCTAACTACCTGAACACCTTCTCTACATTTCATACATCACAGGCCCTACCCTTCATTGAGAATAATAAGGAACTTTTTCTGAATTGCGAATTACAACAACCTCCTGCTGTCATTGTCGACTTTCTATGAGGAGTATACCATCCATAGGATTCTGGAGGAATGAAAGCACAGATGAGGCATGCAATACCTTGTACGTTGGCTTGGTTATGGCCCCAAAGAAAACCGTTGGCTACCTGGATGTGAACTTGAGGACTGTGAAGCACTTGACATTTGGTTGGCTTGAAAGAACAAGATTTTGCCTTAGGTAGTCTTTCCCCTTTTGCATGCTGACCGGTAGCTTTTTCCCAGGGGGGGTTTTAATGCACCTGTGATCCCATCCCTTTTACTTATATTTTCTTTCCTTTGTGCATGGATTTTCTTTATTTTTGATGGAGGGGGAGGGTGTAAAGATGTTACTTGCTTATGCTTATTTACTAAAGGCCTCATACTTTGGCCTCACTGATCCTTACCAACTACTATCATCACCACCATCATCATCATACTCTAGAGTCTCTTTCAAATAGATCTCTTTTGCTCATTCTGTCTCTGTGCCTTTTCTTTAGTGAATTTCTCTGAGATTACAAAAGTCAGCAGTAACATCTTATTGGGATGCACTAGTTCAGGGTGCAGCAGGTTTGCTGGTCCAAGTGGATTCATGAGTCAGAGCAAAGGAAAGCATGGGGGCAAGGCAACTACTCTGGTCATTATCAGAGGACATGTAGGATTTCAAATTTATTTGGCCTCTCAGCTTCTGAAACAACTGAATGAGAAGCTATGCAAGGATGACAAATGAAGAGTGCAGGCTATGCTCAGCGACTTGGCTCATAAACAGTGGAAGAGGCAGGGGAAAACAATCAGCTGCCTATTTATGCAATGAACCAAACATTTTACATACAGTGACTCAAAAAATTGATTCAATATTTGTCATATATTGACTATTTGTTAAATCACATTTCAGCCAGTACAAATACTTTCAAAGTGTTGGTGTACATATGAAAGCTGTTGATCAGGACTACACTAAAGATCTTACAATGTTATTGGTGGGATCAGTTTCCATAGAGATATATGCAATTTAATTCAAGGACTCATTGAATCAATTTTTTGAATATATATTAGAAATGTATGTAGTATATAATGATCTTAGTACTTTGTATGACCTCCTTTGGCCTTTATCACAGCTTCTATCCTTCTAGGCATGCTTTTAATTAAATTCTGACACACCTCTGGTTATATATGTATCCCCCATACCTCAGCTACTCTTTCTCAAATCTCCCAAACTCCCTTAGCCTGTGTTGGATAAGTAGAAAGCTTTTTATTGATGTGATCCCAGAGGTGTTCTATAGGATTAAGGTCTGGTGACTGTGGAGGCCAATCAAGAAGAGTGATATCATTGTCCTTCATCCATTTTTTGGCCTTTTTTGAGGTATATATGTTTTGGATTATTGTTCTGCTGAAAAATAAGATCCTTCATAGGAATGTCAGATTCCTCCAAGCAGGGTAGCAGGTTCTTCTTTAGAATGCATATTGGTCAGCATCCATCCTTCCATCCACCTCTCATGATGTTTCCTCCTCCAAATTTCACTGTTGCCTGCACCTCCCTTGCAATCAGCCCCTGCCCAGCCTGCTTCCACATCCACTGCTTCCCATCTGACCCAATTCTATTGATTTTGGTCTCATCTGACTAAAATACCCTCTTCCAGTCCTCCACAGTCCAGTTTTGGTACTTTAGAGCAAAGGCCATACACTTCTCCCTATGTACTGCACTAAGCAATGGCTTCTTCTTCTTGGTAACAGCCTTGAATGAATAATGCTTGAGAACATTTTTGACTGCTTGTGTGCAGACAGGGTTGGAGATGATGGAATTGATATGGTGTTGGGTAGCCTGAACAGCATTGGTGGCCTTGCCAGTAGTGATCTGGGTGATAATAGAGTGGGTATTGATGGAAGAAAGTTTCAAAGGGCAACCAGAAAGAGGGTGTTGTCAATTGGGGTGAAGGTTTTAAGTGCTCTGGAGACAGTAGGTTGACTAACACCAGTTTTAGCAGCAATATCATGAGTAGAATATTTGTTTAAAGCCAGAGAGGGAATGTTTTCCTTGTCAGCAGATGAAGTGGAGTGCATGATGGAATGATAGAATATGGCAGATGCTATCATAGCTTGAATAGCTGATTTTCAGGTCCCATCAAGTGAGATAATTCTGTGACAACAATCTATCAAGGGTTCAATGCACTACAAGCATTGGAGGATCAGATTCTGATAATTTTAATATCCAGTCAAAAAATTGATTCAATGAGTCCCTGAATTAACATATATCTCTATAGAAACTGATCCCACCAATGACATTGTAAGATCTTTATTGTAGCCCTGATCAATAGCTTTCTTATGTACACCAACACTTTGGCAGTATTTGTACTGCTGAAATGTGATTTAACAAATAATCAAAATGTGACAAACATTGAATCAATTCTTGAGTCACTATATGGAATGCAAACTAGGGACCACCATCTTTCCTGAGTCTCACAACTACAACATAATGGCATATGTCATACCACTAACTTTTAATGCAGGGGATAAGTGTAAGGGGAAAGGAAGGCATTCCAGGCATCTAGACAATTTTCTGCATTCGTCCCATATTTTTTTATATTTTATTCTACTCTATTCTGCCTTTTCTATGATTTTCTATGATTTATTTCTATTTTATTATTATATTTCAGCTTTTTCCATGTTGGTACATGTTGACAATTCTATTCTTAGAGGCAGGACCCCTTCTGGATGTTTACCCATCAAGGTGATGTCATCCCACAGCTTGATCTGCCTATCTCTGCCTTTTTGCTATTTTTAGCTTACTATTTGATTTTTAGGTCTATCACATATACTGGGCATCAACAGATGGGTCCTTAGAGTTTTCTCTTTAGATTCCCCTCTGTTAGGTGCATCTGAAGTGTCTGTATTATGTAGTATAATATTAACTTTGGATTTCCCTCTGTTAGCTCACTATTAAGTGAGGCTTGAGGTTGCCCTTACAATAAGATACATATAGAAGAGGTAACAGAAACTGACAACTTGACCAAGGACTCCATCAAAAAGTGCAGGTGGGCAAAGGCCACAGAAAGACATAATCCCAGATGTAAGAACACATAATCGTCACCTTCTCTGATCCTGACAGCATGAACAAAGCCATACTAAATGGATTGGTCATCTGCAACAAAAAGGTATCTGTAAGGGCAACCTCAAAGCCTCACTTAGGAGTGAGCTAACAGAGGGGAATCCAAAGTTAATATTATACTACATAATACAGACACTTCAGGCACATCTAACAGAGGGAAATCCAAAGAGAAAACTCTGAGGACTCATCTGTTGATGCCCAGTATATGTGATAGAGCCAAAAATCAAATAGTAAGCTAAAAATAGCAAAAGGGCAGAGATAGGCAGATCAAGCTGTGGGATGACATCACCTTGATGGGTAAACATCCAGAAGGGGTCCTGCCTCTAAGAATAGAACTGTCAACATGTACCAACATGGAAAAAGCTGAAATATAATAATAAAATAGATAGGAATAAATCATAGAAAATCATAGAAAAGGCAGAATAGAGTAAAATAAAATATAAAAAAATATGGGATGAATGCAGAAAATTGTCTAGATGCCTGGAACACCTTCCTTTCCCTTACATCACCCCCCTTCTATGACACATTGCCTCAATGCATTCAAAACTCTATTTGCCCAAAGTCAGATGCTTGGATGTGCTGAGGTGCAGAGGAATTCCGGTAGAACTCCCTGACCAGTCGTGGGGCATTCACATTGGACTCTGTGACCCAGGAGTTCTCCTCATACCTATAACCCTTCCAGTGTACCAGGTATTCAAGTTTACCTTGATGTAAGCAGCTGTCTAAGAACTCGATCCCGTACTGAGGTTCACCTTCAATGACTGTAGGCAGTGGGGAAGATCATGCCACATGTCCAAAGAATGGATCTGTGGGGGCAGGCAGCAGCTTTATGACATGGAAGACAGGATGGAGTCTGGACATTGACTGTGGTAGCCATAGGTGGTAGGCATGTGACCCAATGTGTATAGTGATGAGAAATGGTCCAAGAAAATGGTGGGTGAGTTTCTTGGATGGGTGCACAGTGAAAATGTCATTAGAGTCAAGGTAGACATAATTACCAACCTTATATGTGGGTGTGGGTGAGTGACACTGGTTGTAGAAGTGTGCCATGTCATCCTTTGCCTTAGCCAAAGCTGACTTTGCCTCCTCCAAAGTGTCCTTCATCCACTCTGTGAACTCGTTCACTGTCTCCAAGTGTAAGGGTGCTTGCCGAGGTTTGAAACCCATGCATGGGTGTCACCCTGTGTCGAGGAGGAAAGGGGTTTGTTGTAAAGCTTCCACACATGGTGCAGATAAAGTTAAGCTGCTCCAAGTGCAGTGACAGTCAATGAGCAGGGATAAAATGGGCTCATTTCCCAGCAGAGTCAACTGTGCACATTACTGCATCAAACCCATTGGACTCTGGTGGTTCCACCACAAAGTCCACACTAATGACATCACAATGATTCTCTGGGACTGGGAGGGGGTGTAACTCACTCATGGGCTTGCATTGTGGAGTCTTGGTGCATGAGCAGAGATCACAGGTGTGACAGTACTGACCAATGAGTCAGGACATCTGGGGCCACCAATAATTCTGTGATATGAGCTCCAATGTCTTCCAACACCCAGGTTGTCTAGCAATGAGCAAGTCATGGTGCTGAGAGATAAGTCATTGTTGAAGCTGGTGATTATTAGGTACATAGATATGGTCATGGAAGTATAGGATGTCATCCTTTTCTGTCTGTAAACTGCTATGGTTTGCATGATGAATGTCACATAGGATACTGTGCTCCTCACTCTTCAAGATAACCCCCTCTAGTGCATGGACTGTAAAAAGATCAGGTTGCAACAACACAATACCTTGGTTGTTATTGCTTCCATCCCTATGGTATGGATGATGAGAAAGAGCATCAGTCTTCTGTATGCTGCAGCCCAAGTGATGATGTAGAGAGAAATCGAACCTGGAGAGGTAGAGGGACCAGCAGGCTTGGCAATGATTAAGTTTCTTGGTGGTCATGAAGTACTTGAGATTCTTGTGGTCCATCTAGATCTTGACCTTGTGTTGAGCACCCTCCAGGAAATGTCACCACTCCTCCAATGCCTGCATTATTGCCAGCATCATCCTTGTTGTGGATCTTGTAATTGCATTTCACAGCACTGAGACTCTTTGAGTAGAAGGCAACAGGGTGCTACTTTTGGTTCTTGGGAGACTGTTGGGACAACACTGCACCCGTCACAAAGTCTGAACTGAACTGTCAGTTTCTACACAGAAGGGATGCAAGTTGTCAGCAAAAGTAAGGATGGAAGTGGTAGTGACCATCTCTTTGAGCTTCTCAAATGCCTCCTGCTGTGCATTTTTTCACCTCCATGCCTCCTTGCCAGTGAGATCGAATAATGGGCATGCATGGTGTGAGAAATCTTTAATAAATCACTGATAGAAATTGATGAAGCCCAGAAAAGACTGCACCTCTTTCTTGTTCATGGGCATGGGCCAGGTTGTAATGCCCACAACTTTGACCAGGTCCATCTCCACCTATCCATCTGAGATAATCAAGCCCAAGTACTCAATTTGCATCTTCTCAAACTCACATTTGTCATAACAAAGGCAGAGTTTGTGCCACTGAAGTCACTCTAGCACCAGGCATGTGATTCAATAATGTTCATCAAGGTCTCGAGTAAAGATGAGAATGTTGTTGAGGTAGACAGACAACACCTTCCAATATGAGATTGTGGAAGATGTCATTCATCATAGTCTAATAGGTGGCAGGACTGTTAATGAGACCAAAGAACATGACAAGCAGTTCAAAAAGTGGTTCATGCAAAAAGCTGCCTTCTACTCATCCCCTTCCTTTATCTGCACATTGTTGTAACCCCAACAGACATTGAGCTTAGTGAAGTGACATGCCTCATGGAGTTGGTTGACAAGTTCAGATATGAGGGGTAGTGGATAATGATTCTTGAATGTGGTGTCATTGAGGCATCAATAGTCTTGAACCAGTTGAAGGGACCCATCCTTCTTTTTGACAAAGAAGAAGGGTGAGACCATGAGCAACTTTGAAGGGCAAATATGACCAGAAGCCAAGTGTTCATCAATGAACTTGTCGAGTTGTCATTGTTCTTCAGGGGAGAGAGGATAGATTTTGCAGAAAGAGGGCATGGCACTCAGTGTGAGCTCAATTGCATAATTCCACAGCTTATGGTTAGGAAGTGAGTTGAAAGATTCTTTAGAAAAGACATCCTCAAAGTCATGCAGGTGAGGAAGTATGAAGTCAGTGAAGGATTTGGGTGCACTTTTCTTGTGAAAGGCCTCTGGCGAGGCACTGAGAGATGTTTAAGGTGGCATGCACCTCATGCAAAATGTTAATAGCAGTGTAGAAAGTTCAGTCACCTTTCTTGATCTCCTCTACCTCCTCTTCATCATCATCAGAATTAGGTGCAAGATCTGGAACATCTTCCAAGTCTACATCAGTTATAGGCATTGGACCAGCATGACACTTTTGAGTGTGCTGTAAGAGGACCTTTTACCCTCGACATTCCTGTCTGCCTTTAGTGAAGCAAGTACAGCAATGAGAGAGACAATAACTCATCATGACTTCACCTTTTACCCAGTCGATCTCAGGATTGTGGTCATGAAGCTATGGGTAGCCCAAAACTGCCTCCTGCTTCTCCAGTTGGGTCATAGTGAAGAGAGCCCATTCACTATGGTCCTTGTACTGGAAGACTAGGTCGACAACCTCCTGAATCGCCCCAGCTTTATGTGGGGAACCATCCACATTGTAGACAGGTATGGGTTGAGATAGTGAGCAAGTATTGAGTTGTTTTTGTTGAACCAGATGTGAATCAATGAAAAGGCCCATAACACCCAAGTCCAGGAGAGCAGAAACACTAAGTACTTTCCCCATATCCATAGTCTGCAGCTCAATCTTCAATTCTAGTGATTGCTGGGAGGGGGTGGATGCCACAATGTACTTGCATGATAGCTTGCACTCCCAAGATTTCAATGTGGGAAGAGGAGGAACAGGTGTAAGTGGAGCAGGTGTGACTTCCATTAACCTGATAAATTTGGGGGGAGGAGGGGGGTCATGGAGTGAAGTTCTTTCTCTAGTGGGTCGACCAGCAAGGCATCAAAGCAGTTACTGGTGGGCAGTGGAGGCAGACAGTTGGAGGGATTGGGAGCATGTGTGGTAGTAGTGGCATGGAGTGTAGTGTTAAAAGCCACATTTATGAGTCAGTTCTCATCACAGAGAGAAGCAGCTTCATACCAAGCATTATATTGTTATCAGCTGGGTGCCCCTTCAACATCTGTGCAATCTAATTCTAAACCTCTCGATTGAGACCATGATGAGATTTAACCACCACTGGTAGACCACTCCCATATCCTGCCATGTCCACTAAATTCCTAAACTCATCGATATAGTCATTCACAGATTGGTGTGCTTGGTAATACAAGGACAACTTGAGGTGCATTGCAGCTCATTGGCATTCGTGGAGAGGGCAGAAATGTCATACAAACTCCTCCCTAAAGTTGCCCCAAGAAGAGAAAGGGAGGGAACTGAGTTTCTGGACTTGGCACAAAATGCAGTCGACATAGAGGTAGGCACACTCAGACTTCATGTACATGAAGGCCCAATAAATTTTTGCAGTGTCATCCAGAAACTGATTAGGATGAAGACTGATGTATAACTCACAGGAGTTGAGGAAAGAATGTCCATGAGAGCATACACCATTAAAGTCAGTGGGGGGGGACAGTTTAATCTGTGTGCCAGTGGTATTAGGTAGAGCATCAATGCTGGGAGCAGTTGGGGTTGGAATAAATGGAATATTAGGTGAGAGACTAAGCTGTAGGGTATTAACAAAGCTTTCGATACATGATCTGAGCAATTCAATTTGTGCATGTAATCCAATAATGGCATCTTTGTGCACTTTGACATGTTTTTGAATGTCCATGGTGCATGGTGGCACATCAAGTGGAGATAAGTGTGCACTTAAGGTGGGGGTGTCAATTGTGTGGTTTGAGTTTGTACAGAGTTATCAGAAATGGATAGGAGGATGGTAAGGGATTCAGAATCAAAAAGAGCAGATGCATTGAGATGAACATAAGCAGCCAGCTGGAAAAGCTATTGGCATATTCCTGAGGGTTGCAGACTATTTTTTTAAGTCTGCAGAATCTGGCATGGATTCAGAGACTGTGGCAGCATGGGCTTTCATGGCTTTAGACTTGCTGCAATTGCTGGCTAGATGTCCCTCTTCACTGCAATAGAGGCAAAGACTTTCCTTCATCTGGTGCTTGTGTTCCTTTCTGATTACTTTACTGTTCTTCTCCAACTTGTCAGAAATTGAGTCCTTTAGCTTTTTACTCTTAAATCCAGAGGAGCTGCTGGTCAAGGATTGATTAGTGCAATTAGAATTGGATGGATTCTGAGGTTTGGACTAATTGCTGGAGCTAGAGTTGGAATTAGTATTGGAGTTTGGAAAATCCTTGGAGTCCTTCTTCCTAGAGTTTCTGGAATTTCTGGAAATCTTGGGATTGAGGCAATTTTCTTTTTCCTGCATCCAGTAGATGTTGTTAGTGTCTTAAGCCTTAAGCCACAAGGCTGCTAGAGTGTCAGGCTTTTCTCCCTGCAAAAATTCTATATGGAAGCAGAGTGGAAGGCTGCGGAAGGTACTGGTCACAAAGAGTAGCTTTGTTGCAGTCAATCCGGGAGGCTAGTTTCCAAAAGTCCACATTATACTTGGTTATATGGCCTCCTTTCTTTATTGTGAGCTCAGAAAGAGCCTTCTCAGCATCTCCCAAAGAGTTGTGAGGACCAAAATTGCTCTCTAGCTCCCTGAGGAATACCTCATAATTTCACATCCAGTAGGCAGAATCCATCGGGTCATTGAGGCCAGGTTTGAACTAGCTGAGCACTGATCCCTTGAGGTAGGAAATAATAAATAAGATCTTTTTTTCACCAGAAGCGAGGACATAAGGGTAATCTCAAAAGTAGAGGTTGCAAGCAACTAGGAAGTCCTGAAATTTCCAGGGGTTGAAATTGTTGAAGGTGTCAGGTTCCCGAACTTTGATTTTTTTGGGCTTAGGAGCTTGGTTCTGGTGGAGAGTGCAGAGACTGTCTGAGAGATTGAACAGGGCATCGACAAATCTGTTATCTGGGTCTGGGTTTCCACCTGCAGAAGGCTGATCTCCAGGGTCATCAGAATCGGGATCATCCCCTGGGCCATCTAAGCAGCTAGAGTCTTTGGGTCCACCAGGAAGTCTATTCTCTTCACCTGTAGCTTCTTTGTTAGCAGGATTAGGTTGCCTGTTGTCCACTACATAGTTGAGTGGAGTCAAAATCTGAGGGAGTTCCGAAGGCAAATGTGTAGACATTGGTGCTAATGGATGATGCACTGGAGCTGACTCATCAAAATATGTTTGATAGTCAGGCTAAGGCACCAAAAGTAGAAGTGGGTCTAGGAGCTAGGAGTACTGATTGTCAGATAGCTGATAAGCCTGGTAATGTGTCTGCATGGCAGGAGTTTCTTGTTGTCCACTGAGTCTATGATTCTGTGTGGAACATAGAATAAGGTACAGAATAGTGTGATTATTGATGAGAAAAGTGTAAGTTTGCAAATACTGTCAAAGTTCAGATCATTATTACCAAGGTCAGAACTTGGTCAGGAAAACACTGGACTTCTGGTCAGACCCAGTCATTGGTGGTCGGAGGGTTTCAGAGGTTTCTAGACAGAATCCACTGTAGCAGACCAGGTAAAAAGGCCAGAGAGGACTTGGCTTCAACTTGTAACAGGATTAAGTCAAGAATGATTAAGAATTGATATTAGACTGGAGGTAATTAAGCACAAGTGAATTACAATGTGTACATGAATATAATTTGCAAACTCAAGACCAAGGCTAAGCTATGGGCACTTAAATTATGAAGGCTGGAAGAATAATGGAAAAGGCAGAAGTTTACTAATGGATCTTGGTAAGTGTCCATGACCAGAATTGGCAAGACTGTATTAGGAATAAAATGAGTAAGCAAATGATTACTAAGGCACATGACAACTTGTCTGATAACTAAAAAGCGCTGCAGCCAGAATGCTGATGGAGAAGGTCAGAAAAGAGTTGGAAAAGAGTTAGGAGTTATTGGGAATCCAATCAGGTGAAATGGGTCTTGATAGTTCATAAAAAGGGCCCAAATGACAATTATTGTTTGTGTGGTCATTGGATCTGAAATATCCAGAATGGCTCATTTGTGGTACTTGCTGTGTATACACTGTAGGTATTGTCTGTGACAGCTGCATGGTTGAAAACTGTACAGTTGTAATGGAAAATTTTTTGCACACTAATTTATCTTGGTACAAAGCTGCAGCTTCAGGGCCCATCTCAGGCTGTGTTGAGCCCTGAGGCCTACCAAGCCATTAGCAAGGCCCAGCTCAGCAGCCATGGCTTGATGGCTTGGAGCCAGCCTTGCACATCACTAGTGTGAGGTGTTACTAAATATCACTGCTGTCAACTGATAATACAATAATAAAGTACAAATGAGTTTTGTGGAGGTTTGAAGTGTTGTGAAAAGGTTTAGCAAAGAAATTCATAAACATCTGGAGGTGTTCAATGAGTTCAGAGGTGTTTGTAGGGCACACTAATGTTGTCAGAGAGTGATACAAGTCAACAAAGATAATTTTCAATAGTGATAGAAGGTGAAAGACAAATGTATGATGTTTTCAAAAAAGTCCTCTATGATTTGTAGAACTTTTAGGAACAAGGCAAGAGACTTGGACTCAGAGCTAAACTCTTAAATCAAATGATGGAGAGGTGAAAATGATTTCTTTCCTATTGTTCTAAGTAGCTAATATAATGTTATATAGGTTTGAAGAGTTGTTACTAAAAAGGAAATAAGGCATGAGGCTTATCTGAGGCATGGTACAAGCTTAAGACCAGAAACTTGTTTCACTATTAAGGTAAAAACTGAAATAAAAAAAAGTAATGGAAAATATAAAACATAAAGAAATGGAAGTCCTACTGTCCCAATCAGTTATGTATGGTCCAAAAACTGCCTCATTGCATTTTAGATGCATAATACTCTTTCTTCCTATGTCCAATAAGATCGTCATATGGTGCCAAGAGGTGTAGGGGTGCAAAATAGGTGTCTGAAAGTAATGATATGGTGGCCAAATGTTTTTGAAGTGGTGCAAAGTTGTTCAAAATCATTCAAAGTTATTCAAAGTCTTCAAAGTGTCACAAATTTAGTTTGAAGTCATTTGTGAAGCTCATAGACATTCATAGATGTTTGTAGGTCTTTGGAACTATTCATGAAAGCATTATCGGAGCTTCAAATGCAAAATAAACCTATCAACATGCAGCAGGAGGCAAAATTGGCTAGAGCAAGGAGTAGTTAGCTGATAATGGTAGAATGGTAGTCCTTTTCCTCAATATTGACTCCAACAGTGACTAAGTTCTTGTGTTATACTCAAAGTTGATCAAGGATCTCAAAGATGTTGCCCTTCTTTGGGCACTTTGACCATAGAAACTAAAAATGTAACTCTGTCTGTGCAAATATTCCCTTCTCAGAGTACTCTGCAACAATAGCAGCCCAACGATCCTTCACAAGTTTGTAGCTGTGCATAAGTATCAATGCTGAGTCAGGAATCTTCTGAGTGAGGAGTGACTTTGCCATTTACTCACTCTTCATCCAAGCTTCAAGTGATTCAGCCTGGGTCTGGGTAGGAGGGAAACTGGCAGACAGATGCCACTAAAATGGCCCCAGAAACCTTTCACATCAAAAGCATCCTGAAAATGGAGCTTGAAGATAGTCAAGTTCAGGCCAGTTGCTTAAAGTTTAGGAAAGGAAGCAAGTCAGTGGTGGTCAAGGAGGTAGACATGATAATGAGTATAGCAGAGAATGCAGGGCCCAATAATCTGAAAGAATAGCAATACAAAATGTAAGTTAACTCAGTGTTTGTGTGCAGGAGCATGAGCCAAACCACTGTGGATTCACCTATATGAAATGTAAGTTAACTAGGTGAATGTAAAGTAAGTAACAAAAATATAAGTAGAATAAGAAATATTCACCTCAGTGTTTGCATGTGAGAGTGTGAGCCAAATGACTGAGGTGTTAGTACAAAACTATATAACTTTTATAGTATGAGAGATCAGCTGTACAACTACAGTAGTTACAATGAATACTAACTTAAAAGCTTATAAGTAGCATGCTCAGGTGGGATAATCTTGGACCTATAAAAATAAGGGAGTCCATGAAGTAAAAGTCCAGGGAGTTAAGATGTGGGATCAAACACAGGACAGGTTGCTATTTCAACAACCATAACCCATAGGTCCACAGTAATTCATACCCCATACCCCTCTGTAGGCAAAACCCATAGGTTTTGCCTACCATATTAGACTTAGTCCCTTGATTTGACCATCAAATAAATATCTGCCAATTTCCTCCTCAGTAATGTGCCATCACAGTCATTTATGGTGAATGAGTAGGCTAAAAAAATGGAGGTCATGATGCACCACCAACCCCTTGAATATCTTGAAAAACAAACTTTTAGAATTTTTTATCACACATATAACTTTAAATTCTCAAAAAAGGTCTTGCTAAGTTTACAGAAACAATCAAGACTTGTAAAAAGGAACTCAGTGCAAGGCTAGCTAGGGCAGAAACTGTAAAGGGACTAGGAGGTGTCCCAAGGGTCTTGGCAATTTTCTGCATTTGTCCCATATTTTTCTACATTTTATTTCACTCTATTCTGCAATTTCTATAATTTTCTATGTTTTTATCCCTATTTATAATTATTTTTTCATTTACCCAAATTTGTACATGTTAACAGCTTTATTTTTAGAGGTGAGGCCCCTTTCAGATACTTACCCATTGAGGTGATATCATTCCATAGCTTTAATCAGCCAATCTCCACCTTTTTCTATTTTTAGCCTACTATTTGAATTTCAGGTCTTTCACATATACTGGGCATCAACAGACTTAGAGATTATGTAGGATAATATTAACTTCAGATTCCCCTCTGTTAGCTCATTATTAAATGAGGGTTAGCATGGTTAGATGAAAATGGAAAGGCAATTGTAAAGAAGCTAAGGGAATGAACAGGTGACCTAGTTAAGGTTGCAGGTAACAAATGAAATTGTATGAATTTTTCATGTCCAAGAACAGTGCAGCATTCAAATTTCTCAAAGGGTTCCACATATGAGAAAGAACCTATGTAAGCCAACCAAGAAGAAATCCCAGTCAGATAAGATATGCCAGCTACCCCTGTGTTTACAAAGAAGCAAATGAAACATTGGCTCAGTGCATAGAAATCCTTGACTGGCACCACAAAAACAGCTGAAACCAGTCAGAAACTCACCATTTTTATTCCATCTATCCAAACCTTAAAATCAAACAGCCATTGGTTTTATCTGGGATCAAAGAAGAGGCTAAATGGTATGGGCATTTGAACAGTCAAACCATCAATAGGGTATAGCATGGGTATGGGTAAACCCACAGTAAACAGCCCACAGGTTTGATGGGTACTGGTATGGTTGCCGAAATGCTGGACCTGTGATATACTGTACCCATTTTGGTGGTATCACAGATATTGACAGATTGGTTGAATTGCCAGATCTGGCCATTGCCAAACATCGATCAATATGAATTTTCCTGCTTGACAATGGTAATGTCTGTAAGTTGTTGGCTTCTTTCAATTAACTAACTATTCTTTTTTTCTACATTGCAGTGTTTTGTGCTCCTTAACAATGGAGATGGCAGACAAAAGTGACAATGGGGAGATTCCCACATTGTTCCATAAGAGACATGGCTGCAACATTGCCATGTCATAAGGATATTAGGACATTGACAACTGTCAACATGTGTTGAGGGGCCTCAGCCCCTCGACAGAATGTAAATTAAGTACTTCCACTGTTCTTTTACATCTTTTTCAATTAATGACCATTTTCTTTAGTTATTTTTAAGTTATCTACAACTATCTACAACAATGATGCATGACACATGCCCACTCCCTCCTCTCCATCCAAATGAGATGTGAGAGGGTCACTTGAGGTTAAGAGACCCCAGGAAGTACCAGGAGCCCTGGGTAGTAGGTTACCCACAAGGTAAGCATGCAAAAACCCTGCTACCTGATCACTAAACCACCCCACCACTTCTCAAAACAGGAAACACTGCCACTACTACCACAGCAACATCTCTATCCACTGCCACAAGTGACTGCTCATGGGGTGGAACTGGGGAGCAATGATGATGATGACAACAATGGGGAGAGGGATGATGACACACCACCACCACCACTACCACAGCAGCCTCCCATCTACCGCTGTGAGCAACTGCTCACAGGGTGGAAACAAGGGGCAATGGGAAGGGGGAGGAGTAGGATGCTGGTAGCCAAGGATGTGAATGGAATGAGCAGGTACCACAATACAGGGGAGGAATGCTGGCACAAGGAGTGCCACCCATAAGGGGCAGGGGCACTGCTACAATGGTGGGGGGTGATGAGTGGGAAGGGCACCACCACACCAACTTCACACCCATTTTCTCTTTTTGTAGTATTGTATAGAATTATTAAGTAGATAAATCCCTCCACCACTCATCTCAAGTGACAAAGGTGTTTGCATGTAGATGCTATAGAATTGTTAAATAAAATCCCAATGCTCATTTTTTTGGCATGAGATTCATCATGTCACAGTGATACAGCTCCTTATCACCCTGCGCTCATACTATGGCATTTTTTGTGATTGTGCACACCTCTTGGACTATTTTTACTCACTTTGCATAGCATGCTTTTGCATGCCTTTGTGCACTTTCAGGTGCCCAAGTGTGCTCCCATGCACCTTTAACCACCTAGATGCACTTTTGTGCACCTTTTACATTTTTACTGTGCCTTTGAATCCCCCTTAGCTGCCTTCTACCATGCACATTAAATGCACCTTGTTATGCTTTGAACTGCCTTTGTACACCCCCTACACTCATTATCTGCCTTTCACAGTTACCGCACGCTTGATACACCTTTATGCACTCTCTTATGCTTTACCAGCAACTCACATTCTTCGCTGCATACTCATTGCACTATTCATCTATCACAACAACAATCCATCACCACATCTGTTGCACTGTGCATCATGGCTTCCAGCTTACTAGGGCACTTATTCGAGGTGCACTATGATCACATCATGAGCCAGCTGTGCATCTGGGTGCTTTGCACCTATTTGGCACTAGACTGTGCACACTTGGGCACTTTCACATAATTCAGGCACTTTGGCACTATTTGGCATCACACAGCATCTCCTTATAGTTCTTCTGCATTTTCAATTGGCATTGCTTTATCTGGCAACCAGCACAGGTCAATCACATCACTATTACTAAGGTGCAGCATGCAACACATCCCACTGAAGCAGACTAATTGGGTAGAGTGCATGGGACCTAAAGTGCACCAAAAATAGAACATCGCACTGGAACAGTTGGGTATTTGGCTATAGCATGCATGAATCTTATTGGCTAAGGTAGCAGCATCATGCCATTGGGTTTAGATGAGCCCAATGGATGGACTTGTGGATAGCACATGGCACTTTCTATTTTTATACTCTATTTTACCATTTTTATCACATAATCCATTTGTACATAGTACCAAGGTACATAGAGAATCCAGAGGATCTTTCCCCCCCCATAGTTCACAGTTTGTTCAGTGTTGCACATAGTCTATGCATTACCATCCAGTTCATGCACCTTTGAAGTGCACCCCTCATATAGCCATGATTGCATATTGTTTGTGCCCCTCATTGTATAGCTGCATTTCATCCTTTGTTTGCATCCTTTGTCTTTATTTGTGCACTTTTGCAGTGCATCCTTTGTATAGTTGTGTTTGTGCATCATTTGCACATTTTCATTGTATAGCTGCATTTTGCACACCATTTGCACATTTTCACCCTAGTTGCACTCACGTCTCACCTGCGTTCCTAGTCTGTGTGTTGCCCCTTCAACACACTCCAGTACTGCCCTTGTCCCACTAAACCTCCTATCTTTCACCCCATTGTTGTTGTGCATTTTTGTGCTCCCATTGTGCATTTTCCCACACTGTGCATTTCTGTACTTTTGCATTGTGCACTTTTTTGCCACTGTGCATACCTTTCTTTTTGTGTACACAACTTAGTGTGCACATTGTGACTCATTGAACCAGCCTCTTCAGTAGTCTTTGCACCTTGAAGGATGATACGAGGCCCCCAAAACAAACCCCCACACCCCGAGCACACCTGCAGCTGTAGGTTTTGTGTTCACACTTTCTGTTGAGACTCTGCACTGAGTACCAACTTGTTAGAAAACAGTCTCCTAACATGCCTATTACCTAATACTATTTTTATTTTATTTTATTTCACTAAAATACACTACAAAACACCTATATACACATTATTTGTCAGCGTGGGAATTCTTTATTTACACGCATCAATATGTACGTGCATGTACGCACATGTGTGCATGCGTCCATAATAACATACTACAATATGTGTAACATAGTATATAACCCTAAAATAAATACTAGGAGGCCTCAGTTGAGTTCTCTTAGGTATTCCATCCACATTAGTGGTGCGAAAGGCCTATTTCAGCCAACTGTTCTATTTTTAACCCTTGCATCAAATCCATCAAATCCCCCTGCCACCTTCTTGTAGGAGAACCCACACGGTCCAGCTAGCAGATTAGTGGGTGTTGCCCTAACAGAAGAACTCAACTACCCCATCAGTGCACCTTCTCTTACTCATGCGCATACGTCATTTGTCTCAGTGCACCACATCTGCTTATGCATCATTTTGGCAAGAGCCAGAATTAATTGTATATATGTATTTATCTTTGCTTTCATAAGCCAATGCCAGGCCTCGCCTTACATTGTGACCACCAGTGATCGAAAGGCAGCGCTCATCATTAGGACAGCTGCAACCAGACAACTGATCGGATCTGGTTTAGCTAAGATTTACATTACTCTATTTGGACGACTATTTTAGGTAGTTACTAGCCAAATTCAGTAATAGCCCCAAGATCAGGCACTGTTGGAAGGGTTATTGATCTGAAGTGCCCAATAGCCAAAATCATGTGTTTTGCTGTATTTGGTAGCCGAAATAGCCAGATCATGTGACTCAGAATTTTGCGAAAAAATTCTACAGCCGAATCTCTACACAGCTGAAGAAGTGACTCATCACAGATTACATAATCATGTCAGAACAAGCAGCTTCGAATTCTGGACACAATCCTGTTCCCACGCCCATTCTTGAAGCCAAAATTGATGCTCTAACAGCACAAATGTCCCAATTAGTGTCAGTATTAGCAGCATCCCCACCCAAACAAGTACAAACAAATCCAGAGACAGTAGAAGATAAAGATGATGAGATGGAGGAGATGGTGGAGTGGATGTCTCAGGCGGGTGAGCATGCAGAGGAGAGATCTGAGAGTGGAAAAATGTGTTTACCTAAATATGCGCCCCCACAAATATTTGACAGTACCATGGAGAACACAAAATCCTTTATCAGCTCTATAGTATTGTATATTCATGGGAGAAAGCCCAAATTTCATATGACCGAGTCTAGAATTATGTTTGCTCTCTCATACATCCAGGGAGGGAAAGCACAGTTCTAGAGAAATGAAGCCATTAATCAAATTGCCACGGGATATAAATCATTTGCAAGTTTCAGGGAATTTTTGGAGAGGTTGGAGGCACAGGTTGGAGGCACAGTTTGGAGACCCTAACCCAAAGGCGACAGTGAATGCTAAATTAAAAACCATGCGCCAAGGTTCTCTGACTGCAGATGAATTTATTTTGCAGTTTAAAGCAGAAGCATCACAGACCGATATGGGAGAAGCAGCATTGGTGGAATATTTGAAGGCAGGATTAAATGCCTCATTATTCAAGTCTATCTATCGACTACCTTCTATGCCAGAGAGGTTGGATGAGTGGTATAATTGGGCAATGTGTCTTGATTGGCAGTATCGACAGGAACAGGCAGAATCGAAATTGATGTATGGGATTCCAGATTTGGAAAGTCATTGGGAGGAAAGTCTGAGAAAGGAAGGACACCTCAGGTACAAGCTCTGAGAGCACAGCCACCGGCCATGGCAGTGACACCTATTGTTAAGGAGTCAGCAGCATCGACAGATGTGATGGATGTTGATTGAGTAGGGAGACGACCTTCAGTTAAATGTTTTAACTGTGGGCAATTAGGGCATATGGCTTGAAATTGTAGGCAGAAAAGGAAGATTAGGGAAGCGACAATTGAGGAAGTGAAGTTGGAGGAAGATAAGCAGAAGACTTTTGTGGAAGAGTCCCAGTGAAGGTTTCCCCATTGGTGACCCAGAATCAATATAATGTATTAGTATCCAAGGAAACCGAGAGTGAACCCGAAAGAGAAATTGAGGAGTACAACCATCATCATTTATCCAATGAAGAAAAATGCCCAGCCTTATTTCCCAAGACCCCTAAATTTTTTATTCACTCAGCACGGATAGAACCCGAAATTAGCTTGACAGTAGGATTGAAGACAGTGGACATGCATGCAGCAATTAATGTGGAGGCATTGCTTGACAGTGGTGCTACTGGATTATTTATTAATCAATCCCTAATTACTGGAAATGGTATTTGCACATGTAAACTGCTACAACCTATAATGGTGTACAATATTGACAGTACGATCAATTGTGGAGAAACTATTAAGGAGGAAGTGACGATGATATTGAAGTATCAGGATCATCAGGAGCAAGCCGTATTTGAAGTGTGCGACCTTGGGAAAACCAATCTGATAATTGGATGTCCATGGTTACGAAAACATAATCCGGAAATTGATTGGAAAACTGGGAAGGTACATGACTCATTGTCCTAAAGAATGTAATGTGTATGGGAGAAAAGTAAAAAAGGAGAAGAAGGAAAAGAAAGAGAAAGAACGTCCGAGGAAGTATTCTGTTATGATGGAGGAAGTGGAGGATGAAGATATGCCAAACGGGGAACTTCCAATTATGACAAGTAAAGAAGAACAGAAGCAGACCTTTAGGGAAATTCGTGGAGGACAGTCATGGGATAAAAATGTGGAGAAAGTGGAGAAGCCAGTGGAGGAGTGGGTGCCAAAAGCCTACCATAAATATTTGTCAGTTTTTTAGAAGAAGGAATCGGAGCGGATGCCAGTGTGAAAGCCATGGGATCATGCTATTGAAATGAAGCCAGGATTTGTGCTGAAGAAGTCAAAAGTCTATCTATTATCTCTGAAGGAACAAGAAGAAGTGGATGCATTCCTTAATGAACAGTTGCACAAGGGATACATACGACCTTCGAAATCACCACAGACATCACCAGTATTCTTTGTACCAAAAAAAGATCACAGGAAGAGGATATGTACAGATTATAGGTATTTGAATGATTGGACAGTGAAGAATGCGTACCCTTTGCCATTGATTTCAGAGATAATTGACAAGGTGGGAAAGGCCAAGGTCTTTACAAAATTGGATTTACGCTGGGGGTACAACAATGTATGAATAAAGAAAGGAGATGAGTGGAAAGCAGCATTTGCCATGCGTCGAGGATCCTTCGAGTTGCTAGTCATGTTTTTTGGGATGACCAATAGTCCCCCAACTTTCCAAAATATAATGAACAATATTTTCAAGGATGTGATAGACAAAGGCGTGGTGATAATATTTATTGATGACATTTTGATATTCATGGAGGATGAAGAAAATCATGAGGCAATAGTACAGGAGGTGTTGAAGAGGTTGGCAGAGAATGATTTATTTGTTAAACCAGAGAAGTGTGTATTTGGAGCAAGCGAGATCGAGTTCTTGGGATTAAAGATTGGTCCTGATGGAATCAAGATGGATCCTATCAAGGTACAGGCAATTGTTGATTGGCCCATGCCTACCCGTATCAAGGAAGTTCAGGCTTTCTTGGGACTTGCCAATTTTTATCATCGCTTTGTGCATAATTTTTCCAAAATTGCTGCACCATTACACAACCTTACGCGAAAGGGAGTACTGTGGAGATGGGGAGAACAACAGCAGACAGCATTTGAGGAGTTAAAGAGGAAGTTTGTGGAAGAGCCAATATTGGTCCCAGTAGATTTCACACATCCCTTACGAGTGGAATCAGATGCATCAGACTTTGCTACTGGAGCAGTATTATCAATGCTATGTGAAGATGACAAATGGCATCCTTGTGCATATTTGTCTAAAGGGTTGAATGATGTGGAGAGGAATTATGATGTGCATGATAAAGAGATGTTGGGAATAATATGAGCATTGGAGGCATGGAGACATTATTTGGAGGGATGTACACATCAGATTGAGATATGGACAGACCATCAAAATCTGCAGTATTTCATGTCTGCTAAAAAGCTTAACCATCAACAAGCATGTTGGGCATTATTCCTATTGCGCTTTAATTTTCACTTGGTCCACAAAGTGGGAAGCTTGATGAGGAAAGCAGATGCATTATCCAGACATACAGATCATAAAAGGGGAGTGGAGGAGGACAATAAAAATACTATCCTACTCAAACCTGAATACTTTCGTATTTGTGCTATGTGTCAAGGACATTTATTGGTGGATAGCTCAGAGACAGAAATGTTGTCTAAAATCAGGCAATGTTCAGAGATGGATGATGAAGTGGTGGAAGCTGTGAAAGCTTTGAGGGGAGAGAAGAAAAGTAATATTAAAGGAGATGAATGGGTTGAAGAACAAGGGTTAGTGTTATTCAGAGGAAAGGTCTATGTACTGAAGGATCAAGATTTACGAAGAGAGATCGTATGGTTACATCATAACATGCCAGCTACTGGACATCCAGGAAGGTGGAAGACATTGGAATTGGTAATGAGAAATTATTGGTGGCCTGGAATTTCAAAGTATGTGTTGGGGTATGTGAATGGGTGTGACACGTGCATGAGGGGAAAGAAATTTCCAGAAAAGCCTGCTGGGAAATTAATGCCGAACCCTATACCTAAAGCGCCATGGCGAGATATATCTGTGGACTTTATCACAGGATTACCTGAAGCTCAAGGATACGATGTGATATTTGTAGTATGCGACCGCTTCACAAAGGAAGTCCATATCATTCCTACTACTGCAGAAACCTCATCATTGGGCTTGGCGCGCCTCTATCTAAATCAGGTATGGCAGTTACATGGATTACCTGATACAGTTATCTCTGATCATGGATCACAATTTGCTTCTGCATTTATGCGAGAGTTAAATAACATATTGGGGATTCAAACCAAATTGTCTATGGCATATCATTCACAAACCGATGGGCAGACAGAGAGAATGAATCAGGAGTTGGAGCAGTACCTACACATGTTTGTCAATCACCGACAAACTGACTGGCCTGAATGGTTGGCAATTGCAGAATTTTCCCACAATAATAAATTCCATTCGGCTACTCACATGTCACCTTTCTTTGCTAATTATGGTTATCATCCCAGAATGAGAGTAGAACCACGAAGGGAAGTCAAGGTACAATCAGTGGAGGACTTTGTGTCAAAAATGCGAAAGGTGCAGGAGGAAGCAGAGGCAGCGTTGATGAAAGCACGTGATGATATGATGCGACATGTGGATCATACTCAAGCTGTTGCTCCAGAGTATAAAGTTGGTGACTTGGTATGGCTAAGTACCAAGGATCTGAATATTTTATGACCTTCAAGAAAGCTTACGGAGAAGCAAGTTGGCCCATATCCGATTTCTAAAATAATTTCACCCAATGCGGTAGTGTTAAAATTACCTCAGTCATTCAAGATTGATCCTGAGATTAACATTTCCTGTTTACGCCCTTACCGCCCACCCACTATTCCTGGTCAACAAACTACTCCACAGCCTCCAATAATGGTAGAAGGTGCTCCAGAATATATTGTGGAAGAGGTTTTGGACTCACGTCTTCGACGAAACAAATTGGAGTTCTTAATCAAGTGGAAGAACTACACTGACGAAAATAATTCGTGGGAGCCAGAAGAGAATTGTAAGCGAGCGCGCAAGGCAATTGCCCAATTCTTTAAATGTAATCCAAATGCTCCATGTTGCATTGCTAGAATGGTGTATGAGGGGATGAATTTCTGGCCTTACCAAAATGTCACAGAGGGGACAGATACAATATTTTCTCACCTGGAAGTCGAGGCCTAAAAGGGGGGTAATGTTAGGAAACAGTCTCCTAACATGCCTATTACCTAATACTATTTTTATTTTATTTTATTTTATTTTATTTGATTTTATTTCACCAAAATACACTACAAAATGCCTATATACACATTATTTGTCAGCGTGGGAATTCTTTATTTACACGCATCAATATGTACGTGCATGTACATGCATGTGTGCATGCATCCGTAATAACATACTACAATATGTGTAACATAGTATATAACCCTAAAATAAATACTAGGAGGCCTCAGTTGAGTTCTCTTAGGTATTCCATCCACATTAGTGGTGCGAAAGGCCTATTTCAGCCAACTGTTCTATTTTTAACCCTTGCATCAAATCCATCAAATCCCCCCATCATGGGCGCGCCCCCTGCTGCCTTCTTGTAGGAGAACCCACACGGTCCAGCTAGCAGATTAGTGGGTGTCGCCCTAACACAACTGAACGTATCAATGGTGGATGTAAATCAATAAGTAATAGAAGATTTGTGTTATTCAATTTTTTTTGAAAAAACTTTAGCTTAGGTATTGTGTACAGGGTGTAGTTAAGTTAGTTAAGGGCTTATACAATACAAATACAGGATGTTTAATGGTGTGGAACATCAAATACAAGGCAAAAAGTCCATGGTGTATATATGTGGTGTCACACCTGTGGTGTTCATGACAGACCATGGTAAAAATCTGTCACTGTAGTTGCGGTATTAGAATGGGTGCAGTGTTGGCAGGTGCAGGTGCAGGTGCAGTGTGTGAAACTTTACCCATGGTGTGACCCATGCTACACCCTAACCATCAAAGTGATCAGACTGCCAAACAAGCTTGACAGATAGAGCATCCTGAGGTCTCTGAGACAATGTACTTATGAGTTTCAAAGGCCATGAGTGATGGAATTCTGCTGACTGGGGAAGTCTTTCACCAGAAATGGAACCAGTTTGCATATTTGGTTGGTGCTCTGCAAGACAAAAGGCTGAATTTGAGCAATGGTTGGTTGGGGCCATTTAATGACAGAAATGGTTTGAGGGAGATGAAGTGACATAGGGAAGCTGCATCAGCAGATGTCAACACTGTGGAGTGGGAGAGAAAGTGAATTCAAGAGCTGATTAATATGAGCTTCATGATATCTTCAACATGGATGAAACAGGTCTTTTATATTGGTACCTACCTATTTCTTTGTTTCTGACTTCAAGTCTGGCTCCAATCATAGAATGGCACCAGACAGAGGCTTGTCAGACCATAAACAATTAAGGGCAAGAAGATCAGGTTGACTTATGCATTTACATCAAATGCTGATGGGTCCAAGAAACTCCTGCCTCTTGTCATTGGGAAAGCAGTGTGGCCATGAGCTTTCAAGAAGAAGACTTCTACTCAGCTGGGGTTTTACTAGTGAAATAATGCGAAGGGTTGGATGAAAATGTGCGCATTCAAAAAGCTTGTACTTACATAAGAAGCTTGTACTTACATAAGAAAGGACGAATTTTGCTGATGTAATAAGCCTTGTACAAAAGTAGTGGTGACTAAGCGCACATAGTACACACTCCCTACCTCAGCAACCCCAGTTATTCACATAACGACATGACCGAAAACATTTTTAAATATATGGATCGGAAGCCAAAATAAATTTGGGTGTCGCAACACTGTATTCGGACCACCGGGTCATTATTTTTTTATATTTTCCGATCGATCCTGATAAAAATTTAGACTTAATGTCTGCTTCTCGCACCCCACAAAACTTTAGCTCGTCCGTTGGATTCCATTATTTGCAACATTTAAAGCAAGTCCCCAGCTTCATACATTCAGTTCCAACCCTGATCTTAGGTGTTAGTGTGCGGTATCCTGGGTCTTCTTTTGCATGATCCCACCGTAGATGCTGCCGCTGAAATCTCTGAGGGGCTGTCCCTTCTTCAGCATCGAGGTCAAGATGCGTGCGGCATTATTACCTGTGGACCAAAGGGCAGATTCTACCAGTGCAAGGCCAATGGCATGGTGCGCGACATCTTTGATGCCACTTCGATTGCGAGGTTAATCGGCGGGATGGGTGTGGGCCATGGTCAGTCATTTTTCCTCTTATTGGATCTTCATTTCCAACAAGTGGTGTAAGTTCGGTACCCTACTGCGGGAAGCTTTGGCAACGCGGAGGCTCAACCGTTCTACGTTAATTCGCCCTACGGAATTGTATTTGCACATGTGAGCTTAGATTCTTTCCCCTGTACTTCTCTGCGTGCTGAATTCGGCGTAGAATGGAAATCTAATTAATACCACAGCCCTGATGCAATTCATGGATGCAACCGCGCATCGGCATATCAATACTGCGTCGGACTCTGAGCTCCTGCTTAACATCTTCGCAAACAATCTGCAACAGACTGGCAAGTTCCGCATCAACGAAGAGGACATTTTTATGGCGATCGGGGGCATGATGGAACAAGTGAAGGGGGCGTATGCGTGCGTCGCGATGTTGGCAGGATTTGGGATTATTGCGTTTAGAGACCCCAATGGCATCCGGCCGGTCGGGATGGGGGTCAGGAAAAGTGGCATGGGGAAGGATTATTTGTTTGCTTCTGAAAGTGTTGTTGCGGATGCATCGGGTTTTACGGAATGGCAGGATGTAAAGCCTGGTAGGCGTTTTTGATGTCATGTGAGTTGCCAAAAAATGCTGATCTGTCCAAGGTGAGGCCATCATTATTACACGAAATGGAGTGTCGCGGCGCCAAGTTGCTTGTCCTGCGACATTTGCGCCTGACATCTTCGAGTATGTGTACTTTGCACGCCCGGATTCGGTATTGGACGGCATCAGCGTTTACCGAAGTCGGATGGCAATGGGTGATGCCCTGGCGGAGCAGGTCCGGAAAGTGCTTGTGGCCAATAAAATCACCGTTGACGTTGTCATTCCAGTGAGATTCACATGTATATACAGCGAATACTGTTTGCTAAACGATCATTCCTAGGTGCCCGACACTTCGCGGGTAGCTGCGCTAAATCTGGCGCAAAAGCTGAAGCTCCCATATCGTGAAGGCTTCATCAAAAATCGATATGTTGGACGGACGTTCATTATGCCCGGACAACAAATGAGGTAGATCGCTTTTTGCTTTCTTTTTTTCGACTTTTTCGAATCCTGCAGGCGGAAGAACGTTCGCCGAAAACTGAATGCGATGGCCTTGGAATTCGTTGATAAAGTTGTACTTCTTGTAGACGGTACGTGGCCTCAACCACTCCGTTTATCATTACATTTCCGACATGTTACTTCGATAGACTCTATTGTTCGCGGGACGACATCGAAGGAGATCGTTACAATGGCAAAAGACGTCGGTGCAAAGAAAGTCATTGTAGCCTCTTGTGCACCTCCAATTCGGTACGCCATCCAATTCAGAGCCGAGCATAGTTTTCTGAGTTGATATGCTCCACAGCTACCCTAATGTATATGGCATTGACATGCCTTCTCGGAACGAACTTGTCGCCTATGGCAGGGATTATGACTCCATTGCGACAGAGATTGGCGCTGATTTGATCATTTTCCAAACCCTAGCGGACTTGGAGGCATCGGTCCGACAACTGAATCCCAGCATCACCACGTTCGATTGCTCAGTGTTTACAGGTGAATACATCACGGGCGGCGTGGACGAGGCGTATCTGCAGTATATAGAGGGTCTCCGTGCGGACAATGTCAGAGGTAAGGCATTGGATAACATGCTGGGACAGGAGAAGAAGAACGGCGGTGGCAGTAGCGGTGGGACTGCACATGATCAGCAAGAAGAGGGAGGGATGGAAATCGGTAGTAGCCCCGTGAACGCGACAGATGATACAGTCGGCCTTCATAATAGTTGGAAATCTGCGTGAGTGGAGTGCATAGAAGATACTAACGTTATTGTATATCATTCACAGTATTGTATAGCGTCTTGTGTTTATTGTATACGTAGAGCCCAATATAGTTTTGACGCGACAAATTGAGTCGACGCGTTGTGTGTTGTTGTTTTGGTGCAAAGTTGGATGTTTTTCTTGAACGCTCTTTTCACGCTCACCGTTTCTTTTCTTTTGCCTTGATGGCGACATTCTGTACATTATCTGGTATCTGGGCCATAGCCACAATAATCGTTCCTTGCATTTATGCCAAAGACTCAGCGTGGAACGGCCACATCACTCCTGGACTTAGTACAATGCTTGCACGTTTTACACCGTTTTATGTTCCGCCCGGGGCGAAAGCTTACGATTCTTCATCTCCGCTCGTTCACTATGCCGGAAAGTGGGATGATATTTTCTCCGACGCTTATTTCCAGAAGACGTTGCGTTCAACATCCGCTGTCGACGCCACCATTACCTTCACCTTCACCGGCACAGGCATCGAGTGGTTCGGGAATTGCGGCAAGCGTCATGGGATTTCGGAGGTATATATTGATGGCGTACTCAGAAAACTCGTGGACGGATACTCTCCTGACGAAAGGCCGTTGAGACAGCAGCGCAAGTTTTGGGATTATGGCCTCGACTATGGAAAACATACAATCAAGATCGTTAATACAGCGAAGCGACCTGGCTCTGACAGGCCAACATTATGCGATCTTGATGCATTTGTAGTCACCAGAGGAGTAGACCCTGGCAGTCAACCGAACGTCCCGCCACCTGCGCTAGGTGTCCGTCCCTTTTTCTTTGAATCGCAAATGAATTCTCTTTCTTCTTCAAAATGGAGCTTAGTTCAGGAAGGCACTACCGGAGTACATGCAATGCAATTGGCCATTATCTCTCCCAGTCATGCGCTTATTGTCGACAAAGTCGAGCATAACCCGTTGACAATATCTGGACATCCGGCTTGGGCTGCACTCTATAATCTCAACACTCATGCCGTAAAACCGCTGGATATGGAGTCTAACTCCTTCTGTGCAGGTGGTACGTTCTTGAGCAATGGTACGATGATCAACGTTGGAGGAAATCCTGTAGTCGGCCACCATACATCTGCTGCCGATTTTGGTGACATGGATGGGCTGCAGGCCATCCGGATCTTCGAACCTTGTGATACTGAAGATGCTCATGAATGTAAAATGTATGAGAACCATTCTAGGATTCGTATGGCTAGTCCTCGCTGGTATAACACGGTACTTCGCATCCAAGACGGCAGTGCTATGATTATTGGCGGCTCAAAGAGGGGAGGCTGGATCAATAACGCAACGGTGAACAATCCTACGATAGAGTACTATCCGCCCAAAGCGATTCATGGATCCAAGGGTCTGCCAATCCCTCTGCGTTTCCTTGTCGATACATTAAATTCCAACTTGTTTCCTATCGCTTTCCTTTTGCCGGACGGGAAAATATTCATGGCTGCAAACCAAGACGCGATGATCTACGATTGGGAAACCAATACTGAGCGAAGGCTTCCTTCAATCCCAAACGGCGTCCGAGTTACGTACCCGATGACTGGAACCGGACTTCTCCTGCCTCTCTCTCCACAAAATAATTACACCCCGGAAATCCTACTGTGCGGAGGCTCTGAGATCGACGACCGCAAGGCTGGATATGAAATTTCGTCGCAGGATCCGGCATCAGCGCAGTGCTCACGAATGGTCTTGACCGATGACGGAATCGCAGCGGGGTGGGGAGTCGAACAGATGCCGCAAGCGCGAACGATGCCCGATGCCGTGCTTCTTCCCACCGGCGAGGTCCTAATTATCAATGGTGCCGGCTCTGGCATTTCGGGATACGGTAACGTCTTGAACCAAGTTGGCACGTCCAATGCAGCCAACCCTATTATGACCCCTGTCTTGTACGACCCAGTGGCTCCGCCTGGCCAGCGGTTCCTTTCTGCTGGTATGCCCACGAGTCAGATACCGAGGCTGTACCACAGTGTTGCGACGCTGACGCCAAATGGAGATGTTATGGTGGCAGGAAGTAATCCGAATTTAGATCGCAGCGAGGTGATGTACGGGACTGAATACCGGGTTGAGTGGTTTAAGCCGCCATATATGACGATGGACCGACCTGATATCCTCGAGGGCGTTTCCGACTTAAAGTTTGGGCAGGTCGTTACGCTGAAGATGAAATCGAGGGAAGGTCGGCTTAGAGGTGATGTCCACATATATTGATGCGTTGCTGCCGTCCTAACGTGACCATTTGACAATCAGTCGCGCTTATGGACTTAGGATATGTGACTCATGCTGGTCACTCGAACAGCCGCTTGGTATATCTGGATGCATCCCTTGAAGGTGACGCTCTGAAGGTTACGGGCCCGCCCAATGGAAATGTCTACCCTCCAGGGCCTGGTTGGCTGTATGTTGTTGTTGATGGCGTTCCGAGTAAAGGAATCAAGGTTATGGTGGGCGATGGACGTGGTCCTCCTGTAAATGAGGAAGCAGTGAGAAAGTAAGTCGCTGAATGCTATATGAGTCATGGGTGTGCTAACCCTGTGGCACCTGTAGTGTTCTGGAAAAAACCGCTGTCGATCAGCGTGAGAAGTCGAAAGACGACGGAGATTCTCGGTGGGGTGGTTGAAGCAAGCGTACATGTATCGACTTCCTTTTTTTCTCGCCATTTCTGCATATACTATGACGCTATTACTGGAATCGCTGACTTTGTCTCGATTTGTATTTACGTGTACTAGTAGAGCATGTATTAGATATCTAGCATCAAACAACGCTCATCGCTAAGTATGTAATAACCGCTCGCGCCACAACGTACTCAACATTTTAAGCGCCATTGTACTGTATGAGCCTTTGTTAAGTTGTCATGTGTAACGGCACTCCACGAGCTGCTGTCACTCTATATCTTCATTGGTACCATTCGTACCTTCACGCTTTTGCCGGCTTCATCTGGAATCTGGACAACTTTGTTATCTGTCATTGACTTTGCTTTGGATACTGTTCAAAATATAAGCTTCAGATTCTCATGGGTAAATGTCACTTGATTATTGTGAAGGAACGTCTCGCCCGTGAAAATGATGGTTACTCTCGAGCGTTGCGTGGTGCAGAGCGTATAGTCTAGATCTGTCAATCGAGTCCTTGCTTGATCAGTCGAGTATCATGTGGCAGACGTGTCATGGGGGGTACTTATGTATACATCATAGGAAGCAGTCTTGCCTATAAAGCTCGCTGCTTCATTCGGCTACTTACTGTCCTCAACCCTGCGTATACCTTGCCAGGTGGAGAGCCCAGAATGAGAGATACGATCGCATCTCGAGCAATTTTGATATTCTGGAATGAGCCCATGATGTGTATTTTCCTTGTAAGAAACCATATTAATACTTTTCACCGTAAAAGTGCGAAGGTAAATCCGTACGTGTCTGCCAGGACAATACGAGTACGGCTGGCATTTTCTATGGTGAATTTCGTTTTGCCGTCTTGGCCCGCGATACGACCTGGAAAAACCTGAATGTGAGGAGCAAGGCATGAACTGAGAAGAGACTTACCAATGGCCCGTGATAGATGATCACCATGCAGTGTTTTCACATCCTTAATCTCGAAGGAATCAAGGTAAAGGTCGTCTAGTCGCAGAAGGGCAATAGCATCCTACATATAGGTCAGAAAATATCATTAGCCAGATCAGGGCAGGGTGCATTTCGTACATTTACATCGAAACCCAATGCGTATGCTTTTACGAAATCTGCACCTTTCTGCAGAGCTCCAATATCCTTAGTATGTTTTGAAGTCTGTTAGATAGGTTAGCGGCATCATCGAATCCATGAATGATACATACTCGTGCTTCTACACATCTCCGCTGCACGTTCATCCTCACTTGCAGGCCCAAGATCTCCGTGAGCGGACCAAAGATATTTATCCAGTCCTTCTTCAAGGGCGTCATCCGATGTGGCGGTATTGGTATCCGTCTAGTCTCGGATTTCAATCTCGTCTTTTCCACATTTGCAGTAAGGGGTGGAAATACAGGCGCAGATGTCGCTGGTGGCAATAGTGTAGGATGGGTGTCGATCATTAACGCATCGTCATCCACGTCCGTAGGCCCTGATATAATAACTTTGTTCGCATGTTCTGGAGTAGATGTTTCTGCATCACCCATCACCTCATCTTCGTTGGTATTGGTGGGAAGATCAGCAGTGCGTGGAGCTTTTCGTAAAAATTTTCGACGATTTTTTCGTGCAGTTGACGGAGATGCAGATGGTTCAGGCTGAGAAGTATGAATGACGACCATTCCAAACGTTGATGATTGAATCAAGAATATTAAGAAAACTTGTTGCGCGTCACGCGTCACAGCTCACGATGCTAGTCACAGGACAACTTGCTTATGTAACATACCCATATCACGGAGAAGGAGAGGAAGCTTTCCATCTAACGTTGAAAGAAGTTGTGTATAATTTTTGGTGAACTGCTCTGCCTTCAGACAATATATATCTTACGTTTAAAATTCATTTCAACTTCTGGCGATCAGGAATTTTGAAACAAAAAGAGCCATGGTGATCACACGATTCTATCCATCTCTTCTGCCCTTCAAACTTCAATCCCGAATGCATCACCAGCTCGCACATCGTGCACACTACATATGCACCTTGCCGGTCGAATATGGGGATTTGTGCGTCGACTTGGCGTCGATCATCAAAAAAGCTGCCTAATAACTTCTCACATTTCGCTGCCTCCACATTTGTCACATCTACTACCGGTATCTCCATTTTACGATGCCACCTTGTGGTCCTTTCGTACTTAGCTGCACACAAAGAGCCGATGAGGTTACTGAGTTGCTTATGTAACACACTCCATTTCCATTTCCAGCACCTATTCCGCTTTCATCACATAAATCCGAACGAATATCCTTGTCGGCAAGGCAAGCGTTACCACACAGGTGTACTTTCCAACAGGGTCTTGCAGCGCAGGGGTCGGAAGGCTGCGCAAGCCCGAGTTCGAATCCGAGTTGCTTGTCGTGCCTGGCACTGCCGATGCCCTTTGAAATTTGAAAGTATCACGTTGCAATTTGCAAAGGACTTGAATCTTCAAGGTAACTTTACGAGTTGCATGACGAACGTTATATCGTATATTGATCTACTACTACTCACCAGCGTCCGACCTACATTCATCGATCGCCGTTCGAGAGTCGTGAAGCTGATCCGGAGTTTGGATCACCATAGGACCCAGGTTACGATTATTCACATAGCACCCACTCTCCTGGCTGCCTGCTCTGGGAAGGCCCGGTATCAAGGTTACGTCTCAATATGGATGATCAGCCAGAGTCTAATTGCATAAGTATAGCTGACAGCTGTGACTCATCTTCAATGTTCAGAACGTCATCATGCGACTTGTTTGATTCTCACAAGGTCAAATATCATATCATCGCCCTATGCATATTTTTGACAGCTGATCGTATTCTTTAGTCATGCTCTCCGCAATTTCTTCGTTTTCTCGCATTGGCTCCAGCAGTCGGCCTGCTCAACATCGGGAAGACACAGCAGTGTCTCAAGCTCCTGGTTACCAAGCCGAATATAGGTTTGTCCGGATCAGTGCTAATCCCGAATCACGCTAACGCGTTTCAGGAACAATGGTACTACAGCAGAGTTAACCCAGTCATCCTCACTGTCGTTTATCTCTGCGTTGTCGCACAGAATTGCGCGTGCTCCTTCTTATTCCACAATTTCGTCCGGAAAGCACGCCTCCCCTCGTTCGAATATTCTGAGGTTGTCCACAGATCTGACGTCCATGATGCCTTCAGCTGTCAAAAAATACAAGACCTCCGCGGATCTGAAAACTGGTACCGCTGGAGTTCATGATTTACGTCCACCAATTCCTGAATCTTTACCCGAGCCGGGACGCAGCCCTCGAGAACTCAAAGAGGGGCGGCAGCCACAAGAAAGGCAAGGTAATACATCACCTCTACAGCAGGGACAGCGCGATATTCATCACAAGCCAACTCACCCACCTGAGACTGAAATATTTGACAAACCACTACCTCGGATCGACTGTAGCTCACCGCCAACAACGGCGGAAACGAAGGATCGACACTCACCGACTTCCCCTGACTTTCAGCCCCCCTCGGAGGAAGTACAGCGACAGCGTCGACTGGATAAAGTCAGGCGGATGTTGGGTGAACGAGTACCTCAAGAACTTATTTACCACGGTGGTACTGAGCGTATAATCAATGTCAATGTTTTCTCTGACCCTCCTTTAACCGATACCCTTACACGACGAGCGCAAGGAGAGAAACAACTAAACAAGTCGCCGAGGCTCATACGGCGCGCTAGTTTAACTGTATCAGGGACCCTCCTTCCTACAGGTCGTGCACTAGGCAAGTCCTATTATCTCCGAAATTTGGATGGTTACAAGTCTAACAGCCAATTCACTTGTCAAAGGGGGATTGCAAGAAAGACGAGATATGGCTGGTAATGGTAATGCCAATACAAATCCGGAACCAGAAATGTTTGCTCCATTTGTTTTCACGGACGTTACATTACCTCGGGCGCGAACCTTTCATGCTCTTGGTGATAACAAATCCATGCCTAAGACTGCAGACAGTACGTTAGATCCTCACATCCAACGCCAGAAAGACGTGAAAAGAACTTCTGCTTTTCCTCGGCGGGCTACCGTTTATGAACATACCAGTAGACAGCCCTCCAGTCCCACTCGAGACCCTCCGAATGAAAGACGACTGAGTGTTATGGACCCCGCTCCAGATCAACAGCTTCCCCCTATGCAGTTCTCAAACCCCTCCCTCCGGCTCATTGCTGGCGATGAAGCTGGTGTGGAGGACGACGATTCATCAGAATCACATACCCCGCCATTGAAACCCAGATATTGCAATAATCCATACGAAGAATCTGAGTCAATGCGCGGACGTAGTACAAATTCCTACTCGTTAACTTCGATGACGGATTCACACGCACCATCCTTCCGCCCCGAAATGCCGTTCGTGGATAGTATGCTGCCGTTGGAGCCCGAGCTGCCAGCTCCCCGCGCAACCGTCCAAGGGGGAAGCGATACTCGAGATGCGGTCGTGAGGAGGGAGAGAAGGCAAGGGTGGAGTGGGGAGTGGAATAGGGAGGATATGCAGGACGTTATCAAGACGCTGCGTTCGTTGAAATGAAGGAGGTTTAAGCGAAAATTCTAGAATATCTTCAGATTGTGCTTCCAACCTGCCTGCAAGGTAGTTGCATACTTTTTTATGCATCCTTAGGAATCGAGGCAGGCCGTTTTTTACTGGTTATTCTGATATTCCACACTGTTTTTTTTTACATTACAACTAACAAATTCACTCCAACTAATCGATTGTAGGACACCGTATTATGGCAATTATATATCGTGCTAATGTAGACGCATGTAATGGCAAATGACTCCATACTAATCTTGATGGGGAGCAACTTACTTTCATGCGAACAATGGCTGGTATCAACATTGCTCAAACGACGCGGATTTAAAATACCTCGCTATGAGGGAATGCCTGACATTTAATATCATAACAGGTTCTATCCGTAAGTAACAATAGACAGTCGACGCACATGAGAGTGCAAGGAACGAAGAATAAGAGAACGACGATGACCAAGAAATCGAAGGGGGGAAGAGATGAACAAAAGTCAAGCACGTAAAAACTACACCGTATTCCGCCTCAATCTCCTCAATAACAGATCACGCGCTTCTTGCAGCTGCCACATCTTTGGTTTTTGGAATGTGTATGGTGTGAGAGAGAATCGCCCTCGACGGAGGATCTCCATAATGAGGAAGGAAACTGCGCGAGAGTCAGCTGGTAACTAGGATAAACAATTTATAGAACAGGCTAACGTATGATCTCGACGTCGTGAGCGAGGGGATGGGAGTAGAACTCGAGATAATTGCTACCCAGCCCAGGAAAATGGGTAGGGAAGAAAGACGACTTAAGAGTGTGAGAATGACCCGTGGATTGAGGGGCGCGAGGAAGAGAGGAGGTGGAGGTGGAGGTGGAGGTGGGGGCGGTGGAGAGAGAAGAGGTTGATGAAGACGAAGTTGTGGCCGTTGAGGAAGGACCAGAAATGGATGAAAATGAAAATGAAGACGGGGTGGTGGTGGTGTTATGTGATGAGGATGATTTTATAGATTTAAACGGGGCGGGGATCCGGATGGTGTTTTGATGGAAGGTGCCTTTGGTGGATTCCGAATCGTAATCAAACAGCTATAACAGAACCCCTTCAAGGAAAATTCGTGCATCACAGGGATATACGTACTGTTACTGTGTCGGAGGTAGCTATCCATACTTGTTCTGTGTCAAATCTTGTTGGAACCGCCATAACTTTCGGCCTGGTCGAAGTAAACATACAGAAATGAAAGAATAAAAGACGCCCACATACATAAATCGAACGGTACTGGAACCAAAGAGGCCACAAAGTCCCCCCACATTCTCACCCAGAATTGTAATGTCTGGTTGTCGGCCAGTCCAAGAGATGGAAACGAGAGTGATGCCAGAGGCATCTGTTATGGTAGTGTGACGACATTCTTGAGATGTAGACGCATGCGAAGAGGAAGATGAAGCTAGTTGTTCCTGTGGATAACTTTCACTTCCGTCTTCACCCTTAACTTCTGGCTTCTTGGACAGTCCAGTGACTATGTTATATGCACGTTGACCAGAGGAAACATCTACGAGGCTGCTGTTGAGCATGTCTGCGGACGTGAATCTGAAAAGCATTGTTGCTGGTGCAGGTGGGAGTGGTCGTTGGGGCAAATTTCGTGCACAAGCAGGGGTCTAAATTGCACTCGAAATGGCGAGTGCTTTGAGTTTTCCCATTTAGGCATTTTGTTTGTTATCCAATCGGTTATTCCAGTTACACGTCAAGGCGGGCTCAAAGCACCGTTCATATCGAATGATCGGCGATGACGATGGAATATGAAACAAGCGAGAGCAGCAGCCTTTATAGCAGCCTGCCATTGTTTGAGGACAGAGATAGGTATAGTACTACAAACACAGTCCAATAGCTGAGTCAGCATTAGCCACTGCCACTTTCTATGTGGCATTATTTGTTCAAAGGAGAATTCGAACCGTGACAACCCTGTCCAAGCTCGTCGGCATACACAGCGACCAGAACCTCTTCGAGCTACGTTGTTGCCTACAACGACGAGCTTCAGGATATCCCAAAGAGTCACAATCCTGGACAATAATCTTGGCCAGGGTTAGCTTTGCTGATGGCTCAAGTACGCCGCTCACCACAGCATCGAATACCGTCGCCGCCAACCCGAAAATACGCGTTGCGTCGCTCACCTCCTTCTCGCCGTCGCCAACAGTTGGACGAATTTAGGCAAGCCTCTGACCTCCGTCCAGTTCTCGTCCCCCTCCATCAAAACCTGCGGCGCCTTCCTTCCCGTCTTTACCTTGGCCAGATCGACCAGTCGGACAAACATATCTTTATGGCGCCCCATGTTGTCAAAGTCGGAACAAAGAGAAAACGCGTAAATGGGAGCGCGAGCAATGAAAATACGGCACACTATACGCGTGCGTCTACCAGGTCAAAACGGCGCAGGTCAGATAACCTGCCAACCCTGCGGAATAGGAATTATCTCACTACTACCGAGGATGAGGATGAAGATGCCGGAGAAAGGGGAGATCATGATGCAGACGAGGACGAGCCTAGCGGGATGGATGTGGATACAACCACCAACAGGCAATCGTCATCACCAGAGTGTTCAGAGGCCGGACCCTCCCAGGAGCAAATTGATGATGAAGACGGCGATCATGACAGTGAGCTCACCCCCAACTCTGATGATGAGGACGACTCTAGTAAGTTCTCTCAATCAAAATTGCTTACATAATTATTTTTTTTATTAAAAACGGCACAACAGCGGATGACCATTTGATCAACTCAGCACCGCCAAAACAGCTTTCTCGTCTCCGCAAATGTGATTTGATACGTCTATACACCCTTGCAGGGCTTTCGGATGGTGTCGACTCACTGACCAAGTCTGAACTCGTGGAAGCTATCATCTCTGCGCGAGATGATTTTCCCGAGTTACCACCGTCATCTCCTCTCGCAAAGGGCGACAACTCTTCTGACTACTGTTCTTCGGACGATGGGAACATGGCAGGAGATGAGGAAACGGATATTGGTGGTGCTAATGCTGCAAGCAGTAGTAGTCGACATCCCACTCATATAGGCCTGAGGCGAAGAGCAACCCTGGGAGAAGAGCCGAAAAGCAAGAATAGATCAGTAAAGGGCCGTAGTGTGTCTATGGGCCATCTTTTGTCGCATCAGCCACAACATCAGAATGGGTCGTTGATGAAACCCAAAAGCTCTGGGCGCCTGCTCAGTGTTGCAGAAGGAAGCACCTCGACGAGGTAGTGTTATATCATCAGGAATGTGTTTATAGCTAATGAATTCGTAGACGGAAAACTTCGAATCGTTCTTCGCCTACTACATCTGGGGCACAGTCCATATCAGTACCCTCCCCTCTCGTCCACCGGCTTCGCTCTAGGAAGACGTCGGCTTCATCTATATCGACGCCACCAGCGGAACCAACAATGGCAACGAATAATGTCGTGTGTCGAGGCAGACCTAATGGGAAGGGCAAACAAGTGGAGTTTAACGACGTGCCGTCCATGAAGTCACTGTCAAGGAAGGGGAGAGAGAAAGAGAAGCTAATGATCCACAGTGAGGACAGTGACCTGACGGAATTGTCAGAACTGGAACAGCGTTTGGGGCAGCCTAGTCCCAGGAGGCTTCGAAGTAGGGATAGAGGCATGCGAGTGGAGAAGGGAAAGGATGTTGTTATAGATGAGGAGCTTGCGGCAAATGGCTTGCGGAGGACACCCATGCGGAAGGCAAAGGTGAACTTTGGAAGTTTGAAAGAGGAGGACAGTCATGACGACGATGCATCGGAGGAAGGGGGGAACGCAGGAGAAGATGAGGATGAGTTGTTGGGTGATGATGATTCTGAAGGGGTGGATGAACCGCGGGATGGAGATGCGGATGAGGAGGAAGAGGTTGATCAACTAGTCTCTTCGACGCGAGGTACACCTACTCCACCGCCTCCTGTACATAGAGGTCGCCGGACACCTGTACGCAGGAGATTGAGGCCCAGGAAGCGGGCGGTGCCACCTCCCAGTGACGGTGACGATGAAGGTGATGGCGAGGAAGAAGAAGAAGCAGAGGAAGAGGGGGAAGAGGCAGAAGGAGAAGTGGAGGAAGTAGACCTTGAAGGGGAGGAAGGCGATGCCGAAGTTGAGGATGATGAAGAAACAATAGCCGTTGAACCTCGCAAGCTGAGGAATGGAAAGATTGTGGGCGATGAAGATGTTGATATGGGAGAAGATATTGGGGAAGAGGATGAGGAAGATGAGGAAGAGGGAGGCGATGAGGATGCTGAAGGTGATGAAGACAATGGTGAGGAGGAAGGTATTGATGAAGGTATAGATGTCGAGGACGTTGACGTTGACGCCGAGGGTGAAACCGACGAAGAGGCTATGGAAGTTGAGGATGATGGTCAGTACCTTCTCCTGTCCCTTCTGTTCTAGCTAATTCGGTGATAGTGGACTTGACTATTGCAACTGCCAAGACCCTTGTCCGTCTCCGGCGAGACGATCTTGTGCGCCTCTGTGAGACACGTGATCTCGAGGTTGTCGGCACCAAACCCCAGCTTGCAGAAGCTCTTCTCCAATGGCGTGATCGTCAAGCAAACGATTTTTCATCACCATCGTCCTGTGGTACTGTTCGGCCGCCATCGACAGTCAAGCGCCGACGACGAAACGGGACCCGGACCTCGGATGGGACGACTCCGCCTGTGCTATTACGATCTGAGTATGTTCATCAGGACGAGCCCCGCACACCTGTACCCCAGAAGGACAAAGAAAAGGAGTCTGATGACCTTGAGTTGGATTTGGAAAGCTTAGGGCTAGAGGATCGAGAGATACCGCCCGAGAAGCTTCAGAAGCTCGAGAAGATTGGAAGCGGAGGCTTTAAAGATGTTTTCATCGGCAAGTTCAAGGGAAGAAAGATTGCCATATCAGAGTTTAGGGGCCAGCTGAGTGCCAGTGCGCTGAATTCCTCTGCTCTCCTTATGAGGCTTCTAATGTCGTCATTGATAGTGGATATCAAAGAACTCAAGCTCTTAGGGGGGTTTGACCATCCCAACATCGTTCGATTTGTATGCTTGCTGGCTCCTGTCTTAGTCCCAAAGTTCTGATAGATTGCCTTTTCAGCTTGGTGTCAGTATACCCGAGAACACCCGCGAGACACCAGTAATGATTGTCAGTGAGCTGTGCTCAAACGGCGATCTTTTCGATTATGTTCGGAACGTAAATCCTCCTTCTTTGCACAAAGTGGTACGTGAGGTGCATTTCCACTTTCCGTGAAGTAATTCATACGCTCCCTTTCATTTAGTTGGTCATGATGCTGGACATAGCTCGTGGATTGGAATATCTCCACCTGCGAAAACCGTCTGTCATTCACCGGGATTGCAAGTCATCGAACATTCTCATCACGGCGAAGGGTACTGCAAAGATTGCAGATTTCGGACTAGCCAAGGTGAAGCAATCAACTCGGTCAATGGTGCGCAGCTTGGTCGGTACTGTCAATTGGCAGGCACCAGAGCTGTGGCACGCACATCCCAAATACAACCATAAGGTCGATGTGTTCTCGTGTGCAATGGTATATTGGGAAATGTTGCAGTGGCATGTACCCAACAAGAAATTTCCCTGGGAGGTACGTACCTTCTATCATTGTCGAGACTGGAATAACCTATTCACGTAGGGGATGAATGAACATGCCATCTACGACATTGTAGGAAATAAACGACAACGGTATGTTTATGCTTGCATTTGGTTTTCCTTGCTTACTGCAATTTTCTAGGCCATCGTTATCTGGCCTACGAAAGCAGTGGTGCCCAGAGATTGTCGACCTCGTAGAACGCATGTGGGCACAAGATCATCAAGATCGCCCTACCATGTCAGAGGTCGTAGAAGCGCTTGAAGAAATGGTTTCCAACCGATGATCTGAGAATAATTGAATTACACTTCGATACGATAAAAACTCGGAAGCCACTCCCCCTCCGCATTTTGATCACCTCTGATTAGCCCTTCTCTGAATCTGATCAAATTTCTGTCAAGACTTATTATTTTATTTTAGAGACAAGCCCTGTGTGGAAAAAAAAACCAGGCTACACAATATGCATTCTTCGTTGACAACTTGGAGATGTCACATATACTACTGCCTATTCGCATTTCCTTCAGACTTCGCGCATATATCCGACCGTCCCTCATATATTCCCTCATCCACTGTATTAGTATTTACAAATCCACAATCAATCAATCGTTGTATTCTAATGCTGCTGCAACCAGTTGTTGGTTCACTAGATCCTCTCAGCCATGAATCTGGATACTTTTTTTTCTCGCTTTGGTGTTGCAGCCAACTCTTGATTATTCGATTTCTCAATAGGTGACAGTATTACTGTTGGGGGGTTACGGGCCCGGGGAGGAGGAAATGATGGTGATTCTATCATGTTTGACGGGGTAGTTGTGATAGTCCCTACGGATCCTTTTTGATCACTAGAATCCCGTACAGCTGAGGCGACCACAGTCGGGGGGCGACTTGGACGTGATGTAGCAACAGACGGAGAAGACGCCGTGCTAGCCGTCGATCTTCGGGGCTGTGGCTTTGGGAAAGATGGAGAGTCAATCACCATGGAGAAAGCCTGCGAGCTAGCGTTCGCTGTGGCTGGTGAGGTGGGTATAGGTATGGGTGGAAGAACGGAAGGGACAGTAGGCGTGGCCACGCTGGACGGTGGTGATCTGGTTGTTGCACTTCTGCTGAGCGGAAGGCGTTCTATCACAGTGGGCGTCATTGCTGGGGCTGGTTTCTGTGAAAATCGCTCCTCGTGAGACATTGGGGTAGGGTCCTGCGAACCGGGGCTTGGAGATGAAGGAATAGTAGCAATGACGGAAGCCTGTCTTTCAGGTTGTGCCCGAGATAAGTTGAATTTCGAGGTCTTTGGCCTGTGCAGCGGCGGAAGAACATTGGGTTGGGAGTTACTAGCTTTGGAAACAGATGTCGCTGATGTGATGGATGGCATCTTATCACCGGGCGTGCGGGGCGGAACGACGTGAATATAATTGCCATCAGGCCCGAGGTTGTACACCTCTCCTTTCTTCAACAATTCCAACACTTCCTGCATACCTTCGTTCTCCTCCTCGCTTGCGCTGTCTGCTTCGCCACCTACTAGACGTTCGTCCGCATCTAACTTGCCTGTTCGAATCGCTCGTTGAAGGGTTCGCGTACTTGATGCCGGGAGAACGGAAGCACCTAATGAAGTCGAAGTCGATGATGCCAACGGAGTCGAGGCACTATAAGAAGCGGCGATGCGGCTTGCTTTAAAACGGGAAATAGATGGTCTTGGTTGTTCAGAAGAAGGCACATCAAGAGGAACATCCTGAAAAACAAGAACTGTCACACATCTGGCATCAAACATATGGATAACCTGACGAACAGTTCTACCGTCATCGTCATCAATGTGTGAAGGATTTACCATGGCCGCAGTTGCTGCTTCGCCGATTTTGGTTCGTGTTTCATGGTACCGGAGCACAATTTCCCGTTGATGTTGGGCGAAATCAAAGTCAAAGTTCTCGTCTTCTAGCTCAATATTTTCGTCTCCATCAGAATCGGCAGGGAGGTTGTCATTGTGATGCACAGGAGACGGGTGTAAGTTCGCCATCTGCTCTAGATCATCCGCTGAACCGAGTTCGGATTCATCATCTGAATCGGGTTCATTGACTAACGTGGCGGGCATGCGGGTCGTTTGATCGGTTGGATATCTTTCGACTACGGTCAAATTCATTGGTTGTATATGCGACGACAACAGCGATGGTCCGAGAGTTGATCGAAGTCTGGCAGGCGTAATGGCCCCCCATTCATTGATTGTTTTCGGTCTTGAAGGTTTCGCCGCGCCCCCGTCACTGTCTCCATCACTTAGGTCTGCAAATGTCACAGTCTTCTTCGTCTTCTCCTCCTGGGCCGAAGGCAATTTTTGAGAGTCTTCTTCTTCTGTCCTGGCTTCAGCCATACCACGCAAAAGTGCTTTCCCAAGCTTCTTCTGCATCCCCTTCGCAGCCTTCAGCTTCGCTTTCTCCTCAGCAGCCGCTTCCTTCCGTTTCTGTAAAATTTCTTGCCTCTTCTGTTCGTTCACTCGTTCCTCGCGAACTTGATTGTTACGCTCCTCCTCTTCCAACAGATCAAGAATTCGATCGCGCTCTTTCCGCCATCGTTCCCTCACAGACGACGGATAGGATGAAATGGGAGTCAATTGAACCTCCTCAGCAAGAAGAACATCACCGTTTCCACGTTCAGCAGCAGTAGCGATAGGTTCTGTGATATCAATTATCGGAAGACCCTCTTCATTCACAAGCTGAGTGCGATCGGTTCAATAGATTCATAGGGTACTCATATGGTATAAACATACCTCACCCATTTCGTTCCTCGCTTGATTGAAGCCCTCTACCGTATCTTTGCCCACTAACTCACCGAGCTTTTCTGATAGCCTCCTCAAAGCATCTGGATTTAAATTTCCAGTGTGCTGATCTGGCTTGGAATCAGGAGCGACTGAGCTGAGGTGAGAATGTAAGGCTGGCGCGATTAACATACGTTGGGAGAGACGCTGAGAGAAATGCGACGCAAAGAACCTTCATTGCTAGTAGTAGACATGGATAAGTAATTGAAGAGACGACCAGTCACATCACGTTGCATCTGTCACACGACTCGACCATCAACGCTCGACATTCGACGCGTCATTTCGCTCTCATGACTGCTTTCATCACAAACGGCCTTTTAGGCGACAAGGCTCAGGACGTCAGTCCAAAGATTTTATCCGCGTTTAACGGTTTTTTGGAATCCTCCAAGTCTTCTTTTGATCAGAGTATGAAATCAGGAGGGTTGGGAACATGGCTCGGTGCGAACATTCGTTTCACATCCTCGTCAGACACGTTTATGATTTTTAGAGGCGGAACCTGTGCCTGACACTCTTCAATTTTCTATGAACGGACTCTTATCTAGAGGTGGAGATGATCTAGCTGGTTTGTCGCTCAATTGACTCATAGAAGCACCCCATAATGATTTTTCCCTCTAGTACACAGTGACGCATCTGTTCTTGCCGACATCCCTCCCAGCTCTCAAGGTAATTTTTTAATTTATTATAATTTAGCTTACACCATATCGACTGTAGAGGAAATTGCAGATGAAGAACTTCCGCCTGTATCTGAAGCCTTTGGTATTCCGTTAGGACTTACATCTGATCATGCCCATTCATTGGCACCTCTCTCATTCTCAAATACTTTACGGTACTCCGTACGCGCCACGACGTTCGATGGAAGGTCGGTTCAGATAAAGAGGAAGCCTATGATCTCACAAGCCCGAAACGTGAGCGTCTGAAAAAAAATTTTATTGCGATGTTATATTCATATATTTATTAGCGAATTTCGCCTGGTTCTGCATCCACTGTGCAGCGCATGGGAAGCCTTCTAGATGTTCCTATACACAAGATGATGGACGAGCTATCCGCTGCTACGGCTGCTAGTGTGCATCAAGCGTACGTCGGGCTTTGTTCACAAAGCCCGTTCTGAACTTTTGCCAGAGAACAACGCCCCCAATCCCCTCCAAATTCAAAGGATCTTGTTGAAGACACACTATGGGTTGACCGATACCGTCCCCGACGGTTTACGGAATTAATGGGCAATGAACGAGTTGCAAGGGAAACATTGGAGTGGGTTAAGCAATGGGATTGGTGCGTGTTTGGCAATAAAAGGGGAAAGAAACGGCCTCGAAATGGAGATGAAAACTACAATGAAAACGACGAGTATCATCGCCCACGGGAAAAAGTGTTTTAACCCATTCCCCATCGCACGACTTCGCTCATCTTTCATACAGTTACTCTTGCTCTCTGGCCCTCCTGGCCTGGGGAAAACGACACTTGCCCATGTAGTAGCTCGACACGCGGGGTATGAAGTTATGGAAATCAATGCAAGGTTTGTCGTTCAAACTTGTGATAATAAGCGCTTCGTTCAATCAGGCCCTTACAGCGATGCTCGTTCTGGTTCAATTGTAGATGATCGGATACGACCTGCGCTGGAGTCGGGGGCAGCGGTCGGCAGCACCAAGCCGATATTGCTCATCATCGATGAGATTGATGGTGCAACTGGAGCCGGGGAGAATGTTAGATTTGTATTTTGTGCTTTCATGATGTTGTGACTGATCCTAATTGTCTCATAGTCAACAACTTTCATCCATAAGCTTGTCCAGCTTACCCAAGATCGGCCTCGTAGGAAACGTGCGTTTAGTTCACCTGCATCCTGGTTGTGATTTCATGCAGTTGCTGTAGACCAGTCAGGTCAAAAACGCGACTCACACACGAAGCGCGCCATCCTTCGTCCTATCGTATGCATTTGCAATGATCCGAACGCGTCCTCTCTTGCTAAGCTCAAACCTTATGCGCATCATATCCGGTTCTCTCGCCCTGCAGACATCCATACTGTCAAACGTTTGCGAGAAGTTTGCGAGCTCGAGGGCTTGAAAGCTGATTCAAGGGCGTTAAATACCTTGGTAGGTATTGCAAAGGGCGACCTCCGAGGATGCTTGAACACTTTACAAGTACGTGAGACCATGAGCTGCATGTTTAATCTTGTAACAAATTACTAGTTCATCAAATCCCGGAACGAAGAGGTAACAGAAACTATCATTCGCAACGCAACGACTGGCATGAATCACGCGGATACATCTCTGAGTTCTGTCATAAACAATCTATTCAATCCGTTGACTAGGAAGCGAGTCAAAGAATTAGCAATGGGTGAAGAGGAAGAGGGCAAGTACGTTGCTCGGCTTGGTCGTGAAGTGGACGGGAGTGGGAGGGAGAATAGTATCGCATCGGGTAAGTGTAACACCTACTTGCCGTGTCTCAGTGTTCAGCAAACAACCCAAACTTCAGGATGCTTTGCTCATTATACTACGCTCCGGCAGCACGATGCCAACTTCTCAAGATATGAGAAAGCAAATGAATGGCTTGTGACCTTCGATATCCTGTCGACGAAGATGTATTTGGATGGCGATTTCGCGCTCAGCCAGTATCTACCGTACACCCTCGTTCCATTCTACCCTCTCTTCCAGGAGCGCGGTGGACAGCGTATTGAACGAAACCAGGCCGACTGGGAGGTAATTTAATAACGATATAGAGAGTGGCGCCCACTCACGGTTATCATCAGAATCTTCAGCTGACAAGGAGTAACGAGGAAATTTACAAATCGCTATCTCGATGCCTGCGAAGTGGCAGCATGCGTTACAGCGGCAACTTCAGACACCTTCTCAGCACCCCTGTCCTTCAACTCGAATTTACGCCATATATTAACAGGATCATATCCCCACCCCTTCGTCCTGTCAGCACGCCCTTCTTCTCAGGCTAGATGCATGCCCACTGATATACGAGCGTAGGTTAATAGTCAGGTCATTCGTCCAAATGAACGCGCGTTGCTCACAAGGTTGGTCAGTATCATGGCCTCATTGGAGTTGAGGTTTTGCCAAGAACGAGCTGAAGATGGACAGTTAACGTATCGCCTCGAACCGTGCGCCCCATTGTTTCATTCCTCCGCCGCTGACTGGAACTGATTGACAGACCTATTGATGTCTTTGTTACTTACGATGGGAAACGAGCTATCGATATTGCTGTGTCACGATATGCTGTTCGTCATCTTGTCGCAGGAGAAGTTAGTAAAATACAGAGTTTTTTCATTGTATGCTGACGACGGTGATAGATCGACTCCTTGCTCCTCGCAAGAGACGCAGATATCATTGAGAAGGGGAAACGGGGAAAGCATAACTTCTTCGGCGGAAGCCTGTTAGTTGGCTCCCATTTCCTATGTTGCCGGTTATGCTCATTACGAAATAACAGATCTAAAAAATCCGAAGCAATAGAAGGTCCGGATATGTCGGACGAGGCACCTGCACACCTGCAGAGTCTCGACTTGTCTGGTTCCCCAACGAAACGTGCAAAGGTAGATAAGATAGATATCGCCGACAAGGTAGTAGTCGGAACCAGCCCTTGCAATAGCCGTAAGCTGAGTTAGTCTAGCCTCCCACAGACTTCTTCGGACGCATCATTACGGTACCCACCGCCAGCAGCACGAAGGCCGCGGCGAGAAAAAATATTGAAAAGAAGTATCGCGTCACGTACAAGTATGCGGAGGGTAACTCAGCAGCGGTGCGAAAGCCTGTCAAAGTATGCGCGTTTCTGTGACGCTAGATTCTCGATGCGGACCCGCGGTGTTTTGCTGTACGACTTACAGAACGGGCTGGCTTGTTACTTGCCCCCTTTAACAAGACAGTGTACCGAACAAGTAAAAAATCTAGACTGATTCCATTCTTCTATCCAAGAAAACTTGGAGCACCTACCGCCTTTTTGGGTGCTGAAGTTTCCCCCTCCGTCCGGATATCTGGAACATCATTGATGACCTCCCTAATATCTATTCGGACACTAGGGACCAGAAGCTACAGCCTAGGCCTAAGGTTTGCGGCGAAATAACGTAAATAGGCTAAATTTTTTCTGGATGACGGATGTTGTCTTTCATTTTCACCAACTTTCTTCGTAACATTCGCGATGTTTCCCCTCGTGCGTACTCAATTGGTGGAGCTGTGGAGCTGACGCGACCTCTATGTGATGGACCACTGATTTGCCTTCGGAACTCACCTCATACTAAGGCAAGGAACCTTTCGATTTCCACCTCCGATTCCATAATGCTCCGTATCCGTGCCAGAAGCAACATTCGCCAAAAGTTTATTCCTTCGACGGGAACATCTAATCCCCGTATCGGCTCATCGAAGAATGTGTATACCTGCCTGTCAAATCATTTCAGTTGATTTCTTCGTATATTAAATTTCCGCGGCCAGGCATAAAAGACCACAAGATATTCAGCAACAACCAACATCCTCATTCCAACCTCCCAAAGCTTCAATACCCTCCAAAACTTGATCAATTAACATGTTCATTCGTGCACCACTTCTTGCACTTGCATCAGCGCTCGCCATTCCCATGCTGACAGTCGCCAGCCCTGCTCCAGGGGTAGGTTCTGAGTATCACCTTCGTGCGTGCCATCTGACCACAGTTTTTGCAGGCGCTCACTAATCCAGCCGCATGCAACACTGGTACAGTTCAATGCTGTCAGTCGGTACACAAGGTCAGGACACCGCTACAACATCCTCCGTACAGAGACTAACGCGCCGATGATTGACAGCCTGGAGATTCCTATCTCCAGTCTCTCGGTCCCGATGTTGTGGGCGCCCTTGCTTCTGTCAACGTTCCCGTCGGTGTGCAATGCTCCCCAATCAGCGTTCTTCTTGGGGGAGGTAACCATTGCACGCAACAAACGGTTTGCTGCACTGACACCCACTTCGTATGTCACGTCTTTTGTTATTGCTGACCGTTCTGGTGTTGATGGCAGCGTAGAACGGTCTGATTGCTATTGGCTGCACACCTATTGCTGTTGGTTTGTAAAGGGACGGTGGAGAGCAGGATGATTTGGCTCCTTGATCTGAAAAAAAATTGTTCTTTTCTATAATTTAGGTTTCACTCTACACACTTTCGTTTTTTCTTTCCGCAATACGACTGGTCCATTTCAGATTGATTTCTGAGATGTCATGATGCTGAAGTTGTCGGCGGAGACGTTCAAGTTGTCTGTCGTCTCTACTAGTATAGAATAAAAATGAAGCTACACCGGTGGAAATTCTTTCTTGACAATGATGTGGTCATTTCCTGTCAAATCTCATCCTCGTTCTTAAGATTGTTTCTTAGGCCTGATTTGACTCAAATAAGACAATATGTAGGACCAAGTTGTCATATGCAAAATCTGTATTCAGCTTGTTGATCTTATATTCTGTACTGCAATGTTGACTCCTCAATGCAAGCTCAATGACACTGTCAGAATTCAAAATGCTGCTACCAAGGGGACTCGGGCAGGAAAAACACCAAACTTCCAGTTGGACCTGGTCATCAGTAAAAATCATTCTTCCAAATGGATGATTCACTCCTCAAAACATCCCTGGTCATTTTATCAAGGACAGAATCGATGAATGGACTTGACAAAACCCTCTGTCTACAGCTATGCCATCACTAATGTATAACATTGCACCTTCGACACCATCCAGAGGAGTTTACTAAGTTTCTGAACTATCCACAGCAGCTGAGGATCGTATCACAAAGCTCGAACAAGAGATATATGCTTTGTGAAGTGGTAGACCCTTCACCAGAACTAATTTGAACACACCAACAGTTCCTACATCTCGGCCTTTGATCCCTCAAAGCACTGCACCAGTCGAACCATCTAATCCACAAGTACCAGCACCATCCATCTTGTCCACAGCAACTAATCTACCTACTTTGACTTCAGCACCATCTTCAACTTCTGAAACAACTTTGCAGCCCATCATTCACTCATACGCTGCTATGAAAGAGAATTTGTACTTGCCACCTCACAAATGAAACTTTGGATCAACTGCAAAAGGTAAAGGCAAAGATGGTTCTTTGTATCATACCCAAGCCCTGATACAAAAGGATAAAATAATGGAAGACATTTTCACTCGCTCGATGAAGACCCCAATTATTACATTAACCCCCAAAGAATTACTGTCTCTCTTGCCCGAAGTTCATATGAAATGGAAGGAACAGGTTACTCCACATTGTATCCAGCAGCCCAAAGGAAATAATGCTATGAATCTCCTTAATGATGATATTTTTGTGATTGATGATCCTTTCAAAACTTACATTAACAGTCTTTGACCTGGTGATATTCTGGAACCATTTATTGCCACAAAGGATCTCACTCAATTAGATCAATTATTATGAATGTCAATGGAAGAAATTCTGTTGAAAGCATCGTTGATCCTGGTTCCTCAATTATCGCAAATGTCCAAAGAAATCTGTCATGAACTTGGCCTCGCCTATGAACCTTTGATTCATATCCCACTTCAATCAGCTAATGGTGGCATTGACAAAAGTTTAGGTCTAGCATGAAATGTGCCTTGCGAAGGTGGGAGTATCACATTATTCATGCAGATTCACATAATTCATGACCCCACCTACAATATCCTACTTGGTCATCCATTCGATGTGCTCACTGAAAGCACTGTCAAGAATTACAGAAACAAAGCTCAGATGATCATGATATATACTAATTCAATGTGATCATGCACCATACCCATAATTCCCTGTTCTAATCAGTGTTGAAGGTAGTCAGAGAGGATTTTTGCAACTAGAGGACAAAATTTCAAACACAGACCAGTGTGCTCTCATTATCTCTTTTGATCCTTCTAATTCATCTATCACTATTGAATGCACTGCAAATATTCCCGATATGGACTTCTCAAATCCCTCAAAAATTTTTTTTTATTCTTCGATTCTTGCCAACTTATATTTAATGGCCAGTCATCAGTATGAAACATATTTATTGACCTTGATGGTGACATCTATGCAAAACCTTCCTATACCCTCTATCCCTACTATTGACTCCCTACATCCGACCTTCACATTGAAAAAGAAATAAAAACCAGTTGCACAGAAAATTTGACCAGTTATTACTCAACTTCCTGATCAATTTCACATTATTCAAACAATCACTGGCGACCTCCTCAGAAGTATGCCAAAACTGAATCCTCACCCACCAATGTTCATCCCCTCTCCCCGATATTCACTCGAATGCAAAGCTATTATCGACAAAAATCATCCTGGCAATTTTTTATGGCCAGAGGAATGGAAGCTCATGCATGACTTTATTCAAAATCATGAAACAGCTTTCACATGGCCAGAGCAAGAATGAGGAAGTTTTCACCCCGACTTCTTTCCACCTATAGAATTCCCTGTTATTCCTCATACTCCTTGGGTCGAACAAAGCATTCCTATACCTTCAGGTTTGTACAAACAAATTTGTGAAATGCTGAAAAAGAAGATAGAAGCAGGAGTATATGAGCCATCGAACTCTTTGTATTGATTGTAATGGTTTTGCATTGTGAAGAAAGATGCAAAATCACTTCAAATTGTCCACAGTCTTGAACCACTTAATCAAGTAATGATACAGCACTCAGATGTCATACCGATACCTGAACATTTAGCAGAACAATTTGGTGGACGATCTTGCAGAGGAATGTTAGATCTTTATGTGGCATTCGATGAAAGGAAAGTAGCAGAATCATCTCACGATCTAACAATGTTTCAGACACTGTTTGGAGCGCTTTGTATTGTTACCCTATCCATGGGTTGAACAAATTCAGTTCCAATCTTACATGATGACATCACATTTATCTTACAACCCAAAATCCCTCATATCACTATCCCTTACATTGACGACACACCAGTTAAGGGCCTGAAATCAGAATATCAAATGATCGGCAGATCCTATGCAACAATTCCTGATAATCCAGCCATTCAACATTTCATCTGGGAGCACTTCAAAAACTTAAATTGGATAGTTCAATGCATGAAGTACTGTGGAGGAACATTCTCTGGTTCTAAACTCTACCTTTGCATTCCCAAAATAATTGTTTTAGGGCATCAATGCAACATCGAAGGTCATATGGCCGATCCCATTCACATCACAGCAATTAGCAAATGGGGACCTTGTCAAAGCCTTACCAAAGTTAAAGTGTTCCTAGGAACTATTGGAGTTTGTCATATCTTCATTCAAAATTTTGCTCAACGAGCTGCAGTGCTGATTCAACTCACTCACAAAGATATTCCTTTTGAATTTGGACCAGAACAAATAGCAGCACAACAAGATTTGAAAGAAGCTTTAATCAACTCTCAGCAATTCAAGCTATCAACTACTCATCTCCCACGCCAGTTATCCTATCAGTTGACACTTTGCAGATTGCTATCAGTTTATTTCTTGCTCAATGCAATCCCAACAACCCTTGAAAATGGTATTACAGTCGATTCAGATTGATTATGCTGAACGACTGCGAATCTCAATTTTCACAACCAAAACTTGAACTCTATGGTCTATATCACACTCTTGGAGCACCGTGATTGTACTTAATAGGAGTTTGAAAGCTTATCATCAAAGTCGATGCAAGGTATATCAAAGGCATGCTCTCGAATCCTAATATCACACCTAGCACTAGCATCAATCGATGGATAGTATCGATCCTAACATTCCACTTTACATTAGTCCATGTTGCAGGGATGCACCATGGTCCAGATGGACTTTTGAGATGCCCCCACAAGATGAAGATGATCAGCTTGACAACAAAAATAATTTCAGAGACTGGATCGACCATCTTCATGGATTTGTACATCAAATCAACCCTATTACAAGTCATCCCTTCCCTTCACATCAAATTTTGACCCTCTCCCTCTCTTCAGATCTCAGTAAGGGGGAGGACCTTACCTATAACAATGTCCCACAAATGAATAATGTGAAAAAGAACAACAAAAGATTACTTTGTGTTTGAAAATGGTTACATGATCTGGTGCAACCCCCTGATCTATCAAATGCTGAATACGCTACCTTTATTCAATATTGTACTGAATTCTCTTTAGACTCAGGCAAACTATGGAGAAAGGACTCCCATGGAGCTCACAAAATTGTCACAACTGGAAGGAAGGTGCACCAGGCATCTGGGCAATTTTCTGCATTCATCCCATATTTTTTCATATTTTAATTCACCCTCATGCACTTTTGCATGCCTTTAACCACTTTTGTGCATTTTTTACATTTCTATTGCACCTTTGGACCCCCTTAGCTGCCTCCTATCATGCACCTTAAATGTGCCTTGTTATGCTTCAAATGGCTTTTGTGCACCCCCTCCACTCATTATCTGCCTTTCACAGTTACTGCGTGCTCAATGCACCTTCATGCACTCTTTTATGCTTTACCAGCAACTCACATTCTTTGCTGTGCACTCATTGCACTATTCATTTATCACATGCAACAATCCTTCACCACACCTATTGCACTGTGCATCATGGCTTCCAGCTTACTAGGGTGCTCATTTGAGGCACACCATGATTGCACCATGAACCAACTGTGCACTCTCACATAATCTGAGTGCTTTGCACCTATTTGGCATTGGACTGTGCACCTTGGGTGCTTTCATGTAGTTCAAGCGCTTTGGTGTTATTTGGCATCACACAGCATCTCCTCATAGTTCTTCCACATTTCCAATTGGCATTGCCTTATCTGGTAACTGACACAGGTTGACCATGTCACTATTACTAAGGTGCAGCACATGACACATAACACCAAAGTGGATTAATTGGGCAGAGTGCATGGGATCTAAAGTGCATTAAAAATAGAACATCACACTGGAACAGTTAGGTATTGGGCTATAGCATGCACAAATCTTATTGGCTAAGGCAGCAGCATCCTGCAGTTGGGTTTAGATGGGCCAATGGATGGACTTGTGGGTAGCACATGGCACTTTCTATTTTTATACTTTAGTTTACTGCTTCTATCACATAAGCCATTTCTACATAGTACCAAGGTACATAGAGAATTCAGAGGATCTTCCCCCCCCACATAGTTCATAGCTTGTTCAGCATTGCACATAGTCTGTGCACCATCATCCAGTCCATGTGCCTTTGTAGTGTGCCCTTTGTATAGCCGCATTTGCATATTGTTTGCATCCCTCGTCGTATTGCCATGTTTCATCCCTTCATTTGCATCCTTTGTCTTCATTTGTGCACTTTTGCAGTGCACCCTTCATATAGTCACATTTGTGCATCATTTGCACCCCTCATTATATAGCTGCATTTTGTGCACCATTTGTGCATTTTCCTGCTAGTTGCATGCACATCTCACCTGCACTCCTAGTCTGTGTGCCACCTCTTTGGCACACTCCAGTATTTCCCTCACCCCATTAAACCTCCTACTTTCCACCCCCATCGTTGTTGCACATTTTTGTGCTCCCATTGCATGTTTTTGCCCCTTTGCATTGCACACTTCTTTGCCATTGCACATACCTTCCTTTTTGTGTACACAACTAGTGTGCACATTGCAAACCATCATACTAGCCTCTTCATAGTCTTGTACCTTGAAGGATGATTTGAGGCCCTCTAAGCGAACCCCCTCACACTGAGCATGCCTGCAGCTGTAGGTTTAGTGTTCACCCCTTCTGTTGAGACTCTCCACCTAGTACAAACTGAACACATCATTGTTGGAGCCCACCACGAGGGGTTTCAGGTTCACCAGACCTTATTTAGACCTCTATCGGCTCACCCTTCACTCCAATATTAATCACCTTTGCAATCTCCATTCTGAGCTGTTAGCAACTGTGCTCCAGCTTGGGAAATACCAGTATTTGAATCACTTTTCCTAAACAACACACATCACTCGTCCACGCTGTCTTTACCTGAATGATCCCTACTTACCTTAACTCTGTCCACATCACTGCATTTTTTGCCATCTTCAAATTTCACAGTGCTTTTACCAGATCTTAACTTTACACACCTTATTTCATCTACCATGGCTACCATGCACATGCCATTCACATCTAACCAAAATGTGCTGCACTTTGACCCCACAAAACCATGTGAACTCCAGAAGTACTTTGAGGAGCTTGCGCAACTTCTCCATAATTGTAACATCACTGATGAGACTGATAAGAAGTTCCACACTGTGCGCTATTTGGACAGCGACACTGTGGACACTTGGAAACTGCTACTGGAGAAGAGATTGTGCACTACTATTGCGCATTTTTCAACATCAGTGAATACTTAGTTGTGCAAGGCATATTGGCATGCTACAACCAAAGCTGCATGTTCATTAGGGTGTTTAGACCAGACCAGCTTGAGCACTGATATGGCTCCCTATCACCCTGCATGCATACTATGGCATTTTTTGCAATTGTGTGCACCTCCTAGATGGCTTCCACACACTTTGCACAGTGTGCTTTTGCATGCCTTCATGCACTTTTGTGCATTTTTGTGCACCTTTGACCATTTAGGTACACCTTTGTGTGCCTTTTGCATTTCTACTGCACCTTTGGTTCCTCATAGCTGCCAATCATTGTGCGCCCTAAATGCACCTCGTTGTGCTTCAAACCGCTCCCGTGCACCCCCCCCACACTCCTTATCTGCCTTCTACATTTATTGCATGCTCAATGCACCTTTGCGCACTCCTTTTATGCTTTACCTGCACTCACATTCCCTGCTGCGCACTCATTGCACAATCCCTATCACACACACAACAATCCACTGCACCGGTGCACTGCACAGCGCAGCTCCCATCTTACTGGTGCATTTATTTGAGGTGTACCACAATTCTGACATGAGCGAACTGCACATTCTCACATAATTGGGGTGCTTTGCACCTATTTGGCATTGGACTGTGCACCTTGGGCGCCTTCACATAATCCTGGCACTTTGGCAGTATTTGGCCTTTCACAGCATCTCCTTATAGTTCTTCTGCATTTCCAATTGGCATCACCTTATCTAGTAACTGGCACAGGTCGATCACACCATTATTACTAAGGCACAGCATGTGACACATAACACTGGAGTGGATTAATTGGGAAGAGTGCACGAGACCTAGAGCACACCAAAAATAGTGCATCGCACCAGAACAGTTGGATAGTGGGCTATAGGTGCACAAATCTTATTGGCTGATGCAGCGGCATAGTGCTGATACAGCATCCTATCACCCTGCACCTGTACTACACCATTTTTCATGATTGTGCACACTGCTCGGACATCTTCTACTCACTTTGCACAGCATGCTTTTGTGTGCCCAAGTGTGCTCCTGTGCACTTCCACATGCCTTTGTCTGCTTCCTGCGCTTCCATTGCGCTCCTATGCACACCAGTGTGGTCCAGTGCAGTCCATTGTGCTCTAGTGTGGTCCATTGCGCTCCAGTGTGCTCCAGTGCACTCCTATGTGCTTTTGTGCACTTCCGTGCGCCTTTGACTGTTTAGGTGTGCCTTTGCACGCCCTTTTGTATTTCTACTGCGCTTTTGGTTTCCCATAGCTGCCAATCATTGTGCACCCTAAATGCACCTCATTGCGCTTCAAACCGCCTCCGTGCGCCCCCCCCCACACTCCTTATCTGCCTTCTACATTTATTGCATGCTCGATTGCACCTTTGCGCACTCCTTTTATGCTTTACTCACAACCCATGTTCCTTGCTGTGCACTCACTGCACTATTCTTACCATCACACAATTCACCACTACAAATGCGCTGCGCATCGCAGCTTCCATCTTATTGATGCATTTACTTGAGGCACACTGCAATTTCAACATGAGCGGACTGCGCATTCTTGCATAACTGGGGCACTTTGCACCTATTTGGCATTGGACTGTGTGCACTTGGGTGCTTTCACATAATCCTGGTGCTTTGGCAGTATTTGGCCTCACACAGCATCTCCTTATAGTTCTTCCACATTTCCAATCGGCATTGCCTTATCTGGTAACCAGCACAGGTCGATCACATCATTATTACTAAGGCACAGCATGCGACACATAACACCAAAGTGGATTAATTGGGAAGAGCACACGAGACGTAGAGCACACCAAAAATAGTGCATTGTACTGGAACAGTTGGGTATTGGGTTATAGTGTGCGCAAATCTTATTGGTTGAGGCAGCGGCATAGTGCAGTCAGGTTTAGATGGGAGAATGGATGTGCTTGTGGGTAGCGCATGGTGCTTTCTATGTTTATACTTTATTTCACCGTTTTATCACATAAGCCATTTGTACATAGTAGTGGACAGATAGAGAATCCACAGGATCTTTCCCCCCCCTCATAGTCCATAGTTCAGTCAGTGTCACACATAGTCTGTGCACCAGCATCCAGTCCATGCACCTTTGTAGTGTGCCCTTCATATAGCCACATTTGCATATCGTTTGCGTCCCCTCATCGTATTGTTGTGTTTTGTCCCTGCATTGCATCCTTCGTCCTCATTCAAGCACTCATACTGTTGATACGGCTCCCTATCACCCTGCGCACATACTACAGCATTTTTTGCGATTGTGTGCACCTCCTAGATGGCTTCCGCACACTTTGCGTAGCGCGCTTTTGCGCGCCTTCGTGCGCTTTCGTGTGCCTTCGCGCACCTCCATGCGCTTTTGCGCGCCTTTGACCATTTAGGTGCGCCTTTGTGCGCCTTTTGCATTTCTACTGCGCCTTTGTTTCCCCATAGCTGCCAATCATTGTGCGCCCTAAATGCGCCTCATCGCACTTCAAGCCGCCTCCATGCGCCCCCCCCACACGCTCCTTATCTGCCTTCTACATTTATTGCGCGCTCGATGCGCCTTTGCGCACTCCTTTTACACTTTACCTGCAACTCACATTCCCTGCTGCGCACTCTTTGCACAATCTCTATCACACACAACAATCCACTGCACCGGTGCACTGCGCATCGCAGCTCCCATCTTACTGGCACATTTACTTGATGCATACCACGATTCCAGCATGAGTGAACTGCGCATTCTTACATAACTGGGCCGCTTTGCGCCTATTTGGCATTGGACTGTGCGCACTTGGGCGCTTTCACGTAACCCAGGCGCTTTGGCAGTATTTGGTCTCGCACAGCATCCCCTTTTAGTTCTTCCACATTTCCAATCGGCATCGCCTTATCTGGTAACTGGCACAGGTTGATCACGCCATTATTACTAAGGTGCAGCACGCGACATATAACACCTAAGCGGATTAATTGGGAAGAGCGCACGAGACTTAGCATGCACCAATAATAGCGCATCGCACCGGAACAGTTGGATATTGAGCTATAGGTGCGCAAATCTTATTGGCTGAGGCAGTGGCATAGTGCGGTCAGGTTTAGATGGGTGAATGGACGCGCTTGTGGGTAGCGCATGGCGCTTCCTATTTTTATACTTTATTTCACCATTTTATCACATAAGCCATTTGTACATAGTAGTGGACAGATAGAGAATCCAGAGGATCTTTCCCTCCCCCCCCTCATAGTTATTAGCTCAGTCAGCGTCGCACATAGTCTGTGCACCAGCGTCCAGTCCGTGCGCCTTCGTAGTGCGCCCTTCGTATAGCCATGTTTGCATTATCGTTCGCGTCCCCTCCTCGTATTGTTGCGTTTCTTCCCTTGCATTGCGTCCTTCGTCCTTGTCTGTGCACTATCGTAGTGCGCCCTTTGTATAGCTGCGTTTGTGCACCATTTGCGCGCCCTTTTGCATAGCCGCATTTTGCGCACCGCCTGCGCCTTTTTTCCACTTCTTGCGCTTTCACTCAGTTTGCACCCCCAAACTGTGCACCACCTTCACAGTACATTCCAGTGTCGTCTTTGTCCTGTTACACCTCCCACCTTCATCATCCTCATTGTTGCGCACTTTTGCGCTCTTGTTGCGCATTTTTCTGCACTGCGTGTTTTTGCCTCTTTGCGTTGCGCACTTTTCTGCCACTGCGCATATCTCCCCTTTCGTGTACACTACTAGTGCGCACACTGAAAATCGCTGTACCAGCCTCTCTATAGTCTCCGCGCCCTGAAGGACGATCCGAGGCCATCTAAGCGAACTCCCCCCTCACTCCGAGCATGCCTGCAGTTGTAGGTTAAGTGTTCACCCCTTCTGTTGAGACTCTGCACTGAGTACCAACCGAACTCATCACCGTGCACCCTTCATATAGCTGTGTTTGCGCATCATTTGCACCTTTTTCTGCATAGCCGCATTTTGTGCACTGTTTGCGCCTTTTTCTGCCCCTTGCGCTTTCATCCTGTTTGCATCCCCAACCTGTGCACCACCTTCACAGTACATCCCAGTGTCATCTTCATCCCACTACACCTCCTATTTTCACCACCCTCATCGTTGTGCACTTTTGCACTCCTGTTGCGCGTTTTTGCCTCTTTGCATTGTGCACTTTCCCACCACTGCGCATATCTCCCCTTTAGCGTATGCAACTAGTGTGCACATTGAAAACTGCTGTACCAGCCTCTCCATAGTCTTTGCGCCCTGAAGGGCAATCCGAGGCCCTCTAAGTGAACTCCCCCCTCACCCTGAGCACACCTGCAGTTGTAGGTTAAGTGTTCACCCCTTCTGTTGAGACTCTGAACTGAGTACCAACTGAACACATCATTTCTGGAGCCCACCACGAGGGGTTTCTGTTTATCAGACCATATTTTAGACCTCCATCGGCTTGCCCTTTGCTTCAACATTAACCACCTTTGCACTCTCCATTCTGAGCTGTTAGCAACTGCACTCCAGTTTGGGGAAATACCAGTATTTGAATCACTCTTCCTAAACAACACGCATCACTCGTCCGCACTGTCTTTACCTTCACCTTCACCTGAATCATCCCTACCTACCCTAACTCCGTCCACATCGCCGCATTTTTCCCCACCTTCGAATTCCGCTGTGCTTTTACCAGATCTTAACTCTACACACCTTATTCCACCTACTATGGCTACCATGCACATGCTATCCGCATCTAACCAAAATGCGCCACGTTTCGACCCTGCAAAACTGTGCGAACTCCAAAAGTACTTTGAGGAGCTTGTGCAACTCCTCTGCAACTGTAACGTCACCAATGAGACCGATAAGAAGTTCCACACTGTGTGCTATTTGGACAGCGATACTGCAGACACTTGGAAACTGCTACTGGAGTATAGCGCAATGCACAACTATGGCGCATTCAAAGACGCTGTCCTAAAGCTTTATCCCGGCTCTAGAGATGGCAGTAAATGGAGTATTAGCAACCTGGACAAGCTTATTGGTGAGACCACATGCATTGGCCTTGTAACTGCAGAAGAAATTGCATGCTATTACCACGCATTTTTCAACATTAGCGAATACTTAGTTGTGCAAGGCATATTGGCATGCTATGACCAAAGCCGCATGTTCGTTAGGGTGTTTCGACCAGACCAGCTCGAGTGCATTTTGAGCCACCTTGCGATTGTGGTACCAAATCAGCTGGCAAATGTGCCATACTCATTAGACACAATTCGCGATGCGATTGACTTTATCTTTGAAGGCCCAGCGCGCTATTTCCAGCCACTTACTGGGCTCGCAGCGCAAACCCCCGATATGTATGCGCCCTACTCAGCACCCAGTGCACCCCTTTCCCACCCACAACCTAGCGTGCCCACAGTCAAAGCAGAAGACATCTCAGTGTTATTCGAGCGCATGACACAGACAATAGTTACTGCATTGAGCACATTGTGCAGAGATGGTGGAAATGGCGTGCCTCACTTGAACAATGACAAGTGCAATGGTTGTGGTCAGACAGGGCATTATATCCCTGAGTGCACTTCAATTGAGTGCCTTATTAGCGAAGGAAAGTGTAGGCGAAATGTGGAAGGGCGCATCATACTCCCAGGTGGTGCATTCATGCTGCGTTCTATTCCAGGCAACTTCTTGGGCGAGCACATCGAGGAATGGCATAAGCACAACCCAGGGCAGATTGCCACTGGTCGACTTTCATCTAATACTAATTTGCAGCTCATCTACAATATAGCACCTCGTCCAGCTCCAGCAGCACCTTTACAGTCAACATGTGTTGCTGCTTCAGTGCCTGCAGCAGATTATATGCAAAGTGCACCAAATGTGCAACTAACGAAGGAAGAGTGCATCGATGCGCTCGAGCAGGAGTTGATGGCGCTTCAGAAGAGGCAAATCTTCGATGGTGTTGAAATCCTGCACTGTGCATCATGCAATACATCCAATCAAGAGAGCGCGCATTCTACAACCACAGACATTGCACTCGCCAACAGTATTGAGTCCCCAGCTTTGCAACCCGCTGCGAGCACAACTGATGCACCTGATGAGATGCCCATACATCCCTATTCCAACATTCCTGAAGCGCGTTTTGTGCCCACAGCAGCAGATAAACCAGATATACCAGCTAACACTTCCAAAGGCAAAGAGCCATCATACCGCACTGTCATTCCCATCCAGAACCTGCAGATTGTCGATGACGTATATGCGCATGCCATGAAGACACCCTCCATTACGGTTTCACATGAAGAGCTCCTATCCCTTTCACCCAATCTCAGACAGTGCCATAGAGAACAAGTTACCCCAAAGCGCGCTGCAGCTACCAGTGCAGAAGTGGTAGCTACCAACCTTGCGAGCATTATGCCATTTGCGCACTGCAAAGCATGCACGCCTTTTGTGGAAAATAAAGTGCTTAATGTGACACCTCCAGTTAGCACAGCAATTGCAGTGCCGCTTCCTATTGTTTTGCAGGATCTATTTGAACAGTACCTCACCCATCTCCAGCCAGGTGAAATTGAAAACCTGGATGTTTTGAAGGTTGCAAAAGAGTCGCATGCACTTCGTTCCATTGATTTATTGATCGACAACCAAGAATACTTCGAGGCTATCTTAGATCCGGGTTCACAAATTATCGCAATGTCAGAAGCAGTCTGCCATTGTCTTGGGCTTCAGTACGACCCACACATTTGTTTATACATGCAATCAGCCAATGGAGAGGTAGATGAGTCGCTTGGGCTTGCACACAACATTTCAGCATGCATTGGAGATATCATTGTCTATGTGCAAGTTCACGTTATCCATTCACCTGCTTATGATATTCTGTTAGGATGCCCCTTTGATGTGTTAATGGCGCAGTGGTGGGAAAGTGCACAATGCAAAGGGGCAAAAACGTGCAGTGCGGAAAAATATGCAATGGGAGTGCAAAAGTGTGCAATGACAAGGGTGATGAAGATGAGAGGTGTAGTGGGATGGAGACAACACTGGGGTGTGCTGTGAAGGTGGTGCATAGGTTGGGGACACAAATGGGGTGGAAGCGCAAGGGGCAGAAAAGGCGCAAATGGTGTGCAAAATGCGGCTATACAAATAAGTGTGCAAATGGTGCGCAAACACAGCTATATGAAGGGCGCACTGTATGAGTGCTCAAACAAGGATGAAGGATGCAACACAGGGATGAAACACAACAATACGATGAGGGGATGCAAACAATACACAAACGTGGCTATATGAAGGGTGCACTACAAAGGGCACACAGACTGGACGCTGGTGCACAGACTATGTATGACGCTGACTGAGCTATGAACTATGAGGGGGGGAAAGATCCTCTGGATTCTCTATCTGTCCACCTACTATGTACAAATGGCTTATGTGATAAAAATGGTAAAATAAAGTGTAAAAATAGAAAGTGCCATGCGCTACCCACAAGCGCACCCATCCACCCATCTAAACCTGACCGCGCTATGCCACTGCCTCAGCCAATAAGATTTGTGCACCTATAGCCCACTACCCAACTGTTCTGGTGCGATGCACTATTTTTGGTGCACTCTAGGTCTCGTGCGCTCTTCCCAATTAATCCACTTCAGTGTTATGTGTTGCATGCTGTGCCTTAGTAATAATGGTGTGATCAACCTGTGCTGGTTACCAGATAAGGCGATGCTGATTGGAAATGTGGAAGAACTGTAAGGAGATGCTGTGAAAGACCAAATACTGCCAAAGCGCCAGGATTATGTGAAGGCGCCCAAGGCACACAGTCCAATGCCAAATAGGTGCAAAGTGCCCTGATTATGTGAGAATGCGCAGTCCGCTCATGTTGGAATTGTGGTGTGCCTCGAATAAATGCACCAGTAAGCTGGGAGCTGCGATCCACAGTGCACCGGTGCGGTGGATTGTTGTGAGTGTGATAGGAATTGTGCAATGAGTGTGCAGCAGGGAATGTGAGTGCAGGTAAAGCATAAAAGGAGTGTGCAAAGGTGCATCAAGCACGCAATAAATGTAGAAGGCAGATAAGGAGCATGGGGGGGGGCGCGCAGAGGCAGTTTGAAGCGGAATGAGGCGCATTTAGGGCACACAACGATTGGCAGCTATGGGGAACCAAACGCGCAGTAGAAATGCAAAAGGCGCACAAAGGCACACCTAAACAGTCAAAGGCATGTGAAAGTGCATGGACGTGTGCAAAGGCACATGAAAGCACATGAAGGCATGCAAAAGTGTGCTGTGCAAAGTGTGCAGAAGCCATCTAGCAGGTGCGCACAATCGCAAAAAATGCCGTAGTATGCACGCAGGTTGATAGGGAGCTGTATCATCTCCTCCCAACTGAAGTACTGACTGTCCTCAGGCAGCATGCGATTGGTCAGCATAAAATTTCCTTCACTCACATAAGTGGCCATTCTCTCCTTATCTATCTCTGACCACCATCTATCCCCTATAACTCTTTCCACAACCCATCTGTATCTGATCCGATGGCCTCAGCATTTATCTTAGCCCTCAGACAAACAATCCTGGCCCTCAATGAGACCCTCCCTGCTGCTGGGAGTGAGCAGATGATGATGCAAGCTTGGGGTGAAGGGTTTTGTAGTAAACTGGTGCACTTTTTGTGTTTCTATAACTGGTGCAGGTTGCTAAGGGCCGGGGCATGTAGAACATGTATAAAAGCTGTGCGGACACTGTTAAAGACGATGCAGAACTTGACGTGCTCCTCACGAAGGCACGCAGTGCATTCAGTGGGATCATGGTGGAGGAGTGGCTTACTTGGGGTGAGGAGCTGATGCCCGATATGCATAAGATGATTGAGGAGAAAGAGCGGTCAGAGGAATTTGAGCGTAGGGCACACGAGCTGGCAGGGTGGCTGGAAGCACGCATGGAGTGCACTGAAGCATGCAAGATGCATCGCGCACTCTTGACTGCTGAACTGCAGGCACCCGAGGTTAACTTGGAGCATCTGGAAGGTGAGTTCAGAGCAATTGATGATGCGAGTGATATAGATACCGCTGAGGCACAGGAGGACGAAAAGGTGTGTGTCGCGCTGGTGCGCTCTCTGCACACACTTTCTGGAGCTACCGATGCTGAGATTGTAGGCGAAGGAACTGGGGAGTCTGGGGAGAGTGGGGTGACGAGTGAAGGGGAGAGCGAGCAGAGCGATGAGAGTGCCAGTGCGGATGAAGGCACAAGTGCGCGCAATGTGGCAATGCGCATATGTCAAAGTGCCACCACTGAGTGGTGTTGGCACCACCTCCAATGCTAATAGCGGACCGGTAAGTTTCTTTGGATATGCTTCAAACTCACTAAACGGTTCCCCTTTTCTACTCTAGTGTGATAACTGCCACTGAATGGGCCAACCGGCTAGGTGCAACTCTGTCAATGGAAAATGGTGCACCCCATGCACAAAGGGTAAGAGAAAGTGCAAATAAATGAAGTGCACCCTCGCACAGCTGCATGCAACTTCTAGAGGCAGGAAAGCGGCTACTGGGTGCTCTGGTGTGTCTTTTTCTCATCCTCCTTCCATGCTGCGCTAACTATTTCAAAGGCATGTCGCAAACTGACAAGGGCAATGAGAGCAATGCAGGGCTCATCAGCCCTTTGAAAGAGCGCACATCGAAGCGCTGCAAAGTTGAAAATGTGCCCCCTCCCCCATCGCAAGTGCGCCCAAGGCCACGCCACCTTACCGTTTGCCAGGCAAGTGCACACATGCAATCCTTGTGCCAAACAAGATCAGGAAACACCTCGGGGGATATGGTCTACCAAGGCCAGGATGTTGAGGTGCTCGACTTAGTGCAATGCTGCTCAGTGGTCACAGTCTTGGGCACCATGCATGATCACCTTAAAGAGGACATCCAAAGGTCGCTCGTCAAGTTAGAGGTCACTAAGAGCCAGTTGCACAGTGCAGAGCAAGCGGAGGTGGATGCAAAGGTGAAACTGGATGCGGCCTCGGAGCGCTTGGAGTTCCTGGAGTCCATTGAATAGCCGCTCGCCTGTATAAGTTTTAGATAGTGTATCAATCAATTCCTCTGTTGCGCCTGGGACACGCATGATGTGCTGCAAAGCGGTGCAATGCACACGTGCATGCACAAATGTGTGCACTTTGTGCCAACCTGCGCGCGCGCTTCCATGGTGCCATAAAATGAAAATTGTAAGTTGAAATAATATATGTGAGGGAAAAGAGATAAGATAAGCAACATTCGAGCATGAAATGTCAAGTGCACAAAAACGTGCACCAGCACAAAAATGCACAAATGCAAAGGGGTGTGGAAAAATCATCCAACCATCACTTTCCTCCTCCCAACTGAGATATTGACCATGTCCAACGATAGATGAGTAAGAGATAAAATGAAGCGCATGCCATATGACAAGGTCTAAAAAATGGGAAAGGCTCAGTAGATCATCATGGCCAGTAAAACCCATGGGTTGCGCAATCACGGAATGTGTCCAGATGCAACTTTGCGAATAGGAAAAAGGTAACATAAAAAAAAATGAAAGAAAGCAAAGCATACATATAAAAAGGTGAAGAATCCATAGCAGTGCATGCGGAGCACTAGTTGCGTGCCTCATTGGTGCTTTCTTCATCCTCAGCGCTATCTCCTTGTGCTTCTTCTTTGTCAACTGCTTCTTCATCTTCTGTGTCCACTACTATGGACTCTTCCATCTCCCTCAACCACATTGTAGTGATATCGAGCGCTATGTCAGGAAGCGCAATGGACTTGCGCACGTGGTATGGCAGTAGGCGGAATGCGGCTACTGGCCTGTCGAATACTGTCCCATTGAGCTCGCAAACGATATATGTGCCACCTCGATTGCACGACACTATAACTAGAGGACTGAGATAATGCACATGCATTTTGCAGTTAAGGCTCTTCTCAATCACTGTGTTGTGTATAAGGACTAAATCGCCGTGCTGGAAGTCAAAACTGCAAATGGTTTTTGAGTGCGCTTTCTTGAAACGGAGCACCGCTTTGTGCCTTTCTGCATAGACACTGGAATGGATGCATGCTAAGTCTTCTGGACGCTTTTGCAATGCGTGCATGCACCGTGTGATCAAGTCTGTAGTGGAAAGTATAGAATCTGTCACAATGAAGTATGGCGAGACACCCAGGTGCTTCCGAACTGTGATGTGCTCTGCCCAAAAGACTGAGTACAGTGCACTGAACCACTTTGTTTCTACTCCATCTGTGGCTTTGATAAGTGCTTGACATACATTGAAATGTGCACGCTCAACAATTCCATTAGCATGTGAGTTATAGCCAGATATGCGGATGTGATTGATATGGTAGCACTTACTGAGATAGGCTAGCGCTTTGATGAATGGCTTGCCATTATCAGTAACTATCTCGCACAATGTGCCCCATCTGCAGATGAGGTCTTGAAACATCCAATCGCCAAGTGCGCTCGCATTTTCTTTAGGGAGCCCACAGAATTCTGGCCAAGTCGCAAGTGAGCAACACCCTTGGATGATATAGCACCACCCTGCTGATACTGGTAAGTGCATCGTATCAATATAAACTTTACTGAAGAGAGGTGCAGGCATTGCGATGACTGGCGGTATTAGAACCTTCTGTGTTTGCTGGATCTGGCAAATATGACAAGTGCGCATGAACCAAACGATGTTGTCCATAATGTGCGGCCACCAAAAGCACTCGAGCAATGCGGAGTGCATCGCATAAAAGTGCTTGTGTCCAATGTTGTCATGGATGGCGTGCAATATCAGTAAGCGTCTAGACTGCCAAATAACAAGCTGGTGAGTGCCATGCACATTGCACTTCCATAGGCGCATCTTGTCTTTGAAGAACATGCTTGTGTAGCGCATGAGCGCACTGTACTCGGAATCTGTGAAGTCGCTAGGGCGTGTTAGGGTATCCATCCAAATCCACACCAAATCTAACTTCTCATCCTCTGCATCTGCGGTTGTGCTCCTTGGAACTTGGCTATAGTCATCATCGTAAATACGTTGATGAGTTCAGTTGGTACTCAGTGCAGAGTCTCAACAGAAGGGGTGAACACTTAACCTACAACTGCAGGCATGCTCGGGGTGAGGGGGGAGTTCGCTTAGATGGCCTCGGATCGTCCTTCAGGGCGCGGAGACTATAGAGAGGCTGGTACAGTGATTTTCAGTGTGCGCACTAGTAGTGTACATGAAAGGGGAGATATGCACAGTGGCAGAAAAGTGCGCAACGCAAAGAGGCAAAAACGCGCAGTGCGGAAAAATGCGCAACGAGAGCGCAAAAGTGCGCAACGATGAGGATGATGAAGGCGGGAGGTGTAGTGGGATGGAGACAACACTGGGGTGTGCTGTGAAGGTGGTGCACAGTTTGGGGGTGCAAACAGAGTGAAAGTGCAAGGAGCGGAAAAAGGCACAGGCAGTGTGCAAAATGCGGCTATGCAAAAGGGTGCGCAAACGGTGCACAAACACGGCTATACGAAGGGTGCACTATAATAGTGCACAGACAAGGATGAAGGATGCAACGCAAGGGACGAAACGCAACAATATGATGAGGGGATGCAAACAATAACACAAACACGGCTATATGAAGGGTGCACTACAAAGGCGCACGGACTGGACACTGGTGCACAGACTATGTGCGACACTGACTGAGCTATGAACTATGAGGGGGGGAGGAAAGATCCTGTGGATTCTCTATCTGTCTGCTACTATGTACAAATGGCTTATGTGATAAAATGGTGAAATAAAGTATAAAAATAGGAAGCGCCATGCGCTACCCACAAGCGCATCCATTCGCCCATCTAAACCTGACTGCACTATGCTGCTGCCTCAGCCAATAAGATTTGCGCACCTATAGCTCAATATCCAACTGTTCCGGTGCGATGCGCTATTATTGGTGCGCTCTTCCCAATTAATCCACTTTGGTGTTATATGTCGCATGCTGCGCCTTAGTAATAATGGCGTGCTCGACCTGTGCCGGTTACCAGATAAGGCGATGCTGATTGGAAATGTGGAAGAACTATAAGGGGATGCTGTGCAAGACCAAATACTGCCAAAGCGCCTGGGTTACATGAAAGCGCCCAAGTTATGTAAGAATGCGTGGTTCGCTCGTGCTGGAATCATGGTGTGCCTCAAGTAAATGTGCCAGTAAGATGGGAGCTGTGATGCACAGTGCACCAGTGCGGTGGATTGTTGTGTGTGATAGAGATTGCGCAAAGAGTGCGCAGCAGGGAATGTGAGTTGCAGGTAAAGTGTAAAAGGAGTGCGCAAAGGTGCATTGAGCACGCAATAAATGTAGAAGGCAGATAAAGAGCGTGGGGAGGGGGGGCGCACAGAGGCGGCTTGAAGCGCAATGAGGCGCATTTAGGGCGCACAATGATTGGCGGCTATGGGGAAACAAAAGCGCAGTAGAAATGCAAAAGGCACACAAAGGTGCACCTAGACGGTCAAAGGCGCGCAAAAGCGCATGGAAGCACACAAAGGCACACAAAAGCGCGCTGCGCAAAGTGTGCAGAAGCCATCTAGGGGGTGCACACAATCGCAAAAAATGCTGTAGTATGCGTGCAGGGCGATAGGGAGCCACATCAATGTGCACTATTGCGTGCATTTTGCGCATTTGCACTTGGCTCTGGCTGTGTTAGTGTGACTGCTTGCGCATCGAAGGACTGTGAAATGGGACATATCGCATGCATAAAGCCATGTAGCGCATCAATCCAATCCTCAAACTCTTCATCCTCTTCTCCTTCTAAGTCCTCTGGCTGCTTTGGCTGATGTGAAAGCCCATCTGGACCATGCACCGCTCCCCTAACATGCATGAGTGTAAAGTGGAATGTAAGGATTGAGACAATCCACCGGTTAATGCTAGCGGATGGTTGGATATCGGGGTTTTGTAGCATGCCCTTGATATAGCGTGCATCAGTCTCCACAATTAAGTTGTGCACACCTATAATATAAAGGCGCAAACTGCGCAGTGCACGGTAAAGCCCATAGATCTCCAGCTTCAGTTGCAAAAAGCATGCTTCTCTGTCATTGAGCGTAATTGAGCCGAACCGGTTGTAAATGCATATTTTTGCATCTGTGCTCTTTTGCTGGCAAAGGTAAAAGCCGACCACTATCTGGAAAGTGTCGACCACAAGGATAACAGGGAGTTCTGAGGAATAATCGATTGGTTGTAGTGCAGGACACTCTAGTACTGCTTGCTTGATGTCATTTTGCACTGCTATCTGCTCTGGGCCCCATTCGAATGGAGCATCCTTGCGCATAAGCCTTGTGAGCGTGTTAATGCAGTGCACATAATTGCGCATATAAATGTGCATTAGACTGACTGTTCCCAAGAATGTGTGCACTTCTGAAAGCATGTGGCATGCGCCCCAATTGCAGATAACATCTACCTTGTCACGTTCGGGTTTTCTACCTTCTGGTGTGCAGTAATGGCCAAGGATGACGAAGTTCTCAGTGCACAGTGTGGATTTTGTCCCAGAGAAAGTGCCGCCGCTATATTTCATGTGCTGCACAATGCGGTTCACGTTCTGGAAGTGCTCCCACACAAAGCGCCTTATGCCAGGGTTTGCAGTGAGCGCTTCACATGATCCATCTGGTAAAATGTAGCACTTCGAAGGCCCCTTGACTGGGACATCATCAATATAGGGAATGGTGTAATCTGGAATCTCTGGCTGCAGAATATAGCACACATCGATGTGGAAGATTGGTACCAAGTTTGTCCAACCCATTGGCAATGTAATGAGGCACATTGCGCCATACAGCATCTGGAATGTCGTAAGGTCACGCGACAATTCTTTGATTAAGCGCTCATCATATCCCACATATAGATCAAGGCCGGCGCTGCATGCGCACCCCGCAAATTGCTCTGCGAGGTGCTCAGGTGTAGGGGTGATGCCAGAGTGTTTAATGGTAACACAATTAAGTGGCTCAAGGCTATGTACGATGCACAGCGCTTTTCCATCTTTCTTGAGTGTGCAGAACCAGCACGATCTATATGCCAAATTTGAGTGCTCATAAATGCCTGAGTCTATCTTCTTCTGGATAATAGCGCAAACTTCATCATATATGCCTGGTGGAATGGGGATGTTGCGCTCTATCCAAGGGGTGTGCGGAATAACCGGGATTTCTACTGGGGGGAAGAATGCGGTCTTGAAGCTGCTGCGCTCCTCATTACTCCATGCAAGGGCTTCATTCTGCAAAGACATCAAGTGGTGCAAAACCCTCATCTCCTCTGGTAATAAGAAATCGGTGTGGTGCTTTTGGAGTGCTTGCATGTGCTCTTCAGTATAGTGCCTGGTCGGGGTAAATGGTGGCGGGTTTGGTAAAAGTGCAGGAAGCACTGCTAGCAGATTGCCTATAATGTTGCACTCGATGCGGAATTCATTTGGGATGGGCGCAATAACTGGTTTGACTTTTCTAGCAACCGGTTTATACTTCTTCTTGGTTACTATGCCCTTTTGCAGTGCACATGCCACTAAATCAATAAAAGTTGCACACGCATGTGTGCTTCCCAGAAATGTGGCTGGAATAAACACCATGGGGTCAATCAAGTTTAAGAGTGCCTGTGCATGACTGTTGATACACTGAGATAGGTAGAGTTGAGAGATAATAGAGGTTGAAGGAACAGAAGCAGAAAATGGAATAAGCACAAACGCAGAAATGTCACAAGATTGGGTATCAGAGTCGAATGTTATGATAGTGGCAGCTTCTCCTTGGTCTGTGATCAATTCCTCGAAGCCTGGCAAAAAATTTCTTTATGGGTTATGCTGAATAGCAAAGTGTGGTGTTGCTGGAGCTGGTAAGAAGTGATGCGGCTTTCCTCTAGGCTTTGTTGGAATGGTGGAGATGGCGCCTGTGTTCGGATCACAGATTGTAATTGTTTGCACCTCATCCACAAAGTTGCGCATGATGGAGCGCATTAACACATCAAAGGGGTGCCCTAACAGAATATCATAAGCAGGTGAACGGATAACGTGAACTTGCACATAGACAATGATATCTCCAATGTGTGCAGAAACATTGCATGCAAGCCCAAGTGACTCATCTACCTCTCCATTGGCCGATTGCATGTATAAGTGAATGCGTGGGTCATACTGAAGCCCAAGATGATGGCAGACCGCTTCTGACATTGCGATAATTTGCAAACCCAGGTCTAAGATAGCTTCAAAGTATTCTTGGTTGTCGATCAATAAATCAATGGAATGAAACACGTGCGACTCTTTTGCAACCTTCAAAATGTCCGGGTTTTCAATTTCACCTGGCTGGAGATGGGTGAGGTACTGTTCAAATGGATCCTGCAAAACAATAGGAAGTGGCACTGCAATTGCTGTGCTAACTGGAGGTGTGGCATTAAGCGCTTTATTTTCTGTAAAAGGCACATGTGCATCGCAGTGCACAAATGGCATAATGCTCGCCAGGTTGGTAGCTACCATTTCTGCACCAGTAGCTGCAATGCACTTTGGGGTAACTTGTTCTCTATGGCACTGTCTGAGATCAGGCGAAAGGGATAGGAGCTCTTCATGCGAAACCATAACGGAGGGCACCTTCATGGTGCACGCATATATGTCATCAACAATCTGCGGGTTCTGGATGGGAATGACAGTGCGGTATGATGGCTCTTTGCCTTTGGAAGTGTTAGCTAGTATGTCTGGTTTATCTGCTGCTGCGGGCACAAAACGCGCTTCAGGAATGTTGGAATAGGGATGTATGGGCATCTCATCGGGCACTTCAGTTGTGCTCACAGCAGGTTGCAAGGCTGGAGACTCGATACTGTCGGTGGGTGCAATGTCTGTGGTTGTAGAATGTGTGCTCTCTTGATTGGATGTATTGCATGGTGTGCGCTGCAGAATTTCGATGCCATCGAAGACTTGCCTCTTTTGAAGCACCATCAACTCCTGCTCAAGCGCATCGATGCGCTCTTCCTTCATTAGTTGCACATTTGGTGCACTTTGCATATATTCTGCTGCAGGCGCTGAAGTGGCAACGTACGTCGACTGTAAAGGTGCTGCTGGAGCTGGACGAGGTGCTATATTGTAGATGAGCTGCGAATTGGTATTAGATGAAAGTCAACCAGTGGCAATCTGCCCTGGGTTGTGCTTATGCCATTCCTCAATGCACTTGCCCAAGAAGTTGCCTGGAATAGAACACAGCACGAATGCACCACCTGGGAGTATGATGCACCCTTCTGCATTTCGCCTACACTTTCCTTCACTAATAAGGCACTCAATTGAGGTGCACTCAGGGATATAATGCCCTGTCTGACTGCAACCATTGCACTTGTTGTTGTTCGAGCAAGGCATGCCATTTCCGCCATCTCTGTGTGATGTGCTCAATGCGGTAACTATCGTCTGTGTCATGCACTCGAATAGGACTGAGATGTCTTCTGCTTTGACTGTGGGGGCGCTAGGTTGTGGCTGGGAAAGGGGTGCACTGGGTGCTGAGTAGGGTGCATACATATCAGGGGTTTGCGCTATGAGCCCAGTAAGTGGCTGGAAATAGCACGCTGGGCCTTCAAAGATAAAGTCGATTGCATCGCGAATTGCATCTAATGAGTATGGGACATTTGCAGGCTGATTTGGTACCGCAATCGCAAGGCAGCTCAAAATGTGCTTGAGCTGGTCTGGTCGAAACACCCTAATGAACATGCAGCTTTGGTCGTAGCGCACCAATATGCCTTGCACAACTAAGTATTCACTAATGTTGAAAAATGCACGGTAATAGCGCACAATTTCTTCTGCAGTTACAAGGCCAATGCATGCGGTCTCACCAATAAGCTTGTCCAAATCACTAATACTCTATTTACTGCCATCCCTAGAGCCAGGATAAAGCTTTAGGACAGCGTCTTTGAATGTGCCATAGTTGTGTGTTGCGCTATACTCCGGTAGCAGTTTCCAAGTGTCAGCAGTGTTGCTGTCCAAATAGCGCACAGTGTGGAACTTCTTATCAGTCTCATCAGTAACATTACAATCGTGGAGGAGTTGCGCAAGCTCCTCAAAGTACTTCTGGAGGTCGCGCAGTTTTGCGGGGTCAAAGCATGGCGCATTTTGGTTGGAAGCAGATGGCATATGCATGGTAGCCATAGTAAGTGGAATAAGGTGTGTAGAGTTAAGATCTGGTAAAAGTGCAGTGAAATGCAAAGGCGGAGAAGGATGCGGTGATGCGGACAGAGTTAAGGTAGGTAGGGATGATTCAGGTGAAGGTGGAGGTAAAGACAGCACGGATGAGTGATGCATGTTGTTTAGGAAGAGTGATTTGAATACTGGTATTTCCCCAAGCTGGAGCGCAGTTGCTAACAGCTCGGAATGGAGAGTGTGAAGGTGGTTAATGTTGAAGTGAAGGGTAAGCCGATGGAGGTCTAAAATATGGTCTGATAAACAGAACCCCTTGTGATGGGCTCCAGAAATGATGTGTTCAGTTGGTACTCAGTGCAGAGTCTCAATGGAAGGGGTGAACACTTAACCTACAACTGCAGGTGTGCTCAGGGTGAGGGGGGAGTTCACTTAGAGGGCCTCAGATTGTCCTTCAGGGTGCAAAGACTATGGGGAGGCTGGTACAGTGGTTTTCAATGTGTGCACTAGTTGTGTATGCTAAAGGGGAGATATGTGCAGTGGCAGGAAAGTGCACAACACAAAGGGGCAAAAATGCGCAACAGGAGCACAAAAGTGTGCAATGATGAGGGTGATGAAGACAAGAGGTGTAGTGGGATACAGACAATGCTGGGGTGTGCTGTAAAGGTGGTGCATAGGTTGGGGACACAAATGCAGTGGAAGTGCAAGGGGTGGAAAAAGGCGCAAACAGTGTGCAAAATGTGGCTATACAAATAAGTGTGCAAACAGTGCACAAACATGGCTATATGAAGGGTGCGCTGTACGAGTGCTCGAATGAGGACGAAGGATGCAACGCAGGGATGAAACACAACAATACGATGAGGGGATGCAAACAATACACAAACGTGGCTATACAAGGGGTGCACTACAAAGGGCGCATGGACTGGATGCTGGTGCACAGACTATGTGTGATGCTGACTGAGCTATGAACTACAGTGACTCACAAAACTGAGTCAAAATTACATAATTCTTTGTTTGTTTGGTAGCCCTGATCATGTATGTTATTCAGTACACCAATACCTTGTTTGGTTTTGTTGTTTATGGGAAGCTATTCAACAATGAATCAAAAAGTCCAAAACATTGACTCAGTTTTGTGAGTCACTGTATGAGGGGGGGGAAAGATCCTCTGGATTCTCTATCTGTCCGCCTACTATGTACAAATGGCTTATGTGATAAAAACAGTAAAATAAAGTGTAAAAATAGAAAGTGCCATGCGCTATTCACAAGCGCACCCATCCACCCATCTAAACCCAACCGTGCTATGCCACTGCCTCAGCCAATAAGATTTGTGCACCTATAGCCCACTACCCAACTGTTCTGGTGTGATGCACTATTTTTGGTGTGCTCTAGGTCTCATGCACTCTTTCCAATTAATCCACTTTGGTGTTATGTATCGCATGCTGCACCTTAGTAATAATGGCATGATCGACCTGTGCTGGTTACCAGATAAGGCAATGCCAATTGGAAATGTGGAAGAACTATAAGGAGATGCTGTGAAAGACCAAATACTGCCAAAGCGCCAGGATTATGTGAAGGCACCCAAGGCACACAGTCCAATGCCAAATAGGTGCAAAGCGCCCCAATTATGTGAGAATGTGCAGTCCGCTCATGTTGGAATCATGGTGTGCCTCGAATAAATGTGCCAGTAAGCTGGGAGCTGTGATCCGCAGTGCACCGGTGTGGTGGATTGTTGTGAGTGTGATAGGGATTGTGCAATGAGTGCACAGCAGGGAATGTGAGTGCAGGTAAAGCATAAAAGGAGTGTGCAAAGGCACATCAAGCACACAATAAATGTAGAAGGCAGATAAGGAGCGTGGAGGGGGGCGTGCGGAGGCGGTTTAAAGCAGAATGAGGCGCATTTAGGGCACACAATGATTGGCAGCTATGGGGAACCAAATGTGCAGTAGAAATGCAAAAGGCACACAAAGGCGCACCTAAACGGTCAAAGGCGCACAAAAGCATGCTGCGCAAAGTGTGTGGAAGCCATCTAGAAGGTGTGCACAATCACAAAAAATGCTGTAGTATGCGCACAGGGTGATAGGGAGCCATAACAATGTGCTCCATTGTGTGCAACTTTGTGGATGAAGCGCAAACGATTACTATCTGCAATCCGAACACAGGCGCCATCTCCACCATTCCAACAAAGCCTAGAGGAAAGCTGCACCACTTCTTACTAGCTCCAGCAATACCGCACTTTGCTATTCAGCATAACCCACAAAGAAATTTTTGTCAGGCTTCGAGGAATTGATTGCAGACCAAGGAGAAGCTGCCACTATCATAACATTCAACTCTGATACCCAATCTTGTGACATTTCCGTGTTTGCGCTTATTCCATTTTCCACTTCCATTCCTTCAACCTCTATTATCTCTCAACTCTACCTATCCCAGTGTACCAACAGTCATGCGCAGGTGCTCTTAAACTCGATTGACCCCGTGGCACTTATTCCAGCCATGTTTCTGGAAAGTGCACATGCACGCGCAACTTTTATCAGTTTAGCAGCATGCACACCACAAAAGGGCATAGTAACCAAGAAGAGGTATAAACCGGTTGCTAGAAAAGCCAAACCAGTTATCGCGCCTGTCCCAAATGAATTCTGCATCGAGTGCAACATTGTAGGTGATCTGCTAGCAGTGCTTCCTGCGCTTTTACCAAACCTGCCATTATTTACCCCGACCAGGTGCTATACTGAACAGCGCATGCAAGCACTCCAAAAGCGCCACACCGATTTCTTATTACCAGAGGAGATGAGGGTTTTACACCACTTGATGTCTTTGCAGAATGAAGCCTTTGCATGGAGCGATGAGGAGCACGGCAGCTTTAAGACCGCATTCTTTCCCCTAGTAGAAATCCCAGTTATTCTGCACACCCCTTGGATAGAGTGCAACATCCCCATTCCACCAGGCATATACGATGAAGTTTGCACTATTATCTGGAAGAAGATAGACTCAGGTGTTTATGAGTACTCAAATTCGGTGTATAGATCATGCTGGTTCTGCACACTCAAGAAAAATGGGAAAGTGTTGCGCATTGTACATAGCCTCAAGCTGCTTAATCGAGTTACCATTAAACACTCCAGTGTCACTTCTACACCTGAGCACCTCACAGAGCAGTTTGCGGGGCACACATGCAGCGCCATCCTTGATCTATATGTGGGATATGACAAGTGCTTAATCAAAGAATCATTGTGCAACCTTACAACATTCCAGACGCCGTATGGCGCAATGCACCTCATTACATTGCCAATGGGTTGGACAAACTCAGTACCAATCTTCCACAACAATGTGTGCTATATTCTGCAGCCAGAGATTCTGGATTACACAGTTCCCTATATCGACAACGTCCCAGTCAAGGGGCCTTCGAAGCGCTACATTTTACCAGATGGCTTGTGTGAAGCACTCACTGCGAACCCTGGCATAAGGCGCTTTGTGTGGAAGCACTTCCAGAATGTGAACTGCATTGTGCAGCACATGAAATATAGTGGTGGCACTTTCTCTGGAACAAAATCCACATTGTGCACTGAGAACTTCATCATTCTTGGCCATTATTGCACCCCAGAAGGTAGAAAACTCGAATGTGACAAGGTAGACATTATCCACAATTGGGGCGCATGCCACATGCTGTCAGAAGTGCCTGCATTCTTGGGAACAGTCAGTTTAATGTGCATTTATATTCACAATTATGTGCACCATGTTAATGTGCTCACAAGGCTTACACGCAAGGATGCTCCATTCGAATGGGGCCCAGAGCAGATAGCGGCACAAAACAACATCAAGCAAGCAGTACTAGAGTGCCCTGCACTACAACCAATCGATTATTCCTCAGAACTCCTTGCGGTCAACACTTCCCAGATAGTGGTCGGCTTTTACCTTTGCCAGCAAAAGAGCACAAATACAAAAACATGCATTTACAACCGGTTTGGCTCGATTACACTCAATGACAGAGAAGTGTGCTTTTTGCAACTGAAGCTAGAGATCTATGGGCTTTACTGCACGCTGCACAGTTTGCGCCTTTATATTATAGGTGTGCACAACTTAATTGTTGAGGTGCTATATCAAGGGCATGCTACAAAACCCCGATATTCAACCATCTGCCAGCATTAACTGGTGGATCGTCTCAATCCTTACATACCACTTTATGCTCGTACATGTTAGGTGAGCAGTGCATGGTCCAGATGGGCTTTCGCATTGGCTGAAGCAGCCAGAGGACTTAGAAGGAGAAGAAGATGAAGAGTTTGAGGATTGGATTGATGCACTACATGGCTTTATGCATGCGATACATCCCATTTCACAGTCCTTTGATGTGCAAGCACTCGCACTAATGCAGCCAGAGCCAAGTGCAAATGCACAAAATGTGTGCAATAGTGTGCTTATTTATGATGATGACTATAGCCAAGTTCCAAGGAGCGCAACAGCAGATGCAGAGGATGAGAAGTTAGATTTGGTGTGGATTTGGATGGATACCCTAATGCACCCTAGCGACTTCACAGATTCCGAGTACAGTGTGCTCATGCGCTACGCGAGCATGTTTTTCAAAGACAAGATGCGCTTATGGAAGCGCAATGTGCATGGCACTCACCAGCTTGTTATTTGGCAGTCTAGATGCTTACCGATATTGCATGCCATCCATGACAACATTGTATACAAGCACTTTTATGCAAGGTCTGGTTGCAACAACACAATTCCTTGCTTGTCACTGCTCCCATCCCCATGATCCAAACAGTGAGAATTGGTGCCAGTTTTCCCCATCCTGTGACCAAGATGGTAATGCAAGGAGAAATTAAACCTGGAAAGATACAACACCAATGAGCTTGATGACAGATCAATCTCTTGGCTGTTATGAAGTACTTGAGATTCTTGTGGTCTGTCCAAATCTCAACTTCATGTTGTGCAACCTAAATCTCACCACTCTTCAAGTGCATGTATTATTGCCAACATCTTCTTCTCATGGATTTTGACTTCAATGACACAAGCTTTACCTCCATCATGACAAGTGTGAATTTGAGAAGACTCAGATCAAATACTTGTGTTTGATTATTTTGGATGGGCAGGTAGAGGTGGATCCTGTTAAAGTTACTGGTGTTATAGCTTGGCCAATGCCCATGAACAAGAATGAGGTGCAGTCCTTTTTGGGCTTTATCAACTTCTATCAGTGCTTCATCAAAGACTTCTCACATCATGCACGACCATTTTGATCTCACTGACAAGGATGCATGGAGATAGGGCAATACACAACAAGAGGCATTTGAGAAGCTCAAAGAGATGGTCATTTCCACTCCCATCCTTACTTTTTGCTGATGCATTGCACCCCTTTCATGTAGAAGCTGATAGTTCTGACTTTGTGACAGGTGCCATGTTGTCTCAGCAGTCTCCACAGGACCAGAAGTGGCATTTAGTTGCATTCTACTCAAAAAGCCTCAGTACTTTGGAGTGTAATCAATGGTAGGCACAATGGCTTAGCAACCAACAGTATAAGAAAAAGAGGAAATTTTGATGTTACTCACTATGCATGGATCCAAATCCTCTGTGGGCAGCATTAAAAAAAAAGTGTAACCCCATGCTGGGTTTGCATGGGGTTACACTATTCAGGCACTGAGATGACCATGAGATAACGAGCCCAAGGTCTAGATTGATAGTGTTGATGAAACAGCAGTAGTACTACAGATGATGGTAATCATTCTCCAAGAGTGTTGTTGTTGTCCCTCTGTTAGTTGACCCTGGTAAATATGTGTAAATATGCATCATTGTTACAAATGTGTTGGTTTCATTTTGAATTGCTTCTTGCTTCTTGCTTCTTGCTTTGAAACAAATGGCTGACATGCCTTTCTTGGTGACAACATTGATGCTACTGCTGGCAGTGCCAGATTTCATTCCAAAAAATGTGATGACAGCACTGAGTCTGAAAAACCAACAGATGAAAATCCCAATGAATAATTGGAGGAAGAAACAGAAGACAAATATAAGAGTGTTTGATGACAAAAATGAGGAAGAGCCTGATAGGAAGGAAAACTTGAAAGAATTTGAGTCTAGAAAGAAGGAAGAAATGTGACTGCAATTTGCAATTTTAAAAAATCCCAATGATTTTAAGGTGGGGCCTGTAGGAAATGACAGTGTGAGTTTCCCTCTTATCTTTTGGGTAAATGATACCAAGAAAAATCACTAATTACTTACTCATAATTATTCAGATCCAAGTGGGTGAGGACAGAAGCACTCACGATGATGACAATAGTATGATCTCTGAGTCCAGTGGAGGGCCAATATCCCAAGCAGTGACTGGGATCAGACCTGAAGCCATTGAGGAACTCAGGCAATCAAAGAGGAAGAGGGTTGCTTAAGAGGAAGCAGAGGAAATAACTGCCTGTGTGGAAAGATACTCAAAGTTCAGCACTTTTGTGTTAACTTTTCATGTCTCTGCATATTGAAATGATTATATAAGTTACTTTTAACTCTCTGAATGTCATGCTTGGGAGATCAGATAACAAGCAGTAAATGTGAAGGTTGTCTCTTATTGCTTGTCATGCCACCTACCTCATTGCACAAGGAGGCTATCAATGCATATCAGCTCCTTATGATTAGTCGCACCCTATTTACACCATTTTGCAGCCTTGAAGAGGCCTGTCATCAATTTGGTATTGACATAAATACTATCATCGCCATTGAACAAACCCAATATCTCAATGGATGACATCCTGTTCCAAAGGCAGGGAACCTTCATCTAGCTTGGCAGTATGCTCAGAATCCAGATGACCATCATTGATTTATCAACATGCTTTGGGTCACCCCACTTGTCTTCTCCACTATCCTGCAGCTTATCAAAAATCACCCCATCTTTCTCAGCCACTCAAACAATGGACAGACACCAGTTGAGCAGCTGTCTGGAATTTTGCTTTCTTATTATTATTGCATTTCAGAGGCATAATTTTAAAAACAGTATAATGAACAGCGGTGTTGGCTGAATTAGAGAATGTTATCAGATCAGAATGTCACAAATTGTCACTCATTGGACAGTTAAAATTAACTTATATAATCATTTCGATGTGATGGAGAAGCAAAAAGCAAAAGCAAAAGCGCTGAACTTTGAACTACTCTAATGGCTCAATGGATGGGGTGCTCAAATGTAAGCAGGCCAGCTGCAAGACTCAGTGGGTAAGTACAGCTTTCTTAAGGTCAGATTTCATCTGACAACTCTCTTTTATGTGCTGAGTTTCATAATGTGTTTAATGTGTTAATCTGGAGTGGGAAATTGAGCATGTGAGCCTTGCATTAATTGAGGACATGCTGGTGGAAACAAACATGATGTTATATTACTATACTTGGATATATTCTGGATTATGTAAGTTGATAAGTTATAGAGGCCCAGGTATTTTTTTTTTGATGCCAGACTTGGCACCATGGTACAGGACCCCTGACAACACTCCAAAATGCCTGATCCATGTGTGGATGAAATTTTTGAAAATGCCTGAAAAAATATTCAAAAATTTGGGCAAACTTTTGGTAATGCCTAGGGTAAATGTTCAGATAAGGACTGCTCTGCAGCCAATAGGCCTGATCTGGTTCAGATAAAATTTAGGAATGATTGAGGCAAACCTTGAGTGGAATTTCAACCTTTACAATAAAAATTGAACCAATCATGGGTCAATACAGATATCAATTCAGTATCTTGCAAGTTGCCTGTTTGCATCTTTCTCTCACATATGCCAAACCCCTGAAATGGATGACAAGTACATGATAGAAGTTCACTTGACCCACCCTGCCACTATTTGATGAAAAGCAATGGATTGGCAAAGGAAAGAAATTTCCTTTTCACTCTTTCAACTTCCCAGACTTGGAGGGTTGTTGCAAGGAGAAACTGTCTATACCAAAAAATTCTTACAGCTATGCTTTCAAACACAGATTTCAAAAATTTTGACTGTTTTGAAGGCACTGTATTCAAGAGGCAAAAATGCAGTAGATCCAGTCAAGAAGGCTATGATGACTAGCACAAGGCTATGTAGCAAATTTAACTACCTGGACTGCAATTTTTCTATGTGCCTGATCCCATGTGCAGATAAAAATGTGACCTCAATGAGGCCTGAGGCAAAATCCCATAGCAATCAGCCTACTTTTTTTTAAAATCCGCACAGAAATTAATCAGGCATTTTTGGGGTCCTCATGGTACTTGTTTTTTTTTTCAGCAGATGACACCAGAAAAGCCAAAAATATGGTCCGACTTCGGTTGGCTGCGCTCATAGTGGCGTTGTAAGAGACGTGAAAAATCGCTGGCGTCAGAAGTAAGAATTTCCATGTTTTTCTGCTGTGTCAATTGATACCCTGGCAGGCGCTCCGTGTGAAATGTCTAGACAAGCTCGATATTTATGTCCCCCCTAAACCAACCGCCGCACCCAGTAAGAATCCCGTATTAGGCTAAGGCGTACCACGTACCAGTAGTATATGACCCAAGAAAGTAAGCAATATATAGTTATAATATGTAGCGGAAATCTTTGTTTTGTTTATCCGTCAAGTCAAGGAAGGCCTGTGAGACATGTTAGCAAGAATGAACGTCGATGAAAGCATAGACATACCCGGTCCACTTTCTTCTCAACCGTAATGCCGTCTTTAACCTGCGTGACATAAACGTCGTCATACTTCTCATCTCGTTGTTCGGCGTCACGACGTTTGTTCTCGGAAGCGAGTATAAATCGAAGCAATAAAAGGAGAGCCGCGGATACCACAAAACAGGCAGTCATGATTGCCCACGGAACATGATTACTAGAGTTCGTTAGTATGTGGTGAACCTGGCATGAGGGTGACCATAACCCACCGAGGTTGATACTGTTTCTTCCACATAAATGGACCAGCGGCATTACCAATTGCATAGGCACACAGGACCACCGCATTAGTGGTCGTCTCTGAGTAATATAGCCACGGTAAGCATATAAATTGCTCCCAAGTACACGAAATGTTTTACTCTTAGTGTGCCCAGCCGTTATCGATTCGACCCAGCCCAGGAATATTGCGAACGGTGTGATTGCAAAGACTGTTTACACATGATCATGACCCAGAACGTTGGAGGTGGACAAACTTACTTGATACCCAGTATGACAATAACAAACCAACTTTGTTGTGGGAAGGCAATGCGTTCACCAAAATAGCGCCAACAGTGGCAGGGATGAATGAGATCACTCCAGCATATCCGCGGCCTACAAAAGGGACAATAGAGATCCCAAACCAAATGGTTACAACTTCGAACACAAACAGGCACAGATTCAGTATGGGCAACATCATAACATTGTACGAGAACAGAGAAACACACTTTCCACCGCTCCATCCACCATACCAAGTAGGGTCGTGCGACGGACCGAGAAGCCAAACTGGTTCACAATGAGTTGCCTTTGGTTGGTAAGCTAGATTTAAATAAGAAGTTGGGGATATCTTCAACTGTTCCATGCCAAAGTAACATACAGAATTGACAATATTCCTGAAACCAAAAAAAAAAAATCAAACTTGAAAAAGAATACTCAAACGACAAGAGACTCACGCAATAGCAGCGAACAATGCCATGACCCATACCTTGGGGTCGCGGAAAGTCTCGAAGAATCTATCAAAGATCAGGCAAAGAGTGACGGCTGATATTATAGCATTCTCACTGGTCCCGTTTCCAGTGCTTATTTTCAACTCCAGACTGGTTAACTTGAATTCGTTGCACAGCAAGTACACGTTCCTCGGGAGTCAAGAAGTGTGCAGTCAACGGCGAATCAGGGAAAAAGAACCTTATCGCACAAGTTATTGACCCCGAAAGAAGGAAAGAAAAAAGGACCCACCAGAAGAGTACGGATGTCAGCAGGGTGATGAGACCCGTAATGATCATAATCCTTGTCTATGATGGGTATGCTTGCCTAGTGAACAGATACATAAGACTTACCATTGCCAGGGTAAGAACGCATGGCTCTGGTGTATTCTGTTAGCATGTGCAAAATCCAAATAACTGGGTCCTATACTTTGGCATGAAGGAGGCCAAAACTTATAAGGCCCAAAAAAATGATTGCAAACCCATTCATCAAGACTACGAAGCCGTCAGTAGTCCACCTTGAGACATATACCATCTGCTTACACCAATAACCAGTCCGCTGAGTCTGTTCTTCACGCGTATAAAACATAGATGTTACAATCATAAACCCTGGCGTAACGGCACCTTTGCAACAAGAGTTTAGATACGTTTAACGGAATTGCATAATTCTGACCTTCGCATATCCCCAAGATGAAACGAACAGCAAACAGGGCTCCGAATGATTTACAGGCAGCGTGTGATAACAGTGCCACCGCCCATATGAAAATGTTGATGCTTTGAGTCTCGTGAGCACCACAAAAATAAATGCAATGTGTTCGTACCTCATCCATTTACCAACAGGAAATCGTTGAAGTGCCAAATTTTGGGGATACTAGAAGGAGACACATGGTGACGCACAAAAGAGAACAGCATAAGATGGAACTAACCTCAAATACCAAATAACTTAGATAGAAAACAGTGCTCAACCAGTTGAATTGGTTTTGCGTCAATTTAGCTGCACGGCTGGGTGATTCGAAGTCGGCAATTATGCAAATTTGAGAAGAGCACTACTGACATGATCCCCAATACAGCGGATTGTCCTAGAACGACTTTGTCTGCAAATGTCATGCTGGAAAAGATTCAGAGTCCAAAATGTGCCAGTTATCGCACCGCTCACAGATACATGACTATTCCATTGCATGAAATTTAGTTCCACATAATATGATAACCTCTGCACTCACGACACATCAGAGGCATGAGGTGCCAGTCAATCTTTCGTCTGTTACTCGATGAGGTAAATATGCTCAGGTATTCTGTAGGAGACGAACCTTAATCGTGCTGCCTCCTTGGGATCAAGTCGCACTTTTGAGCTAGTGGCAAACGCAGCAACATCCACGTCGTCTTCATGTAGATGACCCTGGTGGGGAACTCTCTTCTCTGAGTGGTCACTGCCGGAGTCCATTCTAAAAACACCTCCAGAGCCGGGGAGGTAAAGCTAGAAGTTCGAATTGGGATCGATGGTTGCGGCGAGGGCCTTATAGCCAGGTGCCGTGTACACTCGTAAACCTCAAGTTTATTACGCAGAAGATCATTGTGCGAACCATGTGGAGTATACCATCTCGGCTTCTTGCGATGATGTCGAGATTCATGTAAGTATAGGTACACAGCCGCCGCCGATGATCGATGATCGATACGTTCAAGCATCCGCTGACCGCCGCTAATCGGTCCAAGCAGTCTAAAACCCGTATATACAGCCTCATAGTCGGGTGCTCAAGCGCTGAAAGTCTCGAAAATATTCAGAACGACATTGAGCTATACACTTAACCTCTTTCTCCTCAGGCACAGTTTTCGGGCTCCGATTGATGAACGACAAACTTGACACTGGATGACTTCCCATAAGGATCTATGGACTTGGAAAAATCTAGAGAGGTTTCAACACTTTCCACAGTTCTATCAGCCGAGATGCCGAATCTAATTTGGTTGTAATCTACAGAAGTCACCTCTTCAGTTGCCTCCAGACGGTTTCCAGCTGAAGATCAGATCTTCATATTTTGTGATCCGAACACTCGTTTTCATGATCTTGTCCTTCTCCCGCTCCCCCCCATATACATTATCATTATCTGTTTACGGAATCTACAGAAACACGTTCCAACTCCCGCCCATAACCCCGCCAACTTTCTAGATTTCTTACGAAAAGTCACCCACTGACGGAAGCGGATACATAAGTATATCGTGTAGAAGCAGGATTGCTTTTGCCGACCATCAAAATCTGTGCCTGGGCCCCAGGCGAACCCCCTAGTGAAACCCTGGCTGGCCCTATGTTATTGTTAGCCAAATATCAGCTACCATGCTTTCTGAAAATGTCTCGCGCCCCAAAACGAAGTGTCTGACAACGTGTGTAAGAGGACCCCCGATAATAAGTGGCAGGATCCAAACAAATTTTGGCTGAGGATTTTGCTTATGCATGATTTCATCCGAACAAAATCTTAAGATTTTAGGTATGGTCCGAACGTAATTTCTATCTGATGTGGATAATCAGTTGCATTTGTTATTTGTTTGGATGTATTTGTTGGAGTCCTGTGTTTGAAACCTGCTATGATTTCTGTTGCGGCTCATCTTCCTTACATTCCTGATAGATTAATACAGTACATACACCACCGTATGCATACGGACTAGCAAGAAGAACCTAGCGTTTGTGGCAGGGCGTTACCGTTATAACTCGGAATCTCGGCGTCTACATTTCAGCAGCTTTACGAACGGTCTTTCAATTCATTGTTTCGTGCTGTGCATAAAGCAATGGCAAACCTTCAGGCGTCCACTTTTCATCTGACTCGTTCTTACGACTCATTCCTGGTTCTCAGACCCTCAGACCTGACCTTTGCACTCTTCAGCTCCATGCAGTCCCTCATGTGCCAAAGCTATTGTTCCTCCGGGAACTACAACGGAAACGAAGGAATGCAAATTCAAAGAGTAAAAATATTGAAGAGGACTAGTTTCGGCTTTCGACCGTCAGACACGAGATATCCGAGGCACGAAGGTTGAAAACGAAGTGGCTATTATCTGCCTTTGGGAGACTACTTCCAACGTGTTCTTGATAGTTTCTATGGCAAACATTAGTACTGTAGACACGTTTGCCGCCATTCTAGAAGCCCAGTCCGTTTTAAAAGCCTGATCCAAGTAAGGCATCCGAACGAAAATTTGGATTTTTCGAGCCTGATAGGAAGTCCGAACAATTTTTGCGAGGAGTTTTTTTATCCGAACCAAAACATCGAAATCTTTGTCCGGCCCGAATTTTGTTTCCCAGAATCTGGGGTCCTTGTGATTTCGGCGTTGTACACAATCGCCGAGCCAAATGGAGATGCATAGCGTAGTGAACAGTTCCCAAACTTACCACCGTTCAGTTCGGCGTGCATATTAACAGTTCGACATTCCGAGTTTCTTGTGGATACTTGTACTTTTTGTGAATACAATTCCCGGCTTGTCGTCGTGTGTTGGCCGTTTTCGGAAGTGTGCACTGAGTTACCATGACATCGGAGGAGAATTCAGTTGAAGGAAAGGAATGGATTCTCGAGCCAGAGACAGAGTACAGGTTCGAACTGGATCCCGGCACGTCGCTCACTATCAAGGTATGTGACTAACTCCGTCTGATATCTCTCTCGTTTTACGATTATACCATCAGTTGGTGCGTGGACACGCAGAAGTTTTTGGGGCAGAGCTTGCAGAAGGCAAACTATATATCTTTGGGTCTGAATGTAAGGCTGCAATCTTCTCATGGAAAGGTTGCACAATCGAGATAAGTTGTGGTTGCTCTCGCCGTTGCACAACCACTCACTTCTCGCAAGCACGTCACCGGTCACCCTTCGACAGAATATGTATCAGAAGAGACACCGATGGCAGCCTACGCCAACTTGCATATAGCATTTGAACAGATGCGTGTCCGTGCGCTGAGGGCCATCCATGGATCCCCAATTCATGGCGACGATCCTGCTGCCAGTGCAGAACCTCCACGCGTGCTTGTTCTCGGTCCAGAAAACTCAGGAAAGACGACAGTCTGTAAGATCCTTGTGAACTACGCTGTGCGGGCGGGTCAAGGCTGGTCTCCTCTTCTAGCCAATGTTGATCCAAGCGAGGTGAGCGCAAACTGTCGACACTGTTAATTTCAATCAATCGACGTTTACTCCCAGGGTGGATGGTCAGCCCCAGGCGCCTTATCCGTCACATCCGTTTACACCCCCTTGCCCACAAGCTCTCCAGCCAACCCCTTGGGATCTGCAGCAACTTCAGCTCCCACCACTTTGTCGTCCAATGCTCTACTTCCTCTGGTTTATTGGTACGGACATGCTGAGACCGCACGAAATCCTTTGTTGATGGACAGACTGATTCGCAATATGGGAGAAAATGTGAACGACAAGTATGAGCTTGATCCGGAAGGTACAATATTTTCCGTTCTTTGCAGACTTTTTGACAAAACTACCAGCAAGCTCGGGCATCTGGCATGATCGTCGACACGCCATCTTCATTCGCATCTGGTCCAGGCTTGGGCGATCACCGACAGAAACTTATCAAAGCCTGCGTGGATGCCTTCAAAAGTTGGCTTTATCTCCATCTTTCTGCAACTGTCAGACTTAAATTTTCTTCAGTTAATGTCATCCTTGTGGTTGGTCATGAGAAACTGAATGTTGAGATGCAACGTACGTACGGCGCTAGCCTCACAATTGTGAAAATTCCAAAATCCGGTGGTGTGGGTCGAAATCTCGCAAATCTTATCAAAATCTGATTGTTCTTGTAGGTCGTGGAGCTAGACCACGGCTATCGGGAGCGCGTACATAATTGTCAACTCCATACATACTTCTATGGTCAGGTTATCCAGGCGCCTCCTGGTATAGCATCGGCCTCCTTAGGTGGCGAGTCATTGACAGACCTCGTTCTATCTCCTTCGTCGACTGTCATAAACTTCGATGACTTATCAATGTTCCGCATTGGTGCCGGTAAGATAATTTTAGTGGTTTCTGCTGAAATGTTCATGATATAAGTTCTATAGAAACAATGGCGCCCTCCTCTGCCCTTCCTATTGGTGCTACGCGTGTTGTGTCGGAAATGCAGCCTGTACCTGTAGACCCTTCCCAACCTGGCTCTGGCCTGTTGAATGCTGTTCTTGCTATTCTTGAACCACCGAATCCCGACGAAAACGAGCGCTATGATGAAGAGATCCTTGATCTTTCTGTCACCGGATTTATCATCATGTTCGTGATTATACCACGAGCTTTCACTGTCACATGACTCTGACTCGTCTCCTGGCTCCCAGCACCAACCTTGACATCCCCCATCGGAAGATGACAGTCCTGGCACCAAATCAGGGATCTATTGTCGGTAAAACAGCCATTGTTGGGTCATACGAATGGCAAGATCAATAGTACTGCTTAGCAGGACTTTGGGTATGCTAGCACAAGTCTTTTGTTTGATTTCGTCGTGAACCACCCACCAAAGATGCCCTGCGACCACTTACAAGCAGTACCTGTGCTTCCTCGCTGCTGTGGATGATAATACACTTTGGGCCGCGCATTGATAAACCCGACTCGAAGTTTCTAAGAATGCCAAATCTGATTTGATCAAGCAAGCTATTTCTGGACATCTGAGTCTTCATGATCATCAACGAGTGATTCATCTGGAGACCACCAGCCACCGATTTTTTTTCGAAAGCGATTAATATGTTGTTATCTTTCACGGCGTTCTGGGTTAAAACATATTATGATCTCGCAAAACGAGGTAGTAAAGGCTGACTACAATGCACACTTACTTAGCGAAAGGCGAGTCACGTGACTATTATGCGTCTTTGTAGCAAGTGTTATGTAAGCAACCGTTCTGCAGACGTCTTTCGTTATCGCAAGCAGCGGCCAACGATTCGACATCCAACGTATGTCTGCATTTGCTCGATTTTTACATCCAACACCTATCGCACGAAGAGCATACTCTTCGTTTTTCTCTTCTAAACCCGGAGGTGGAGGTCGCTACTTCAATTCCGCCAAGCCACCGAAGGCTGTTATCGCTGGGAGTGCCCCAAAGAATAACGGAGCTAAGGCAGTAGATTCTTCGAAGGATTCCAAGGTGGATGGGGTACAAACTACAACAGGAGGTGGGAGTGGGAACGTCACAAATGGAGGGAATGCTCCCAGCCAGACGGCCAATCCTAGTGTGGATCAGACTGCCCAGCCTTCGAAACAGTCGTCTTTGTCTTCATCATCCTCGTCATCTAATGTGGCCAGTGGAACGACATCAGGTTCGTCCGACGCCAATGCCACGTCGGCAGGATCACCTGGAGAAAAGCACAGCCAACACCCGGTCGTCAACACGAAGGACTTCAAGCTTCACCAATTTTTCTCACTTCACCGACCTCTTCTTCTCCTTACTACACCCTCATCCATTCTCACTTCTGCACCGGCAAATCTTGATCTGTCGGACTTGAATGCCACTGCAGACGTAAACTCTGCTCACGCTTCGCTGCTGGATGAGTTCCGCGAAGCATCTATGGACGCCGACGCTGCAGCTGCACGGCAGCTCACACGTGCCTTTACGATAAATCACGCGGGCGCCACCGTGGCTTGGGAAGACACGTTGCGGCGGCTCGGACTGAACGTGGATCAAGACGTGGAGCGAGTAAATATGCAGCGGCAGTGGAGTAGAGAGTGGCAGGAAATTATGATGGATAGCACAAAGAGGAAACGAAGAAAGAAGATGAAGAAACACAAGTCAGTCATTGCTATGAAACTTGTCATACCATGCTCATCAACTATTTTGCATCGCAAATGCAGGCTAAAAAAGCGACGGAAGGTACAGTTTCTTTTAATAGATATTTTAACCCAGTTCCTCACCGCGTTTTACGATAGGCAACTCGTGCATCTCGGGTGAAGATTGGACGATGAGATAACGTTCTCTCCTGTCACGTTCATCCACCCTCTATTTCCGGAAATGTGCTTAGATTCTTAATCGAATGGGAACATTTCTGCTTTCGACCGGCTTCAACTTTATTGTCTGCGTTAAAAACTCGCCGACAACCACCCAAACCTTGAACATCATGTCATAAGGTCGTAAAGTTTGGAAGAAGATTGCAACAACTATTGATTAGTACGCTAAAACTAAAAGTACACAATATCAACGATTAAAATAAAAGAAGATTACACACGATACGTTAAGTGACAGTAACGATCTCCCCCCTTCCATCTTTCAAAATCACCAGTTCACATTCGACCTTCTCGCCGGTATCAAGGCAAACCACATCCGTTGGGTCAACGGTGCTTGTTCGTATCTGCCTCTTCTCAAAGAAAGACCTACCCAACACAACGTCAAAGTGAGGCTCCTCCGACAGGTAAACGCCTATCATCGTCGGCTTAGATCCGCCGCTTTCTGGGTCTTTAATCTTCTCGGATGTCGGAGCATCAGGATGGGGGTTGAACGAGGAAGACGGCGTAAGCGTGATAGGCCACGTCCCTATGTTGACAAGACCACCGTAACCATAATGTCCTGGCGCTGCATCCTTGGGAATGAACCCGTTGCGGATAGCAAACTTGCGTGAGATATAAACATGTCGGTAGCCGGATTTGAGTAACATGCGGACTATGCAGAAGATGATGTAACCACTTGAGACATGGTTGCCAAATGGTAGACATGGAACGCACCATTTTGCACAGGCCCGATGCTCCCCATGACAGTTCTCACCCCGTTTTCGCCGTGGAATTTCTCAAACACCTTCTTGAATGTAGGGACACCGTCGTCCTCTTCCGACTTCGACGCACTTCCGCGTTTGGTGCCCTTTGTCTTCTGAGACCTTTTTGAGCGACTCGACAACGAAGGGGACTTATTTTGTCCGCTTGGGTGGCGCGCACGAGACGGATTGAAAAGGTAGAATGAGGCATTTAAATAAGCAGGTGGTGCTGGAAGGGGCTGCGCCGGGTTGTGTAGGTGAAGGGTCGGTGCTGAGTGTGTTGAGTGCGTGGAATCGCTCACGCTGCTGGACAGGAGTGGGGAGGACTGCTGTTGCTGGCGCCAGACGAAGATCGTATAGTCGGAGTCTGTATAGATGTTCAGTTTTACAGACTAATTAGAAAGCCTACGCAGAAGTGCATACCGTCATCGAGATTCCATATGGAGTCGTTGAATTCGTACTTGAGCCATCCAGGTCCGACACGCTCCCCATGATGGGGTATATGAGTTTTCCGGCTTAGCTTATCATAAAGAGACTGCAGGGAATCTTGGGTTACTTCAGGTCATGACGCACAGTGTTTAGAAGAATCTTGAGGATGTCAAAAGCGCCACTCACATGAATGTACGATCGCGAAGGACGACGTGGGTGTATGGATGTTGAGAACGGCCGGTGCGGATGCCATCTAAGCCAGGTCAGGATGTCGTTCTGTGGGTTGCGGAAGAGTGTCAGGTTGTGAAACAAAAGTCTGTACATCCTTATTTGAAATTCCGGCACGCAGTTATTCTAAGCTGTGGCCCCACAGCTAGCATAATTGCTTAGTTGCTCGGCTGTAGAGTTCTTTCACCTCGTCCAACACAAACTTCATTTCACACTCGGAATATAGAACAAGGCAAACAACGCAGCAACCAAGAAAGCAATCGATTCTATCCTCACTTCGGAATATTCTCACGAGCCTGCTGCCGAATCCTCCTCCTGTCACGACAATAATGAGACCTACACTACCATCGTAAGGGACTATATACTCACTCGTATGCAACCTTGTCATTCCTGGCGGAAGGAATTAGCATTTCCGGCCCATTCCAGCCCAGAGTAAGTATGAAAATTTTCGCTTACTTGAACATCGTGTATGCATCACTCTGGGCAGGGTCGTTCACATTAGGGTCATCCAACAAATCCTGGATACCTAGAAGGACCTGCGTGATCGAGATTAGCGTCGTAGAAAATAGTATACTGCTTGACGTAGGCTTGCCTGTTTGATGGTAATAGCTGGCTTCCATGATTTTTCTTCATCCAGGATAGAAAGACACACTGTGCCAGAAGGATATACGTTTGGATGGAACAATGGTGGTGAAAATTTGCCTGTGCGATATGAATTGAGCTCCTGAGTGTAGCAAGGAATGATATAATTACACTTTGGAGGCTTTGATGGGTAATCTTATTGAGTAAGATTGGTGAGACTCCTTGCTAACACGACCAAAATCCACCTTACCTTCCGGAAAGTTCATTATCAGTTTGAACAGCCCACCATCCCATGGCGTCTGACCAAAGATTCGTGAGAATCATAATGAGAAACTATTTAGAGGAACGCGTCTGTAGCGAGAAAGACGCGCCTGTTCTTTCTGCCACGGTATGTCGAGCAGGAAGATGACCGAATACCATACATTTGGCTTGCCTGGAATTCCTACTTCCCATTCCATCAAGTTCATAGACCCATCCGCTGCCTTGGCCGGTTTAGCATAAAATCCCTGTGTGTCGCAGTGAGCTAAACGGTACAACGAGACGAATTATTATCCCACAAGCCTACGACATCACAATAACTGATGTCGATCGTGATAAACGCGAGAATCCTCGCCTGCTTCGCCCGGATTGACAAAGACAAAACAATGATAAAACTCACGAACGGATGATCCTTTCTCCATTGCTTTCTTTCTTCCGCAAGTCGTGTTCTACATATTCCGGACATCTTGTCTAGACAGCTTGTGCGTTCCGATACTTCAGAACTTATAGCCTGACAGAGAGATTAACCCTTGCTTAGTCAGCTGATTTAACAGCTTCACGAGACAATAACTCAAAACAAATTTTAACCGCGACTCCGCGACATGATTTTTTGAGTCTGTTGAAGCAGACTCTACACTACGCGGGAAGAGTGCACATTCCTCACAACTTACCTGTGCAGTACTGAGTCTTACAGCTAGGGTTAGTGGAGGTGAAGAACACTGTTGCAGCAGCATAGCCACACAATGGTAGTGTACACTAGACTTACTACCATCTTGTTAGTTGCTTAGGTTGCTAGTAACTAGGGTAGAGGTGTAGAACACTCTATGTATTGCTACTGATGAATACAGCTCATTTATATATGCCTAGAGCTATGTGGTCACATGCTCAGAGTGGAGGTGCATGCTTGAGGTATTCATGAGGCAGGTCACACACTAATATAGACAGACTGGAAATATTAAATTCAACATCCCCCCACAGACTATACAGTAGGTAATCAGTTAACTAAGTTTGAACCTTGAAATTAATTCTGAGGGAGTGTCAAGACCCGATTCACCTGATCGGATTCCTGATAATCCCCAACTCCTTTCCAACTCCTTTCCAATAATCTCCACTGGCATTCAAGCTGCAGCACTTTTTAGTCATCAGACCAGTCCTCACATTCCTTAGTAATCATTTGCTTACTCACTTTATTCCTAATACAGTCTTACCAATTATGGTCATGGACACTTACCAAGACCTCTTAGTAAACTTCTGCATTTTCCATTATTCTTCTGGCCTTCAATATTTAAGCACCCATAGTTTAGCCTTGTACCTCAGTTTGCAAATTATATGCTTGTGTTTAATCACCTTCAGTCAATAATCAAGCCTTGACCCATCCTTATTCAACCTTAACTTAATCTTAACTTAACCACCTAATTTCTTCACTCCTCTTAACCTCAAAGTCAACACCAAACCTCTGCTTAATCTAACCTCACCCTCCATCTAGAAACCCTCTGGAAACCTGAACTCCCTCTGCCCTGAAATCAGACAACTGATGAGGAGAAGGGCACAACTTCTTACAAGTTAAAGCCAAGTCCTCTCTGGCCCCTTTTCACCTGGCCTGCTACAGCCTGGTGGATTCTGCCTGGAACTCCTGAACCCTCTGAACAGTGATGACCAGGTCTGACCAGAAGTCCAGTGTTTTTCCTGCCTCAAGTCTCATCCTTGGTAGCAGCATTTGAATTCTGACAGTATTTGCAAATTCACACTTCTCTCATCATTCATCACACTCTTCTAAACTCTATTCTTATGTCCCACACAGAATCATGGACTGAGTGGACAACAAGGAACTCCTGCCATGCAGGCACATTACCAGGCTTATCAGCTATCTGACAATCAGGATTCAGTACTCTCAGCCCCTAGACCTACTTCCACTTTTGGTGCCTCAACCCGACCATCCAACGTATTTTAATGAGTCAGCTCCAGAGCACAACATTATGTCTATGGATCAGCCTTTGGAAACCCCTCAAAATTTCACTCCACTTGAGTACATAGAGGATGACGGGCAATCTAATCCCCCCAACAAGAAAGCTGCAAGAGAAGAGGACAGACTTCCCAGACCCTAATGGTCCTGACAGCCCCAGGGATGACCCCAATCTTGCTGACTCCAGAGATCAGTCTCCTGTAGGAGAAAACCCAGACCCAGAAAGTAGATTCCTCGATGCTCTTTTTGACCTCTCAGACAGTCTCCATGCTCTCCATCAGAACCAAGCTCCCAAACCCAAGAAGATTAAAGTACAAAAACTTGACACTTTTGATGGCTCCAACCCCTGGAAACTTCAGGACTTCCTAGTCTCATGTAACCTCCATTTCTGAAATTGCCCTCAGGTCTTTGCCTCTGACAAAAGGAAAATCTTATTCATCATTTCCTATCTCAAGGGATCAGCATTCTGCTGGTTTGAACCCAGCCTTAATGACCTGATGAATCCTGCTCACTCAATGTGGAATATTGAGGTATTTCTTGGGAGGCTAGAGAGTAATTTTGGTCCTCATGACCTTTTGGAAAATGCAGAAAAGGCCTTTTTTGAACTAATGATGAAAAAAGCAGGCTGTATAGCTGTTGGGAACTCACATCCTGGGTCAGCTGGAATGAAGCTGCTCTTCATGACCAGTATTTTCACAGTCTTCCACTCTGCCTCCAGATAGAAGTGTTGTGGGGAGGGAAACCTGATACTCTAGCAGCATTGCACCTTAAGGCCTAAGTGTTAGGAAACAGCCCCATTTTCTAACAATATTTTATTTTATTTTATTATGTCAACTTATGCTATAAAGACAGTGTGGACAAGTGATGCATGTTGTTTAGGAAGAGTGATTCAAATGCTGGTACTTCCCCAAGCTGGAGCACTGTTGCTAATAGCTCAGAATGAAGATTGCGAAGATGGTTAATATTGGAACAAAGGGCAAGTCAATGGAGGTCTAAATAAGGTCTGGTAAACCTGAAACCCCTTGCAGTGGGCTCCAGAAATGATGTGTTCAGTTGGTACTCGGTGGAGAATCTCAACAGAAAGTGTGAACACACCTACCTTGACTCCATCCACATCACCACATTTTTTGCCATCTTTGAATTTTGCAGCACTTTTACCAAATTTTAACTCTACACATCTAAATTCATCTACTATGGCTACCATGCACATGCCATCTGCATCTAACCAAAATGCACCATGCTTTGACCCCACAAAACCATGCAAACACCAAAAGTACTTCGACGAGCTTATGCAACTTCTCCATGATTGTAACATCACCAATGAGACCAATAAAAAGGTCCACACTGTGCACTATTTGGACAGCGACACTGCTGACACTTGGAAACTGCTACTGGAGTATAGTGCGACTCATAACTATGGCACATTCAAAGACACTATTCTAAAGCTTTATCCTGGTTCCAGGAATGGTAGTAAATGGAGTATCAGTGACCTAGACAAGCCTATTGGCAAAACCGCATGCATTGGCCTCATAACCGCAGAAGATATTATGCACTATTATCACACATTTTTCAACATCAGCAAATATTAGTTGTGCAAGGCATATTGGCATGCTATGACCAAAGCTGCATGTTCATTAAAGTGTTTTGACCAGACCAGCTTGAGCACATTTTGAACCATCTTGCAATCATGGTACCAAATCAGCCTGCAAATGTGCCATACTCATTAGATGCAATACACTGATAATACTCAACCCTGAAACCCAAACAAAACCTACTAAATGGCTTCAGATGGTATAACATGAGTCAAAGGAAGGGTGCAAGTTGGTACTAAATATCACTGCTGTCACCCAAAGGTTGTGATTAGTAGCATAAAATGGTGAGAGGCATCGTGAATGAGCATTGTGAGCATATAAAAAGGCCCAAAAAAGGTTCAAAGAATGTTTGAAAAGGTTCGAAGGATGTGCGATGATGTGTTCAGTTGGTACTCGGTGCAGAGTCTCAACAGAAGGGGTGAACACTAAACCTACAACTGCAGGCATGCTCGGGGTGAGGGGGTTCGATTAGAGGGCCTCGGATCATCCTTCTGGGCATGGAGACTACAAAGAGGCTGGTACGGTGGTTCTTGAGGTATGCACTAGTTGTGTATGCAAAAAGGAAGGTATGCGCAATGGCAAAAAAGTGTGCAATGCAAAGGGGTGGAAATGTGCAACGGGAGCGCAAAAATGCACAATGATGAGGGAGGTTAAAGTGGGAGGTGTAGTGGGACAAGGACAGCACTGGGATGTGCTGCAAGGGTGGTGCATGAGTTGGGGGCACAAATGGGATGTGAGCACAATGGGCAGAAAAATGCGCAAACAGTGCACAAAATGTGGCTATACAATAAAATGCACAAATGGTGCACAAACATGGCTATATGAAGGGTGCACTACCAGAGTGCACAAATGAAGATGAAGGATGCAATGCAGAGACAAAACACAGCAATATGATGAGGGGATGCAAATGATATGCAATCATGGTTATATGAAGGGTGCACTACAAAGGTGCATGGACTGGATGCTGGTGTATAGACTATGTGCAATGCTGACTGAGCTATGAACTATTAGGGGGAAAAAGATTCTCCCAATTCTCTATCTGTCCACCTACTATGTACAAATGGCTTATGTGATAAAAATGGTAAAATAAAGTGTAAAAATAGAAAGTGCCATGCGCTACCCACAAGCGCATCCATTTGCCCATCTAAACCTGACCACACTATGCCACTGCCTCAGCCAATAAGGTTTGTGCATGCTATAGCTCAATACCCAACTGTTCCAGTGCGATGCACTATTTTTGGTGTGCTCTAGGTCCCATGCGCTCTTCCCAATTAATCCACTTTGGTGTTATATGTTGTGTGCTGCATTTTAGTAATAATGATGTGATCAACCTATGCCAGTTACCAGATAAGGTGATGCTGATTGGAAATGTGAAAGAACTATAAGGAGATGCTGTGCAAGGCCAAATAGCACCAAAGCACCAGGATTACACGAAAGCACCCAAGTGCATACAGTCCAATGCCAAATAGGTGCAAAGTGCCCAGATTATGTGAGAATGCACAGTTTGCTCGTGTTGGAATCACGGTGTGCCTCGAATAAATGTGCCAGTAAGCTGGAAGCCATGATGTGCAGCACAATTGGTGTGGTGGATTGTTGTGTGTGTGTGGTAAGAATAGTGCAATGAGCATGCAGCAAAGAATGTGAGTTGTGGGTAAAGCATAAAAGGAGTGCATAAAGGCACATTGAGCATGCAATAACTGTGAAAGGCAGATAAGGAGTGTGTGGGGGGCACATGGAGGCAGTTTGAAGTGTAACAGGGTGCATTTAGGATGCACAACAGAAGGCAGCTATGGGGGATCCAAAGGCACAGTAGAAATGTAAAAGGCACACAAAAGTGCACCTAAGCAGTCAAAGGTGCACAAAAGTGCATGGAAGCACACAAAGGTGCATGAAAGTGCATGAAGGCATGAAAAGGGTGTGGAAGCCATCTAGGAGGTGTGCACAATCACAAAAAAATGCCATAGTATGCACGCAGGGCAATAGGGAGCCATATTAGTGAAGTAGTTCGAAGAGGTCTGAAAAGGTTTGAAATAGTTCAAAGGGAGTCGAAGGTGTTGGACTGGTGTCGAGGAGCAAATAAAGCAAATAAAAAGTGTTTTTCGAGAGGCGATGGGTGATATGCGATAAATTGAGGAGCAAATATGATAGTTCGAAGAAGTTCACAATATTTTGCAGAACTTAGAGATACAACGTGAGGCTAAGACTCAAGAGAATGGCTCTTAAATCAAATGATAAGGGAGAAGGTAACTTCTTCTCTGTTCCTCTAAGTAACTAGTACAAGTCTATATACATTTTGAAGAGATAGTACTAAAAAGGAAATCTAACATGTTTAGTACATGAGGCAATATGTGCAGCAATGAGGACTTTGTAAATCATAAAAAAATGAGAAATGATAAATAATTGAAACATTGATGATACTCAACCCAGAAACCCAAACAAAACCTACTAAATGGCTTCAGATGGTATAACATGAGTCAGAGGAAGGGTGTGAGTTGGTACTAAATATCACTGCTGAGACCAAAACATTGTGTTTAGTGATGCAAAATAATAAGGGATGGTGTAAATGATCTGTAATAGCATACAAAGTTGTTCAAATGAGTTCGGAAATAGGTTCAAAGTTGTGCAAAATAGTTTAAATAAGTTTGAAGAGGTTCGAGGTATATCGAGGAATGAGTTTAGAAAATGTGATGTGTTTTTTGAAAGGCGATAGGCGATGTGCGATAAAACGAGGAGCGAATATGATAGTTTCAAAGAAGTTCACAATATTTCACAGAACTTAGAGATATGACCCAAAGATATAACTCAAGAGAATGGCTCTTAAATCTGATGATGAGTGAGAGGGTAACTTGTGCTGTGTTCCCCATTGGGATTCTTTGTTCTAACTAACTAATACAAGTCCATATACAAAATGAAGAGATAGTACTAAAAAGGAAATAAGAACATGTGTAAAACATGAGGCAAATATATCAAACAATGAGGACTTGTAGATCATGAAACAAATGAAAAATGATAAATGATGAAACATATAGTGTTCCCATATAGTAAAAGTACTTATCTTGTGCTTCAATATATCAATGAAACACAAAAATGCACTTATCGCATTCTAACTCTCTTGTAATCTCCTCATGTCCGGTAGTGCTCGATATGCAGTGAATTGGCTTGTTATGGATGTACAGTGTATATCGAAAGTGTTTCCAGACAGCTATACGGCAGCTGATATCGTTCAAAATGCTGCAAAGTCATTCAAAGTGTCGCAAAATAGTTTGAAAGTGTGCGAAGTTGTCCAAAATAGTGCAAAATAGTTTGAAAATAATTTGAAGTCAATTTTGTGGCATTCATAGCAATTCAGAGTGCATGTCATAATGTATAGATACAATAAGATCCTTCTCCAGACCTTATAGCGTGCAGTGGACCTATCAACATACAGTGTCCCCATATAGTAAAAGTATTTATCTTTTGCTTCAATATATCATTGAAACCTCTAAGTGCTATTATCGTGTTCTAAATCCTTTGTCGTCTCTCCTCATGTCCAGTAGTGCTGAATATGTGATGAAATAACTTATTCTGGTTGTGCAATGTGTATCAAAAGGGTTTTAAGATAGCTATATGGTGACCAATGTCATTTGAAGTGCTGTGAAGTCATTCAAAAGTGTTCAAAATTGTTCAAAGTTGTTTGAAGTCATTTGAAATCATCCAAAATAGTTCTAAAAGGGTTTAAAGTTGATTTAGTGGTGTTTGTAGCAATTCAGAGGATCTGTCGTAATGTCTTGATATGTTCTCCAGACCTTAAAGCACACAATAGACCTATCAATGTGACACAATTGACTTTATCTTCAAAGGCCCAGCATGCTATTTCCAGCTGCTTACTGGGCTGACTTCACAAAACCCTGATATGTATTTACCCTACTCAGCACCCAGCATACCCATTTCCCAGTCACAACCTAGTGCATCAGCAGTCAAAGCAGAAGACATCTCAGTCCTATTTGAGCACATGATACAGACAATAGTTACTGCATTGAGCACATCACACAGAGGTGGTGCAAATGGAGTGCCTCATTCAAACAATGACACATGCAATGGTTGCAGTCAAACAGGGCATTATATTCCTGAGTGCACTTCAATTGTGCACCTTATTAGCGAGAACAAGTGTAAGCAAAATGCAGAATGGTGCATCATACTCCCAGGTGGTGCATTTGTGCCATGTTCTATTCCAGGCAACTTCTTAGGCAAGCACATCAAGGAATGGCATAAGCGCAACCCAGGGCAGATTGCCAGTGGTCGACTTTCATTGAATACCAATTCACAGCTTATCTACAATATTGCACCTCGTCCAGCTCCAGCAGCACCTTTACAGTCAACATATGTTGCTGCCTCAGCTCCTACAGCAGATTTTATGCAAAGTGCACCAAATGCACAACTAACAAAAAAAGAGCACATTGAGGCACTTGAGTGGGAGTTGATGGTGCTTTGAAAGAAGCAAGTCTTCAATAGCATTGAAATTCTGTCGCATGCACTGCACAATACAGCAAATCAAGAGAGTGCACCTGCTATGACTACAGAGCTTGCACCAACTGACAGTATTGAGCCACCAGCTTTGCAATCTGCTGTGAGTGCAAATGAAGTGCTCAATGAGACCCCCATACACCCCTACTCCAACATTTCTGAAGTGTATTTTGTACCTGCAGCGGCAGATAAACCAGACACTCAAGTTAATACTTCTAAAGGCAAGGAGCCATCGTATCACACTGTCATCCTATTCAGAATCCACAGATTGTCGATAACATATATGCACATGCCATGAAGGCACCTGCCACTACCATTTTGCATAAAGAGCTCCTTTCTCTCTCACCTGATCTCAGACAGTGCCATCGAGAACAAGTTATATTAAAATGCATTGTGACTACTGGTGTGGAAGTGGTATCTATGAACCTTGCAAGCATTATGCCATTTGCATATTGCGAAGTGCACACACCTTTACCAGAACACAAAGTGCTTAATGTGACACCCCCAGTTAGTGCAGTGATTGCAGCACCTCTTCCTATCATTTTACAGGATTCATTTGAGCAGTATATCACCCACCTCCTGCCAGGCAAAATTGAGAATCCCAACATTTTGAAAGTTGCAAAAGAGTCACACGTGCTCCACTCCATTGATTTATTGATTGACAACCAAAAATACTTTGAAGCTATTGTAGATCCAGGTTTGCAGATTATCGCAATGTCAGAAGCAGTCTGCCATCGTCTTGGACTCCAGTATGACCTGCACATTCATTGATGATACTCAACCCGGAAACCCAAACAAAACCTACTAGATGGCCTCAGATGGTATAACATGAGTCAGAGGAAGGGTGCGAGGTGGTACCAAATATTACTGCTGAAACCAGAACATAATGTTTAGTAATGCAAAATGGTAAGGGCTGTGGCGAATAGTCGTTATAGGCATACGAAGGTGTTCAAAAGAGTTCAAAATAGGTTCAAAAATGTGTGAAAGAGTTCAAAGTAGATTTGAAGATGTGCGAAATAGTTTGAAGAAGTTCGAAGAGGTTCAAAGTGTATTGAGGAACGAGTTTAACGAATGTGTGGTGTTTGTCGAATGGTGATAGGTGATGGATGATAAAATGTGGAGCGAATATGATAGTTTCAAAGAAGTTCGCGATATTTTGCAGAACTTAGGGATATGATGTGAACTAAGACTGAAGGGAATGATTCTTAGATCTGATGATAAGTGAGAGGGTAACTTGTGCTGTTCCCCATTGTCCTGTTGCTTCGTTATTCTAACTAATACAAGTCTATATACAATCTAAAGAAATAGTACTAAAAAGGAAATAATAACAATTGTAGCACATGAGGCAATGTGCACAGCAAATAAAGGTATTGTAAAACATGAAACAAAATGAAAGATGATAATAAGTGAAATGTACATTGTCCAAGTATAGTAAAAGTTCTTGTTTTATTGCTTTAATATATCAATGAAACAAAAATCCATAATTAACATATCCTATGGTGCTGTGCGCTTAGTCACCACCACTTTTGAACAACGAAAACTACTCTCTGAGAAATAGTCGGATTGCTTATTGCTCTAGCCAAAATGCTCATTTCGATAGTAGGAACAAATCCCTAAGACCGATTTCCAAAATACTCAAAATTGATGGGTATATTTTTTTTTCTGGATGGCAATTTCGCCGCCCCTACCAAAAAAGGCAATTCAAGCGTCCAGGGAGGCCGCAAGGCGTTTGGGTATCCTTCTGTGAGATGTGTAGCGCTTAGAACTGAATTTCTTGACCTGTATTTGAGCCTCTTTTGCCCCCAGACCATCCCCATATGCCTCCATCCATCGCTTCATTCGGTGTTCCCACTTTCGGATCGTCGCCACAGAGACCGATGCCAATGCTTTCGGCATATTTTCTTGCAACGTCGCAAAGGTGTAATCACAATTTTCGCGGAGATATCTCTTGACAGCACCCCAGAAAAACTCGATGAAGTTGAGTTCACAGTGGAATTTTGGCAGGAAGATGCACAGGTGGCCAGCAGTCTCGATGACTTCCTGGACAAGTAACTTTTGTTCCTGGAAATCAGGTTGCAAGTCGAGAGTGCACTTTGCGCAACAGTCAGTAGCTCCCACTTTGCATTTCCCACCTGTCCCATCTTTGTTCTTCTTGCATTGCATTGTGAGGCCGTTCTTCCACAACCCGCGCTCCATCAGAACTTGACACATTCCCTTCGGTTGGCCAGGGAATTCTGGGTGATTGAGTGGAAAATTCATTTCCTGGCTGACTCGACGGCCATCCATCTCCATCTCGTACCAGCCATTGCGCATTGTTGCCTGCTTGCCACTGGGCCGTAAGTTTATTCGTGACGACAACAAGGCATCTGTTGCATATGCAGAATGGCCTTGAGAGTTGTCAACCATAATGAGCGCTTGATATGATGGGCCGTGGGCCTTCTCGAATGCAGGAATGATTCTCTCTTTCAGCTTCAAAAAATTTGTCGAGTCAGGCCCAGTGCAACAACTTGAGATCAGGACCAACCTGCTTGACAAACATTTCTCCATTCCAATATCCCTCGTAATTTTTCCCGTATTCAAGGGTTTGACTTGCCTCTTTCAGCCATCCAACAGTTGAACAAATCACATCTGATTGATGAAGCCCTCGCCCAGCACCCTTCTTTTTCAGCGGCTGTTCCCCATGCCACACCCACGACATCGTTTTCCCGTCGTTTGCTTGCGCAGTCATTTCATCATGTGCAACAAGCACAAGTTTGCGTTGGCCAGGTGGAGGCTGCATATCCACTTCCTTTGCCATGTTGCCCACCACATAACTGACCAAGCGCAATCCAAATTCCTTCATTTTGGGAAGGAAAACCTTCTGGCGGTACTCAACAACATCCTCCCGCTCATGCCCATCGTAATACAGTGCTTTCTTGTGAGCTGTGTACCGAAATCCTTCTTTGTGAAGCCATCGACGTGCTGTTCGGATGGAGATCCCCTTCCCAACCTTCATCTGGATGCGCGGAAATAATTCGACTTCCAAGTACTTCTTCAAACCACTCGGCATCTCTTTCTCAACAATGTGGTGGAGATATTTTTTTGCCTCATCTGGCAGCAACTTGTTTTTGGTGAAATCTGAGAGCTTTTGTGGGTTCATGGACCATTTGTTCGTTCGCAAGTAAGAGCAAAGCTCGGTTGCCACCTCCGGATCGTCCAATAGCGAATAAACTTTGGTATGACGGCCTCTGTTGGATTTGGGCAGCTCACGAGATTTCATCCAGTCTGAAACCCACCGCCGCACCATACGCCTGCCCCATTTTGCCGCAAAGCCTTGACTCTCAGCAGCATGCTCGGATGCGTCGACAAGGTTCCGATTGTTATTGATAACCATATGCAGGCAACTCTGGATCGACCGTGCACGATACGCCTGCAAGCCATTCTGACCAGTTTCAAACTGGGCTCGTTTCGATGCGATAAGCTTTTCAATGTCCTGCAAGGCTTTTCGCAGGATTTTACGACGGTCTTCCTTTGTTTTCTTCCGGGCATCACGAACAGAAACATCAAGTTTGCGTCGTTTACGTTGAGGTGGTGGGATGATGTTGGTCGAGGAAGTGGGAAGGACCGTGGTTGGCTCGGAAGCCTCAGCTTCAGATGTGTCGTCGTCCAAATCATTCCATTCATCACCCTGAAGCTCGTCGTCTGACAGGTCTGACAAGTACCCTCGGCAAACATCATCCACATCCAGAACATCTGGAGAGCGAGAACTCGACTGTGTTGGCAACGCAGTCCCCGCTGTTGTCCCAACCATGACACTGTGTGCCTCCATCATTCCAGCTGTGGGGCTTGCGGTCGATGTGTGAGGTTTCATTGTGAAGTATGCCTGGAACTTCGTTGCTTGATCACTGGATCAGAAACACACTGGTGAGGTCTCAAAAACACTTGGAAGATTTTTACCACTCACCCTTCTCATGTCATCTTGTCTTTCTCCTCCTTTTCCTGCCATTTTTGGTTGATTTCCCGTTGTCGTCGAGCCAACAAGCCATTATACCCCATGCTTCGGTTCGCTTCAGCGCTCTTCCATTCCCGCGATGTCTTCTTCTCCATCAGGCACTCATATGGTGTCGGTTCTGCAAGCATCTCCAGCTCGAGTTCCCAATATCTCCTCAAACCATCCACGAGGTCCTGTCCTTCCAGCTCCTCAAGCTCACGGCCCTCGTCATTATCCCCATCTGATCCCATTTTCATCGCATCTGAATCATCACTCGCCCAGTCCGTATCCTCCCAGTCTTCATCATCCTCCGATTCTGAGGGGAGATGGTTGACACCTCCAGTCCAGCCAGTACATTCAATATCACTTTCCTCCGTGGTGTTGGTGTCACTTGCAGTTGATTCACCATCATTTTCTGGGTCCAGCAAGAGCTGGTTTTGAGCTTTAGCCTCCCGAGCTCGAGCAGCTGCTTCCTTGGGTGCTTTCCGTGGCCGGGCCATGTAGAATGGAGACAAAAATTGTTTATTTCAAATTGTAGCGTACACTAGGGACCAGCGGCAGCCGTCGCACCGTTCAGATTTATTGAATTTTTTTTTTTTTTTTTTCGCCCGCCGATTCCACTGCTGTCCAAAAGTGGTGGTGACTAAGCGCACAGCACCATAAGTCTCTTGTAATCCCTCCTTGTGTCCAGTAGTACTCGATATGCAGCGAATTGGCTTGTTCCAGATGTGTAGCATGCATCGAAAGTGTTTTAAGACAACTATATGGCGGCCGAAGTCGTTCGAAGTGTTGTGAAGTTGTTCGAAATAGTTCAAAGTAGTTTGAAGTTATCTGAAATAGTGCAAAATCGTGCAAAAATAATTCAAAGTTGATTTCGTGGTGTTCGTAGTGATTCGGAGTGTGTGTTGTAATGTCTCGATGCAAGTGGGAATGTTCTCCAGACCTTAAAGCGCGTAGTAGACCTATCATTGTTTATACATGCAATCGGCCAATGATGAGGTAGATGAATCACTTGGGCTTGCATGCAATGTTTCTGCATGCATTGGAGATATCATTGTCTATGTGCAAGTGCATGTTATCTGTTCACCTGCTTATGATATTCTGTTAGGGTGCCCCTTTGATATGTTAATGCACTCCATCATGCGCAATTTTGCAGATGAAGCACAAACAATTACTATTTGTGATCTGAACACAGGTGCCATCTTCACAATTCCAACAAAGCCTAGGGAAAAGCCATGCCACTTCTTACCAGCTGCAGCAACACCGCACTTTATTATCCAGAATAATCCACCAAGAAATGTTTGCCAGGCTTTGAGGAATTGATTGCAGACCAAGGAAAAGCTGCTACTATCATAACATTCAACTCTGATACCCAATCTTGTGATGTTTCCATGTTTGTGCTTATTCCATTTTCTGCTTCCGTTCCATTTTCTGCTTCTGTTCCATTTTCTGCTTCCGTTCCATCGACCTCTATTACAATCTCTCAACTCTACCTATCCCAATGTACCAACAGTCATGTGCAGGCACTCTTAAATTCTATCGACTCTATAACACTTATTTCAGCCATGTTTCAGAAAAGCGCACATGAACGTGCAACTTTTATCGATTTAGTGGTGTGCATGCCACAAAAAGGCATAGTAACCAAGAAGAAGTATAAACCAGTTGATAAAAAGGTCAAACCAGTCATTGCATCCATCCCAAACAAATTCCACATTGAGTGCAACATTATTGGTGATCCACTTGTGGCATTAAATGTGTTTTTACCAAATCTGCCACCATTTACTCTGGAAGACTTAGAAGAAGACGATGAAGAATTTGAGGATTGTATTGATGCACTACATGGCTTTATGCATGGGATATGTCCTGTTTCACAGTCCTTTGATGTGCAGGTACTCACACTAATGCAGCCAGAGCCAAGCACAAAAGCACAAAATGTGCACAATGTTGTGCTTATTTACGATGATGACTATAGCCAGGTTCCAAGAAGCACAGCAGCAGATGCAGAGGATGAGAATTTAAATGTGGTGTGGATTTGGATGGATACTCTAACACGCCCTAGCAATTTCATGGATTCTGAGTATGGTGTGCTTGTGCACTATGCGAGCACATTTTTCAAACACAAAAAGCAGTTATGGAAGTGCAATGTGCATGGTGCTCATCAGCTTGTTATTTGGCAGTCCAGATGCTTACCAATATTGCGTGCCAGCCATGGCAACATTGGGCACAAGTGCTTTTATGCAGCATGATCCACTTTACTTGAGCACTTTTGGTGGTGCTATACAATAGCTACATTTCACCTAGTGCTATACCATGCATGCAAGTCCATCACACTTCCTGACATCACACTCGATATTACTACAAAGCAGTTGAGAGAGATGGAAGAGTTTATAGTAGTGGACACAGAAAATAAAGAAACAGTTGACAAAGAAGAAGTGCAAGGAGATAGCACTAAGGATGAAGAAAGTGCCAGTGAGGTGCGCAATTAGCACTCAGTGTGCACCACTTTGGATATTTCACTTTTTTTTATGCGTACACTTCGATTTCTTTCTTTTTTTTACATTACCTTTCTGCTATTCGCAAAGTCGCATCTGAACACCTTCCATGATTGTGCAGCCCATGGGTTTTACTGGCCATGATGATCTACTGAGCCTTTCCCATTTTTTCAGAATTGCTTTTATTGTGTGTGCCTCCTTTTATCTCTCATACTTTCACCATTTGGACAGAGTGAAAATCTCAGTTGAGAGGAGGAAAGTGATGGTTGGACAATTTTTCCGCACTTCTTTTGCACTTGTGCATTTTGCTTTGCACATTTTCATGCACTTTACTTGGCCTCTTCAAGTATCCCAAACATTCAGTTCTACCACTCACCCACTTTCTTGGCACTCACATTTTGCACTTCAATAACCGACAAGGATGCTGCCTGAGAACAGTCAGTATTTCAGTTGGGAGGAGATGATATGGCTCCCTATCACCCTGTGCTCATACTATGGCATTTTTCATGATTGTGTGCACTGCTTGGACACCTTCTACTCACTTGCAGCACATCCCAGTGCTGTACTTGTCCCACCAAACCTCCCACTTTCATCTCCCTCATCATTGCGCATTTTTGCGCTCCTGTTGCATGTTTTTCTGTACTGCACATTTTTACCCCTTTGCATTGCACACTTTTTTGCCATTGTCCATACCTCCCTTTTTGCATACACAACTAGTTTGCATATAAAAACCCATCATACCAGCCTCTTTGTAGTCTCTGCACCCTGAAGGATGATCTGAGACCCTTTAAATGAACCCCCTCATCCCGAGCATGCCTGCAGCTGTAGGTTTAGTGTTCACCACTTCTGTTGAAACTCTGCACTGAGTACCAACTGAACACATCAACGGTCATGTAAGAACATACCTGCGAAGGCAAAGATGTGACTGTTGACAACTCTCAATAGATCAATGGCAATCTTTGTGAGTACTGGGTAGGTAGTTTTTGTTAAAGTGAGTGTGATGACATCACCCACTCAGGATAACAGAAGACCCTGGCAAACCACAGGGATATATGTACATACACAGTTATGTGTCACATGACCTTTGATATGCATTCTATTTTGGCATGTAATCATGTGACATGACAGAAAAAATATGCCTTGAAGGTTATATAATAATGAAAGTGTATTAGTAAGGCATTTAGGGGATTAGGCATCCACTCAAATCCACAGATCTTAGGCCATCTACTTCTTGGATGACTTCTCAGATGGACCTTAGTGAGATAGGTAAGTAATCATTTTGTTTTCATTCAACACTCAATGGGTCATACTTGCAGACATGATTCTCACTATAATTACTTATCTATGTACATAAAGATGATATTTTGACCACAATCTCAGTAAAGGGACCATAGGTCTGATTCAAAGCTGGTTGGAACTGGTCCTTTACAGTCATAGTAAGAATCTTGATGTGCTTAAACTGTGAACTGACTCCATCACAGACCAGGTGTAACTGGGACTGAAAGTCTTGTCCATACCAGTCTGCTTTCAGACAATGTTGCTGTTTCTGAAAACCCTCTGGCCAGCAAGTCAAATGAAGTCACAGTGTCTTCCACTGCGATGCAGGCTCCACTTTCACTAATATCCTCCAAGCTCAACCAGTATCTTTTGTTCTCCATTGTGACCATTTAATCCAGCAAGTCAGTTCGCCAACTGCCACATACATTCATAAACTTATATGGTCTGCTAGTTCTTTGCCAAGTATTCTACCCTTTGGTTGCTAGTCTGTATCAGGACATCATGTACCTGAGTGCTTGGAGTCTTGTCCTGTTATATTTATGTGTGTCCTCCTTTTATCCCGATTCTAAACCTGTTACTCAATGTGAATGTGGTCTAAATGCTGTTTATTCTTTGTTCTTAATGTCATGTCATCAAACATAACCAATGGTAGCATGGTTTATTTATGTTTTGTTGTATCATCTTGAGGTCAGAGTAGTAGTAGACTAGTATAGCATGTGTGAGCTCAAGACTTGTGAGACTTGGAACCGACCAAGACTGGTTGGGACTGGTCCAAGAACTGTAACCAAACCAGTTGTAACTGGTCTCACATGGTTCAATTTGGTCAAAGGGAATGTGAGAAAAACTTGAGACCAGTCTCAGTCCCAGTTTTGTGAAACTGTGTCACAGAACCAGGACTAGACTGGACTTTAAAGCACTACACATGCACATGCAACCTTTATAGATAAACTGGTTGCTAGAAAGGTCAAACCAGTCATTGCATCCATCCCAAATAAATTTTGCATTGAGCACAACATTATTGGTGATCCTCTAGTGGCACTACCTGTGCTTTTACCAAATCTGCCACTGTTTACCCCAATTGGGCACTATACTGAAGAGTGCATGCAAGCACTCCAAAAATGCCACACTGATTTCTTATTACCAGAAGTAGTGTTTGATAGTCCAGTCCATGGTTATGTAACAGTCTTTTGGAATTTTGAGATGTAATCTGCTTGTTAAAGCCTCACAAGTTGCAACAGCATTCCAGAACTTTTGGTATGCAATGTCAAGATAGGATCAAAAAGGTTTTGTTATTATGGCTGAGTGATTTCTACAAAAGTGGGCTTACTAAAGACAAAACAGTTTTTTCAGTCTATACATTTTTTGATGTTTTTGAGCAACTGTGTGGACTGAAAAATTTGTTTTGGGTTTAATAAGTTTAATTCTGCAAAAATCATTGAGGCATAATAACAAGTTTTTTTTGATTTCATCTTGACATTGTGTACCAAAAATCCTGGAATGCTGGTATAACTTATGAGGCTTTAACAAGCAGATAACATCTCAAAATTTTAAAAGACTGTTATATAACCATGGTCTGGACCTTCAAACACTAACCAGAAGAGATGAAGATATTGCACCACTTGATGTCATTGCAGAATGAAGCCTTCGCATGGAGTGATGAGGAGCACAGCACTTTCAAGACCATGTTTTTTTCCCCAGTAGAAATTCTGGTTATTCTCCACATGCCTTGGATAGAGTGCAACATTCCCATTCCACCAGGCATATACAAAGAAGTTTGTGCTATTATTTGGAAGAAGATCAGTTCAGGCATTTACAAGTGCTCAAATTTGGCATATAGATCACAATGGTTTTGCATGCTCAAGAAAGCACTGTGCATCATACATAGCCTTGAACTGCTTAATTGTGTTACCATTGAACACTCTGGCATCACTCCTACACCTGAGCATCTTGCAGAGCAGTTTGCAAGCCACTCTTGCAGCACTGTTCTAGATCTGTCTGTGGGATATGATGAGTGCTTAATTAAAGAATTGTTACACAACCTTACAACATTCCAGTTGCCTTATGGTGCAATGCACCTCATTACATTGCCAATGGGTTGGACAAACTCAGTACTGATCTAAGATCTTCCATGATGATGTGTGCTATATTCTCCAGCCAGAGATACTGGACTATACAGTTCTATATATTGACAACATTCCAGTCAAGAAACCTTTGAAGTGCTATGTTTTATTGGATGGCTTGTGCAAAGCACTCACTGTGAACCCTGGTGTTAGGTGCTTTGTGTGGGAGCACTGCCAGAACATGAACCGCTGATAGGTCCACTATGTGCTTTAAGGTCTGGAGAACATTCCCACTTGTATCGAGACATTATGACACACACTCCAAATTGCTACGAATGTCATGAAATTGACATCGAATAATTTTTGAACTATTTTGCACTATTTTGGATGACTTCAAGACATTTCAAATTCTTTTGAACTATTTCGCGACACTTCGAATGACTTTGCAGCATTTCGAATGATATCAGCCACCATATAGCTCTTTTGAAACACTTTTGATACACGGTGGCTGCACATCCAGAACAAACCATTTAGTTGCATATTGAGCACTACCAGACATGAGGAGAGATTACAAAAGACTTAGGATGCAATAAGTGCATTTTTATGTTTCATTGATATATTGAAACAAAAGATAAGTACTTTTACTATATGGGAACACTATACATTTCAGTTATTTATCATTTTTCATTTGTTTTATGATCTACAAGTCCTCATTGTTTGATATATTGCCTCATGTTTTACACATGTTCTTATTTCCTTTTTAGTACTATTTTTCCAAATTGTATATGAACTTGTATTAGTTACTTAGAACAAAGAATACCAATGGGGAACAGAGAAACAAGTTACCCTCACACTTATCATCAGACTTAAGAGCCGTTCTCTTGAGTCTTAGCTCGCATCATATCTCAAGTTCTGCGAAATATCATGAAGTTCTTTGAAACTATCATATTCACTCCTCGTTTTATCATCCATTGCCTATCGCCTTTCAACAAACACTTCACATTCACTAAACTCATTCCCCGATATACCTCGAACTTCTTTAAACTTATTTGAGCTACTTCACACATCTTCGAACTTATTTGAATTATTTTGCACATCTTTGAACCTATTTCAAACTATTTTGAACACCTTCATATGCTCTTACAGACTATTCGCTTTATCCCTTATTATTTCGCGCCACTAAAAACAACATTTTGGTCTCAGCAGTGATATTTAGTATTACCCTGCACCCTTCCTCTGACTCGTGTTATACTATCTGAAGCCATTTAGTAGGTTTTGTTTGGGTTTCCAGGTTGAGTATTATCACCACATTGTGCAGCACATGAAATATAATGGCAGCCTTCTCTGGAATGAAATCCATGTTGTGCACTGAAAACTTTATCATTCTCAGTCACTATTGCATGCCAGAAGGTAGAAAACCCAAATGTGACAAAATAGATGTTATCTGCAATTGGGGTGGGTGCATGCCACACATTGTCACAAGTGTGCATGTTCCTATGAACTGTTGGTTTAATGTACATTTATATCCACAAGTATGCACACCATGTTAATGTGCTCACAAAGCTTACATGCAAAGATGCTTTGTTCAAATGGGGCCCAGAGCAGATAGCAGCACAAAATGATATCAAGCAAGCAGTATTAGATTGCCCTGCACTAAAACCAATTGATTATGCATCAGAATTTTCTGTTATCCTTGTGGTTGACACTTCCCAGATAGCAGTCAGCTCCTACCTTTGTCAGCAAGAAAGTGCAAATGCAAAAATGCACATTTACAATTGGTTCTGCTCAATTATGCTCAATAACAGAGAAGCATGCTTTTTGCAACCAAAGTTGGAGATCTATGGGCTTTATCACATGCTGCACAGTTTGCACCTTTATATTATAGGTGTGCACAATTTAATTGTTGAGACTGATGTGCACTATATTAAAGCCATGCTCTAAAACCCCAATATCTAACCATCTGCCAGCATTAATTGGTAGATTTTCTCAATCATTACATTCCATTTTACACTTGTACATGTTAGGGGAGCAGTGCATGGTCCAGATGGACTTTTGCATTAATTAAAGCAGCCAGAAGACTTAGAGGAAGAAGACGATGAAGATTTTGAGGATTGCATTGATGTGCTACATGGCTTTATGCATGCAATATGTTCCATTTCACAGTCCTTCGATACACAGGTATTTGCACTAATACAGCCAGAGCCAAGTGCAAAAGCACAAAGTGCACTAACCCTGCACTTATTTACAATGATAACTATAGTCAAGTTCCAAGAAGCACAGCAGCAGATGCAGATGATGAGAAGTTACACTTGGTATGGACTTGGATGGATACTGTATCACGCCCTAGTGATTTCATGGATTCCAAGTATGGCACACTTGTGCACTATATGAGCACCTTTTTCAAAGACAAAAAGTGATTATGGAAGTGCAATGCACATGGTGCTCATCAGTTTGTTATTTGGCAGTCCAGATGCTTACTGATATTGCACAGCATCCATGACAATATTGGGCACAAGTGCTTTTATGCAATGTGATCCACTTTACTGGAGTGCTTTTGATGGCTGCACATTATGGATGACATCATTTGGTTTATGTGCACTTGTTATATTTACCAGATCCAGCAAATGCAGAAGGTTTTAATACTGCCAATTGTTGCAATGCCTGCATCTCTATTCAGTAAAGTTTATATCAATACAATGCACTTACCAGTATCAGCAGGGCAGTGCTATATCATTCAAGGGTGTTATCTGCTTGCAACATGGCCAGAATTCCATGGCCTTCCTAAAGAAAATGTGAGCACACTCAGTGATTGGATGTTCCAAGATCTCATTTGCAGATGGGGTGCATTGTATGAGATAGTCACCAATAATGGCAAACCATTCATCAAAGCGCTAGCCTACCTCAGTAAGTGCTACCATATCAATCACATCTGCATATCTGGCTATAATTCACATGCTAATGGAGTTGTTGAGCACACACACTTCGATGTGCGCCAAGCACTTATCAAAGCTGCAGATGGAGTAGAGTCAAAATGGACAGTTCACTGTACTTAGTTTTTTGGGTGGAGCACATTACTATTTGGAAGTGCCTTAGTGTTTTGCCATACTTCATTGTTACAGGCATGCAGCCTCTGATTCCTCTTGATATAGTTGAAGCAACATACCTTAACCCACCCTCAGATTTTATACTATCCACTGCAGACTTGATTGCATGCTGAGCGTGTGCATTACAAAAGTGGCCAGAAGACTTAGCATGCATTCATTCCTCCATCTATGCTGAAGGGCACAAAGTGGTGCTCAATTTTGAGAAAGTGCACTCAAAGATGATCCACAATTTTGACTTCCAGTGTGGCAACTTAGTCCTTATGTGCAACACAGCAATCAAGAAGAATCTTAACCACAAAATGTGCCTGCATTATCTTGGCCCTCTAATTATAGTTTTATGCAATCAAGAAGGGGCATATATCATTTGTGAACTCAATAGAATGGTGTTCAATAGGCCAATAGCCACATTCTGCCTAGTGCCATACCATGTGCGCAAGTCCATCATGCTTCCTGACATCGCGCTCAATATTACTACAAAGCAGTTGAGAAAAATGGAAGAGTTAATGGTAGTGGACACAGAAGATGAAGAAAAAGTTGATGAAGAAGTGCAATAAGATAGTGCAGAGGATGAAGAAAGTGCCAATGAGGCATGAAATTAGCACTCTGTGTGCACCACTATGGATATTTCATTTTTTTATGCATACACTTTAATTTCTTTCTCTTTTTTTATGTTACCTTTCTTCTATTTGCAAAGTTGCATCTGGGCATCTTCTGTGATTGTGCAACCCATGGGTCTTACTGGCCATGATGATCTACTGAGCCTTTCCCATTTTTTCAAAATTTGTTTTATGGTGTGTGCTTCTTTTTATCTCTCACAATTTTACTGTTTGGACAGAGTCAATATTTCAGTTGGGAGGATGAAAGTGATGGTTAAACAATTTTTCTGCACTTCTTTGCACTTGTGCATTTTTGTCCCTTTTCATGTTTTTTCTGTGCTTGACATTTTTTTTTCAAATCTTGCCTATTTTCCTTCTTATCCTTCACATACATCATCTGCGCTTTGATTTGCATTTTACATAACTGCAAGAGCATGCGCAATGTGCACATTTGCATGCACATGCATCCCAGTGCTCTGGAGTGCACCATGCATTTATTCAAGGCACAACAGTCACAATTGGGCTCTGGAACTACAATGCACTTTGTACAGCAGGAGAACTACTCTAGCAACTCAAGAAATTCTAGGTGCACCACAGCTGCAGCTAGCTTTGCCTTCACTTCCACCTCCACTTGTCCCATGCTGCACAACCAGCTGTTGGCGACTTCCAGCTTGACTAGTGACCCCTGCACATCCTCTTTGAGGTGATCGTGTGTAGCTCCCAAGATGGTGGCCAGAGAGTGGCACTGTGCTAAGTCAAGCACTTTGATGTCCTGGCCTTGAGAGATAGTGTCCCCAGAAGTGTTTCCTGACCTGGTGTGGTGTGATGAATGGCTGTGTACACTCACTTGTCTAACTGTAAGGTGGCACACCCTTGGGTGCTCCTGTGATAGCATGGGAGGTGCATTCTCAACTTTGGAGTGCTTTGTAGTGCACTCCTTTGAGGGACTGATGAGCCCTGCATTGCTCTCATCCCCTTTGTCGATTTGCGATGCATCTTTTAGTAGGAGTTGGTTAGAAGAGTGCCAGCAGGGGGATGAGGAAGGGTACATATTGTGTCGCCCAGCCATCGCCTTCCTGTTCCTGGTTGTAGCATGCAGCTCCATGAGTGTGCGGCTCATCCATTTGCACTTTTGCTTCCCCTTGGTGCATGGAGTGCACCACTTCCCATTACTAGTGACACACCCAGTCAGCTTGCCCAAGTGACAACAATTATCACACTAGAGTTGAAGAAAAGCCATTTAGTGAGTCTGAAGCATACTGAAAAGAACCTTACTGGTCCAGTGTTAGCATTGGAGGTAGTGCCCATGTCACCCAGTTGTGGTACTTTGATGTATGCTCATTGCCATGTCAAGTGCACAGGGTGCACATTTGTGCCTTCATCCATGCTGGTGCCCTTGTCACTTTGTTTGCTCTCCCCCCTCACTAGTCACTCCATTCTCCCAGGATTCAGCTGTCCCTTTGCCCACCATATCAATGTCAGTCACCACTGAACATGCTTGTAAGGAGTGCATTAGTGCAATGTGTGCCTTTTCATCTTCTTGCACTTCTGTGGTATTCAGATTGTTCACTTCATCAATTGCTTTGAACTCACCTTCAAGGCACTCCAAGTCTACTTCAGGTGCCTGCAATTCTGCTGTCAAAAGTGCATGGGGTGCTCTGCACATCCAGCTGACCTGCAAGTTCATGTGCAATACACTTGAATTTGGCTGACCTTTGGTTCTCCATGATGATCTTATGCATCTCAGGCATCAGTTCCTCACCCCAAACAAGCCACTCCTCAATCAAAATGCTGCTGCAAGTGCTGTGTGCCTTTCCAAGAAGTGCTTTGAGTTCTGTGTTGTCTTTGACAGTGTCAGCGTGACCTTTATATATGTTCTACACAACACCATTCTTAGCCAGTCATGCCAGTTACAGAAATGCAAAAAGTGCACCAATTTACTGCAGAACCCTTTACTCTCAAGCTTGCATAGCTGCCTGCTTGCTCCCAGCAGCAGGGAGGGTCTCTTTGAGCACCAAGATTGTCTGCCTGAGAGCCAGAGTGAATGCTGAAGACATGGACTGCTCAGATATAAATTGTTGAAAGAATTGTTGAGGATAGATGGTGGTCAGAGATAGATAAGGAAAGAATTGCTGCTTATGTGAGTAAAGAAAATTTTGTGCTGACCAATCGTATGCTGCCTGAGGACAGTCAGTATTTCAGTTGGGAGGAGATGATATAGCTCCCTATTGCACTGTGCTCATACTATGGCATTTTTCATGATTGTGCACACCTCTTGCACAACTTCTACTCACTTTGCACAGTGCACTTTTGCGTGCCTGTGTGTGCTTTTGTGCATCCAGTTGCACTTCTGTATGCTTCCATGTGCTCTCATGCACTTTCATGCACCTTTTACATTTCTACTGCACCTTTGGATCCCCTATAGCTGCCTTCTACCATGCACCTTAAATGCACCTTGTTATGCTTTGAACCACTTTTATGCACCCCCTACACTTGTTATCTGCCTTTCACAGTTACCATGTGCTCAATGTGCCTTTATGCACTCTCTTACACTTTACTAGCAACTCACATTCTTCACTGTGCACTCCTTGCACTATTTATTTATCACACACAACAACTGTTCACCACATTTATTGCACTGTGCATCATGGCTTCCAGCTTACTAGGGCACTTATTTGAGGTGCACTGCAATCGCATCATGAGCCAACTGCACACTCTCACATAATCTGGGTGCTTTGCACCTATTTGGTGCTGGACTGTGTGCACCTAAGCACTTTCACATAATTTGGGTGCTTTGGCACTATTTGGCCTTGCACAGCATCTCCTTATGGTTCTTCCACATTTCCAATCAGCATCACTTTATCTGGTAACCAGCACAGGTTGATCACTTCACTATTACTAAGGCACAGCATGCAACACATAATACCAAAGCAGACTAATTGGGCAGAGTGCACAGGGCCTAAAGCACACCAAAAGTAGAACATTGCACTGGAACAGCTGGGTATTGGACTATAGTGTGTGCAAATCTTATTGGCTAAGGAGGTAGCATCGTGTGGTCAGAATTAAATGGGCCAATGGATGGACTTGTGGGCAGTGCTATGGCACTTTCTATTTTTATACTTTATTTTACCATTTTTTATCACATAAGCCATTTGTATATAGTACCCAGATACATAGAGAATCCAGAGGATCTTTCTCCCCACACAGTTTACAGTTCATTCAGCATTGCACATAGTCTGTGCACTATCGTCCAGTTCGTGCACCTTTGTAGTGCACCCTTTGTATAGCTGCATTTGCATATTGTTTGCACTCCTCATCATATAGCTGCATTTTATCCTTTGTTTGCATCCTTTGTCTTTGCTTGTGCACTTTTGTAGTGCACCCTTCATATAGCTGTGTTTGCACACTGTTTGCACCCCTCATTGTACAGCTGTGTTTTGTGCATCATTTGCACATTTTTCCCCTAGTTGCACATTTTTGCGCTCCTGTTGCACATTTTTCTGCACTGCACATTTTTGCCCTTTTGCATTGCATACTTTTTCACCTTTGCGCATACCTTCTGCTCGGTGTACACAACTTAGTGCATACATTGCAACCCATTGAACTGGCTCTGTAGTAGTCTTTGTGCCTTGAAGGACAATCTGAGGCCCTCTAAATGAACCCCCTCACCCCAAGCATGCTTGCAGCTGTAGGTTTTGTGCTCACGCTTTCTGTTGAAACTCTGCATTGAGTACCAACTAAACACATCACTGTGTTTGCATATAATTTGTGCCCCTCATCATATAGCTGCATTTTGTCCTTCATTTGCATCCATCATCTTCATTTGTGCACTTTTGCAGTGCACCCTTCATATAGCTGCATTTGCACACTGTTTGCGCCCCCTTATTATATAGCCACATTTTGCACATCATTTGTGCATTTTCCCCCTAGTTGCGCTCACATCCCACTTTGGTTTCTAATCCATGCATCACACCTTCAACACACTCCCACCTCATCCCCATCCCATTACACCTCCCACTTTTCACCTCCATCATCATTGCACATTTTTCTGGACTGTGCATTTTCAGTCTTTTATTTTGCACACTTTTTTGCCATTGTGCATACCTTCCATTCTGTGTACACAACTTAGTGTTCACCTAGTGACCCATTAAACCAGCCTCTTTAGTAGTCTTTATGCTTTGAAGGATGATCTGAGGCCCTCTAAATGAACCCCCTCACTCTGAGCACACCTGCAGCTGTAGCTTTTGTGTTCACACTTTCTGTTGAGACTCTGCACTAAGTACCAACTGAACATATCAACACAAATGTTGCAATTAGTATCAGTATTGGCAGCATCACAGCCCAGACAAGCAGAAGTAAAACCAGAGACAATAGAAGATAAAGATGATGAGATGGTGGAGATGGTGGAGTGGATCTCCCAGGATGATGTGCAGGCAGTGGAGAAATCTGAAAATGGAAAAGTGTGCTTACCTAAGTATGCACCCCCACAAATCTTTGATGGTACCATGGAGAATACAAAATCATTTATCAGCTCTGTAGGATTGTACATCCATGGGAGGAAACCAGAGTTTTGTACAACTGAGTCTAGGATCATGTTTGCTCTCTCATACATTCAGGGGGGGAAAGCACAGTTCTGTCTATCATGCGCCCTAAATGTGCCTTGTTATGCTTCAAATCGGCTCTGTGTGCTCCCCCCACACTCCTTATTTGCCTTTCACAGTTATTGCATGCTCGATGCGCCTTTATGCACTCCTTTTACGCTTTACTGGCAACTCACATTCTTTGCTGTGCACTCATTGCACTATCCTTATCACACACACAACAATCCACCACACCAATTGTGCTGCGCATCATGGCTTCCAGCTTACTGGCACATTTATTTGAGGTGCACTGTGATTCCAGCATGAGCGAACTGTGCATTCTCACATAACCTGGGTGCTTTGTGCCTATTTGGCATTGGACTGTGTGCACTTGGGTGCTTTCATGTAATCCTGGTGCTTTGGTGCTATTTGGCCTTGCACAGCATCTCCTTATAGTTCTCAGCATCCCCTTATAGTTCTTCTGCATTTCCAATTGGCATTGCCTTATCTAGTAACCAGCACAGGTTGATCACATCACTATTACTAAGGCACAGCACATGATGCATAATACCGAAGTGGATTAATTGGGAAGAGCACACGGGACCTAGAGCACACCAAAAATAGAGATTGCACCAGAAAGTTGGATAGCATGCACAAATCTTATTGGCCAAAGCAGCGGCATAGTGTGGTTGGGTTTAGATGGGCAAATGGATGCACTTGTGGGTAGCACATGGCACTTTCTATTTTTATACTTTATTTTACCATTTTTTTTATCACATAAGCCATTTGTACATAGTAGGTGGACAGATAGAGAATCCAAAAAATCTTTCCCCCCTCATAGTTCATAGCTCATTCAGCATCACACATCATCTGTGCACCAGCGTCCAGTCCATGCACCTTTGTAGTGCACCCTTCATATAGCCACATTTGCATATCATTTGTGTCCTTTCGTTGTATTGCAGCATTTTGTCCCTTCATTGCATTCTTCATCTTCATTTGTGCACTCCTGTAGTGTGCCCTTCATATAGCTGCATTTGCACACTGTTTGCACATTTTATTGTATAGCCACATTTTGCACACTGTTTGCACATTTTTCTGCCAGTTGTGCTCACATCCTACTTGCACCCCTAGCTTGTGTATCACCCTTGCAGCACATCCCAGTGTTGTACTTGTCCCACTGCACATCCCAGTGTTGTACTTGTCCCACTGCACCTCCCACTTCCATCTCCCTCATCATTGCACATTTTTGTGCTTCTATTGCATGTTTTTCCACACTGCGCATTTTGGCCCCTTTGCATTGCGCACTTTTTCACCATTGCGCATACCTCTCTTTTTGCATACACAACTAGTGCACATATCGAGAACCATTGTACCAGCCTCTTTGTAGTCTCTGCGCCATGAAGGACGATCTGAGGCCCTCTAAGTGATCCCCCTCACCCCGAGCATGCCTGCAGCTGTAGGTTTAGTGTTCACCCCTTCTGTTGAGACTCTGCACTGAGTACCAACTGAACACATCAGTGGATAAATTTATCTTGCAGTTCAAAGCAGAAGCTTTTAGGGAATGGCACAGGTTTTACCCATGGATTTCCCACACTTTTATTTTTCAATTTATTCAATGAGTTTTGCATGAAAAATCATAAAAAAATAATTTTCTGGTACCTATTCAATGTGTGCTTGTGATACATTGGACAAAATAATATATTTTCAACCTTGTCACATGAAAGATGTGACCCAAGTATTGTTTTATGCATTGGATCACATAGAGTGAAGAAAAAGCTTCTAGAAAATTATTTTTTCATGATTTTGCATGCAAAACTCATTGAATAAATTGAAAAATAAAATAGTGGGAAACCCACAGATAAAACCCATGCCATTCCCTAGAAGCTTTGCAGATGGATATGAGAGAAGCAGTGTTGGTAGAATTTTTGAAAGCAGGATTAAATCCCTCTCTATTCAAGTCTATCTATCGAGAGGTCAGATGAGTTGTACAATTGGGCAATGCGCCTTGATCAGCAATATCAACAGGAACAGGTGGAATTGAAGTTGATGTACAAAAATACTGAATTTGGAAAGCCATCAGAAGGAAAGTCTGAGAAAGGAAGGGTGCCTCAGGGACAAACTCTGAGGGCACAGCCACTGGCTATGGCAGTGACACCTATAGTTACAGAGTCAGCGGCACCAGCATATGCAATGGAGGTTGATCAAGCAGAGAGATGAGCCCCACTTAAATGTTTTAACTGTGGGCAGTTAGGACACATTGCTAGGAATTGTAGGCAGAAAAGAAAGATTAGAGAAGCTACAATTGAGGAGATGAAGCCAGAGAAAGACAAGCAGAAGAATTTTGTGGGAAGAGTCCCAGTGAAGGTTTCCCCATTGGTGACCCAGAATTGTTATAATGTATTAGTATCCAAGGAAACCCAGAGTAAACCAGAAAAGGAAATTGAGGAGTACAACTATTGTCAATCATGTGACCAAGCATTGGAAAAGTACAACCATTGTCAATTACATGATAAAAAAAAAGGGAAATCGAAGAGTACAACTGTTGTCAGTCATGTGATAAAGAGAATTGCCAAGCATTATTTCTGAAAACCCCTAAACTCTTTATTTGCTCTGCATGAATAGAACCCAAAATCACCTTGACTGTAGGATTGAAGACAGTGGACATGCATGCAGTGATGGATGTGGAGGCATTGCTTGATAGTAGTGCTACAGGATTATTCATTAATTGATCCTTAATTACTGGAAACAGTATTAGCATGTGCAAACTGTCACAACCTATAATGGTGTATAGTATTGACAGAACAATTAATTGTAGAGGAATTATCAAGGAGGAGGTGACTATGATACTAAAGTATCAGGATCATCAGAAACGAGCTGTATTTGAAGTGTCCAATCTTGGGAAAACCAATCTAATAATTCGATGTCCATGGTTATATAAGCATAATCCTGAAATTGATTGGAAAACTGGGAAAGTACACATGACTCACTGTTCTAAGGAATGTAATGTGCATGGGAGGAAGATAAAGAAGGAGAAGAAGAAAAGAAAAAAGAAAGAACATCTGTTATGATGGAGGAAGTGGAGGATGAAGAAATGCCAAATGGGGAAGTTCTGATCATATTGACAAGGAAGAACAGAAGCAAATCTTTAGAGAAATTCATGGAGGACAGTTATGGGATAAAAACATTTTGAAGGTGGAGAAGCCAGTGGAAGAGTGGGTACCAAAAGCATATCATGAATATTTGTCAGTCTTTCAGAAGAAAGAGTCTGAGTGAATGCTGGTGTGAAAGCCATGGGATCATGCTATTGAGATAAAGCCAGGATTTGTGCTGAAGAAGTCAAAAGTCTATTTATTATCTCCAATGGAACAAGAAGAAGTTGATGCATTCCTAAATGAACAATTGTGCAAGAAATACATATGACCTTTGAAATCACTGCAGATGTCAACAATATTCTTTGTACCAAAGAAAGATCAGAGGATGAGGATGTGTACAGATTATAAGTATCTGAATGAATAGACAGTGAAGAATGCATACCCCTTGCCATTGATCTCAGAAATAATTGACAAGGTGGGAAAAGCAAAGGTCTTTACAAAATTGGATTTATGATGGGGGTACAATAATGTATGAATAAGGAAAGGAGAAGAGTGGAAGGCTGCATTTGCCACAGGTTGAGGATCCTTCAAGCCACTTGTCATGTTTTTCGGGATGATCAATAGTCCCCCAACTTTCCAAAATATGATGAATGACATTTTCAAGGACATAATAGACAAAGGCATGGTAATAATATTTATTGATGACATTCTGATATTCATGGAGGATGAAGAAAACCATGAAGTGATAGTGCAGAAAATGCTATGAAATTTGGCAGAGAATGATTTATTTGTCAAACTGGAGAAATGTGTATTTGGGGCAAGCAAGATCAAGTTCCTAGAATTAATGATTGGTCCTGATGGAATAAAAATGGATCCTATCAAGGTACAGGCAATTATTGACTGGCCTGCACCCACCCATATCAAGGAGATTCAAGCCTTCTTGGGACTCACAAATTACTATCATCACTTTGTACATAATTTTTCCAAAATTGCCACATCCTTACATAACCTTACATGAAAAGGAGTAGTGTGGAGGTGGGGAAAACAGCAGCAGACAGCATTTGGGGAGTTGAAGAGGAAGTTTGTGGAGGGACCAATATTATCCCTGGTAGATTTTATGCATCCCTTATGAGTGGAATTGTAAGGGGAAAGGAAGGCATCCCAGGCATCTGGGCAATTTTCTGTGTTCATCCCATATGAGCTTATGACCCATGCCTTTGTCATAACATTTGCTCACTTTGCTTGCTCAGCCTGACACCGGCATGGGCCAGCTTGTGTATATGTAACACAATGCTTAATCCCACTACAGTCACTCAAGTCTAACTTGGTTATCAAACTAACACATTATTGATGTATTGACTTCATTACAAACTCATAACAAACTTGTGTTGACTTTAGTACAAACTTGTATTGACTTGGTATTAACTTGGTATTAATACACACCAAGGTTAAGTAACCTGCCCTAAAGTCTTCTCACAATAAATTTTTCAACCATTTGATTCAATCTAAGTACAATCCAAATCTAATTCTAATTCTAATTCTAATTTTAATTCTAAATCCAAGTCTATCTTGATATCTATATTAGTTTCCAATTCCTATAAATAATCTTTCAAGTTACTCATCTTTGGTAAACAACTCCATTCAACACTTCCTTGTATACCACATTGGCAGTTCTGTTATTTGGGTTGTTTTCATTCAACAGCACCTTGATTCTTTCTCCAGATGTACACCTTGACAGTGCAACATATAGCTGCCCATGTGAGAACACTGGTGTCTGCAAGTCCAAGCCAACATGGGATACTGATTGGCCTTGTGACTTGTTGATAGTCATAGCAAATGCCAAGCGAACTGGAAATTGATGTCGACAGAGTGGTAATGGCAAGGTCTCTGCTGAAGGCTCCAATATGATCCGAGGAATGAAAACAATATTTTCTGCAAACTGTGCATCTCCACTGATGATCCTGCACTTCAATACATGTGGTCTGGCTTCAAGAAGGATAAGTTGAGTTCCATTGCAAAGACCCATGGCAACATCCAGATTGCATAGAAGCATGAGAGGACAGCCTATCTTAAGTGCCAGCCTGGAGAGAGGAAGGCCACTTGCTTTGATAGAGTTTAAATACTCTGCAGGATATGGCTGGTAGTTGTTTAGCTCCTGCTCTCTGAATGAGACTGTATTAGCACTGTTGAAGACATGCTCTGGTCCAGGAAATCTGGTAAGGAGAAGAGAGTTGATGACATTGTAATTGTCATTTGTGCAGGAGAGAATGGTCCTATCCAGATAGTACTGATCTGGCTTGTTCCCCTGCTCTATGCCTGGATATGTAGAGTTGATAAGGTGATCCATGGTATTTCCATGGCAGAGCATGTTCTGTGGAATCTGTATAGTGTCTGCAGCATCCACTGTTGTGCCTGCACCGATGTGCAAGAGCCAGACAGCATGTGCAGTGTTCTCTGGAGTTCTGTCGAGTCGCATATTCTCAGTCAAGTGATAGATAGTAATGTGTTGCCAGAGAGTGCTTCTTTTGATGGATAAAGCTATGATCTGTTCTCTAGTGCCCCTAGGAATGACAGGTAGAGTCTGTCTAAAGTCACCTCCAAACAAAACAGTAATTCCACCAAATGGAACATTCTTCTTCTTGAGATCATGCAAAGTGCAATCGACTGCATCTGTGGCATATTGTGCTGCATAGAAACTTCATCCCAGATGATGATAGAAGTTTGATCAAGGACCTGGTGCAAATCTGAACCTCGAAGTATTCTGCAAGTAGAGGCCTCATTGATTTCAATTGGGATTTTGAACATGGAATGTGCTGTACGACCACCTTCTAGAAGCAATGCAGCGATTCCAGATGATGCCACACAGAGAACAACTTTTCCTTGAGCATGAACAGCAGCTGCGATGGTGTTGCAGACAAAGGTCTTTCCACAACCTCCAGCACTATGCAAGAACATGATGTTTCCCATGTTATTGTTGACAAAATCCATTGCAGCATCAAAAACCTGTTTCTGCCTGTGATTGAGAAGCTGGAGATTGTGAGCGACAGTGATGGCCAACTCTTCAACATTGTAATCCCTTTGTTCCTGCAAAAGCCTATTGGCAGGAACATCAATGTGCCAGTTTCCTTCAATGGCAGTGATAGGTCCACTATGCATTATAAGGTCTGAAGATGGATTCCACTTGTATCAACACATTATGACATGCACTCTGAATCACTCCGAAGGCCATGAAATTGACTTCAAATCTATTTTGCACTATTTCAGATGACTTTGAACTATTTTGAATGCTTTCAAACTATTTCGTGACACTTCGAACGACTTTGCAGCATTTCAAATGACTTTGGCCACCATATAGCTGTCTTGAAACACTTTTGATGCATGCTGCACATTTGGAACAAGCCAATTCACTGCATATCAAGTACTACCGGACACAAGGAGAGATTACAAGAGACTTATAGAATATGATAAGTGCAGTTTTATGTCTCATTGATATATTAAAGCAATAGAACAAGAACTCTTACTATATTGGGACAATGTATGTTTCACTTATTATCATTTTTCATTTGTTTCATGTGTTACAATACCTTTATTTGCTGTGCACATTGCCTCATGTTCTACAATTGTTATTTCCTTTTTAGTACTATTCCTTCAGATTGTATATAGACTTGTATTAGTTAGTTAGAACAGAACAGGCAAAGGGGAACACAGCAGAAGTTACCCTCTCACTATCATCAGATTTAAGAGTCGATCTCTTGAGTCATATCTTGGCATCATATCTCTAAGTTCTGTGGAAGATTGTGAACTTCTTCGAACTTTCATATTAGTCTCTCGACTCATTGTCTATCGCCTATCACCACTCAAAAAACACTTCACATTCGTTATACTCACTCCTCGATATACCTCAAACCACTTTGAATTACTTCGACATTCCTCAAAACTACTTCGAACTATTTCGCACACCTTTGAACATCTTTCAAACTATTTTGCACATCTTCAAACTGATTTCAAACTGTTTCGAACATCTTCGTATGCTTCTAAAGATTATTTGCAACACACTTCAGCATATTACATCACTCACTATGACTTTTGGGTATCAGCAGTGATATTTAGTACCAACTCACACCCTTCCTCTGACTCGTGTTATACCATCTGAAGCCATTTAATGGGTTTTATTTGGGTTTCTGGGTTGAGTATTATCAGTGGGCATCTCTGGATAATCAGAAAGTTGTTTGCCTGATCTGATAAGGATCTGATTGATGAGATGCAAGCCATACATGTACACTTGATCATCTGTAAAGTCTGTATCTGGATAGATTGAAAGAAGTTTGACTCTGAGGTCATCACAAATGTGATGTTTGAACTGGTTCCACAGGATGTCAGATGATGTTGGATTGCAATGAAGAAGAATGGTGGCAAAGAGCAATCTGAGAGAGGAACCGAGCTGCATCTGAGCTGCCTCTGTAAGACATTGGACCCATTCCTGGTCATTCTGCAAAAGACCCAATGCAACACAGGCCTGCTTGAATGTATTATGGATGACACCATTGACAGTGCGCAAGTGCTGGAATGATGTTGCCCCTGTGACAACAGTAAGAAGGAGCCTGAGGTAGAACCTTTCCCCCTGGGCAGGAGAAGCAAAGTACATTCTGCCAATAGCAGGCTCGCCATGCCTTCTTGGGTTCCACTGCTTCTTGGTTGCATTGTAGACCCATGTTTGAGGAAAGTTCTGGTAGGTAACAGTACATACTGCTTCATATCTTCTGTTGGCTTCAAACCAAGCAGTAAGATGTGTGGTCTTGGCAGCAGGCCTTTCCAAAACCTCATCAATATTGTTGTCTGCATTGAAGTAGACTGTTTGCTGGTCCTCCAGATGGACGGGCAGACAATAAACATGAGGAGACTCTGAGTGCATTCCAAATTCATTTATGTGCCAGCAGCTTTTCACAGATCCAATGTAATGTGCATCAAGATACTCCTTGACCTCGTCTCTGTCTTGGTCGAGAATCTTAATCATGGTTCTGTCATGGCCTTTGTATATGTACTTGTAGATGTACTTGACAGTCTCGATTGAAGAACAGATCTCAACATTGATGTGACAGTTGTATCTGACAAATGAACCAAATTGTTAACCAATAAACATGATGTCAGATAGATGTTCCTTACTTTGCAGCCAAATAAGGATTGTGTGGGACCACATGTCTGTTATCATAGACATGGTTATGCTTTCTCACTGTTCTACCATTGTTGGGTCTGGCATAATCAGAATAATTGTTTACAGTAAAAGAGGTTTGTTCTCTGAACTCCTTGGGATATCTCTTGCTGTACTTGTTGTCGACCATACATGAAGCCTTGGGTTTGTCATGACTGCAAGGACCATGAAGCATGCATAGTTATAGTGTGATAGAGCATCAGCTGTGTGACAGGATCAGGAATCTGTGCTGACACAATGGAATCAACATCATGGGTATCATGGATTTTGTTGGCTGGATCGAGAAATATGAGGAGGTGCATATGTGGAAGGTCTCTCTTTTGAAACTCAATGGTATGGATGTGTGCCACTACTTTACCCAAAACACCATCCTTGATATCCTTGAGCAATGCATTTTTTTTCTGTTCAAAGACATGTGCAACAATGTCTGGCCTGTCATAGGCTTCCTGCTTTTTTCTATTTGTGGTAAAATGTGGATTGGGTGATTCCTCCTGCAACAGAGCTTCCTGGATCTCTGGCCACTGTGAATTGGCATTCATGGTGAGAAAAAGATCTGGCTTGCCGAAAAAGTGACAAATGGCCATGGAATCTTGGAAAAGCTGATTCATATGCCTTTCACTGCCTATATGGGTTGATGGAAGAATGATGTGACTCCCATGATTCTCTAGATTGATATTTTAATCCTGGTCACCCATGGAAGCATCCCTCAATCCAGCATACACATCAGCCCTAAGCTCCTTCTGGTGATGTTGAACCCAGTTCAACATATTCTGTTCAATAGATGCCCAAGCATCTACAACATACTGTTGCAAAAGATTTCCACCCCAAAGTAATGGTGGCTGCTCTCCTGGCCTTGGATGCAATCGATAAGCATGGTAGCATCTCTGACTGACATTGGGAACTCTTCTGGCTCCATATGCACCTTGGTGTGCAGGTATATCTGGGTGCCATCCATCTTCACCATGAGGGAAAAGCAAGACATAGTGCAGAGTTGAATAGGATGGATGCAACTGGCTGATGCGCTTGAGCCCTTCCCCTCATAGCCTAAGAACAATATTTCTGTGGTTAGACTATTCCTCAGAGCCATCATGTGGAATAATGGCTGCCACCTCATCATTGGCTGTAGGGAGATTATAACGATGTAAATCTTGGGTTCTATCCAATCGCAGCCATATGGAGACATTATCCTGCTCCTCTGGAGGCTTTTCCCTCATGATCTGGAATACCTGCTTGAATAATGGCACATAAGGATGGGTGTCATTTAGCATAGCCTACAGCTCTGTTATGATAACTGAGTTGAGGTTATTATTCTGTCGCTCACAAAGATCAAGCTGTGTGATAGAATCATAAATATAGAGCTGTGCATAGGCTACAGGTTGTCCAGGAGGTGGCAAAAGTGCTCCAGAAAGATGATAAAGATCACCATGAATATGAAAGCTGTATACACCTGATGTACCTGTGACAAAATGGTCCACCTTGACACCCAAAGAAGTGAATGCAAATGCAGCATTATACTGTCAAATGTTTGTTTTAAATTCCTTAGAAAGAGGGCTTTTCCCACACAACAGATCTCACAATGTGGCAGGAGCAGATCAGAAGGATGGCAGATGAATTTGTATCTGCAAGCAGCAACTTCCAAACTTTGGTACAGCTCGGGTAGACCTGGACAGCTTTTCACAGTCAAAATGCAAGGCATGGCAGTGTGGACACTCCACATTCATGAGTCCAAGTGAATGTCTGGGAATTGGCTCCTGATAAGGTGCATGGCCAAGTGGTAATGGCCTTGCAGGTCAATGTGGAGGTAGAGGTACAGGCATAGGTGGAGGCAAAGGTGGCAACATTGGGGGATTCAAGAATGAAGCAGGCAGCAGCAGTGAAGGAGATTGCATGGGAGAAGGCAGCAATGATGGAACATGGAATATTGGATCAGGCAGCAGTGGTGATGAAGATTGTGGAGGAGAAGATGGAAATTGTAGAGGAGACACCCTTCCAAACTCATCATAATAATCTGATGGCATAGGAGATGGTGGAAATTGTAAAGCAGTCACCCTTCCAAATTCATCATAATAATCTAATGGCAGGGGAGAAGGTGGAAATTGCAAAAAAGACTCGCTTCCATCATCATCATCAAATTCCTCATTCTCTATCTCCCTTCTCAAAGCAATCTCATTATTTCTTTGTTCTTCATACTCAGCAGCCAACAATGCAGCCATTTCCCTATCCATCTGAATTTGTTCCACCTGTGCATCCACTTGAGCTTAATATTGATCAATCTGATCACCAGACATATTGTTAGCCAATTGATCCAACCTCATCATCCGTTGATGCAAGTTTCTGTCTGCAATGGATAGACGTTGGAGCTCCTCAGCCTCATCCATCTGTGCCTGCTCATCTGCACGCTATTTGTTTCTCCACATCTGATGCATCCTGAGAGCCCATTCCTGATCATGCCTTTTACGTTCTTGCAATGCAGCCTCTATATTAATATGTCTGGGTGGGTCATGATATTGTGGCTCAGCAGATAAAGCAGCTTGCTGGGCAGCTGCCTGCCTCTCCAACTCCTGTTCATCCAGCTGCTGCAATTGTTGATTGGCTGCTTCATTTTCAGCAGCCTGCCTGTTCCTTTCCTGTTCAGCCAGCTGCTGCAATTGCCAATTATGTTGTCTAGCTGTTTCAGCTTCAGCAGCTTGTCTTTGTGCATTCACATGCTGCAGTTGTAGATTATGCTCCCTAATTGCTTCAGCCTTCTGCTGTAATATCCTCTCTCTGGCAGCAACAGCCTCAGCACTTCTCCTTTCCTCTGCAATGTTCTGTAATAAATCCTGCTGATGCTGATACTGCCTAGCTGCTTCTTGTTGTAACTCCTGAACATGTGCATCATAATCTGCAGTTCTTTCCCTCAATGCAATATGTCCTCTATGCAGATTATTGAGTGCAGGATCTGCATGACCATCTGAAATATTATGCAATGGTCCCAGTCCCCTCTCTCTCCCTCTCCCTCTCCCTCTCCCTCTGCCCCTTCTTGTTTGTAACTGAGGTGCAGGTGGAACCACAGGAATAGGATTGGCAAAAGGTGCATTCCACCCTGCTGGCAGTTGAACCTGTGGTATAGTAGAAGCTATATTTACCCCCTACTCCATGGTTTGCCAAAACAGGTCCAGATGGCATCACAGGAGCCCCTCTCCCATGTAATACAGGAGCAGGAGGTACAACAGGCAATTCAAACTGCCTTGGAGCATCCCAATTAGCAGGCATCTGCACCTGTGGTATCTGAGCAGCCAATGCAGCTCCATAGTTCAGTGGAACAATTTCCTCAGCAGGGGCAGTCACTCTGACTCTGCTTCTCCTCTCATCAGGATTGGTCATCTGCAACCTTTCCAAATGGTCTGCATCTCTAATTCTAGCCCTTTCCACTTCTGGTGTAGAAGGTCTGCTTTGATTCCTGCAAACACTCTAATCAGCCATCATTATTGCAACATATGCCAACACCACTCACATGTTTAGTAATGGTAAACCCCAACAATAATTTTGTTCAATAGCCAACAATGCAGAACAGCTGAAGTAAGGTCAGCAACAACTTCCTTTAACAGCCAGTTGTCACAACACTCACTATAATCCAACTGTTTTCTACTTCCGATAAACAATTTCAACACTTTTGTAATAACAATCACAAATTTGCTATTTGATAATAGATAGCAATTGTGATAGTATCACTATTATGGCCCCAAATGTTGTGTGAAGAGAGGTACTCAATTGATTGTTGTGACACTCTCTCCACATGTAAGGAAATGTCAGCTGTTTGGTCATGTTGTGCACATTCCAGAAGAGGCATGAAAGTAGGTGTCCACTATATCACAACTGAAATTTTATGCACGCAAATCTGCCTTTTCAGTATTTGACTTGTTACTGACCTCATTACACATTTCTATTGACATGTTACTGACTTCATTAAATTTGTATTGAACCTGTTACTGACTTCAGACTTTTTACTGACCTCATTACAAATTTGTATTGTCATATTACTGACTTCATTACAAATCACAAATTTGTATTGACTTGTTACTGACCTCACTACAAATTTGTATTGACTTGTTACTGACTGGCACTATTGGTGCTATACATATGGAACAACAACATTTCAAACCCAGTTATAATTTTTAGTCAGCTCTGACTAATGCCATCATTTCTGACCAAGCCTAACAAATTTTAAATAATCCCATCAACCATCACTCCCATCATTCCCACAAAATGACTGTAGCCTATGTTATGCAGTGCATCACCTATTTTTAGCCCTGTTCCCATCACACCATCACTCCCACAAAACCATCATAGCATATGTAATAGATTTTTTATATATTTTATTTCACTCTATTCTGTCTTTTCTATAATTTGATTTATTCCTATTTTATTATTATATTTTGGCTTTTTGCATGTTGGTACATGTTTACAGTTCTATTCTTAGAGGCAGGACCCCTTCTGGACATCTACCCATCAAGGTGACATTATCCCACAGCTTGATCTGCCTATCTCCACCTTTTTGCTATTTTTAGCTTACTATTTGATTTTCGGCTGTATCACATATACTGGGCATCAACAGATGGGTCTTTAGAGTTTTCTCTTTGGGTTCCCCTCTGTTATGTGGACCTGGAGTGTCTGTATTATATATTAACTTTGAATTCCCCTCTGTTAGCTCACTATTAAGTCAGGCTTTGAGGTTGCCCTTACAGTAGAAAACTCTCTCTCTAGGCCCGAAATCGAAGCACACTGCAAATAAAATGCCTCCTGCACATACAAGACATCACCCAGGATGTGATCAACACCCCTGCCTTAAGTGCACCCTTATCTCTGCTCGATGCACTGCCATGCACCATGGACACCCCAAAATGCATTGAAGCGCTCAAAGGTGCCATTACCGGATTGCACGTGCAAATTGAATCGCTTAAATCATGTATCAAAAGCTTTGCTAATACCCTACAGCTTAGTCCCTCATCTAATATCCCATTTATTCCAACCCCAACTGCTTCCAGCATTGATGCTCTACCTAATACCACTAGCACACAAATTAAACTGTCTCCCCCCTGCTGACTTCAATGGTGCATGCTTTCATGGATGTTCTTTCCTCAACTCCTGTGAGTTATACATCAGTCTTCACCCTAATCAATTCCTAGATGACACTGCAAAAATTTATTGGGCCTTTACATACATGAAGTCTGAGCATGCCTACCTCTATGTCAACTGCATTTTGTGCCAAGCCCAAAAACTTGGTTCCCTCCCTTTTTCCTCTTGAGACAACTTTAGGGAGGTGTTTGTATGACATTTCTGCCCTCTCCACAAATGCAAATGAGCTGCAATGCACCTCAAGTTATCCTTGTATTACCAAGCACACCGATCTGTGGATGACTATATTGATGAGTTGAAGGATTTAGTGGACATGGCGGGATATGGGAGTGGGCTACCAGTGGTGGTTAAATTTTGTTGTGGTCTCAATCAAGAGGTTCAGGATCAGATTGCACAGATGGTGAAAGAATGCCCAGCTGATGACAATATTGACACTTGGTACAAAGCTGCTTCTCTCTGTGATGAAAACTGACTCATGAATGTGGCTTTTAACACTACACTCCATGCCACTACAATCACACATGCCCCCAATCCCTCCAACTATCCACCCCCACTGCCCACCAGTAACCACTTTGATGCCCTGCTGGTTGACTCACTTGAGGAAGAACTTCACTCCATGACCAATTTTCCCCCTGAATCCCTCAGCTCAATGGAAGTCACACTTGCTCCACTCACACCTGTTTCTCCTCTACCCAGATTGAAATCTTGGGAGTGCAAGCTATTATGCGAGTACATTGTGGTGTTCACCCCCTCCCAGCAATCACTAGAATTAAAGATCGAGCAGCAAACTACAGATACAGGGGCAAGTACTCAGTGTCAGTGCTCTCCTGTACCTGGGCACCATGGGCATTTTCATCGATTCACAACTGGTTCAACAAAAGCAACTCAATACCCACTCACTACCTTGACCTATACCTGTCTACAATGTAAATGGCTCCTCAAATGAAGCTGGGGCAATTCAGAAGGTTGTTGACCTAGTCCTCCAGTACAAGGATTACAGTAAACAGGCTCTCTTTGCTGTCACCCAACTGGGGAAGCAGGAAGTGATTTTGGGCTACCCATGGCTTCATGACCATAATCCTGAGGTCGACTGGGTGACAGGTGAAGTCATGATGAGTCATTGTCCCTCTCATTGCTGTACTTGCTTCACTGAAGGCAGACAGGAACATCGAGGGTAAAAGGTCCTCTTACAGCACACTCGAAAGTGTCATGCTAGTCCAATGCCTATAGCCGATGTGGACTTGGAAGATATTCCAAATCTTGCACCTGATTCTGATGATGATGTGGAGAAAGTGGAGGAGATCGAGGAAGGTGACTGAATTTTCTACACTGCTATTAACCCTTTGCATAAGGTGCATGCCACCTCAAATGTCTTCTAGTGCCTTGCAGAGGCCTCTCACAAGAACGGTGCACACAAATCCTTCACTGACTCAGTACTTCCTCACCTACATGACTTTGAGGATGTCTTCTCCAAGGAATCTTTCAACTCACTTCCTAACCATAAGCCATAGGATCATGCAATTGAGCTCACGCTGGATGCCATGCTCTCCTCCTGCAAGGTCTATCCTCTCTCCTCTGAAGAAGAAGAACAACTCAACAAGTTCATCAATGAACACTTGGCTTCTGGTTATATCCACTCTTCAAAGTCGCCCATGGCCTCCCCTTTCTTCTTTGTTAAAAAGAAGGATGGGTCTCTTTGACCAGTTCAAGACTATTGATGCCTCAACAACATCACAGTCAAGAATTGCTATTTACTACCTCTCATATCTAAACTCATCAACCAACTCCATGGGGTGTGTTATTTCACTAAGCTCGATATCTATTGGAGTTACAACAATGTGCAGATAAAGGAAGAAAATGAGTGGAAGGCAGCTTTTCGCATGAATCATGGTCTTTTTGAATCGCTTGTCATGTTCTTTGGTCTCACTAATAGTCCTGCCACCTTTCAGATTATGATGAATGACATCTTCCATAATCTCATATTGGAAGGTATTGTCTGTGTCTACCTCAATAATATTCTCATCTTCACTTGAGACCTCAATGAACATTGTCGAATCACATGCATAGTGCTAGAGCAACTTTGGCAGCACAAACTCTACCTTTGTTATGACAAGTGTGAGTTTGAGAAGATGCAGATTGAGTACTTGGGTTTAATTATTTCAGATGGACAGGTGTAGATGGACCTGGTCAAGGTTGCTGGTGTTACAACCTGGCCCACACTTACGAACAAGAAAGAGGTGCAGTCTTTCCTGGGCTTCATCAATTTCTATCAGCACTTTATTAAAGATTTTTTACACCATGCATGCTTATTATTTGACCCCACTAGCAAGGAGGCATGGAGGTGGGAAAATGCACAGCAGGAGGCATTTGAGAAGCTCAAAGAGATGGTCACTTCCACTCCAATCCTTACCTTTGCTGATGACTCGCGTCCCTTCCATGAAGAAGCTGACAGTTTGGACTTTGCAACAGATGCAGTGCTGTCCCAACAGTCTCCCAAGGATCAAAAGTGGCACCCCATTGCCTTCTATTCAAAAAGTCTCAGTGCTGTGGAATGCAATTATGAGATCCATGACAAGGAGATGCTGGCAATAATACAGGCATTGGAGTGGCAACATTTCCTGGAAAGTAGTCAAGATCTGGATGGACCACAAGAACCTCAAGCACTTCATGAGTGCCAAGAAACTTAATCATTGCCAAGTCTGCTGGTCCCTCTACCTCTCCAGGTTCAATTTCTCCCTGCATCATTGCCTGGGCCACAGCATGGGGAAAACTGATGCTCTCTCTCATCGTCTAGACCATGGGGATGGAAGCAATGACAATCAAGGTATTGTGTTGTTGCAATCTGATCTGTTTGCAGTCCATGCATTAGAGGGTGTTACCTTGAAGGGCGAGGAGCACAGTATTCTACATGACATTTGTCATGCAAACTGTAGCAGTTTACACAAGGATGCTGTGGCTCTGGCAGTGAAGGAGCTGAGAAAGGGATCCACACCTTCACTTCATGCAGCAGAGTGGATAGAAAAGGATGACATCTATACTTCTGTGACTGCATCTACATTCCTAATGATCCCCAGCTTTGACAATGACTCATCTCTCAGCACCACAACTCACTCATTGCTGGCCACCCCAGGCATTGGAAGATGTTGGAACTCATATCGCAGAATTATTGGTGGCCCCAGATGTCTCAACTCATTGGTCAGTATTGTCATATCTGTGATCTCTGCTTACACACCAAGACTCCACAGCACAAGCCCATGGGTGAGTTACACCCTCTCTCAGTTCCAGAAAATTGTTGGAACGTCGTCAGTGTGGACTTTATAGTGGAACTACCAGAGTCCAATGGGTTTGATGGGGTAATGTGCACAGTCGACTCTGCTGGAAAGCAAACTCATTTTATCCCCACTCATATGACTGTTACTGTACTTGGAGCAGCTCGACTCTATCTGCACCATGTGTGGAAGCTTCATAAATTGCCAGGCACATTCCTCTGCAATCAAGGACCACAGTTTGTTGCAGAGTTCAGTCAAGAGCTGTACTGCCTGCCTACTGGGGATCAAACTCCTTGCCTTGACTGCTTACCACCCATAGACAGACAGACAGATGGAGCTGTTGTAGATCGAGACAACCCCAACAAAACCCAAAGCAGATATTACATAATACCTGCCTGACTCTTTTAATGATCGTCGTCGTCGCCCTCATACCTCAGTGTTTATCCCACTCACTGAGGTGTAAGTCCTATGTTACTGTCCCATTATATTACTTACTTACATTCATGTTAGTCTTATGCTATCAGGTATATAATAAGCAATGTACAGTTTATTCCACTCACTGAGGTTCTTATTCTATCAGCTCGTGCTCTTTCGGTTCCACCCTGCTACAGGTTATGGGCCCTGCTACCGCTCAAGACATGTCCGAGACACTCTCTACCCAAATCACCTCCCTTCCAAAACTGCATCCTGATGGCTCTAACTGGTCAACATATCAGGAACAAGTTCTCAATACACTTACTTCGAAAGGGTTGAAATGGCACATCATGGGTACCACGTCTACGATCAGCACCAGGCGACCGTCCGAGACATTATCTACTGAACCATCGACAAGTCCACATTTTTGCAAGTCAAGGGCAAGAAAACAGCCGACATAGTCTGGAAGAAGCTTATCTCGATCCATGCCAACAAGGGTGGGATGTACAAGACGGATCTTCTTGCCAAATTGCAGAATATGTGCTACACAGAGGGAGAAAGTATGAGGGACCATCTAACAGAGATGACCGAGCTCAAAGAAAGGCTCGTGGAGATGAGCGTCAAGATTTCCGACCAGTCGTTCATCACCTACATCCGTACCTCGCTATCCCTCACTCCCACCTATCGACCCCTATTTATCGCACTCAGCGCTGCCACTCGCAAAGCCGAAAAACCCCTCACCAGTTCCAAATTAATTTGGCACCTAACCGAGGAAGCCTCATCAACTGCCGTTGAAGACAATATCAACAAGTCTAACACAGCCATGAGTGCTCAGCAGTGGGGGAAAGGCAGAGACAAAGGGGGGAAGTCAAAACCAAGGAACGAGCGCCACTGCACCAATCCAAACTGTAATATGGATGGGCATACAAAGAACCAATGTTGGGAAAAATGTGGCAGAAAGGAAGGCCAAGCGCCCGAATGGTGGAAGACTAAAAAGGGAGGCAAAGAGAACAAAAGGGGGTCGACGACTGCCAACATAGCAGAAAAATCGGACGACGAGACCAAGAACTATGCATTTGCGATCCATGGTCCCTCTCATGAAGACGATGAGACCCATGTACTCGCCATCACCTCAGACTTCCATTCCGAAGCCTATGCCATATCCCGGACTGGAGGAATAATTATTGACTCTGGTGCCACAGGTCACTTCTCGCCAAACAAATCCAAGTTCATAAACTACTGCATAATTTTACCTGAGCCAATCCAAGCTGCGGATGGGCACATATTTAATGCGCTTGGCAGGGAAGACATGTATATTGACCTGCCAATGGGAAACAATAAGAAACCAATGTGAGTTTTACTCAAAAATGTCCACTACTCACCCAGCATGATATTTACTATCCTCTCAGTCTCCCGAATGGACCGCGCCAGACTTGGACTCTGTATTCACGATGGTTGCTGCGAAATCGAGAGCCCACAACCAAAGATGAAGGTCATTGGATGAATCCCCTTGATCAGAGGACTCTACTGCATCAGCAAAAATACCATCACCACCACCAAATCCAAACAGCCGCTATTGCTGCTACAAAGGTCATGTTGATCAACAAGCTCCACTGTAAAATGGGCCACATAAATTATGATGACCTGCGCAACATGCAAAGGGAATGGTCACTGGGATCAAGCTCGACATGAACTCCAAGCCCGAATTTTGTGAAGTCTGCTTAAAATCCAAAGCGACCTGCAAGCCGTTCCCGAAGGAAAGCACCACGGGATACAAAGCCTATGGTGACAAGGTCGTTACCGACCTATGGGGCCCAGCGAAAGTCACGTCGCTTGGGGGAAGCAAGTACGCAAACATCTACCTCGACAAATATAGTCATGAGGAAAAGCCATTCTACCTCCCTGCAAAGTCAGACGCATTTGGAGCCTACAAAAAATATGAGGCATGGGCGAGAGTCCAGCGTGGCACTACCATAAAAATATTTGGTTGTGACCGGGGAGGGGAATTCACAAGCAAGGCATTTAATGAACACCTGGAGAATGCCAGCACAGTGTGCCACCTCACAGTACACGACTCCCCCACCTCAAATGGCATCGCCAAGAGGGCAAATAGAATGCTAATCGAGGGCACTAGGTCCCTACTCCAAGCCTCGGACCTCCCACCATCTCTTTGGGCCAAAGCGCACTGTCATTTCATCTGGCTGCGAAACCACTCACCAATGCGATCCCTGCCGGAAAATAAAACCCCACATGAGATGGGCACTGGCAACAAGCCAGACCTCTCTCTCCTGCAGGAATTCGGTGCAATGGCATGGGTAAAAAGGCTAAACACGGGGAAATTGGACTCAAGGGCTGAGGAAGGCCGTTTCGTGGGTTTTGATGAGGAATCAAAGGGTTACAGGATATATTGGCCACAGAAGTGAAGGATTACAGTTGAACGTGATGTCTACTTCAACAAGAATGAGTCCTTGACACCAGTCAATCAGGAGGTTGAGATCGAGGGGGAGATGGAAGCACTTACCAATCCAGAACCTCCAAATGTGACTGCTACACCTCCAGACGCTTCCTACCATCCTAATACACCCCAAAACGATCCAAATACGCCAAACGAACACCCACGCGATGCAAACGATGCAAACGCGCCTGAAACTAGTCATAATCTGCCCCAGCACACCCAAAATGCTCCAGAACCTTCCCAAAACGCTCCAGAATCACCTCCACATCAAAGGAGGGCTAGATAAGACTCCCTTAGAGGTCTACCACAATTCAACGAGGCCCTTTATGGCCGCAGACGACACAGACAACCTGCCAGCTCATTGGGCACAGCCACCAATGCAAACAATGCAACAGTAGCCAAAAACGTGATTGTGCTCGAGGATGATGATCTGCTGGGACCAGGGGGAGTGGAAGGCCTAGGAAACGAACCAGAATGGTTCCTAGCTGCTATGGAATGTGTAAAATACGCGATGGGGGCTAAGGAAAATGAACCTACACTGCAGGAAGCAATGAGGGGTGACGAGAAGCGTGACTGGCATGACACAATCGAAGCTGAACTGAAACAAGTCAAAAAGCTATGCACCTACGACCTCATCATTGCTCCTCTCAACGTCAATGTTATTCCATTGGATTACACATTCCAATGCAAGCGAAACGAGGATGGGAAAATCACATGTCACAAGGCACATCTCATTGCCAAGGGATACAAACAAAGCCTCGGCATTGATTACTTCAAAACTTATGCTCCATCCTCCAACGGTTCGTCCAGCCACTCTTCGAATTCTCCTATCACTTGCAGCCCAAAAATCTGCATACGTCGACCAGGCTGACATCAAAAATGCCTATCTCAATGCCCCACTCAAGGATGACAAAGAAATCTACATGAAACTTCCTCCTCTCTACAACGACTACCGAAAATTGCCACCCGAGCTCAAAGGGAAGGATGGAGTTGTTTGTAAGCTGCGGAAAGTCTTGTATGGGACAAAACAGGGAGCTCACCACTGGTACACCGAGTTGAAATGAGTTTTTCTTGAACTTGGTTACACTGTCTCCCATGCTGACAAAGCCGTCTTCTACAAGTTCAGCTGCAACAATTACACCATCATCACAGCCACTACTGATGATTTTACAATCATTGGTGAATCCGACAAACCATTTCTTCTGGAAGAGTCACCCTTGAATATTGCCCAACTGAAGACATGATCGTGGACCTATTCACAAAGTCCCTTGCGCATGTCAAATTCAAGAAATTCCATGGACTTCTTGGCCTCACCTAGCATGGCTGTCTCAAAGGGGAGTGTTGTAGATCGAGACAACCCTGACAAAACCCGAAGTGGATATTACATAATACCCACCCAACTCTTTTAATAATCGTCGTCGTCGCCCTCACACCTCAGTGTTTATTCCACTCACTGAGGTGTAAGTCCTACATTACTGTCCCATTATATTACTTACTTACATTCACATTAGTCTTATTCTATCAGGTATATAATAAGCAATGTGCAGTGTTTATCCCACTCACTGAGGTTCTTATTCTATCAGCTCATGCTCTTTCGGTTCCACCCTGCTACAGGAGCATGTCAACCAAGAAGTGGAGCAGTATATGCACATCTTTATCAATGAGTGACAGGACAATTGGAAAGACCTTTGCCCCATGGCTGAGTTTGGGTACAACAATCATGTCCACTCCTCCACCCAACAAACTCCCTTTCTCCTTGACACAGGGTGACATCCATGCATGGGAATTGAGCCTCAACAAGCAGCTTCACATTTGGAGATAGTGAATGAGTTCACAGAGCAGATGAAGGACACTTTGGAGGAGGCAAAGTCAGCTTTGGCCAAGGTGAAGGACAACATGGCACACTTCTACAACCAATGCCACTCACCCACACCCACATATAAGGTTGGGTGATTGTGTCTACCTCGACTCTAGTGACATTTCCACTACATGCCCATTCAAGAAACTCACCCACTGTTTTCTTGGACTGTTTCTCATCACTAGATGTGTCAGGTCACACGCCTATTGCTTACAGTGATAATGCTCAACCTGGAAACCTAACAAAAACCTGTTAAAATGTCTAAGGAGTATAACACAGGCTGGAGGAAGGGTGTAAGTTGGTACTAAATATTACTGCTGATACCCAAAAGGTGTAGTGAGTGACATGAAATAATGAGCTGTGTTGCAAATAGTCTTTAGAGGCATATGAAGAAGTTCAAAAGAGTTCAAAATAGGTTCAAAGACATGCAAAATAGTTCTAAGAAGGTTTGAAGGGGTTTAACAGAGTTCGAAATAGGTTCGAAGACATGCAAAATAGTTCTAAAAAAGTTTGAAGGGGTTCAAAGAGGTTCGAAGTAGTTTTGAGAAAGGTCAGAGATGTTCGAAGTGGTTCAAGGTATATCAAGAAACGAGTATAGCAAATAGGAAATGTTTTTTGAGAGACAGTAGGTGATATGCAATAAGTCGAAGGCGAATATGAAAGTTCGAGGAAATTTGCAATATTTTGCAAAACTTAGAGATATAATGTGAGGCTAAGACTCAAGAGAATGGCTTTTAAATTGAACGATGATGGAGAGGGTAGTTTCTTCTCTGTTCCCTTTTCTGTCTTTCTAAGTAACTAGTACAAGTCTATATATAATTTGAAGAGATAGTACTAAAAAGGAAACAATAACATGGGGAAAACATGAGGCAGTATGCACAGCAAATAAAGGTATTGTAAAACATAAAACAAATGAGAAATGATAATAAATGAAATGTACATTATCCCAATATAGTAAAAGTACTTGTCCTCTTGCTTCAATATACCATTGAAACATAAAACTGCATTTATTGCATTTTAGATCTTTTGTCATCTCTCCTCGTGTCTGGTGGTGCTCAATATGCAACAAAATGGCTCATTCTGGTTGTGCAGTGTGTATTGAAAGGGTTTTGGAACAGCTATATGGTGGCCAATGTCATTTGAAATGGTGCAAAGTGATTCAAAGGCATTCAAAATATCATGAAGTCATTCAAAGTTATTCAAAATCATGCAAAGTTGTTTAGAAAGTTTGAAATTAGTTTGAAAAAAGTTTGAAATCAATTTCATGGTGTTCATAGCAGTTCAGAGCATTGTCGATACATTTAGAAGCATTCTCCAGACTTTAAAGCATGCAATGGACCTATTAATGGCTACCACAATCAATGTCTAGACTCCACCCCATCTTCCATGTTGTAAAGTTGCTGCCTGCTCCCACAGATCCATTTCCTGGATGCATGGCATGACCTTCTCCACCGTTTATAGCAAACCTCAGTACAAGGTCAAGTCTATCCTTAACAGCCACTTACATTGAGGTAAACTCGAATACCTTGTGCACTAGAAGGGTTATGGGTATAAGGAGAACTCTTGGATCGCAGAGTCCAATGTGAATACCCCATGACTGGTCAGGGAGTTCCACCGGCAACATTTCTATGTGACTCAGTGCATCCAAGCATCTGACTTTGGACAAATACAGTTTTTAATGCATTGGGGTGATGCATCATAGAAGGGGGTGATGTAAGGGGAAAGGAAGGCACCCCAGGCATCTGGGCAATTTTCTGCATTCATCCCATATTTTTTTATATTTTATTTCACTCTATCCTATGATTTCTATGATTTATGCCTATTTTATTATTATATTTTGGCTTTTTCCATGTTGGTACATGTTTACAGTTCTATTCTTAGAGGCAGTACCCCTTCTGGATGTCTACCCATCAAGATGACATCATTCTACAGCTTGATCCACCCATCTCTGCCTTTTTGCTATTTTTAGCTTACTATTTGATTTTTGGCTCTATTATACTGGGCATCGACAGATGGGTCCTTATGTAGAGTTTTCTTTTTGGATTCCCCTCTGTTAGGTGCATCTAAAGTGTCTGTATTATATAGTATAATATTAACTTTGGATTCCCCTTTGTTAGCTCACTATTAAGTGAGGCTTTGAGATTGCCATTATAGGAATCAGATGCATCCGACTTTGCTACTGAAGCAGTATTATCAATGCTATGTGAAGATAACAAATGGCATCCTTGTGCATATTTGTCTCAAGGGTTTGAATGATGTGAAAAGGAATTATAATGTGCATGACAAAGAGATGTTAGGAATAATATGAGCATTGGAGGCATGGAGACATTATTTGGAGGGATGTACCAATTAGATTGAAATCTGGATGGATCACCAAAATCTGCAATACTTCATATCCACTAAAAAGCTTAACTATTGGCAAGTGCATTGGGCATTATTTCTATTGCATTTTAATTTTTACTTAGTCCATAAAGCAAGAAGCTTAATGAGGAAAGCAGATGTACTGATCACAAAAGGGGGGTGGAGGAGGACAATAAAAATGTTACCTTACTCAAACCCAAATACTTTCGCAGTTGTGCTATGCATCAAGGGCATCTAGTAATAGATAGCTTGTAAATGGAGATGTTGTCTAAAATTAGACAATGTTTGGAGATGGACGATGGTGTAGTGGAAGCCATGAAAGCTCTGAAGAGAGAGAAGAAAGGTAATATGAAAGGAAATGAATGGGTTGAGGAATTAGGGTTGGTGTTATTCCAAGTAAAGGTATATGTACTGAAGAATCAGGATTTGCAAAGGAAGATCATCCAGTTACATCATAATATGCCAACTGCTGGACATCCAGGAAGGTGGAAGATGTTGGAGTCAGTGATGAGAAATTATTGGTGGCCTGGAATTTCAAAATATGTGTTGGGGTATGTAGATGGATGTGATATGTGTATGAGGGGAAAGAAATTTCCAGAGAAACCCACAGGGAAATTAATGCCAAACCCTATACCTAAAGCACCATGGTGAGATATATCTGTGGACTTTATCACAGGATTACCTGAAGCTCAGGGATACAATGCAATATTCATAGTATGTGATTACTTCACAAAGGAGGTCCATATTAAATTGTGATGTGGGAGAAAGGTCGCAGGGAACAGGACATGAACCATAATACAATCTCCAAGTAACTTCTGAGTGACTCGGACATAATAAACCATTTTGTGATATGCAGTGGCTGTGAGATATTTGAATGATAGGCTGCAGCGTCACCAGGTGTAGGTACCATCAGAGAATGCTTCCAGTACACGGATAAAAGCAATAACAACATGAGGCTAGAAAAAGGCAATCAGAAACTGCTAAGTCGCAGGAGTGGATACATACCTGATACAAGCAGCACAGGAAGGAGTTTACGGTGCTGCATGTTCCCTGCTCTACCTCGACGATACAAGACAATGATCATTATGGAGAACCACGTGAAGAACATTCTTGTCAGAATCTGTTTTCAAAAAAGCTGAGAACATAGAATGGTGTTGTTTACCGCAAAGGAACATTTCAAGAAAATCGCAATCATGTCGGCCTTTTCTAATGAAACGCCATCTTGCATGTTCGATGGGTTCTGTAAAAAGACACATTTATAAGACTGACGAAAGTTGGCAGGCGCTTTCTTGCAAAACCGGGGCAGCGTCGTAGCTCCAAATCGGCGAAGTAAACAAGTTACTGTAAGTATCCTCTTTTCAGCCCTTCACAGATACGAACACGCCGTTACTAAGCATCTCAAGTAACAACAACTCTGTCTGCGAGCAAATCAGCAATTGAGTTTGAGTCATTGATCACGGAGACGGAAGCTGCACAACGTTCCATATTCCGTGTCGTCAGATGAAGATGAATGTGAGGCGCTTGGCGGAATACGCTCCCGCTGCCCTGCAAAGCCAAGCGAGTGACGTAGAAGATACCGGTACGGTACTTAATGTCGCTGAAAATGGTGAAAATCTCGGCATCCGCGTGCAAACCTTCGACTTCCGAATTGGGGGATCATAGGCAGGTTCTTGGTTTCATCGCTGTCGACAGCAAAAGTTTTTATGTAAAGTTCAAGTTGGTCTTTGTTTTTGTCACCAAGACTTAAAGAACTGGCTCATTGGAATTCAGGGTTACATATTGACGTCGCACCTTTGCATGCACCTTTCAGCCTTCGCCAAACTCTCTTTTCAACCACCAGCTTGACGACTTACCCACCTAATCATACCGACGTTCGAGGACTTTGAACGTCCAATAGTAGCTGTCAGATTCAACCTGGAAGGGCGCTTTCAAGTTGTTGGTGGCGCTTGACCATAGTTACACCTTCGCGTGGAGTACAGGCATATCGTTGTGCGTCGAACAAGAGGAAGCTTTGGATCCTTTATCATCCTAATGAGCGCCGATGGTTTACTGCCTAGCTTGCGCACCCTCTCGTACTCCTTCCGCCTTCAGCAGAATCTGCTATCTAGATCGGGCACCGCCCGATGTTCGGGGAACCTTCGAAAGTATAGGGCTCACCCTCAACGTGGAATATTAATTGTGTAGTCGTGTGCCTCAGTGATAACTTAACCCCCGGCGGACCGCTGTCTTTAAAATCGGGTACTTATGGAGGCCAGACTTGAGAGCGACGAGACGTGTCTCTTGGGTACGAGGATCGGCTGCACGAATTCTTCCGAAGTTCCCAAGGGGATAATCGGAAATCTGTTCTTCACGTAACCGCTACTTACTCTGGCTGCAATCTGAAGCCTATCTGCAAACGTCACAGACTTAACCCCCCCCCCCGATCCAAACGTGACCTGCGTCATCTTAATATAGATGACTGCTTCTGTCCGCCGTTACAGGAAAACGGCCGGTGGTTCTTCTTATTTCTGGTCCCATACAGCACCCATCGCAGAGGTCTGATTAGAATGTGTTGGTGTCATTTTCTAAGCGACATGTGGCTCTCGATACTCGAAACTGTTTCTGTCTGTCGTTAGTAAACGGCGGCTTCCAGACCCGTGCAACCGCCACGCTCTCTTGACTATGAACTGTTTTCAACTTTACGGACTAGATTCTCAGTGCCTGCTCAGGAATAATAGTGGCTCGTGGGTCTGAAATGAGTTACTCTAAGCTATGTCATTCTAGGCCGACGTACTTGAATCTCGTTACCAAGACTCGAGTCTAAATGGATGGATTGTATTCTTGCTAATAAAGTACATCTTGCAGTTGAAATGATTGCACCTAATGGTCCTCCTCTTCTTTCTCCTTACTCCTCTCTACGATCCACTTCCTAATAAATGTACTACTCATCTTTGTCCCTTTCAGCAGCTCCATATCTGAGTGGTCCAACTTTTCACTATCTGCGCTGATGACGTCTATGACGAACGTCTGCAAGGAGGGAAGGTTGTGTGCTTCACGGTACGTCGCAACTATGTACGTACGCGATCCAGGTTACCTTGGGGGGGGAGGGGAGAGAAAGAAGGAACGCGACTCACTGCTCTGAGCACCACTGATTGTCTCCCGACTGACGACGAGTGCCTGAATATCAGGATCTGTGGCGGTGGGTCCATAAACGTCGTCAATGGAGACAATTTGGTACTGGATTCCCGGACGGAAGAGTTGAAGGAAAGCACGAACGTGTGCGATGCGAGTGTCGATGGATTCCATGACGTGCTTGTTTGCCTTTTTCTGAAGGAGAGCATCGTCTGTGAGGTGGGAGTGAGTGTGAAGGGTGGTAGGATGGTGGGAGGGATATACCAGTAACGCCGACGATGATTTTTCTTCTGGCAATCCATGCGCCAAGGGAGAGGAGGATCTTGTGGCCTGCATGGAGGTGGTCAAAGGTGCCTCCGAGTGCGACTACGTCAAATAAGGGAGAAGTGGTAGTGAAAGGTGAGAGGGACAGGATTGGGCTTGGTGGGGGAGCAGAGTTGTTTAGATCGGTGCTGGGGAGGAAATATTGGCGTATGGAGGATATGGAAGAAGGGAGAGGTACAGGGATAGTGTCTGCCAGGGGGGGTTAGGTAGGAAACGTCGAGGATGAAGAAGCGCTGACCGCCTGCTACACGAAAGACAATATCGAAATGGCTGCCTAGGGCTTGTGGAAAGTCAGAGTCGATGCCGAGGAGGAGGACATTTATGTGCATGAGGAGATTCTGGAGGTCTTGAGCAACCTTGGAGGCTTGTACGTATGTGTAGGTTAGGAGACGGTGGACGTCATCCCAATGTGGAATAGGAGATGCACCGGGGAGAGGCGCGTCTGGAGGATTGAATAGACGGGAGAAGAGGATGATGGAGAGATGAGAGCGAGTGGCCGAGGCTGCGGATTGGATACTCGAAGACAGGAAGCGCGGTGGATCGAGGGAATGGAGCGTTGCAAGGAGGAGAGCGTTGTCGACGGACTGAGATGGGAGCATGTCACCGTGGGAATAAACAGAGGTTCATGGCTTGGTATCCTCCTCGGTCACCAACCACCGTTCATGGGTCGACGCACGCCGGGGGCATCCAGCCTTCTGCTCACTTCTTCTATCCTTCTCGTCCAACAAGGCCGGTCTCTCCTGCTTCCTCGCATAATGACCAATACAGCCTAGACCATCGCTATTCTACAGATGACCCCCTCATCGACTCTCCTCGAATAAAACACAGCAGGGATCCTCTTCTTCCCACCCAAAACCCAATTCTCTCTCCCAGAAAAACCACTGTTCGCACCTCCTTCGACCGCATGCTTGGCTTGAGCCGTGGAATGAGCCTCGATTCCCTTCGTCGCATGCCCACTCCCTCACCTCTCCAATCGGTCCGTACCCCCACTCTCGAATCAAACAAACTTCCAGACCAGGAACGTGCAGAGGGCACAGCCCTATACCCACTCTCTCCCCCATCCCACTTTCTTCCCTCTTCCCACCATCCTCATCCTTCTCCCACGCCCTCTTCCTCTCCCGTCCCCTCATTTGTACCCACTCCCCCTCCAGACGCGCCTCCCCTCGCGCGCACTCCTCTCCGCCATTCTGATCATCCGCGCTTCGTACGTAAATACGAATTGCATCCTTCCCGTAACAGGTTCCTCTTTGGTGGTCGCCTTCTTACTGGTGGTGATTCTCCCTGGGCATTCATAGGTAGCATCACTTTGGTCCTCGCGATCTCTGGTGTATGGTTCGCCACGACGTGTGTCTATTGGTGGCGTAGAGAGGGTCCTGGTGGCAAGGTCATGGTTATATTCGCCGCGTATCTAGCCGCCTTGGTCATTAGTAGTATGTTTGTCACAGTGGGTACTTGATTCCATCTTTTATGCACCTCTGACGTTTCTCGCAGGCGACGCGTGATCCTGGTATCTTACCCCGCAATCTTGACTTGGACCCCCCCTATCCTGCTTTGTCACCCTCTGATGGCGGTGTTCGCGCTCCGTTGCCTAGGGATTTGAAGGTTCGGTCGGATGTGTAAGTGTTTTATATCTCCACTTCCGTATGATCTAACCCTCCTTTTTTTAGCGTTCGTGTCAAGTATTGTCCGACATGCAAGACCTACCGCCCACCACGGTCAAGCCATTGCAAAATGGTGAGCAATAACTATGTCATTCTCTGATATCCCTCTTCCTCACTGCCATAGTGTGATAACTGTGTTGACGGCTGTGATCACCATTGTCAATGGGTCAACAACTGCGTCGGACGACGAAACTACACGTCGTTCATCGTATTACTGTTGTCTGCCGTACGTGTCTCTCCATCTCATACACTCAAATCTCACCTTGTACCAGACAACCGCCCTACTTTTGATCATCGTCACCTCAGCGCTTCATCTCTTTTTCCTCACCCAGCTAGATCATATCAAATTTCGACAGGCTCTCAGGCAGAGAGAGGGCATAGGCAGCGCCATCGCGTTCTGTCTGGCAGTCGCCGTCGTCTGGCCTGTCGGAGCACTCATCAGCTATCACTTACGGGTACGCATACCGCCCATCATTTTTTTGTGGCCTGTTTTGACTACTGTTATACAGCTTCTTTTGTTGAACGTGACGACGATAGAACAGGTAAGTGTTTTTTTTTTTGTTCGGGATTCCGTATATGCTCGAACCCCACTCTCTTCCGGTCCGGTCCCTCCCCTTTGCCTCGTTCCTTGTGCCTGTTTCATTTCACTTATCCGGTCTTTTGGATGTTTACTCCATTCGTCGGCTGTCGACCCTGCCCGGACCGGGCGTTGACTTTCCCCTTGCGTTCTAGTCTTACAACGTTCACCTACTAATCCTTTCCCCAAAATTGCTAGATCAGGAACCAAGCACACAAATCCCTTGCAGCGGGTCCAGCGCCTCCTAACCCGTTCTCGCATGGTTCGTGGCGACGGAACTTTGTGGGGACGTTGTGTAGGCCGCAAGGATATTCGTGGTTAGATGCGTCAGCGGTGGCGGTGGAAGATGGAAGGAGGGTGAATCCTGGATTTGAGTTTCTTGGAGAGATGAAGGGGGTTGCGGGAGATGGAGAGGGTGAGAGGTGGATTGGGGAAAAGGGGAAGAGGGTTTAGTTGGACACGGAATTATTCTGGTGGATCTACGTAATTTTTCTGATACTGCGTATTTTAGTCCGTTTTTTGATTACATAATTTATAAGTGCCATGTGGATGATTCTGAGTACGAATTCTAGCACCCGGTCCGATCCGATTATGGGTGTCGAGAGCGCAGTCACGATGTACCGGACATCTATTCCATTTCTCCATTTCTATTCTTAAAAGTGGCGGGGGTCAGTTCCGTAATAATCGGACACCAAGTGGCAACCTAAAGAAGATAAGCAGCTTTGCTATGCTTTCATGTGTACATTCACAAGTCTGAAAGTGATTACATGAGACAGATGCGCGTCGCGTGAACGGACTATATGTAGCAGAGAGTACCGGTAATTTACCAGACATTTACCAGGATCTAGTTTACCAAGTCATGTGTTCAGTAGCTTTGTCACATGTGATATCAGACAGAGACATGCCAGCCCTGAATAACAAACATTGAATGAACAAAATCTGCATGAGACATTCAGGGCTGCAACCAAGATCAAATTGAGGACCCAAAGTCATGTGGGACATCCGGGAAATTAAACGTTGATTAACCGTAACTTTGGTCTATGTACCAGTCTTATTTGCCATTTATTTCTCACAACGTTTATACACATCCTAGGTATAATACATCATTGTCTTGTTGTAACATCTTTATGATATATGACTTTTGGAAAAAAATTCTTTGACCACGATTACATATTATTACAACAGGATATATTATGTCAACATGTGGTTGGAAAGAATTTATTATCTCTGACATCATTTTTTGTTGCCTTAAAATTATGAGAGGTGATGAGAAATGCAAGTTAATCACCGTTGTATAAATGGTAGTGCATGCAAGACAATGGATATCTACAGGTGATGGGAACAAACAAAAAGGTTTCCTGTCCCACATGATTTTGGGTCCCTCAATTTGATCTTGGTGCAGACCAGGGCCTCAGGCTTCAGGTAGACATGTTCGTCGCGCCAAAATTTTTGGAGATCCCAGAAAATCCTGTCAAAAGGTCACGTGAATATGTTACCGGTAATTTACACAGCTTGCTCCTTACCGGTAATTTACCAGGCCGGAATATGTATGTTCCGCAACAAGGACGCACATGGTAGGGCATCAACGTTGCAACATTCAAAGGTACCTTCACCATAGTGCCCTACTTGCCGGGTTCGCAAATGTGATATGTCTGAGTATTCTTGCCTATGTAATCACTCTCCTATACTACTCTGCTTGCCTTCTGCGCATTGTGAGTAGCCTGTAGTATAGAGTGAAGACAATTGTTCACCTTATTAAGCGTGGCCATTTAGTTGCCGACCATGTGACCTCTAATCTCGTTCCCAATCCGTTCTAGTGAGATCTTGTAGTATCTCAGCGGAGATTTGACGGAGATTCAAAATATATGATCCTCTGCACTTGTGTTTTGACACTCTTAACACAGTAACACATCTCCGACGGACCGTACGGACCGAATCTTGAAACTTTGTAGTCTGACAAAACCCTCCCAGAAATTTACCTGCCATTTTTGGTGCTTTGACACCTGATTATCCACACCATTCTCATCTTTAACCCAAAATTTCATTGTCCAGCTAAGTTGTTAAAGCAGATGGAACACCTCATCCAGCTTCATTCGAGGAGTTTTGTGCTTCTGCTGAAGTATTCATGATGTGAATTCCTCGGTCTTGCAATGAAGTGGGATATGTCTCTGTGCAATAGTAGACTCTGGAGTTTCCAGGTGCTCTTTGTGGGATGTTTTGAGGAGTAAGAGGTGTTCCGACTGGAATGGCGTAGAATAGATTGTTGGTGATTTGGCTCAGTGTTTGTGGGATTACAGAAGGTAAAAAATCAGTTCAGAATCAGTGTCCAGCATGTCTAGTGCTATTAGTGAACACGTGATAACATCAATTTCCGGCACTGATCGGCTTGAACGCGGAGTTTGAAATTACCATCAAATCGAGTCTCAAGTACTTACCATTTGATATATTACGTCAGCCACCACACAGCCATACAGCACCTGGGGTAAATTAATTGGAAATTATGTAGTTGACTTACTGACGATGACGGATACCCGCACTACACGTACGCGCTTATGTGGCGTCGCACGTGGAATAGACATCGGGATTGTCCTCGGGAAGAATAGGAACTAGACCCTTGGAAGCCGCGGGTTCAGCACACGCGTTCGAAGCAGGTGGCTTGGCATACACCCGGAAAATCACAGATTTAAATTCCGATCAAAATATATATGATCGATCTGCGACTGTAGCAGGTGCTCCACAATCATGAGGTGATCTTTGGGTTTGAATGCGCAGTCTTATCTGGCATCTCAATGCTTGATGGGTAGCTTGATTGACTGAACTGTAAAAATTTGTTGGGCGTCATAGTTATTTTACGCTCCTGATTATGGCTCTTTTTTTTCTCTTTCACCCAGTGGAGCAGCCTGACTCGTAATACCAGTTCTTTTAGTGTAGATCTGATGGAATCGGAGTCTGATCTTCAATCCAAACTCGATCTTGTATATCAAATAGAAGATGGAAAACAATTATATTGAACGGAACGCCGTTTGTTACGTGGACGGAAAGTTGCGCGACGCCGTGGATGCGACGATGTTCGACCACAGGCGGGGGCCACGATAGAGAGTTTGCTACGCTTGACATGGGTTGGTTCTGTTGGTTGAAGTTGCCCTGACGTTCGCGAAGTGCGCCCTTGGCTGAGGGTCAACGCGACAGACGGCAATTCGGCATCAGGCACGTCAACTGTCTCGCACAGTGAATTGCAAATATACCTTATTGGGCAGAAACGTGGCCTTAGTGTGGTTCATCGATGGGCCGCCGGTTATGTTAGGTAAATCTTGATCTGATCAATCCCGGTCTGACTTTGAAAAAATAGGCCAAGGGTGTGCAGGTGTAGAAATGTTGAAGAGTTGAATAGCAGCGATGTGATAGGAGGGGGGGAGGAGTTGAAGGGATTAAGATTGCATATCGAAGCATGAAGGGTGCATGGGATGCAATGAAGGATATGGAGAACGATCTGAGATGGTTCGCTGGGCTTTTATGTTTCAAACTGAGAATGAAAATGGTGAGACGCTTCCCCGGCTTCCCGTCGTTGTGATTTGCACGGGCCCTGAAAGAAATCGAGCAAGTCGCAGGTACGTTACCCTACAATCGTTCATTGATGCTTACATGACGGATTAGGACTGCTCCAGGGAAAGGGTCAGTTGGGATAGGATCCAGGCGGCGAGCGAAATTGTGGAAAAAAGGATTCAAGTCACGAAATGGCAAGCAGTGGCCAGGACTCTCCGTTGCCGCACCAGCCGACTCCGCAACCACCATCATCTGCTTCATCGCCGGTTTCTGCTAACCCTTCCAAAAAATCTCGGCAGAAGAAAGCTATTGAAAAGACAAAACAATCAGATTCGCCTCCTTCTCCCCGTAAGTTTCGGTTTCCAACCTATCTCTTGCTCAATCTTATTCCTTTCCCAATGTCGTCAAGCTTATCCTACCCACTACGCTCCCCCTTATCATTACCCCCTCATGAACCCCCATTATCCTTATCCACAACAACATTACCCCCCTCAGTCTTCAAATCGTCCTGATGTTCCTCCCCCACACTATGCCTATCCAGTACAGTACTCACATCACTATCCTTACCAATATCCACCTGCACAGCCCATGGTGATGTATCCGCCCCCACATCCAGTTCTTCTCCCTAACACTCCCCAGAGTGCATCTCCTCCCGCTCAGGGCAATAAGCGTAAGCGAAAGTCAACCGCAGATGGACGCGACAAGGCTTCTGATGACGAAACGGGTCCCTCGGGAAGCGATGTAGCTCGCGCTGCAGCTGCCGCCGAAATGAAGAAACGTACCAAAACAGTAATGCCCATCTCTTTCAGATTATTCACCGATCTGATCATCATGGTCTTTAGCAACGGGCTTGCGATTCATGTCGTACCCGGAAAATCAGATGTGATATAATTGTCGATTCAGTACGCGGAATATCATCATTAAACACAGCACGTCGTGTTCAATCCTCTCTCTAGGATCCACCTACATGTCAACATTGCAAACAGTATGGTTTTGACTGTACCTTCTTTCTTCCTATCACAGAAACACGTTTCAAGAAGAAGAAAATGGAAGATGAAGCCGACAAGGAAAAAGCAGCAGAACCAGCAAGAACTGTCGCTTCTCCTGCGCTTGAATCTCAAGCAAGCGTCTTTGGTATGTTTCTGCAATATGTCAACTCCCATTTAATTCAGCCTCATAAAATCATTAGGTCCTACTTCCCCTGCTCACTTGCTCCACTCTCAAGGTTCCATTCCTGCCAGGATGTACGAAACTTATGATCAGAGATATCATCACACGTTCGAAATTAGCCAATCGGGAGACGGCTTGATTACTGTTAAAAAACCTGCTGCTGACGAACAAACATCGGCACACCCTAAGCCAGTCGACCTTCGGATCGAGCGAGATGTCCTGGAGCAACTTATCAACGCGTACTTTACTGACGTCGCTCCCGTCCTGCCTGTCGTGACCCAGGCAGAATTTTTGGCCAACCCCAATCCACCACCCATTCTGCTTTATTCAATGTGTCTCGTCGCTGCCGCTCGTAGGGAAGTGCCGCAGGCGATCTTTGACTCCATACGGTACACAGTGAATAGTGTGCTCAAAGCGGATGATGTTCTTTCCACCGCGTCTATCGTGAACGTACAGGCCTTGTTGATTCTATGTATGACTGGTGACACACATTCACAATTTGTGCCCAATGCTCTGTCTGGTTTGTGGATCCGTTTGGGCACGGCAATCAGGATGGTGTGTTGGTTTTGTTGCGGCGTTGGGTCTATAGAAGCGCTGACATGATGATTGTGCAGGCACAAGATCTTGGTTTGCATAGAGCTGAATCAGTCAAACAGAACATTGAGCTAAGAAGACGACTTTGGGGAGCATGTCTAATCAGTGATCGATGGTTCGCTATGACCTTTTTTACGTGGACATCAATTTTGATGACGCTTGTAGGACCAGTCTGGCCTATGGACATCCTTACATGATTGACGTACAAGATTGTGACGCACGATTACCGTCTTCAGGAGACCACAACGATCTGTATATGGATGAACTAGTCCGCATCAGTGTCATTCTAGGTCGCGTTCTCAAGTCCATCTACAGGTATATATATTTTTGCTGTCTGATGATAATACCTGGTAACGCATTTAATAGCCCCTCTGGACTGGCCTTTACAACGGACGAAGCACTTACCTCTCTTCTTGCCGACATGGAGAGTTGGAAGGCGGGGCTTCCGGAACACCTCAAGTTTCGTGGTCCTAAAACCTCTCGTAACGCGGGTGTGTTCTAATCGTTCTTGTCATGGTGATCTGCTAAAATGAGAGCTTTAGGCCTTCTACACCTTCTCTATTCTTGCGTGTGCATGATGTTTTGGCGTGTCTTCATGCGAATCAGCTATACGTGTCCAGCCCATCTCAAATTTGGACTGACCGTGGAGGAATGGAGCAAATTGGTAACTCTAACCGGGGAGTCTATTGACTGGCTTGAGGCCAATGAACGCATATACGACGTTTGGTTGTTGGTTGCATACACAGGGACGTCGTGTGCCCTCGTACAGGTCTGTGAAGATTTCCAAGCACAAGTCAATTACTCATACCCTCCAGTATCATACATGGGCACGGAGAAAGGACGCAGATGCTGCGGCCAAGTTGCGCAAACTTCGAGACTGTGTTCGGCGGTGGGAAGGCTCAATATCACCTGATCATATGTCAGTGAGACGCAAGGCCGGTTTCAATTTCCTATAGATCAGGCTGTCAGGCCTGTTGGACATCATACTGACTTCTTGTCCTTTCCCTGGTTAACACCATAGACGGCCGAGATAATATCCCTACTGTACGAGGCAACTCAAGGGCCTCCACCCCAGATGGAGACGCCCGCGCTCAATCCAACGGGCGGGGTGAAACCGAAACCTCCAGTAGGGTTGGATTATAAGAAAGATCCGACGCGACCAGGTGGTGGTGTTTTTGTGGCACACGGAAAAGTGGCACGTCAGGGTGATTTCTCTGGTGTGCCCTCGGGAGTGGTGATAAGCAGCAATTCATCGGACACAGACTCTGACACAGGTGAGGCAGTGCCGGGCCCTACGCTATTTTCTTCTATCAATGACCGTGAACGCACTTCCTTGTTCTCAACCTCCTCTTCCTTTGCCCCACCTCTTCCTCACGATCACGCTCGGTCCCCTCAATCACCATCATCCTTACCGCCTGCTCGTCATGGATTTGCTGTTCCATCATCGATGCGGTCAACAGCGGGTATGCAGTCACAGAACATGAGCTCGGCAGCGTCCGCGCAAGCGACGTCTCCGATGGTTCAGTTCACACCTATAGGAGGGAGGAGATCAGGGAGTTATTCCAATATGAACCCGACACTGAACATGCAGATGCAGCCGCCGGGAAATGTGCAAGTGATGAACGTGCTGGATGTGCCGCAAGGTGGGAATACGATACAGGAGTTTGCGTTGGCCGATACTGGGTTTTTGGAGGGTATACCAGGTGGGATGTTCGATTGGGGTAAGTGGGTACTTTCTCGAATTTGACGTTCGTGACTGATATGCTTTCAGGACAATGGGATAGTTTCTTTTCGCGCTTCGCCTCAAATGGCACTACAGAAAACGGACTGGACGGTCTGTCTGCTTCAAGAATACAAACAGGGCCCATACAGCTTACATCGCAGACTGAAAGTTTGCCTCCTTACGCATCGTAGCCGTTTGGATCGAGTTAATACTATTGAAATTGTTTGTTCGTTGCTTTGTCTCGCTATCACAATTGTTGGACAATGTTCGAACGTTTACTTATTGTTGTAAAACTGTCATGTACCGGAGAGACGTTCTAGTACACTGTACATCGTTGCGCACTTTTCTCTGAACGCAAGATGACGTCACATGGTGTCCTTCATAGGCACCGCCACCCGACAATCCCGATTTGGACTTTCTGCACATCCACGCCATGAAGCGTTTGTTTGGAAAATCAGCGAGGCCATTAGCACCACCAAAGTCTGGAGAAAGCTCAACGCAACATACAATTGGCACCTTGCACACGACCGGTCTCCAGCCCAAGTATATCGTTCCTCCTGTGCCCCATCCCTGCCCACACGATCATCTGTCTCTCCTAGCAACCAAGGAAGGTCTTCTCATTCGCCCATTTATCTCTGGACTTTCGGGGTCTGTTGTGCATGTTCGGATCTCATGGGGAAAGGCTGTCAGGGTTGAGGAGGTTGCTTCAAATAACGGCGGGGATGCCGGGGCAGAATGGGCAAAGGCTGTCATTGTGTACGGCATTATTGGCATCTTGGAATTGTTCTCTGGTGCGTTGCCTAGTTTCACTCAGTAGATGGTGGGTAATGAACTGGTGTTCGCGTTCTAAGGTTCACATTTGCTAGTCATCACTTCGAAAGCGGAGGTTGGGACCGGTAGGTCTGTTTTCATCTGGAGGGTCTTTGGATGCTGAACTACAATGTAAAGTGATCGATCCCAAGTACGTCGTCTATGGTGTGAAGGGTGTAGCTGCAATACCACTGGTGGAAGATCACGCTCGGACGGCCTTGAGCACTATCGTATCTCGGCGTTCACCTCGTTCTTCTCTTGTCTCTAGCACGGCCTTGGATGGAGCATCTGCCACGGGAGATCTTGATACTGTTGCTGCTCCAGACGCCAAACGACTAATTGCAGTTCCCACTATCAATCAGAAATCTTCAGCTCCTCGCGTGCAGTTTTCATCCAACGACCAAGTGAAGTCTATGCCGCCATCGTATTCGTACGTTGATGACTCTGGAGAAACCTCGCACTTACTTGAATCATCTGCTTCTTCCTCACCTCGCTCCTCTTTATCAGACGAGTTTTCCCATTCTCTTTCTTCTGAACATTCCGTGTCAACATCTCCTATTGCCAAAACTCTAGCGTCGCGATTATCTTTCTGGAGTAGACTCTCGAAACGCACTTCACATCCTTCAACGAGCCAGAATGTCGCAGTTCCAGAGTCACTTTCCCTCCTGCAAGAGCAAGAAGTGGTAGACGAGATGATAGAAAATGGGAATGAAGAACCTGCAAGAATGGTGGACAGCATATTGGCCGCTACCGCGCCTCCTCCGGCCTCTGTAGAAGAAAAACAAACTGAACTGGAACGCAAGATTATCAGGGAATGCATCAAAGAATTTAGCAAGGGAGGAATGTACTTTGCGTACAATTTCGGCAAGTACATTGTATAGAACCCCTGCTACTTGTATGTTGAGATTTTACAGACATCACACGTTCTTTGCAACATAAACAAGATCAAGCGGCCAAATCTCAGGAACAGTATGCGCTTTTGGTTGATCTTAATGCCCTTCCTTCTCCAGAAGCGTCTAAATCTTCATCTGACAAAGAGGCCTTCGTAGAAGGAACCAAAATCAACCCGCTGTGCGAGCCTAATCCTACTCTTCCTCTTTGGAGACGCGTTGACAAGAGGTTCTGGTGGAATGAATGGCTCCTGAAACCATTTGTTGATGTTGGGGTAATTATTATAGTAAATCGTACCGCTTAGACATATCTCTGATCAAAAATCAGCTCCATTCTTATATTCTTCCGGTAATGCAAGGATATTTTCAAGTGGCTCGGTTCAACATCCCACCTAATCCAGTCACGCATGACGATAATACTTCGGTGGAATATACAATTATATCTCGGCGGTCGAGATACAGGGCCGGCCTGCGGTATCAACGGCGTGGTATTGACGAAGATGCCAACGTAGCTAATTTTGTAGAGACAGAGACCATTATGAGAGTTGAGGTGAGCCACCTTATTCTCATTGTTGTCCTTGTTGAAAGCTGACAACATGTTTTGCTGTTAGCGTCTTGGAGTTGAAAATGTTTTTGCCTATGTCCAGATTCGAGGGTCAAGTAAGTTTACAAAGTTTCGATTCTCGGTGAACTCTTACAGACTTTCTGTGGCGTTCGTTGCAGTACCGCTCTTCTGGACGCAGACTGGATATGGGTTGAAACCTCCGCCACTGCTTGCATTAGATAGAACTCACTTGCAGAATCTGGATATGCTTAAAAGGCATTTTAATAGAACAGTTTCCTTGTATGGGCCCCACGTTTGTCACAGTTCCCAACTAAATCCGGTTGTGAAGCTTATTTCTGACCCATACAGACCATCCTGAATCTTGCAGAGCAAAGTGGAAAGGAAGGGGCAGTAACGGAGGCATTTAGAGAGTACATGCACGAACTGGATTCAGAAGATGCCCGGTAACTGCATTTGTCACCATATTCTCAATTTCACGACTGATCTTGGTGTATTTTTCTCTCTAGATACCAAGGATACGACTTCCACAACGAGACAAGAGGGATGAAGTACGTCCTAAGCCTTGATGAATTCTATCATGACTGAAAGGTTTAGATACGAAAACCTCTCGAAACTGATCTCTGCTTTGGACCAGACGTTCGACTCACAAGGGTGAATAATTCACTCGTAGGCTGTTCCGAACGCTGATAAGCAGCAAAGCTACTTCTGGGTATCTGATCATACCATTATGTCTCGACAAAAAGCGGTTTTTCGTGTGAACTGCATCGATTGTTTAGATCGGACGAATGTCGTGCAGGTCGTCATGTCTCAGTTATCCTTTTTGTTGATTGCTGACTCGCTGTATAGTCTGCCTTCGCGCGCTTCATTTTGAACAAACAACTAGGTGCAGCTGCTCTGCTGAATCCAGAAGACGAAGGACGAACAGAGATTGATCATATATTCAACGATGGTACGTGGATTTCAATCACGAGCGACCTGGATTGGAGGTTATTGTAAAGACAGTTTGGGCGAACAACGGCGATGCAATTAGCAGAGAATAGTACGCCTTGCTGAGTGTCCACTTTTATGGTGATCACTCATAACAAATCTTAGTGCCGGCACTTCTGCGCTCAAGGTGTGAATATATTTTGTGACGAAATTGGTGTTGATATCATGCTGGAGGCTAGGGCGACTTCACCAGGTGCGGGGGGTTTGATTTTCGAACTGGAAATGATCTGAATATTCGTTTCTAGAACAGGGAAACGTGATTTAAGTGGTCTACTTAATGATGGCGTCAACTCGCTAGCAAGGTGAGGGGATCGACCTTCATCGTATGTTCATACCTTTTGAGCTTATTTGTAGAATGTATACATCCACGTTCAGTGACTGGTTCAGTCAAGCAGTTATTGATTTCATGCTCGGAAACCGGACCCTCTCTGTGTTTTCTGAGTTTCTCCTCAAACTGCAGTCCACAGACCCGCGTGATTTGATACGATTATCCAAAATCCGTGCGGAAGCGATCGCAACCTCCGTCTCCCGTGTACTTGCTGAAGATGAACGTTTACTTTCGGGCTGGACACTTTTTTCTCCTGAGGAATTAAGTTCAAAAATTGGAGATAAATTCGAGGAGAAAATTTTGTTGCTGGTCAGCCCTTGTTTCAATTCGCTGTCCTTATGGCTCATCTCGCATGTGTTTTGATCAAAGACCGCCCGTGCTTTGTATATCATTGCAAGTGCACCGTCTGCTTTCTCCATGCAGGGCCAAGTACTCATGATCACAGAGTTATGATTATACGCTGGAGAAAGTGAAGCTTTATACCCGTGTGCCTCTCGGCGACATTGTGGGAATTAGTAAAGGTAACCGAGTCCGCTCGTTCCACAGTTTGTTGAAACTCAACAAGAAACGAGGCGTATATATCCTATCGCCTCTTGAAGAAGCGAGTCGAGATCCGGTACAAAACGCAGGATTTGTTGTGACATGGCTTACTTCGCAACAAACGACCCGCGTATCCAGCTATTCTCTTCATAACACTTTGGAAACACCATCAAATCTTCCCCGGTTGTCGCGAGGACACGCGTCTACCATCAATCCCAACTTCTTACCGAAAAGAAGCCTCACACGCAGTGGCCCCACAGCATCGACCCTGAGCAAGGTGGGTCAGCCTCGGACATTTGCTGCGTTCAAAGTGCTCCCAATCGACCCAGCAAGGATGCGTAGGGCATCAAGTGGTGGTGGTGATTCAATGTATGCCGAGACCGCGGATGAGCTGAGTGACGCATCAAACTGCCAGGAGGCGACCGACTTGATCGTCGACAGTATCCGACGAGCTTGTGAAGATGTTAGCGTAGTTGATAACGGATTCGTTACCAATGAAGACGTGGTTAGGTGGGTTTCTATACACACTGGTTTATTGCTCTGAGCTTAGCGGGACATAGTTTGGCCGAAGCGCAACGAATGACAAGCGTATATGCGAAGATGGAATATGGAGTCAAGAGATTGCTTTGGTTAGGTGGTTGAAGTAAAGTTGTGCATGCGATCCAGCCACCACTTGACCTAACCCTTATTCTTCTCGACTTGGACAAATCCTAGAATTCTAGTTTATAGCTATTGAGCGTTCGAACCATATACACTAAGATTGAAGTCAAGTACTTTTTATGATCCCCGTCTTCCAACCAAGGTATATATTATATTACAAGAGGTACGTGAGATTACTATAATAAGTCCTTTGGCCTATTATATACCTGTTGTTCGACGTAACCACTTATTGTTCGGGTTCGATATCCCAGACACAACTTTTCCATTTAGACTTTCCGGTCAGCAAACCCTTTTAGGCCTTTAATAAGGCCAATTAAAAATGATTCAGCCTTGTTACTTAGGTTGTGTTGCAATGCCAAGTATTCTGAGTTAGAGATAGTCTCCCGTAGGCAGACCAAAAAAAAACAGAATTCAAAACTTTTTTTATACGAGATGAATTCTCATGGTGTGCTAAGTATTTGTCGCACCAATGGGTGACTTTCCGTAGGATTAGATTAATAATATTACAGCCCCCAAACCTTATTCGACAGGTGCCACAAAGAGCTATAATCTCAACCGTAACATAACACACTTGTACACTCAAACCTATGAAACAATTTACAATGAGTAGAGAATAGTACTGTTGTGTTTCCTTCTAACAATGAGGATGGATGTGCTACTATGTACCATGGCCCAAGCTTGTTCATGCCATTCAGCCTTGCTTATCATGATGTAAGTAATGATGAACAGGCACGACAAACAGATGAGTAAGTGTCGGGGGAAGAATTTGGGCATAGGTGCCGGGTGGTCCATCTCATTCTATAGATTAATAACAACGGGTACGTCGAGGCGCAATGTCGCGCAATGTCGCGTAGCAGTTGTAATGGCGCCGTGGAGTGGGAGTGGTACTTGTTTTGGTATAGTTTGGCTCAATGACTTGCAAAAATGGATTATTAACATTTATAAAATTTATAAAGGAGGTAGACCCCGCTGAACAGATTAAAGTTTATTCAACGCCTGTAAGCTGTAAGCGAGATTAACGTCCTGATCCGACACTTGTGGAAATCGGCATGTCGGCCATCCAGGGTTTATTCGTCACATTTATTCTATTGAACGGAATAAACGGTTACGGGAAGTCACCCAATTTGTGCTTCGGAGTCCAAAATCTGTTGATGCATGCATACTGCATACCTAAAGAATGCTGATGGTGCCGCAGTATCGCGTGACCTGATCAAACGCGTCGCGTATAAATCTTTAAGTGCCCTCACTAAATTCTCTGTGAGTTTCTACAGTTCCTGGAAGCCGGGGAAATTATGAACATTACTATTATCTGTCCGACCCACCTGTTATCCTGTTGATACAGATTATTTCTATGCTACAACACCGACTTCCCGACGCGTCTTCCGATATACCCCACCATTAGCATCTGTCACACACGCATCTCAGCCTCCAACATCCAAATGCAGACACGACGAGAACATTGACCCTGCCGCTCTATCTCCTCTTGCAGTTCCTGATGTCTCCCAAAAGAGAAGGAAGTATACTTGAGATACCGGTACCATCAGATGATAACTACAGGTTGTCTTTGCTGCTATCAAAGAGGTGAATTCGAATTTCTCCACTATGCTTTTCAGTACCGAGAGGACAACAAAACCAGTATCCATCGCTCCAAAAGTCACGCAGCACACATACATCCCTTTCTCAAGGAAAACAGTACTTATACTCCAGCATCCGAAATCTTCCGTGATTAGTTTACCTGTCCAGATAGCCGTGGAACAGAGGAGTCTGACATATCGAAATCTCTATCCACATTGTTCCACGATGTCAAACCTGTTCGTGCTGCTACTCGGTTGCATTCCAAACCACGGAAAGAATTCTTGTGAAAGAGGCAGAGACTGCCATAAAGCCTTCAACAGGACTACATGCTTCGGGTGTTTCTTAAATTTCGCAGACGGGCAGAGTTGCAGATTGTTGTTGATCGCGATGATGACTATGAGCACCATCAAAAAATGCCCGTTCTTCCCACTACCTGTCGCGCTAACGATTAGGATATCAATCGCCATCCAAGGTTTTGCAGACACCTGCAATCTGATCATCGTGAGGCTCAAACAGAAGATTCGCACACGCTGTCGACCCTCTGTTGATGAGAACGTGAAAAAGCTTGTTTAAGGTTTCGGTTGAGCTCATCCGAGTTCTATACTTACCGCCAGATTAGATTGACGTGGTCGCGTTGTTTGTACATTCACGTGATGTGATTGATGCACTGCAGTGCTTTTGAAATTTGGATATACTGACAGAACACACTGACGTCCAAGTATCCTGGCGATGTAGGGGTATACTAATGTTTGAAAGCATTACAACAAAGTATAAGAATGCCATATAAGCAAAGGAAGGAGTCAAATAAGCAGCCACAGCCAAATAGGAAGGTGAATTTCTGCGTCAAGTTTCCTTTTTAGGATGCATGTGTACCATGAAAGATTACATCGTGTCGTTTGGCATCCACACAGCGGTTTCTCCTAAGAAAACATCATTTTGTAATCTATCTTGGAAACAGAATTTTTTTCCAAGTTTCTCAGCGTTCAAGATCTCATGGTGAAGAAGGACGGATTGGAAGAATGAGATAGTTTTAAAAAATTCCACTCCCAGGGCTTTTTTATTTCTATCAATGGGAACATTTTTCCCCACATAAAGCTTTACCATTTTTCACTACAGGTATCGCAGATTAAATTAGGTGAGCATTGCGGGCGAGGAAATGCAGAACTAAGTTGGATACGAGTCCTGGAACAGAGAGGAGTAAAGCTGACTGTCTTCAGGCTATTATAAAAGAACGCAATGCTCACCGCGAACTACTACATTGGGGACAAACACTCCATGGATGAAGATGAAGATCTTCTTGTGCGATCAAATTGTCGTACTAGTCCGTAGACAGAACTAGACAGAATCACTCTTTTTCACTGCATCCGACTGTAGCCGTACGCATAATGAGAAACGACCGTAGGGACAGCAAGAATGAACATGGTCTGTAGGTTGTAATTAGGCTGAGCGCCATGCGCCGGATCCTATGATTTGCCGTTTCCCCATTAAGATAAGCGTAAGCGCAGAAGATTGGGAATTTCAGATGATCTGTTCTGCTCGGGCTTGCAAGCAGGCGACCAGGATATGCCAATGATCACGCATCAAAAGGATTAGTTTCCCAAGAAACCAGACCTTGCCCGATTGGGGACGCAATACTGTTGCCAGCACAGTGCAGTGCAGGGGGTGAAACGAGTATGTGGGATAAATGGGTATACGTTGTGTGGTCGTCGTGGAAAAGGAATTTGCCATCTCTTGCCTACTCCTAGTGCGCTACCATGATGGCCCCCCTCCTTCCCCTGGCACCTGCCAATTCTCCGGGACGCATCTCACAAGTCTTACCCTCTGTCAAATGCTCAAACTGCAACTATCCAGTCCCTCTCTCACAGCTCGGCGACCATATCTGCACTAAACCCCCTCCTCTCACCCTCAACCATTCTTCCCCACCAAGCGCACTCCACCAATCCTCATCTCATCCGCTAAGAATCAACAGTCCATCTCATCCACAGACATCGAGTCCTCCCGTCCGTTCACAGACCAGTCACCATGCTGCCACGTACCCCGCACCACGTCCTATGCCTTCAACTGGTCCAACTAACGATGGACTCCCACGTTCCCGCCCCCCTGTAACCTCTAACGTTCGTGCGCGTGGGGCTTCTAATGCAGGTTCCGTATCAGGACCCTCTCCTACCACTGCTCGCCCTTCATTTTCTTCCACCCGCGATACCCCAGCCCCTGCTAATGTGTTCCCCACTCCGCGACAAAGCTCATTGGCTCCCTATCCGCCAGAGGCCGAAATAGATACAAAGATAGGTGGTGAAGCGGGCATGGCCGGTGTGGGCAGGAGGGGTTTTGCCGCCGCGGCTCGTGCCGCCATGCTTGTAGTGCCTCAGCACGGGGCGCCTGCCTTCCACCCTCGGGACTCCCGACGACCTAATACTCCAGGTATTCAAGTCCCTACACGTTGTAAGTCCTTTGTCTTCCCTTTCTTTGCGTTGGAAATACATTGCAATTTACAGCTATTGAGACCCCTCCTCTTTCCGCTGAGTCAGGGAATTCATCTCACTCTCCCGGTATTTCCCCCCATCCTCGATCGCCTGGTCCACCGTCACCCCCAACTACGCATACACCACAACCACGCGACAAGGCAATAGAACCATCGCCACCAACTTCGATTCGCATCCCATTTTCTGAAAAATTTAGAAATCAAGTACCAGCCGTAATTGTCCCGAATAACAACACTAGCCTTCTACCTAATACCAATACAAGCAATACTACTGCACCATTCACTGCCGTTCCACTGCGCACCAACGTCCGACAGTTAGCGCCATCTTCCTCATCTTCATCTGCCTATCCTCATCGCACTATCACTACAAGCACGACTCCGTTGCGTCAAGGTCAACAAGTTAGAACGCGACCCAGGTCACCGAGCTCTGGCTCCGAATGTGGTCTCGCTTATGCTGATTCAACAGACAACGACATGGAAGATCTGAAGAATGCACAAGCCAAGGCCAACCCACCTCCCCCGCTTCCTTTGACATCCTCCATTCTTCGTTCTGGATCCATTGCCACGACAAATCATGTTCGATTCTCTTCCACTTCTGAACATAGTAACCAAAGTGCCATTCGAATACCAGCACCCAATACTGGCAACAACAGAGGTGCCTCTTCATTCTCCACAACTTCATCAAGTGCGGGGGGAGATGATGCGGGTAGTGCCAAGAGCAACTCTGCGCTAATCGCGCATGCCCTTGGGCTATCTCGAACCCCTCCCAGTGAGTATGCCCGGCTTGGGGGACCTGGATCTACGATGGGAGGGAGGGTCGGGCGAAGCATAAGTGGGAGCAGTAGCAGCGGCGGGAGCGCCTATTCGCGTGGCAGCAGTAGCAGCCTGATGACAGGTGGGGTGAAGTCTGGGAAAATGGAGGGAGATGTGCAAACATTTAGTGCAACAATACCAGATGAACCTCTCCGGGGTTCGTCGACCAGTAAGTCGACAGGCATGCAGAAATCATTTGCAACGGAAAAGGAGGATGATTTCGGTTCAAAATTTGCGAGTGTGAAAGGGCCAAGTGCGCCTCCTCCCATGGCCCATCGGAGTAATACCGTGCAATGCCCTTCTACCACTGAAAAACCAAAGCTAGTCGCGAGAGCGAGGACCAGTGCTCTGAAGCAGCCGGAGGCCGTGAAGGAGAAGAAGGAGAAGATCAGGAAGTTACGAGTTTGTGTTAAATGCGACAAGAAGATTGAGGACGGGAGGTGGATTCAGGTTGATGGCGGGGTGCTATGTGAACATTGCTGGAAGAATATGTACCTGCCCAAAGTAGGTTTTTCTGGTTTCATTTTCAGAGACGACGCTGACAGCGCCTCTCTTCAGTGCCGTCGATGTAACTTGCCGGTCGAGAAACAAGTTGTGTCATCAAAAGACGGCCAACTGAAAGGGAAATACCACCCAGAGTGCTTCAATTGTTTTGAGTGTTCTGTACGTTTTTCTAGCGCCTTTGGATTCTTGGTCGTCTGCTCAGACAGTTTCCAGAAACCATTCCCAGACAAGTCTTTCTATATTTTTGACGGGAAGCCCCTATGCGCCTATCATTACCACGAAGCGAATGAGTCGTTATGTGCGGCCGCTCGCTGTGGTCAGCCGATAGAAGGTCCCTGTGCTGTCTCTCATACAGGCGACCGGTACCATCCTGAACATATGACATGTGAGCATCCGGGTCCCGCGCCGTGCCTAGTGAAATTGGAGGAATATTGGGAGGTGGATGGACGGATGCTTTGTGAGCGACATGCCAAGGCGAGCGATGATGATGACGCAGAGTTGGAGGGGTGGGTGCATAGTTCGAAGGCGATGAAGCGTGTCACACGGTTTATCGATTTGGCTGGTGGAGGTGGTGGACTCTCCGAGTCGGACGGCAACGGTTGAGGTGATCATCTAGGTGCTATTTTTTTTCTCGTGGTTCTTCTCATTTGTACTATCAAAATGATCATACACGCACACAACTAACTAACTACCCATGGATTTTTGGATTAGATTAGTAGCTCTGCTTTATTCTTCCCTTCGTTCTACCTACAGTGGATCTACATAGTTTCGACCGTGCACTTTCTTTCCTCTTCATCTCTACCGTTCGTATCGTGGACATTATATAATTTCCATTCTGTATATTACATTGTATATAACCAGTTGCTGATTTACGCCAATTTACCTCAATTTACTTCTAGTTGATACTACCTCATAGCGTTTTCAGGGCACAAATTTTCGGATGATAACGTTGGCTGCCTTCCTTCGGGAGACCGATAAGAATCATTCCAAAGAGTTTTATTGATGGTCACCCGACATGATAGACTTGTACAATTTGCAATTTTTTACAAACGGGGAATAACCCAGTGACTACGCCGTCGAAGCGATGACAGCGGTGTTGACTGTAGGGAGCTTCTATTAAGCAACCGGCATCTCCCCTGTCCGACCTACGGCATACTCCCACTTTTCGGTTGGATTTCACCTCGAGTTTTGCGCAGGTTTGAACTTTTTACCGGCAGAGTTAAATTGCCATAAAGGAAAGGGATTTTGGTTGTCTCGACACATACGCTTTTTGGACGATAGGGATGGAACTGCCGCGGAAGTCTTCGAGAGACGAGTTCCAACCGTCCCCGGATGTTAAAAATGTCGCAAACTCAGCGGAGAAAAAACCCGCAGGCGACGTTGGCAGTGAACATCGATTGCATCTGGAGGGCCTTCAATTTCAAGATCAGACTCACAGGAAACTCAAGGTACGCGCTGTGTTCCTTGATTGGTTTTTTTAAATTCACGAGTCAAACTTGTGCAGAATCGACATATTCAGCTCATTGGAATTGGAGGTCCGTCGTGACGCTATGCTTAATTCGTGAGATTCCATTGGTTTGGCCATAGGCACCATTGGAACAGCTCTTTTCGTTCAAATCGGTTCGTCTCTAACCAAAGGAGGCCCAGGTGAGGCTTAACACTGTCTAAAGGGACGTATGAACTCTAGCTAGTCAGGCAGCTTATTTTTGGCGTTTGCCTTGTGGTCTACATTCATACTGGCAGTCAGTAACTGTCTCTGTTCGTGCTTGTCTCTATCACATTTGCTAAATACTCATTTATGACCTAGCGGAAATGGTCACATGGATGCCTATATCTTCACCTTTTGTTGGTTTTCTCCACTATTGATAGGTCGCTAGTTGAATGATGAATAACAGGTTCGGTTTGCCGATCGCTTTGTTGATCCAGCTCTCGGTTTTTGCGCTGGTATCAATTTTTTTGCCCTTGAAGCCGCCCTTGTTCCTTTTGAGGTTGTAGCATTCAACGTGGTGCTCCAGTTCTGGACCGACAAGATTCCAACAGCTGCCGTTATTGCGTTTGTGCTTGTGGCATATGCGTACGTTTGCAACTGGTTTCATAATATTGATTCTATTCTTTCTGATGTTCTTTGGACAGACTACTTAACATATTTGCAGTCCGTTTTTATGGAGGTATATTTCATTATGTACATTGCCTGCGCAGATGAGAATTCTGCTTGATCGCAGAGTCTGAGTTCTGGCTTGCCCTTGGGAAGGTCATATTAGCCATTGGCTTGATAGCCTTCACATTTATAACCATGGTGGGTGGCAACCCTTTGCATGACGTCTATGGGTTTCGAAATTGGGATCGTGAGTAAAAGTTTCATACCAGCCTACGAGATTTTGTCCATACGCAGTCTACAGCGTCTAAAGTTCCTGGCGCGCCTTTTGCGGAGTATATCAAGACTGGATCTCTTGGGCGTTTTCTTGGATTTCTGGCATGTTTCATTCAAGCGTCATTTACAATCGCCGGTATGTTGTGGACTGCACGACTCTCGAATGATCTCATGCATTTTTTTTGTATAGGCCCAGATTATGTAGCAATGGCGGCTGGCGAAGCAGAACTGCCGCGCCAAAGCCTTCCGCGTGCCTTCTACAGCGTCTTCTACAGACTAACCACGTTCTTTGTCATTGGCACACTGTGCGTTGGTATTGTGGTTCCCTACTCAGATCCTGATCTTCTGCATGCTATCTCGGATGCCCGTCCTGGTGCGGGAGCATCGCCCTACGTAATTGCGATGCAGCATCTGCATATTCGAGTACTTCCGCACATCGTTAATGCTCTCATTCTCACCGCCGTATTCTCTGCGGGAAACAGCTATGTATACTGCGGCAGTCGCACGCTGTTTGGGCTTGCGCTGGAAGGCAAAGCTCCAAAGTTTTTGACCCGATGCACGACTAACGGTGTTCCGATCTATTGCGTCAGCATAACACTGGCAGTTACCTTCCTTTGTATGTATCTATGGGTATCATTCAGCTCTCAACTCGCAGTTGACATACTTTTAAAGCATTTTTGCAGGTGTCTAATGGCTCTGCTGTAGTTCTACAGTGGTATGATAAATATCATACAGTAACACTTTTGCCTAAGCTTATTCAAGGATGGATTAGGCTTGTAAACCTTGTCACTGCATCCCAGCTTTTGAACTATGCGATAATCTCCTTCACTTATCTTCGCTTCTACAGTGTTTGTCAACATTGTTACAACCGAAATGTTAAAGCTTATCGATAGTGTTGTGGTCAGGCGCTGAAAGCTCAAGGCATCTCTCGGGGTTCATTGCCTCACAAGAGTTTCTGGCAGCCGTTCTGCGGGTAAGCCGTATTTTGTCGTAGCTGATAAGACCTAATGAAAGATTAGTTATTATGCCTTTGCTGGTACGCTGATCATGGCATTTGTAGGAGGCTACACTGTCTTCCTTCCTGGTAACTGGGACATTCCGACATTCTTTTTTTCATATACCATGATCGGAGTCATGCCTGTGTTGTTTTTGTACTGGAAGGTTGCTCACAGAACACAGGTTAGCCTCCTACTTTTTGTTTTGTTTTTTTGTCCTCGTTGATCAACCATGACCAGTGGAGAAAAGCGCAACATGTGAATTTCTTCGAGAAGGAGCGGATGGTAGTAGACCAATATGAGCAGACTTACACAGCTGCGTGACTGTGCTCCGGTGGGGGAGTTATCTATCAACACGCACAAATGAAGTAAGAAATTTGGATATCCTTTCAGAAATTATTGTTGCGCGCGTGTCTGCAAAATTTACATACATATCACGTACTCTCAATGCTGGGGTTATACCAGACTCCTTTTTAACCACAATCACAACCACATTTTGACAATTAGCTTAAAACTAGCTTAAAACTGGCTGTTTCCATTCTTATCTATTTACTCTAGTCTTCTCTCTGCCACCCAGTAGTCAACACTATCAGTACCAGCAACTCATGCCATTGGACATCGGTAACTTTCAGCCATTCCCAGTTTCGGATCAAAACCAGGGCATCTTCCTTCTCCAGGTCTCGAGCTCACAGTCAGAGGACTTGAGTGCAGCAGCCCTGGCTCTGCTGTGGCCCATTGTCAAGAGCATCTATTGGTGGATAGCTCACAGACAGAAATGTTGTCTAAAATTAGACAATATTCAGAGATGGATGATGAAGTGGTGGAAGCTATGAAAGCCTTGAGGGGAGAGAAGAAAGGTAATATTGAAGGAGATGAATGGGTTGAAGAACAAGGGTTAGTGTTGTTCAGAGGAAAGGTATATGTACCAAAGGATCAAGATTTACGAAGGGAGATCATATGGTTACATCATAATATGCCAGCTGCTGGACATCCAGGAAGGTGGAAGACATTGGAGTTGGTGATGAGAAATCATTGGTGGCCCAAAATTTCAAAGTATGTGTTGGGGTATGTGGATGGATGCGATATGTGCATGAGGGGGAAGAAATTTCCAGAAAAGCCTGCAGTGAAATTAATGCTGAACTCTATACCTTAAGCGCCCTGGCGAGATATATCTGTGGACTTTATCACTAGATTACCTGAAGCTCAAGGATATGATGCAATATTTGTTGTATGTAACCCCTTCACAAAGGAAGTCCATATTATTCCTACTACTGCAGAAACCTTATCATTAGGCTTGGCACGCCTCTATCTAAACCAGGTATGGTGGTTACATGGATTGCCTGATATGGTTATCTCTGATTGTGGATCACAATTTGCTTCTGCATTTATGCAAGAGTTAAATAACATATTGGGAATTCAAACCAATTTATCTATGGCATATCACCCACAAACTGATGGGCAGACAGAAAGACTGAATCAGGAGTTGGAGCAGTACCTACGCATGTTTGTCAATCACCGACAAACTGACTGGCCTGAATGGTTGGCAATTGCTGAATTTTCTCACAATAATAAACTCTATTCGGCTACTTGCATGTCACCCTTCTTTATTATGGGTATCATCCCCAAATGGGAATAGAACCTTGAAGGGAAGTTAAGGTACAGTCAGTAGAGGACTTTGTATCCAAAATGCAAAAGGTGCAGGAGGAAGCAGAGGCGGCATTGATGAAAGCACATGATGATATGCAACACATGGATCGTACTCGAGCTGTTGCTCCAGAGTACAAAGTTGGTGACTTGGTATGACTAAGTACCAAGGATCTAAATATTCCACAACCTTCAAGAAAACTTATGGAGAAGCAAGTTGACCCATATGTGATTTCTAAAATGATTTTGCCCAATGCGGTAGTGTTAAATTTACCTCAATCATTCAAGATTGATCCTGAAATTAAGATTTCCTGTTTATGCCCTTACTGCCCACCCACTATTCCTGGTCAACAAACTACTCTGCAACCTCCAATAATGGTAGAAGGTGCTTCAGAATATGTAGTGGAAGAGGTTTTAGACTCATGTCTTTGACAAAATAAATTGGAGTTCCTAATAAAGTGGAAGAACTACACTGATGAAATAACTCATGGGAACCTGAAGAGAATTGTAAGCGAGCACATAAATCAATTGCCCAATTCTTTAAACTTAATCCCAATGCTCCGTGTTGCATTGCTAGAATGGTATATGAGGGGATGAATTTCCAGCCTTACCAAAATTTCTCAGAGGGGACAGATACAATATTTTATCACCTGGAAGTTGAGGCATAAAAGGGGGGTAATGTTAGGAAACAGTCTCCTAACATCCTATTACATAATAATATTTTATCTTTATTCTATTTCATTTTATTTTATTTTATTATGCTACCAAATGCCTACAAATGCTACATTTGTCAGCATGGGAATTTTATATTTACACACATCAATATGTATGTGCATGTACATGTGCATTGGTAACAACATAGTACAATAGCTGTAAAATAGTATATAAATGTTAAATATACACTTGGGGGACTTCAGTTGAGTTCTCTTAGGTATTCCATCCATATTAGTGGTGTGAAATGCCTTTTTTAGCCAACTCATCTATTTTTAACCTCTTGCATCAAATCCATCAAAACCCCCATCATGTGTGCATGCTCTGCTGCCTTCTTGTAGGAGAGCCTGCATGGTCCAGCTAGCAGATTAGTGGGTGTCACCCTAACAATATCTCACATGTATTTGTATCTGCTTTCTTGACCCCATTTTGGGCAGTCACTGTTAATGCTAATGGTCTGGCTGACCCCATGAATATTCATGCCATAGACTCCCTTCCATGAACTGCTAAACCACATACATATAATAGTTATCCATGAGACTCAATCTACCCAACATGTTGCCTTCTGACTTCACCTCCCTGGCTATGAACTCTTTGAAACCCAGGCTGACCTACCCTTGCTTGTGGGTAGGGCAAATAGGGTGTGATAGTGGCTGTCAAATGCCACACAATTCATGTCCAACCCCTCTCCCCCTCTGACTCACTGAAAGGTTGAGTGTTCACTCTTGACATCACCCTACCTCTCACAGTTGGTCAAGGCTTTGTCCACTGCTTCATGGAAATTTATGCCCCTTGGAATCCTGGAACCCTGGTCAATGACAATGACCAATTCTGGCTGGCACTGACCAACATTTGCTGCTCTGCATCTTTCTCATGGTCTATCATTGGTGATTGTAATGCTATCCACTTTTCTACTGAATCAATAGCCTCTTTATATTGAATCAGCAAGCATACACTCAATTCTTGCAACAGATAGGAGGGATTGACCACTGGTCTATGATTCCAGATCACAATGTTCATGCTGACTACACATATTCTGCATCACCTTCCCACTCAGAACCTACCCCCCATTAGGATGCTCAATCATTGATCGAGCTGCCTCACCCCACCTTCGGATAGCAGCAGCAACTATTGAAACCCTTCATTCTTTTATCCTGTGTACTGACCACCAGGCAATATCCTCTTCTACAGTTTTATTTCCACCTCCCCATCTTAGCGGGTCATCAGAGATCCCTGATGAAGTAGCCTCATCTGCATATGCATCCCATTTCTGATGGCCTCTGTCAAGACCTGTTTTACCTGATAAGTCCTGATTCCTTTCTGACACTTTTCCAACCTTGTTCATTGGCATCCTGGCCACAGCACCTTTTAGTCATCAGACAGGTTGTCATGTGCTTTAGTAATCATTTGCTTACTCACTTTATTCCTAATACAGTCTTACCAATTCTGGCCATGGACACTTACCAAGACCCATTAGTAAACTTCCATACTTTCTGTTATTCTTCTGGCCCTTGTTATTTAAGTGCCTGTAGCTTAGCCTTAGTCTCTAGTTTGCAAATTACTTGCAAATTACTTGCAAATTACTTGCAAATTACTTGCAAATTATCTTGTCCCTTGCATTATATCTTGCTTTGTCAATCCTCTGCTTAATATCAACCCTTCATTCACCCTTGACTTATTCCTTGACCAAATCCATTAATCTCTCAGCTCCTCTTAACTTCTTAACCTCTGGTTTAATCTATCCTTGCCTTCCATCCAGAAACCTGCTGGACATCCACATGCTATCTGCCTGAAATTGGACAACTGATGAGGAGAAGGGCACAACTTCTTATAAGTTGAAGCCAAGTCCTCTCTGGCCCCTTTCACCTGGCACACTATAGTCCAGTGGATTCTGCCTGGAACTCCTGAACACCTCCGACCCCCGATGACTGGGTCTGACCAGAAGTGTAATGTATTCCTGACCAAGTTCTGACCTTGGTAGTAGCAATCTTGAACTTTGACAGTATTTGCAAACTCACACTTCTCTCGTCAACCCACACCATTCTGAACCTTATTCTATGTCCTGCACAGAATCACAATCTTAGCAGACAACAAGAAACTCCCATCGTGCAGGCACTCTTCCAGGCTTATCCACTGTCTGACAATCAGAACTCCCAGCTCCTAGACCAACTTCTACCTTCGGTGCCTCAGTCTGACCATTAAACATATTTCGATGAGTCAGCTCTGGTGCACCATCTGTTAGCACCAACATCATGTCTATGCACTTGCCTTCGAAACCCCCTTAGATTCTGACTCCATTCAACTACATAGGGGACAACAGGCAATCCAACCCTACTGATAAGAAAGCTACAGGAGAAGAGGATGGACTTCCTGGTAGACCTGATAACTCTAGCAATCCTGATGGCCCTGGGGATGATCCCAATCCTGATGACCCTGGAGATCAACCTCCTTTAGGTGGAAACCCAGATTCAGACAACAGATTTGTCAGCACCCTGCTTGCCCTTTTGGATAGTCTCCATACTCTCCACCAGAACCATGCCCTGAAGCCTGAGAAGTTTATAGTTAGGGAACCCAACACATTTGACAGTTTTAACCCCCAGAAACTTTGGTACTTCCTAGTCACATGCAACCTCCATTTCCAAGATCACCCTCACATCTTTGCTTCTAATAAAAGAAAGATCGTATTCATCATCTCTTACCTAAAGGGATCAGCACTCAGTTGGTTTGAACCTGGCCTCAATGACCAAATGGATGCTGCCCACTGGATGTGGAACTATGAGGTATTCCTTGGGAAGCTAAAGAGAAATTTTGGCCCTCATGACCCTGTGGGGAATGCTGAGAAGGCTTTTTTTGAGCTCACTATGAAGAAAGGATGCTGTATAGTCAAGTATAATGTGGACTTTTGGAAACTAGCCTCTTGAGTTGATTGGAATGAAGCTGCTCTTTGCGACCGGTACTTCTGTGGACTTCTGCTCCACCTCCATATAGAAGTTTTGCAGGGCAGAAAGCCTGATACTCTGGCAGCCTTGTGGCTCAAGGCCCAAGATGCTGACAACATTTACTGGATGCAGGAAGAAGAGAATTATCTTGATGCTAAGACCTCTGGAACTTCCAGAAACTCTGGAGAGAAGGACTCCAAGGGTTCTCCAAACTCCAATTCCAATTCCAACTCTAGCTCTAATAATCAGTCCAAGCCCCAGAACTTGTCCAACTCTAATCACAGTAATTAACCCTTGACTGGTGGCCCCTTCAGATCCAAGAGTAACAAGCTGAAGAACTTCATCTCTGACAAGTTGGAGAAAAATGACAAACTAACTGGAGAAGAACAGGAGTGCTGGATGAAGGAAAGTCTTTGCCTCTATTGCAGTGAAGAAGGACACCTAGCTGGCAATTGCAGCAATTCCAAAGCCATGAAAGCCTGTGCAGCTGCAGTCTCTGAATTCACGCTGGATGCTGTGAACTTAAAAAAATAGTCTGCAACCCTCAGGAATATGCCAATGGAGATGAGGGTTGCATTGACCTTTCCCAGCTAGCTGCCTATGTTTGTCTCAACATGTCTGCTCTTCCTGACTCTGATTCTCTGACCATCCTCCTATCCACTTCCAACAACTGTGTACCAACCTGAACTCTTATCGACTCTGGCTCATTTCACTGTTTCCTCAACTCTGCTTTCATGCTGGAAAACTAATTCAGCATGGAAACTATTTTGCTGATTGGACTCCAACTGTTTGATGGAACTTGCAACTCCATCATCATGCAAGTCGCAAAGCTCCTGGTCACTTTTCTGTCTGGTGAAGTGTTCAATCTGACATTTTATATAACCCCACTCAGCTCTTCCTGTTCTGCAGTCCTTGGTCACAACTGGCTGAAGCAATACAATCCATTGATTGACTGGTCTTCTGGCCAAATAACTTTCTGTTCTGCAGATCATAGAGGTCTGGCACCCCTGACATCTTCTGACCCTCCAACTTCTGAGTCACCTCCAAACCTTCCAGCGGAGACCTGTGCACCTCCTGCAATCTTGTTTATTAATGCTGCCACATACATGCATGCTAGCAAACTTCCTGGGGCTATTGCCTTTCAGATAATCTTTTCCCCAGAAGGCCTCACAGCCAAATCCTCAGCTGTCACTGGAAATCTGGTAGACCTTTTGGATATCCCAGAAGAATATCACAAGTTTGCCAATGTCTTCAATAAACAGAAGGCAGACATCCTTCCTCCACACCGCCCTTACGACCTAAAGATAGAGATGGAGGATAATGTGCCCCCACCTCCAGACTATATGTACTCCCTCTCCCCATCCGAACTCGAAGCCCTGCGAGTGTTCATTAAAGAAAACATTTGTTCCGGCTTCATTCAACAATCCAAATCACCTCATGGCACTCCTATACTTTTTGTCAAGAAGAAGGATGGTACACTCTAGTTATGTGTTGACTACCAGGGCCTCAACTGCATCTCAAAGAAGGATCACTATCTGCTCCCACTAATCTCCGATCTCCTTGATGCACTCTGCAAATCCTGCATCTTCACAAAGATCGACCTCTGACATGCTTACCATTTGGTTTGCATCACTGATGGTGATGAATGGAAAATGACATTCCAGACCCACTATGGATCCTTCGAGTGGCTGGTGGTGCCCTTCAGACTCACCAATGCACCTGCAGCTTTCTAGCACCTCATGAATGACATCTTCAGCAACATGCTCAATGTCTGCATTATCATTTATCTCAATGATATTCTTATTTTTTCTGATGACATGTCAAAACGCAAGGCTCACATTAAAGAAGTCCTCTGGAGACTCTGGAAATATGGACTTTATGCCTCTCCACAGAAATGTGAGTTCCACAAAGATACAGTTGAATATCTCAGGTTCATCTTGTCACCAGATGGACTCTGTATGTCTGAAGACAAAGTAAAGACCATCCTGGACTGGCTGGTACCCCAGAAAGTCAAGGATGTCCAGTCTTTCCTCAGATTCTGCAACTTTTACTGCAGATTCATTTATGGATACTCCAACATTGTCATGCCTCTTACCTGCTTGACACGGAAGAACTTTTCCTGGGACTTCAACAAGAAGTGCCAAGAAGGCTTTGACAGGCTTAAGGAAGAATTCACCTATGCTCCAGTCCTCTCTCAGTGGGTACTGAATTCCCACCTAGTCCTTGAAATAGATGCCTCTGACTACACCCTAGCAGCAATCCTTTTCATCCACACTCCTGATGGTGACATTCACCCTGTTGCCTTCTACTCCCACTCCTTCAATTCTGCTGAGCTAAACTATGACACCCATGACAAAGAACTTCTGGCCATCTTTGAGGCATTCAAGCATTGGCAACATTATCTGGAAGACTCCAGAAACCAATTGACGTGGTCACTGATCACAAAAATCTGGAGTACTTCGGCACCACCAAGCTCCTCACCCACCATCAAGCCATCTGGAGATGGTTTGAGTACCTCTCACAGTTCAACTTAGTCATCCACTTCCACCCCAGGAAACCAGGGGCAAAACCCAATGCACTCATTAGACATTGGGATGTCAACTGCAAAGGGGGAAATGGTGACTTTGTCTCAGCAAACTCAAGCAATTTCTGGTGATAGGTCCATTGCGCACTCTAAGGTCTGGAGAAGGTTTCCAATCATATCAACATATTATGACAGATGCTCTGAATCGCTACAAATGCCATGAACTCGATTTTGAACCCTTTTTGAGCCATTTTGAATGACTTTGAATGACTTCGAACAATTTTGAATGATTTTGCAACACTTCAAATGCTTTTGAACAACTTTGCACTACTTTGAACAATGTCGGCTGCCATATAGCTGTTCCAAAACTCTTTCAATACATGCTGAACAACTGGAATGAGCCATTTCATCACATATTGAGCACCTGTTAGGAAACAGTCTCCTAACATGCCTACTACATAATACTATTTTTATTTTATTTTATTTTATTTCACCAAAATATGCTACCAAATGCCTATACATGCATTATTTGTCAGCATGGGAATTTTTTATTTACATGCATCAATATGTATGTGCATGTATGCATGCATCCGTAACAACATAATACAATATATGTAACATAGTATATAACTCTAAAATAAATACTAGGAGACCTCACTTGAGTTCTCTTAGGTATTCCATCCACAATAGTGGTGTGAAAAGCCTATTTCAGCCAACTGTTCTATTTTTAACCCCTCACATCAAAACCATCAAACCCCCCATCATGCGTGTGTGCCCTGCTGCCTTCTTGTAGGAGAGCCCACACAGTCCAGCTAGCAGAACTTTGGGTGTCGCCCTAATGGAAGAACTCAACTACCCCATCAGTGTGCCTTCTCTTACATGTGCATACGTCATTTGTCTCAGTGCGCCACATCCACTTATGCATCATTTCGGCAAGAGCTGGAATTAATTATATATACATATTTACCTTGCTTTTGTAAGCCGATGCCAGGCCTCACCTTATATTGCGACTGCCAGTGATCAAAAGGCAGCGCTCATCATTAGGACAGCTGCAACCAGACAACTGATCAGATCTGGTTTAGCCAAGATTTACATTACTCAATTTAAATGACTATTTTAGGTAGTTACTAGCCAAATTCAGTAATAACCCTGAGATCAGGCACTGTTGGAAGGGTTATTGATCTGAAGTGCCCAATAGCCAAAATCACATGTTTTGCTGTGTTTGGTACCCAAAATAGCTGGGTCACATGACTCGAAATTTTGCGAAAAAAATTCTACAGCCAAATCTTGACTCAGCTGAAGAAGTGACTTATCACAGATTACATCATCATATCAGAACAAGCAACTTTGAATCCTGGACACAATCCTGTTCCCATGCCCATTTTAGAAGCCAAAATTGATGCTCTTACAGCACAAATATCTCAGTTAGTATCAGTATTAGCAGCATCCCAGCTCAAACAAGCAGAAACAAAAGCAGAGACAGTAGAAGATAAAGATGATGAGATGGAGGAGATGGTGGAGTGGATGTCTCAGGAGGGTGAGCATGCAAAGGAGAGATCTGAGAGTGGAAAAACACGTTTACCTAAATATGCACCCCCGCAAATATTTGATGGTACCACGGAGAACACAAAATCCTTCATCAGCTCTATAGTATTGTATATTCATGGGAGAAAGCCTGAATTTCACATGACCAAGTCTAGAATTATGTTTGCTCTCTCATACATCCAGGGAGGAAAAGCACAGTTCTGGAGAAATGAAGCCATTAATCAAATTGCTGCAGGATATAAACCGTTTGCAAGCTTCAGGGAATTTTTGGAGAGATTGGAGGTACAGTTTGGAGACCCTAATCCAAAGGCGACAGTGAATGCTAAATTAAAAACCATGCGCCAAGGTTTTCTGACTGCAGATAAATTTATTTTGCAGTTTAAAGCAGAAGCATCACAAACCGATATGGGAGAAGCTGCGTTGGTAGAATATTTGAAGGCAGGATTAAATTCCTCATTATTCAAGTCTATCTATCAACTACCTTCTATGCCAAAGAGGTTGGATGAGTGGTATAATTGGGCAATGCATCTTGATCGACAATATCGACAGGAACAGGCAGAATCAAAATTGATGTATGGGAATGCCAGATTTGGAAAGTCATCAGGAAGAAAGTCCGAGAAAGGAAGGACACCTCAGGTACAAACTCCGAGGGCACAGCCACTGGCCATGGCAGTGACACCTATCATTAAGGAGTCAACAGCATCAATGGATGCAATGGATGTTGATCGAGTAGGGAGACAAGCTCTGCTTAAATGTTTTAACTGTGGACAATTAGGGCATATGGCTTGAAATTGTAGGCAGAAAAGGAAGATTAGGGAAGCGACAATTGAGGAAGTAAAGTTGGAGGAAGATAAGCAGAAGAATTTTGTGGAAGAGTTCCAGTGAAGGTTTCCCCATTGGTGACCCAGAATCAATATAATGTATTAGTATCCAAGGAAACTCAGAGTGAACCCAAAAGAGAAATTTAAGAGTACAACCATCATCATTTATCTGACAAAAAAAAATACCCAGCCTTATTTCTGAAGACCCCTAAATTCTTTATTTGCTCAGCGTGGATAGAACCTGAAATCAGCTTGACAGTAGGATTGAAGACAGTGGACATGCATGCAGCAATTAATGTGGAGGTATTGCTTGACAGTGGTGCTACCAGATTATTTATTAATCAATCCCTAATTACCAGAAATGGTATTCACATGCGTAAACTGCCACAACCTATAATAGTGTACAATATTGATGGTATGATCAATCATGGAGGAACTATTAAGGAGGAAGTGACGATGATATTGAAGTATCAGGATCATCAGGAATGAGCTGTATTTGAAGTGTGTGACCTTGGGAAAACCAATCTGATAGGTGGATGTCCATGGTTACAAAAGCATAACCCAGAAATTGATTGGAAAACTGGGAAGGTACACATGACTTGTTGTCCTAAAGAATGTAATGTGTATGGGAGAAAAGTAAAAAAGGAGAAGAAGGAAAAGAAAGAGAAAGAATGTCCGAGGAAGTATTCTGTTACGATGGAGGAAGTGGAGGATGAGGACATGCCAAATGGGGAAGTTCCAGTCATGACCAGTAAAGAAAAGCAGAAGCAAACCTTCAGGAAAATTTGTGGAGGACAGTCATGGAATAAAAATGTGGAGAAAGTGGAGAAGCCAGTGGAGGAGTGGGTGCCAAAAGCCTACCATAAATATTTGTCAGTTTTTCAGAAGAAAGAATCAGAGCGGATGCCAGTGCAAAAGCCATGGAATTATGCAATTGAGATGAAGCCAGGATTTGTGCCAAAGAAGTCAAAAGTCTATCTGTTATCTCCGAAGGAACAAGAAGAAGTAGATGCATTCCTTAATAAACAGTTGTGCAAGGGATACATATGACCTTTGAAATCACTGCAGACATCACCAGTATTCTTTGTACCAAAAAAAGATCAGAGGAAGAGGATGTGTACAGACTATAGGTATTTGAATGAGTGGACAGTAAAGAATGCGTACCCTTTGCTGTTTATCTCAGAGATAATTGACAAGGTGGAAAAGGCCAAGATCTTTACAAAATTGGATTTACGCTGGGGGTACAACAATGTATGAATAAAGAAAGGAGATGAGTGGAAAGCAGCATTTGCCATGTGTCGAGGATCCTTCAAGCCACTAGTCATGTTTTTTGGAATGACCAATAGTCCCCCAACTTTCCAAAATATGATGAACGACATTTTCAAGGATGTGATAGACAAAGGTATGGTGATATGTAATATTCATTGACAATATTTTCATATTCATGGAGGATGAAGAAAATCATGAGGTGATAGTGCAGGAGGTGTTGAAGAGATTGGCAGAAAATGATTTATTCATTAAACCAGAGAAGTGTATATTTGGAGCAAGTGAGATCGAGTTTTGGGATTAAAGATTGGTCCTGATGGAATCAAGATGGATCCTATCAAGGTACAGGCAATTGTTGATTGGCCTGTGCCTACCCGTATCAAGGAAGTTCAGGCTTTCTTGGGACTCACCAATTTTTATCGTTGCTTTGTTCATAATTTTTCCAAAATTGCTGCACCATTACACAACCTTACACAAAAGGGAGTAGTGTGGAGATGGGGAGAGCAACAGCAGACAGCATTTGAGGAGTTGAAGAGGAAGTTTGTGAAGAACCAATATTGGTCCCAGTAGATTTCACGTGTCCCTTACGAGTGGAATCAGATGCATCAGACTTTGCTACTGGAGCGGTATTATCAATGCTATGTGAAGATGACAAATGGCATCCTTGTGCATATTTGTCTTGAGGGTTGAATGATGTGGAGAGGAATTATGATGTGCATGATAAAGAGATGTTGGGAATAATATGAGCATTGGAGGCATGGAGACATTATTTGGAGGGATGTATGCATCAGATTGAAATCTGGACAGGCCATCAAAATCTGCAGTACTTCATGTCCACTAAAAAGCTTAACCATCGACAAGCACATTGGGCATTATTCCTATTGCGTTTTAATTTTCACTTAGTCCACAAAGCAGGAAGTTTGATGAGGAAAGCAGATGCATTATCCAGACATACAGATCATAAAAGGGGAGTAGAGGAGGACAATAAAAATATTACTCTACTCAAACCTGAATACTTTCATATTTGTGCTATGCATCAAGGGCATTTATTGGTAGATAGCTCAGAGACAGAAATGTTGTCTAAAATTAGACAATGTTCAGAGATAGATGATGAAGTAGTGGAAGCTGTAAAAGCTTTGAGGGGAGAGAAGAAAGGTAATATTAAAGGAGATGAATGGATTGAAGAACAAGGGTTAGTGTTGTTCAGAGGAAAGGTATATGTACTGAAGGATCAAGATTTACAAAGGGAGATCGTATGGTTACATCATAATACACCAGCTGCTAGACATCCAGGAAGGTGGAAAATGTTGGAGTTGGTGATGAGAAATTATTGGTGGCCCAGAATTTCAAAGTATGTGTTGGGATATGTGGATGGGTGTGATACGTGCATGAGGGGGAAGAAATTTCCAGAAAAGCCTGCAGGGAAATTAATGCCAAACCCTATACCTAAAGTGCCATGGTGAGATATATCTGTGGATTTTATCACAGGATTACCTGAAGCTCAAAAATATGATGCAATATTTGTAGTATGCGACTGCTTCACAAAGGAAGTCCATATTATTCCTACTACAGCAAAAACCTCATCGTTGGGATTGGCGCACCTCTATCTAAATCAGGTATGGCAGTTACATGGATTACCTGATATGGTTATCTCCAATCACAGATCACGATTTGCTTTTGCATTTATGCGAGAGTTAAATAACATATTGGGGATTCAAACCAAGTTATCTATGGCATATCACCCACAAACCGATGGGCAGACAGAGAGAATGAATCAGGAGTTGGAGCAGTACCTATGCATGTTTGTCAATCACTGACAAACTGACTGGCCTGAATGGTTAGCAATTGCAGAATTTTCCCACAATAATAAATTCCATTCAGCTACTCGCATGTCACTCTTCCTCGCTAATCATGGTTATCATCCTAGAATGGGAGTAGAACCTCAAAGGAAAGTCAAGGTACAATCAGTGGAGGACTTTGTATCCAAAATGCAAAGGTGCAGGAGGAAGCAGAGGCGGCATTGATGAAAGCACATGATGATATGATGCAACATGTGGATCGTACTCGAGCTGTTGCTTCAGAGTACAAAGTTGGTGACTTGGTATGGCTAAGTACCAAGGATCTAAATATTCCACAACCTTCAAGAAAACTTACGGAGAAGCAAGTTGACCAATATGTGATTTCTAAAATGATTTTGCCCAATGTGGTAGTATTAAATTTACCTCAATCATTCAAGATTGATCCTGAAATTAAGATTTCCTGTTTATGCCCTTACTGCCCACCCACTATTCCTGGTCAACAAACTACTCTGCAACCTCCAATAATGGTAGAAGGTGCTCCAGAATATGTAGTGGAAGAGGTTTTAGACTCCCATCTTCGACAAAATAAATTGGAGTTCCTAATAAAGTGGAAGAACTACACTGATGAAAATAATTCATGGGAACCTGAGGAGAATTGTAAGCGAGCATGTAAAGCAATTGCCCAATTCTTTAAACATAATCCAAATGCTCCGCATCACATTGCTAGAATGGTATATGAGGGGATGAATTTCTGGCCTTACCAGAATTTCACAGAGGAAACAGATGCAATATTTTCTTGCCTGGAAGTTGAGGCCTAAAAGGGGGGTAATGTTAGAAAACAGTCTCCTAACATGCCTATTACATAATACTATTTTTATTTTATTTTATTTTATTTTATTTCACCAAAATACACTACCAAATGCCTATACACACATTATTTGTCAGCATGGAAATTTTCTATTTACATGCATCAATATGTATGCGCATGTGTGTGCATGTCTGTAACAATATAATACAATATATGTAACATAGTATATAACCCTAAAATAAATACTAGGAGACCTCACTTGAGTTCTCTTAGGTATTCCATCTACAATAGTGGTGCGAAAAGCCTATTTCAGCCAACTGTTCTATTTTTAACCCCTCACATCAAAACCATCAAACCCCCCATCATGCGTGTGTGCCCCGCTGCCTTCTTGTAGTCCAGCTAGCAGACCCATGGGTGTCGCTCTAACAGCACCACTGGACACGAGGAGAGATGACAAAAGATCTAGAATGTGTTAAATGCAGTTTTATGTTTCAATGATATATTGAAGCAATAGGACAAGTACTTTTACTATACTGGGACAGTGTACATTTCATTTATTATCATTTCTCATTTGTTTGATGTTTTACAATACTTTATTTGCTGTGCATACTGCCTCATGTTTTCCACATGTTATGTTTCCTTTTTAGTACTATCCCTTCAAATTGTATATAGACTTGTATTAGTTACTTAGAACAACAGCAAAGGGAACAGACCAGAAGTTACTTTCTCCATTATCATTCAATTTAAGAGCCATTCTCTTGAGTCTTAGTCTCATGTTGTATCTCTAAGTTCTGCAAAATATTGCAAACTTCCTCAAACTTTCATATTTGCCCTCGACTTATCACATATCACCCATTGCCTCTCAAAAACACTTTCCATTGGCTATACTCATTCCTCAATATACCTTGACACCAGTCCAACATTTTTAATTTTCCTCAAAACTATTTCAAACCTTTCAAACCCCTTCAAACCTTTTTTGAACTATTTCACATGTCTTTAAACCTATTTCAAACTCTTTTGAACTTCTTTGTATGCCTCTAAAGACTATTCACAACATGCCTGATCATTTCATGTCTCTCACCACAACCTTTGGGTATCAGCAGTGATATTTAGTGCCAACTTGCACCCTTCCTCTAGCCTGTGTTATACTTCTTAGGCATTTTGACCAGTTTTTGTTGGGTTTCCAGGTCAAGTATTATCATTTTGGAGCCCACTGTGAGGGGTTTCTAGATCATCTCATCATTAAACCTCCACTCCTTTCTACCACTCATTTCACCTAAAGGAGGCTCAATGGTTTTGGTTTTGCATTGAACTCATTTTGCCTCCAACCCTCCTGACCAACCAGGAGATCTTGATATAGTATCTCACCCCTTAATAATATCACTTTCGCACTCTTTTGCCCTTCACATTTATGATCTGGCTAGCATCTTTGACTTTGAAATCCAATATCACATAAATTTTAACCTCACAACCTTTGAAATCCACTTCAAACATGCCTATGTCCTTTATGCCAGCTCCCAATTATTCAACATCTCCAAAATTTGATTTGAAATGGCCTAGAGAACTCCGAACATATTTTGAGGAGCTCAAATTTCTATTTGCGACTTGTGGTATTACAGATCAGAACCTAAAGAAAAGACACACTTGCAAATACATCGACATTGATTCTTATGATCTCTGGGAATTGCTTCCAGAGTACCAGCCTGGCACCTCATTTAATAAATTTCACATCGCAGTATACAAGTTCTATCCTGAATCAGAAGATGAATGCAAATACAGCATTTCGGACATGGATACACTCATTGGCAAACAGCTTCACACCAGTATTTTTGACACAAATGATTTAGGAGTTTATTATAGGTCATTCTACAATGTTATAAAATTTCTTTGCTTAAAACACAGACTTTCAGAAACCGAACAGAGTTGAGCTTTTGTTTGAGGCTTTCAAATGAACTTATGGAATTGAATTGCAGATCATCTTAAAGTAAAGTTGACTGATCATTATCCTGATGATCTATTCATGCTGAACGACATCTATGATGCCATGAAATTTGTTCTAGCATCCTCAAACTTGTACTCCATTCCCCAGCAATTAATTTTGACCTCAAATTCATTGCAGTCTAGCACATTGATCGATTCCAAAGATGTTTCACACATTCTTGAACATTTCACATCAAACTTCACATCAGTTTTCGCAGCTTTGCATTCGACCAGATCAGCACCTGAAATTTCTGCTCTGACCTCATTCCTCACCAATATCACACCTTTGACTACATCGAACCAAGCATCTGATGGTATACCTCATGGCTCAAACAATTCAGATGACTTCAAAGCTCATATCGTGCACTTGAACAGGAATTAGCCCTCGAAAAGGAACTTGCACTTGAATGAGAAAATGTTGCACTTCAAAATTATAATGTTGTGCCTTCTGGTCTTCATCCATCATCCCAGCTTCATCGCACACATCCATGCCAGTCTCATTGTCTTCACCTTCAGTAATTCCAGCCCAGTCCACTCTAATAGCTGCTCTTTCATCAGCTTCGAAGTCGATCTCACCTCCGATATCCTCATCACATTTGTCTCCACCATTGCCTATTTCGACCTCGACTTGCCATTCACCACTCCCAATATTTTTGTCCTCGATCTTGTCATCTGTGCCATCTTTTGAATCATCATCTATTTTAATATCACCTTCACCATATATTTCATCCCCAGATTCACATTTGCATTTGCCCTCGAAGTTCAAAATACCATTTGAAGTTCCCTTTTTACTGTATATCCATACTCAACACCTTGAAATTTGTCTACCCCTTATTACCAATAATTCTATCACATCCATTGCCAATGAATATTTCCTCAACCTCATTTTTGATCCATCAATTTTGCATCCAATTTCGATTTGACCAGTCCTCTGACTTGATTACGATCATGGTTAGTATTGTCAACATCAATCAAATTCGCATATTTCATTTCTCTTTTTTTGCATTTCAACTCCATTCTATTTATCGAAAACATATTACTATACTCAACATACTTCAAAATAGCTTTGACACCTTTTGCTTCTATTTGCCCATTTTGACTCCAATTTCGATATTGCTCAAAAATACCCTACAACTATTTTCCTTTTGCTGAATCTTTTTAATATTGACTCCAAATGTTTTGAAAAGCTTCATGAAAAGCTTTGAACAATGTTGAACTTTGATGAAGATATTTTCAAAGACTTTCGGAACTTTGAAAATGGATAACTATACCATTCCCTTATTTTTCCTATTTTTTTTTCACTTTTCTTATTGTTACCTTTCGAGACCCAGAAAATCCCTACTGCAAAATCAAAACACAAACAAAGTTTTTTGTTCTCTATCTACTACTCTCCCAAAATTTCTTTGAATAGCTCTATTTGCCTTCCAAGCAACTCCATCTCCACCTTTATCTCCACCAACCTTATTATGAGGACTCAACAACACATGTTGACCTCATCTGAAGCCTCAACACCCTCAAAACCCTGCAACTCCCTCACCTTTGCCTTACCCTTTCCCTTCAATGAATTTCTTCTCTCCTTTGACAGCATTGAAGGCCCTGTGACTGGCTTGACATCTTTGAATGGGCCCATGAACCAAATTTGACATACTACAAAAATCAAAAACAAGCTAGCAAGAGCTTCAAAACAATTTTGAACAATTTTTATACCTGGTCTGGGGTGCGAAATGAGATTTGCACCCCCAAATTTTTTTGCTTTGCCTTTGCGAAGCCCCTATCTTAACATCCCATCCCAGTAGCACCCCTGCACTTCCTGGGTGCATTTTGTACACTTCATGGCCCCTTCCTTGATGACACAGCATGGCTGGGACTTGAACACAGCACACTGATCACACTATAAAAACTTTAGCACCTCGAAAAATGATCGAACTCAAATGAAACGACTTACTGGTCCTTCGAACTCAAAAATTTTGCTTGTCGCAAACTTAGCTCACTTTGCAGCCTCCTCCCCCTCAACCTCTTCCTCTCCATCCTGCTCCACTTCAACCTCTACAGCTTCTCACTTTGTCACCCTAACCACAGGTAGCTCCCCCTCTTCATATTCATTTTCTTTGCTGGCCTCCACCCTCTCGATAGCTTTTGCTTTTGCTGCAAGCTGTGCATTCTTCTGCTGCAGCTCTTCCTTCAAGAACAATTTTGCATGAAATGCAGCAAGATCTGCATTTCAAGCCTCTGCCAATGCAGTCCTGCAACCCTCGATCTTTGCCTGCCTCACTACATCCTTCACTCTTCAAACCTCCTCCTGCTCCTCCTGAATTTTTCATTCTTCTTCTTCCCTTCCTTCATGTTCTAACTCCTCAGCTAAATCCACAAATAACAACTCTCCATCCCATGAAACCCATTTGCGTTGAGCCATAGGTTTGTAAAGCACAAAAATGTTATCAATGACCTTCTGGATGGTTGGGTCGCATCCTTCACTGAGATCTTTGGTGAGCTCATCATATTCTGACATGAAATGTTTTAGCATTTTGACCATGAACAGAACTATGAAACTCACCATCTTCTCACAAAAACCTCTACCCCACACTTCGAAATCGATATTTTCAGCAATGCTGTGCTCTGGCATTGACTTTGCATATTTGATAACTTCAGCATTGAGTTCAACAAGGAAAGACATCATAAAAGCTAGGAGGTAGGAGATGAAAAAGAAGAACAAGAGGTATTTCAAACTTCACTAAGTTTTCAACATGATTACACATGACTTTGATCAGCTGACTGGGACAGTCAGAATTTTAGTAAAGGGGAGGATGATAGGTCCATTGCACACTCTAAGGTCTGGAAAAGGTTTCCAATCATATCAATATATTATAACAGACGCTCTGAATCACTACAAATGCCATGAACTCGATTTCAAACCCTTTTCAAACTATTTTGGATGACTTTGAATGACTTCATGACACTTCTAACACTTTTGAACAACTTTGCACTACTTCAAACAATGTTGGCCACTATATAGCTGTTCCAAAATTCTTTTGATACATGCTAAACAACTGGAATGAGCCATTTCATCGCATATCGAGCACCACTGGACATGAGGAGAGATGACAAAAGATCTAGAATGTGATAAGTGCAGTTTTATGTTTCAATGATATATTGAAGCAATAGGACAAGTACTTTTTTTATACTGGGACAATGTATGTTTCATTTATTATCATTTCTCATTTGTTTTATGTTTTACCATACCTTATTTGCTGTGCATACTGCCTTATGTTTTCTACATGTTACACTTTCTTTTTAGTACTATCCCTTCAAATTGTATATAGACTTGTATTAGTTACTTAGAACAACAGCAAAGGAAACAGAGAAGAAGTTACACTCTCCATTATTGTTCAATTGAAGAGCCATTCTCTTGAGTCTTAGCCTCATGTTGTATCTCTAAGTTCTGCAAAATATTGCAAACTTCCTCAAACTTTCGTATTCATTTCTCAACTCATCACATATCGCCCATCGCCCCTCAAAAAACACTTTCCATTGGCTATACTCATTCCTCGATATAACTCGACACCAGTCCAACATTTTCGATTTTCCTTGAAACTACTTCAAATCTTTTTTGAACTATTTTGCACATCTTTGAACCTATTTTGAACTCTTTTGAACTTCTTTGTACACCTCTAAAGACTATTCGCAATACGCCTCATCATTTCATGTCTCTCACCACAACTTTCAGGTATCAGCAGTGATATTTAGTGCCAACTCGCACCCTTCCTCTAGCCTGCATTATACTTCTTAGGCCCTTTGACAGGTTTTTGTTAGGTTTTCAGGTCGAGTATTTTCACCAACCCATCTTCAACCAAGAACAGGTCACCTCTTCACTTTGAGCCACATACTTTGCCACCCCATTCGTCTGACAAGCAGTCCTTATGGACATCAAGAAGCTCCACAATGACATCCGATCCTCCCTTTCCCTTACCCCCATCTCTTCCACTTATCTCCTGACCCCCTCTGCTCCTGATTGGACTGTAGATGACAGCAAACTCCTCTGCCACTTTGACTGGATTTACATCCCAGATGTAGTGGATCTCTGCCTCAAAGTTCTGCAGTACAAGCATGACCATATCCTTTCTGGTCATCTCAGACAAAACAAGGCCCTACAACTTGTCCAACATGATTACATCTGGCCCAACCTACAGACCTTCATACAAGACTTCTGCAAATTGTGTGCTATGTGCAAACACTCCAAGTCACCCTGACACAAACCCTACAGTTTCCTGAAGCAACTCCCAGTCCCAGAACACCCTTGGGACTCGATCTTGATAAACTTCATCAAACAGCTACCAGATTCCGATGGCCACACTACCATCCTAGTTATCATAGACTGACTCTCCAAGCAAGACATCTTCATACCCATAGTCAATGAAATCACAGCCCAAGAACTTGCCAACCTGTTCATCATGCATGTCTTCTCCAAGCATGGAGTTCCATCACACATCACTTGCGACTGGGGATCTGAGTTTATCTCCCACTTTTTCTGGTCTTTTGGTCATGCTTTGGACATGAAGATTCACTTCACTTCGGGTTATCACCTGGAAGGTGATGGACAAACCGAATACCTTAATCAGACCCTTGAACAATACCTATGGATCTTCTGCAATTACCAACAGAACAACTGGTCTCAACTATTGCCCTTAGGGGAATTCACTTACAACAACACTCTGTCAGCTTCCACTGGGGTTTCACCCTTTTTTGCCAATAAGGGCTACCATCCAAACATCACTATCTTCTCCAAATGTGAGCTAGCTTCCCAGTGTGCTTGTAACTTTGTGGTGGACCTCAATGAACTCCACCAGAAACTCTGGGAGCAGCTCTCTGAAGCACAGAAGCATTATCAAGGTCCAGTGGACAAGCACCAGATTCCTGCTTCTGACTTCAATATCAGAGACTACACCTATGTCAAAGAAGAACACCTACACACTACTCAACCTTCCAAGAAACTCTCAGAGAAATACTATGTTCTGTTTGAAATCATTGCCCACCCAGGCACCCACTTGGTTACCCTCCAGCTTCTAGACCATCTCTGGGCAGTTCACCCTGTGTTCCACATCTCACAGCTAAAAGAAGACACTCTGAACACCATCCTTAATTACACTCAGCCTCCACCCCCTCCAGTTATTATTGACGATGAACCTAAATATAAAATCCTAAAAATTCTGGACTCAAAGATCGATAACTGCCATCATTGCAAGTTACTCTACTTCATCTGTTGGGAAGGTTATCAGAGGACTGATGAAGAAAACTCTTGGCTTCCTGCCACAGAGCTTGATCATGCTCAGGAGTTGGTTATGGATTTCTACACTTGTTACCCAGACAAACCCAGACCACTTCAAACTTAACTCACTCAGTGAAAGGCAGTATGAGGCATATTTTGATTCAAGAAAAAAAGAGAAAACTAAACAAAAAATAATTTTTTGGCAGACCCTGACTGGGCCTCTAGACCTCCCTGGGCTCCACCCAGACTGCTCCTGCTGCCTTTTCAGCTAGCCCCACTAGCTCTGCTTCTACCTCTCCTTCACTCCAACTTCCTCCCTCTTCCTCTTTCTCATCCTCCTCATCCTCCTCCACTTCCCCCATTCAAGCCCACTCTGGATCATATAGATTGTGGATGTCTTACTGCACCCCTCAGAGCTCCCTCCCTCCCACTTCAGCTCCTTGATGGCAGATGCCAGCTCCCTCAGGGGCTCTGCCATCTTGGCCCCCACCTTCTCTGTTGGGGTCTTCTGCCCCTCCCACACCACCTCTTTGCACTTGTGCTTTGCCCTGATACAGGGCTTGCATGCCTGGCCCTGGGTGCCAATCTGGAAGCACACTAAATCTTGTTCAGAACATCTAGTTGGGAATTGTTAGCAATATAATCCAGCAAAGACATCATCACTCACCTCTTGCAGGGCCATGTGGCCTCCACCCACATAACCTCCTTGGACTCCACGTCTGCCTGCCCCTTGCCCTTCACCCTCTTAGTGGATGACCCACTTCCTTCTGCTACTCTCTCCTCATCCACTGCCTTCCTCTTGCCCACTCACTTCACAGCTGCTGCCTTTTTCTGCTCCTCCTCCTCAGCCTTCTGCACTGCCTCCACCTGTTGCTCCTCCTCCTCATGTCATGCTTCCTCCTTGAGCCTCAGTCCCTCCCAGACTAGCTCCTCTTGCTGGGCCTTGAGGGTGGCCAACTGTTGCACAGCAGTTTGTGAGGGCAGGGTCATGTTGTTAGAGTGAGGCAGGAAATTGGAATTTTTTGATCACAGACCCAGCTTTTAAGTTGGACCTTCAAACCCTCACATGCCTTGGAGGCTCAGCCATAAGGGGGAAATACTGTTAAGACCCATTTCATCTGATTGGATTTCTGATAACTCCCGATTCCTTTCTGACACTTTTCTGACCTTGTCCATCAGCATCCTGGCCACAGCACCTTTTAGTCATCAGACAGGTTGTCAGGTGCCTTAGTAATCATTTGCTTACTCACTTTATTACTAATACAGTCTTACCAATTGTGGTCATGGACACTTACCAAGACCCATTAGTAAACTTCTGTACTTTCCATTATTCTTCTGGCCTTCATTATTTAAGTGCCCATAGCTTAGCCTTAGTCTCCAGCTTGCAAATTACTTGTGAATTACCTTGTCCCTTGCATTACATCTTGCCTTGTAATCCTCTGCTTAATATCAACCTTTTATTCACCCTTGACTTATTCCTCAACCAAATCCATTAATCTCTCAGCTTCTCTTAACTTCTTAACCTCTGCTTTAATTTATCCTCGCCCTCTATCTGGAAACCCACCAGACATCCACATGCTATCCACCTGAAATTGGACAACTGACAAGAAGAAGAATGCAACTTCTTATAAGTTGAAGCCAAGTCCTCTCTGGCCCCTTTCACCTGGCATGCTACAGCCCAGTGGATTCTGCCCAGAACCCCTGAACACCTCCAATTCCTGATGACCAGGTCCGACTGGAAGTGTGGTATATTTCTGACCAAGTTCTGACCTTGGTAGTAGTGATCTTAAACTTTGACAGCCTCCTACTGTACCTCACAAAAGTTCTGACTAATTCACTTCTCTCATCTTGTTAATCTTAACATTTTGTAAGGGGACTAGAAGATGTCTCAGGGGTCTTGGCAATGTTCTGCATTCATCCCATTTTTTTTTTACATTCTATTACACTCTATTCTGAAATTTCTATAAATTTCTATGATTTTATCCCTGTTTTATAATTATTTTTCCATTTTCCCACATTTGTACATATTGACAGTTTATTTTTTGAGGTGGGGCCTCTTTTGGATACTTACCCATTGAGGTGACATCATTCCATAGCTTTGATCAGCCTATCTCAGCCTTTTTCTATTTTTAGCCTACTATTTGATTTTTAGGTTTTTCATATATACTGGGCATTGACAGATGTGTTTTCTCTTTGCATTCCCATCTGTTAGGTGTACCTGAGGTGTTTGTATTATGTAGTATAATATTAACTTTGGATTCTCCTCTGTTAGCTCACTATTAAGTAAGGCTTTGAGGTTGCCCTTACAGTAGAAAACTCTTTCCCTAGGCCCAGAATTGAAGTGCATTGCAGATATAATGTCTTATATGCATACAGGACATTGCCCAGGATGCAATTGATACCCCCACCTTAAGTGCATGCTTATCTCTGCTTGACATGCTGCCATGCACCTTGGATGCCCCAAAATGTGTTGAAGTACTCAAAGGCACCATTATTGGATTGCATGCACAAATTAAATCACTTAAGTTGTGCATCAAAAGCTTTGTTAATACCCTACAGCTTAGTTCCCCATCTAATATTCCATTTATTTTAATCCCAACCACTTTCAGCATCAATGCACTACCTAATACCACTGGCACACAGATCAAACTATCTCCCCCTGCTGACTTTAATAGTGTGTGCTTTCATGAATGTTCATTCTTCAACTTCTGTGAGTCATACATCAGTCTTTGTCCTAATTAATTCATAGATGACACCACAAAAATTTATTTGCCCTTCACATACATGAAGTCTGAGCACACCTACCTCTATGTCAGCCATATTTTGTGCCAAACCCAAAAACTCAGTTCCCTTCCTTTCTCCTTTTCAGGTGACTTTTGAGAGGAGTTTGTATTTGTATGACACTTCTGCCCTCTCCATAAAGACCAATGAGCTGCAACATGCCTTGAGTCATCCTTGTACTACCAGGCACACTGGTTTGTGGATGACTACATCAATGAGTTTAGGGACTTAGTGGATATGGCAGGATATAGGTGTACCAGTAGTGGTTAAATTTTGTCATGGTCTCAATTGAGAGGTTCAGAATCAGATTGCACAGATGTTGAGATGGCATCCTGCTGATGACAATATTGATGCTTGGTATGAAGCTGCTTCTAAGTTCTCTCTGCAATGAGAACTGACTCATGAATGTAGTGTTTGAAAGTTCAGTTCATAGAACTGGCAACTGGACTGGATTGGACCACAAAATAGACTGGTTTAGACCAGACTTTCAGTCCAGTTGCCCTGGGTCTTGATTAGTTGCAGTTGCCAGTTGCACAAAGATTGTTCATTACATGCAACTGATAAAAAACCAGTTGTGGCTAGTTATGAGCTGGACCATTAGTTGCATATAATAGGCTTACTTTCCAGCTACAAATAACTTGAAAGGTTTAAGAAATCGGTTAGGAATTGACTGAGTCATGACAAAAACAAAGTTTCATGAACAGTTTTGCATGAGAAAAACTTGTGTAAACCATTTTGATTGTAACTCAGTCAATTCTCAGCCAATTGCCCTAAATATTAGCTTAAATTGTAGCTGGGAGAAAGAAGAACCAGTTGCAACCAGTCCAGAAACAGTCTATAAAAGTGTTAAACTGCAAAAAACTGGTCCATAGCAATCCAGTCCAATTTTTATTTTATTTGGAAATTTGATAGACCAGTTGCAGTTGCAATTGCCCCATTTGGATATCAAAAAACCAGATTGGACCAGACTTTCAAACACTACATGAATGTGGCTTTTAATACTACACTCCATGACACTGCTACCACACATGTCCCCAATTCCCCCAACTGTCTGCCCTCACTACCCACTAGTAACCATTTTGATGCCCTGTTGATTGACCCACCAGAGGAAGAGCCTCACTCCATGACCACTTCTTCTCAAGAATCCCTGAGCTCAATGAAAGCCACACCCATTTTTCCTACACCCTCTCCTCCATTTGTCAGAATTAAATCATGGGAGTGCAGATTGCCATGCACATTTATTGTGGCATCCACTCCTTCCCAATGCTCTTTAGGGTTGAAGGTCAAGCTGCAAACCACAGATACAGGGTAGGCACTTGGGGTCAGCTCTTCTGGATTCAGGTGTGATCAGTCTCTTTATTAACACCCATCTTGTATAACAAAAATGCCTCAACACTTGTTCACTGTCTCAACCAATACCTGTTTATAATATGGACAGGTCTCCAAATGAAGCTAAGGAAATTCAAGAGGTTGTAGACTTGGTTCTCCATTACAAGAATAATAGTGAGTATGCTATTTTTTCTGTGACTCAATTAGAAAAAACAGGAGGTGATTTTGGGCTACCCATGGCTTTGAAATCATAATCCAGAAGTTGACTGGGTAACAGATGAAGTCAGTATGAATCAATGTCCCTCCTGTTGTTGTACTTGCTTTGCTGAAGGCAGACAGGAATATTGAGGGCAAAAGGTGTTGATGCAGTGCACTTGGAAATGTCATGCTGGACTAATGCCTATATCTGATGTGGACTTGGGGGATGTCCCAGATCTTGTGCCAGATTCTGATGATGATGATGAGATGATTAAATCTTCTATACTGCTATTAATCCTCTGCATGAGGTACATGCCACCTTAAACACTTCTCAGTGCCTAGCACAGGCCTTCCACAAGAACAGTATGCTGAAATCCTTCACTAATTCTGTGCTTCCTCATCTGCATGATTTTGAGGACATCTTCTCCAAAAAATTCTTCAACTCACTTCCTAACTGTAAGTAGGCAATGGCACAGGTTTACCAATCCATGCAGGTTTGTGGGTAGGGTACTCACAGATATGGATATGGGCCACAACAATGACCCATGACCCATGCCCAACCCATCACTAAAACAATCTATGGTAATCATTTAAATTATCTAACTAATAAGAAAAGGGGGGGCAAGCCCAAGTAGCAAATTAGAAAAGGTGGGGGTTTATATATGCCCTCTGATGCAGCTATTTGGCCTTGTGTGCACACACAATGCATGAACGTTGAACATTGAACATTGAGTGTTGATCATGGATGCATCATTTGTACATATTTGTATAGCTTATGATGACGAGTCCTCTGAGTTCTGAACACAGCCAGGGCCTTCCACATCCACCACCACCTTGTCTGTTTAATGCTGCCAACAGCCACATTCAAACCACCTTGGGCCCAAATGATGACAAACATCATTTGGGGCTTAGGTAATGTTTTTTAATGTTCTTTTCATTCTTTTTTTTTTCAACTAACTAATCTTTTCTTTTCTTCTTTAGGTTTTATCTATGGTTTGATGAGATGGCACCAGGATCCACCATCACCTGCTTTACCCCAACCCCACCCCACTACTGTGAGTTGCTGCTTGCAGAGTGCATAATAGAACAATGACCACAAACAACAAATGACAAATGGAGAACAGATGAGGATGTGAGGGAAGGATGTGAGGGCAGGATAACAGGGCCAGGAAACAATGGCAGAATTAGGGCCCAGGAGACATCAACAATGTCTCCTGGGCTGTAGATATGTTTTTTTTCTGTCTTTTTATTTCATTATTACTGACTAAAAGTTTTCAGTACTAATTAATGACTACAATGATGGCTGCTACTACCACCACCACCACCACTAGCATGACAGCATTCCAAAACACCACCACAAGCCTCTGCTCGTGGGGTGGTAATGGGGAGCAATGGAGATAGGAATGATGAAAGAAGGAGTGGGCATGATAATGACAATGATGGTGGGGCCAGGACAAGAACAAAGAAGATGAAGAGGAGGATGACTATGACCACGATGTGGCCAGGACAAGAATGAAGAAGATAAAGAGGAGGATGACTGTGACTATGACAAAGAAGAGGAGAACAATGAAAATGATGGCCAACAACAACAGGACAGGGAGGGAAATAACCACCAGGCAATGCAAGACAATGAGGATGACCCAGTACACACTGTGATGGCCACCACCACAATAGCACCCCCAACCACTATCATGAGCAACTGCTTATGGGGTGGAAACAGGGAGTGATTAGCCAGGGATGATGAAGATGACAACGAAGAGGGAGGGGCAGGTGATGGAGGTGGCAGCATACAGTGAGCAAATCTAAAAAAGGGCCCAAGAGACCTTGTCAACATTTCTTAGGCTATAAGTTCATTCTTTTATTCATTAGTTTCAGTAGAATTAATTTATATAATTTATATACATATTTAGAGGGCTATGAGACCCGTGCGGGAATTGACACCCACTGGACCCACTGGGTATCAACCCATGGGTCGACAGATTAATCCCCATACAGATATGGATACAGGTAGAGCTCTGGGTATCCACAGGAGTACCTGTGCCATTGCCTAACTGTAAGCCATGGGATCATGCAATTGAACTCATCCTGGGTGCCACCCCCTCCTCTTGCAAGATCCATTCTCTCTCTCCTGAAGAACAATAACAACTTGACAAAGCCACCCATGGCCTCCCCATTCTTTTTTGTTAAAAAAAAAAAGGCTCTCTCTGACTGGTTCAAGACTATTGAAGGCTCAATGACATTACAATTAAGAACCATTATGTGCTACCTCTTATATGAGAACTTGTCAACCAGCTTCGGGGGCATGTTACTTCACCAAGCATAACATCTATTGGAGTTATAACAATGTGCAGATAAAGGAGGGAGATGAGTGGAAGGCAGCATTTTGCACCAACTGTGGTCTTTTTGAACCTCTTGTTATGTTCTTTGGTCTCACTAACAGTCCTGCAACCTTTCAGACCATGATGAACAATATCTTCCATGACCTCATACTAGAAGGCATTGTCTGTGTCTATCTCAATAATTTTTTCATCTTTACTCGAGACCTCAAAGAGCATTGCTAAATCATGCACCTAGTACTAGAGAGTAGTGTTTTAAGGTTTGGCTCAGTCCAGTTTTTTGACCTCAAAAGGAGGCAACTGAGACTACAATTAGTCCAAACTGATATCCAAAACTGATGGACTGCAACTGAACTGACTAGGACTGGCAGAAAACCAGTTCTGACCAGTTTTTCCTGGTCATTTTGCCATTTTTTCATGTCTAGCTAAATCATCTTATGTACAAAATAAACTAAATACATTAACACTCTGTGAGCAGTTGCTCACAGCAGTGGGATACTGCTAAGTGATGTGAAAAAAAAAAATTAGAAAGAAAGAAAAAAGCCTACCATCTCATGCTTGTAGCGAAGATGGGGCATTGTCATCATTGGAGTGTTGTGGCCCCCTGTCATTGGTCATCCATGGCATTGCTGTCATTGCTATTGTTGCAGCATTGTGCTCCCCCACAGTTGTTGTTGTCCTCTGCTGTTCATCATTCACTGTGTGATGTGGCATCCTGGTATTGGCTAGAAATGGTGCCTGTTGCAATCCTGTGAGCAGATGCTCATAGTGGCAGCATGGCATGGGTGGGATACAAAGTGGGGTTGGGGGTGTCTTTTCAAGAGGTGGGTGGGTGACATCATAAAAACCTGAAAAGAAGAAAGAAAAGTCAGTTAGTAGAAGATGTAAGAAATCAATGATAAAATACATATCCTATGACCCAAATGATGAATGAGTCATTGTTTGGGCCCAATTTTCATGTGGGGCAGTGGTGCTAGTGCCATGTTGTAGTTGTTGTCATCATCTGCTGGCATTGGTGTTGGCATAGCAGCATGGTTCATTGGTGTCATCCCATTGGTGTTGTTCTATTGGTGTAATATAGCATCAGCCATGGATAGAAATACAATCCACTGCCATCTTGCAAGGAGAGGCTCACAACAGTGGCATTGGGTCTGTGTGTGTTAGGCATCATTATTATGGTGCAACAAACTGAAAAGATTAGTAAAATTATTACATTAATAAAGAGAACATACCATATGGTCCAAATGACTGGCTAGCATCATTTGGGCCACCTTCTTTGCATTCACTCATTTGTGTAGTTGACAGTCATGGAGGTGGTGGGTGGTGATGCAGCCTTCATTTGTTGTGGTTGTGGTCATGGGAAGTTGTCTAGTAAGTAATACCACTTTTGTTTTTGGGTGCCCAAATATGACCACATGGTCCATGTGCTGCCACAGGATATAAAGTAGCTCACAAAACTGTCCAATGTTTGGTCATTTTTGACAAATGCACTTGGTGTGGAGTGATGACATAATCTAGGGTCTTGGCACTCATGTCCCATAAACTACATTATCCCAGCTTTCTAAAACACCTTGGGTCATGTTATTTGGATAAATACTCATGGAGTAATGAGCCAAACCAAGTTGGGACTCATCAGGACAGTTTTGTGAGCATCTATTATTTTGCTGTCTAGTACTTGGTATGACCCCCACCTGCCTTGATAACTGCTTGTATGCGCCTGGGCATATTTTCTATGAGGCCTTGACATACCTCTGGTGGAATTCCATTCCACTCATCAACCAATCTGTCCCACAATTCATGTGTTCCTTTAGGTGGAGTTTCATGCTTGCAAAGTTGTTGTTTGAAATGTTCCCAGAGGTGTTCAATGGGATTAAGGTCTGGAGACTATGCTGGCCATGATAGAACTTGGATATCATTGTCTTCAAACCATTGTGTGGCCTTCCGAAATGTGTGTTTGGGGTCATTGTCCTGCTGAAAGTACTGCTTACCCTCCTCCATCTCCAGCTTTTCAAAGCTTTCCACCACCCCATCATCCAAAATCTGACAACACTGGGCATCATCCATCTTTCCCTCAACCTCTATAAGCATCCCCACACCATTCCAACCCATACACCCCCATACCATGAGATTATTCCTCCCTCTATGCTTTACTGTTGGTGAGGTGGTGCAATCTGAGATGGATTCTCCCCTTTGTTTCCATACCTACACCTTCCCATCTGACCCAATCCTGTTTATCTTGGTTTTATCTGTCCACAAGACCCTTTTCCAATCAGCTACTGTCCAGTTTTCATGCCATTGTGCAAACTCCAGCCACCTCTGATAATGAGTCTTCTTCAACATGGGTACTTTCTTCTTTGTGGCAAAGTTGAAACTACTCTCCTGAAGTGCCTGTCTGACTGTTTGTGGGTGGACAGGGTATGGAATAGTAGAATTAATAAAATGAGTAGCCTGAATAGCAGTGTCCAGCTTCCCTGATTAAATTTGATGAATAATGGATGTTTTGTCATGAGCAGAAAGCTTGGAAGAACATCCACCAGGGTTGTTTTCTTTGTTTGTATCCATATGTTTCTTGATTCTACCCACAGTAGACTTCCCCAGACTAGTCCTTCTCTCAATACCTCTGACAGAATATCCCTGTTCAAGCAAAGAGATGACAGAAGCATGGTTGGTAGTAGAAGTGGCTTTCATGGTGGTGGTAAGAGGTCAAATTGAATTTCAACATGTCAAACTAATACAAATAGTGTCACATGACATTGTTTATGGTTTCCACAGTCACTTAAAGCATTATTTTAGCTGCAAAAGTGGGAAAACATCTAAAATAATAGATGCTCACAAACTGTCCCAATGAGTCACAACTTGGTTTTGCTCATTACTCCATGAGTATTTATCCAAATCACATGACCCAAGGTGTTTTAGAAAGCCAAGATAATACAGTGTGTTGGACAGGAGTGCCAAGACCAGGGATTATGTCATCACTCTGCACCAAAACCATCTGTCCAAAACAACTAAATATTGGAACAGCTTTGTGAGCCACTGTATAAACATTCTCCAAATGACAACTTTTTCCTCAGCCTTGTCCCACTTCATGTATTTGTAGTACTAGTAGCAATAATTAGTATTTTTACTATTATTTCTTGTTACTATTTGTGTAACTATATGTAAGTACATATATAGAATATTATACATACTATAAAAACTGGTTGCAACTGATTGTCAAGACCTGACTCACCCGATCAGATTCCTGTTCTTCCCCAAACATTTGTCCGATTCCTTTCTGAGCTTGTCTATTGGCATCCCAGCCACAGCACTTTTTGGTTATCAGACAAGTCATTACATGCCTTAGTAATCATTTGCTTACTCACTTTATTCCTAACACAGTCTTACCAATTCTGGTCATGGACACTTACCAAGATCCATTAGTAAACTTCTGCATTACCCATTATTCTTCTGGCCCTAGTTATTTAAGTGCCCATAGCTTAGTCTTAATCTCCAGTTTGCAAATTACCTGTGCTTATACTTGTACTTGTACTTGTATCATCCTTGCCTAATAACATCCTTTTAATCATCCTCGACTCATTCCTGAACCAAGCCTTAAATCTTTTTGACTCCTCTCAACTTAATCTCTTCTTAAACCTCTGCTTCACTCTATCTTCACCCTCCATCCAGAAGCCCACTGGACACCTGCATGCTTTCCACTTGAAATTGAACAACTGACAAGGAGAAGGGCACAACTTTTTATAAGTTGAAGCCAAGTCCTCTCTGGCCCTTTTTCATTTGGCATGCTATAACCTGGTGATGTCACCATCAGGAGTATGGGCAAAAAGGATTGCTGCCAGAGTGTAGTCGGAGGCATCTGTTTCAAGGACTAGGCAGGAATCCAGTACCCACTGAGTGAGGACTGGAGCATGGGTGAATTCTTCCTTAAGCCTGTCAAAGGCTTCTTGGCACTTTATATTGAAGTCCCAGGGAAAGGTTTATGTATCAAGCGGGTAAGGGGAACAACGATGTTGGAGTATCCATGAATGAACCTGTGGTAAAAGTTGCAGAATCTGAGGAAAGACTGGATATTTTTGACTTTCCAGGGTACTGGCCAGTCTAAGATGGTCTTTACTTTGTCCTCAGACATCTGGAGTCCATCCAGTGACAAGATGAACCTGAGATATTCAACTGTATTTTTGTGGAACTCACATTTCTGTGGAGAGGCATAAAGTCCATGTTTCTGGAGTCTCCAGAAAACTTTTTTAACATGAGCATTGTGTTTTGACATGTCATTAGAAAAAATGAGGATATTGTCAAGATAGATGATGATGCAGACATTGAGCATGTCACTGTAGAAAGCTGTGGGTGCATTGGTGAGACTGAAGGGAACCACCAGCCACTCGAAGGACCCATAGTGGGTCCAGAATGTCATTTTCATTCATCACCATCGGCGATGCAAACCAAGTGGTAAGCATGTTGGAGGTCGATCTTAGTGAAGATGTGTGATTTGTGAAGCATGTCAAGGAGGTTGGAAATTAGTGGGAGCAGGTAGTGGTCTTTCTTTGAAATGCAGTTGAGGCTCTGGTAGTCAACACAAAGCTGGAGCATACCATCCTTCTTCTTGACAAAGAGTATAGGAACACCATGAGGTGATTTGGAGGGTCAGATAAAGCCAGAATAAACATTCTCTTCAATGAACACTTGCAGGGCCTTCAGTTTGGATGGGGAGAGGGAGCACATATGGTCTGGAGGTGGGGGCACATTATCCTCCATCTCTATCTTTAGGTCGTAAGGGCAGTGTGGAGGAAGAGTGTCCACCTTCTGTTTATTGAAGACATTGGTGAACTCATGATATTCTCCAGGGATATCTGAATGGTCCACTGGATTTCTGGTGACAGCCAAGGATTTGGCTGTGAGGCCTTCTGGGGAAAAGATCATCTGAAAGGCAATAGCCTCAGGAAGTTTGCTAGCATGCATGTATGTGGCAGCATTGAGGAACAAAATTGCAGGAGGTGCATGGGTATCTGCTGGAAGATTCAGAGGTGACTCAGAAGTCAGAGGGTCAGAAGATGTCAGGGGTGCTGGACCTCTAGCGGAGCAGAAAGTTATTTGGCCAGAAGACCAGTCAATCAATGGATTGTATTGCTTTAGCCAGTTGTGACCAAGGACTGCAGAACAGAAAGAGTCAAGCAGGGTTACATAAAATGTCAGATTAAATACTTTACCAGATGGAAAAGTGACCAGGAGTTTTGCGACTTGCATGATGATGGAGTTGCAAGTTTTATCAAACAGTCAAAGTCCAATCAGCAAAATTGTTTCTGTGCTGAAATGATTTTTCAGCACAAAAGTGGAGTTGAAGAAACAGTGGGATGAGCCAGAGTTGATAAGGGTTTGGGTGGGTACAGAGTTGTTAGAAACAGATGGGATGATAGCTTGGGAATCAGAGTCAGAAAGAGCAGATGCAATGAGATGGACATAGGCAGCCAGCTGGGAAAGGTCAATGCAACCCTCAGCCCCATTGGCATATTCCTGAGGGTTGTGGACTATTTTTTGAGTCCACAGAATCCAGGGTGGATTTAGAGACTGCAGCTCCATGGGCTTTTGCAGCTTTGGACTTGCCGCAATTGCCAGCTAGGTGTCCTTCTTCACTGCAATAGAGGCAAAGACCTTCCTTCATCTGGCACTCCCATTCTTCTCCCTATATGGCTAGTGTTTGAAAGTCTAGTCTATAGGACTAAAAGAATACTGGCAACTGAACTGAACTGGACCAATAGCAACCAGACTTTTGGTTGCCATTGCCTAAGGTCTGGGTATTACCTGGTTGCTAGTCTAGCTCCAATCAACAATATTAATAAACCACTAAAAGATCAGTCACAACCGACCACACATGCAACCGGTCTTAGTAAGTGATCCCATGTGATCAAATTGCTGTTCATCAGATCATGTGTCGCTGGCACTATTCAATGCAACCATAACAACCATGAAATGGGCCTGAATGATGTGCATTGCTGTTCAGGCCCTAGGTAAATCATTTTCTTTTTGCTTTCATGTTCATTGTTGAACTAACTAATGTTTTCATTTGATTTTTAGGTTTCTAACTGTGTTATAACAACAAGATGGCCCCAGGACAACATTCCAATGCCCACCATACCCTACCCATGCCACCACTGCAAGCCACTGCTCATGGGGTGGAAAATGGGATAATGAATAGCAGGAGATGAGGCAGCAACCACAACACTATGACAGGACCCTCAACCACTGCCACAAGCAACTGCTTGTGAAGTGGAAGCAGGGAGCAATGGGAAACAAAGATGATGATGATGACAAAGCTAAGTAATGAGGATCCAGCACCAACAAACAATACAGCACCAACATCCAGCCTCATGAGCCCCTACTCGTGGGGTGGATCATTGGTGCCTTCTTCAACAACAACAAAGCTGTGGTCCACCAACATGACTACCACAGTGACATAGCATGACAATGGGCTGGGGAGAACAAGTGACAGGCTGGGAAACAATGACAGGGGAATGAGCAGTACCCTCAAGGTAAGCACATGCCCTGCCCAATAAGCCCACCTCATCACCACTGACCTTGAGAACAGCAACATCAAAGTACCTGCCTCTGCCATTCTGAGCCACTGTTCAAACAGGGAAACGTGGGTGCTAATTCCAACCTTGTGAAGGTAATGATGGTGCCTAGTCAAGACCAATGATAAATGATGCTCATGATACCCATAATACCCATGACACCCATGGTGCCAATGACTCCAACAATGCCCATGACAGACAACACCAGCAACCCCAACATCCTGATGACTGACAATAAGAAGGCATCACCTGACGACAATGACAGACAATGCCAACAACCCCTACCTCCTGCACTCACTCTGATGCAGGATGGTGGGGTTAGTTTTTTTTCTTTGTTTTTTGTGGGGCCTCATCTCCTGCATTTACTTGAATGCAGGGCAGCAGAGGCACCTCTTCTTTATTCTTATCCAGTAGTTTTATTGCTTTAGTTATGTACAAGTTAGTTTAGATCATGTATATATTGCATTGAAAAACTGGTCTGCAACTGACTCTAAACCAACCCTGTGAGAAACTGGTCAAAACCGGTTGTTGGAGTGCAACTGAACCATCGTAGACCAGTTCTGGTAAGGTGAGCTTAAAGAGAGCCTTCTCAGCATCCCCCAAAGAATTGTGAGGGCCAAATTTGCTCTCTAGCTTCCCAAGAAATACCTCAAAGTTCCACATTCAGTGGGCAGAATCCATCAGGGGGTTGAGGCTGGGTTCAAACCAGCTGAGCACTGATTCTTTTAGGTAAGAGATGATAAATATGATCTTCCTTTCATTGGAAGCAAAGACGTGAGGGTGATCTCAGGAATGGAGGTTGCATGCGAGTAGAAAGTCTTAAAGTTTCTGTGGGTTGGAATTGTCGAATGTGTCAGATTCCCTGACTTTGATCTTCTTGGGCTTTAGGGCTTGGTTCTGGCAGAGAGTGCAGAGACTATCCAAAAGGTCAAACAGGGCATCAACAAATTTGTTGTCTGGATCTGGGTTTCCATCTAAAAAATGTTGATCTCCAGGGTCATCAGGATCAGGGTCATCCCCAGGGCTGTCAGGACCACTAGAGTTGTTGGATCCATCAGAAAGTCCATCCTCTTCACCTGTAGCTTTCTTATCAGTAGAGTTGGGTTGCCTGTCATCCCTTATGTGGTCGAGTGGAGTTGGAATCTAAGGGGGTTCCAAAGGCAAGTGCATAGACATGATGTTGGTGCTAACGGATGGTGTACTGGAGCTGACCCATCAAAATGTGTTTGATGGTCAGACTGAGGCACCAAAAGTAGAAGTGGGTCTAGGAGCTGGGAGTACTGATTGTCAGACAGCTGATAAGCCTGGAAGAGTGCCTGTGCGATGGGAATTTCTTGTTGTGTGCTGAGATTGTGATTCTATCGGGGACATAGAATAAGGTTCAGAATGGTATAGGTTCATGAGAGAAATATGAGTTGCAAATACTGTCAAGATTCAAGATTGCTACTACCAAGGTTGGGACTTGGTCAGGAATACACTGGACTTCCAGGTCATTGGAGGTGTTTAAAGGTTCCAGGCAGAATTCACCAGGCTGTAGTGTGCCAGGTGAAAAGGGCCAGAGAGGACTTGGCTTCAACTTATAAGAAGTTATCCCCTTCTTCTTGTTAGTTGTCCAATTTTAGGTGGAAGGCATGTGGATGTCCAGTGGGTTTCCAGATGGAGGGCAAAGATAGAGTGAAGCAGAGATTGTGAAGTGAAATGAAGTCAAGAGGAGTTCAGAGATTGAGTCGAGAATGATTAAAGGGTTGATATTAGGCAAAGGATGATACAAAGGCAAGATACAATGCAATAAACAATGTAATGCACAAGTACAAGTACATGTACAGGTAATTTACAAACTGGAGACTAAGGCTAAGCTATGGGCACTTAAATAATGAAAGGTGGAAGAATAATGGATAATGCAGAAGTTTACTAATGGGTCTTGGTAAGTGTTTGTGACCAGAATTGGTAAGACTGTGTTAGGAATAAAGTAAGTAAGCAAATGATTACTAAAGCATGTGATGGCTTGTCTGATGACTAAAAGATGCTGTGGCTGGGATGCCGATGGACAAGGTTGAAAAAGAATCAGAAAAGAATCGGAAATTATTGGGAATATGATCAGGTGAAATGGGTCTTGACAGGCTGCCAGGCAGAGCTGCACAACTTGGGACAGAAAATTGATTTTCTATTATTCTGCTAAGCTTACTTCCTGAAGCCTGGAACAATTATATTACCTCTATTGGCACAACAACTTTGACAGATGCTCCAAAACTGATTGCATGCATTTCTGGAGCATGATTGATGGATTAACATGCATAACACTGATGATACAGCCTTAATAGACAACACTGAGAAAGGGAAGTACAATCCTAATATCACATGCTTTGAATGCAGAGAAAAGGGGCACATGGGCCAGCAATGTAAGAAGAAGTCCAAATTGGGAAAGTGGAGATCAGGAGGGAAGTAGAAGGGCACAATGGAAGCAAATGCAGTGGCTGATGATGAATTTGCATTCAATGGGGATGATAGAGAGGATGTGGCACTGACTATCTCACCAGACTCTTGGTTAGCTGATTTGGCATGCACATCTCACATTGCTCTAGACCAAGAGATTTTTATTAATTACACCTCTACCACTAGACATCAGATTTCCAGATTCAGAAAGGCACCTGTGCTTGGATGAGGCTCAGTACAGCTGGAATGCACAGTGAAAGGACAAACATTTAGAATCACTCTGAAGGATGTGGCACACCCCTGATGTGCCATTCAATCTCATCTCAATTTCATATGCAATTGAGGCTGGGGTAGCTGTTTTATTCACAGTGTCAGGAGTCAGATTCTGATCATCCAACAGAGTGATCATCATGGAAGGATGAGTCATGAACTTATTATTTGATATGGGCATCAAAGGTATTGCCAAATATGACCAAGCATATGCCACCAGACATGGGAGAATGTGGGATGAGTGGCACAGAATCTTTAGACATCTGAACATGGGTTCAGTAAAAAAGCTCAAAAAAAAATGATTTTGGAAATAGAGGTGGATAGGATGGTGGAACCAGCTTCACAGTGCCAGGCATGCATCACTGCAAAGCAACAAGTCTGGCCTTTTCCTAAAGAAAGCAAGTCTGAGATTGAGAAGATCAGAGATCTTACAGTTAGCTGTAAGAAGAAAGGGAGGCATCCCAAGTGTCTGAATGATTTTCTGCATTTGTCTCATACTTTTTTATACATGTATTTTATTTCACTCTATTCTGCCTTTCCTATGATTTTCTATGATTTTATTCCTATTTTATGATTATTATTTTTCAGTTTTCCCCATGTTGGTACATGTTGATAGTTCTATTCTTAGAGGCAGGACCCCTTCTGGATGCTTACCCCTCAGGGTGACATCATTCTATAGCCTTGATCAGCCTATCTCCACTTTTTCTATTTTTAGCCTACTATTTGATTTTCACATATACTGGGCATTGACAGATGGGTCCTTAAAGTTTTCTCTTTGGATTCCCCTCCATTAAGTGTGCCTGAGGTGTCTGCATTACATATGTAGTATAATGTTAACTTTGGATTCCCCTCTGTTAGCTCACTATTAAGTGAGGCTTGAGGTTGCCCTTACATTAGTGATCTGTGGAAACCAGTGCACACTCAGGCTCCAGAGGGGGGGACCAGTATTTCATAACATTCACTGATGGCAAGGCATGATGCACTATTTCTTGAAACAGAAATCTGAAGCTCTAACAAAGTTCAAACAGTACAAGAGTTTTATTGAGACTCAAACTGGGTGCAAACTCAAGAAACTTCATGTTGATGGAGTGGGGGAATTTCTCATCTCACAAACAGATCTCCTACACAATCAATCAAGGATCATAAGATACCTAATGAAGTCCTCTGGGGAAGGATACCAGACATATCGCACCTAGAGGAATTTGGCAGAATGTGCTGGGTTCTGCAGCAGGATGGCAAAAAATCCAAACTGAATCTGAAATCATGCCAATTTATTTTTTGTGGGAATAGCTGATGATACAAAAGGATACAGGTACTATAATTTCCAAACCCATCAAATTCTCACCTCTCAAAATGTGGTATTTTCAGTGGTGGCAGAGAAATATGATAAAGTGGAGGTAACTCACCCTATGTAGCTTGAAGAGGAGAGTAGAGAAAATGACAAGCAGACTTCGAATGAGCAAGTGCTAGAAAGGGAAATAATGCATCATGGACCTGAATCACTATTAAATCTTGCACCACCATCATGAATTCCAGCATCCTGGAAAAGGTCAGCATGCATCCTTGCACAACCACTCATTAATTATAGAAAACTTAACAACCCCAACTCATGCAAACCAACAGTAGTGGAGGAAACTAGCCATATAACAATGGACTACATGTTGATTGGGGCAACACTAGAGAATGATCCACTTTTGGTAAAAGAAGCCAAAGATCAATCAGATTGACCAAAGTAGAAGATGGCTCTGGATGCTGAAATGACACAATTGACCAGATATGGTACATTCAAATTAGTTGGCCTACCCTCAAACCACCAAGCTATCCCAAGCACATGGGTCTATCACATCAAATGTGATCATGCTAGAAAAATCATAAAGTACAAGGCCAGACTCATGACAATGGGGTTTTTCCAAATCCCCAGAGTAGATTTTGTGGAAACATTTGCACTGATCATGCAGCTGGAAAACCTTTCAGCTATTGATAGCACTTGCAAACAAACTGGCTCTCAACATCCAGATGGTTGATGTAGTAGGTACATACCTGAATGGGAAATTAGAAGAGGTAATTTTCATGATGCAACCCCCTGAATATGATAATGACACAGGATGAGTTCTATAATTATTATGGCTTCTCTATAGGCTAAAACAGAATGGCTGAGCCTGGAACAATGAACTCAACAGACATTCCTGCAAATGAACTTCATGTGGCTCTTCTCTGATCAATGTGTCTATATCAGGCATACCAATCAAGGTCTGATTATCACTTCAGTGCACATTGATGACATGACCATCCTTGGATCAGACATTGATGCCATCATGGGAATGAAAACTGAGCTATCAAAGTTCTTTGTAATCACAGACCTAGGGGAGGCAAAGCAGAATGTGGGATTGGAGTTGGAAAGGGATATATGTAAAAGCTTGCACCCTCAAAATTATGCAGTATCAGTATATCAAGAAGGTCCTGAAGAAATGCAGAATGGCAGATTTACACCCTGTCAGCACACCATTGGATCCTAATATCAAACTGATCAAAATGCCTGACAATGAGCACCACAATATCACAGCACAATAGGATCACTCATGTATGCAACAAATGGCATGTGACTTAATATCTCATTTGTGGTACAGACACTCAGCCAATTCATGAGTAACCCTGGTAATGTGTCAAGGTGGTACTTGGTGCAGAGTCTCAACAGAAGACATGAACACAAATTCTACAGCTGCAGGCATGCTTGGGGTGCAGGGGTTTGTTTAGGGGGCCTCATATGATCCTTCAAGGTGAGATGATTGGTATGGACACTGGTTCAATGGGTTGTGATATGCACACAAAGTTGGGTAAGCAGAAAGGTAAATATGTGCAGTGGTGCAAAAGTGCACAATGTAATAGAGTGAAAAAGCACAGTATGGAAAAATGTGCAATGAGAGTGCAAAAATGTACAATGGCAATGGGTGACAAAAGTGGAAGGTGCAGCAAAATGGAGACAATGCTGAAGTGAGTCGAAGGTGCAATGCACAAACAGAAAGCACAAAGGGGTCTCAAGTGCAACTATATGATAAAAGTGCAAATGCTGTGCAAAATGTGGCTATATGATGAAAAGTGCAGACAATATGCAAATGTAGCTATATGAAGGGCACATTGCAAAGGTGCACAAACTAAGATGATGGGTGCAAATGATGGACAAAACACAGCTATAAGATAAAAAGTGCAGATGATGCACAAATGTGGCTATATGAAGGGCATACTGCAAAGGCATACAAACTATGATGATAATGCACAGACCATGTGCAATACTGAATGAGTCTGCTGAACTGGGGGGAAAGATCCTCTGGTTTCTCTATGTACCTGGATACTATGTACAAAATGACTTATGTGATGAAAATGGTAAAATAAAGTATAGAAATAGAAGGCACCATGCACTACCCACAGGTCCATCCATTAGCCCATATGAATCTGACTGCATAATACTGCTATCTTAGCCGATAAGATTTGCACACGCTATGGCCCAACACCTAACTGTCCCAGTGCAATATTCTATTTTTGATGTGCTCTAGGTCCCATGTGCTCTGCCTAATTGGTCCACTTCAGTGTTATGTGTCATGTGCTATGCATTAGTAATAGTGACATGATCAACCTGTGCTGGTTACCAGAAAAGGCAATGCTGATTGGAAATGTGAAAGAACTATAAGGAGATGCTGTGCAATGCCAAATAGTGCAAAAGCACTGGAATTATGTGAAAGTGCCCAAGTGTGCACAGTGCAGCACCAACAAAGTGCCCAGATTATGTGAGAATGCACTGCTGTCTTATGATGTGATTGTGGTGCACCTCAACTAAGTTGCCTAGTAAGCTGAAAGCCATGATGCACAGCACAACAGATGAAGTTGAGAGGTTGGTGTGTAGGATAGATGAATAGTGCAAGGAGTGCATGGTAAGAATGTGAATTGTTGGTAAAGCATAAAAGAGCACATAAAGGTGCATCAAGTGCACAGTAAATGCAAGGCAGATAATGAGCACAGGGGTGCATGAAGGTGGTTCAAAGTGTAACAAATGCACATTTAAGTCACATGATAGGAAGTAGCTAAGGGTAGTGCAAAAGTGCAGTGGAAATGTAGAAAGTGCATGAAAGCGCATGCAGGTGACCAAAAGTGCACTAGGGCACATGAAAGCACACAAAGGCATACAAAAGCATGCTGCACAGAGTGAATAAAAGTCATCCACAATCATGAAAAATGCTGTAGTATGAGCACAGGTGATGGAAAGCTATATCACTGGACCTACCCATTGGACTGCTGTTAAATGCATATTTTGATATCTTACTGGCACCCAAATCTTGGTATTGTCTACTGAAAAGGAGGAAAGGTCAACTCCATCACTTATTTGGATGCTGACTGGGGATCAAACATCAATGACTGATAATTCATTTCTGGATACTGCTTCCAGATGACAGGCAGCCCAATCTTGTGGCAATCGAAGAAGCAGCTGACAGGGGTGTTATCATCAATGGAAGCTAAATACATGGTGGAAGGCCTAGCAATGCATCAGGTTCTATGGCTGCAAAAGTTCACTTCTAAACTCAGCATCCCATACTCTGGACCCACCAAACTCAATCAAGGGGAGATTGACTACTCAAATAATGCCATTAACTACAGCTGCACAAAACACATTGACATCCAGCATCATCTCATACATGAGAAATTGATCTCTCATGAGAGTGACATTCAGTACTGCACAATGGATGACAAGCTAGCAGACATATTCACCAAGGTGCTACCAAGACCAAAACATAAGAATCTTGTCAAGTGCATAGGTATGGCATAAATGTTGAGAGAGAGTGTTGAATAAGCAATTGTAGCATTAGGCAACACTGATGCCAACACTGAACATAGTAGTAATGATGCATCCACAGATTATCAATAGGGGGACATTCTTATTACTGATTATGATTACTGATCAACACATCAACAGCTTGTATAAAAACAGTTGGTGATAATATGTGCGCTTGAGGAATGGCAGCATTTCCTAGAGGGTGCACAACACAGAGTTGAGATTTGGATGGACCACAAAAATCTTGAGTACTTCATGACAGCCAAGAAGTTGAACTGCTGCCAAGCTCATTGGTCCTTGTATCTTTCCTGCTTATGTACCAAGGTTCTACGATGCAAGACCATTGGCGAGTTACATCCCCTTTCTGTTCTGGAGAACCATTGGGACTTTATCAGTGTGGACTTTGTGTGTGGTGGAGTTACCTGAGTCCAATGAGTTTGATGTGGTAATGTGCACAGTCAACTCTGCTGGAAAGTGAGCTCACTTTATCCCCACTCATACAACTGTCACTGCACTTGGAGCTGCTCGACTCTATCTATGCCAGGTGTGGAAGCTTCATTGACTACCAGGTGCATTCCTCTGTGATCAAAGGCCTCAGTTTGTTGTGAAGTTCATCTATGAGCTGTACCATCTATTGGGGATCAAACTTCTGGCCTCTACTGCTTACCATCCACAGACTGGTGGACAGACAGAACATGTCAACCAAGAGTTGGAGCAGTACATCCACATCTTTGTAAATGAGCACCAGGATGATTGGAAGAACAATCATGTCTATTCCTCCACCCAATAGACTCCTTTCTTCTTAGACACAGGGTGACACCCCTGCATGGGCTTTGAACCTCATCAAGCTCCATCACACTTGGAAATGGTCAATCAGATCACAGAGCAGATGACAAACACTTCAGAGGAGGCAAAGGCAGCTCTGGCCAAGGTGAAGGACAACATGGCATGCTTCTGCAACCAATGCCACTCACCCACACCCACATACAAGGTTGGTAATCATGTTTACCTTGACTCCAGTAACATCTCCACTACTCAACCATCCAAAAAACTTGCTCATCACTTCCTTGGACCATTTCCCATCATCAAATGTGTTGGATCCCATGCCTATTGCCTATGCCTCCAACCATCCATGTCCAGACTTCACCCTGTCTTCCACATTGTGAAACTGCTCCCAGCCCCTATGGATCCTTTCCCAGGATGTCACTCATGCTCTTCCCCTCCACCTACAGTCATTGAGGGAGAGCCACAGTATGAGGTTGAATCAATTCTAGACAGTCAATTACATTGGGGGAAACTGGAGTACCTGGTGCATTGGAAGGGTTATGGGTATGAGGAAAACTCATGGGTCAAGGAGTCAGATGTATTGTAAATACACCCCAGTTGGTGAAGGAGTTCCATCAGCACTACACTTCTGCATCTTGGCATGTTCAAGCAATGGACTTTGGCAAGCTATGGTTTTGAATGCATTGGGGCAATCCATCATAGAAGGGGGGTGATGTAAGGGGACTAGGAGGTACCCCAAGGGTCTTGGCAATGTTCTGCATTTGTCCCATATTTGTTTATGTTTTATTTAACTCTATTCTGCATTTTCTATGATTTTATCCCTGTTTTATGATTATTTTTCCATTTGTATATGTTGACAGTTTATTTTGAGAGGCAGGGCCCCTTTCAGATACTTACCCATTGAGGTAATGTCATTTCATAGCTTTAATCAACCTATCTCCCCCTTTTTCTATTTTTAGCCTACTATTTGATTTTTGGGTCTTTCACATATATGTACTGGGCATCAACAGATGTGTCCTTAGAGTTTTCTCTTTGGATTCCCCTCTATTAGGTGCACCTAAGGTGTGTAGTATAATATTAACTTTGGATTCCCCTCTGTTAGCTCGCTATCAAGTGAGGCTTTGAGGTTGCCCTTACACATCCCCTCTCTGGTCCTAAATAATGCCTCATTTGAACAACTCTACCAAATCCTTATGCAGGCATTCCAACATGCTGCTTTACAGGCATTTGAGTCCCCATCCCACTGATTTAATGCCCTCATCTGCCTTTTGCTCAAATAATTGCATCATATTAACTGACTGCTCTCAGCTATCAACTAGGAAACAGTTTTCCCCTCTGAACCCTGGACTTAAGCTTACCTCAATGCCTTTTATTCATTTCACTCACTCCCCTCTAACACTTACCCCCAGCTCTGCTAATATTTTCATAGCATTCATTGTGCACTCCACAAGATAGCATATGCTGAAGAGTGAGCTGAGAGGTTAGCCTCCCAACTTTATTCATCAGACTTTTGGCTGCACAAATTCTTGCATGGTGGACCAGCCAAGTTACTATCCAAACAAGTTTCATTCTCTCTCTCTAGCACTTGTATGCCCACCATTAAATGATCCTGAAAACATTGTCACTGGCACTGATAATATTTACACCACCACCACTTAATATTTTATTAATATTTAAAGTTATACTCATTGGCCACCCCAATCAAAACCCTGGATCACCTCACCTCAATCATTGATGTTGCATCTCAGATCTGTGAAGGCCCTTTTACATGGTTGAGATTAATCAATCTTGCAAACCTTCACCACCTTTTATACAAAAACAACCAACAACTGACATCTGGACCTGACAGCTGAGAGAAATGGTTCCTATGAGCCATTAGTGACAATGCCCTCTCTTATGTGGTGTCTCTCCTCAACTACATCCTCTCTTCCTCCCAATTTCCCATGTGTAAAGGCTACTCAGATCTCTACAATCCACAGTTGTGGGCCAAACATCTTTATTTATGATTATTGCAGTATTGCCTGCAGTAATCTTCTTAATCTCTTATTTGCATAACTAAACTCCCTTCTTTCCCCTTATCTCTCATGCCTGCACATTATTCCTGACAGCCAGATTGCCACCCAACCAGATGTCCAAGGATGTGACCTACTTTCTGCAATTGCCCAGATCCAAAAATGGGCCTCACATCATGGCACCCCCCTCTACATCCTCCTAAATCCATTGCATCTCTAGACCACTCCTCTCAAACTGATGTCCCCTACTCTATAAAGACTGCTTACAGTTTCACTGAACCCTTTATAGTAAATGGTGTCACAAAACAGGGGGATTCCCTTTTGTTGAAATCAATCCATAGTTTTGGTTTACCTATATTGATATATGACACACCTCAAAACCTATATTAATATATGACATACCTCATTGCACTTATATTGACATGTGATGTGTCTCCTGCCACTCATATTGATACATGACACACTATATCGGTGAGTCTAAAATTTCTTCAACTACATATTCTGGAGCACCTTCTACTATTATTGGAGGTTGTGCAGTAGTTTGTTGATTGGGAACAGTGGGTGGGCAGTAAAGGTGTAGGCAGGAAATGTTAATCTCAGGATCAATCTTGAATGATTGAGGTAATTTTAGCACTATCACATTAAGCAAAATTACTTTGGAAATCGCATATGGGCCAACTTATTTCCAAGATCTGGAACTCCTCCCAAGTCCACATTGGGCATGGGCATTGGACCAGCACAACACTTTCGAGTGCACTGTAAGAGTACCTTTTGCCCTCAATGTTCCTGTCTGCCTTCAGTGAAGCAAGTACAGCAACAAGAGGGACAAGGACTCATCATGACTTCACCTGTCACCCAGTTGACCTCAGGACTGTGGTCATGAAGCCATGGGTAGCCCAAAATTGCCTCCTGCTTCCCCAGTTGGATCACAATGAAGAGAGCCCATTCACTATGATCCTTGTACTGGAAGACTAGGTCAAAAACCTCCTGAAGTGCCTGAGCTTCATTTGGGGTGGGGAACTGGCCCCATTGTAGATAGGTATGGGTTGAGATAGTGAGCATGTATTGAGTTGTTTTTGTTGAGCCAGGTGCAAATCAATAAAAAGGCCCATGGCACCCAAGTATAGAAGAGCAGAGACACTGAGTACTTGCTCTGTATATGTAGTCTGCAGCTCAATCTTCAATTATAGTGATTGTTGGGAGGAGGTGGATGCCACGATGTATTTGTGTGATAGTTTATGCTCCCATGACTTCAATCTGGGTAGAGGAGGAGGGGGAAAAGAAGAGGTAGGTATGTCTTTAGCCACTTCAGAATGGTCTGGAGAAGGAACAGTCATAGAATAAAATTTATCCTCTAGTGAATCAACAGACAGATCTTTAAAGTGGTTATGGACAGGCAACAAGAGCATACTGTTCACTTGTCGTGGGTGGAAAAAATTTGTTCCTCTGCCTCTTCTTTTTTAATCTCCTCTTTCTCCAACCCTTCAACATCTGCAAGTGTTAACAGATCTTGGAGGAATTCATCTCATCCCTCAGGCATAAGTTTATGGATGTCTTGGTGGTGGAAACAGTTTTGAGCTATGTGTCCAGGTTCCCTACAGCAGTAGCAGAGATCTAACCTGCAAGCTCAACTATGGGCTGCATCAACATCCATTAGAGTAGGGGTATTGGAGTTCAGTGCTGAGGATTGGTGCATAGGGATGGGGTTAGGATGAGGGGGTGCTCGATTAAAGGTGGGGGGAGCATGGGTGGTGGTAGGAGTGCATAAAATGCTGCATTTGTGAGTCAGTTCTTGTCACAGAGGGAAGCAGCCTCATACCATGCATTTATGTTATTGTCTGCTGGACATCCTTCCAGCATCTGTGCAACCTGGTCTTGGATTTCCCATTTCCCAGTTGAAACCTTGATGAAACTTCACCACCATGAATAACTCACTCCCATACCTTGCCATGTCCACCAGGTCTTGAAATTCATCAATGTAATCATCCACAGATCGATGCACTTGGTAGTAGGAGGTGGATTTGGGGTGTGTCACAGCTCGTTGGCATTTATTGAGGGGGCAGAAATTTCATATGAACTTGTCATGAAAGTCCCCCCAGGTAGAGAGTGGAAGAGAGCCATGTTCCTTGGTTTGGCATAATATATGGTTGACAGAGAGATAGGTGCACTCAGACTTCATGTATGTGAGAGCCCAATAAATTTTAGTGGCATCATCCACAAATTGGTTTGGGTGTAGACTGATGTATGACTTGCAGAAATTGAGGAAGGCATGTCTGTGGGAATGTGCACCATTGAATTCAGCAGGGGTGCTGGTTTAACATGTGCATCTTCACTTGGGTGCACATTGGGCAGCACATGTGTGCTTGGTGTGCTAGGGGTTGAAATGGGCAGAGTGGGGTTTGACTGGAGAGTTCGAACAAAGGTTTCAATGGTAGAAGTAAGTGTGTCAATTTTTGCATGAATTCCAGCAATGTCACCTTCAAGCACATTGATGTGCTCTGGGATCTCCATGAAACTAGGTGGTGGGTCAGGTAAAACATGGTGTGCGCTAGAGGTGGGAGTGTCTGGGACAGTGTGTAGGGAGTCTAAGGAGCTCTGGGAGTCATCTTCTGCTCCATACCTGCCTATCTTGGCAGAGTGTCCAAGATTTTGAGCATTAAGGGAGAGTTTTCTACTGTAGGGGCAACCTCAAAGCCTCACTTAATAGTGAGCTAACAGAGGAAAATCCAAAGTTAACATTATAGATTTATGCTACATAATACAAACACTTCAGGTGCACCTAACAGAGGGGAATCCAAAGAGAAAACTTCAAGGACCCATCTGTTGATGCCCAGTATATGTGATAGACCTAAAAATCACACAGTAGGCTAAAAATAGCAAAAAGGCAGAAATAGGTGGATCAAGCTACAGAATGACATCACCTTAATGAATAAATGTCTAGAAGGGGTCCTGCCTCTAAGAATAGAACTGTCAACATGTACCAACATGGAAAAAACCAAAATATAATCATAAAATAGAAATAAAATTATAGAAAATCATAGAAAAGGCAGAATAGGGTGAAATAAAATATAAAAAAATATGGGATGAATGCAGAAAATTTCCCAAATGCCTGAGATGCCTTTCTTTTCCCTTACATTCTCCTTGGTCTGCAATCAATTTCTCAAAGCCTGGCAAAAACTTCCTTGTCATTTGGCTTGAACAGTAAAATGCCGTGTCATTGTGGCTAGCAGGAAGTGGTGCAGTTTCCCCTATGCTTTGTTGGAACAGTCAAGATAGTGCCTGTGTTCAGATCACAAACAGTAATTGTCTGCACTTTGTTCACAAAGTTGCACACTATGGAGCATGTTTAAATGTCAAAAGGGTGCCCTAGTAAAGTAATGTATGTGGGCAAATAGATAACATGCACCTGAACATAAATAGTGATATCTACTATGCATGCTGAAACATTGTGCTTGAGCCCAAGTGACTCATCTACCTTGCCATTGGCCAACTGCATATATAAGCAAATGTGCAGGTCATACTGGAGTCTCAGATGATGACAGACCACTTCTGACATTGTGATAATTTGTGAATCTGGATCTAGGATAGCCTCAAAGTATTCTTGGTTGTCAATCAATAGATCAATGGAGCAAAGCATGTGTGACTCTTTTGTGACTTTCAAACATTAGGATTCTCAACTTCACCAAGCTAAAGCCAGTTGATATACTGTTCAAATGGGTCCTATAAAATGATAGGTGAAGGTGCTGCAATTACTGCACTAACTGGCAGTGTTGCATCAAGGGCTTTGTTATGCAGCTCAACCATGTCTACCTCACAATGCACAGATGGCATAATACTAGTAAGAATAGTGGAAACAACATCGACACTTTTGGTGGCAATGCATTTCAGTGTAACTTGTTCTTGATGGTACTGTCAAAGATTGGGCAAAAATGAAAGGAGTTTCTTGTGTAAGATGGTAACAGAAGGCATTTTCATGGTGCATTTATACATGTCATTGACAATATGTGGGTTTTGGATAGGAGCAACTGTGCAATATGATGGCTCCTTCCCTTTAGGAGTAGTAGCTTGGAATTCTGGTTTATCTGTCACTGTTGGAATGAGATGCACCTCAGGAATATTGGAATAAGGGTTTATGGGGGTGTCATTGACAGTATCATTTGTGCATTCAGTAGCATGTGACCTCTGTGACTGGTTATTGTCGGTAGATGCAATTTCTGCAGTTGCAGCAGGTGCACTTCCTTCATTTGACATAGTGTGCAGTGTGCACTGCATAATTTCAACACTATAAAAACTTGTTTTTTTTGAAGTGCCATCAGTTCTCACTCTAGTGCCTTGCTGCATTCTTCTTTCATTAATTCTGCAGTCAATGCATCTTGCACATGGTGCTGAGGTGGCAACATAAGTTGACTGTAAAGGTGCAGCTGGTGCTGGTCAAGGTGCAATGTTGTAAATAAGCTGCAAATTGGTATTTAATAAAAGTTGACCCATGGCAGTCTGTCCTGAATTGCACCTATGCCATTCCTCAATGTGCTTGCCTAAATACTTGCCTGGCATAGAATGCCATATGAATCTGCCATCTGGCAGTACAATGCACCCTTCTGCATTTTATTAATAAGGTGCTCAATCAAAGCACACTTAGGAATATAATGCCTGGTTTGACTACAAGCATTGCACATGTCATTGTTTGCATAGGGTGGTGTGCTTCTGCTATCTCTGCATGATGCACTCAAGGTGGTAACTATTGTCTGCATCATGCACTCAAAGAGAATGGTAATATTTTCTGTCTTGATGGCTGGCATGCTAGGTTGTGACAGGGAAATGGGTGCAATGGAAGCTGAGTAATGGGGATATGCATTGGAGTTTTGTGAGATAAGACCTGTAAGTGGCTGGAAATAGTGCACTGGGCCCTCAAAGATAAAATCAATCACATCTCATATAGCTTCCAATGAGTATGGCACATTTGTGGGTTGGTTTAGCACTGCAATCACAAGGCAGTTTGAAATGTGCTTGAGCTGGTCAGGCCTAACACCCTGACAAACATGTGGCTTTGGTCATATCATGCAAGCATGTCCTGTGTGACTAGGTATTCACTAATGTTAAAGAATGTGCAGTAATAGTGCACAATTTCTTCTGCAGTTACAGGGCCAACATGTGCAGTTTCACCCATAAGCTTGTCTAAATTGCTGATATTCCATTTACTGCCATCTCTGGAACCAGGGTAAAGCTTTAGGACAGCATCTTTGAACACACCATAGTTAAGAGTTGCACTATACTCTGGTAGCTGTTTCCAAGTATTGGTAGTGTTGCTGTCTAAATAGTGCACAGTGTGGAACTTTTTATTGGCCTTCATCAGTAATGTTACAATTGTGGAGAAGTTGCACAAGCTCATCAAAATACTTCTGGAGCTTGCACAGTTTTTCAGGATCAAAGTGTGGCACATTTTGGTTAGATGCAGATGGCATATGCATGGTAGCCATAATCAGTAGGTTTAAATGTGTGGTAAAAGGGTTTGGTAGAAGTGCTGCAAAATTTGAAGGTGGCAAAGAATGTGGAGATTTGAAAGGTGTCAAGGTAGGTGGGTATGATTCAGGTAAAGCTGGTGGTAAAGACAGCATGGACAAGTGATGTGTATTGGTTAGGAAGAGTAAATTGAATGCTGGTACTTCTCCAAGCTGGGGCACTGTTGCTAACAGCTTGGTATAAAGATTGCAAAGGTGATTAATATTGGAGCAAAGGGCAAGATGATGGAGGTCTAAATAAGGTCTGTAATAAACCTGAAACCTTTCACAGTGGGCTCCAGAAATGATGTGTCATGTTGGTACTTGGTACAGAGTTCAACAAAAGATGAGAACACAAGTCCTACAGCTGCAGGAGTGTTCAGGGTGCAAGGATTCATTTAGAGGGCCTTAGAACATTCTTCAAGGTGCAACAATAGCTAATAAATGTAGAGTCACTGGGGTATAATGTGCACACAATGTAAGAAATGCAGAAATAAAGGTTTGCTATGTTTGAAGGTCCAGTCCATGGTTATGTAACAGTCTTTTGGAATTTTGAGATGTAATGTGCTTGTTAAAGCCTTACAAGTCAGTATTCCAGGACTTTTGATACACAATGTCAAGGTAGGATCAAAAAGGTTCTGTTATTATGCCTTAGTGATTTTCACAGAATTAAACTCATTAAACCCAAAACAAAATTTTCAGTCCACATAGTTGCTCGAAAACATCAGAAAATGTACAGACTGAAAAAATTGTTTTGTTTTAGTAAGCTCACTTCTATAAAAACCACTTAGGCATGAGAACAAAACCTTTTTGATTCTATCTTGACATTGCATACCAAAAGTCCTGGAATGCTGGTGCAACTTGTAAGGCATCAACAAGCAGATTACATCTCAAAATTCCAAAAGACTGTTACATAACCATGGACTGGACCTTCAAACACTAAGGTCCTGGTTTTCACAGTGGTACAAAATGCACAATGTAAAGGAGTGGAGAAGTGCAATGCAGTAAAATGTATGAAAAAAGCACAAAAATGTGCAAAGATGATCAACAATAAATGCAGCAAGTGCAATGAGATGAGGACTATACTGAAGTGTGTCAAAGGTGTGACACACAAACAAAATGCACAAATGATGTGCAAATGCAACTATACAATAAAAGGTGCAAACAGTACACAAATGTGGCTATATGAGGTGTGCAATGCAAAGGTGCATGGACTAAGACAATAATGCACAAATGCACAAACAGTGTGCAACACTAAGTGAGACTGCTGAACTGGGTGGGGGAAAGATCTTCTGGTTTCTCTCTCTGTACCTAGGTATGATTTTTGTGATGAAAACAGTAAAATAAAGTATAAAAATAGAAAGTGCCATGCACTACCCACAAGTTTATGCACTAGCCTGTATGAATCCAATTGCATGATGCTGCTACCCTGGCCAATAAGATTTGTGCATGCTATAGCCCAACAACAAATTGTCCCAGTGTGATGTTCTATTTTTTTTATGCTTTAAATCTTATGTGCTCTGCCTAATTGGTCTGCTTCAGTGTTATGTGCTGCATGCTGCACAATAGTAATAATGACATGATCAATCTGTGCTGGTTACCAGTGTTGAGCAGCACACTATGCACAGTGTAGAGTGCTCACAGATCTTACTACTTACCTGTTGAGTTGGTTAGTGTGCTAAGTAACTTAGGTTAGAGGGCATAGAACTCTCTCTATTGCTAGGTAGAGGTACAGCATACTTATATACCTAGAGAGCCTACATGGTCACATGAGGCTCAGGTCATGTGAGGCTTAGTGGGGTGGAGAAAAGGGTGGTGTACCGCATGGTTCCTGTCCACATGTCATTATGACATATTTGTATACATGTATTTATATATATGTGTATTTTAAGGGTTCTTACACTGAGGCACAGAATAGGTGCCAGTGTGCAGATTTAATTCAGCACCCCCCCACAAACTGTACTGGCATCAACCTGGAGGGGCTTTACGATCCAAGGTGCCATGTATAGGTACTAAGTTTGAACCTCAAATTTAATTCTGAGGGAGCTTCTAAATTTCTCGAAGAGCTGCCTCCCGAGATTTTTAGTAAACATATCTGCTAGGGTTTCAGTTCCCGGGATGAAGATGACTGTGACCTTGCCATCTTCGATACATTCGCATGTATAATGATAGTGAATGTCAATATGTTTAGTCCTTCTTTCCTGAATGGGGTTAGATCTGATGAAGATCGACCCCTGATTATCAGTGCAGATAGGCACCTTACTCAAGGGATATCCCAATTTGGAAAATAAGGATGTGATCCACACTATCTGCTGACAAGTGTCAGAGAGAGCCATGTATTTGGCTTCTGTGGAACTAAGTGCTATAGTTTTTTGCATATGGGACTGCCAGCACACGATGCCTCCTGTGAAAGTGGCAAAGTAACCCATTGTGGACTTGCGTTTCATGACATCGGATGCCCAGTCCAAATCAGTAAAGGTTTGGAGGCCCTGTTTGCTGCAGCCATCATAGATAAGCTCATATGATTGAGTACTGACTAGATAGCACATTATGTAATGTGCCTTATCAAGATGTTCTTTACTCAGATTAGCCAAGAATTGTGACATCTTTATCACCGTGAAGGCGATATCAGGGTGAGTTCCGAGCATCAGGTACAATAAAGACCTGATCACTGATTGAAACTCAGTTCTGAGAGCTGGATTAGGCTCATCAGGGTTTTCTGTAGGGACGTATCCCATGGGAAGTGGAGTGGGGGATGCCTTGGCATTCATCATTCCGAACCAAGCTAGCACAGTGGTTAGGTAGGTTGTTTGGTTCAGAGTGATTTTTGATGCACCTTGTGTTATGCACATACCAAGGAATTCAGTAACATGACCAGTGTCCCGACACTCCCAATGCTTGAGACAAGCATTTTTCTTTTCCTCTATAAGGTGTTTGTTCTTCCCCAAGAACACGCCATCATCGACGTAGATTATTGTGATGACAATGTCTTTACCATTTTTGTAGATGAAAATGCCAGCATCTGAGCTGGCACGTTCGAATCCAATGGATTGCATGAACACCTCTAGCTCTCTCCATCATGCTAGGGTGGCCTGTTTAAGGCCATACAATGCTCGGCATAAGTGCATGACTTTGCACTCTTTACCTGGGATGACAAATCCCTCAGGTTGATGCATGTAAATTTCCTTATCTAGTTTGCTGTACAGGAACACGGTTTTTATGTTGAGTCCCATCATGTACATGCCTTCTAGGGCACTCAGGGCAAACATGAGGCACACCATCTCGTAGCGGACCACTGGAGAGAATATCTCATTATAGTCAATGCCTTCAACTTGCAAGAAGCCTTTAACCATGAGTCTGGCCCATTTTTATCCATTGGATTTTATGGAGAAAACCCATCTATTTTTGATGGCCTTTCAGCCAGCAGGGAGATCTACGATGTTGTAGACATCCATTTACAGAGGGCCTCTAGTTCCTCCAGGCATGCACTTCTCCACTCTGATTGCACAGGCTTGGGTAAGCACACAATGTCATGATACTGGATTGGAACAGGATCTGATGCTATAGATGGTGCAACTGCTTTGCTAAGCAGAAGGCACATCAGATCTGTTCCACCTTTGGTGACATAATTATCCCTTCTAGGGTCCCAATATGATGGGGTACCTGGATTGGGTAACCACCATCCTCGCTCCTCATTGGGATTCTGGTGCCAAATCCATGGCACCTCAGACTCCTGAGGTTGAGGGGGTGTCACATACTCTAATCCCAAATTATCCAGAGTCTGTGTGGGAGCAGTTCCACTTGCCACTGGTGGTTGAGAGGGCCCAGCTGGCACCTCTTCTTCGACCTGAGGGAGGGCTGGAGCATGACTCCTGCCTTGTCATGCTGGTTCCCACCATTGGCGCTCCCGTGCAACATCTCATTCAATTTGAATGGGGTCGCGATTTTTACCATAGATGTTGCCCAGATGAGTTGGGACTCGTCGCTGCCTGTTTGATTGCCTTGGTGGAGGTATGGGGGCCTCTACTGCTGGCAGTGCTGGACAAGGCTGGGACGATGGACCCAGTGCACCAGCCAGCGCAAACAGAACAGCACCCTGAGGCAGATCACCAAAGGAGCCAAACAGTGGGTCTCTAGACATTTCAGGGGTTCCAGACTCTGATTGTGAAGGTGGTGGGGACAGAGCTCATGGAGGAGGATTCGGCACCAGTGGAGCATAATGCCCACAGCCTGGATAGAAACTGTCATCACTTTCTCCATCGCTACTGTCCCCTGATCCCCCAGAGTGGTCATCATCTCCAGAAGGGGGTATATCCCCAAGATCAGTTTTTGCTGGGGTCTTGACCCTGGAACAATGAGGGAACAGAGTCTCATCGAAGAATGCCATAGCACCAACAAATATTGACCCTGATGGGCACATAAAGCACCAACCTTGATGCCATGTGCCCGGCCGATGTACATCATGAGCTCCGATCTTGCAGCTAACTTATTAGGATGCTTCTCTTTTGGTAGGTAAACATAGGCACTGCATCCGAATACCTTCTCGTTACTCAGATCAAGCTTCTTGCCATCAAGATCTTCAATCAGAGTTCGCCATTTCAGGCGGTTTATTGGTGTTCAGTTGTAGAGATACATAGCATGCTCTACACAAAATTCCCACCATGATTGTGGTAGGCAGGCAGTAAAGTGCAATATTTGTGCTTTCTCTATTAATGTCCTGATTGCGTGTTCAGTGTAACCATTTTGTTGGTGGATGTGGGGTGCCGACATCTAAATTTTAATCCCAGCCTCTTTGAGCTGGGTTATGAGTTCCCGATCATGGAATTCCCCCCCAGGATCAAAATGCCAATGCTTGATTTTTGTGTCATATTGCATTTTGGCCATCGCCTCAAACTGTCTGATTGACTCAGCAGCATCGGACTTTTTTTTCAGGCACTGACTCCACATGTGTGAAGTTCAATCATCAACAAATATGATAAAATATTTGTACTTGTGATAACTGAGTGTTGGTAATTCCTTCAGATCGGAATGGATCAGCTCGAAGGCCCCTTCAGCCTAAGACTCAGATCCAGGGAATGACTTTGACATCATTTTTCCCTTGGCGCACCCTGGACAAATGTGCCTGTCCCTTGGAATTTTTAGATCCTTGGGAAACTTATGGGTGTGTTTTGGCATCTGTCGCACAGCAGTTTTGCTCGGGTAGCCAAGCCACTTGTGCCAAATGTCATAGTCAGCAACATAGATAGTTGCAACTTCTAATCTCTTAATGCTCTGAATGTGCAAATCACACACGTAGATGGTTTCACCATGTATTATTGGCATCGCATCAAGCTGGGGCTTTCCCTTTTTGTTGGCAAAGGAAATTATCTTACTGTTTCCTTTTACAGTATATTCCTCAGCAATGAGGAACACTCCCATTGACATAAGCTGATTTGTCAAATCTGGGAGATAGAAAACAGGGGATAAGTGTGTGATGCACTGATACAGCTCCCTATCACCCTGCACTCATACTACAGCATTTTTCACAATTGTGGGCACTGCTTGGACATCTTCTACCCACTTTGCACAGTGCACTCCTGTGTGCTTCCATGTGCCTTTGTCCACTTTCTGTGCTCCAGTGTGCTCCATTGCGCTCCCGTGCACTCCATTGTGCCTCTGTGCACTTGTGCACATTTGTGCACTTCCATGTGCATTTGTGTGCCTTTGACCATTTAGGTGCGCTTTTGTGCACCTTTTACATTTCTACTGCGCTTTTGGTTGCCTGCTGTCATGCACCCTAAATGTGCCCTGTTACGCTTCAAACTGCCTCTGCGCACCCCCCCCCCCACACTCCTTATCTGCCTTTCACATTTATTGCATGCTCCTTTTATGCTTTACCTGCAACTCACATTCTCTGCTGCACACTCATTGCACAATCCCTATCACACACACAACAATCCACCACACCAGTTGAGCTGTGCATCGCAACTTCCATCTTACTGGTGCATTTACTTGAGGTGCACCATGAATCCAACATGAGTGAACTGCACATTCTCACATAATTAGGGCGCTTTGCACCTATTTGACATTGGACTGTGTGCACTTGGGTGCTTTCATGTTATCCTGGCACTTTGGCAGTATTTGGCCTTTCACAGCATCTCCTTATAGTTCTTCCACATTTCCAATCGGCATCACTTTATCTGGTAACTGGCACAGGTCGATCATGTCATTATTACTAAGGCACAGCACATGACACATAACACTGAAGTGGATTAATTGGGAAGAGTGCATGAGACCTAGAGTGCACCAAAAATAGTGCATTACACCAGAACAGTTGGGTATTGGGCTATAGGTGTGCAAATCTTATTGGCTGAGGCAGCACCATAGTGTGGTTGGGTTTAGATGAGTGAATGGGTGTGCTTGTGGGTAGCACATGGTGCTTTCTATTTTTACATTTTATTTTACTGTTTTTATCACATAAGTCATTTGTACATAGTAGGTGGACAGATAGAGAATTTAGAGGATCTTTCCCCCCCTCATAGTTCATAGCTCAGTCAGCATCGCACATAGTCTGTGCACCAGCATCCAGTCTGTGCACCTTTGTAGTGCACCCCTCATATAGCCGCATTTGTGTATCGTTTGCATTCCCTCATCGTATTGCTGCATTTCATCCCTGCATTGCATTCTTTGTCCTCATTTGTGCACTCTTGCAGTGTGCCCTTTGTATAGCTGTGTTTGCACACCATTTGTGCCTTTTTCTGTATAGCTGCATTTTGCGCACTGTTTGCACCTTTTTGTGCCCCTTGTGCTTTCACTCTGTTTGCACCTCTAACCTGTGCGCCTCCCTTTCAGCACATCCCAGTGCCATCTTCGCCCCACTGTACCACCCACCTTCATCATCCCCATCGTTGCGCACTTTTGTGCTCCTGTTGCACATTTTTCTGCACTGTGCATTTTTGCCCCTTTGCATTGCACACTTTCCTGCCACTGTGCATACCTTCCCTTTAGTGTACACAACTAGTGTGCACATTAAAAACCATCGTACCAGCCTCTCCATAATCTCTGCACCCCAAAGGACAATCTGAGGCCCTCTAAGCAAACCCCCCCCTCACCCCGAGCATGCCTGCAGTTGTAGGTTAAGTGTTCACCCCTTCTGTTGAGACTCTGCACTGAGTACCAACTGAACATATCAGCGTGACTCTGTCTTCCCATTAACTTTTACCTGATGATGAATCAGAACAGCACCTTTGCCTTTGATCGAAGTCACGCTGGTAGTGGTCTTGACCTGCCATTTCTCAGACATAGGCAAATCCTCATAGGAGGCGAAGTCTTTCATCCTACCAGTGAAGTGCAATGATTTAGCACTCCATCAGAGTACTTTTGTTTAGCACATGATGAGTGCCAAAAGGGCACATCATCGCTCCATGATGTCATGTCAGAGGGAGGCTAACCTTGTCACAAAAGCAATGAGGTGCTCAGCGCAGTAAAGCACATTGGTAGTAAGACCTGTGCACAACATGTGAGTTGGAGCCCCGAGGGGCTACAGTACAACTCCTTCCAACGTCGCTTTCAGGGCCCATAACCTGCTGAGCAGCATGCTATGCGCAGTGTAGAGTGCTCACAGATCTTACTACTTACCTGTTGAGTTGGTTAGTGTGCTAAGTAACTTAGGTTAGAGGGCATAGAACTCTCTCTATTGTTAGGTAGAGGTACAGCATACTTATATACCTAGAGAGCCTACATGGTCATGTGAGGCTCAGGTCATGTGAGGCTCAGTGGGGTGGAGAAAAGGGTGGTGTACCACATGTTCCTGTCCACATGTCATTATGACATATTTGTATACATGTATTTATATATATGTGTGTTTTAAGGGTTCTTACACCGAGGCACAGAATAGGTGCCACATGTGCAGATTTAATTCAACAACCAGAGAAGACAATGCCAATTGGAAATGCAGAACAATTATGAGGAGATGCTGTGCAATGCCAAATAGGGCCAAAGTGCTCAAATTATGTGAAAGTGCTTGAGTGTGTGTGGTGTGGCACCAATTAGATGGATGCAAAGTGCACAGATTATGTGAACATGCACTGCTGTCCCATGATGCAGTCATTGGTGTGCTTCAACTAACTTGTATGGTAAGCAGGTGGCCATGGTGCAAAATCCCACAGACTATGTTGAGAGGTTGGCATGTAGGATAGATGGGCAGTTTGGGGAGTGTGCAATGAGAATGTGAATTGTGGACAAAGCATAAAAAAGCACATAAAGGCACAATGAGCATGCAATGAATTGTAAAAGGCAGATAAATGTGCACAGGAGCACACAAAGGCAGTTGAAAGCATACCAGCATGAATATAAGTGCACAATAGAAAGCAGCTCAGCATCATCCATAAGTTCAATAAAATCAGAAAAAGCATTCAAAAGCACATGCAGGTGACCAAAAGCACATGGAAGTGCACAAGAGTGCATGAAAGCATGCAGTGCAAAATGAATAAGAGTTATCCAGGAGGTGTGCACAATTGTGAAAAATGAGTGCAGAGCAGGAGGGAGCCATATCACCATCCCCATCAATGTCACCCTTGTCATTCCCATTGTGTTTCCATTCTTGTCATCCTCATCCCCATTGTTGATGTCTCCATTGTCCCCATTGTTGTTGTCATTGTCATCCCTCCCCCTATTCCTACTCCACAAACAGTTGCTCATGGTGGTTGGGAGTGCTGTGGTGGCAGCCATTGTCACCATTCGATCCCAATCAATGTCATCATCATTGTAGGGGACAGGAGATTAACACCATATTGTCACAGTTGGCAGAAGAGGGTCCACCCCACAAGCAGTTGCTTATGGGCATGGGTGTCATCTTGTAGACAGTGGACTCTGCAAGCAGTGGCTGGTGGTGGGTGTCTGGTGGTGGGTGTTGTTAATGGGTATGTCACAATATTGTGAGCATATATAGGTGTTGCTTTTTTGTCACCCCTATGCCTGGCACTCTTCCCTATAGTTGGTAATCAGCATAGGAAATAAACAATAATCATTACTTTATAGTAAATATCTACATAGCAGCAGGTTAGGTGCAGGTTACAGGTACTCTATGAGTGACCCATACCCATACCTGAGAGTTACCATACCCATAACCTGCATGGGTTGTTAAGCCCATGCAGATCCCTAATCCCAGGTCAATGTAATTTCAGGTTCTATTCATGCAGAGAAAATGAAGAATTTGGGGTTTTGGGGAATGGCACTAAAAGATCATGTGATCACAAATAGCTACTCTCATCCTTATCACTAAGAGACCCATGTGGTAGGAAAACTATCCCACATTTCATACTTTTAAATGGTGCAAAATAATAAATTATGGTATAGTTTTCATGTACTGATAAACCCTAAAATGGAATAAGTTTCATCAAGAGTTGGCATAAAAATCTACTACTAAGAGGAGTTTTTTTTTTCTATTTGTAAGGAATGAGACAATGGGATGAATTCCTCATGAATTTTGTCCTGAGTTCATACCACAAAATGGGATGATTTTCATCCTTATGTGGGCAAAAATAACACCCCTCTACTCAGGTTGGATTTCATCAACTGTTGGGGGGTTTAGGGGGATGAAAGAACCTTGCCAACAGTGGTAAATGGTATGTTTTCATTACATTAGTGAGATTTTGCACCATTTTGGCTGGTTGAATTTCTCATGTTTATGAAGGGTTTTTCAGATCATTTATAAAATTTTATTGACTATATAATACAATTTATCTAGCCACTAAGATACAAAATCTACTCAAAAGAAACAAAACAACCCCCTGGTTCCCTGTCATTGTTGGTTGCTGCTCACACCCATGATACAGCCCTGGTGTCCTGTCATCTCCATCGCATCCCAATGACATCTCTTGAGCCATTTTCCTTGTTGTATGCCACCACCTCTGTGGTCCTTGTATGCCATTCTTGTGCTGTCCTCATTGTTACTGTCATTCCACCTGTAATCCACCCCATGAGCAGTTGCTCATGAGGCTGGAGGTGGGTTGTGTGTCATTTGCTGTCATGGTTGGGCCCTGGTGCCATGGTGGTGGTCAGTGGGCTTCCCCATTTCTGTGGTTGTCATTGTCAGCCAGAAACACCCACAATCCACCCTATGAGCAGTAGCTCATATGTAGGCATGGGGGCAGGTACATTGTTGTCCTTCATTGGATTGGACCACATGCTGGTTAGCTACCTGGTTCAATGGGGGAGGGTGTGGTGATGCAGCAGCTTTACTGCATATCTTTTTGGGTATCTCACTTCACAGGTCTCCCTGCATCTTCCTAGCCCTCCTGAATGGCCTCACATCCCATTTAAGGACATTTGAGTAGGTGAGGAGGGGGTAGTGCAGTCATAGTTAGGCATGTGTCATTTTGTGCTGGCATCCATTGTTGCCAGTATTTAGATCCTAGAAAATAAGGTAATTAATTAGTTGATTGTAAAAATAAGAAATAAACCAAAAAAACATACCCATGCCCCAAATGATGCAGTCATCATTTGGGCCCATGTTGCATGCAACATGCTTTGTTGGTATCCAGCAGTGGCACTTGCTACTGGGCATGTGAGTAGTGGTGGGGGTGCAAGTGGTGAGTAGTGATGGTGGTGGCAAAGGTGGTAGGGAGGGAGGCAGCACATCATCATGTGAGACCCTGATTGACATTGGATGTGAAGTTGAAGTGTCAGGTATGCCAGGTATAGATATGTAGCTGAGGCTGTGAGCTGGCATGGACATGTCATGTGACTGGTTGCATGAGGGCAGGTTGGGATAACTAGATTCTTGCATGGCAAGCAGATGAAATTCAGCCTGTTGTGGTATGAAATATTATCTGAGAGATTCCCTGCAAAAAAAATTATTTAGGGAATGAAATATAAAGAGTCAATTCAATCTTTAATGGAAGAAATTTATCTACTAAAAACACCTCATAATTTCCATTCTATCTCAGGCTGAAAAACACACCCTTGTAATCCACACTTTGAAGCAGGAAATATTATCCCATAAATTGTTAAAATCTTGATAAAAATTCATATGTTAGATGGTTGAAATTTCATGCCCTCATCTTGGATTAAAATTATCAGTATTTCATCCCCTTGCAAAATAAAAACTATCCCATTAGGTTGAGAGATTCTTTTAAGGTAACATATATGAACTCCATCACTTTAATAGATGAAACATATGGAAAAAAATTCATTTCAAATTCATCCACTATTAATTCAGCTATTTATGTTAGAAAATTCACATTTCAGCAGTTAAATGGCTGGAATTCACACCCTGCTGGCCTCACAATGTCAATTTCCTTTTCTGATTTGTCCTGAGTTTCCTATGATACTAGTACATTATAATGATTTTGGGTCACCAATGAGGAAACCTTCACTGGAACTTTTGCACAAAATTCTGCTGCTTGTCTTCATTTTTTCCTTCTCTTCCTCAATTGCAGCTTCTCTAATTTGTTGCTTCTCCCTGCAATTCCTAGCAATGTGTCCTAATTTCTCACAGCTAAAATACTTAAATGGGGGTCTTCTTCCTGCTTGATCAACATTTATATCTGAAGCAGACGGCACTGCATCAGTACATGTAGGTGTCACTGCCATGGCCAGCAGCTCTGCCTTCAGAGTTTGTGCTGCCACTTGTGCCTGAGGCACCTTTCCTTTTTCAGTCTTTCCTCCTGATGGTTTCCCAGATTTACTACTTCCATGCATCACCTTCAATTTGGCTTGGTCCTGCTGATATTGCTGATCAAGATGCATCACCCAATTATACCACTCATGCAGCTGCTCTGGCATAGCAGGTAGTCAGTAGATAGATTTGAATAATAAGGGATTTGATTCTGCCTTCAAAAATTCCACCAATGCTGCCTCTCCCATATCTGTCTGCAAAGCTTCCACCTTGAATTGCAAAATAAATTCATCTGTAGTCATAGAACCTTGGCTCATGGTTTTTAATTTTGCATTAGTAGTATTTGAAAATCTGGTCCAGTCCAGTTTTTTGACATTCAAATGGGGCAACCACAACCACAAGTGGTCTATCAAATTCCCAAATAAGGAAAAAATCAGACTGGACTCTATGGACCAGTTTTTTGCAGTCTAACACTTTCAGAGACTGTTCTGGACCAGTTGTAACTAAATATTGAACCAAACTGTGGTTGCAACCAGTTCTTCTTTTTCCCAGCTACAATTTGAACTAATGTTTTGGGAAATTGGTTCAGAATTAACTGAGTTATGATCAAAATGGTTTGCACAAGTTTTTCTCATGCAAAACTGTTTATGAAACTTTGTTTTTGTCATAACTCATTCAATTCCTGACCAATTTCTTAAACTTTTGGGGTTTTTTGTAGCTGGAAAGTAGGCATATCATATGCCACTGATAGTCCAGTTTATGACTGGTTACAACCAGTTTTTTATTAGTTGCATGTAATGAACGATCTTCATGCAACTGGCAATTGCAACTGATCAAGACCCAGGGCAACTGGACTGAAAACTGGTCTATTTTGTGGTCCAGTCTGGTTCAGTTGCCAGTCCTATGGACTGGACTTTCAAACACTACAGTTGTTGGAGCAGACTACATATGCTGCACATAGGAAGAGACAACACGTTCCTTATAACCTACCTGGGGTTTAGTTAATCTTAGAGCTAGGGTTTAGCAGAGGTAAGAACACTGTATATCTTCTATAGTACAGGTTCTCCTTATATACATAATAGTAAGGATGTCACATGACTCAGGAATGTGTTTACCACATGTATGTGCAGTAAGCGCAGTAACATGTGTGTGCTGCATGCATGGCCTCATGTATGCAGCATGTATCAGGATTTAATTTCAACACCCCCCCTCAAACTGTACAGCGCTCTAAGCAGCTAAGTTTGAATCTCAAAAATAATTCCGAGAGAGTCTCTAAATTTCCTGAATAAGACAGCGCCAAGGTTCTTTGTGAACATGTCAGCTGGATTATCATTTCCAGGAATGAAAACGACCGTGACTTTGTCATTTTCTATGCATTCGTGGGTATAGTGGTAGCGAATGTCTATATGTTTGGTCCTTCTTTCCTGAACTGGATTTGATCCGATAAAGATGGATCCCTGATTATCAGTGCAGATTGGTACACGCTTCAGTACATATCCAAGTTCCTGGAATAAGGACTCTATCCACACTATCTGTCGACAAGTGTCGGAGAGAGCCATATATTCAGCTTCTGTGGATGACAGTGCTACAGTTTTTTGTAAACGGGACTGCCAGCACACAATGCCACTTGCTAGAGTAGCAAAGTAACCCGTTGTAGATCGGCGTTTGACAGTGTCAGCTGCCCAATCAGAATCTGTGAAGGCCTGTAGCCCCTCGGACTTCTCACCATCATAGACAATGTTATATTTCTGGGTTCCCACCAGATAGCGCATGATGTACATTGCTTTGTCTAGATGTTCTTGGCTAGGATTAGCCGAGAATTGCGACATCTTGATTACCGCATAAGCGATATCAGGTCGCATTCCAAGCATCAGATACAATAAAGATCCGATCACAGACTGATATTTTGATCTAAGCATCGCATTGGGCATTGCTGTGTTTTCCAATGGTTTGTAACCAGTCAGGAGTGGAGTGGGGGTCGCTTTGGCATTTGTCATCTCGAATCTCTCAAGCACTTTGGCGAGATATTCAGTTTGATCGAGTTTGACTTTGCTTGCAGTCTGGGTGATGCGCATGCCTAAGAATTCCGTGACTTTTTCAGTACTACAGCACTCCCAATGCTTTAGACAAACATTTTTCTTTTCATCCACAAGTTTCTTGTTCTTCCCCATGAACAAGCCATCATCAACATAGACGAGTGCAATAACAATGCTGCCTGTCTTAGGATCCTTGTGTATGAAAATGCCAGCATCGGAGCTGGCGCGCATGAACCCAATGGTGCACATAAATGCCTCTAGCTCTTTCCACCGTGCAAGTGAGGCTTGTTTAAGGCCATACAATGCTCGGCGTAAGCGCAATACTTTGCGCTCTTTTCCCTCGAGTCTGAAACCCTCGGGTTGATCCATATAGATCTCCTCATCTAGTTTGCCATATAAAAATGCGGTTTTTACATCTAGGCCGGTCATATACATGCCTTCTAGAGATGCAAGTGCAAACATGAGGTGTACGGTCTCGTAGCGGACTACCGGTGAGAAAATCTCATCAAAGTCAACACCTTTGACTTGTGAAAAGCCTTTGGCCATGAGTCTGGCTCGTTTTCTTCCATCCGATTTTATGGAGAAAACCCATCTATTTTTGATCGTTTTTCGATCATGTGGAAGATCAACGATGTCATAGACTTGTCGCTTACGAAGAGCCTCTAATTCTTCATGACAAGCTTGTTTCCACTCACATTGCTGCTGCCGTGGTAGGCGCACAATATCATGAAATTGGTTTGGAACTTGGCTTATTTCGTTCGATGGTTTGACTGCTTTTGACAACAGCCAGCGAATAAGCTTATCTCCTCCTTCCTTGGTTATCTTTTTAATATAACCTGCTTCGTCTGGTTCCCCCATTGGGTGATCATGTTCTTGATCATTGGAATTGGGCACACTCTCGTGGGGTGCCGAACTCGGTCCAGCAACCGGTTCTTTCTGTTGAGTTTGTGGTCGTGTTCGGTTATGATCCGAATCTTGACCCACAGATCTCTTCCAATATCGATCACATGCAATGTCTCTCTCTATGTCAGAGGGGAGTCGCTTCTCTCCATAGGTATTGCCAGGACGGTTTGGAATGTTCCTCTGCCTGCCTGATCGATGGGGCAATTGCTGCCATTCCTGTTGATCATCACGTCTTGGACGAAAGTCCTCAGTGGTTACTGGAGGCGGCGGAGGAGGAGCATTTGTCACATCGTCATGTGCCTTTTGCTCACTTGGTACATCATCATCATCATTTTCTGATGATGGAGGAAGGGGCGGATCTTGTGGCGGTATAGAATCATCGCCATCCGTTCCAGATGAGTGGTCATCATCTTCTGGTTCTGGAGGTGGAAAATCACCAAGGTCTGTATTGTCAGGAGTTTTAGCTCTGGGACAGCATGGGAACAACGTTTTATCAAATAGTGCCGTAGCACCAATGAATATTGCACCACTAGGTCGCATGAAACGGTATGCTTTAATGCCATCTTCTAATCCAAGGTACGTCATCAACTCCGATCGAGGAGCCAATGTGTTTGGACGCTTCTCCTTGGGTAGGTAGACATAAGCACCACAACCGAAAACTTTCAGATCGTTTAGATCTGGGTGGACCTTTGTCAGGTCCTCAACCGGTGTCAGCCATTTCAGGCACCTTATCGGGGTTCGGTTGTATAGGTGTGTTGCATGTTCAATGCAAAATTCCCACCATGATTGTGGTAGACATGCGGTAAATCGCAGGGTTTGCGACTTTTCCATTATTGTCCTTATGGCACACTCTGCACACCCATTCTGTTGGTGAACATGGGGTGCAGACATCTCTATTTTGATGCCAAAGTCCTTGAGCACATTTTGTAGCTCACGATCTTTGAACTCTTCCCCTGGATCAACACGCCAGCACTTGATTGTAGCGCCATACTGTGTCAAAGCCACTGCCCGAAATTGTCTGATGGCCGCAGCAGCATCAGATTTCTTTTTAAGGCATTGGACCCAGATATGTGACATTTTGTCATCCAGAAATACAATAAAGTATTTATGTTTATGGTACGATAGTACTGGGAGTTCCTTCAGATCAGAATGTATTAATTCAAAGGGTCTTTCTGCGCGTGAATCTGATTCAGGAAAAGATTTTGAGGTCATTTTCCCTTCAGCGCACCCTGGACATATAATTTTGTCTTTAGGAATAATTAAATTCCTTGGGAATTTTATGGTGCTATTAGGCATCTTCCCTAGCGCCTCTTTGGATGGGTGTCCAAGTCGCTTATGCCAAGTCGAGTAGTCTGCAACATACATTGTCGCGACATTGATTCCCTTGGTGCTCAATATATGAGTCCGAGCCCAATAAATAGTGTCACGTTTCATAAGAGGGACGCAATCCATAATTGGGTTTCCTTGCTTGAAAAATGAAATGTGTGCGGAGGAACCACGCACATCACTTCCGTCTTGTAAGAAGATGCCCATTGACAGTAATCGAGCATTACAGTCGGGTATGTAGTAGATGGGGTATAATCGTGTTTCATGCGTCTCTGACTTCCCATGACATACTATCTGATGTCTAATGAAGACTGCTCTTTTCCCTACTATATGAGTAGTACCCGTGGCTGTTTGAACCAGGGTAGAGTCCTTTCTCGGTAAAGGCTCGTAAGAAGCAAAATCTTTAATTTCACCAGTGAAGTGTTTTGATGTGCCTGAATCCATGATCCAGTCGGCACCTTTCTTACAATTTCCATTTGCACACATAACACATATATTAAGATGTAAATTGTTCCATGATACATTTAGTAGCGGTAAAATTTTACATGAAAAGTTCGCTGTGATCAGTGGAATGTTAATTCTTGTGCTTGTGGCAAGGAAAAGGACTGACCTTTCATCATATGTACCTGTTTCAAGCGGTTCATCGACAAGCATTTCGTCGACGGCTTTCCATACTTCTTCATCAGAAACAGCAGGTTCCGATCCAAGGGAGATGCTATCGTCTTCTACCTCTATGATCCTTGGTTCTGGTTCAATCCTCCTCCTCTTACCTTCTTGCACTGTTAGGTGCTCTTCCAGCGGTTGCAGATTTTTTGTGCTGCGTGGGAGATTCATTTGCTCGAGGGTGTCTCAAGCCTGCTGATATTCAGTATAGACCGAATGAGAGGTAGAGGCCGCGCCCGTGTATGCCTGTGCAGGTGGTCGGCGGCGAGGATCCCTTGTGGGAGTATGTTCACGCTTCTCGATGCGCTGGATGAGCGGCATCGGCGGTATGATGGTGCCATTACCATTTATAGTAGTAAAGGCTTGTGAGGCGAGGTGGGAATGTTTCTCTTTAGGTTTTTCCTCTTTAGTCTTTTTGTCCCCACATCGTCCACACTTTCGGGATGATTCTCCATTGTTGCCTTGAGATTGCCATTTGGGGTTTCCCCCTTTGCGCTTGACAGCAGAAAGCTTGGTGGCCTGAGGTGGGCCAATGGGCTTTCCAACTGCTGTGCGCCATGAGGCTTCAGCAACAATGGAGTCCTTGACATGTTTAAACGTCAAGGCTCTAGTAGCGGTCATATTAAGGATTGTGGCAGATAGAGAATCGTACTCGCGCGGCATCGCAGCAAGTAGAATCATTGCCTGTACTAATTCGGGGATGGCGACATTGGCAGCCGTAAGGCGCTCAAATTTATCAGCCATTTTGGCAATCTCTGGCGCAGGATTTGCAGCCAGAATTTTGATTGCAATTGCAGACCTAAAGTCCGCAAAGACTTGGGAGGGGCCATCGACACCATAGTCGGTGCGGATGAGATCCCATACCTCCTCAGCAGTGTCCTTGGTGTTGGCACGCTGCCGAATAGAGGGGGCCAGGCGGAGCACTAGGCTACCAATCGCCTGGTCATTCTTATTGTTCCAGGTCTGGAGCTTGGCATTAGCTTCCGCTACTAGTGCAGCATTTGTCGCCGTCAAAGGAGGCGCCAGGGGTGGTTTTAGTTCCATCCTGCTAGTTATTTGCCAGAGGCCCTGAGACCTGAGCCACGCCTTCATTGAGTCGGCCCATTGAATGTAGTTAGAGCCGTCAAAAGTTTGTATGAGTTTTTCAAGAGTTGAAGACATGATGTTATAGTGGCAGCTGGTAAAAGCGCTCAATCAGTCCTCTTATTCAAGAAAACACGTTCCATAATCTCAGGCAAGAACACTCCTTCAGAGTGGTTAACCCTAGTCAACCTGGGTTTTTTAAATGCAGCTCGCAGAGAGCACAATGCAGCTCACGAAGAGTGCAAGGTTATAATTTGGAGACAATGAAGTCAATGTCATTCGCAGCCAGTTAAGGCGCGTTCGCGACGTGCCCAGCAGAGCCCATAACCTGTTGGAGCAGACTACATACGCTGCACAGAGGAAGAGATGACACGTTCCTTATAACCTACCTGGGGTTTAGTTAATCTTAGAGCTAGGGTTTAGCAGAGGTAAGAACACTGTATATCTTCTATAGTACAGGTTCTCCTTATATACATAATAGTAAGGATGTCACATGACTCAGGAATGTGTTTACCACATGTATGTGCAGTAAGTGCAGTAACATGTGTGTGCTGCATGCATGGCCTCATGTATGCAGCATGTATCAGGATTTAATTTCAACAACAGTGGCTTAAAAAACTGTCCCAATGTTCTGCTATCTTAAAGAGGTTGACTCACAACACAACACCATCATTCTATTATATTCTGTGAAAAATATATATAATAGTGTATCATCATAGCTTTCAGAATATGCAAGAATTATGTGATTCTAACCAAAACCAATGAAATAATAAATAGAGCAAAATAATAAATCATTGGGACAGTTTTTTGATTCTCAATTTTTTTATCCATAACCATGCTGTAGCCATGTGAATCTTGGTGGGATTACTTGTAATGACAATAAACAATGTCATGTGACTTTGTTTATCATAGCTTGATATGTTGAAACTGGTTCAACCATCTTCTTTCCTTTTAACCACCACATGAAGCCCTTATCCTCTGCCCAACACTTTACTATCATCTCTCTTCTTTAGAAGGGGTATTCCTTGTATCAGATCCAGTCAAAAACCAATGTTGGGAAGTCAACAATTGGCAGAATCAAAGGGGAGATGGATTGGAACAAGGAAAACAACATGGGAGGTTGTCCTTCCAAGCTCTCTTCTCATGACAAGCAATCCATCATTCAACAAATCACCACTGGAAAGCTTGACAATGCTGTCCAGACCACCAATTTTATCAACAACATCATTCCCAGTCCTGTCACTGCTCAGACTGTCAGAAATGCACTAAAGGAGAATGATTTTTAAGCCATTACCAAGAAGAAATGCCCCCCTCTCACAAAAAGCCCATCAAATGGCTCATCTCAAGTTTGCAAGATACCATTAAAATTGGACTTTGGAGGATTGAAAATGGGTACTATGATCAGATGAGACTAAAATTAACAGGATTGGGTCAGATGGGAAGGTTTACACTTAAAAAAAAAGAGGGAAACCACTTTCAGACAGAACCACCATACCTAATGTCAAGCATGGGATTATGGATTTACAGCAATACTGTGATATTTTGGAGGATGGAGTGGTGGAAAGCTTTGAAACATTGGAGATTGCAGAAGGGAAGAGGATCTTCCAGCAGGACAATGACCCCAAGCACACCTCCAACAAGGCCACAAAATGGTTTGAAGACAATGACATTCAAGTGCTCATCTGGCCTGCACAATCCCCTGATATTAACCCCGTAGAACACCTGTGGGTCAATCTCAAGCATGCCATGTTACGAAGGTGTTCAGATAGGGAAATCAATTTTCTTCACTATTGTTCTTATTGTCTTGCTTGTGTATGTCCCATGCTATTGTTCCTTCTCCTATTGTCTTGCGACCGCGCGCCCCTAATCATACATCATCACAATCCCACCCTATTGTAGTAAACTGCGGACGTCCTTTCGCTATTGTCTCTTCATTCCTATTGTTCTTATTGTTCTCATAGCATGACTCATTTGTCTACGATCTGTGCTTGTAGTATTTAGACTGTGAATACAGGACCAGTCAAGTTCAGCTTGACCTGGTCATTCTTACATTCCTAATGAACTCCAGCTAAGACATCCTCAACTGTCGCTTATGAGCTTCAGTGACTCTTTGAAGAACTTCTTACTTTGACGTCGACGCTTAAGAGCCTCGACTGCCAGTAGGAACCTTGACTATAACATGCCATGCAACAATACCCAAGACCACCAACTGGAGTGCATGAGTTGTGGGATAGAGTAGTTGAGGAGTGGAACAAAATTCCACCAGAAGCATGCCAAAGGATTATAGAAAGCATGCCCAGGAGGATACAAGCAGTTATTAAGGCAAAAGGAGGCCATACCAAGTATTAATTAGTTAGAAAATTGAGGGTCAAAAAACTGTCCCAATAATCTATTATTTTGTTCTATTTATTATTTCATTGGTTTTGATAGAATCACATGATTCTTGCATATTCTGAAAGCCATGATGATAGATTATTATATATATATATATTTCACAGAATATAATAGAATGATGGTGTTGTGTTGTGAGCCAACCTCTTTAAAATAGCAAAACAATGTTTTTGAGCCACTGTATGCATTAGCTGTCACTTTCAGGTTAGGGTCCACAAACTAAGCCTCCAATCTCTCCAAAAACTCCTTGATGGTTTCAAATGGTCTGTATCCCCCAGCAATTTGATTAATAGCCTCATTTCTCCAAAACTGTGCCTTCTCCTCCTGAATATATGTAAGAGAGAGCAAACATAGTTTTAGATTTGGTTGTACAAAATTCAGGCTTCCTCCCATGGATATACAATACTATTGAACTGATGAAGGACTTGGTGTTTTTCATGGTGCCATCAAAAATTTGAGGTGGCACATACTGACTTCCCATTTTTGGACCTGTCTGCTGTCTGCCCTCCATTCTGTGAAATCCATTCCACCATATCCTCCATTTCCTCATCATGATCTGTTGTCATTGGGTGGTACTTCTGCTTGCTTGGGCTGTGATGTTACCAACACCAGATCATGTGATGGGATCATGTCAACTGATATGTTACATATTGTGGTGTAGAAGAAAGATTTATGTAAAGTTCAGATCAACAAAAAGATCAACAAAAACAAACAAAGATAAGATAACTGAAGGATCGGCACATTGGCTCACCATTGACTTCTATTTTCCGCTGGGAAGGAGTCTCGGTGCTAATGATATTTTACCAATACATCAAACTAGGTAATTAAGCCGCAGCAAGGACCGGTGGCTGATTTGTAGAGCTTCGTCCCTCAACACGAATCTCATAACCATATCCACTACCGGACGATCCGGGGACGTTACCAGGCCCATCGTAGTGCAACTGATTGATATCATAGTTTCCGAGGTAGTGCCACCCATCTTCTTTGACGTGATAGAGGTTACAAGAGTTGCCGGAGAAAGCATCGCGATGACCAGCTGCATATATGCTTCGCCGGCCCAGCTCCTGCGCTTCCTCGTCTGTCAAGTCCCATCTATATCCCTGGTCGAGAACTCCGTAGGCGAACGTGCTTCCAGAGCCAACTGAGAAAAGATTGCCCTTGAGACGAGTCCCGTCCGAGTCCACGTAGAAGACAGCTGGGCCCTAGGAGGAGACTAAGAAACTATTTGTACATCATGGATCATAACGCACGGTTTTGTCCCAGCCACAGATCATGGTTCCCTGCAAGCAAAAAAAACTAAGAGGGCAACAATGTAGATAATGCAAGTGCTAACCATGCTGAGACCCATGCCCTTGTAGCTGTATACAAGATTACTCAAGTACTTGCTGGCAGCAGAGACTGAAATTCGTTCTCGATTGCGGAGCTCATGGAGCCGACAATGAACTCCAAGGTACGTTTCCCAGTATTGACAGTCGGCTACGAAGGCACGCGCAGTCAAAAAGCAGCAGCAACGATAGGAAAACAATGCGTACCTGCACCGCCAGCCATTGTTCCCAATAGATAAGGATTAATCTCGATGACCTTTTTCACGGTTCCAGAAGCTGGTAGACGTCACTACCAAGCATGCGGACGGTGTCTTGCCTAAACGTACCAATGTAACTTCCCGCTGTCGCTCTTGAGTCGACTGCAACAATCACGCCACCCTGAAATCTGAAAGCTAGTGTTGTCGTTCCATGTTGTATCTTGATTCTGCAATTGGGGTCAGCGTCGTCGTCCGTATGAAGTCGCAAGAATGCAGTCGGCTAAAAGGATTTAAACACAAGTTTGCAGGAATTGAAATGCAACTCACGTCTGGTACAGCTGGAACAGAGAAGGTCGGGACACCTTTTGCCAGGCTCCCAAATCCTGCTTCTGAGCCCCATGCAGCATCAGAAAACTCCTCATCATCCGCAGCAACTGTCTGCGCCTTTCTAAAATGGCTTGTAGCACAGGTCGCCGAAAAACGGTCTGCGAATGTGTTCATAGTGGCCAGGATGAATTGATTTGCTGCAAGCTGACGCGGCCGCGTTGCGCGTTCTGCGCTGTTGATATCTAATTGGCCTAAAAGCCTTTGGACAAATACATCAATACAACCTGTACGGCGGGCGGGAAACAGACATTTGTAAATTGCAGCTCCAAATTAGTCAGGCAAATTTGCAGCTACTTTGCTGGACTGCCCAATAGGTCAATATGTGTGTGCAAATTAGGGCAAATTTGCCCTAGGGTTGCAAGGAATAATGAATGGGTCAACATTGATGTATCCACAGCTGCAAACCCTCAAGTCTCAATAGAGTTAAAAGATCTCAAGGAATTGCAGATGAGGCGTGGCTTCAGAGTGATGTTTTATTTGGACTAATTTTAACATCACATTAATTCCCCCATTATGATCATTGTCCAATGAGCTCAGGAAAATTCAAGCAGCTCAAGCTATACCTCAGGTAGATGCAGCAGACCAGGATGCCAAATCAATCCACTCTTAAACTTTTCAGTTGACATTGTGCTATGGCAGCTGAAGACCAGAGTGACAATGATAGCTGTGACAAGAATGAGATCCTTGCACCTGTGAAGAGGACCCACTGAAGATGTCATATCAATAATCAACACCAGTGATGTCACCAATATACATGTTGTTGGTAGTGCCATGGCAGCCTCCTTCCCATGCCCTACTGCATGGTTGAAAATGTGATGTTTTATCCAAAGATCTTATCTTATCTGCCTACCAAATTTATTAATACCATAACTTTTTTTTTTTCAACTGCTCCATAGTGCCTGGCACAAAATGTTTGTCAACAATGTCAGCCACAGTGACAAGTGATGGTGGGCTGTCAATTGACAACTCAATTGGGATAGAATATGATAGTTTTCTATCTTCAATATTTCATTATTCTCATATGGCTGGTTTTTCAGTTACAAAGTTGTCAATCACTTTGCTATCCAAAATACAGAACTGCACTGAGGCTGTCTTTGGCTGGTGGCCATGTCTTTGGCAGATCAAGGTCATTGAGGCCATTCTCAGGGGAGATCCTCAATAGCTGGAACTGAGATGGGGAAAACTCTTATGTTCTGGATGCCACTGCTTTTCTGACCAAAAGGCAACATACAGATTATTGTAACCCCATTGAACATTTTAGGAAGGCAGAATGTTGAGTTGCGAAGGAAGGCTGGGTTAAAGGCTATTTTCATCAGTGCAGACACAGCAACTGCTGAAAACTTTTGGGTATGTGTTTATCATTAAGTAGTATCTTTTAAAACTGACAGTGTAACATATCTGGCAGGCTATTGAGGATCTAGAGTATCAGGCTGTCATCATCAATCCTGAACAATTGATGAAGATAGATGGTGGAGTTGAACAGCTTGCTGAGAAGGAAGACTTTACCAATTGCATGATTAGTGTAATCTTTGATGAAGCCCATTGTATCAGTGCCTGGGGTGCTTTTTGGCCAGAATACAAAAAAGTTGGCCATCTTCACTACATCCTCCTAAAAAATATTCTAATCATAATCACGTTGGCCACACTCCCTCCTTTAGTCTTCAATGATGTAAAAGAGATTCTTCAGCTTCAGTTTGATAAACTTGTGATTTTCCAATGTTTGACTGATCGACTCAATATCTACATTGTGGCTTGCATGATCCAAAGTTCACTCAGCAGCTTTGCAGACCTCAAGTTTATACTTCACAACTGGAAACCAGGAGACCCTCCCCCTCTGAAATTTCTTGTATTCTTTGATGATATCAATGATGCTATCAAAGCCTGCAACCATATCTGATCCCTCCTGCCACTAGACCTTCATGACAAAATCAATTGGTTTACTTCAGAGATGTCAAATACTTTCAAGGCTGAGAAAGCTCTCTGTTTTATGGCCAGAGATTCCTGGGGCCTCTTCACAGCAGATTCTTTTGGCATGGTGCATATCTCATACTGTGACAGCTTGTATCAATTACTAATCCTACTCTCTACATAGGGAATGGATGTTCCTGATGTACAATTGGTTGTGCAATGGAAGGTGACATGTTCCCTTTCTGCACTATGGCAGAGATTTGACAGGGCAGGTCGGGATCGAGCTCGCAGAGCAACTGCTGTATTTCTGGTAGAAAAAGAACACTTTGATGAGGAGCACGAGAAAAAGAAAGAATGGAAGAAGACCAAAGCTGAGGCCCTGACAAAGCAGAAGCTTTGAAACAGAAAACTGCACCAACACCTGCAAAATGGTGTTGGATTGCAGTGGATAGCAATTTGATGCCCACCCATACAGCTGTGGAAATGGATATCAAGGATTTGTGTGGGAACCAGTCAGAGGACTCAGATGCATGTGAAGCCAATAACAACATAGATTCGACACTGGTGGTGGTTTCAGAGATCCAATCAATGACAATAGAGGAACTACAGGCTAAGTACTGAGACAAGGGGAGGCTGGCACCAAAGACAAAATTCAAGGTACTTGAATCTGCAATGGATGACTTGATCAATGCAGGGATCCAAGGTTTGAAATGCCATCATGTTCCACTCAATACATACTTTGAGAATGGCAAAGCTTGTACATGATTGGTTTGATAGGTATCTGCATGCTTAACCTGGTCTTCTTTCTGACATCTTCTGATCACACACAATGTAACACATCTCAGGATCATGAGTGTTCATGTTGCAGTCTTCCACCACCACTTTTATGTTGTGACCCCTATAACTCTGAAGTGGCCTCTGCATTACTCTGTATTTTTGCACTCAAAATGACATGGCTGCCTGCACGATCACACATTGATACAAACTACAAGATAATGATGGATGATGTGTGCCTTTATAATGCACTTGAGAAATGGAGGGAGGTAAAAATGGAAGATCAATATGGTGAAGCACACTTGGAAGACCTTGGTCTGACACTCATCATGCCAACTTCAGTTCTCAATCATATTATGGGTGTTCTTATTATTTCAAGATTGGTTCAACAGCTGACCTGAAAACGAAGACACAATAGGATGAGTCAGATTGGTGGGGGGATAAAGTGGTCAAGATGATCAAACAATTACATCTGCGTCCTCCACCTGCTGTCCTAATGACCAATGCTCCACATCCACTTACAACAACTGCTCCACATGCTCTCTCAAACCAAAATTCCAGATTTGCATTGGGCCCAGGAGCTTTGCCATCAGTGGGGGAAGCAGTGTTGCCCAAAGTTTGTGCAAAGGCAAAGTGCAGTGCCTGTGGTGTTGGTCATACTAATGAGTGTTTGCTTACTTTCACAATTTGTATGATGTTTAAAAGTTGAGCACAGTGCGCAGCTGTTGATAGGTCCATTGCATGCTCTAGGCTCTGGAAAATGTTTCCAAATGTATTGAGACATTATGACACATGCTCCCGACCCCTGTGAATGCCACGAATTTGATTTCAAACCTATTTTGAACAGTTTTGAACAACTTTGCAATACTTCGAATGCCTTTGAACAACTTTGCACTACTTCGAATAATATTGGCTGCCATATAGCTGTTCCAAAACCCTTTTGACTTACATGGCACATCCAGAATGAACCATTTCATTGCATATTGAGCACTACTGGACATGAGAAAGGATGACAAAAGATTCAAAATGCGATAAATGGTGGCTTTGTGTTTCAATGATATATTGAAGCAATAAGATAAGTATTTTTACTATACTGGGACAATGTATGTTTCAATTATTATCATTTCATTTGTTTTATGTTTTATAATAACTCCTTTACTGTTATGTACATATATTGCCTCATGTTCTACACATATTATATTTCCTTTTTGGTACTATCTCTTCAAAATGTATATAGACTTGTACTAGTTACTTAGAACAACAGAGAGAAAGTTATTCTCTCCACTATCATCTAATTTAAAAGCCATTCTCTTGAGTCCAAGTCTCACCTTGTATCTCTAAGTTCTGCAAAATATCACAAACTTCTTTAAACCTTCATATTAGCCTCTTGACTCATTGCCTATTGCCTATTGTCACTTGAAAACACTTCCAATTGGTCATATTTGTCCCCTCAATATTCCTTGAAGCCTTTGCTATTCATTTCAAACCCTTCAAACATCCTTGAGACTCCTTGAATCTCTTCAAACCCCTTCAAAACTTCTTTAAACATCTTTCAAACATTTTTTGAACCTTTTCGTATGCTCCAAAAGATTTTTCGTAACATGTCTCACCATTTCACATCTCTAACTACAACCTTTGGGTGACAGCGGTGACATTTTGTACCAACTTGCACTTTTCCTCTAGCCTGTGTTATACTTCTTAGACCTTTTAACAGGTTTTTGTTGGGTTTCCAGGTCAAGCATTATCACTGTCAATGTCCATGCCACACAAACAATTCCACATCATCCTCTTCTAAAAAAAATATTAGTATGGCACTGTAAGATCAGCTCTTACCACTGGTCAAATCAGTTCAACTATCACATCTTCTGCTTCAATCAAGTTTCCCTCATCTAAATCTGTCATGTCACCCACCCCTTCACCAACTTTGGAAGTAGTCTAGAAAAGTTCTCATCCTCGATCAATCATATCTAAGATTCTGTATACTGTTATATATGCCCAACAATAATTTTATGAGAATTCTGTTCTGTAATGTGTTTTTGCACTAGCTTGAAAGTTTGTGTCATGTCAGGGTCTGCATGTAATATTGTTAGATGTGTCAGTACAAAGTTTTCCTCAATAGTGGTTTGAATATCTCGGTAGACCTGTACCAATGGTCTCTTTGATGATACACTAAACAGTATGGTTTGATTTTTGCCCACCAGGCTCAGCCTAGGCACTGTATGTCATTTTGTGCACACTTTTGAGTGCATACTGCCACTTACTTTTGTATGTAGATTGTTGAGCTCGACACACCAATCTACTGCATAAAACTTGCCAGCCTTCCAAGTGGGGTTGACCAGAATAATATATTGAACTGCATGCCTACCATTCAAAGTTCAGCAAGTACAATGACAGCCAAAAGCAAGCTGAATCCCCCACTTTAGGCCTGCATGGTAGAGAAAGTGGACATCCCCCAAGAATCTCAACATGTGCACAGCATATTTATGCTTTCCTGTTGCTTTGAATATAAAAATCCATGGTAGGAGACAAGCCTCAATCCTCCTGATGTCACCAGTATTCATTGTGTGTGATATCTCCTTGTACAATAAGCAATACTTGTTGAGAAGTAGGCTATTTTCATATTGTGCATCATGTTGAGCTTCAGGTTGGGCTCTTAGTTACTGCATTCTGCCACCTGCAACATACTTCCTCGTGATGCAGTTAGCCATTTTCTGCAGTAGCTTCAAGCTGGGTTTTGACTAAGCAAAGAGTTCCAGTGTTGTATGCTCTGCATTTCATTGCAAGGCTACCATCCTCCAGCAATCAAGATGCCTACAAATCCCAACATGTCCAATGACTTGATGCATTCAGTGGAAGCCTGGCTTTGAAGCAATTATTCCCATTTCCTTTGGGCACAACTTGGAAATGTCATGCATAAGACAGGTGTCATCCACTCTTCCCTCTGGAGGCTGAATAAATATATGCCACAGTGCATGATGGCAAACTGAAATTGGTTCCATGCTGATTTTTCAGTTGTGCTCCATGATTGAATGCTGAGGAAATGATTACCTGTTCCAAGGTCACCATGGAACAAAATTACATAGGGTGTGAGGTCTACCACCTCATTCTGAGTCTTTGGATCATTAGGGTCACCAACACCACCTTGTTCAGTAAGATTTTTGACTGCTGATATTTTTGGGAACCATTGAATTGCTGAATTCCATGGCATGCACTGGAATGGTTGGTGTTTTTATGATGAAATTTGTTCAATCACCTCTGCATCACAAATGTTTGCTCGGAACTGTGTAAAGTAATTTGGCCCATAATGACAGAGATCCCACAGAAATTTCCAAGAATTAAAATGGGTGTGCTGAGTCAAGCCACTGGAATGCTTTGCTTCAGGATGCAAAGTAAGAAGGTCTTTCCAGGTCCTGCCCACAGGGAGGTCAGAGATATTGACCCTTGGTTTCAGCCATGACTGGCTCCATAGCTCTTCTGAACACCTCATGTCCTCCCATTTTACACCATGTTGAAAAGGAAAGACAATGGCAGATGTCAAGTGCTTCAACATGTCCTCAGATTGTTCAGCAGTGTGTATCGAGAGCTTCAGGTCAACATCAAAATTGTCATAAGCATAGAAAGCAAGCAGTGTCTGGCCAAAGTCATGCAGGACTTTTGCTGATTTCATGGACAGGGATGTGATTGCTTGATGAATTACATTGACAGAGATTGATATTCCCATGCACATGAGAGTCTCTATTACTTTTTTGGGTGTCTTACATGAGTAGAGGAATATTCCAACAATGCTTTCAAGTGCATTGACTTTCTGGCTTGTGCTCTGCATGATGATACTGATGACAACAACTTTGCTTCTGCCAATGGTGTGAATATCTATGTCATTTTGTGGCTACAAAGGATGGGCTTACAACTTTGATGATTGCCTCTTGTCTAGCAATATTCCTGCATATGCATGCAGCTGGATCATCAATGTCACAACTGTCCAGAGGCCAGCAGGCACTTATGGTATTGGCAGAAAGGTTCTGGTTGTCTGTTGGGCTCCCAACAGAGGGCACCAATAATTTTGCATGCTGTTTCCTCAGACCAGAATTCCAAGGAGTTTTTAACAATTGTTTTCTAGATCAATAGATAAACATTATAGGCTTGCTGGACTTGTTCTCAGGTCCACTTTCTTGGAAAATTGCATTTGGATACCCCTTATGTCTTGTTTTTACTCAATATGCCTGTTCCTACACCTTCCTGGCAATGTGTATATAGCTTTAAATAAATAGAAAATATGGTATTAATTTGAAATATATTAAGTGACTCAGCAAACATGAATATAAAGAAGTAAGTAAATCAATTACCACCATTAACCAGAATATGTACTGAACAACACCCATATCTCATTCATCTCCTGACCCCTTACCCAATACATCCAGCTCTTCTTTAACTCCATCCTCATCATCCTGCTGCTCAAGTCATTCCAATTCATCTGCCATAGGCATCTTGTATTCTGCCTGTACTGCATCACCATATTTGGCCATAAACTCCTTCTCCGGCATATTCTTCCATTTCTCACACTCATCCCAGGTGGTGCAGAGCTCTGCAGATGGCAGAGCAACATAAGTACCATTCTTGATATATTGGGCATGCTCATGAATAGAAATATTGTTTCAATAGATAGGATCAAACCAGTCAATTGGAATCTTCTTTGGGAGAGCAGTGAGTTCTGATAACTTTGGCATGGGGAGGTCTTCACGACATCTCTCTGATCTACAGATAAATGAAATTAGTCAAATGTAAAAAAAGAAAAACAAAGATTGGCCAACTTAAGGTGTTTTCTTTTGCTTCTATTCATCTGCTTGTGCTCTTCATCAGCCATTCTAAAGAATGCAGTGACTTTCTTTGCATGTCCCTCCTTCTCCTTGATGTAGTACACTGCATCAACTGACTCAGCATTCCCTTCAGCCAACTCATCATCCAAATGGGCCTCATTTTCCCTAGCCAAGGCCACAACCTGCTTATTGAAACCACATGCCTGGAACACATCAATTCTGCCATCAGCAAGCTATCAAGGTTTATTAGTGAATACAATCTGAAAATGGCATATATGGAATTCTGGAAATTACATACCACACTATGTCACTTCCACACTCCAGTCATCTGCTTTGCCCTTGCAACACTTCCCAGATTCTTTGCCTCCGACTTGGCAATACCATGCATATATGAGAAAACAAAGCTTTGATAAAGTTTATACATGAGTGCAAATCATTGATACATGACAGGTTTGCTCCCATATGAGAGTATCCAAATGTGCCTGAGACCTGTTCAAATGTTTTGAGGGCAATGTGTTCATGAAGGAGATTATACATAGACTCTGGATCATTACTCAAGACATCAGGCACCCACTGTTGAAGTCCAAGGCATGCCACCAACCTGAATATGAGCAATAGATGAGATTCCAGAATGCACTTGATATTGTTGGTAATAATACCAACTGAGTCCAAAATAGAGTTAAGGAGCTCATGAACTTTCATTTGGGCACTCTGAATGCTAGCTGAGTTGTCATTAAGACTGGCTGTGACAGAGTTCCACAACTGTGCTTCAGAGGTAAAGTGATGGGTGAAGGGTACTTTGTCATCTGCTGTGACCTTGAGGGGGACAGTAGTCTGGTGCGGTAAGCCCCAAAGGACACAGAGATGAAGCTTGAGTGCAGCCTGAAAGTGATTTAGACTTTAAAGTGCTTGAATATGATGAATGCCATTCACCTTTGTCTTCTCTGCCTCCTTTGGTACCTCTTCCTTTCTCATGTGCCAATCACTAAGCTTCTTGAGCTTCTTGGGTCACTTTGTGAAGGCCTTGCAGGCTTTCTTTGCTTGCAAAGCTCTTGAACTAGGGTTCACATTGCCCAGAGAATGCTTGCACTTGCCAAGTCCAGCCTGAGATGGGTCAGCCTCCCCTGAGCTAGAACTCGCAGGAGGATCCATTGGAATGTTGGAGTCAGAGTTGTCTGGCATAGAAAATGAAGTAATAAAGAGTCCAGGTATCCAGTCAAGCCAGAAGATGAGTATGCTCGAACATGTCAAGAACAAAGAAACTTAAAATTGCTGCAAGCATGATCATGTGATGCATGGGAACCTAAAGTATATTACATCACTACAAATGTCAACTACCAGTCAAATACAAGTCAAACATGAGTTAACTACAAATCAACCATGAATCATCTATAAATCAACTGCCTCAAGGCTTGCCCATTGTGTCTGACCACCGATAACTCAGTCCGACTGGAAGTCCAGTGTTCTCCTGACCAAGTCCCAATCTTGGTAGTAGCAATCTGAACTTTGACATGTAGAAATAGAGTCTGGTAAAAGTGCTGCAAAATTCAAAGATGGTAAAGAATGCAGTGATTTGGAAGGTGTCAAGATTGGTAGGGATGATTAAGGTGAAGGCAGTAGTAATGACAGTGCTGACGAGTGATGCATATTGGTTAGAAAGAGTGATTCAAATGCTGGTACTTCACCAAGCTGGAGTGCTGTTGCTAACAGCTCTGTATGAAGATTGTGAAGATGATTAATATTGGAGCAAAGACATGTTGGGCTCCAGAAATGATGTGTCAAGTTGGTACTCAGTGCAGAGTCTCAACAGAAGATGTGAACACAAATTCTACAGCTGCAGAAGTGCTTGGGGTGTGAGGGTTCATTTAGGGGGCCTCAGATCGTCCTTCAAGATAAGATGATTGCTAAGGATGCTGGTTTGTTGGGTATGATGTATGCATGATGTAAGTAATACAGAAATGAAGGAGGTGCTCCAAGGGTCTCAGCAATTTTCTACATTCATCCCATATTTTTTCCCCATCTTATTTTGCCCTGTTCTGCATTTTCTATGATTTTATTTCTATTTTCTGACTATTTTTCTGTTTCACCCATATTTGTACATGTTGACTTAAGAATGAGCTAACAGAGGAGAATCCAAAGTCAAAATTATGCTACATAATACAAACACTTCAGGCACATCTAACAAAGGGGAATCCAAAGAGAAATCCCTAAGAACCCATCTGTCGATGCCCAGTATATGTAATAGACCTAAAAATCAAATAGTAGGCTAAAAATAGCAAAAAGGCAGAAATAGGCAGATCAAACTGTGGAATGACATCACCTTGATGGGTAAACATCCAGAAGGGGTCCTGCCTCTAAGAATAGAACTGTCAAGATGTACCAACAAGGGAAAAACCAAAAAATAATCATAAAATAGGAATAAAATCATAGAAAATCATAGAAAAGGTAGAATAGGGTGAAATAAAATGTGAAAAAATATGGGACGAATGCAGAAAATTGCCCAGACATCTGGGACACCTTCCCTTCCCCTTACACCAGTGGTATTAGATGGTACATCAATCAGCATATTAGGTGGGGAACTATGTTGTAGGGTATTAACAAAGCCTTCTATGCATGATTTAAGTGATTCAATTTGTGCATGCAATTCAGTAATGGCATCTTCAAGTTCTTCAATGCATTTTTGGGCATCCATGGTGTGTGGCAGTGCATTGAGCAGAGATAAGCATGCACTTAAGGAGGGGTGTCATTTATGTCCTGGGCAACATCCTGTATGCTTAGAAGACATTAGATCTGCAATGTAATTTTGAGAGGGAAGATGCAGGTAATATGTGTAGTTACATAAATATAAGTATAGAAGATTTTGCTTAATTTGTGTAACATTTATTTTCACATCACGTGATTACGTCAAAATCTGCTGGGTGAATAGCGTTCAGTAACAAAAGTTCTATCATGGCAGATACTCATGGAAAAGCCTGGCCGTTGGCAGATGCGGTCCTCACGAACACGGTATAAAGGTCGAGTAACTTGTTTAATTCCTCCATTCATTTGTTCGTTTCCTATAGCTGTTGGATCTTGTGCAGCAAGCCGGCCAATACAAAATGCTGAAAAAAGGTGCTAATGAAGGTGAGTCACTTAGACGTGCGTGTTTCAGTGAAACGCTGATAGTCGACAGCTACCAAAACACTTAATCGTGGCATTGCAGAGATCATCGTTTTGACTGCTGATACTGAACCAATAGAGATCTTACTTCATCTACCTCTTCTATGCGAGGAGAAAGTGAGTTTATTCCGCAGATGGTTCTGGAACAGGTCTAATCCAGCTATCTAGAACGTGCCTTATATTTTCGTACCTTCCAAGGCTGCGCTTGGACGGGCTTGCAACGTTTCTAGGCCTGTCATTTCTGCCAGTATCACCACTGGCGAATCGAAGGAGCTGTCCAGCCAGATTGAAGCTGCCAAAAGAGATATCGAGAAGCTCATGTTTTAAGGTGTCCAGTTCTTTTGGCACTACGAATCTTTTGTCAATGCTGAACTTTGGGCTACAATTTGAGTGTATGTTATTCGCGTGTCCGACTGAGAAAGACTAATGATATTCGCTCTCAGTTGGCTTTCAGACAATTCCTGGAGTTAATGATTTGGAAGACAGGAGGTACGCTCCCTTGGACAAGGCATTTTTCTCAGTTATGGATATTGTGCGCGGTATGAGTGGCTTAATGAATTATACAAACTCTCCTGCACAAGGTAGACCTCAACCATGTAGATGAATCTCATGCACGTCCTCAAGCTGCGTATCGCAAAGAATACCTCAACTCTGTACACGTAGCGACGACCTAACTATGATGCTAATATGATGGCTCGGGTATACTGTTAGCCTCGGTGCTTATCGGAAAACCCCCTATATTGGCACATGGACTTGGGTGAGCGGTGCTTATGTAGGAAGAGAAGGACGAAAAAAAAAATTCGAGGTCACGACGGTTACGACAGGAACTTGCACATTGAAGTCAAGTCGCTCTTTTCCTTGCACTTGAGTGTAAGTTTTCCGGTGGTCCGATGGCCAATCATTCAGGGCACTTTGCTTGCGGAGAACAAATTGAAACAGTTGAAACTTGGGTTCATACACTGCTTGAAAGTCCTACAGATGATGCGTACATGTACATGGCTATGTAATTCCAAGCACGACAGCACATCACACGACCAAGATGTATATAAAAACAACCGTGTAGGTAGCGGGTGAAAACGAATGCCTGTCGTCCATTCGTCAAATATTACGACGGTATAGGACTTGAAGGGGTCTTGCCCAGCAAACTGATTGCTCATTAGTCTGAATATTGAAAATTGTAAGATTAACCAAGGTGGAAGTTAGGTGTAACCTGCGGCTCCAGAAACATCAAGTCAAGTCCTGAAGTCGGCAACTCTACTGTTCTTCAGCCGTGGTTTCAACGCCAGCGGTCGGATCCAGAGTTTAATGTGGCCGCTTTTCGTGGATGTAAGAATGCAGCGTGGTAGAAAAGAAATGGCTGTGAGCATGTCGTTCTCACAACCCTTGATCTTGTCGTCTGTGTATGAGAAAACAACGGAAGGACAGTGACCTAGGACTCACCAAGACGGGTTGCACAACTGCGATTTCGTTTCGAGATGGGGCTGGGTGATATCTGGGTGAGGGATTTTCATCCGCACCAGGGACGCTTGCGGAAGGAAGATGCAGTACCGAACGATCTCGTCGGAATGAAAGAGAGATTGTTGACGACACTGATACTCGTTGGTGGTGTGTTGCCTGCAAAGGAACATCAGGAAAAACAAAGGCCAGATAATTACAATAATCACCTGATACTTAGGGCGATGAAGTGCTCCGCTTGAGAAATCCCACTTTATTAGACAAGCTCAGGTGTAAGCCAATATGTGTCCAGTTCACACATACCAAGATTAATTTATTATCTTCGCCTACACTGCCGAATCGATATGTCCGACCGTCACAGCGCAGATCGTCAAAAGCAACAGCGGAAACAAAAGACGAATGTCCCTGACAGCGTGCTATAATGCGTTGCTCCCAAGGCGAGAATATGGTTACCAAATCATCCTGGCCTCCGGCCTGCCTTAAGTCAGGAAGAGAAGTGACAATGTCGCAATTCTGACCTACCAGTATAAAGCGTCCATCGGGGGACCACGCGACGCAGGTCAATGCTCCAAAATAAGATGCATAACAGTCAACGAGCCTGCAAAGACATATGAGAGTTGAGTGGTTCCTGAACATGAATAACACACTGTTCCGCCAGGGCATCGATTACTCTCAGACATCCATCCTCTGATATAGCTCCTACGTACTTCACGTCAGGAGAAAAGACGAAATCTGTTGTGTAGGATAAAAGAAGGCTTTTATTGGCATTATTGGAAACACGGACCCAGAATGCCACGCCGCGAGACCCGCCAATGGCTGACAGGATTTTTGGCGGTTTTTTCCTTGTCTGCTCTGCCTGCACCATTTCCGGACATTACCGGATGCCAGGGTGGCATTGTCACAAAGATGGTATCTGTGGGATCCCACTCTTTCTGCGATGTTCCCCCTTCGGACGATAATGACGTGGTCCCGTTAACAACAAGAAGTCTGCCCACAGGCTCCTGCGGCGTAAATGCCCCGTCATCACGCTCCTTATCATATACAACAATCGTCCCATCTGCGTGTGAAACAAGAAACAAAGTTGCCGACGATGGAACCCATCGCACGGTGGTACATGGAGAATTTGTAATGCAGCCCTTCAGGACGGCTCAGGATGGCTACAACTTTATTATGTATTCGACGTACTTGTTTGTTCAAACGGGCGTATCGTGATGTGATAGGGTCTGAGAAGCAATATGTTGGACAACACGTCGCCTGAGCACAATGAACGCACCAAGCCACACTAAGTCTCCGGAACTAAACCCGATTATCACATCGAGATGTTCAGAAGAGGACGTTGACACGTTAACATCATGACATGTTGGGTGCACTGCAAACGTTATCCTTGATAGAGGTTCCTGTTTACGTGGGCACGATCAATTTCGTCAAGGAAGATTGTGGACGACAGAACCTTTGTTTTAGAACCCACTTCCGCCCACACATAGCTCTTGGCTTGATTGTAGAACAGAAAGGTAGCATCGCCTTGCTTGGCTTGCAGGTTCTTCGTCAATCCCTCTGCTGTCTGTATGCGAGTGATAAAGCTTGATGACGTTGTGCGGATGTTGTGTTTCGGACGCGCAGCATTCTTCTTCTTACTGGCCAAATGGGAGAACAGGGTATGATGTTCGTGTGGCATCGATGGGCTTGCTGGTGGATGTTCTTGAGTTGATGATGAAGGCTGCTCACCGTCGTCTGGAGTATCGCTGCTCGACAAACTAACCCCATCTTCACGATCCTTCAGGGTTATGAGATTCCCTTTCCTCTGTTCCTTATTACCGCCAAGTAGCTGAGCCAGTCCAGGGGCGCCCCCCTGTTTTGTGGCAGTAAATCGCACAACCACGCTGCAAACCTTAGTTGGATAAATCGACTGTCCGGCAAGGGCAGTCGTTAACGAAGGTTTATGCTCATCGGTGACTGAGTAAACGCCTTCTGGAGCCACGAAAGTGGACTCGTTCTCCATTACCGGTTAGACGGCAGGGTTGTGAGATAATCTCTGCGTGAATCGATGTTTGTGGCCAGGCTTGACATCATTTCCCCTTTCTGTCGAGTGACACTGAAATGCAAACGCCCACTGACACAGCCGGATCTTAACTCATCTCTTTCTCTCCAATGCACTCTACCAAACTCACAGTCCGCGCTGCTAGAAGGCCACCCCTCGCTGCACTCAACTTGAATAAGGCACTCTCTCGTTGGAACTCGTCAGCTGTAGAGCCCCCTCCAGCGGGCGGTCATCTACCTGGAATAGCAACATCACAACTCCTTCGGACCACAAGAGACATCGCTCTCCGCACTCCTGGAATCAAATGGGCAGACGAGGGCGCATCTGAGCCGTCAAGGAGCATTGTTGGAGGTCGCGAAACCAGGAAAATGAATACCTACCAGGCTGTTCGAGATGCTATGAGGTAAGTCTGATCCGCGACTACCGTGGGCCTACACTCATGTTCTTCTTAGTATTGCTTTATTGAAGGACGATAAAGCTGTTGTTTTTGGTGAAGACGTTGCGTTCGGCGGCGTCTTCAGATGCACCATGGTTAGCTCAGCCCCAATTTATGCTAACAACCTAACTATACTGTATCCCGAGGTGCATAGGGCCTTGCAGAAGAGTTTGGTTAGTGCAATTTGGTTGCATCTTCTTCTGTTCTGAACCACCGCCCAGGAAAGGAGCGTGTCTTCAACACACCCTTAACAGAGCAAGGCATTGCAGGCTTCGGTATTGGCCTCGCAATGATGGGCCATACTGCGATTGCTGAGATACAGTTTGCGGACTACATATATCCTGCATTTGATCAGGTATGTATGCTAATAGGCTGATCTCTGACGTGTTTGAGCGCATTTTTCACCCGTAGCTTGTCAACGAGGCTGCGAAAATACGATATAGATCGGGTAACCAATTCAACGTTGGAGGCCTCACTGTACGCACTCCAACTATGTCTGTGGTCAGTTTTTCTCAGTTGGCTCTCAGGTGTGCAAATGATGGAATTAAGTCCTTCGTCAGGGTCATGGCGGACTGTACCACTCCCAATCTCCAGAGGGCTTCTTCATGGGAGCTTCGGGACTCAAGGTCGGTAATCCGTGAATATGTTGAGAAGTTGTTAAACGTATCTTCTAGATCGTGATACCCCGTTCTCCGATTCAAGCGAAAGGCCTCTTGCTAGGCTCCATTAGAGACCCTAATCCAGTTATATTTATGGAACCAAAAATTCTTTATCGCTCGGCGGGTAAAATATCATTCATATCCCACCCCAGGTCACTAATGTCAGCTTTTTAGTCGAGCAAGTGCCCATCGACGACTTCGAATTGCCCCTAGGGAAGGCCGAAACCCTCGTCCCAGGTTCAGACCTCACACTACTGACCTGGGGAACGCCAGTATACCACTGCGAAACGGCTCTACATATGCTCACTACCCCCGATTCCTCACTAGCACCGCTGGTTCCGACTTCGCTCCGCTCAGTCAAAGTCGAACTCATCGACCTGCGCTCTATCCTCCCATGGGACATGGAGACCGTCATGGAAAGTGTGAACCGCACTGGCCGGCTGGTTATTGTCCACGAGGCAGCAATGACGGCTGGCGTAAGCGCTGAGATCAGTGCTGAGATCCAGAAACGGTGTTTCCTCAAATTGAACGCGCCTGTCAAGCGGGTGACTGGCTGGGAGTAAGTTATTTCTAACTAGACGAGTGGATGGAATCTGACTACTCACGTTTGTGCTTTTGTAGCACCCCTAATGCGCTTCAGTATGAGAAGTTCATGATACCCGATGCAATTCGTATCCTTGATGGTATTGTAGAAACGTTGACGTATTGATGGCCGGCAATGTTAAAGTACTAGACAGAGTCTGCAGCATAATGTACAGAATAATGACCCTACACTCAAGAGGTTACCGAACTGTTATGAATATTCAAGTCCCAGGATCCTGGTGTGTAGCGATTTTATCTTAGGTCGAGCTTAATGAAATATAATGAATTTATATACTGCTGAAGCATAGGCTCAGACGTTTTGCGCAGCAATACAGAAGTACTGAGGACAGTTATCATCCAATGATGACGTATGTATAACCAATATAGTCCGAAGAATGCAAGTGTCCTTGTCGTAGGTATCATACTAAGCAAGTATAGCTTATATCAAAGCTCTCAGCAATAGACCAGTAGCAGATAAATATATCTGCACCTTCCACCACTCGTTGATCAATCTCCCGGATGACGACTGCGATTTAATCGAATTTGATACTGACGTCGGTGGAACATACGGCGTATTGTCAAGGAATGTCGTTTGTATGAAGTCTTCCTGATACACAATCCCTTGGTCGGTGACTCCATACAAATCCAGCGTCAGTTGGTACCCGAAGTCTGAGAGTTCGATACTATAGAAGTCGAACTCCTTCGTGGACGTGATGTTGTCGTTGAGCTGCAGGTCGATAGTCGTCCTAAATGGCGCAGTGAAGTTCGGGGTGGCCATGTCCATTGCGTCTATGTAGACTCTTGACATATTACTGTCTTTTCGGATCTACGAGGCGAGTGAGATACACATGGAAAAACGGGCTTGCAACATACCGCAGCCACAAGAGTGTATGCTGTGAAATAATCCACCCCGACAGGACCACTTCCCGCTCTTTTCTGTGGCTGGGATGCCAAAACCTGTTGGCTGAGCATCGGAACGAAAAGAAGCACGTCTTGCTGCACCACATAGTTATTCCCGTCATTATTATACACAGCGGGAGTGCTACCGTCCTTCTCGTCCACCATGAACCAGAATCTGGAGATGGAAACAACGGGGTCGACGGGGACAACGAAGTTGTAATTTATGAAAGAGTAGTTTAGACGTTGTGTTATGGGGGAAAGGTTGGGGCTTTCAATAACTGTGCCTGCAGGCAGAGCGGACTTCATGTCGCCATTGCAATTCGCGGTTCCCCCGCGTTTGTCGCACCATAACATCGTAACAATGCGATTCGTGTTGATAGGGGTTCCAATCTTCTGTAGCAGCTGAATTTCAATCCCATCAGCGAGATGAAACAATAAATATGCTGAAATGGCGCTTACACGTATAGAAGCTTTGAACACAAACGTATTCCGCTCAAAGGTTAGCTTAACATCCTGGACTTTGACAGGGCGCAACGTGATTGGTGGGGTGAGTGTAACGTTGCTTGGGACCAGGTTGATCAACTTTTCTATGATGCTTTGACATATGCTGGAGTACGCATCCGGCGATGCCATGCTAGAGAAAGATCAATATGAAGATAGTAAAGTAACGTAATACGTGAGATGGACTGACCTGGTCACGGTCTTATTTGAGTCTGAAGAAAAGATCCTCAGATCGGATGCCAGGTTGGTATTCGAGGGTACAAGAGGATTTTGAGTGGTATTCGAGCGTACAAGAGGATTTTGAGTGGTACCATCTAAGTATTGCGTCACTCTAAGGACCGTAACAATGTATCAATGAAAGTTGGCAGCAGGTGTGCATGCTTACACAACATTGTCGTATGAGGGGGTGGTATCGAAGTTAGAGAATCGGACAACGGCCGGATTCGGGCCAGGAGGGACAAGCTGAGGGAATTCGGTACTCCGCACACCACCGAGTGTATGACCACATGCGACGAGCTGGATCATTTCTGTAGGTTGAAAGCCTGCATTTTGGAAGATCGACGTATGCGTTTGGATGTCCTGCTGCGGCATCGGAACTCCAAAAGGCCCGGCGGTCCAAGAATCAGAACGACCACCTCGATATGGAATGATAGGCCCGCCGCAGGTCGCAACAGCAAAGACGGCGGCAAGTGCTAGTATGTCGGCGCCTGTCAATGAACTGTAAGGGCCATTATACCTTCCGCTATCAGTTGAAAATGGACTTACGAGATGCGTATTTGTTGGGAAACGCCGCGATGTCTGCTATAGTGTCATTCAATCCGACAGCGGAGTTCTGTTAGATGAGTAGACTGTTAACTTTGGTTGTTGAGAGTAAGATCAGACGCACCTCTATCCGGCCAAGCTCATATACTATTGAGCCGTCTACACCTCCGCTTCCGTCAATCTTACTGAACGTGATCGCGTCATGAAACAACTGCATTCCACTATGACACCGTGAATACATCGAGAAAAAAAAACACTCACGGTGCGGAGCCATTCGGCGGGAATGGAAGCATTGGTGCTAGGCCTGTATCGGCATGGATGAACGATGGATGCTAAGCTAGAACCATCTGCTTTGCGTCCTTCATACAAAAGGCGTTCAAGAGTGTCGCGTGGTTCATCTGGCCACGAGAGACATAAGGCAGCAAAGGTAAGGACTAGTGTAAAACAAAAAGGAAAGTGAAGCATTGCGAGCACACAGCTCGTAAAGATGCGTTGAAATGAAGGGAGATATAATGTGTACGTTACATAAGTATCTCCTAATTTAAGTTGGCCGGATTTAGATACTCTATATATAAACCCGGTAGCGCGCCGGCAGGGTGTTGTTTTGTGATGATGGTGGCGAGTTGAATGTTTCACTGGATTCGGTTTTGACCTCGATTTTTATGCTCGTGGCTTGTTGGCACAATGGCAAAAGCGATAGTTTATAGAAGATGGATGTTGTTGATGAACATTTGGGTTGGTCAGCATGTTGTCTCACTCGGAAAGATGTGGTTTATTGCGAGGTGGTGCTAAGCTCTCTGAAACAAATCCAAATTGCACATCCTGTCCATGTCATGGATCCATTGAGTGTTCTATCATTGGTTAAGAAGTTTCTAGGAATATTCTATTTATGTGTTGTCTGTTAACAAAGTGTGAGCGACTTGCGTTTCGGTGTTCTTCTGTTATGTTCAATTAGCTTACATATTTATAGTAGTGATATGCATTCGAAATCGATAACAGGTTACAATCATAATAAAGAACATAGAAATAGTAGAAGACAACTATAAGAATAATGATACAACACATAACGGTTGTGATATGTGCTAAGACAGATGGGAGAGATGAATATCGGCGGATTGCCAGTCCACACCGCGCTATCATTTTTTCATTGTTTTTATACCCTTGGACTTTTTGGATTTCAGGCATTCATCATCTGATTCTTCCCAGTCAACCTTCATTAGCATATCTTCAAGTTTCTCTTCATGGCCTACCCTGGGTGTGATGTCTGTGTGTGAAAGCTGTTCGACATATTGGGAACATGACGCTAGGAGCATACTTGTGCTCAGTGTTGACATTGGATGTTGGGGTTGTGGTAAGGGGTGTGAGCCATTATCAATAACATTGAATAGTATGCAGGAGTCAGACGTGGAATCTGGATGGTGGGAATGGTAGTTGTGGAAGCAGATGTACTGGTTGGTAGCACTGGTTGCTGTCGATTTTCGACAGGGAGATCTGTTTTGGCTATGACTCTGATGGTTTGAGCATTGAGTTTGAATGTCTGTTTGAGTGTGTGTTAACGAAGTTGGCAATGAAAGGGATATATATGTTCGTACCTTTCTCATCTTTGCTTGATTCCCTTTAGCATTCAAAATGGTCATTTGATATAAGTGCAATGTTACATCACACAACACCATGGTGCTAGGACACAGTTTGTCATAATATTGCCAAGGTGGAATTAGATGAAGATTGATGTCCCTCACATCATGTTGAATTAATTTTGCCACATGGTGATGAAAAACCATAGTCTGATAAGAGATATGGATCATAGTGAGTGCCAACATAGATGTCTTGGAGCATGAGTGGGTGTAGCAATAGTGCAATAGATTAGAATGCCCACCAGTCAGAACACCAGTAGTAGTCTCTGGCACTATTTCTGTTGGGTGATGTGCTGTGTCATGCTGTGCATTGTCTGTAGCTTGTTAGGAAACAGTCCTAACATGCCTATTACATAATAATATTCGATTTTTATTTTATTTTATTTTATTTTATTTCACCAAAATACGCTACCAAATGCCTATAAATGCTTTATTTGTCAACGTGGAAATTTTCTATTTACACGCATCAATATGTACGTGCATGTATGCATGCATTGGTAGCAACATATTACAATACATGTAACATAGTATATAAATGTTAAATATATACCTGGGGACCTCAGTTGAGTTCTCTTAGGTATTCCATCCACATTTGTGGTGCGAAACACCTATTTCAGCCAACTAATCTATTTTTAACCCATCACATCAAAACCATCAAAACCCCCATCATGCGCACGTGCCCCGCCGCCTTCTTGTAGGAGAGCCCACATGGTCCAGCTAGCAGAACAGTGGGTGTCGCCCTAACAGAAGAACTCAACTACCATATCAGTGTGCCTTCTCTTATATGCACATACATCATTGTTTCAGCATGCCACAACCACTTACTCATCATTTCGGCAAGAGCCAGAATTAAATGTATATACGTATTTACCTTGCTTTCATAAGCTGATGCTAGGCCTCACCTTACATTGCGACTGCTAGTGATCAAGAGGCAGCGCTCATCATTAGGACAGCTGCAACCAGACAACCGATTGGATCTGGTTTAGCCAAGATTTACATTACTCTATTTGGACAACTATTTTAGTTAAATTAGTTACTAGCCAAATTCAGTAATAACTCCGAGATCAGGCACTGTTGAAAGGGTTATTGATCTGAAGTGCCCAATTGTTGACAAACAGCCGAAATCACATGTTTTGCCATGTTTGGTACCCCGAATAGCTGGATCATGTGACTTGAAATTTTGTGAAAAAATTCTGAAGCCAAATCTTGACTCAGCTGAAGAAGTGACTCATCACAGCTTACATCATTATGACAGAGCAATCAACTTCAAATCCTGGTCACAATTCTGTTCCCATACCAGCTCTAGAAGCCAAAATTGATGCTCTTACAGTACAAATGTCCCAATTAGTGTTAGTATTAGCAGCATCCCAGCCCAAACAAGCAGAAACAAAAGCAGAGACAGTAGAAGATAAAGATGATGAGATGGTGGAGTGGATGTCTCAGGATGTTGTGCATGCAGAGGAGAGATCTGAGAGTGGAAAAACATGTTTACCTAAATATGCGCCCCCACAAATCTTTGACAGTACCATGGAGAACACAAAATCCTTCATCAGCTCTATAGTATTGTATATTCATGGGGGAAAGCCCAAATTTCATATGACCAAGTCTAGGATTATGTTTGCTCTCTCATACATCCAGGGAGGGAAAACACAGTTCTGGAGAAACGAAGCCATTAATCAAATTGCTGCAGGATATAAACCATTTGCAACCTTCAGGGAATTTTTGGAGAGATTGGAGGCACAGTTTGGAGACTCTAATCCAAAGGCGACAGCTAATGCAAAATTAAAAACCATGCACCAAGGTTCTCTGACAGCAGACAAATTTATTTTGCAGTTCAAGGCAGAAGCATCACAGACCGATATGGGAGAAGCTGCATTGGTAGAATTTTTGAAAGCAGGATTAAATTCCTTGTTATTCAAGTCTATCTATCGACTACCTTCTATGCCGGAGAGGTTGGATGAGTAGTATAATTGGGCAATGCGTCTTGATTGGCAATATTGACAGGAACAGGTGGAGTCAAAATTGATGTATAGAAATGCCAGATTTAGAAAGTCATTAGGAAGAAAGTCCAAGAAAGAAAGGACACCTCAGGTACAAGCTCTGAGGGCATAGCCACCAGCCATGGCAGTGACACCTATTGTTAAGGAGTCAGCAGCATTGGCAGATGTGATGGATGTTGATTGAGCAAGGAGATGAGCCCCACTTAAATGTTTTAACTGTGGGCAATTAGAGCATATTGCTAGGAATTGTAGGCAGAAAAGGAAGATTAGGGAAGTGACAATTGAAGAAGTAAAGTTGGAGGAAGATAAGCAGAAGAATTTTGTGGAAGAGTCCTAGTGAAGGTTTCCCTATTGGTGACCCAAAATCAATATAATGTATTAGTATCTGAGGAAACCCAGAGTGAACCTAAAAGAGAAATTGAAGAGTATGACCATTATCACTTATGTGACAAAGAAAAATGCCCAGCCTTATTTCTGAAGACCCCTAAATTCTTTATTCACTCAGTGTGGATAGAACTCGAAATTAGCTTGATAGTAGGATTGAAGACAGTGGACACGCATGCAGCAATTAATGTAGAGGCATTGCTTGACAGTGGTGCTACAGGATTATTCATTAATTGATCCTTAATTACTGGAAACAGTATTCGCACGCATAAACTGCCACAACCTATAATGGTGTACAATATTGATGGTATGATCAATTGTGGAGGAACTATTAAAGAGGAGGTGACAATGATACTGAAGTATCAGGATCATCAGGAACGAGCTGTATTTGAAGTGTGCAACCTTGGGAAAACCAATCTGATAATTGAATGTCCGTGGTTATAAAAGCATAACCTGGAAATTGATTGGAGAACTAGGAAGGTACACATGACTCATTGTTCTAAAGAATGTAATGTGTATGAGAGGAAAGTAAAAAAGAAGAAGAAGGAAAAGGAAGAGAAAGAATGTCTGAGGAAGTATTCTGTTACGATAGAGGAAGTAGAAGATGAGGACATGCCAAATGGGGAAGTTCCAGTCATGACCAGTAAGGAAGAACAGAAGCAAACCTTTAGAGAAATTCATGGAGGACAGTCATGGGATAAAAATGCTGTGAAAGTGGAGAAACCAGTGGAGGAGTGGGTGCCAAAAGCCTACCATAAATATTTGTCAGTTTTTCAGAAGAAGGAATTAGAGTGGATGCCAGTGCAAAAGCCATGGAATCATGCAATTGAGATGAAGCTGGGATTTGTGCCAAAGAAGTCAAAAGTCTACTCATTATCTCCAAAGGAACAAGAAGAAGTGGATGCATTCCTTAATGAACAATTGCACAAGGGATACATACAACCTTTGAAATCACCACAGACATCACCAGTATTCTTTGTACCAAAAAAGGATCAGAGGAAGAGGATGTGTACAGATTATTGGTATTTGAATGAGTAGACCATGAAGAATGCGTACCCTTTGCCATTAATCTCAGAGATAATTGACAAGGTGGGAAAGGCCAAGGTCTTTACAAAATTGGATTTATGCTGAGGGTACAACAATGTATGAATAAAGAAAGGAGATGAGTGGAAGGCAGCATTTGCCATGCATTGAGGATCCTTTGAGCTGCTTGTCATGTTTTTTCGAATGACCAATAGTCCCCCAACTTTCTAAAATATAATGAACAACATTTTTAAGGACGTAATAGACAAAGGCATGGTAATAATATTCATTGACGACATTTTGATATTCACAGAGGATGAAGAAAATCATGAGGCGATAGCGCAGGAGATGTTAAAGAGATTGGCAGAGAATGATTTATTTGTTAAACTGGAGAAGTGTGTGTTTGGGGCAAGCAAGATTGAGTTCTTGGGATTAAAGATTGGTCCTGATGGAATCAAGATGGATTCTATCAAGGTACAGGCAATTGTTGATTGGCCCATGCCTACTCATATCAAGGAATTTCAGGCTTTCTTGGGACTGGCCAATTTTTATCGTCACTTTGTTCATAATTTTTCCAAAATTGCTGCACCACTACACAACCTTATGTGAATGCGAGTAGTGTAGAGATGGGGAGAACAGCAGCAGACTGCATTTGAGGAGTTGAAGAGGAAATTTGTGGAAGAGCCAATATTAGCCCCAGTAGATTTCACACATCCCTTACGAGTGGAATCAGATGCATCAGACTTTGCTACTGGAGCTGTATTATCAATGTTATATGAAGATGACAAATGGCATCCTTGTGCATATTTGTCTCAAGGGTTGAATGATGTGGAGAGAAATTATGATGTGCATGATAAAGAGATGTTGGGAATAATATGAGCATTGGAAGCATGGAGACATTATTTGGAGGGATGTACACATCAGATCTAAATCTGGACAGACCATCAAAATCTGCAGTATTTCATGTCCGCTAAAAAGCTTAACCATCGACAAGCGCATTGGGCATTATTCCTATTGCGTTTTAATTTTCACTTAGTCCACAAAGCAAGAAGCTTGATGAGGAAAGCAGATGCATTATCCAAACATACAGATCATAAAAGGGGAGTAGAGGAGGACAATAAAAATATTACTCTACTCAAACCTGAATACTTTCATATTTGTGCTATGCGTCAAGGGCATTTATTGGTAGATACATAGCTCAGAGACAAAAATGTTGTCTAAAATTAGACAATGTTCAGAGATGGATGATGAAGTAGTGGAAGCTGTGAAAGCTTTGGGGGGAGGGAGGGGGGGTAATACTAAAGGAGATGAATGGATTGAAGAACAAGGGTTAGTGTTGTTCAGAGGAAAGGTATATGTACCGAAGGATCAAGATTTACGAAGGGAGATCATATGGTTACATCATAATACACCAGCTGCTGGACATCCAGGAAGATGGAAGATGTTGGAGTTGTTGATGAGAAATTATTGGTAACCCAGAATTTCAAAGTATGTGTTGGGATATGTGGATGGGTGTGATATGTGCATGAGGGGGAAGAAATTTCCAAAAAAGCCTGCAGGGAAATTAATGCTGAACCCTATACCTAAAGCGCTATGGTGAGATATATCTGTGGATTTTATCACAGGATTACCTGAAGCTCAAAGATATGATGCAATATTTGTAGTATGTGACTGCTTCACAAAGGAAGTCCATATTATTCCTACTACAGCAGAAACCTCATTGTTGGGATTGGCGCACCTCTATCTAAATCAGGTATGGCAGTTACATGGATTACCTGATATGGTTATCTCCAATCACAGATCACAATTTGCTTCTGCATTTATGCAAGAGTTAAATAACATATTGGGGATTCAAACCAAGTTATCTATGGCATATCACCCACAAACTGATGGGCAGACAGAGAGAATGAATCAGGAGTTGGAGCAGTACCTATGCATGTTTGTCAATCACTGACAAACTGACCAGCTGGAATGGTTAGCAATTGCAGAATTTTCCCACAATAATAAATTCCATTTGGCTACTGGCATGTCACTCTTCTTCACTAATCATAAGTATCATTTCAGAATGGGAGTAGAACCTCGAAGGGAAGTCAAGGTACAGTTAGTAGAGGACTTTGTATCAAAAATGCGAATGCAGGAGGAAGCAGAGGCAGCATTGATGAAAGCATGTGATGACATGATGTGACACATGGATTGTATTCGAGCTGTTGCTCCAGAGTACAAAGTTGGTGACTTGGTATGGCTAAGTACCAAGGATCTAAATATTTCACGACCTTCAAAAAAGCTTATGGAGAAGCAAGTTGGACAATATCCAATTTCTAAAATAATTTTGCCCAATGCAGTGTTAAAATTACCTCAATCATTCAAGATTGATCCTGAAATTAACATTTCCTGTTTACACCCTTACTGCCCACCTACTATTCCTGGTCAACAAACTACTCCACAGCCTCCAATAATGGTAGAAGGTGCTCTAAAATTTGTAGTGGAAGAGGTTTTGGACTCACATCTTCGATGAAATAAATTGGAGTTCTTAATAAAGTGGAAGAACTACACCAATGAAAATAAATCATGGGAACCCAAGGAGAATTGTAAGTGAGCACATAATGCAATTGCCCAATTTTTTAAATGTAATCCAAATGCTCCATGTCGCATTGCTAGAATGGTATATGAGGAGATGAATTTCCAGCCTTACCAAAATTTCACAGAGAGGACAGATATGATATTTTCTCACCTGGAAGTTGAGGCATAAAAGGGGAGTAATGTTAGGAAACAGTCTTCTAACATGCCTATTACATAATAATATTTTATTTTTATTTTATTTTATTTTATTTTACCAAAATATGCTACCAAACACCTATAAATGCTTTATTTGTCAGCATGGGAATTTTCTATTTACACACATCAATATATATGCACATGTATGCATGCATTGGTAGCAACATATTACAATATATGTAACATAGTATATAAATGTTAAATATATTCCTGGGGACCTCAGTTGAGTTTTCTTAGGTATTCCATCCACATTTGTGGTGCAAAACATCTATTTCAGCCAACTAATCTATTTTTAACCCATCACATCAAAACCATCAAAACCCCCATCACATGTGCATGCCCCGCCATCTTCTTGTAGGAGAGCCTGCACAGTCCAGCTAGCAGAACAGTGGGTGTTGCCCTAATATAGCTTTACCATCATCATCATCATCTTCTTCTTTAACCAGTTTTCATTTGGTACCAACAATAGGAGCAGGGGTGTTGGTTGTAAGGGCAACTTCAAAGCCTCACTTAGAAGTGAGCTAACAGAGGGGAATCCAAAGTTAATATTATACTACATAATACAGACACTCTAGGTGCACCTAACAGAGGGGAATCCAAAGAGAAAACTCTATGGACCCATCTGTCAATGCCCAGTATATGTGATAGAGCCGAAAATGAAATAGTAAGCTAAAAACAGCAAAAAGGTGGAGATAGGCAGATCAAGCTGTGGGATGACATCATCTTGATGGGTAAACATCCAGAAGGGGTCCTGCCTCTAAGAATAGAACTGTCAACATGTACCAACATTGGAAAAAAACCAAAATATAATAATAAAATAGAATAAATCATAGAAAATCATAGAAAATGCAGAATAGGGTGAAATAAAATATAAAAAAAATGGGACAACCACAGAAAATTGCCCAGATGCCTGGAACACCTTCCTTTACCCTTATGTACATCACTCCCCTTCTATGATGCATTGCCCCAATGCATTCGAAACCATATTTGCCCAAAGTTGGATGCTTGGATATGCTGAGGTGCAGAGAAATATTGCCGGTGGAACTCCCTGACCAGTCATAGGGCATTTACATTGGACTCTGCAACCCAGGAGTTTTTCTCATACCCATAACCCTTCCAGTGCACTAAGTATTTGAGTTGACCTCGATGTAAGCAGTTGTCTAAGATGGACTTGACCTCATACTGAGGTTCACCTTCGGTAACTGTAGGCAGTAGGAGAGGTTGTGTCATGCATCCAGGAAATGGGTCTGTGGGTGCAGGCAGCAGCTTTACAACATGGAAGACAGGGTGGAGTCTGGACATGGACTGTGGTAGCGATAGATGGTAGGCATGCGACCCGATGTGTCTAGTGATGAGGAACGGTCCAAGAAAGTGGTGGGTAAGTTTCTTGGATGGATATGTGGTGGAAATGTCACTAGAGTTGAGATAGACATGATCACCAACCTTATATGTGGATGTGGGTGAGTGATGCTGGTTGTAGAAGTGTGCCAGGTCATCCATTGCCTTGGCCAAAGCTGACTTCGCCTCTTCCAAGGTGTCCTTCATCCACTCTGTGAACTCATTCACCATCTCCAAGTGCAAGGGTGCTTGTCCAGGTTTGAAGCCCATGTGTGGGTGTTGCCCTGTGTCAAGGAAAAAGAGAGTTTGTTGGGTGGAAGAGTAAATGTGATTGTTGTATCCAAACTCAGCCATGGGGAGGAGATCTTCCCAATCATTTTGTCACTCATTGATGAAGACATGGATGTACTGTGACTTGTTCTGTCTGTCCATCTGCCTGTGGGTGGTAGGCAGTCAAGGCAAGGAGTTTGATCTCCCCCAGTAGGCAGTCCAGCTCTTGGGTGAACTCTGCAATGAATTGTGGTTTTGGGTCACAGAGGAATGTGCCAGGCAATCCATGGAGCTTCCACACATGTTGCAAATAAAGTTGAGCTGCTCCAAGTGCAGTGACAGTCATATGAGTGGGGATAAAATGAGCTCACTTCCTAGCAGAGTTGACTGTGCACATTATCATGTCAAACTCATTGGACTCTGGTAGTTCTACCATGAAGTCCACACTGATGACATCCCAGCGATTCTCTGGGACTGGAAGAGGGTGTAACTCACCCATGGGCTTGCACCAGGGAGTCTTGGTGCATAAGCAGAGATCACAGGTACGGCAGTACTGACCAATGAGTCGAGACATCTGGGGCTACCAATAATTCCATGATATGAGTTCCAACATCTTCCCAATGCCTAGGGTGACCAGCAATGAGTGAGTCATGGTGCTGAGAGATGAGCTATCATTGAAGTTGGGGATCATTAGGGATGTAGATGCAGTCATGGAAGTATAGTATGTCATCCTTTTCTGTCTACTCTGCTGCATGAAGTGAAGGGGTGGATCCCTTTCTTAGCTCCTTCACTGCCAGAGCCACAGCATCCTCATGTAAACTGCTATGGTTCACATGATGAATGTCATGTAAGATACTGTGCTCCTCACCCTCCAAGGCAACACCTTTTAGTGAATGGACTGTAAACAGATCAGGTTGCAACAACACAATACCTTGATTGTTGTTGCTTCCAGCCCTGTGGTCCCGATAATGAGAGAGGGCATCAGTCTTCCCCATGCTGCATCCCAGGCAATGATGCAAAGAGAAATTGAACCTGGAGAGATAAAGAGACCAGTGGGCTTGGCAATAATTAAGTTTCTTGGTGGTCATGAAGTACTCAAGGTTCTTGGAGTCCATCTAGATCTCAACCTTATGTTGAGCACCCTCCAGGAAATGTTACCACTTCTCCAATGCCTGCATTATTGCCAGCATCTCCTTGTTGTGGATCTCATAATTGCATTCCATAGCACTGAGACTCTTCAGGTAGAAGGTAATGGGGTGCCATTTCTGGTCCTTGGAAACTGTTGGGATAGGACTGTGCCTGTTGCAAAGTTTGAACTGTCAGCTTCTACATGGAAGGGGCATGAGTCCTCAGTGAAGGTAAGAATGGGAGTGAAAATGACCATCTCTTTGAGCTTCTCAAATGCCTCCTGCTGTGCATTTTCCCACCTCTATCCCTCCTTGCCAGTGAGGTCAAATAGTGGGCAGGCATGGTGGGGAAAATCTTTAATAAAGCACTGATAAAAATTGATGAAGCCCAGAAAAGACTGCACCTCTTTCTTGTTTGTGGGAATAGGCCAGGTTGTAACACTAGCAACCTTGACCGGGTCCATCTCTATCTGTCCATCTAAGATAATCAGGCCCAAGTACTCGATTTGTGTCTTCTCAAACTCACACTTGTTGTGACGAAGGTAGAGTTTGTGCTGCTGAAGTCATTCCAGTACCAGGCACATGATTTGGTGACGTTCATCGAGGTCTCGAGTGAAAATGAGAATGTTGTCAAGATAAACACAGACCATGCCTTCCAGTATGAGATTACAGAAGATATTGTTCATCATGGTCTAAAAGGTGGCAGGACTATCAGAGAGACCAAAGAATATGACAAGCAGTTCAAAAAGACCACAGTTCATGCAAAAAGCTGCCTTCCACTCATCCCCTTTCTTTATCTGGACATTGTTGTAACCCCAATGGACATTGAGCTTGGTGAAGTAACATGCTTTGTGGAGTTGGTTGACGAGTTCGGATATGAGGGGTAGCAGATAACAATTTTTGACTGTGATGTCATTGAGGCATTGATAGTCTTAAACCAGTCGAAGGGACCCATTTTATTTTCTTGACAAAGAAGAAGGGTGAGGCCATGGGTAATTTAGAAGGGCAGATACAACCTGAAGCCAAGTGTTCATTGATGAACTTGTCAAGTTGTTGCTGTTCTTCAGGGGAGAGGGGATAAACCTTGCAGGAAGAGGGTGTGACACCCAACGTGAGCTCAATTGCATGATCCCATGGCTTATGGTTAGGAAGTGAGTTGAAGGATTCCTTGGAAAAACATTCTTGAAGTCATGCAGGTGAGGAAGCATAGAGTCAGTAAAAGATTTGGGTGCACTGTTCTTATGGAAGGCCTCCATGAGGCACTGGGAGACATTCAAGGTGGCACGCACCTCATGCGAAGGGTTAATGGCAGTGTAGAAAATTTGGTCACCTTCCTCGATCTCCTCCACCTCCTGTTCATCATCATCTGAGTCAGGTGCAAGATCTGGGATGTCTTTCAAATCCACATTGGCCACAGGCATTGGACCAGCACGATACTTTTGAGTGCACTGTAAGAGGACCTTTCACCCTCGATGTTCCTGTCTGCCTTTAGTGAAGCAAGTACGACAGCGAGAGGGACAACAATTCATCATGACTTCACCTGTCACCCAATCAGTCTCAGGATTATGGTCATAAAGCCATGGGTAGCCTAAAATTGCCTCCTGCTTCCCCAGCTGGATTACTGTGAAGAGAGCTCATTCACTATAATTCTTGTACCAGAGGACTAGGTCAACAATTTCCCAAATTGCCCCAGCTTCATTTGGGGAGCTGTCCACATTGTCGACAGGTATAGATCGAGATAGTGAGCAGGTATTAAGTTGTTTTTGTTGGACGAGGTGTGAATCAATGAAAAGGCCCATGACACCTGAGTCCAGAAGAGCAGAGACACTGAGTACTTGCTCCGTATCCATGGTCTGCAGCTCAATCTTCAATTCTAGGGATTGTTGGGAGGGGGTGGATGCCACAATGTACTTGCATGGTAGTTTATGCTCCCAAAATTTTAATCTGGGTAGGGAGAGTGGGGAGGAAGAGGTAGGTACATCTTTAGCCACTTCAGAGGGGTTTGGAGAAGGAATGGTCATAGCATAAGATTTATCCTCTAGTGAATCAACAGACAGAACTTTGAAGTGGTTATGAACAGGTAACGAGGGCATACTGTCCACTTGTCACAAGCAGAAAAATCCTGTTTCTCTGCCTCTTCCTCTTTAACTTCCTTTTTCTCCAGGCCCTCAACATCTGCCAGTGCCAGCAGGTCCTGGAGGAGCTCATCTCATCCCTCAGGTGTGAGTTTACAGATATCTTGGTGGTAGGGACAATTTTGAGCCATGTGTCCAGTTTTCCCACAATGGTAGCAGAGGTCTAGCCTGTGAGCTTGACTATGGGCTGCATCAACATCCATTGGAGCAGGGGTGTTGGAGCTCAATGCAGTGGATTGGTGCACAGGGATGGGATTAAGGTAAGGAAGTGCTTGATTAAAGGTGTGAGGTGCATGGGTAGTGGTAGGAGTGTGGAAGGCCACAGTAAATGCTGCATTTGTGAGTCAGTTCTCATCACAGAGTGAAGCAGCCTCATACAAAGCATTTATATCATCGTCTGCTGGGTGTCCTTCCAACATCTGTGCAATCTGGTCTTGAATTTTTGATTAAGACCTCAATGGAACTTCACCACCATGGGCAACCCACTCCCATACCTTGCCATGTCCACCAAGTCTCAAAATTTGTCAATGTAGTCATCCACAGATCGATGCACTTGGTAGTAGGAAGTGGATTCAAGGCATGTTATAGCTTATTAGCACACATTGAGGGGGCAGAAGTGTCATGTGAACTCATCACAAAAGTCCCCCCAGGTGGAAAATGGAAGGGAGCTATGCTCCTTGGCCTGGTGTAATATATGGTTGACGTAGAGATAGGCGCACTCAGATTTCATGTATGTGAGGGCCCAATAAATTTTAGCAGCATCATCCACAAATTGATTTGGATGTATACTGATGTACAACTTACAGGAATTCAGGAAGGCATGTCCCTGGGAACGTGCACCATTGAATTCAGCAGAGGGCACAGGTTTAATGTGCATGTCTTCACTTGGGCACATGTGCACTTGGCATGCTAGGAGTGAAAATGGGCAGTGTAGGATTTGACTAAAGGGTTCTAACAAAGGTTTCAATGGTAGATGTGAGTGTATCAATTTGTGCATGAATTCCAGCCACATCGCCTTCAAGCCCATCGATGTGCTCCAGGGCATCCATGGCGCTAGGCAGCGGATTGGGTGAAAAACAGTGTGCACTAAAGGCAGGAGTGTCTGAGATGGTATGTAGGGAGTCTGTGGAGCTCTGGGAGTTGTCTTCTACTTTGTACCTGCCCATCTTGGCAGAGTATCCAAGATTTCAAGCCTTAGGAGAGAATTTTCTACTATAAGGGCAACCTCAAAGCCTCACTTAATAGTGAGCTAACAGAGGGGAATCCAAAGTTAATATTATACTATATAATACAGACACTCTAGGCACACCTAACAGAGAAGAATCCAAAGAGAAAACTTCAAGGACCCATCTGTCGATACCCAGTATATGTGATAGAGCCAAAAATGAAATAGTAAGCTAAAAACAGCAAAAAAATGGAGATAAATGGATCAAGCTGTGGGATGATGTCACCTTAATGTGTAAACATCCAGAAGGGGTCCTGCCTCTAAGAATAGAACTGTCAGCATGTATCAACATAGAAAAAAACTGAAATATAATAATAAAATAGAATAAATCATAGAAAATCATAGAAAATGCAGAAAATTGCCCAGATGCCTGGGACACCTTCCTTTCCCCTTACATTGGTAGTGGCAGGAACCTGAAATTTGGTGATGTCAGGAGAAAAAAGTGTTGCATTGAGGAGTACTTTAATTTGACATTATATTTGGGACCAAAGTGGACAAGGATAAGATCACAGTGTCAGAATTGGTTGGCTTAGTCCAGTCCATATGAGCAAATTGCTAAAGAGTGCTGTTGAACATCATTGAGATAAGGGGTGATGTGGAGAACATACATTTGGTTCTTCATTGCTGATTAGTTGTTGATGTAACAGAACTACTCCTGTAGTTCTGGCACTCAGAGAATGGAGACAGTGTAAACTGGAAATTGGTGTGGATTCAAGAGGGAAAAATGCTAATCTAAGACATGGCACAATATAGATCAACCTAGCTACATGTGATCATGTATTAGTCATCATAGTGAATGCGTAAGTAGCAGAGAATTAGTAAAAGAATGAGGAATTTTCTTATAGTTGATAGACATTTTGTAGTTCACTGCATGTATGGATACCAATGTTTTTGGTAGCACATGATGGTTTGGTGAGTACTAGGCAAAATTTTGGCTTGGATTTGTCAGTGATGAGCTATACCAAAGTTAACAGATGTTAATGTATATTGAATACAGTTATGCACATTGTCAGTAGTCATATAATGATTTCCCTTGCAGTCCAACTGAGTCTCTAAGCTGGAATGGGCAATCTCACTGAACAACATCATTTTTGATAAGTTTGCCATCAGGATCAACAAAGTTACAGTTGTTGCTTCTAGCAGGCAAAGAAATCCTTGCGAAAGATGGCATTGGCAAGAGTGGTGAAAGACTCCTTTGAGAACTCTGTTACAAAGTTCTTGTAAAAGATTTTCTTGCAGTTTTGAAATAGTGGCAAGCATTCAGACTGGTTACTCATGAGCAGATGGTGGTGGTGGGTATGATAGAGGTCATGGATGAAAGGAAAAGGTGTGCTAGGTGAATGTCTTAAAATTATGCATGAATTAATGAAATTGCAGTGACTTACCATATGTTGAGGACATAATGTTTATTTGGATTGTTGTCCTCATTTACCTCTTGGGAGGGGTTCAGAGTCTATTATGAGAACAGACAGTCATTTTAAACTTGGATGAGGCTGCACTATGATGCTAACAGGGGACAGAAGACAGATCAAATTCCAGATTAGATCAACACTTGATCAAGGGTTGTGATATGCAACCTATGTTTTCAAATGAAAGATGATGGAGGAAACTGAGAATGGTCCAGCCTCCTTCCCAGGCCTTACATTGTGGTTGAAAGCAGTCTCCAGATGGTGGTGGCAATATTTAATCTTATCTGTATGACTAATGAATTTTTTTAAAAGTCTGTAACATTAATTTTTTCAACCACTCAGTAAGGCCTGGCATAAAACACCTGTAAACAAAGGCAGCCACAGTGACAAGTGACAGCAGACTTGACAAAAAATCTTGATATCTTAAATTAGAAACACACTATCAATGAAGTTGTGTTGCATCATCTCCAGCTTTTGACTTCAACAACTGGTCTTGCAATAATTTGGGACATGTCATAGCTGTGCTCAGTCCTCAATATGGCAGCTGAAGCTATGAGGAGCTCCCAGAATCAGCCAACACCACTGGTTCCTTCACTCTCAGATATTTGGAACAAGACTGAACAGGTCTTTGGTATCAGGCCATGTCTTTGGCAATTCCAAGTAGTGCAGGCAATTCTCAAGGGTGACAGGAATGTTGTCTTGATTGCTGGCACTAGCATGGGCAAGACCTTTACTTTCTGGATACCTCTTCTGTTTCAGCCTCATGGAAGCATCCAGATAATTGTCACACCTCTCAACATCCTAGGCAAGTAAAATGTAGCTGCATTAAACAAAGCTGGCTTCAAAGCAATTTTCATCAGTGCTGATACAGCAACTACCAAGAATTTTCAGGTGCATATTTTATTTTATAACTGACATCCAATGGTGACATTTCTTCTGAAGGCAATTCAAAATCTCAAATATCAGGCAGTTGTCTTTAACCCAGAACAGCTGATGAAAGTGGATGGTGGTCCTAAGAAGCTCATCAAGACTTCCTGTTTTACTGACAACCTCATAAGCATTATTTTTAATGAGGCACACTGCATTAGTATGTGGGATGCTTTTCATCCAGGATGCAAAGATGTTGGACACCTCCATTTCATCCTTCCTAATCATATCCCCATTTCAATCACCTTAATGACTCTCCCACCTCTGGTTGGATGATGTGAAGTCAATTCTCCAACTTTGCAATGATAAGCTTGTCATTTTTCAAAGATCAAGTGACTGGCCAAATATTCACATTTTTGTCCACTCAATTGTAAACTCACTTCATGGATCTAGAGTTTATTATTCACAACTGGAAGCCTGGGTGCCTCCCACCCCCAAAGTTCTTGATTATCTTTGATGACATCAATGATGCAATCCAGGCCTGCACACACATCCAGTCACTCCTACTATTGGAATACCAAAGTAAGATTAAATGGTTTAATTCTGACATGTCCAATACATTTAAGGATAATGAAGCATTCCACATGCAACTTGTGGGGAAGGCTTAGGGATTATTTACAACTAACTCATTTGGAATTGTACAATTATGCAATTATGTTCAACATTCCAACATTGACATCTCACATCAGGGAATGAATGTACTGTAAGGGCAACCTCAAAGCCTCACTTAGTAGTGAGCTAACAGAGGGGAATCCAAAGAGAAAACTTTAAGGACCCATCTGTCGATGCCCAGTATATGTGATAGACCCAAAAATCAAATAATAGGCTAAAAATAGCAAAAAGGTGGAAATAAGTGGATCAAGCTATGGAATGATGTCATCTTGATGGGTAAATGTCCAGAAGGGGTCCTGCCTCTAAGAATAAAACTGTTAACATGTACCAACATAGGAAAAACTGAAAAATAATTATAAAATAGGAATAAAATCATAGAAAACCATAGTAAATGCAGAATAGGGTGAAATAAAATGTAAAGAAATATGGGACAAATGCAGAAAATTGCCCAGATGCCTGGGATGCCTCCTCTTTTCCTTACATCACTCCCCTTCTATGATGCATTGCCCCAATGCATTCAAAATTGTATCTGGCCAAAGTCAGATGCCTGGATGCATTGAGGTGCAGAAGAATGTCAATGGTGGAACTCCTTGACCTTCCATGGGGCATTCACATCAGACTCTGCAACCCAATAATTTTCTTCATACCCATAACCCTTCCAGTGGACCAGGTATTTGAGTTTGCCTTGGCACAAGTGGCTGTCTAAAATGGACTTGACCTCATACTGAGGTTCACCTTCGATCACTGTAGGTAGTGGTGGAGGTCATGCCATATGTCCAGGAAATGGATCCATGGGGGATGGTAGCAGTTTGATGACATGGAAGACAGGGTGTAGTCTGGACATTGACAGTGGTAGCCATAGGTGATAGGCATGTGACCCAATGCAGGGCATCAAAGTGGTTACTGGTGGGCAGCAGGGGCAGACAGTTGGAGGGATTGGGGGCATGTGTGGTCATAGTGGCATGGAGTGTAGTGTTAAAAGCCACATTCATAAGTCAGTTTTCATCACAGAGAGAAGCAGCTTTGTACCAAGCATCAATATTGTCATCAGCTGGGCAACCCTTTAACATCTGTGCAATCTGATCCTGAACCTCTTGATTGAGACCATGACAAAAGTTAACCACCACTGGTAGCCCACTCCCATATCCCACCATGTCCACTAAATCTCTAAACTCATTGATATAGTCATCCACAGATCAGTGTGCTTGGTAATACAAAGATGACTCGAGGTGTGTTGCAGCTTGTTGGTGTTCATAGAGAGAGCAGAAATGTCATATGAGCTCCTCAATAAAGGTGCTCCAAGAGGAGAAAGGGAGGGAACCAAGTTTTTGAGATTGGTGAAAAATGCAGTTGATGTAGAGGTAGGTGCACTCAGACTTCATGTATGTGAAGGCCCAATAAATTTTTGTGGTGTCATCTAGGAACTGATTAGGACAAAGACTGATGTATAACTCACAGGAGTTGAGGAAAAAACATCTGTGAGAGCATGCACCATTAAAGCCAGTAGGGGGAGATAGTTTAATCTGTGTGCCAGTGGTATTAGGTAGAGCATCGATGTGTTAGGGTGACACCCACTAATCTGCTAGCTGGACTGTGTAGGTTCTCCTACAAGAAGGCGGCGGGGGGCACGCGCGTGATGGGGGGTTTGATGAATTTGATGTGAGGGGTTAAAAATAGAACAGTTGGCTGAATTAGGCCTTTCACACCACTAATGTGGATGGAATACCTAAGAGAACACAACTGAGGTCTCCTAGTATTTATTTTAGGGTTATATACTATGTTACACATATTGTAGTATGTTATTACAGATGCATGTACATATTGATGCATGTAAATAAAGAATTCCCATGCTGACAAATAATGTGTATATAGGCATTTTGTAGCATATTTTGGTGAAATAAAATGAAATAAAATAAAATAAAATAAAATAAAAATAGTATTATGTAATAGGCATGTTATAGAATGTTTCCTAACATTACCCCCTTTTTAGGCCTTGACTTCCAGGCAAAAAAATATTGTATCTGTCCTCTCTGTGAAATTCTGGTAAGGCTGCAACTTCATTCCTTCATACACCATCCTAGCAATGCGATGTGGAGCATTTGGATTATGTTTAAAGAATTGGGCAATTGCTTTACATGCTCGCTTACAATTCTCTTCTGGCTCCCATGAATTATTTTCATCAGTGTAGTTCTTCCACTTGATTAAGAACTCCAATTTATTTCATCGAAGATGAGAGTCCAAAACCTCTTCCACAATATATTCTGGAGCACCTTCTACCATTATTGGAGGCTGTGGAGTAGTTTGTTGACCAGGAATAGTGGGTGGGCAGTAAGGGCGTAAATGGGAGATGTTAATCTCAGGATCAATCTTGAATGACTGAGGTAATTTTAACACTACTGCATTGGGTGAAATTATTTTAGAAATCAAATATGGGCCAACTTGCTTCTCCATAAGCTTTCTTGAAGGTCATGGAATATTTAGATTCTTGGTACTTAGCCATACCAAGTCACCAACTTTATACTCTGGAGCAATAGCTCGAGTATGATCTGCATGTCACATCATATCATCACGTGCTTTCATCAATGATGCCTCTGCTTCCTCCTGCACCTTTCACATTCTTGACACAAAGTCCTCCACTGATTGTACCTTGACTTCCCTTCGAGGTTCTACTCCCATTCTGGCATGATACCCATAATTAGTGAAGAAGGGTGACATGCGAGTAGCTGAATGGAATTTATTATTGTGAGAAAATTCTGCAATTGCCAACCATTCAGGCCAGTCAGTTTGTTGGTGATTGACAAACATGCGTAGGTACTGCTCCAACTCCTGATTCATTCTCTCTGTCTGCCCATTGGTTTGTGGGTGATATGCCATAGACAATTTGGTTTGAATCCCCAATATGTTATTTAACTCTCGCATAAATGCAGAAGCAAATTGTGATCCATGATCAGAGATAACCGTATCAGGTAATCCATGTAACCATCATACCTGATTTAGATAGAGGCATGCCAAGCCCAACGATGAGGTTTCTGCAGTAGTAGGAATGATATGGACTTCCTTTGTGAAGCAGTCGCATACTACAAATATTGCATCATATCCTTGAGCTTCAGGTAATCCTGTGATAAAGTCCACAGATATGTCTCACCATGGCGCTTTAGGTATAGGATTTGGCATTAATTTCCCAGCAGGCTTTTCTGGAAATTTCTTTCCCCTCATGCATGTGTCACACCCATCCACATACCCCAACACATACTTTGAAATTCTGGGCCACCAATAATTTCTCATTACCAACTCCAACATCTTCCACCTTCCTGTATGTCCAGCAGCCAGTGTGTTATAATGTAACTGTACGATCTCCCTTCGTAAATCTTGATTCTTAGATACATACATCTTTCCTCTGAATGACACTAACCCTTGTTCTTCAACCCATTCATCTCCTTTAATATTACCTTTCTTCTCTCCCCTCAAAGCTTTCACAGCTTCCACCACTTCATCATCCATCTCTGAACATTGCCTGATTTTAGACAACATTTCCATCTCTGAGCTATCCACCAATAAATGTCCTTGACGCATAGTGCAAATACGAAAGTATTCAGGTTTGAGTAGGTTAGTATTTTTATTGTCCTCCTCCACTCCCCTTTTATAATCTGTATATCTAGATAATGCATCTGCTTTCCTCATCAAGCTTCCTGCTTTGTGGACCAAGTGAAAATTAAAACGCGATAGGAATAATGCCCAACATGCTTGTCAACAGTTAAGCTTTTTAGTGGACATGAAATACTGCAGATTTTGATGATTTCTTGCGCAACTGTTCATTAAGGAATGCATCCACTTCTTCTTGTTCCTTTGGAGATAACGGGTAGACTTTTGACTTCTTCAGCACAAATCCCAGCTTCATCTCAATAGCATAATCTTATGGCTTTCACACTGGCATCCACTCTGATTTCTTCTTCTGAAAAACTGACAAATATTTATGGTAGGCTTTTGGCACCCACTTTTCCACTGGCTTCTCCACTTTCTCCACATTTTTATCCCATGACTGTCCTCCACGAATTTCCCTAAAGGTTTGCTTCTGTTCTTCTTTACTTGTTATAATTGGAACTTCCCCATTTGGCATATCCTCATCCTCTACTTCCTCCATCATAACAGAATACTTCCTTGGACGTTCTTTCTCTTTTTTTTCCTTCTTCTCCTTTTTTACTTTTCTCTCATACACATTACATTCTTTAGGACAATGAGTCATATGTATCTTCCCAGTTTTCCAATCAATTTTTGGATTATGTTTTCATAACCACGGACATCCAATTATTAGATTGGTTTTCCCAAGGTTGCACACTTCAAATACGGCTCGCTCCTGATGATCCTGATATTTCAATATCATTGTCACCTCCTCCTTAATAGTTCCTCTACGATTGATCATACCATCAATATTGTACACCATTATAGGTTGTGGCAGTTTACGTGTGCGAATACTGTTTCCAGTAATTAGGGATCAATTAATAAATAATCTGGTAGCATGACTGTCAAGCGATGCCTCCACATTAATTGCTGCATGCGTGTCCACTATCTTTAATCCTACTGTCAAGCTGATTTCGGGTTCTATTTGCGCTGAGTGAATAAAGAATTTTGGGGTCTTCAGAAATAAGGCTGGGCATTTTTCTTTGTCGGATAAATGATGAGGGTCATACTCCTCAATTTCTCTTTCAGGTTCACTCTCGGTTTCCTCGGATACTAATACATTATATTGATTCTGGGTCACCAATGGGGAAAACTTCACTGGGACTCTTTCACAAAATTCTTCTGCTATCTTCCTCCAACTTCACTTCCTCAATTGTTGCTTCCCTAATCTTCCTTTTCTGCCTACAATTTTGAGACATATACTCTAATTGCCCACAGTTAAAACATTTAACTGGAGCTTGTCTCCCTACTCAATCAACATCCATTGCATCCGTCGATGCTGCTGACTCCTTAACAATAGGTGTCACTGCCATGGCCGGTGGCTGTGCCCTCGGAGCTTGTACCTGAGGTGTCCTTCCTTTCTCGGACTTTCCTCCTGATGACTTTCCAAATCTGGAATTCCCATACATCAATTTCGATTCTGCCTGTTCCTGTCGATATTGCTGATCAAGACGCATTGCCCAATTATACCACTCGTCCAACCTCTCCAGTATAGAAGGTAGTTGATAGATAGACTTGAATAACAAGGGATTTAATCCTGCCTTCAAATATTCTACCAATGCTGCTTCTCCCACATCGGTTTGTGATGCTTCTGCTTTAAACTGCAAAATAAATTCATCTCCAGTCAGAGAACCTTGGCACATGGTTTTTAATTTTGCATTAGCTGTTGCCTTTGGGTTAGGGTCTCCAAACTGTGCCTCCAATCTCTCCAAAAATTTTCTGAATCTTGCAAACGGTTTATGTCCCATGGCAATTTGATTAATGGCTTCGTTTCTCCAGAACTGTGCTTTCCCTCCCTGGATGTATGAGAGAGCAAACATAATTCTAGACTTGGTCATATGAAATTCGGGCTTTCTCCCATGAATATACAATACTATAGAGCTGATGAAGGATTTTGTGTTCTCCATGGTACCATCAAATATTTGTAGGGGTGCATATTTAGGTAAACACATTTTTCCACTCTCAGATCTCTCCTCTGCATGCTCACCCTCCTGAGACATCCACTCCACCATCTCCTCCATCTCATCATCTTTGTCTTCTACCATTTCTGCATTTGTTTGTACTTGTTTGGGCTGAGATGCTGCTAATACTGACACTAATTGGGACATTTGTGCTGTTAGAGCATCAATTTTGGCTTCAAGAATGGGCGTGGGAACAGGATTGTGTCCAGGATTTGAAGCTGCTTGTTCTGACATGATTATGTAATCTGTCATGAGTCACTTCTTTTTCCTGAGTCAAGATTCGGCTGTAGAATTTTTTTGCAAAATTTCGAGTCATGTGATCTGGCCATTTTGGCTACCAAACATGGCAAAACACATGATTTCAGCTATTGAGCACTTCGGATCAATAACTCTTTCAACAGTGCCTGATCTTGGGGCTATTACTGAATTTGGCTAGTAACTACCTAAAATAGTCATCCAAATTGAGTAATGTAAATCTCGGCTAAACCAGATCCAGTCGGTTGTCTGGTTGCAGCTGTCCTAATGATGAGCACTGCCTCTCGATCACTGGCAGTCGCAATGTAAGGCGAGGCCTGGTGTCAGCTTATGAAAGCAAGGTAAATACATATATACAATTAATTCCGGCTCTTGCTGAAATGATGCATAAGTGGATGTGGCACGCTGAGACAAATGATGTATGCACGTGAGTAAGAGAAGGCACACTAATAGGGTAGTTGAGTTCTTTTGTTAGGGCGACACCCACTAATCTGCTAGCTGAACTGTGTGGGTTCTCCTACAAGAAGGTGGCGGAGGACATGCGCATGATGGAGGGGTTTGATGGATTTGATGTGAGGGGTTATTGTAGTATGTTATTACAGATGTGCACACACATGCACACACATGCACGTACATGTGCATACATATTATGCATGTAAATAAAGAATTTCCATGCTGACAAATAATGCATATATAGGCATTTTGTAGTATATTTTGGTGAAATAAAATCAAATAAAATGGAATAAAATAAAATAAAAATAGTATTATGTAATAGGCATGTTAGGAGACTGTTTTCTAACACGATGCTGGGAGCAGATAGGGTTGAAATAAATAGAATATTAGTTGAGGAACTAAGCTGTAGTGTAAGGGCAACCTCTAAGCCTCACTTAGAAGTGAGCTAACAGAGGGAAATCCAAAATTAACATTATACTACATAATACAAACACTTCAGGTGCACCTAACAGAGGGGAATCCAAAGAGAAAACTCTAAGGACCTGTTAGAAAACAGTCTCCTAGCATTCCTATTACATAATAATATTGTATTTTATTATGTCAAATTATGCTACCAAATGCCTACAAACACTACATTTGTCAGCATGGGAATTTTATATTTACATGCATCAATATGTATGCACATGTATGCATGCATTGGTAACAACATAGTACAATAGCTGTAACATAGTATATAAACATTAAATATACATCTGGGAGACCTCAGTTGAGTTCTCTTAGGTATTCCATCCACATTTGTGGTGCAAAAAGCCTTTTTCAGCCAACTTGTCTATTTTTAACCTCTCACATCAAAACCATCAAAACCCCCCATCATGCATGCGTTCCTTGCTGCCTTCTTGTAGGAGAGCCTGCATGGTCCATCCAGCTAGCAGCTTAGTGGGTGTCACCCTAACAGGACCCATCTGTCAATGCCCAGTATATGTAATAGAGCCAAAAATCAAATTGTAAGCTAAAAATAGCAAAAAGGCAGAGATAGGCAGATCAAGCTGTGGGATGATGTCACCTTGATGAGTAAACATCCAGAAAGGGTTCTGCCTCTAAGAATAGAGCTGTCAATATGTACCAACATGGAAAAAACCAAAATATAATAATAAAATAAGAATAAATTATAGAAAATCATAGAAAAGGCAGAATAGAGTGAAATAAACTATTAAAAAATATGGGACAAATGCATAAAATTGCCCAGATGCCTGAGACACCTTCTCTTCCTCTTATGATCGCCTCCTGTTTCCCCAGTTGTGTCACAGCAAAGAGAGCCTATTTATTGTGGTCCTTGGAGTGGAGGATTAAGTCTACAACCTCCCAAATTGCCCCAACTTCATTTGGGGAGCCATCCACATTGTAGACAGGTATGGGTCAAGATAGTGCACAGGTGTTAAGTCATTTTTGTTGGACTACGTGAGAGTCAATGAAAAGGCCTGTGGCACCTGAGTCTAAAAGGGCAGAGACACTGAGTACTTGCCCAGTATCCATAGTCTGCAGCTCAATTTCCAATTCTAGTGAACATTGGGAGGGTGTGGATGCCACAATATACTTGCATGGTAGCTTGTGCTCCCAAAATTTTGATTGGAGTAGGAGTGGAGGCAATGGAGAGGGAGTAGGTATGTTTTTAGCCACTTCAAGAGAGTCCAGAGATGAGACAGTCATAGAATAAAATTCAGCCTCTACTGAATCAACAGACAGAGCTTCAAAGTGGTTATGAACAGGCAATGAGGGCATACTGTTCACTTGTCATGGGCAGAAAAATCCTGTTCCTCCACCTCTTCTGCTTTAACCTCCTCATTTCCCTTTTTCCTCAACTCTTTGACATTTGCGAGTGCCAACAGATCTTGGAGAAGTTTATTTCATCCCTCAGGCATGAGTTTGTGGATGTATTGATGGTGGGGACAGTTTTGAGCTATATGCCCTGTTTGCCCACAGCAATGATATGGCTCCCTATTGCCCTGCATGCATACTATGGCATTTTTTGCGATTGTGCACACCCCTTAGATGGCTTCTGCACACTTTGTGCAGCGCACTTTTGTGCACTTTTGTGTGCCTTTGCATGCTTCCATGCACTTTCACATGCCTTTGACTGCTTAGGTGCACTTTTGTGCACCTTTTACTTTTCTACTGCACCTTTGGGTCCCCCATAGCTGCCTTCTGTCATGCACTCTAAGTGTGCCCTGTTACACTTCAAACTGCCTCCATGCACCCCCCCCACACTCCTTATCTGCCTTTCACAGTTATTGCATGCTCAATGTGCCTCTATGCACTCCTTTTATGCCTTACCTGCAACTCACATTCTCTGCTGTGCACTCATTGCACAATCCCTATAACACACACAACAATCCACCACACCAATTGCACTGTGCATCACAGCTTCCAGCTTGCTTGCACATTTATTCGAGGTGCACGGCAATTCCAACATGAGCGAACTGCACATTCTCACATAATTGGGGCACTTTGTGCCTATTTGGCATTGGACCATGCACACTTGGGTGCTTTTGTGTAATCCCAGTGCTTTGATGCTATTTGGCCTTGCACAGCATCTCCTTATAATGTAGTTCTTCTGCATTTCCAATCGGCATTGCCTTATCTGGTAACTGGCACAGGTTGATCATGTCATTATTACTAAGGTGCAGCATGTGACACATAACACTAAAGCAGATTAATTGGGAAGAGCACACAGGACCTAGAGCACACCAAAAATAGTGCATTGCACCAGAACAGTTGGGTATTGGGCTATAGCATGCACAAATATTATTGGCTGAGGCAGTGGCATAGTGCAGTCAGGTTTAGATGGGTGAATGGATGTGCTTGTGGGTAGTGCATGGCGCTTTCTATTTTTACACTTTATTTTACTGTTTTTATCACATAAGCCATTTGTACATAGTAGGTGGACAGATAGAGGATCCAGAGGATCTTTCCCCCCCTCACAGTTCATAGCTCAGTCAGTGTCACACATAGTCTGTGCACCAGCATCCAGTTCATGCACCTTTGTAGTGCACCCTTCATATAGCTGTGTTTGCATATCATTTGCATCCCCTTGTCGTATTGCTGCATTTCGTCTCTGCATTGTGTCCTTCATCCTTGTTTGTGCACTCTTGCAGTGCACCCTTCATATATCTGCATTTGTGCACCATTTGCACCTTTTTCTGCCCATTGTGCTCTCATCCCATTTGTGCCCCCAACCTGTGCATCACCTTTACAGCACATCCCAGTGCTGTCCTTGTAACACTACACCTCCCACTTTCATCTCCCTCATTGTTGCGCACTTTTGTGCTCCCATTGCGCATTTTCCCATACTGCGCATTTTTGCCCCTTTGCATTGCACACTTTTCTGCTATTGCACATATCTTCCCTTTAGCATACCCAACTAGTGTGCACATTGAAAACTGCCATACCAGCCTCTTCATAGTATCTGCACCCCAAAGGACGATCTGAGGCCCTCTAAGCGAACCCCCTCACCCTGAGCATGCCTGTAGCTGTAGGTTTAGTGTTCACCTCCTTCTGTTGAGACTCTGCACCAAGTACCAACTGAACACATCATTTCTGGAGCCCACCGCGAGGGGTTTCTGTTCACCAGACCTTATTTAGACCTCCATCAGCTCACCCTTCACTTCAACATTAACCACCTCTGCACTCTCCATTCTGAGCTGTTAGCAACTGCACTCCAGCTTGGGGAAGTACTGGTATTCGAATCACTCTTTCTAAACAACATGCATCACTCGTCCATGCTGTCTTTACCTCCACCTTCACCTGAATCATCCCTACCTACCCTAACTCCATCCGCATCACCACATTCTTTCCCGCCTTCGAATTTCACTGTGCTTTTACCAGATCTTAACTCTACACACCTTATTTCACCTACCATGGCTACTATGCACATGCCATCCACATCTAACCAAAACGCATTGCGTTTTGACCCTGCAAAACCATGCAAACTCCAGAAGTACTTTGAGGAGCCTGCACAACTCCTCCGTGATTGTAATGTCACTGATGAGACCGATAAGAAGTTCCACACTGTGTGATATTTGGACAGTGACACTGTGGACACTTGGAAACTGCTACTGGAGTATAGCGTGACTCACAACTATGGTGCATTCAAAGACGCTGTCCTAAAGCTTTATCCCGGTTCTAGGGATGGCAGTAAATGGAGTATTAGCGACCTAGACAAGCTTATTGGTGAAACTGCATACGTCGGCCTAGTAACTGCAGAAGAAATTGTGCACTATTATTGCACATTTTTCAACATCAGTGAATGCTTAGTTGTACAAGGTATATTGGCATGCTATGACCAGAGCCACATGTTTGTTAGGGTGTTTTGACCAGACCAGCTCGAGCACATTTTGAGCTGCCTTGCGATTGCAGTACCAAATCAGCCTGAAAATGTGCCATACCCATTAGATGCAATATGTGATGTGATCGACTTTATCTCTGAAGGCCCAGCATGCTATTTCCAGCCACTTACTGGGCTCACAGCACAAAACCCCAATATGTATGTGCCCTACTCAGCACCCAGTGCACCCATTTTTCAGCCACAACCTAGCATGCCCCCAGTCAAAGCAGAAGACATCTCAGTCCTATTCGAGTGCATGACACGGATGATAGTTACCGCATTGAGCGCATCATGCAGAGATGGCAGAAATGGTGCGCCTCGTTCAAACAGCGACACTTGCAATGGTTGCAGCCAAACAGGGCATTATATCCCTGAGTGCGCTTCAATTGAGCACCTTATTAGCGAAGGAAAGTGTAGGCGAAATGCAGAAGGGCGCATTGTGCTCCCAGGTGGGGCATTTGTGCCATGTTCTATTCCAGGCAACTTCTTGGGTGAGTGCATTGAGGAATGGCATAAGCACAACCCAGGGCAGATAGCCACTGGTCGACTTTTATCTAATACCAATTTGCAATTCATCTACAATATAGTGCCTTGTCCCACCCCAGCAGCACCTTTACAGCCAACATATGTTGCTGCTTCAGCTCCTGCAGCAGATTATATGCAAAGCACACCAAATGCACAACTAACGAAGGAAGAGTGCATCGATGCACTTGAGTGGGAGTTGATGGTGCTTTGGAAGAGGCAAGTCTTTAATGGCGTTGAAATTATGTGGCACTGATAGGTCCACTGCATGCGCTAAGGTCTGGAGAAGGATTCAACTTGTATCGACACATTACGATACACACTCCGAATCACTATAAACACCACACATTCATTAAACTCATTCCTCAATACCCTTCGAACCTCTTCGAACCATTTTTGAACTATTTCGCATGTCTTCAAATCTACTTCGAACTCTTTTGCACATTTTCAAACCTATTTCGAACTCTTTCAAACACCTTTGTATGCCTATAATGACTATTTGCTGCAGCCCTTACCATTTGAATTACTAAACATTATGTTCTGGTTTTAGCGGTGATATTTAGTACCACCTTGCACCCTTCCTCTAACTCGTGTTATACTATCCGAGGCCATTTAGTAGGTTTTGTTTGGGTTTCCAGATTGAGTATCATCATTTTAAAGCCCACCGCGAAGGGTTTCTAGATCATTTCATCGTTGAACCTCCACTCTTTCCACCACTCATTTTACCATTTAGGGGCTCAATGATCTCGACTTCGAATTGAACTCATTTTGCCTCCAACCCTCCTGAACAACCAGGAGATCTCGATATAGCATCTCACCCCTTGATACTATTATTTTGCACTCTTTCGCCCTTTGCACTTATAACATTGCTACTATCTTCAACCTCGAAAACATACGAACTATGACACTGCATGAATTTTGATCTAGTGACCTCCGAACTCTACCTCAAACATGTATACATCCTTTATGCCAGCTCCCGGTCATTTGACAGCTCCGAAATTCGATTCGAGGCAGCCTAAAGAACTGCAAAACTACTTTGAAGATCTCGAATTTTTGTTTATAACTTGGGGTATTACAGATCACAATTTGAAGAAGTGACACGCTTGCAGATACATTGATTTCGACTCTTATGACCTCTGGGAATCGCTTCCAGAGTACGAACCCAGCACTTTATTTGACAAATTTCGCATTGCAGTATTCAAGTTCTATCTCAAAATAGAAGATGAATGAAAATACAGCATTTTGGACATGGATTCACTCATTAACGAACAGCTTCACACCAATATTTTGGATGAAAATGATTTAGGAGTTTATTACAGGTCATTTTGCAAGCTTACGAGCTTTCTTCGATCGAAATGAAGACTTTCAGAAGCTCAGCAGAGTCGAGCTTTTTCTCAAGGCTTTCAAATAAAGTTATGGAATAGAATTGTGGATTGCCTCGAAGTAAAGTTCCCTGATCACTATCCTGATGACCCATATATGCTGAATGACATCTACAATGCCACAAAATTTGCTATAGCATCCTCAAATTTGTATTCTATTCCCCAGCAATCGATTTCAACCTTAAATCTATTGCAATCTAGCACATCGATCAACTCCGAAGATGTTTTGCATATCCTTGAAAAATTCACATTCAACTTCACATCAGTTATTGCAGCCTCGAATTCGACCAAATCAGCATCCGAAGTTTCTGCTCAGACCTCATTCATCACTGAAATCGCACCTTCGACTACATCGAACCTAGCATCTGACAGTATACTGAACAGCTCAAACACTTCAGATGACTTCGAAGCTTGTATCATGGCACTCAAACAGGAACTGGCCCTCGAAAAACAGCTAGCCCTCAAACAAGAAAATGTCACATTTTGAAATTGTCATGTTGTGCCTCCTAGTCTTCATTGCACTATCCCAGCTTCGTCACCCATGTCCATTTTAATTCAATCATCTTTGCCTTCAGTAGCTTCAGCCCTGTCCACTTCGATAGTTGCACCTTCATCATTTTTGAACTTGATCTCGCCTCCAATATCTTTGTCGCATTCATCCCCTCCATTGCCTATTTTGACCTCGACATGCCTCTCACCACTCCCAATATTCTCGTCTTCGATCTCATCATCTGCACCCTCTGCCATCTTACCATCTATTTCGATATCACCTTCACCCTCGACACCAGATTCTCATTCGCATTCGCCTTTGAAATCCAGTATAGCACTTGAAACTTTATTCGCATCATATATCTCCAATCATTGCCTCGACATTCGCCTTCCTCTCATTGCCAAAAACATTATTATGTTTATCACCAACAAAAATCTTCTTGACCTCGTTTTTGCCCCCTCGATTTTGTGTCCTATTTCGATTCGACCAGTCCTTCGACTTGATTATTATGATCATGGTTAGAACTGTTGACATCGATCAAATATTGTACTATCCTCAACATTCTTCGCAATAGCTTTGACAGCTTTCACTTTTATTCGCCCACATATGCCTTCACTCACCTCGATCTCTATCTTGATATTCTTTGAAAATACCTTATGACTATTTCGCTTTCACCGAATCTTCTCGATATCAACTTTGAATGCATCGAAAATCTTTGAATACCCTCAAACCTTAATGATCATACTTTCAAAAACCTTTCAAAATTTCAAAAATAAATAACTATACCTTTCCCTTATCTTTCTATTGTTTTCACATTTCTTATCACTACTTTTCGAAGCCCACGAGACTCTATATCAAATTGAAAAAGAAATACAATGAAATCTTTTGTTCTACTACTCCAACATTTCTATCTCCCTCCCCAGCACCTCCATCTCCACCTTCATCTCAGCCAATCTAGTTGCCAGCACTCGACGATGAATGCCAGCCTCATCTAAACCCTCAGCCCCCTCAAAACTGTGCAACTCCTTTGCCTTTGCCTTCCCCTTTGATGACCTCTTTTTCTCCTTCAACACCTTCGAAGGCCCCGCTATCGATTTGACATCTTCAAAGGGGCCCATGACCCAAATTTAATAAACTACAAAATTTTAAAACAAGTTAGCAATTACCTCAAAACAATTTTGAATGAAGATCATACCTTTTCTCAGGTGCGAATCCTGTTTCATGCCCCCAAATTTCTTCGCTTCACCTTTGCAAAGCCCTCACCTCAATACCCTGCCCCAATAACACCCTTGTGCATCCTGGTGCACTTCGAGCATTTTGCTGCACCTTCTTTAATGATGCAGCATGGCTGGGATTTGAACCCAGTGCATCGATTGCACTATGAAAGTATTAGAAGCTTGAAACATCTTCGAAAATAAGTAGAATACTTACTGGGCCCTTGAAATCGAGGAGCCTGCTTGATTCAACCTGCATCCACTTTGAATTGCCCGCTCCCTCAATCTCTGCCTCCTCAAAATTGCCCTCTTCATCCTTGACCTCTGCGACTTTTTGCTTCGCCACCCATACCATGGGCAACACCTCTTTGCCCTCGTCTTCATCCTGGTCTTCCTTCCCAGCCTCCTCCCTCTCGATAGCCTTTGCCTCTGCCTCAAACTCCACATTTCTCTGCTGCAACTCCTTCTTCGACACAGTCTTTGCATGAAATGCAGCAAGAGCCACATTTCGAGTGTCTGCCAATGCTTTTTGTTGACCATCAATTTTTGCCTTCTGCACCACCTCCTTCTCTTCTCGAACCAATTTTTCTTCCCCCTCCTTCATCTCGCATTCAATCTCTTCCACTAAATCTAAGAATAATAGATTAGCACCCCACGAAAGCTACTTGCGTCGAGCCATCAGTTTGTAAAGTTTGAAAACTTTGTCCACAACTGCTTGTATGGCTGGGTCATGCTCCTTGCTGAGATCTTCAGCAAGTTCATCATATTCCACCTACACGAAATGTTTTAGCATCTTTGACCATGAGAAGAAGAGCAGAAGATGTACCATTTTTGCACAGAAACCCCACCCCCAAACTTCGAAGTCGACATCTTCTGCAATGCCATGCTCGGGCATCAACTTCACATGTTCGAGAATGTCGGAGTTAAGTTCAGCCAGAATAGACATGACAGAAGCTAGAGGTGATGGTGATGGAAGAAGAATGAGAAGTATTTCGAACCTCACTAAGTTTTCAACATGATCATGCATTTCACATGTGACTTTGATCGGCTGACTGGGACAGTCAGGATTTCAATAAGGGGGAGGATGATAGGTCCACTGCACATGTTAAGGTCTGGAGAAGGATTCAACTTGTATCGACACATTACAATACACACTCTGAATCACTACAAACACCACACATTTGTTAAACTTGTTCCTCAATACACTTCGAACCCCTTCAAACCATTTTTGAACTATTTCGCACATCTTTGAATCTACTTTGAACTCTTTCACAAATTTTCAAACCTATTTCGAACTCTTTCAAACACCTTTGTATGCCTATAATGACTATTCACTGCAGCCTTTACCATTTCATGTTACTAAACATTACATTCTGGTTTCAGCAGTGATATTTAGTACCACCTCGCACCCTTCCTCTAACTCATGTTATACCATCCAAGGCCATTTAGTAGGTTTTGTTTGGGTTTCCGGGTTGAGTATCATCAGCGCACACTGCACAATACATCCAATCAAGAGAGCATGCATTCTACAACCACAGACATCGCACCCGCTGACAGTATTGAGTCACCAGCTTTGCAACCCGCTGTGAGTGCAACTGTAGCACCTGACAAGATGCCCATACATCCCTATTCCAACATTTCTGAAGCGTGTTTTATCCCTTCAGCAGCAGATAAACCAGATGCTCCAGTTAACACTTCCAAAGGCAAAGAGCCATCATATCGCACTGTCATTCCTATCCAGAATCTGCAGATTGTCAATGACATATATGTGTGCACCATGAAGGCGCCCTCCATTACAGTTTTGCATGAAGAGCTTTTTTTGCTTTCGCCCGATCTCAGGCAGTGCCATAGAGAACAAGTTACTCCAAAGCACGTTGCAGCTACCAGCGCAGAAGTGGTAGCTACCAACCTTGCGAGTGTTATGCCATTTGTGCACTGCGAAGCGCATGCACCATTTGCGAAAAATAAAGTGCTTAATGCGACACCTCCAGTTAGCATGGCAATTGCAGCGCCTCTTCCTATAGTTCTGCAGGATCCATTTGAACAGTACCTCACCCATCTCCAGCCAGGCAAAATTGAGAATCCTGACATTTTGAAGGTTGCAAAAGAGTTGCATGCACTCTGCTCCATTGATTTATTGATCGACAACCAAGAATACTTCGAAGCTATCTTAGATCCGGGTTCCCAAATTATTGCAATGTCAGAAGCAGTCTGCCATCGTCTTGCACTTCAGTATGACCCATGCATTCGTTTATACATGCAATCGCCCAATGGAGAGGTAGATGAATCACTTGGGCTTGCGTGCAACATTTCTGCATGCATTGGAGATAACATTCTCTATGTGCAAATGCACATTATCTGTTCACCTGCTTATGATATTCTGTTAGGGCGCCCCTTTGATGTGTTAACATGCTCCATTGTGCACAATTTTGCAGATGACGCGCAAACAATTACTATTTGCAATCCAAACACAGGCACCATCTCCACCATTCCAACAAAACCTAGGGGAAAACCATGCCACTTCTTACCAGCTACAGCAACACCACACTTCACTATTCAGCATAACCTACAAAGAAATTTTTGCCAGGCTTCGAGGAATTGATCGCAGACCAAGGAAAAGCCACCACTATCATAAAATTTGACTCTGATACCCAATCTTTTGACATTTCCATGTTTGCGCTTATTCCATCTTCTGCTTCTGTTCCATCGACCTCTATTATCTCTCAACTCTACCTATCCCAGTGTACCAACAGTCATGTGCAGGTGCTCTTAAATTTGATCGACTCTGTGGCACTTATTCCAGCCACATTTCTGAAAAGTGCACATGCGCATGCAACTTTTATCGATTTAGCAGTGCATGCGCCGCAAAAGGGCATAGTAACCAAGAAGAAGTATAAACCGGTTGCTAGAAAGGTCAAACCAGCTATTGCGCCTGTCCCAAACAAATTCTGCATTGAGTGCAACATTATAGGTGATCTGCTAGTGGCACACTTCCTGTGCTTTTGCCAAACCCACCACCGTTTACCCCGACTGGGCACTATACTGAAGAGTGCATGCAAGCACTCCAAAAGTGCCACACTGATTTCTTATTACCAGAGGAGATTAAGGTTTTACACCACTTGATGTCTTTGCAGAATAAAGCCTTTGCATGGAGCAATGAGGAGCGCGGCAGCTTTAAGACCACATTCTTTCCCCCAGTAGAAATCCTGGTTATTCCGCACACTCCTTGGATAGAGTGCAACATCCCCATTCCACCAGGCATATACGAAGAAGTTTGTGCTATTATCCAGAAGAAGATAGACTCAGGCGTTTACAAGTGCTCAAATTTAGCATATAGATTGCGGTGATTCTGCATACTCAAGAAAGATGGAAAAGCACTGCACATCATACATAGCCTTGAATCACTTAATCACATTACCATTAAACACTCCAGCATCACCCCTACACCTAAGCACCTTGCAGAGCAGTTTGCAGGGCATGCATGTGGCGCTGTCCTTGATCTATATGTGGGATATGACAAGTGCTTAATCAAAGAATCATTGCACAACCTTACAACATTCCAGATGCCTTATGGCGCAATGCACCTCATTACATTGCCAATAGGTTGGACAAACTCAGTATCGATCTTCCATGATGATGTGTGCTATATTCTGCAATCAGAGATACCAGATTACACTGTTCCCTATATCGATGACATTCCAGTCAAGGGGCCTTCGAAGCGCTACATTTTACTGGATGGCTCATGTGAAGCACTCACTGCGAACCCTGGCATAAGGCTCTTTGTGTGGGAGCACTTCCAAAATGTGAACCACATTGTGCAGTGCATGAAATATAGCAGCGGCACTTTCTCTGGGACAAAATCCACATTGTGCACTGAGAACTTCATCATTCTTGGCCACTATTGCACCCCAGAAGGTAGAAAACCCGAACACGACAAGGTAGACGTTATCCGCAATTGGGGCGCATGCCACATGCTGTCAGAAGTGTGCACATTCTTGGGAACAGTCAGTTTAATGTGCATTTATATCTGCAATTATGCACACTGCATTAACGCTGATGATGCTCAACCTGGAAACCTAACAAAAACCTGTTAAAAGGCTTATGTAGTATAACTCAGGCTAGAGGAAGGGTGTGAGTTGGTCCTAAATATCACCTCTAATACCAGAACATCATTTTTAGTAATGCAGAATGGTAAAAATGTGACAAATAGTTTTTAAAAGTGTGCAAAGATGTTTGAGGTAGTTCGAAATATGTTCGAAGACATCCAAAGTAGTCCGAAATAGATTCGAATGGGTTCGAAGTCATCTGGGTAAGCTCGAGGAGGTTCAAAGCCATTCGACTGGTGTTAAGATATGTTTGACAGACAAATATAGAAATCAAGAAGTGGTTTTCAAGTGGCGATAGGTGACAATGAGTTGAGAGCAAATATGAGAGTTTGATGAAGTTTGTGATATTTCACAGAACTTCAGAGGTACAATGCAAGGTAAGACTCAAGAGAACTGGTCTTAAATCCAACTATAGTGGGGAGGGTAACTGATTCTCTGCTGTTTTACATAGCTAGTACAAGTCTATATATGTTTTGAAGAGATAGTGCTAAAAAGGGGAATACAATAAAGGGCAATATGTGCAACAATAAAGGACTTTGTAAATTTTTTGTCCTATTGATTTAATATATCATGAAACATAAAAACCGCACTTATTGCATTCTAACTCTCTTGTAATCTCTCCTCGTGTCTGGTAGTGCTCAATATGCAACTAATTAGCTTGTTACAAATGTGAAGCATGCATCAAAAGTGTTTGAGGACAGCTATACGGCCGCCGAAGTTGTTCGAAGTACTGCAAAGTCATTCAAAATGTTGTGAAATGGTTCAAAGTAGTTCAAAGTCATCTGAAATAATGCGAAATAATGCAAAAATGATTCAAAGTTGATTTTGTGGCATTCGTAGTGATTAGGAGTGCATGTCATAATGTTTCAATATAAGTGGAATCCTTTTCCAGACCTTAAAGTGTGCAGTGGACCTATCAACATGCTCACAAAGCTTATGCACAAGGACGCTCCATTCGAATGGGTCCCAGAGCAGATAGCAGTGCAAAACAACATCAAGCAAGCAGTACTAGATTGCCCTGCACTACAACTGATCGATTATTCCTCAGAATTCCCCATTATCCTTGCGGTCGACACTTCCCAGATAACAATCAGCTTCTACCTTTGCCAACAAAAAAGCACAAATGCGAAAATGCACATTTATAATTGGTTCAGCTTGATTATGCTCAATGACAGAGAAGCATGCTTTTCGCAACCAAAGCTAGAGATCTATGGGCTTTACCGCACACTGCACAGTTTGCACCTTTATATTATAGGTGTGCACAACTTAATTGTCGAGACTGACGCATGCTATATCAAGAGCATGCTGCAAAACCCCGATATCCAACCATCCACCAGCATTAACTGGTAGATCATCTCAATCCTTACATTCCACTTTATGCTCGTATATGTTAGGGGAGTGGTGCATAATCCAGATGGGCTTTCGTGTCAGTGATATGGCTCCCTATCGCCCTGCATGTATACTATGGCATTTTTTGTGATTGTGCACACCTCCTAGATGGCTTCCACACACTTTGTGCAGTGCACTTCCATGCACTTTCACGTGCCTTTGACTGCCTAGGTGCACTTTTGTATGCCTTTTACATTTCTACTGTGCTTTTGGTTCCCCATAGCTGCCCACTGTCATGCGCCCTAAATGCACCCCATTGCGCTTCAAACTGCCTCCATGCACCCCCCCACACACTCCTTATCTGCCTTTCACATTTATTGTGCGCTCGGTATGCCTTTGCACACTCCTTTTACACTTTACATGCAACTCACATTCTCTACTGCGCACTCATTGCACAATCCCTATCATACACACAACAATCCACTACACCAGTTGCGCTGCACATTGTGGCTTCCACCTTACTGGCACATTTACTTGAGGTGCACCACGATTCCAACATGAGCAAACTGCACATTCTTACATAACTGGGGCACTTTGCATCTATTTGGCATTGGACTGTGTGCACTTGAGCACTTTCACATAATCCTGGCACTTTGGTGGTATTTGGCCTTTCACAGCATCTCCTTATAGTTCTTCCGCATTTCCAATTGGCATTGCCTTATCTGGTAACCAGCACAGGTCAATCACATCATTATTACTAAGGCGCAGCATGTGACACATAACACTGAAGCAGATTAATTGGGAAGAGTGCACAAGACCTAGAGTGCACCAAAAATAGTGCATCACACCGGAACAGTTGGATATTGGGCTATAGGTGCGCAAATCTTATTGGCTGAGGCAGCGGCATAGTGCAGTCAGGTTTAGATGGGCGAATGGGTGCGCTTGTGGGTAGTGCATGGCGCTTTCTATTTTTACACTTTATTCTACTGTTTTTATCACATAAGCCATTTGTACATAGTAGGCAGACAGATAGAGAATCCAGAGGATCTTTCCCCCCCTCATAGTTCATAGCTCAGTTAGCATTGCACATAGTCTGTGCACCAGCGTCCAGTCCATGCGCCTTTGTAGTGTGCCCTTCATATAGCCATGTTTGCATATCATTTGCATCCCCTCGTCATATTGTTGTGTTTTGTCCCTGTGTTGTGTCCTTCATCCTTGTTTGTGCACTCTTGCAGTGTGCCCTTCGTATAGCTGTGTTTGTGCACCATTTGCGCCTTTTTCTGCATAGTTACATTTTGTGCACCATTTGCACCTTTTTCTGCCCATTGCACTCTTGTCCTGTTTGCATCCCCAACCTGCACACCACCTTCACAGCACATTCCAGTGTTGTCTTCATCCCACTACACCTCCTGCTTTCATTGCTCTCGTCGTTGCACACTTTTGTGCTCCCATTGTGCGTTTTTCTGCACTGCACATTTTTGCCTCTTTTCATTGTGCACTTTCCCACCACTGCACATATCTCCCCTTTAGTGTATGCAACTAGTGCACACATTGAAAACTGCCATACCAGCCTCTCCATAGTCTCTGCACCCCAAAGGATGGTCCAAGGCCCTCTAAGTGAACTCTCCCCTCACCCTGAGCATGCCTGCAGTTGTAGGTTAAGTGTTCACACCTTCTGTTGAGACTCTGCACCGAGTACCAACTAAACACATCATTGGCCAAAGCAGCCAGAGGACTTAGAAGGAGAAGAAGATGAAGAGTTTGAGGATTGGATTGATGTGCTACATGGCTTTATGCATGTGATACATCCCATTTCACAGTCCTTTGATGCACAAGCACTCATGCTAATGCAGCCAGAGCCAAGTGCAAACATGCAAAATGTGTGCAATACTGTGCTTATTTATGATGATGACTATGGCCAGGTTCCAAGAAGCACAGCAGCAAATGCAGAGGATGAGAAGTTAGCCTTGGTGTGGATTTAAATGGATACCCTAACGCGCTCTAGCGATTTCACAGATTCTGAGTATGGCACGCTCATGCACTATGTGAGCACCTTTTTCAAAGACAAAACGTGCTTATGGAAGCGCAATGTGCATGGCGCTCACCAGCTGGTTATTTGGCAGTCTAGATGCCTACCAATATTGCGCACCATCCATGACAACATTGGACACAAGCACTTTTACATGACGCACTCTGCATTGCTCGAGCGCTTTTGGTGGCCACACATTATGGACAACATTGTTTGGTTCATGCACACTTGTCATATTTGCCAGATCCAGCAAATGCAGAAGGTTCTAATACTGCCAGTCATCACAATGCCTGTGCCTCTCTTCAGTAAAGTTTATATTGATATGATGCACTTACCAGTATCAGCAGGGTGGCACTATATCGTCCAAGGGTGTTGCTTGCTTGCGACTTGGCCAGAATTCTGCGGACTCCCTAAAGAAAACGCAAGTGCACTGGGCAATTGGATGTTTCAAGACCTCATCTGCAGATGGGGCATGTTGTACAAGATAGTCACTGATAATGGCAAGCCATTCATCAAAGTGCTAGCCTATCTCAGTAAGCACTACCATATCAATCACATCCACATATCTGGCTATAATTTGTGTGCTAATGGAATTGTTAAGTGTGCACATTTTGATGTGTGCCAAGCACTTATCAAAGCCGCAGATGGAGTAGAGTCAAAATGGTTCAGTTCACTGTACTCAGTCTTTTGGGCAGAGCACATCATGGTTCGGAAGCATCTTGGTGTTTTGCCATACTTTATTGTTACAGGCACGCAGCCTCTAATCCCTCTCGATATTATTGAAGTGACATACCTTAACCCACCCCCAGATTCTATACTCTCCACTACAGACTTGATCGCGAAGTGAGCATGCACATTACAAAAGTGGCCAGAAGACTTAGTGTGCATCCATTCCCGTGTCTATGCAGAAAGGCACAAAGCGGTGCTCTATTTCAAGAAGGCGCACTCAAAAACCATTTGCAATTTTGACTTCCAGTGCAGTGATTTAGTCCTTATGCACAACACAGCAATTGAGAAGAGCCTTAACTGCAAAATGCATGCACATTATCTTGGTCCTCTAGTTATAGTTTCACACAATCAAGGTGGCACATATATTATTTGCAAACTCAATAGAATGGTATTTGACAGGCCAGTAGCCATGTTTTGTTTACTGCCATACCATGCGTGCAAGTCCATTGTGCTTCCTGACATAGCGCTCGATATTACCACAACGTGGTTGAGAGAGATGGAAGAGTCTATAGTAGTGGACACAGAAGACAAAGAAGCAGTTGACGAAGAAGAAGCACAAGGAGATAGTGCTGAGTATGAAGAAAGCACTGATAAGGCATGCAATTAGTGCTCCACATGCACTGCTATGGATATTCTACCTTTTTATACATACACTTTGCTTTCTTTCATCTTTTTTTATGTTACCTTTCTTCTATTCACAAAGTTGCATCTGGGCACCTTCCATGATTGTGCAACCCATGGGTTTTACTGGCCATGATAATCTACTGAGCCTTTCCCATTTTTTTAGACTTTGTCATATGGTGTGTGCTTCTTTTTATCTTTTACTCTTTTATTGTTTGGACACGGTCAATATCTCAGTTGGGACGAGGAAAGTGATGGTTGGACAATTTTTCTGCACTTCTTTGCATTTGCACACTTTTTTGCTGGTGTGCATTTTTTGTGCGCTTGACATTTCTTGCTCGAACATTGCCTATCTTATCTCTTTTCCTTCACACATATTATTTGGGCTTACAATTTGCATTTTATGACACCACAGAAGCATGCACACAGGTTGGTGCAAAGTGCACACATTTGCGCATGCATGTGCATTGCACCACTTTGGGGTGCATTGTGTGTTTATCACAGGTGCAACAAAGAAATTAATTTATGGACTATCTATTGGTTTACACAGGTGAGTGGCTACTCAACCGACTTCAGGAACTCCAAGCACTCTGCGACCGTATCCAGTTTCACCTTCGCGTCTGCCTCCGCGCTGTGCAGCTGGCTCTTGGTGACTTCCAACTCGACCAGCGACCTTTAGATGTCCTCTTTAAGATGATCATGCATGGTGCCCAAGACAGCGACCACTGAGCAGCATTGTGCTAAGTCGAGCACTTCGACATCTTGGCCTTGATAGACTGCATCCCCTGAGGTGTTTCCCAACCTGGTCTGGTGCGAGGATTGAGTGTGTGCACTTGCTTGTTGAACAGTAAGGCAGTGCAGCCTTGGGTGCACTTGTGATGGCACGGGGGGCGCATTCTCGACTTTGTGGTGCTTCGACGTGCACTCTTTCAAGGGGCTAATGAGCCCCGCATTGCTCTCATCACCCTTGTCGGTTTGCAATGCGCCTTTGGCATAGTTAGCAAAGTGTGGGAGGAGGATGAGGAAAAGACACACCAGGATGCCCAGCAGCCACTTTTCTACCTCTAGAGGTGGCACGCAGCTGTGCAAGGGTGCACTTCATCCACTCACACTTTTGCTTACCCTTTGTGCATGGAGTGCACTGCTTTCCATTAACAGAGATGCATCTAGCCGGCTGGCCCATGCAACAGCAGTTATCACACTAGAGTAGGAGGGAAGCCATTTAGTGAGTCTGAAGCATATCAAAAGAAACTTACTGGTCCGCTATCAGCGTCAGATGTAGCGCCAATGCCACTCAGCGGTGGTACTTCGATGTATGCGCATTGCCACATTGTGTGCACCAGGCGCGCACTTGCACCTTCATCCATGCTAGCATTCTTGTCGCTTGGCTCACTCTCCCCTTTGCTTGTTACCCCACTCTCCCAAAATTCTCCAGTCCCTTTGCCTACTACCTCAACATCGGTTGCTCCAAAAAGTGCATGCAAAGAGTGCACCAGCATGATGCATGCCTTTTTGTCCTCCTGCACTTCGGCAGTATCTATATTACTCACATTGTCAATCGCCCTGAACTCACCTTCCAACCACTCCAAGTTGACCTCAGGCACCTGCAATTCCACTGTCAAGAGTGCACAGCATGCCTTGCATGCTTCCAGCTGACCCACCAGTTCATGCGCCCTATGCTCAAATTCTGCAGACCGCTCCTTCTCCTCAATCATCTTACACATATTGGGCACCAGCTCCTCACCCCAAATAAGCCACTCTTTGACAAGAATCCCACTGAATGTGCTGCACACCTTTGCAAGGAGTGCATCGAGTTCCGCGTCGTCCTTAACAGTATCTGCTCAGCTTTTATACATGTTCTACATGCCCCATCCTTAGCAACCTACACTGGTTATAGAAACATGGAAAGCACACCAGTTTGCTGCAAAATCCTTCACCCCAAGCCTGCATAGTCATCTGCTCACTCCCAGCAGCAGGGAGAGTCTCATTGAGGGCCAGGATCATTTGCCTGAGAGCTAAGGTAAATGCTGAAGACATTGGATCATGTAGATATGGGTTGTGGAAAGAGTTGTTGAGGATAGATGGTGGTCAGAGATAGATAAGGAGAGGATGGCCACTTATGTGAGCAAAGAAAATTTTGTGCTGACCAATCACATGCTGCCTGAGGACAGTCAGTACTTCAGTTGGGAGGAGATGATATGGCTCCCTATCGCCCTGCATGCATACTATGGCATTTTTTGTGATTGTGTGCATCCCCTAGATGGCTTCTGCACACTTTGCATGCTTTTGTGCACTTTTGTGTGCCTTTGCATGCTTCCATGTGCTTTCGCACGCTGATGATACTCAACCCAGAAACCCAAACAAAACCTACTAAATGGCTTTGGATGGTATAACACAGGCCAGAGGAAGGGTGCGAGGTGGTACTAAATATCACTGCTGAGACCAAAGCATAATATTTAGTGATGCAAAATAATAAGGGCTGTGGCAAATAGTCTGTATAAGCATATGAAGGTGCTCGAAAGAGTTCGAAAGAGGTTCGAAGATGTGCAAAATAGTCCGAAGAAGTTTGAATAAGTTCGAAAAGGTTCGAGGTATATCGAAGAGTGAGTTTAATGAATATGAAGTGTTTGTTGAATGGTGGTAGGTGATGGGCGATAAAACGAAGAGCGAATACGATAGTTTCAAGGAAGTTCGCGATATTTCGCAGAACTTTAGAGATATGATGCGAAGATAAGACTAAAGAGAATGATTCTTAAATCTGATGATAGCGAGAGGGTAACTTGTGCTGTTCCCCATTATTCTATTGTTGTTCTAACTAACTAATACAAGTCTATATACAAAATGAAGAGATAGTACTAAAAAGGAAATAAAAACATGTGTAAAACATGAGGCAAATATATCATACAATGAGGACTTTGTAGATCAAAAATAAATGATAAATGATAAATGATGAAACATACAGTTTTCCCATATAGTAAAAGTACTTATCCTGTGCTTCAATATATCAAAGAAACACAAAAATGCACTTATCACATTCTAACTCTCTTGTACTCTCTCCTCGTGTCCAGTAATGCTCGATATGCAATGGAATAGCTTGTTCCGGATGTGCAGCATGTATTGAAAGTGTTTCAACACAGCTATACAGCCGCTGAAGTCATTAGAAGTACTGCGAAGTCATTCAAAATGTCACAAAATGGTTTGAAGTAGTTCGAAGTCGTCCAAAATAATGCGAAATAATGCGAAAATGATTCGAAGTGAATTTCGTGGCATTCGTAGTGATTAGGAGTGCGTCTCGTAATGTTTCGATACAAGTGGGATCCTTTTCCAGACCTTAAAGCGTGCAGTGGACCTATCAACACCTTTGACCATTTAGGTGCACTTTTGTGTGCCTTTTACTTTTCTACTGTGCCTTTGGATCCCTCATAGCTGCCTTCTGTCATGCGCCCTAAGTGCACCCTGTTATGCTTTAAATTGCCTCCATGCACCGCCCCCACACTCCTTATCTGCCTTTCACAGTTATTGCATGCTCGATGCGCCTCTATGTGCTCCTTTTACACCTTACCTGCAACTCACATTCTCTGCTGCACACTCATTGCACAATCCCTATAACACACACAACAATCCACCACACCAATTGCACTATGCATCGCAGCTTCCAGCTTGCTTGCATATTTATTCGAGGCACACTGTGATTCCAACGTGAGCAAACCATGCATTCTCACATAATCAGGGCACTTTGTGCCTATTTGGCATTGGACTATGTGCACTTGGGTGCTTTCATGTAATCAGGCCCTCTAAGTGAACCCCCTCACCCCGAGCACACCTGCAGCTGTAGGTTTAGTGTTCACCCCTTCTGTTGAGACTCTGCACTGAGTACCAACTGAACACATCAGTGGTAGTGGAGATCCAGCCTGCAGGCTCAGCTACAGGCTGCATCAACATCCATTGGAGCTGGGGTATTAGGGTTCAGTGCCACAGTCTGGTGCATAGGAATGGGATTGGGGCAAGGGGGTACTCAATTGAAGGTGTAGGAGATGTGGGTGGTGGTAGGACTGCAGAATGTCACAGTGAATGCTGCATTTGTGAGTTGGTTATGGTTCTCATTACAGAGGAAGGCAGCTTCGTACCATGCATTTATATCATCATCTTCTGGGTGCCCCTCCAACATCTGTGCAATCTGGTCTTGAATTTCCCAGTTCAACCCTCAATGGAACTTCACCACCACTGGTAACCCACTCCCATACCTTGCCATATCTACCAGATCTCAAAATTCATCAATGTAGTCATCCACAGATCGACACGCTTGGTAGTAGGCAGCAGATTCAAGGCATGTCATGGCTTGTTGGCATTCATTGAGGGGGCAGAAGTGTCATATGAACTCATCTCTAAAGTGTCCCCAGGATGAGAAGAGAAGAGAACCATGCTTTTTGGTCTGGCAGAGTATACGATCAACATAGAGATAGGTGCACTCCAATTTCATGTATGTCAGAGCCCAATAAATTTTAGCAGCATCATTCACAAACTGATTTGGGTGCAAACTAATATATAACTCGCAAGAACTGAGGAAGGCATGTCCATGGGAATTTATGCTGTTGAATTTGGCAAGGGGCAATGGTTTAACATGCATGTCTTTATTTGGGCATGCATTGGGCAGCTAGGCATGCTAGGGATTAAAATAGGCAGTGTGGGGTTTGACTGGAAGGTTTTAACAAAGTTTTTCTTGACTCTCACAATGTCACCACAATTCATTGCATAAGATAATTCCTCATGCAGCAGACAATATTTGTTTAACAGCAGGGCATTCTTGTGTTGCTGGTCCCATTGGGCTGTTGGTTGAATACAAAGGCAAATTATCCTATTATCTGCAACATAATGTGTTGCTAACCACAGTGCAATCTCTTCCAGGTCTTTAAATGCAGGCTTTGATGCTGCAAATTGTTCGAGGGTTGCATATTCTGGATTTCAGTAGGCTGCTTTAAGTTTCCAGCAATTGAAATGCCTACAAATTTTAACATGTCTGATTACCTGATGCATACAGCAGAATCCAGGTTTTGATTCAATGATTCCAGTTTCTTTAAGATGTAGTTTGGGATTAAGCAGGTGTCATCTACTCTGGTGTCATTTGGCTGAATGAAAGTTTTCCATAAAGCATCAGTGCAGGCCATCTTTACATGAAAGAGACTAGGTACAAATACTACAGATTGAAATTGATTCCACAGTGTGTCTTCAATAGATTGATGCATTTGAAGGCTCGTAATTCAATTGCCTGTTCCAAGATTACCATAAAATGAAATTGCATGTTTTGACAGGTCAACAACATTGGATTGCTGTTCAGGATCATCTGGATTGCCTAAACCCCCCTGCTCTGCAAGGTTCTTGATGGTGCTAATGTTTCTGGATACAGTAGAGCTAGAGAATTTCATAGCTCGAGCAGGAATGATCAGTGTCTTGAGAAGTGGAATCTGTTCAATGACTTTGGGTTCAGAAAGCTTGGCACAGAACTGGGCAAAGTATTCTGGCCTATAGTGGCACAAGTCATGCAAAAAATTTTATGTGTTATAGTGCTCCCGACGTGTTAAACCAGATGGAATGGTCAACCTCTGGATGCAATGTGAGCAAGTCCTTTCATGTTTTCTCAGTTGATAGGTCAGAGGAGTTGACAAGGGGGTTAAGCCAAGACTTCTGCCATAGCTCATCAGAGCATTCCATATCTCTCTTTGTTACTCCATGCTGAAGAGGAAATAGAAGGGCAGATGTGAGGTGCTTTAAGGTGTCGAAAAACTTCTCTGTCATTGGAATTGCAGATTTCAGATCAATATTGAAGTTGTTATATGCATAAACAGCAAGTAAGCTTGGACCTAGCTTTTGGATGGCATTGGCTGACTCAATGGATAGAGATGTTATAGCATTATGGATAGCATTGAGGGATATTGAGATTCCAAGATGTGCAAGGGTCTCAATTACTTTTTCCAGGGTACCACAGGAATGAAGAAATATCCCTATGATGCTTTCAAGAGCATTATTTTTCAGATTTGAGCTCTGCATCAGTATGCTGAGAATTACCCCCTTTTTCTGTAAATGCTGATCATTAATGTCATAACCAAGAACTCGATCACATAATTGACCAACAATTGCTAGAATGGCCTTCCTTCTGGTGATCTTTCTCTGTTCCTGCTCCACTGGACTATCTGTCAGTGTTTCAATAATTGCTTTGAGATCTAGATCTCTCAGCTGATCTCATAGGTCATCCTCTTCTGAGTTCTGATTGGCATCATTCTGCAAAGATGCAACCTCAGATTTGAATGTTCCTCCTTTTTTGAACTGTGCTGATGACAGCAGCTGCCCCAACAGGCTCCATAGATAGGGGCTTTGCTGCTTCATGCTGCTGGCCATGTCCTCAATTCTGAACTGGTCTATTTGATCTGCAGATGCATGCAGTGCATTAAATTGCCAGCCATATTCTACCTTTAATGACTCCCTAATTTCATCCTTGTACCTTTGCCTCATCAGATTGTAGGCACACTAGAATCCAACTTCCTGAGGTTCCATTGAGATGAGAAATGATATCACTTCTGATCTGGAGCCCAGGAAATCTAAGATCGAAAGCTGCTGAGATGTGAAAAAATGGAGGACATTGTCTATTTGCTGACAAGAGGCTGTTGTCATTGATAATCAATTACATATGCTATGACCATTTTGTGGGAGTGATGGTGTGATAGCATCAGGGCTAAAAATAGATGACAACCTGTAGAACATATGGGACGGTCATTTTGTGGGAATGATGGGAGTGATGTTTGATGGGATTATCTAAAATTTGTCAGAGCTGTGCAAAATTTGTCAGCCTTGGTAAGAATTGGTCAGCTCTGACTCATATAGCTGGGTTTAAAACATCATCATCGCATATGTATAGTACCAAAGTATCAAAAAGGCAGGTCAAATTTGTAATGGGGTCAGTAACAAGTTGATACAAATTTGTAATGGAGTCAGTAACATTTGTAGTGAGGTCAGTAACAAGTCAATACAAATTTGTAATGAAGTCAGTAACTAGTCAATACAAATTTGTAATGAAGTCAGGAACATGTCAATACAAATTTGTAATGAGGTCAGTAACAGGTCAATACAAATTTGTAACAAGGTCAGTAAAAAGGCTGAAGTAAGTAACAGGTCAATACAAATTTTTACAAATTTAATGAAGTCAGTAACATGTCAATATATATTTGTGTAATGAGGTCAGTAACAACTCAAATACTGAAAAGGCAGATCTGTGTGCATTTTGGTTGCGATATAGTGGACACCTACTTTCATGCCTCACCCATTTCTGGCACAACATGACCAAACAGAGGCCTTTTCCTTACATGTGGAGAGAGAGTGCACAACAATCAATTGAGTACCTCTCTTCACACAAAATTTGGGGGTATAATAGTGATACTATTGCAATTGCTATCTATTATCAAATAGCAAAATTGTGATTGTCATTACAAAAGTGTTGAAATTGGCTATTGAAACTTGAAAACAGTTGGATTACAGTGAGTGTTGTGACAACTGGCTGTTAAAGGAAGTTGTTGCTGACCTTACTTCAGCAGTGCTGCATTGTTGGCTATTGAACAAAATTATTATTGGGCTTTACCATTACTAAATATGTGAGTGCTACTGGCATATGTTGCAATAATGATGGCTTATTAGAGTATTTGCAGGAATTAAAGTAGACCTTCTACACCAGAAGTGGAAAGGGCTAGAATTAGAGATGCAGACCATTTGGAAAGGTTACAGATGACCAATCCTGATGAGAGAAGAAGCAGAGTCAGAGTGACTGCACCTGCTGACAGAATTGTTCCACTGAATTATGGAGCTGCATTGGCAGCTCAGATACCACAGGTACAGATGCCTGATGATTGGGATGCTCCAAGGCAGTTTGGATTGCCTGTTGTACCTTTTGCTCCTGTATTACATAGGAGAGGTGCTCCTGTAATGCCATCTGGATTTGTTTTGGCAAACAATAGACCAGGGGCAAATATAACTGCTACCATACCACAGGTTCAGCTGCCAACAGGGTGGGATGCACCTTTGGCCAATCCTATTTCTGTGGTTCCATCTGCACCTCAGTTACAAACAAGGAGGGGGAGAGGGAGAGGGAGAGGGAGAGGGAGAGGGAGAGGAAGGGGACTAGGACCATTGCATAATATTTCAGGTGGTCAAGCTGATCCTGTACTTAATAATCTGCATAGAGGACATATTGCATTGAGGGAAAGAACTGCAGATTATGCATGCATGCATTCAGGAATAGGCAGCTAAGCAGCATCAGGAAGAATTGTTGAAGAAGGTTGCTAAGGAAAGAAGAGCTGTTGAGGCTGTTACTGCAAGGGAGACAATGTTACAGCAGTTGGCTGAAGTGGATAGGCAGCATAATCTGCAAGTGCAGCAGGCAATTGAACAGAACCAAGCTGTTGTGGTGGAAGCAGGTAGATGGCATGATCAAAATTTAGAACAGTTGGATGAACAAAAGCAGCACAGACAAGCTGCTGAAGCTGAAGAGCATGCACAACATCAAGCTACTGAAGCTGAAGCAGCTAGGCAGCACAATCAACAATTGCAGCAGCTGGCTGAAGAGGAAAGGGACAGACAAGCAGCTGCACAGCAACCAGCTTTAGCTGCTGAGCCACGATACCATGATCTACCCAGACATATCAATATAGAAGTGGCATTGCAGGAACATAATAGGTGAGATCAAGAATGGGCTCTCAGGATGCATCAGATGTGGAGAAACAAACAGTGTGCAGACGAGCAGGCACAGATGGATGAGGCTGAGGAGCTCCAACATTTATCCATTGCAGACAGAAACTTGCATCAATGAATGATGAGGTTGGATCAATTGGCTAACAATATGTCTGGAAATCGGATTGATCAATATCGAGCTCAAGCAGATGCACAGGCAGAACAAATTCAGATGGATAGGAAAATGGCTGCATTGTTGGCTGCTGAGTATGAAGAACAGAGGAATAATGAGATTGCTTTGAGGAGAAAAATGGAGAATGAGGAATCTGATGATTATGATGGGAGTGAGTCTTCTTTGCAATTTCTACCTTCTCCCCTGCCATCAGATTATTATGATGAATTTGGAAGGGTGACTGCTTTACAATTTCCACCATCTCCTATACCATCAGATTATTATGATGAGTTTGGAAGGGTGTGTCCTCTACAATTTCCATCTTCTCCTCCACAATCTTCATCACCACTGCTGCCTGACCCAATATTCCATGTTCCATCATTGCCACCTTCTCCCACACAATATCCTTCACCACTGCTTCCTGCTTCATTCTTGAATCCCCCAATGTTGCCACCTTTGCCTCCACCTATGCCTGTACCTCTACCTCTACATCGACCTGCAAGGCCATTACCACTTGGTTGTGCACCTTATCGGGAGCCAATTCCCAGACATTCACTTGGACCCATGAATGTGGAGTATCCACACTGCCATGCCTTGCATTTTGACTGTGAAAAGTTGGCCAGGTCTATCTGAGCTGTACCAAAGTTTGGAAGTTGCTGCTTGCAGGGACAAATTCATCTGCCATCCTTCTGACCTGCTCCTGCCACATTGCGAGATCTGTTGTATGGCAAAAGTCCTCTTTCTAAGGAATTTGAAACAAACATCTGACAGTACAATGCTGCATTTGCATTCACTTCTTTGGGTGTCAAGGTGGACCATTCTATCACAGGTACATCAGGTGTATACAGCTTTCATATTCATGGTGATCTTCATCATCTTTCTGGAACACTTTTTCCACCTCCTGGACAACCTGTAGCCTATGCACAGCTCTATATCCATGATCCTATCACACAGCTTGATCTTCATGAGTGACAGAATAATAACCTCAACTCAGTTATTATGACAGAGCTGCAGGCCATGCTAAATAACACCCATCCTTATGTGCCTTTATTCAAGCAGGCATTCCAGATCATAAAGAAAAAGCCTCCAGAAGAGCAGAATAATGTCTCTATATGGCTGCAATCAGATAGAACCCAAGATTTACATTGTTATAATCTCCCTACAGCCAATGATGAGGTGGCAGCCATTATTCCAGGTGATGGCTCTGAGGAACAGTCTAATCACAGAGATATTGTTTTTAGGCTACAAGGGGAAGGGCTCAAGTGCATCAGCCAGTTGCATCCATCCTATTCAACTCTGCACTATGTCTTGCTTTTCCCTCATGGTGAAGATGGATGGCACCCAATGTCAGTCAGAGGTGCTACCATGCTTATCGATTGCATTTAAGGCCAAGAGAGCAGCCACCATTATTTTGGGGTGGAAATCTCTTGCAACAGTATGTTGTAGATGCTTGGGTGTGTATTGAACAGAATATGTTGAACTGGGTCCAATGATGATACTCAACCTGGAAACCTAACAAAAACCTGTTAGAAGGCTTAGAAAGTATAATGCAGGCTAGAGGATGGGTGCAAGTTGGTACTAAATATCACCGCTGATATCCAAACATTGTTTTTAGTGATGTGAAATAATAAGGAATGGTGCAAATAGTCTGTGAGAGCATATGAAATAGTTCAAATGAGGTTTGAAATAGGTTCGAGAATGTGTGAAAGAGTTCGAAATTGTTCAAAGTTGTTCAAAGTTGTTCAAAGTTGTTCAAAGTTGTTCAAAATAAGTTCGAGGAGGTTTGAAGATGTTGGAGTAATGTTGAGATATGTCGAGAAGCAAATATAACAAATAGAAAGTGTTTGTCAAAAGGCAATAGGCAATGTGCAATAAAATGAGGAGCAAATATGATAGTTTGAGAAAGTTCACAATATTTTGCAGAACTTAGAGATACTACGTGAGCTAAGACTCAAGAGAACTGCTTTTAAATCTGACAATAGTGGAGAGGGTAACTTATTCTCTGTTCCCCATTGCTTTGCTTGTCTTTCTATGTAACTAATACAAGTCTATATACGATTTGAAGAAATATTACTAAAAAGAAAACAATAACAAGTGTAGAACATGTATTGTAAAACATAACACAAATGAGAAATGATAATAAGTGAAATGTACATTGTCCCAGTATAGTAAGATCTCTTGTTCTATTGCTTCAATATATCATTGAAACATAAAACTGCTCTTATCGCATTCTAAGTCTCTTGTAGTCTCTCTTTGTGTCTGGTGGCGCTTGATATGCAATGAAATGGTTTATTCTGGATGAGCAGTGCAAGTCAAAATGGTTTTAGGATAAGTATCTGGCAGCTGACATTGTTTGAAGTAATGTGAAGTTCTTTGAAAGTGTTCAAAATGTCACAAAGTCATTCAAAGTAGTTCAAAGTAGTGTGAAATAGTTTGAAAAGAATTCAAAGTCAATTTCATGGCATTCATAGTGGTTCAGAGCATCTGTCATAATGTGTCGATACTATTGGGAGCCATTCCAGACCTTAGTGCATGCTGATGATACTCAACCTGGAAACCTAACAAAAACCTGTTAAAAGGCTTAGGAAGTATAACACAGACTAGAGGAAGGGTGCAAGTTGGTACTAAATATCACTGCTGATACCCAAACATTGTGTTTAGTGATGTGAAATAATAAGAGATGTTGCGAATAGTCTCTATAGGCATACAAAGGTGTTTAAAAGAGTTCAAAATAGGTTCGAAGATGTGCAAAATAGTTCGAAGTAGGCTCAAAGATGTGTGAAAGAGTTCGAATAAGTTTGAAGAGGTTCAAGGTATATCGAGGAATGAGTTTAGCGAATGTGATGTGTTTTTGAATAGAGATAGGTGATAGGTGATGAGTTGAGAGACTAATACAAAAGTTTGAAGAAGTTCACAATATTTTGCAGAACTTAGTGATATGATGTGAAGATAAGACCCAAGAGAATGGCTCTTAAATCAGATGATGAGTGGGAGGGTAACTTGTGCTCTGTTCCCTGTTGCTTTTCTTGTCATTCTAAGTAACTAATACAAGTCTATATACAAATTGAAGAGATAGTACTAAAAAGGAAATAATAACATGTGTAAAACATGAGGCAATATATCAAACAATGAGGACTTTGTAGATCATGAAACAAATGAAAAATGATAAATAATTGAAACGTGTAGTGTTCCCATATAGTAAAAGTACTTATCTTTTGCTTCAATATATCAATGAAACATAAAAATGCACTTATCACATTCTAAGTCTCTTATAGTCTCTCCTCGTGTCTGGTAGTGCTCGATATGCAACTAAATGGTTTGTTCTGAATGTGCAGCATGTATCGAAAGTGTTTCAAGACAGCTATACAGTGGCCGATATTGTTCAAAATGCTGCGAAGTCATTCAAAGTGTCATGAAATGTCACAAAATGGTTCGAAATAGTTTGAAGTCATCCAAAATAGTGCGAAATAGTTTGAAAAGTGTTCGAAGTCGATTTTGTGGTGTTCATAGTGATTTGGAGTGTGTCATAATGTATAGATATGATTAGATCCTTCTCCAGACCTTATAGCATGTAGTGGACCTATTAGCACAATGGACCTATCACCGACATCACCAGAAGGAGCTTAGGGCTGATGTGTATGCTGGATTGAGGGATGCTGCCATGGGTGACCAGGATAACCATATCAATCTAGAGAATCATGGGAGTCGCATCATTCTTTTATCAACCCATATAGGCAGTGAAAGGCATATAAATTAGCTTTTCCAGAATTCCATGGCCATTTGTTGCTTTTTTGGCAAGCCAGATCTCTTTCTCACCATGACTGCCAATCCACAGTGGCCAGAGATCCAGCAAGCTCTGTTGCAGGAGGAATCACCCAATCCACATTTTACCACAAATAGGAAAAAGTAGGAAGCCTCTGACAGGCCAGACATTGTTGCACATTGATGTGTTCAGCTGGTACTCAGTGCAGAGTCTCAATGGAAAGGGTGAACACTTAACCTACAACTGCAGGTGTGCTTGGGGTGAAAGGGGAGTTTGCTTAGAGGGCCTCAGATTGTCCTTCAGGGCGCAAAGACTATGGGGAGGCTAGTACGGTGGCTTTCAATGTGCGCACTAGTTGTGTATGCTAAAGGGGAGATATGTGCAGTGGCAGGAAAGTGTGCAATGCAAAGAGGCAAAAACATGCAATGCAGAAAAATGCACAATGGGAGTGCAAAAGTGCGCAACAATGAGGGTGATGAAGACGGGAGGTGTAGTGGGACAAAGATGGCACTGAGATGTGCTGGGAAGGTGACGCAAAGAGTGGGGGTGCTAATGGGATGAAAGCGCAAGGGGCAGAAAAAGGTGCAAACAGTGCACAAAACACAGCTATGCGAATAAGTGTGCAAACAGTGTGCAAATGTGGCTATATGAAGGGCGCACTGTATGAGTGCTTGAACGAGGACGAAGGACGCAATGCAGGGATGAAATGCAACAATATGATGAGGGGATGCAAACGATATGCAAATGCAGCTATACAAAGGGCACACTACAAAGGCACATGGACTGGATGCTGGTGCACAGACTATGTGCGACGCTGACTGAACTATGGACTATGAGGGGGGGAAAGATCCTTTTGATTCTCTATCTGCCTGCCTACTATGTACAAATGGCTTATGTGATAAAAATGGTAAAATAAAGTGTAAAAATAGAAAGCACCATGCACTACTCACAAGCGCTTCCATTCGCCCATCTAAACCCGACTGCGCTATGCCATTGCCTCAGCCAATAAGATTTGCACACCTATAGCCCACTACCCAACTGTTCCGGTGCGATGCGCTATTTTTGGTGTGCTATAGGTCTCGTGTGCTCTTCCCAATTAATCTGCTTCAGTGTTATGTGTCGCGTGCTGCGCCTTAGTAATAATGGCATGATTGACCTGTGCCAGTTACCAGATAAGGCAATGCTGATTGGAAATGCAGAAGAACTATAAGGAGATGCTGTAAAAGGCCAAATACTGCCAAAGCGCCAGGATTATGTGAAGGCACTCAAGGTGCACAGTCCAATGCCAAATAGGTGCAAAGTGCCCCGATTATGTGAGAATGCACAGTCTGCTCATGTCGGAATCATGGTGCACCTCAAATAAATGCACCAGTAAGATGGGAGCCACGATGTGCAGCACACCGGTGCAGTGGATTGTTGTGTGTGTGATAGGGATTGTGCAAGAGTGCACAGCAGGGAATGTGAGTGCAGGTAAAGCATAAAAGGAGTGCACAATAAATGTGGAAGGCAGATAAGGACTGTGGGGGGGGGGCATACGGAGGCAGCTTGAAGCGCACCGAGGTGCATTTAGGGCGCACAACGATTGGCAGCTATGGGGAACCAAAAGCGCAGTAGAAATGCAAAAGGCACACAAAGGCGCACCTAAATGGTCAAAGGTGCACAAAAGCGTGCTGCACAAAGTGTGCAGAAGCCATCTAGGAGGTGTGCACAATCACAAAAAATGCTGTAGTATGTGCGCAGGGCGATAGGGAGCCATATCATCTCCTCCCAACTGAGGTACTGACTGTCCTCAGGCAGCATGCAATTGGTCAGCACAAAATTTTCTTCACTCACATAAGCGGCCATCCTCTCCTTATCTATCTCTGACCACCATCTATCCTCTATAACTCTTTCCACAACCCATCTCTACCCAATCCGATGGCTTCAGCATTTACCTTAGCCCTCAGACAAACGATCCTGGCCCTCAATGAGACCCTCCCTGCTGCTGGGAGCGAGCAGATGATGATGCAAGCTTGGGGTGAAGGGTTTTGTAGTAAACTGGTGTGCTTTTTGTGTTTCTATAACTGGTGCAGGTTGCTAAGGGCTGGGGCATGTAGAACATGTATAAAAGCCGTGTGAACACTGTTAAAGATGATGCAGAACTCGACGCGGTGCTCACAAAGGTGCACAGTGCATTCAGTGGGATCATGGTGGAGGAGTGGCTTACTTGGGGCGAGGAGCTGATGCCTGATATGCATAAGATGATTAAGGAGAAAGAGCGGTCTGAGGAATTTGAGCATAGGGCGCACGAGCTGGTGGGGTGGCTGGAAGCATGCAAGGCATGCCACGTGCTCTTGACCACTGAATTGCAAACACCCGAGGTTAACTTGGAGTGTCTGGAAGGTGAGTTTAGGGCAATTGATGAGACAAGTGATATAGATACTGCCGAAGCGCAGGAGGATGAAAAGGCGCATGTTACACTGGTGCGCTCTCTGCATGCACTTTCTGGAGTGACCGATGCTGAGGTCATAGGTGAAGGAACTGGGGAGTCTTGGGAGAGTGGGGTGATGAGCGAAGGGGAGAGTGAGCAGAGCGATGAGAGCGCTAGTGCGGATAAAGGTGCAAGTGCATGCCTGGTGCGCACAATGCAGCAATGCACATATGTTGAAGTACCACCACTGAGTGGCATTGGCGCCACCTCCGATGCTAATAGTGGACTGGTAAGTTTCTTTGGATATGCTTCAAACTCACTAAACAGTTTCCCTTTCTACTCTAGTGTGATAACTGCCGCTGCATGGGCCAACCGGCTAGGTGTGTCTCTGTCAATGGAAAGTGGTGTGCTTTGTGTGCAAAGGGTAAGAGAAAGTGTGAATGGATGAAGTGCATCCTCGCACAGCTGCGCACAACTTCTAGAGGCAGGAAAGCGGCTACTGGGCACTCTGGTGTGTTTTTTTCTTATCCTCCTTCCATGCCACGCTAACTATTTCAAAGGCACATTGCAAACTGACAAGGGCAATGAGAGCGATGTGGGGCTCATCAGCCCCTCGAAAGAGCGCACATTGAAGTGCTGCAAAGTCGAAAACGTGCCCCCTCCCCCATCACAAGTGCACCCAAGGCTGTGCCGACTTACCGTTCACCAGGCAAGTGTGCACATGGAATCCTCATGCCAAACCAGATCGGGAAACACCTCAGGGGATGCAGTCTACCAAGGCCAGGATGTCGAGGCACTCGACTTAGTGCAATGCCACTCAGTGGTCGCAGTCTTGGGCACCATGCACGATCACCTTAAGGAAGACGTCTAAAGGTTGCTCATTGAGTTAGAGGTCGCTAAGAGCCAGTTGCACAGCACGGAGCAAGTGGAGGCAGATGCAAAGGCGAAACTGGATGCAGCCTCGGAGCGCTTGGAGTTCCTGGAGTCCATTGAATAGCCGCTCGACTGTATAAGTTTTACATAGTGTGTCGATCAATCTCTTTGTTGTGCCTGTGATACGTGTGATGTGCTCCGAAGTGGTGAAGTGCATGCGCACGTGCTTCCATGGTGCCATAAAATGAAATTTGTAAGTCCAAATAATATATGTGAGGGAAAAGAGATAATATAAGCAATGTTCGAGCAAGAAATGTCAAGCGCACAAAAAACATGCACCAGCGCAAAAATGCGCAAATGCAAAGGGGTGCAGAAAAATTGTCCAACCATCACTTTCCTCCTCCCAACTGAGATATTGACCATGTCCATCGATAAAAGAGTAAGAGATAAAATGAAGCGCACGTGATATGACAAAGTCTAAAAAAAGGGAAAAGGCTCAGTAGATCATCATGGCCGGTAAAACCCATGGGTTGTGCAATCATGGAACATGTCCAGATGCGACTTCACGAATAGGAAAAAGGTAATGTAAAAAAAATGAAAGAAAGCAAAGTGTATGTATAAAAAGGTGAAGTATCCATAATGGTGCATGCGGAGCGCTAGTTGCATGCCTCATTGGTGCTTTCTTCATCCTCAGCACTATCTCCTTGCGCTTCTTCTTTGTCAACTGCTTATTCATCTTCTGTGTCCACTACTATGGACTCTTCCATCTCCCTCAACCACGTTGTAGTGATATTGAGTGCTATGTCAGGAAGCACAATGGACTTGTGCACATGGTACGGCAGTAGGCAGAATGCAGCTACTGGCCTGTCGAATACCATCCCATTGAGCTTGCAAACAATATATGCACTGCCCTGATTGTGCAACACTATAACTAGAGGACCGAGATAACACATGCACATTTTGTGGTTAAGGCTCTTCTTGATTGCTGTGTTGCGCATAAGGACTAAATCACCACGCTGGAAGTCAAAACTGCAGATAGTTTTTGAGTGCGCTTTCTCAAAATGGAGCACCGCTTTGCACCTTTCTGCATAGATGTGGGAATGGATGTGCTCTAAGTCTTCTGGATGCTTTTGCAATGTGTGCACATGCCACACGATCAAGTCTGTAGTGGAGAGTATAGAATCTGGGGGTGGGTTCAGGTATGTTGCTTCAATGATATCGAGGGGGATTAGGGGCTGTGCACCTGTCACAATGAAGTATGGCGAGATACCAAGGTGCTTCCGAACTGTGATGCACTCCACCCAAAAGACTGAGTACAGTGCACTGAACCACTTTGTTTCTACTCCATCTGTGGCTTTGATAAGTGCTTGATGCACGTCGAAATGTGCACGCTCAACAATTCCATTAGTGCACGAGTTATAGCCAGATATGCAGATGTGATTGATATGGTAGCACTTACTGAGATAGGCTAGCACTTTGATGAATGGCTTGCCGTTATCGGTAACTATCTCGCACAATGTGCCCCATCTGCAGATGAGGTCTTAAAACATCCAATTGCCAAGTGCGCTCACATTTTCTTTAGGGAGCCCATGGAATTCTGGCCAAGTTGCAAGTGAGCAACGCCCTTGGACGATATAGCACTGCCCTGCTGATACTGGTAAGTGCATCATATCAATATAAACTTTGCTGAAGAGAGGCACAGGCATTGCGACGACTGGTGGTATTAGAACCTTCTGCATTTGCTGGATCTGGCAAGTATGACAAGTGTGCATGAACCAAACAATGTCATCCATAATGTGTGGCCACCAAAAGCGCTCGAGCAATGTGGAGTGCATCACATAAAAGTGCTTGTGTCCAATGTTGTCATGGATGGCACGCAATATCGGTAAGCATCTAGACTGCCAAATAACAAGCTGGTGAGTGCCATGTGCATTGCACTTCCATAGGCACATCTTGTCTTTGAAAAATGTGCTCACGTAGCACACGAGCACGCTGTACTCAGAATCTGTGAAGTCACTAGGGCATGTTAGAGTATCCATCCAAATCCACACCAAATCTAACTTCTCATCCTCTGCATCTGTGGTTGTGCTCCTTGGAACTTGGCTATAGTCATCATCATAAATAAACACACTATTGCGTGGATTTTGTGCATTTGCGCTTGGCTCTGGCTGCGTTAGCGCGAGTGCTTGCATGTCAAAGGACTGTCAAAAATGGGACATATCGCATGCATAAAGTCATGTAGCACATCAATCCAATCCTCAAACTCTTCATCCTCTTCTCCTTCTAAGTCCTCTGGCTGCTTTGGCCGACATGAGAGCCCATCTGGACCATGCACCGCTCCCCTAACATGCATGAGTGTAAAGTGGAATGTAAGGATTGAGACAATCCACCAGTTAATGCTAGCGGATGGTTGGATATCAAGGTTTTGTAGCATGCCCTTGATATAGCGTGCATCAGTCTCCACAATTAAGTTGTGCACACCTATAATATAAAGGCGCAAACTGTGCAGCGTGTGGTAAAGCCCATAGATCTCTAGCTTTGGTTGCGAAAAGCACACTTCTCTGTCGTTGAGCATAATTGAGCTGAACCGGTTGTAAATGCACATTTTTGCATCTGTGCTCTTTTGCTGGCAAAGGTAAAAGCCGATCGCTATCTGGGAAGTGTCGACTGCAAGGATAACAGGGAGTTCTGAAGAATAATCAATCATTGTAGTGCAGGACACTCTAGTACTGCTTGCTTGATGTCGTTTTGCACTGCTATCTGCTCTGGGCCCCATTTGAATGGAGCATCCTTGCGTGTAAGCCTTGTGAGTGCGTTAATGTGGCGCGCATAATTGTGGATATAAATGCACATTAAACCGACTGTTCCCAAGAATGCGCGCACTTCCGAAAGTGTGTGGCATGCACCCCAATTGCGGATAACATCTACCTTGTCGTGTTCGGGTTTTCTACCTTCTGGTGTGCAGTAATGGCCAAGGATGACAAAGTTCTCAGTGCACAGTGTGGATTTCATCCCAGAGAAAGTCCCGCTGCTATATTTCATGTGCTGCACAATGCGGTTCACATTCTGGAAGTGCTCCCACACAAAGCGCCTTATGCCAGGGTTTGCAGTGAGCACTTCGCATGATCCGTCCGGTAAAATGTAGCACTTCGGAGGCCCCTTGACTGGGACATCATTGATATAGGGAACGGTGTAATCCGGAATCTCTGGCTGCAGAATATAGCACACATCATTGTGGAAGATTGGTACCGAGTTTGTCCAACCCATTGGCAATGTAATGAGGTGCATTGCACCATACGGCATCTGGAATGTTGTAAGGTCGCACAATGATTCTTTGATTAAGCGCTCGTCATATCCCACATATAGATCAAGGACAGCGCTGCATGCGCACCCCGCAAACTGCTCTGTGAGGTGCTCAGGTGTAGGGGTGATGCTGGAGTGTTTAATGGTAACACGATTAAGCAGCTCGAGGCTATGTACGATGCACAGTGCTTTCCCATCTTTCTTGAATGTGCAGAACCAGCGCGATCTATATGCCGAATTTGAGCACTCATAAATGCCTGAGTCTATCTTCTTCTGGATAATAGCACAAACTTCGTCATATATGCCTGGAGGAATGGGGATGTTGCACTCTATCCAAGGAGTGTGTGGAATAACTGGGATTTCTACTAGGGAAAAGAATGCGGTTTTGAAGCTGCCGCACTCCTCATCGCTCCATGTGAAGGCTTCGTTCTGCAAAGACATCAAGTGGTGCAAAACCCTCATCTCCTCTGGCAATAAGAAATCAGTGTGGCACTTTTGGAGCGCTTGCATGCGCTCCTCAGTATAGCACCCGGTCGGGATAAATGGTGGCAGGTTTGGTAAAAGCACAGGAAACGCTGCTAGCAGATTGCCTATAATGTTGCGCTCGATGCGGAATTCGTTTGGGATGGGCACAATAACTGGTTTGACTTTTCTAGCAACCGGTTTATATTTCTTCTTGGTTACTACACTCTTTTGTGGTGTGCATGCCGCTAAATCGATAAAAGTTGCGCATGCATGTGCGCTTTCTGAAAACGCAGCTGGAATAAATGCCACAGTGTCAATCAAGTTTAAGAGTGCCTGCGCATGACTGTTGGTACACTGAGATAGGTAGAGTTGAGAGATAATAGAGGTCGAAGGAACGGAAGCGGAAAATGGAATAAGCGCAAACGTGGAAACGTCACAAGATTGGGTATCAGAGTCGAATGTTATGATAGTGGCAGCTTCTCCTTGGTCTGCGATCAATTCCTCAAAGCCTGGCGAAAATTTCTTTGTGGGTTATGCTGAATAGCAAAGTGCGGTGTTGCTGGGGCTGGTAAGAAGTGGCATGGTTTTCCTCTAGGCTTTGTTGGAATGGTGGAGATGGCACCTGTGTTCAGATTGCAGATCGTAATCGTTTGCGCCTCGTCTGCAAAGTTGTGCATGACAGAGCACGTTAACACATCGAAGGGGTGCCCTAACAGAATATCGTAAGCAGGTGAATGGATAACGTGAACTTGCACATAGACAATAATGTCCCCAATGCATGCAGTAATGTTGTGCACAAGCCCAAGTGACTCATCTACCTCTCCATTGGCCGATTGCATATATAAATGAATGCGCGGGTCATACTGAAACCCAAGACGATGGCAGACCACTTCTGACATTGCGATAATTTGCAAACCCGGATCTAAGATAGCTTCAAAGTATTCTTGGTTGTTGATCAATAAATCAATGGAATGAAGTGCATGTGACTCCTTTGCAACCTTCAAAATGTCTGGGTTTTCAATTTTGCCTGGCTGGAGATGGATTAGGTATTGTTCAAATGGATTCTGCAAAACAATAGGGAGCAGCGCTGCAATTGCCACACTAACTGGAGGTGTTGCATTAAGCACTTTATTTTCTGCAAAAGGCACGCGCGCATTGCAGTGCGCAAATGGCATAATGCTCGCAAGGTTGGTAGCTACCACTTCTGCACTGGTAGCTGCAATGCGCTTTGGGGTAACTTGTTCTCTATGGTGCTGTCTGAGATTGGGCGAAAGGGATAGGAGCTCTTCATGTGAAACTGTAATGGAGGGCACCTTCATGGCATGCGCATATACATCATCAACAATCTGTGGGTTCTGGATGGGAACGACAGTGCGGTATGATGGCTTTTTGCCTTTGGAAGTGTTAGCTGGTATGTCTGGTTTATCTGCTGCTGCAGGCACAAAATGCGCTGATGATGCTCAACCTGGAAACCTAACAAAAACCTGTTAAAAGGCTTATGTAGTATAACTCAGGCTAGAGGAAGGGTGCGAGGTGGTACTAAATATCACCGCTGAGACCAAAACAATGTGTTTAGTGATGTGAAATAATAAGGGATGGTTCGAATAATCTGTAAGAGCATACGAAGATGTTCGAAACAGTTCGAAAGAGGTTCGAAGATGTGTGAAATAGTTCAAAGTAAGCCCAAAGAAGTTCGAAGAGGTTCGAAGAAGTATGATATAGGTTCGAAGTATATCAAAGGGTGAGTTTAATGAATGTGAGGTGTTTGTTGAATGGCAATAGGCAATGGGCGATAAAACGGAGAGCAAATACAACAGTTTCGAGGAAGTTTGCAATATTTCACAGAACTTTAGAGATATGACACAAAGATAAGACTAAAGAGAACGATTTTTAAATCTGATGATAGCGAGAGGGTAACTTGTGCTGTTCCCCCATTGTTCTAAGTAACTAGTACAAGTTTATATACATTTCTGAAGAAATAGTACTGAAAAGGGAAGTAAAACATGTGTAAAACATGTGGCAATATATCATACAATGAGGATTTTGTAGATCAAAAATAAATGATAAATGATAAATAATTGAAACATATGTGTCCCCATATGGTAAAAGTACTTATCTTTCACTGTAATATATCATCGAAACATAAAAAATGTTATTATTGCATCCTCAATCTCTTGTCATCTCTCCTCGTGTCTGGTAGTGCTTGATATGCAATGGAATAGTTTGTTCCAGATGTGCAGCATATATCGAAAGTATTTTAACACAGCTATATGTCGGCCAATGTTGTTCGAAATTCTGCAAAGTCACTCGAAGTGTCGTGAAGTTGTTCAAAGTTGTTTGAAGTGTCACGAAGTCTTCCAAAATAGTGCAAAATAGTGTGAAATAGATTTGATGTCGATTTTGTGGTGTTCATAGTGATTTGGAATGTCTGTCGTAATGTCTCGATATGAGTGAAACTGTTCTCCAGACCTTAAAGCATGTAGTGGACCTATCAGCACTTCAGGAATGTTGGAATAGGGATGTATGGGCATCTCGTCAGGCACTTCAGTTGTGCTCACAGCAGGTTACATGGCTGGGGACTCGATACTGTTGGCGGGTGCAATGTCTGTGGTTGTAGAATGCGTGCTCTCTTGATTGGATGTATTGTGCAGTGCGTGCTGCAGAATTTCGACACCATCGAAGACTTGCCTCTTCTGAAGTGCCATCAATTCCCACTCGAGTGCATCGATGCACTCTTCCTTTGCAACTTGCATATATTCTGCTGCAGGCACTGAAGCGGCAACATACGTCAACTGTAAGGGTGCTGCTGGAGCTGGATGAGGCGCTATATTGTAGATGAGCTGCGAATTGGTATTCGATGAAAGTCGACCAGTGGCAATCTGCCCTGGGTTGCACTTATGCCATTCCTCGATGTGCTCACCCAAGAAGTTGCCTGGAATAGAATGCGGCATGAATGCGCCACCTGGGAGTATGATGTGCCCTTCCACATTTCGCCTACACTTTCCTTCACTAATAAGGTGCTCAATTGAGGTGCACTCAGGGATATAATGCCCTGTCTGACTGCAACCATTGCACTTGTCATTGTTTGAGCGAGGTGTGCCATTTCCACCATCTCTGCGCAATGCGCTCAATGCAGTAACGATTGTCTGTGTCATGCACTTGAATAGGACTGAGATGTTTTCTGCTTTGACTGCAGGTCCGCTAGGTTGTGGCTGGGAAATGGGTGCACTGGGTGCTGAGTAGGGCGCATACATATCGGGGTTTTGCACTGTGAGCCCGGTAAGTGGCTGGAAATAGTGTGCTGGGCCCTCAAAGATAAAGTCGATCACATCGTGTATTGCATCTAATGAGTATGGCACATTTGCAGGCTGATTTGGTACTGCAATCGCAAGGCGGCTCAAAATGTGCTCGAGCTGGTCTGGTCAAAACACCCTAACAAACATGTGGCTTTGGTCGTAGCATGCTAATATGCCTTGCGCAACTAAGTATTCGCTAATATTGAAAAATGCATGGTAATAACGTGCAATTTCTTTTGCAGTTACAAGGCCAATGCATGTGGTCTCACCAATAAGCTTGTCCAGGTCGCTAATACTCCATTTACTGCCATCCCTAGAGCCGGGATAAAGCTTTAGGACAGCATCTTTGAATGCGCCATAGTTGTGTGTCACGCTATACTCTGGTAGCAGTTTCCAAGTGTCTGCAGTGTCACTGTCCAAATAGTGCACAGTGTGGAACTTCTTATTGGTCTCGTCAGTGATGTTACAATCACGGAGGAGTTGCGCAAGCTCCTCAAAGTACTTCTGGAGTTCACACAGTTTTGCGGGGTCAAAACGCGGCACATTTTGGTTGGATGTGGATGGCATATGCATGGTAGCCATAGTAGGTAAAATAAGGTGTGTAGAGTTAAGTTCTGGTAAAAGCGCAGTGAAATTCGAAGGCGGGAAAGAATGTGGTGATGTGGACAGAGTTAGGGTAGGTAGGGATGATTCAGGTGAAGGTGGAGGTAAAGACAGTGCGGACGAGTGATGCATGTTGTTTAGGAAGAGTGATTCGAATACTGGTATTTCCCCAAGCTGGAGCGCAGTTGCTAACAGCTCGGAATGGAGAGTGTGAAGGTGGTTAATGTTGAAGCGAAGGGCGAGCTGGTGGAGGTCTAAAATATGGTCTGATAAACAGAAACCCCTTGCGGTGGGCTCCAGAAGAGTCTCAATGGAAGGGGTGAACACTTAACCTACAACTGCAGGCATGCTCGGGGTGAGGGGGGAGTTCGCTTAGAGGGCCTCAATCATCAGATCATCCTTCAGGGTGCAAAGACTATGGGGAGGCTAGTACAGTGGTTTTCAATGTGCACACTAGTTGTATATGCTAAAGGGGAGGTATGCGCAGTGGCAGGAAAGTGTGCAATGCAAAGAGGCAAAAATGCACAGTGTGGAAAAATGTGCAACGGGAGCACAAAAGTGCACAATGACAAGGGTGATGAAGATGGGAGGTGTAGTGGGATGAAGATGGCACTGAGATGTGCTGGGAAGGTGACACAAAGGTTGGGGGCACTAACGGGATGAAAGTGCAAGGGGCAGAAAAAGGTGCAAATGGTGCACAAAATGCGGCTATGCAAATAGGTGCACAAAATGCGGCTATGCAAATAGGTGCACAAAATGCGGCTATGCAAATAGGTGCACAAACAGTGCGCAAACACAGCTATATGAAGGGTGCACTGCAAGAGTGCAAACGAGAATGAAGGATGCAACACAGGGATGAAACGCAACAATACGTCGAGGGAATGCAAACGATATGCAAACATGGCTATATGAAGGGTGCACTACAAGGGCACATGGACTGGACGCTGGTGCACAGACTATGTGTGACACTGACTGAGCTATGAACTGTGAGGGGGGGAAAGATCCTCTGGATACTCTATCTGTCCACCTACTATGTACAAATGGCTTATGTGATAAAAACAGTAAAAAAATAGAAAGCGCCATGCACTACCCACAAGCACATCCATTCGCCCATCTAAACCTGACCACACTATGCTGCTGCCTCAGCCAATAATATTTGCGCATGCTATAGCCCATTCTGGTGTAATGTGCTATTTTTGGTGCACTCTAGGTCTCATGCGCTCTTCCCAATTAATCTGCTTCAGTGTTATGTGTCGCATGCTGCATCTTAGTAATAATGGCGTGATTGACCTGTGCCAGTTACTGGATAAGGTGATGCTGATTGGAAATGTGGAAGAACTATAAGGAGATGCTGTGAAAGGCCAAATACTGCCAAAGCACCAGGATTATGTGAAGGTGCCCAAGGCGCACAGTCCAATGCCAAATAGGTGCAAAGTGCCCCAATTATGTGAGAATGCGCAGTCCGCTCATGTCGGAATCATGGTGTGCCTCGAATAAATGTGCCAGTAAGATGGGAGCTGCGATGCGCAGCACACCGGTGCGGTGGATTGTTGTGTGTGTGATAGGGATTGTGCAATGAGTGCACAGCAGGGAATGTGAGTGCAGGTAAAGCATAAAAGGAGTGCGCAATAAATGTGGAAGGCAGATAAGGACTGTGGGGGGGGGGATGCGGAGGCAGCTTGAAGCGCACCGAGGTGCATTTAGGGCGCACAATGATTGGCAGCTATGGGGAACCAAAGTGCAGTAGAAATGCAAAAGGCGCACAAAGGTGCACCTAAACGGTCAAAGGCACATGGAAGTGTGCTGTGCAAAGTGTGCGGAAGCCATCTAGGAGGTGCACACAATTACAAAAAATGCTGTAGTATGCGCGCAGGGTGATAGGGAGCCATATCAACATGTCTTTGAATGCAATCCTTATTTGGCTGCAAAGTAAGGAACAGTTATCTGACATCATGTTTATTGGTTAACAATTTGAACCATTTGTCAGATACAACTGTCACATCAATGTTGAGATCTGTTCTTCAATTGAGGCTGTCAAGTATATCCACAAGTACATCCACAAGTACATATACAAAGGCCATGACAGAATCATGATTGAGATTCTAAATCAAGACAGAGACGAGGTCAAGGAGTATCTCGATGCATGTTACATTGGATCTGTGGAAAGCTGCTGGCATATTAATGAATTTGGAATGCACTCAGAGTCTCCTCATGTTTATCATCTGCCTGTCCATCTGGAGGACCAGCAAATGGTCTACTTCAATGCAGATGACAACATTGATGAGGTTTTGGAAAGGCCTGCTGCCAAGACCACATGTCTCACTGCTTGATTTGAAGCCAACAGAAGATATGAAGCAGCACGTACTGTCACCTACCAGAACTTTCCTCAAGCATGGGTCTACAATGGAACCAAGAAGCAGTGGAACCCAAGAAGGCATGGCGAGCCTACTATTGGCAGAATGTACTTTGCTTCTCCTGCCCAGGGGGAAAGGTTCTACCTCAGGCTGCTTCTTACTGTTGTCACAGGGGGCAACATCATTCTAGCACTTGCACACTGTCAATGTTGTCATCTATAATACATTCAAGCAGGCCTGTGTTGCATTGGGTCTTTTGCAGGATGACCAGGAATGGGTCCAGTGTCTTACAGAGGCAGCCCAGATGCAGTTTGGTTCCTCTCTCAGATTGCTCTTTGCCACCATTCTTCTTTATTGCAATCCAACATCTCCTGACATCCTGTGGAACCAGTTCAGACATCACATTTGTAATGACCTCAGAGTCAAGCTTCTTTCAATCTATCCAGATACAGACTTTACAGATGATCAAGTGTACATGTATGGCTTGCATCTCATCAATCAGATTCTTATCAGATTAGGCAAACAACTTTCTGCTTATCCAGAGATGCCTGCCATTAAAGAAAACTGGCACATTGATGTTCCTGCCAATAGGCTTTTGCAGGAACAAAGGGATTACAATGTTGAGGAGTTGGCCATCACTGTTGCTCACAATCTCCAGCTTTTCAATCACAGGCAGAGATGGGTTTTTGATGCTGCAATGGATTCTGTGAGCAATAACAAGGGAAAGCTCATGTTCTTGCATAGTGCTGGAGGTTGTGGAAAGACCTTTGTCTGCAACACCATCGCAGCTGCTGTTCATGCTCAAGGAAAAATTGCTCTGTGTGTGGCATCATCTGGAATCACTGCATTGCTTCTAGAAGGTGGTCACACAGCACATTCCATGTTCAAAATCCCAATTGAAATCGATGAGGCCTCTACTTGCAGGATACTTTGAGGTTCAAATTTGCACCAGGTCCTTGATCAAACTTCCATCATCATTTGGAATGAAGTTCCTATGCAGCACAAATATGCCACAGATGCAGTCAACCGTGCTTTGCATGATCTCAAGAAAAAAAATGTTCCATTTGGTGGAATCACCATTTTGTTTGGAGGTGACTTTAGACAGACCCTACCTGTCATTCCTAGGGGCACTAGAGAACAGATCATAGCTTCATCCATCAAAAGAAGCACTCTCTGGCAATGCATTACTGTCTATCACTTGACTGAGAATATGTGACTCAACAGAACTCCAGAGAACACTGCACATGCTGCCTGGCTCTTGCACATCAGTGCAGGCACAACAGTGGATGCTCCAGATACTATACAGATTCCACAAAACATGCTCTGCCATGGAAATACCATGGATGACCTTATCAACTCTACATATCTAGGCATAGAGCAGGGGAACAAGCCAGATCAGTACTATCTGGATAGGACCATTCTCTCTTGCACAAATGACAATGTTGATATCATCAACTCTCTTCTCCTTACCAGATTTCCTGGACCAGAGCATGTCTTCAACAGTGCTGATACAGTTTCATTTAGAGAGCAGGAGTTAAACAACTACCAGCCATATCCTGCAGAGTATCTAAACTCTATCAAAGCAAGTGGCCTTCCTCTCTCCAGGCTGGCACTTAAGATAGGCTGTCCTCTCATGCTTCTACGCAATCTGGATGTCACCATGGGTCTTTGCAATGGAACTCGACTTATCCTTCTTGAAGCCAGACCACATGTATTGAAGTGTAGGATCATCAGTGGAGATGCACAGTTTGCAGGAAATATTGTTTTCATTCCTCGGATCACATTGGAGCCTTCAGCAGAGACCTTGCCATTACCACTTCGTCGACATCAATTTCCAGTTCGCTTGGCATTTGCCATGACTATCAACAAGTCACAAGGCCAATCTGTATCCCAGGTTGGATTGGACTTGCAGACACCAGTGTTCTCACATGGGCAGCTATATGTTGCACTGTCAAGGTGTACATCTGGAGAAAGGATCAAGGTGCTGTTGAATGAAAACAATAACTGCCAATGTGGTATACATGGAAGTGTTGAATGGAGTTGTTTAGCAAAGGTGAGTAACTTGAAAGATTATTTACAGGAATTGGAAACTAATATAGATATCAAGATAGACTTGGATTTAGATTTAGATTTAGATTTAGATTTAGATTTAAATTGTACTTGGATTGAATCAAATGGTTGAAAAATTTATTGTGAGAAGACTTTAGAGCAGGTTACTAAACCTTGATATATATTTAAGAAGATAAACTTATATTATATTATACTGACACTATCTTAAAATCAGTAAGATAAAAACAAATCTTATTATTATTCCTATACCAAGAGATACTAACTCAAATTCCATAAAAAAAAAAATGGTGTATTCTCCCGCACTTCAAAATAACAACAGATCCCAATTAAGATGACTAACATTTGCATCTCTGGTCTTACCGAGTCAATAAAAGTTTGTAATAATGTCAATAACAGATCAATACAAGTTTGTAATGATCAATAACAAGTCAATAACAAGTGAATACAAATTTGTAATAAAGTTAATAACAAGTCAATAAAAGTTTGTAATAAAGTTAATAACAAGTCAATAAAAGTTTGTAATGATGTCAGTAACAAGTTTGTAGTAAAGTTGATATAACAAGTCAATACAAGTTTGTAATAATGTCAATAACACCTTAATACAAGTCAATACCAAGTCAATACAAGTTTGTAATAATGTCAAACTCACTGTTAGTAGGATTAAACATTGTGTTATGTATAAGCTGGCCCATGCTGGTGTCAGGCTGAGTGAGCAAAGTGAGCGAACACTGATAATACATGACCTGGAAACCTAACAAAAACCTGTTAAAAGGCTTAGAAAGTATAACACAGGCTAGAGGAAAGGTGTGAGTTGGTACTAAATATCACTGCTGATACCCAAAGGTTGTAGTGAGAGATGTGAAATGGTAAGAAATGTTGTGAATAATTTGTGGGAGCATACGAAGTTGTTCAAAAGAGTTCAAAATAGGTTTGAAGATGTGTAGAATAGTTTGAAGAAGGTTTGAAGGTGTGCGAAATAGTTCGAAGAAGTTTTGAGGAAGGTTGAAGGTGTCGGACTAGTGTTGAGGTATATCGAGGAGTGATTATAACAAATGTGAAGTGTTTTCCAAAAGACAATGGGCAATATGTGATGAGTCGAGGGATGAATACGAAAGTTCAAAGAAGTTTGGGATATTTTGCAGAACTTAGAGATATGATGTGAGCTAAGACTCAAGAGAATGGCTCTTAAATCAGATAATGAGTGAGAGGGTAACTTCTTCTCTGTTGTTCTAAGTAACTAATATAAGTCTATATATATTTTTGAAGAGATAAGTACTAAAAAGAAAACAATAACATGTGGAAAACATGAGGCAGTATGCACAGCAAATAAAGGTATTGTAAAACATAAAACAAATGAGAAATGATAATAAATGAAACATATATTGTCCCAGTATAGTAAAAGTTCTTGTCCTATTGCTTCAATATATCACTGAAACATAAAATTGCACTTATTGCATTTTAAGTTTTTTGTTGTCTCTCCTCGTGTCCGGTGGTGCTTGATATGTAATGAAAAGGCTCATTCTGGATGTGCAGCATGTATCGAAAGGGTTTCGAAACAGTTATGTGGCAGCCGATGTTATTCAAAGTGGTGCAAAGTCATTCGAAGTTGTTCTAAGTATTCTGAAATAGTTCGAAACCAAATTCGTGGTATTCATAGTGGTTCGGAGCGTGTGTCATAATGTGTTGATACAATTGGAAGTGTTCTCCAGACCTTAAAGCATGCAATGGACCTATCAATGCCATGACAAGAATCTCTCTTCGAAGATGAGGAAGAAATGAAAGCAGGGTGATTTCAGTTCAAAATGGACATGATTTTGTATAAATGAAAGCAGGGCAAGTTCAGTTCAAAATGGACATGGTTTTGTATAAAAAGAGTGTTAAGATTGTCTCCACCTTGGTGTGTATTCAATAACAAGTCAATAGGAGTTTGTAATGATGTCAACAACAAGTCAATACAAGTTTGTAATAAAGTCAGTAACAAGTTAATATGAGTTTGTAATTGAGTCAATACATCAATAATGTGTTTGTTAGTTTGATAACAAGTTAGAGTTGAGTGACTGTAGTGGGATTAAGCATTGTGTTACATATATGCGATGATAGGTCCATTGCATGCTCTAAAGTCTGGGGAAGATTCCCAATCATATTGACACATTACAACAGATGCTCTGAATTGCTACAAATGCCACAAAATCAACTTCGAATTCTTTTTGAACTATTTTGCACTACTTCAAATGACTTCAAATGACTTCAAATAATTTTGCGACACTTCGAATGACTTTGCACCACTTCAAATGAGGTTGTCCACTACATAACTGTTTTGAAACCATTTCAATACACACTACACATCCAGAATAGACAATTTCATTGCATATAGAGCACTACTGGACACGAGGAGAGACGACAAAGGATCTAGAATGCAATAAGTGCAGTTTTATGTTTCAATGATATATTGAAGCAATAGGACAAGAACTATTACTATACTGGGACAATGTGCATTTCATTTATCATCATTTATCATTATTTATCATTTGTTTTATGTTTTACAATACCTTTATTTGCTGTGCATACTGCCTCATGTTTTCCACATGTTATTGTTTCCTTTTTAGTACTTATCTCTTCAAAAATGTATATAGACTTGTATTAGTTACTTAGAAGAACATGGAAGAGTTACTCTCTCCATTATCATTTGATTTAAGAGCTGTTCTCTTGGGTCTTAACCTCGCGTCGCATCTCTAAGTTCTGTGAAATATTGCAAACTTCTTCAAACCTTTGTATTAGTCTCTTGACTTATCACATATTGCCTATCACCACTCGAAAAGCACTCCCCATTTGCTAAACTCATTCCTCGATATATCTCGAATCTTTTTGAACTTTTTTGAACCCCTTTGAACCTCTTCGAGCTCTTTCAAACCTACTTCAAACTATTTTGCAAGTCTTCAAATCCATTTTGAACCTTTTTGAACCTTTTCGTACACCTCTAAAGATGATTCGCAACATCTCTTGTCATTTTGCATCTCTAATTACAACTTCTGGGTATCAGCAGTGATATTTAGTACCAACTCGAACCCTTTCTCTAGCCTGTGTTATACTTCTTAAGCCTTTTAACAGGTTTTTGTTAGGTTTCCAGGTCAAGTATTATCAGTGAGCTGGCCCATGCCAGTGTCAGGCTGAGCGAGCAAAGCAAGTGAACGCCATGACAAAGGCATGGGTCATAAGCTTGTCTATTACATATGCTACAACCATTTTGTGGGAGTGATGGTGGGCTAAATGGGGGAATTTTTCGGCTAAGAATGGTGATGATTGATGGGACGACGTGCACATCCTCAGGTAAGGCATGTTTCTAATTTGGGATATCAAGATTTTTTGGCAGTCCGCTGTCACTTGTCACTGTGGCTGCCTTTGTTTACGGGTGTTTTGTGCCAGGCCTTACTGAGTGGTTGAAAGGTTACGGACTTTCAAGAAATTCATTAGTCATACAGATAAGATTAGATATCGCCACCACAGACCGCTTTCAACCACGAAGTAAGGCCTGGGAAGGAGGCTGAGAACGGTCGCTCTTCATCTCTTCCTCCCGATTTAATTATTTAATTATTAATTAAATTAAGTTATCACGGGACAATATGACTGCCGCTTACGAGTAAGCTCATGCTGATGTAATTCCGAGTTCAAGAGGTTGGCCTGAGTTAGGCACCTGTGGTCCGCAGCTGATATACCTGTTCGTATCTTCCGTTATCGGTGTACGTGCCACGCCGATGACCAGTAGCGTCCTACTTACGCTCATTCTCTGTCTTTCCAATATTTATGTCGTTTTCGTACGATGTCAAACACTTTCTTTGCGACATCTTTCATTCGACTCTCAAGTGACGCTATCGCCTCCAGATTCTACTTATCCATCGAACTCAGTACAAGGATTCATTTCCAGCCTGTCATCTGATCTTTCACCTTCCATCACGTTCAAAGCCAAACCTACAACCGTTTATAGACCCCGTTCGCTTGAAGCTCTGCATCGGGCGCGGCTGCGATCCTTGTACCACCAAGAAAGCGAGGATGTTGAATGGGATCGTATAGAGATTCTAGGTCCCGATGTGGAAAACAAACATACACTATCACAGCTAGCACGGATGTCTGCGAACGCGTACGCAGTTCCTGGCCAGAAGAACTGGTATGAAATCGACAACGCTTGGAACACGGTGTGTTGTGCATATTTGATTGATAATGTTGCTGATGAAAAGCTGTGATATGGGAGGCAGAGCTTTCCATTTGGCTGGGAAGAAGGCGAAGGATTTCGTGGACATGTCTTCTTATCGTCCGATAATACCACAGTCATCCTCGCTATCAAAGGGACTATGCTACAAGGGTCGACTTCTAAGGTGGACAAATTAAACGATAATCTGTGAAGTTGTCCGATGCCACATGATAAATATACTCATGGGTTCTAGATTATTCTCATGTTGCTGTGCTAGAGTTGATTTTTCGTGGATATTCCGCACTGTGTGCGATTGCTACTCGCACAGTTGGCGCTGTGACAATACCTGCCTCACCAAAGCTCTCACACAAGACAGTCTGTTCTACTCGGCCGGTGTTGTAAGTAAAGTTCTGTCCTCATGGTGATAGGCACCCGACAGATATTGCCACTTCATGAACAGAAGCTTGTCGACGATCTTATCCATATATATCCTTTTGCAAATGTGTGGCTCGTTGGTCACTCCCTCGGCGGCGCACTCGCCAGCCTCCTAGGATCAACATATGGTTTTCCAGCTGTCGCTTTCGAATCTCCTGGTGAACGCTTGGCTGCTAGCCGGCTGCACCTCCCCCTCCCGCGGCCTAAGAACGATGACTCAAACTCGCGCATGCCGCTGGTCCCCGTGACTCATGTATACCACACGGGGGATCCAATTCCACAGGGTGTGTGTACGGGATTCGGATCGTTGTGTGCACAGACCGGCTATGCACTCGAGACAAAGTGCCATCTGGGTAAGAGTATCGTGTTGGATACAGTGACTAAGCTGGGGTGGAAAGTGACAGTGAAGAATCATGTTATCAAGGATGTAATCTCGAAAGTGTTGGAAGTTGATGGGGTGGAGTGGGAGGATGGAAGGGATGTGCCGCTTGCTCAGGAAGAGGTGGATTGTATAGTGAGCATTTTTTTTCTGTTTCGCCACCTTTTCTGTGCAAGCTCACGCATGATGTAGGACTGTTATAAATGGGAGTTTAGATAAAGAATAAACAATGTAGTATCATTTGTACGATATTGGTATCATGATCACCGCTTCTGCCCTGAAACGGCAGCCTCCTAACATGCATAACATCTGCGAGGGCTTGCTTTATAACATTGCTCCTCAAACCTATTGATATGCACGAGGATTTACACAATTAGAGCATGTTCAATCTACCTATCCATATCTTGCATTGGAATAACATGTATCGGGAAAAGATTCTAGAGCCTCGTGGTCGAGGAGTTGCCGAGGGGGTTCGCGGCGACCTAAACAGAACTTGAATACTGGCAGCTAAATCTGGAGGCTCTGCTTCCTATGACGAGTGACCTTAACAGCCTAAAGAAATGTCACGCATGGTCTGGCCTAACCAAAATCATTGATGGTGTGTGGAAGTGCAGTCCTGACAAGTTCGGAATCGTCGGTCAATTCTTTCGTTGCTAGTTTCCATACTTTGTCTTCAGAAGTACATGTCCATCTGGACGATAAAGAGATCATCCAACAATCTACCTCCGGAACGCTTTCCCTCCAACCAGCCTTCCTTGAACGTACACTCTGGATATATTCCTGTCATCTCCACAAAACAAGAAACGTTCCAACAACGCATCAAGCGCGGGCTCCATTATTTCCGAGCTCTCCGTATCCGCGCCCCACAAACCAGGGTTACCAGCATCTTCGCGAACGTTGACCACAAGGGCATCAAAGCTCTTCCCTAGTGCAAATGAGCCTACCTGCTTATCAATGTCACACACCTGAGCACCACCCAGAGTCGCAAGGTAGAACAACGTCGCGATGGAGAACTGCTTGTCAGCAAATGAAGCGTCTGCGAATTTGTTTTTGTGTTTCTGCGATTGCATAGCCAGGATCTTGGACGCTATACTTGCTTGCTGGATTATATTGAGGATCGAGGAAGAAAAGCCACCAGAAACGTCCGTCCCTAGCCCGACCTTGATGGCAATTGCTTAGCGTATACAGTCAGAGCGGCGAAGGGCATCGGGACTAGCCTTAATCCCATGATCCAGATATACACCAATCGGAGCAATACCACTACTGAGATTGAAGTTACTCGTTGGACAATGGCTAATACCCGCCTTCCTCTCTGCAATGAGCTTCACCTCCGCTTCTTCGAGGTGCACGGCATGCGCAAGAACGGTGTTCGAGCGGAGGAGCTTATAAGAATCATATACGCCTGCGTAGTGGGGCGCTGCGGGGAAGAGTTCCTTGGTTTCAGCGATCTCTTTCTTGTTCTCGGAGATGTGGGTTTGGATGTGGAGAGAGGGGTCCGAAGAAGCAAGATCGCCTAGAGAGGTTAGGAGCTCGGGTGTGCAGGAGATGGCGAATCGTGGGGTGAGGATTGGTTGGACGAGGGAGTGGGTAAAAGGAGCGGGTATAGGTAACGAGCGCATGTACTTGATTATCTCTTTGGTTTCGGCGAATGAAACCTCAGTAGAAGGTTCTACACAGATACCAGAATTTCTATCCATGTTACATTTCTTTGAGGGTGTGAGTTATAAGGTCAGATGGAATTAATGTGGGCTATATTACCCCAACAAATGCTCGTTGGCCTACAATGCCACGTCAGCCCTTTTGACCGCTTGAATTCCAACATTCTATGCGTACCATAGGCATGGATAATATCAGCAAGCACCTTCGTAGCCTGCAGATGGCTCGTTCCATAATAACAGGATGTTGTGGTCTATGACTCCGATCAGCAACGGTTTAACTCTGCAACAGAACAACTAACACCACAATCTATGGCCCTTCTAACCACTGATTCGTACGCACGCCGAGCAAAGTCGATGTTCGCGAAGTGGGCCTCCATCGGATATGTGATATGGTCCAGCCAGTCAAGAAGCTCATATTGCTGGCCGCTAGAATGTACTTTAAATCAGAGGATCGCACGAATGGAAGGGGTTCATTCACCTCCCGATATTTGGATACTGTGGTGCGTGCTAGGAAGATTAAATATAGGTCAAGAAAGAGTATATGTCATGAAGAATGCATGGCTAACTGTATGGGTATCAATAAATCCAGGTATGATGAACTCGCCTGCTTTGAGCACAATAAAATTGATAGCATTGATATCTACAAACCCCTTCTGCGCTAGGGTGTCCTGAAGCAGGTGTTTAGGCACATATTCCACGATCCAGTCGATGTTTCCTGATGGTCCAACCGATAGAAGACACTTGGGCAAGGCTCTGTATTTTCTTAGGCTTTCAGGAGTTATGACTGGGCCATAGTAGATTGTCAGGGAGGGTGACATTGTTCAACGTAACAGCCAGTGCTGCATGCTACATAGCTGTGCTGCAGTGTGGCACGGAAAGTGCCGATGATCATCCAACTTTCAGAGTCTGTTCTTACTCGATTCTTGTTAAGTTCAACATACGGCAGACCGTGAATTTCATCGCCATGAGAGGCTTTCACGGTTCAGGTTTCCATGATCATCGCGGGATGTCCGAGTCATCGGACTCTGATCTCGGCTTGTAGAATTTAAGGTTTCAGACATTGAGTAGCAGGGGATTGTGCGTACCGCTCTAGTTTCTTGGCAATGCCAGTAGCTAACTAGCATCAGAGACGTCCAGACTGACGCGCGCATGATAAATGATCGCGGCCCTTTTTGCTCAGAGTTCTTTTCACGGCTATATTTTTTAATATGTCCGCAGGAAAGCAGGAAGAACATCGAGTTTTCTCCGAAAGAAAATCCAAACGTCCTCAATCATCGAAAACTAGCGCCCATATATCATCTGTCATCTCACTCTCAGGGATGTGTGGACAGGTTCGTCCAAACTGCACTATGTGCAGGGGCTCGTCATCAAACAGCGTCAACGGTGGGCAGTGGGCACGATCTCCCTTCAACTTCCAACCATATCTTTCCCAGACTAACCTTTTTGGGCTTTACGCGGGAGCGATCAGGAAAGGGCTTGACTCTTAGGCAGAGTTTAAGTTCCCTTCATAGAGAAAAGCTAGGTCGTCGGGCCGTTTTCGTACGATCGCTGCTCTTGTTGCATTATGCACTTATATGTTGTGGCTGGAGTGTGCTGGAGACTGTGCTACCTCTGTGCGGGATCTTTTACTCCTGGGTTCCATTGTACCATCCTGGGACAAGGAACCGCGTGATTTCACTTCAGGTCGGCGACAGCTAGTGGTTCCCCATGTTCTGTGGCGTATCATTCTTACCGCAGCAAGCACTTGACAACAGCCTCAGGTGCATATGATTTCCTCATGGGACATGCGTAGTTCTGGACTTCCGGTTTATGGAAGGTCGTCTCGGCCGGGTGGGTTAGGAACGGTGGCAAGACATTCTGCAAAAGTTGTCTCCACTCATTTTATTTTGTTTCTGTTCTGCCAGTGGGACGTCTGCTTCCCACCCCGTCGACGTCAGCTATGTATTTTATTGCCAATCAAGGTCGCAGTGGGTCTACGGTTGATCAATGGTTTAACCGAATGATGCAAGAAACCATCACCTGGGAGCTTCAAAGTTCACATGGGTATCAATTGCATCATTCGAGCTTGGGCGCTCCTGTGATACAGGGTGAAAGCTTCAACGTTAACCCTTGCGCGAGTATCTGGCTATTCACCACTGTCAGATGCTGTCAATCACTACCCGCCCCACTCGGTATGGGTTATTCGGACGTGGCTTTCAGGATCTTCCGATAACCGCAAAGAGTCCGACCATCGTTCACCGGAATAACGCTCGCTACCGATTGGAAAGGGATTTCCCGTTGTGGATTTTGGTAAAGCAAATTACCATAGCTCGCTCCTTGCTCGGCTTCCTGCTTGCGGATTCAGATAGTCGCGCTTCCATGGGCACCAGCCGTAGGCCTTACCTGCGCATTCTGTCCATTCACCTTTTCATCGGTTACTAATTATACCTTACTGGCAACCTTGTTGCCCTTTTAATACTTATCAGACTGATTGATTGAGTTTTCTTTACATACATACTTCAACAGCGAAGCCCTGGTCTTCTTCCGCACGTACCTATGACGAAGTCATATTGATGATAGCGCGAGCAACAGTGGGCAAGTCGGATCCATTCAAATACCGACGAGCCCATGGCTAGTTCAAACGCAAAAAGTGCCTGTTCCTACAGAGATATGAAATTAAGGTTGCGCCGTGCTCTCCGTGGAATCGAAGTCAAATCGATGAGGTGAGATTGAAGGAATCACCTGAGCAGCCCACAGGAACATTAAGATGTGAAGAAAAAATACCCACGAGGAGGTAGACGCGTTACAAAGACAGCAGGCTTGCCCTGTTCAGCCTTAATTAGGGCGTTTTTACGCGTCTTTACGTTGCACGGCTTTGCTAAAGACACCTGCATGGTCCAAACACGCATTTTGAAGACGTCTAGGTGTAAAGATGGGATGTTGACGACGTTTATGCACCTTCTGCAACTCGGCGGTAGCCGAGGTTACTGATCCGTATGGTTTCCAATTGACCATGAGGCTCAAGATTCAATGTGCGCCCATATATAAGAATGGATCATTCTATCATATCAGCAGAACACCTCTTCCACCAAAGGAGCGGTGAGACCGCATGAGCGAATCGTTGCCATCACTCCTGGATATTATCATAGGCGAGCCCATCCATGAACTAAATCAATACCATGACGTTATAGTCTGTTATAGTCTTGATGAAGAAAAGGGGGGGGGATCGAGACCAATTTGCTTTCGGTACTGGAGAAAAAGCCGAAAAGGCCTTCTTGTTCTGAAAGCACCCGTCCCATGCCGTTTTGATGATCTCGTGAGAGCGCAGTCCCAAGATATAGTCCAGACATTCGTGAGTAGTGGCTGCTACGTGTTTACTCGTAAATCAAAGTTCAGGTTGTGATCGAAGTCTCCAAGTTTTCGTTGTGGCACTATAAAAAGGACCGACCCTGTCGCCAATGAGACCGAACATCCAGCGAGGAGGGATTGATTCTTCTATGAGAGGCTTCGAAGTGGGATTTGCTTGTGGGTTGACAGTAGAATAGAAAGTTGAAGGTGCCTGGCCGGGCTGATGGTTGATGTATAGTAATTAGGAAATTGCGCGCCTGTTCAGCTCTTCACGCTAATCACATCTCGCGTAAAATTATATAAAAGAAAAATGCAGTTCTTATCACTTCCTTGGTGTCCTCCCTCTCATCCACCAGCTCAGAGCACTGCGTTAGGCGGTTGCTCCCTCCCCTTCTCCAATGCCCTCTCTTCGTCGCACTATCTCTTCACCCCAGGTTAGGTCCATGCCATACCCTTCCTTGTCCAATGCTCTCAATGCAGCGCAAGGCAATCGTGGCAATGGTCACAGGCGTTCTTCTGGCTCTGAGATAAGCAGTAGAAGAGTCTTGGCTGACATCGAGTGGTGGAGGGTCGCTGACGGCCAGCGTGTCATCGATGCTGACCAGGAGTCGGACGATCGCAACCGCGATCTCAACCCAGACTCTCCAACTGGTCCAAGTCTGTTCGCAGATGAGCTTCTGGGAGGTTCAGCAGGACCTCTCTCCGCTGATGAGGATGTTGAGCGCTTCTCGACTTCCCCCCTCGAGGAGGTATGTGTCTCTTTTTTCTCTGCTAGTGCTCGAGTAAAAAGTCTAACCTTCCTCGCTTCTTCACACTAGTTTTCCCACATTCCTCCTGCAAATGGATTTGCAGCTCTCTCGATTGCTCCTCACACACCCCCACGCCGGCGCCATGCGCGCGAGTCCTCGTCGTCCTCTTTGGAGCCGACTCCAGAGGCTGCCGCGCTATCCTTCGATGGATTGCGCTTAAGTTTCTCGGATGCAGACCTGGGGCTTCCAGGGGCAACCCTTCCTATTGACCCTGTCCGCCGACACGGATGCGCAGGAGTGACGTCGCCGCTTTTCACCGTCCGTGCTCATTCGTTTTCTGACTTCATGTCTTTTCAAGACGACGAAGCCAATCATCTCGCCGACTTTTCCATCTCGCCCCTCTCTTCTCCCACCCCGCTTCTCTTCAACTAGGCTCCCTGTCTAGGGACCGAATGGTTGTCCAAAACGAACCGTAGAAACCGAGTCGGTGACTACCCTCAAAAGTCCTCAATGGCACCACCATCACTTTCTTGTTTTCCTCGTCATCCTCATCAATTTTTCCTCTGCGCTATCATCCAATCTGCATCCTCACGCCACCAGCAACAACAGCAACTACCTCAACGTTTACCTGCACTCTCAATCTTTATGCTCTCCATTTGCATCATCTTTCATGAAACAGCGACTGGTCCTCGAATTTTCCCGTTCATTCGAGTTAATTTCGAGTTAATCTTCATTTCTTGTTTATACCTAACCACTCGCATCGTTGCACGACACGAATTTTTACGAATTTTCATTTTGCTCTATGTTCGCGTTACACGGCTTAGCCAGCTCCATAGGACCATCCATCATCCGGCTATACCAACTGGAGTAGTTTCTGCAATTCTCTTCATTTTTATTCCTGCCCTACTCCCTGAACACTTGACGATATTCACGACCGACTTGCATTTTTTGTTTACTTATCACTATTTTTTACCCCTGTTTCCTTATCTTGCTTTCCAATTGAATCGACAAAGTACAAAGCAGCATCTCCATCACTGTTGTAACGACTAGACATGCACTTTCTTTTGTTATTTTATTCTCAATTGCTATCCGTTTTGAAAAGCTGCTTTGTTTGATTCTTACAAGTTACGACCATCACGCTCCCCCCTTGTTCTCCAATGCTAAGCGGCATTACATGAATCCTATCACTGTACCCGTACGTAGGTTGCTCGCAAAATAACATCACCGATCCCGTTTCTCAGGCGCGTTACACCAGACTTGAAATCCAAAATCCGAAATGCAACTCTACGAGTCCTTGGCTTCAAATCTCCTATGCGTCCACAGGTGAGCGCCTAATCTTACAAGGGTTGGGCGCGCTCCCACATGACGACGTCTGCATGTCCGGAGAAATCAATGCGAGATCAACATAACGTATGTACCGCCACGTCGTTATGTCACTGCCTTGGGAGGATCAGATGGAGCCGGCGTGTATGGGGTAAGTTGGGAACTGAGGATATTATCCGGGAGCACCACTATCATCTCTTCATTCCAGCGACTACTGGAGGTCCACCAACTTTACTCCAGGGAGATGGTGCGAGAGGGCCATATTGGTATTCGACATGCGGGACTGGCGGCTTAGAGGCCGGAGGAGGCGCGCGCGATGCGGCAGGCGGATAGGGTGGCTGGTGCTGAGGTTGATTCAGCCTAGCTTTCCAGGCGTTGCGGATTGTATTTGAACACTTCAGTAGCTATAATATTTTGATCTATCCAGATATTCGCAGAGCTAATGGACACTGGGCACTCACAACGTCCTTCTCAACACCATCAACGATGCTCTGGATGATTTTTTCAACGACGTCCCGATGATTTCCGTGTGGTTTGTCATCTCGAAATCGCATCATACGCCAATGGGACAAAGCGGGATCCCATCGTACCTCGACGGTGCGATCATCAATTTGTTCACCCGTCAATTTCATTCTAAAGAAATAAATAAGCAGAGGTTAGTGTCAACCTTGCTCATAGTGAGACAAAGAGCACCATAGAAGGAGCCAGGGCTTACTTTTCCCATTCGTCATCATCGACATACATCTCGTCGTATAGTTCGTAAGTCTGGCCACCGCACCAGACATGCAGCAGAAAGACCGGTTTGGCGAGGAAATCGGGTTTGTCCGGTTGAGAGAGACACGGAGGGAAACGAAGGACAAGTTTGAAATCAACCGAGTTCTCTGAAGGTGGTTTCCATTTCAGGCTTCAATCTATCAGCATACAGGTCAACCGACGGTCTCTATGGTCAACTCACATGTTTTCGTCTGTCCCAGGTGTATACGGAGCATTGACACAAGTGTAGATAAGGCCGTCATGGCCATGTTGTAATGCAGGGATATCTACGTTGAAGACCTTCTCGACATGATACGAGAAATTGATCTCTTTGACCTTGATGCTAACTCCGGGTCAGCAAGAGATGGTTGAGAGCTGAACGCTGGACTACATACTCAAATGGTTGGCTTTCTATCATCTGTGGATACTCCCGTAACATCTTTGCGTAGGGTTTGTAAAACCACTCGGACAGTCTCTGCGTCGAGGCGTTGAGGCAGGTGCTTCAAGCATATTGAAATGTGACACACCCCATAACGCTTGTCCAGTGTCCGCGACATTACGTTTTGATCATCAACGACAAGACAATCAAATGCCAAAAAACGAAGTGTTTCCTACGGGGGGAAAAAAGGCAGTCAATGAGGCTGCATTTCGCATATTGCGATGATGCCTACTTGTTTCGTACGAGGGTCAGTATCAATGACCAGTTCTCCATCAACGAGAGTATTCCGGAGGGGAAACGCAGGATTCTCATGGTGAGGAAAAAATATGCCTGTTAGCTGGCGGTAGTCATTATGCCGATCGATCTAATGGGCATCAACAGACTAGCGTCATGATAGACACAAGGCACGTACAAGGTAGACCGCTTGGTCTTTCGAGGACGTATCCGTGTACACCAGTAACAGGACACGAATGCCATCTGACTTTTCACAGACCCAATAACTATTTCAATCGGCATCAATTGATAAACACATAATCGCCTGAGACAAAGCTGGGTTGAACGCACTCCTGCTTCTCCAGTTTTGCAAGATCCTTTTCCGAAAAGCTCACAGGTTGGCTGCCTGGAAACCTTGAAAGGGAACACAAATTCAAAACTACAAGCTTGACTGCAGACACCGTACATACTTCGGTTTATCCATTTTACATATTCTTGGCACGAGGTGCTTGAGCCATTGCTGCTGTTCATGCTGTGTGACTAGAACTCCGGGAAGTTCTGGAATTTGGGGCATGGATGAAGGACTCTCCAATGGAGCGATATGTTTTCAAGGAGGCTCGGTATGTGCGTTGTGGGTTGACAATTCATTTTATATTACGTAAAGAAAACGCAGTTTACATGTACATATGAATCGATCACTCAACACGCACAGAATAAGATGTGAAAAAGAGTTCGTGAGAGTGATACATGGCAAGATAGCAACAGGAACGTAACAACAGCGGTAGAGGACGTGATCATCTGTCCTCCGCCCATTCCTATTAGGAAAGAATTAGGTTGCTAGTTCGCATTGGAGCAAAAAGTATAACGTACATTCTCCTTTTTGATTTGCGCCTGCGATGAAAAAGTTTCCTATTGAGCATGCAGGAGAATTCATGAAAAACCAAGCTGACCTCTTCCTCAGGAGTGAAATCGTTCACTATGTTGAAGAGCTTCCTGATCTCTTCGGGCGTCTTGCCCTTGATCATATTAGCGACAGTCTTGCAGCCCACATCGCTGTAAATGACTGGGGTCAATAAACTCGGGAGCGTAGGACGACATCGTACAGTAGGGACTTGATATCCAGGTAGTTTGCAGCAAGGATAATTTCAAACAACATCTCTTGATCGACGGTGATGAACTTCTGGTCCCACTCGCTGATATCCGTTGTTCGTTTGCGTGTCTCATCTTGACTTGCTTCTGAGTCTGCCGTAGGGAGCGGTTCGCCACGGTGGTGCTCGCAGTACTCAAGTACCTGAAAGGGGCAATTCAGTGATTGTCTTAGATATATACCAAGAACCGACGGACTTTCTTCAGCACGCTTGAAGAGACATTGGGTAGAGGGATTGGTTGATCAGACTCGCCGACATCTGGGTGTATGAGGTGTGAGGTTCCAGAAATCTTCGGAAATCCGCGGATGACGAACCCTCTAACATGTTCTTGATGAGGACGCTGCGCTCGACTATTTCCCGTTGGGTGATGAACTGCTCATTGTCGGAGGTGACGAGGAGAACCATTATGGTTTAAGGACGATGTGTGGATACTTATGAGTTGCAGTAAGCCCGAGGTTGTATTTCAAAGTCGCTCGGGAATAGCCGGTACGGCGTAAGTTAATTAGTCGCAACCATTCTCTGTGCTGATGTCGTTGCTGGCTCGTTGTCGCGACGTCACAAGGAACTTGTTTTCTTGTCTGGGTGTGTATTATTGACGCTTTCACTTTTTTATTGTTCCAGCTAATTGTCTTTTCCGTAGGCGTTGGTTCTGTTCGTACTGCCACAAAACGTGCAGGAGGCACTGTACACAATCATGGTGGTTCACCCGGAAAACGGTTGGGAGTCAAGAAGTTCTCTGGTATGCTCAAGTTGCGATAAAACGCGTCTAAACCTTACGCGCGCCATACTATCACAGATCAATACGTTATCCCAGGAAACATAATAGTTCGACAAAGGGGGACGTTATTCCATCCAGGACCACATGTGGGTCCTAATCCTCTTATTCTCTTTCTTCTATCTGACCTGTGCCCACAAACATCTTATCAGGTAAAAATGGGCCGAGACCATACGCTATATGCCACGGCACCAGGCGTCGTACGGTTTTATAAGGAGACATGGATGCGAGGAGAACGAAGATTTGTTGGGATTGTCCTTGAACGCGGAGAGGTGCTTCCGCGCGACGAGGCTGCCCGTGGACGGAGTCGTTACTGCGGTCTTGTAAATCACAATAACCCGACGCTCAGAAACCAGTTAATACCAGCCTAGAGGTTTCTTGTATCTGCCGGTCAACTCTCATATCATATCCCATGAATGGAAGTGACTTCTTTATGGCACTGTGGCCAAACCTCCGACAACAAAAGTTTCAGTTTCTGAGTATTTCGACGAACGCTCTAGCTGTTTTGTTCCTAAGGGAGCATTTCTTCAAGAGGAATAAGAAAATTTTGGCTTTGCGATTTTTGTTGTTCAAACATAGTGGTGTTTAGGTGTTGTGCACATACGTAGGAAACGACGATGCGTCTCAGGCTAAATATAGAGTCACGGTACTCTTACTTCCTCTCATGCCGCAGTCAAGCGAAGAAATCAACCTAACGATCACACCTGTGAATGTTACAGGTAAGTATTCTGCTGTTTCTTCAAGATTGTTTTTTTTTATAGACATCTTCAGCCTTACCATCTGAGGAGGCAATTATCGCAGCAGGGAAACATATCATTCGAACCACATCATCATGGAAACCGGGCAAGACGTACCACAAGGTCAAGATATTCCGTCGTGGCAAGCTACCAGAAGACGGAGCACCGTGGCATTGTCGTGTCAGCGAACATACTGCTCAGGATGCGTCCTTTGATAAGCTGTGGGAGAAGTTCGGGACCGTCAAGGAGGCTCATGAAAAAGAGTAGGCATCATTTTCGCGTTGCCCTAGTCTGTAGGGTAACATGCTCGCGCAGGTTCATACACAACATCCGATCGGCAACGAAAGTAAAGGACTTGTCACCCACAGCGGCCATCTGGACAATGTGCTACACGTTTCCACCTCCGGTTTCACCACGCGTATTCACGGTGCTCAAGGTCAGCCATCTCGACGAAATGACTCCCCGTACAGGGTTCGTTCGCATTCAATAGAATTGTAATTTTCCTTCGATATAATTTATGTTTCACAGCATGGTGGTCTCCATCCCGGTTGACCTCACCGTCCCTGGGTCAGAAGACCTGCTAAAGTTTGAAGAATCAGGTGTAAAAGGCCGCTATGTGAGCGTCGAACGTTTTGTGGAGCTCGAGGGCGGCAAAACGGAATGGCGAATGGCAACTTCCAGTACCCCTGGTGGAAACATCCCTGCGTTCCTTTCGGAAGGCATGATGGACGACAGGATCGCTCAGGTATGAGATTGTGCTTCTTTGTAAGGCTTTGAGCAACTCGTTGAGTGTTTCAATTCGTTAGGACGTTCCCCTCTTCTTCAAGTGGTTACATAAAAAAGTAGGTGCCGAGGCGGCCTAGACGCTTCGACTTGTTCGTCGCTTTCGGACAGATGTGAGATTGAGCTTATTTCTCGGGTAGTCACTTGGGACATTTACAATACTACATATACATTGCAATTGGTTTCGCTTTCCTGAACACGCAGCTGCACGTACCCTGCCTTACGCTAGTTCAATATAGCGCTCCACTGTACAAACGGAAGAAAATGTCAGCTTGCAAGGCATTTATATCAGACATACACCCACATTCCCAGTTCGTAACAGCCTGATTCCAGAGCCTAACTTCATTTTCTCTGGTACCCCCAAAGTGATCCACAAAATCATTCCCAAACATTCCCGGCTCCCGAGCGATACTGTCATCCCTCATCATTCGCTGTGTGGCACCCTCCAGTGAAGTCGGTAACTTCTTCACCTAAAAAACCTTATGTCACCATGCAGCTACAACTACACGAAACTTATTTGGGCACCTGATCCATCATTTCTGGAGTATAGCTACTGATTGGCAGACCTGGTAGCTCTAGCTTCTTCTCGATACCACGCAGTCCCAGTAAAAAGATGGCACTTAGAGCGAAATATGGGTTCATATCTGCTCCAGGGATGCGTATCTCAAGCCGCGTGGCGGCGCGCGGAACGGTAGGAGGCGAGATAATGCGGATGGATGCGACACGAGAGTCGAATCCATAAGTGATGGCGTTGGGGGCCCAGAAGGATTCACCTCCCACAAGCCGCTTGTAGCCATTTATTGTGGGGACCACCTGGGGGTGGGCATAAATGTCTGAAAGAAATGACAACATGAGCGCTTACCATTGGCATGACTAACGTTACAAGAAGGAAAGTTATTAGGGACGAAGAAAGGGACAGAACGGAGGTGTACCATCTGCGATACCGTCTAGAATGCCTGCGAGAAACCATTCTCCCTCTTGGCTTAGGAATTTAGTATCGCTGTACGAAGCATTACTTCGACCGCCGGCTGCTACTTCAGCGTCGGACACTGCAAAAATGTTCTTGTCTTGATCATCACGCAAGCTCACGTGGATATGGCTATGCCAAAGGAGGTCATCATATAAAAGGTGAAGCTGTGATGAACTGACCCGCTACAACCAGGAAGCTTCAACGCTCTTCAGCCACGAATCAGATATAAAAAATAAATAACACGTACATTACCCCAAGGCTTCGCCATAAAACTGGGAACAACACCGTGCTTCATACCAACGCTTTTGGCTAAGTACTTGAACAACAGAGCATTGTCCGCCATTCGGAGTGCGGAGGTGTAGGCGAGCGCAGTCTCCAGGACTCCGGGGCCGGTTTCAGTATCTTGGATGGCATGAATAGTAACTGACGCTGGATATTTGTGAACATACGGTGGCCTTCGATTGATATCTCGAACTTCGTGCTTAGGTCGAAGAGATCACGAAAGTAGTCCTTGTTGAGCTGGGTGCGCAAAAGGGAATATCCATGGTCTGGCAAATACTTAAAAATTTTCAAATTCTTCGAACAAGCGAGGGAGCGCACTTCCGGGAGTCAGAGGCTTCAAGTTGGTAAAATTCTTTTCTGCCAGTGATTGAGGCGTCTCTACAAGATGATGAGCAAAGACAAAAAAGGCGTATCAACTTTTGTGTCACCCTTGAAATTGAAGTACTACAGCGCAATTGTTAGAAGAAGCAGCGACGGAATCAAATGGAAAACACCTCATACTCAACACCAGCAAAACACTGCCTGCCTAGTTTATCGGCTCGTTCCATGGCAATTTTGAGGATTCCACGGGGGTCGACAGTCAGCGGCTGTCCGGTAACTGGATCTAAGAATGAGACGAGGAAAAAAGGCACATTGTCTTCCCATGGAATGCGACGGTATGTGGACAGATCTATGGACGCGATAATGTCTCTATAGCCGTTCCTCTTATTGGATACAAGTAATTCCCGTGGATACACCGCATCGTGAATATCCCAGCCACTGAAATCCATTAGATTGCGACAAAGGACTTGACACAATATGCGCACAATATTACACTGCAAAAACCGAAACCGTCCGTGGAAGCAACACTCAGGAATTTCTCTTTTGACTGCAACACGAACGCTATTTCAGTTCGGAAACAGGCATTCTAGGCATGGTTCTGACCATTAATTTACCCCGAAGCACTCCGTCAACTGAGAACTTCGTTGACAATGAAGAAGAGAGCGTTATGGTTGATCCTCACCATCGATGCCTGGCTCGACAAGAACATCAGACAGTATGATCAGAAGGTATGACTGCTCACCAGCAACTTTGACCATTTTATCGCGGATGAGTAAGCTTTCCAGTTCTTCCAACGATCTGGGAGCGTCAGACGTTGCACCCATACCTGAACCAGGTCAGACTCGGATGCTGGAGAAAGTTGAGGGTCGGCGGCTTAGCGGTTGGTTGGTTATCTAGATTTGATCGGTGATTAGCATGTAGATAAGATTTGGATATCTCAACCGGTGGAACGGGACTTCTGCATATAGTTGGCTCTGCCATAACCCATACCCCTCCGTGGACATCAAAAATTATGGGTTTTCACAGAGTATGGGTTTCAAAGAGGTCATTATAGGGTGCCTCTGGCGGGTTGTAGATATTATATGGATGTAAATCCTACCACATGAGGGGAAAGCTGAAAGGCCGGCGCCATGTCTGCCTTACAAAAAAATGAAAGTTACTTTAAGTTAGGCTATTTATGTACGAGTGAAATAATCTGTGATATAAGTAGGATTGAGCTTCCTCCAATTGGGTTTGTCATCCAAAACTTGCAAGAATGCCTTCCAACTTATGCACAAAGGGCTCATTAATGTCAGGCTCCATCTGGTGGTGATAATATCATATTCTGCTGCCATATTACTTGTGGTAGAGGGCCACTGCTCTGCATGGCATGTTTGAGTTCCCTTTAAACAAAGTGAGGTTTAGCCATGGCTGTACACAGCCACAATTCCGTTTGCATGGGGATAAGTGCCAATCTGTTGGTCAATCAGTGAAGTGCTCTTGCAGTCATGAGGATCCCCCTCCCAATGGCTGTGTTCACATTTGTCGAGATAACCCCTCTTATGATGACTGATTATCTGAGAGCTCCATGTTGGAGCAGACTACATACGTTGCACAGAGGAAGAGATGACACGTTCCTTATAACCTACCTGGGGTTTAGTTAGTCTTAGAGCTAGGGTTTAGCAGAGGTAAGAACACTGTATATCTACTATAGTACAGGTTCTCCTTATATACATAATAGTAAGGATGTCACATGACTTGGGAATGTGTTTACCACATGTATGCGCAGTAAGCACAGTAACATGTGTGTGCTGCATGTATGGCCTCATGTATGCAGCATGTATGAGGATTTAATTTCAACACCCCCCCTCAAACTGTACAGCGCTCTAAGCAGCTAAGTTTGAATCTTGAAAGTAATTCCAAGAGAGTCTCTAAATTTCCTGAATAAGACAGCGCCAAGGTTCTTTGTGAACATGTCAGCTGGATTATCATTTCCAGGAATGAAAACGACTGTGACTTTGTCATTTTCTATGCATTCGCGGGTATAGTGGTAGCGAATGTCTATATGTTTGGTCCTTCTTTCCTGAACTGGATTTGATCCGATAAAGATGGATCCCTGATTATCAGCGCAGATTGGTACGCGCTTCAGTACATATCCAAGTTCCTGGAATAAGGACTCTATCCACACTATCTGTCGACAAGTGTCGGAGAGAGCCATATATTCAGCTTCTGTGGATGACAGTGCTACAGTTTTTTGTAAACGGGACTGCCAGCACACAATGCCACTCGCTAGAGTAGCAAAGTAACCCATTGTAGATCGACGTTTAACAGTGTCAGCTGCCCAATCAGAATCTGTGAAGGCCTGTAGCCCCTCGGACTTCTCACCATCATAGACAATGTTATATTTCTGGGTTCCCACCAGATAGCGCATGATATACATCGCTTTGTCTAGATGTTCTTGGCTAGGATTAGCTGAGAATTGCGACATCTTGATTACCGCATAAGCGATATCAGGTCGCGTTCCGAGCATCAGATACAATAAAGATCCGATCACAGACTGATATTTTGATCTAAGCATCGCATTGGGCATTGCTGTGTTTTCCGATGGTCTGTAACCAGTTGGGAGTGGAGTGGGGGTCACTTTGGCATTTGTCATCTCGAATCTCTCAAGCACTTTGGCAAGATATTCAGTTTGATCGAGTTTGACTTTGCTTGCAGTCTGGGTGACACGCATGCCTAAGAATTCCGTGACTTTTTCAGTACTACGGCACTCCCAATGCTTTAGACAAGCATTTTTCTTTTCATCCACAAGTTTCTTGTTCTTCCCCATGAACAAGCCATCATCAACATAGACGAGTGCAATAACAATGCTGCCTGTCTTAGGATCCTTGTGTATGAAAATGCTGGCATCGGAGCTGGCGCGCACGAACCCAATGGTGCGCATAAATGCCTCTAGCTCTTTCCACCATGCAAGTGAGGCTTGTTTAAGGCCATACAATGCTCGGCGTAAGCACAATACTTTGTGCTCTTTTCCCTCGAGTCTGAAACCCTCGGGTTGATCCATATAGATCTCCTCATCTAGTTTGCCATATAAAAATGCGGTTTTTACATCTAGGCCGGTCATATACATGCCCTCTAGAGATGCAAGTGCAAACATGAGGCGTACGGTCTCATAGTGGACTACCAGTGAGAAAATCTCATCAAAGTCAACACCTTCGACTTGTGAAAAGCCTTTGGCCACGAGTCTGGCTCGTTTTCTTCCATCCAATTTTATGGAGAAAACCCATCTATTTTTGATCGTTTTTCAATCATGTTGAAGATCGACGATGTCATAGACTTGTCGCTTACGAAGAGCCTCTAATTCTTCATGACAAGCTTGTTTCCACTCACGTTGCTGCTGCCATGGTAGGCGTGCAATATCGCGAAATTGGTTTGGAACTTGGCTTATTTTGCTCGATGGTTTGACTGCTTTTGACAACAGCCAGCGAATAAGCTTATCTCCTCCTTCCTTGATTATCTTTTTAATATAACCTGCTTCGTCCGGTTCCCCCATTGGGTGATCATGTTCTTGATCATTGGAATCGGGCACACTCTCGTGGGGTGCCGAACTCGGTCCAGCAACCGGTTCTTTCTGTTGAGATTGTGGTCGTGTTCGGTTATGATCTGAATCTTGACCTACAGATCTCTTCCAATATTGATCACGTGCAATGTCTCTCTCTATGTCAGAGGGGAGTCGCTTCTCTCCATAGGTATTGCCAGGATGGTTTGGAATGTTCCTCTGCCTGCCTGATCAATGGGGCAATTGCTGCCATTCCTGTTGATCATCACGTCTTGGATGAAAGTCCTCAGTGGTTACTGGAGGCGGCAGAGGAGGAGCATCTGTCACATCATCATGCGCCTTTTGCTCACTTGGTACATCATCATCATCATTTTCTGATGATGGAGGAAGGGGCGGATCTTGTGGCGGTATAGAATCATTGCCATCCATTCCAGATGAGTGGTCATCATCTTCTGGTTCTGGAGGTGAAAAATCACCAAGGTCCATATTGGCAGGAGTTTTAGCTCTGGGACAGCATGGGAACAATGTTTCATCAAATAGTGCCATAGCACCAATGAATATTGCACCACTAGGTCACATGAAACGGTATGCTTTAATGCCATCTTCTAATCCAAGGTATGTCATCAACTCCAATTGAGGAGCCAATGTGTTTGGATGCTTCTCCTTGGGTAGGTAGACGTAAGCACCACAACCAAAAACCTTCAGATCATTTAGATCTGGGCAGACCTTTGTCAGGTCCTCAACCGGTGTCAGCCATTTCAGGCGCCTTATCAGGGTTCAGTTGTATAGGTGTGTTGCATGTTCAATGCAAAATTCCCACCATGATTGTGGTAGACATGCGGTAAATTGCAGGGTTTGCGATTTTTCCATTATTGTCCTTATGGCACACTCTGCGCACCTGTTCTGTTGGTGAACATGGGGTGCAGACATCTCTATTTTGATGCCAAAATTCTTGAGCACATTTTGTAGCTCATGATCTTTGAACTCCCCCTCTTGATCGACATACCAGCACTTGATTGTAGTGCCATACTGGGTCAAAGCCATTGCCTGAAATTGTCTAATCGCTGCAGCAGCATCAGACTTCTTTCTAAGGCACTGGACCCAGATATGTGACATCTTGTCATCCAGAAATACAATAAAGTATTTATATTTGTGGTATGATAGTACTGGGAGTTCCTTTAGATCGGAATATATTAATTCAAAGGGTTTCTCTGCATGTGAATCTGATTCGGGAAAAGATTTTGAGGTCATTTTCCCTTCAGTGCACCCTGGACATATAATTTTGTCTTTAGGAATAATTAAATTCCTTGGGAATTTTATGGTGCTATTAGGCATCTTCCCTAGCGCCTCTTTGGATGGGTGTCCAAGTCGCTTATGCCAAGTCGAGTAGTCTGCGACATACATTGTCGCGACATTGATTCCCTTGGTGCTCAATATATGAGTCTGAGCCCAATAAATAGTGTCACGTTTCATAAGAGGGACACAATTCATAATTGGGTTTCCTTGCTTGAAAAATGAAATGTGTGTGGAGGAACCATGCACATCACTTCCATCTTGTAAGAAGATGCCCATTGACAGTAATCGAGCATTACAGTCGGGTATGTAGTAGACAGGGTATAATCACATTTCACGCGTCTCTGACTTCCCATGACATACTACCTGATGTCTAATGAAGACTGCTCCTTTCCCTACTATATGAGTAGTACCCGTGGCTGTTTGAACCAGGGTAGAGTCCTTTCTCGGTAAAGGCTCGTAAGAAGCAAAATCTTTAATTTCACCAGTGAAGTGTTTTGATGCGCCTGAATCCATGATCCAGTCGGCACCTTTCTTACAATTTCCATTTGCACACGTAACACATATATTAAGATGTAAATTGTTCCATGATACATTTAGTAGCGGTAAAATTTCACATGAAAAGTTCGCTGTGATCAGTGGAATGTTAATTCTTGTGCTTGTGGCAAGGAAAAGGACTGACCTTTCATCATATGTACCTGTTTCAAGCGGTTCATCGACAAGCATTTCGTCGACGGCTTTCCATACTTCTTCATCAGAAACGGCAGGTTCCGATCCAAGGGAGACGCTATCGTCTTCTACCTCTACAATCCTTGGTTCTGGTTCAATCCTCCTTCTCTTACCTTCTCGCACTGTTAGGTGCTCTTCCAGCAGTCGCAGATTTTTCGCGCTGCGTGGGAGATTCATTTGCTCGAGGGTGTCTCGAGCCTGCTGATATTCGGTATAGACTGAATGAGAGGTAGAGGCCGCGCCCATGTATGCCTGTGCAGGCGGTCGGCGGCGAGGATCCCTTGTGGGAGTATGTTCACACTTCTCGATGTGCTGGATGAGCGGCATCGGCGGTATGATGGTGCCATTACCATTTATAGTAGTAAAGGCTTGTGAGGTGAGGTGGGAATGTTTCTCTTTAGGTTTTTCCTCTTTAGTCTTTTTGTCCCCACGTCATCCACGCTTTCGGGATGATTCTCCATTGTTGCCTTGAGATTGCCATTTGGGGTTTCCCCCTTTGCGCTTGACAGCAGAAAGCTTGGTGGCCTGAGGTGGGCTGATGGGCTTTCCAACTGCTGTGCGCTGTGAGGCCTCAGCAACAATGGAGTCCTTGACATGTTTAAATGTCAAGGCTCTAGTAGCGGTCGTGTTAAGGACCGTGGCGGATAGAGAATCGTACTCGCGCGGCATCGCAGCAAGTAGAATCATTGCCTGTACTAATTTGGGGATGGTGACATTGGCAGCCGTAAGGCGCTCGAATTTATCAGCCATTTTGGCAATCTCTGGCACACGATTTGCAGCCGGAATTTTGATTGCGATTGCAGACCTAAAGTCCGCAAAGACTTGGGAGGGGCCATCGACACCATAGTCAGTGCAGATGAGATCCCACACCTCCTCAGCAGTGTCCTTGGTGTTGGCATGCTGCCAAATAGAGGGGGCCAGGCAGAGCACTAGGCTACCAATCGCCTGGTCATTCTTATTGTTCCAGGTCTGGAGCTTGGCATTAGCTTCCGCTACTAGTGCAGCATTTGTCGCCGTCAAAGGAGGCGCCAGGGGTGGTTTTAGTTCCATCCCGCTAGTTATTTGCCAGAGGCCCTGAGACCTGAGCCACGCCTTCATTGAGTTGGCCCATTGAATGTAGTTAGAGCCGTCGAAAGTTTGTACAAGTTTTTCAAGAGTTGAAGACATGATGTTATAGTGGCAGCTGGTAAAAGCACTCAATCAGTCCTCTATTCAAGAAAACACATTCCATAATCTCAGGCAAAAACACTCCTTCAGAGTGGTTAACTCTAGTCAACCTGGGTTTTTAAATGCAGCTCACAGGGAGCGCAATGCAGCTCACGAAGAGCGCAAGGTTACAATTTGGAGACAATGAAGTCAATGTCGTTCGCAGCCAGTTAAGGCGCATTCGCGACGTGCCCAGCAGGGCCCATAACCTGTTGGAGCAGACTACATACGTTGCACAGAGGAAGAGACAACATGTTCCTTATAACCTACCTGGGGTTTAGTTAGTCTTAGAGCTAGGGTTTAGCAGAGGTAAGAACACTGTATATCTACTATAGTACAGGTTCTCCTTATATACATAATAGTAAGGATGTCACATGACTTGGGAATGTGTTTACCACATGTATGCGCAGTAAGCGCAGTAACATGTGTGTGCTGCATGTATGGCCTCATGTATGCAGCATGTATGAGGATTTAATTTCAACACTCCAGAACAGCAATACTTCATTCTCAATACTGATCGAACCCTAACCCTACTAATCCACACCTCACAAAGAAATTATGCTTATTCATACAAAGCAATTATGGCATCTTGTCATAGTGGGGTATCAGCCAGTTCTAAAATTAGATTCTCACATGTTGTTATGCTCAGCAGAAACTACATGGGCAGTAAATGTTGAGAAAGTAGAGGACTCGTAGTGTATAACGAATGAATAATAGTTGAATTAATTTTCTAAAAAACTATGTACAACTGTTAAATACTACTCTGGGCTGTGCCCAACTAATTACCAGTAAACAATTGGCAATGTATTCCTATGTGCTTAGCGCGCATCACTGCATTGTCCTTATTCAGCTATGCCATGTGATGGCAGTGGAGTCACCTTACTTGGCTCAGTAATTCCAACACTCTCTCTTGACTCCTATGCCATGCCCATCCACCTAACAAGGTCCTCATGATGGGGCTTTGATAATGCTTTGGTGAGTATGTCAGCCAAATTGTCATCCATCGTGCAGTACTGAATGTGAATCTTGTTGGAGATAATTTTCTCGCATACAAAGTGGTGTTGTATGTCGATGTGTTTGGTGTGGCTGTGATTGATGGCATTGATTCAGTGAATGATCATACCTTGATTATTGATGTTGAGTTTGGTGGGTCCAGAGTATGGAATGCCGAGTTCAGAACTAAGGGATCTCAGCCATATGACTTGGCATGTTGCTAGGCTCTCTGCCATGTACTTGGCTTCCATGGATGATAATGCCACTGTGGGTTACTTTTTGGATTGCCAAGAGATAGGGGTGCTGGCCATCTGAAAGATGTATCTAGAACTAGATTTTTGATTATCAATGTTTGTGCTCCAATCTGCATCCAAGTAAGCAAGGGGTTTGACTTCTCCCCCTTTCGTGTAAATAATCCCCAAGTCCCTTGATCCATTAAGATACTGAAAAACATGCTTGATGGCAGTCCAGTGAGTGGGGCTGGGGTTGCTCAAAAATTGATTGAGTGTCTGCACTGCAAACGAGATATCTGGTCACATGCCAACTGATGCATACATAAGTGATCCAATAATGCTTTGGTATTCAGGGATGTTGTAATGCTCATCATTCAGGGTTTTACGAGTTTGATATTCAGGTCTAATGGGGTGCTGATGAAATGCAAATTTGCCATCCTGAATTTTTGCAGAATCCTCTTGATGTATTGGGACTGCTTGATCTTGAGAGTAGCTGCTTCTACATCCCTCTCCAATTCCAATCCCACAATCTGCCTTGCCTCCCCCAAATCTGTTATTGTGAAGTGCTCCTTCAACTCCACTTTCATTCTCATGATGGCTTCAGTATCTGATCCAAAAGTGGTCATATCATCAATGTGAACAGATGCAATTAGAAGATCATAATTGGTTACCCTGATGTAAACACATTGATCTGAGAAGAGCCATGTGATGTTCATTTTGTAAAATGCTTTCTTGAGCTCATTGTTCCATGCATGTCCTGCCTGTTTTGGACCATAGAGCAGCTTCAATAATTGCCAGACACATTCAGTGCCATCATCATATTCTGGGAGTTGTACCATGAAAATTTCTTCCTCCAAAGTCACATTCAGGTATGTGCCCATGACATTGACCATGTGAATCACAAGTCCCAGTTTGGTAGTGAGTGCTAACAATAGCTGCAATGTTTCCAATCACATGACCAATGCAAATGTTTCCACAAAATCCACCCCTGGGATCTGGAAACACCCCTTGGCAATGAGTCTCACCTTGTGGTTTGTGATTTCTCCAATATGATCACATTTGATGTGGTGATACAGCTCCCTATCACCCTGTGCTCATACTATGGCATTTTTCATGATTGTGCACACTGCTTGGATGACTTCTACTCACTTTGCACAGCACGCTTTTGCATGCCTTTCACAGTTACTGTGTGCTCAATGCACCTCTATGCACTCTTTTATGCTTTGCCTGCAACTCACATTCTTTGCTGCACACTCATTGCACTACTCATTTATCACACAACAATCCATCATCACATCTACTGCACTGTGCATCATGGCTTCCAGCTTACTAAGGCACTTATTCAAGGTGCACCATGATTGCATCATGAGCCAACTGTGCATTCTCACATAATCTGGGTGCTTTGCACCTATTTGGCATTGGACCATGCACACTTGGGCGCTTTCATGTAATTTGGGCACTTGGCACTATTTGGCATCACACAGCATCTCCTTATAGTTCTTCTGCATTTCCAATCAGCATCACCTTATCTGGTAACCAGCACAGGTTGATCACATTACTATTACTAAGGCACAACAGCATGCAACACATAACACCAAAGCAGATTAATTGGGAAGAGCACATGGGACCTAAAGCACACCAAAAATAGAACATCATGTTGGAACAGTTGGGTATTGGGCTATAGCATGCACAAATCTTATTGGCTAAGGAACCGGCATTGTGTGGTCAGGTTTAGATGGGCCAATGGATGGACTTGTGGGTAGCACATGGCACTTTCTATTTTTATACTTTATTTTGCCACTTTTATCACATAAGCCATTTGTACATAGTAGGTGGATACATAGAGAATCCAGAGAATCTTTCCCCCCCCACATAGCTCATAGCTCATTCAGCATTGCACATAACCTGTGCACCATCGTCCAGCCCATGCACTTTTGTAGTGCGCCCTTCATATAGCTGTGTTTGCATATCATCTGCATCCCTCATTGTATTGCTGCATTTTGTCCCTTCATTGCATCCTTCATCTTCATTTGTGCACTCTTGCAGTGTGCCCTTTGTATAGCTGCATTTGTGCATCATTTGTGCCCCTCATTGTATAGCCATGTTTTGTGCACCATTTGCACATTTTCCCACCAGTTGTGCTCACATCCCATTTGCATCCCTAGCCTGTGCCACTCCTTTGACACACTCTAGTACAGTCATTATCCCACTAAACCTTCTACTTTCCACCCCCATTGTCATTGCACATTTTTGCACTCTCATTGTGCATTTTTCCACACTGCATGTTTTTGCCCCTTTGCATTGCACACTTTTTTGCCATTGTGCATGCCTTCCTTTTTGGGTACACAACTAGTGTGCACATTGAAAACCATTGTACCAGCCTCTTCGTAGTCTCTGCACCTTGAAGGATGATCCAAGGCCCTCTAAGCAAACCCCCTCACCCCGAGCATGCCTGCAGCTGTAGGTTCAGTGTTCACCCCTTCTGTTGAGACTTTGCACTAAGTACCAACTGAACACATCAGCAGTATACCCATTTGCATGCAATTGCTTTGCGATCTGGGGGTAAGTTGATGAGTTTGTAGGTCCCTTACTTGGTCAATTGGTCCATCTCAGAATCCATTGCCACCTTCCACTTTGGCCAATCAAATTGCTCCTTTGCTTCCCTCAGTGAGAGCAGATCATCCTCCAGTGTTGCACTGATCATTGCATAATCCACTGTGATGTGGCCTAATTCCTCCATGGTTGGCATGTGGTGTCTCCATTCTGTTGGTCTGCAAGAATTTGGGTTATTGAGTAGCCAGTAATTGATCAGTGGTTGTGAGAGAGTACAAGCTAACTTTTCCCAAAGAACTGGAATCCATGATGGGCTTTCTGATGTGATTGCCATTTCCTTTTTTGGCACCTGGTTGCCTTCTCCACCCAAAGGCTGCTTGCCATCCATTCCACTCTCCCCTCAAGCTGCATAGGGCTGGTGACCTCCACTTCATCAGACTTTTTCTCCTCTGCCATAAATACCACATTTTTGGAAGGTGAGAATTTGATGAGTTTTGGTATTGTAGTACCTGTATGTTAGGGCGACACCCACTAATCTGCTAGCTGGACTATGCAGGCTCTCCTACAAGAAGGTGACAGGGCACATGCGCATAATGGGGGTTTTTGATGGTTTTGATGCGAGGGGTTAAAAATAGATGAGCTGGCTGAAAAAGGCATTTCACACCACAAATGTGGACAAGCTTATGACCCATGCCTTTGTCATGGCATTCGCTCACTTTGCTCGCTCAGCCTGACACTGGCATGGGCCAGCTCGCGTATATGTAACACAATGCTTAATTCCACTACAGTTACTCAACTCTTCTGTTGCCTTTGGACCTTTGGCCCAAAGTCAATGTTTGGGGGTTTGTGGTGACACAACTCTTTATTTGACTTTTAGATACAGTAGTACACAACTCTTCAGTTCACTTGGGACCATTGGCCCCAAGTCAATGTGGGGGAGGTTGTGGTGTTTATTCCCATTCCAATCTCTATCTCTCTCTCCATCTCCATCTCTCCCTTTCCCTTTCTCTTTTCCATACCCATACCCATACCCATACCCATCCCCACCCTCATCCCCACTTCTCTCTTCCTCATCTCCCCCTCCCCCTTCCTCATATCCCCCTCCTCCTTCCTCATCTCCCCCATCTCCCCCTTCCTCATCTCCCTCATCTCCCCCATCTCTATCCCCATCTCCCCCATCTCCATCTCCCCCTTCCCCATCTCTATCTCCCCCTTCTCCACCTCCCCCTTCCCCCTCCCCATCCCCCTCTCACTCTCCCATGTCCACCTCCCCCCTCTACACCTCCTCATTCCCCCTCCCCACCCATCATACCTATTCTCCATCCCCCTCCTGCCCACCCCCTCACAACCCCTGCCCACCCCTCACACTCCCCTCACACTCCTTCACACTCCCCTCCACACTCAGCTCACTTGCGAAGTTTCAAACCCCACTTCAAACTCAGCTGCAGCTCACCTCTACATATGCTATGACCACATTTTGAAGCCCAGCTATATTAGTCAGAGCTGACAAATTTTAGTCAGCTCTGACTAATGCCATCATTTCTAACAAATTTTGCACAGCTCTGATAAATTTTGCACAGCTCTGACCAAGCCTGACAAATTTTAGATAATCCCATCAACCATCACTCCCATCATTCCCACAAAATGACTGTAGCCTATGTTATACAGCTCGTCGACTCTGATCCCATCATGCCATCACTCCCACAAAACGGTCGTAACATATGTAGTAGACGAGCTTATGACCCATGCCTTTGTCATGGTGTTCACTCGCTTTGCTCGCTCAGCCTGACACCGGCATGGGCCAGCTCGCATATATGTAACACAATGCTTAATCCCACTACAGTTACTCAACTCTTCAGTTGCCTTTGGACCTTTAGCCCAAAGTCAATGTTTGGGGGTTTGTGGTGACACAACTCTTTATTTGACTTTTAGATACAGTAGTACACAACTCTTCAGTCGACTTGGGACCCTTGGCCCCAAGTCAATGTGGGGGGGGTGTGGTGTTTATCTCCATCTTCATCCCCCCATTCCAATCTCTATCTCTCTCCATCTCCATATCCTATATTCCCACCTCCCCTATCCCCATCCCCATCTCCCTCTTCTCACTCTCCCCCTCCTCCATCTCCCCCTCCTCCATCTCCCCCATCTCCCCCATCTCTATCCCCCCCCCCCCATCTCCATCTCCACCTCCCCCTTCCCCCTCCCCATCCCCCTCTCACTTTCCCATGTCCCCCTTCCCCCTCTACACCCTCTCATACCCCCTCCCCACCCCTCATACCTCTCCTCCATCCCCCTCTTGCCCACCCCTCATACCTCTCCTCCATCCCCCTCTTGCCCACCCCCTCACACCCCCTCACACCCCACCCCTCACACTCCCCTCACACTCCTCTCCACACTCAGCTCACTTGCGAAGTTTCAAACTCCACTTCAAACTCAGCTGCAGCTCACCTCTACATATGCTACGACCATATTTTGAAGCCCAGTTATATTAGTCAGAGCTGACAAATTTTAGTCAGCTCTGACTAATGCCATCATTTCTGACAAATTTTGCACAGCTCTGACCAAGCCTGACAAATTTTAGATAATCCCATCAACCATCACTCCCATCATTCCCACAAAATGACTGTAGCCTATGTTATACAGCTCGTCGACTCTGATCCCATCATGCCATCACTCTCACAAAACGGTCGTAACATATGTAGTAGATGGAATACCTAAGAGAACTCAACTGAGGTCCCCCAGGCATATATTTAAGATTTATATACTATGTTACATATATTGTACTATGTTGCTATCAATGTGTGCATACATGCATGTAAATATAAAATTTCCATGCTGACAAATATAGCATTTGTAGGCATTTGGTAGCATATTTTGATGTAATAAAATAAAATAAAATAAAATAAAATAAAAATAAAATATTATTATGCAATAGGGATGCTAGAGACTGTTTCCTAACATTACCCCCCTTTTATGCCTCGACTTCCAGGCAAAAAAATATTGTATCTGTCCCCTCTGTTAAATTTTGGTAAGGCCAGAAATTCATCCCCTCATACACCATTCTAGCAATGCAATGCAAAGCATTTGGATTACATTTAAAGAATTGGGCGATTGCATTATGTGCTTGCTTACAATTCTCTTCAGGTTCCCATGAATTATTTTTGTCGGTGTAGTTCTTCCACTTGATTAAGAACTCCAATTTATTTTGTCAAAGATATGAGTCCAAAACCTCTTCCACTACATATTCTGAAGCACCTTCTATCATTATTGGAGGCTGTAGAGTAGTTTGTTGACTGGGAATAGTGGGTGGGCAGTAAGGGTGTAAATGGGAGATGTTAATCTCAGAATCAATCTTGAATGACGGAGGTAATTTTAACACTACCGCATTGGGTGAAATTATTTTAGAAATCGGATATGGGCCAACTCGCTTCTCCATAAGCTTTCTTGAAGGTCATGGAATATTTAGATCCTTGGTACTTAGCCATACCAAGTCACCAACTTTATACTCTGGAGCAACAGCTTGAGTACGATCCATGTGTCACATCATATCATCATGTGCTTTCATCAATGCTGCCTCTGCTTCCTCTTGCACCTTTCACATTTTTGACACAAAGTCCTCTACTGACTGTACCTTGACTTCCCTTTGAGGTTCTACTTCCATTCTGGGATGATACCCATAATTAGCAAAGAAGGGTGACATGTGAGTAGCTGAATGGAATTTATTATTGTGAAAAAATTCTGCAATTGCCAACCATTCAGGCCAGTCAGTTTGTCAGTGATTGACAAACATGCGTAGGTACTGCTCCAACTCCTGATTCATTCTCTCTGTCTGCCCATTGGTTTGTGGGTAATATGCTGTAGATAATTTGGTTTGAATCCCCAATATGTTATTTAACTCTCACATAAATGCAGAAGCAAATTGTGATCCATGATCAGAGATAACCATATCAGGTAATCCATGTAACTGCCATACCTGATTTAGATAGAGGTGCACCAAGCCCAATGATGAGGTTTCTGCAGTAGTAGGAATGATATGGACTTCTTTTGTGAAGTGGTCGCATACTACAAATATTGCATTGTATCCTTGAGCTTCAGGTAATCCTGTGATAAAGTCCACAGATATATCTTGCCATGGCGCTTTAGGTATAGGGTTCGGCATAAATTTCCCAGCAGGCTTTTCTAGAAACTTCTTCCCCCTCATGCATGTATCATACCCATCCACATACCCCAACACATACTTTGAAATTCTGGGCCACCAATAATTTCTCATCACCAACTCCAACATTTTCCACCTTCCTGGATGTCCAGCAGCTGGCATATTATGATGTAACTGTATGATCTCCCTTCGTAAATCTTGATCCTTCAGTACATACACCTTTCCTCTGAACAACACTAACCCTTGTTCTTCAACCCATTCATCTCCTTTAATATTACCTTTCTTCTCTCCCCTCAAAGCTTTCACAGCTTCCACCACTTCATCATCCATCTCTGAACATTGCCTAATTTTAGACAACATCTCCATCTCTGAGCTATCCACCAATAAATGCCCTTGATGCATAGCACAAATACAAAAGTATTCAGGTTTAAGTAGGGTAATATTTTTATTGTCCTCCTCTACCCCCCTTTTATGATCTGTATGTCTGTATAATGCATCTGCTTTCCTCATCAAGCTTCCTATTTTATGGACCAAGTGAAAATTAAAGCATGATAGGAATAATGCCCAATGCACTTGTCGACGGTTAAGCTTTTTAGTGGACATGAAGTACTGCAGATCTTGATGATCCATCCAGATTCTGATCTGATGTGTACATCTCTCCAAATAATGTCTCCATGCTTCCAATGCTCATATTATTCTCAACATCTCTTTATCATGCACATCATAATTCCTCTCCACATCATTCAACCCTTGAGACAAATATGCACAAGGATGCCATATGTCATCTTCATATAACATTGATAATACTGCTCCAGTAGCAAAGTCAGATGCATCTGATTCCACTCATAAGGGATGCATGAAATGTACTGGGGCTAATAATGGCTCTTCTACAAACTTCCTCTTCAACTCCTCAAATGCTGTCTGCTGTTGTTCTCCTCATCTCCACACTACTCCCTTTTGCATAAAGTTGTGTAATGGTGTGGCAATTTGGAAAAATTATGAACAAAGTGATGATAAAAATTGGCGAGTCCCAAGAAAGCCTGAACTTCCTTGATACAGGTAGGCATGGGCCAATCAACAATTGCCTGTACCTTGATAGGATCAATCTTGATTCCATCAGGACCAATCATTAATCCCAAGAACTTGATCTCGTTTGCTCCAAATACACACTTCTCTGGTTTAACAAATAAATCATTCTCTGCCAACCTCTTCAACACCTCCTGCACTATCGCCTCATGATTTTCTTCATTCTCCGTGAATATCAAAATGTCATCAATGAATATTATCACCATGCCTTTGTCTATCACATTCTTGAAAATGTCGTTCATCATATTTTGGAAAGTTGGGGGACTATTGGTCATCCCAAAAAACATGACTAGTGGCTCGAAGGATCCTTGATGCGTGGCAAATGCTGCTTTCCACTCATCTCCTTTCTTTATTTGTACATTATTGTACCCCCAGCATAAATCCAATTTTGTAAAGACCTTGGCCTTTCCACCTTGTCAATTATCTCTGAGATCAATGGCAAAGGGTATGCATTCTTCACTGTCCACTCATTCAAATACCTATAATCTGTACACATCCTCTTCCTCTGATCTTTTTTTGGTACAAAGAATACTGGTGATGTCTGTGGTAATTTCAAAGATCATATGTATCCCTTGCGCAACTATTCATTAAGGAATGCATCCACTTCTTCTTCTTCCTTCAGAGATAATAGATAGACTTTTGACTTCTTTGGCACAAATCCCGGCTTCATCTCAATAGCATGATCCCATGGCTTTTGCACTGGCATCCGCTCCGATTCCTTCTTCTGAAAAACTGACAAATATTTATGGTAGGCTTTTGGCACCCACTCCTCCACTGGCTTCTCCACTTACTCCACATTTTTATTCCATGACTGTCCTCCACAAATTTCCCTAAAGGTTTGCTTCTGTTCTTCTTTACTGGTCATGACTGAAACTTCCCCATTTGGCATGTCCTCATCCTCCACTTCCTCCATTGTAACAGAATACTTCCTTGGATGTTCTTTCTCTTTCTTTTCCTTCTTCTCCTTTTTTACTTTCTTCCCATACACATTACATTCTTTAGGACAACAAGTCATGTGTACCTTTCCAGTTTTCCAATCAATTTCTGGGTTATGTTTTTGTAACCATGGACACCCAATTATCAGATTGGTTTTCCCAAGGTCGCACACCTCAAATATGGCTCATTCCTGATGATTCTGATACTTCAATATCATCGTCACTTTCTCCTTAATGGTTCCTCTACAATTGATCGTACCATCATTATTGTACACCATTATAGGTTGTGGCAGTTTATGCATGCGAATACCATTTCTGGTAATTAGGGATCAATTAATGAATAATCTGGTAGCACCACTGTCAAGCAATGCCTCCACATTAATTGCTGCATGCATGTCTACTGTCTTCAATCCTACTGTCAAGCTGATTTTGGGTTCTATCCACGCTGAGCAAATAAAGAATTTAGGGGTCTTCAGAAATAAGGCTGGGCATTTTTCTTTGTCAGATAAATGATGATAGTCATACTCTTCAATTTCTCTTTTTGGTTCACTCTGGGTTTCCTCAGATACTAATACATTATATTGATTCTGGGTCACCAATGGGAAAACCTTCACTGGAACTCTTCCACAAAATTCTTCTGCTTATCTTCCTCCAACTTTACTTCCTCCATTGTTGCTTTCCTAATCTTCCTTTTCTACCTACAATTTTGAGCCACATGCCCTAATTGTCCACAGTTAAAACATTTAAGTAGGGCTCATCTCCCTACTCGATCAACATCCATTGCATCCATTGATGCTGCTGACTTCTTAATGATAGGTGTCACTGCCATGGCCAGTGGCTGTGACCTCAGAGTTTGTACCTGAGGTGTCCTTTCTTTCTCAGACTTTCCTCCTGATGACTTTTCAAATCTGGCATTCCCATACATCAATTTTGATTCCACCTGTTCCTGTCGATATTGCCGATCAAGATCCATTGCCCAATTATACCACTCATCCAACCTCTCCAGCATAGAAGGTAGTTGATAGATAGACTTGAATAATGAGGGATTTAATCCTGCCTTCAAATATTCTACCAATGCAGCTTCTCCCATATCAGTCTGTGATGCTTCTGCTTTGAACTGCAAAATAAATTCATCTGCTGTCAGGGAACCTTGGCGCATGGTTTTTAATTTAGGATTTGCTGTCGCCTTTGGGTTAGGGTCTCCAAACTGTGCCTCCAATCTCTCCAAAAATTCCCTGAAGGTCGCAAACAGTTTATATCCTGTGGCAATTTGATTAATGGCTTTGTTTCTCCAGAACTGTGCTTTTCCTTCCTGGATATATAAGAGAGCAAACATAATCCTAGACTCAGTCGTACAAAATTCAGGCTTTCTCCCATGAATATACAATACTATAGAGCTGATGAAGGATTTTGTGTTCTCCATGGTACCATCAAATATTTGCGGAGGCATGTATTTAGGTAAACACATTTTTCCACTCTCAGATCTCTCCTCTGCATGCTCACCCTTCTGAGACATCTACTCCACCATCTCCTCCATCTCATCATCTTTATCTTCTACTGTCTCTGCATTTGTTTGTGCTTGTTTGTGCTGGGAGGCTGCTAATACTGACACTAATTGGGACATTTGTGCTGTTAGAGCATCAATTTTGGCTTCTAGAATGGGCATGGGAACAGGATTGTGTCCAGAATTCAAAGTTGCTTGTTCTGTCATGATGATATAATCTGTGATGAGTCACTTCTTTGGCTGAGTAAAGATTTGGCTGTAGAATTTTTTTGCAAAATTTCAAGTCACATGATGCAGCTATTTTGGCTACCAAACACAGCAAAACACGTGATTTTGGCTATTGGGCACTTTGCATCAATAACCTGTCTACAGTGCCTGATCTCAGGGTTATTACAAAATTTGGCTAGTAACTACCTAAAATAGTCATCCAAATTGAGTAATGTAAATCTTGGCTAAACCAGATCCGATCAGTTGTCTGGTTGCAGCTGTCCTAATGACGAGTGCTGCCTTTCAATCACTGGCAGTCACAATGTAAGGCATTGGCTTATGAAAGCAAGGTAAATACATATATATACAATTAATTCTGGCTCTTGCTGAAATGATGTGTAAGCAGATGTGGTGCACTGAGACAAATGATGTATGTGCATGTAAGCAAAGATGCACTGATGGGGTAGTTGAGTTCTTCTGTTAGGGCAACACCCATGTTTCTGCTAGCTGGACTGTGCGGGCTCTCCTACAAGAAGGTGGCGGGGCATGCGTGCATGATGGGGGGTTTGATGGTTTTGATGTGATGGGTTAAAAATAGAATAGTTGGCTGAAATAGGCATTTCGCACCACTATTGTGGATGGAATACCTAAGAGAACTCAACTGAGGTCTCCTAGTATTTATTTTAGGGTTGTATACTATGTTACATATGTTGTACTATATTGCTATGGATGCGCACATACATGCACATACATACTGATGCATGTAAATAGAAAATTCCCATGCTGACAAATAATGCATGTATATGCATTTGGTAGCATATTTTAGTGAAATAAAATAAAATAAAATAAAATAAAAATAGTGTTATGTATGTAATAGGCATGTTAGAAGACTGTTTCCTAACAGAATCCTGATATCACACCTAGCACTAGTGTCAATCAATGGATAGTATCCATCCTAACCTTTCACTTTACATTAGTCCACATCGCAGGGACACACCATGGTCCTGACAGACTTTCAAGATGCCCCCCACAAGACAAAGATGCTCAGCTTGACAATGAAGACGATTTCAGAGACTGGATCAACTGCCTTCATGGTTTCGTACACCAAATCAACCCTATTATGACTCAACCCTTTACTACACATCGAATTTTGACCCTCTCCCTCTCTTCAGATCTCAGTAAGGGGGAGGACCTTACCTATGATGATATGGCTCCCTATCACCCTGTGCTCATACTACAGCATTTTTTGCGATTGTGTGCACTGCTTCCTTCTACTCACTTTGCACAGTGTGCTTTTGCATGCCTTCATGTGCTTTTGTGTGCCCAAGTGTGCTCCCAGGCACTTCTGTGTGCCTTTGTCCACTTTCGTTGATGTGTTCAGTTGGTACTCAGTGCAGAGTCTCAACAGAAGGGGTGAACACTTAACCTACAACTGCAGGCGTGCTCGGGGTGAGGGGGGAGTTCGCTTAGATGGCCTCAGATCGTCCTTCAGGGCGCGGAGACTATAGAGAGGCTGGTACAGCGATTTTCAGTGTGCGCACCAGTAGTGTACACGAAAGGGGAGATATGCGCAGTGGCGGAAAAGTGCGCAATGCAAAGAGGCAAAAACGCGCAGTGCGGAAAAACGCGCAGTGTGGAAAAATGCACAACAAGAGCGCAAAAGTGCGCAATGATGAGGATGATGAAGGCGAGAGGTGTAACAGGACAAAGACGACACTGGAATGTACTGTGAAGGTAGTGCACAGTTTGGGGGTGCAAACAGAGTGAAAGCGCAAGGAGCGGAAAAAGGCGCAGGCGGTGCGCAAAATGCGGCTATGCAAAAGGGTGCGCAAGCGGTGCGCAAACGCAGCTATACGAAGGGCGCACTACGATAGTGCACAGACAAGGACGAAGGACGCAACGCAAGGGACGCAATGCAACAATACGATGAGGGGACGCAAACGATAATGCAAACATGGCTATACGAAGGGTGCACTACGAAGGCACACGGACTGGATGCTGGTGCACAGACTATGTGCGACGCTGACTGAGCTATGAACTATGAGGGGGGGGGGAAAGATCCTGTGGTTTCTCTATCTGTCCGCTACTATGTACAAATGGCTTATGTGATAAAATGGTGAAATAAGGTATAAAAATAGGAAGCGCCATGCGCTACCCACAAGCGCGTCCATTCGCCCATCTAAACCTGACTGCACTATGCCGCTGCCTCAGCCAATAAGATTTGCGCACCTATAGCTCAATATCCAACTGTTCCGGTGCGATGCGCTATTATTGGTGCGTGCTAAGTCTCGTGCGCTCTTCCCAATTAATCCGCTTTGGTGTTATATGTCGCGTGCTGTGCCTTAGTAATAATGGCGTAATCGACCTGTGCCGGTTACCAGATAAGGCAATGCCGATTGGAAATGTGGAAGAACTAAAAGGGGATGCTGTGCGAGACCAAATACTGCCAAAGCGCCTGGGTTACGTGAAAGCGCCCAAGTGCGCACAGTCCAATGCCAAATAGGCGCAAAGCGGCCCAGTTATGTAAGAATGCGCAGTTCGCTCATGCCGGAATCGTGGTATGCCTCAAGTAAATGTGCCAGTAAGATGGGGGCTGCGATGCGCAGTGCACCGGTGCAGTGGATTGTTGTGTGTGATAGAGATTGTGCAAAGAGTGCGCAGCAGGGAATGTGAGTTGCAGGTAAAGTGTAAAAGGAGTGCGCAAAGGCGCATCGAGCACGCAATAAATGTAGAAGGCAGATAAGGAGCGTGGGGGGGGCGCATGGAGGCGGCTTGAAGCGCAACGAGGCGCATTTAGGGCGCACAATGATTGGCGGCTATGGGGAAACAAAAACGCAGTAGAAATGCAAAAGGCGCACAAAGGCGCACCTAAACGGTCAAAGGCACGCAAAAGCGCGCTACGCAAAGTGTGTGGAAGCCATCTAGGAGGTGCACACAATCACAAAAAATGCCGTAGTATGCGCGCAGGGCGATAGGGAGCCGTATCATCTCCTCCCAACTGAAGTACTGACTGTCCTCAGGCAGCATGCAATTGGTCAGCGCAAAATTTTCTTCGCTCACATAAGCGGCCATTCTCTCCTTATCCATCTCTGACCACCATCTATCCTCTATAACTCTTTCCACAACCCATCTCTACCCGATCCAATGGCTTCAGCATTTACCTTAGCCCTCAGACAAACGATCCTGGCCCTCAATGAGACCCTCCCTGCTGCTGGGAGTGAGCAGACGATGATGCAAGCTTGGGGTGAAGGGTTTTGTAGTAAACTGGTGCACTTTTTGTGTTTCTATAACTGGCGCAGGTTGCTAAGGGTCAGGTCATGTAGAACATGTATAAAAGCCGTGCGGACTGTGTCCAAGATGACGCAGAACTCGACACGCTCCTCACAAAGGCGCGTAGCGCATTCAGCGGAATCATGGTGGAGGAGTGGCTTGCTTGGGGTGAAGAGCTGATGCCCGATATGCATAAGATGATTGAGGAGAAAGAGAGGTCTGAGGAATTTGAGCGTAGGGCGCACGAGCTGGCGGAGTGGCTGGAAGTGCGTGCGGAGCGCACCGAAGCGCGCAAGGCGCGCCGCGCACTCCTGACCGCTGAATTGCAGGCACCAGAGGTTAACTTGGAGCAGCTGGAAGGTGAGTTCAGAGCCATTGACGAGGCGAGCGATATAGATACCGCTGAGGCGCAGGAGGACGAAAAGGCACGCGTCGCACTGGTGTGCTCTTTGCACGCGCTTTCTGCCGCTACCGATGCTGAGGTTGTAGGCGAAGGAACTGGGGAGTCTTGGGAGAGTGGGGTGACGAGCGAGGGGGAGAACGAGCATAGCGATGAGAGCGCCAGTGTGGATGAAGGCGCAAGTGTGCGCCCGGTGTGCGCAACGTGGCAACGCGCGTATGTCGAAGTGCCGCCACTGAGTGGGGTTGGCACCACCTCTAACGCTAATAGCGGACCAGTAAGTTTCTTTGGATATGCTTCAAACTCACTAAACCATTCCCTTTCTCTACGCTAGTGTGATAACTGCCGCCGCATCGGCCAACCAGCTAGGTGCGCCTTTGTCAATGGAAAATGGTGCGCCCCATGCGCAAAGGGTAAGAGAAAGTGCGAATGGATGAAGCGCACCCTCGCACAGCTGCGCGCAACTCCTAGAGGCAGGAAAGCGGCTACTGGGCGCTCTGGTCTGTCTTTTTCTCATCCTACTTCCATGCTGCGCTAAACTTTCCAAAGGCGCGTCGCAAATTGACAAGGGCAATGAGAGCGATGTGGGGCTCATCAGCCCCTCAAAAGAGCGCACATCCAAGCGCCGCAAAGTCGAAAACGCGCCCCCTCCACCATCGCAAGTGCGCCCAAGGCCGCGCCACCTTACCGTTCGCCAGGCAAGTGTGCACACGCAATCCTCGCGCCAAACCAGATCGGGAAACACCTCGGGGGACGCGGTTTATCAAGGTCAAGATGTTGAGGCGCTCAACTTAGTGCAATGCCGCTCGGTGGTTGCAGTCTTGGGCGCCACGCACAATCGCCTTCAAGAAGATGTCCAAAGGTCGCTCATCGAGTTAGAGGTCGCTAAGAGCCGGTTGCACAGTGCGGAGCAAGCGGAGGCGGACGCAAAGGCGAAACTGGGTGCAGCCACGGAGCGCCTGGAGTTCCTGGAGTCCATTGAATAGCTGCACAATGGTATAAGTTTTAGATAGTATGTTAATCAATCTCTTTGTTGCTCCTGTGATACGCATGGTGCGCTCCGAAGCAGTGAAGTGTGCGCACGCGCGCGAATGTGCGCACTTTGCGCCAACCTGCGCGTGCACTTCCATGGTGCCATAAAATGCAATTTGTAAGCCCAAATAATATGTGCGAGAGAAAAGAGATAATATAAGCAATGTTCGAGCAAGAAGTGTCAAGCGCACAAAAAATGCGCACCATGCAAAGATGCGCAAATGCAAAGGGGTGCGGAAAAATTGTCCAACCATCACTTTCCTCCTCCCAAGCGATATCACAAAGTCTAAAAAAAATGGGAAAGGCTCAGTAGATCATCATGGCCGGTAAAACCCATGGGTTGCGCAATCACGGAACGCGTCCAGATGCGACTTTGTGAATAGGAAAAGGTAATGTAAAAAAAATGAAAGAAAGCAAAGCGTACGTATAAAATGGTGAAGTATCCATAGCGGTGCGCATGGAGCACTAGTTGCGCACCTCATTGGCGCTTTCTTCTTCCTCAGCGCTATCTCCTTGCGCTTCTTCTTCGTCAACTGCTTCTTCATCTTCCGTGTCCACTACTATGGACTCTTCCATCTCTCTTAACTGCGTTGTGGTGATATCGAGCGCTATGTCAGGAAGCGCAATGGACTTGCGCGCGTGGTATGGCAGTAGGCAGAACGCGGCTACTGGCCTGTCAAATACCGTTCTGTTGAGCTCGCAGACTATGTATGCGCCGCCCTGATTGCGCGACACTATAACTAGAGGACCGAGATAACGCGCGCACATTTTGCGGTTAAGGCTCTTTTCGATTGCCGTGTTGCGCATAAGGACTAAGTCGCCGCGCTGGAAGTCGAAACTGCGGATGGTTTTTGAGTGCGCTTTCTCGAAATGGAGCGCCGCCTTGCGCCTCTCTGCATAGACACGGGAATGGATGCGCGCTAAGTCTGCTGGACACTTTTGTAATGTGCGCGCGCGCCACGCGATTAAGTCTGTCGTGGAGAGTATAGAATCTGGGGGTGGGTTAAGGTATGTCGCTTCAATGATATCGAGAGGGATTAGAGGCTGCGCGCCTGTAACAATGAAGTATGGCGAAACACCAAGGCGCTTCCGAACTGTGATGCGCTCCGCCCAAAAGACTGAGTACAGTGCACTGAACCACTTTGATTCTACTCCATCTGCTGCTTTGATAAGTGCTTGACGCACGTCAAAATGTGCGCGCTCAACAATTCCATTAGCGTGCGAATTATAGCCAGATATGCGGATGTGATTGATATGGTAGCGCTTACTGAGATAGGCTAGCGCTTTGATGAATGGCTTGCCATTATCAGTGACTATCTCACACAATGCACCCCATCTGCAGATGAGGTCTTGGAACATCCAATCGCCAAGTGCGCTCGCATTTTCTTTAGGGAGCCCGTGGAATTCCGGCTAAGTCGCAAGTGAGCAACGCCCTTGGACGATATAGCGCCGCCCTGCTGATACTGGTAAGTGCATCGTATCAATATAAACTTTACTGAACAGGGGCGCAGGCATTGCGACGACTGGCGGTATTAGAACCTTCTGTGTTTGCTGGATCTGGCAAATATGACAAGTGCGCACGAACCAAACGATGTCGTCCATAACATGTGGCCACCAAAAGCGCTCGAGCAATGCGGAGCGTGTCGCGTAAAAGCGCTTGTGTCCAATGTTGTCATGGATGGCGCGCAATATCGGTAAGCGTCTAGACTGCCAAATAACAAGCTGGTGAGCACCATGCGCATTGCGCTTCCATAGGCGCATCTTGTCTTTGAAAAACGCGCTCGCGTAGTGCACGAGCGCGCTGTACTCGGAATCTGTGAAGTCGCTAGGGCGCGTTAGGGTATCCATCCAAATCCACACCAAATCTAACTTCTCATCCTCTGCATCTGCTGTTGCACTCCTTGGAACTTGGCTATAGTCATCGTCGTAAATAAGCGCACTATTGCGCACATTTTGCGCATTTTTGTTTGGCTCTGGCTGCGTCAGTGCAAGTGCTTGCGCATCCAAAGACTGTGAAATGGGACGTATCGCATGCATAAATCCATGTAGCGCATCAATCCAGTCCTCAAACTCTTCATCCTCTTCTCCCTCTAAGTCCTCTGGCTGCTTCGGCCGACGCGAAAGCCCATCTGGACCATGCACCGCTCCCCTAACATGCACGAGTGTAAAGTGGAATGTAAGGATTGAGACAATCCACCGGTTAATGCTAGCGGATGGTTGGATATCGGGGTTTTGTAGCATGCCCTTGATATAGCGCGCGTCAGTCTCCACAATTAAGTTGCGCACACCTATAATATAAAGGCGCAAATTGCGCAGCGCGCGGTAAAGCCCATAGATCTCTAGCTTTGGTTGTGAAAAGCGCGCTTCTCTGTCGTTGAGCATAATCGAGCCGAACCGGTTGTAAATGCGCGTTTTTGCATCTGCGCTCTTTTGCTGGCAAAGGTAAAAGCCGACCGCTATCTGGGAAGAGTCGACTGCAAGGATAACAGGGAGTTCTGAGGAATAATCGATCGGTTGTAGTGCAGGACACTCTAGCACTGCTTGCTTGATGTCATTTTGCGCCGCTATCTGCTCTGGGCCCCATTCAAATGGAGCATCCTTGCGCATAAGCCTTGTGAGCGCATTAACGCGGTGCGCATAATTGCGGATATAAATGCGCATTAAACCGACTGTTCCCAAGAATGTGCGCACTTCTGACAACGTGTGGCATGTGCCCCAATTGCAGATAACATCTACCTTGCCGCGTTTGGGTTTTCTACCTTCTGGGGTGCAATAATGGCCAAGAATGACAAAGTTTTCAGTGCACAAGGTGGATTTCGTCCCAGAGAAAGTGCCGCCACTATATTTCATGCGCTGCACAATGCGGTTCACATTCTGAAAGTGCTCCCACAAAAAGCGCCTTACACCAGGGTTCGCAGTGAGCGCTTCGCACGAGCCATCCGGTAAAATGTAGCGCTTCGAAGGCCCCTTGACTGGAACATCGTCAATATAGGGAACGGTGTAATCTGGTATCTCTGGCTGCAGAATATAGCACACATCATTGTGGAAGATTGGTACTGAGTTTGTCCAACCCATTGGCAATGTAACGAGGCGCATTGCGCCATATGGTGTCTGGAATGTTGTAAGATCGCGCGATGATTCTTTGATTAAGCGCTCGTCGTATCCCACATATAGATCAAGGACGGCGCCGCATGTGCGCCCCGCAAATTGCTCTGCAAGGTGCTCAGGTGTAGGGGTGACGCCGGAATGTTTAATGGTAACGCGATTAAGCGGTTCGAGGCTATGTACGATGCGCAGTGCTTTTCCATCTTTCTTGAGTGTGCAGAACCAGCGCGATCTATATGCCGAATTTGAGTGCTCATAAACACCTGAGTCTATTTTCTTCCGGATAATGGCGCAAACTTCGTCGTATATGCCTGGTGGAATGGGGATGTTGCGCTCTATCCAAGGAGTGTGCAGAATAACTGGGATTTCTACTGGGGGAAAGAACGCGGTCTTGAAGCTACCGCGCTCCTCATCGCTCCATGCAAAGGCTTCATTCTGCAAAGACATCAAGTGGTGTAAAACCTTCATCTCCTCTGGTAATAGGAAATCAGTGTGGCGCTCCTGGAGCGCTTGCATGTGCTCTTCAGTATAGCACCCAGTCGGGGTAAATGGTGGCGGATTTGGTAAAAGCACAGGAAGCGCTGCTAGCGGATCGCCTATAATGTTGCGCTCGATGCGGAATTCGTTTGGGACGGGCGCAATAACTGGCTTGACTTTTCTAGCAACCGGTTTATACTTCTTCTTGGTCACTACGCCCTTTTGCAGTGCGCGCACCGCTAAATCGATAAAAGTTGCGCATGCATGTGCGCTTTTCGGAAACGCGGCAGGAATAAGCGCCACAGGGTCGATCGAATTTAAGAGTGCCTGTGCATGACTGTTGGTACACTAGGATAGGTAGAGTTGAGAGATAATAGAGGTGGAAGGAACGGAAGCGGAAAATGGAATAAGCGCAAACGCAGAAATGTCACAAGATTGGGTATCAGAGTCAAATTTTATGATAGTGGCAGCTTCTCCTTGGTCTGAGATCAATTCCTCGAAGCCTTGCAAAAATTTCTTTGCGGGTTATGCTGAATAGCAAAGTGCGGTGTTGCTGGAGCTGGTAAGAAGTGGCGCGGCTTCCCCCTAGGCTTTGTTGGAATGGTGGAGATGGCGCCGGTGTTCAGATCGCAGATTGTAATTGTTTGCACTTTGTCCGCAAAGTTGCGCACGATGGAGCGCGTTAACACGTCGAAGGGGCGCCTTAACAGAATATCGTAAGCAGGTGAATGGATAACGTGAACTTGCACATAGACAATGATATCCCCAATGCGCGCAGAAACGTTGCGCGCAAGCCCAAGCGACTCATCTACCTCTCCATTGGCTGATTGCATGTATAAACGAATGCGCGGGTCGTACTGAAGCCCAAGACGATGGCAGACCGCTTCTGACATTGCGATAATTTGTGAACCCGGATCTAAGATAGCTTCAAAGTACTCTTGGTTGTCGATCAATAAATCAATGGAGCGAAGTGCATGCGACTCTTTAGCGACCTTCAAAACATCGGGGTTTTCAATTTCGCCTGGCTGGAGATGGGTAAGGTACTGTTCAAATGGATCCTGCAAAACAATAGGAAGCGGCCCTGCAATTGCCGCGCTAACTGGTGGTGTCGCATTAAGCATTTTATCTCCCGCAAAAGGTGCGCGCGCTTCGCAGTGCGCAAATGGCATAACGCTCGCAAGGTTTGTAGCTACCACTTCCGCACTGGTAGCTGCAATGCGCTTTGGGGTAACTTGTTCTCTATGGCGCTGCCTGAGATCGGGTGAAAGGGATAGAAGCTCTTCATGCGAAACCGTAACAGAGGGCGCCTTCATGGCGCGTGCATATATGTCGTCGACGATCTGCGGGTTCTGGATGGGAATGACAGTGCGGTATGATGGCTCTTTGCCTTTGGAAGAGTTAGCTGGTATGTCTGGTTTATCTGCTGCTGCGGGCACAAAACGCGCCTCAGGAATATTGGAATAGGAATGTATGGGTGTCTCGTTGGGCGCATCAGTTGCGCTCGCAGCGGATTGCGAAGCTGGGGACTCAATACTGTCGGCGGGTGCCATGTCTGTGGTTGTAGAATGCACACCCTCTTGATTGGATGTATTGTGCGGTGCGCACTGCAGAATTTCAACGCTGTCGAAGACTTGCCTCTTGCGAAGCGCCATCAACTCCCTCTCGAGCGCATCAATGCGCTCTTCCTTCGTTAGTTGCGCATTTGGTGCACTTTGCATATAATCTGCTGCAGGAGCTGAAGCAGCAACGTACATCGACTGTAGAGGTGCAGCTGGAGCTGGACGAGGCGCTATATTGTAGATGAGCTGCGAATTGGTATTAGGTGAAAGTCGACCCGTGGCAATCTGCCCTGGGTTGCGCTTATGCCATTCCTCGATGCGCTCGCCTAGGAAATTGCCTGGAATAGAACGCGGCATGAATGCGCCACCTGGGAGTACGATGCGCCCTTCTGCATTTCGCCTACACTTCCCTTCGCTAATAAGGTGCTCAATTGAAGCGCACTCAGGGATATAGTGCCCTGTCTGACCGCAACCATTGCACTTGTCATTGTTCGAGCGAGGCGCACCATTTCCACCATCTCTGCGTGATGCGCTCAATGCAGTAACTATCGTCTGTGTCATGCGCTCGAATAAGACTGAAATGTCTTCTGCTTTGACTGCGGGTGCGCTAGGTTGTGGCTAGGAAATGGGTGCGCTGGGTGCTGAGTAGGGCGCATACATATCGGGGTTTTGCACTGTGAGCCCAGTAAGTGGCTGGAAATAGCGCGCTGGGCCTTCAAAGATAAAGTCGATCGCATCGCGTATTGCGTCTAATGAGTATGGCACATTTGCAGGCTGATTCGGTACCGCAATCGCAAGGCGGCTCAAAATGCGCTCCAGCTGGTCTGGTCGAAACACCCTAACGAACATGCGGCTTTGGTCGTAGCACGCTAATATGGCTTGCGCAACTAAGTATTCGCTAATGTTGAAAAATGCGCGATAATAGCACGCGATTTCTTCTGCAGTTACGAGGCCAATGCGTGTGGTCTCACCAATAAGCTTGTCCAGGTCGCTAATACTCCATTTACTGCCATCCCTAGAGCCAGGATAAAGCTTTAGGACAGCGTCTTTGAATGCACCATAGTTGTGCGTCGCGCTATACTCTGGTAGCAGTTTCCAAGTGTCTGCAGTGTCGCTGTCCAAATAGCGCACTGTGTGGAACTTCTTATCGGTCTCATCGGTGACGTTACAATCGCGGAGGAGTTGCGCAAGCTCCTCAAAGTACTTCTGGAGTTCGCGCGGTTTTGCAGGGTCAAAGCGCGGCGCGTTTTGGTTAGATGCAGATGGCATGTGCATGGTAGCCATGGTAGGTGGAATAAGATGTGTAGAGTTAAGATCTGGTAAAAGCGCAGCGAAATTCGGAGGTGGGGAAAAATGCGGTGATGCGGACGGAGTTAGGGTAGGTAGGGATGATTCAGGTGAAGGTGGAGGTAAAGACAGCGCGGATGGGTGATGTGTGTTGTTTAGGAAGAGTGATTCAAATACTGGTATTTCCCCAAGCTGGAGCACAGTTGCTAGCAGCTTGGAATGGAGAGTGCGAAGGTGGTTAATGTTGAAGCGAAGGGCAAGCTGATGGAGGTCTAAAATATGGTCTGATAAACAGAAACCCCTTGCGGTGGGCTCCAGAAAATGATGTGTTCAGTTGGTACTCAGTGCAGAGTCTCAACAGAAGGGGTGAACACTTAACCTACAACTGCAGGCGTGCTCGGGGTGAGGGGGGAGTTCGCTTAGATGGCCTCAGATCGTCCTTCAGGGCGCGGAGACTATAGAGAGGCTGGTACAGCGATTTTCAGTGTGCGTACCAGTAGTGTACACGAAAGGGGAGATATGCGCAGTGGCGGAAAAGTGCGCAATGCAAAGAGGCAAAAACGCGCAGTGTGGAAAAACGCGCAACAAGAGCGCAAAAGTGCGCAATGATGAGGATGATGAAGGCGAGAGGTGTAACAGGACAAAGACGACACTGGAATGTACTGTGAAGGTAGTGCACAGTTTGGGGGTGCAAACAGAGTGAAAGCACAAGGAGCGGAAAAAGGCGCAGGCGGTGCGCAAAATGCGGCTATGCAAAAGGGTGCGCAAGCGGTGCGCAAACGCAGCTATACGAAGGGCGCACTACGATAGTGCACAGACAAGGATGAAGGACGCAATGCAAGGGACGCAATGCAACAATACGATGAGGGGACGCAAACGATAATGCAAACACGGCTATACGAAGGGCGCACTACGAAGGCACACGGACTGGACGCTGGTGCACAGACTATGTGCGACACTGACTGAGCTATGAACTATGAGGGGGGGGGGAAAGATCCTGTGGTTTCTCTATCTGTCCGCTACTATGTACAAATGGCTTATGTGATAAAATGGTGAAATAAAGTATAAAAATAGGAAGCGCCATGCGCTACCCACAAGCACGTCCATTCGCCCATCTAAACCTGACCGCACTATGCCGCTGCCTCAGCCAATAAGATTTGCGCACCTATAGCTCAATATCCAACTGTTCCGGTGCGATGCGCTATTATTGGTGCGCGCTAAGTCTCGTGCGCTCTTCCCAATTAATCCGCTTTGGTGTTATATGTCACGTGCTGCGCCTTAGTAATAATGGCGTGATCGACCTGTGCCGGTTACCAGATAAGGCGATGCCGATTGGAAATGTGGAAGAACTAAAAGGGGATGCTGTGCAAGACCAAATACTGCCAAAGCGCCTGGGTTACGTGAAAGTGCCCAAGTGCACACAGTCCAATGCCAAATAGGCGCAAAGCGGCCCAGTTATGTAAGAATGCGCAGTTCGCTCATGCCGGAATCGTGGTATGCCTCAAGTAAATGTGCCAGTAAGATGGGGGCTGCGATGCGCAGTGCACCGGTGCAGTGGATTGTTGTGTGTGATAGAGATTGTGCAAAGAGTGCACAGCAGGGAATGTGAGTTGCAGGTAAAGTGTAAAAGGAGTGCGCAAAGGCGCATCGAGCGCGCAATAAATGTAGAAGGCAGATAAGGAGCGTGGGGGGGGCGCATGGAGGCGGCTTGAAGCGCAACGAGGCGCATTTAGGGCGCACAATGATTGGCGGCTATGGGGAAACAAAAACGCAGTAGAAATGCAAAAGGCGCACAAAGGCGCACCTAAACGGTCAAAGACGCGCAAAAGCGCGCTACGCAAAGTGTGTGGAAGCCATCTAGGAGGTGCACACAATCGCAAAAAATGCCGTAGTATGCGCGCAGGGCGATAGGGAGCCATATCATCGTGCACCCAAGTGAGCTTCCATGTGCTCCAGTGCACTTTCATGTGTTTTTATGTGCCTTTGTCCACTTTTGTGCACCCAAGTGCACTTCTATGTGCTCCAGTGCACTTTCATGTGCTCTCACATGCCTTCAACTGCTTAGATGCACTTTTGTGTGTGTTCACATTTCCACTGCGCCTTTGGATCCCCCTTAGCTGCCTCCAATTGTGTACCCTAAATGCACCGTGTTATGCATCTAACCACCTCTGTGCACCTTCCACACTCCTTATCTGCCTTTCACAGTTACTGTGCACTCAATGTGCCTTTATGCGCTCCTTTTATGCTTTGCCAGCAACTCACATTCCTCGCTGCACACTCATTGCTCTATCCATTTATCACACACAACAATCCACCACCACATCTATTGCACTGTGTGTCATGGCTTCCAGCTTACTGGGGCACTTATTGGAGGTGCACCGCAATTGCAGCATGAGCCAACTGTGCATTCTCACACAATCTGGGCACTTTGCACCTATTTGGCATTGGACTGTGCACACTTGGGTGCCTTCATGTAATCCAGGTGCTTTGGCACTATTTGGCCTCACACAGCATCTCCTCATAGTTCTTCTGCATTTCCAATCAGCATTGTTTTATCTGGTAACTGGCACAGGTCAATCATGTCACTATTACTAAGGTGCAGCACATGACACATAACACTGAAGTGGATTAATTGGAAAGAGTGCATGGGACCTAAAGTGCACCAAAAAAGAACATCGCACTAGAACAGTTGGGTACTGGGCTATAGTGTGCACAAATCTTATTGGCTAAGGCACCAGCATTGTGCAGTCAGGTTTAGATGGACCAATGGATGGACTTGTGGGTAGCACATGGTGCTTTCTATTTTTATACTTTATTTTACTGCTTTTATCACATAAGCCATTTGTACATAGTAGGCAGACAGATAGAGAATTCAGAGGATCTTTCCCCCCCATATAGTTCATAGCTTGTTCAGCATCGCACATAACCTGTGCACCATTGTCCAGCCCATGTGCCTTTGTAGTGTGCCCTTCATATAGCTGCATTTGCATATTGTTTGCATCCCTCGTCGTATTGCCACATTTCATCCCTTCATTGTGTCCTTCATCTTCATTTGTGCACTCTTGTAGTGCACCCTTCATATAGCTGCATTTGTGCCCCTCATTGCATAGCTGCATTTTGTGCACCATTTGCACATTTTCCCACCAGTTGTGCTCACATCCCACTTGCATCCCTAGCCTGTGCATCACCCTTGCAGCACACTCCAGTGCTGTCCTTGTCCTACTACACCTCCCACTTTCGTCTCCCTTGTCATTGCACATTTTTCTGCACTATGCATTTTTGCCCCTTTGCATTGCACACTTTTTTGCCATTGCACATACCTTCCTTTTTGTGTACACAACTAGTGCGCACATTGAAAACCATTGTACCAGCCTCTTCATAGTCTCTGCACCTTGAAGGATGATTTGAGGCCCTCTAAGCGAACCCCCCCACCCCAAGCATGCCTGCAGCTGTAGATTTAGTGTTCACCCCTTCTGTTGAGACTCTGCACTAAGTCCCAACTGAACACATCAACGATGATGTCCCATGAACGAATAATGCAGAAATGAATGACAAAAGATTACTTCATGTTCAAAAATGGTTACATGACCTGGTGCAACCCCCTGATCTATCAGATGCTGAATATGCTACCTTTATTCGATATTGTACCAAATTCTTTCTAGACTTGGGCAAACTATGGAGAAAAGACTTTCATGGAGCTTACAAAATCATTGCGACTCCAGAACATCATCTTGAAATTATTCACACAGCTCACGACGATATTGGACACAAAATGGTTTTTGCTACGAAATCAGTCATCACCCTTCGATTTTGGTGGCCAAACATGAAAGCTAACATCGCATGGTTCATTCAAACTTGCCACCTATGTCAAATTTGACAAATGTGAAATGCTGTAATTCCACCCACAGTTGCCACTCCAGCACCCTTTTTGGCAAAGTCTATATTGATACAATGCAAATGCCACCTTTGAACGGATTCAAATACATTATACAAGGTCGATGCTCATGAATGACCTATCCAGAATGGTGAAAACTTCGATGTGAAAATGCCATGTCTCTTGGCAATTGGATCTTTGAAGATATTATTTGTCAATGGGGTTCACTATATGAAATTATAACTGACAATGGCACTGCATTTATTGCAGCTATGGAGTATCTTGTAAAATGATATCATATTAACCACATTCGAATTAGCGGTTATAATTTGTGTGCCAATGGACTCATCAAATGAGCCCACTTCGATGTTCAACAATCCTTATTCAAAGCTGTCGATGGAGAACAAGTGAAATGGTCAGCAGGGGCACACTCAGTATTTGGGGCAGAATGAGTCATGGTTCATAAATGCATGGGTTGTTCTCCTTACTTTGCAGTTACAGGATTGCATCTTCTAATCCCCCTCGACATCTCCAAAGTGACATACTTACAACTGCCACCCGATTCCATCTTATCGACAACAGATCTCATAATTTTGTTTGCTACCATATCTTGCTCGAAAATCCATTTCCCTTCCACTGAATTTCCTCAATATCAACTCTGAATGCCTCAAACAACTTCAAACAACTTCAAACTTCAACAAAGATACTTTTAAAGATTTTGGCACTTTGAAAACAAATAATTATTTTTTCTTTTCTTTTTCACGATTACTTACAAAAGATTTCAATTGCTTTAAGTGTACAATACAAGTCGCGATATCACATTATAGCATGGTCATGCAAACTCCAAAGGGTTTTTCAGCTATGATGAACTACTGAGCCTTTCTCTAAAAGTCATTTTTTGTTCATTATATCTTCATTTCTTTTACCTTACTTTCCAAAGACATTTAACAAAAAGTTGAAATTTAAAATAGACAAAACAAAACAACAACAACAACAAAAAAAAATCCTACTCCTCAAATATTTGTTCTAATAATTCTACTTCCCTCCACAAAATCTCCAGCTTTACCTTCTTCTGCACCAGTTTTGTAGCAATCATCCCACGGTGCACCACCCATTCTTCCTTGACATCCTCGACTGCCCACGACTCCCTCACCTTCGCCTTTCCCTTGCTTTTCAATGACTTTTTCCTTGGCTTCAAGGGCATCGAAGGCCCTGCAACCAGTTCAATGTTAGCTACCGGGCCCATGAGATGAATTTGATGCACTATGAAATTTAAAACAAGTTAGCAAGCACTTCAAAATAGTTTCAAATAGATTTTGTACCTGATTTGGAGCACGAATCTTTATTTTGCACCCCCAAATTTCTTCGCTTTGCCTTTGGGAAGCCCCCTCCTTGAAACTCCATCCCAGTAACACCCTTGTGCCTCCTAGGTGCATTTCGAACATTTTGTGGCCCCCTCCTTGACAACACAATGTGGCTGGGACCTAAACCCAGCACAACAATCACACTATAGATGAGATTAGTAAGCTTCACACTCAAAATTGAAGCTTGAAACTTATGGGACCCTCAAAATTGAGCAATTTGCTCATTTCAATCATTGCCAGCTTCGCATCCTCTGCACCCCCAACCTCTTCCTCCCTATCATCCTCCTCTTCGACCTCTGCCACCTTTCGCTTTGCCACCCTCACCACAGGCAGCTCCTTCTCATCCTTATCTTCATCTCCTCCCTCTGCCCTCTCGATAGCCTTTGCCTCAGCCTTAAGTTGCACATTTTTCTGCTGCAATTCCTTTTTCGACAAAGTCTTTACATGAAACACAGCAAGAGCTGCATTTTGAGCCTCTACCAGAACTGCATTTTGAGCCTCCACCAATGCTGTCCTTCAACCCTTGACTTTTGCTTTCCTTGTGATGTCCTTCGCTTGTCAAACCTCCTCCTCTTCTTTCCAAATTCATTGTTCCTCCTCCTCCCTTCATTCCCTCTTGACCTCCTCCACTAAATTGACAAAAAGTAGCTCACCACCCCATGAAATCCATTCTCAATGAGATAAAGGCTTGTAAACTTTGAAAACCTTGTCAACAACCTTTTGAACAGTGATAGGTCCACTGTGCACTATAAGATCTGGAAAAGGATCTAATCATATCAACACATTATGACAAATGCTTCAAACCACTACGAATGCCATGAAATTGATTTCAAACACTTTTTGAACAACTTTGCATGATTTTGAATAGCTTCAAACATTTTCATGACACTTCAAACATTTTTGAATGACTTTGCACTACTTAGAACAACATTGGCCACCATAGGGATATTCTAAAACTATTCTGACACACATAAAACATCTGCCATGAGCCACTGCATCACATATTGAACACTACCAGACACAAGGAGAGACGATAAAAGACTTAGAATGTGATAAGTGTGTTTTTATGTTTCAATGATATATTGAAGCAATAGAACAAGAACTCTTACCATACTGGGACAATGTACATTTCACTTATTATCATTTCTCATTTGTTTTATGTTTTACAATACCTTTATTTGCTGTGCATATTGCCTCATATTTTCCACATGTTCTTGTTTCCTTTTAGTAATATTTCTTTAAATTGTATAGACTTGTATTAGTTACTTAAAATGACAGAAAAAAGCAACAGGGAACAGAGAAGAAGTTACCCTCTCACTTATCATCTGATTTAAGAGCCATTGATGATACTCAACCCAGAAACCCAAACAAAACCTACTAAATAGCTTCGGATGGTATAGCACAAGTCACAGAAAAGGTGCGAGTTGGTACTAAATATCACCTCTGAGACCAAAACATTGTGTTTAGTGATGCGAAAGGATGAGTCATGTTGCGAATAGTTTGTAAGAGCATATGAAGAAGTTCAAAATAGTTCAAAATCAGTTCGAAGATGTGCGAAATAGTTCGAAGAGGTTCGAAGTCATGCGAAGTAGTCCAAATAAGTTTGAATAAATTCAAAGGGGTTCGAGGTATATCGAAGAGCAAGTTTAACAAATGTGAAGTGTTTGTCAAATGGCAATAGGTGATGGGTGATAAAACAAGAAGCGAATACGATAGTTTCGAGGAAGTTAGCGATATTTTGGAGAACTTAGAGATATGACCAAGATATGACTCAAGAGAAAGACTCTTAAATCTGATGATGAGTGAGAGGGTCTTATGCTGTTCCCCATTGTTATTTTTCTTTTGTTCTAACTAACTAATACAAGTCTATATACAAAATAAAGAGATAGTACTAAAAAGGAAATAAGAACATATGTAAAACACGAGGCAAATATATCAAACAATGAGGACTTGTAGATCATGAAACAAATGAAAAATAATAAATAATGAAACGTATAGTGTTCCCATATAGTAAAAGTACTTATCTTGTGCTTCAATATATCAATGAAACACAAAAACGCACTTATCGCATTCTAACTCTCTTGTAATCTCTCCTCGTGTCTGGTAGTGCTCAATATGCATCAAATTGGCTTGTTCCAAATGTGGGGCATGTATTGAAAGTGTTTCAAGACAGCTATACAGTGGCCGATGTCATTCAAAATACTGTGAAGTTGCTTGAAGTGTCACAAAATAGTTCGAAAGCATTCGAAATAGTTTGAAATCATCCAAAATAGTGCGAAATAGTGCGAAAATGATTTGATGTCAATTTCATGGCATTCATAGTGATTCGGAGTGCATGTCATAATGTCTCAATATGAGTGGGAATGTTTTCCAGACCTTAGCATGTGCAGTGGACCTATCACCATTCTCTTGAGTCTTAGCTCACATCATATCTCTAAGTTCTGCAAAATATTGTGAACTTCTTCAAAACTATCATATTCACTCCTCATTTTATTGCACATGGCCTATTGCCCTCTCAACAAACATTCCTTATTTGCTATATTCACTTTTTGACATACCTCGACATTAGTCCAACATCTATGAACTTCTTCAAACTCACTTCGAACCTCTTCAAACTTCTTTGAGTCTACTTTGAACTACTTCACACATCTTTGAACCTATTTCGAACACTTTTGAACATCTTTGTATGCCTCTAAAAACTATTCACAACACGATTCATCATTTTACATCACTCACTATGACTTTTGGATATCAGCAGTGATATTTAGTACCAACTCGCACCCTTTCTCTAGCCTGTGTTATACTTCCTAAGCCTTTTAACAGGTTTTTGTTAGGTTTCCAGGTCAAGTATTATCAATGGTTGGATCGTGTTCTTTGCCAAGGCTGTTGGCAAGTTCATTGTATTCTGCCTACATGAAGCATTCATTTTGACCATGAACAGAACTGCAAAATTCACCATTTTTTTACAAAAACCCCTGCTCCACACTGTGAAGTTGAGATCTTTGGCAACACCATGCTCAGGCATCAATTTTGCATAGTCGAGACCTTCGGAGTTGAGCTCAGTGAGGAGAGACATTGTAAAAGCTAGTATTGATGGATGTAGGAGGTGATAAAGAAGGACGAGCAGTATTTCGAACTTCACTAAAATTTTTCAACACAGTCATGCATTTTGCATGTGACTTCGATCGGCTGACTGGGACAGTCAGGATTTCAGTAAGGGGGAGGATGATAGGATCATTGTGCACTCTATGGTCTGGAAAAAGGTTTCAAACATATCAACATGTTACAATTCACAATCCCAACCCCTACAAACACCACAAAATTGATTTCAAACTCTTTTTGAACTATTTTGGATGACTTCAAATGACTTCAAATGATTTTGAACAGTTTTGAATGACTTCACAACACTTTAAACACCTTCAAATACTTTGCACCACTTTGAACAACATTGGCCACCATAGGGCTATTTTAAAACCCTTTCGACACACACAGCACATCTGGCATAAACCATTGCATCACATATTGAGCACTACCAGACACAAGGAGAGACAACAAAAGATTTAAAATGCGATAATGGCAGCTTTGTGTTTCAATGATATATTGAAGCAATAAAATAAGTATTTTTACTATAGTGGGACAATATATGTTTCAATTATTATAGTTTCACTTGTTTTATATTTTACAAGAACTTTTTTATTGTTGTGTATATTGCCTCATGTTCTACACATATTATATTTCCTTTTTGGTACTATCTCTTCAAGATGTATATAGACTTGTACTAGTTACTTAGAAGAAGTTACCCTCTCCCTTATTGTTTGATTTAAGAGCCATTCTCTTGAGTCTCAGCCTCATGTCATATCTCTAAGTTTTGTGAAATATCGCAAACTTCTTTGAACTTTCATATTTGCTCTTCAACTTATTGCATATCACCCATCGTCTCTCAAAAAACACTTCTCATTCACTATATTCTCTCCTTGATATACCTCAACACCAGTCCAACTTCTTTGAAACTCCTTGAACCACTTCAAACATCTTCAACCTTCCTTGAAACTACTTCGAACCTCTTTGAACCCCTTGAAACCTTCTTCAAACTATTTTGCACATCTTCAAACCTATTTTGCACATCTTCAAACCTATTTTGCACATCTTCAAACCTATTTTGAACTCTTTCAAACTTTTTCATATGCCTGTAAAGACTACTTCCAACACACCTCATCATCTCACATCTTTAACCACAACTTTTGGGTATCAGCGGTGACATTTAGTACCAACTCACACCCCTTCTCTAGCCTGTGTTATACTTATTAGACCTTTTAACAGGTTTTTGTTAGGTTGCCAGGTCAAGCATTATCAGTGTATCGCATATCGTCTCTCTAAAACACTTCTAATTCGCTATATCCATTTTTCGATATACCTCGACACTGGTCCAACTCTCTTGAAACTCCTCAAATCTCTTCAAACCCCTTCAAACTATTTTGGACACCTTTGAACCTACTTCGAACAACTTTGTATGCTCCCATGGACTATTCACAACATCTCTTACCATTTCACATTTCTAACTACAACCTTTGGGTATCAGCAGTAACATTTAGTACCAACTCGCATCCTTCCTCTAGCCTGTGTTATACTTCTTAGACCTTTTAACAGGTTATTGTTAGATTTCCAGGTCGAGCATTATCACTGACTTTGCTATTGGAGCAATATTATCAATGCTATGTGAAGATAACAAATGGCATCCTTGTGCATATTTGTCCCAAGAATTGAATGATGTGAAAAGAAATTATGATGTGCATGACAAAGAGATGTTGGGAATAATATAAGCATTGGAAGCATGGAGACATTATTTGGAGGGATATATGCATCAGATCCAAATCTGCAATACTTCATGTCCACTAAAAACCTTAACCATTGGCAAGCACATTGGGCATTATTCCTATTGTGTTTTAATTTTTACTTAGTCCACAAAGTGGGAAGCTTGATGAGGAAAGCAGATGCATTATCCAGACATACTGATCACAAAAGGGGGGTGGAGGAGGACAATAAAAATGTTACCTTACTCAAACCTGAATACTTTTGCATTTGTGCTATGCATCAAGGGCATCTATTGGTAGATAGTTCAGAAATGGAAATGTTGTCTAAAATTAGACAATGTTCAGAGATGGACAATGAAGTAGTGGAAGCTGTAAAAGCTCTGAAGGGAGAGAAGAAAGGTAATATTAAAGAATATGAATGGGTTGAGGAGCAAGGGTTAGTGTTGTTCACAGGAAAAGTATATGTACCAAAAGATCAAGATTTATGAAGGGAGATTGTCCAGTTACATCATAATATGCCAGCTGCTGGACATCCAGGAAGGTGGAAGACATTGGAATTGCCTGGAATTTTAAAATATGTGTTGGGGTATGTGGATGGATGTGATATGTGCATGAGGGGGAAGAAATTTCCAGAAAAGCCTGCAGGGAATTAATGCTGAACCCTATACCTAAAGTGCCATGTCGAGATATATCTGTGGATTTTATCATCAGATTATCTGAAGCTCAAAAATATGATGCAATATTTGTAGTATGCAACCACTTCACAAAGGAAGTCCATATTATTCCTACTACTGCAGAAACCTCATCATTAGGCTTGGTGCAACTCTATCTAAATCAGGTATGGCAGTTACATGGATTACCTAATACAGTTATCTCTGATCGTGAACCACAATTTGCTTCTGCATTTATGCAAGAGTTAAACAACATATTGGGAATTCAAACCAGGTGATCAATGGCATATCACCCACAAACTAATGGGCAGACAGAGAGAATGAATCAGGAGTTGGAGCAGTACCTATGCATGTTTGTCAACTACCAACAAACCAACTGGCCCAAATGGTTAGCAATTGCTGAATTTTCTCACAATAATAAATTCCATTTCATTACTCGCATGTCACCCTTCTTTGCTAATTATGGGTATTGTCCTCAAATGGGAATAGAATCTTGAAGGGAAATCAAGGTACAATCAGTAGAAGACTTTGTATCTAAGATGTGAAAGGTACAGGAGGATGCAGAGGTGGCATTGATGAAAGCATGTGATGATATGATGCAACACATGGATTGTACTCGAGCCATTGCTCCAGAGTACAAAGTTGGTGAGTTGGTATGGCTAAATACCAAGGATCTAAATATTCTATGACCTTCAAGAAAACTTATGGAGAAGCAAGTTGGCCCATATGTGATTTCTAAAATAATTTCGCCCAATGTGGTAGTGCTAAAATTACCTCAATCATTCAAGATTGATCCTGAAATTAACATTTCCCGCTTATGCCCTTACCGTCTGCCCACTATTCCCAGTCAACAAACTACTCCAAAACCTCCAATAATGGTAGAAGGTGCTGTAGAATATGTAGTGGAAGAGGTTTTAGACTCACATCTTCAATGAAATAAATTGGAGTTCTTAATCAAGTGGAAGAACTACACTGATGAAAATAACTCATGGGAACCCAAAGAGAATTGTAAGTGAGCACATAATGCAATCACCCAATTCTTTAAACTTAATCCAAATGCTCCATGTCACATTGCTAGAATGGTGTATGGAGGGATGAATTTCCAGCCTTACCAAAATTTCACAGAGGGGACAGATACAATATTTTCTCACCTGGAAGTCAAGGCATAAAAGGGGGTAATGTTAGGAAACAGTCCCATTATCTAATAATATTTTATTTTATTTTATTTTATTACATCAAATTATGCTACCAAATGCACAAGAATGCTACATTTGTTAGCATGCAAATTTTATATTCACATGCATCAATATGTACATGCATGTATGTGCACATCAGTAACAATATAGTACAATACATGTAACATAGTATATAAACCTTAAATATACATCTAGAGAACAGTAGTTAAGTTCTCTTAGATATTCCATCCAGAATAGTGGTGCAAAAAGTTTTTTTCAACCAACTCATTTATTAATAACCTCTTGCATCAAAACCATCAAAACCCCCATCACGCGCTGATAATGCTCAACCTGAAAACCTAATAAAAACCTGTTAAAAGGCCTAAGAAGTATAACACAGGCTAGAGGAAGGGTGCGAGTTGGTACTAAATGTCACCACTGATACCCAAAGGTTGTGGTTAGAGATGTGAAATGGTAAGACATGTTGCGAATAGTCTGTGGGAGCATACAAAGATGTTTGAAAAATATTCAAAATAGGTTTGAAGATGTTCACAGTTGTTTGAAGAAGGTTCAAAGGGGTGCAAAGAGGTTCAAGGAGTTTTGAGGAAGTCAGACTGGTGTCAATGTATATTGAAGAATGGATATAGTAAATTAGAAGTGTTTTTGAGAGACGATAGGAGATAGGTGATAAGTTGAGAAGCTAATATGAAAGTTCAAAGAAGTTTGCAATAATTCACAGAACTTAGAGATACAAGGCAAGGCTTGGACTCAAGAGGACAGCTCTTAAATCAGATGATAATGGAGAGGGTAACTTCTTCTTTTCTTCTCTAAGTAGCTAGTACAAGTCTATATACATTTTGAAGAGATAGTACTAAAAAGGAAATATAACATGTGTAGAACATGAGGCAGTATTTACAGCCATAAGGAACTTTTGTAAAACATAAAACAAATGAGAAATGATAATAAATAAAATGTATGGTGTCCCAGTATAGTAAAAAGTGCTTATCCTATTGCTTCAAAATATCATTGAAACACAAAACTGCATTTATTGCATTTTAAGTCTTTTGTTGTTGATAGGTCCACTGCATGTGCTAAGGTCTGGAGAAGATTCCCACCATATCTATACATTATGACACATGTTCTGAACCACTACGAACACCACAAAATCGACTTCAAATATTTTTGAGTTATTTCGCACTATTTCGGATGACTTCGAACCATCTCAAACTATTTTGCAACATTTCATGACACTTCGAATGACTTTGCAGCATTTCGAATAACATTGGCCGCCATATAGCTGTCTTGAAACACTTTCGATACATGCTGCACATCTAGAATAAACCATTTAGTTACATATTGAGCACTACTGGACACAAGAAGAGATGATAAAAGACTTAGAATACAATAAGTGCAGTTTTATGTTTTATTGATATATTAAAGCAATAGAACAAGAACTCTTACCATACTGGGACAATGTACATTTCACTTATTATCATTTTTCATTTGTTTTATGTTTTACAATACCTTTATTGCTGTGCATACTGCCTCATGTTCTACAATTGTTATTATTTCCTTTTAGTACTATTCCTTCAAATTGTATATAGACTTGTATTAGTTAAGGAAGAGAATACCAATGGGGAACAGAGAAGAAGTTATCCTCTCCACTACCATTAGATTTAAGAGCTGTTCTCTTAAGTCTTGGCTCACATCATATCTCTAAGTTCTGTGAAATATCACGAACTTCTTCAAAACTATCATATTCACTCCTTGTTTTATCGCCATTCAAAAAACACTTCGCATTCATTATACTCACTTCTCGATATACCTCGAGCCACTTCGAATCACTTCAACATTCCTCAAAACTACTTTGAACTATTTCACACACTTTGGAACATCTTTTGAACTCTTTTACACATCTTCAAATCTATTTCAAACTCTTTTGAACATCTTTGTATGCTTCTAAAGATTATTTACACCATCGCTCATTAATTCGCCTCACTAAAAACAATGTTTGGAAATCAGCAGTGATATTTAGTACCAACTCACACCCTTCCTCTGACTCGTGTTATACCATCTGAAGCCATTTAGTAGGTTTTGTTTGGGTTTCCAGGTTGAGTAACCATATCGTGTCTCCTTGTGTCCGGTAGTGCTCGATATGTGATGCAATGGCTCATTCCAGTTGTGCTGTGTGTATCGAAAGGGTTTTGGAATACCCATATGGTGGCCAATTTTTTTCGAAGTGCTGCAAAGTTGTTCGAAGGCATTTGAAATATTGCAAAGTCGTTTGAAGTCATTTGAAATGGTTCAACATGGTTCAAAATTGATTTTGTGGGATTCGCAGGGGTTGGGAGTGTGTGTTGTGATGTGTCAATATGTTTGGAAACCTTCTCCAGACCCTAGAGCATGCAATGGACCTATCAGCACATGCATCCCACCCCCTTCTTGTAGAGAGAACCTGCATGGTCTAGCTAGCAGATAGTGGGTGTCACTCTAACACTGAGAGGCTGGAGCAGTGGTGGTGGAACATGCAGCTTGAATGGTGGGGGGCTCGCAAGCAGGATATGGTGTGCTAGTGTCATGGTGTGTGTGTGTGTGTTTGAAACCTCATGTAAAGTGGTATCAGGAATTGAGCCTGTCGATGGCAATGAAAGTCCTGTCCTCATGGCAGCTGGAATGAGCAACCAGCAAGCAACCAGCAAGCAACCAGGCCCAATACCGCACGAGTGGTGGGCGGTGGTAGTGGTGGTTGTTGTTGTTGCTGTTGCTGTTGTTGTTGTTCTACGCGTTTGATCGATGCTCGGTTATTTCCGGAACTTGCCACCGAAGTGTGGTGGCATGCCACAAGCTACACATAATGAACAGAGTACATTTCAAGAAAGTCGAGTTGATACAAGCTTTACAAAGTAAGAAGTTTTAATGAAAATTTAGTACGACTAAAGCCGCGGGCTGAGCCGGCGGCAGCTACTCTGAGCCGGGCCAAAGCCGTTGCTGGGCCGTCACAAATGGCCTGGCTTGGCCCGGCTCACAGCTTTGGGCCGGGCCGGGCACATCACTATAAATTCTTTCTATTTCTGACATCCCACTGCTGCGAGCACCTGCTCGCAGGGTGATGTAACTAGTTTTATTAGGTATATAATTTAATTCAATTAGTCTGTAAAAAATGGTAGTAAGACCGGTCGAGTGGGACTGGTTCTGTTCTGTTTGGTTCTGGTCCTTCAAATGTGGGCAATAGTTTGGACCAGTTGCGTCCCCTCAGTTGGGGGTCAAAAAACCAGACCGAATTCATTTTTACATACAAAAACCATGGCCCGGCCTGAGGTTTGAGGAAGCCAAAGCCGCCTCAGCCCAGGCCAAGCCGTGCCGGAACAGCACTGACTGACATAGTATGGACTTTACCTCGGACTTCTCATTTCCTATGTGCCCTCGAATTGCCTTCTGCAGAAATCGTCCAGACTCAGATTCCATCTGGCACGAGCTAAAGGAAAAAAGAATTGAGAGACAGGTACAGAAACGAACGGTACATCTTATGACAACAGATTATTTGAACTAAGGTGAAATGTCAGATATTTGCGTCTTTGGCATAGCCCAGCGACCCGGCACGGGTTGCGGTTTCCCCCCCCTGATCTGGCGCAACCTTGTTTCGTAAGCGAAAGCATAGCCAACCAATTTTTCGTCCGAATTATGTTTGCCAAGGAATGACATTCCAAATGGCATCATAGGTGCCGGATAGTACAAGGGCTGATTACCCACCGTCCTCGTAGACGCAGGTTTAGTTTTATTAGTGAAGAATCCCATGGGGACTGGACAAGCGAGAGTAAGAAAGTGGGAGAGTAAGAAAGTGGGAGAGAGTTCAAGAGACATACAGGTGCTCACCAGTCACAATCGGGTATCCCGCCCACGCTAAGAAAACTCAATTCAATGAAGGCCATGGACAATGATGGTGTGGACGACTAACCCGAAGGTGTCGAAGTAAAACCTTCTGCTGGCAGAACAATCGCATTCAATCGATATCGATTTATTGTTCTATCGATGCCCCTCGTCGCAGCTAACTCAACGCTGCGCGCGCGCGTCCGGATAAACTTGGGGTCATGACCTTTCGTCTGTGCTGCGTTCTCGAATCTATGTCCAATCAGACCACATTATACAACAGAGACGGGGAAGCATGATTGATTAAAGTACTACTCACTTCTCCTGGTTCTGAAATATTGACTGTGGGTTTGGTCTCTCTATCAAGTTATTCTTGATGAACTGTATGATTTGCGGCAAATAGCGAAACGTTGTTGTTTGTGTTCCTTGTTGCATATAGTTTTCCAACCCTATCTACAATGTGACAGATTAAACATAAAATTGAAAACAGTGAGTTGCGTGCATTGGATCACGCTCACCTTCGTGTCGGCACCCACTACATATTTTTCATTGTCTTCATCGTGTGCGATCGTCTCTTGGTACGTCTCGAAGTACACCGGATCCACAATTGTAGCTCCAAGTTGTTTCATAAGTTTTAATGATTCTTCGAATGCAGTGAAAATCTCTGGAAGTAAATTTCTGTTCCCTCTACCTGGACGATTAAATTCCCCCTTCATGATGTTACGAGGCACCCCAATACGCACTCCCTTCAAGGCATTTGGATTGAGGGCTGCCACAAATTTAACCTTCTTGTCGAAGGTATATGGGTCCTTTGAATCACGCACGCCAGAAATGACGTCGAGAACTACCGCACCATCCCTGACAGATTTTGTCAAAGGTCCTATCGAGTCTTGATGCTCTGTAACTGGGATGACTAAACTTCTCCAGTCAGATATTCATAAGGCAGTTAATCTTGAAACAATGCACCTCCCCCTCGTGATGTCAATCCCAACGTCGGCTTGATTCCCACAACATTATTCCTACTCGCCGGGCAGGTAATACTTCCGTCCGTTTCCGTGCCAAGTGTGACTGTAGCGAGACCGACTGCGGCAGCTACACCAGACCCAGATGAAGATCCGCATGGATTACCATTCCTATAGTAGGGATTTATGGTTTGTCCACGACGGGCCGACCACCCCGGGGGAAGGCTGTTGCCGCGACCATTTGCGAACTCGGACATGTTGAGAGTGCCTGAGAAAAAGTGGAGGGATAAATGTAACGGGGAAGAGTCTGTTGGAGCGGCCTGGTGAAACACACCGAGAATGATTGCTCCTGCAGCCCGAAGCATTCTTACCACAGTCGCGTCGTCTTTCGTCGTTGAGTTCAAAAGAGCGAAGGATCCCGCAGTAGTTCTTAAGCCCTCTGCAGGATCGTGAGGACCCTTGACTCAAGGAGATTCAAGAAACAGACGTACCAGCAGCGGAAAACCGGATTCCAATATTATCCTACCACCACGATTAACTAACGAGAAGGAGGATTTGACACGCGTCCATGCAAAACACACCTTGATCAAAATCGGAATCCCGTGAAGTGGGCCAACACCATTAGGATTAGTCTTGCGCATTTGATCAAGCTTCCTTGCTTGCTGCACAGCTATTTGATTGACATCAATTACAACGTTTAGTACGGGATTGACTTCTTTAATTCGCTGCAGGTAAGCCTAAATATGTTCAGTCCGAAGAAGGACATCCCCAAACTAGCACAGCATACTTTCACTAATTGTTCACTGGTAAACCTGCCGGTCCGGAGTCCGTATTGCAGCGTCTGAATTTGGGTGTCAAATAAGTCAAACGGGTCCTTCACTACCGCGTCCGGGGCTGTGGGTGCCCATGCATTCAGGATCTGACGAGGACTTGGGATAATACCACGGCCAGCCAAAGTAAGGGTTGCAAGCAAGAAAAAGATGCATATTAAAATGAATTTCGCCAGCCTAGAATTGAGTTTGGAATAAAACGGCAATGAGGCTGGGACACTCTGCGATTGATAGTCAACCAAAGCAGTCCGAGAGATGGATGATAGGACGAACCTCATGATCCTCATCTACTGATGTCTTCTCTGTGTCTCGCTGTAAGCTCATTGCAGAAATTATGTTGAACGAACGAAGGCGAGGATCAATCTGTATTTATGTATATTCTTCCCAAAGAACCTGATGCCGAAAGCAGATTAATATTTGGACATGCAGTGGGAACAAAGGCTTTGATCGGACTTTGAAAATATTATGTCGAACGTCCGAATGGCGGACTTGGTTTTCTTTGGAACAGTCGATCTCAAAAAGCTCCACCGCATCAGCATGTCGGGAAGTCCGATGCCTCCATTAAGCATGATCAACAAGAATGCGTCCTCGTCAGTCCCACCAAATTCTACGCGTGGTCGCGGCCGCCGGCTGGTAACGTATCAGTGGGCGCTCTGCATGCTGCCTGCCTGTTTCCCATACGAACATATGGAAATCCCATCCCTGTCCGAGTCATTGCCTTCGCATCTGCCGGGTAGATCCCTAACTTCCGACCGGTCGACCTCGTTCATGAATCACACGGGAGCATCACCGGTGTTGTGCAATCCCCTGCACAAGATAGTGTGTAAGTTTGACCGCCGTAAGTTCTAAGTATAGGCACAGCACGATAAACCATTTTTGTCTCACATAACCGATGACAACAGAAGAATGCCCTCACGTCGAACTTCGATATAAACATAGCAATCATCACGTTGCATGCCGCCAAACATATCTTACTACAAGGATTTACATATATTCTTAACTCGAATGAATTACTAGAGGTGCCTCCTCACTCGATTCAGGAGATCTAATAACGGTACTGTTCCATTTTTAATTTGTCCAATAATTGACTATAATTGATCAGAACGCAACCTACATATGTCATGGAGCATATGGTTTCGAACGAAGCTGTCACTCAAGTCAGGGGGTCATATAGGTCATCTGTTCTTAACTCGAATGAGTTACTAGAAGTTGATGTCGGTAATAGTGCCTCACTCGATTCCGGAGATCTGATAGCGCCTTACTCTTCTATTTGTCCAATAATGAATCAGAACACGAACCTATTATCTATGTCATGAAGCACATGTTCTTGAACTTGAACGACGCTGTCACTTCGGTCCAAGAGTCAGCTGCTTGACATGATATACATATTGTATTTGCATTCAAGTCGGGGAGAATTTGACTCCGACGCCTGCAAAGCATATAAATTGACTTGTTCAAGGTTTCTGGTAGGTGTAGATAACACACTTCGTGCCACATCTCTAGCACTGACTATGCACCTATCAGCAGGAGTCCAGTACAAGATCGTTAATGTGAAGAGCCACAAAGTTGTCACCTTCCACGCGATGAATCGCGGCAAGTTTCAGGCCCGTTTTACGCTATTCATTGACTGATCCTGCTACTGTCTGACAGTTGGTGTGGAATCTTATCATGAAGGATCTAGTAGTAACTTGCAAAAGGTTTGGAAGCATTTAACAACATATCATACTTAAAATTTCTCTTCTCTGCAGTGGTCTTTCACACCGACAATCCCAACAGACCAAGGCATGGTCGGGAATCTGAAAATCAAGGGGCATGGTTACCTTAATGTCGGCGGAGATACAAAGAACAAGCATTTGGTTATCACCAGCACCCCCTTTGACTGGCTCCTCGTTCCCGACACGAAGGGTGCTGTCAGGTATTATGAGCCGCCATCTCACGAGGCAAGATGCTCATGACTAACCGTCTGCTCGATATAGAATCTTCACCACAGGCAAAGATTCATATGTCCTTGACCTTGGAAAGGGGGAGAACATTCATCTCGTGCCTGACACAACTGTGGCGCAAAGTCAGTACTGGAAGTTTGAACAAGGTATAGATCATATTTTGTAAACAAGCATTACCTCTAAACTATCTCCATTGCAACCGTAGCACAGACCCATCCTCCTGACCCATATGCAGGATATACGAAGAGGTTGAAGAATGTTTGTGGAGGCAGTGAGTTCAGAAATTATTGACTACTTCTCTTACACTGGGTTGTCTTTCCAGACTGGAACCTATTTCGTGATTCCATACGTGATACTTACCAAGGTGAAATTCTATGGACTGATGGAATTGCAGATCAGAGGTTCGGTAAGGGTGTTATAAGTCTTTGCTGGATAGCGGCATTCTTATGTACACTTTTCAGACCCGCAAAGACTCATCCAAGCATACAAAGTAGTAAGGAGGAGTCCCAATACACGTAATGGACATGTGGTAGCCCATGGTCGTAAGCACATTTCTTCATATTTAGGAATGCGAGTTAATGTTATGTTTCTTGGGCAATAGTTGCGTCGGCACGTAAGTACAATTTCAAACTTCAATGACATGTTGCTAACATATCTGTCTAAGACCCCTTCTATTTTCAGCTGTTGGATTGAGGCTTGAGTAAATTGGTTTCTTTTGGTCTTCATGCAATGCACAATGTGTTGACATAATGGCCTGTGCTGTGACAAGTGGAGGACCATAATCTCAGATATTTATTATAATACATAAACTGAGGTTAAATTTAGTGCATGAAATCTTCCTGTGCACCTGTGCTCATCTTGTGCCTTATCACATAAGAATATTGATGTCCCTGATGTAGTAAAGTCCTTGATCCAATCAATGCCACTGCATGCAAATATCTTCCCAACAGGTTATGTGCCCTGGTAGCTCATTCTAGGTGATTGTGGTAATTGTATATCTGAAACATACACATTCACTCATCCAATAGACCTTAAATGTCTATTCAGCAAGTTGATGCTGATATGGACAAAGATCTCGACTATGGAGATCAAGGTCAATCAGAGCTTACTACTGAGATTGATCTGATGGCCATTGATATCTCCCTTGCTATGCAGTCATGAACATCACCAGTTGCACATGAGCCAGTGGCACAGTCACCTAATGGTTCCCTTCAACCACAACCACAACCACAACCATCTCAGTTTCCTTCATCTTTCATTTTTTACGCCCTCATTTCAACCTATCTCTTCAATTCATCACCAGCTGGCTTTTCTACCCACTTCACATAAAATATCATATGGTAACCAGATTGGTGAATATAGATCAGGAGCACAGACTGGCATCCCCAGCTTTGCACTCTCTGCATGGAGCAATCTGTCCTCAACTGGCCTCAAATCTACTCTCAAAAGACTCCAGTGGATGAACCCTGTCTCTGCTATTGCACACATCTGCAGGAATCACCTCCCAGCCCAGGGCATACTTATGCCAGCCCTCAACTTTGTCTCACCCTTGGGTTTCACCCATGACTGGTTGACTTTTTGGTTATGTCAATGTCATTATTCCTTATGTCACTCCTTCTCACCTTACATACTAGACTGTATGTAGTACTCCACATAAACAGTTCATCTCCCATCTACATATTTTACCTACCTTTCATTTTTCTGTTTTACATTTTCTTTACTTACAATACCATGAGTCAGTGAGGCATGGCCTACACCTTACCCAAGCTACGTATGTAATGTAGTCAGCCTATATATATCATATGTCAGCTGCCCAAAATAAACTTACCAATATTCACTTGGGCAGACTTTCAATGTGCAAAGTTGATCTATTGAAGTCAGGTAATTGGATATTGTGGAAAACCAGGATCCACAAGTTCTTTAATTTATTTGAGATCTCTGATGTAGTCCATGGTATTGAGATGCCTGAGGATCCTATGTATATTAGCACTTGTTGGGATCAGTTGCCTGCAGTCAGCCTAGCTTGATCCAAGAAATGCTATTAATAGAACATGGTCTATTTATATATTGTAATCTATACAGAACATAGTATAGGAGAATGCAAGATGTTCCTCTCTGTGCCAAACTACCACTACCTCTCAGCTTATTATTTCACCTCTAATTTTATCTTCCTGCCATAATCCTAAGAGCATGTTGATAATGCTCAACCTGGAAACCTATCAAAAACCTATCAAAAAACCTAAGAAGTATAACACAGGCTAGAGAAAGGGTGTGAGTTGGTACTCAATGTCACCGCTGATACCCAAAGGTTGTGGTTAGAGATGTGAAATGGTAAGACGTGTTGCAAATAGTCTGTGGGAGCATACAAAGATGTTCAAAGTAGTTCGAAGTAGTTTGCAGAGGTTCAAAGGGTTTCAAAGGAGTCAGACTGGTGTCGAGGTATATCAAAGAATGGATATAGCAATCAGAAATGTTTTTGAGAGATGATAGGCAATATGCGATAAGTCGAGAAGTTGATACAAAAGTTTGAAGAAGTTCGCGATAATTTGCAGAACTTAGAGGTATGACACGAGACTTGGACTCAAGAGAATGGCTCTTAAATCAGATGATAATAGAAAGGGTAACTTCTTCTCTGTTGTTCTAAGTAACTAGTACAAGTCTATATACATTCTGAAGAGATAGTACTTAAAAGGAAATATAACATGTGTAGAACATGAGGCAGTATGCACAGCAATAAAGGTATTGTAAAACATAAAACAAATGAGAAATGATAATAAATGAAATGTATGGTGTCGCCATATAGTAAGAGTACTCATCCTATTGTTTTAACATATCATTGAAACCCAAAACTGCCATTATTGCATCCTAAGTCTTTTTTTGTCTCTCCTCATGTCCAGTAGTGCTCAATATGCAATGCAATGGTTCATGCCAGATAAGTCGAAAGGGTTTTGGGACAGCTATATGGTGGCCAACATTGTTTGAAGTGGTGCAAAGTTATTTGAAGGCATTTGAAGTACATATTGTGAAATTGTTCGAAGTCATTCAAAATAGTTTGAAACTGGGTCAAAGTCGAATTCATGGGGTTTGTAGAGGTTGAGATTGTAAGTCATAATGTGTCAATACACTTAAAACCTTTCCAGACCCTGGAGCATGCAATGGACCTATCAACATAAATGGCTGGGGGGGACAGTGTCAAACAGGCACTGATTACTAATAACATCAATGATCAACAAATGAAATCACATTGTTGATATGAGTACCTCAGCAGAGATGTAGGAAAATTTACAAACAATTCATGAGCTGTAGGACTGGTGGACATCACCATGTTGTCTTCTCAATACAAGGGTAGAAGATGATACTAATACTGTTGAACACATTAACAATCTCTGAAAACAACATAACACCCTTAACAATCTCTGAGAACAACATAACACCCTTACCAATATGGGTGAATGTAAGGGGGCATCCCAAGTGTCTGGGCAATTTTCTGTGTTTGTCCCACATTTTCTTATATTTTATTTTGCCCTATTCTGCCTTTACCATGATTTTCTATGATTGTATTCCTATTTTATGATTATTTTTCAGTTTTTCCATGTTGGTACATGTTGACAGTTCTATTCTTAGAGGTGGGGCCCCTTCTGGATGCTTACCCATCAAGGTGACATCACTCCATGGCTTGATCCACCTATTTCCACCTATTTGCTATTTTAAGCTGGTTATCTGATTTTCAGGTCTATTACATATACTGGGCATCAGCAGATAGGTCCTTAAAGTCTTTTCTTTGGATTCCCCTCTGTTAGGTGCACCTGAAGTGTCTGTATTATGTAGTATAATGTTAACTTTGTATTCCCCTCTGTTAGCTCACTATTAAGTGAGGCTTTGAGGTTGCCCTTACAGTAGAAAACTCTCTCCCTAGGCCCGGAATTGAAGTGCACTGTGGATATAATGCCTCCTACACATATAGGACATCATCCAGGATGCAATCAACACCCCCACCTTAAGTGTGCCCTTATCTCCACTCGACATGCTGCCACACACCATGGACATCCAAAAATGCATCAAAGTGCTCGAAGGCACCATTACTGAATTTTTTTTGAATTGCTTAAATTGTGTATCAAAAGGTTTGTTAATATCCTACAGCTTAGTCCCTCACCTAATATCCCATTTATTCCAACCCCAACTGCTTCCAGCATCGATGCTCTACCTAATATTACTGGAACACAGATTAAACTGTCCCCTCCCACTGACTTTAATGGTGCATGCTCTCACAAATGTTCTTTCCTTAACTCCTGTGAGTTATACATCAGTCTTTACCCTAATCAGTTTCTAGACGATACTGCAAAAATTTATTGGGCCTTTACATACATGAAGTCTGAGCATGCCTACCTCTATATCAACCACATTTTGCACCAAGTTCAGAAACTCAGTTCCCTCCCTTTTCCCTCTTGGGATGACTTTAGGGAGGAGTTTGTACAACATTTCTGCCCTCTCCACAAATGCCAACAAGCTGCAATGCACCTCGAGTCATTTTTGTATTACCAAGCACACTGATCTGTGAACAACTATATCAATGAGTTTAGGGATTTAGTGGACATGGCGGGATATGGGAGTGGGCTACCAGTGGTGGTTAACTTTTGTCATGGTCTCAATTGAGAGGTTCAAAATTAGATTGCATAGATATTGAAGGGTTGCCCAGCTGATGACAATATTGATGCTTGGTATAAAGCTGCTTCTCTCTGTGATGAGAACCGACTCATGAATGCGGCTTTTAATACTACACTTCATGCCACTATGACCACACATGCCCCCAATCCCTCCGACTGTCTGCCCCCGCTGCCCACCAGTAACCACTTTGATGCCCTGCTGGTCAACCTACTTGAGGAAGAACTTCACTCCATGACCAATTTCCCTCCTGAATTTCTCAGCTCAATGGAAGTCACACCTGCTCCACTCACACCTGTTCCTCCTCTTCCCAGATTGAAATCTTGGGAATGTAAGCTACCACACAAGTACATTGTGGTGTCCACCCCCTCCCAATGATCCCTAGAATTGAAGATCGAGCTGCAGACCATGGATATGGGGCAAGTACTGGGTATCTCTGCTCTCCTGGACTCAGGTGCCACAGGCCTTTTCATTGATTCACATCTGGTTCAACAAAAACAACTCAATACCCACTCACTATCTCAACCCATACCTGTCTACAATTTGGATGGTTTCTTAAATGAAGCTGGGGTGATTTGGGAGGTTTTTGACCTAGTCCTCCAGTACAAGGACCACAGTGAATGGGCTCTCTTCACTGTGACCCAACTGGGGAAGCAGAAGGTGATTTTGGGCTACCCGTGGCTTTGTGACCATAACCCTGAGGTTGACTGGGTGACAGGTGAAGTTATGATGAGTCATTGTCCCTCTCGTTGCCATACTTACTTCACTAAAGGCAGACAGGAATGTTGAGAGTGAATGGTCCTCTTACAGTGCACTCAAAAGTGTCATGCTAGTCCAATGCCTATAGCTGATGTGGACTTGGAAGACATTCCAGATCTCGCACCTGATTGACAATGATGTGGAGGAAGTGGAGGAAATTGAGGAAGGTGACCAAATTTTCTACACTTTATTAACCCTTTGCATGAGGTGCATGCCACCTCAAATGTCTCTGAGTGCCTCATGGAGGCCTTCCACAAGAACAGTGTACCCAAATTCTTCACTGACTCAGTACTTCCTCACCTGCATGACTTGGAGGATGTCTTCTCCAAGGAATCTTTCAACTCACTTCCTAACTGTAAGCCATGGAATCATGCAATTGAGCTCATGCTGGGTGCCACACCCTCCTCCTGCAAGGTCTATCCTCTCTCCCCTAAAGAACAATGACAGCTTGACAACTTCATTGATGAACACTTGGCTTCTAGTCATATCTGCCCTTCAAAGTTGCCCATGGCTTGCCTTTCTTCTTTGTTAAAAAGAAGGATGGGTCCCTTTGACTGGTTCAAGACTATCAATGCCTCAATGATATCACAGTCAAGAATCACTATCCACTACCCCACATATCTGAACTCATCAACCAACTCCACAGGGCACATTACTTTACCAAGCTCAATGTCCATTGGGGTTACAACAATATGTGGATAAAGGAAGGGGATGAGTGGAAGGCAGCTTTTTGCATGAACCATGGTCTTTTTGAACCGCTTGTCATGTTCTTTGGTCTCACTAATAGTCCTGCCACCTTTCAGATCATGATGAATGATCTTCCACTGTTGAAATTAAATCCTGATACATGCTGCATACATGAGGCCATGCATGCAGCACACACATGTTACTGTGCTTACTGCGCATACATATGGTAAACACATTCCTGAGTCATGTGACATCCTTACTATTATATATATAAGGAGAACCTGTACTATAGAAGATATACAGTGTTCTTACCTCTGCTAAACCCTAGCTCTAAGACTAACTAAACCCCAGGTAGGTTATAAGGAATGTGTTGTCTCTTCCTCTGTGCAGCGTATGTAGTCTGCTCCAACAGGTTATGGGCCCTGCTGGGCATGTCGTGAACGCGCCTTAACTGGCTGCAAACGACGTTGACTTCATTGTCTCCAAATTGTAACCTTGCGCTCTTCGTGAGCTGCATTGCGCTCCCTGCGAGCTGCATTTAAAAACCCAGGTTGACTAGGGTTAACCACTCTGAAGGAGTGTTTTTGCCTGAGATTATGGAACGTGTTTTCTTGAATAGAGGACTGATTGAGCACTTTTACCAGCTGCCACTATAACATCATGTCTTCAACTCTTGAAAAACTCGTACAAACTTTTGACAGCTCTAACTACATTCAATGGGCCGACTCAATGAAGGCGTGGCTCAGGTCTCAGGGCCTCTGGCAAATAACTAGCAGGATGGAACTAAAACCACCCCTGGCGCCTCCTTTGACGGCGACAAACGCTGCACTAGTAGCAGAAGCTAATGCCAAGCTCCAGACCTGGAACAATAAGAATGACCAGGCTATTGGTAGCCTAGTGCTCCGCCTGGTCTCCTCTATTCAGCAGCGTGCCAACACCAAGGACACTGCTGAGGAGGTGTGGGATCTCATCTGCACCAACTATGGTGTCGATGGCCCCTCCCAAGTCTTTGTGGACTTTAGGTCTGCAATCACAATCAAAATTCCAGCTGCAAATCCCATGCCAGAGATTGCCAAAATGGCTGATAAATTTGAGCGCCTTATGGCTGCCAATGTCGCCATCCCCGAATTAGTACAGGCAATCTCAAGGCAACAATGAGATTTGTCCCGAAAGCGTGGACAACGTGGGGACAAAAAGACTAAAGAGGAAAAACCTAAAGAGAAACATTCCCACCTCGCCTCACAAGCCTTTACTACTATAAATGGTAATGGCACCATCATACCACCGATGCTGCTCATCCAGCGCATCGAGAAGCATGAACATACTCCCACAAGGGATCCTCACCGCCGACCACCTGCACAGGCATACACGGGCATGGCCTCTACCTCTCATTCGGTCTATACCAAATATCAGCAGGCTCGAGACACCCTCGAGCAAATGAATCTCCCACGCAGCACAAAAAATCTGCAACCACTGGAAGAGCACCTAACAGTGCGAGAAGGTAAGAGGAGGAGGATTGAACCAGAACCAAGGATCATAGAGGTAGAAGACGATAGCGTCTCCCTTGGATCGGAACCTGCAGTTTCTGATGAAGAAGTATGGAAAGCCGTCAACGAAATGCTCGTCGATGAACCGCTTGAAACAGGTACATATGATGAAAAGTCAGTCCTTTTCCCTGCCACAAGCACAAGAATTAACATTCCATTGATCACAGCGAACTTTTCATGGGAAATTTTACTGCTACTAAATGTATCATGGAACAATTTACATCTTAATATATGTGTTATGTGTGCAAATGGAAATTGTAAGAAAGATGCCGACTGGATCATGGATTCAGGCACATCAAAACACTTCACTGGTGAAATGAAAGATTTTGCTTCTTACGAACCTTTACCGAGAAAGGACTCTACCCTGGTTCAAACAGCCATAGGTACTACTCATATAGTAGGGAAAGGAGCAGTCTTCATTAGACATCAGGTAGTATGTCACGGGAAGTCAGAGACACGTGAAATGCGATTATACCCCGTCTACTACATACCTGACTGTAATGCTCGATTACTGTCAATGGGCGTCTTCTTACAAGACAGAAGTGATGTGCATGGTTCCTCTGCACACATTTTATTTTTCAAGCAAGGAAACCCAATTATGGATTGCGTCCCTCTTATGAAACGTGACACTATTTATTGGGCTCGGACTCATATATTGAGCACCAAGGGAATCAATGTCGTGACAATGTACATCGCAGACTACTCGACTTGGCATAAGCGACTTGGACACCCATCCAAAGAGGCGCTAGGGAAGCTGCCTAATAGCACCATAAAATTCCTGAGGAATTTAATTATTCCTAAAGACAAAATTATATGTCCAGAGTGCGCTGAAGGGAAAATGACCTCAAAATCTTTTCCTGAATCAGATTCACGCGCAGAAAGACCCTTTGAATTAATACATTCCGATCTGAAGGAACTCCCAGTACTATCGTACCATAAACATAAATACTTTATTGTATTTCTGGATGACAAGATGTCACATATCTGGGTCCAATGCCTTAAAAAGAAATCTGATGCTGCTGTGGCCATCAGACAATTTCGGGCAGTGGCTTTGACACAGTATGGCGCTACAATCAAGCGCTGGCATGTTGATCCAGGGGGGGAGTTCAAAGATCGTGAGCTACAAAATGTGCTCAAGGACTTTGGCATCAAAATAGAGATGTCTGCACCTCACGTTCACCAACAGAATGGGCGCGCAGAGTGTGCCATAAGGACAATAATGGAAAAGTTGCAAACCCTGCGATTTACCGCATGTCTACCACAATCATGGTGGGAATTTTGCATTGAACATGCAACACACCTATACAACCGAACCCCAATAAGGCACCTGAAATGGCTGACACCGGTTGAGGACCTGACAAAGGTCTGCCCAGATCTAAACAATCTGAAGGTTTTTGGTTGTGGTGCTTACGTCTACCTACCCAAGGAGAAGCGTCCAAACACATTGGCTCCTCGATCAGAGTTGATGATGTACCTTGGATTAGAAGATGGCATTAAAGCATACCGTTTCATGCGACCTAGTGGCACAATATTCATTGGTCCTATGGCACTATTTGATGAAACATTGTTCCCATGCTGTCCCAGAGCTAAAACTCCTGCCAATATGAACCTTGGTGATTTTCCACCTCTAGAACCAGAAGATGACAACCACTCATCTGGAACAGATGGCGATGATTCTATACCACCACAAGATCTGCCCCTTCCTCCATCATCAGAAAATGATGATGATGATGTACCAAGTGAGCAAAAGGCACATGACGATGTGACAGATGCTCCTCCTCTGCCGCCTCCAGTAACCACTGAGGACTTTCATCCAAGACGTGATGATCAACAGAAATGGCAGCAATTGCCCCGTCGATCAGGCAGACAGAGGAACATCCCAAACTGTCCTGGCAATACCTATGGAGAGAAGCGACTCCCCTCTGACATAGAGAGAGACATTGCACGTGATCGATATTGGAAGAGATCTGTGGGTCAAGATTCGGATCATAACCGAATACAACCACAAACTCAACAGAAAGAACCGGTTGCTGGACCAAGTTCGGCACCCCACGAGAGTGTGCCCAATTCCAATGATCAAGAATATGATCACCCAATGGGGGAACCGGACAAAGCAGGTTATATTAAAAAGATAACCAAGGAAGAAGGAGATATGTAAGCTTATTCGCTGGCTGTTGTCAAAAGCAGTCAAACCATCAAGCGAAATAAGCCAAGTTCCAAACCAATTTCGCGATATTGTGCACCTACCTTGGCAGCAGCAATGTGAGTGGAAACAAGCTTGTCATGAAGAATTAGAGGCTCTTCGTAAGCGACAAGTCTATGACATTGTCGATCTTCCACATGATCGAAAAACGATCAAAAATAGATGGGTTTTCTCCATAAAATTGGATGGAAGAAAACGAGCCAGACTCGTGGCCAAAGGCTTTTCACAAGTTGAAGGCATTGACTTTGATGAGATTTTCTCACCGGTAGTCCACTACGAGACCATACGCCTCATGTTTGCACTTGCATCTCTAGAGGGCATGTATATGACCAGCCTAGATGTAAAAACAGCATTTTTATATGGCAAACTAGATGAGGAGATCTATATGGATCAACCCGAGGGTTTCAGACTCGAGGGAAAAGAGCGCAAAGTATTGCGCTTATGCCAAGCATTGTATGGCCTTAAACAAGCCTCACTTGCATGGTGGAAAGAGCTAGAGGCATTTATGCACACCATTGGGTTCATGCGTGCCAGCTCCGATGCTGGCATTTTCATACACAAGGATCCTAAGACAGGCAGCATTGTTATTGCACTCATCTATGTTGATGATGGCTTGTTCATGGGGAAGAACAAAAAACTTGTGGATGAAAAGAAAAATGCTTGTCTAAAGCATTGGAAGTGCCGTAGTACTGAAAAAAGTCATGGAATTCTTAGGCATGCGCGTCACCCAGACTGCAAGCAAAGTCAAACTCGATCAAACTGAATATCTCACCAAAGTGCTTGAGAGATTCGAGATGACAAATGCCAAAGCGACCCCCACTCCACTTCTGACTGGTTACAGACCATTAGAAAACACAGTAATGCTTAACGCGATGCTTAGATCAAAATATCAGTCTGTGATTGGATCTTTATTGTATTTGATGCTCGGAACGCGACCTGATATTGCTTATGCGGTAATCAAGATGTCGCAATTCTCAGCTAATCCTAGCCAAGAACATCTAGACAAAGCGATGTACATTATGCGCTATCTGGTGGGAACCCAGAAATATAACATTGTCTACAATGGTGAGAAGTCCAAGGGGATACAGGCCTTCACAGATTCTGATTGGGCAGCTGACACTGTCAAACGCTGATCTACAATGGGTTACTTTGCTACTCTAGCGAGTGGCATTGTGTGCTGGCAGTCCCGTTTACAAAAAACTGTAGCACTGTTATCCACAGAAGCCAAATATATGGCTCTCTCCAACACTTGTCGACAGATAGTGTGGATAGAGTCCTTATTCCAGGAACTTGGATATGTACTGAAGCGCGTACCAATCTGCGCTGATAATCAGGGATCCATCTTTATTGGATCAAATCCAGTTCAGGAAAGAAGGACCAAACATATAGACATTCGCTACCACTATACCCGCGAATGCATAGAAAATGACAAAGTCACAGTCGTTTTCATTCCTGGAAATGATAATCCAGCTGACATGTTCACAAAGAACCTTGGCGCTGTCTTATTCAGGAAATTTAGAGACTCTCTTGGAATTACTTTCAAGATTCAAACTTAGCTGCTTAGAGTGCTGTACAGTTTGAGGGGGGGTGTTGAAATTAAATCCTGATACATGCTGCATACATGAGGCCATGCATGCAGCACACACATGTTACTGCGCTTACTGCGCATACATATGGTAAACACATTCCCGAGTCATGTGACATCCTTACTATTATGTATATAAGGAGAACCTGTACTATAGAAGATATACAGTGTTCTTACCTCTGCTACACCCTAGCTCTAAGACTAACTAAACCCCAGGTAGGTTATAAGGAACGTGTCGTCTCTTTCTCTGTGCAGCATATGTAGTCTGCTCCAACATCCACAATCACAGATTGGAAGGTGTGGTCTGTGTCTACCTTGATGACATTCTCATCTTCACTCAAGACCTTGATGAACATCATTGAATCACATGCCTGGTGCTAGAGCGACTTCAGTGCACAAACTCTATCTTCATCATAACAAGTGTGAGTTTGAGAAGACACAAATTGAGTACTTAAACTTAATTATCTCAGATGGACAAGTGGAGATGGACCCAGTCAAGGTTGCTGGTGTTACAACCTGGCCACGCCTACGAACAAGAAAAACGTGCAGTCTTTTCTAAGCTTATCAATTTCTATTGGCACTTTATTAAAGATTTTTTCCACCATGCATGCCCATTATTTGACCTCACTGGCAAGGGAGGATGGAAGTGGGAAAATGCACAGCAGGAGGCATTCGAGAAGCTCAAAGAGATAATCACTTCCACTCCAATCCTTACCTTTGCTGATGACTCATGTCCCTTCCATGTAGAAGCTGACAGTTCAGACTTTGAGATGCATGCAGTGCTGTTCCAACAGTCTTCTGAGAACCAGAAGTGGCACCCCATTGCCTTCTACTCAAAGAGTCTCAGTGCTGTGGAACACAATTATGAGATCCAAAATAAGGAGATGTTGGCAATAATGCAGGTGTTAGAGGAGTGGTGACATTTCTTGGAGGGTGCTCAACACAAGGTTGAAATCTGGACAGACCACAGAAACCTCAAGTACTTCGCAACCATTTAAGAAACTTGCCCACTGCTTCCTTGGACCCTTTCTTATCACCAAGCATATTGGGTCACATCCCTATTACCTATGATTGCCACAGTCAATGTCCAGACTATACTTCATCTTCCATGTCATCAAACTGCTGCCAGCTCCCAGAGATCCATTCCCAGGGCATATGACACAACCTCCTCCACTGCCTACAGTCATTGAAGGCAAACCTCAGTATAAGATTAAATCCATCCTAAATCGAAAAAATTCTTGGGTTGCAGAGTCCAATGTGAATGCCCCACAGCTGGTCAAGGAGTTCCACTGTCGATATTCCTCAGCACCTCAATGCATCCAAGCATCCAACTTTGGCCAAATATGATTTCGAATGTATCAGGGCAATGCATCATAGAGGGGGGGTGACATAAGGGGAAAGGGAGGCATCTCAGGCTTTTGGGCAATTTTCTGTGTTTGTCCCATATTTTTTCATATTTTATTTCACCCTATTCTGCCTTTACTATGATTTTCTATAATTTTATGAATATTTTATGAATATTTTTCAGTTTTTTCCATGTTGGTACATGTTGACAGTTCTATTATTAGAGGCAGGACTTCTTCTGGACATTTACACATCCAGGTAATGTCATTCCATAGCTTGATCCACCTCCTTCTGCCTTTTTTCTATTTTTAGCCTACTATTTGATTTTTGGATCTATCACATATACTGGGCATTAGCAGATGGGTCCTTAGAGCTTTCTCTTTGGATTCCCCTCTGTTAGGTGCACCTGAAGTGTTTTTATTATGTAGTATAATATGAACTTTGGATTTTCCTCTGTTAGCTCACTGTTAAGTGAGGCTTTGAGGTTGCTCTTACATACACCTTGACCCTCGCTCTCTATGCGAGAGGAAGGTTTTTTTGCCAATCACAACCACTCTACCAACCACCCCATCATGCCCCTCACTCTCTATGCAGGGGGAGGTGATTCTCCACTAACCATGCCTTCCTCACTCCAAGTGGGAGGGTTGTCATGAGGGGGGGTGATAGATGGTATAACCATGGTGTTTAATCAAACACCACAGTAACAACCTGCACCCATTGGTACAGTCTGGAAATGGGTGCAGGTTGCACAGGTACTGGGGTGGTTTGGGTGAAGTCTGATATATAATTTACAGAAATTGAGGAAGGCATGTCCATGGGAATGCACACCATTGAATTGAGTAGGGGGCAACAGTTTGATGCATGTGTCATCACTTGGGCATGCATTGGGCAGTGCATTATTGCTAGATGCATTAGGAGTTGAAATGGAAGGAATAGGCAGGGTGGGGTTCAACTGGAGGATTCTGACAAAGGTTTCAATGGTAGAGGTAAGTGCATCAATTTGCAGCAATGTCACCTTCAAGTGCATCAATGTGCTCCAGGGCATCCATGGCACTAGGCAGTGGATCAGGTGAAATGTGGTACACGCTAAAGGCAAAACTATGTGGGACAGTGTGTAGAGAGTCTGTGGAGATCAGGGAGTTATCTACTACTCTGTACCTGCCTATCTTGGCAGTGTGTCCAAGATTTCAAGCCTTTGGAGAGAGTTTTCTACTGTAAGGGCAACCTCAAAGCACAGTGAGCTAACAGAGGGCAATCCAAAGTTAACATTATACTACATAATACAAACACTTCAGGTGCACCTAACAGAGGGGAATCCAAAGAGAAAACTCTAAGGACCCATCTGTCGATGCCCAGTATATGTGAAAGACCCAAAAATCAAATAGTAGGCTAAGAATAGAAAAAGGCAGAGATAGGCTGATCAAGGCTATGGAATGATGTCACCCTGAGGGGTAAGCATCCAGAATGGGCCCCACCTCTAATAATAGAACTGTCAACATATACCAACATGGGGTAAACCAAAAAATAGGAATAAAATAGGAACAAAATCATAGAAAATTGTAGGAAAGGCAGAATAGAGTGAAATAAAATATATAAAAAATATGGGATATTGCCAAGACTTTTGAGACACCTCTCAGTCCCCTTACAGTTTTGTTGTAATAGTAATTGACTCTTTGCTGTTGTCTAAAATTAGACAATGGATGATAAGTGGTGGAAGCAATAAAAGTAATGGAAGGAGAGGCAAAGAAGAATATTAAATTAGATGAATGGGCAGAAGAACAAGAGTTGATATTATTTTGAGGAAAAGTATATGTAACCAAAGGATCAGGATTTAAGGAGAAAGATCATACAGTTTAAAGTTACATCATAGTATGCTGACTTCTGGACATCCAGGAAGATGGAAGACATTGAAATTGGTTACAACTGTTGTAGCCACTAAGAGTATGTGTCTGAGCTCATTCTCTCTTCCTTTTCACCTTCACCTCTACCATCAGTCCCATTTCTAACACCAAATTCAATAGATCTAACCATCTTACCATCTATTCAAACTCAATGTCACGTCCCATCCCCACGTCTCAGTCGATTAAATTTTGGCAACATCTCTCTCAAGTATTCCGCATGCTTCCGCCTCAGATCTGCCTCTTGAACTTTGCCCCTTCCAGTCCACTTCCTTCGCTCAGCACCAGGTCCATATGTGACAGTGTAGTCGTCGAGGACTTCGTCTTCTGTCGGTACGAGGAGACAACCAGCTCCAATCACACAATATGAAGACAGTCTCACGGTGTGGTGAACTCGTGCACGCGTCGATATAGTGTTGAAATTTCCAACCGCAGGGCATTCCACACCTGTCACAGTCATGCAGTTGACAAAGTGAACAGAAGGCACAGACTTACGACAGCCAATTTCAAAAAGATTGTCGTCACCTATTCTCATAACTTCTTTCCTCCTAAGCACAATTATACAGACGTTGCGAAGTGTATAGATGGAGCACACCTGTTCACGATGATGGCACCTTCTTCTATGATGCAACCGGTACCGACAACAATAGGACCTGCAATCGCGAAAATCGTAGCCTTCGGATGCACAATTGTTCCTAGAATTCCATGAGGGAGGGTCGTGAGAGAATACAATGTGAGATGGTAACCTGAGCCAATAGTTATGTCGCCTTTGAGCTCAACGTCTTGACAAACTACGGCTTTCGAGTGAATGGTGAATTTATCGCGTCTGAAAGGCAAAAAGTCAGGTATAACATTACAAAAATGGGGAAATTGACATTGGAGCCATTGACAACACGTAGAATAAGTACGAGAATCAGGTCGCTCAACATGTTGTTTGTATCTGCTTGGCAAATTCATCGTGGTTTTTCGCAGTGCCAGCTAACGGTCCTGGCTGTATGTATATGGAAAAGTCTGCTTCAACGACAGTTGTTCAAGGAATACTCATTACATGCAAGTCCGTCTTCCTTATTGCATAAACACTTGGATACATCTTACCGATACTTAGCTACAGCTAGTGCGTTCGTTACTGGGCTGTATGGGATCACCACTCGACACCAGAACTACAATTTGCTAGCCGGTGCCGCTGCAATCAACAGCGGTGTAACCGCTGCTACTTTCTTTAGTAAGTTTCTCAAATACATGTTTGTTAGTTGTAATCTGGAATGTTCATTCTCAGGCATTCGAGAGTTTGCTATCAGTCCTCTTCTGGTTTATACGTTACCGTGGCCACAATATGCTCGAAGGAGGCAGGAGCTTGGTGTGGACAACTCATCCAATAAAGATCTCCAAATCCCGGATCAGCTATCATGGTCGGATTTTCGAATGCATAAAACCCTCGATACTGGCCTAAGTGGGGTTCTGGCTGGTGGTTTGTTACGAGGCTGGAAATGTACGTGAATTTAGCATAGATAAAAGTCGTCCTATCTCATTTACCATATGTGCCAGCTGGCCCAAGGACTGTTTTACCAGGCGCGTTAACAGCCGGTGTTGTTTGCACCATGCTGCAATTGGCATACAATGAACTGGGCATCCTCCGACTCAAGTATGTTTCTCGTCATGCGAATCACTCACATTCAACACTACCACCTGCCGCGACCGTCGTGCCTGCAAAACCTATGCTAGAGCGGATACTGATAGCTTTCGGGATGCAACCAATTTCTGACGAGGAATATTTAAGAAAATTGAAGAACACCCGAGATAAACACCTGAAACGGATGGAGCAACTGGAACAACAACTGGAAGCGGAAAAAACCATCAAGCAAAAGCCAGCATAACATATATAATACTTCATCGTTTCCATATTTCAAAGATTCCATTCCCGTCTTCTGTCAGACCACCTATAATGATTCGCTTCTCGTCCACCACCAGCGCATTGACTTTCTTGATGCTCTCCGTCTCTTTCTGCCAGAGCTTGTCCAACTCTATACTGCCTTCCACCGGATCATAAATCGGATTATACCGTGTCATCACACCAAGTAATGTCGATATTGTGAGTATCCCTGAGTCATCAAATGTCCTATTTCCAAAATCAGCGCCAGATTTTCTCAATTCCTTACTGACGCACATGGCAACAATTGGCCCTTCAGCGATCTTGACGGCCAGTTCATCATCGTCTCTGAGCCCTTCCCACTTCTTCGTACGTTTCTTCTTAGAGAAGCTTGATGATGGTCTTTTTTCTCCTCCGAAACCCAACCAAAGTCGACCGTCAGCAGTGCCTGCCGCCATGACACCCGTTGATGACATAGCTGTCGACATGATAAATGGCGGAGACAGTGCCATCCCACCGGTAACCGCAAAAGGAGCTAGGAGACCAAGATAAGGAAACGCGGTACATCAGTCTATAAGTGCTGCTTACGGATTTTAAGACGTGACAAGACATCATTTTGCACGAAGTCAAAGTGCAGAATCTCCGTGTCGTACCCGCCGCTCACGATCTCGCGTGACCGATCTGGAATAAATTTGACTGAACCGCAAATCTGTCCATGCTTCTGAATATGTCCCACTCTGAAGATCAAAGATCGTGCGTACACTTTCGTGCTTGGTCTTCATTCGTGAAATTGTGTTCGTCGATAGGTCAACGACGCCAACGACTCCCGAATCCATACTGAAAGCAAGGTGGCTTTTGTTAATATTCAATGCGATCTGACTGATACCACTGAGCACACCGTTATGCATCCAAATAATAGCAGTAACGCTTACCTCATTTAGTGTATCTTCCTCAGATTCCGCCAACTCCATAGTCAAAATTGCATCTTCAGGAACCTGAATTATCTTAGGCATATCCATCTGGAATCTCATCACCTGTGTATAGAATAAGCGTCGCTACAAAACAATGCCAGAGCAGCGTACACGTGTTCCGCAGGCGAGCCATGCATCTCGCAGTTCAGAGCCAGGACGCTTAACACATATGATAGAAGACACCTCTGCTCCAAGCCCTCGAACTGCTTTCAAGACCTTGAACGACGATAAGTCGTACACGCGAAGGATACCGTCCTCTATACCCCGCATTATCCTTCAATTTTGATTTTTACACATTGTGGACGTTACCTGAGCCTGCAAAAAGATGTCCAGCATGTCCAAATGCGAGCGAAGTTATATGAGAAGGTGTCTGGATGGTTCGCTGGAGAGCATAGAATTCAATTGGCTGGAAAGGTCTTGGGTCCATTCTTCCACACAACGTTGCAATCGTAACAACTCGAGGTTGACTCGAGGCTCAGGCTAAGTTGTGCCAAGTGAAATTTGAAGTTTACAATCACGTGTTAATAACGCGACGCTCGTTGCGTCGTTGCTGGTCCATACTTAACTCTCGCCGGACCTTAACTAGAGCGGTCAGTAACACATAGTACCGCTGGACTCAAAGAATGATTGCGCGATGGGTGGAAGCTGGATGCTATCACTTTTGGTAATCGCGCGAGAATTCGTAAGTTCACATGTTGTGTTATACATTCTTTAGCTTCTACCCCGGGCCCATGGGGTATCTTTGACGTCCTCACTTTCGAGGCGCCCTTCCGAAGAAGTGCAGTTTCGGAGGCGTAAGTTGACGTGTCATCATGTAGTGTCTGGCGTAATTGCAGACGGTAAACACTGAGGCGGATAGAATGGCAACCTATTCCTTCATTTCTTGTACAACAGTTATATGACGATCTACACTACATCCCGTCTTAACCGACGGACCGCAGTTAAAGTTCTGAGCCCAACCTGGAAAGAAAACCAAAAGCATCATATACATCAACACAAATCACTTGGAGGAAGAGAAATAGGGTATAGAAAAGGCAACCACAAGGACCAAGCAAGCTATAGCAATAGCCGAAATATAAGAAGCAGAGCGGGTATCTGAAGGTGCGGTAGTCCTTTTGGTTTTGGACGATAGCGCGTTGCGATACGAAGAAGAGTATACAGGTGTAGATGGGATTATCGATACGCACCCAAAAGAGTTGAAGCTGCGAATGCTAGAAGAGTACAATCGTCAGTATAATAGAAAGTATAAGGCGACGAAAGGACGGCTGACTAGTATTGCTCGATATTTTGTTTTATCGTGTCTTCAAGCCCGGTGGGTACACCAGCAAGGGAGAAAGTCACCTGAGTAGAATCAAAGGACTGTTCGAGAGTAATCGTCAGTGTTCCAGTGTGTCCTATACAAAGAATTAATATGATCGACGAGAATTGTCACGACGAATTGTTCCTACCTGTCGGCCAGGTAGGGCTTTGCAGAGCCCAAGATTGAACGATCTCCTTATTTTGCATAAGAGATGTATATTTTCCCTTGACGCCACCGCCGAAGAGGGAGAACTCAGACCCTACCTCAGCTTTCGCCTTATCGGGGTGATCGATGAGCCTTTAGACATCCTAAGGAGGTTTCCCATACCTGTGGGGAAGCTGAAACCCGCTTGAAGAAATGGTCCTCGTGGCCAGTAAGAAGATTAAACAGTCTTTCCGCATCGGCTCTGAATGTCGCAGTGACTTCGACAACCGATGTATTCCCTACTTTAGCCACTTTCTTAGCTGGAACCGGTGCAGAGAGCGATGCAGAAGAGGCAGCAGGGACGTTTGCGTTGTTTGGAGCAGGCGACGCAGTACGGCTAGGTTCAGCGCTGATAGTAAGATCCCTGCCGTGGGCGTCGATAATGGCCGCGGGGAATTCGGCGAACTTGGCTTCCAACGCAGTCGGGAGGCGAGATTTGGCAACAAGGAACAGGGCCTCAACTTTGGGAGAGGTTGGGGTGGAGAGTTTCCAGTTGAACTAGGATGAATGGATCATACATGAATTGTGACTAAACATGTAGATGAGTGCTCACAGCATATTCAGAAGAACGGTCGAGAGTTATTTCATGGGAAACTTCTGGGATCGTAAGGGTTCCATTCACTTCCGTCCCGTCACTGGCTGTACCCGTCCATTTTAAAGTAATGTGGCAGTCGTAGATGGTGATGAGCCTGAGTGAACAGAATTCGTTATATCCATGACATTGAGTAATGATGCCGTACTCACTTTGACTTCCTTTGGCCAAGCTCGATATCGCCTTCTACTTCCGTTACCTTCGATACCGAGACCACTTCATGTTCCTTGTCGCCTTGGACAGAGATGAGTACAAGCTCCCTTTCGAACCATTCTCTACCCCAGTTCGTGACATTTTTGTTTTTCCAATGCCAGTTTGCGGTGGAAGAAGGAAGCGCCATGGATTCTAACACTCCGACGGTAGTAGAAATTATGAGAGAAGAGATCTAGTATGGGGCGTGAAGCAAGGAACTTTTCAAATTATTTGGACCATGTTTGTTCTCACAACCTTCTAGCAATTTCTGTTTACATACCTCGGTTACTGCCTCTGACTGCGATGGCTGGGCTGCAGCTCTGGAGCAACCACGACCCGGATAGCTGCTGTCGTTGGGACTATGAATTACGCGCAAAAGAGCAGGATTAGGACAGCCTGTATCATGTCTAGAGGACGTGATCACGTGCATGACGTCGTAACCACCTCGTCTCTTGACCATCATGAATACATTCCTTCGCCAGTTTACACGCACTGCCCTTGCAAAAAACACTTTCTGCAGGTCTCTGACAAGTCCTGCTGCTTTGCATCGCCCAGTTAGCTCGACCATTCTACATGCACGAGCAGTGGCCAGCTTCGTCACTAACAAACCAGCCAGCCAGTCCCTCGAACACGCCGCCACGAATATAAAAGAAGAAGTGGGAAATTCTGCTGCCGATTTTGCAAAAGTCATCGCTGGCACCAACGCCACAAAGGGTTCTGTCATTCGTGGCGAGGAATCGTTTGTAAGTTCGGCTCTGTACTGCTGAGCAAAGGCCATTGCCAAACCTGCGCCGTGGTTCAGTTGAAAATCACAGGATTGGTTGCCTCTGAAGTCCCCAAGCCAGTCATGCTTTTCGGCCTCTTAGGTACATCCTAACTTTAGCCGCTGTTGATTTGAACACCGATATCGCTCTGTATCAGGAGGTCTGCCATACGTGGGGGCGTCGATTACAACAGTATACCTAGCGCATTCTGCCCAACTCGCCACCACCGGGGTCTTTACAAACATCGATCCTGGCGTCGCTCTTACCATCCTTGATCAAGCATTAAACATCCAGGTGACCTACGGTGCCGTCATGTTGTCTTTCTTAGGTTAGTGCCCCGTATTTCATGCCTCCTGTGTCTTGAAATAGTAGACAGGCGCATTGCACTGGGGAATGGAGTTCTCTGGTTATGGCGGTCAGAAAGGTTACGCGCGCCTGGCTCTGGGAGCTGCCCCCGTCCTCTTCGCATGGCCTACGCTCGCCCTCCAACCCATGTATGCACTCATTTGGCAATGGATTGGGTTTACGGGTCTTTGGTATGCAGATTCAAAGGCTACCTCGAACGGATGGGGTATGATCCATTTTGCCTCGGGTGTTGTAGAAACAACTGACAATTGATGCTTCGCAGCACCAAAGTGGTATTCTCAATATAGATTCTACCTCTCTATTCTGGTTGGCACTTGGTGAGCACTTTCACTGACATATGATGTTCCTTGGCTCACCTTGGGTCAAGTATCATTGGTTCGCTTGCAGGCACCTCGTATTACGGACCTGTCGCTGGTCATGGGCTTCTCTCGCATGACCTCGACCTTCTCCGGGAACAGAGGAAGGAACTGTTACCAGTTCAAAGGAACGTCATTACGGGAGATCTCGAGGTCACTCCTGCTGGTGAGACGGCGCCTCACTATGTTAGGATCCACAAGAAACGTCACGACGACGAGGGAACTGGCGAGAAGCAGGAAAATTAAGAAATTGGGGATCAAACTGCAAGTTTCAAGAAGGAAAAAATGATGTACACTATACCTGAAATGAACCTGAGTCCATGAACAAGAGGGGAGGCGTACTATAGCAACGCCATATATCGTAGTTCACATGATTTTTATTGTTGCTTGCGCAGCCACGTGAAGTCGCTCTTGTCCATGGTTCATTCCTCCACGAATCGCTTTTTTCTAGGACTGGTCCCTTGGATACATGCTTGATTCCTACGTTCTTTAGCTTTGCTTCCTACTTCCAGGCATACATTCAGATGGAAGTAAATCCTCAGCGACGGTCTCGTCCAGCGCGGGTCCGTTACGGAAAACGTCTTCCTTCTCCAGCAGGTCAAGGGGTTGTGGTGGACGAACTTGAATATATCCCTAGCTCTATCACAGTTACAGTTACAGAGACCAGCGTAGTACCTCCTAGTGCCTCTATGCTGGTCAGCACGTCCTCCACAAGCTCGCTGTCGCTCTCCACATCCTCGACTATTTCTTCCAGCTCAACGATTTCGAGCATATCTCCCCTGAGTACTTCTAGTACTTCTTCAAGCATTTCTCTCTCTGTCATTGCTCAGCAAACGACAACTTCCATCTTAGGACCTAGTCCGTCTGCTTCGGTAACCACCAATGGTGGTAATGTCAGCGGCGCTGCTCAGGCTACCTCGAGACCCGCCGTGCCAGCCGGGGCCATCGCTGGCATCGTCATTGGAGTTGTCCTTATCTTCCTCGTCGGCATCATCGTTGCCGTGAGGAAGCAGTCGCTGAACGAGAGACTGAAGCTGAGAGGCTGGGCTACGAACCGTATCCCTTCACCCTCCTTCCTCTGGATTGACCCCGAAGAAAAGTCAAAACGCACACCCTATCCACAAAGTACCCAAACTCGCGGGACTCCTGCAGTGACAACTGGTGGCTGGTATGCTTCATCGGCGGTCGTCCCACCGCTGCCGGCGCGCCTCTCCCAAACCGAGTCCAATTCCGCATCATTAACCGTTCCGTCAGTCATAACCAACTCGACTCCGGAAAGCGCTATCGTTGTATCCACATTCATTCCTACTCTTCCAGATGAGATGTCGATTGCGATTAGGGAGACGATTCATATCTTGTCGGAGTATGACGATGGGTGGGCGTATTGTTCCAATGGGCGTGGGGAGACTGGGATGGTTCCGCTAGAGTGTCTGGCTCGTAGAGGCGCCCAGAGGGGTTTGAGGCGGCACACTAGGGTTAGCAGCCTTGTTTTTCCCCCCATCCAACTTGTTGCAAGAACTTAGAGTGGGTTGGAACCTGAACTGCTTGCTCATTACACAAACTGATGTCTTTTTTGTAGTTGTAACTCCACTAGGCTGGATTTCCTTTCACTTTGGCTTGCGTCGACGCTTGCTAGGATCATGCTGAGCTGGTATCGTGGACAATGTAGTTCCTGTTGTCGTGCTAGCTCACGCGTTGTTGTGTGTGTTTTCTCAAGTGGTTCCCGGTGCTGCTAGATCCAGCTATCCACGTACTTTATCCTAGTTCTATGTATGCATGCAGGCCTTGCATTTTAATTTTGACTTTCACGTGACCGGTTATCGACTCTTTCTAACGAGGGACCAGCAGTTTTCTCTGTTACTTACTTTGCTTCAGCTTATATGCCACCATTGAACGATGAGGGCTTTATTGAAGAAGATTCGAATCATCGTTCGATCATGAATGACCCTGGAATACTGGACATTATTGGGTCTGTTCAAGAACGTGAAGGCAAGCTTTGTTCATCTAGTCATACTCAGAACACTTATCTACCATGTTCATGGCATAGAACTTGCATATCAACTTCTCGCATCTCTACCAAGATCCCGTTTAGCTGTAATTCAGAGAAAGATTGCACCTCTTTTGCAATTCGATGTGGTTGGAGTACGTATGCTATTTTCTTCTCCGTCGGGCTCGGGTGTCGCTCATACTTCACTCTGTAGTCGCTCCCCGCAGAAGTTTCTCTTCAAATCTTCTCACATCTGGCATCACAGACACTACTGACATGTTCTCTCGTAAGCCGTCGTTGGCAAACCCTCGCCAACGACCAGAATCTTTGGAAGAGCCTTTGTCGAGCTCGCGACTGGGAGTGGCACCCACCATCACGCATACACACGTTCAACACCCCTTCGATCGAGGGTGACACTTGGGACGATTCAGATGATGAGGGCATGGGTGATTCCGATGAAGACGACAGTAATGAAATTAATGACGTTGAGGCTGCGAAAGCGGAACTGACTCTCATGCACACCGAGCTCGACTCTGGTTTTGCATCCAGTTCTTTCGCGAGCACAGGTGGACCAGTGCTCGAGCCACCCTCTGCACCGTCCGAGCCAAGATACGCCATCTTCCCTTCTAGAGAGGCAGATAAATGGACGCGGGATAGGGCGTTCGCGCGCCATTCCGCTCCGTCTGTTTTGAAGACACAGGGGCCTACGTCATTCTTCAAGCCCAACTACAAGCTGCTTCACCAGACGCGCACGAGATTGCACAACCGCTTCTTTTCTTCGTCGTATAGACTCTCCGCACTCCAGACCCGGGGTGCGCCACAAAATGCGCATGGCAACACCATCTACTGCTTGCAGTTGTATATTTATCCTTCAGGTCTTCAAGTCCTCTTCACTGGCTCGCGTGACAAGACTGTCAGGGAATGGAATCTTACCACCGGCATGGTAGAGAGGATAATTGGTGACGTTCATTCCAGTTCTGTTCTAAGTATATGTGTCCACAATGGGTTCGTCGCCAGCGCTGGAAGCGACCGGCGGGTGGCTGTTTGGGACTTGGATGGGAATAAATTGGTTAAGGTCATATGCGATCACGAAGATAGTGTGCTTTGTGTTCGATTCGACAATGAACGCTTGGTGTCTTGTTCTAAAGGTAAACTCAACGGGATATACTGTGTTAAACTCTAGTCAATATTTATTTAGACCGCACGGTACGAACATATTCTTTTCCGGACCTGACGCCACAGTTCGTGCTCGGCGCTCACCGTGCGGCAGTGAACGCTGTCTCCTTGTCTGGGTCGTTGATTGTCTCGGGGTCCGGTGATAGATCAATCAGGCTCTGGGACGCTGTCACAGGCAAGTTGCTGCGTACGTTTGAGAACCATCACAGCAGAGGGTATGTCATCACATTGCTGAACATACTTCAAGATGATAACCCATATTCTTGCAGAATTGCATCCATTGACTTCCAACCTCCATTTATCCTCTCCGGATCTTCCGATAAGCACCTCCGCTTGGTCGACATGACCACATTACAAGGGTGGTCTACCTCGCCTGAGTATCAATACGAGAACAACCTGCCGTCGAATGTCGACCATCTCCCATTCCCCTTTGTCTCTCCGACGCTAGCCGCTAACTCCGGTGGAAGGCTTCTATGCCAGATCTGCGGGAGTGACAATGTGCATCCTATTCCCAACAGATCAGAGGCCACTGATATGCCTTCTACGCACGGAGATCTTGTCAGGAGCGTCGCACTTGGTGCGGATTTTGTGGTGAGTGGGAGTTATGATTTGACTATCAAGGTTGGTGGTTTTGCTTTGAAGAATCGACTTCTTAGTCTGATCAACTCTACAGGTCTGGGATCGTAGAACCGGTGCTTTGGTCGCCGATTTGACGGGTGGACACACTGCGCGCATATTCTGTATAGGATTTGATTGCACGAAGGTATGGAAGCCTTCCGGGTCACCGTATTTGGGTGCTGATGGATCATGCAGATTGTGTCGTGCGGTGAAGATCAAGTAAGCATGGTGAATTTTCACATACCTTTGTCATGGAATTTATGGACGTTGTTCAGAGAATCTGCATCTGGGACTTCTCGCATGGCATCGACACTTCGTTTTTACAGCTTTCTCCATGACAAAGGTTATAATTTGACGGCTTTATATTGCTTTCGATTGATATCCAACAGCTAGCCATTGCATTTGTATAGCACGTTCACTGTATTTCCCAAACACATTCTTATGTACGCATATATTCAAATCCAAGGATTCGGACATCACTATCCGAAGAACCAACTGTACAACTATCTCTGTAGGTACAACATCGAAGCCTCATCATCGCGGTCACGCAACAATGTTGAAGATAGAGCTATCGTTGCCGGAGTCACCGAGAACTACTAGTAGGTGATCAGCATTTTGTCCAACGTCCCATCCACGAAGGACGTCCTCATCAGAATCACGGGTCAAAAGTCTAGGTAATGCAGTAGCTAACAATAATTCTTAAGGTGGGCTTGGTATACCGCGTCGTTCCACACCATGCTACATACATGGTGCCGAGTGTTCGCCTTCTAAGAATGTCCATGGGTACGTAAAGGAGTGATTGGTATTGAAAGTCAAATTTCCGCATGTCCATTGTGTCACGTCAGGATGGTTCAATCTTCTACAAACACTGTCCAATTCAATTATGAGATGATCGCAAGACCTATGATGACACTAGCCTAACTTACAGATAGTCTCCTGGCCGGCGGTACTTCTACTTCGACAAACCCAGCACGCAGGCCCCCAGTCAAGTTCCAGACTCGGAAGTTTTTACCATGCTCAAGCCGGACTACCTAAGATGCATTTGAGATGTTAGCAGGTGCTTTAGAGGGGCCCCCTAATATCAGTTTCAGACAAGTCGTTATTGGCATATACAACAACTGACGAGGTTACATTCATTATTCTCATATTTGCCATGTTGTATTTGCATTGGGCTTGATAATCATGGCTACCCAGACATTCAGAGTCACTCTAGGGGCAATAGCAAGGCCTTTTTCTGAAATGGCTGTAATGGAATGATTCAGAACAATAACCCATAGAGGAACCTTATTCGCAAGGACATCAGGTGAAGTGATATTTATAATTGCCATTTGCTTTGATAGAGTTTAGATACTCTGCAGGATATGGCTGGTAGTTGTTTAACTCCTGCTCTCTGAATGAGACTGTATCAGCACTGTTGAAGACTTGCTCTGGTCCAGGAAATCTGGTAAGGAGAAGAGAGTTGATGACATCAACATTGTCATTTGTGCAGGAGAGAATGGTCCTATCCAAATAGTACTGATCTGGCTTGTTCCCCTGCTCTATGCCTGGATATGTGGAGTTGATAAGGTGATTCATGGTATTTCCATGGCAGAGCATGTTTTGTGGAATCTGTATAGTATCTGCAGCATCCACTGTTGTGCCTGCACTGATGTGCAAGAGCCAGGCAGCATGTGCAGTGTTCTCTGGAGTTCTGTTGAGTCACATATTCTCGGTCAAGTGATAGACAGTAATGCATTGCCAGAGCATGCTTCTTTTAATGGATGAAGCTATGATCTGTTCTCTAGTGCCCCTAGGAATGACAGGTAGGGTCTGTCTAAAGTCACCTCCAACAAAACAGTGATTCCACCAAATGGAACATACTTCTTGAGATCATGCAAAGTGTGGTCTACTGCATCTGTGGCATATTTGTGCTGCATAGGAACTTCATCCCAGATGATGATGGAAGTTTGATCGAGGACCTGGTGCAAATCTGAACCTCGAAGTATCCTGCAAGTAGAGGCCTCATCAATTTTGATTGGGATTTTGAACATGGAATGTGCTGTACGGCCCCCTTCTAGAAGCAATGCAGCAATTCCAGATGATGCCACAGAGAAAGCAATTTTTCCTTGAGCATGAACAGCAGCTACAATGGTGTTGCAAACAAAGGTTTTTCCACAACCTCCAGCACTATGCAAGAACATGAGCTTTCCCTTGTTATTGTTGACAGAATCCATTGCAGCATCAAAAATCTGTCTCTGCCTGTGATTGAAAAGCTAGAGATTGTGAGCGACAGTGATGGCCAACTCTTCAACATTGTAATCCCTTTGTTTCTGCAAAAGCCTATTGGCAGGAACATCAATGTGCCAGTTTTCTTCAATGAGAGGCATCTCTGGATAATCAGAAAATTGTTTGCCAGATCTGATAAGGATCTGATTGATGAGATGCAAGCCATACATGTACACTTGATCATCTGTAAAGTCTGTATTTGGATAGATTGAAAGAAGCTTGACTCTGAGGTCATCACAAATGTGATGTCTGAACTAGTTCCACAGAATGTCAGGAGATGTTGGATTGCAATGAAGAAGAATGGTGGCAAAGAGCAATCTGAGAGAGGAACCAAGCTGCATCTGGGCTGCCTCTGTAAGACACTGGATCCACTCCTGGTCATTCTGCAAAGACCCAATGCAACACAGGCCTGCTTGAATGTATTATGGATGACACCATTGACAGTGCACAAGTGCTGGAATGATGTTGCCCCTGTGACAACAGTAAGAAGCAGCCTGAGGTAGAACCTTTCCCCCTGGGCAGAAGAAGCAAAGTACATTCTGCCAATGACAGCCTTGCCATGCCTTCTTGGGTTCCACTACTTCTTGGTTCCATTGTAGACCCATGCTTGAGGAAAGTTCTGGTAGGTGACAGTATGTGCTACTTCATATCTTCTGTTGGCTTCAAACCAAGCAATGAGACATGTGGTCTTGGCAGCAGGCCTTTCCAAAACCTCATCAATGTTGTCATCTGCATTAAAGTAGACAGTTTGCTGGTTCTCCAGATGGATGGGCAGACGATAGACATGAGGAGACTCTGCATGCATTCCAAATTCATTTATGTGCCAGCAGCTTTTCCACAGATCCAATTGTTGGAGCAGACTACATACGCTGCACAGAGGAAGAGACAACATGTTCCTTATAACCTACCTGGGGTTTAGTAAGTCTTAGAGCTAGGGTTTAGCAGAGGTAAGAACACTGTATATCTACTATGGTACAGGTTCTCCTTATATACATAATAATAAGGGTGTCACATGACTCAGGAATGTGTTTACCACATGTATGCGCAGTAAGCGCAGTAACATGTGTGTGCTGCATGCATTGGAGTTTAATTTCAACACCCCCCCTCAAACTGTACAGCACTCTAAGCAGCTAAGTTTGAATCTCGAAAGTAATTCCAAGAGAGTCTCTAAATTTCCTGAATAGGATGGCACCAAGGTTCTTCGTGAAGATGTCAGCTGGATTATCACTTCCAGAAATGAAAACGACTGTGACTTTGCCATTTTCTATGCATTCGCGAGTATAGTGGTAGCGAATGTCTATATGTTTGGTCTTTCTTTCCTGAACTGGATTTGATCTGATAAAGATGGATCCCTGATTGTTAGTGCAGATTGGTATGCACTTCAGTACATATCCAAGTTCCTGGAATAAGGACCCTATCCACACTATTTGTTGACAAGTGTCGGAGAGAGCCATATATTCAGCTTCTGTGGATGACAGTGCTACAGTTTTTTGTAAACAGGACTGCCAGCACATGATGCCACTTGCTAGAGTAGCAAAGTAACCCATTGTAGATCAGCATTTGACAGTGTCAGCTGCCCAATCAGAATCTGTGAAGGCCTGTAGCCCTTCGGATTTCTCTCCATCGTAGACTATGTTATATTTCTGGGTTCCCACCAGATAGCGCATGATGTACATCACTTTGTCTAGATGTTCTTGGCTAGGATTAGCTGAGAATTGCGACATCTTGATTACTGCATAAGCGATGTCAGGTCATGTTCTGAGCATCAGATACAATAAAGATCCGATCACAGACTGATATTTTGATCTAAGCACCATGTCTGGCATCGCTGTGTTTTCCGATGGTTCGTAACCAGTCGGGAGTGAAGTGGGAGCTGCTTTGGCATTTGTCATCTCGAACCTCTCGAGCACTTTGGCGAGATATTCAGTTTGATCGAGTTTGACTTTGCTTGTAGTCTGGGTGATGCACATGCCTAAGAATTCCATGACTTTTTCAGTACTATGGCACTCTCAATGCTTTAGACAAGCATTCTTCTTTTCATCCACAAGTTTCTTATTCTTCTCCATAAACAAGCCTTCATCAACATAGACCAGTGCAATAATAATGCTGCCTGTCTTAGGATCTTTGTGTATGAAAATGCTGGCATTGGAGCTGGCACGCACAAACCCAATGGTGCGCATAAATGCCTCTAGCTCTTTCCATCATGCTAGTGAGGCCTGTTTAAGGCCATACAATGCTCAGCATAAGCGCATTACTTTGCGCTCTTTTCCCTCGAGTCTGAAACTCTCAGGTTGATCCATATAGATCTCCTCTTCTAGTTTGCCATATAAGAATGCAGTTTTTACATCTAGACCAGTCATATACATGCCTTCTAGAGACACAAGTGCAAACATGAGGTGTACGGTCTCATAGCGGACTACTGGTGAGAAAATCTCATCAAAGTCAACACCTTCAACTTGTGAAAAGCCTTTGGCCACGAGTCTGGCTTGTTTTCTTCTATCTGATTTCATAGAGAAAACCCATCTATTTTTTATCATTTTTTGATCATGTGGAAGATCGACAATGTCATAGACTTGTCGCTTATGAAGAGCCTCTAATTCTTTATGACAAGCTTGTTTCCACTCATGTTGCTGCTGCCGTGGTAGGCGTGCAATATTGCGAAATTGGTTTGGAACTTGGCTTATTTCGCTTGATGGTTTGACTGCTTTTAACAACAGCCAGTGCATAAGCTTATCTCCTTCTTTCTTGGTTATCTTTTTTTTAATATAACCTGCTTCATCCAGTTCCCCCATTGGGTGATCATGTTCTTGATCATTGGAATCGGGCATACTCTCGTGGGGTGCCAAACTCGGTCCAGCAACCAGTTCTTTCTGTTGAGATTGTGGTCATGTTCGGTTATGATCTGAATCTTGCTCCACAGATCTCTTCCAATATCGATCATGTGCAATGTCTCTCACCATGTCAGAGGAGAGTTGCTTCTCTCCATAGGTATTGCTGGGACAGTTTGGGATGTTCCTCTGCCTGCCTGATTGATGGAGCAATTGCTGCTATTCCTGTTGATCATCACATCTTGAATGAAAGTCCTCAGTGGTTACTGGAGGTGGTAGAGGAGAAGCATCAGTCACATCATCATGCATCTTTTGCTCACTTGGTACATCATCATCATCATCATTTTCTGATGATGGAGGAAGGGGCAGATTTTGTAGCGGTATAGAATCATCGCCATCTGTTCCAGATGAGTGGTCATCAACTTCTGGTTCTGGAGGTGGAAAATCACCAAGGTCTGTTTTGGCAGGAGTTTTAGCTCCAGGACAGCATGGGAACAAATGGTGCTGTAGCACCAATGAATATTGCACCACTAGGTCGCATGAAATGGTATGCTTTAATGCCATCTTCTAATCTAAAATATGTCATTAACTCCAATCGAGGAGCTAGTGTGGTTGGACATTTCTCCTTGGGTAGATAGACGTAAGCACCGCAACCGAAAACCTTCAGATTGTTTAGATCTGGGCAGACCTTTGTCAGGTCCTCAACTGGTGTCAGCCATTTCAGATGCCTTATTGGGGTTTGGTTGTATAGGTGTGTTGCATGTTCAATGCAAAATTCCCACCATGATTGTGGTAGACAAGCAGTAAATTGCAGGGTTTGCAACTTTTCTATTATTGTCCTTATGGCACACTCTGCGCACCTGTTCTGTTGATGAACATGGGGTGCAGACATCTCTATTTTGATGCCAAAATTCTTGAGCACATTTTGTAGCTCATGATCTTTGAACTCCCCCCCTTGATCGACATACCAGCGCTTGATTGTAGCACCATACTGGGTCAAAGCCATTGCCTGAAATTGTCTAATCGCTGCAGCAGCATCAGACTTCTTTCTAAGGCACTGGACCCAGATATGTGACATCTTGTCATCCAGAAATACAATAAAGTATTTATATTTGTGGTATGATAGTACTGGGAGTTCCTTTAGATCAGAATGTATTAATTCAAAGGGTTTCTCTGCACGTGAATCTGATTCGGGAAAAGATTTTGAGGTCATTTTCCCTTCAGTGCACCCTGGACATATAATTTTGTCTTTAGAAATAATTAAATTCCTTGGGAATTTTATGGTGCTATTAGGCATTTTCCTTAGTGCTTCTTTGGATGGGTGTCCAAGTCGCCTATGCCAAGTCAAGTAGTCTGCGATGTACATTGTCGTGACATTGATTCTTTTGGTGCTCAATATATGAGTCTGAGCCCAATAAATTGTGTCACATTTCATAAGAGGGATGCAATCCATAATTGGGTTTTCTTGCTTGAAAAATGAAATGTGTGTGGAGGAACCATGCATGTCACTTCCGTCTTGTAAGAAGATGCCCATTGACAGTAATCGAGCATTACAGTCGGGTATGTAGTAGACAGAGTATAATCATGTTTCATGCATCTCTGACTTCCCGTGACATACTACCTGATGTTTAATGAAGACTGCTCCTTTCCCTACTATATGAGTAGTACCCGTGGCTGTTTGAACCAGGGTAGAGTCCTTTCTCAGTAAAGGCTCATAAGAAGCAAAATCTTTTATTTCACCAGTGAAGTGTTTTGATGTGCCTGAATCCATGATCCAGTCGGCACCTTTCTTACAATTTCCATTTGCACACATAACACATATATTAAGATGTAAATTGTTCCATGATACATTTAGTAGCGGTAAAATTTCACATGAAAAGTTTGCTATGATCATTGGAATATTAATCTTTGTGCTTGAGGCAGAGAAAAGGACTGACCTCTCATCATATGCTCCTGTTTCAAGCGGTTCATCGATGAGCATTTCATTGACCATACTTTCTCATCAGAAACTGCAGGTTCTGATCTGAGGGAGATGCTATTGTCTTCTACCTCCACGATCCTCAGCTCTGGTTCGATCCTCCTCCTCTTACCTTCTCACACCATTAGGTGCTCTTTCAGTGGTCGCAGATTTTTTGTGCTGCATGGGAGATTCATTTGCTCGAGGGTGTCTCGAGCTTGCTGATATTCGGTGTAGACTGAATGAGAGGTAGAGGCCATGCCCATATATGCCTGTGCAGATGGTCGGCGGTGAGGATTCCTTGTGGGAGTATGTTTGTGCTTCTCAATGCACTGAATGAGCGGCATCGGTGGTATGATGGTGCCATTACCATTTATAGTAGTAAAGGCTTGTGAGGCAAGGTGGGAATGTTTCTCTTTAGGTTTTTCCTCTTTAGTCTTTTTGTCCCCACGTCGTCCACGCTTTCGGGACAAATCTCATTGTTGCCTTGAGATTGCCTGTACTAATTCAGGGATGGCGACATTGGCAGCCATAAGGCGCTCGAATTTATCAGCCATTTTGGCAATCTCTGGCATGGGATTTGCAGCCGGAATTTTGATTGTGATTGCAGACCTAAAGTCCACAAAGACTTGGGAGGGGCCATCGACACCATAGTTGGTGCAGATGAGATCCCACACCTCCTCAGCAGTGTCCTTGGTATTGGCACACTGCCGAATGGAGGGGCCAGGCAGAGCACTAGGCTACCAATAGCCTGGTCATTTTTGTTGCTCCAGGTCTGGAGCTTGGCAGTAGCATCTGCTACAAGTGCAGCATTCGTCGCCATCAAAGGAGGCGCCAGAGGTGGTTTTAGTTCCATCCTGCTAGTTATTTGCCAGAGGCCTTGAGACTTGAGCCACGCCTTCATGGAGTTGGCCCACTGAATGTAATTGGAGCCGTCGAAAGTTTGTATGAGTTTTTCAAGAGTTGAAGACATGATTTTGTGGTGGCAGCTGGGGAAAGCGCTCAATCAGTCTTCTATTCAAGAAAAAAATGTTCCATAATCTCAGGCAAAAACACTCCTTCAGAGTGATTAACCCTAGTCAACCTAGTTTTTTAAGTGCAGCTCACGAAGAGTGCAAGATTATTATTTGGAGACAATGAAGTCAATGTCATTCACAGCCAGTTAAGGTGCATTCACAACATGCCCAGCAGGGCCCATAACCTGTTGGAGCAGACTACATATGCTGCACAGAGGAAGAGACAACACATTCCTTATAACCTACCTGGGGTTTAGTAAGTCTTAGAGCTAGGGTTTAGCAGAGGTAAGAACACTGTATATCTACTATGGTACAGGTTCTTCTTATATACATAATAATAAGGGTGTCACATGACTCAGGAATGTGTTTACTACATGTATGCGCAGTAAGTGCAGTAACATGTGTGTGCTGCATGCATTGCCTCATGTATACAGCATGCATCAGAGTTTAATTTCAACACCAATGTAACATGCATCAAGATACTCCTTGACCTCATCTCTGTCTTGATTGAGAATCTCAATCATAGTTCTGTCATGGCCTTTGTATATGTACTTGTGGATGTATTTGACAGCCTCTACTAAAGAACAGATCTCGACATTGATGTGACAGTTGTATCTGACAAATGAACCAAGTTGTTAACTGATAAGCATGTTCTCAAATAAGTGCTCTTTACTTTGCAGCCAAATAAGGGTTGTGCAGGATGACAAGTCTGTTATCATAGACACAATTATGTTTCCTCACTGTTCTACCATTGTTGGATCTGACATAATCAGGATAATTGTTTGCAGTTTGTTTTCTGAACTCCTTGGGATACCTCTTGCTGCACCTATTGTCGACCATGCATGAAGCCTTGGGTTTGTCATGACTGAAAGGACCATGGAGCATGCAGGTAGTTATAGTGTGATAGAGCATTGGCTGTGTAACAGGGTCAGGAATCCATGCTGACACAATGGAATCAACATCATGGGCATCACAGATTTTGTTGGCTGGATCAAGAAATATGAGGAGGTGCATATGTGGAAGGCCTCTCTTTTGAAACTCGATGGTATGGATGTGTGCCACCACTTTACCCGAAACACCATCCTTGATGTCCTTGAGCAATGCTTTCTTTTTCTGTTCAAACACATGTGCAGCAATGTCTGGCCTGTCATAGGCTTCCTGCTTTTTCCCATGTGTGATAAAATGTAGATTGGGTGATTCCTCCTGCAACAGAGCTTCCTGGATTTCTGGCCACTGTGGATTGGCAGTCATGGTGAGAAAGAGACATGGATTGCCAAAAAAGTAACAAATGGCCATGGAATCCTGGAAAAGCTGATTTATATGCCTTTCACTGCCTATATGGGTTGATAAAAAAATGATGTGGCTCCCATGATCCTCTAGATTGATATCTTCATTCCGGTTACCCATGGCAGCATCCCTCAATCCAGCATACACATTAGCCCTAAGCTCCTTCTGGTGATGGTGGACCCAGTTAAGGTGGACCCAGTTTAACATATTCTGTTTAACAGAGCTCCAAGCATCTACAACATACTGCTGCAAAAGATTTCCTCTCCACAACAATGGTGGCTGCTCTCCTGGTCTTGGGTGCAACCGATAAGCATGGTAGCATCTCTGACTAACATTGGGAACTCTTCTGGCTCCATCTGCACCTTGGTGTGCAGGTATATCTGGGTGCCATCCATCTTTACCATGAGGGAAAAGCAAGACATAGTGCAGAGTTGAATAGGATGGATGCAACTGGATAATATGCCTAAGCCCTCCCCCTCGCAGCCTGAGAACAATATTTCTGTGATTAGACTGTTCCTCAGAGCCATCACCTGGAATAATGGCTGCCACTTCATTATTGGCTGTAGGAAGATTATAGCGACATAAGTCCTGGGTTCTATCTGATTGCAGCCATATGGAGACATTGTCCTGCTCTTCTAGAGGCTTTCCCCTCATGATCTGAAATGCCTGCTTGAATAAAGACACATAAGGATGGGTATTATTTAGCATGGCCTGCAGCTCTGTCATGATAACTGAGTTGAGATTATTGTTTCACTGCTTATGAATATCAAGCTGTGCAATGGGATCATGAATATAGAGCTGTGCATAGGCTGCAGGCCATCCAGGAGGTGGCAGAAGTGCTCCAGAAAGATGATGAAGATTGCCATGAATATAAAAGCTGTATACCCCTGATGTACCTGTGACAGAATGGTCCACCTTGACACCCAAAGATGTGAATGCAAATGCTGCATTGTACTGTTGGATGTTTGTTTTGAATTCTTTGGAAAAAGGACTTTTGCCACACAACAAATCTCACAATGTGGCAGGAGCAGGTCAAAAAGATGGCAGATGAATTGTTCCTGCAAGCAGCAACTTCCAAACTTTGGCACAGCTCAGATAGACTTGGACAGCTTTTCACAGTCAAAATGCAAGGCATGGCAGTGTGAACACTCCATATTCATGGGCCCAAGTGAATGTCTGGGAATTGGCTCCTGATAAGGTGCACGACTCAGTAGCTTGGTGTTGATAGGTCCACTACACACTATAAGGTCTGGAGAAGGATCTAATTGTATCTACACATTATAACATGCACTCCAAATCACTACAAACACCACAAAATTAACTTTGAACACTTTTCGAACTATTTTGCACTATTTCAGACAACTTCAAATGACTTTGAATGACTTTGAACAATTTTGTGACACTTTGAATGCTTTCAAATGACTTCGTACTACTTCAAATGATATCGGCCACTGTATAGCTGTTTTAAAACACTTTTGATACATGCTGCACATTCAGAACAAACCATTACATTGCATATCAAGCACTACCAGACACGAGGAGAGACTACAAGAGACTTAGAATGCGAAAAGTGCATTCTTATGTTTCAATGATATATTAAAGCAATAGAACAAGAACTCTTACTGTACTGGGACAATGTACATTTCACTTATTATCATTTTTCATTTGTGTTATGTTTTACAATACCTTTATTGCTGTGTATATTGCCTCGTGTTTTCCACATGTTCTTGTTTCCTTTTTAGTAATATTTCTTCAAATTGTATATAGACTTGTATTAGTTACTTAGAATGACAGAAAAGCAATGGGGGAACAGAGAATAAGACCCTCTCACTCATCGTCTGATTTAAGAGCCATTCTCTTGAGTCCTATCTTCGTGTCGTATCTCCAAGTTCTGTAAAATATTGTGAACTTCTTCGAACTTTTGTACTTGCCTTCGACTTATTGCACATTGCCTATCACCTCTCAACAAACACTCCTTATTTGTTATATTCACTTTTTAACATACCTCGACATTAGTCTGACCTCTATGAACTTCTTTTGATCTCACTTCAAATCTCTTCAAACTTCTTTGAGCCTACTTCGAACTATTTTGCACATCTTCGAACCTATTTTGAACTCATGAGAACAACTTCGTATGCTCTTACAGACTATTTGCACCATCCCTCATCATTTCGCCTCACTAAAAACAATGTTTGGAAATCAGCGGTGATATTTAGTACCAACTCGCACCCTTCCTCTGACTTGTGTTATACCATCTGAAGCCATTTAGTAGGTTTTGTTTGGGTTTCTGGGTTGAGTATCATCATTTTGGAGCCCACTGCAAGGTGTTTCTAAATCATTTCATTGTTGAACCTCCACTCCTTTCTACCACTCATTTTACCTAAAGGGGGCTCAATAATTTCAACTTCGCATTGAACTTATTTTGCCTCCAACCCTCCTGAACAACCAGGAGATCTCAATACAGTATCTTGACCATTGATAATATTATTTCGCATTCTTTTGCCTTTCGTGCTTATGACCTCGCTACCATCTTTGACTTCGAAACATACAAAACATGACATCATATGAATTTTGACCTCTTGACCTTTGAAATCCACCTTGAACATGTCAACATCCTTTATGCCAGCTCCCAGTCATTTCACATCTCTGAAATTTGATTCGAGACCACCTAAAGAACTTTGAAAATACTTCAAAGATCTCAAATTTCTGTTCATGACTTGCGGTATCACAGATCATGACTTAAAGAAGCAACACGCTTGCAGATACATCAACATCAATTCTTACGGGCTCTGGGAATTGCTTCCAGAGTCCCAGCCCAACACTTTGTTTGATGAATTTTACATCACAGTATTCAAGTTCTATCCCGAAATAGAAGATGAATGAAAATACAGCATTTCGGACATGGATCTACTCGTTAACAAACAGCTTCACACCAGTATTTTTGATGAAAACAGTTTAGCAGCTTATTACAGGTCATTCTACAAGGTCACGAGCTTCCTTCACTCAAAATGTAGACTCTCAGAACCCAAACAAAGTCAAGCTTTTGCTCAAGGCTTTCAAATGAAGTTATGGAATCGAATCGCAGATTATCTTGAAGTAAAGTTCTCTGATCACTATCTTGATGACCCATATATGCTGAATGACATCCACAATGCTGCAAAATTTGCTATAGCATCCTTGAACTCATATTCTATTTTTCAGCAATCAATTTCAACCTCGAATTTATCGCAGTCTAGTACATTGATTGATTCCAAAGACGTTTTTCACATTTTTTAAAATTTTGCATCAAACTTTGCATCAGTTATTGCAGCTTTGAATTTGATCAAATCAGCACCCGAAGTTTCTGTCCCAACCTCGTTCATCACCAATATTGCACCTTTGGCTACATCAAACCAAGCATCTGATGGTATCCCTTACAGCTCGAACAATTCAGATGACTTCAAAGCTCATATCACAGCTCTTAAACAGGAACTGGCCCCTCAAAAAACAGCTTGCACTCGAGTGAGAAAATGTTGCACTTTAAAATTGTCATGTTGCGCCTCCTGGTCTCTATTGCATTGCCCCAGCTTCATTGCATACACCCATTCCAGTCTCATCGTCTTCGCCTTTGGTGATTCCAGTGAAGTCCACTCCAATAGTCACACCTTTTCCACCTTTGAACTTGATCTCATCTCTGATATCTTTGTCGCATTTGCCCCCTCCATTGCCTACTTCGACCTTGACTTGCCAATTGCCACTCCCAATATTTTCATCTTTGATCTCATTATTTGCACCCTCTTCCGATTTAACATCTACTTCAACACTGCCTTTGCCCTCGACACCAGATTCACATTTGCATTTGCCTTCGAAGTCCAGTATAGCACTCAAAGTTCCATCTCCATTGTATATCTACAATCATCGCCTCAAAATTTGCCTTCCCCTCATTGCCAACATCTCTATCACATCAATTACCAATGAATATTTCCTCGACCTCATTTTTGACCCCTCAATTCTTTTCTTCATCCAATTTGGATTCGACCAGGTGCTTGACTTGATTATTATGATCATGGTTAGAACCATCGACATTGATAAAATTTGCATATTTCATTTCTCTTTTTTGCATTTTGACCTCATTATATTTATCGAACACGTTTGACTACGCTCAACATTCTTCAAAATAGCTTTAACAGCTTTCCCTTCTATTCACCTGTGTAGGTCCTTTGCTCACCCTGATCTCAATATTGTTCGAAAATACCTTATGACTATTTTGCTTTTGCTGAACTTTCTTGATATCGACTTCGAACACATCAAAAATCTTCGAACACCTTCGAATCCCAACAATAATATCTTTGAAGACTTTTAGGGCTTCAAAAACAAATACCTATATCTTTCCCTTATTTTCCCATTCTTTTCACTGTTCTTATTGCTACTTTTTGAAGGCCACAAGACTCTATTTTCCAATCGAAAGAAGTACAATGAATGATTTCTACTCTACTCCTCTAGCATTTCCTCTAACACTTCTATCTCTCTACCCAGCACCTCCATATCCACCTTCTTCTGTGCTAGTTTTGCAGCAATCAACCTATGATGTATTCCCTGATCTTCATCGACCTCTTCTGCTGTTCGAACCTCCCTCACCTTCGCCTTCCCTTTCGATGACCTCTTTCTCTCCTTTGATGGCTTTGAAGGCCCCACTATTGGTTTGACATCTTCGAATGGGCACATGACATGAATTCGATGTACTAAAAAAATTGAGAACAAGTTAGCAATCACTTCGAAACAATTTTGAATAGATTTCATACCTGGTTTCCAGCACAAATCTTGCTTTGCGCCCCCAAATTTCTTTGCCTCGACACCCCACCCCAATAACAACCTTGCACCTCCTGAGTGCATTTTGTACATTTTGCAGCCCTATCCTTGATGATACAGCATGGCTGGGACTTAAACCCAGTGCATCTATCACACTATGAAAGATTTAGTAGCTCGAAAATCCTTCAAAAGTAAGAAAACACTTACTAAACCCTAGAAATTAAGCAGTCTGCTCATTTCGAGGCATGCCTGCTTTGCAACCCCTTCGTCGCCATCCGTCTCTTCTTTGACCTATTTGACCTCCACCTTGACCACCTTTCACTTCACCACCCACACTACTGATAGCTTGTCTTTGCCCTCATCTTCATTGTCCTCCTCATCACCTTTGCTAGCCTCTGCCCTCTCAATAGCTTTTGCCTCAGCCTCAAATGACACATTTCTTCACTGCAACTCCTCCTTCGACACATCCTTCACATGAAATGCAATGAGAGCTGCATTTCGAGCCTCGGCCAATGCAGTCCTTCAACTCTCAATTTTTGCCTTCTTCGCTGCCTCCTTCTCCTCTCTAACCCACTTTTCTTCCTCCTCCCATGCCTTGTGCTCTACCTCTTCTGCTAAATCTACAAACAGTATCTCTCTGCTCCATGAAATCCATTTGCATTGCAACATCGGTTTATAGAGCTTAAAAATGTCATCCACGACCTTTTGAATGGCTGTGTCATGTTCTTCACCAAGATCTTCTGCGAGTTCATCATACTCTGCCTATGAAATGTGAATTTAGAACACATGGAACAAAACAAAGATGAACCATACCATTTTCGCACAAAAACTTTTACCCCACACTTCAAAATCAATATCTTCTGTGATACCATGCTTGGGCATCAATTTCATGTACTCAATGACTTCAACATTGAGTTCGGCCAGAAGAGACATTATGAAAGCTAGGGTTGGATGATAGGAAGGTGATGGATAAAAAAAAATGAGAAATATTTTGAACCTTGCTAAGTTTCAACATGATCATGCATCTCGCACGTGACTTCAATCGGCTGACTGGGACAGTCAGGATTTCAGTAAGGGGGAGGATGATAGGTCCACTATGTGCTATAAGGTCTGGAGAAGGATCTAATTATATCTATACATCATGACACACACTCTGAATCACTATGAACACCATGAAATCAACTTTGAACACTTTTTGAACTATTTTGCACTATTTTGGATGACTTTGAATGACTTTGAACAATTTCGCGACACTTTGAATGCTTTCAAATGACTTCGTACTACTTCAAATAATATTGGCCACTGTATAGCTGTTTTAAAACACTTTTGATACATGCTGCACATTCAGAACAAACCATTCCATCACATATTGAGCACTACTGGACATGAGGAGAGACTACAAGAGACTTAGAATGCAATCAATGCATTCTTATGTTTCAATGATATATTAAAGCAATAGAACAAGAACTTTTACTATACTGGGACAATGTACATTTCACTTATTATCATTTTTCATTTGTGTTATGTTTTACAATACCTTTATTGCTGTGTATATTGCCTCGTGTTTTCCACATGTTCTTGTTTCCTTTTTAGTAATATTTCTTCAAATTGTATATAGACTTGTATTAGTTACTTAGAATGACAGAAAAGCAATGGGGGAACAGAGAATAAGACCCTCTCACTTATCATCTGATTTAAGAGCTGTTCTCTTGAGTCCTATCTTCATGTCGTATCTCCAAGTTCTGTGAAATATCATGAACTTCTTCGAACTTTCGTACTCACCTTCAACTTATCACACATTGCCTATCACCTCTCAACAAACACTCCTTATTTGTTATATTCACTTTCTAACATACCTCGACATTAGTCTAACATCTACAAACTTCTTCAAACTCACTTAGAACCTCTTCAAACTCACTTCAAACCTCTTCGAACTTCTTTGAGCCTACTTCAAACTATTTTGCACATCTTTGAACCTATTTTGAACTCATGGGAACAACTTCGTATGCTCTTACAGACTATTTGCACCATCCCTCATCATTTCACGTCACTAAAAACAACATTTGGAAATCAGTGGTGATATTTAGTACCAACTCGCACCCTTCCTCTGACTTGTGTTATACCATCTGAAGCCATTTAGTGGGTTTTGTTTGGGTTTCTGGGTTGAGTATTATCAGCATTATGCATGCTCTTCAGCTGCAGCAGCTTGCTGCTGTTCAATCACCTGCTGCAATTGCAGATTATGCTGCCTATTCATTTCAGCCACCTGCTGTGATATCCTCTCTCTGGCAGCAATAGCCTCAGCACTTCTCCTTTCCTCAGCAGCCTTCTGTAATAATTCCTGCTGATGCTGATATTGCCTTACTGCCTCTTGTTGTAACTCCTGAACACGTGCATCATAATCTGCATTTCTTTCCCTCAATGCAATATGTCCCCTATGCAGATTATTGAGTGCAGATATGCTTGACCACCTGAAATATTATGCAATGGTCCCAGTCCCCTCCCTCTCCCTCTCCCTCTCCCACTTCTTGTTTGTAACTGAGGTGCAGGTGGAACCACAGGAATAGGATTGGCCAAAGGTGCATTCCACCCTGCTGGAAGTTGAACCTGTGGTATGGTAGAAGCTATATTTGCTTTTACTCCATGGTTTGCCAAAACAGGTCCAGATGGCATCACAGGAGCCCCTCTCCTATGTAATACAGGAGCAGGAGGTACAACTGGCAATTCAAACTGCCTTAGAGCATCCCAATTAGCAGGCATCTACACCTGTGGTATCTGAGCTGCCAATGCAGCTCTATGATTCAGTGGAACAATTCTTTCAGCAGGGGCAGTCACTCTGACTCTGCTTCTCCTCTCATCAGGATTGGTCATCTGCAACCTTTCCAAATGGTCTGCATCTCTAATTCTAGCCCTTTCCACCTCTGGTGTAGAAGGTCTACTTTGATTCCTGCAAATACTCTCATAAGCCATTATTATTGCAACATATGCCAACACCACTCACATATTTAGTAATGGTAAAGCCCAATAATAATTTTGATCAATAGCCAACAATGCAGCACAGCTGAAGTAAGGTCAGCAACAACTTCCTTTAACAGCCAGTTGTCACAACACTCACTGTAATTCAACTGTTTTCAAGTTTCAATAGCCAATTCCAACACTTATGTAATGACAGTCACAATTTTGCTATTTGATAATAGATAGCAATTGCAATAGTATCACTATTATAGCCCCAAATGTTGTGTGAAGAGAGGTACTCAACTGATTGTCGTGCACTCTCTCTCCACATATAAGGAAAAGGCCTCTGTTTGGTCATGTTGTGCCTGTTCCAGGTGAGGCGTGAAAGTAGGTGTCCACTATATTGTGACCGAAATTTTATGCAAGCAAATCTGCCTTTCTGGTATTGACATGTTACTGACTTAAATTTGTATTGACCTATTACTGACTTCAGACTTTTTACTGACCTCATTACAAATTTGTATTGACTTGTTACTGACCTCATTACAAATTTGTATTGTCATGTTACTGACTTCATTACAAATCACAAATTTGTATTGACTTGTTACTGACCTCACTACAAATTTGTATTGACATATTACTGACCTCACTACAAATTTGTATTGACATATTACTGACTTCATTACAAATCACAAATCACAAATTTGTATTGACATATTACTGACTTCATTACAAATCACAAATCACAAATCACAAAGTTGTATTGACTTGTTACTGACCACATTACAGATTTGTATTGACTTGTTACTGACTGGCACTATTGGTGCTATACATATGATGACATTTCAAACCCAGTTATATGACTAATTTTTAGTCAGCTCTGACTAATGCAATCATTTCTAACTAATCTTGCACAGTGCTGACTAATTGTGCACAGCTCTGACAAATTTTAGATAATCTCATCAACCCATCATTCCCACAAAACAACTGTAGCATATGTTATGTGCATCGTCCCAATCAATCACTAATCTTAGCCAAAAAATTCCCCCCTTTAGCTGATCCCATCATGCCATCACTCCCACAAAACAACTGTAGCATATGTAATAGATAACAATTTATCACATCATGATAGGCATTTGTTACTTGCTTGATATCCACCTATGCTAACTAGAGCTAAGGACAAGCCTTGATGGACCAACATTAAAGGCACATCTTTCACAGATGGTGCACATATATGTTGAAAATGAAGATGAAGAGATTATAAATGCTTGATCGTGGGTGCATCAAAAACCCTGTGGGAAAAGCTACTGGCCAGCCACAAAATGATAAATGATTATAAAGGCACAAGTTAAGGATTGAAGATTAAGGGTGTCCAATGCACAACGGTTTACAGTATGGGCACAGAGTAGGGGAAAAGCTGTTCGGTGACCCTTTGGGTCAGCCTTAACGACTGACATAGTATTAGTATCTTCAAGGTACACCTATTGTCCTATAAGATTGTATGTAGTTGGGGAGATGAGGTGACGATGTGAGGAGTGAGATATGAAGAGTTGTCCATTGGTAATGTGTCCATACTAGAGTGTCCAGATTTGTCTGAAAATAAGTGGAAAGGAACAAGAAGCAGAAAGTCTGTGAAAGTCCAAGGAGAGAAGTGCCCAGCGGGGATGACAACACAGACCACATGGCATTCAAGCATGAATGATGTAGCATGCTCAGTGGAGCAGTGAAATGGTAAGATGCAGGGATGCTTATGCATGAAGCATAGCCTGCAAGAGGATGGGGTGTTTGCAGATATAGATCTGCCATGTGGCAGATGTCCATTGCCCGATCCCTTGAATTATGTGTGGTGCGACCCCATTCTCTGCCAATGGGGTGGCACCTCCAGCACGCTGATAATACTTGACCTGGAAACCTAACAAAAACCTGTTAAAAGGCTTAGGAAGTATAACACAGGCTAGAGGAAGGGTGTGAGTTAGTACTAAATATTACTGCTGATACCCAAACATTGTGTTTAGTGACATGAAATGGTAAGGGATGTTCTGAATAGTCTGTGAGTGCATACAAAGTTGTTCGAAAAGGTTTAAAATGGGTTCAAAGATGTGCAAAGTAGTTCAAAGAAGTTCAAAGTAGTTTCAGAGGGAGTCGAAGGTGTTGGACTGGTGTCGAGAAGCAAATACAGCAAATAAGAAGTGTTTTTTAAGAGGTGATGAGTGATGTGCGATAAATCGAGGGGTGAATATGATAGTTTGAAGAAGTTCACGATATTTTGCAGAACTTAGAGATACAATGTGAGGCTAAGACTCAAGAGAATGGTTCTTAAATCAAAGATAAGGGAGAGGGTAACTTCTTCTCTGTTTTTCTAAGTAACTAGTACAAGTCTATATACATTTTGAAGGAATAGTACTAAAAAGGAAACAATAACATGTGGGAAAACATGAGGCAGTATGCACAGCAAATAAAGGTATTGTAAAACATAAAACAAATGAAAAATGATAATAAATGAAACATATATTGTCTCAGTATAGTAAAAGTTCTTGTCCTATTGCTTTAATATATCATTTGAAACATAAAACCACACTTATCGCATTCTAGATCTTTTGTCTTCTCTCTTTGTGTCCAGTGGTGCTCAATATGCGATGAAATGGCTCACTCTGGTTGTGCAGCATGTATTGAAAGGGTTTTGAAACAGTTATGTGGCGGCCGATATTGTTTGAAGTGGTGCAAAGTTCTTCAAAAGCGTTCAAATGTTGTGAAATGGTTCGAAATGGTTTGAAGTCATTCAAAATTGTGCAAAGTTGTTTGAAAAAAGTTCAAAGTTGATTTTGTGGCATTTGTAGCAATTCTGAGCATCTGTCATAATGTCTCGATATGATTGGAAGTGTTCTCCAGATCTTAAAGTGTGCAATGGACCTATCAATGCATCAATTGTCCTGTGATGTTGTTGTCAAACTGAGCATGTATCCTCTGCATGAAAAAAGTCCTTGTTGGGACAGTCCTGGTGGCTGTGAGCCACAGTGGTGATGAGAGGGGAAAGCGGTGATCATGAGAGGAGAGGTAGAGTTGGAAAAGATGCATGGGATTGCAGGGTAGTGGGTTTTCATGAATGATGACTGTGTTTCCCTCAAAGAATCTGTCAGCTTTGTGGCCAGGCAAGAAAAATTCAAAAAAAGTAGCATGTAAGTGCACTGTGCTGTGTTTCATCACTTTCCATGGGTCTCAAAGAGCAACATTGTCAGGGAAAGTCAGTTCTCCCAGCTGCAAAAAGGAGGTTGTCATGGGAACTGGTTTTTTTATAGAATGCACACATGGTGTTGAGGTTGTCAATTGTCAGAACATCCCAAGACACACTGGAGAGTAAATTGATTCCCAGTGAAGTACACATATGATGAGCCACCCATTTGAGGTCCTCACAGACTGCATTATTGACCCAGACTTTAGTTAGTAGCCAGTCTTTACCTGCAATCTTGGGATATAAGCAGTTGAGTGCAGGTTTTAACAGAGGGAAGACGTTAAAGCTCCAATTTATCCAGCCAGTGAACTGCTGCCACTTCCATAGACTCTATGAGGCACCATGTTTCTTTTCTGACCAGACAGAAAGGTCTTCATTTTCTTGCAAGAGTTCATCAAGTGCTTGTTTCAGTAGGGTGAAGGTCAGGCTATTCAGATTGATGTATATTCTGATGATGGTGAGTGATTATCCAGGTTACTAATCCATTGAATGAAATGTAGATCTCTGGCAATCCTCACCCACCAAAGCAGTTATTACAATCGATGTCGCGCTCACCATCTATTGTGATGACTTGCTTAATCTGCCATAGGGGATGCATGGGAAGTAATTGGTATGCATCAGCAATGTCAGACTTGTAGACAACCCATGACTAATTTGGTTTTGTCTGTTGCCATCGTATGAGTCCCTCACCAAGATGAGTTATATAATCTAAAGGAAAACTTCGAACATCTTCATGCTTGATCATGGAGTTTGGCAAAAAAGGTCTGGCACTCTGATCAATCACCATGCATAGCTTATTTGAGTGGGATTTTGGTACCGCATGAACAGGTGATGCATGCATTCTTGGCAGAAGGTCTTAGCCAAAGAACCAGAAAATCTCCCTGCCTGTCATTCAAGATCTTGCTGAGCACACAAAAAATCTGCCTTTGGTTCATTCTTTGGAGTGTCAAGCACTTCGTCAACCATAGAGGGATATTTCCCTTGATGGGTGTTGGCCCATGGCCAGAAACCCTCCCTCAACCCTCTACAAACTGAACTGACAAAAGAGAGATTTGGGTGTGAAGCTAGTAAAGCCTCAAAGTGGTCTATGTGGATTGGAGTGACAATCTTGAAAAGATTGGGGTGGCTGTCAATTGTGTGCATAGCGGCAGCATTCTGGAATTTGGTGATGGGTACTGAGAGAAGTGGTTTGGCTTATTCTGTCCAATCTGCAAGGCATTGTAGTGATTTAATTTCTACATTGTCTTCTTCATCTCGTGCTTCCCAGACATCATATCAAAGGTATTTTGGATGCATACCATAAGTCACCTCACATCTGCTAAGGGCAGCTTTCTTTTCCATGGCCTGGCTGCTTGCATAGAAAGCAGGTATGATGGAAATGACAGGTTTCCACTGGGCTCCAACATCCATTTGTGCTGTTGAACCATTGACAGACATCTGTAGAGACAGACCTGGTCCTTTGTTTACCATCCCCTCATCATCTGACAGATCCTGTGTGAATACCATCTGGAAGGAGGAATGCTGAGTAGAGGTATGTGAATTCATTGTGGTCTGTGAGTAAGATGGCTTGTCCATTTCCAACTCGAGTTCTGACTGCCTTATCAAAGGCAATGAGTTTGTGATAGGTGCTCATTTGTCTGGCTGAGAACTCAGAAGAAAGGTAGTCTCCCCACTGTCGCAATTTACTTTCCCAATGTGAGAAAGTATATGCAGTTGCTTTGATGGTCACATTCCAAGCGGCAGTCCAGTTGCCACTCATTTGGACTTTTTGTGCTGGATCTGTGCTTCCAAGAGATATTTCTGTTCTTCCGATGTGGCTAACATTCTCCTTAAAAGAGGCAACATGGTGGAGATTGCTAAAGATAATGTCGAGGTTGACTGCTTCTCCACAGAAGACATGTCACCATTCTGAGTTAGGGAATCCTGATGGTGCCATGGTTGAATGTCATACATCTCGCTCTGCAAAAGAGATATCTCATTTGAGAACCCTGAGGATCTCTCTTGTCTTCTTTCAGTTTTTGTCAACTTTGTGGTTCTGTGCATTGGCCTCAACCATGTACCATGGCAGCTGCGATTTATATAAACGTTTCTTTTTGTTTGACTCACCTTCTCCTTTTCTCAAGGTTGATTCATCATCTGAGTCAGAAGAGTTGGCTAGACTTTGATGTCTCTGCTTTCTTGTGAGCTGTCTTCGAAGGTCATGTAAGAACCTCCCTGCTTCATCATCTTCAGGCCATCTCTGTTGAACTTCTCTTTGTTGGTGTTCATTGCTGACTGATTCTTTTGTTGCAGTTGGCTAATCATTAACTCTAACCAGCTGGGCTGCATGTTTACCTCATTGCTCAGCAGCTCGCCATTGTGCATCGATAAGGTCAATTTGGTTGGAGTAGTCACCAATGGCTGTCTGCTTGACATGCTCATCAACTTCGGCTCCTTGAACCAACTGCAAGATCTGGTAAAGAGCCTCAATTTTGACCATCTTCTGCTCCCTGAAGTCCTGGATAGTCTTGTCAATCCTTGTAATGAAGTCTCTTCTAAATTCATAGTAGGGTTCTCTCTCTCACTGTTCAGGTTCAGAATCTCTTCGCTGTTCAGTTTGTCTGACAGCTGTAAAAGTGGGGGCTGTTTCAGTGTGGCCATCTTTATTTTGCGATGTCACAATTTCTCCATCTCTCTTGGAGAGTGTGTAAGGCTGTGATTGTCCAAAATAGGCAGCATGGGCATGGGACATATGAGGAATGATGCTTGATTATAAGAACAAAATTACATGAGTGTGGTAAGAGCGAGATGGCCAGAGGAAACCCCAAGACACTATCTTGCAAATAGAAACATAACTGTACTAGCAAATAGGAGTAAGACAATATAAGTGAGGAACAGTTCAGTGAGAACTATCAATAACCATAATGTGTTATGGTGGGCACACAGTGCCATCAACTGCACCAGTAAGGCATTACAGATGGGGCATGCAGTGCAAGCATCCCATATCATTCAAAACCCTTGCCATTGGACTTGTGTAAACAGATTTTAAACCCAATAATTTTCAAAATGTCACATCACAAAAGGGGTTGTTTGTTAGCATCCAGACCACTGTCATGCTAAAAAAATTTAAATTCTCTAAAAACATCTAAATCCTCAGAAAACAGTCAGGGCAGTGTACAGCATGTGTTTTGCCTCTAGTGCACCCAAAATCTCCCTCAGTTCACTGTGCAAAATTTCCTCTATCTGATCCACATTAAGGAAGTCATAGAGCATGCAGAATGAGATCTGTTTTCTATACCACTGATGTGCGCTGGTTGGCTTGTTAAGCAGGACATAGATCATGTAGCAAACATAGGTTCCTCAAGCCCAAGTCTATCTCAACTTGTCTTGCTCTGCTTTGCTGTCATTTTTTCTGGATGTTATTCTGCTCTTTAATCCTCTTCTTCCATTTTTCCATATAGTTTGCTTTCTTCTATCTTCTTGATGCTAGCCCTTCTCGAGTCTTCAGATACTCTTCATGTTTACACTCTGCAAGTTCCTCAGGAGAAATTTTGACAAGAAATCTCTCTATCCAGATCCAGGACTTGGAAGTAGTAGCTCAATGCAGCAGTGTTGTGACTGACCTGGGTCATTACCCTTAAGGATAATTACCCTCATGCACAGAATTGATTTGACTGTATTTGACCCTGGGTCAGTAGGGTAAATTCAAAAAAGTCACATAAATTATGTATTGCATTCAATAAGCTAATTGGCTACTTCAAGAGGGTCAGAAACATTGCCTGCAGGGCCATAGTTGGCATGCATGGCATCAGTGGACCCCAGCTGAGTGAGCATCTCATAGAAAGATAACTCATCATTAAGATTCCTCACTCCTTGTATCCAAAATAAGTCCTATCCAGCTTCGACTGCCCAATTAAACATGTCAGCAATCACAATTAGATTCTTTTGTCCAAAATAAAGATGGACCTACAAGTGTGATGTTAGAAACTGGGATTCAAGACGACTTGAATGGAAGCTTCGACTTATGCATGGATGGCTAGCACTTGGCCAAGCTGATGTAATACCATTGCATCATGATGTGTCAACATCTCTATCTGAGTCCATGTCCAACTCAGAATCAAAATCTCAGTCCAAGTCATCCTCAAGCCGCTGGGCAAGAGTAGTGAAGGAAGTATGAGATGTTGACTGGGCCTGATCACCAGGCTAGCTCTCGTCCTTGTCATCACTGCTTTCACCACGGTCACCTTCAGCTTCAGCATCCTTGGGAATATCCTCATCTTCAAGTTGGCTACCAGATTTATCAGTATCTCACATGGTGATTGGGTGATTGCCAAACATGCACTTGAGTTGCACCCATGCCATCCCTTCTTGTGTGTGTCATCATCGTAGTTCTCCCTTTACTAAAGCAGTCTCAGAGTTTTTGAACATTCAATTGGCTTCGCTTTTTAGTTTTGATGTCACCCATGCTGGAGAATAGCCTTTCTGTTGATGCCAAGTTGAGAGTGAAGGTGAGAATGAGCATCGCTAGCTTCACCAGTGGGTTATCATTATTTAAGCTCTTCTAAATGAGGAGAGGGTCAATGGAACCATCCTTAAAAACAAGTCAATAAAATGCTACCTCCAGGTCAGTCACAATATCAATGTAACATACCTCCTCCTTCAAGCCATCTGCCATGGTCTCAACAGGCCACTTTTCAGCCAAAAATGGCCCAGTATAGCCATCATAGTGCAGTACTTGTGAAATGAGATCACTTGGACACTGCTCAACTTTGAAGACACATGTAGAGCCTGTGGATGATGCTGCTGATGCATGGATTGAGGTAGAAACAGGCAATGAATAAGTCCTGGTCTGCTTTTAACCAACATTTTTTGATGCTTTGGAGAATTTTCATGACTGGATGATCTTCAGTGGACAGCCATGATTGTTCTTGCTCCGATTCCAGAAGTTTTGAGTAAATGTGATGGATATTACCAAGAATTAAAATAATGTGGTTACAACAAGTATTCATGGCTTGTGCAACATTCACAGTAATTTCAAGGGGCTCAATGTGAGTTTTGACTCTAATTTGAGATTGGGATTCTTATCTCATTGAACTAAAGTTTAATTGACTTACCATGTAATCCTTTTCCACCACTGCCCATCGATGACCTGATCCAGGACCATTCTGCTTTTCATCGAGCTTTTTCATCTCCTCCAAGACTATCAAGTATCTCTTCTCAGTGTTTAAGAGCTGTTATTTGAATTGCCTTCCACACCTGCAAATTCTGTGATAGGGCACAGTAGTATGCTGTCCAATGTGTAATCACAGGAATAATTAATGCTAGGACCTTCTGATATATATCAGCCTGTTCTTTATTTAACAATCCAAGTGCAAATAAATGGTTGTTAAACCATTTTGCTACTTTGCTGCTCTCATCCATGATTTGGGGAAGCTTGGGGTTTCCTTTTCTGTAATCAGCAAGTATCAAAGGTATCTTTATAGTTGATCAGCTTGCACAATGCCACCACACCTTGATCTAACATACCTGATGACTCCAACAATCTGCAGCAAGCAGCCAAGGGAATTTCTCAACAATCAAATGGTGGCCCTTTCTTTCATTGAACCCAGCATCTCCACAAACACCAATTGGGCAAACATCAAGGTCCTGCAAGTGTTCAAGCTCTTTTTCAAGAATTAATTGTCCTGTCTTTCACTGGGAAGATTGATTGTAAATATTTGTCAAGTATGCCTATTCAACAAACAATTATTCCCAATCTGGAGATAAGAATTTTGATGTACTTGGCAATTCATTGTGAACATGAATGCAACAAGGTGTTTTTTCGATATGTCCTTCCATCTATCGCACTGAAGCATCACATAGCTCCCTTTCTGTGACCCTGAGACCTGTGAACCCTTAATCTTGGTTACTTCACGGCAGAGTATCAAGGTGGATAGTTTGGTTCGATCAGGAACCTTAGCCCCTGGTGCCACTAAGGTGAAGAGTTTGCGAACTTCAGGATCACCTATTGAATTAAATGAAAATCCTGCAGAGATCCATGCCTGTAAGACTTGGTTTTCAAACTCCATCTGTTGCACCGGAAACAAGGCAGGTGACTTTGTAGCTACCACCATAAATGTTTTCTGTAATTTATTTGCCTGATCTGGGCATTCTGCTGTGCCATTTGTTCCTTGATTCAGAGGCGCTGTAATGATATCATCACCCTACACTTCCATCACTAAGCCCTTCCCCAATTGCTTACTTTCATGAGCCACCTTTCAAATGATATCAGGGCAGTAATCACAGCTGACAAGATGATTTGTCAGGACTGAGATTTTACCACTGAGCTGTGTTACTCTGACTTTGGCTGTCATGATGACCTCATCAGTTGTTGATGTGAATTTGGTGAAGCCTTGGGCTGACCTTCTGAAAGAAGTATGTTAGTTGGCTGTACAGCTTCAACCAGACCCCCAGCTTCATTTTCAGCCACTCTAATTTTAGTGAGCTCATTCTTGGTGCGATATTTACATCTCGCACCAAAGAAAATGGAGTTGACTTTGTCAGCATCTTAATGGTAATGTTCCCAGACCCAGGACTTCTCTCATGGCATGGGGATATAATAGAAATAGTGTTGCCCAATATTGTGGCTCATGATGTTGTTGGTACATTTTTACATCTAGTTTTGATGGCCCATCAGAGTTAGCTGACTCCTCTAAATGTCGACATTGAAATGACTGACTGTAATTACTGATTGAGGTCATATTAGATTTGACCAGTCAGTCAAAACACTGCAATGCAGACCATAGAACAATCCAAACAGTAAAATGGCAGACAAACATATAGCTGTACATCAATTTTATACACTCAAAGGTTCTAGGCATGCTCAATCACAAGCAGGTGATGTTTTTTTTTAAGCATGGGCGCTCAATTTGTTAGCTGTCACACAACCATTTTGCCTGTTTGTTACCTGCAGGACCATTTGTTGAGGTCACAATGTCACAAGCAGTTGTTATAATTAAAGTGGGTACAGTACATGTATTGGCTTCTTTAACAGCTGGTTGACAGCTGATACATGTAATATATATTCCCATATCTGTTTTTCATCAAGAGTGAACAGCACGAGAAGGAAAATGATGAAGAGGAAAGGAGCCCCAAGTGCACTGCTTGGATGCAGGGAGTACAACCTTGTTGAGGAGATGCTTAGCAGAATGGTCGTATAATCCTGAAAATTTGCTGGACATTGGACAAATGGCAAACTTCAATTGTGAAGGAAATGGCAGAAAATGTTGAGCATAAGTACTTAAATTCAGGATTTTCTCTGGCTCAATATACTGATTGATGTGGAATAGAATAAAAAAAAATAAAGCAGACTATATAATTACCTGTCCCATTATCGATTCCAACCTGATTTGTCTACTTACTCCCATCCTCGTTGCAGGGTAATCTCAGATTCTTGGGGTTTTGGCCTTGGCTAGTGAACAGCAAAGGTATGTGAAACTTTGAGTGTATTTGTCAAGGGTGGATGAGGTTAGGGGTGAGGGTACAGAATTTGTACCCTCAGCTAACCCTTACCCTTGAAAAGGGTTCAAGGGTAGGTACAATCTCTGGGCATAATGTATAATACAGTAAATTTGCTTCAGATACTATCAATGAAACACTTCTATACACCTTGTGCTCAATTTCAGCAGAGTTTACATTGCAATTTCCATGGATCAATGTTTTGACATCACAGGATTTATGAATTCTGCAGAGTTACTAACTGAAAATGTGTTGCAGAACTTTTATACAGTCAAGAAAGTGGTCACATATTCATTGGTTTGATGTTCCTAATGACTTTTTCTCTCCAAAAGGCATAGGAGACTCAGGATGGACTTGCAGAAGCACACCAAGACTAGACAGTGGAGGGCTGGAAATGAGTTATATGCTCAGATGAGACCAAAATCAATTGTTTGGGGTCACTTGGGAAGAAATGGGTGTGGAAAAAGCCAGGAGAGGGGTTGACCAACAGGCTGGTACAGGGAACAGTCAAGTTTGGAGGAGGTTCTCTGATGATCTGGGGGTGCATGTTCTGGGAAGGGTGGATATGCAACCAAGATTGATGGGAGGATGGATGCTAATCTTTTTGTCAGCATTTTGGATGATAAACTCCAAGAATCAATCAAATTCTACAAGAAAAAACCCACAGACATCCTTTTTCAGCAGGACAATGACCCCAAACACAAGAGCAAGAAGGCCCAGAACTGGCTCCAAGCTAGTGGATTAGAAGTCATGGAGTGGCCCCCTCAATCAGCAGACCTCAATCCCATTGAACACCTTTGGCATCACCTCAAGACAAGACTTGGAGAATATGATAGGCCAGCATCTGGTATTGCTGAGTTGTGGGAGAGAGTACAGAAGGAATAGAATGATATTCCAGCATCTGTCTGTCAAAATCTGATAGAGAGTATGCCTAGAAGGGTTCAGGCTGTGTTACAGGCAAAGGGAGGCTACATTAAGTACTAGAATATTAGAATAGTATTCTATAATATAAGAGGGACAAAACCATTCAAATGTACTTGTGCTAGTAAAATATAAATACTGTGGAAACAAAAAAAGATTATGTAATGAAACAAATTGTAACTTGTCAGTCACATGATAATCTACCTTTGAATGAAATTTGAACTTGTTTGGTTGTTCTTGAGTTATTCAAGTAACAGTCCAACTTCAAAAATCATTTGAACAGTTTTGTTCCTCACTATAAGAGAGTTTGGTGAGGGAACAGTCACAGAATCAGATTCATCCTCTAGTGAATTGACAGACAAAACTTCAAAGTGGTTATGGATGGGCAACAAGAGCATGCTGTTCACTCATTGCAGATGGAAAAATTCTGCTCTCCCATTTCTTCTGCTTTAATCTCTTTATCTTTCTTCTCCTTCACCTCCTCTACATCTATGAGCACCAACAGGTCTTGGAAAAGTTCATCTTATTTCTTTGCCATGAGCTTGTGAATGTCTAGATGGTGGGCACAGTTTCAAGCCATGTGTCTAGTTTTCTCATAGCAGTAGCAGAGGTCCAACCTGTGGGCTCTACTACAGACTGGGGCATTAGGGGCTGGTGCTAAGGTTTGGTGCATAGAGATGGGATTGGTGCTTAATTGAAGGTGTGGGGAGTGTGGGTGGTAGTGGATGTAAGGGCAACCTCAAAGCCTCACTTAATAGTGAGCTAACAAAGGGGAATCCAAAGTTAATATTATACTACATAATACAGACACTTCAGGTGCACCTAACAGAGGGGAATCCAAAGAGAAAACTCTAAAGACCCATCTGTCGATGCCCAGTATATGTGATGGACCCAAAAATCAAATAGTAAGCTAAAAATAGCAAAAGGCAGAAATAGGCAGATCAAGCTGTGGAATGACATCACCTTGATGGGTAAATGTCCAGAAGGGGTCCCAGCTCTAAGAATAGAACTGTCAATATGTACCAACATGGAAAAAGTCAAAATATAATCATCAAATAGGAATAAAATCATAGAAAGGCATAGAAAAGGCAAAATAGGGTGAAATAAAATATAAAAGAATATAGGACGCACACAGAAAATTGCCCAGATGCCTGGAATACCTTCCTTTCCCCTTACATCACCCCCCTTCTATAATGCATCACCCTGATGCATTCAAAACCATATTTGCCTGAAGTTGGATGCTTGGATGTGCTGAGGCACAGAGGAATATCACTAGTGGAACTCCCTGACCAGTCGTGGAGCATTCACATCAGACTCTGTGACCCAGGAGTTTTTCTTGTACCCATAACCCTTCCAATGCACCAGGTATTCAAGTTTACCTCCATGTAAGCAGTTGTCTAGGATAGACTCGATCTCATACTGAGGCTCACCTTCAATAACTGTAGGCGGTGGAGGAGGTTGTGTCACACATCCAGGGAATGGATTTGTGGGAGCAGGCAGCAGTTTTACAACATGGAAGACAGGGTGGAATCTGGACATTGACTGTGGTAGCTGTAGGTGGTAAGCATGCGACCCAATGCATCTAGTGATGAGGAATGGTCCAAGAAAGTGGTGGGCAAGTTTCTTGGATGGATGCATGGTCGAAATGTCACTAGAGTCAAGGTAGACACAATCATTAACCTTATATGTGGGTGTGGATAAGTGATGCTGGTTATAGAAGCATGCCATGTCATCCTATGCCTTGGCCAAAGCTGACTTCGCCTTCTCCAAGATGTCTTTCATCTGTTCTGTGAACTCATTCACCATCTCCAAGTGTGAGGGTGCTTGTCAAGGCTTGAAGCCCATATATGGGTATTGCCCTGTGTCAAGGAGGAAGGGAGTTTGTTGGGTGGAAGAGTGGACATGATTTTGTATCCAAACTCAGTCATGAGGAGGAGATCTTTCCAATTGTCCTGTTGCTCATTGATAAAGATATGGATGTACTGCTCCAGTTCTTGGTTGACTTGCTCTGTCTGTTTGTCTGTCTGTGGATGGTAGGTGGTCAAGGCAAGGAGTTTGATTCCCAGCAGGCAGTACAGCTCTCAGGTAAACTCTGCAACAAATTGTGGACCTCAATCACAGAGGAATGTGCCAGGCAGTCCATGGAGCTTCCACACATGGCACAAATAGAGTCGAGCTGCTCCAAGCACAGTGACAGTCATATGACTGGAGATAAAATAAGCTCGCTTCCCAGCAGAGTTGACTGTGCACATTATTTTATCAAACCCATTGGACTCCAGTAGTTCCACCATGAAGTCCACACTGATGATGTTCCAATGATTCTCTGGAACAGGAAGGGGGTGTAACTAACCCATGGGCTTGTGCCATGGAGTCTTGGTGCATAAGCAGAGATCACAGGTACAGCAGTACTGACTAATGAGTTGAGACATCTGGGGCCACCAATAATTCCATGATATGAGCTCCAGTGTTTTTCAATGCCCAGGGTGGCCAGCAATGAGCAAGTCGTGGTGCTGAGAGATGAGTCATCATCAAAGCTGGGGATCATTAGGAATGTAGATATGGTCATGGAAGTATAGGATGTCATCCTTTTCTGTCTACTCTGCTGCATGAAGTGCAGGAGTGGATCCCTTTCTCATATCCTTTACTGCCAGAGCCACAGCATCCTCATGTAAATTGCTATGGTTTGCATGATGACTGTGCTTTGAGGTTGCCCTTACAGTAGAAAACTCTCTCCAAAGGCTTGAAATCTTGGACACACTGCCAAGATAGGCAGGTACAGAGTAGTAGATAACTCTCTGATCTCCACAGACTCTCTATACACTGTCCCACATAGTTTTGCCTTTAGCGTGTACCACATTTCACCTGATCCACTGCCTAGTGCCATGGATGCCCTGGAGCACATTGATGCACTTGAAGGTGACATTGCTGCAAATTGATGCACTTACCTCCACCATTGAAACCTTTGTCAGAACCCTCCAGTTGAACCCCACTCTGCCTATTCCTTCCATTTCAACTCCTAATGCATCTAGCAATAATGCACTGCCCAATGCATGCCCAAGTGATGACACATGCATCAAACTGTTGCCCTCTACTCAATTCAATGGTGTCCATTCCCATGGACATGCCTTCCTCAATTTCTGTAAATTATATATCAGACTTCACCCAAACCACCCCAGTACCTGTGCAACCTGCACCCATCTCCAGACTGTACCAATGGGTGCAGGTTGTTACTGTGGTGTTTGACTAAACACCATGGTTATACCATCTATCACCCCCCCTCGTGACAACCTCCTCTCCCACTTGGAGTGAGGAAGGCATGGTTAGTGGAGAATCACCTCCCCCTGCATAGAGAGTGAGGGACATGATGGGGTGGTTGGTAGAGTGGTTGTGATTGGCAAAAAAAACCTTCCTCTCGCATAGAGAGCGAGGGTCAAGGTGTATGTAAGAGCAACCTCAAAGCCTCACTTAACAGTGAGCTAACAGAGGGAAATCCAAAGTTCATATTATACTACATAATAAAAACACTTCAGGTGCACCTAACAGAGGGGAATCCAAAGAGAAAGCTCTAAGGACCCATCTGCTAATGTGATAGACCCAAAAATCAAATAGTAGGCTAAAAATAGAAAAAAGGCAGAAGGAGGTGGATCAAGCTATGGAATGACATCACCTGGATGTGTAAATGTCCAGAAGAAGTCCTACCTCTAATAATAGAACTGTCAACATGTACCAACATGGAAAAAACTGAAAAATATTCATAAAATATTCATAAAATTATAGAAAATCATAGTAAAGGCAGAATAGGGTGAAATAAAATATGAAAAAATATGGGACAAACACAGAAAATTGCCCAAAAGCCTGAGATGCCTCCCTTTCCCCTTATGTCACCCCCCCTCTATGATGCATTGCCCTGATACATTCGAAACCATATTTGGCCAAAGTTAGATGCTTGGATGCATTGAGGTACTGAGGAATATCAACAGTGAAACTCCTTGACCAGCTGTGGGGCATTCACATTGGACTCTGCAACCCAAGAATTTTTTCAATTTAGGATGGATTTGACCTCATACTGAGGTTTGCCTTCAATGACTGTAGGCAGTGGAGGAGGTTGTGTCATATGCCCTGGGAATGGATCTCTGGGAGCTGGCAGCAGTTTGATGACATGGAAGATGAAGTGTAGTCTGGACATTGACTATGGCAATCATAGGTAATAGGGATGTGACACAACATGCTTGGTGATAAGAAAAGGTCCAAGGAAGTGGTGGGCAAGTTTCTTAAATGGTTGCAAAGTACTTGAGGTTTCTGTGGTCTGTCCAGATCTCAACCTTATGTTGAGCACCCTCCAAGAAATGTCACCACTCCTCTAACACCTGCATTATTGCCAACATCTCCTTATTTTGGATCTCATAATTGTGTTCCACAGCACTGAGACTCTTCGAGTAGAAGGCAATGGGGTGCCACTTCTAGTTCTCAGAAGACTGTTGGGACAGCACTGCGTGCATCTCAAAGTCTGAACTGTCAGCTTCTACATGGAAGGGACATGAGTCATCAGCAAAGGTAAGGATTGGAGTGGAAGTGACCATCTCTTTGAGCTTCTTGAATGCCTCCTGCTGTGCATTTTCCCACTTACATCCCCCCTTGCCAGTGAGGTCAAATAATGGGCATGCATGGTAGAAAAAATCTTTAATAAAGTGCCAATAGAAATTGATAAGCTTAGAAAAGACTGCACATTTTTCTTGTTCATAGGCATGGCCAGGTTGTAACACCAGCAACCTTGACCAGGTCCATCTCCACCTGTCCATCTGAGATAATCAAGTTTAAGTACTCAATTTGTGTCTTCTCAAACTCACACTTGTCATGATGAAGATAGAGTTTGTGCTGCTGAAGTCGCTCTAGCACCAGGCATGTAATTCAATGATGTTCATCAAGGTCTTGAGTGAAGATGAGAATGTCATCAAGGTAGACATAGACAATGCCTTCCAATATGAGATCATGGAAGATGTTGTTCATTATAGTCTGCAAGGTGGCAGGACTATTAGTGAGACCTAAAAACATGACAAGCGGTTCAAAAAGACCATGGTTCATGTAGAAAGCTGCCTTTCACTCATCTCCTTACATTGTTGTAACCCTAGCGGACATTGAGCTTGGTGAGGTAACATGCCCCATGGAGTTGATTGACAAGTTTGGATATGAGGGGTAGTGGATAGCGATTCTTGACTGTGATGTCATTGAGGCATTGATAGTCTTGAACCAGTCGAAGGAATCCATCCTTCTTTTTGACAAAGCAGAAGGGTGAGGCCATGGGCAACTTTGAAGGGTGGATATGACCCAAAGCCAAGTGTTCATCAATAAACTTATTGAGTTGTTGTTGTTCTTCAGGGGAAAGAGAATAGACCTTGCAGGAGGAGGGCATGGCACCCAGCATGAGCTCAATTGCATGGTCCCACAGCTTACAGTTAGAAAGTGAGTCAAAGGATTCCTTGGAGAAGACATCCTCGAAGTCATGCAGGTGAGGAAGTATGGAGTCAGCAAAGGATTTGAGTGTACTGTTGTTCTTGTGGAAGGCCTCCATAAGGCACTGGGAGATGTTCGAGGTGGCATGCACCTCATGTGAAGGGTTAATAGCAGTGTGAAAAATTCAGTCACCTTCCTCGATTTCTTCCACCTCCTCTTCATCATCATCAGAATCAGGTGCAAGATCTGGGACATCTTCCAAGTCCACATTGGCCACAGGCATTGGACCAGCATGACATTTTTGAATGCACTGTAAGAGGACCTTTTGCCCTTGATGTTCCTGTCTGCCTTCAGTGAAGCAAGTATGACAACAAGAGAAACAACGACTCATCATGACTTCACCTGTCACTCAGTCAACCTCAAGATTGTGGTCACAAAGCCATGGTTAGTCCAAAATTGCCTTCTGCTTCCCCAGTTGGATCACAGCAAAGAGAACTCATCCACTATGATCCTTGTACCAAAGGACTAGGTTGACAACCTCCCAAATCACCCCAGCTTCATTTGGGGAACTGTCCACATTGTAGACAGGTATCGGTCAAGATAGCAAGTGGGTATTGAGTTGTTTTTGTTGAACCAGGTGTGAATCAATGAAAAGGCCCACGGCATCTGAGTCCAGGAGAGCAGAGACACTGAGTATTTGCCCCATATCCATGGTTTGCAGCTCAATCTTCAATTCTAGGGATCATTGGGAGGGGGTGGACACCACAATGTACTTGTGTGGTAGCTTACACTTCCAAAATTTCAATCTGGGTAGAGGGGAGAGTGGGGAGAAAGGGGTAGGTATGTCTTTAGCCACTTCAGAGGAGTCTGGAGAAGGAATGGTCATAAAATAAGATTCATCCTCTAGTGGATCAACAGACAGAACTTCAAAGTGGTTATGGACAGGCAACGAGGGCATACTGTTCACTCATCATGGGTGGAAAAATCCTGCTCTTCTGCCTCTTCCTCTTTAACTTCTTCTTTCTCCAGGCCTTTAACATCTGCAAGTGCCAACAGATCTTGGAGGAGCTCATCTTGTCCCTCAGACATGAGTTTATGGATGTCTTGGTGGTGGGGACAGTTTTGAGCCATGTGTCCAGTTTCCCCACAGCAGTAGCAGAGATTTAGTTTGCAAGCTTGACTACAGGCTGCATCGACATCCATTGAAGCAGGGGTGTTGGAGCTCAATGCCAAGGGCTGGTGCATAGGGATGGAATTAAGATGAGGGGGTGCTCGATTAAAGGTGTGTGGAGCATGGGTGGTGATAGGAGTGTGGACGGCCACAGTGAATAACACATTTGTGAGTCAGTTCTCATCACAGAGGGAAGCAGCCTTGTACCAAGCATTTATGTCACCATCTGCTGGGTGTCCTTCCAACATCTGTGCAATCTGGCCTTGGATTTCCTGATTAAGACCTCGACAAAACTTCTCCACCATGGGTAACCCACTTCTGTACCTCGCCATGTCCACCAGGTCTCAAAATTTGTTGATGTGGTCATCCACAGATCAATGCACTTGGTAGTAGGAAGTGGATTCAAGGTGTGTTATGACTCATTGGCATTCATTGAGGGGACAGAAGTGTTGTATGAACTCATCACAAAGGTCCCCCCAGGTGGAGAATGGAAGGGAGCCATGTTCCTTGATTTGGTGTAATATACAGTCGATGTGCAGATAGGCATGCTCAGACTTTGTGTATGTAAGGGCCCAATAAATTTTAGCGGCATCATCCACAAATTGGTTTGGGTATAGATTGATGTATAACTCACAGGAATTGAGGAAGGCACATCTGTGGGAATGTGTGCCATTGAATTTGGCAGGGGGCATGCATTGGGTGGTGCATGTGTGCTTGGCATGCTAGGGGTCAAAATGAGCAGGGTGGGGTTCGACTGGAGAGTTCTAACGAAATTTTCAATGATAGATGTAAGTGTATCAATTTGCGCACGAATTCCAGCAATGTTGCCTTCAAGCGCATCGATGCACTCCAGGGCATCCATGGCACTAGACAGCAGATTGGATGAAAAGCGGTGCACACTAAAGGCAGGAGTGTCTGGGACAGTGTGTAGGGAGTCTGTGGAGCTCTGGGAGTTGTCTTCTACTCTGTACCTGCCTATCTTGGCAGAGTATCCAAGATTTTGAGCCTTAAGAAGGAGTTTTCTCCTGTAAGGGCAACCTCAAAGCCTCACTTAATAGTGAGCTAACAGAGGGGAATCCAAAGTTAACATTATACTACATAATACAAACACTTCAGGTGCACCTAACAGAGGGGAATCCAAAGAGAAAACTCTAAGGACCCATCTGTTGATGCCCAGTATATGTGATAGACCCAAAAATCAAATAGTAAGCTAAAAATAGCAAAAGGCAGAAATAGGCAGATCAAGCTGTGGAATGACATCACCTTGATGGGTAAATGTCCAGAAGGTCCCATCTCTAAGAATAGAACTGTCAACATGTACCAACATGGGAAAAGAATATAATCATCAAATAGGAATAAAATCATAGAAAATCATAGAAAAGGCAAAATAGGGTGAAATAAAATATATAAAAAAATGGGATGAATGCAGAAAATTGCCCAGATGCCTGGGGCACCTTACTTTCCCCTTACAAAGCTAGTATTAGCTCACCAATGTTCTTCCCTCAAAGACAGTACCAGATAATATGAGGCAATCCCAGGCTGGGAAGTAGAAATGTACTGCAGCTGATGACATTCAGCCTTCTCAAGCCACACACTCTCTGTTAACCCCCCCCCCCCCCCAGTGACTTTGTTGTGGATGGAAGCTCAAGGGAAGCCAAACAGTCTGTTCATTAAAAATATTTTTACTATACTATTTCTACTACTAACAAATCCTCTCAAGACATCAAACCCAATCTATTATTTTTATAATGCTCTCAAGAGCACTCCACAGGACAATGGTTATTCGAAACGAACACCTCGCTTCTTTTTTGTCCGCGACCCAGGACCTAATGTGATGGGAACGGGACTCATGGGATCTTCCAACCGGACTCGTTTTCCCAGTGGTGATATAATCGTGGGCGGATGTGAGGTGGGGGGAATCTTGAGCAATGGCACATCCACAGTGGAAACCCGTTCCGAGGGGTAATTTATGAACTTTGGATTCTGAAAACCATATCAGTGGTATGTTTACCCAAATTTTACCAGATAACTCAGAATCTTACAGCTATATAATGCCGCATCCCTGCCTCTTCAATAAGCTTAGGAAGCTTCTCTTGTCGGCCTTTTAGCGCATTTCTTCGTGCTACCATATTTTCCTCCGCAGTTCCACGTATGGCGAGAGTTTTCACTAGATAAGCAAGAGGAGTTCAATATTTTTCTTCCATGTTTTCGTAGCCGTTTACTCACCCGTAATTGTTCGAGTTTGGCCAATTCGATGTGCTCGCTGTATATGCATGAGCCAAGGAAGACAGAAGACATTCAACCATTTACCTTGATGGCCTGGCTTTCCACATCTGCTTGCCAAATAGGTTCACAGAATATAACTCGTGAAGCGGATATGAGATTCCTGAGTACGACGAGGTGAATAGCTTCTTGCAAGGAAGAAGCACCAAGGACTTACAGGCCACGAGCGCCGTGTTTTAACTCCATAAGAAACACTCGGTACGTTTCTGACGTCTCGAAAGTCAATACCATCTGCTCACGAAGTCGAGGCTCGACTTGAGTCGTAAATCGCAGGTATTTCACATGCATTAGCTCGAGTGCTTCTGCTACGTGTGCGAGTGATAACTCAGAGTCTGAGAAAATGAGAAATTTTTCACTGCTAGCATATTGAAGAACCTGTCAGATCGTTCAGAAGGTCGTTCAGCCAAACAGAAATTGCGATTTTTGCTCACCTCATTAATGATGTAGTTTAGTTTGGTTGATGTGGTGGACCCTAAACGAGTCAGTCCAAGCAAAGAGGTCACCAATAGAGAAGACGGAAGTGCTAGACATTCTGGGGACTTTGGTGATTGTAATGGGAAGTCCTGGCCCTCAGGGTTATCCAACCGCGCAATAGCCACATCGAGCTCCTTCTTCATTTCTTTGATCGTCTCGGGGTCTCTGGCCTTCTTCGCTGCATTTTCCGCCATCATTACTGCATTACTGTCATCTTGATGAGCAATCGCCTTGCGTCCTGCCTTACGGTAAGAGCTTTTTTGCGATTCCTGGAACTGCCTTCGAAGCTGACGATCTTTGGATGCAACTGAGTAACCCAATTCAATGAGGTTTTCTTGAGAGATTCGCGGTCGGGAAATTATCACGTCTCTTATCTTCAAAAGACGGTCTGCGTGCATAAAACCACTCACAGAACCATTATAGCAGGGTTCGAGAAGGGGCATCCGTGTCCACGCATCAAATATGACACGTTCTATACCGTATGTTCGGTAAGGAACGTCTTCATGGTCTTGCATGGTTCTCCATAAAGGATCCTTCGCTGCATGCTCTCTGGAAAGATGGTTGGTAAACTCTCAGATATTGTCATCAGAAATGTACATACATATGTTTGAAAGCTTCCCGTAACAATTCCATATCTTCCTTGGGTACATTTCTTTTCATAGCAGTATCGATGTGATCCTGGGCGTCTTGTGTGAGCTGATCGACATTGTAAAGGCCTTCATCAGTTGACCAGAACATGAGTCTGCAAGATATTTTTGTTCATGTTGTAAAGACTAATTAGGAGTGACGTACGTACTGCGACATGTTCTGCACAGTGATTTGGAGAAAGTCTGCGTTCTATAAGATGAGAATATTAGGACGAGCAGCGCCATCTCCATACTTTGCTTACTCGGGGATGGAACATATAATCCTGTTTTAATAACTCAGAAAGAAATTGACATCTGGGAGAGAAAGATCGCACCTGATCTGTTCGCTGAGAATCTACTGCATTTATAGCAATGGTCGCCTGCATGGCGTTATAAGACTTAACTGCATAGGGATCAAGGTCCAGTAAGATTGCTTCTTGCTTCACGGGTGGAAGGATGACGTCTTTCTCTACATCCTCAATTCTACAACAGAATGAGAATGTCCCCGCTCGACACAAAGAATATGAGTTCATACCGATGTCGAACCATGATCATCTCCATGACTTTCGTCAAAACTTGTGTTGCACCTAAGCGAGGTCCTCGGCGGTCAAGGAGAGGTTCTACGACATGAGTCTGAACGAGCCTCGGATCCGCTGCGAATTGTGGTACAGCAATAAAATGAGTGATCATTCTGCCAAGCTTGTTTAGATCCTCGCGGTCATATTTATTCCATATACGCAGGGAAGCCTCAGTGTCTGGAGGTAAACCAGAGCTAGCACGAGAAAACGTCTCCGACGAGTCTTGGCTTTCAAAAAACTCATCGTCTCCGAGAACGAACTCATCAAGATCGTCTTCAACTTGGCCCTTAGCTTCTTCAGTTATTTTCTTCCCAAGACTCAGCCCTAGAAGATTTGTTGTTGGAGTTCCTGTCACGATCCACCTACGTTCGATGCTTAACAGCTTGGTAAAAGGAGTCAAGATGGTAGAGAGGGATGCTGAGACATGGCCTTCATCAATGACAAGGCGTTTCCAGCGGATTTGTAGAAGAGGCGACACATTGGGTGGCTTGCAAGTGCATTGAGGCACCCGAGAGCCAGAGTATTCTGGGCAACGACAAGCATTCCAAGAGTGCAAATTGCGTTTATCTCGGAAGTTATTTTCGAACGTAAACCCTGGAAACATTCATTAGAACACATTGGTCATGAAAACAACCACAAACGTTGGTAAGTCATCAAAATGATCTATCACATAGTAATTATGAGCGCCTTCACAGCACAACTATAGAACCACATACATCGTAGTCAGACGCAAGGACCGTTGCATGAGGCATTGGGGTACCCTGCCTTAATATTAGTACCCTAATAGGGTATTCCACATGCTTTTGTATTTCTCTACCCCATTGGCCCAGCAGATTAGCAGGCACAATGATAAGGGTTGCCGAAGTCAAGTAAACCCGTCGAGGCCCAGGATCAGTTCCTTTGCGTTGGGTACGCTCGTTGGTAGTCGGCTCCCTGTCGTAATGATAGTAGAATGGAGTTGTTGCCTGTAACAGCTGATCGAGATGGATCTGTTCGACCTTCGAGGCAATTTCTATATGTCGCTCATGGCTTAGTAGGCCTTGAACCGTCGCAGTGTTTGGAATGCTAGTGTCTGGAGTAGTTCGCTTGCGGTGGAGAAGCAGTTCTACGAAGGAAGGCACACGGCAAGATTGTGAACCAAACGTGTCCTCTTTGCCCCTGAAGAACCTCTTCCTTGTAGATGTGCATTCTTCAGAGGGGAAGTAGCGAAAAGACAGAGGTGTCATTACATGTCTATCATCCACGATGGACTCCTCCGGTGAGGATATTTGATGAATGGTAGCTAAAATCAAGGCCAGAATTATGACGGTCTTCCCAGTCCCTAAAATGAAGAACGGAAACGTTCTCGACAAAAACTACGTCGCTGAACCAACTCACCTAATTCTTCGCACAAAACACCGCTGCGACAAGCTGCGACTCTTGGACGCTCTCGGAGGATTTCCATGGTACCAGGTTGAAGATAGAAAGTTTCGAAGAACATAGAGGTTAACGGTATAAAGAGAGGATCGGGGACGTGAGTCACATCCATCTCCCTCTGGATCATTGCTGTGACCGAACGTCGTTGGTACTTGTACATAGTACTCCTCATTCCTAGTCCCTCAAGCCTATCATCAAAGTCTAACAGACGACGGGTGATAGCCTCGCAACCAGGGGTTACTCTGGTCTGCGGAGACTGAAGATCACCATATATTTCTGCTAAAGTGCGATTGTCCTAACGAGCATATAGTGGATTTCTTTGCTGTAGAGGACAACAAGAAGCTACCTTTGCGCTCGGTATCAGAGTGGGACAGTGACTAGATATGTCATTTCCATTCCAACTATCTGAGTCTTGGATGATTTTTGGAAGAAGCGTCCTGAGGTATCGTCGCGCTGGCCCCAGAATGATTTCCTTCCGAACACGAAGTTTACCTTGGACATTTGCAAGGTCAAAAGGGATGATATAGATTCTCAAGAAGACTCTACGAAGAGGGACCACACGGTATGTGACTGAGACAAATCGGTGTTCTGTAAGAAATTCAATTTCTCTACAGAGACTTGCGTCGTCAATCGCGAGATGATCCTTCAGGACGTTGAGTTGAAAGGGGTGCCAGCCGTCTTCAGCATGCACATGATTGCAAGTAAACTCTTGGATACCAGAGTCAAGATTGACAACCAATGTTCCAGCAGCCAGAAGATTTCCAAGACCGTATGGAACATCAAGTCCTTGACGGGTCGAGTGAAGTTGTACTTGATTTCCCGTAGAGCAGCCTGCGCAACAAGAACGACAGATATCCGAAGACAAAATGTTGATATTACCAAGGAGCGCGGTTGCCATTGGATGGGTTTGACCCAGGCCTCAAGGCCTCAAGTTGCGCAATGCGAACAAAATGCGAACGGAAATGAAAACGGCACGTGACACAACTGAAGTTTCTTTCCCAACATGGCCAGTGTCTGGTTTGCTCAACCTTTGAGACTACACTTTCGCTGCACAGGCCGACAACTGACAGGTAGACCTGTCAGAATCTCAAGTAAAAAATCGACACTGGCAACGACGCCCAAAGGGCCTGCGAAGGAGAAACTGAATTGGCCGGAATATCTTGCGATACGAGGTGGCAAGCGGAGATGGCAATTGGTGGGTGAATTAGGTATCTCTGTTAAAGTATTATTCAGATGGAATGAGTAGGCTTTCACAATCCCTTGCGCGGCGCTTGGCTTCTTTGGGGGCGCAACTTACTTTGGCACTCTTGAAACAGATCCCACAAAACCAATCATGGCTAGTATCTGCAGTATATTATGAGACGTTGACGTGACTTGTATTGTAGGGCATCGATCCTTTTTTTTTTTACGGCTTCTGCACGGTTGGTTGTGTTGGTGCGTTGGAACATATTTATAGAGTCCAGGCTTACGTTCTTATCCTACTATCTCAGGCATAGGTGCTTTGATTGGGCCGACTATTGGCTCAGCAGTCTGGCGGATAAGGCATCGTCACAGACTTGATGCTATCGACAATATGGATCGAGAGTTTTTCAAGCGAATAGCGAAGAACCGAGTGGATGCGTCCCTCCAAAGCCCAACAAACCCTGTACCTGATTACTATGGTGTGTACAGTTTTCTTAGTATTATAGTCCTGTCGCTCATTCTCCTTCCTCTTTTCCAGGTGAGAAAATCGGGTCACTACACCAATATAGACAAGTATACGCATTTCTACAGCTCGAGATGCCTGGTGCTGACTATCTTTACAGTGGCTACGGGACCAAGCAAAGTACAGACGAAAAGTTCTTCTGCCTGAGGAATAGATACATACCTCTCTCTTTTTCTGCTTGATAATCGAAGTAGTTTTGGAGTCGAGCGTAAACTTTGATATCCAGGTATATGTCACCAGGGTGTCAGCGTGTCACTATGATTTAATGATATCCTCGCATCCGAACAATTCAGATGTTTTAGCGCGCATCACCACGTCACGACGATATAAGTTTACAAATTGGGTAGCTACAATGAAGGTAGGATTTTATGTTTGCCTTTCATTTTATCTGTGAAAAAACCAAGCACAGCAGATAGAAACTTGACATGTGTGTGAGAGTTAGACTTTAGTATTCGATGTACGGCAGCTTCGAATTCCTCATTACAGATCAGTTAGCCGATTTGTGTGTTGGCGCTATAGGCACGGATTCTCATCGTTCAAGCAGGATCGGGGAACGACACCCTTTGGTCCATTATTGCTCCCAACTCGCTGAACAAAACACCATCCATCGCCATACTCGTTAAGCATGAGAACCGACTCTCCAATTTCAACAGACAGTTCGTCTGCAAGACTGGGAATAAAAGAGGTGACAACAGTCATAAGACGCGAAAACTTCGGATCTTGGTCTTTGCCCGAATCGTCGCTTGGCCCTTGATCGGACAAAACAACCTCTTGTGCGACAAAAGACTCGGATCGCGGGCTCGGTGTCGGTGCCTGCAGAACTTCCTCACTCACGGAAGTGAAATTCATCTGTGGCTTACTGACCGGAGGCGTAGGGGTTGATGAGATGGGAGGAGGGATATGAATGAAAGATGGCTTCCTGGCGGTGGAGGAATCCCGCGGCGAAGGAGAATTTCGTAGGTCGTATGAATCTTCGGAAGGAGGAGTCACTGCTATGTGGAGGAGACGAGGTTTCATTTTATTCTTGGCTGTTGAGGTAGGTTTGGGAGTGTATACGTCCACTACTCCTGGACTGTGTTGTGACCGTATTTGGGGGACCCACCCAGCATGCATATCAGATGGATTGTAGGCAAAAGCTCTTTCTGGCTTTTCCATGTAGATAGCGACATCATCCAGATCGATGTGACTTTCTACAACGTGCTCTTTCTCGATGATTGCCATTTTAACTAGAGCAGGAGCTTGCTCACTCCGGCGCCTCTTAATCCGGCATCTCCATAATGCAATACCTGTATCCGTATCAACACGGTTGTGAATAAGCAATTGAAGCGTATCTGACCCAGTGACAATATAATGAGGGAGCCAACCACGGAAGTAACAGCGGCCGCTGCTGCTACTGACGAAGGAGGTCTGAAGATTGTTGTTGTGCTAGGCGACAGCTCAGCAGCCGATGCAGCGTCGCGAATAGCTGTCGCGCGAAGCTGAAGGCTATTGTGCCCCCGTGGTCGGAAACGCGTCGCTGCCATAAATAAGGGTTTAGGATAAACGAAAGGAAGGTCGTTGAAACGACCTGAAGGACTTGGGAAGTGAAAAAGGGACGAAGCTTGACAGATATCCCTTCATCTGGAAACAGACATATACGCTATTGGTGAAAGATCAGTCTGATGAAACATTAGACGCGACGTCAAAGGATGTCCCCGCCCGTCAACCTGAGATGGGATCAACGCCATCAGGCATCAGCACAGCTGTTCAACGTTCAGCTTCAGCGCTTCCTGGATGTTTGTGAAATTCGAATGAGCTCGGGTCGAGAACGTCGAAGTTTGCAATCAAATTGAACGTTCTGTCCTGCAAACCGCCAGCATCGATCTGACAAACCAATTTTACTACTACTATTGCAAGGATCAAATGTTGTCCACCAGTTGGTTCGACACACTTCTGTACAATGATCTCGCTCCCTCAGCAGAAGTATAGTTCGCCAACGCCCCGTTGACCATCGAATCTACAACATCCGTCGGTAACGTCCTTATGACGTCTCCAGCGATGGTGTGCAACGCCTCAAAGCATATGGCTCGCTTCTCTTCTGAGGTGAAGGGAACAAAAGGCAAGACGGTCGTGACACGTGAAAGAATAGAAGCCTGAGAATTGTCATCAGTACCCTTGATTATGGAACATCTATCAATATCGTAACTTGGGAAAACGTACCCCAAGGCGCTCTGAAACGCGAGGACGGAACAAACCCATCAGTTCCACGTACTCCTCTCTCGACATTACCTCATCCCGTTGAGCTCGCGCTTCATGATGCTCGAAAACTAATTCATGTCCTACGTTTGACGTCCCTAGCCAGACCACGTTTCGGACATCGACATGACGACCACTCGCCTCAAGTGCACAGCGACCAAGTTCCCATGGCATGAGTAATGGCCATAAAATCTTTTCATCATGAGTCTTCTCGATTTCCTAGTAGACATCGAATTAGAGTGACCACGCAGAAGAATGCGTATGTGACGAACGTCAAGGACAACCACGCATCGCTTGCCCTCATTATTGATGAGAAACTCCGCGAGCGTGCATGTCGTAGGCGTCTGGCAACGGCTTAGTAATGATGTGGGGGTGACGACAGGCTTGGCGCACTTCATAAGGGCTCATAGAACATGACTGCCAAAGATCTTGTGTAGATTTCAGGACTGTCATATTTACTGTATGTGTTGGAACATCAAGCAAAGAACCGACTGCAAATTGCAGCTCTTAGTTATGAAGAAATTGGGACCCCACCCACCGACTAGTTGCACTCACATTTTCGAGCTAGCAAACTCTTCCCGTGGCCACTAGGACCTAAGACATCACATTGGTGAGAAAAAACCGAAACAAAATTAAAATCATACCACAAATCAAAACAACGATGGGCGTGACGGACAGCTGTCTAGAATGCATGCTGAGCACCCGGAATAGCTGCTCGAGCGCCCGATCCTGACCGATCAGCTCATATTGCACACGGGTCAGCGGGTGGAAGAATGACCGGTGAATTAGGGCTGATGTCCGGCGAGTGTGCGGTGCATCTGCCCGTTCAACGTAGTACCTGGACAAAATCGTGCTGTATCAGGGCGTAATTATGATATGAATCTGGATATGTTTACCTAATCGCAGGGTCCATAACATTCATCAGAGAATGCGGAGACGCCGCAATGTTATCATCACGAGCGCGAGACGGTAACACCAGGCCATTCTTGAGGACATTTGGGTTAGCCCCGTAAGCTAAGAGTGTTTTGGCAATGTCTATCCTGTGGGCAAGCTGGTCATTTGTCAGGGCAAACGCCAAAGCCGACTGCGGTCCAACAAGATCGTTCGGCCCTGCATCACCATTTTCCAGGACCTGCCGCACTTGGTCAACGTCATCACTAGCGATCGCAAACATAAGCGTCGGAGGTGGAGTAGCGATAGCATACATCGGAGGGTAGGTGATTGATGCACGACGGGATACAGGTGATGTGTGTGAGACAGTAGGAAGAGGCCAGCGGTCGTAGTTAGTATCCTCGCCGTTGTCTTCATCTTCGGGCCCGAAAGATGTTTCTGAAAACATTGGAGCAGAAAGCAGTTCTTCTGGTTTTGACAGACCGTCCGACTGATGTAATGATAACGATGTAGAGATGTCTTGCGATGTGAATAGGGTATTGCGAATATGCGTGGGTATGAGCGATGAACGTGCAGAGGAAAGCTAGGCGACGATTTCATAATTAGAATAAACGAGTAAGAAAGACACATACTAAAGGATTGCGTGATATCGAACTCTCTGATGATACAGTTGTAGATGACATAGATAAGCGATTGATATTTTCTGGCAAAACGATGCTTGGATATACAGTCGTAGATTTTAGTGGACTTACGAGTTTCGAGATTGCTAGTGAGCGGCAAATATGAATTATCGGAAGGTGTTGAAGAGGGTACTGGACCCAAAATCGAGGCCTACAACAACATTAATAACAAGTGGCATGAGGAGGCTATATATATACCAGTTTTAAAGGTCTCAGTCCACCAGCGAGTGGGAAGGATTTGTTGGGAGAAAACGCCCGATCACTTTGAGAAGACGAGGTACGCTTACTCGCCAGTGCAGACGGGCGCTGTGCGTGGTTGGAGTTGAGAGAGACATTTCTTGCATGATCCTGTGAATGAGATGTTAAGATGATAGAATGATAGCGATTGTGAACACGCACCACAGGACGCGAATGACGAAACCCAAATGGGATTTTTGTTGACTCAGGAACCTCTTGCATATCTGAAAGTGAACTATCAGGACTCCATACAGATCGTGTTCCTCGAGAATGGAATGAAAAGTGTGAGGCGCGAGCAGTATCTGAAAATATAATAGGAGATGACAATGATGTGGGTGAATCTACAACAACAGTATCCGAGCGTCCTCTATGTAAAAGCGGAGGAGTAAATACTCTTTCACGGATAGGTTCGCGACCGACAGGAGTTTTAGCAGACAGAGGTTTCTCTGTTGTCTCTGGTGGAAGGGTGGTATCCGTGTTTACGTTGGGAACCGTCGAGGTATCCCGTTCGTTTGAAATGGAAGAATAATCATCATAGATAAAGTTCAGTGTGTCGTTTTCGTTGAGAGGAACAGTGGGACTTGTAGGATGGGCTAGCTGAGCAGTGAAGGTGCTGTCTAAAATTTTTTGTCCCTTAACATCGTCCCCGACCTCATCAACGATTCGGACTGGGCGAGAGCATGACATATCAGTTTGGAAGAAGTTCTCTCCCTCTGTTGATTTCGACGAGCTGAGTAAGGGCACACCCCCCGATTCACCATCCCCTTCTATAGGTGAAGGAGAGCGACCGGGAGCAGAAAAGCTGCCATTAGCCTCGTCGTCCACGAAATTAATGGCCTCAGCGAGGAAATTGGTAGGTGTTGTACTCGAATGTAAGATGGCATCATTGACTTCCTTCGGAGTGAGCGGTGGCATGCCAAGATACACAACAGTCTTCTGGTCACCGGAATAGTCCCATCCAGACGTGGGCCCATAACCAATTATATCTTCTTCACGACCTTCCTCGACATCCTCGTCTGTAACGGAGTTGCCTGTGACCTCAAACAGCCCCGAAGAGTTTGAGGGAGTGTCATCCACTACAACCTTATCACTGGAGTCTTCATCAGGATCAAGGCTGACATCAGAAGGATGATCCACAACAGAAGACGATGGTCTAAAAGGAGGGGCTGGCGGTCGAGATATGAAAGCACTAAGTCGGGGGGATGGGACACGAGAAGGAGGCCCAAAAGGAGAGGAGAGGAGGTCAAAGGTCGAGTTTGATGGACTGCGAGGCGGTGACCTAACGAATGGTTGCGGAGCTGTCCACGTATCTGCGTAACCGGAATCAATTGAATCACCATCGGACTTGTGATGTGAAAGAGTAAAGGCTGTTAAATTAAGTTGCGATAAATTGACCGGAGAAAGGAGATCAGATGGTGCAACATTCACAGTGTGGTGCACAGAGAGGTCTTCTGGAGCCGGTGAACTGTTCATGGAAGAATGGCCGTCTGGGGGCATGCATACCGTGGCATCCTCAGTAGGTACCGTATTCTTTGCACCTACTGCAGAGTTGCCAATAGAAGTCTCGTCATTGAATAAATGTAGAGAGTGAATACTGGTGGAATCGGACTCCCCAGACGGGTTAGAATCATTGACAAATGACGTTCCGTCCAGAGCGTCAGGGTTTTCCTCCGGTTCGTCGCCAATAACATCCCGCAAGACAAACAATAGATCGGACATACGAGGGGAGCGAGGTGGTGAGTGAATGGAGAGGGGATTGACGACAGGTGGGCCCAGGGGAGTTGCCTTCAATGGAGCATGGATAAATACTGGGTCCGCAGAACATTTCACAGAGACGTTATGCATGAAATTACAGGAATCCTCAAATAAGCAACGTCCTTGTTGATAGAACGGACATGGGCGTGCTAAGATAGAATTAGCCCGAAATATGGATTTAACAAAACTACGTGAACACGTACACTTTACTCGCCAAGCAGGTGCTGGCGAAGACATCGCCAGACATCGACGCCAAAGCGTTGCTTTTCAGGAAATCGAATTGTTCGCCGGCAGAGGGCAGAACAAAAGCCGTTCAAGGCCTTGGCTGTCAACGTAGCAACGAAGTATATAGTAAGTATGATAACGACGGCGGTGCCCCAACTCGTAGTCACGTGTCCGTATTCATGCCTCGTCTCCCTCGATTGACTCTCTTTTCTGGCCCTAATTGCTCTCTTTGTGATGTGGTTACCTCGCATCTCCAACATATTCTTTCACTCACTGCCTTTGTAGTCCGCGAAGGCTGAATTAGCCAAAGTCAAGCAAAGTGTGCGTGCCGATATATTTAGGTCACTGAGTTCTGAGTTGAAAGACCATGCCTCCGTCCATTTTCTAGAGGACCTTTCAATTGGAAACGATCAATATTCAGGATCCAGACCAGAGCCGGTGGAAGAAAAAGTATCTTTACTGGATCCCAGCTCTTCATCTCGAGGGCAGGGAAATTGCGAAGGGCAGGTGGGATGCACAGACGGTGGTCCAGGCCTTGGAGAAATGGGAAAAGATGAAGAAGGAATCTATGGAATTAGCGGAGAAATAGAGACCCCGCTTTTTTTCGTGGATGGCGCCGTCTCTACTTGGGAATCATCTGGCGTCTATGTCCGGGCCACTGAGGCCATCATAGGAGATAACGAGTGTCATGAATCCATTTCCCCCGACTTGGATACCTCTCGCTGCTTCAATTGCGGCTCGCCTGACCATACTGTTTCCGTATGCCCCGCACCCCGGGATCGTCGATTGATTTTTCTTTCCCGCCAATTATTCAATTTCATGCAAGCTTCGCGGGGTGTCACGGACTTCCAACGGATTCACATTGTCGAAGAATGGCGGCAGCAGCGGCTTGAATGGCTGGATATCTTTGAGCCCGGTGAAATTCGTGGTTCTCTATTGCGAAACGCTCTTGGATCTGATCAAGGCGATTGGCTGAAGAACATGACGGTCTGGGGATACCCGAAGGGATGGATAGGTATAACAGACCCTAGGGAGTATGTCAGGTGCTTGATTCAGCAGGAACATGCTGGCGACTGGAAGGATGAGGTAGAAGATCCTGAACCATTCGTAATTTTTGGCGAAAGCAATGAACTTGAGACAATATATATCAACGTCTTCGATTGTCGGACATCCGCTCACCAAGCAGAATCTGACTGTGACTCTGATACTAGCAGTCCATCCATGGAAGAGAGTATATCTGACGTCGAGTTCAACGACACTACCCCTGGAAAGCCCATCCGATGGGCCCGTTACCCACCAACGCATTTTTCTTACCATCTTCTTCCTGTCTATACCGGGACCCCGCTGCCTCCCATCTCCCATCGCGGAAGCTCGACGTACACTACTGACCGCCAGGACCTCTGGCAACGCATAATAAACAAACCGTCTAGGAATGATAGATTACCTTGGCGACTTCCAAGCGCCTTTGAAACAGATTTATTAACAAACGTCGCTCGTACCAGAGATTATAACTCCATACCGCCTCCTCCGACCACCGAACCTCCACCGTTACCACCTCCAACACGCTTTGATGGCGAAGATCTGCCCGTACACCCAGATTCATCAATGTCTGCTCAGAACTCTTCGGCTATGATCGCTCCTCAGAATGGTGGTTTTTCGGAATACGATGATTGTGATGGAAGTGACATGGACATGTCTGATTTTTGACTGAGCTTACCCATTTGCTGTTGGATATGAACTGATAATTCAGCAACAGATCCGCCTTTGCGTTGAACGGCCACAACCCTCTATCCGAAGGTCTGGTTTAGCACGGTGCTGGATTGTTCGTTTGTCACCTACGACAGCGACATCTTCTAATGGAGACATATCTGATCACACTTTTGTCCTTGCATACCCATCTACAGGCACAGATAACAGAAACGCCAGGCTGTACGCGGACGCATTTGCCTCACGATGATCCGCAACCTGCAGTGCAAAAATTTACCATCACCGCTGTTACGAGGTTTAGTACAGGACATGCGAATTAGGCTACCTTATATACAAAAATTAAGTGTAAGCAATATAAAGTACATTATAGCTATACACGAACTGTCGAACAAGTACAACATTACGTAGCTATTTGAGCGTGTGGAGTCCATTGCGACGTGCTCGCCGATCACGGTATCTGTGATGCGAGCGGAAGAAACAACAGGATTGTTTGAGCTGGTCTAACGATTGTCCCAAGAAGTCCAGTTCCGGTCCATGTCCATTAGATACGTTTTGTCTCATCAGCTCTATGATCATTTCATCATTATATGGCAGTAGGGCTCGACCTGAAAACAGGCATCCTCGCGTGACCAGGATCGGAGAGATCAGCAGCAGGCGGGTCCTGATATTCTAAACTCTGCGTGCTCTCTCTACATGGCGATGGGAAGCTCGAGGTTGACGAAGCGGTGGAGTGATTGCGCTTGACAGTGGTTCGTGGGGTAGGGGAAGCATAGCGCGGTAGAGATTCTTCTGGCTTCTGAATAATAAAGCCTGAAAAAAAAAATGAATAAAACCATGAGCTACCAACCATCGTTAATGAATAAAAATTTAAACCAACCTCTCAGACCAGCCGCTTTCTCGCCCTGGCGCCCAAAGCCATATCCAGGCTTCTCTGTAGCCTTCCAAGTCCCAAACTCTTCCCTGTCTGATTGATCCTTTTCCATTGAGAATGAACGCTGCACGGTACCAGGCGAACCCCTGGTGAAGACGGGTCGGTTGTCATTTGCGGTTGGGAGGATGCCCATGGACTCTGCCCGCCAGGTAGTGATGGACCGCTTCGCCTTGGCAGACTCCCGGAAGATGAGGCCAAGCAACATGTTAAGACACCCGATGGAAAAGAGAAGGAATGCAGCAACAAGAGTAAAATCATCGACGTGATGGGAGAGAATTTGGGTTGAGATGCTGTGCAAGATTTTCAGTACTTGTTGTAGTAAAACTGTTAAGGGTGACATCACTTACAGGCATTGGAAGATACCAAGTGGACCAAGGCCAAAACCGTCTCCAAGAACAGGGAAGTAACGATTGAAGAAAGCAGAGGGCCAGCCGATTTCGGAGACTATGCGTCGGATAAGTGTCTTTACAGACGATAATAATATACGAGGCACGAACGGATCAAAATAACGGTCTGGAACATGATTAACAGACTAGAGACGACAGCCCAAAAGACCCCAGCTGGCTGATTTGGGACTGTACTGCCTCTGTAGGCAACATAATGAGCAACATTGCTTGCTACATGATGAGAGATGACAGAAAAGAGCCTTACTCAATATAATTACAATTAACTAACAAGTCCGTTGCATTTCCTCGATGAGCTTGGAAAGCATTGACGGCCTTGATGTTAGTGACCATGACAAAGATCGTGCTGGCGAACACCAGGATGAGGGAAACGAGGCTCAAGAAGCGGACGGCATTCAAGCCCGTGAATAGAACTATGGGTGCAAATCAGTCAGAAAGTCACCGGCACCATTGATGAAACATTTAAACGTACATGCGCGAGGTGGCATCATTTTGCGTTGATTGTGTGAGGGGATTCTAAAGATGGGTGTTCCTCAAGGAGGGGCGGTTGTGAATAACCTTCTACTAGCAGTAGGCCGTGCAGGCGACGTTAATAGACAAGAGTCTTGTTTCCCAAGAGTACAGAAGAGTGCCAGCACCAGAGAAAGGAACCGACACGAAGTGGTGCGGTGGATTAAAACGAGATGGGGTGAAGAGGAAGTGGGCACAAAGGCCAATGAGTTTATATAGCGCCATCTGGGGCGATGTATCGGTGTCTATTGTGCGCCAGGAAGTCCCAGGACAATGTCGCCTCGTCGAACAATGACCGTTTCGAGCAAGTTTACGTACCACGTGACCGCTCTACGACAATAACAGCGTCGTACCCATCATGGCAATGTCCAGGATCACCGACATTGCCATGTCACCTACGTACATGGAATTGGTGACTAGACGATTTTCCGATGTCGCGTCCCCATTACTTGGCTTATTACCTTTTCTCTTCTGTGCGTTGCCTTGGCGGTGCGTTGAACGGCGTGCTTGTTCCAATAACGTGGGATCGTCACGCAATGTGATCCGTGGACAAGTTTTGGTGTGATGGTTTGTTATTGGTCTTGTCCTCGGTATCGCAGCAACGAGTCTATGTGTACTTCCTCGAACAGGAACAGGAGATGTGACCACAACAAAGTCCGATAACACAACAGGTTTAGATTGCACGAAAGCGACGAGTCGTAAAGACTGATAAAACCCAAAACCTACCAATTAATAATAACAGGGATATCTAATATAATATAACAAACGTGACAGGATGTCAGTGATCCAAAGAGAAAGCTGGTCCCATATACGACGTGCGATGTGCCCATAGAAAATTAAGATAGCAAATGTTCGGAAGAAAAAAAATTCCGTTCATGACATGATCGTGAAAATCCATACGCTTTGAAGTTGAAGGTATTGAATCAAGCTTCGTACGAGGGCGGACGTGGAAACAGAGGTCCATCACCATCCTCATGACCAGCCATCATTTGCTGCACTCTCCCCCCATCTAAGTGAACGATGGGTGGCTTCGGTGGTATCGTACGCATTCGTCCTTTTCCGTCACCCTGGGGGGTGGCCATAGCAACAGCCTCGGCAGGGAGAGAAAAGGAATCATGGAACGGGAACGTCTCTGATTCAGGAGAGGTCGCATTTGCGATTGTCAACCTCTGCGTTGGCTCTTGTACCACACTTGGCGGGCTTCCCGAGCGGTGATCATCATAATCTCCCAGCACAGCCATTCCCATGGTGCCATATCCGGCACCACTGTCCGGACTCAGATTGCGATTCGAAAACAAGGTGGTTCCCCGCTGAGAAGATTGCGAGGTTGCTGCAGCGGATGTGCTCCGTCCGACGCCCGCTAGTCGCTGTTGTTGTTGCTGTTGCTGTACAAGGTCTTGCTGCGAGGATGAACGAAGGGGCTGTGTCGAACTTGCTGTTGACGGACGAGAGGAGGTCGGTGTGGCGCTGAGACCGGGAGTTAGTGTCGTCATATGGAGAATTAGCGGTGTGGGGGATGAGCGGCCCCGCTCATGATTTGGCTGTGGGCTGCCCGCATCAGCACTGGTCTGGACCACCGGGAGCAGAGACGGTGAATGAGGTGGTGAAACGGGATCCGGGGCTAAAGCATGGCCGACAAGGCCATACTGGTACGGTTTGGGCTCCATGTCGAGGTCAAGAGAGAAATGGTTAGGTCCTGGAGCTAGGGCAAGGTCATGGTCAATTATGTCATGCCATCTACGTCTCCGTTTTCTGTAACAGTCATATATGGATGTAAATGGCGGTCAGACATGAGATAAACGCACATTATGAACCAGATCAACAGAGCAATGCCAACCAAACCGAAAAGTCCTCCAACAACCCCCCCAATTATGGGAGCGATTTGTGTAGAACTAGTAGGATTATTTGAATGTTGTACAGTAGTCGGGGGCGCTGAAACGGCAGACTGGGTTGCAGTGGTAGTCAGAGTTTGTACAACCACAGACCCATTAGCTTGTGTTGAAGTCGATTCACTTGTGAAAACTATCGGTGTCGGGGTCGACAATGAGGTGGAGGTGGAGGTGGAGGTGGTGGAGGTGGAGGTGGAGGAGGACTGAGGCGTAGTAATTGGGCCGGTAGATATGGTTGTGCACGAGGAACCAAATAATGTGTTGAGTACATCATTCGTGATACTGACGGTCAAGGTAAGGGGGACTTGCACAGTAGCTGTCACAGCTAGAAAATTGGGTCAGAGGGAAACATCGCGAACGGCATGAATACAAATACCTGGTATGACACTCGTGGATGTGAGGGTCGTGCTAACGCAGCTACTACCAGACGAAATAGGGAGACAACTTGTCACGACCACCGTAGTTGTCGTGGGTGGCGTCGTTTGCACAGAATCCGTGGATGTGGTCCTGAGGCTCTGTGTTACAACCCGACTGGTCTGCGTCAAGGTCGGTGAGGACGTGCATGACACCGACATAGTCTATGCAGCCTGCCCCTTCAGATCGAGCACGGGCTAGGTGGATGCGGGCAGAGATTGCCGTGCAAGGTTCTAATATATACCTAAAAAAAGTTCAGTACTGAGAGGCTATGCCTTACGGGTCCTTTCTAACAGACAAAAAGGGTTAGCAGAGAATGTACAACACGCGAGGCAGGAGCAAGGGTTTGCTGATGTAATCACTTCCCATATTATAAGTTGGCCCATCCGCATTCAATATTCAACGCTTATTTCAATATACGTGGCTCCTCAAAATTGCCTAGAGGTGTCCACGAAAAGCCCCGAGGTTGTGTCCATGTCAGCGGCGCAATCGATGGTCCGTGAGAGCGCGAAGTGTTTCAGGGTTATGTAAAGCTGTCACAAATCGGAAAAGGTCACTTTTACAATTGGCCGTTATTCAGGGCATTGCCTTTCTGAGAAAATATGCTCAGGGTTGCTTATGGTTTTGGAAAAAAAAAACAATGCATCTCGCGGACAAACCAACAACCAACACAACCATTTTTGGTGACCGAATATTCGGAGCATGTAGTCTCCGATGCTGACCTAATTATGTAAGGTCTGCTTCAAACACTGCACAAAACGGGCGTAGATGAATGTCGCCAAGATCCGTAGATGCACCTCAGGTTTGTCAAGGATTGCCGTGGTCGCTGTATCTACACATTCCCTTGATCTTCGTGAAATGCTCAGTAGATTCTACTACTCTATGTATTCTGTCTCGCAATCGCTCAGTCCGCAGATGGAATATTGTGACCGTCACGGTACTGTTTGCATGAATCACCCAACATCGACGCGTCGACGCGCCTCTGGATGGGAGGACCTTGTGCTCCTCACTACAGCTAGCGCACTCGACTACCACGCTTCTGTTGAGCATGAATCGACAGGTCCTTGCTACTGTGCGAGACACTTCAGGGTTTCAAACATTAAAGTGGCCAGCAACGACGAAATTATCTCAAGTACGGGCCAGCACCATTATGCGCCGGTTGATCCGAAGGAGGTCACAAACATCGGCTAGTGGATCTGGTGTGCTCATTTGTCGCAGTAGTCTTCAGCAGGTGGTCCAGACTGTCTGTAAAATAGTCCTCATTCATACTTGACTACGTCAGGTGATGTTACTTTTGATGTGACACATCACGTGTAAGTATGTTGAAACATCGCGCGTCCATGCGCGTCGACCCGCTTGAAGCCAATTAGTCTGTAAAATATGATGCATAGTATTACTCTATGTAGATGTAGCATTTGGTTTATCAAAACAAGTAAGAAGTGCCTTTGGAATGATGTGGCGACCTTTGTATTTCTTGCATGCACATGCAGCATCCTTACCATTAAGACCTTCATAGTAAGGATGCATGATATGTTGGGATTGATATGAGTACCTGTAAGTATGTAGTTGAAAAACAATAATTTGAAATGATAATTAACTGACCTGCGCATCTTGTCGAGTGAAACCATCTCCAATGCTGCAAGCAGATTCTTCTCAAGATCGGCTTCTTTTGACGATGCTGGAAACTTGTGATATTTTCACTTGGCATAGCCCCAAAATTGCTCAATGAAGTTGAGCTCACAGTGGAATTTTGGTAGAAAAATGACTTCAAAACCTCAGACACAAGCATGAGTCTCCAAGAGAGATTCAACAGCAACAAAATCAGGTTGTGAGTACAGTGCTTGGTGATAGCAGCAGTCACTCATGCTAGGTTTGCACTTGAAGCCAGGACATTCATACTGCAGCTTGGACTCCTTCACTAGCCCACGCTCCTTGAGAAGCACTGTCATGCTCTTGAAACATCCTGGAGAAATCAGGTGGTCATCAGGAAAATACAGGGACTGCAGTGATCCATCATTGAATGTTGCATCATCCATGCAAACTTTCATCTTCTGTGGTTTCCATGTAAGCTTTCCATTCTCATCACACTGGAAAACTTGATTCCCATCATTATCATGAACCAGTACTATGGCTCCCCAGAATTTCCCAACAGCCTTGGTATCTTTTGGCATATGTCAGGCAGATAATGCTGTGTCTGATCTTGCAGTGTGTGTAGTCACATTATCAAATACAAAGATGTGTTCCTCGTCTGGATAGAATTCGGTGAGTATGTCCATTGCCTTTGTAGTTTGGTTCAAAATATCTTCATTTGTGAAGTAACCCTCACGATTTTTCCCAGCTTTTGAAAAACATGCAGGCCTTTTTGGTTTTGTCAGGTGAGCATAACCATCCATAGTCTGCAGAAACAAAGTCCACAACCATGAGCAAAGCACCCTCACCCTTGGGGCATGGTATAGCCATTTCATTCTTGTGGACCCAACAGAGCTTTCAGTGGTCATTTACATAGAATGTTGATTCGTCATGAAACCAGACTACAATGCAGTGGTTCTGGGGCTGATCTTGAATATTCTCTTGCAGTCGATCTTCCTTCCACTTCCGCATCCACTTCTCAATACTCATCCATCTTGGAAAAAATGTTTTTGATGATAATCAACAATATCTTTCCTTTCATGTCCATTGACATACTGGCCACCTGGAGACATCGTCCACCTGTAGCCTAAGCATTTCAACCACTGTATAGCAGTGGCAAGCTTAATCCGCCTCTTTAACCCAAACTGAGTAAGTGTTTCAGGTCACTTTACAAAATTGACAACATCTTGTGCTCGGATCCATGGCCCCAAGCACTGAAGATGCAAGTGAATTGCTTGTGCAAAGTCTTTATCATTGAGCATCAAGGTCTTTCAAGTGCCATAGACTTTTTTTGGTAAGTCTGCTCTATTGGCAATGAATGTGTGCATCCACTCACACAGGAGACAAGCATGATAAGGCCCCCATTCATGATCACACACAGTCTCTAGGGATGCTGCAATCCATTGCATGGTGCTATTCCCTGTAATATACTTCCATAAAAACCTTTACATAGCATCAACATGGCTGTGCATGAGTTCATCAAGATCATGCTAGTCATAGCTGGGTCCCTTTTTGTGAGGTGGCTTTGGGATTTTTTTGATATCCTCAAATGCAGCTTCTGCTTCTGCAATAGTCAGCATAAACTGGTGGGTCCTGGTTTTCTCATAATGAAACTCAACACCTTTCTATTCTGAATCTGAATCTGAGTCGCTTGCAGATCCTGCATCATTTACTGTGGCAGTTTCTGAGGCACCGTCACCTTGTTCTAAGGCACCATCAGTCACTGGCTCACTGGTATTCATCCCATCTTCAGCTGCGACTTGACTCGGAATACCACTTGCTGTCACCTTGGCCACTGTCTCATTTGTGGCCTCAACCCTTAGCATTCCTTTTGTCTCTCCCATAAACCCTCCAAGATTTACTTCATTCTCGTTGCTGCAGCCCCAATCCATCATTATTGCTGTGATGTCTCTACTGCCAGTGACAGATGATGTCGACATGATGTTCTCACATGGTGACATCAATACAACTGCTGACACAGGTATGTCACATAATTCTTGTCCCACATTGGGATTGGGTGGCTCATGCCTCGCTTTTTTGGGTGAATAATGCATCAGCAGCTGATTATGATCTATTAATTGATGCATTGCATGACTGTGATGGACCTACATTTTCCTCATCCTCTTCTTCCTCCTGCTTTCTTTTCTTGATATTTGCTATAGCCCAACCCTTTAGGTTCTTTAGAAACTTTATCTTCTTCAGTCTAGGCATTGTGTGGAATGCCCTGTGCTTTATAGAGTCATCTGGATTTGGGTGGTAGCTATATATAGGTAAGAAAAAATTGTACCAGTCTCTCAATCCTCCTAAAATCAAAATTCTAGGCCTGAGCAATTGATCCTTTGCACTTCTTACATTCCTTGAGCCCATAATTAGTTAAAATATATTGGTTTTGAAGCCTTATGCATTTTTTTATTTGTCACGCAAAGTAACATTTTAATCACATGATGTAGTTGAGTATGAATGGTAACTATCTTATCAAATTCTGTTGCATCTTTTATACCTAGTGATGTGCCTGGCCCAGCCTGTTTGAGCCAGGCCATTGGTGATGCCCAGCAAGGAACCCATGTATTAGGTAATATTATTTTATATTCTCTTATATTAAAATCATTATCTTATATTTATACCTATTAACAACTTACTTGACTACAATGTTTATGGTGCCAAACCTTAGTTAGATTCTCTTTTTGAGATGAACTTGAACTAAGACTACTTGAATGATATCAATTCGATCATTTCAGATTGCATTACATAACATTGCAATCAACATCCTTTCGCTGCATCAAGTTCCTGTCCTGCCTCATTGTCACAAATGCCACTGTGTCCACTATCTGCTGTCCAGCATGCTCTCCACAGGCAGATCAAACAGAGAGTTGAGGATGACTCTTTTGCTGCTTTTCTGGCTAGCTGAAATGAAGAAGTACCATCTGGTCTCAAGCATTCAAATCCTGACAATAATGAAGTTGAGACAAGATGTGTAAGGCAAAGGATGCAGAGAAATAGAGAGGGGAATGAACTGGTGAGTGATTACTGCCATCCACAGGTTATGATGATATCTCACAATGACTCATGCAGCTTAATGCTGGAGAAGTCAATTTAGGGCAACCTCTCATCCAAGGACAGCCACCACATCTTGCTAGCGATTATGACACAATAAATTATGTTCCACCTCAGAATGATGAGCCTGATAGATGCAAGATTCTGACAACAATGCCTTGAACCCTACAAACCCACCTGATGTTCCACAGACCCCAATACTTCCATCTTCTCTGCTTGAGGCCACAACAATACCTTGGCTAGATGCTTCTATTGAGGAACTATGAGTTGCAGCAGAATTTATAGAGGGCCTTCGAACAGCCATGCTTGAGTGAAGCAACATGCATGATGAAGATATTCAACGATTGTGTGATCCACCCACAGTATTCCCATAAGAGGTTACTGACAGACACTTCCTCAAGGCATTGAGGACTTTTATCTTGACTACTAATGCTTCTGAGGCAATGTATAATGGTGTTTGTGCTGCTTCTCAGGCATGTTATCCAGATGACCCTTTCCTATCATTTGACCAAGTGAAAAGGAAGCTGGATGGACTCACTGGCATGGTGCCGATCATGCATGACATGTGCATTGATACATGTGCTGCATTTACAGGCCCAAACAGTTTACTTGATGCCTAGCCCAAGTGTTCAAAGCCTCAATATCATCCTGGAACCAGGAATCTGCAATGGCAATTTCTGATGATCCCCATTGGTCCAGTCATTCAAGTGCTTTATTTGTCTGAGGAAACTGCAGATGACATGCACTACTTGGAGTGCGTCACAGAGAAAATTCTCAAAGATATCAAGCAAAACAGTGGCAAGATCAAGCAATATGATGACCCTGCTTGTGGGATGCACAATCTGCATGCTTGGCAAACTGGACAGATCAAAAAGGGAGATGTAATGTTGCAAATCTCCCTCGATGGTGCTCAGCTCTACTGTGACAAGGAGTCCGACTGCTGGATCTTCATTTATATCATCTACAACCTTTTGCCAGATCTTTGGTACTGAAAATGGTTCATTATCCCTGGTGGTTTCATCTCTGTCCCAAACAAGCCAAAGTACACTGACTCTTATGTGTACCCATCATTGTATCATATATCTGCTCTGCAGCAAGAAGAATTTACTGGGATGCTTTGACTGGCTCGTATATCACAAAGTCAACTTCCTTTATCATGCTTGCTACTGCTGATGGACCTGCCATGGCAAACATGATGGGAATGGTCAGTCACAGTGGAAAATTTGGATGCTGCTTATACTGTGGACTCTCTAGGCATTGTTGAGAAGGAGACTGTCACTATTATCCACTTATGCAGAAGCTGGACAACTACACTGTTGCAGAATGCCAGCACCCAGACATTATTGAAAAGTTGGGTCTTGACATCACAGAACTTTTCAGTGAACATGAAGAGGATGACGAGGGTGAAGACTCAGATAACATTACAGTTGGTGACAATGGTTGTTAATCTATGTACTTGATACAAATTACAGTTGAGTCTAATGTCCAAAGCCCAGTCAGAGAACACATTAAGCAGATTGAAGCCAGTCATATGCTAGTTGTATCAGAGCCCCGAGTGTGCAAGCAGACCACAAAGCATCAAAAGTGATTCTTGCTATGTTTGTCACTCTTCTCTTCCTTGCAGTTAACTGTGTCTTCTATGAGAGTATGGTCTCCATCTAGTGCTGGAGCATTGTGTGAAACTTCAAGCTATATCTTTTGATCAGCAATGCTATATGAGGAACACAACTTGAAAAGATAGATACAACTGCTCCTATAACATGGTAAACCAAGCATCGATCTGCCTAGTACCAGATGCGCCTGATTGGAATTATATCTGTACCATGAAGCCCATCGAATCCCATGCCCTCTACTACATATTTCAACTTAGAGGTTCTCTCACTGGATTAATTGAATGGACTGCTATGCAAATATCCTAGGAGATGACAAGAATTACCTATTGAGTTTGGCAAGAAGTTCAGCATAGCATGCATTGCCACTGTCCAGGAGAGTCTGATGGTCAAGATCTCAAATTTGAGCCATTGAGATAGACATCATCAATTGTCACCAGAGTCTGAGAGAGAGCAGATGCAGTACAGTATAGTAACAAGCACAAGCTTCCATTGCAGTGATTGTCACATCTGGCATCTGCAGCTCTTGGATTGTATCCACCATTGTTATACTCATATACTCATATTATCTGTTCTTTAGCATCATGCTTTGTGCAGTCCAATTTTTCCATTTCATAATCACCTCATTGTTGGCTGGAATCATTGTTTTCAAGTTTCATTATGTCTTCATCTTTGTCTCTGTTGCAGTACCCATTCGACCTTTAGTCCTTCTCTTCAAGCTCTCAGCTTGCTCCAGATCCTTCTGACTTCTCTCCTCATGCAACATCCAGTGGTCACAACCAGTCTCGTTCAAATTCATCTGTCCACACCTCTAAGTTTCGCGTGCCATGACATTATGTGAGTTAAGCTCAAGTTTGTTGGTCTTTTGTATATTAATAGTCAAATTGTCTAGCTGACACCACAATCTGGATTGTGTGACCCTTGTGACAACCATTTTGCAAGAGCTCAAAGTGCATATACTCACTCTGATGGTCTAATCAAGCAAAATGAAGCCTTGCAATATGAAAATGTGTTGCTCTCAAAAGAAATCCTCAGAATGGAAGGTAAATTAGAAACACACAAGTGAGTTTAGATATTCTGATGATTAGATAAAAATACTAATGTGGACAGTGAGAGAAAACTATGACAAATTGCTCAAGTGGATGGATTGTGCTCCTGATGGGTCCAACCAACTGCCTCAACTCAAGCCACCCCCTGTTTTTCTGCTTCCACATGACTACCCAAAAGTCAAGTTCTGGATGGAGAGATCATATGAAGAAAATCTCAAGGTTGAAAATGGTGAAATGAATGGTCTGGCAACCAGGAAGCTGCAGTGTAGCTGCCCATCTAATATAAACAATGAAGAAGATGATAAACATCCATATCTAGAGTACCTGCAAGGAATTCCAGTAAACTGACAGCAAATTGTGAAGTTTGGTGATAAGGCCCACAGAGTTTTCAATACACTTAAACATGCAAATCTTGCTCCACCATCTTGAAGTCATCTCAGCTTGAGTGCTTATGAATATTTTTAAAATGTGATGATACTTGAATTTCCAGAGTTTCATTTGTGCAAAGGTGCTTGGAAGCTGATCAATGGGCTGCTCACGTGTATTAATTGTGGATGCAAAATATCCAAAGACAGGAGGGTGACATTGGATATTGCATTAAGAAGAAGTGGAAGTTGTCTCTGTCACCACAGCTGCCCTCTCTGGATAATGCTGGCCTGATCACAATGGACCTGTTCAAGAATAACAACACTGATGAGCCAAGCATAATGGTGCCGATTGAAGCAATACTGCACATCTCTCAGATACATAAAATCTCATAGCTCTGTGTTATGTTGTTGCTGATTATATGCCCTTGGATATTTGAAAGGCTGCAGTAGTGAATATTGTTGATCCTCTGTCAGTTATAATCTGTTTGTCCTATGATCAGAGCTAAATATGTCTTCTTGCCTAGTGATGACCTTGACACATATACTAGTCTTGACAACAATTCAATGAGAGCAATATCTACAGTGACACATCTAAGCACATCCCAGTTGGCCATCAACAAAACTCCATCAGATGTCACTGGGCCCAGCCTGCTTCTTGAACCCACTGCACTACATTCAGCAGATTCCTTGCCTCTCCAGCTGATGATTGCCTCAAATACAGTCCATCCCACCACCAATATAGCAGTCTCTGCCCTGATAGCTAGTTTGCAAACCTTGGATCAAATTCAAAATACTACGATGGCACCCACCCAACCTTCAAAGAAAGTGAAGATGGCAGCAGTGGCAGTAGTAGACACTAGTTTTACAGCAAAGTATATCTCCAGCAACACATATAGAATGGATGATACTGATCATGCTCAATCAGAAATTTTGCGATGAAGGATTGGCTGAAGAACAATGTGGGTGGCCTCAAAAATGATTTTGAAGTCTACTTCAAGGAATGTTCAGCGAGTGAGATAAAGGTAAGTGCATCTTGTATGAATGTCAGTGCTTGCATAGTGCTGATGATTTTGCCAGTCTTTTGAGGATCAGGCCAAAGCAGCGGTAAGCACATCTCATACACTTATCAACAGACATTGAATGTTGCATGGTCTGCTGTAGAAGAAGTCTGCTAAAGGGAGAGTCAGATGAGAGTGGCAGGGGTATTGTGTATGTGAGTGCATGACTGTGAGTATGGATGCAACAGCAATGGCAATGGCAGCAAGTGTGGGTGCAGGTGTGGGGGTGAGGGCAGATGTGGATATGGGGGTGGGGGTGAATGTGAGTGTGGGGGCAATGACAAATGTGGTGTGGGTATGGGTAGAATGTTGACAATTTGTGTAATCACTAGCACTTATAATTAAATGTGTTGTTATATACATTAATAGAATGAAATGTATATTGCTGCATTATCAAACATCTAGACACATTTGCTGTGTGGCAATGTAAGAGAATGCAAATTAATGTGCCAGGATATATTAATTTGTGATATATGCATTATCTCACATTGAGAGACAGCAAATGTGAGATAATTGTAGATAATGTTATCTAATACATGGGTTCCTTACTGGGGGCAATGACCCAGCAACGGCTTTGGCCCAGCTCAGAGAAGCTGAAAGCCAAAGCCACTGGCTCAGGCCATGGCTTTAGTCATACTAATTTAATTATTGAAATATGAAATACATGTAAATTTTCAAACCTTTTGTGAACTCATTCTGTTTTGTAACTTGAAGTACATCGTATAGCTCGTATGTTGACAAGAAACATGGCATTGGTAGATAGCCATCAACAACATGTCAGTACATGGGTGTGGCAGAACTCAGTGAGTTCTGCTTTGTACTATCATTTTATACTTAATTTCAATTAATTTACATGTTGTTTCAAGGGAATAGTGAGATGAGAGGCCCACGGCATGCCCTTCTTTCATATTTCAAGCTTTTCGTTATGTAGTGCCCACACCCTGGGTATTGCAGAACTTGGTGAGTTCTGCCCTCATTTCTTATTATCTTAGACTTGATTCTAATATATTTACATGTAATTTAAAGGGGCTAGTGAGACGAGAGGCCTACTATGCACCATTCTTTCACATTTTGATGTTCTCACTATATAGTGGCTACAACCTGGGTGCAGCAGAACTCTGTTTCTTATCTTATAATCTATATATATGTTATTTGATGCCCTCATGAGATGAAAGGCATAGGTTAAATTGTTCTATCACATTCCAAGTTTTTTTATTTCACATGGGGTTTTTCTGTGTCTATCTGCATTATAGATAAATTTGATGAGAATTTGTGCCAAAAGCCACAGCTTGGGCTGAGCCATGATTCCATCTCTCAGACTGATGCTGCCTCTTTTGAACTGCCAATACATTCCAATTCTGATGCACCCTCACAACCAGATGCACCCTTACAATGGATTCTTCGATATTCACCCCCAATGATGACAGAAGAAATGGCAGAAGAAAAGGCAGAATTCTCCCTCATGGAATCTGTGCTACCTTATGGTAATTCTCCAAGCGCATTCCATGAAGTACTGGCTGTCTACCTGGCCTATATGCAGGCCATCCATACAAATATCAAAATGGAAGAGGCTTCTACACAATGTTTGCATGACCTTTTGGAGTTATCTGGAAACTTGCCTGAATGCCCTGCCCCTGTAACAACTTTGGTCACTGCCATGAACCAAGTCTTGAGCAGCTGAATCATTGTGCTGAACTGTTCATGCAGGACTTCATGTGAGTGTACCATGGCAACTATGACAGAAACCCAATTTGGTATAATCTTGACCCTGTTTATTCAATCCTAGGTATTCACATGCATCTGGCCACATACTCGGAGCTGAAGGTTGTCTATAACAGGCTTGCACTGCACATTTCTGATGTCCCTGCATTCCTAAAAGGGACTGGATTTGCTGGGCATGCACACAAAACTAACCCTTGTGATGTTTGTGAGATATGCCATGATGACATCAACATGGAAAGGGGTTATGATATTCAAAGTTTGTTATTTCTGCCAGAAATGGGCTGATATCCAATATATCATTTTGACAGATTTCAAGCTTCATAATGATTTTGCTTAACTCCAACATTCATTTGATTCAAAGAAGGCTTCAACTGCTGCTGCACAGAAATGCATTCTGGATGCTCATGGTGTTTGACAGTGTTCTTCACACCATCCCTGGGTTTTTGCAAATCTGACAGTGCTCCCCTTGAGACCTGATGCATAATATGTTTGGTACATGATGACTTGTTTTGGTACTTGTGATGTATGACTTACAGTCTTCATTTACAGGAATTGATTATGCACATTCTTCTGATTTCACTGTGGCAGGGCAGTTCTTTGATGTGCAAGGATGGAGCAATTTTCAAGTCTTTACCAACTCAATCATCTGGCCATCTCAAATTGGATGACTTCCAATGAATGTGAGTCAACCATCAGTCATCATAGGGAAGGTCCTAAGATCATCAGATTGCCATAGCTGGGCAAAAATCATATCCTACAAAAGGCTGATCAGTGGCATTGTTGGGTGCCAATCATGCCCATTGTTCTTTGGTGCTGTTGGCAAGATGATAACAACAGGGTTCCATGAAGTGAACCACCCATTAACACTCCAAAAGCCCCTTCAAAGATTGACTGCCACTATGATCATGCACATGAATTGTCATTGATGCTCTCTGTATCCATTTGCCTCATGTGCTATTTCTGTGACTGACATGGAAAAGACACAACATTTAATTCAGATTTTCTGTCAGACAGTGCTTTGGATGGGCATTCACCTTACAATAAATCATCATCTAGCAATGCATTACCTCAAGATCTGATGATCTTGGTCCTGTCTATGCATGGTGGCTATTTGCATATGAACATTTTAATGGGCTTCTTGAGAAAGTTAACTTTAATGGCCATGCTGATGTTGTCATGAAACTGACCTTAATAAGAGCATAGGTTCTTTGCCACCAATTTTATGAATTAGTAGTTCTCTCTTTATCTGGTGGCTCTTTGTGGTTATATGTTAGGTCTCAGTGCTGCCACATGATGCAACTGATAAGGAATAAAAAATTCTTGAATGGTTAACAGAGAAACTGTGCACAGCTCATGGGATGCTTGAGGCTCAGATTGCTGAATTTCAAGCAGGTATCATCATGATGTTATATCTGTTTTTCATTTGATATCCTTTGAACAGGCAAAGGTCAGATAAAACTGTCAAAATCAGTGCACTTTATCAATTTACACAAGTGGGATAACAAAATACCAAGCATCTACCTCTGTCTTCTCAAATATGCATCAGAAAAATGGCCCAAGTTGCATTTAGCACATGAAAGTGCATACCTAGGATTGACAGCATTTCAGACTGACTCATCAGCTGAATTTCACTTCTTTATCTTTAAGGATGGTATCCAATATAGTTGTACCAATGCTTTCAAACCCAGACTGATGTGTATGCCTGCATTGATAGTGATGAATTTCATTTGCCATGCAAGATTGCTTCACACTTTGAGCTACATATTACTGCTTGGAAAATCTCCACACTGTTGCAGTGTTGTTAAGTGAATGTCATTATAGTAATTTAAGAGTTTAGTTTAGATGATGCAGATGTCCCTCCTCTGAGCTAGTAAAAAATTTTTGGTCTGATTCCATCCATTTGAAGACTCATACTAGCACAATGGATCTAGGTATCTATGTCTTATATGCTAATGCCTTTGATGACTATGAGATTGTCAAATCATCAGCATTGGCATGTTCCATTGCTGTTGTTCTTGCTTACTCCAGGGTAATTCAAATGTTGCTTTGCATATCTATCTTGTTTGACTGAGTGCATTTTTAATTATACATATTTGCTATTGGTACTGAAACATTGGTTTGAAGTCCAAGACAGCAATCATGGACTCTACATTTGAGGATGAGAATGAGGATGCACTGCTGTAGTAACAACTTATATCTCAAAGAGTGCACTGATATCTCCACCTCCTCCCAGTTCATTTAACTTCTTGTTTAACTGTTCCTCTGCTTCTGCTCACTCTCATACTCACTTCTTTGCCCTGCTCAGCAGGATTGAATTAATTCCTTCATGACACTACCTCCACTGGATTGTCTGCATTGCTCCATGCCATTTCTATTCACTGCAACCCTTATCACAAGCCAATGTAGATTTGTTGAAAGGACCTCTGGATGAATCTGCCACACTCTAATATGATTCTTCAAGCTGTTCACTGTAAGAAAGCCTCACTTAATAATGAGCTAACAGAGGGGAATCACAAAGTTAACCTCATACTATGTAATACAAATGTTTCAGGCACACATAACAGAGGGGAATCCAAAGAAAAAACTCTAAGGACCCATCTGTCAATGCCCAGTATATGTGATAGAGCCAAAAATCAAATAGCAAGCTAAAAATAGCAAAAAGGCAGAGATAGGCAGATCAAGCTGCAGGATGATGTCACCTTGATGGGTAAACATCCAGAAGGGTTCCCACCTCTAAGAATAGAACTGTCAACATGTACCAACATGGAAAAAACTAAAATATAATAATAAAATAGGAATAAATCATAGAAAATCATAAAAAAGGCAGAATAGGGTGAAATAAAATATAAAAAATATGGGATGAATGCAGGAAATTTTCCAGATGCCTGGGGCACCTTCCTTTCCCCTTCCATCACCCCCTTTTTATGATGCATTACTCTGATGCATTTGAAACTGTATTTGCCCAAAGTCAGATGCTTGGATGTGCTGAGGTGCAGAGGAATGTCGCCGGTGGAACTCTCTGACCAGTCATGGGGCATTCACATCAGACTCTGTGACCCAGGAGTTCTATTTGTACCCATAACCCTTCCAGTGTACCAGGTATTTGAGTTTACCTTGATGTAAGCAGCTGTCTAAGATGGACTCGACCTCATACTGAGGTTTGCCTTCGATAACTGTAGGTGGTGGGGGAGATTGTGTCACACATCCAGAAAATGGATCTGTGGGTGCAGACGACAGATTTACGACATGAAATACAGGGTGGAGTCTGAACATGGACTGTGGTAGCTGTAGGCAGTAGGCATGCAACCCAATGTGTCTAGTGATGATGAATGGTCCAAGAAAGTGGTGGGCAAGTTTCTTGGATGGATGTGTGGTGAAAATTTCACTAGAGTCGAGATAGACATGATCAGCAACCTTATATGTGGGTGTGGATGAGTGATGCTGGTTGTAGAAGCATGCCATGTCATCCTTTGCCTTGGCCAAAGCTGACTTTGCCTGATCCAAGGTGTCCTTCATCTGCTCTGTGAACTTATTCACCATCTCCAAGTGTGAGGGTGCCTGTCGAGGCTCAAAGCCCATGCATGGGTGTCGCCCTGTGTTGAGGAGGAAGGGAGTTTGTTAGGTGGAAGAGTGGACATGATTGTTGTATCCAAACTCGGCCATGGGGAGGAGATCTTCCCAATCATCCTGTCACTCGTTGATAAAGATACAGATGTACTGCTTCAGTTTTTGATTGACTCATTCTGTCTGTCTGTCTGTCTGTGGGTAGTAAATAGTTGAGGTGAGAAATTTGATTTCCAGCAGGCAGTACAGGGGATGGTCAACACATCCATTGTCTTTCCACAGTTGAGCAACCCACTGCATTGCATCCTTTTCTCTTCATCATCACTGTTGCCATTGCCACTGCCACTATCTGATTCTGATTCGCTGTCACCTGTCTATAGGCACCCAAATGTCATTCAACATGTCATGGTCCCATGCATCAAGATGACATTACCTTCTTTTTGTTCTTTGCACACTTTGATTTCTTTTCTTTATCCCCCTTACATTCATTCTCTCTGTCTGCCCATTGGTTTGTGGGTGATATGCCATAGACAATTTGGTTTGAATCCCCAATATGTTATTTAACTCTCGCATAAATGCAGAAGCAAATTGTGATCCATGATCGGAGATAACCATATTAGGTAATCCATGTAACCACCATACCTGATTTAAATAGAGGCATGCCAAGCCCAATGATGAGGTTTCTGCAGTAGTAGGAATGATATGGACTTCCTTCATGAAGCAGTCGCATACTACAAATATTGCATCGTATCCTTGAGCTTCAGGTAATCCTGTGATAAAGTCCCCAGATATGTCTTGCCATGGCGCTTTAGGTATAGGGTTTGGCATTAATTTGACAGCAGGTTTTTCTGGAAATTTCTTTTCCCTCATGCATGTGTCACACCCATCCACATACCCCAACACATACTTTGAAATTCTGGGCCACCAATAATTTCTCATTACCAACTCCAACATCTTCCACCTTCTTGGATGTCCAGCAGCTGGCATGTTATGATGTAACCATACGATCTCCCTTCGTAAATCTTGATCCTTTGGTACATAGACCTTTCCTCTGAACAACACTAACCCTTGTTCTTCAACCCATTCATCTCCTTTAATATTACCTTTCTTCTCTCCCCTCAAAGCTTTCACAGCTTCTACCACTTCATCATCCATCTCTGAACATTGCCTGATTTTAGACAACATTTCCATCTCTGAGCTATCCACCAATAAATGTCCTTGACACATAGCACAAATACAAAAGTATTCAGGTTTGAGTAGGGTAGTATTTTTATTGTCCTCCCCACTCCCCTTTTATGATCTGTACGTCTGGATAATGCATCTGCTTTGCTCATCAAGCTTCCTGCTTTGTGGACCAAGTGAAAATTAAAGTGCGATAGGAATAATGCCCAACATGCTTGTCGATGGTTAAGCTTTTTAGCAGACATGAAGTACTGCAGATTTTGATGATCTGTCCAGATCTCGATATGATGTGTACATCCCTCCAAATAATGTCTCCATGCCTCCAAAGCTCCTATTATTCCCAACATCTCTTTATCATGCATATCATAATTCCTCTCCACATCATTCAACCCTTTAGACAAATATGCACAAGAATGCCATTTGTTATCTTCACATAGCATTAATAATACTGCTCCAGTAGCAAAGTCTGATGCATCTGATTCCACTCGTAAGGGACGTGTGAAATCTACTGGGACCAATATTGGTTCTTCTACAAACTTCCTCTTCAACTCCTCAAATGCTGTCTGCTGTTGTTCTCCCCATCTCCACACTACTCCCTTTCACATAAGGTTGTGTAATGGTGTGGCAATTTTGGAAAAATTATGAACAAAGCGACGATAAAAATTGGCGAGTCCCAAGAAAGTCTGAACTTCCTTGATACAGGTAGGCATGGGCCAATCAACAATTGCCTGTACCTTGATAGGATTCATCTTGATTCCATCAGGACCAATCTTTAATCCCAAGAACTCAATCTCACTTGCTCCAAATACACACTTTTCCAGTTTAATAAATAAATCATTCTCTGCCAACCTCTTCAACACCTCCTGCACTATCACCTCATGATTTTCTTCATTCTCCATGAATATCAAAATGTCGTCAATGAATATTATCACCACACCTTTATCTATCACATTCTTGAAAATGTCATTCATCATGTTTTGGAAAGTTGGGGGACTATTGGTCATCCCAAAAAACATGACCAGTGGCTCGAAGGATCCTTGACGCATGGCAAATGCTGCTTTCCACTCATCTCCTTTCTTTATTTGTATATTGTTGTACCCCCAGCATAAATCCAATTTTGTAAAGACCTTAACCTTTCCCACCTTGTCAATTATCTCTGAGATCAACGGCAAAGAGTACGCATTCTTCACTGTCCACTCATTCAAATACCTATAATCTGTACACATCCTCTTCCTGTGATCTTTTTTTGGTACAAAGAATACTAGTGATGTCTGCAGTGATTTTGAAGGTCGTATGTATCCCTTGCGCAACTATTCATTAAGCAATGCATCTACTTCTTCTTGTTCCTTCGGAGATAACAGATGGACTTTTGACTTCTTTGACACAAATCCCAGCTTCATCTCAATAGCATGATTCCATGGCTTTCACACTGGCATCTACTCTGATTCCTTCTTCTGAAAAACTGACAAATATTTATGGTAGGCTTTTGGCACCCACTCCTCCACTGGCTTCTCCACTTTCTCCACATTTTTATCCCATGACTGTCCTCCACGAATTTCCCTAAAGGTTTGCTTCTGTTCTTCTTTACTTGTCATAATTGGAACTTCCCCGTTTGGCATATCCTCATCCTCCACTTCCTCCATTGTAACAGAATACTTCCTTGGATGTTCTTTCTCTTTCTTTTCTTTCTTCTCCTTTTTTACTTTTCTCCTATACACATTACATTCTTTAGGACAATGAGTCATGTGTACCTTCCCAGTTTTCTAATCAATTTCTGGATTGTGTTTTTGTAACCACAGACATCCAATTATCAGATTGGTTTTCCCAAAATCGCATACCTCAAATACAGCTCGCTCCTGATGATCCTGATATTTCAATATTATCATCACCTCCTCCTTAATAGTTTCTCCATGATTGATCGTACTGTCATTATTGTACATCATTATAGGTTGTGGCAGTTTACGTGTGCAAATACCATTTCCAGTAATTAGGGATCGATTAATAAATAATCCAGTAGCACCACTGTCAAGCAATGCCTCCACATTAATTGCTGCATGCATGTCCACTGTCTTCAATCCTACTGTCAAGCTGATTTCGGGTTCTATCCGCGCTGAGCAAATAAAAAATTCTGGGGTCTTCAGAAATAAGACTGGGCATTTTTCTTTGTCAGATAAATGATGATGGTTGTACTTCTCAATTTCTCTTTCAGGTTCACTCTTGGTTTCCTCGGATTCTGGATCACCAATGGGAAAACCTTCACTGGGACTCTTCCACAAAATTCTTCTGCTTATCTTCCTCCAACTTCACTTCCTCAATAGTTGCTTTCCTAATCTTCCTTTTCTGCAATTTCGAGCCATATGCCCTACTTGCCCACAATTAAAACATTTAACTGGAGCTCATCTCCCTACTCGATCAACATCCATCGCATCCGTCGATGCTGCTGACTCCTTAACAATAGGTGTCACTACCATGGCCAGTGGCTGTGCCCTTGGAGCTTGTACCTGAGGTGTCCTTCCTTTCTTGGACTTTCCTCCTGATGACTTCCCAAATCTGGAATTTCCATACATCAATTTCGATTCTGCCTGTTCCTGTCGATATTGCCGATCAAGATGCATTGCCCAATTATACCACTCGTCCAACCTCTTCGGCATAGAAGGTAGTTGATAGATAGACTTGAATAATGAGGGATTTAATCCTGCCTTCAAATATTCTACCAACACTGCTTCTCCCATATCGATCTGTGATGCTTCTGCTTTGAACTGCAAAATAAATTCATCTGCAGTCAGAGAACCTTGGTGCATGGTTTTTAATTTTGCATTTGCTGTCGCCTTTGGGTTAGGGTCTCCAAACTATGCCTCCAATCTCTCCAAAAATTCCCTGAAGCTTGCAAACAGTTTATATCCCGCAGCAATTTGATTAATGGCTTGGTTTCTCCAGAACTGTGCTTTCCCTTCCTGGATGTATGAGAGAGCAAACATAATTCTAGACTCAGTCATATGAAATTCAGGCTTTCTCCCATGAATATACAATACTATAGAGCTGATGAAGGATTTTGTGTTCTCCATAGTACCATCAAATATTTGTAGGGGCGCATATTTAGGTAAACACATTTTTCCACTCTCAGATCTCTCCTCTGCATGCTCACTCTCCTGAGACATCCACTCCACTATCTCCTCCATCTCATCATCTTTGTCTTCTACTGTCTCTGCATTTGTTTGTACTTGTTTGGGCTGAGATGCTGCTAATACTGACACTAATTGGAACATTTGTGCTGTTAGAGCATCAATTTTGGCTTCAAGAACAGGCATGGGAACAGGATTGTATCCAGGATTTGAAGCTGCTTGTTCTGTTATAATGATGTAATCTGTGATGAGTCACTTCTTCGGCTGTGTAGAGATTCAGCTGTAGAATTTTTTGCAAAATTTCAAGTCACGTGATCCAGCTATGTAATAGGCATGTTAGGAAAAACAGTTTCCTAACATGCCTATTACATAATATTATTTTTATTTTATTTTATTTCTAACATGCCTATTACATAATACTATTTTTATTTTATTTTATTTTATTTGATTTTATTTCACCAAAATACACTATAAAATGCCTATATATGCATTATTTGTCAGCATGGGAATTCTTTATTTACACGCATCAATTCCTAACATGCCTATTACATAATACTATTTTTATTTTATTTTATTTTATTTCACCAAAGTAAACTTAGTGATGAACTGTGGCTCTTGATCACAGAGGAATGCACCAGGCAGTCCATGGAGCTTCCACAAATGGCATAAATAAAGTCAAGCCACTCCAAGCATAGTATTAGTTGTATGAGTGAGGATGAAGTGAGCTTGCTTCCCAGCAGAATTGACTGTGCATATTACTGCATCAAACCCATTGAACTCTGGTAGTTCCACTATGAAGTCCACACTGATGACATCCCAACAATACTCTGGGACTGGGAGGGGATGTAACTCACCTGTGGGTTTGCATTGTGGAGTCTTGGTGCATAAGCAGAGGTCACAGATGCAATAGTACTGACCAATGAGTCGAGACATCTGGGGCCACCAATATGAGCTTGGTAAAGTAATGCACCATTGATGAGTTCAGATATGAGGAGTAGTGGATAGCAATTCTTGACTGTGATGTTATTGAGGCATCGATAGTCTTGAACTGGTCAAAGGGACCCATCCATCTTTTTGATAAAAAAGAAAGGCGAGGCCATGGGCAACTTTGAAGGGCAGATACGTCCAATAGCCAAGAGTTCATTGATGAACTTGTCAAGTTGTTATTGGTCTTCAGGGGAGAGAGAATAGACCTTGCAGGAGGAGGATGTGGCACCTGGTGTGAGCTCAATTGCATGATCTCACAGTTTACAGCTAGGAAGTGAGTTGAATGATTCCTTGAAGAAGACATCCTCGAAGTCATGCAGGTGAGAAAGTACCAAGTCAGTGAAGGATTTGAGTGCACTATTCTTGTAGAAGGCCTCCATGAGGCACTGGGAGATGTTTGAGGTGGCACACACCTTATGTGAAGGGTTAATAGCAGTGTAGAAAATTTGATCACCTTTCTTGATCTCCTCCACTTCCTCCACATCATTGTCAAAATCAGGTGTGAGATCTGAAACATTTTCCAAGTCCACATTGGCTATAGGCATTGGACCAGCATGACACTTTCAAGTGTGCTGTAAGAGGACCTTTTGCCCCCGATGTTCCTGTCTGCCTTCAGTGAAGCAAGCACAGTGATAATACTCAACCCAGAAACCCAAACAAAACCTACTAAATGGCTTCAGATGGTATAACATGAGTCAGAGGAAGGGTGTGAATTGGTACTAAATATCACTGCTGATATCCAAAGGTTGTAGTGAGTGATGCGAAATGACAAGGAATGTTGTGAATAGTCTTTAAAGGCATACAAAGAAGTTTGAAAGAGTTCAAAATAGGTTCGAAGATATATGAAATAGTTCGAAAAAGGTTTGAAGGAGTTCAAAGAGGTTCGAAGTAGTTTCGAGGAAGTTTGAAAATGTCAGACTGATGTCAAGGTATATCGAGGAGTGAATATAATAAATAAGAAGTGTTTTTCAAATGGCAATAGGTGATAGATGATGAGTCGAGAGACTAATACGAAGGTTCAAGAAAGTTCGCAATATTTCACAGAACTTAGAGATATGACTGAGACTAAGATTCAAGAGAACGGCTCTTAAATTGAATGATAAGGGAGAGGATGACTTCTTCTCTGTTCCCTTCTTAGTAGCTAGTACAAGTCTATATACATTTTGAAGAGATAGTACCAAAAATGAAATATAACATATGGAGAACAAGAGGCAATATATGCAACAATAAAGGACTTTGTAAATTGTAAAACAAATGAGAAACAATAATGATTGAAATGTACATTGTCCCAGTATAGTCAAAGGAGCTTGTCCTATTGCTTCAATATATTATTAAAATGCAAAACCTTATTTATCGCATTCTAAATCTTTTGTTGTCTCTCCTTGTGTCCAGTGGTGCTCGATATGCGACAAATTGGCTTATTCCAAATGTGCTGTGTGTCGAAAGGGTTTTGAAATAGCCCTATAGTGGCCAATGTCATTCAAAGTGATGTGAAGTGATTTGAAGGTGTTTGAAGTGTTGCGAAGTCATTCGAAACTGTTCAAAGTTGTTCAAAGTCATCTGAGATAGTTTGAAAAGGGTTCAAAATTGATTTTGTGGCATTCGTAGCAATTTGGAGCATGTGCTATAATGTGTCAATATGATTAGAACCATTTCCAGACCTTAGAGCATGTAATGGACCTATCAACAGCAATGAGAGGGACAATGACTCATCATGACTTCACCTGTCACCTAGTTGACCTCATGATTATGGTCACAAAGCCACGGGTAGCCCAAAATCACCTCCTGCTTCCCCAGTTGGGTCACAGTGAAGAGAGCCCATTCACTGTGGTCCTTGTACCAGAGAACTAGGTTGACAACCTCCTGAATCACCCCAGCTTCATTTGGGGAACTGTCCACATTGTAGACAGGTATGGATTGAGATAGTGAGTGGGTATTGAGTTGTTTTTGTTCAACCAGGTGTGAATCAATGAAAAGGCCTCTGGCATCTGAGTCTAGGAGAGCAGAGACACCAAGTATTTGCCCCATATCCATAGTCTGCAGCTCAATCTTCAATTCTAGTGATAGCTTGGAGGGAGTGGACACCACAATGTATTTGTGTGGTAGCTTGCACTCCCAAGATTTTAATCTGGGAAGAGAAGGAACAGGTGTGAGTAGAGTGGGTGTGACTTTCATCATGCTGAGGGACTTGGGGGGGAAGTTGGTCATGGTGTGAAGTTCTTCCTCAAGTGGGTCAACTAGCAGGGCATCAAAGCGGTTACTGGTAGGCAGCAGGGGCAGACAGTTGGAGGGATTGGGGGCATGTGTGGTCATAGTGGCATAGAGTGTAGTGTTAAAGCTGCATTCATGAGTCAGTTCTCATTACAGAGAGAAGCAGCTTTGTACCAAGCATCAATATTGTCATCAGCTGGGCATCTCTTCAACATCTGTGCAATCTGGTCCTGACCTCTCGATTGAGACCACAATGAAATTTAACCACCACTGGTAGCCCATTCCCATATCCTGCTATGTCCACTAAATCTCTAAACTCATTGATATAGTCATCCACAGATTGGTGCACTTGGTAATATAAGGACAACTCGAGGCACATTGCAGCTCATTGGCATTCATGGAGAGGGCAGAAGTGTCATACAAATCCCTCCCTAAAGTCATCCCAAGAGGAAAAAGGGAGGGATCTGGGCTTGGCACAAAATGCGGTTAACATAGAGGTAGGTGCACTCAGACTTCATGTATGTAAAGGCCCAATAAATTTTTCCAGTGTCATCTAGGAATTAATTAGGGTGAAGACTGATGTATAGCTCACAGAAGTTGAGAAAAGAACGTCCATGAGAGCATGCATTATTAAAGTCAGTGGGGGGGGGGGACGGTTTAATCTGTGTGCCAGTGGTATTAGGTAGAGCATTGATGCTGGAAGTGGTTAAAGTTGGAATAAATGGGATATTAGGTGAGAGACTAAGCTGTAGGGCATTAACAAAGCTTTCAATGTACAATTTAAGCAATTCAATTTGTGCATGCAATCTGGTATCAGCGCCTTCGAGCACAAGGCTGCAAAAGGCTTAACCTCTTGAGTCCCTTATGCAAGCATCCTCTCAGATGCTCAAACTTTGAAGCAGTTTCTCTCTGCCAAATGTGCGTCCAAGCAAAGATGCATGCATCAAATCCATGCCCCCTGCCAAATTCAATGGTGTGCATTCCCATGGATGTGCTTTCCTCAATTCCTGCAAGTTGTACATCAGTCTATGCCCAAACCAATTTGTGGATGATGCCGCTAAAATTTATTGGGCCCTCACATACATGAAATCTGAGATGCCTATCTCTATATCGACCATATATTACACCAAATCAAGGAGCGTGGCTCCCTTTCATTTTCCACCTGGGGGGACTTTTGTGATAAGTTCATACAACACTTCTGCCACCTCAATGAATGCCAATGAGCCATAACATGCCTTGAAACCACTTTCTACTACCAAGTGCATCAATCTGTGGACAACTACATCGATGAATTTTGAGACCTGGTGGACATGGCAAGGTATGAGAGTGGGTTGCCCATGGCGGTGAAGTTTCATTGAGTTCTTAACCAAAAAATCCAAGACCAGATTGCACAGATGTTGGAAGGATGCCCAGCAGATGATAACATAAATGATTGGTATGAGGCTGCTTCCCTCTGTGATGAGAACTAACTCACAAATATGGCATTCACTGTGGCTTTCTGCACTCCTACCACCACCCATGCCCCCCACACCTTTAATTGAGCACCCCCTCATTTTAATCCCATCCCCATGCACCAGCCTGCAGCATTCAGCTCCAACACCCCCACTCCAATGGATGTTGATGCAGCCTGTAGTCAAGCTCACAGGCTAGATTTCTGGTACCACTGTGGGGAAACTAGCCACATGGCTAAAAACTGTTCCTACTGCCAAGGCATTCATAAACTCATGCCTGAGGGACAAGATGAGCTCCTCCAAAATTTGATGGCACTTGCAGATGTGGAAGGCCTGGAGAAAGAGGAGATTAAAGAAGAAGAGGTGGAGGAGCAGGATTTTTCTACCCATGATGAGTGAACACTATGCCCCCATTGCCCATCCATAACCACTTTGAAGTTCTGTCTGTTGATTCACTAGAGGATGAATCTTATTCTATGACCATTCCTTCTCCAGACCCCTCTGAAGTGGCTAAAGATGTACCTACCCCTTTCTCCCCACTTCCCCTCTATCCAGGTTGAAATCTTGGGATTATAAGCTACCACACAAGTACATGGTGGCATCCACCCCCTCCCAACAATCTCTATAATTGAAGATTGAGCTGCAGACCACAGATATGGGGCAAGTACTCAGTGTCTCTGCTCTTCTGGACTTGGGTGCCACAGGCCTTTTCATTGATTTGCACCTGGTTCAACAAAAACAACTCAACACCCACTCGCTATCTCAACCCATACCTGTCTACAATGTGGACAGCTCCCCAAATGAAGCTGGGGGCAATTTGGGAGGTTGTCGACCTAGTCCTCCAGTACAAAGATCATAGTGAATGTGCTCTTTTCACTGTGACCCAATTGGGGAAGCAGGAGGTGATTTTGGGCTACCCATGGCTTTGTGATCACAATCCTGAGGTCAACTGGGTGACAGGTAAAGTTATGATGAGTCGTTACAGATAAAGTCATGACAAGTCATTGTCCCTCTCTTTGTCATACTTGCTTGACTGAAGGCAGACAGGAACATCAAAGGTGAAAGGTTCTCTTATAGTGCACTTGAAAATGTTATGCTGGTCCAATGCCTGTGGCAGATGTGGACTTGGAAGTCATTCCAGATCTTGCACTTGACTCTGACAATGATGAATAAAATGTGGAAGAGATCGAGGAAGGTGACTAAATTTCTATACTGCTATTAACCCTTCGCATGAGGTGCATGCCACCTCAAACATCTCTCAGCGCCTCATGGAGGCCTTTCACAAGAACAGTGGGCCCAAATCCTTCTCTGACTCCATACTTCCTCACCTGCATGACTTCAAGGATGTTTTCTCCAAGAATCCTTTGATGACTTCCTAACTGTAAGCCATGGGATCATGCAGTTGAGCTCACAATGGGTGCCATGCCCTCCTCCTGCAAGGTCTATCCTCTCTCCCCTGAAGAACAATGACAACTCGACAAGTTCATTGATGAACACTTGGCTTCAAGTTGTATCCACCCTTCAAAGTCACCCATGGCCTCACCCTTCTTCTTTGTCAAGAAGAAAGATGGGTCCCTTTGACTAGTTCAAGACTATCAATGCCTCAACAACATCACAGTCAAGAATCATTGTCTACTACCCCTCATATCTGAACTCATCAACCAACTCCATGAGGTGTGTTACTTCACCAAGCTCAACATCTGCTGGGGTTACAACAGTGTATGGATAAAGAAAGGGGATGAGTGGAAGGCAACTTTTTGCAAGAACCATGGCCTTTTTAAACTGCTTGTTATGTTCTTTGGTCTCACTAATAGTTCTGCCACCTTTCAGACCATGATGAATAACATCTTCTATGATCTCATATTGGAAGGCATTGTCTGTGTCTACCTAGATGACATTCTCATCTTCACTCGAGACCTCAATGAACATTGTCAAACTATGCACCTGGTACTGGAGCAACTTTGGCAGTACAAACTCTATCTTCATCACGACAAGTGTGAGTTTGAGAAGACATAAATTGAGTACTTGAGCTTGATTATCTCGGATGGACAGGTGGAGATGGATTCAGTCAAGGTTGCTAGCAGGTGTTACAACCTGGCCAACACCCATGAACAAGAAAGAGGTGCAGTTTTTTCTGGGCTTCATCAATTTCTATTGGTGCTTTATTAAAGATTTATCCCATCATGCATGCCCATTATTCAATCTCACTGGCAAAGAGAGATCAAAGTGGGAAAATGCACAGCAGGAGGCATTCAAGAAGCTCAAAGAGATGATTACTTCCACTCCAATTCTTACCTTTGCTGATGACTCATGTCCCTTCTATGTAGAAGCTGACAGTTCAGACTTTGTGATGGGTGCAGTGTTGTCCCAACAGTCTCCCAAGGACCAGAAGTGGCACCCCATTGCCATCTACTCAAAGAGTCTCAGTGCTGTGGAACACAATTATGAGATCCACAACAAGGAGATGCTGGCAATAATGCAGGCATTGGAGGAGTGGCAACATTTCCTAAAGGGTGCTCAACACATGGTCAAGATCTGGATGGACCAGAACCTCAAGTATTTCATGACCACCAAGAAACTTCATCATCACCAAGCCCACTGGTCCCTCTATCTCTCCAAATTCGATTTTTTTTCTGCATCATTGCCTGGGAGGTAGCATGGGGAAGACTGATGCCCTCTCTTGTCATCTGGACCATGGGGATGGAAGCAATGAAATCAAGGTACTGTGCTATTGCAACCTGATCTGTTTACAGTCTGTGCACTAGAAGGTGTTAGCTTGGAGGGTGAGGAGCACAGTATCCTATGTAACATTCATCATGCAAACTATAGCAGTTTACATGAGGATGCTGTGGCTCTGGCAGTGAAGGAGCTGAGAAAGAGATCCACTCCTTTGCTTTGTGCAGCAGAGTGGATAGAAAAGGATGTCATCCTATACTTTTGTGACCATATCTACATCCCTAATGATTCCCAGCTTCGATGATGACTCATCTCTCAGCACCACAACTCACTCATTGCCAGCCACTTCAGACGTTGGAAGATGCTGGAGCTCATATCATGGAATTATTGATGGCCCCAGATGTCTCAACTCATTGGTCAGTACTGCCAGCAATCTCATTTTATTCCTACTCATATGACTGTCACTGCACTTGGAGCAGCTTGACTTTATTTATGCCATTTGTGGAAGCTCCATGGATTGCCTGGTGCATTCCTCTGTGATCAAGGGTCACAGTTCATTGCTGAGTTCACCTGAGAGTTGTACCACCTGCTAGGAATCAAACTCCTCACCTCAACTGCCTACCACCCACAGACAGATGGACACATAGAGCGAGTCAACCAAGAACTGGAGCAGTGCATCCATATCTTCATCAACGAGTGACAGGATGATTGGGAAGATCTTCTCCCTATGGCCAAGTTTGGATACAACAATCACATCCACTCTTCCACCCAACAAACTCTCTTCCTCCTCAACACAGGGCAATACCCATGCATGAAATTTGAGCCTCAACAAGCACCCTCACAGTTGGAGATGGTGAATAAGTTCACAGAGCAGATGAAGGACACCTTGGAGAAGGCAAAGTGTTACAATAAAGGGGCACTGTCTGGATAGCTGATGTACACTTTTGTTTTCTCATGCCAATTGTTCTCTTTCGCTATTGTTCATTTTACTTATTGTTCTACCATGCATTTACCTCATACCATTTCCTCATTATTGTATTTGCCACACAATGACATCCTGCCTTTTCTCACCTTATTGTACTGATGCTTATGGTAGAACCACTCACCACTGTAGTATTTAAACTGCACAATATAATGCTAGGTCTTCAGTTTGATCTAGCTATTCAATGCTCTCTATTTGTGCCTTAAAGTTATCCTCAGACAGTTGCTTATGAGCAATTGTGATTTCTTCTTAATAAATTCTTAATCAAGCTAAAAGAGAGCTTAGCTTAACAAAAGGTCAAACTGATACCTCAACTCTGCTGAGTAACTCAGTCTAGGCAGCACCCACATTGTTACAGACACTGGTTCTCATGAGAATCAGATAGATCCAAGAACCATGACATCTGCACGCCTTTACATTTGGACCCATTTTGACATCCATTGATACGGCTCCCTATCACCCTGCACGCATACTACAGCATTTTTTGTGATTGGGCGCACCTCCTAGATGGCTTCTGCACACTTTGCGCAGTGCACTTTTGTGCACATTTGTGCACCTTTGCATGCTTCCGTATGCCTTTGACCATTTAGGTGTGCTTTTGTGCACCTTTTACATTTCTACTGTGCTTTTGGTTCCCCCATAGCTGCCTGCTGTCGTGCCCCCTAAATGCACCCTGTTACCCTTCAAACCGCCTCTGTGCACCCCCCCCTCACTCCTTATCTGCCGTTCACAGTTATTGCGTGCTCCTTTTATGCTTTACCTGCAACTCACATTCTCTGCTGCATACTTATTGCACAATCCCTATCACACACACAACAATCCACCACACCGGTTGCACTGTGCATCGCGGCTTCCAGCTTACTGGCACATTTACTTGAGGCATACCATGATTCCAACACGAGGAGACTGCACATTCTCACATAATCTGGGTGCTTTGTGCCTATTTGGCATTGGACTGTTCACACTTGGGTGCTTTCATGTAATCCTGGTGCTTTGGCACTATTTGGCCTCGCACAGCATCTCCTTATAGCTCTTCTGCATTTCCAATCAGCATTGCCTTATCTGGTAACCAGCACAGGTCGATCACATCATTATTACTAAGGTGCAGCATGCAATACATAACACTGAAGCGGATTAATTGGGAAGAGCGCACGGGACCTAGAGTGCACCAAAAATAGCACATCACACTGGAACAGTCAGGTATTGGGCTATAGCATGTGCAAATCTTATTGGCTGAGGCAGCAGCATAGTGCAGTTGGGTTTAGATGGGCGAATGGATGCACTTGTGGATAGCGCATGGTGCTTTCTATTTTTACACTTTATTTTACCATTTTTATCACATAAGCCATTTGTACATAGTAGGTGGACAGATAGAGAATCCAGAGGATCTTCCCCCCCCCCTCATAGTTCATAGCTCAGTCAGTGTTGCACATAGTCTGTGCACCAGCGTTCAGTCCATGCGCCTTTGTAGTGCACCCTTCATATAGCCATGTTTGCATATCATTTGCATCCCCTCATCGTATTGCTGCGTTTCATCCCTGCATTGCATCCTTCATCCTTGTTTGTGCACTATTGCAGTGCACCCTTTGTATAGCTGCATTTGTGCACCATTTGCACATTATTTGTATAGCTGCATTTGTGCACCGTTTGAACCTCTTTCTACTTGTTGTGCTCTCATCCCATTTGCACCCCCAACCTGCCCACCACCTTCACAGCACATCCCAGTGTCGTCTTTGTCCCACTGCACCTCCCTGTTAGGAAACAGTCTCCTAACATGCCTATTACATAATACTATTTTTATTTTATTTTATTTTATTTTATTTCACCAAAATATGCTACCAAATGCCTATACACACATTATTTGTCAGCATGGGAATTTTTTATTTACACGCATCAATATGTACGTGCATGTGCGCACATGTCCATAACAACATACTACAATATATGTAACATAGTATATAACCCTAAAATAAATACTAGGAGACCTCAGTTGAGTTCTCTTAGGTATTCCATCCACAACAGTGGTGCAAAAAGCCTATTTCAGCCAACTATTCTATTTTTAACCTGTCACATCAATACCATCAAACCCCCCATCATGTGCGCATGCCCTGCTGCCTTCTTGTAGGAGAGCCCGCACAGTCCAGCTAGCAGAACCATGGGTGTTGCCCTAACACTCCTGCTTCCATCATCTTCATCGTTGTGCACTTTTGTGCTTCCGTTGCACATTTTTCTGCACTGTGCATTTTTGCCCCTTTGCATTGCACACTTTTCCGCTATTGCGCATACCTTCCCTTTAGCATACACAACTAGTGCGCACATTGAAAACCACTGTACCAGCCTCTTTGTAGTCTCTGCACCTTGAAGGATGATCTGAGGCCCTCTAAGCAAACCCCCCTCACCCCAAGCATGCCTGCAGTTGTACATTTAGTGTTCACCCCTTCCATTGAGACTCTGCACTGAGTACCAACTGAACCCATCACTGTAGCCCCAAACTGCTGTCAGCACTAGATTCATTTAATGAACTACTCTCTAACCAATTTGCTACAATGGATGTATCTCCCACCAACACTGCTCCCCCAACTGCACTGATACTGCCAACCATACTACCACAGATCGACAGACCCTTGGGAATATGACCCCCCACTGACTTTGCAAGCAACTGAACAAAAACCATGTTCTTCATCCTCGAGTGCAATGCATATATTGATGCCAATTCCCTGGCTTTTGAGGACAATCAACACAAGATTCTCTTCATGCTCTCCTACATAAATGGAGGGACAGCTGGAGGATGGAAGCAAGCATATCTGGAGGAAAGGTACTAGGGAGATGAGGCCTGGGACATGTTCCAGGAGTTCATCAGAGAGTTCTGAAGTGCCTTCTCACCAATCAACAACATGGGAAACACATAAACACAGTTGAAGAACCTCTCACAGGGAGTGAGAGGAGTTGATGAGTATATTGCTCAGCTCAAAACCCTAGCATTCAGAACAAAAATCAAGAAAGATAACACCCTAATTGAATATTTTGTCGATGGGCTCAACAACAAGCTGCTTGACAAAGTCTTTGCCATGAAGAACCCCCTGGATACCATCAAAGGATGGTACATACACTCGGGCAAGGGCAGAAGAACATCTGAAGAGGGTGAAGGCAATAAAAGAAAGAACTTACAGCAGAGGGAAGGGGGAGGAAATTCCTTGAAGGACTTCAACACAATGGATATTGACACCACATGCATCTCGTATGCCAAGAGGATCGACCACATGAAGAAAGAAAAATGTTTTGTTTGCCACAAGACTGGGTAACTTGAACTAAAGAAGCAACCACTCCCCAGAAAAATACTCGCAAAAAACATTGATGGCACCCTCAACAAAAATGAAATGATCATACATTTTGTTGACATGGATATGAAGATAGGAGAAGAACCAACAGAGAAACTCTTACTTAGAAAAATCTGGACTATAATTGAATAACAATGGCAGAACAATGACTACAAACCCCCAAACCCAGAAAACCCTGAACCACATAAAGAAGCAACCTCACTGGTCAGTGAAAGACAGGCCACCCTTGACAATGACCTACAGGTGCCAATATTAGACACCATGGGCATCAAAGTATTACCCTGTACTGAGGGAAGTCAAGAGAAGGATGTTGATGTCCTACTTGCCTACTTACAGGAAGAATCGGTCATCAGCATGTTTAAGGCCAAAGAAGCACCACTAACCAAGGAACATGACATCACCCCCCCAAACTATCAAAAGCTCCGATACATATTCTGACTCACCAGATCTAGGCTCTCCAGCAGATTTGCCTTCTCTCACATGATGCATATCTGAGCCAAAATATCCATCTCCCAGAGATTGGCCCATGAAAATGAACCAAAAGAGGGAAGCCAGTCCATGGACAACCTACTCCCTGATAAATATAAGGAGTATTGCCAGGTGTTCGAGAAGTCAGCCTCCAGAAGGTTTCCCAAGTCCAGACCATGGGATCATCTGATTGAGCTAAAACCTGATTTCATCCCAAGAGATTGCAAAATCTACCCCATCATGGCAGCCAAACAAGAGAAGTTGGATGAATTCATCAAAGAGAATTTATGGAAAGGATACATCACACCATCGAAATTGCTGATGGCATCTCTGTTTTTCTTTGTCACCAAGAAAGATACTGATGCATTCCAACCCTGCCAAGATTACTGGTATCTACCAGTATCTAAATGATGGAACAATGAAGAACTCTTATCCACTGCCACTCATCGGGGACTTACTAGACAAGCTAAAGAAAGCCAAGTGGTTCATGAAGCTTGACATCAGGTGGGGATACCATAATGTCCAAATCAGAAAGGGAGATGAATGGAAAGCTGCATTTAAGACAAAACATCTTCTGGGACATGCTGAATGAGAGGTGGCTGGTAATTTATATGGATGACATCTTGATCTTCTTGAAAGACTAAAAGGAACACCAGAAATGAATGAAGTGGGTCCTAGCAAAACTACAGGAAAATGACCTCTTCCTAAAACCTGAAAAGTTGAGATTCAATGTACAGGAAGCTGAATTCCTTGGACTCATTCTTCGACTGAATCAACTCATGATGGACCCAACCAAATTAAGTGGAATAAAAGATTGGCCATCACCAGCCAATGTCAAGAGAGTACGGTCATTCCTTGGCTTTGGGAACTTCTACAGAAGATTCATTGGAAACTTTGCCATGATCACAAAACTCCTGAATAACCTGACAAAAAAGGACCAGCCTTTTAACTGGACAAGCAAATACCAAAGGGCATTTGAAACACTGAAACAGAAATTCTCTGAGGCACCAGTGCTGTTGATGCTGAATGCTGAGAAACCTTTCATAGTGGAAAGTGACACATCAAAGTATGCCACTGGAGTAGTTCTTAAACAAATGGACACTAACAGCAATTGGCACCTATGCAGTTATATTTCTCACTCTCTGACCACTACTGAACAAAATTATGAAATCTATGACTGAGAACTATTAGGGATAATATGAGCACTAGAAACCTGGAGACATTACCTACAGAAATCAAAACACCCCACTACAATCTTATTTAACCACAAGAACCTGATGTATTTCAGGACAGCACAAAAACTAAATTGATGACAGGCAAGGTGGAGCCTATTCCTGTCACAATTTGACCTATAGCTTGTACACATGCCTGGAAAGCAAATGATACAGTTGGATGCCCTATCTCAATGAGGAGATCACATACCAGAAATCGACAATGATAATGATGACATCACCATGGTCAGAGAGGAAATGTTCATATAAACAATTGACACCAACCTAAAAGATCTACTGGCTGAGAAGCTGATGGGGGATGATTCGCTGGAAGAAATTGTGAGATTGATCAAAGCAAGAAAAATGCCTCCAATCAAATCAGCTGTAGAGGATTGGAGGATGGATGATGATGGCATGGTCTTTTTCAAAGATTGATGCTATGTACCAAACAATAAAGAACTGCAGAGAAAGATCATCAAGAAATATCACTACAACATTCTTATGGGACACCTGGGCTGAAATGCTTGAGCTAGTATGGAGGGACTTCTGGTGGCCAAGCATAACAGTGTTTATCAAAAACTATATTGATGGCTGTGCAACATGCCAACAGATGAAGGTGAACACTCATCCTATGACACCACCACTATTACCCATCAAATCCAAAGTGACACAGCCATTCACATTGGTGACGATGGACTTCATCACTGATCTCCCACCTAACACTGGATTTGACACCATCATGGTCATAATAATTTCTATTCCTTGCAGCAAGATGGTTGACATCCTAGGGGCAGCAGATCTCTATCTGCATAATGTATTCAAAAGATTCAGCTTACCTGACAAGATCATATCTGACTGAGATCCTAGATTTGCATCAAATGCCTTCTGGGAACTGGGGAGATTACTGGGCATCAAGCTGGCGATGAGCACTGCTTACCACCCACAGACCGATGGAGAAACTAAGCAAGTGAATCAAGAACTAAAGGTTTATCTTTGAATCTTCTGCACCAATAACCCTTCACAATGAAAAAACTGCCTCACCACTGCCAAATTCACCCACAACCAGAAGCATCATTCCATAGTCAAATCCTTGCCTTTCTTCCTAATAATGGGAATTCATCCAAAAGCTATCCCCATGACCTACAAGAAAATGAATGTGCCAGTCACTGGGCAGAGACTAGCAGAATTGGGTAATGCTTAATGAGAAGCACTCATGGCACACGGATTATTCTGACAAACTATGATCATGTGAACTGGCCAGACATTCCATCCATTTGAGGTGGGAGAAAGGGTCTGGTTAGACTCAAGGAACTCAAAACTGAAATATCCAACTAGGAAACTTGCCCTGAAGTGAGAAGGTTCATTTCCCATCACACACATTGTTTTGACTCATGCATACAGACTTATATTGCTGGCACAATGGAAGATCCACCCAGTGTTCCATGCTTCTCTCCTCTTCCATTTCAAGGAGAGCGATACACATGGTCCACATAGGTAAGCTACAATGTGTTGAATGATACAATCTATCAAACATATACAGTGTATCGAATGATACAGGTTCGGTGGATGCTGTTGAATGCTCTAATTTATATATGTGTACCTACTATAGCAACAAATGAATACACTATTACAATGGTTGCTAGACCGAAGAGTAATACATTTAATACAGACATCAATAGCCTATGAAATAGTTTCAGGCAGTGGCAACGGCAATGGGGATGGCAGTGGCAATGGCCTTACCAGGATCAGGATCAAGATTGGCATTACAGATATGGCCGATTGGAAATTAATTTCATTTATGTAGTAATTTATGTATAGTCTGCATGGATTCTGCATGCAAATTGGTGTATGATAAATTCGGTAAAAGCCATGTTTATGCAATAATTTATTTATTGCAGTGTGCAGGCCTGCAAAATTGGGTTGGCATGCTAATCAGCAACCCAATAGGGCTGCAGAAGTATTGGCATTAGGCAGTGGCATCAGCATTAGGCAGTGGCATCAGCATTAGGCAGTGGTATCAGCATTAGGCAGTGGCATTGGCATTAGGGCACTATGTGATCAACGTCGCCCAGGCATGGTTCAGTGGAGGACTCTATGTATATATATGTATGTACTATAGCAACAAATGAATGCACTATTCAATTCTTGCTGTACCACACTAGACATATTAAGAATGTGGTGTACAGATTGATGACCTATGAGACAGCATCAGACATATGCATTGGCATTGGCATATGTATCGGGGCTGGGGCTGGGGTCAGCAATTGGTATGAACATTGGCCTTAAAGGTATATATTATTGGTCTACCAATTAAAGCACCATATATCTACAGAAAGAAAGCTATCACTCATCATATCATCAGAGCCAGGCAACCAAGTGTCATCAACATAACTGAAGTCCACATGACTAAAGATCGGGAGTGTGATGTGAGATGGAGTGGGGTTCTCTATCTGTGAGGTGCTGGAGGATCCAGTTCAGAAACCATCGTCATCAGAATTGGCATTGGGGCCAGTTGAATCAGCCTCTGAATGACTCTCTGATGATGAGAGGAAAACAGCAGCTGCATCAGATGTGGTGGGAAAAGCAGTTGAAAGGGGAGGTGCAAGGGGAGATGAAGAGGGAACATTAGAATCTTCAAGGTAAAAGGCAGCAGCATTAAAGCCAGTTGGAGAACTGGTGTGGGGAGATGCTGATGATGAATGATGAACCTGCCAAGCCATGGCTGCCTGAAATGTGGTAGGCTGATCAGCATCTTCTGATGCATCATCCTCCCCTTCCCATAACATGGCAGTATAAGAGGCAGTGGGCTGGGTGAGGGCGGTGTGTGTATCAGCATAAAGGTCATCAGCTGGATCATCCATCGGGAGCAGGGATGGCATCAGGAGTGGGGGCAGCATTGGGCATGCCAGTGGCATCGGAAATTGCAGTGGCATCGGAAAAAGCAGCAGAATGTGATTTATTATAGGATCCAGCATCTGAGAAATAAATACCAGCATTGATACCAGTAACAGTGGGTGGTGATCTGTAGGCACCAGAAATGGAGGTTGAAAGACTGGCTGTAATCGACCACTCCTTATTCCTATCGTATGCACCATTAGCCAGAGACTGAGCATACCCAGAATGATATCTGGTCTTCAGTGATGGGTTAGATGCCAAAACATCACTCTCTATGATGTCAACACCCCAGGTCCACTTGTGGGAGGAGGGGGGAAGAGCCTTCAGTTGCTCAAGTTCTGCCTGTGCATGTGCAAATACCAGTTCCAATTGTCTTCTTGTTGCCAATTGCCTTAACCATCTCCCAGTGTGTTCATGGGTGGATGCCGCTGCCGCTGCCATTACCAACTTCCATGGTTCAGACTGAAGCTCCTTGAGCAGGGCTAGCTCATAAAGCCATTAAAACCCTGCTGCTTTCCGGACATTCACATTCATGGCAGCCTCTGCTGATGATTCATAGCCATCTACCAAGTCATGGATTCTGCGTGCTTCATCAAACATATCCCCAATAAGAGCCCACAGGTCGATGCAAGATCGGCAGTTGGCTCGGCCATCAGCAGCATTGTCTGCTGGTTGGCTATTGTTGGGTAGTAAGCTGGTGAGCAGAGGGGAAGGGATATACTGGCAATAGCTATTGAGGCATCTATCCATGGTGTCACTGGCAAAAATCTGCCCCAGTGCTGGTTCACTATTGCATCTCCACCAATCACATACATAGGAATCCACCAGACAGCTAGGACCATCAGTGGCAACACCATCATCCAATGTGGCCAAGAGAGATGGATGGAATTCAAGGGGTAGGTGGTCCAAATCGACATTGGTGAGACTGTTGGCCAAGGACCAAAGAAGGATCAGCACCTCCATCATAAGGCCAATGGAGGTGCCGATGCTGATGCACAACATGACATACATCTGTCATATGTCAGTGATGTATACTTACTTCCTTTAGGAAAGATACATACAAGCTCGGCATAGAGAACTTTCTGCATCCAACATGTTTTAAAAAGTTTGCATCATCTAACACCAACAAAACTTGATGGAATTGGGACTCTGCATACCAAATGATCTCTTGTGTCTGGATTTGAAGTTGCTGTTTTGGGCCCAATTGCAAAGAGAAAGGGTTGAAGATTGAGAGAGTTTTGTTTGACATAGTATTACTGGTCGTGGTTGGTGATCAAGATAATCGTGTTTAGATAAATAATGTTTACATAATACAGGCCCTTTTCAGTCACAAAGGGGAGATATAATCAGCATTTGCTGATCTAAATGCATTTCATATGTGACCAGTAGAAATTCCTCTTTCCATTGATTTCTCTGAGCCTGTGAATGAACCCAATGTAGTCGCCTGACTATGAAAAATGTTAGTACATACAAAATATATTTACATTCCCAGAATCGGCATTGGCATTGGCATTGGCAACAGCGATATTAATATTGGCAATGGCAACTCTAGGATTGGCAATGGCAACACCAATATTCAGCAATGGCAATAGTGGGATTGGCAATGGCAACACCAGAATGGGTAGCAGCTAGTGCCTACCATATCCCCTCTGCACCAGATGTATTTCAACAGATGATTCCACCATCATCTCAAAATCCATCAGCCTCAGCATGGGCATGACCTATCCAAAGGACAACTGATGGCCTTGCACAGCAGAAAGCCATTTCTACCTAGGCTGTTGGGAGGAGGCAGTGAATTAAAAAAGTGAAATTTACAGAGTAGATTTACAACTAAATTGCTATGTAATGTGCAAAAAAAAATTAACACCACTTTTATGTATATACCGGATAACATCTACTCTTTTCTGCCTCACTTCATCTCCCCTCTGTCCTCAGGTATGGCTGCTCTCTTCCTTAAGTTAGGCTCAGGGGTGGTACTTCTGGAAGGTAGTCCAGATGGACCAGGGGTCAGCCCACATGGGGATCAGTGCAGTTGTGCAGGGGGAGGGGACAGCTAGGGTAAGGTGATGACATCGACTACTGATGATGGGGCAGCAGGCTTAGGCTCACTAAGTGATGTTGGGGGGAAGAGGAGTGGGAGTCATGGGATCATAGGTGTTGTGGGCTGTACAATGTTGTGAGAATCCTGTGGCATGGCAGGAATAATTTGGATCAGGGGGGTGCCAATCAAGGATCATTCCCTGGCAACCTTTTCAGATATGGCCAGGCCCTCTTCACCATCTGGCTCAGCCATCTCTTCGTCTTTCTCTGTGGCAGTGGGAATGGGAGCAGCATTGGGAGCAAAAGTTGGAGCAAGCATGGAACCAGCAGCAGGAGCAGGAGTGGGAGTGGAAGTGGGGATGGGAGCAGGAATGGAAGCAGGAGTGGGAGGGGGAGTGGGAGAAGTGGGACTCAGAGCAGGAACGGGAGTGGGAGCAGCATCAACTTCCTCAGCATCCATCCTTCCTTCCTAATACACCTCTGCCCTCCTGCTTGAAGTCCTCTTGAGGTGAACCACCTGCCCAGCCATGTAACCATTGTATAACATGATGGGCTGTGCACCAGCCTGCAACCCAAGGTATCCCTCAATGTTGTTCACTCTGTTTTGAAGCAAGTGAAATGTGTTCCAGAGTTCTTATATGTGGAGTTGGGACTCTTGCACTGACTCTTCATTCCACTGTGCATGCTGGTACATGTCTTCTTCCAGTTGGTATAGATGTCCAGTGAGGGGCCATAGTCGATGGGGGAGGGGTTGGCCATCAGGGGAGGGGGGGCAGTTGGCTCAGGCTTGGGATCAGCCATGTTGATATCCTATTCCACAGCTATAGGTATACATGTTAGTTAGTGGTTTTATGTGTCATGAAATGGAAGAATTCACCTTTGTATTTTCCTTATTCTCTTGCAGTGAACTGCCTAGATGATTCCTCTCCACTGTCTTTACTAGAAAATCATGCCTTCTTTGCTTTTCATCTTGCCAATCCTTTTGCTTTATTCATTTTTGGCACTCGATCCACATCCTCTAAACCACACCAAACTTTCCCTTTCCCACAAAAGTAGCATGCACTTTTGCCATTCACCTGATCCCAACACTGATGCCTAAACTTGACACATTGTGCACAGGGCATCGTTCACAAACTCCCTTACTGGGGTGGTGCTCGTCCCTTCCTTGCTGCATTGTGCTGCTTCTGCTTTATCCTGGGATTGGCACTGGCATTGCTCTCCATCTCCTCATCCAAATCCTCATCCGATCCCTTGCTACTCTCCACCTGTCACAACCTGCATGTCACTGTGATGACTGGCAGTATTGGATGCTGGGCAGGGGCAGGGATTCTTGATCCTGATGCTTCTGGTTGGGTCTACATCTTGGCCCATGCCGCTGCCACTTCTCTCCTTGTTGGCATTGCCGCTGCTGCTCCTGGTGCTGCTGCCAGTAGTGCTCAGGATGCTTTTGCCTTTGCCACTCCCATTCCTCATTCCTTGGCCACTGCTATCCCTTCTTTCTTGGCTGCTGCCATGGATGCCTTCTTGGCCACAGCCATTCCCATTCCTACTGCCGCAGCCGTTCCAGCAGGTAATGCTGTTCCCACTGCTGCTGCTGCTACAGGGGCCATTGCTGGTCCAGCTCCCACCACCACTGCCATTGTCAAGTTGGTTTGTCCAGTTGCTGTGGATGCAGTGCCTGTGATGCCCTTTTTCTCATCAAAGGTCTTCATTGCCCTCCGTTGACCTTCAATAAACCTTTGGTCCCCTGTCCTGTCTGACTTTGACCATGCTACCACAAATCCCCACAAGAAGGCATCAGCCTGGAACATGGCCTGCACATCTTCTGTGAGGACCTCTCTTTGCCACCCAAATAATGTGTTCTACAATTAATAAGTGCATAGTTGGTCTGATAGCATGCTGATCCACTCACAAGTGCCAATTTTCTTTCCTTCATCACTGTGGCGATACTTCTATTCCAAAGTCCATTGTGGATGGCCTGTTTGATCTCACTGATCTGGCTAAGGACTTGGTCACATATAATGTTCATGATGGATAATAGGTCAGCTGTGGCAGTGGGGTCGATATTGATATGAAAAACAGTAAAATGCTGAAGATCAACAATCATGTGTTGTTGATCCCTATACAATCAATATATACAAACAAAGCAGTGTTCCCATTTTGAAACTCAAACTCAGCTTTTTGAGTATGCTGAAATTTGGTAGTTGGGTAGGCTTAAGCTGGGTTGGCTCTTCTTGTTGAGGAGGTTGATGTAATGTAATAGTGTTTTTTATTCATTTTCAATGTGTGATTGATCCCTGATTAAACAGTTATGATTCCAGTTACCCACCAAGCAATGGAGGCCTATTCCAAGAAGGTTGAATTCAATGTGCACATGGCACATGGGGGGTTAAAAATTCCTTCTTTTCAAAGTCTCATTGCCAGCAACCTAGCCCTGATGCCATCCTTGGGCCAACATCATCCTGTTGGCCGATGCTGCATTTTGCCATGCCTTTGGCTGATGCCATGTCTTTGGCTGATGCTGTGTCTTGACTGGTGCATTGTCTTGCTGCTGCCATGTCTTGACTGTGGCCATTCAAAAGCTAGCAATATTTCATTATTAGATACAACACAGCAATGCTCAATGTAGATACAATAAGAATGTCATGGCCTTGGCATAACATCAGTGAGAATCAGCAGGGGGATCAGCATCCTTGTCATGCTCATGGGACGATGGTCTGATTGGAATCTTGGAGAACCTGCATTTGAATGATTCCAGATTTAACTCCATCCTTTCCTTCAAGGTTGCATATGTCTTTAAGGTGACATCCTGCTGTTCCAGTCTTTTGACCTTGGCTATGTAGAGACGATGACTGGCATTCTTATATGATGTGCTGAGCTGGTTTTGCAGGGCTTTCACTTCAGCATGGCAGTTCAACAGCTTCCTGGCTGTCAATGTCTGCAACAGGATCAACTATAGTCACACAAATGAGGACCATGACACCTACTGGGTCAGCTGGTAACATGAGCTGGTTTCAGGCCAACAGATAGTATGGTTGATCAGTAATATTTTCAGACTGCAAAATGATGATTAGTGAGATGATACAGCATCGGAAGCAAATACAGTATTGGCCAGAGACACGGCATCAGCCAACAACATGGCATCAGCCAGAGGCATGGCATTGGCCACTGGCAATGACATTTGAACTGAAGGAAATCTTACCCCTCCATGTGCCATATGCACTTTGAATTCCACTTTCTTTTGATAGGCCTCCATTGCCTGGTGGGTAGCTGGAATCATAAAATGGGGCACAAGATAGTGCTGCCCATTGTCGCTTCAGATTGGGACATAGCCATCAGGAATATCTGCCCAGCTTTCTTCCTGATTGCTCATTGTAGAGGGATGGATGTAGGAAGAGAGATGATAACACTATCATGTTTAATCAGTAATCAGAGATCTATAGATGAGGGATTATTTAGTTGGCCTTATTTGGCCCCCATTGCCAATCTCACTGTTGCAGATCCCCCCATTGCTGATTCCACTGTTGCCAATTCCACTGTTGCAGATCCCACTGCTAATGCTTATTCCACTGTTGTCGATTCCACTGCTAATGCTTTTTCCCTTGCCTCTGCAAGATGGTGGATTGTGATCAAGATAATTGTGTTTACATAATACAGAATGTTTTGGTCATATAGGGGAGATATAATCAGCATTTGCTGATCTAAATGCATTGTCAGCTCTCAATGCTAATTCTTGCCAGAAAGCCTGCTGGCAATTAGCATAGGCTAGTGGGCCAGGAAGGGTATTCTCAGACCGCGAGGCTGACTGCCACCATTGGCTGTGATAGATAAAATATTGCATAGTCCACTGCATTTCATATGACCAGTAGAAATTTTTCCCTCCATCTATTTCTCTGAGCCCATGATCAAAGCCAGTGTACTCTCCTGACTAATAAAACTGTTAGTGTAATGAATATGGATGGCCACAAAATACATTTACATTCCCAGAATTGAGTGGCATTGGCATCAGCATTGGCATTGCTGTGCTGTTCAGTAATGACACCAGGTCGATTGTGGGCATTATGCCAAATCCAGGACAGGTGAAGATTAGCAGAGCCTGGTGCATTTGGCTTCAGAATAGCCATGCTAGCATTGAGGTCATTCTTTGTTTACTGCTGAAACATACTCGATGTGTCAACATCACAATTTAGTGCCACCAGTCGGGTTCAGCAATGGTTATACATTTGGGCATGCAAGGCAATTCTGTTAACCACATCCTGGACAATGGCTCATGTTCAGGTGTGAACTCCCTTTCTCAGTGCCACTCAGATGATGTGTGAATATTGAAATGATTTGTCAGCAATGAGCTCTCACAACTGATGCAGCAGTTGACTTGCATGGTTCTTCCTGTGGTTAATCTCCACATTAGCAAGTTCTCCATCATGTGGGGGGTATACTTGTTGCTCCTCAACTGGAATAGTGTGTGTGTCAGCCAGAAGGAATGAAGCAGAAGTCTCTTCATCAAAGGATTCTATGTCATCAAAGTTCTCAAATTCAGGTTCATTGTCATGGGTGATTCAGGAGGGAATAATGTCATGCTTGGCAATGTTGGCAACATTTTGTAAATGTGTTAAGGTTGCCATATGAGATGTGAAAACTTCTCTTTCCTGTTCAACAGCTTGCATGTCAGAAGCATGAAGTGCTTTACCAAGTTGATGGACTTTGTCTCATAATTGAATCCTGGTGCAGATCAATGAGGGATTGTGATACATCAATCTTGGTAGGAAGTATGACCCACTGCATTTGTTCAAAAACAATAGCAAAATCAATCCACTGCTCAACCACTGATTGAATGAGTGTCAATGCTGTGACCATTCCCGATTCCAGTTGCGATTCCTGAGTGGCATACATATCCATTACCCTGACATCTGTTAGCCTTAGCATTTCTGCTGTGGTAACTTCATCCTCCCATCATTTGACTGCCTGTTGACCGAAAGCTGCTGTCAGTTCTGCATGGTGCTTGCCGAGCTGTGTGGATATCTCAAGGGCTTCTTGAGATTTTGAACACAGTGTGACTGTCATGCTGAGCATTTTCTTGTGATTTGAATCTGTAGCATGATCATCAAGCATTTCAGCCCGATGTGGCAACATTGCTGTTCTGACTGTTGGGGAAATGGAATTCAGCAATGACCACAAAGATTCAAGTATTTCCCCTGCTACAATGCCAGACCCTGGAATGAAAGATGGAGCATAGCAAAAAAAGCATTTATCCTTGTGGCCATGAACATGCAAAAGCCCAATGGCCTGGTCAATGCTCAAGCTAGCTGGCAGATGTGCACCAATATGCTCTTGCATGTGGATGATGTATTGGCAGACAATGTCGTAAATGAGCATCACTCCCTGTTGATGGTCAACCCTGGTGGTTTTCAGGGCTTGGAGGAAAGCAAAGTTGACATTCTTTTGCTGTTCTCCCTGAAATAAGTTTACCAGTGCATTGGGTGCATAAAAGCCATGCCATGCGCATGCAATGGCTGCTACTTCAGTCCTATCACATGCCTTCAATGCCAAAAAAGCATTTGCAATAGCTCGGAACTTATTTTCACATGGAGCTTTCTAAAAACCTGTGTATCCCAATCAGAATGAGCATCAGGAGCAGCACTGGCAGCGGTTATGGCATCGGCCACCACAAAGTAAAGTGTACCTACTGTGAATTGTTCTATGGCAGCTTGCAGAAATTGCTCATATTCAGCCTGATTTGGTGCCATCCCAGCTCCATCCCATAGCCATACATCAGCATTGGAGTTTTTCTGCTGGACATGGTCAGCTTTGAAATTGCCATCAGCCACAAATATCCATTTAAAAACAAATCTGAGAGCCATAGTATTATTTCAGCTGCAACTTGTACAATCAAAGTATATAGTCACCCACCGGTTCACATTGTCCTTTCAATTTTCTGGTATATTTATGCCTGCTTGAGGACAGGCTGGACAGTAATTGGCAAGTGATTCTGGTTTGGAATTCAATGGATCTTTTTGATTGTGTCCATACCCTGCCCACTTCAATCTTTTCATCCAATGCCATAAGCAGAACATGCGCCAAAGCTCATGGTAGAGGTTGACCACTTCAGCAGGCCTCATCAGCAATGTTATGTGCCAAATCAGCTGGTAAAACTGATAGGCCAATGTCTTTAATTCCAGATTACAGAGCCAAAAATGGTCTAGCACCTGCATGGTGAAAAGAGTATGTATTGTGGTAAAGCTGGTGGGGAGCAAGTTACTGGTTACTAGGTCCAAGGGAATTTGGTGTTCTCCCTGACACTGGCAGGTAACCATTGCTAAATGATGTATTCTATTTGTATGCACCACATGGATATAGCTGTTGTTTAAGGCATCGGCAGTCGGCAGTGTGGAGGTCAGCTCGGGATCGGCAGTGGCTAGTATGGTTGTTGCCTGGGCATCGGTCCTCATGCATCATTCAGGCAAATATGGTTAAAACCCATGGATGTCTTCATCAGCATGTTCAACTTCATGTTCATCATCACCATCAAAGAAGTCTTGTAAGCTGTCATTGACATCACTATTGCCCTTTTCTTGAAGCCAAAGGGCATCAAGGTGATTAAAAAAGGCTGCATTGGCTCTGGTCTCATCGTCTGCTGTACTCTCTGTCATTCCCGATGCGAACTCATGATGTTGAGCCATTGCCATTGCTGGTGCTGTGGCCATTGCTGAGTAATCATTGGCTGACTCTGCCTTGGCTTTATCTTTCATCTCTTCAAATGTCTCCAGATATTTCATTTGAAAGTTAAGAGCATTGCAAATTGGCTGATTTGTTTGGTGCTGGACCAAAAGGTACATGCCAACCTCCCATAGCTCAGCATGGCATAAGTGTGTGCCAGTCCAGCATTCAATGTGATGGAAGGTGTTCTGCTAGTGTGTTATGCACATACATGTCTGGCAAAGTGTGCTTCCTAGTGAACAATCAACACATCTTCAAATTGCCCATTTATTCAGTTGACAGTGGTTGCAAACTTGTTTGTCAATGGACCATGCCTGCAAGCCAGGGATGCTTGCAGCAATTCATCTACTTATCCCACAAACTGCAATACATGGTCCTTCTGTCTCTATCAGTTGTATATGAGCCTCAATAAGTCAATCTGTGTCAGAAACTGACCATGCCAATCCATGGCCGAACCGGCTTATCGCCCACCTGAGGTTCTTGCATATCCCATTCTGGAGCAAGACCTGGATTGTCATGGATACCAGCTGAACTCGAATCACCATGCTCTTCCATAACCAGAGGCAAGGGAACCTTGATATGCTTTGTTTTTGGTCCATGTCTCATGTTGACCTCAACTTCTACATGTGTAACAGTATCGACTGCATTATCATGGTCCTCATGCAGTGATGCATTTTTCTTTGATCTTCTCTTTCTCTTGTAAGGAGCTCTTATTAGGCTCATGATGATTGGGGGGAATCGATTGCAGTGATGGTCTATTTATTGTACTATTAACCTTATGTTATCCTCATGTTATCCTCATGCCAATAATATGTTATGCCTGATGACAACAAAAATCATTCTTTCCTCCACATCAATCCCCCTCCAATGCTGCTTGCACCATCAGAGAACCTCAGTGGGGGACAGTATCACAAGGGGAAATATATGGTCGAAGAGCAGAGGATCATTGAGCCTTATAGAGATGCATTCCGATCACAGGAATCCAAAGCTGGCTAGTTGCAAATACTCTAGTGTGACATTCTCCCTGCCATATTCAATTATTGGGTGTCAATCGAGAGGGCCCCAATGGATGAGGAGGAGAGTCACCTACGTGCCAAGGTGAACCATCAACTTGAAGCATGTGAAGGTTATATTTTTGATCACATCACCAGGAACTAACAACCTGGCTTTTGAACAACTGGTGAATGATAAAGGGCTGCTCACCCAAATCAAACAACTTCAAAGTCAAGCGATCAGAAGCTATTTGGGCCTTATACCAGGATTGAGTGTTGAAAGAGATCAGAAACCTGCTAGGTATTGAGAATGCCACCACAAGCACACCTGGATGGTTCCAGATGTGACTGCCAGCCATCAAGAGTGTTTTTAACAACATGACTGTAGAGGAAAAGGTAATCCTTGAGATCGAGCAGGATAAAATGATGCAGGAAGGTTATCCCGAGCAGACAAAGTAAAGGTAATTTAATGCCATTGCCGCTGCTGATGCCAATGGTGACTGACATCTCACAGACTAGCAGAGAAAAACCTGTGTAAGCATGTAGAGGAGAGTGCCCAACAACACTGGTTAGAAATGGGAATGCTGTCTGTGACATTTACAGCCCATACTGCACCTAATGGTTTGATAGTTGTTGACACGTGAGTGGAATCTTTAATTGTGATGCCAATGCTGATGCCGATTACAGTCATGACAATGTTGCCTTTTTAAGGAATACCCCTGCATGATCATTTCTGGACACCTATCATGATCATATCACAGAGCTCAAGCAGAACCTCATGAGTTATATCAAGGTGTTATGTGCATTGGACATTGCCTCAAGGTCAGCAATGCAACCTAACACCACCACACCACAAACCTGGCTTCTGATGACTCAGGATGGGTTCCCCCCCCCCATCCTGCCCACACCATGGAAAGGATCACAATACAAGAAAAAAGAGCTAGAGCAATGGTTTATGTTGTATGTTGGGCAGCATTACAGTATGACAACTTCTTATGCTACAAACCATTACTTATCTCCATGCAGAACTAGCCAACAATGGTCATAGTCACCATATCCCATTCAAAGCAATTGCTGACCAAACCTCTTTATTCATCAATCCTGAATATCTCCCAGGAAGGTTCAAATTCAGAGACCCATGGAACATGCACAAGAACATCATAGAAGACTTCTTTGACCACATTCTGCAGCATCAAACAGTGCAGGGCCCTGAAAGAGCATTTAGATTCAAAGGAACCAAGATGAGTGATGGGAGTGTGTCTCCTGCACACTATCCTCATAATTTCAATAACTTTCCACCTTCCCAACACATTTCCAAATGCAGTGGACGATGGAATGGTGATGCAATACCTGATGCCAAGTCCATCATGAGCACTGGCCTGCATCCTGATGTCAATGCCACTCCCAATGCCGATGCTGATGCTGAGCCCCAAGGTCAATCAAGAAGCAGAAAAAGGGTGAAAGCGAAACAACAGCAAAAAAAACCTTGCTAAAAATCGAGAGCAGAACAGGCACCCATCTCTGAACCCCCAGATTCCTTGCAACTCATGGATCCAGCTCAGTTGAGCTATGTGCAAGTCAATCAAACAACAATAGACATACTCTGCACAGCTGGTGTGACTCAACCACAGCCAATTAATGGTCTGGGTGATGGTGAACCAGAGTATGTCATTCCTCGACACATTTATGAGAAGTCCATCACACCCATATCACCTTTAAATGATGATGTAAACAATGCTTCATGCCCACTTGATCCATCACTGTTGAAAGGCAACACCACATCAACTTAAGAAAGATTGAACTGACCTAAACCTCACTACCTATCTGGGTGAACTCGGACAGAGGATTCTATTGCAAGGGCAAGGGCAAAGGCATTAAAACTGTCAACAGTGGGATTGGCATTAGGATCAGCAATGGTAGGATTGGCAGACAGAGAACTGGCAGTGGTAGAATCAGCAGACAGAGAATCAGCAGCAGTAGGATCGGCAGACAGAGAATCGGCAGCGGTAGGATTATTTGGTGATTGCCAGACTCCACCTGTGAAGAATGCATTGCAACAGATGACCCCCCCCCATCATCTCAAAGCAAGAATCAGGGACAGACATTGGCCCAACATGCCCACAGAACAGCTGATCATCTTGTTCAGCAAGAAGCTGTCTCTATGCAGGTTGTTGGGAGAAGAAGAGCAAACTTTGCACAGTAAATTTACTATATGTGTCTCAGTAGAAGACAAAGATTGACAATAGTAGGATTTGCAGAAGGAATCAAGCACTGGAGAGTATCTGTGCTCAAGTCCTGGGTGGTCCTGTTGAGAATGGTGTGATGGAATATGAAATTCTCTCAGCATCTTTATATGTGGGTGAGGTGGGGGGCCAGATGACAGGTCTGCCTGAAAAATGTTCAGGTGAGTAGGCAGCATTGGCCACAAGCTGGCATTGGCCAGGACCCGGCATCAGTGACAAGCTGGCATCACACAACAGGACAACATCTCTAGAGAGTATCTATGTTTAATGGACTTCCCTCAGCATCTTCATATGCAGTGAGGTGGCGGGCCAGGTGACAGGTCTGCCTGAAAAACATTCAGGTGAGTAGGTGGCATCAGCCAGAACCCAGTGTCAGTCACGAGCCGGTGTCAGCCAACAGGACAACATTTCTGGAGAGTATCTATATTCAATGGACTTCCCTCAGCATCTTCATATGGGGGTGAGGTGGCAGGTCAGATGACAGGTCTGCCTGAAAAATGTTCAGGTGAGTAGGTGGCATCAGCCAGGACCCAGTGTCGGTCACAAGCTGGCATCGGCCAACAGGACAATGTCTCTGGAGAGTATCTATCCATTTCTTTTTGACTGCATTCTATTGTTCTACAATCACACAACAACATTTTCAACCAACCAACCATTTTCTATTCAGTAAATATATATTTCACATGGCCACCAACCATGCCTGTATATGTTGAATAGCCTCACAATCCTCTGCCAATCTGATTATGTTTCATTGTCGTATAGTTGCCCCAATGATGCATACTTGCTCAATGTGTCAAAGCCAACAAGAACACTATGAGTAGACACTGCATCAGGCCTCAAACGGTACCAATGCATCGGCCAACAGGATGATGTCTCTGGAGAGTATCTATGTTCAATGGACTTCCCTCAGCATCTTTATATGTGGTGAGGTGGTGGGCCAGGTGACAGGTCTGCCTGAAAAATATTCAGGTGAGTAGGTGGCATTGGCCAGGACCCGGTGATGATACTCAACCTGGAAACCCAAACAAAACCTACTAAATGGCTTCAGATGGTATAACATGAGTCAGAGGAAGGGTGCAAGTTGGTACTAAATATCACCACTGATTTTTAAACATTGTTGTTGGTGAGGTGAATTGATGAGTGATGGTGCAAATAGTCTGTAAGAGCATACAAAGAGGTTCGAAATAGTTCAAAATAGGTTCAAAGACATGTGAAATAGTTCAAATAAGTTTAAAAATGCACAAAATAGTTCAAATAAGTTTGAAGAGGTTCGAGGTATATCAAGGGATGAGTTTAGCGAATGTGAAGTGTTTTTCAAATGGCAATAAGCGATGGGCAATAAAATGAGAAGCAAATACAATAGTTTTGAAGAAGTTCATGATATTTCGCAGAACTTAGAGATATGATGCAAGCTAAGACTCAAGAGAATGGCTTTTAAGTCAGATGATAAGTGAGAGGGTAACTTGTGCTGTGTTCCCCATTGCTATTCTTCTTTCTATAACTAATACAAGTCTATATACAATTTGAAGCAATAGTACTAAAAAGGAAATAATAACAATTGTAGAACACGAAGCAATGTGCACAGCAATAAAGGTATTGTAAAACATAAAACAAATGAAAAATGATAATAAGTGAAATGTTCAGTGTCACCATATAGTAAGAGTACTCCTCTTGTTGTTTCAATAGATTGTTGAAACCCCAAAACCACCATTATCATACCCTAATTCTTTTATCGTCTCTCCTTGCATCCAGTATTGTTCGATAAGCGATGCAGTGGCTCATGCCAAATGTTTTGTGTGTGTCAAAAGGGTTTTAGAATATCCCTATGGTGGCCGATATCATTCTAAGTAGTGCAAAGTCATTCAAAAGCATTCAAATTGTTGCAAAACTGTTTGAAATAGTTCGAAGTCATCTGAAATAGTGCAAAAATGATTCGACGTCAATTTTGTGGCATTCATAGTGATTCGGAGTGCATGTCATAATATCTCGATACAAGTGAAAATATTCTCCAGACCTTATAGCGTGTAGTGGACCTATCACCAGCATCAGTCATGAGCCAGCATCAGCCAACAGGATGATGTCTTTGGAGAGTATCTATCCATTTCTTTTTGACTGCATTCTATTGTTCTACAATCACACAACAACATTTTCAACCAACCAACCATTTTCTATTCAGTAAATATATATTTCACATGGCCACCAACCATGCCCATGTATGTTGAATAGCCTCACAATCCTCTGTCAATCTGATTATGTTTCATTGTTGCATAGTTGCCCCAATGATGCACACTCACTCAACATATCAAAGCCAATGAGAATACTATGAGTAAACACTGCGTCAGGCCTCAAATGGTACCAATGTGTCGGCCAACAGGACGACATTTCTAGAGAGTATCTATGTTCAATGAACTTCCCTCAGCATCTTCATATGCAGGTGAGGTGGTGGGCCAGGTGATAGGTCTGCCTGAAAAATGTTCAGGTGAGTATACCTGCTGAGGTCCTGGTTCGATATGGTGTCTCCCGCTCATCACATGGATCATGTGAATGGCAGTGATCTGGGCTGTGTAATGCTGATCTTGATCCTGATCCTGGTAAGGCCACTGCCGCTGCCATCCCTATTGCTATTGCCACTGCCTAAAACTATTTTATAGGCTACTGATGTGTGTATTAAATGTATTACTCTTTGGTCTAGCAACCATTGTAATAGTGTATTCATTTGTTACTATAGTAGGTACACATATATAGATTAGAGCATTCGACAGTGTCCACTGAACCCGTATCATTTGATACACTGTATATGTTCGATAGACCATATCATTCGACACATTGTAGCTTACCTATGTGCAGGATCAGAACCACTTGCCTCCACCCTTTGGACAGATCGAAGGGGAACTGGAACATGAGGTCAAAACAATTATAGCACACAGGAAAAGAGGCTGGGAAACACAATATCTCATAAAGTGGAAAGAATATGGCACATCAGAAAATATGTGGGAGCCTGAAGCACATTTAAGCAATGCCCAGGAAGCATTAACTGAGTACAAATTGACCAACAACCCTTCCTCAACATAATGTATCCTCTTCACTTTATCGCAAATGATAGACCAGACCCTACTCCTGAATGAACTTTTAATCTTATTTTGGATTTCATCAAAGACAGGCACTATAACAACAATGCAAAATGGCTCCTTGAAAGACTTTGACAATGTGCACTTCTTTACGATACTGTGCAAAATCTATTCAACATTTACAGAACCATATTTACATTGGAAAGAACATTTTGACATCTCGCAAGTGAAGCATACCACCTCGACATAGTTCCACTCATTGATACCTTGAGCTGTAAAACTCACTCCATCATCGCTGTGTCATTCCAAGAATGCCCTACCCTACTATACTTATTGAAAGTGACAGTGAGACAAAAGATGACCACTATGACATGCCACCCAATTCACCCCTGAGGACCCCCATGCCCTTCGAATCACCATCGCCTGCTGATTCCCCACCATACCAAGGTGAATGCAGAATTCAGTATGCTTCACATGTGCATGCATCGGCCATTTTTTGTTTTTTGTCACATTGCTCTGACTATCAATGCCCCTACTGCCACATTTACCAGCCTAAACATTCTGCAATACTGTGCCCCCAAGCACCCCCATGTGACAGCAACCTGCCACCAAGACATTGCACCACTTAAATGCTGACCACCATGATCTCCAACTATTTCATCCTCATCGTTCTCAGCACTGTATTCAGTGGTGCCCTCATCATCATGTTCATTATTTGGGTCTATATGCCATTTAAAATGGCAGATTAATGCCCACCCCCACAGATCCATGCCTTTGCCTCCTGATCATCCATACATTTCACTAACACAGAGCTAGAGGCCATTGAACTATCCTCAGCTGTGTACTTCCACAACTCACATATTACCACTTCCATCGTGATGTTCATGACTGCGACTGAAGAGTTGGGCATGATACCACCATTTGACCAGATGCAGACTATAAGGTTATAGATTTCTGATGGAACAAAAAATCTTAGGGAGGACCTGATGTTACAATAAAGAGGCACTGTCTGGACAGCTGATGTATGCTTTGTTTTCTCATGCCTATTGTTCTCTTTCGCTATTTTTTATTTTCCTTATTGTTCTACTATGCATTTACCTCATACCATTCCCTCATTATTGTATTTGCCACATGATGATGTCCTCTCTTTTCTCACCTTATTGTACTGATGCTTATGGTAGAACTACTCACCACTGTAGTATTTAAACTGCACAATATAATGCTAGGTCTTCAGTTTGACCTAGCTATTCAATGCTCTCTATTTGTGCCTTAAAGTCATCCTCAGACAGTTGCTTATGAGCGATTGTGATTTCTCCTTGATAAATTCTTAATCAAGCTAAAAAAGAGCTTAGCTTAACATGAAGTCAGCTTTGGCCAAGGTGAAGGATGACATGGCACACTAGCATCACTCACCCACACCCACATATAAGGTTGGTGATCATGTCTATCTGGACTCTAGTGACATTTCCACCATGCATCCATCAAAGAAACATGCCCACTGCTTTCTTGGACCATTCCTCATCACTAGATGCATCAGGTCGCATACCTACCACCTACAGCTACCACAGTCAATGTCCAAACTCCACCCTGTCTTCCATGTTGTAAAACTGCTGCCTGTTCACACAGATCCATTCCCTGGATACATGACATGACCTCCCCCACCGCCTATAGTCATCGAAGGCAAACCTCAGTACAAGGTCAAGTTTATCTTAGACAATCACTTATGTCGAGGTAAACTCAAATACCTGGTACACTGGAAGGGTTATGGGTACGAGGAGAACTCCTGGGTCACAGAGTCTGATATGAATGCCCCATGACTGGTTAGGGAGTTCCACCGGTGACATTCCTCTGTGCCTTAGCACATCCAAGCATCCAACTTTGGGCAAATACAGTTTCAAATGCATTGGGGTGATGCATCATAGAAGGGGGGTTATGTAAGGGAAAAGGAAGGTGTCCCTGGGCAATTTTGTGTGTTCATCCCATATTTTTTCATATTTTATTTCACCCTATTTTGCCTTTTCTATGATTCTCTATGATTTATTCCTATTTTATTATTATATTTCAGTTTTCTCCATGTTGGTACATGTTGACAGTTCTATTCTTAGAGGCTGGACCCATTCTGGACATTTACCCATCAAGGTGACATCATCCCACAGCTTGATCCACCTGTTTCTGCCTTTTTGCTATTTTTAGCTTACTATTTGATTTTCAGCTCTATTGCATATACTGGGCATCAACAGATGGGTCCTTAAATTTTTCTCTTTGGATTCCACTCTGTTATGTGCACCTGGAGTATCTGTATTATGTAGTATAATATTAACTTTGGATTCCCCTCTGTTAGCTCACTATTAAGTGAGGCTTTGAGGGTGCCCTTACAATAGTAAAGGCAGAATAGGGTGAAATAAAATATATAAAAATATGGGACAAATGCAGAAATTTTACCAGACACTTTCCTTTCCCCTTACAAAATTTGCAATTGTACTGATATGGATGAAGAAGTAGTGAAAGCTGTGAAAGAGAGAGAAAAAAAAAAAAAAAAAAAACCATCAAAAGAGAAGAATGGGCTGAAGAACAGAGCTTAATATTGTTCAGAGGAGAGGTGTATGTGCCCAAGGATATTGAGCTGAGAAAGGAAATTATCCACTTACATTATAATCGAGGAGAAGTTGACGACCAGTAAGCTCCCCCAGTTCTCCACGGTCAAGCAAGCCAGTTTCGAGGATATTCGTAAGCGTTTCGACTGCCATGAACGGATTTTGCGTCCTCCACATGTAGAGTTGCTGGGCGGCAGCCTCGGCAAGAAGGGGTTCGGAGGGGTATCCAGACCGCAAGTACTCTCGGTGATCAGGAATAGAATATGCAAACCGCATGTGGCTCTCGACTAGACCAGCCTCCTCGATTTGCACTTTTTCACGACGAGGCTCAAAGTCCAGTGACAATTGAATGTCTAGAACTGTCATCCGTGCAGCAGATGAGAAGGTGTAATAGCTAGAGTCGATCTCGCGAGAAGCAACGAGCTTTGCGCGTGCCAATTCCAAGATTTGTGTATGGAGTCCAGATGCCTCCATCCCGGCTCCTCGTAACAGCGTCCAAAATCTATCGCAACATGCCATCAAGCATGTCGATTGAAAATATGGAACGGTGCAAGAACATTCACAATGGCCTCCCAAATTGCGCCATAAATGGAATTGTGCTAATGTCTTTGATGCTCAACTCGCCTGGCTTGACCATGAGGTCCTTGGAGCAGTCAAAGGGCGTTTCAGTAATTGGTGCGTGTGTTACGGCTTTCCCGCCGCGAATGCGAGCAGATTTGGCAAGCGCCCGTGGGGCGGCGAACTGGGCTAAGCTTGAATTAGTCGATAGGAAAATGGAAAACATCGGAAATGTCAAAAATTGGTTGAGACATGAACATAAATAGTCATAAAGCGTCTTCTCGTCGTCGTTCTTGGGTATTACCTTGGTGAGAGGGTGTGCTTCGTCGAAGTAGATTATGAGCTTGATACGGTGCGACCCAACCCAGCGGTCCAGCTTGCGAATGAGCTGTCCGAGTGCGACTCTTGCTGATTCTGCCGCAGCAAACTCAATAACCGTCTTCACATCGTGATAAGTGTCATCGGAATCCTCGGAGCCCTCGGGTTTCGATCGACGTTTCGCAAGTAAGTCTTCATGTCTCTTGTTGATTTCAGGAAGTATCTGCCAGTGCAATGACTAAGTGTGATATTTTTTGTGCCGTCTTCATAGACACACACCTCAATGGACTCAGTCGCACCATCAATCACCGCTTTGTATAATCCTGTGCGTATGCCTTGTAGGTGACGTGACCACCAGTTGGCCAACTCCTCGGCGGTTCTAATTTGCTTCTTCCTCAAATCTTCCAAGCATTTCTCTAGCTCGCCATTAACTTTCGTGAACAGACTACCGAAAAACTTTAGATAATTGATTTTCAGAATGTGCTGATCATCCGATAGAGAGGCTGTGACGAGGTAGTCACGGACAGCATCGTCAGGGATGGGGAAGGCCAGGTCTGCGTTACGTACATCAAAAGCGTACAAGGAATTCGAAAAACAAAAAAAAAACCTTGATTGTCACCCTTTTCTCGTAGATTAAACGGAATGGTGAAGACAAGGTTCGCTTGTTCGTGGACCATGCGAGATTTTCCCGGACCGGAGCTCTGAACGATGGCGATTTGGTTAGAATAAGCCTTGTCTGTTTGTGGGAGTGCGTTAATATTGGCGAACAGGAGCTGATGATTATTTCCCAAGTAACTATCACGCCAAGCGGACCGCAGAGCTTCGAAAATAGGGTTGGCTAAGCAAAACAAGAGCCAGAATAAATAAACACCTTTGTCTAGAGAATCGGTCAAGCCGTCAATGAATTACCAAAACAGATACATCAGTTACGCACTGGTAAGTTCTACATCCTCGTTAGGAAGTAGATGGCGCCTTTTTGCTACAACCCAGCTGTCGTCATCAATCCCAATTACAACAGCGCAGAGAGCAACCTACGAGCTTCTCGCACCACGGGCCAGAGGATTGCTTCGATGACGATTAAGGGCTTGAAAATAGGTTGCGTAGCACACAAAACTCACTTAACCGCCGAACTTCTTTAAATGATCCGTCTTTCCATGCTTTCTGTAACACCGCATTGATGGACGATTGGCGTGTCAGCAGCGCCTCCGCTTCTCCCGGCGGAAAAGTTACGAGTCTGTTGTCTCCAAGGGTAATGTAAGAAAGCAGTGCAGGCAACTTGGGCTCGACATTAATCATCCTAAAAGCGCTGAATGCCTCCATGATCGCCGCATCGAGGGGCTTGTGATCGTCATCAGTGAATAGATCGCGCTCGCGCGATATTTGAGTCAGTGTAGGATTCGTATCTCGAGATATGGCCTCATTATTCGTGTTTAAATCGCCCACAGACAAATGAGAGAAGCCTTCAGATAAAGAACTCGTCGGGTCCATGGTGGCACTGAAGGAGATTCACCGTCATGTGATAAGCGCGTTAAATAACGTCATGTGACCTGCCTCGTGCGCGCACTATGCGGCTGGTAAATTCCCGGTAAATTACTCGAATTCAAACTTTTGTTTACTTAAGACTAATCATGGCGACGATATGCCTGCACTCCTCCTTGCCTGTACACTCTCGTGTACTTCCTTTGAGCTTCCACTGCTCAACTTGCCAGTATGCATGCTACATTCAAGCCTCTCTAGTGTTTTAAGGCCTGGTCCAGTTTGGTTTCTATGATGGGTAGACCATAACCATAACTGGTCTAGGACCAACCCAAATAGTGGGAGGACCCAACTGGACTGACTAAGACTGGTCGTTTGCAGTTAATAGACCAAAAAAAAGACCAGTTAAGACCAGTTTTTTGTTGTGAAATTTGTTGTACTATACAACCTATATGTATCTCAGCAAATATTACCCAGAACACTTAACCATTAGAGAGGAGGATAGACATCATGATTCCCTGGCATTTGATCTGATCTTTAAGAGATTCTGTCAAGATTTGAATGAGATATGGCCAAAATGAAAGTGCATTGTATTAGTTTGCAGTTTGCAGTTGCAGTTTGTGGTATGTAGTTACAACTTGTCAGGGCAGTTATAAAATGTGAGCTGATGGAGGTCTAAATAAGGTCTGTGATGAATCTGAAACCCCTCTGTAAGTGGGCCACTTACACATCCTTTGCCTCTATTTGGATACACATCAATTGATGTTTATATATACCTTACTGACAGGATTGGATTATTCATTCTAAACCCCCATCTTCTCCCTCCTCCTTATCTTCCCCTAGCTACATAACTCGTATCCTGCTTTTCCCCCTCTTCCTATCAATAAATGCTGGTCCTATTTTGTTGTCATGTGAATGTGAGTTTACATTTTTTTTTGAATATCAACCAGCTGCCACTTGCCATTTTGAAAAATGACTGCGTTGACTGATCTCGCCATTCAGCTGTCTTCCCCTCCCATCCTTGAAACTGTCAGTCCATTGAATGTAATGACAGCTGCTTCCACATGTACGTTGGCACACTTGCATGGCCATTCTGCACCTTTCAAGCCTGTTGCCCCCATCTGTCTCTGCCAATTGCAAACTGCCATGTACATGGCATATCAGCAGTGCCTCATCTGTCTAGTGTAGAAGAATCACCCTTAACTGCACCGTCTACATCTACTGTTTTGAACAGGCTGCATACAGTCAGTCCCCTCATCTCCAATGATTCTGACTTGAGCTTGTCTGCTCCATCATCACCCATCATGCATTTTCCTCTTTGTACTGCAACCATGTCATACCCCACAATGCTCTCCACTTCCTGTAAACAGAGCTCACTTTTGAAGGCTCTCATTCTGCTTGCTGGCGATATCACCCCCGCCATTATGCACAATTTTGAGAGTGGCTGTAAAGCTTACTTTGATCATAAGCTTGTCGATTCAAAGGAACAAGTTTATAAAATCCTGAGCTGTTTTCATGATATCAGGATCCATAACTAGATCTATGGGGATTGTGATCGGCTGGTTGTACCCTCCTTTGCTGACTTTGTGGCAGAGTTTAGAGAGAACTATCTTGAACCCAACTGGGAAGACAAGACCTGATGGGGCATCCTTGCATCGACAATGAAAGACAATGGTGTATTCTGGGACTGGTTGGCCCACCTCCAGTCCAAAAATGGTCTCTTGATATGCACACCCTCCTACTTCTCCAATCAGGCACTTCGTGACAAGCTTGAGGCATTGATGGCCCCCGAGGTGGCAAGACACTGCCAAAATGAGAAGGTCGACAAGGTTGTTAAGTTGTGAGGGTGGACTCAAGAAGCTAAATGCATAGATGAAGGCCGTTGGGTGGAACTTAAGCATGTAATGGAGTATACCGAAGCATATATGAACAAATGTCATCGACAGCTTCCCACCACTGCTCTAGCTGCCTGTAAGGGAAAAGGAAGGTGCCCCAGGCATCTGGGAAATTTTCTATGTTTGTCCCATATTTTTTTATATTTTATGTCACCCTATTCTGCCTTTTCTATGATTTTCTATGTTATTCCTATTTTATAATTATATTTTGGTTTTTTCCATGTTGGTACATGTTGACAGTTCTATTCTTAAAGGCAAAACTGTAAGGGCAACCTCAAGCCTCACTTAGGAGTGAGCTAACAGAGGAGAATTGAAATTTAACATTATACTACATAATACAAACACTTCAGGTGCATCTAACAGAGGGGAATCCAAAGACAAAACTCTAAGGACCCATCTGTCAATGCCCAGTATATGTGATAGAGCCAAAAATCAAATAGTAAGTGAAAAATAGCAAAAAGGGGGAGATCAGTGGATCAAGCTGCAGGATGACATCACCTTGATGGGTAAACATCCAGAAGGGGTCCCACCTCTAAGAATAGAACTGTCAACATGTACCAACATGGAAAAAACTGAAATATAATAATAAAATAGGAATAAATCATAGAAAATCATAGAAAAGGCAGAATAGGGTGAAATAAAATATAAAAAAATATGGGATGAACACACAAAATTGCCCAGATGCCTGGGACACCTTCCTTTTCCCTTACATAACCCCCCTTCTATGATGCATCACCCCAATGCATTTGAAACTGTATTTGCCCAAAGTTGGATGCTTGGATGTGCTAAGGCACAGAGGAATGTCACCGGTGGAACTTCCTAACTATTAGGAAGCAGTCTCCTAGCATGCCTATTACATAATAATATTTTATTTTACTTTATTTTATTTTATTTTATTTTATTACATCAAAATACACTACCAAATGCCTACAAATGCTATATTTGTCAGCATGGGAATTTTATGTTTACACACATCAATATGTACATGCATGTATGCATGCATCAGTAGCAACATAGTACAATATATGTAACATAGTATATAAATCTTAAATATATGCCTGGGGGACCTTAGTTGAGTTCTCTTAAATATTCCATCCACAATTGTGGTGCAAAATGCCTTTTTCAGCCAACTCATCTATTTTTAACCCATTGCATCAAAACTGTCAAAACCCCCCCATCATGCGTGCATGCCCCGCTGCCTTCTTGTAGGAGAGCCTGCATGGTCCAACTAGCAGATTAGTGAGTGTCACCCTAACAGAAGAACTCAACTACCCCATCAGTGCACCTTCTCTTACACGGGCATACGTCATTTGTCTCAGCATGTCACAACCACTTACTCATCCCTTTGGCAAGAGCTGGAAGTAATTGTATATATATATTTACTTTGCTTTCATAAGCTGATGCTAAGCCTCACCTTACATTGTGACCACCAGTGATTGAGAGGCAGTGCTCATCATTAGGACAGCTGCAACCAGACAACCAATCAGATCTGGTTTAATCAAGATTTACTATACTCTATTCAGATGACTATTTTAGGTAGTTACTAGCTGAATTCAGTATTAACCCCAAGATTAGGCACTGTTGGAAGGGTTATTGATCTGAAGTGCTCAATTGTTGACAAATAGCCAAAATCACATGTTTTGCCATGTTTGATACCCAGATTGCTAGATCACATGACTTGGAATTTTGCAAAAAAATTCTGAAGCCAAATCTTGACTCAGCCAAAGAAGTGACTCATCACAGCTTACATCATTATGACAGAACAATCAACTTTGAATCCTGGTCACAATCCTGTTCCAATGCCAGCTCTAGAAGCCAAAATTGATGTGCTTACAGCACAAATGTCCCAGTTAGTGTCAGTATTGGCAGCATCACAGCCCAAACAAGCAGAAACAAAAGCAGAGACAGTAGAAGATAAAGATGATGAGATGTAGGAGATGGTGGAGTGGATGTCTCAGGAGGATGTGCATGCAGAGGAGAGATCTGAGAGTGGAAAAATGTGTTTACCTAAATATGTGCCCCCGCAAATCTTTGACGGTACCATGGAGAATACAAAATCCTTCATCAGCTTTAAAGTATTGTACATCCATGGAAGAAAGCCCAAGTTTCATATGACCAAGTCTAGGATTATGTTAGGATTATGTTTGCTCTCTCATATATCCAGGGAGGGAAAGCACAGTCTATGGGATATAAACTGTTTGCAACCTTCAGAGAATTTTTGGAGAGATTGGAGGCACAGTTTGGAGACCCTAATCCAAAGGTGACAGCTAATGCAAAATTAAAAACCATGTGACAAGGTTCTCTGACAGCAGATGAATTTATTTTGCAGTTCAAGGCAGAAGCATCACAGCCAGATATGGGAGAAGCTGTGTTGGTAGAATTTTTGAAGGCAGAATCAAATTCCTTGTTATTCAAGTCTATCTATTGACTATCTTCTATGCCAGAGACATTGGATGAGTGGTATAATTGGGCAATGCACCTCGATTGGCAATACTAACAGGAACAGGTGGAGTCAAAATTGATGTATGGAAATGCCAGATTTGGAAAGTCATCAGGAGGAAAGTCTGATAAAGGAAGGATGCCTCAGGTACAAGCTCTGAGGACATAGCCACCAACCATGGCAGTGACACCCATCATTAAGGAGTCAGCAGCATCGGCAGATGCAATGGATGTCGTCCAAGTAGGGAGACGAGCCCCACTTAAATGTTTTAATTGTGGGCAATTAGGGCATATTGCTAGGAATTGTAGGCAGAAAAGGAAGATTAGGGAAGCAACAATCGAGGAAGTGAAGTTGGAGGAAGATAAGCAGAAGAATTTTATGGAAGAGTCCCAGTGAAGGTTTCCCCATTGGTGACCCAGAATCAATATAATGTATTAGTATCCGAGGAAACACAGAGTGAACCCAAAAGAGAAATTGAGGAATACAACCATCATCACTTATGCAACAAAGAAAAATGCCCAGCCTTATTTCTGAAGACCCCTAAATTATTTATTCACTCTGCATGGATAGAACCCAAAATTAGCTTGACAGTAGAATTGAAGATAGTGGACACACATGCAGCAATTAATGTGGAGGCCTTTCTTGACAGTGGTGCTACAGGATTATTCATTAATCAATTCTTAATTACTGGTGATAGGTCCACTGTGCATGCTAAGGTCTGGAGAAGATTCCACTCATATCGACACATTACAACAGACATTCCGAACTGCTACAAACACTACAAAACCCTTTTCAAACTATTTTGAACTATTTTACACTATTTTGGATAACTTTGAACTATTTCAAACCATTTTGTAATATTTTGTGATACTTTAAATGACTTTACAGCATTTCAAACAACATCGGCAGCCATATAGCTGTCTTGAAACACTTTTGATACATGCTGCACATTCAGAACAAACTATTTTGTCACATATCAAGCACTACCAGACACGAGGAGATACTACAAGAGACTTAGAATACAATAAGTGCAGTTTTATGTTTCATTGATATATTAAAGCAATAGAACAAGAACTCTTACTATATTGGGACAATGTACATTTCACTTATTATCATTTTTCATTTGTTTTATGTTTTACAATACCTTTATTGCTGTGCATATTGCCCCTTGTTCTCTATATGTTATTATTTCCTTTTTTAGTACTATCTCTTCAATTTGTATATAGACTTGTATTAGTTATAGAAAAAGAGAAAACCAATGGGGAACAGAGCACAAGTTGCCCTCTCACTTATTGTATAACTTAAAAGCCATTTTCTTGAGTCTTATCTTCATGTTGTATCTCTAAGTTCTGTGAAATATCATGAACTTCTTTGCAACTATTGTATTCACTCCTCATTTTATTGCCCATCACCTATCGCCATTCGAATGACACTTCACATTTGCTAAACTCATTTCTCAATATACCTCAAACCTCTTCAAACTTATTCAAACTATTTTTCATGTCTTTGAACCTATTTCGAACTATTTTGAACCTTTTTGTATGCTTCTAAAAGACTATTTGCCACATCCCTTATTATTTCATATCACTAAACACAATGTTTTGGTCTCAGCAGTGATATTTAGTACCAACTCACATTCTTCCTCTGACTCATGTTATACCATCCGAAGCCATTTAGTAGGTTTTGTTTGGGTTTCTGGGTTGAGTATCATCACCAGAAATGGTATTTGCATGCATAAACTGCCACAACCTATAATGGTGTACAATATTGATGGTACAATCAATTGTGGAGGAACTATTAAGGAGGAGGTGACAATGATACTGAAGTATCAGGCTCATCAGGAATGAGCTATATTTGAGGTGTGTGACCTTGAGAAAACCAATCTGATAATCGGATGTCCATGGTTATGAAAGCATAACCCAGAAATTGACTGGAAAACTGGGAAGGTACACATGACTCATTGTCCTAAAGTATGGGAGGAAAGTAAAAAAGGAGAAGAAGGAAAGAAAAGAGAAAGAACATCTGAGGAAATATTCTGTTACAATGGAGGAAATGGAAGATAAGGACATGCCAAATGGGGAAGTTCCAATCATGACCAGTAAGGAAGAACAGAAGCAAACCTTTAGGGAAATTTGTGGAGGACAGTCGTGAGATAAAAATGCTGTGAAAGTGGAGAAGCCAGTGGAGGAGTGGGTGCCCAAAGCATATCATAAATACTTGTCAGTTTTTTAGAAGAAGGAATTGGAGCAGATGCCAGTGTGAAAGCCATGAAATTATGCAACTGAGATGAAGCCAGGATTTGTGCTGAGGAAGTTTAAAGTTTACCCATTATTTCTGAAGGAACAAGAAGAAGTGAATGCATTCCTTAATGAAAAATTATGCAAGGGATACATACAACCTTCTAAATCACTGCAGACATCACCAGTATTCTTTGTACCAAAAAAGGATCAGAGGAAGAGGATGTGTACAGATTATAGGTATCTGAATGAGTGGACAGTGAAGAATGTGTACCCTTTGCCGTTAATCTCAGAGATAATTGACAAGATGGGAAAGGCCAAGGTCTTTACAAAATTGGATTTATGCTGGGGATACAACAATGTATGAATGAAGAAAGGAGATGAGTGGAAGGCTGCATTTGCCATGCATCAAGGATCCTTTGAGCTGCTTGTCATGTTTTTTGGAATGACCAATAGTCCCCCAACCTTCCAAAATATGATGAATGACATTTTCAAGGACATAATAGACAAAGGCATGGTAATAATATTTATTGACGACATTTTGATATTCATGGAGGATAAAGAAAATTATGAGGCAATAGTGCAGGAGGTGTTGAGAAGATTGGCAGAGAATGATTTATTTATTAAACCAGAGAAGTGTGTGTTTGGAGCAAGTGAGATCGAGTTCTTGGGATTAATGATTGGTCCTGATGGAATCAAGATGGATCCTATCAAGGTACAGGCAATTGTTGATTGGCCCATGCCCACCCATATCAAGGAAGCTCAGGCTTTCTTAGAACTTGCCAATTATTATCGTCACTTTGTTCATAATTTTTCCAAAATTGCTGAACCCTTACACAACCTTCCATGAAAGGGAGTAGTGTGGAGATGGGGAGAACAACAGCAGACAGCATTTGAGGAGTTGAAGAGGAAGTTTGTGGAAGAGCCAATATTAGCCCCAGTAGATTTCATGTGTCCCTTATGAGTGGAATCAGATGCATCCAACTTTGCTACTGGAGCAGTACTATCAATGTTATGGGAAGATGACAAGTGGCATCCTTGTGCATATTTGTCTCGAGAATTGAATGACATGGAGAGAAATTATGATGTGCATGATAAAGAGATGTTGGGAATAATAAGAGCATTGGAAGCATGGAGAAATTATTTGGAGGGATGTATGCATCAGATTAAAATCTGGATGGATCATCAAAATCTGCAGTACTTCATGTCTGCTAAAAAGCTTAATTGTTGATGTGTTCAGTTGGTACTCAGTGCAGAGTCTCAACAGAAGAGGTGAACACTAAACCTACAACTGCAGGCATGCTCAGGGTGAGGGGGGTTCGCTTAGAGGGCCTCAGATCATCCTTTAAGGCGTGGAGACTATGAGGAGGCTGGAATGGCAGCTTTCAATGTCTGCACTAGTTGTGTACACTAAAGGGAAGATATGTGCAATAGCAGAAAAGTGCACAACACAAAGGGGCAAAAATGCACAATGACAAGGAAGATGAAAGCGGGAGGGGTAGTGAATGAAGATGGCACTGGGATGTGCTGTGAAGGTGGTGCACAGGTTGGGGGTGCAAACGGGATGAGAGCGCAATGAGCAGAAAAAGGTGCAAATGGTGCACAAATGTGGCTATACAAAAAAAGGTGCAAATGGTGTGCAAATGTGGCTATATGAAGGGCACACTGCAATAGTGTGCAAATGAGGACGAAGGATGCAACACAAGGACAAAATGCAGCAAGACAATGAGGGGATGCAAATGATATGCAAACATGGCTATACGAAGGGCACACTACAAAGGTGCATGGACTGGACGCTGGTGCACAGACTATGTGTGATGCTAACTGAGCTTTGAACTACAAGGGGGGGAAAGATCTGCTGAATTCTCTATCTGTCTGCCTACTATGTACAAATGACTTATGTGATAAAAATGGTAAAATAAAGTGTAAAAATAGAAAGTGTCATGTGCTACCCACAAGTGCATCCATTTGCCCATCTAAACTCGACTGCACTATGCCACTGCCTTAGCCAATAAGATTTGTGCACACTATAATCCAATACCCAACTGTTCCAGTGCAATGTGCTATTTTTGGTGTGCTCTAGGTCTCGTGCACTCTTCCCAATTAATCTGCTTTGGTGTTATGTGTCATATGCTGTGCCTTAGTAATAATGATGTGATCAACCTGTGCCAGTTACCAGATAAGGTGATGCCAATTGGAAATGCAGAAGAACTATAAGGAGATGCTGTGCAAAGCCAAATACCACCAAAGTGCCAGGATTACATGAAAGTGCCCAAGTGCGCACAGTCCAATGCCAAATAGGTGCAATGCACCCAGATTATGTGGGAATGTGCAGTTTGCTCATGTTGGAATCATGGTGCACCTCGAGTAAATGCACCAGTAAGCTGGAAGCCACGATGCACAGTGCAACTGGTATGGTGGATTGTTGTGTGTGTGATAGGGATTGTGCAATGAGTGTGCAGCAGAGAATGTGAGTTGCAGGTAAAGCATAAAAAGAGTGCACAAAGGCACATCAAGCACACAATAACTGTGAAAGGCAGGTAAGGAGTGTGGGGGGGGGGCACGTAGAGGCAGTTTGAAGTGTAACAGGGCGCATTTAGGGTGCACGACAGTGGGCAGCTATGGGGGAACCAAAAGCGCAGTAGAAATGTAAAAGGCACACAAAAGTGCACCTAAATGGTCAAAGCCACGCGAAAGCACACAAATGCATACAAATGCACATGGAAGCGCACAAAAGGTGCACAAAAGCACACAGAAGTGCACTGGAGCACATGGAAATGCACTGGAGTGCATGGGAGCACACGGGAGTGCAATGGACTGCAATGGACCACATGGGAGTGCACTGGAGCACAGAAAGCAGACAATGGCGCATGGAAGTGCACAGGAGTGCACTTGGGCATGTGAAAGCACATGAAGGCACACAAAAGTGCACTGTGCAAAGTGAGTAGAAGATGTCCAAGCAGTGTGCACAATCACAAAAAATGCTGTAGTACGAGCGCAGGGTGATAGGGAGTTGTATCACCATCAGCAAGTGCATTGGGCATTATTCTTATTGCATTTTAATTTTCATTTAGTCCACAAAGCAGGAAGCTTGATGAGAAAAGCAGATGCATTATCCAGATGTACAGATCATAAGAGGGGGGTGGAGGAGGACAATAAAAATATTACCCTACTCAAACCTGAATACTTTCATATTTGCACTATGCATCAAGGACATCTATTGGTGGATAGCTCAGAGATGGAAATGTTGTCTAAAATTAGACAATGTTCAGAGATGGATAATGAAGTAGTGGAAGCTGTGAAAGCCTTGAGGGGAGAGAAGAAAGGTAATATTAAAGGAGATGAATGGGTTGAAGAACAAGGGTTAGTGTTGTTCAGAGGAAAGGTATATGTACTAAAAGATCAAGATTTACAAAGGGAGATCATATGGTTACATCATAATATGCCAGCTGCTGGACATCCAGAAAGGTGGAAGACATTGGAGTTGGTGATGAGAAATTATTGGTGGCCCAGAATTTCAAAGTATGTGTTGGGGTATGTGGATGGGTGTGATACATGCATGAGGGGGAAGAAATTTCCAGAAAAGCCTTCAGGGAAATTAATGCCGAACCCTATACCTAAAGCACCCTGGTGAAATATATCTGTGGACTTTATCACAGGATTACCTGAAGCTCAAAGATATGATGCAATATTTGTAGTATGCGACTGCTTCACAAGAAAGTCCATATTATTCCTACTACTGCAGAAACCTCATCGTTGGGCTTGGCACACCTCTATCTAAATCAGGTATGGTGGTTACATGGATTACCTAATACAGTTATCTCCAATCATGGATCACAATTTGCTTCTGCATTTATGCAAGAGTTAAATAACATATTGGGAATTCAAACAAAGTTATCTATGGCATATCACCCACAAACTGATGGGCAGACAGAGAGAATGAATCAGGAGTTGGAGCAGTACCTATGCATGTTTGTCAATCACTGACAAACTGACTGGCCTGAATGGTTGGCAATGTTGGAGCAGACTACATATGCTGCACAGAGGAAGAGACGACACATTCCTTATAACCTACCTGGGGTTTAGTTAGTCTTAGAGCTAGGGTTTAGCAGAGGTAAGAACACTATATATCTACTACGGTACAGGTTCTCCTTATATACATAATAGTAAGGATGTCACATGACTCGGGAATGTGTTTACCACATGTATGCACAGTAAGCGCAGTAACATGTGTGTGCTGCATGCATGGCCTCATGTATACAGCATGCATCAGAGTTTAATTTCAACACCAATGTAACATGCATCAAGATACTCCTTGACCTCATCTCTGTCTTGATTGAGAATCTCAATCATAGTTCTGTCATGGCCTTTGGGAATGTGTTTACCACATGTATGCACAGTAAGCGCAGTAACATGTGTGTGCTGCATGCATGGCCTCATGTATGCAGCATGTATCAGGATTTAATTTCAACACCCCCCTTCAAACTGTACAGCACTCTAAGCAGCTAAGTTTGAATCTTGAAAGTAATTCCAAGAGAGTCTCTAAATTTCCTGAATGAGACAGCACCAAGGTTCTTTGTGAACATGTCAGCCGGATTATCACTTCCAGGAATGAAAACGACCGTGACTTTGTCATTTTCTATGCATTCGCATGTATAGTGGTAGCAAATGTCTATATGTTTGGTCCTTCTTTCCTGAACTGGATTTGATCCAATAAATATGGATCCCTGATTATCAGCGCAGATTGGTACGTGCTTCAGTACATATCCAAGTTCCTGGAATAAGGACTCTATCCACACTATCTGTCGACAAGTGTCAGAGAGAGCCATATACTCAGCTTCTGTGGATGACAGTGCTACAGGTTTTTGTAAACGGGACTGCCAGCACACAATGCCACTCGCTAGAGTAGCAAAGTAACCTGTTGTAGATCGGCGTTTGACAGTGTCAGTTGCCCAATCAGAATCTGTGAAGGCCTGTAGCCCCTCGGACTTCTCACCATCATAGACAATGTTATATTTCTGGGTTCCCACCAGATAGCACATGATGTACATCGCTTTGTCTAGATGTTCTTGGTTAGGATTAGCCAAGAATTGCGACATCTTGATTACTGCATAAGCAATATCAGGTTGCGTTCTGAGCATCAGATACAATAAAGATCTGATCACAGACTGATATTTTGATCTAAGCATCGTGTTGGGCATTGCTGTGTTTTCCGATGGTCTGTAACCAGTCAGGAGTGGAGTGGGGGTCACTTTGGCATTTGTCATCTCGAATCTCTCAAGCACTTTGGCAAGATATTCAGTTTGATCGAGTTTGACTTTGCTTGCAGTCTGGGTGATGCGCATGCCTAAGAATTCCATGACTTTTTCAGTACTACGGCACTCCCAATGCTTTAGACAAGCATTTTTCTTTTCATCCACAAGTTTCTTGTTCTTCCCCATGAACAAGCCATCATCAACATAGATGAGTGCAATAACAATGCTGCCTGTCTTAGGATCCTTGTGTATGAAAATGCTGGCATCGAAGCTGGTGCGCACGAACCCAATGGTGTGCATAAATGCCTCTGACTCTTTCCACCATGCAAGTGAGGCTTGTTTAAGGCCATACAATGCTCGGCATAAGCACAATACTTTGTGCTCTTTTCCCTCGAGTCTGAAACCCTCGGGTTGATCCATATAAATCTCCTCATCTAGTTTGCCATATAAAAATGTGGTTTTTACATCTAGGCCAGTCATATACATGCCCTCTAGAGATGCAAGTGCAAACATGAGGTGTACAGTCTCGTAGCGGACTACTGGTGAGAAAATCTCATCAAAGTTAACACCTTCGACTTGTGAAAAGCCTTTGGCCATGAGTCTGGCTCGTTTTCTTCCATCTGATTTTATGGAGAAAACCCATCTATTTTTGATCGTTTTTCAATCATGTGGAAGATTGAAAATGTCATAGACTTGTCACTTACAAAGAGCCTCTAATTCTTCATGACAAGCTTGTTTCCACTCACGTTGCTGCTGCCAAGGTAGGCACGCAATATCGCGAAATTGGTTTGGAACTTGGCTTATTTTGCTTGATGGTTTGACTGCTTTTGACAACAGCCAGCGAATAAGCTTATCTCCTCCTTCCTTGATTATCTTTTTAATATAACCTGCTTTGTCCAGTTCCCCCATTGGGTGATCATGTTCTTGATCATTGGAATTGGGCACACTCTTGTGGGGTGCCGAACTCGGTCCAGCAACCGGTTCTTTCTGTTGAGATTGTGGTCGTGTTCAGTTATGATCTGAATCTTGACCTACAGATCTCTTCCAATATCGATCATGTGCAATGTCTCTCTCTATGTCAGAGGGGAATCGCTTCTCTCCATAGGTATTGCCAGGATGGTTTGGGATGTTCCTCTGCCTGCCTGATCGATGGGGCAATTGCTGCCATTCCTGTTGATCATCACGTCTTGGACGAAAGTCCTCAGTGGTTACTGGAGGTGGCAGAGGAGGAGCATCTGTCACATTGTCATGCGCCTTTTGCTCACTTGGTACATCATCATCATCATTTTCTGATGATGGAGGAAGGGGTGGATCTTGTGGCAGTATAGAATCATCGCCATCCATTCCAAATGAGTGGTCATCATCTTCTGGTTCTGGAGGTGAAAAATCACCAAGGTCCATATTGGCAGGAGTTTTAGCTCCGGGACAGCATGGGAACAATGTTTTATCAAATAGTGCCATAGCACCAATGAATATTGCACCACTAGGTCACATGAAATGGTATGCTTTAATGCCATCTTCTAATCTAAGGTACGTCATCAACTCCGATCGAGGAGCCAATGTGTTTAGACGCTTCTCCTTGGGTAGGTAGATGTAAGCACCACAACCAAAAACCTTCAGATTATTTAGATCTGGGCAGACCTTTGTCAGGTCCTCAACCGGTGTCAGCCATTTCAGGTGCCTTATCAGGGTTCGGTTGTATAGGTGTGTTGCATGTTCAATGCAAAATTCCCACCATGATTGTGGTAGACATGCGGTAAATCGCAGGGTTTGCGATTTTTCCATTATTGTCCTTATGGCATGCTCTGCGCGCCCATTCTGTTGGTGAACGTGGGGTGCAGACATCTCTATTTTGATGCCAAAGTTTTTGAGCACATTTTGTAGCTCACGATCTTTGAACTCCCCCCCTGAATCAACACACCAGCGCTTGATTGTAGCGCCATACTGTGTCAAAGCCACTGCCCGAAATTGTCTGATGGCTGCAGCAGCATCAGATTTCTTTTAAGGCATTGGACCCAGATATGTGACATTTTGTCATCCAGAAATACAATAAAGTATTTATGTTTATGGTACGATAGTACTGGGAGTTCCTTCAGATCAGAATGTATTAATTCAAAGGGTCTTTCTGCACGTGAATCTGATTCAGGAAAAAATTTTGAGGTCATTTTCCCTTCAGCGCACCCTGGACATATAATTTTGTCTTTAGGAATAATTAAATTCCTTGGGAATTTTATGGTGCTATTAGGCATCTTCCCTAGCGCCTCTTTGGATGGGTGTCCAAGTCGCTTATGCCAAGTCGAGTAGTCTGCGACATACATTGTTGCGACATTGATTCCCTTGGTGCTCAATATATGAGTCTGAGCCCAATAAATAGTGTCACGTTTCATAAGAGGGACGCAATCCATAATTGGGTTTCCTTGCTTGAAAAATAAAATGTGTGTGGAGGAACCATGCACATCACTTCCGTCTTGCAAAAAGACACCCATTGACAGTAATCGAGCATTACAGTTGGGTATGTAGTAGACGGGGTATAATTGTGTTTCACACATCTCTGACTTCCCGTGACATACTACCTGATGTCTAATGAAGACTGCTCCTTTCCCTACTATATGAGTAGTACCCGTGGCTGTTTGAACCAGGGTAGAGTCCTTTCTCGGTAAAGGCTCGTAAGAAGCAAAATCTTTAATTTCACCAGTGAAGCGTTTTGATGTGCCTGAATCCATGATCCAGTTGGCACCTTTCTTACAATTTCCATTTGCACACGTAACACATATATTAAGATGTAAATTGTTCCATGATACATTTAGTAGCGGTAAAATTTCACATGAAAAGTTCGCTGTGATCAGTGGAATGTTAATTCTTGTGCTTGTGGCAGGGAAAAGGACTGACCTTTCATCATATGTACCTGTTTTAAGTGGTTCATTGACGAGCATTTCGTCGATGGCTTTCCATACTTCCTCATCAGAAACTGCAGGCTCCGATCCAAGGGAGACGCTATCGTCTTCTACCTCTACAATCCTTGGTTCTGGTTCAATCCTCCTCCTCTTACCTTCTCGCACTGTTAGGTGCTCTTCCAACAGTCACAGATTTTTCACGCTGCGTGGGAGATTCATTTGCTCGAGGGTGTCTCGAGCCTGCTGATATTCGGTATAGACCGAATGAGAGGTAGAGGCCGTGCCCATGTATGCCTGAGCAGGCGGTCGGTGGCGAGGATCCCTTGTGGGAGTATGTTCACGCTTCTCGATGCGCTGGATGAGTGGCATTGGCGGTATGATGGTGCCATTACCATTTATAGTAGTAAAGGCTTGTGAGGCGAGGTGGGAATGTTTATCTTTAGGTTTTTCCTCTTTAGTCTTTTTGTCCCCACATCGTCCATGCTTTCAGGATGAATCTCCATTGTTGCCTTGAGATTGCCATTTGGGGTTTCCCCCTTTGCGCTTGACAGCAGAAAGCTTGGTGGCCTGAGGCGGGCTGATAGGCTTTCCAACTGCTGTGCACCATGAGGCCTCAGCAACAATGGAGTCCTTGACATGTTTAAATGTCAAGGCTCTAGTAGTGGTTGTGTTAAGGACCGTGGCGGATAGAGAATCATACTCGCATGGCATCGCAGCAAGTAGAATCATTGCCTGTACTAATTTGGGGATGGCAACATTGGCAGCCATAAGGCACTCGAATTTATCAGCCATTCTGGCAATCTCTGGCATGGGATTTGCAGCCGGAATTTTGATTGCGATTGCAGACCTAAAGTCCGCAAAGACTTGGGAGGGGCCATCGACACCATAGTCAGTGCGGATGAGATCCCACACCTCCTCAGCAGTGTCCTTGGTGTTGGCACGCTGCCAAATAGAGGGGGCCAGGCAGAGCACTAGGCTACCAATAGCCTGGTCATTCTTATTGTTCCAGGTCTGGAGCTTGGCATTAGCTTCCGCTACTAGTGCAGTGTTTGTCACTGTCAAAGGAGGCGCCAGGGGTGGTTTTAGTTCCATCCTGCTAGTTATTTGCCAGAGGCCCTGAGACCTGAGCCACGCCTTCATTGAGTCGGCCCATTGAATGTAGTTAGAGCCATCAAAAGTTTGTACGAGTTTTTCAAGAGTTGAAGACATGATGTTATAGTGGCAGCTGGTAAAAGCACTCAATCAGTCCTCTATTCAAGAAAACACATTCCATAATCTCAGGCAAAAACATTCCTTCAGAGTGGTTAACCCTAGTCAACCTGGGTTTTTAAATGCAGCTCATGAAGAGCGCAAGGTTACAATTTGGAGACAATGAAGTCAACGTCGTTTGCAGCCAGTTAAGGCACGTTCGTGACATGCCCAGCAGGGCCCATAACCTGTTGGAGCAGACTACATACGCTGCACAGAGGAAGAGATGACACATTCCTTATAACCTACCTGGGGTTTAGTTAGTCTTAGAGCTAGGGTTTAGCAGAGGTAAGAACACTATATATCTACTATGGTACAGGTTCTCCTTATATACATAATAGTAAGGATGTCACATGACTCAGGAATGTGTTTACCACATGTATGCACAGTAAGCACAGTAACATGTGTGTGCTGCATGCATGGCCTCATGTATGCAGCATGTATCAGGATTTAATTTCAACAGGCAATTGCTGAATCTTCTCACAATAATAAACTCCATTCAGCTACTTGCATGTCACCCTTCTTTGCTAATTATGGGTATCATCCCAGAATAGGAATAGAACCTCAAAGGAAAGTCAAGGTACAGTCAGTGGAGGACTTTGTATCCAAAATGTGAAAGGTGCAGGTGGAAACAGAGGTGGCATTGATGAAAGCACATGATGATTTGATGTGATACACAGATCATACTCAAGCTGTTGCTCCAGAGTACAAAGTTGGTGACTTGGTATGGCTAAGTACCAAGAATCTAAATATTCCATGACCTTCAAAAAAGCTTATGGAGAAGCAAGTTGGCCCATATGTGATTTCTACAATAATTTCACCCAATGTGGTAGTGTTAAAATTACTTCAATCATTCAAGATTGATCCTGAAATTAACATTTCCCATTTATGCCCTTACCACCCACCTACTATTCCCCAGAATATGTAGTGGAAGAGGTATTAGACTCACGTGTTCAATGAAATAAATTGGAGTTCTTAATCAAGTGGAAGAACTACCCCAACAAAAATAACTCATGGGAACTCGAAGAGAATTGTAAGCGAGCATGTAATGCAATCACCCAATTCTTTAAATTTAATCCAAATCCTCCATGTCACATTGCTAGAATGGTGTATGAGGGGATGAATTTCCGGTCTTACCAGAATTTTACAGAGGGAACAAACACAGGTAATGGTAGGATATAGCCACATTACCCAATAAATATTTCATTTTATTTAATTTCATCAAATTATGCTACCTATGCTGGAAGCACAAAGCATGAGAATTTTATTTTGCACATGTACATGTGCATCAACAACAGTAATGTATGATATATGTAACCTAGTATATAAACTTAAATGCATGCCTAGGAGACTCTAGTGTTCTGAAGAAGCTCATAGATGTTGGACTAATGTCAAGGTATGTTGAAAAGCGAATATAACAAATAAGGAGTATTTGGCGAGAGGCAATAGGTGATGTGCAATAAAACGAGGAGCGGATACATTAGTTTCGAAGAAGTTTGCAATATTTTGCAGAACTTAGAGATATGATGTGAGCTAAGACTCAAGAGAACAGCTCTTAAATCAGACAATAAGTGAGAGGGTAACCTGTGCTCTGTTTCCTGTTGCTTTTCTTTTTATTCTAAGTAAATAATACAAGTCTATATACAAATTGAAGAGATAGTACTAAAAAGGAAATAATAACATGTGTAAAACATGAGGCAATATATCAAACAATGAGGACTTTGTAGATCATGAAACAAATGAAAAATGATAAATAATTGAAATGTACATTGTTCTAGTATAGTAAGAGCTCTTGTTCTATTGCTTTAATATATCAATAAAACATAAAACCACACTTATTGCATAAGTCTCTTGTAGTCTCTCCTTGTGTCCAGTGGTGCTTGATATGTGACGAAATGATTTGTTCCAGATGTGTAGCATATATCAAAAGTGTTTTAAAACAACTATACAGTGGCTGATGTCATTTAAAATGCTGCAAAGTCATTCGAAGTGTTGCGAAATTGTTTGAAATCATTTGAAGTCATCTGAAATAGTGTGAAATAGTTTGAAAAAGTGTTCAAAGTCGATTTCATGGCATTTGTAGTGATTCAGAGTGCATGTCATAATGTATAGATACAATTAGATCCTTCTCCAGACCTTATAGTGCATAGTGGACCTATCACTGAGACAAGTGGTTGCCTTTCCCTGCTCTAGCCTAAGTGGATGGTGATAGATCCACTATGTGCTATAAGCTCTGGAGAAGGATCTCATCATATCTATACATTATGACACGCACTCCGAATCACTATGAATGCCACAAAATCGACTTCGAACACTTTTTGAACTATTTCGGACAACTTCGAATGACTTCAAACAATTTCATGACACTTTGAATGCTTTTGAATGACTTTGCACTACTTAGAATGACATCGGCTGCCATAGGGATATTCTAAAACCCTTTTGACACACACAAAACATTTGGCATAAGCCACTGCATCACTTATCAAACAATACCAGTTGCAAGGAGAGACGATAAAAGAATTAGGGTACGATAATGGCAGTTTTGGTGTTTCAACAATCTATTGAAACAACAAGAGAAGTACTCTTACTATATGGCAACACCAAATATTTCACTTATTATCATTTTTCATTTGTTTTATGTTTTACAATACCTTTATTGCTGTGCATATTGCCTCATGTTCTACAATTGTTATTATTTCCTTTTTAGTACTATTCCTTCAAATTGTATATAGACTTGTATTAGTTATAGAATAAGGAGAATACCAATTGGGGAACACAGCACAAGTTACCCTCTCACTCATTGTCAGATTTAAGAGCTGTTCTCTTGAGTCTTATCTTCGCATCATGTCTCTAAGTTCTGTGAAATATTGTGAACTTCTTTAAAACTATCATATTCACTACTCTTTTTATTGCCCATCACCTATCACCATTCAAAAAGCACATTACATTTGCTAAACTTGTTCCTCGATATACCTCGAATTTTTTCAAACTTATTCAAACCACTTCACGCATCTTTGAACTTATTCAAACTATTTTGCACATCTTCAAACCTATTTTGGACTCTTTCGAACACCTTCATATGCTTATAAAAACTATTTGCAATATCCCTTATTATTTCATGTTGATATGGCTCCCTATCACCCTGCACTCATACTATGGCATTTTTTGCGATTGTGCATACCGCTTGGACATCTTCTACTCACTTTGCACAGCGTGCTTTTGTGCACCTTTGTGTGCTCCTGTGCACTCCAGTGCGCTCCATTGCACTCCCATGCACTCCAGTGTGCTCTATTGCACTCTATTGTGCTCCCATGTGCTCCAGTGCGCCTTTGACCATTTAGGTGCACTTTTGTGCACCTTTTACTTTTCTACTGTGCCTTTGGATCCCCCATAGCTGCCTTCTGTTGTGCACTCTAAGTGCACCCTGTTATGCTTCAAACTGCCTCCATGTGCCCCCCCCACACTCCTTATCTGCCTTTCACAGTTATTGCATGCTCGATGTGCCTCTACATGCTCCTTTTATGCCTTACCTGCAACTCACATTCTCTGCTGTGCACTCATTGCACAATTCCTATAACACACACAACAATCCACCACACCAATTGTACTGTGCATTGCGGCCTCCAGCTTACTGGTGCATTTATTTGAGGCGCACTGCAGTTCCAATATGAGCAAACTGCACATTCCCACATAATCTGGGTGCATTGCACCTATTTGGCATTGGACTGTGCACACTTGGGCACTTTCATGTAATCCTGGTGCTTTGGTGCTATTTGGCCTCACACAGCATCTCCTTATAGTTCTTCTGCATTTCCAATTGGCATCACCTTATCTGGTAACTGGCACAGGTTGATCACATCATTATTACTAAAGTGCAGCATGCAACACATAACACCAAAGCAGATTAATTGGGAGGAGCGCACGGGACCTAGAGCACACCAAAAATAGTGCATCACACTGGAACAGTTGGGTACTGGGCTATAGCATGCACAAATCTTATTGGCTGAGGCAGCAACATGGTGCAGTTGGGTTTAGATGGAAAATGGATGCACTTGTGGGTAGTGCATAGTGCTTTCTATTTTTACACTTTATTTTACCATTTTTATCACATAAGCCATGTGTACATAGTAGGCAGACAGATAAAGAATCCAGAGGATCTTTCCCCCCCCTCATAGTTTATAGCTGAGTCAGCATTGCACATAGTCTGTGCACCAGTGTTCAGTCTGTGTGCCTTTGTAGTGTGCCTTTCGTATAGCCACATTTGCATATCGTTTGCATCCCCTCATCGTATTGCTGTGTTTCATCCCTGCATTGCATCCTTCATTCTTGTTTGTGTACTCCTGCAGTGCACCCTTCATATAGCCATGTTTGCACACCATTTGTGCATTTATTTGTATAGCTGCATTTTGTGCACTATTTGTGCCTTTTTCTGCCCATTGCACTTTCATCCCGTTTGCACCCCTAACCTTTGTGTTCCCCTTTCAGCACATCCCAGTGCCGTCTTCGTCCCACTGCACCTTCCACTTTCATCATCCTCATCGTTGTGCACTTTTGTGCTCCCATTGCACATTTTGGTGCACTGCACATTTTTGCCCCCTTGCATTGCACATTGTGCATATTTTCCCTTTAGCATACATAACTAGTGCGCACATTGAAAACCGCTGTACTAGCCTCTTCATAGTCTCCATGCCCCGAAGGACGATCCGAGGCCCTCTAAGCAAACCCCCTCACCCCGAGCATGCCTGCAGTTGTAGGTTTAGTTTTCACCCCTTCCATTGAGACTCTGCACTGAGTACCAACTGAACACATCAGCATCGCTAAACACAACACTTTGGTCTCAGCGGTGATATTTAGTACCAACTTGCACCCTTCCTCTGACTCGTGTTATACCATCTGAAGCCATTTAGTAGGTTTTGTTTGCATTTCCGGGTTGAGTATCATCAATGGAGAGGCCAAAAATGATAAGTTGAATTACAAACCACCACTGCTCTACACGTGCAGGATTGGGCCCTGGTTGCTTGCTGGTGCTTATTCTGGCAACTATGAGGTGTCAATAGGCTCAATTCCTGATACCACTTTATGTGAGGTTTTGGATGTTACACACATACACAACATGATACTAATACCCACACCAACATCACATATCCTGCTTGCGAGCCCCCAGCCATTCAAGCCATGCATTCCACTACTACTGCTCTGGACTCTCAGCAAGTGGCATCTGTCCTCATTCTTTGATGGCGATGATGATGATGCTCCATATCACCTGCCTTGACACCTCCCAAACTGAGCAGATTCAGCTGCATGCATGTGCTTTCAGCTGTGCAAAAAGGACTTTTGCACTATCCACATCCTCCGTTCCACTCACTCTGCTCTCATGCTATTACTTGCTGCAACCTCATCAATATTGCTGCAGATGTCGAAGAACCTCATGGAGTTGTCACACGCCATCCAAACTGTCACTCATACATCCAGCCCATCCAGCGTGACTATTGCCTCAACTTCTATCATACCTCTGACTACAGTCATGGACACCTAAAGTCCACATTTTTTACTGCGCCTGAACAAAAGAAAATTAATTCAAACTGACCTCAGATTCGGACTTAGAGGGGCTGATAACATCAAAAAATGATTTTTTTTGTATTTTTCCCATGCATTTTTGGGGACCACCAAAATTTGGGCAGTTATAAATGCATACTTTAGGTGTGCTAAGTATGTGTATCTACATTCTCCATCACAACCATAGCCCTCTCTGACACTGCACAGTGTTGTTTTTGCTTTTTTACAGCCCAAGCAGCTGCTTTACCTGTGAGACCAGACTGATAAGCCTCCACAAACTGCCCAGAATGGTTGATAAACCACTGTATGACTTCAACTGAGCATGCATTGAGAACCTGAAAAGCCTGCTCCTTGGCTGCAGCAAAATTTGCCTTCAGATGTTCTCTATACCTGTATTTACACCATCCCCAGTACTAAATAGAGTGAGCAGCAGAATTTCTCAAACTTAGTAATAGAGCCTTGCTTACCATTTCAATTGGGTTTAATTTGCAATGAAACTTTGGTAGAAATATGCACTCATGGCCAGTACCCTTGATGAGTGTCTTGAGCATTGATGGCTGATTAGTAAAGTCTTCCTGCTGAGAAAGAAGCTGAGCAAGACAGCAATTTTGGCTCTTGAAAAGACAAACAGGTGAACATTTAGCTTTTAATTTCAAAACATTGAATTTTTTTTCACTCATCAAGGACTTGTTTCAGTCCCTTTGCTTCACCAAATGGCATCATCATGCTCTGTAACTGGCCACAATAACAGGGATTTGGATTTGATTGTGAGATGATTGTATTTCATTGCTTGCACTGCTTCCCACCATTGGATTTATTCATGTCAAATGTTCAAAGAGCATCTGGAGGAAGTGATGCATGAGCTGAGGACTGATCAAAAATGAAAAGAGCTTGACAATCTGGATGAGCCATTTTGAAGATCTCAATTGCAGATTTGATTTGCACAATTAACTGCTCAGTGTTCTACCATGCATCTCCATTTGCACCAGGAAAGATTATCTTCCTTGCATCTCAAATTATCTTCTCATCTTGATCGCACAGAATGAGTTGGCCAGTTTCACTGCAAATAAAGTCAGAAACATGAATAAGTCTTCCTTGGCTTTTCTTTTGAAGTGGCTGTTCTCCTTCAGGAAGCCTAAGAATTTATAATTGAATGAGAAACATTGGACGAGGTGTGTCAAATTGAAATTGCACTTGCCACAGACTCTGAGCCTCATTGTTTGTGTGAAAACAGCATTCATCATGAAATAAAGCAATAATCTGTTTTCCCCCATCTTCAAGAACAAAATCAACCTGCTTTAAGTCCGAACCCTCAAATTTTGCCATTGCAGGAAGAAAGACTTCATTGCAATATTTCATGATGTCTTCTCACTCATGCCCATCCATATAAACTCCTTTTTGGACAACTGTCCAATGCCAACCAAGCTTGATCAGCCACCATCTTGCTGTTTGCTCACTCAATAGAGATTTTAGGATAATATTAAGGTCAGGGAAAATAACTTTATTAAGTGCTTGCTGTAAATGGCATGGAGTGACCTTGCCAGTCTGTGGAGGTAGACAAGTAAGGAACAAGTGTAGTGTACTGGTGTTTTGCATGCGAGGAGAATGATGATGTGTAAAGATCATGTGACAGTATTGATTCTTTACATTTTGCTTCCACTTCTACAAAATAGATTCTTGCTCCTTATGTTCTCAGTTACTGCATCGACTGCAACATCAATTTCTTGCATTTTTCCAGATCATGTCAGCCAATGTGGAGGGACAGGAAGCAGAAGTAATTACCCAGAGCTCACAATCAGGAATGACAGCTAATAGTTCCAAGAGCAGTCACAGGTCTGAACCACTTTCTGATGCTCTCAAACTGGTGCCTGTAGAGGTAGAGAAAGGTACTACAAAAAGATCAGGCCAGTGGGTCAAGGCCCTAGTTGGTGCAGGGCATTTTTTGATGGATCTTTGGTGTTCATTGCATGTAGCTCTGATAAAATCAAAACCTGAGCAGATGGAGGAAGAGCCAGTAATCATCAAAGCACCCCTAGGCATGAGACCTGCAGCAGACTACCAGTATCAAGTTCTACCACTTGTGGCTGAGGATGTCAGTGAGAAGAGTCATGGGCAGTTGGGCAGGTCAACAGGTTCACCTGGGAACATTGGTGGTTTTCGGGACACAAACTTACCTTGGGTTAGTTCAATGATCAGCATGGCAGCTCTAAAGGAATGCAAACGATCAGCAATGAGTGATGCACCTGGTGCCCAGGATTGAGTCTGCAACCCTATACACCTTGCATCTGCAATGGATTTTTCACCCACCCATTTTGAGGAACCTCAGAATGATGGACTACTTGATGCCTGGCAGGGTCAGGAGGTGGAAAATTAGGATAGGACCTACAACCCCACTTCACCAATGATGATTGTCCCCAACACACCGCCTAGTTCTAGCCTCTTCTCTCAAAATCCTCTCCTCCATCATGCTAGCACTATCAAGGCTCACACACTATCTCCAGCAAGAAGACATTCCAATACTCTTTGCATGTGCAATGCCAACAAGGCACGGCTAGTTGCAGAGGGATTAGTTCCTGTGGCAGACAATTTTCACACTCCAGGCTTCATTCCAGCTTAGTTAGTTGGGGGGATAACATACAAAGTACACTCACCAAGATCTCACTGCCTGGGCATGGTGAGTGCTGGTAGGAAACTTTTTGGTGAGCACCGAAGTGCTGCGCACGAGCTCCCCTGCACTTTTTATGTCACAACACAAACAGGCCCACAGAGTCCTCGCAACTGCCCTCTTAAGCAGAATCACCCAGGGCAGCATAGCTGACACATTCCAGCACCATTTGGCACCATACGACTGCACAGTCCATGCAATGGCATTTTCAAGCAGAATCAGCCAAGGCTGCATAGCCCATACACCTCTGAACCATTCCACACTCAGGCTAGCCTGTGGACTGCTATGCAAGCACATGCCCAGATGCATTACAATCTTAGCACATTTATCTTGGTAGTCACTGCAATGACATGCATATAGTTAGAGTCAAAAAATTTGCATATGGACCTACAGTCGTAATTACCTGTGGAGGCACATTCTCTCAGGCATAGTGTTTGTTTCTGCACTAACATGTAATTTCTATCATGCTCACATGTATCTAGCCAACACTGCACACTCTGCAAATGGCAGCACGGTACATCGAGATGTGCACCTCTGTTCCTGGAACACCTTCTACTCCTCTCCCACCTTATACTCAGATTGGCTCTCTCATGACCATGCAGTCACAGCCTTATGCCAAAATCATAACCATTGTGGGAGCATCAGAAAAGCCTGTACAGCTGACAGTGCAACTCATGTTGAGCCCAGATCTTATCGTAGCAATAGCCGCAGTGCTGGGCATTGTTGGAGCACCTCAGAGTTCGAAGGGTTTATTGGCCATGGATGGAGAGGCATTGATGTCAGTTGTTGAGCTGCCATGGCCAACGAGAAAGTATTTTTCATAAACAATCACCAATGTTACAAGTGAACTCCCAACTGCCGTCATCAAGGAGCTGAAAGGGGGCTTCAAAAACTACATACCACTTGCACTCTACATGCACAAGGCTTGTTTGAATGCAACCAGAGCTACCAATGCTTTTGACACAGAGATTGGAATGAATGAGAGGGGTGAAATCAGGTTGAAGCAAAAGACATTGACTGCAGCAAGGGACTACTACCTCATGACAGATGACTTCACTGAGATACATGAAAACTTCATCTGTGGAATAAGAAAGTACCTCATCCTGAGCATCAACACAGACCCAGTGATAGGTTCATTGTGTGCTATAAGGTCTGGAGAAGAATCTAGCCATATTGAGACATTATGACATGCACTCTGAATCACTACAAACACCATGAAATCGACTTCGAATTCTTTTTGAACTATTTTGCACTATTTCAGATGACTTTGAACTATTTCAAACCATTTCATGATATTTTGCAACACTTCAAATGACTTTGCAGCATTTCGAACAATATTGGCCACCATATAGCTGTCTTGAAACACTTTCGATACATGCTGCACATCCAGAACAAACCATTTCATCCCATATTGAGCACTACCAGACATGAGGAGAGACTACAAGAGACTTGAATGCAATAAGTGCATTTTTATGTTTCAATGATATGTTGAAGCAAAAGATAAGTACTTTTACTATATGGGAACACTACACACTTCAATTATTTATCATTTTTCATTTGTTTCATGATCTACAAAGTCCTCATTGTTTGATATATTGCCCCATGTTTTACACATGTTATTATTTCCTTTTTAGTACTATCTCTTCAATTTGTATATAGACTTGTATTAGTTACTTAGAATAAGAAGCAAACCAATGGGGAACAGAGCACAAATTACCCTCTCACTCATCGTCTGATTTAAGAGCCATTCTTTTGAGTCTTAGCTTGCATCATATCTCTAAGTTCTGTGAAATATCATGAACTTCTTTAAAACTATCATATCCACTCCTTGTTTTATCGCACATCGCCTATTGCCTCTTGCCAAATACTCCTTATTTGTTATATTCACTTTTTGACATACCTCGACATTAGTCCAACATCTACAAACTTCTTCGAACCCACTTCGAACCACTTTGACATTCCTTAAAACTACTTTGCACAACTTTGAACCTCTTCAAACCTTTTTCGAACTCTTTCGCACATATTTGAACCCATTTTGACTTCTTTCAAACTTCTTCATATGCCTTTAGAAAGTATTCAAAACATGATTCATCTTTTCACATCATTAAACACAATGTTTAGGTATCAGCGGTGATATTTAGTACCAGCTCACACCCTTCCTCTAGCCTGTGTTATACTTTCTAAGCCTTTTAACAGGTTTTTGTTAGGTTTTCAGGTTGAGTATCATCACTGGGTGGGGCAAAGGCTCTGGACTGCACAGACATGTTCCTCGAATTTTTCAGCATCATCACATCTTGATCAGATTTCACTGTTGACTGGTCTTCTTATAGGGGCTACCTTATTGAGACCTACTCCTCATGGATTGGCTGGAGAGATGATACTTATGGTCTGATCTTCGATGAGAGCTTATTCCAAAAATTCAAGATAAAGAACATTATCCCATTGGTACTGGAACATTTGAAGCAACCTCTGTCTGGCTCTTCAACCTATGGTGGAAACAGGGGTGTTGGCAGCTCCACAGGAGGCAGTTCAATGGGGATACAAGGTAGGGGTCAGGGAATGCAAGGGGGGGCATGTTTGCCTCTGGTTGAGAGGGGGGCTATACTCAGTTTTTTCTGCCCTTTCTCCAGCCACCTTTTTGCTCCCACCAGCCTCCTGCTGTTCTCAAATGTTATCTCTGTGCAGAACTCCACCTCCACAAGGACCATCAAGGAAATGCAAAGTGACTGGTGCTTGACCAAGGAAAGTGGGTGGACAAGCTTCTCAGGAGAGAATCATCTGCATCGCATATAATGTCAGTCCACTTGGCTGTAAATGAGGCCCCTCCTGCATCTACAACCACTCCTGCTTCTTGTGTGATGATCTCACACACAGATCAGCAAGATGCAATGCCTGAGAGCATTTTCCCCATCATCACCAAACTCAAGGCAGACACTTGGGAAGCTGCCCTGAGGGACGCAAGCATCCTTAATGAGTTTGTCAACATCCCGATGGGTCTCCAGCAAGGCTTCTATTGTGGCTTGGAAATTTTCTCCTTATCTTGTACATCAATTCCACTGAACCACTATGTTTCACAAGAAGATGAAGATTTTGTTATTGCAAAATATGCTGAGGAGATTGAACTTGGTAGACTATTGCATGGTTATGAGCCCAACACACTTTTTTTCCTCATTGGACATTTTCACACAGCTCCCCTCACAGTTGTTGAACAAAGTCTCACAAAATGCCAAGTAATTGTAAATCATTCATACCCAAAGAATAAATGTAACCTTGACCTTGAAAATCTCCCTCTGGACTCATCAGACAATTACATCATTGATCCTACTGAAACTTCCATCAACACAATTATTGACTTGAAAAAATTCCAGTGTGCATGGGGATCCTTCTCGAAATGCTATCTCCTGATTACCAATGCTCCTGAGGAAACTCAGGCAGCAGATTTTGATGTCTATGCAGCATTCAGAAACATTTCAATGCACCCTTTGGCATGCTGTTTCCTGGCTATCATGATAAAAGGCCAGATTCACCTTGATCACATCTTGAATTTCAGTGTGTCACCAGTGCCAGCTATCTTTGGCAGGGTCGCAGATGCCATGGTCAAGACACTCATGAATCAAGGCATTGATGCTGTGATCAAATGGGTGGATGACTTCATATTTCTATGCTACTCCTCCAGAAGGCAGGCTGATAGCGCCCATGAGTATTCCTACTCATCTGAACTGATATGGAAGATTGTGGAAGAGCTAGACTGGCCATGGGCCCCTTCAAAATTTGTTAATTTTTTGACTGCATTCATGTACATAGGATTCTGGTGGGATCTGGCCATGAAGAAGGTGGAGCTCCCAGAAAAGAAGAAGGTGAAATACTTCGAGTGTATCTCAGACTGGATATCTGGATCTTGTCACTCTGCGAAAGACACTAAGAAGATTATTGGCACTCTGAACCACATCTGCCTGGTTGTCCCAGAGGCATTCATGCATGGTCGCTTTGTATAAATTCCAGGAAGGGTTCAAGGCTGGGCATTCAGAAGAAGTAAAACACAAGGTTTCAACAGGGGTATCAGAGGATATTATCTGGTGGAGACGATGCCTGCAGGACCAGTTTGTAGGGATCAACATTATCTGTCCCCCGACTACTCCAGTGGATATGAGGTTATTTGTTGATGCATTGACAGGATGGGGCATTGGATCGATCCTCAATGGGAGATAGCTAGCATGGCAGCTCAAGGAGGGTTGGAACTTAGAAGGATGGGAGATTGGATGGGCAGAGATGGTGGCTGTGGAGTTGGCTATTTGAACCTTGATTACAGGTAAACACGATAACTGCCACATAATTGTTTGTTTGGATAACAAAGGCATGGTAGGGGCATTGGGGGCAGGCAGATTATGGGGCACTCAGCAGAATGCCATATTGTGGGAAATCGTAAAACTCATCCAAGGCCACAAGTTATGGATCTCCACTATCTGGGTACCGATGACAGAAAATACAGCAGATGCTCCTTTGAAAGGGGTTTTCCCTGAGAAATCCTCACTATATGCTTTTCCTCCCAAGATACCTTTTCATTTACAGAAATTTGTACATAGAGTGGTAGACTACCATGATGCAAGAATTGCATAGGTTTCATTGCTGTATTTGAGATCATGTCACATTACGCATGCCATGTCTCATCCCACTAACCACCACAAACTTCTCAACACGATGCCTCCTCTCAGGACCATATCTCATTCAGACAAGCAGACAAGCAACCTACTCCAACTGGCACAAATTTACAATGGAAACTTTGCTCACCACCACAGCTGATCATGCCCATACAACCCCTGAGTCTCAACACCATGCAAGAAACTACCACCTTCAATAACTACCACCTTCAACCTAGCTATGCCAGACAAACTACAGGAAAGGATTAGCAGGGACAAAATGCAGCAGTGAGCAAATTGACTCAGTCCAAGGACACCAGCAGGTTACATGAATTCCAAACTTTCTGCAAAGCCCTCAATGTCCACAACGATGATATTTTTCCAGCCAAATAGGATTTTCTCATAGCATGGGCATCATCTTATGCTGGGCATTTCACAGGGAAGATGGTCAGCACAAAGATAACAGCTATAAAGAGGGAATAAGAGAAGCAGGGGCTGGTGTGGCAAGGCAGAGAGTGACTGCATCAAGCCTTAAAAGTCTGGAAGAGCTCAGGCCTGTATCCTTTTTCCATGGCAAAAGACCACCTGTCACTATTTCTATGCTTTGCGATCTCAACCGAGGCCTTAATAGATCTTCGGGGCTGAATGTCTGTATCTGGGCCATATGTCTCCTCTCCTTTTTCTCCCAACTTTGCAGTGGGGAGCTATTACCACCAACTTGGAATATTCAAAATTCAACCCACTGCACCATGCCACATTTTCACATATTGCAGAATTTACTGTGCAGAATAGTGCCTGCAGCCTTCACCTGCCATGGTCAAAGACACAGAAGGCCTGAGGAGATGATGTTTGGATCCCTCGCCAGGAAGCTCCACTCGACCCTATCCATGCAATCCATAAGCATCTGGAACAAGCTTGACATCAACCATCCTATCACTGCTTACTGTGATTCACATGATAATATAATTACACTCACTAGGTCCACATTTATTCAACAAGTCAACAGAATCCTTCGAGCAACAAATAAAGGATACCCCTGCATCACTGGTCACTGTTTTTGTATTGGGGGAACAACATTCTACCTAGTTTTGGGAGTGCTGCCTAACATGGTAAAAAGGTTCAGCCATTAGCACTCCCAAGCCTTTTTGGAATATTGGCATTGTCTGGACTATCTAGGTGCCATGCACATTGAGATGCTCCCAACCAACTTGCAACCACAACCACTATGGATGAGAAGTTTTCCCAAGGCTTGATGTGCATTCATGGGAAAGTCTTCATCATGACTATGATGCGCCTTAGGCTTGCTTCTCACATGGTTTGCCATAGTCATATCTCAGCTCACCCCGTTTTCGACAGGGATGGAATCCAAGGAGAGGGCTTCATTCAGTTTTACCTGTCTTCAGATTCCGGCCAATCACATTCACTCCCAGAAGCATTAGTATGTCTATTTAGATTAGATTTGTACAAGTTTATTAGTATGACTGTAAGCAATCAGCTATTTCGACCAGTAGCAAAACCTGTGATGTGAGCCAATCACAGGTTCAGCTTTGAACTCCTTTGTCATGAAGCCATGAATGTGAATTCTTTCCCCCCCCTCGCTTCTCTACTGGCAGTTCCTCAAATACCTGATAATGCTGTGCAAGTGCATGAACTCGATGCGCAAACCAATTCCCAGGGCCTTCATGCCACTGGCATGCAATCTCGACACTGGCTTGGGTTCAAGACAACCCTTTCAATCAGAGAGTGGCAAAATTCAATATGATAAGGTATTGGTTCAGTTTTGATAACCACAAACTCTTGCTGTGCTTTACCAGGTAAGTCTTAATTTGCTTTCAAAGCTCTGACCAATCCTTAACTGCATGCTTTGGCCCTTGAATGGCTTCCTCAAGATCGGACTCATAATTTTCCTGCTCATTAAGTCCCTCCTCTTCAATTTCTCCTCCAACATCCTCTCGTACATCAGCAAGACCTGATGGATCTTCCTGATCCTCCTCTCGATCACCCCCATCTGTAGATGGATCAGACAGAACAGATGCTGATCTTGTATGAGATCCACTTGGTGGCAGGACATCAGCTTGAGGGGGCAGCACAGAAGTCACAATTTGAAGTGTGGGTGTGGACTGTGTGGCAGAGAGGTTATCAGTTCCCGGTGCCTGTGAGAATGAATTCTTGACTGTGGCAGCAGACTTTGTGCTCATGAATCCAAAATGACCAGTGAGTAATGTCTGGTCCTTATTTTGTTTTCGATAACACTCCTGAGTTCTTTTAGACTTGCTCATTACATCAGGGCCCTTTGCATATTGCTTGAGCTGCTCTCCTGCATAAATCTGGTGTGTTGTTCAACTCAAGTTCACAGACACTCACCTTTGGCCTTCTTCTTTCACTTTGCAGCTTTATTTTTAAGTTTCTCCAGCATCCAATCAAGATCATTTGGATTGTCTTCCATCCTCATATTCACCATGGTTTCCATCAGATCCTCCTTGCACAACTCCATTAACTCATCCATGTCTCCAACATCTTCTCCTTCTTCATCTGACCAGTCTTCTGCATTCTCCTGCTGAAAATCCACTTTTAGATTATCAAAATGGTTTAAAAATTCAGAATCATTCTCAGCCTCAGACTCATCCTCGACCTCACTCAACTCTGGGCTAGGAGTTGGAGTGGGGTGAGGTGTGGAGTCAGAATGTGAAGGTAAGTTTCTAGACTGATTTTTAAGTCCAGATATATTGCGATTATGCTTCACTTTCTTTGCTTTTCGTCCTCCAGGCATGTTAGTGGCTGAGATATGTATTCCTTTTTTGGTGGTCAAACCCTGTAGTCAATGCCTCCATGATTATCAACAACGTGTAGCAAAGAGTCGATTGGCAAATTTTCCAGATTTTTTCAAGGGTACCGCCAAATTTTAGAGGTCACAGATTCAAAACATCAGTTATCGAGAACCGGCTCGTATAGAATATTTATAAATAATCTAATACATGATATTTTTACACTTGGAGGCAATCAAACTTGTTTAGGAAGTCCGATTAATTCATTTACAAAATAAGCGGACTTTAGCTGTCCGCGACTGTACACACACCCTGTAATTGGTGACAAAACATCTTTTTCCCTTAAAAGGCCTCGCGTTCCTTCGCCATTGCGCACATCACCTGTCAGGCCCACACACAACCCGTAGTCAAACCGTGAATGTTGATTTTGGGTAGGAATGGACTCTTCAATGCACGGTCGAGCACATACAGTATTGAGGGACGTTTTCTGGACTCTCCGTATCAATCTCGGTCTATCGAGACTCTTTCTTTGAAACTGTCCTTAGCTACACTTTGTGGCGTACGTAGATATTAGAATGGTAACATGGTAACAAGTTCTAGTAGTACACAAGAAGTACAAAGATCAGGACATGGTACAATGAACGAATGACTGGGTACGGTAAGCATAGGCATATTGACTCGGACGTCACAAACTCTTGATACAATAAGCATACCATAAAACCATTGACCACGCGGCAGCATTCTACTTTAACTTCTTGAGAAGCATCCCTATGCTCCGGAGCCCCCAATGTCAACCAGGGTCTCCTCACGGCCCAACCTACTGCCCATCACCTCGACCTCTTCCTCCTCTTCTATAAAATCATCGTCACGACTCTTGGCCAGACCGAACGTATGCTCCTTCGGCAACCTCACAAATGCCAACAGGACAAATGAAATAAAAACCATTGACATGGACACCATAAATATCGTCCGCGGGAACGTAGCCACCGTCTTCATGTAAACCAGGCCGTACATCGCCTGCCCTATTATCTGTGAACTGTAAAGCAGGCGTTAACAAAAAGATATTGCAATATCTCCTGAAGAAGCGGAAGCAGGGAAGGACACCTACCACAGGGCCTGAACAACACTCAACGCGCCGAATAATTTCCCGCTTTCTGTCCCACCCCTCCGTCGATACAATCCCAGGGCAACACTCTGCACGGCGGGGTTAAAACCCGCACCCATTGCGCCGACTGAGACCGCCAGCGTGAACGCGACAGCAGTCGAAACTGAAGAGAGTAGAGTGTACGAGGCCATGTCGACGAACAGTGACACTCGGGCAATTACAACGTCGAAGTGTGGGGAGTCTAGATCGAGTGCCTTGCGCGGTTTCATATCCTGAGCACTCGTATTTGGTAGCGGCGATGGCAAGGATGGTGGTGTCACTGAAACTAGGAGAGGTTGCGATTCACTGCTTGTGCCTGAGGATGGTGATGACGATTGGTTGGGCTGTGGGTCGACTGGAAGCTGCGCAATCGTTGGCTTGGGCTTGAACATTTGTATCATAACTGCAACATGCGATGAATTATGCGAGACGTCATGGTAATAGAACGTACACGGGAGAATCATTGTCAAGAAGATAGCACGAATAGCTCCGACAAAACTGATGAAGTACCCGAACTGCAAACCTGTTCACAAAAACTTGTACACTCCATTGAAAATTCAAACACATACCGTTTCCGAAGTCCAGCCGAATGTCGATGCTGCGTACTGTAGGGTATGCGTATAAGCTCCCTTGGGAGAGCAGTATTAGTATCGCCCTACGAGTTCGAACAAAACGCCTACCGCGATGAAAACGGTACACCCATACGCCGCCGACACAAGCGTCAAACTCCAATCCCGCCCCTTTGCCTTCAGTGGATTGATATTACCTTGTTCCTCACCCACGATCACCGGCATAAGTAGAGTCAAAGGGCTCAAGAACGCAAACAACCTCTTCGCTATACCATGCACCCTATCCCCATCCGACTCTGCTATGTATTTACGATGTAAAAACTCCATCTGTCGCGGTGATAGCGACTCAGGGACAATAAACCACACCATGCAAGCGTATAAAGAGTGTATGAGCCCCGCGAGATAGAAGACAGAGAGGGCATTCCCCGAGAAGCGGATAAGAAGGCCGCCAAGAGTGGGGCCGAAGGTCATGCCAGTGAAAAAGAGTCCCAGGCTAAGGGAGAATACGCGAGACCTACATCGCAGGGAGAAGAGCAGGGTCAGCGAGGGAGGTAAGGCTGATAGAATGGCGGTCTCACCGAGTGCTCTCCGTGGTTGTATCGGCCAGGTAAGCATGCATAGCGGCGGAGGCGGCTGTCATACCTGGAAATTTTTATCTTCGTCTAACTCTAATTTTGATGGTTAAAAAAAATGTATACTGACCACCTACACAACCTTCTATTATAGGCCCAACAAGGAGAAACCAGTAATTCCCAGGAAGATGTCGGAAGAAAAGGGTCACGAAGATGAAGTTGAAATCGTTGAGCAAAACACCAAGGACAGTAACTCCCAAGACGCGAGTACGTCCATGTCGGTCAGAGAACTGTTCGTGATATCGGTCGTGACTTGCAACACGGAATTATTATATACAATGCTTACGGAACCCCACCACCCAGTAGTCAAGCAGCTAACAATTCCTGTGACCGCCGCCATGACTGGAGAAAATCATATCAGCCAACAGCAAAATAAGCGCCAGCGAACCGGTCGTAACGACGCGTCGAATGCATCATGTGCCCACGTGCCAAACTCACCAGCCGTTAGCGTGGCCACAGCGGCTTGCACCACTGGATCTGAGGCGCAAGGATTGGGCTGCGCGGTAACATATGAAACATTATGGACGTCCGATACGAGTACACTCGGATAAAACCGAGGACCGAGGGAGTTTGCAAGTACCACGGGAGGTAACACGATATGAGGAGAGTGTTCGGTAGGAAAACGTGCATAACCTCCAAGGCTCAGAGTCTTTTCAAAGACCTCTGGCTTGTGAACAGAGCATGCCAGAAGCGTGTAGACCTCAATCCGGGGTGCTATACAGGCTGATCCTGCTATTGCTGACAACGGGACGATTGAAAGCAGCCTGTAAAAATTAAATTGATTGCGATTGTATGAATAGGCACTACCTACCACCATGGAGAAGGTCTCTTCCACCAGGGAAGGCGCTGACGGGCAGCGGCCTCCTCCGCGTCGTCGTCGTCGTCGTCCGCATCAGCGAGAGTGTCCTCGTGGTGACGATGAACGAACTCGTTTAAGAGTTCAGCGGCCTCCTGGCCCACTGGTCCATCAGGCAAGATGAGACTTTCAGGTTGGGATATATAGGGGACTGGAGAGCGAGTTGGCTGTCTAGAAGACTGCGAGCGGGCCTGAGAACGAGAAGACCGCATAGCTATACTTACTATACACAATTCAAAGAAAAGAATGAGATTAGCCTCGTGGAAGAGATGAGGCGTTGAGCTAATGGATGGGAACAATCATGGCGATGACATCCAATTTACTTCACCATATCTTATCTTATCTCTTAACTCTCCTTAAATATCCATGGTCTGTATTTCACCCATTTCCTTGACAGACTCATTCACCAATGCATCCAGTCACAAACCGTGGACATTCCCCAGTCTATTAAAGACTCCCTTCGAAAATTCCGATTTGCGCGTAGAAATGCGGGTAGTGCAGCACTGATCGTCAAGATCAACAAGGCGAAGCTCATCATGGAGGAGGTCGAACTGTTCGACAGCATCAGCATCGAGGATCTCGCAGAGGGTCCGTACACGCATTTCGTCAACTTGATCAACTAACAGGAATGTTTCCAGAGCTGCCAGAAAACTCTCCCCGATACGTGGTGCTGTCGTATGAGCTGAACCATCGTGACGGTCGAAAGTCATTCCCCCTTGTCCTCATCAACTGGGCGCCTCTGACAAGTGAGACAAGTCTGCTCACTCTCCATGCGAGTGCACTCATCAACTTTCAAACCACTGTACGTCTGCCCACCCGGCGTCACATGTATTCCACGCTTCACATCATCTCTAGGCCGACGTAAGCAAGGTCTTGGAAGTTCGAGACGGGCCCGATGGACTCACCAAGGAAGCCATCGACGCGAAGTTGCTGTAATAATACATATCGCTGGTGTATACCATCTGTCATGTTTTCCAGGTACCGTTACTTCTCATGTTCACGACGTGCTGTACATCATGTGCGGTCTAGTTAAACATAGATTCTGATTACATAATTACATGTCGCGGTTCATTCTCTTTCCGATCGAGCCAACTTGAAGATTGACTAATAGTAAAAATCACTCTCTTTATAGGCGCCCCCTCCAGGAAGTAAGCCAAATGCCGTATCTATGTCGTACAACAACGATGATGCGTCTTCTTGACTTAAGTTGTAGTCCATGGAATTTCTGTCGCTTTTTTTTGTACGTCCGCGCTTGGGCTGTCTGGTCTTGGACTTGCCAGTTTTCTTTCCAGCTGCCGATCCGCCTGTCATTGGCTCTCGAAGAGCCTTATGGTGAAGCTTCCCAGCAAGGTGGGTCTCTTTGTCCTTGACCTGCATGAATCTGTGACAGGTCTTGCATTCCCATCTGGGAGCCAGATGTGTCCTATAGTTGGCAGATTATCGAACGATTGAAACATGATTTCAGACTGTAACTCACCCATCAGTCGACTTACTCGTTTGTGAAGTAGCTAATGTGAGGTTGGAGCAAAGAACAGTTTCCCGATGACATTTTCCACCAATATGGGCCTCTCTGTTGTTGATCTGCATATCTCTCTGACATATCGTGCATCTCCATCTGGAAGTCCTAGTTGGTGGATTATCGTATGAGTGAGGATAAGGTGCTCATTCTGACTCACTCCACAGTTTGCGAGGTGGGTTGTGTAACACTGGAACGACAAGATGCGAGGAGAATCGAAAGGTCACCCAGTACTCGACGAAATTCAATTTCACCAGAACCACCTAGGTTATGATGAGACGGAGGGTAAGATCTACTGTCCATCGATCGTTGCACTGCTGGAAATATTGATAAACAATTGCAAGGTAGCTAGGGCGCTAAATTCCAATAGAAGCTCCAAATTCTCAGGCTATATGGTCATGGGCATGCACAGCGTACGTTATTTGAACTTACGGAAGGCTTGAAGCCACAGAGATAAGCGGACAAGGTTTTCCTCTGATATGTATGTAATCAGGCTGGGTGGTACATGCAGATTGGCAGTGCATACGACCGGGAATAGTCGAAACCTGGAATGGCATAGACTTATCCTGTTATCTGGCTCTGCATTGAAGAGAGATCTAATTAATGAAGAGATCGATCTGCTGCACCAGAACTGTTTGGAGTTGACAATATCGACGAAGTAGATCTCGCATATCGACCTATCGAATCATTCGTTTGTACTAACACTTGCATATAAAAGATGCTGAACGCCCATAAAAGGTTTAAAAACCTAGTTTACATGACAGTCACCAGTCCGCAGTGTCACAAGTCCTTGAAAAGTCCCGATAATTTCTAGGAGCAGTAACGTCATTGTGAGCCATCGGACAGCTATATTGTGCGAAGACATTCAACCGATGAGAGTGACTTGAATGAAAGACTTGGTTCCATATCCATTCTTTTAGAAGATGTGTTCGGACATAAGTAAAACTATATCGATTGCCTCTCGTTATGCCTTGGCTCCGAAGTCCAATGGTAGAAGTAGATCCTGGGTCCCAACAGCGCTTGCTACTCTTGTGAGCTCTGTGACTACCTCCAGGAACCTGGGTTGGATCCCACTCGGTACCGCCTGCGCACAAAAGATCATACATACTTGTCTAGGCTCCTCTGGAGTGTTTGTGCAGGGGGATTTGTTTTCGATCTATCAGGTCCACTGACGCGGCTTGTGAACAAAATGTTTGGATAGACGGATATATCACGCACTGGTGCTGATCATCTGGGATAACTGCCCAATCGCGATTGGGAGCAGGAAGCCGCTGAGCATGGTTCTTTCCAGCGAGGTGGTAATTCTTGAATGTTAGATTCATCTTGACTTGGCAAATCATACATCCCATTTGTCTCCTGACGAAACGTTGGGCAAAATCTATCAGATCAGCAAAGAAAAAGAATAAGCAGTTGAACCTAGTGGGCAAATGTAAAAATCAACGGAACACATCACTGGCGAAGCAAGAGAAATAACTAGTCTTACCTGCCGGCCTGCAGTTCAGTAGTTCGCTGGATACCGCTCTTCAGAGCGAGGGTGAACTTTCGTATCCTTCTGGCTATCACGGCGTTGCTGTTGGCCTAGTGGACCACTAGAATGATAAAACATGTCAGGCATTAAAACAAAAAGATTTATGGTGCGCCATCAATTCAGCCACTCGTTGACCGTGTTGAGCTGGTTTGTTCCTGCCATGAGTTCGGGTGCTCTCTTGAGTTACGTGAGAACTCTCGCAGGGTGTGCTCTGGGGCGATGTATACGTACCATGACTTTCCGTTTGTTTCTGTGGACCTTGAGGTTTCATCTGAATACTAAGACGACCAGAAGTTGTTAGGCGTGGAAAAACCAGAACAACAAGGCTTACTTCTGCGTCCGCAATCTAGCCACTCGTTGACATGTTTCTGGCAGGATATATTCATTTTCAAGTTATAGTCAATGCATTTCTATGTGACTTGAGGTTTGGCCTTAACACTGAATGAGAACGAGGAGAAACTGTCAGCTTGTATTAAAAATGTAAATTAGGCGACTCACCTGCGCGCCGGCAATGTATCTGTCGGCTGAGAATGGCTTCCTAGGTGTGCAGCCTTCGATGATAATAGATTGACAAATCAAGCATCGCCAGATCGCCACTCGTTCAGCAAGCCATCCTGTCAAGTAGGTTGACGTTGTGTCTAGTGGAGAAGATTGTGCAACCCTCGCCGTATCACTGGGGTTCTTGTAAGTCGTGCAAGAAATAGAAATGGACGGAGAGATGGATCTCATTCTGGAGCTAGCGTGCCGTCCGAGCCCGAGCTACCCGCTTGCCGAGTATGCTTCTTTCCCGCGAGATGGGATTCCTTCGACCACATCCCCATGGTGCATTGACAAAGCGTGCACTCCCATTTAGTTGCCGCAGCGTCGCGTGGGGTATCAAATACTGAAGTTGAGGAGGGTAGCGTATCTGCTAATGGCGGCAGATCTGTTGCAGCTATCTCATACAACTTCCTGGAGAGGAAGAATTCAATTATACCGAGGTGTTATACACCTGTGGGCTAACCACTTGCCCGACCGGCTGTTGAGCACGCTTCGTCGCACCAAAGTAAAAATGCGCGTTCTTGCTCATCCTTCACTCTTCTCTGAAGATGGGGTTCTCTGAATATGGATATGTTGGTGTGCACGAATGAGGAAACGTTGAGTATGGTGAAGGGTATAGATGCAGAACCGCAATCGTTGAAAGTTTCATCGTTACATCCTTTCTTCTATTCTCGGGCTAATGTGACGGCCACGAGGCGAATCATACCACATAGTCGCCCATAATGCCTGCAAGTACCCACGCATTCCCCAGCAGGTATACACATCCCCTAGTCCATAAGCCGAAAAACACATTCCTGCCTAGGAACTCCAGCTTGTAAGCCTCACTCAACCACAGCGCCTGCGTCCCCACCCACACGCTGACGTACGCCAGCCCACGTGTTGGTGTAGTTGACAGGCGGGGGAGGAGGAGCGGCAAAAACAGGAGGTACCACAAGAAGTACTGTTTAATGAAAAGAATAATCAGTATGATAGAGAGAGGAACGGAATCAAAAAGGTCGCCACACACTTGAGACGTACACACTTTGTTGAAAAGCACAAACACGACAGTCTGCACGAACCAAGTGAATACCAGATCTTGCTTCCTCCGTCCAAATAACAACCCCGAGCCTAGAGTTAACCCCATCTGCGGGGCGAAACTCACTAGCGGGGACCGAACAATTCGGCTCCAAGACGATAGGACAGTGATTGTAGAGGGAGGTGACGGTGACGGATACGTCAGATACGTCAAGTAGAAATAAGGGGAGAAATTGTGGCGATGGTCAAGCCGGTAGAGGTGGTAGAGGTACGATTCGTACAGAAACGGGTAACCCCAGCTGGGTATAATTCGGTCAGTTCTAAATTCGATGAATACATTCGGGAAAGGCTCACAGGAGATAGCACCCTGCACCCAATACTCCAAAAGTCCCTGCACTGATCGCCGCAAAAGAAATTGCCCTCGTGTTAATCAATGTTCTCAAATAGCCTCTCTTCCCATTATCACTCCCTGCACTAACAATGCCCAAACACGCCACCCCATACACGACCGGGTATAGTTTCCAATGTGTACTCAGTCCCAACATCAATGCTGAAATGCCCCACCATCCATTTAGCGCTCCATACAAAGTGAGGAGGACGAACAGCGAGAGCACTGACTCAGAGGAACCTCGCGTGGAGATAGCAAACACAAGTGGATTGAGGAGGTGCAGGGCTGTGTAGAGGGTTGCGAGTGATGAAAGGTCCGAGATGTGGTGCGGACGTTTTGCATCTACAGTCGTTGTCTCGTCTTGAGATGAGGAGCCCACCTTCGCTTTGCCTGGATCCTTCCTCTTACTGTCAAAGGAACGTGTGGTATCGGCAGCTTTAGTTTGCATAGCGTAGGGTAGAATATCAGAAACGAGCATCTCATAGATGAGCCACCCGTTAACAAGATCGCACGTCGCGAACAAATATTTGCCGAACGATGGGTGCAGCCATGTATTCGGCGCCAGCAGGAATGCCAGCAGCGGCGTGTAGCGGTACGTTTCTCTCGTGTACGGACTAGAAACATACGCCAATAAATCTCAATGAAAACGGAACGAACGTGGGACTCACTCACTCGCCCAGGTTGACATGAAAGTTAAAATCTACATTGATGGACTTGGAAAGACGGTCGAGTAACGAGTTGAACGGTCCCTGTGCATGGTTGATGTCTGACGGGTGCAGGAGGAAGCAAGCAGCATCACTGAAGACGCGGTAGTCGACATCGGTGTATTTGACGAGCGAGTGTGCGTCATGCCATTCGCTGTAGAGGATAAGAAGTACCCGAAGGAAGGCAGAGACAAGAAAGACATTAGTATAAGTGAAGGACGAGTGATGATGGAGAGAAGAGAGTTCCATCAGACTCTTTCATGCTAAGCATCAGTTTGCAAGTTGCAATTTACTCAAAGTGATCATTCCACAAATTCCGTGTTCTATGAAAACCTTAAAGCATCTGCAATATAAGGTGATGAAACAAGATGTATAACACTAGTGATGAATGATGGACAGAAGCGCGATAGAAAAAGCGCATGGTAAAGTGAAAACGTGAATGCTCTCAATCGGAGCAAAAAACCATTAACTAGCATAAAGCCTCCATGATATTGTACCGTGCCAATGCCAATGCCTAAATCTGTAGGTAAAATGAGTAAGTAAGAGACAGGAAAAGGCGTAAGGCACTAGACTCACATATTGCGAAATCCATCGGAATCCTAGGGAAACGTGGAGAAATGAAGAATAAGTAAAAGTGCTCAGTAATGGGAAATCGGCCTACCTTCTCCGTAGCCCTGCCTCTGTACCACTGAGCACATGAAAATCTCAATAGGCCGAATGTCGGTAAGCGGAACCTTTCCCTATTGACAGGCAAACAAATAACAGCCATCCGCCCTAAGCAAAAGGTATCCCTACAAGAAACCAAACCAACGAACCTTGCCAGTAGTTTGGTAAAGTCCCAAATGATGTCTCAACTCTTCCTCGCTCACTGCACCCATCGCGTCAATCTTGTTCCCAAGAACAAGGAACGGAACCTTGGCTAGCTGCTCGATGGAGAGCAGTGCGTCAAGCTCTGCTTTTGACTCAGCGAATCGCTCAAAGTCGGCGCTGTCGACGAGGAAGACAATTCCGTCGACTTCGGGGAAATAGTCACGCCAGAGTCGACGGGCTATGAAAAGATTAGGAAAGGAGAAAGAACTTGGTAGATAGCAGGGAGTGGGGTACCTTGCTGATGTCCACCAAGGTCATAGGTGGTGAATTTCACATTGCCAATGGCGAGCTCCTCGGATGCTGCGGATGCATAGTACATGGTAAGACAAGTTTCTGATTGAATCTAGGGCGGAAATAGAGTTACTTGGGTGGAGTGTAGGCTGCAGGGTGGCAAGCCTGTCGTTCTTGAGCATGTGTAATAACGTCTTGTTCAGTAGGTAAATAATCAGAACAAATTCCAATCACCACGCACATACCGTCTTTCCTGCATTATCAAGCCCCAGGAAAAGAATTTTGGCATTCTTGTGCATCAAACCTACAAAGTACATGTTCTACTGTTGCGTCCTTCGTCCACGGTTTAACACGACAACGTACCGAGTTGTGCAAGAATGTCAAAGAACCAGTTGAGAATGAACATGGTTGTAAGTCAGAATGCAACTTGCTGATAATACGAAGAAAACGTTGATGGACCGAGGAAACTCGAGCTTGGCAAAGCCTGGGTCACATGTTTGGATGTCAGGTGCCACGTCACTTTTGCAAAGAAGTTCCGCATCTTTAAGGATGTTGGGTTCTCCTGTGCTGGATCTCTGCGGCAATGCACAATTTGGCAGTTAAACTTGCCCTGTACGCAAGTCAGAACTCTATATGAATTATCGATATCCATAACCTTGCCTCGCTATGTAAATTTGTTCAGTGTTCATCAGATAGCTCCAGCTCCTTGCACTGGACTTGCAGACGGACCGATACACATTGTACCGGATATAGTTTTGACACTGAGTATACTTCCAAATTCTCAGCTGTGGTCCCAAAGCTGTTCCAACTTGCACCACAGGAATTTTTTATTAGCATGTAGGGGAGGTCTGACACTCGCGACACCATCAAATGGCGAGCGAGTTCTTTAACCCAACCAAGTATTCCTCTGCGCTTTGCCTGAATCACCTCGTCCTCCATGAAGTACTGCTGAGGGCGGGCACTGTCTAACAGGATGCGATGGTGTAAGATTTGACCATTAATTACCAACTTTATACTCTAGGATTGTTTGTGCGTGTATATAAATATTTAGCAGCAGCACTGTCCTTCAAAAAAGTTGGAACATTCATTGAAGTTCTAATGATCCTAGCAAAGTCGGCGCATGAGATACCTCTCCGTAGCTTGGTCAACGGGAATATTTATTATTCGAACTTCTCGCGCAATGAGAGAGAAATTAAATCGCAACTTGGGCCACCAATTGGAGGGCATAGATAAAATGATTTCTTCCATAAGGCGGAACGAATCGTGAGCTTGGATGCGCCGTTTGAAGAACAATTGTACTGATGGAAGATTGAAACCGATGAGCCGCAAGGTCATGAGTGAGTTGATAGGGAGGTTCGACAAGCTGGGATCGTTGTTAAACTTCGGAATGTAGTTTAAACAGTGCATGGTGGTCGGGTCCGGGTCGATGAGCGTCAGATCCCTGAGCGAAGTCATCAGGCGAAAGAAGTACATAGGAAGGACAGGAATAGGGAGGTCAAGCGTATTGCGAGACCAAACAAGGTGTGGGGAGTCGAACGGGGGTTGGTCAGCGAAAGGGAGAAATGCGATACAGCGAAGGAGCAGCATGTCGACGTTTTCAAGAGGTAGTTGACTGACAATAGCTGTAAAGAGGTCCAACATCGTCGGATCATGGGAGACGAACGCTCGGTCAGCAGCAGATGTGCAAGCCCGACGAAGATCACTGATCGAGAGCGTCGATAAATTCGGGATGTGCATGGTCTCGAGAAGCGGAATAAGTTCTCCTGCTTTGACGAACCCGAGCGTGAGCGATCGCACTCCGCGCATCTCAAAAGGCTCGCTGGAACCCAATGGCGCAGCTCCTTGAATTGTGAGGGCCTCTAAAGTATGCTCGTTGGCCATAAGAAATTGACGCAATTCTACCATGGTGGGACGGGCATCAACGGGCAGAAAGCTGATCTCTAATCTTTGTAAGCGCCTGGGAGAGAAATAGGCCCACACCATCGGTATCGCGTGAAAGACAGCCACTTTGAGGTTTGGGTGCATGTCGGTAGCATGTTCTTCCACTAGGTCTTGTGGTCTCAAGGGGATTAGGAGCTTGGAAGCGTCCTCGGGCTCTTCTAATTCCCCATCAAAAGCCTGCTGTATGAATGTCTGATGGACTGTCCACGATTCCAGCAGAGGCATGTAGACCTGTGGAAAATGTGTCTGAACGTCTGTGATGGAGGTAAAATCGTCTGCGACGAGATGAAAATGTTTAAACCGCGAGACATGCTCTGAAAGGACACGCGAAAGGCCTTGTGTAGCAAGGCAGAAGTCCGCGGCGTAGCGATGAAAGGGATGCTCGTTGTCTTCCATACAGATGCTTTTTAGGATCGTGTGAATGATTATTTCAATGTCCAAAGGCAACTGACGAGAGTTGTTCAGATAATGCTTGACACGAATGCAAGTGTGGTCAAATGTAACAGTCGGGCCGAGCGTCTCCTCGACCTTAATGTTAGTCCAAAGCGTAGGAGTGGACAGCGCGATACATCGCCAATTGGACGACACTTGTGACAGCTTCACTGGCTGAACATCGAACAGCGTCGCGAAATGGAATATTTCCAAAAGGACTTCAAGCGGGAGGTCATTGATAGCGCACGGCTTCCGTAACACGGAACAACATCTGAACGAAGCGTGAAGAGGAGTAACAACATCCATCAAAACTTGCACCAGTCTACAAGTTCGTGAGCCTCAACATTAATGCTATATTGACGGAGCAATGGGAACTCACCTTACTGTTATACAAGAAGATCACAGGTAGAGATCCTTGGACTGGGATCGGACAAGCGATAGCAGCTGACGTGTCTGTTGCACGATTTATAGGACTGTCGGTTAACCATAGTGGCTTTAGATGACAATGCCCTCCGTTTCACGCTATTGTTTGGTGGGCGATGGTAGCACAAGCGATGGTGGCCAAATGGCCATATCAAGTAATAAAGGCTGAAGGCTTGAGCATCCTATTGCAAACATACAAAGAGCCCGGGGACCTCAGTTGAAGGGCCAATCATCTTCCCGCCGTCGTCTTCTGTCCCACGTCCTCTGTTGCTTGAAAGCTGGAGGGCAGGAACCGCGGAAATTGGACACATTTTGGCTATAGATTTCTTTGAAGGTAAGGATTTTTTGATGTGGATACCAAGAAAGTGCCAAGACTGCCATGAATGGCAAATAAGGGTATCACTGCTGATGCGACGCAGGGTCATTCGACGGCCCAGTCTCTGCAATTGGGAAATAGGCAATTAAGAACTTTACGTTTCTGGCCTGCGGCCTTTTGTCCAGGCTTGTCGAAAATACCTGGGATCAGTCAGCAAAAATTGGAGCTTGAATGATCACTGACAGAGCGATAACGGAGCCCTTAGCTAGTAGCTAAATGTTGGGTCCCTGGTAATTGCTTCTTCTGGCGAATATAGTAGATGAGCCATTGAGGTCTAAATAGTCCGTGTAAGAGCTGGAATAGGGATTGGAATATGTAAGTAATTTGGAGCGGTCCGAAGGACTTTGAAAATTAGGACTTTTGGTCCGCCGCTTGTCTGATTCCTCTTGTTCGGACATGCCAGTTCGGTAATCTCACTTCATTCTTTCATCGAAGGACATCATCTTCTGAGCGACGATGCGCCTGCCTTTCGTTCCTGTTTCTAGTTCCCCATTTGCGTCGTCCTTCGATGGATCTCCATGAAGCTGGTTAAATCAAAAACATTCTCGTGCGGCATACGTCGCCTATGATATTGTCTTCCAGACGGCACTTCGCCTCAAGACTAGTGGGACCCTGGATCGGGTCGGATCGTGACTAGGATAACTACCAGATGACAGCCACACGTAGTGACTCCATCGGTTTAGCAGGCAACTTTCGGCATGGGCTTCTGGACAGTCTAGCGTTCACAGGTACCAACCATGGTCTTGACGATGTTGCATCTCTTTTTGAAAATTTACGGTGACCTGGAACTTCACGAGTTTATTCCTCTTTCAGAACAGTCGGGGCCGGTGCTAGATTTGAATCATTTCTTCATCTTGGGTCTTCTTTGTTTCCTGTTCTCGGATCACAAAAGCTCATGTGGGTGTAACCTGAGGACGGTCTTGCTGCAACCTGAGGATGGTCTTGCCGTACCTTTACGAGGATCTTGGGGAGCAGTCTGACTCGATTTTGACATATCGGTTTGATGTTCAAAATGTTCGGTTTCACATTTCCTAATGGCAACAGATGTTCTGGGTTGTGCTGGTCAGGACCACGTATATTCGGAATACAGACTCGGAGCAACTTGACTCACTCAGTGTGAGTGTGACTGGAGACGTGACGTCGTCACACATGGCTTGGAAACTTGAAATTGTAGAAAGAGCATTTATGTTTTCACACATGAGTGCAGTGTGGAATGGATTATCGAACCCGGAATCATGTCTACTTGATTTGGATCCCAAGTCTGGCGGTTGTCCTCGCCCAGTCTGTTCTCCAGAATAACATTCCTTCAGTGTATAGTTGTCCGGATAACCTGGGGTCCCTCGGAAAGGCCTTTCTAGCAGGATATAATGCCATTCTAGTTTCGCGTTTCGTCGTTCCAACCGCTCGGGAGTGTATGGACACCAAACGGACCACGTGGTCGTCATCTAATTAAACATCCAAAGGCGAAAACAGTTGTGTTGTCTTGGAAGAGGGTCGACAGATTCCGGAGGAAGGACGTAACACTTCACTGGTACGGACTAGTGGCATTCTTCTTGCTTGCATTGGTAGAGAGACGTTTCTATGCCCTTGGACCTGGTATTCGGTCTCGGGAGAAGCACGTCATGTTTTCAGGAAGCGATTCGGGTCGTTTACATAAAGGTCCCTGAGCTTCTGGATTCGACTTAAAAAGGACGCGGGGATTTTAACTTGGCTTTAAAATTTTTCCTCCTTCCACCATCTCTATTACACTTTGCTTTCAGCTCCTCACTGCAGACACTCTTTTTATCCAAAACCATGTCCATTTTGAACCGACCTCGCCCTGCTTTCATTCCTTCTTCGTCTTCAAAGAGAGACTCTATTGATCTTCCTGATTATTATCGTACCACCAGATTGGAAAAGTATGGGCCGTACTACAGGACATCTGAGCCTACCCACGACTTCATGGTAGTTGGGAAATGCACACCTCGATACTGATGTTTGCTCATGGTTTCCTCATTTTAGACATATGTTCATTTTCGTGGTCGGGAAAGCGATGACTTTGATCTTGATTTACCCTTGGCGCGTGTAGTTTCTAGTTCCAATTTACTCTTACTCATTCTCAATGAAGCCAGACGTGCTTGAGGAAGAAGAAGACGATCCTAATGCAGAACTTGAAGGAAGGCCTCGTTACGGCAATGACATTGAAATACGCCATCAGACCAAACAAAAGCGAATGTCGTGGGTCGTGGTAAGTGGTTCCTTCTTTATAAGTTACCTGCGCTAATTGTCCCACATCAGCGACTCTTATCTACCTTGCGCAAGTACTGTGTCCATAATGCGGGGCATCGCTGAACAAGGCAAGACCTTTGATCTACCCAACCAACTCCGTTGTTCTTTTCGTGGGACGCTGTTCTGAGAGCATGTCTGGAGATAGAGCTGTATATTTGACATGCTGCTGTATATACTTATGTCGTACACGTTATATGTTTGGGAGGATGAGCAAGGGTGCCGGCGTCTCTCTAGCCTCCTGCCGAGAGACCAACGGCAACCGGCGTCCAGCCGAACGTCAACGACAGCGCATCCGACCTTATTGCCTTCTCATCGCTACCATCGTACTACTCACTCGTATAATATAGTTTGATTATCCTCGCTCGCTATCTTTTCACCCACCGAATACCATCACTACCGTATAATAGATGTTCATTACCATTCATGATGCCAAGAACATCATATCTATAAGATTTCACACCTACTCAACCAAGTGGAATCTGTTTCGAGCTGCAAAATCACGGCAGAGATGTTCCCGCCCACCCAGCGGCTCATCCTGCTCCGTGTCACGCTCAGTTTCCCACCCAACCTATTACAGCTCGTCACCTAACCCAGTGAAGTTGAGGCTGGACGAATTGGCCGTCGGAGCATCAGTAACAAACGCGTGACAAATCATCGCCAAGATGAACTTTTCTCGCGTCCTGCAACGTTCAAGTCGGCATTTCTGCTTCTCCTGCCAGAGTCGTACATATGCTACGAATGCAAACGCTGTGCTAGACGCAGGTACTAGAAATTCCTCGGAAAAAGACAAGAAGGTGACAGCTCCTGCAGGTTAGTTTTCCTGCTTTCGTGGTTAAAGCATTTACGTGTAATTTTATACCATTAGCAGCTGTATCGTCATGCCCGGCGGACACCGTATTAGAAGGTGTCAATTATCTGAAAGGACAGTTGCCTGTGTTAGCGCGGTCCGATGATCAATACCCGGACTGGCTATGGACAATACTTCAACCCAAGGTGTGGCCTGATGATGGCCCTGGCGGAAAGGCTGAGAGGGTGCAACGAAGGATGGCTAACAGACGAAGTATAAAGGATAGGAATTTCATGCAAACCCAATGAACACGGAGAAGTGTCTTGACTTGGCAGCTGGCATGGTGCGTTCGTTATCTTTGGCAGCCAGTATGTTCAAAACTCATATACCCACGTTTTCGAAGCAGACAGATTTTTTGTTTTTATATTTGGCAATTTAACTCGCCTTTTACGAATCTCCGATCGTGCTGCCTTTTGTGGATTGCGGCGGTAACCTTCGCCAAAGTGTGGGATGCAGGTAAGGTATGGTTGACGCGATGATCATAAGTCGCAGCTTAACAAATCACTGCGCGTCCTTCGACTTGATTACATACTTACTCGTCGCCACGGGGACCATACATGGTCAAGTCGGATCAAGTTCTGTCAAAGGTACTGTTCCAAACAGCAGTGGAGGAAGTTAGAGACTAAGACGGTCGCAGACATTGTTTTTACTTCATAAAGATTGAGGATGGTACCAAAGAACCCGTGTGACGGCTTCCCGGTCCTACAAAAGACCCACCGCCCGTAGACCAGGCATAGAACAGCTCAAGGAGCACGATCGATGCAGCGAGGTGCAACCCCCCCAAGCCCCAGACCACAACGCCCAACCGTAGGCCAAGAAGAGCCCCATACAGCAATCGAAGTGACATACGTTATCAACACACTTTGATTATATGTACTCTAAACAGATAAAAATGGTTAGCACAATGCCGTGAAGTCCTACATGTTTTCTTCCAGCCAATTGCGGAAGGACAAAAGTCCTTCCTGTGCGCCTTTTTCTGAGTCCTCTACTTCCTTCCCAAACCTTAGCGAACTCCCAATGAAAGTGATGTCTCCACCTTCCCAATCGTCAAACCGGAAATCTCCTTTCGTTCCACTGCCTCGGTCTAAGCCTCCCATTTCGTCTTGACCATCCTCTTCACCAAGTCCCTCAACTCCGACATCTCCAGATTGAGCCACTCGACGCTTTTCCAACTCGCGTTCCAGAACGTTTTTTACGCGAGTGATTGCGTTGGCATCTGGGGTCATCGACGACGTTGTTTTAATAAGGTCGACTTTGTGTGCTAAGATAAGTAAGGAAGGGGGGGTATGTGAAGGAGGTAGTGAAACCATAGAATGAAATATATAATGAAGGTGCCTAGATTATGAAGGTCAGTCATGCGAAGGAGATAAAGCATGGGACACAGACTCCGCCACTGCAGCGCTATTGCGCGAGATTGTGCTAGCGTCTACGACAAAAACGATCGCTTTTGCATCGTCCAAATGTTCTCTGAATTGGTCTCTGATTCTAGGATGACCAGGAATATCGACAACACGTATTGTTTTCTTGCGCTGAGGAAGCGCAAGCGTAGATGAATTGGTCTGTAGTGATGTATGCGTATGCAGCGATTGACCGTATATAAGCTGAAAACATGAATCAGTCAATGAAAATACTGAAAATAAATAGGACAGACCGTAGACAAGATCGCAGTTTTCCCACTATCTGGAGGACCGACTAAAATAAGAGCATTTCTACGAGAAGTGGACTTCCGTTTCTTCAGAATCAAAAAGACTAGAAGTTAAGTCAGACTCTCAGTGTATCAGTGGAGTATTTGACCAACAAGCGATGAAAACTAAGGCAAGGAGAAGTGACAATGACACGAGTTTCACTGTCTGAGAGTTAAAAGCAAGGGGGGCCGGTGGGACGTCAGGCTTCTCGTACGCGGAGGGCTTCCCAGAGTCGAACTTGGCTGACATTAGTTTTGGAGTCTGGAAGATGGAAAACGAAACCCCAAGTAATTTAATTGTATGTGTTTGATCCTGCTCCCAATGACCTTTTGAGTAAATAAGTACATACTCAAAAACTTGACTTGGACGCACCGTCATAAAATTTCTGGACAATATTGCTACTTGACATTGCCAAACGTTCGAGTTCTTCGCCTAGATATAGGCTTATCGCAGACCTGCAAATATAAAGCCGCACATCGCTGCGCTCATGCCTGTCGTCCGGGATGATGCTTCACTCCAGCCACCACCTCGGAAACGTCTGCGTCAGTATCCAGAGAATATATCCAAAGACACTGCGAAAGATCCACGACTATTTGTTCCCTTTAGAGCACTTGGTCTTATAACCAATCACGTTCCATTTGTTCTCCAGACTCGGTCTCATAAAGGTGCAACCGATGGGCCTAGAATCCACCTTCTGACATGTTTGGGAAGGTCGTGGGCGTTGTGGGAAGGAGGGAAGATGGGCTTACTTTTTGTCGGTGAGTAAATGTGTTTGACGCTGCAAATGCTATTTTAATGATCTGTTGTAGGGCCTGATGTTCCTGAACAAATATCTAGTCTGGCCATGGCTGGTGATGCTGTCTGGGCTTCCTGCGGTCCACATGTTATAAAGTATCATAGAGGGAAGGAGGTAACTGTTGTCCTCTATCTAGGATTGTTCGAAAACTCATGCAACATAGGTCTTACGAGTGACGAATCCGCTTGGTACTGCTCTGTCGTTCATCACCATTTTTGGTTCACAACTTCTCGCCCTGACCGAGAATGGTGGAAGGATGCTTTCTTGGGACACTTCTGGAGGAGGTGAGCAGCCTTCATCTCCATGGCCCTTTCTTCAATGCAATTTATCCATAGAACTGGAGTCAACTATCGAATTCGATGTTGGATTCACAGCAACATCTATCCTTCACCCTGCTACATACCTCAACAAAGTGTTAGTGGCCAGCAGTCAAGGCGCCATGCAGTTATGGAACATACATTCCCAGTGAGTCTTCGGTGTGTTGTGCTGACACCATCTAATATTCTGCAGAACATGTATTCACAAGTTTTCCGCAACTCGTCTGATCTCCTCGCTGGACACAACTGATACCGAGACAAACGTGCCTACGTCGTCGATCACTGCCTTGACTCAGTCTCCGGCTATTGACGTTGTGGGCATTGGATTCACATCTGGGGAAATATCAGTTTATGATGTCCGCGCAGATGAACGCCTTTTTCGCATGTTCATGGAGGGCGGGGGCATCAGGTCCCTTGGATTCCGGAGTGGTCAATCTCAATTGTTCCTAATCATTTCTGCTAGCTCAATGCTTGATAGATGGAGAGCCTATCCTAGCCTCTGCATCTTCCGCGGGCCATATTGCCCTATGGGACCTTAACGCAAGTGGTAGGTTATTGCATATGATTCGGGGCGCCCATGACGGTGCGATCAGCGCAGTCGAATGGGTACCGGGACAACCAGTTCTGGTCACTTCCGGCGAGGATAACAGCGTGAAGGTGTGGAAATAAAACTTTCTCCCTCTGAGGGCTTCCTCATTCGAGTGACAGCAATGGCTATTTGATTCGCCGACTGCAGCACCTAGGTTGCTCAAGTTCCGCTCTGGTCACAATGCTCCTCCTCATCTCATCCGCTACTATGGGGACGACGGCAAGCAGCTGTTGACGGCGTCAAGGGATCGTAGTTTGCGATGCACATCAGTCGTTCGAGATTCCCGGTCATTTGAGCTATCTCAAGGTATTACAAATAATGGATCCTCTGAAGCACTCCTGACCTTTGTGATTTAGGATCTCTCGTCAAAAAAGCAACCAGCTTATCCATCCCCCTTGCTTCCCTCAAATTTCCCCCCATAACATCAATATCATATTCAGCTTCACGCGCAAAGGACTGGGATGATATCCTTACAGCGCATACAGACGAGACGTTTGCTCGATCCTGGACTATGCTCGGGAAACGGCTAGGGAAATACAGTTTCGGGTTTGCAGATCCCGAGAAAAGAAAAGCTAGGGAAAGGGTTCCTTTGGGTTCCGTTAAGGTTCGACGTCTTCGGGTCCAATAGGTTTATAAGTGCTGATAATCTCGACGTTGTAGGCAGTTTGTGTGACAGCGTGTGGTAATTTTGGTATAGCGAGCTCGTCAAGTGGAGAGATACACATGTGGAATATGCAGTCTGGGATCAAACGAAAAAGCTTTAGCGTGGGGCTGCCCCCTCCTGAAGCTGCAAGCAGGTTTCAAACTTTGGAAACAAAAAAGCGAGAGCGATGTATCACGGGGTTGGCTACCGACTCTTTGAATCGTGTGGTAATTGCCAGTACCCTGGATGGCACGATTAATGTTCGTATCTTTCTTAATTCCATCGGAGGTCACTAAATTGGATATATATTTCAGTTCTTTGACTTCCAAACAACGAATTTGAATCATACGCTAGTTTTACCTTCAGCTGCAGTCTCATTATTGCTTCATAGAGATAGCGGACTTCTTGCCGTTGTGTGCGATGACATGGTCGTCCGGGTCATCGACATTGAAACCCGAAGAGTGGTAAGGGAGATGGGTGGATTTCGTGGGCGGGTCCTCGACATTGTACGGTGACGTTTACGCGAGTATTATCCCCTTTTATTTATTCTGAGGAAGATATTTTGACAGACATTCTCCCCGGATTCGCGATGGCTAATCACGACATCTTTGGATTCTATAATCCGGACGTTTGACGTCCCCACTGGACACTTGATTGATGCATTTAGGACGTCGAGTCTCGCTACGAGTATCTCGTTTTCACCAACGAATGACTTCTTGGCTACAGCCCATGTGGACAGCGTGGGGATCTATCTCTGGTATGTTAGCAACGCGATATCTGCAGGTAACATCGTTGTTTACATTGGCGAAGGGCGAACCGCGCACAGTACGCAGAAGTGTCCTTTCAGACTGTATCTGATAACGATCTGCTGGACGTCAACCTGCCCTCGATGCAAGGCACAGCCGAGGATGATGGTATGTCTCTGTTCATGCATCCATCAATCAGCTGACAGATTATATCGCTGTAGCTCTTGATGCATTATCAGCGTTAAAAGTGCAGGATACTCCGGCTGATGTCTTCTCAACGCCACCTCAACTGGATGGGGAACTTGTCACTTTAACACTGCTCCCTCGAGCACGGTGGCAAACCCTTCTCAATTTAGAAGTTATACATGTCCGTTTCTTCCATATCTTCTTAAATGTACACTCACATCCTTTCCAATCCAGCAACGCAACAAACCTAAGGACCCACCGAAAGCACCAGAGCAGGCGCCGTTCTTTTTACCGACTCTGCCGGGCGTTGAACACCGATTCGCACTTCCTACAGCACAAGCGGCCGAACCTAAAAAGTCATCCAAGCGACTGGAAAAGAATGCTGCCTTGGTGGAGAGCGTGTTCTACCGGAAGCTCGTGACGGAAGCTCGTGACGGTGATTGTGAGTTTCATTTCCTCTCAAAATGAGTGGAAATTGACACACTTTATCAGATGAAACGTTCTTTAATTTCGCGAAGACGCTATCACCTGCTGCCATCGACCTTGAGCTGCGGTCGTTAGTCACATTGGAGAGCCTCCAGATTTTCCTGAATGCCCTTAGACGACGTTTGGTGTCACATCGCGATTTTGAGGCTGTGCAGGCGTTCCAAAAGGTATTTCTGCGGATACATGGGGACGTTATTGTGGCAAATCAGGAGTTGCAGAGTGGTCTAGAAGAACTTTTAGGTGTCCAGCGCAAGGAGAGTCAGAGGGTGCTGGAACTTATTGCGTCGTCGTTGGGCACTTTGGGCTTTGTCAGAGATACTTTGTGATGATGTAGAGCCTCTCAGCTTCAGATAAAGCTAAACTTACTCTGGACCAGGCCCTACTGCGTGTTTTACCTTTACTGTCGGGTGCTTCTTGGACCCCCCCACACCCCCTTCCGGCAGATATCCAAGATTATAATGTATTAAGCTATGCCTACCTCGAACAAAATACTTTCTGTCTCTCATTCGATAAAGGAGATCGATTCATGAAACACAAGATAGGTTGATCCGTCATTCTGTCTGCCTGGCTAACTGAGCACATAGTATGCAACTTCGACCGAACAAATTGATTGGCAGTCAGAGCGCCCAACCGAATCAGTTTGTTCGTGCCTATAGCTCTCATGCTATCCAAATGGGCATCGTGGTCTGATTCTGACGATGCAGTGTGCCCGAAGAGCCCGGGCGGTTGTCTAGATGTGGCTGTACAGTGATGATTCAGCGCAACACAATTTGAGCTTGTTCAACTTCTTGTTTATGGACTCCTTCGATAACTTTCAGTATGATTCGGCCTCTTCTTATGGCGGAATTGGTATTGTAGACGACACTTCCTCGGTTTACACAGCGAACACCCAGGACAACGCTTCTTCTCTGGACCTTGCAGGCCTTTCCCTATCCGAATACAATTCCACGGGCAACGGTCACGTCCATCATGAGCTCTCTCAGAACCATCCTATCTCGAATGGCCTTGAAGAAGATATCTACGCTGTTTTGGACGACCTTAAAGATGAGGGCGTCGTAGATTTGCCACCCCATGCCTGCAGGTGTGTGTTTTGATGCTCTAGTCTATGATTAGGTTGACACTCTATCCTGCTTAGCTACTGTGGTATACACTCCCCGGCCTCAGTAGTCAAGTGTCTCATATGCTCCAAGTGGTTTTGCAATTCGCGTGGAAACACCTCGGCGTCTCATATCGTCAATCATCTTGTCCGCGCTAAACATAAAGAAGTCATTTTACATGCCGAAAGCTCTCTGGGGGAAACAACACCAGAGTGTTACAACTGCGGTAGTAAGAATGTTTTCATGCTTGGATTCATCCCTGCCAAGAGCGACACTGTTGTCGTCCTTTTGTGTCGGTACGTAATCTCTCCTTTTCTGCTGCCGTTGCTAAAATGCTCGGCAGCCAACCCTGTGCAGCAATTTCCAAGGACATTTCCTGGAACGCCTCACTCTGGGCCCCTCTTATAGATGACCGCTCATTTCTCTCTTGGCTCGTCAAACCTCCTAGTGAAACCGAGCAGCTCCGCTCTCGTCAGATTTCTTTTGCTCAGATCAATCGCCTTGAAGACCTTTGGCGCGAGAACACGAATGCCACTCTCGAGGACCTTGAAAAACCTGGAGTGGATGACGAACCGCAGTCCATCATGGTCCATTACGAAGATGCTTATCAATATCAAAACATTTTCGGTCCTCTCGTCAAGATCGAAGCAGATTACGATAAGAGGCTGAAGGAGAGTCAGACGCAGACGGATATCACTGTTCGATGGGATTTGGGTCTGAATCAAAAGCGGGTGGCTTGGTTCTGTTTGCCCAAGTTGGAAAGTGGAGAAGTGAGATTGGCTGTTGGGGATGAGTTGAGGTTGAGGTATACGGGCGAGTTGCACAAAGCTTGGGAAGGTGTTGGACACGTCATCAAGATCCCGAACAGTGCGTGCAGTCGGCTTTTCGTCGATCACATTCACAACTCTTTGTCTATACACAGATGTCTCGGACGAGATTGGGTTGGAGCTTCGCAGGACGGAAGGCGTCCCGTCCGAGTGCACTCATAACTTTGCCGCCGACTTCGTGTGGAAGTCGACGAGTTTTGACCGAATGCAACTCGCTATGAAAACATTTGCTGTTGATGAGAAGAGTGTTAGTGGTTATATTGTAAGCTTCCTTGTCCCGTCATAAATCCCGTGTAAGACTGAGGATGGAATGTTTACAGTATCATAAATTACTCGGCCATGACCTTGAACCGCAAGTTTTGCGCACGCAGATGCCGAAGCGTTTCTCGGCTCCGGGCCTCCCTGAGCTCAACCACTCGCAAATGTATGCAGTCAAGAGTGTATTGCAGAAGCCCATTAGTCTCATCCAAGGACCGCCAGGTACTGGCAAGACTGTCACCTCCGCCTCGATCGTCTATCACCTTGCCAAGATGAACCCAGGCCAGGTTCTTGTCTGCGCACCGTCCAACGTCGCTGTCGACCAGCTCACTGAGAAAATCCACAACACTGGACTTAAGGTTGCACGGCTTACGGCAAAGTCGCGGGAGGCCCTCGACTCAAGTGTGGCCTTCCTTACTCTGCACCACCAGGTGGCAAACAGCACGACGCATGTGGAACTGCAGAAGCTGATCATGCTGAAGACGGAGCAGGGGGAGTTGAGTAGTAATGATGAGAGGAAGCATAAGACGCTGATTAGGCAGTGCGAGAAGGAGATATTGACAGCGGCAGATGTGATTTGTTGCACATGTGTCGGTGCAGGTGATCCGAGGTTGAGTAAGTTAAAGTTTAGGACGGTGTTGATTGATGAGGCGACACAGGCAGCTGAGCCTGGTATGTTCCAATATCTTGCTGGTTTGGTTGTGTGCTAATTGTATCTTGCTCAGAATGTATGATTCCCTTGGTACTTGGGTGTAAGCAAGTCGTTCTTGTTGGAGATCATCAGGTATGTCATCCTTAACTATATCTTATTCAGCCGTGATCATTGACTTTCTTCTAGCAACTCGGACCTGTCATCATGAACAAGAAAGCTGCACGGGCAGGTCTGACCCAATCTCTTTTCGAGCGGCTCGTGTTGCTCGGGAACAGGCCCATCCGCCTCCAAGTCCAATACCGGATGCACCCATGCCTCTCCGAGTTCCCATCGAATATGTTCTACGAGGGTACCCTCCAGAATGGCGTTACTGCTCCTGAGCGTCTCAGGAAGAATGTTGACTTCCCGTGGCCCGTTCCCGACACGCCCATGTTCTTTTACCAGAATCTGGGCCAGGAAGAGATTTCAAGCAGTGGAACATCGTTCTTAAACAGGTTAGTCGGTTGGCTTTTCGATTTGCTTTGTGCTTTCTCACTGAATTTGTACATTGAATTTGTACAGAACGGAAGCCTCAAATGTCGAGAAGATCGTAACAAAGTTCTTCAAATCTGGAGTCGTGCCAGGCCAGATTGGTGTCGTTACGCCTTACGAGGGTCAGCGATCGTATATCGTCAACTACATGCAATTCAATGGGTCTCTCAAGAAGGATCTGTACAAGGAGATTGAAGTAGCGAGTGTTGATGCTTTCCAAGGAAGAGAGAAGGACTACATCATCCTCAGTTGCGTCCGGAGTAATGAACATCAGGGTATTGGGTTCTTGAATGATCCTCGTCGTCTGAACGTTGCGTTGACACGTGCCAAGTATGGTGTCGTTATCTTGGGGAATCCCAAGGTTCTAAGCAAGGTACGAGACTTCACCTCCAATGAACCTTCTCAACTGACTTGAACCTTCCCTAGCACCCGTTGTGGCACTACCTCCTGACTCACTATAAGGAGAAGAACTGCTTGGTAGAGGGTCCGCTCAACAACTTACAGCCCAGCATGATTCAGTTCAGCAAGCCCAGACGCACTCTGGTCAAGTCAATGGACCAATATCGCCGCCACGAGACCAATGCACGCGATTTCTTGGGTGGTAGTGCCACAGGCGGCATGATGGATTGTATGTTTCCTTCCTTTCTGATGAACAGCCAAACACTCAGTTGACCATCTTTAATTTTACAGCCCTTTCTCGCCGTTCGGGCACCCCAAGCCGCTTTGACGCCAGCTTCTACCGTACACACGATGCACTTGGGTACATCCCCTCTGACGTCCAGTCCCTCCGTTCTCAAGCGACCTATGCATCTGGTCTCCCCATGTTCGGTGCGCCAGGTTCCTTTGGTCCTGGTGGCATACCGCGGGGCATGAACGGTGCCAAACGCAGCACCTACAGCTACGCGTCCTCGATACTCTCGCAGGACGTAGGTCCCGCTGGTACGGATGCCAGCAGCGTTGTCGGTGGAAGCGCCCCCAGTATCACCTACTCGCAGAGTGACAGGCTCCGCAGACGGTCGTCGTTTGGAAGCGCGTCGGTCGCTGAGACGAGTGAATTAGGGAGCTTGTCGCAGTATGATTATAAGAGCCAGGATGAGGGAGCTGATTTGGATGATATGAAGAGCCAATATGCAGGCACGCAGTCTGGCGTGACGGTCTTTTGATCTGGATCAGGCTGTGATGCTTTTCTAATGCGGTATCTGCCATCGGAACTTGACAACGATGTGACTTGCTTACTCTTGCTGGGGCATGCACGTTCATCGCTCGGTTTCCAAGTGGTTAGTTGCAGACATGCATTGACCTCCACCGTCTTGGAATCGAATTCGCCAGCACATCCTCTTCTGCTCGACCCGTTCAATCACCGAAATGTCTACCCTTCTTAGCCGTTGGCATCTGTTGCTTTGGAGGATTTCTTGATGTCTAAGATGTGCATCTGCTGTCATCGTGATAACTGTGGGCATGACGAAGGTTGTCATCCCTCATTGACATTGCCTATGCGTCCCGGAATTATGACCTTTATTGTTTGAAGAATCCTATGCTTTTGTTCTGGACCTCGAAACATGTTTCTAGATATAAGTATTGTTTGTATGTGGTATATGCAGGAACATCATATACTTAAATGCTTGTTATGTACATACTTATGGACCTAAGTGACCGCGTGAGAGGCAATGTAACGGAAACAATTTAAGTCGGATTGATCGATCGCGTCAGTCAGTGTCCCTTCCATTGGCCGTCGCTGCGCATGGGGGCTTTTGTAGCTACGACTTAATAGGTACACCCATAATTCCGAGCTTGCTCACTTCCGCTTCATCCGCATGGTTCCTCGTCCGACCCTTGATCTCCTTGTCGATTGCACCAACCTGGCTGAACTCACAACTAGTTTGATCTCATTGCGATTTTAGTTTAACACCCTCTGCTGGATTTTACAAGAGAGTACGAACCTCAAGTAAAAAAACAATGTCGCTCGATGATCCCCCCAACCAGAAATTATCCGTCGAGATACCCACTGAAACATCTCTTCCATCCTCTGTCGACTCCTCAGTAACACCGTCTCCTACGAAGATCCTGGATAGCCATTCGACAAAAGCGTCTTTCTCGTCACTGCCAGTACAGCAGAGTGTGACCTTTGCACCATTACCAAAGGTTGCGCCACGGAAGCGACGCTCAGCCGTGCCGCTAGGAGTGGCTTCGCGAAGCGACATCATGCGACGGAGACGAGGCTACACGAGCAGTATGCCCAATTACCAGAACGGCACCTCAACGTTGTGGACGGCTGAGGAGGTTGCCGAACAGCGTCAGCGAATTTACATGTCAGCTGAGGAGAGAAGACGGAGAGAGGAAGAAGCAGAAGACGATCCACTTGTTGTGTTGGGGAAGATGGTCAAGGTGGCTAGCAAGCACATATGGAGGAAGGTGGCCAACAGGGATCTGTCGAAGCAGTCGAAGCAAAAGGTGAAGGAGGACACAGAAGGACACTCAGAGCCAAAACATGAAGAAGGAAATGGGGATGACGGGGATGAAGAGACTGAGTGGCCAGGGCCAGTGCCAGAAGATATCTCACCGACTAGTGAATCCCTGCAGGCACCTACCACTGTTCAATCGAACGGAGAATCCGGACAGATGGAGCATCATGATGATGATCCCCTCTCAGACGTCGGTCAAACGACGACAATTGTGGAGGGGCATACAAAATACTCATGGATGAAAGAGAAGAGTGAAGAGCTCGAACGACCTACATCAGCCGAGGTATGAGGATACCATCCTTTTTTTTTTGGTTCTTATCCATACTGCTTCCCAACTATAATTTTAATATGTTATGGACCGTTGCTCGAATTAAGTTGCTACCTGAATATCCCTATACTTCATATTTTACGTGTTTCGTATTTTTTGCGCAAGTCTCCAAGCTTGGATGGGAGTAGCTATTAGATTATCTTTGCAGTGTATCCGTGTTCGATTTTCGTTCGCGGTTCAACTTTCCAGACGTCAAAGTATTTCCCCTGTCTGCCTATGTGATAGTCAATGTCATGCCGTGCTCGTCGTCGCACATAAATGTGAAGCCTGAGAGACTATTATATTGTCCCAATCGTATTTTTGACTGACAAATTGCTGCTTACATTTAAAACGATAGGCGAGTCCTTAAGCCAATTTCCTGATTCGACGAAAACTAGAGTTGGGGGTATGAGGAGCATAGAAAATAGAGTAAGCGAAGCATGTTTGCCATGAAAGCGCGTCGGGGCGTCGATCATCTTTGGCGGGCAGTGGTATTCGATGGAGATAAGTGTCACGTAAGTGACTTCCCGTAGCCGTTTATTCCATTGAATAGAATAAATGAATAAACCCTAAATGCCGATTCCCACAAGTGTCGGATCGAACGTTAATCTCGCTTACAGGCGTTGAATAAACTTTAATCTGTTGAGCGGGCCTACCCCCCTTTATAGATCTTATAGATGTTAATAAACCATTTTTGGAAGCTACTGAGGCGAACTATACCAAAACAAGTACCACTCCATGGGCATGAACAAGCTTGGGCCATGGTACATAGAAACTCATTCTTAAAAGGAAACACTATTCTAGATCCTCTCTCTCTCTGCTCATATTGTACAAATTGTTTCATAGTTTGAATATTTGAATTATAAGCGTGTTACGGTTGAGATTATCTGCATAACTCTTTGTGGCACCTGTCGAACAAGGTTTTGGGGCTGTAATCTAATCCTAACGGAAAGTCACCCAGTTTTAACTCGGAATTATTAACCGGTTATTAACTGGTTTCTAACCGTGTCTGTCCTCCAGGATGATGAAATATATTGGTTGATGAATTATGGTGTGACTTCTGGCAATGGCGACCTCATTTCCGGGACTTCCCTATTCAATCTCTATCAGGCTTTCCCCCCCATTTTTGAGCATCCCAACTTGGTGATCTAAAGCTCCTTCTTGAAATGCTTCCAGAAGAGCTGCCACTTCCAGATGATCCCCAAACCTTTGATTATGTCAAGATTTTTCCACCATTTACAATCCTGGAACCTGTTGTTCATTGCATTAGAGGTGGCATAACTGAGACTGTGTCTGAGTCAGATTCTTTGTGGATAGAGAGATGTTGGAGCAGACTACATACGCTGCACAGAGGAAGAGACGACACGTTCCTTGTAACCTACCTGGGGTTTAGTTAGTCTTAGGGCTAGGGTTTAGTAGAGGTAAGAACACTGTATATCTACTACAGTACAGGTTCTCCTTATATACATAATAGTAAGGATGTCACATGACTCGGGAATGTGTATACCACATGTATGCGCAGTAAGCGCAGTAACATGTGTATGCTGCATGTATCGCCTCATGTATACAGCATGCATCAAGGGAATTAATTTCAACAAGAGATTGTAAGGGAAAAGGGAGGTGTCCCAAGTGTCAGGGCAATTTTCTGTGTTCATCCCATATTTTTATATATTTTATTTCACTCTGTTCTGCCTTTCCTATGATTTTATTCCTATTTTATGATTATTTTTTCAGTTTTCCCTATTTATATTGGTACATGTTGACAGTTCTATTCTTAGAGGCAGGGCCCCTTCTGGATGCTTACCCCTTGGGGTGACATCATTCCACAGCCTTGATCCACCTACTTCCACCTTTTTCTATTTTAGCCTATAATTTGATTTTTGGGTCTTTCACATATACTGGGTTGACAAATGGGTCCTTAGAGTTTTCTCTTTGGATTCCCCTCTGTTAGGTGCACCTGAAACATTTGTATTATGTAGTATAATGTTAACTTCAGATTCCCCTCTGTTAGCTCACTATTGAGTGAGGCTTTGAGATTGCCCTTACAGTCTCTTAAGGCTCGAAATTTTGGACACACTGCCAAGATAGGCAGGTACAGAGTAGAAGATGACTCCCAGAGCTCCTCAGACTCCCTACACACTGTCCCAGATGCTCTTGTAAGGGCAACCTCAAAGCCTCACTTAGTAGTGAGCTAACAGAGGGGAATCCAAAGTTAACATTATACTACATAATACAAATGTTTCAGGTGCACATAACAGAGGGGAATCCAAAGAGAAAACTCTAAGAACCCATCTGTTGATGCCCAGTATATGTGATAGACACAAAAATCAAATAATAGGCTAAAAATAGCAAAAAGGTGGAAACAGACAGATCTGTAATGAAAGCACTCTCGTGCCTTGATCACTTAGAGAAAAGGAGCGCAATGTAAATTGGAACTTGGTATCAATTAAAGGGAGAATGAATGTAACTAAGACATTGTTTGGGAAGTCAACAACTATGCATGTGATCATGTATATTAGTAATCATTGGGAGAGGTCAATGTGATAGATATCTCTGAAGATGAGGTAGTAAGATAATGTAGAAGAATTATCTTACCTGGGTCTGCTTGGAAGTTGTGAATAGTCTGTTTAGGCATGTTCTGCTTCATATTTCACAAGCACTTCCATCTCCAGCAAATCTGAGCATGGTAACCAGAGGTTGTGTTCCAGTCCATATCCTGTCCAACGTACAAGGAATTGGTGGCCTTGGCCCCTTGGATGTTGTTCAAGGACCTTCTCTATGAAGTATTCTGTAGTTCCATTGATACAGCTCACTATCACCCTGTGCTTGTACTATGGCATTTTTTGCAATTGTGTGCACCTCTTGGACAACTTCTACTCCCTTTGCACAGTGTGCCTTCATGTGCTTTCATGTGCCCAAGTGCACTCCCATGTGCTTCCATGCACCTTTATGTACTCTTGTGTGCTTTTGCATGCCTTTGACCGCTTCGGTGTGCTTTTGTGTGCCTTTTACATTTCTACTGCGCCTTTGGATCCCCCTTAGCTGCCTTCTATTTTGTGCCTTAAATGTGCCTTGTTATGCTTCAAACTGACTTTGTGTGCCCCCTCCACTTATTATCTGCCTTTCACAGTTACCGCATGCTTGATGCCCCTTTATGCACTCTTTTACACTTTACCAGCAACTCACACTCTTTGCTAGGCACTCATTGCACTATTCACTTATCACATACAACAATCCTTCACCACATCTATTGTGCTGCGCATCATGGCTTCCAGCTTACTAGAGCACTTATTCAAGGTGCACCACGATTGCATCATGAGCCAACTGTGCATTCTCACATAAGCTGGGCACTTTGCACCTATTTGGCATTGGACTGTGCACACTTGGGTGCTTTCATATAATTCAGGCACTTGGCACTATTTGGCATTGCACAGCATCTCCTTATAGTTCTTCTGCATTTCCAATTAGCATTGCCTTATCTGGTAACTAGCACAGGTAAATCACATCACTATTACTAAGGTGCAGCATGCAACATGTAACATGGAAGCAGATTAATTGTGAAGAGTGCATGGGACCTAAAGTGCACCAGAAATAGAACATTGCACTGGAACAGTTGGCTATTGGGCTATAGCGTGTGCAAATCTTATTGGCTAAGGCAGCGGCATCATGCAGTCAGGTTTAGATGGGCCAATGGATGGACTTGTGGGTAGCACATGTTGCTTTCTATCTTTATGCTTTATTTTACCACTTTTATCACATAAGCCATTTGTACATAGTACCAAGGTACATAGAAAATCCAGAGGATCTTTCCCCTCACATAGTTCAAAGCTCATTCAATGTCACACATAGTCTGTGCACCATCGTCCAGTTCATGTGCCTTTATAGTATGCCCTTCATATAGCCACATTTGTGTATTGTTTGCATCCCTCATCATATTGCCACATTTTGTCCCTTCATTTGCATCCTTCATCTTCATTTGTGCACTTTTGCAGTGCACCCTTCATATAGCCACTGATGTGTTCAGTTGGTACTTGGTGCAGAGTCTCAACAGAAGGAGTGAATACTAAACCTACAGCTGCAGGCATGCTTGGGGTGAGGGGGTTTGCTTAGATGGCCTCGGTGATGATACTCAACCCAGAAACCCAAACAAAACCTATTAAATGGCTTTGGATGGTTTAACATGGGTCAGAGGAAGGGTGCGAGTTGGTACTAAATATCACCGCTGAGACCAAAACTTTGTGTTTAGTGATGCGAAATAGTAAGTGATGGTTCAAATAATCTGTAAGAGCATATGAGGTTGTTCGAAAAAGTTTGAAAGAGGTTTGAAGATGTGCAAAATAGGTTCAAAAAAGGTTCGAAGAGGTTCGAAGTCATGCGAAGTAGTCCGAAGAAGTTTGAATAAGTTCGAAGAGGTTCGAGGTATATCGAAGAGCAAGTTTAATGAATGTGAAACATTTGTTGAATAGCGATAGACGATGGGCAATAAAATGGAGAGCGAATATGATAGATTCAAAGAAGTTTGCAAATTTTGCAGAACTTGGAGATACGATGTGAAGATATGACTCAAGAGGACAGCTCTTAAATCTGACAATAGTGAGAGGGTAACTTGTGCTGTTCCCCCGTTGCTTCTGTTGTTCTAACTAATACAAGTCTATATACAATCTGAAGGAATAGTACTAAAAAGGGAATAATAACAATTGTAGAACATGAGGCAATGTGCACAGCAAATAAAGGTATTGTAAAACATGAAACAAAATGAAAGATAATAATAAGTGAAACATATGTACATTGTTTAAGTATAGTAAGAGTTCTTGTTCTATTGCTTTAATATATCAATGAAACAAAAATCCACACTTATTGTATCCTAAGTCTCTTGTAATCCCTCCTTGTGTCCGGTAGTACTTGATATGTGGCTAAATAGCTTACTCCGGTTGAGCATCGTGTATCAAAAGTGTTTTAAGACAACTATACAGCAGCCAAAGTCATTCAAAGTGTCAGGTTTGGTGGGGCAAGTGCAGCACTGGGATGTGCTGCAAGTGTAATGCACAAGCTAGGGATGCAAACAGGATGCAGGCACAACTAGTGGAAAAATGTGCAAATGGTGTGCAAAATGTGGCTATACAATAAAAATGTGCAAACAGTGCACAAACAAAGATGAAGGACACAATGAAGGGACAAAATGCAGCAATACGATGAGGGGATGCAAACAATATGCAAATGTGGCTATACAAAGGGTGCACTACAAAAGTGCATGGACTGGATGCTGATGCACAGACTATGTGCGACACTAAATGAGCTATGAACTATGAGGGGGAAGAAAGATCCTCTGGATTCTCTATCTGTCTGCCTACTATGTATAAAATGGCTTATGTGATAAAAAATGGTAAAATAAAGTATAAAAATAAAAAGTGCCATGTGCTACCCACAAACACATCCATTCACCCATCTAAGCCTGACTGCACTATGCCGCTGCCTTAGCCAATAAGATTTGCACACACTATAGCCCAATACCCAACTTTCTGGCATGATGCTCTATTTTTGGTGCACTCTAGGTCCCATGCACTCTCCCCAATTAATCAGCTTTGGTGTTATGCATCATGTGCTGCACCTTAGTAATAATAATGTGATCAATCTGTGCTGGTTACCAGATAAGGTGATGCCAATTGGAAATGCAGAAGAACTATAAGAAGATGCTGTGCAAGGCCAAATAGTGCCAAAGCACCAGGATTACATGAAAGTGCCCAAGTGCACACAGTCCAATGCCAAATAGGTGCAAAGTGCACAGATTACATGAGAATGTGCAGTTTGCTCATGCTGAAATCATGGTGCACCTCAAGTAAACATGCCAGTAATGTTATGAAGAGGCATGGGGAAATCATTTCTTTTGTTCTTATTGTTCTACCTACGTGCGTCTCACGCTATTGTCCTTTTGACTGTTGTCTTGCGACCACACGCCTTTTGCATATGTCATCACTATCTCACCCTATTGTAGTTGCAGACATCTTTTCACTATTGTTTTCTCATTCTTATTGTCTCTATTGTTTTCCCGTTCTTATTGTCTCTATTGTTCTCTTAGCACAGCTCGTTTATCTATGATCCATGCCTGTAGTATTTAAACAGTGAATACAGGACTGGTCGAGCTCAGCTTGACCTAGTCTTTCATACGCTTCTAATGAGCTATCAATCTAAGTCTCTCTCAGCCATTGCTTATGAGCTTCGGTGATCTGGACCTTCGCTGAACGTCGACACTTATGAGCCTCGACTGATATTTGATTTAGAAGCTTTGACCATAACAAAAGGTCAAGCTGCTCATACTCTGCTGACTAAACTCTAGTCTAGGCAGTACTCATTATACGACAAGATTCTTACGAGAACTATCCGACCACTCCCCACAAAATGAATCATGGCAGCTCCATCTACTCCTACCATTCCTACACCACCCACCACCCCCACTTGCCCCGCTGAAATCAAAATGAGGGCACCAACTGACTACTCAGGGGATAGAGCCAAGACCATGCTCTTCCTCCTCGAATGCGGAGCTTATGTCGACGTGAATGCAGCCGCGTTCCCAGATGACCGACACAAGATTTTGTTTATGCTATCCTACATGAATGGGGGGATGGCAGGACCATGGAAACAGGCATACCTGGAAGAGAGATACATCGAGTCTAAGCCTTGGGACATGTTCCAAGAATTCATTGCAAAAGTATGTGCAGCGTTCTCACCTATTGACGACGCAGGAAATGCATGCACCCAACTCCGAGCGCTTTCGCAGGGAGGAAGGGGGGTAGATAAATACATCACGCAGTTTAAAACACTCGCCTACTGCATGAAGATCAAGGAAGACACTGCCCTCATCGAATACTTTGTCGACGGGCTCAATAACAAAGTGCTGGACAAGGTCTTCGGCATGGAAAACCTGCCCGATACGATCGAGGGGTGGTACACCCATGCAGCGAGGGCTGAGGGACACCTGAGGAGGGCAAAGGCAATTAAGGAAAGAACCTATAGTAAGGCAGGGGGAGGAGGAGGAGTGAGCGGCTCCTCGAAAGACCCCAACGCTATGGACATCGACACGACATGCCTCTCTTACACAGAAAGGCTCGAACACATGAAAAAGGAAAGTGCTTTATTTGTCACAAAACAGGACATAGGGCAAGCGATCACAGAGGAGGGAAAGAACTGCCCTCAAAAGACGAAAAGAAAACCGAGATGAAGAAAACACCACGAGACCACTTCACTAAAATCTGCGCACTCATCAATGAGCTGGAGGAGAAGGAAAAGGAAGAAGTGTTAGACTTAATGGTTGAGGAGGGTTTTTAAAGTGGCAGCCTGCATCGGCAGCAGAGCCCGCCAGACTAATTGTTTTGACTGTAATGGTAGCAAACGTAAGCCACCAATCCATGCGTATCCCGGTTCACTACCTGCTAGGAAACAAAAAAGCCGAAGTATCCACCCTGATCGACTCAGGGGCGGGAGAAACGTTCATCGACCACTGAGTCGTTCAAAAACTCGGACTAGAAAAACTCCCACTCATCAGACGAATCCTCGCCAAGAACGTCGACGGAACCCTCAATAAAAATGGAACAATCTCTCATTACGTCCTTGTCAACACTGAGATCGGAGGAAGGGAGGAAAAGATCAGGATGTTGATCACAGGGCTAGGGAGGGAGAGAATGATCCTAAGGTATTCATGGCTCCAAAGATGTAACCCGATCATCGACTGGGAGAAAGGGACCCTTACCGACAGAAAGACCGAAAGGTCCCTTATGGGGAAGATCCAGACCATGATCGAGTGGTCGTGAACCACAATTGGTAAGCAAAGTCTCACTATAGATGACAAGGGGCCGATCACACCGAGAGTAACGTTGAGTCCGACTCTCGGGAGGCTACCTAAAAGGAGTGCTGGGGAGACCTTCGGGGAAACCCACCTCGCCGCTGCTGAGCACGTGAAGAGTAGGCTCAGGACAGTTCATCTTGCAAAAGGACTTTGCACCATGGATGAACTCGATAAAGACGGATCACACCTGGCAATGGACACGGTAACAGACACTCATCCCGAGATCAATCCACGGATCTCTGTACTGGGCAACTCCGATATCGGCTTATTGCTTGACACTGAAGGGAATAACGATGGGACAGATGCACTGTTTGCCTACATCTGAGGGGAACCAATGATCGGGGTGTTCAGAACCAAAGAATCCCCCCTCATGATTGAACATGACTATATTCCCCCAAATTACCAGAAACTCAGGCACATCTCTTGCATCACTTGATCTCGATTAACTGGCAGATTCACCCTCTCCCACATGACTCATATCTGAGCAAAAACCTCCGTCTCGCAGAAGCTCGCTCATGAGAAGGAGGATGTCAAGAAGAAACAATCGCTCGACGAGTTGCTCCCCGATAAATACAAGGAGTATCGCGATGTATTTGAAAAGGCAGCATTGGAGAGATTTCCCAAATCGAGACCATGGGACCACGTGATCGAACTTAAGCTGGATTTCATCCCGAAGGACTGCAAAGTCTACCCAATCACCCCGGCAGAACAGAAGAAGTTGGACGAATTCATTGATGACAACCTGAGGAAGGGATACATCACCCCATCCAAGTCCCCTATGGCATCACCATTCTTCTTTGTGGCAAAAAAGGACTCTGATGCACTTAGGCCGTGCCAAGACTACCGCTATCTAAATGAAGGAACCATCAAGAATTCCTATCCCCTTCCACTGATCGGCGATCTACTCGACAAGTTAAAAGGGGCAAGATGGTTCACCAAATTGGACATCAGATGGGGGTATCATAACGTCAGAATTAAGAAACGGGACGAATGGAAAGCGGCATTTAAGACCAATAAGGGGCTGTTCGAGCCCAAGGTCATGTTTTTCAGCCTCTGTAATTCCCCAGCGACCTTCCAAGCAATGATGAATGACATCTTCCAAGACATGCTGAACGAGGGATGGCTGGTAATTTATATGGACGACATTCTCATCTTCTCTAAAGACAAAGGGGAACATGAGGAGAGAACGAAGAGGGTCCTGGCTAGGCTTAGGGAGAACAACCTGTACCTAAAACCTGAGAAGTCTAGATTTGATGTACAAGAAGTCGAGTTCATCGGACTAATTCTACGACCAAACCAGCTAGCCATGGACCCAACCAAATTAGGTAAAATTAAGGACTGGCCGGCCCCGACCAATGTCAAAGGGGTTAGATCGTTCTTGGGCTTTGGGAAATTTTATCGGAGATTCATTGGCAATTTTGCTGCGATCACTAAGCCACTCAACGATCTGACAAAGAAAGATCAGCCCTTCAATTGGACGAACGAATGTCAAGAGGCATTTAATACACTTAAAAAGAAATTCTCTGAGGCACCAGTGCTCCTGATGCCTAACGCTGAGAATCCATTCGTGATCGAAAGTGACGCCTCTAAGTAATTGACAGGCGCTGTCTTGAAACAAACCGACACCAATGGAGACTGGCATCCCTGCAGCTACATCTCCCATTCCCTAACTGTGACCGAACGCAACTACGAGATTTACGATCGAGAACTACTGATGACAATTTTCATCCGAAATTATATTGATGGCTGTGCCACCTGTCAACAAATGAAGGTGAACACACATCCGACAACACCGGGTTTATCACCGATCAAATCTGAGGCCACACGACCGTTCGTGCTAGTCACAATGGACTTCATCACAGATCTGCCAATGAGCGATAGATGTGATACCATCATGGTCGTGGTAGACCATGGTCTTACAAAGGGGGTAATTTTTATCCCTTGTAACAAAACTGTCGACGCTCTAGGGGCAGCAGATCTTTACCTGCACAATGTGTTTAGGAGATTTGGCCTCCTGGACAAGATTATATCCGATCGTGACCCACGCTTCGCCTCGAATGCATTCCAAGAGCTGGGGAGGCTCCTGGGAATAAGACTGGCAATGAGCATGGCTTATCACCCACAGACCGATGGGGAAACAGAGAGGGTAAATCAGGAGCTTGAGATCTATCTCTGAATCTTCTGTGCAAACAAACCATTGCAATGGAAGAATCACCTCACCACCGCCGAATTCACACATAATCAGAAACATCACTCGGCAATTAAGAACACCCCATTTTATGTAATGATGGGAGCACACCCTAAGGCCATCCCCATGACCTATGAGAAAACGAATGTACCGGCTACTGAACAAAGGATAGCCAAACTAGGAAACGTACGGTGGGAAGCCCTAGCGGCGCATGAACTCTCCCGACAGGTGATGATCGGGCAAAACGGACGAGAGTTCCACCCATTCACAGTGGGAGAAAGGGTCTGGCTTGATTCAAGGAACTTGAAGCTAGGATACCCAACCAGAAAACTCGCCCCTAGACGTGAGGGACCATTCCCCATCACACGAGTGATCTCATCCCATGCCTATGAATTAAGGCTCCCCCCTCAATGGAAAATACACCCCGTATTTCATGCCTCACTTCTCTTGCATTTCAAGGAGAATGAGACTCATGGACCAAACCTTCTTCCTCCACCACCCGATCTGATCACGAGGTTGAGGCTATTTTGGCTCATAGGGGGATAGGCCGAAGAATCCGATTCTTGGTGAAGTGGAAAGGGTACAGCACAGCAGAAAACACCTGGGAGCCCGAGGCTCACTTAAAAAACACTGCTGAAATACTAGGCGAATACAGATCCACCCATAACCTCTCTCCAGCATGAACCACCCTCTTCATTTTTACAGTGACTCACAAAACTGAGTCAATGTTTTGGACTTTTTGATTCATTGTTGAATAGCTTCCCATAAACAACAAAACCAAACAAGGTATTGGTGTACCGAATAACATACATGATCAGGGCTACCAAACAAACAAAGAATTATGTAATTTTAATCATCCCTCATGGAGATATGATTATTTTAATTCAGGGACTCATTGACTCAGTTTTGTGAGGGGTAGTCAGAAATATTAGAATCTGATGCTCCACCAACTATATAATGTCAAAATCTTGACAGATGGTTTCTAAGGTGATGTGACCCTTGATGGGACCTTAAATTATAGTATTTAATCAGGACTAGCATTCTTCATACTTCAATATTCTCCAATGCATCCCATCTCCTCTGCTCAAAAGGAAAACATTCCTTCCCTGGCCTCCAATCATTATTCTACCCACAATATTGCCTATAAACTCAACCTCAGCCAGTCTAGTGTATCCAGAACACTCAGGGCTCTCCATTCAAACCTGGATTCCCCCTCTGGTGGTTGTCCTTCTAAGCTCTCATCTACCTCTCAGAGAGCCATCCTTACCCAAATCACCACTGGCAAGGCTGCAAATGCTGTTCAGGCCACCCATTACATCAACAGCATCATCCCCACTCCAGTCTCCTCAGAAACAGTCAGAAGAGTTCTCAGAAAAAACTCATTCAAGGCTGTGGTGAAGAAGAAAAGGCCCTTGCTTAGTATAAGGCATAGGAAAGCAAGATTGGCTTTTGCTCAGAAGTATAGAGAGTGGACTGTGGAAGACTGGAGGAGGGTTATTTGGTCAGATGAGACTAAAATCAACAGGTTTGGGTCAGATGGGAGAGAGTGGGTCTAGAAACAGAAGGGAGAGGGGCTGATTGAGAGAGAGGTGCAGGGAACTGTCAAATTTGGGGGAGGAAACATTATGGTATGGGGGTGTATGGGATGGAATAGAGTTGGGTATCTTGCAGAGGTTGAGGGGAGGATAAATGCTGACCAGTATGTGTTCATTTTGAAGGACCATATGCTGCCTAGCTTGGAGGAGAGTGGAATTTCTGGAGAAGAGGTGATTTTTCAACAAGACAATGACCCCAAGCATACCTCAAAAAAGGCCAAGAAATGGATGGAGAACAACAATATTACTCTTCTGGATTGTCCTGCCCAATCTCCAGACCTCAGTCCTATTGAACATCATTGGGTTCACCTCGAGAACCAGTTAGACAAGTATCCAACAGCACCGAAAGGAATTTGGGAGTTATGGGAAAGAGTAGTAGAAGAGTGGAATAATATTCCATCAGAGGTGTGTCAGAATTTGATTAAAAGCATGCCTAGAAGGTTGGGAGCAGTTATTAAGGCCAAGGGAGGTCATACAAAATACTAGAATTACAATTTATCATAATATTGATACCACCTCACAAAACTGAGTCAATGAGTCCCTGAATTAAAATGATCATATCTCCATGAGGAATGATTAAAATTACATAATTCTTTGTTTGTTTGGTAGCCCTGATCATGTATGTTATTCGGTACACCAATACCTTGTTTGGTTTTGTTGTCTATGGGAAGCTATTCAACAATGAATCAAAAAGTCCAAAACATTGACTCAGTTTTGTGAGTCACTGTACATGAGCATCATGCCCGACCCTGACCCTGTCAGGACATTTGAATTAATTCTAAGCTTCCTCCGAGATACAGATGGAATTCGAAATGAGGAAAGATTACTCTCTGTGACCCAAGACCGTGCGCTGCTACATGGAACCGTTCGAAACCTCTTTGAGACCTACCAGGCCATCTCTAGCCTGGAATGCGTATTTCAGCAACTAACAGAGGAGGCATATTATCTGGAATTACTCCCACTCATGAGAAGTCTGGATGAGCAGGCTTTGCATTATGGACCCAGAGAATGGGTCCCCACACCACAATGGATTTTTATTGTAGAACCGCTGAGTGATGAAGAAGATGGAATGTCCAAAGAGACACCACCTATGGTGCCCCCACACCCACCACTCCCCCCACGTACTTCACAACCTTCTCCACGATGAGTGCCCACCCCTTATCCCACCGAGACCGCCGCCGAACACGTGCCCGCACCATCATGGATGCACAACTCAGTTTGCTTCACCTGTGCATGAGTAGGATATTTTTCGTCTCACTGCCCTGAGTACCAATGCCTGCATTGTCGACGGTGGCGACCAGAGCACTCTGTGCTCTTTTGCCCAAACAATCTGCCACGTCATCGCACTACCTGAAGCTAACCATCATGATCTATAACCCCTACATCGTCATCATCCTTGGCGCCATTTTTGGTGTGGCCATTCTCATTATGTTACTCTGTTATGTGCTCATTTTATTTAAAATCATCTCTGCCCCACATCTCCCATGATTCACTACGTTCATTACCGGCACCTTGGTGCGCTTCGCTAGGGGAAACGACATTGAGCTACCAACTCGGGTTTACACACATGACACCCCGACTCCTATGTCCTTCAGCACGTTCACTGCGACAACCAACGACGTGGCGTCCTTTGACCCCATGCGGACGATTAGGACATAGTTTCGGTTGGGACTCGAAACTTTGGGAAGGAGCTAATGTTACGAAGAGGCACGGGGAAATCATTTCTTTTGTTCTTATTGTTCTACCTATGTGAATCGGCCCAAAGTCAACATTTGGGGGTTCATGGTGACACAACTCTTTAGTTGATTTTTAGATAGTACACAACTCTTCAGTTGACTTTGACCATTGGCCCCAAGTCAACATGTAGTGTTTATCCCCTTCCCCAATGGCCCCTTCCCCATTCCCCATCCCCATCTCTATCTTCATCTCCATCCCCATCCCTATTTTTTCCATCTCCATCTCCTATATCCCCACTTTTCCCATCCCCATCCCCATCCCCATCCCCCTCTTCCCACTCTCCCCCTTCCCCCTCCCCATCTCCCCCTTCCCCTTCCCCTTCCCCACTCCCCCCTCCCCATCTCCCATCTCCCATTCCCATCTCCCCCTTCCTCATTGCTATCCCCACCTCTCCCTTTCCCCTTCCCCCTCTCACTCTCCCATGTCCCCCACCCCCCTCTACACCCCCTCATATCCTCCCCACCTCTCATACCTCTTCTTCTGTTATGTGCATCGTCCCATCAATCATCACCATTCTTAGCCAAAAAATTCCCCCATTTAGCCCACCATCACTCCCACAAATGACTGTAGCATATGTAATAGATATGGGACAAACACAGAAAATTGCCCAGACACCTGGGACACCTTCCTTTCCCCTTACAATCCCTATGATCTAGGCCTTAGTACCAGCCTCTAATGCTCCAGCACCAATAGATGTTGATGCAGCCCATAGTTGAGCCTGCAGGTTGGACCTCTGCTACTGCTGTGGGGAAACTGAACACATGGCTCAAAACTGTCCCCACTATCAGGATATCTGCAAGCTTACACAAGAGGGATGAGATAAACTCCTCCAAGACCTGTTGGCACTCATAGATGTCAAAGAGTTAAAGGATAAGGGAGATGAGGAGATTAAAACAGGGGAGATGGAGGAGCAGGCCACAATGAGTGAACAGTATGCCCTTGTTGCCTGTCCATAACCATTTTGAAGTTTTGTCTGTTGATTTACTAGAGGATAAATCTGATTTTGTGACTATCCCTTTAACATCTCTTAAAAGTGGCTAAAGATATACCTTCCCCCAATACCCCTTCCCTTCCTCTCCTCAAATTAAAATCTTGAAAATGCAAGCTACCATGCAAGTACATCATGGCATCCCCACCATCCCAATGATGGCTAGAATTGAAAATTAAGCTGCAGACCATGGATATGGGGCAAGCACTTGGTATTTCTTCTCTACTGGACTCAGGGGCAATGGGTCTTTTTATTGATTCCCACCTGGTCCAACAAAAACAGCTTAACACTCACTCATTGTTTTGACCCATAGCTGTCTAAAATGTGGATGGCTCTTTGAATGAAGCTGGGGTGATTCAGCAAATTGTGGACCTAGTTCTCTGCTACAAGGATCACAATAAGTGGGCTTTCTTTGCTGTGACCCAATTAGAGAAACAGGAGGCAATTCTGGGCTACCCATGGATTTGTAATCACAATCCCGAGGTTGACTGGGTGACAGACAAATGAAGTCATTATGAGTCATTGTCCCTCTCATTGTCATACTTGCTTCATAAAGGCAGACAGGAATGTCAATGGCAAAAGGTACTAATGCAGCACACTCAAAAATGTCATGCTGGACTGATGCCCATGCCTGATGTGGACATGAAAGATGTTCCAGATTTTGCACCAGACTCTGATGATGATGAAGAGGAGGTGGAACAGATTGAGGAAGGTGATCAAATTTTCTACACTGCTATTAACCCTCTGCATGAGGTATGTGCCACCTTGAACATCTCCCAGAATCTTGCAGAGGTCTTCCACAAGAACAGTATGCTGAAATCCTTCACTGATTCTATGCTTCCTCACCTGCTTGACTTTGAGGATGTTTTCTCCAAGGAATCCTTCAACTCACTTCCTAACCATAAGCTGTGGAATCATGCGATTGAACTCATGCTGGGTGCCACACCCTCCTCCTGCAAGATCTACCTCCTGAAGAACAATGACAACTTGACAAGTCCATTGATGAACACTTGGCTTCTGGTCACATCCACCCTTCAAAGCTGTCCATGGCCTCCCCATTCTTCTTCATCAGAAAGAAGGATGGCTCTCTCTGATTAGTCCAAGACTACTGATGGCTCAATGACATCATGGTCAAGAATCATCTGCTACCTTTCATATCAGAACTCATGAACCAACTCTACAGGGTGCACTACTTTCCCAAGCTTGATGTCCATTGGGGTTATAACAATGTGCAGATAAAGGAGGGTGATGAGTGGAAGGCAGCATTTCACACCAACCATGGTCTTTTTGAACTGCTTGTCATGTTCTTTGGTCTCACTAACAGCCCTGCAACCAATCAAACCATAATAAATGATATCTTCCATGACCTCATACTGAAGGGGGTTGTCTGTGTCTATCTCAATGACATCCTCATCTTCACTTGAGATCTCAATGAGCATGTTGAATTATGCACCTGGTGCTGGAGAGACTTAAACAGCACAAACTCTATCTCTGTCATGACAAGTGTGAGTTTGAGAAGACTCAGATCGAATACTTGGGCTTGATTATTTTTGATGGACAGGTGGAGATGGACCCCATCGAGGTTGCTGGTGTTATGGCCTGGCCCACATCCATGAACAAGAAAGAGATGCAGTCTTTCCTGGGCTTTATCAATTTTTATCAGTGCTCCATCAAAAATTTCTCACAACTGTTTGATCTCACTGGCAAGGATGTATAAAGGTGGGGCAATGCACAACAGGAGGCACTTAAGAAGCTCAAAGAGATGGTCACTTCCACCTTACCTTTGCTGATGGCTAGTGCCCCTTCTGTGTAGAAGCAGATAGTTCTGACTTTGTGATGGGTGCTGTATTGTCTCAACAGTCAGTCTCCAGAGGACCAGAAGTGGCATCCTGTTACATTCTACTTGAAGAGCCTTAGTGCTGTGGAGCACAATTATGAAATTTACAACAAAGAGATGCTGGTGCTAATGTGGGTGTTGGAAGAGTGTGTAAGGGGAAGGGAAGGTGTCCCAGGCATCTGGGCAATTTTCTGCATTCATCCTATATTTTTATATATTTTATCTCACCCTATTCTGTCTTTCCTATGATTTTCTATGATTTTAATTCTATTTTATGATTATTTTTCAGTGTTTCCCTTGTTGGTACATGTTGACAGTTCTATTTTTAGAGGCAGGACCCCCTCTGGATGTTTACCCATCAAGGTGACTGTAAGGGGAAAGGAAGGTGCCCCAGGCATCTGGGCAATTTTCTGTGTTTGTCCCATTTTTATATATTTTATTTCACCCTATTCTGCAGTTTCTATGATTTTCTATGATTTATTCCTATTTTATTATTATTATATTTCGGTTTTTTCCATGTTGGTACATGTTGACAGTTCCATTCTTAGAGGTGGGACCCCTTCTGGACATTTACCCATCAAAGTGACATCATCCTGCAGCTTGATCTGCCTATCTCTGTCTTTTTGCTATTTTTAGCTTACTATTTGATTTTTGGCTCTATCACATATACTGGGCATCGACAGATGGGTACTTGAAGTTTTCTCTTTGGATTCCCCTCTGTTAGGTGCACCTGAGGCATTTGTATTATGTATTATAATGTTAACCTTGGATTCCTCTCTGTTAGCTCACTGCTAAGTGAGGCTTTGAGGTTGCTCTTACAGTAGAAAACTCTCTCCCTAGGCCTGGAATCGAAGTACACTGTGAATATAATGTCTCCTATGCATACAGGACATTGCCCAGGATGCAATCGACACCCCTGTCTTAAGTGCATGCTTATCTCCACTCAATGCACTGCCACATGCCATGGAACCCCAAAAATGTATTGAAGCACTTAAAGGCACTGTTATTGGATTGCATGCACAAATTGAATTGCTCATCATGTATCAAAAGCTTCTTTGATGCCCTACAGCTTAGTTCCTCACCTAACATTCCATTTATTTCAACCCCAACTGCTCCCAGCATCGATGCTCTACCTAATACCACTGGCACACAGATTAAACTGTCCCCTCCTGCTGACTTTAATGGTGCATGCTCTTGTGGATGCTTTTTCCTCAACTCCTGTGAGTTATACATCAGTCTTTGTCCTAATCAGTTCCTAGATGACACCACAAAAATTTATTGGGCTTTCACATACATGAAGTCTGAGCGTGCCTACCTCTACATCGACTGCATTTTGTGCCAAGCCCAGAGATTTGGCTCCCTCCCTTTCTCCTCTTGGGGTGAAGAGGGGGGGTGTTCTTTTCAGGAGGTGGGTGGGCAACATTGCTGTCAACAGGTAAGAAGCTAAAATGAAGAAAGAAAAAATTAGTTAGTGGAAGAAGTAAGAAATGAATCATAGAATACATACCCTATGGTCCAAATGATGACATTTGGGCCTAGTTTGCAGGTGGGTTAGGGTGACACCTACTATCTGCTAGCTAAGACCATGCAAGTTCTCTCTACAAGAAGGGGGCGGAGTATGCATGCATGATGGGAAATTGACAGTTTTGATGAATAGGGTTATAATTAGATGAGTTGCTTGAGAAAGGCATTTTGCACTACAAGTGTGGATGGAATACCTAAGAGAACACAGCTGGGGTTCTCTAAATGTATATTTTTATATATATTATGTTACATGTGTTGTACAATGTAGTCACTGACGTGCTGATGTGTTTAGTTGGTACTTGGTGCAGAGTCTCAACAGAAGGGGTGAACACTAAACCTACAGCTGCAGGCATGCTCGGTGTGAGGGGGTTTGCTTAGAGGGCCTCAGATCATCCTTCGGGGCACAGAGACTACAAAGAGGCTGGTATGGTGATAGGTCCACTATGCACTATAAGGACTGGAGAAGTATCTAATCATATCTATACATTACGACACACACTCCAAATTGCTACTAATGCCACGAAATCGACATCGAACACTTTTCAATTTATTTTGCACTATTTCAGATGACTTCAAACTATTTTGAACTATTTTGTGACATTTTGTGACACTTCAAATGACTTTGCAGCATTTCAAATGACATTGGCTGCCATATGGCTGTTTTGAAACACTTTTGATACATGCTGCACATCTGGAACAAACTATTTTGTTGCATATCAAGCACTACTAGACACGAGGAGAGACTACAAGAGAGTTAGAATGCGATAAGTGCATTTTTATGTTTCAATGATATATTGAAGCAAAAGATAAGTACTTTTACTATGTGGGAACACTACACATTTCAATTATTTATCATTTTTCATTTGTTTCATGATCTACAAAGTCCTTATTGTTTGATATATTGCCTCATGTTTTACACATGTTATTATTTCCTTTTTAGTACTATCTCTTCAATTTGTATATAGACTTGTATTAGTTACTTAGAATGAGAAGCAGAGAAATGGGAAACAGAGCAGAAGTTACCCTCTTACTCATCATCTGATTTAAGAGCCATTCTCTTGAGTCTTATCTTCATGTTGTATCTCTAAGTTCTGTGAAATATTGCGAACTTCTTTGAACTTTCATATTAGTCTCTTGACTCATCGCCTATTGCCTATCACTATTCGAAAAACACTTCACATTCATTATACTCACTCTTCAATATACCTCAAACCACTTTGAATCACTTCAACATTCCTCAAAACTACTTCGAGCTATTTCAGATACTTTCGAACATCTTTCAAACTATTTCACACACCTTTGAACATCTTTTGAACTATTTCAAACTTTTTCATACACCTCTAAAAACTATTCGCAAAGTGCTTCATCATCACGCATCACTAAACACAATGTTTGGGTATCAGCAGTGATATTTAGTACCAACTCGCACCCTTCCTCTGACTTGTGTTATACCATCCGAAGCCATTTAGTAGGTTTTGTTTGGGTTTCTGGGTTGAGTACCATCAATAGTGTTTTTGATGTGTGCATTAGTTGTGTACGCAAAAAGGGAGGTATGCACAATAGCAAAAAAGTGTGTGATGCAAAGGGGCAAAAATATGCAGTGCAGAAAAATGCACAATGGGAGTGCAAAAATGTACAATGATGGGGGAGATGAAAGTGGGAGGTTTGGTGGGGCAAGTGCAGCACTGGGATGTGCTGCAAGTGTAATGCACAAGCTAGGGACGCAAATGGGATGCGGGTGCAACTAGCAGAAAAATGCACAAATGGTGCACAAAATGTGGCTATACAATAAAAATGCGCAAATGGTGCACAAATGTGGCTATATGAAGGGTGCACTGCAAGAGTGCACAAATGGAGATGAAGGATGCAATAAAGGGATGAAATGCAGCAATATGACAAAAGGATGCAAATGTGGCTATATGAAGGGCACACTACAAAAGTGCATGGACTGGATGCTGGTGCACAGGCTATGTGCGATACTGAATGAGCTATGAACTATGAGGGGGGGGGGGGAGATTCTCTAGATTTTCTATCTGTCCACCTACTATGTACAAATGGCTTATGTGATAAAAAACAGTAAAATAAAGTATAAAAATAGAAAGCACCATGTGCTACCCACAAGTGCATCCATTCACCCATCTAAACCTGACTGCACTATGCTGCTGCCTTAGCCAATAAGATTTGTGCATGCTATAGCCCAATACCCAACTTTCTGGCATAATGCTCTATTTTTGATGCACTCTAGGTCCCGTGCACTCTTCCCAATTAATCTGCTTCAGTGTTATGCATTGTGTGCTGCACCTTAGTAATAATGATGTGATCGACCTGTGCCAGTTACCAAATAAGGCAATGCCAATTGGAAATGCAGAAGAACTATAAGGAGATGCTATGCGAGGCCAAATAGCACCAAAGCACCAGGATTATGTGAAAGTGCCCAAGTGTGCACAGTCCAATGCCAAATAGGTGCAAAGTGCCCAGATTATGTGAGAATGCACAGTTCGCTCATGCTGGAATCATGGTGCACCTTGAACAAATGCACCAGTAAGCTGGAAGCTGGGATGCGCAGTACAATTGGTGTGGTGGATTGTTGTGTGTGTGATAAGGATTGTGCAATGAGTGCACAGCAGAGAATGTGAGTTGCAGGTAAAGCATAAAAGGAGCACGTAAAGGAGCATTGAGCATGCAATAACTGTAAAAGGCAGATAAGGAGTGTGGGGGGGGCACACAGAGGCAGCTTGAAGCATAACAAGGTGCATTTAGAGCGCACAACAGAAGGCAGCTAAGGGGGATCCAAAGGTGCAGTAGAAATGTAAAAAGCACACAAAAGCACACCTAAGCAGTCAAAGGCACATGAAAGTGCACTGGAGCACACAGAAGCACACAAAAGCACATAAAAGTGCACTGGAGTGCATTGGAGCACATGGGAGTGCACTTGGGCACATGAAAGTGGACAAAGGCACATGGAAGTGCATGGGAGCACACTTGGGGCATACAAAAGTGCATGAAGGCATGCAAAGCATGCTGTGCAAAGTAAGCAGAAGCCATCTAGGAGGTGCGCACAATCCCAAAAAATGCTGTAGTATGAGCGCAGGGTGATAGGGAGCCGTATCAGCACTTGTACATGCATGTACATATTGATGCATGCAAAATAGAATTCTCATGCTAACAAAGTGTAGCATCTTTCAGCATAGGGTAGCATAATTTGACATAATAAAATAAAATAAAATACTATTAGGTAATGGAACTGTTTCTTAACATCACCCCCCCTTTATGCCTTGACTTCCAGGCAAGAAAATATTGTATCTGTCCCCTCTGTGAAATTTTGGTAAGGCCAGAAATTCATCCCCTCATATACCATTCTTGCTCTTGCAATGTGATGTGGAGCATTTGGGTTAAGTTTAAAGAATTGGGCAATCACATTATGCACTCGCTTACAATTCTCTTTGGGTTTCCATGAATTATTTTCATCGGTGTAGTTCTTTCACTTTATTAAGAACTCCAATTTATTTCTTTGAAGATGTGAGTCTAGAATTTCTTCAACTACATATTCTGGAGCACTTTCTACCATTATTGGAGGTTGCAGAGTAGTTTGTTGACCAGGAATAGTGGGCAAGCGGTAAGAGGACCCCCGACAACCCCCAAAATGCCTGATCCCAAAAAGTTTGTCCAGATAAAAAGATTTTGAGGCCATTTCATGGCATTTTTATCTGCATTTTGCCTCAGGCCTTCCACAGGTCACATCAAGTCCATCCATTGGCCCATCTAAACCCAATTGCATGATGCTGCTGCCTTAGCCAATAAGATTTGCACATGCTATAGCCCAACACCCAACTGTTCCAGCATGATGTTCTATTTTTGGTGTGCTTTAGGTCCCATGTGCTCTGCCCAATTAGTCTGCTTCATTGTTATGCATCATGTGCTGCACCTTAGTAATAGTGATGTGATCAACCTGTGCTGATTACCAGATAAAGCAATGCTGATTGGAAATGCAGAAGAACTATATGAAGATGCTGTGCAATTCCAAATAGCCCCAAATGAATTGCATGAAAGTGCCCCAGTGCACACAGTCCAGCACCAAATAGGTGTAAAGCACCCAGATTATGTGAGAATGCACAGTTGGCTTGTGATGCAATCATGGTGCATCTCAAATAAGCACCCTAGTAAGTTGGAAATTATGATGCACAGTGCAATAGATGTGGTAAAGGATTATTGTGTGTGATAAATGGATAGTGTGATGAGTGTGCAGCAAAGAATGTGAGTTGCTGATAAGGCATAAAAGAGCACATAAAGATGCATCGAGTGCGCAGTAACTGTGAAAGGCAGATGAAGGAGGTGCCATTCAAACTCTTATGTAAGTGACTTAACCCATCATTTCTCATGAATCTAACCTTCAAATTGACAAGGTTGGGAATGTGCCTCCAGCACACGTTAACATGTTTAATAAGTATGGACTTCATTTCTATATACATAGTACTTCATTTCTATGTTAGTCTAATAGTACTTCATTATATACAATATGTTTGGTTTTTGCACTTCCACTGTCACTTGGCCATATTGCCTTGATGTTGTGCACAGACCTTACTCATGATATCACCACATAGAACTACCATGAGTGAAGTATGGCACATGTTGTTCACTGTGTTCATTAATTTTATCAACATCTCATTGCATTTTCTGCCTTTGGCGCACATTGTTCACTGTGTCCATTATTTTTATCAACATCTCATTGCATTTCTTGACTCAGTCTGTGAATGTGTGAGTGGTGGTTCATTTTCATGGGCCAGCTTGCATATACATAACACAATGCTTAATTGCACTACAGTTACTCAACTCTCCAGTTGCCTTTGGACTTGGGGGGTCATGGGCACACAACTCTGTAGTTGAGTTTTATATAGTACACAACTCTTCAGTTGGTGGATCATGGTGTTTATCCCTTCCTCTTCTCCCCCATCCCCATCCCCATCTCCCCTATTCCCACCTCTCCTATCCCCATCCCCATCTCCCTCTTCCCCCTCTCCCACCTCTCCCTCTCCCTCTCCCTCTCCCTCTCCCTCTCCCTCTCCCTCTCCCTCTCCCTCTCCCTCTCCCTCTCCCTCTCCCTCTCCCTCTCCCTCTCCCTCTCCCTCTCCCTCTCCCTCTCCCTCTCCCTCTCCCTCTCCCTCTCCCTCTCCCTCTCCCTCTCCCTCTCCCTCTCCCTCTCCCTCTCCCTCTCCCTCTCCCTCTCCCTCTCCCTCTCCCTCTCCCTCTCCCTCTCCCTCTCCCTTTCCCTCTCCCCCATTCCCATCTCCACCTACCTCACCCCCATCCCCCTCCCATCCCTACCTCCCCATTCCCATCCCCCATCCCCATCTCTGCCATTACCTTCCTCTGCCCCTTCTTCCCCATCCCCATCTGTTGAAATTAAACTCTGATGCATGCTGCATACATGAGGCAATGCATGCAGCACACACATGTTACTGCGCTTACTGTGCATACATGTGGTAAACACATTCCTGAGTCATGTGACATCCTTACTATTATGTATATAAGGAGAACCTGTACCGTAGTAGATATACAGTGTTCTTACCTCTGCTAAACCCTAACTCTAAGACTTACTAAACCCCAGGTAGGTTATAAGGAATGTGTTATGGTCGAAGCTTCTAAATCAAATATCAGTCGAGGCTCGTAAGCGTCGACATTCGGCGAAGGTCCAGATCACCGAAGCTCATAAGCAACGGCTGAGAGAGACTTAGATTGATAGCTCGTTAGAAGCGTATGAAAGACTAGGTCAAGCTGAGCTCGACCAGTCCTGTATTCACCATTTAAATACTACAGGCATGGATCGTAGATAAACGAGCTGTGCTAAGAGAACAATAGAGACAATAAGAATGGGAAAACAATAGAGACAATAAGAACGAGAAAACAATAGTGAAAAGATGTCTGCAACTACAATAGGGTGAGATAGTGATCACGTATGCAAAAGGCGTGTGGTCGCAAGACAATAGTCAAAAGGACAATAGTGTGAGACGCACGTAGGTAGAACAATAAGAACAAAAGAAATGATTTCCCCATGCCTCTTCGTAACAGAATGTGTTGTCTCTTCCTCTGTGCAGCGTATGTAGTCTGCTCCAACACCATCTCCCCCATCTCCACCTCTCCCATCCCCATGCACCATCCCCCTCCTCCCTCCTCCCTCCAATCTCCCCCTCTCCCCTCTCTCCTCTCTCTCCCCCTTCTTCCTCACTCTCCCTCTCACCCCCTCCCCCTCTCATGTTCTCCCACTCTCATATCCTCACCCCCTCACTACTTCACCCCCATCACCCCCTCACTCACTCCCTCCCCCCCTCACTCCCTCTCCCCCTCCTCATCTCCTCCCCCCTCCTCATCTCCTCCCCCCTCCTTCCCCCTCACCCCTTCACCCCCTACCCCTTCACCCCCTCCTCCCTTCACCCCCTCACCCCTCACCCCTACTCCCCTCCCTCTCCCCCCTCTCCCCCCTGTCCATCCATCCTCCTCCCCCCTTCTCCCCCCTCCCCTACTCACTCCCCCCCCCCCCCCCCCATTCACCCCCTCACTCACTCCCACCTCCCATTCCCCCCTTCACCCCCTCCCTCCCCTCTCTCCCTCTCCTCCTCACTACCTCTCCCCCTCACTACTTCACCCCCTCACCCCTGCTCTCCTCCCTCTCCTCTCTTTTGAATGTTGTAAAAAATCTCTCACTTCACTTTGTCATTAAACTCAATTTTTATGACTTTGTATTAAAGTAATATTTATTGACTTTACATTATAATGAACTTGATCCATTGTAACAAACTGAATTCATAACTTGTTAGTAATCTGCATAATGACTTTGTATTGGACTAATTTTTATTGACTTGACTTCATAATGATGAATGTAATTTTATTTTATTGATGCCTTATTTCGAAGATCTACATATTTTACTGACTTGACTTGGTACAAAGGTAATGAGGTCAACTCTCAACTTGTATTGTTAACCTAACTTTGTTTCAAACCCTTCCTTTTTTTTTTCTATTGACCCATATTAAACTTATCTTTTACTGACTCATTTTTAAACTTGTTATTTTATTTCCTTGGACTCATGTGTAGACTAATTTTTATTGACTTTACTTCATAATGAACTGAATTGTAACTCTTATATTTTACTGATTTTACTTTGTAACAAACCCAATTTTGTTAACTTTGCTTCATAAATGAGTTTATTCAATACTGACCTGACTTTGTAATGCCCTCACTTATACAATTGTAATAACACTTTATTGATCCAACTTGTTACTGACTAATCAGTGATGTGTCTAAATCATTTTATTTGGGTCATGTGCCAAGGTCATGATCAGGTTTTTGCATTTTGTTGAGCTTGCGAGGTTTGCTTAGTCAGCTTTCACAGCATAGTAAAAGGATGCTGGTTGAGCCACTGTGTCAAATTTTATTCAGCACATACTCAAATACAGCTGCATACATGCCATCCTGACAATATTCTACATAGAAAAAGTGCCCAGACCCAAAAAAAAAAGATAGAGGTGGCGAAAATTAGCTGAGAAAAAGGTTCCCACCATTGAGTTATATTTGTCATCATGTCTCACAACCTCGGAGTTGGTCATCACTTTCCCATCCACTCAGAGCAACTCCCATGGCCTCTTCACCTCCCATGCCCTAGTCACCTGACCATCCTCCTTTTATTATTGACAAGGTTTTTAAATGTGCCTCTGGCACACATTGTTCACTGTGTTCATTGATTTTCTATGAGTAGTAGTTACATATGTACAATATATATTTTAATCTAATAACACTTCATCATATACAATATTTTTTGTCTTTGCACTATTCTCTGAGCTTGGCCATATTGCCTTGATATTGTGGACAGACTTGACCCTGGATATTGCCATATAGAACTGCCCATGTGTAAAGACAGGACTCCTGAAATCCAAACCCACATGCTTCACTGACTGCCCTTGTGACTTGTTGATCGACATTGAAAAGCAAAGACAAACAGCAAACTGCAGTCGAGAGTGTATGAAGGGGAGTTGACCTTCAATGGGCCGAAGTCGCATCCGTGGAATGAAAACAGTCTCTCCTGCATTATCTCCAGTGATCAACTGAATCTCCAAAACCCTATTCCTGATCTGAGTCAATATCCCCCGACTTCCATTGCAGACCCCTCCAGCAATATTGAGATTGTGAAGTATCATGACAGGGACACTAACCTTGAGTGCCAAATGTGCCAAAGGTAGACCTGAGCAGTTGATGGAGTTAAGATATTCTTGGGGATATAAGTTTGGCATTCTCATCATTTGCAATTGAGTCAGCACTGTAAAAGACGTGCTTCTGTCCAGGAAAATTGTGAAGAATGTGATGGTTCAAATCGTCGACATCATCATTCTTGCTTGCCAGGATGACCCGCTCTGAAAAGTATTGATCTGAATGCTGAGCCTGATCATAGATGCCAGGATAGATGGTGTCGATGAGAGAAGCGATGGTGTTCTGAGGACATTTGAGATGATCAGGAAGAGATTGATAGTGCCACCTTCAACTGTATGACCACCCTTTCCAACCTCCAACTGCCACTTTGCAAAGTTGCACTCCTGAAGATCGTCTGTGTTCAAATGCATGTTGATTTTGAGATAAAGGATTTTGATGTGTTGCTAGAGAACAGAGCATTGCAAAGAAGCACCAACGATTTGAGGTCAAGAACCCTTCTCAATGACAGGCAGGATCTGATGAAAGTCGCCCCCAAAGATGACAGGCACACCACCAAAGGGTTTGTCACATTGGAGGATGTCTTTCAGAGTGCGGTTGACAGCTTCATGGAGATGACAATGCTGCATGAGTGCCTCATCCCAAATGATCAAGTCAGTCTGCTGCAGGAGCTGTGCCCGTGTTGAACCTCTGGAAATGGTGCAGGTGGATGACTTGTTTATGATGATTGGGATCTGAAAGCAGGAATGGGAAGTATGACTGCCGTTGAGCAAAAGAGCAGCTATTCTAGACAATGCAGCACAGAGAACGATCTTGCCTTGAGAGCGAAGCTGATGGCAGAGGGTGTTGTAAACATAGGTTTTGCCAGTGCCACCTGGACCATGGAGGAAAAATGTCTGGCCAGTCTTGTTGTTGACTGCATGCATGATCTCATCAAAGACAGCCCTCTGATCGTGATTGAAAGTGTCCAGATTGTGTGCAGCCAACTCGGCCTGCTCCACAACATTGTATCTGCGCTGCTCTGCGATCAACCAGTTTTGAATGTTGGCATCCCAATTCTGAGTGATCTGAGGCATGTATGGCCAATCCTTCTCGAGAGATTTCCCAGAGACCATGAGAAGCTGATTGATAAGATAAAGGCCATAATCATGGACATCGACATTGGTGGGGTTGATACGAATGTTGGTGTGCTGGAGCTGATATCTCAAGTCATTGCAAATGTGAGGCCAATATGTATTCCAGAGGTGGACAGGATCAGAGGGAGCACAGTCACAAAGGATGGTGACAAAAAGATTGCGAAGCTGATGACCGGTTGCCATGGACTTTGCTTCCTCCAGACACTGCTGCCACTCTTGGTCATCCTCTAAAAGGCCATGGGCGAGGCAGGCCTCCCTGAATGAGGAGCGATGATGCCCTGAAAAGTGCAAAGGTCTTTGTATGATGTAGCCCCTTTCACAGCAGTGAGAAGCAGCCTGAGGTAAAAGCGCTCACTGGCACTGGGTGGAGCATAGAACATCCTTCCAATGGTGAATCCCCTCTGCCTGGGCTTCCACTTGTGAGCCCTTTGATCCCACACAAATTTGGAAGGAAAGTCCTGGTAAAGAATGACCTGTGCAAGCTCTGGATACTCCTGATTGGCCTTGAAGAAGGCAGTGAGAGTGGTGTCATGCTGTGCAGCATGCTGGACGATTTCCTGGATAGACTGTGGACCATTCTGATTCCAAGTGACATACTGCTGGCCAGGGAGGTGGACCTGAAGATGGACGATGTTGGGAGAAGCACCATGCATGGTGAAGTGGAAGAGGCACCAGATGCTTTTGCATGCAGATATGTAGCAAGCATCGAGGTACTGCCTGACTTCATCATTGCAAGTTCCAAACTCCATGGTGATGCAATTATGGCCTTTGTAGACATATTTGTAGATGTACTTGATGGCCTTGATAGAGCTGATGGACTCGATATTGATGTGGCAACAGTACTTCCAGATGAGATAGGCAGAGTAAGTGACCACCCAATGATTGTCGACCTGCTTTCCCTGAATGTGATATGTGTGTCCAGTGTCCCAATGCTTGGTAGAGGCATAAGCATCCTCAGAGATGGTCATCTGATCCCTGAATGGCTTGGGGAAACCTTTGGAGCACTGTCCATTCACCATGCAAGGAGCTGCAGGGTTCTCTGCACCACAGGGTTTATGGACCATGAACATTTTGATGAGGTCGAGGAGCTCAGGATCATTGTCAGGAAACTCTGAAGACAGAAGGCTATCTATTTGCTTGGGGGTGCGAAGCTTGGATTGCTCATCGAGAAAGATAATGCAGTGCATGTGAGGAAGGCCACGCTTCTGAAACTTGATGGTAAAAAGATAAGCCACAGCCTTTCTAAATATGCCAGCCTCAATATCCTTGATCATCTCCTTCTGCTTTGCATAGAATGCACAAATGACCAAATCCAGGCAATCTGCTGCAGTCTGCCCTGGACGAAGAGCATCCCATATTTCTGGCCAGGCAGGGTTGGCAGTGATGGTGAGAAAGAGATTGCCTCCATTGCAGTGATGATTGATGGCGAATGCATCCTGAAGACGCTGCTGCATGTGACGTGTGCTTCCTGCAAAGGATGAAGGAAGAATGATTCTTTGACCCAGAGACTCTGTGTCCACATCGATGTTTGCTGCTGCAGCATCTGCCAGGCCAACATAGACTTCACCACAAATGGTGTTCTGATTCATCAAAATCCAGTGCAACTGATCCTGCTCAGCAGTGGCCCATCTATCACACACAAACTCCTGAAAGATATGCTGGGGCTCAACAGCAGGCAGTCGAAGGTGGAGGCGATAGCAGTAGAATTTGGATTTGGAGACATGTTTGTGAACTCTGGCACCACCTTGGTTGTTGGCATTGACAGCTGCATACTTGATTTGAGGGTGCCATTGGAGCTGGCCAGTAGGAAACAGCAAAACATAGTAAAGGGCAGGATAGAGGGGATGCACATCACTGATGTGCTGAAGGGGAGGGTTATGCCTGCAGTAGAGAACGATGTCGCGTGTGCTCTCTGGCTGATCACCATCACCTGGAAGAATGACAGCAATCTCATTGTTGGTAGCATCATGCAGATTGTAGTGGTGATGGTCACAGGATTGATCAAAATGCAAAGCTATCTTGCATTGCTGGTGTGGAGGCAAGTTCCTGGTGAGCTCATGAGCCTGCTTGTACATCTGAACTGCTGGATGGTGACAGTGGAGCATGTCCTGAAGAGTGAGCAAAGTGTGGTGATGGAGGTGAGTGTTCCAGGCATTGGCCATGCAAAAGTTGACTGCGTCGGCTGGATTGTAAATATATAGCTGAGCATAAACAAAAGGTTCTCCCTCTGGTGGAAGAAGAAATCTGATCTTGTGAGACAGTTTGCCATGGAGTTTGTAGACATAGGGACTGATGCCATCATTCACTGCCTCTTTGCCCTCATTGACTGGCTCATCAATCTTGCGACTGATAGAAGTCATGGTGAGTGCATTATTGTAAGTGTGGATGTGATCACGAAATGATTTTCCAATATCATCCTGAGCAGTGAGCAATTGGATAAGCTCAGGTGGGACTGGGTGAAGAGGTGGCAAAGCAATCTTTCCACTCAGGTGGGACTGGGTGAAGAGGTGGCAAAGCAATCTTTCCACTCAGGCAGCACATGCCGAATTGAGGATGAATATTTGAGGATTTCATAAGACATTCAGCCATCCAGTGCAAAGCATGGCAATCAGGGCACTCCATATCCATATTTCCCAGATGATGAACAGGCCAATCTAAATTAAATGGCTGGCGTGCAGGAGGCAAAACAGGCAGAGGTGGTGGTGGTGGTGCAGGATCGATAAGCTGAGCGATCTTGGAGAATGAGGTCAGTCACCAAATAAAACAATACCAAAATAAGATATAAGCATACATGTGGAGGAATATTTGCAACAGGGATAACAGCAGCAGGAATGGGGAGAACAGCAGCAGGAGGTTCAAAAACAGGAGGAGGCACAGGTGGAGGTGGAGGAGGCTACATCATCATACTATCAGACTATTTCACATCATGTAAAATATAATGCAACATACAGCTTCAAAAGGTGGAAGTGCAGCATGCTCGGCAGCAAGATCAGCCCTGCCCATTGCAGGAGCAACCGGTGGAGAGGCATTGGCCACAGGAACAGGAGGTGCAGGCACAGGAGAAACAGGAACAGGAGGGTCAAAAACAGGAGGCAAAAAAGGCTACATTAGTATTATGTTGTTAATTAACTTGTGTCACATAGAAGAATATGTAATCCAACATACAGCTACAGCAGGAATAACTGGTGGAACTTAATGTCCAGGCCAGGCCATTGGAGGAGCAACAGGAATAGGAGGTGCAGGAACCAAAGGAACAGGAGCTGGAGGGTCAAAAACAGGAGGAGGACCCAAAGGTGGAACTCACAGCCTAGCGTGGGCGATTGCATAAGTAGTAGAAATAGGAGGTGCAGGTGCAACAGGAATAGCAGGTGCAGGAGCAACAGGAATGGGAGGTGCAAGAATAGGAGGTGCTGAAACAGGAGGGTCAAAAACAGGAGGTGCAGGAGGGGCATGAAAAAAATATGGGAAAGCTGCATTGTGTAAAGGAGCGACCACAGGCAGAGGTGGAGCTGCATGAATTGAGCCTCTTCTCCTCCCTCTTCCTCTACCTCTGCCTCTGCCTCTCACCACCTGTGGAAGGGGAGAAAGTGCTGCCAGCTGTTGTGCCAAATGAGGAGGAAGATGGTTGTATTGAGGAGGTGGAGGTAAAGGGGCAAGAAAAGGATCGGCATCATTCCCATTCAGCAAACCACCATGGGGAGGTGGCACAGGCAGCAAAGGCTGGGCAATGTTCATTGTGTGAGCGTGGTGTGGAGTCCAGTGGCGAGTAGGGCTATCCAAGGTCTGTTGGTCCCATTCAGTTTGCTGTGCGGCTGTCTGAACACATCGAGGAGTATTGGGCGGAGTTGGGTCCATGGGAATCGGAGAGCTCTCTTACTGCAGCAGAGGAGGTGAGATTCTTGTAGGAGGCTGTGAAATCAGTGCAAACAGTGGCAGTTGATAGTGGAGCAACTTCCAAAAATGGAAGGGGAGGCAACTGCAAACCCACCAGCCCAATCTCCCTGCACACTGTGCCCTGAGAGAGGTCCAAAAAACAACTGGCAGACACTCTTTTTGTTGAAAAAAGAGAAGCCAGGGAGGTAGGACTTCACAGAGTTTCACCTTGGTCTACAGATACTTCAAGAATGCAAAAACAACTCCACTGGAAAAGAGCCCAGAGCCAGAAAGAGAGCAGAAAAGCTAGAAGTGGCCAAAAATCAGCTAAAAATTGGGTTCCTACACCCAGTAAGCCAAAAATTAGCTGAAAAATTGATCCTACACTCAGTCATTAGATTTGTCATGATAGGTACACCTTATTATATTTGTCAGCAGGTCAAACATTAGCCAAAAATTTGGTTACTACACTCAGTTATTAGATTTGTCATCATGGTAACCTTATTTGTCATCAGGCCAAAAAGTAGCCGAAAACCTGGTTCCTACACTAAGTTATTAGATTTGTCATCAGGAAAATATTTGTTCTGATGGGAACAGTTATTGCATTTGTGATCGGGCCCAAAATTTAGCCAAAATTATTTCTTATCATGGGAACAGTTAAAAATAGCCTAAAATTTTTTTTGGCTAATCAAAAAATCTTCAGCTAATTTTTGAAATGATGGAAACACCCAGGTTAGCCGAAAATTGGATTAGATTCCCACAATGTCAGATTTTGATATTTGTCATACTTTCTCACCATTCTCACATTCCCACACCTCTGCAGAGTCTCACAGTGTAATGCCATTCCCACCCCTGCAGAGTTTGTCATCCATTTACCCATGCCACAGTCATGTGACCAATCTCACTTTATTATGGACAAGGTTGGGAATGTGCCTTTGGCATGCGTTAACATGTTTAATAAGTAATATATTCAATATTTTTGGTTTTTGCACTTCCACTGTCACGACTTCATTTCTATGTTAGTCTGATAGTACTTCATTATTTTAGTTTTTGCACTTCCACTGTCATGTGTTAACATGTTTAATAAGTATGGACTTCATTTCTATATACATAGTACTTCATTATATACAATATTTTTGGTTTTTGCACTTCTACTGTCATGACTTCATTTTTCTATGTTAGTCTGATAGTACTTCATATTTTGGTTTTTGCACTTCCACTGTCACGTGTTAACATGTTTAATAAGTATGGACTTCATTTCTATATACATAGTACTTCATTATATACAATATTTTTGGTTTTTGCACTTCTACTGTCATGACTTCATTTTTCTATGTTAGTCTGATAGTACTTCATATTTTGGTTTTTGCACTTCCACTGTTATGTGTTAACATGTTTAATAAGTATGGACTTCATTTCTATATACATAGTACTTCATTATATACAATATTTTTGGTTTTTGCACTTCTACTGTCATGACTTCATTTTTCTATGTTAGTCTGATAGTACTTCATATTTTGGTTTTTGCACTTCCACTGTCACGTGTTAACATGTTTAATAAGTATGGACTTCATTTCTATATACATAGTACTTCATTTCTATATTACTCTAATAGTACTTCATTGTATACAATATTTTTGGTTTTTGCACTTCCACTGTCACTTGGCCATATTGCCTTGATGTTGTGCACAGACCTTACTCGTGATATCACCACATAGAACTGCCCATGAGTGAAGACAGGACTCCTGAAATCTAATCCCACATGCTGCACTGACTGTCCCTGGGATTTGTTGATTGACATTGAAAAGCATAGTCGAACAGCAAATTGGAGTCGAGACAGAGTGAAAGGGAGTTGCCCTTCAATTGGCTGCAGCCACATCCATTTCTCTCCAGCATGATCTCTAGTAATCAACTGATCCTCCAACACTCTGTTCCGAATCTGAGTCAAAATCCCTCGAGAACCATTGCAGACCCCTCCAGCGATATTGAGATTGTGAAGTATCATCACAGGGACACCAACCTTGAGTGCCAAGTGTGCCAAAGGTAGACCGGAGCAGTTGATTGAGTTGAGGTATTCAGGTGGATACAGAAGTTCATTGTTTGCAATAGAGTCTGCACTATGAAATACTTGCTCCTCTCCAGGGAACCTCTGAAGAATGTAATGGATCAAATCATCCACATCATCATTTTTGCTTGCCAGGACAATCTGCTCTGAGAAGTATTGATCGGGATGCTGAGCATGATTATAGATGCCAGGATAGATGGTGTCAATGAGGGAAGCCAGAGTGTTTTCCGGACACTTGAAATGGTTGGGAAGTTCGATGTTGCCACCCTCATCTGTATGATCACCCTTTCCAACCTCCAGCTGCCACTTTGCAAACTGTTGCTCTTCAAGATCATCCATGTTCAATCGCATGTTGATTTTGAGATGAAGAACTTTAATATGTTGCCAAAGAACAGAGCACTGCAAGAAAGTACCAACAATCTGAGGCTGTGAACCCCTCTCGATAACAGGCAGGATATGATGAAAGTCACCCCCAAAAATGATAGGAATGCCACCAAAGGGTTGATCAGATTGGAGAATGTCTTTGAGAGTGTGGTTGACAGCTTCATGGAGATGACGATGCTGCATGAGTGCCTCATCCCAAATGATTAAGTCAGTCTCCTGCAACAGCTTTGCCTGAATTGAACCTCTGGAGATAGAGCAGATGGATGACTCATTGATGATGAGAGGGATCTGGAGACATGGATGAAAAGTGGAGCCACCTTTGAGGAGGAGTGCAGCAATGACAGATGATGCTATACAGAAGATGATTTTGCCCTGAGAATGAAGCTGATGGGCCAGAGTGTTGTATACAAAGGTTTTGCCTGTGCCACTGGGACCATGGAGAAAAAAGGTCTGGCCAGTCTTGTTGTCAACAGCATGCATGATCTCCTCAAAGACAGCTCTCTGGTCTGTATTGAAAGTGTCCAAGTTCTGTGCAGCCAACTCAGCCTGTTCCACAACATCATATCTGCACTGCTCTGCAATCAACCAGTTTTTGAGGTTGGCTTCCCAATTCTAAGTGATCTGAGGCATTTATGGCCAATCTTTGCTGAGAGATTTGCCAGAGGATAAGAGAAGCTGGTTGATCAAGTAGAGGCCATAATCCTGCACATCATCATTGGTAGGGTTGAGACAGATATTGTTGTGCTGGAGCTGATACCGCAGGTCATTGCAAATATGGGGCCAGTATGTGTTCCAAAGCTGGACAGGATCAGAGGGTGCACAATCACAAAGAATAGTGACAAAGAGTTGCCAGAAGTGATGACCTGTTGCCATGGACTTTGCTTCCTCCAAACACTGCACCCACTCTTGGTCATCCTCCAAAAGGCCACGTGCTAGACATGCTTCTCTGAATGAGGGAGAGACATTTCCCTGAAAAGTGCACAAATGTTCATATGATGTTGCACCCTTGACAGCTGTCAGAAGAAGTCTGAGGTAGAAGTGTTTACCTGCAGTAGGCTGAGTGTAGTACATCCTCCCAATAGCAAACCCTCTCTGTCTGGGCTTCCACTTGTGGACTTTCTGATCCCACACAAATTTGGAGGGAAAGACCTGATAGAGAAGATCCTGTGCAAGCTCTGGATACTGCTGATTGGCTTTGAAATAGCCAGTGAGGGTGGTGTCACGCTGTGCAGCATGCTGGACGATTTCTTGGATAGACTGTGGACTGTTCTGATTCCAAGTGACATACTGCTGGCCAGGGAGGTGGATCTGAAGTTGGACAACATTGGGAGAAGCAGAGTGCATAGGTAAATGAAAGAGGTGCCAAATGCTCTCTCAGGCAGAAATATAGCGAGCATCCAGATACTGTTTGACTTCATTGTTGCAAGTCCCAAACTGCATAGTAATGCAATCATGACCTTTGTACACATATTTGTAGATGTATTTGACAGCTTTGATGGAGGCAATGGACTCAATGTTGATGTGGCAGCAGTACTTCCAGAGGAGATAGGGTGAATAAGTGATGACCCAGTGATTGTCGACCTGCTTTCCCTGAACCTGATATGTCTTTCCAGTGTTCCGACACCTGGTGGAGGCATAGGCATCCTCAGAGATGGTTGTCTGATCCCTGAATGGCTTGGGGAAATTTTTGGAGCACTGTCCATTTACCATGCAAGGAGCTGTAGGGTTCTCTGCACCACAGGGTTTATGGACCATGAGCTTCTTGACCAACTTGAGCAGCTCAGAATTGTCATCAGGAAACTCTGAGCACATGAGGCTGTCTATCTGCTCAGGAGTGCGAAGCTTGGACTCCCATCAAGAAAGATAATGCAGTGCATGTGAGGCAGGCCACACTTCTGAAACTCGATCACAAACACATAAGAGAGTGCCTTGCCAAAGATTCCCAGCCTCAATGTCTTTGATCATCTCCTTCTGCTTTGCATGGAATGCACGAATGACCAAGTCAGGGCGATCAGCAGCAGTCTGTCCAGGCTTGAGCTCATCCTGAATCTCTGGCCAAGTGGGGTTTGCAGTCATGGTCAGAAAGAGATCACCACCCTTGAAGTAGCGATTGATAGCCAAGGCATCCTGAAGAAGCTGCTGCATATGATGTGTGCTCCCTGCGAATGAAGAAGGCAGGATGATTCTTTGACCAAGAGACTCTGTGTCTGCATCCACATTTGCAGCCACAGCATCAGCCAAGCCCATATAGACTTCACCACGAATAGTGTCCTGATTCATCATGATAAAGTGCAACCAATCCTGCTCTGAAGTTGCCCACTGGTCACAAATAAACTCCTGAAAGAGCTTTCCACTCAAGAATATATGCTGAGGCTCAATAGCAGGCAGTCAGGGGTGGAGATGATAGCAGTAGAAATCTGATTTGGACACATGCTTGTGAACCCTTGCACCCCCTTCATTAGCAGCTGCAAACTCGATTTGAGGATGCCATTGGAGCTGGCCAGTAGGAAACAGGAGGACATAGTGAAGAGCAGGATAGAGGGGATGGACATCGGTGATGCGCTGAAGGGGAGGGCCATGCCTGCGGTAGAGAATGATATCACGTGTGCTCTGTGGCTGATCACTATCACCTGGAAGAATGACTGTGATCTCATTGTTGGTGGCATCAGGAAGATTGTAGTGGCAACAGTCGCAGGATTGATCAAAGCACAAAGCTATCTTGCACTGCTGGTGTGGAGGCAAGTTCCTGGTGAGCTCATGGGCCTGCTTGTACATCTGAACTGCAGGATGGAGATGGTGGAGCATGGCCTGAAGGGTGAGCAAAGTGTGGTGATCAAGGTGAGTGTTCCAGGCATTGGCCATGCGAAAGTTGGCTGCATCAGCTGGATCATAAATGTAAAGCTGAGCATACACCAGAGATTCACCCTCTGGTGGAAGAAGAGAGCCAGTCCTGTGGGACAGCTCGCCATGCAGTTTGAAGATGTAGGGGCCAACACCATTGTTCACAGCCTCTTCACCTTCATTAACAGACTCATCGATTTTGTGCCCAATGGAAGTCATGGCAAGAGCATTGTTGTATGTGCAGATATGATCACAAAATGACCTGCCAATGTGATCCTGAGCAGTGAGCAACTGGAGAAGCTCAGGTGGGACTGGGTGGAGAGGAGGCAAAATGATTTTTCCACTCAAGCAGCACATGCCAAATCTGGGATTTATATTGGAGGATGCTGTGAGATGCTTGGCCATCCAGTGCAATGCATGACAATTGGGACACTGAATATCCATTCTTTCCAGATAATGAACAGGCCAGTCAGGATTAAAAGGACAGCATGCAGGAGGGAGGGGCCCAAGTGGAACAGGTGCAGGATCAATATGTTGAGCCACCTGGGATAATCAATTCAGTCACAAAATAAACACATGACCAAAAAGGACATAAGCATACATGTGGAGAAATATCAACAACAGGGACAACAGGAGCAGGAATGGGAGGAACAGGAGCAGGGGGATCAAAAAAAGGGATAGCAGGTGCAGGAACAGAAGGAACAGGAGCAGGGGGATCAAAAACAGGGATAGCAGGTGCAGGAACAGGAGGAACAGATGCAGGGAGATCAAAAACAGGAGGAGCAGGAGCAGGATGCTACATCATCATTGTTGTCAGTTAATATACTCAAAAGAACATATATAAGCCTACATGGAGAGGTATATTGGCGAGAGGGACAATAGGAGCAGGAACAGCAGGAACAGCAGGAGGAGGATCAAAACAGGAGGAGGAGGAGGAGGAGGAGGAGGAGGCTAGATCATGATATTGTCAGATAGCATACATCATGTGAAAGATAAACCAACATACAGCAGGAAATAGAGGTGGCAGTGCAGCATGCTGAAAACCAAGTTCAGTCCAGGCCATTGCAGAAGCTGCCACAGGAATGGGAGGTGCAGGAATTGGAGGTGCAGGAACAGGAGGGTCAAAAACAGGAGGTGCAGGAGAGGCATTAAAATAATATGGGAAAGCTGCATTGTATAAAGGAGCAACAACAGGCTGAGGTGGAGCTGCATGACTTAAGCCTCTTCCCCTCCCTCTTCCCCTCCCTCTGCCCCTGCCTCTTGCAATCTGTGGAAGGGGAGGAAGTGCTGCCAGCTGCTGTGCCAAATGAGGAGGAAGGTGATTGTATTGAGGAGGTGGTGGAGGAGCAGCAATAAAAGGATTGGCATTCAGCAAGGCAATATTATGGGCTGGCGGCAATGGCAGCAGTGGCTGGGCAATGTGCATCATGCGAGCATGGTGTGGAGTCCGGTGGTGAGTAGGGCTATCCAAGGTCCATTGGTCCTGTTCAGTTTGCTGCACAGCCATTTGAACATGTTGAGGAGTGTTGGGTGGAGATGGGTCCATGGGAATTGGAGAGCTCTCTTACTGCAGCAGAGGAGGTGAGATTCTTGTAGGAGGCTGTGAAATCGGTGCAAACAGTGGCAGTTGATAGTGGAGTAACTTCCAAAAATAGAAGGAAAGGCAACTGCAAACCCGCCAGCCCAATCTCTCTGCCCACTGTGCTCTGAGAGAGGTCCAAAAAACAACTGGCAGACACTCTTTTTGTTGAAAAAAGAGAAGCCAGGGAGGTAGGACTTCACAGAGCTTCACCTTGGTCTACAGATACCCCAAGAATGCAAAAACAAGCCCACTGGAAAAGAGCCCAGAGCCAGAAAGAGAGCAGAAAAGCTAGAAGTGGCCAAAACTCAGCCGAAAATTTGGTTCCTACACCCAGTAAGCCAAAAATTGGCCGAAAAAATTGTTCCTACACTCAGTTATTAGATTTGTCATAATAGGAACACCTTATTATATTTGTCAACAGGCCACAAAGTAGCCGAAAATTTGGTTACTACAGTCAGTTATAAGATTTGTCATCATATAAACACCATATTATATTTGTCATCAGGCCAACACTGTAGCCGAAAATGTTGTTGCTAATTATATTTGTCATCATAGCAACACCCAGTAATTATATTTGTCATCAGGTCCAAAAAAAAAATTAGCTAAAAATTTTGATCCCACACTGTAGCCAAAAATGTTGTTCCTACATAAAGTTATTATATTTGTCATCATAGCAACACCCAGTAATAATATGTCATCAGGCCCCCAAAAAAACAATTAGCTCGAAAATTTTGATTCCCCAATTATTATATTTGTCATCATAGCACCCAGTAATTATATTTGTCATCAGGTCCCAAAAAAAAAAATTAGTTGAAAATTTTGACCCCCCAATGTAGCTGAAAATGTTGTTCCTGCATTATATTATTGTAGCCGAAATTGATCCCACACTGTAGTCGAAAAAATACTGTTTCCACACATTATTACTTAGTATATTTGTGATCCAGCCCCAAATTAGCCAAAATTTTTGTTATCATTAGCCAAAAATTTTGTTCCCACCTTTCACTTATATTTGTCATCATGTCTCATGACCCTCAAAGTTGGTCATCACTTTCCCATCCACTCAGAGCAACTCCCATGGCCTCATCACTTCCCATGCCCTAGTCACCTGACCATCCTCCTTTTATTATTGACAAGGTTTTTAAATGTGCCTTCGGCACACATGGTTCACTGTGTTCATTAATTTTATCAATATCTCATTGCATTTTTTGACTCAGTCTGTGAATGTGTAAGTGGTGGTTCATTTTCTAATGAACACCTCACTGCATTTTATTCATGGATGCACAACTTTTTATTTGACTTTTAGATGGTACACAACTCTTCAGTTGACTTGGGACTGTTGGCCCCAAGTCAATGTGGGGGGGTTGTGGTATTTATCCCCTTCCCCATCCCCATCCCCAACATGCCCACCTACCCCATCCCCTTCCTCACCCCCTCTCTCACACCCTCCCTCATCCCTTCTCCCACTCTCTTATCCTCACCCACTCTCCACTTTCCCTCTCATTTCCCATTCTCCTCTTCACTTTCTCCCCCCCTCTCTTCCTCTCTCCCTCACCCCCTCACCCCCTCCCCCCCTCACTACTTCACCCCCTCTCCCCTCTCCCTCCTCCTCCCCTCTCCCTCCTCCTCCCCTCTCCCTCCTCCCCTATCCCCTCACCCCCTCACTACTTCACCCCCTCACCCCCTCACCCCTGCTCTCCTTCCTCTCCTCTCTTTAAATTTTGTAAAAAATCTCCAACTTCACTTTGTCAATATTAAAGTAATATTTATTGACTTTACGTTATAACAAACTCAATTTATAACTTGTTAGTAAGTCTGCATAATGACTTTGTATTGAACTAATTTTTATTGACTTGACTTCATAATGGTAACTTTGAATATATATATATTTTACTGACTTATTTTTAAACTTGACTCATTTCTAGACTAATTTTCGTAGACTTTACTTTATAATGAATTCATTTGTAACTGTTATTTTACTGACTTTACTTTGTAATAAACTCAATTTTTAATGAACTCATTTAAACATACTGTATTCAAGTAATTTTTATTTCCTTGGACTTATCCATTGACTTTACTTCATAATGAACTCAATTGTAACTCTTATATTTTACTGATTTGAGTTTGTCATGAACTCAATTTTCAATTCAAAGTTATTCAATACTGACCTGACTTTGTAATGCCATCACTTATACAATTGTAATAACACTTTATTGATCCAACTTGTTACTGACTAATACAGAGATGTGTCTAAATCATTTTATTTGGGTCATGTGCCAAGGTCATGATCAGGTTTTTGCATTTTGTTCAGCCTGCAAGGTTTGCTTAGTCAGCTTCACAGCATAGTAAAAGGATGACAGTTGCCCCTCAGTCAAGTTTTATTCAGAAAACACTGCAATACAGCTGCTTACATGTCATCCAGACATTATTCTACATAGAAAATGAGCCCAGATCCAAAAACAAAAGTTCGAGGTGGTGAAAAATTAGCCGAGAAAAAAGCTCCCACCTTTGAGTTACATTTCTCAACATTCTCACTTTCCCACACCTCTGCAGAATCTCACAGCATGATGCCATTCCCACCCCTGTGGAGTTTGTCATCCGTTTACCCATGCCACAGTCACGTGATTGATCTCACTTTATTATTGACAAGGTTTTTAAATGTGCCTTCGGCACACGTGGTTCACTGTGTTCATTATGAACACCTCACTGCATTTTATTCATGGATGCACAGCATTTTATTTGACTTTTAGATGGTACACAACTCTTCAGTTGACTTGGGACCGTTGGCCCCAAGTCAACATGGGGGGGTTGTAGTGTTTATCCCCTTCCCCATCCCCATCCCCATCTCCACCTACCCCATCTCCATCTCCATCTCCATCCCCTTCCCCTTCCCCATGCCCATGCCCACCTACTCCATACCCGTCCCCATGCCCACCTACCCCATCCCCATCACATGTCCACCTACCCCATCCCCTCCCCCATCCTATGCCTACCTACCCCATCCCCTCCCCCATCTCCCCCATCACCTCCTCCATCGCCCCCATCCCCTCCCCCATCTCCCTCATCCCCCTCTCCCCCATCCCCTTTCTCTCCCCTCTCCCCCATCCCCTTCCTCTCCCCCCCCTCCCCCCCTCCCCTCCCCCCTCCCCTCTCCCCTCACCCCCTTCTTCCTCACCCCCTCCTCTCACCCCCTCTCACCTTCTCCCACTCTCTTATCCTCACCCACTCTCCACTTTTCCTCTCATTTCCCATTCCCCCCTTCACTCCCTCCCCTCCTCTCTCCCTCTCTCCCTCACCCCCTCACTCCCTCCCCCCCTCACTACTTCACCCCCTCCCCCCTCTCCATCCATCCTCCTCCTCCCCTCCCCCCCTCCCCTACTCCCTCACCCCCTCACTACTTCACCCCCTCACCCCCTCACTACTTCACCCCCTCACCCCTCTCCATCCTCCTCCTCCTCTCCTCTCCTCCCTCCCTTACTCCCTCACCCCCTCACTACTTCACCCCTTCACCCCTGCTCTCCTCCCTCTCCTCTCTTTAAATTTTGTAAAAAATCTCCAACTTCACTTTGTCAGTATTAAAGTAATATTTATTGACTTTACATTATAACGAACTCAAATTATAACTTGTTAGTAAGTCTGCATAATGACTTTGTATTGAACTAATTGTTATTGACTCGACTTCATAATGGTAACTGTAATTTTATTTTATATCAAATGCCTTATTTCGAAGATCATTTTACAGACTTATTTTTTACTGACTCATTTTCAAACTTGACTCATTTCTAGACTAATTTTCATAGACTTTACTTCATAATGAGCTCATTTGTAACTGTTATTTTACAGACTTTACTTTGTAACAAACTCAATTTTTAAACTTACTGTATTCAAGTAATTTTTATTTCCTTTACTTCATAATGAAGTCAATTGTAACTCTTATATTTTACTGATTTAACTTTGTCCTGAACTCAATTTTCAATTCAAACTTATTTCAATACTGACCTGACTTTGTAATGACCTCACTTATAGAATTGCAAATGACATTTTATTGATCCACTTGTTACTGACTAATACAGAGATGTGTCTAAATCACTTTATTTGGGTCATGTGCCAAAGTCATGATCAGGTTTTTGCATTTTGTTCAGCCCGCGAGGTTCGCTTAGTCAGCTTTCACAGCATAGTAAATGGAATGACGGTTGCTCCTCAGTCAAATTTTATTTAGCAAACACTGCAATATAGCACCTTACATGCCATGCAGACATTATTCTACATAGCCAATGAGCCCAGAGCCAAAAAAAAAAGTTCGAGGTGGCAAAAAATTAGCCAGAAAAAAAGTTCCCACCTTTGAGTTATATTTGTCATACTTTCTCACCATTTTCACTTTCCCACACCTCTGCAGAGTCTCACAGCATGATGCCATTCCCACCCCTGCGGAGTTTGTCATCCATTTTCCCATGCCACCTTCACGTGACCGATCTTGCTTTATTATGGACAAGGTTTTTAAATGTGCCTTCAGCATACGTAGTTCACTGTGTTCATTAATTTTATCAACATCTCATTGCATTTTTTGACTCAGTCTGTGAATGTGTAAGTGGTGGTTCATTTTCTAACGAACATTCACTGCATTTTGTTCATGGATGCACAACTTTTTATTTGACTTCTAGATGGTACACAACTCTTCAGTTGACTTGGGACCATTGGCCCCAAGTCAATGTAGGGGGGTTGTGGTATTTATCCTCTTCCCCATCCCCATCTCCAACATGCCCACCTACCCCATCCCCATCCCATGCCCACCTACCCCATCCCCTCCCTCATCTCCCCATCTCCTCTCCCATCTCCCCCACCCGACTGAAAAAGAGCCCAGAGCCAGAAAGAGAGCAGAAAAGCTAGAAGTGGCCAAAACTCAGCCGAAAATTTGGTTCCTACACCCAGTAAGCCAAAAATTAGCTGAAAATATTGATCAGTTATTAGATTTGTCATGATAGGAACTCCTTATTATATTTGTCATCAGAAAAATATTTGTTCTGATGGGAACAGTTATATTGCATTTGTGATCAGGCCCAAAACTTGGCCGAAATTTTTTCTTATCATGGGAACCATTATTACTTGACAAAACAGGTCCATATTATTCCTACAACCAAAGAAATGTTTTTTTTAGGCTTAGCTTGCCTATACTGTGATCACATATGGAAATTGCACATTCTACCTAATACAGTAATAATTGTGGACCTCAATTTGCTGCTGCATTCATGAAAGAACTTGACAAGATATACCAAACTATCTATGGCATATCATCCACAAATAGATGGGCAGACAGAACACATAAATCAGGAGTTGGAGCTATACTTGTGGATGTTTGTGGATCACCATCAGACTGATTGGCCAGAATGGCTGGAAATTGCTGAATTCTCATACAATAATAAATTCCAGTCATCTACTCAGGTGATCCTTTTTTACCAATTATGGTATGATCCCCATATGGGATTTGAGCTAAGAAGAAATGTGAAGGTACAATCAGTGGAAGATTTTGTACAGTGACTGAAAAGAGTAAAGGTGGAGGCAGAGGCTGCATTACATAAAGCACATGATGATATGAAGCACTATGCTGATCACAAACATGCTCATGCACCTCAGTATCATGCAGGAGATAAAGTATGGTTGAGTATTTTCTTTACACACTACATGGCCATCTAGAAGACTGATGGAGAAACAAGTTGGTCTTTACCCAATTTCTAAAGTTGTCTCACCTAATGTGGTAGAACTTAAATTGCCACCATTATTTAAAATTGATATGCCAATTAATATTCCCACTTACATCCTTACAAACTACCTATGATACCAGGACAACAAACTACTCCCCAACCACTTATTGAAGTAGAAGGTGAACCAAAGTATTTGTGTGGAGGAGATTCTAGATTCTTAGTGATGATGCTCAACCCAGAAACCCAAACAAAACCTACTAAATTGCTTTGGATGGTATAACACGAGTCAGAGGAAGGATGCGAGGCCCTCTAGATGTCACCTGTCAGACCAACCATCAAATAGTTATAAAAGGACTGCCTGTCGAAGCAATTTGAAGCTAAAAAAATGTGTTTCATGGAATTTCAGAGAATTTTGTGGCTGGATCAATGAATTCAAATGTGCAAATATGTTTGGATGCAAGATTGAGGACTAGACAAGTAATAGAAGTGAACAAAAAGTGAATTGAGGGAAACAAGAGCAAAAATAGCATAATGCAAGGACTTTTGAAGAAATTTAGTGTAAAACACAAGACTTCAGACTGAATAAGACTAAACTAAACTCTCAAATCACTGCGATCTGGGAGGAAGGCGACGACTTTCTCATTTTTCTTTGTATCTAGTACATCTTTTTATATAAAATAAAGAAACTACCTAAAAAGGCTAGAGAACATGAGGCAAACATGTGGAAAACTCAAGGCAAAAGACAATAGAAGTATATTAGAACAATAAAGTGAGACAAGAAAGGGTGAATATAACAATGATGAAGAAATAATAAGAAAGAATAGCTAAAAATGGACTGTCCTTGTTATAAATTGCATAAAACTTTAAAAACTGCTTTGAACAGATTGTATGCATGCACATGTGGTCAAAATGTGTTCAAAATAGTGTCCCATGTGTCCAGCATATGTCTGAAGATTGTTCAAATAGGAAATACTGTGTCTAAAGATGTTTTTCAAGGTTTGAGGATTTTTGAAGTCAGTCGAGGAAATATCAGACTTGTTTGAAGTCCAATATCACTGCAATATTGCTCAAAACTAGTTCAGAACTTATTGATGATATTCCAAGTGTATATTCTAAGCTGTACAAAGCATTCAAAGTCAATTGAAAGTGCAAAAACTGATATATCAGTGCTCAAACTGTGCTGGGGACCTATTATCAGTGATAGGTCCACCTTGCACTCTGAGCTCTGGGAACATTTCCAAATGCATCGAGACATCACTGGACATGCTCCCAGCTCCTACAAACCCCACAAAACTACTCTGAAGCTATTTTGTAGCATTTCGAACAATTTCAAACAACTTTGAACAACTTTACAACACTTTGAGTGAGTTTGAATGACTTTGCACCACCTCGAACACCTTCAGCCACCATATGCCTATCGCACCACCATTCTGACACATGCAGCACATATTGTATGAGTTAGTGCATTGCATATCAAGTGCCACTAGACACGAGGAGACACGACAATGGCCTTTTAGGATGCAATTGTGGTGCTTTGATATTTCAATAATATATTGGATCAATAGGACAGGTACCCTTGATACATCATGACTCTGTATGCTTTCCTTCTTATCATCTCTCATTTACTTCATGATTTGAAAAGTTCTTTATTGTTTTATATCTTGCATCATGTTGTCCACATGTTTTATTTCCTTTTTAAGTACCATCTCTTCAAAACATATATAGGCTTGTATTAGCTACTTAGAAGAACAGAGAAAAAATCATTCTCTCACATCCATCATTTGATTTAAGAGCAGTTCTCTTGAGTCCAAGCCTTTCATCTTAGTCCCTGAGTTTAGCATATTACCACAAACTTCTTCAAACTTTCCATACTAGCCTCTCGAAACTATCATCTATCATCTATCATCTATTGTCTCTCAAAACCTTCCAAATTCTGTATAGTCTATTCTTAGCATCCATCAAAACCATCCCCATTCCTTGCAAACCCCTCAAACATTCTCAAACTTCTTTGAACATCCTCAAACTTTCCTCAAAGTGCTTTGCAGACCTTTGTACGCCCTCAAACTCCATCAAATATTATCAGGCTCTTCAAACTTAGTTCCCCATCCTTGGGTAACAGTAGTGATATTTAGTACCACCTCACACCCTTCCTCTAACTTGTGTTATACCATTTGAGATCTTTCTAGTAAGTTTTGTTTGGGTTTCCATGTCGAGTATCATCATCGGTCACATCATAACAAATTGGAGTTCTTGGTAAAATGGGATGGATACACAAATGAAAACAATTTATAGATAGCCTTGTGCTTCTGGAAGTCTGGTAATAAAATCAACTGAAATGTCAATCCAGGGTCTTGTTGGAATTGAGTTTAGCATCAAGTTTCCCACTGGAATTTCCAAATAGGATTTGCCTCTCTGGCATGTATCACAAAACCATTCACATAACTCAGTATAAATTTAGAAATTCCTGGCCACCAATAATTCTGCATCACCAGCTCCAAAATTTTCCATTGGCCTGGATGTCCAGATATAGAAGTATTATAAGTGGATAATTTCCTTTCTCAGCTCGATATCCTTGGGCACATACACCTCTTGTTAGGAAACAGTCTCCTAACATGCCTATTACATAATACTATTTTTATTTTATTTTATTTCATTTTATTTCACCAAAATACACTACAAAATGCCTATATACACATTATTTGTCAGCATGGGAACTTTCTATTTACATGCATCAATATGTACACGCATGTGTGCATGCATCCGTAATAACATACTACAATATATAACATAGTATATAACCCTAAAATAAATACTGGGAGACCTCAGTTGAGTTCTCTTAGGTATTCCATCCACAATAGTGGTGCGAAAAGCCTATTTCAGCCAACTCATCTAAAAATAACCTCTTACATCAAATCCATCAAACCCCCCATCACATGCGTGTGCCCCGCCGCCTTCTTGTAGGAGAGCCCACATGGTCCAGCTAGCAGAGTAGTGGGTGTCGCCCTAACAGAAGAACTCAACTACCCTATCAGTGTGCTTTCTCTTACACGCACATATGTCATTTGTCTCAGCGTGCCACATCCGCTTACACATCATTTCGGCAAGAGCTGGAATTAATTGTATATATGTATTTACCTTGCTTTTATAAGCCAATGCCAGGCCTCGCCTTACATTGCGACCGCCAGTGATTCAAAGGCAGTGCTCATCATTAGAACAGCTGCAACCAGACAACTGATCGGATCTGGTTTAGCTAAGATTTACATTACTCAATTTGGATGACTATTTTAGGTAGTTACTAGCCAAATTCAGTAATAACCCTGAGATCAGGCATTGTTGGAAGGGTTATTGATCCAAAGTGCCCAATAGCCAAAATCACATGTTTTGCTGTGTTTGGTGCCCGAAATAGCTGGATCACATGACTCGAAACTTTGTGAAAAAATTCTGCAGCCGAATCTTTACACAGCTGAAGAAGTGACTCATCACAGATTACATAATCATGTCAGAACAAGCAACTTCAAATCCTGGACACAATCCTGTTCCCATGCCCATTCTTGAAGCCAAAATTGATGCTCTAACAGCACAAATGTCTCAATTAGTATTAGCAGCATCCCAGCACAAACAAGCACAAACAAATGCAGAGACAGTAGAAGATAAAGATGATGAGATGGAGGAGATAGTGGAGTAGATGTCTCAAGAGGGTGAGCATGCAGAGGAGAGGTCTGAGAGTGGAAACATTTGTTTACCTAAATACGCACCCCTGCAAATATTTGATGGTACCATGGAGAACACAAAATCCTTCATCAGCTCTATAGTCTTGTATATTCATGGGAGAAAGCCCAAATTTCATATGACCAAGTCTAGAATTATGTTTGCTCTCTCATACATCCAGGGAGGGAAAGCACAGTTCTGGAGAAACAAAGCCATTAATCAAATTGCCATGGGATATAAACCATTTGCGAGCTTCAGGGAATTCTTGGAGAGATTGGAGGCACAGTTTGGAGACCCTAACCCAAAGGCGACAGCTAATGCAAAATTAAAAACCATGTGCCAAGGTTCTCTGACTGCAGACAAATTTATTTTGTAGTTCAAAGCAGAAGCATCACAGACCGATATGGGAGAAGCAGCATTGGTAGAATATTTGAAGGCAGGAGTAAATCCCTTGTTATTCAAGTCTATCTATCGACTACCTTCTATGCCGGAGAGGTTGGACGAGTGGTATAATTGGACAATGTGTCTTGATCGACAATATTGACAGGAACAGGCAGAATCAAAATTGATGTATGGGAATTCCAGATTTGGAAAGTCATCAGGAGGAAAGTCCGAGAAAGGAAGGACACCTCAGGTACAAGCTCCGATGGCACAGCCACCAGCCATGGCAGTGACACCTATTGTTAAGGAGTCAGCAGCATTGACGGATGCAATGGATGTTGATCGAGTAGGGAGACGAGCTCCAGTTAAATGTTTTAATTGTGGGCAATTAAGGCATATGGCTTAAAATTGTAGGCAGAAAAGAAAGATTAGGGAAGTGACAATCGAGGAAGTGAAGTTGGAGGAAGATAAGCAGAAGAATTTTGTGAAAGAGTCCCAGTGAAGGTTTCCCCATTGGTGACCCAGAATCAATATAATGTATTAGTATCTGAGGAAACCCAGAGTGAACCTGAAAGAGAAATTGAGGAGTATGACCATCATCATTTATCTGACAAAGAAAAATGCCCAGCCTTATTTCCAAAGACCCCTAAATTTTTTATTCACTCTGCACAGATAGAACCCGAAATCAGTTTGACAGTAGGATTGAAGACAGTGGACACACATGCAGCAATTAATGTGGAGGCATTGCTTGACAGTGGTGCTACCAGATTATTTATTAATCGATCCCTAATTACCAGAAATGGTATTTGCATGCATAAACTGCCACAACCTATAATGGTGTACAATATTGATGGTATGATCAATCGTGAAGGAACTATTAAGGAGGAAGTCACAATGATATTGAAGTATCAGGATTATCAGGAATGAGCCATATTTGAGGTGTGTGACCTTGGGAAAACCAATCTGACAATTGGATGTCCGTGGTTATGAAAGCATAATCCGGAAATTGATTGGAAATCTGGGAAGGTACACATGACTTGTTGTTCTAAAGAATGTAATGTGTATGGGAGAAAAGTAAAAAAGGAGAAAAAGGAAAAGACAGAGAAAGAATGTTTGAGGAAGTATTCTGTTATGATGGAGGAAGTGGAAGATGAAGATATGCCAAACGGGGAAGTTCCAGTCATGACCAGTAAAGAAGAACAGAAGCAAACCTTTAGGGAAATTCGTGGAGGACAGTCATGGGATAAAAATGTGGAGAAAGTGGAGAAGCCAGTAGAGGAGTGGGTGCCAAAAGCCTACCATAAATATTTGTCAGTTTTTCAGAAGAAGGAATCAGAGTGGATGCCAGTGCAAAAGCCATGGGATCATGCTATTGAGATGAAGCTGGGATTTGTGCCAAAGAAGTCAAAAGTCTATCTGTTATCTCCAAAGGAACAAGAAGAAGTGGATGCATTCCTTAATGAACAATAGCGCAAGGGATACATATGACCTTCGAAATCACTGCAGACATCACCAGTATTCTTTGTACCAAAAAAGGATCAGAGGAAGAGGATGTGTACAGATTATAGGTATTTGAATGAGTGGACAGTGAAGAATGCATACCCATTGCCGTTGATCTCAGAGATAATTGACAAAGTGGGAAAGGCCAAGGTTTTTACCAAATTGGATTTATGCTGGGGATACAACAATGTATGGATAAAGAAAGGAGATGAGTGGAAAGCAGCATTTGCTACATGTTGAAAATCCTTCAAGCTGCTAGTCATGTTTTTTGGGATGACCAATAGTCCCCCAACTTTCCAAAATATGATGAACAACATTTTCAAGGATGTGATAGACAAAGGTGTGGTGATAATATTCATTGACAACATTTTGATATTCACAGAGAATGAAGAAAATCATGAGGCAATAGTGCAGGAGGTGTTGAAGAGGTTGGCAAAGAATGATTTATTTGTTAAACCAGAGAAGTGTGTATTTGGAGCAAGCGAGATCGAGTTCTTGGGATTAAAGATTGGTCCTGATGGAATCAAGATGGATCCTATCAAGGTACAGTCAATTGTTGATTGGCCCATGCCTACCCATATCAAGGAAGTTCAGGCTCTCTTGGGACTCACCAATTTTTATCGTCGCTTTGTTCATAATTTTTCCAAAATTGCCACACTATTACACAATCTTACGTGAAAGGGAGTAGTATGGAGATGGGGAGAACAACAGCAGACAGCATTTGAGGAGTTGAAGAGGAAGTTTGTGGAAGAACCAATATTGGTCCCAGTAGATTTCACACGTCCTTTATGAGTGGAATCAGATGCATCCGACTTTGCTACTGGAGCAGTATCATCAATGCAATGTGAAGATGACAAATGGCATCCTTGTGCATATTTGTCTCGAGGGTTGAATGATGTGGAAAGAAATTATGATGTGCATGATAAAGAGATGTTGGGAATAATATGAGCATTGGAGGCATGGAGACATTATCTGGAGGGATGTATGCATCAGATCGAGATCTGGACAGACCATCAAAATCTGCAGTACTTCATGTCCACTAAAAAGCTTAACCGTCGACAAGCACATTGGGCATTATTCCTATTGCATTTTAATTTTCACTTGGTCCACAAAGCAGGAAGCTTGATGAGGAAAGCAGATGCATTATCCAGATGTACAGATCATAAAAAGGGAGTGGAGGAGGACAATAAAAATATTACCCTACTCAAACCTGAATACTTTCATATTTGTGCTATGCATCAAGAGCATTTATTGGTGGATAGCTCAGAGATGGAAATGTTGTCTAAAATCAGGCAATGTTCAGAGATGGATGATGAAGTGGTGGAAGCTGTGAAAGCTTTGAGGGGGGAGAAGAAAGGTAATATTAAAGGAGATGAATGGGTTGAAGAACAAGGGTTAGTGTTGTTCAGAGGAAAGCTATATGTACCAAAGGATCAAGATTTACAAAGGGAGATTGTATGGTTACATCATAACATGCCAGCTGCTGGACATCCAGGAAGGTGGAAGACTTTAGAGTTGGTGATGAGAAATTATTGGTGGCCTGGAATTTCAAAGTATGTGTTGGGGTATGTGGATGGGTGTGACATGTGCATGAGGAAAAAGAAATTTCCAGAAAAGCCTGCTGGAAAATTAATGCTGAACCCTATACCTAAAGCGCCATGGCAAGATATATCTGTGGACTTTATCACAGGATTACCTGAAGCTCAAGGATACAATGCAATATTTGTAGTATGCAACTGCTTCACAAAAGAAGTCCATATCATTCCTACTACTGCAGAAACCTCATTGTTGGGCTTGTCACACCTCTATCTAAATCAGGTATGGCAGTTACATGGATTACCTGATATAGTTATCTCTGATCATGGATCACAATTTGCTTCTGCATTTATGCGAGAGTTAAATAACATATTGGAGATTCAAACCAAATTATCTATAGCATATCACCCACAAACTGATGGGCAGACAGAGAGAATGAATCAGGAGTTGGAGCAGTACCTATGCATGTTTGTCAATCACCAACAAACCGACTGGCCTGAATGGTTGGCAATTGCAGAATTTTCCCACAATAATAAATTCCATTCAGCTACTGGCATGTCACCCTTCTTTGCTAATTATAGTTATCATCCCAGAATGGGAATAGAACATCGAAGGGAAGTCAAGGTACAATCAGTGGAGGACTTTGTGTCAAAAATGTGAAAGGTGCAGAAGGAAGCAGAGGCAGCCTTGATGAAAGCACGAGATGACATGATGTGACACATGGACCATACTCGAGCTGTTGCTCCAGAATATAAAGTTGGTGACTTGTTATGGCTAAGTACCAAGGATCTGAATATTCCACGATCTTCAAGAAAGCTTATGGAGAAGCAAGTTGGGTTATATCCAATTCCTAAAATAATTTCACCCAATGCGGTAGTGTTAAAATTACCTCAATCATTCAAGATTGATCCTGAAATTAACATTTCCTATTTATGCCCTTACTGCCCACCTACTATTCCTGGTCAACAAACTACTCCACAGCCTCCAATAATGGTAGAAGGTGCTCCAGAATATATTGTGGAAGAAGTTTTGGACTCACGTCTCTAATAAAATAAATTGGAGTTTTCAATTAAGTGGAAGAACTACACCGACAAAAATAATTTATGGGAACCCGAGGAGAATTGTAAGTGAGCATGTAAAGCAATCGCCCAATTCTTTAAACGTAATCTAAATGCTCTGCGTCGCATTGCTAGAATGGTGTATGAGGGGATGAATTTCTGGCCTTACCAGAATTTTACAGAGGGGACAAATGCAATATTTTCTTGTCTGGAAGTCGAGGCCCAAAAGGGGGGTAATGTTTGGAAACAGTCTCCTAACATGCCTATTACATAATACTATTTTTATTTTATTTTATTTTATTTTATTTTATTTTATTTTACCAAAATATGCTATAAAACACCTATATACACATTATTTGTCAGTGTGGGAACTTTCTATTTACATGCATCAATATGTATGTGCATGTGTGCACGCGTCCGCAATAACATACTACAATATATGTAACATAGTATATAACCCTAAAATAAATACTGGAAGACCTCGGTTGAGTTCTCTTAGGTATTCCATCCACAATAGTGGTGTGAAAAGCCTATTTCAGCCAACTCATCTAAAAATAACCTCTCACATCAAATCCATCAAACCCCCCATTATGCATGCATGCCCCGCCGCCTTCTTGTAGGAGAGCCTGCACAGTCCAGCTAGCAGATTAGTGGGTGTCGCTCTAACACCTCTGCTCTGAACAATATTAAGCCCTGTTCTTCAGCCCATTCTTCTCTTTTGATGTTTTTTTTTTTCCCTCTCTTTCACAGCTTTCACTACTTCCTCATTCATATCAGTACAATTGCAATTTTTGTAAGGGGAAAGGAAAGCGTCTGGGCAATTTTCTGCATTTGTCCCATATTTTTATATATTTTATTTCATCCTATTCTGCCTTTACTATTGTAAGGGCACCCTCAAAGCCTCACTTAATAGTAAGCTAACAGAGGGGAATCCGAAGAGAAAACTATAAGGACCCATCTGTCAATGCCCAGTATATGAGATAGAGCTGAAAATCAAATAGTAAGCTAAAAATAGCAAAAAGGCAGAAATAGGTGGATCAAGCTGTGGGATGATGTCACCTTGATGGGTAAATGTCCAGAAGGGGTCCTGCCTCTAAGAATAGAACTGTTAACATGTACCAACATGGAAAAAATCAAAATATAATAATAAAATAGAAATAAATCATAGAAAATCATACAAAAGGTAAAATAGGGTGAAATAAAATATATAAAAATATGGGATAAACACAGAAAATTGCCCAGATGCCTGGGACACCTTTCTTTTTCCTTACATTACCCCCCTTCTATGATGCATTGCCCCAATGCATTTGAAACTGTATTTGCCCAAAGTTGGATGCTTGGATGCACTAAGGCACAGAGGAATGTTACTGGTAGAACTCCCTGACCAGTCATGGGGCATTCATATCAGACTCTGTGACCCAGGAGTTCTCCTTGTACCCATAACCCTTTCAGTGTACCAGATATTTGAGTTTACCTCAACATAAGTGGTTGTCTAAGATGGACTTGATCTCGTACTGAGGTTTGCCTTTGATAACTGTAGGCGGTGGGGGTGGTCATGTCATGCATCCAGGAAATGGATTTGTGTGAACAGGCAGCAGTTTTACAACATATAAGACAGGGTGGAGTTTGGACATTGACTGTGGTAGCTGTAGGTGGTAGGTATGCAATCTGATGCATCTAGTGATAAGGAACAGTTCAAGAAAGCGGTGGGCATGTTTCTTGGATGGACACATGGTGGAAATGTCACTAGAGTCCAGATAGACATGATCACCAACCTTATATGTGGGTGTGGGTGAGTGATGCTGGTTGTAGAAGTGTGCCATGTTGTCCTTCACTTTGGCCAAACCTGACTTCATGTTAAGCTAAGCTCTCTTGTAGCTTGATTAAGAATTTATTAAGGAGACATCATAATCACTCATAAGCAACTGTCTGAAAATAACTTTAAGGTGCAAATAGAGAGCATTGAATAGCTAGGTCAAACTGAAGACCTAGCATTATATTGTGCAGTTTAAATACTACAGTGGTGAGTGGTTCTACTATAAGCATCAGTACAATAAGATGAGAAAAGGGAAGACATCGTCATGTAGCAAATACAATAATGAGGGAATGGTATGGGGTAAACGTGTAGTAGAACAATAAGAAAAATAAACAATAGCAAAAGAGAACAATAGGCATAAGAAAACAAAAGCATATGTTGGCTGTCCAGACAGTGCCCCTTTATTGTAACATCAGGTCCTCTCTAAGATTTCTCGTTTCATCAGAAATCTATAACCTTATAGTCTGCATCTGGTCGAACAGTGGTATCATGCCCAACTCTTCAGTCGCAGTCATGAAGGTCACAAGGGAAGTGGTAATATGTGAGTTGTGGGAGTACACAGCTGAGGGTAGTTCGATATCCTCCAGCTCTGTGTTAGCAAAATGTATGGATGATCTGGTGGCAAAGGCATGGATCTGTGGGGTGGGCATCAATCTGTGGTTTTAAATGGCATATAGACCCAAATAATGAACATTGATGACAAGGGTGCCACTGAATACAGTGCTGAGAGCAATGAGGATGAAATAGTTGGAGATCATGGTGGTCAGCATTTAAGTAGTGCAATGTCTTGGTGGCAGGTTACTGTCACATGGGGGTGCTTGGGGGCATAGTATCGCAGAATGTTTAGGCTGGTAAATGTAGCAGTAGAGGCATTGATAATCAGGGCAATGTGACAAAAAATGGCTGATGCATGCACATGTAAAGCATACTGAATTCTGTGTCCACCTTGGTGGTGGGGAATCAGTGGGCAATGGTGATTCAAAGGGCATGGGGGTCCTCAGGGGTGAATTGGGTGGCATGTCATAGTGGTCATCTTCTGTCTTACTGTCACTTTCAATGAGTATAGTAGAGTAGGGCATTCTTGGGATGGCACAGCGATGATGGAGTGAGTTTCACAGTTCAAGGTATCAATGAGTAGAAGTATATCGAGGTGGTATGCTTCACTGGTGAGACATCAAAACATTTTTTTCAATGTGGATATGGTTCTGTAAATGTCAAATAGGTTTTGCACAGTATTGTAAAGATGTGCACATTGTCAAAGTCTTTTAAGGAGCTATTCTTTGTTGTTGTCATTGTGCCTGTCTTTGATAAAATCCAAGATAAGATTAAAAGTTTATTCAGGAGTGGGGTCTGGTCTATCATTTGCGATGAAGTAAAGAGGATACATTATATTGAGGAAGGGTTGTTAGTCGATTTGTACTCAGTTAATGCTTTCTGGGCATTGCTTAAATGCGCTTCAGGCTCCCATGTATTTTCTGATGTGCCATATCCCTTCCACTTTATGAGATATTGTGTTCCCCAGCCTCTTTTCCTGTGTGCTATAATTGTTTTGACCTCATGTTCCAGTTCCCCTTAAATCTGTTTGAAAGGTGGAGGCAAGTGGTTCAGACCATGTGTATTGTTCTCCTTGAAATGCAAGAGGAGAGAAGCATGAAACACTGGGTGGATCTTCCATTGTGCCAGCAATTTAAGTCTGTATGCATGAGTTGAAACAATGTGTGGAATGGAAAATGGGCCTTCTTGCTTCAGGGCAAGTTTCCTAGTTGGATATCCCAGTTTTAAGTTCCTCGAGTCTAACCAAACCCTTTCTCCCACCTCAAATGGATAGAATGTCTAGCCAGTTCACATGATCATAGTTTGTCAGAATAACCCATGTGCCACAAGTGCTTCTCGTTGAGTGTTACCCAGTTCTGCTAGTCTCTGCCTAGTGGCTGGCACATTTATTTTCTTGTAGGTCATGGGGATAGCTTTTGGATGAATTCCCATCATTAGGAAGAAAGGCAAGGATTTGACTGTAGAATGATGCTTCTGGTTGTGGGTGAATTTGGCAGTGGTGAGGCAGTTTTTCCATTGTGAAGGGTTATTCACACAGAAGATTTAGAGATAAACCTCCAGTTCTTGATTCACTTGCTCAGTTTCTCCATTGGTCTCTGGGTGGTAAGCAGTGCTCATCACCAGCTTGATGCCCAGTAATCTCCCCAGTTTCCAGAAGGCATTTGATGCAAATCTAGGATCTCGGTCAGATATGATCTTGTCAGATAAGCCAAACCTTTTGAATATGTTGTGCAGATAGAGATTTGCTGCCTCTAAAATGTCAACCATCTTGCTGCAAGGGATATAAATTACCCCCTTAGTAAGGCCATAATCTACCATGACCATGATGGTGTCAGATCTACTGTTAGACAGGAGATCAGTGATGAAGTCCATCATCACCAATGCAAATGGCCGTGTCATTTCAGATTTGATGAGTAATAGTAATGGTGTTATAGGATGAGTGTTCACCTTCATCTATTGGCATGTCGCACAGCCATCGACATAGTTTTTGATGAATACTGTTATGCCTGGCCACCAGAAGTTCCTCTATACCACCTGAAGCATTTGAAATAAGCCCAGGTGTCCCATAAAAAATGTTGTCATGATATTTCTTAATGATCTCATTGACAGATGGGTCCTTATAGTTTTCTCTTTAAATTCCCCTCTGTTAGGTGCACCTGAAATGTCTGTACTATGTAGTATAATATTAACTTTGGATTTCCCTCTGCAGTCAAACCCTGCTCCACCCATTTTGAATCCTAGCACACCGAGCACACATATGCCCAAGCAAAAATGTGCCCAAGTGAAGAAACCTGTGCCCCCTGCCGAATTCAATGGTGTGCATTGCCATGGACATGCCTTTCTCAATTCCTGTGAGTTATACATCAGTCTATGCCCAAACCAATTTGTGGATGATGCCACTAAATTTTATTGGGCCTTCACATACATGAAATCTGAGTGTGCCTATCTCTATGTTGACCATATATTATGCCAAACTAAGGAACATGGCTCCCTTCCATTCTCTACCTGGGGGGACTTTCATGACAAGTTCATATGACATTTCTGCCTCCTCAATGAATACCAACAAGCTGTAATGCACCTCAAATCCACTTCCTACTACCAAGCATATCAATCTGTGGATGATTACATCGATGAATTTCAAGACCTGGTGAACATAGCAAGGTATGGGAGTGGGTTACTTATGGTGGTGAAGTTTTATCAAGGTCTTAACCAGGAAATCCAAGACCAGATTGCACAGATGTTGAAAGGATGCCCAGCAGATGATAACATAAATGCTTGGTATGAGGCTGCTTCCCTCTGTAATGAGAACTGACTCACAAATATGGCATTTACTGTGGCTTTCTGCACTCCTACCACCACCCATGCCCCACACACCTTTAATTGAGCACCTCATCATTCTAATCCCATTCCTATGCACCAGCCCACAGCATTGAGCTCCAACACCCCTGCTCCAATGGATGTCAATGCAGCCCATAGTCAAGCTTGCAGGCTAGATCTTTGGTACCACTGTGGGGAAACTGGACACATGGCTCAAAACTGTCACTACTGCCAAGACATTCATAAGCTCATGCCTGAGGGACAAGATGAGCTCCTCCAAAATCTGATGGCACTTGCAGATGTGGAAGGCCTGGAGAAAGAGGAGATTAAAGAAGAAGAGGTGGAGGAGCAGGATTTTTCCACCCACAATGAGTGAACAGTATGCCCTCATTGCCTGTCCATAACCACTTTAAAGTTCTGTCTGTTGATTCACTAGAGGATGAGTCTTATTCCTTCTCCAGACCCCTCTGAAGTGGCTAAAGATGTACCTACCCCTTCCTCCCCACTTCCCCCTCTACCCAGATTGAAATCTTGGGAGCGTAAAGTACCATGCAAGTACATGGTGGCATCCACCCCCTCCCAAAAATCCTTAGAATTGAAGATTGAGCTGCAGACCACAAATATGGGGCAAGTACTCAGTGTCTCTGCTCTCCTGGACTCGGGTGCCACAGGCCTTTTTGTTGATTTGCACCTGGTTCAACAAAAACAACTCAACCCCCACTCGCTATCTTGACCAATACCTGTCTACAACATAAACAGTTCCCCAAATGAAGCTGGGGTGATTTGGAAGGTTGTCAACCTAGTCCTCTAGTACAAAGATCATAGTGAATGGGCTCTCTTCACTGTGACCCAACTGGGGAAGCAGGAGGTGATTTTGGGCTACCCATGGCTTTGTGACCACAATTCTGAGGTTGACTAGGTAACAGATAAAGTCATGATGAGTCATTGTCCCTCTCATTGTCATACTTGCTTCACTGAAGGCAGACAGGAACATCAAGAGCAAAAGGTCCTCTTACACCACACTCAAAAGTGTTGTGCTGGTCCAATGCCTATGGCCGATGTGGACTAGGAAGATGTCCCAGATTTCATGAGGTCTTTACACTCCCCCACATATTTCTATTGGAATCTGACCATATTCCAATGTCATTTTCACCAGCCAAATTGACATGAAATGGCAGGCTTAGTCCTAGTCCAGTCTGATGCAGTCCAATCAGAATCTGATCAGACCATCAGAATTTCCTAGGAATTTCCAACTATAAAAATACATAGGAATATTTCAAGGTTATGCAGAGACATCAGACAACATAGGATTCTGATAGGAATGATAGCAACCTTGCTTAGTAATTAATAGTAGAAAAAGTAGACACGCATAGCAGAATTAAATCCTGGACCTCTGAGATGATTACATAAGGATAGAGTGACAAGAAGACCACTACACTAAGCATCCATTGCAGGTAAGTGCTCTTACTGCACTACATACCATTCCCATGGGTGTGATGACAAAGCACATAGCTGTGTCTCCACACCTTGCCAGCTCATCACCCTCCACCACTACCATCAATGGTGACCATGACCTCCCCTCCTTCCCCCCTCTTCCCACAACCCCAACCACATCACCTGACACTCCCACAATGACCACCGGCTCTGCCATCAAGCCACCTGACACACACCACAGCCCAAATGATGTGAATCATCATTTGGGCCAATAGTAAGTTTTTTTTTTGTTTTATTTCTTGTTTTTGTAATCTATCTAATTGTATTTCTTCTTTTTCAGGTTCTAATCTACTGGTAATGATGCTTGATGACACATAAAAATGTGCACTTCAATGGTGCCACATCATCCAGGCCATTGTTTGGGCCCACAGTAAGTTTTTTCTTTCTTTCATTTTTTTTCATAAACTAACTAATGTATTTCTTTTGTTATCCAGGTTCTCATAATAAGGCACAGATGTGAGACCACATCACAATGGCACACCACCTACACCCAGCCTCATAAGCAACTGCTCATGGGGTGGTCAGTGAGTGGAGCGATGAGGGAAGAGATGAGATGGGGGGACAATGATAGGGGAATGATGAACAGAAGACCCCCACAACACTGACAACAACCAACACCCCCCACCACTGCTGTGAGCCACTGCTCGCAGAGTGAATACAGGGTGTGAGACCACAAGGATGACAGGGATGATGACGACAACCCCATGAATGACAGATGATGCACCATGCACCTCTATCCTCACAGCAACTGCTTGTGGGATAGACAGTGCATGGAACAACGATGGGGAGGAGGGGAAATGGCAGGACAATGGGGGGACAGGATGATGAGGAGACAACAAACCCCAAACCAGCACCTCACACTGCCACTGTGAGCAACTGCTCACAGGGTGGATACAGGGTGTGGGTAGAGGAATGACAACAACAACAACAACAATGGAGACAAGAGGGAGGGGAGATGAGGAGAGAGGGGAAGAGGCAATGATGAGACAGCAGTGACACAACACAACACACCACCATCCCCTCCCCCACATTTTGTGGGGGGTGGGTTTTTTAGTATTAAATTGTATAATTAAATAGTATAATCAATTGTCCCCCCATGCATTTGTGTGGGGTTTTTTTTTTCAATAGTGAACTATCTCTAAGTGCTTCAAATAGACATTATATTATGAATTTTTTAATTCTCCTGCAGCTCAACTGGTTGAGCACTTGTTTGGTTGTCATGTGATTTATACTCCAAGGTCCATGGTTCAATCTCTGCTCTACCCATTTATTTTTTGTAAGTACTTGCCAAATTAAGTCTTCCAAAATGTGGTATTTTGACTCTATGTTGGAATTGCATAGGAATTTACTCAGAATTTACTAGGAATATCTTGGAAACAAAAGTACATGGTTATCAAGATACATTCCGATCAGATTCCTATTAGAAAACTTGGAATCCTAGGACTCCTATCAGAAAACTCAGACTCTTAGGAGTCCAACAGGAATATGTGGGAGAGTGTAAAGTATTAAATCTTACACCTGATTCTGATGATGATGAAGAGGAGGTGGAAGAGATCGAGGAAGGTGACAGAATTTTCTACACTGCTATTAACCCTTCATATGAAGTGCATGCCACCTCAAACATCTCCCAGTGCCTTGTGGAGGCCTTCCACAAGAACAGCATGCCCAAATCCTTTACTAACTCCATACTTCCTCACCTGCATGACTTCAAGGATGTTTTCTCCAAGGAATCCTTTGACTCACTTTCTAATCATAAGCTGTAGGATTATGCAATTGAGCTCACACCAGGTGCCATGCCTGCCTCCTGCAAGGTCTATCCTCTCTCCCCTGAGAAACAATGACAACTCAACAAGTTCATTGATGAACACTTGGCTTCAAGTCATATCCACCCTTCAAAGTTGCCCATGGCCTGGCCCTTCTTTTTTGTCAAGAAGAAGGATGGGTCCCTTTGACTGGTTCAAGACTATTGATGCCTCAATAACATCACAGTCAAGAATTGCTATCCACTACCCCTCATATCTGAACTCATCAATGGCACATTACTTCACCAAGCTCGATGTCCACTGGGGTTACAACAATGTATGGATAAAAAAAGGGGATGAGTGGAAGGCAGCTTTTTGCACAAACCATGGTCTTTTTGAATCACTTTTTATGTTCTTTGGTGTCCTGCCACCTTTCAGACCATGATGAATGACATCTTCTATGATCTCATATTGAAAGGCATTGTCTAGGTCTACCTCGATAACATTCTCATTTTCACATGAGACCTCAATAAACATCGTCAAATCATGCACCTAGTACTGGAGCAACTTTGGCAGCACAAACTCTATCTTCATCATGACAAGTGCGAGTTTGAGAAGACACAAATCGAGTACTTGGGCTTGATTATCTCAGATGGACAGGTGGAAATGGACCCAGTCAAGATTGCTGGTGTTACAACCTGGCCCACGCCCATGAACAAGAAAGAGGTGCAGTCTTTTCTGGGCTTCATCAATTTCTATTGGCACTTTATTAAAGATATCTCCTACCATGCATGCCCATTATTTAATCTCACTGGCAAGGAGGGATGGAAGTGGAAAAATGCATAGCAGGAGGCATTCGAGAAGCTCAACGAAATGGTTACTTCTACTCCAATCCTCACCTTGGCTGATGACTCGTGTCCCTTCCATGTAGAAGCTGACAGTTCAGACTTTGCGATGGGTGCAGTATTGTCCCAACAGTCTCCCGAGGACCAGAAGTGGCACCCCATTGCCTTCTACTCAAAGAGTCTCAGTGCTGTGGAACACAATTATGAGATTCATGACAAGGAGATGCTGGTGATAATGCAGGCATTGGAGGAGTGGTGACATTTCCTGGAGGGTGCTCAACACAAGGTCAAGATCTGAATAGACCACAAGAACCTCAAATACTTCATGACCACTAAGAAACTTAATCGTTGCCAAGTCTGCTGGTCCCTCTACCTCTCCAGGTTCAATTTCTTCCTGCATCATCACCTGGGCTGCAGCATGGAGAAGACTGATGCCCTCTCTCATCATCTGGACCATGGAGATGGAAGCAATGACAATCAAGGTATTGTGCTATTGCAACCTAATCTGTTTACAGTCTGTGCATTAGAGGGTGTTGCCTTGGAGGGTGAGGAGCACAATATCCTATGTGACATTTGTCATGTGAACCGTAGTGGTTTACACAAGGATGCTGTGGCTCTGGCAGTAAAGGAGCTAAGAAAGGGATCCACACCTTTGCTTCATGCAGCAGAGTGGACAGAAAAGGATGATATCCTATACTCTCATGACTGTATCTACATCCCTAATAAACCCAAGCTTAAATGATGACTCATCTCTCAGCACCATGACTCACTCATTACTGGCCACTCTGGGCATTGGAAGATTTTGGAGCTCATATCATGGAATTATTGGTGGCCCAGATGTCTCAACTCATTGGTCAGTGCTGTAATACCTGTGATCTCTGCTTATGCACCAAGACTCCATGGTGCAAGCCCATGGGCAAGTTACACCCCCTTTCAGTCCCAGAGAATCATTGGAACATCATCAGTGTGGAATTCATGGTGGAACTACCAGAGTTCAATGGGTTTGATGCGGTAATGTGCACAGTCGACTCTGTTGGGAAGCAAGCTCATTTTATCCTCACTCATATGACTGTCACTGTGCTTGGAGCAGCTCAACTTCATTTGCACCATGTGTGGAAGCTCCATGAACTGCCTGGTGCATTCCTCTGTGATCAAGGGCCATAGTTCATCACTGAGTTCACCCAAAAGCTGTACCGCCTGCTAGGAATCAAACTCCTCACCTCAACTGCCTGCCACCCACAGACAGATGGACACATGGAGTGAGTCAACCAAGAACTGGAGCAGTGCATCCATATCTTTGTCAATGAGTGACAGGATAATTGGAAAGATCTCCTCCCCATGGCCAAGTTTGGATACAACAATCATGTCTACTCCTCCACCCAGCAAACTCCCTTTCTCCTTGATACAGGGCAATACCCATGCATGGGTTTTGAGCCTGAAAAAGCACCCTTACACTTGCAGATGGTGAACAAGTTCACAGAGTGGATAAAGGACACCTTGGAGGCAAAGTCAGCTTTGGCTAAGGCAAAGGATGATATGGCATGCTTCTACAACCAGCATCACTCACCCACACCCACATATAAAATTGGTGATTATGTCTACCTTGACTCTAGTGACATTTCCACCACACGTCCATCTAAGAAACTCACCTACTGCTTTCTTGGACCATTTCTTATCACTAGATGTGTCAGATCGCATGCCTACCACCTATGGCTACCACAGTCTATGTCCAGACTCCACCCCATCTTCCATGTCATAAAATTGCTGCCTGCTCCCACAGATCCATTTTCTGGACAGATAACATGACCTCCTCCACTACCTATAGTGATCAAGGGTGAACTCCAATATGAGGTCGAGTTCATCCTGGACAGCTGCTTCCACTAAGGCAAACTTGAATACCTAGTGTGCTGGAAGGGTTATAAATATGAAGAGAACTCTTGGGTTGCAGATTTTGAAGTGAATACTTCACAACTGGTCAAGAAATCCCACTGGCGATATTTCTCTGTTCCTCAGCACATCCAAGTGTCCAACTTTGGGCAAATACAGTTTCGAATGCATCAGGGCAATGCATCATAGAAGGGGGGTGATGTAAGGGGAAAGGAAGGTGTCCCAGGCATCTGGGCAATTTTCTGTATTTGTCTCTATTTTTTTTATCTTTTATTTCACCCTATTCTGCCCTTTCTATGATTTTCTATGATATTATTCCTATTTTCTGGTTATATTTCAGCTTTTTCCATGTTGGTACATGTTGACAGTTCTATTTTTAGAGGCAAAACCCCTTCTTGATGTTTACCCATCAAGGTGATATCATTCCACAGCTTGATCTGCCTATTTCTGCCTTTTTGCTATTTTTAGCTTACTATTTGATTTTCAGGTCTATCACATATACTGGGCATTGACAGATGGGTCCTTAGAGTTTTCTCTTTGGATTCCCTTCTGTTAGGTGTGCCTGAAGTGTCTGTACTATGTAGTATAATATTAACTTTGGATTCCCCTCTGTTAGCTCACTATTAAGTGAGGCTTGAGGTTGCCCTTGACCCAAAAATAAAATAGTAGGCAAAAAATAGAAAAGGCAGAGATAGGCTGATCAAAGCTACAGAATGATGTCACCCTGAGGGGTAAGCATCCAGAAGGGGGCCTGCCTCTAAAAATAGAATTGTCAACATGTACCAACATGGGGAAAACCAAAAAATAATAGATAAAATCATAGAAAATCATAGGAAAGGCAGAATAAAGTAAAATAAAATATAAAAAAATATGGGACAAATGTAGAGAATTGCCCAGACACTTGGGATGCCTCCCTTTCCCCTTACATGTACCATCTCCTGGGAATCAAACTTCTAGCCTTGACCACCTACTATCCACAGACTGATAAACAGACAGAGTGTGTTGACTAAGGCATGACACAGATATGGATAACACTATGACAACATGGTTGGGTATGCTTGGGTACAGCTAGGGGTTGTGAGATTCTGTACCCAGGCAATACTGTACCCTTTTCCATGGTTTTATGGGTATCACAGTACAGGTGACTGATCAAATGACCTTGTTAATCAACATCAACAACATCAATATCAACAACATCAATATCAACTTCCTTGCTCCAATCAACAACAATGACAACCCCTCCCTCAATACAAATGTGAGCAGGGAGAGATTCTCTTTGCTGGGCAACAACAACAATGGGATTTTCTTTTCTGGGCAACAACAATGACAATGACCCCCTTCCTTACTGCAAATGTGATTTCTCTTTTCTTGGCAATGATGATGATGATGACCCCCTCCCTGACTGCAAATGCAAGCAGGGGGATTTTTTTTTTGGGTGACAACAACAACAACCCTCTTCCACAAATATGAGTGGGGGGGTTTCTCTTTTCATGGCAACAATGATGATGATGACCACTCCCTCCTTCACTGCAGATGTGAGCAGAAGAATTCTCTTTTCTGGGCAATGACAATGATGATGACTCCCTTCTTCACTGCAAATGCAAGTGGGTGAGCAAAGGACTTCTCTTTTCTAGGCAATGATGCTCCCTTCCTCACTGCAAATGCAAGTGGGTGTTTCTCTTATCTTGGCAATGATGATGACAATGATGACCCCCTCCCTCACTGCAAAAGCAAGTGGGGAGGCCTCTCTTTTCTTGGCAATGATAATGATGATGACCCTCTCCCTCACTACAAATGTGAGTGAAGGGGGCTTTTCTTACTCTCTGTGACTACAGCCACCCTCTCCCTTGCCCCAATGCATGTGGAGGGGTTTTTGATTAGTAATAATATAATTATGTAGTACATTTATAATAATTCTGTAGAAAAACCACAGGTATCTGCTGAAACCCATGGAAAACCCCATGAAACCATGGTAATACTGCACCTGTACCTGAAAGGGGTATGGTGTTCACAGGTATGGGTAGGGGTACACCAAAATATACCTGGGGTTACCTGTGTCATGCTCTAGTTCATGGAGCAAATGAAAAACACCTTGGAGGAGGCAAAGGCAGCTTTGGCCAAGGTGAAGGATGACATAGCCAGGGATCTGCATGGGTTTGGGCCACCCATGCAGGTTACAGATATAGGTACTCACAGGTATGGGCACTCATGGGTATGGGTATGGGTCACACTTTGGGTACCTGTGATCCTTGCCTAGACCCATCACCAACCAGGGGCAAAAGCTTGAAGTATAGTACATTAATCTATGTAAATTGTTTTAACTACATATACTGTAACTACACATTAAAAAGAGAGATAAAGGGGACAAGCCCAGTTCAAATGATAAAATGAGGGGGCTTATATACCTGGAATGCACATGGGCCATTTGGCCTTGTATGTACTGAGTAGTCACATCTTCATTGATCATTGATGCATTATTTACATACATTTGTACAAGTTTTTAACTAACTTACTTTTCCTTTTGTTTGTCACTAACACATCTTTTTAGGTATGACCGATGATAACAACCGATGGCCACCACAACAACACTGAGAACCACCACTGTGAGCAACAGGGTGGGAATGGGTACCACTCCAAAATGGTGAGATGACAGCAATGCTGCCACCAGGCCAAATGGAATGACAATGCAACAGCAAGGCAATGGAAGACAACAGAAAGTTGGAACAATGGGGGGGGTGAGGGGAAAACAACTTTAGAGGAGGCAAAGCAAAGGAAAATTTTATTTATTCTCTTTTCATGTTTTTTGTTACTAAATTTCTTTAGGTATCTACCTGAACTATTGATGATGAAGGTGACCCAGCACCCACCCCCACTGGCTCGCAGGGTGCCCCATGGGTGGACGATAAGAAAACAACAACAACAGGGACAAGAGGATGAGAATGATGGGGATGAGAAGTCAAGAATGATAGGGACAAGATGACAACAAATAGTGAGGGGATAACAATAACAGGAATGAGAAGCTGATGAATGGCAAGGGGATGACAAAATGGTGGCAGTAAAACATCAAGAAGCAGTCCAGAAGAGACAGTATGTCAAAGTTCAAGATCACTACTATTAAGGTAGGAACTTGGTCAGGAATACACCGGACTTCTGATTGGACCCAGTTGGAGGTGGTCGGAGGTGTTCAGAGGTTCCAGGCAGAATCCACTGGGCAGTAGCATGCCAGGTGAAAGGGGCCAGAGAAGACTTGGCTTTAACTTATAAGAAGTTGTGCCCTTCTCCTCATCAGTTGTCCAATTTCAGGCAGATGAGGTGTGATGTCTGGCAGGTTTCCAGATGGGGGGGCGAAGTTAGAATAAAGCAGAGATTATGCAGTGAAATGAAGTCAAGAGGAGTCCAGAGATTAAAGGTTTGGTTCAGGAATAAGTCAAGGGTGAATGAAGAGTTGATATTAGGCAGGGGATAGGTAATACAAGCAATTTACAAGTAAGTTACAAGTAATTTGCAAACTGGTGACTAAGGCTAAGCTATGGGCACTTAAATAATGAAGGCCAGAAGAATAACAGAAAGTATGGATGTTTACTAATGGGTCTTGGTAAGTGTCTGTGACCAGAATTGGTAAGACTGTATTAGGAATAAAGTGAGTAAGCAAATGATTATTAAAACACATGACAACTTGTCTGATAAACTAAAAGGTGCTGCGGCCAGGATGCTAATAGACAAGATCAGAAAAGTGTTGGAAAAGAATCAGGAGTTATCGGAAATCCGATTGGGTGAAACAGGTCTTGACACAGTACTGGAAGGGGTGCATATATATAGTCAAAGAGTGGAAGATTATTGAGCCTTATAAAGATGCATTCCAATTGCAGGAATCAAAAGCTGACTTAAGTGTGACATTCTCCCTGCAATATTCAATTACTGAGTGTATATTGGGAGGGCCCCAATAGATGAGGAGGAGAGTCACATGTGTGCCAAGGTGAACTATCAAGCACAAGCATGTCAAGATTGTATTATTGATCACATTGCCAGGAACTAACAACCTGGCTTTCTAACAACTGGCAAATGACCAAAGGCTGCTCGAGGAAGTCAAACAACTTCAAAGTGAAGTGATCAGAAGCCATTTGTGTAAGGGGAAAGGAAGGTGCCCCAGATGTCTGGGCAATTTTCTGTGTTCATCCCACATTTTTTTATATTTTATTTCACTTTATTCTGCCTTTTCTATAATTTTCTATGATTTATTCCTACTTTATTATTATATTTTGGTTTTTTCCATGTTGGTACATGTTGACAGTTCTATTCTTAGAAGCAGGACCCCTTCTGGACATTTACCCATCAAGGTGATGTCATTCCACAGCTTGATCCATCTATTTCTGCCTTTTTGCTATTTTTAGCTTACTATTTGATTTTTGGCTCTATCACATATACTGGGCATCGACAGATGGGTCCTTAAAGTTTTCTCTTTGGATTCCCTTCTGTTAGGTGCACCTGGAGTGTGTGTATTATGTAGTATAATATTAACTTTGGATTCCTCTCTGTTAGCTCACTATTAAGTGAGGCTTGAGATTGCTCTTACAATTTGGAGCTTATACCAGGACTGAGTTTTCAAAGAGATTGGAAACCTGTTAAGTGCATTTTCTGGACCACTTCTTTTTTTCTTTTTTGCTTTTCTTTTTTTTTTCATTTCTTTGTGCTCACTGGCAATCCATCCCACACCCTATGAGCTCCTGCTCATAGGGTGGGATAATTGTAGTTAAGTATATAATTAAGTAAATGTATTTTTGTTACTACAATCCTGACAAAACCCATACCTGCCATGACCTGTGGCTTGTGGATATGGGTAGATGTGGGTATGGGTATGGGTATGCTCAAAAGTACCTGTGGGTCACCCATGCAGATCCCTAGACATAGCATGCTTCTACAACCAACCTCACTCACCCACACCCACATACAAGGTTGGTAATCATGTTTATCTTGACTCCAGTGACATTTCCACTATTCAACCATCCAAGAAACTTACTCATCACTTCCTTAGACCCTTCCCCATTGCTATGCCTTCCACCATCCATGTCCAGACTTCATCCTACCTTCCAATGTCATGAAACCTCTTCCAGCTTTTGTAAGGGGAAGGAAAGGCATCCCAGTCATCTGGGCAATTTTCTGCATTCATCCCATATTTTTTTATATTTTATTTTACCCTATTCTGCCTTTTCTATGATTTTATATGATTTTATTCCTATTTTATGATTTTTTCCCTTGTTGGTACATGTTGACAGTTCTATTCTTAGAGGTGGGACCCCTTCTGGATGTTTAGCCATCAAGGTGATGTCATTTCATAGCTTGATCTGCCCATTTCCACCTTTTTGCTATTTTTAGCCTATTATTTGATTTTTGGATCTATCACATATACTGGGCATCAACAGATGGGTCCTTAGAGTTTTCTCTTTGAATTCCCCTCTGTTAGGTGTGCCTGAAGTGTTTGTATTATATAGTATAATGTTAACCGTTGGATTCCCCTCTGTTAGCTCATTATTAAGTGAGGCTTTGAGGTTGCCCTTACAGCTCCTACAGATCCATTTCTGGGATGTCAGTCATGCTCTCTTCCTCCATCTACAGTGGTCAAAGGAAAATCACAACACAAAGTCTAATCCATCCTGGATAGTCAATTTCATCAGGGAAAGCTCAAATACCTGGTGCATTGGAAGGGTTACAGGTATGAGGAGAACTTGTAGGTAGAGGAGTCAGATTTAAATGCACCCTGGTTGGTCAAGGAGTTCCATTGATGACACACTTCTGCACCTCAGTGCATTCAAGCAATAAATTTTGGCAAGATATGGTTTTGAATGCAATAGTGCACATAGAAGAGGGGTGATGTAAGGGGACTAGAAAATGCCACAAGGGTCTCACCAATTTTCTACATTTGTCCCATATTTTGTCCCATTTTATTTTGCCCTATTCTACATTTTCTATGATCTTCTATAATTTTATCTATTTTATGATTATTTCTCCATTTCCCCCTTATGTATTTGTACATGTTGACAGTTTCATTTTTTAGAGGTGCAGCCCCTTTCAGATGCCTACCCACTGATATGACATCACTCCATCACTTCAATCAGCTGATCTCTATCCAAAGAGAATTGTAAGTAAGCATGTAATGTGATCGCTCAATTCTTTAAACATAATCCAAATGCTCCATGCCATATTGCAACAATGGAATATGAGGGGATAAAATTCCAGCCTTACTAAAATTACACAGAGGGAACACAGGTAATGGTAGGATATAGCCACATTACCCAATAAATATTTTATTTTATTTTATTTCATCAAATTATGCTACCTATGCTGGAAGCACAAAGCATGAGAATTTTATTTTGCACATGTACATGTGCATCAACAACAGTAATGTATGATATATGTAACCTAGTATATAAACTTAAATGCATGCCTAGGAGACTCTAGTGTTCTCTTACGTATTCCACCCATGCTTGTGGTGTGAAATGCCTTTCTCAACCAACTTACCTATTAATAACCTGTTGCATCAAAGCCATCAAAGTCTCCATCATGCATGCATGCTTTGCTTTCTTCTTGTAGAAAGAACCCACATGGTCCCAGCTAGCAGCCAAGTGGGCATCACCCTAACACTTACAAGCCATGTTGGAGGTATGCACTTCTGGTCAGACTGTGACACATGAAGAGATTTTGAGGGGCAAGAACTTGTCATCAAGTGTAGATTTACATATGGGATGTGAAAGTGGATAGGTGAGTGAAATAATCCCTTGGAAAAATACCACTGGATCATGGATATTCCATCCAGTAGCTTACAGTGTGTCATGCTTGAGTACTCCATCAACAGGTGGGCTTGTGAGGCTTGTGAGGCCAGCAGCAGTGCTTAGAGACAAGTGACAACAATGAAAGCTGTTGGTATGTTTCCTTATTTAGAAAGTATTTCTACATTGGAAATGTAGTGTTAGCTCAAGGGTCATTAAATATTTTTTTGACCCAGTATGCAAAATCTTAATCCTGGAACCCCCTTGAAAGTGAGTTGAAGAATTATTTGGAAAAGACATTTTCAAAATCATGTAGATGAGGAAGCATGGAATCAGCAAAGGATTTCAGAGTGCTGTTCTTGTGGAATGTCTCTGCTAGATGTTGGGAAACATTCAACATAGCATGCACCTCATATGTTAATTGCAGTGTTGCTCAAAACGGGAGTGGGAGTTTTTTGGTAGTCACTTTAAGCTGCCATATGCAAATCCCTTGCATTTACATAGGAAGGTATACTTTCATAATATTCATGTTATAGACCCTCACACGAATGTGAGAGGTGCTAATTCCCAACTTCCATGCCTGAGAGAAGGGATAAATTTGTTGTAAACTCCGCCATCTCGAAGATCGGTGGCAATGTATCGATGCAGTCGTGCGGACGTGTCTGCAGATAGCGATTCCCAGACGGACGACATGACCCACGTTCGCGTGGTCGGGCTGGATCAACACAAAGATACCACGAGGAGAATATATCTAAAAGAGGGCTGGTCAGTATAAAGGGTTGTGAGTCGTTCACACTATACCAAACAATGCTGTTAGTAAGTTACATTGAGAATTTTTAGCTGCTGAATTCGAAGATGTGGACATCACTTGTTCAGTTATGAATTGCTCATGCGATATTTGAATTCACGGGCACCTTAATTTATTGCTGTTATCTGCTGTTTTCGCTCTTGCCCTAATGCCACATTTGATTCAATGTATGGACGTATATTTGTTAGATGCGTATGCCAAGGTATTTGATCATCTTCTCCTTTGTGTTGAATCGAGAGCCTGTTTCTTGCAACTTTAATCTGCGCCAGGGCTCTTTCCTGTACTGGTTGAACTGATCACCACCGATAACTCTTTTAACATGAGGCAAATGTGAAGCAAATGTGAGGTGAAGGTTGTCTGGAGAAGCAGGAGCTACATATGTATACAAACGCCACCCGATCATTGCACAGGAGTGTTGCTATGGCTGGCTGCGTGGACTCGAATTCTGAGCGGATGGGTCAACGTACTCAAACTTGCGAGAGTCAAGAGTAAATGTCACAGGACCCTGATCTCGTTCGCTCAGTGACAGATGTTTTTAATAACTGGTATTACGAACCTCGTTCGTTAAAGTGACGTTCATCATAGCGCCGAATTTTCCATCTTCAGAATTGAAGAAACAGTGAGCATAGGTTTGGGAAGAGAGGTTTTGTTCCTACCATGAATTTTTTCGGGTTCGTACGATTGCCCGAGCCTATCAAGAAACAAGGTGTACAGCTGCCGCGATGGCTCTGAAGCCTGTAAGAAAACAGCATAAGTTATACGGCCTTCAGACGCGAAGTGTATGAACCATAGCGCGATGAAAATCAGGTTTGTTGCCTTTCGTGGTGTTGGCCAGCAACGTAAACTGAGATACGCATAGGATATCCCCATCAATGTCCTTGACACTCATTTTCCACATTTTTTCTGGTTGAATGGGATCAGAGAAGACTCGAAGATTAATACTATAGAAATGGATGAGGGTTTGTTCGCCTAGTCGAGAACTATTTGAATTGACATTTTGTTGCACAAGGTTAAGACATCGGACATTGTATCATCTACTCTGCGAATTAAAAGATTGGAATTAAATCAAGAAAATAGAACTTGACAAAAACCAGACCTGATCCAACGCCAACAAGCACCATGAGCCCTCTGGATATTTGTGAGATCACTTCATTATTCACTGTCAAGTTGGTATGCTGTATTTTAAGGTGTTATCCAAGCAAGAAATATTTGTCCTACCAGATACAGACGCAGAAGTAACCCGTTGTACGACAGCTCTCATTGCCAATAAGAATAAGTAAAACGAATAGTCGTGTGGCACGTGCAACATCGGTCTCTCATGGGGACAATCATGGAGTCGGTGGTACTGGAAACAAGTTTGGGTGATGTGCAACTTGAACTATACTGGGACCATACGCCTCGAGTACGCTGAATAACTTTTCTTTTTTACTCGATGAGGCAAAATTGACACCGATCCGCGAGTTGTAGACTTGCAAAAATTTTGCAGAGCTTGCGAAACGAGGTTACTACAACGGTGTTGTATTCCATCGCATCATCCCTGTCTGTCTGTCTGCTAAAATTGTGTGTATATGCCATGCTCAATGTCGAGAATAGGATTTTATGATCCAGACGGGAGATCCTACCGGAACAGGACGAGGAGGCACGAGTATCTATGGTCAGAAGTTGTAAGTGATGAAGGCTTTCTGCAACCCCGTTTTTGTCGTTCATTATCTTCTATCTAGCGAGGATGAGATTCATCCTGAATTACGATTTACCGGTGCAGGCATACTTGCGATGGCAAATTCGGGTCCAAACACAAATGGTGAGCGTTAATCATGGGTTTGCGTTGGAATATTCGCATTATCTTGGTGTGCGTCCGCAGGATCCCAATTTTTTATCACGTTGAGCCCTACACCTTATCTGGACAACAAACACACGATCTTTGGGCGCGTAACCTCAGGCATGAGGGTCGTACAGCGACTGGGTGCCGTTGCTGTGGACAAACAAGACCGGTACGCTAGCCCTTCGCGTCTCGGCGCTTTTTTACTGATATCCTGTCATCTTAGCCCCGTAGAGGACGTCAAAATTCATAAAGCGCGAACGATTTGAGGGTTCATCGTCCTCAACTCACGCTTCCATTTACTTCATCCATAATGGCCATTCATACGATCTCCTTTGACTCACGAAAGAATAAAGACTGCTACTCCGTCAGACCACGTCACTATTAGACGTTCGTATCGCACGCTGACTCGCAAGTGTCTGACAGTAGAGCGCTTCTGCCTGATGGTAGTCCTGCATTACCTCTGTCGGAGACATCAGTATTCTAATCGTCCTGCTGACCGTTACGAACCCATGGAAGGGGAATGCTTGGCCAGAACTTCTGTTATTGTCAGCTGTCGAGTTTCTTTGTGTAGCATTCCCAGATGTTCAAGGGAATCAGTGATTGTTATGTAAATGGCTGAGTGGGTTATTGTGAACAGCTGGCATGAGCCTCTCGGTGCAAAGGTAATTGATCTTTCTGCATGCAACAACGTCAAATTGGTGAACAACATAGCTCCACAATATAACGCCAGAGTGAAGAATGATGCTACAATTCCTCTAAAAACGTATGTAGGATTATACACCATATGCATACACTTTGGGTGCCTATTTTATTAATTGGTATGCGGAAATCAGGCGGGGAAATGGGAAGGCACATTGTGAAGTTGATGCATGCAAAGACAGGAGACTGGTTGCAAATCAAAAGACAAGAGACTGGTTGCAGATCAATAGAACAGAAAAGGCCGAAAACGAACAACTGCGAGAGACTGAAACACTTAGCGCCTACGTGCACCTCGAATACGGGGTCGTGTAGGTGTTTCATCGTTTATAGGTAACCGACCAAACGCAACCGAAGCCCCAGCTGTGCCCGTTCTCCGCGTAGGGCTGGTCGTGCTTGCACCACCATTACCACCACGAAGTACCCTGCCTCCCTGTATGGAATGTGTTCGAGATGACCCTGCTGTGGTCGTTGTTTCTGTCACTGCGGGTGCCCACCTCGACGCCTCAACCCCCTCGAGGGGACGACTTGATGACTCAATGAAGGAATCTGCATCATCACCATCCACATCACCTCGGCTCCTGTGCCGCCTTCCTCGTGGTTGGTCCTCCACATCGATCTCAATATCTACAGAGTCGATATCAGAAGGAACGACCATGTCTTGGTCCATTGCATCTTCCAGGTCCTGGTCCTCTGCCCCGACCGTAGTCATCCGTCTAATCCGTATTGTGCCCATATCGTCCTCGTCGTCATCATCCTCGCTAAACTCATCCTCATCATATATGCCTCCGGTCGGCTCTCCTACCCAGTCCTCGTCTTCCTCATTCCCGAAGTCCCACACATCAAGTACCGTCGCGTCATTCCGATTGCTCGCCGCAACACACCACCTTCCTTCAAACACTACCTGCCACACACCCGTAATCCCGGTCAACAGGTCGCGCACCACCGACCCGTCGCGCACATTCCACATCTTGAGGTTCCCGTCTGATCCGCTAAGCACCTTGAACTCGTCATGCTGGAAACATGTTATTGCACCAGTATGGGCAGCGAGCGTGTGCCGCAACTCCCCTGACTCTGGATCCCATATACGTAAGGTAGAATCGGCAGCGGCAGAGACGAGATATGAAGGTGAGAGGCCCAAAAGGCCGACGAGGGAAGTGTGACCTGTTAATGTATGTTGACATGTGCCCGTCTGGAGATTCCACACACGGACGGTGCCGTCCATTGAGCCAGAACAAGCTTGATTGCGGCTAGAATCCAGAACAACGCTGTAGACTGTGAAATACAGGAGTTGAACCGATTGTATGGATGTAAATGGAACTGACATACCCTTCTGTGTGTGTCCAACCAATACCCATTTACACGCACCAGTGGCCGTGTCCCAGATACGGACAGTGCAATCATAGCTCCCAGATACCAAGGTTCGTCCTCGTGCAGCAAGAGCTCGGACAGCATGGTCATGACCTTCTAAGTGAACTCTATGATATGGGTTCTCCTCCGCATCCTAATAGATATGACCATTAGCTTCACGCCCAGTAAGATACTACGAGAAAACACATACACAAACTTCTGCAGGATCCACTTCCACATCATCGCCACCAAAGCATTTATATTCAGGTTCCCCAGGCCGAGGCAGAGTCCACACCCTCAAAGAGTGGTCTCGGCTCCCCGTAACGATTAAAGGCCTTTTTGGCCATCGTTCCTTTACAATTACACCCGTGTCGAGTTCCACATCCACCAGTTCTGGCTTCACGATTGCCAGACACCGTACGGTGCTTGTATGACCACCAAATATATGAGTGCATGTCCCAGTTTTGAGATCCCAGATACGGACTGTGCGATCCGTCGAACCGCTAACCAGAATATCCTTGCATGCAGCGAGTGCCCAAACACCACCTTCGTGACCCTCGAGCGACCGAATGAGATCGCCGGTAATCGGAGAATATATATGGATGGAATGGTCGTCGGATGCGGAGATGATGCGGCCGTGGGAGAAAAGAAGACATGTAACAACAGAGGAGCCATGAGCTGGGAAAGAGACGTGGCGTGGCTCGGGGTTGCTGACCCACCGGGTGCGTGTCAGATGGCGGGACTTGAAAAGGATTTTATAAGGGTGCGGGAGGGGAAGGGAGTTGGGGATGGACATAGACGGAGTGATACGTTGTGCTGATTGTGCTAGTCTGCGTTCCGCATGCCGCCGTTTTGTGTAGATTGCATTAGCGAAGGCATTCTCGGAGTCGCCACCGAACCAAATTTTGGTGCCTTGAAGCAGGTCGCGCCAGAGAACGGGGTCTGAATCGATCGTAGCCCGCCATGCTCTAGAAACACGAGATGCGCGAGCAAGTGTTGAGAATGGGAGGAAACTGAGTACATGAGAGACAAGTTCTGGAGGAAGAAGAGTAAGAAAATCGCGCGCTAATGTTGGTGTTAGAACTGAGTGCAGAGTCCGAAGTACAGGGAGAGGGGAGTGACGCAGGAGGGTCAGGAGAAAGTGGGATTGCAGCTGAGGAGGAAGACTCGTAAAATGGGAGAGCAGCGATGGAAGGGTCAAAAGCGCGGTCAAGGATAAGTCTGGTTGGAGAGGAGCCTGCGGCAACGGAGAGGAAGCGCCACTAGGCGGAGCTGAGGGCCAGATACTCTCAGGAGCCGGGGAACCCCGTGGTGATGGCAAGGGCGACGGAGGTGCTGCAGCATTTACCGGAGACATCTGAGGCCCCGGAGCTGCTCTCGCCTTCTTTCTTGGAGGAGTCGAGGCCGTCGCGCAGGACGTAGCTTCTACGCCCTCCATCATGTATATGCCACCGTGTGACCGCTTCTTCCCATACCGTTCGACAGCCTCCGCAAGTCCAACGACATTGGTATCATCCTGCTCTTCCTCACGTCTCAACATCCTCCAGCCCACACCCCCAGCAAGTTCTTGTTCTTCCTGCATTTCTTGGTCACCAACCTCACCGTCGCGGAAGGTGGCACGCGCACCACCAGGAAACACTAGAGGAAAGTGGCGAAGAGACTGTGGCAAATTTGCATGCAACAATGGGTAGTTCTTCGGATCCTTCGGAGATAATGGCGGTGGAAGCGGTGGAAGCTGTATGGGGGCATATGTTGTCGTAGTCGTAGTTGTGGTGACCACTCTAAAGATGTAAGACTTGGTTAGGAAGGAATGCACATGTTTCTTGAGCAATACATACGTTGTTGTATTCACAGAAGGCTGCAGAACAAGCATGGGCCGTTGATTTGCACTCATGACGGGCGCAGACGTTGAAGGACGAGGAGAATGTTGGCGGCCTTTGGTTGGCCTTCGGAGGAGTTATCTTGCCAAACATGTACAAAATAATTCTTTTATCGTGATTTATGTAATATGCTAAATTAACATCACGTGACAGACAACTGGACGCGTCTGATACTTACTTGGAATCACCACTTAAGCAGACAACTTAGGGCATCACCAAGCTATTGTCGATTTATCTTTCAAAGACAGATTCCAGGTTTCTGATTGATCCAGTTCTTATCATGCGACTCGAAGAGCTACTAGACAGCAAGCATGCATATCCGGCTCCTTCTGTTGAAGAAGCAGAGCAAACTGTTGAGTCCTCAGTTCCTTGGGTGACAAAAGGATCATTGTGTATCGTGTTCGAGGATCTGTCTCTCCTGCCTTCCAGATTTCAACAAATGTATTGTAATTGAAAGATCCGGTACATGGTCAACGAAACAGACGTCGACATATGCATTTAAAATTGATCTCATTTGATGTTGGGTATTGCATAAGGGGTATGTGCGCCGTTCCCGGCCGCTGCGGGTATGCAAAGCCACCGTGAGGGAGAAGCTGAAGGGAGGAGGATCCGTATGTCTAGCTGCCAGCTACAAGCCCAATTAGCAACAGTGTCATAGAATATGATAGCTTTGCGAGAGACATGAGAAAGCAACCCATATATACATGTGGGTAAATCATGGCATGTCGAGAATTTTCCATAGGATTCTGAAAGTGGAAATGAACGTGATCAAGGCAAGATGCTGCCAAGATACTTTGCCTTGAGGGTTTTCTTAAGAGGGAAATTCGGATCTATGAAGGGTCCTTGCAAGCGAACAAGGAAGATCACCGTTTCCCTGTCAGAGGACAGCTATCGGCCTCATATATACAGACAACAAGGAAGATCTCCTTCTTGGACGGGCAATGACTTGCCCTGACAAGCCGTTGATCAGCCTGCAACGAAGACCACGATATAACTTGTCACCAATTTGTGATTGTGGCTTGTATAAGAAATACGCATGGTAGGATTTCCGAACTCTGCAAGTACAAGAAAGATAAGACTTCCGAGTTCACATAGGATCTCTGACTATCTGAAATATCTATTGCAGTGTCGCTCGATAGGAGTTAATAAGCTTATTAAAAGATGCGAAGGGACTGGACCTAATTATAAAGGGAGATGATATACCCACGTAGGGCGCTTGGGCAGTTTGGCATGTAACTTACACGACTTGGGAGTGACATGTCACGTTTGTCACACAATAGCAGATTCGATTGTGCATCGATCATCGTTGCAGCTGTCTTCTACAACATTGACCACAGCGAGCAAAGTACATTGCTCAGCGTAGTAGACCATCATCTACCACAGAAGTGCGATTTATCGGACTGTGATCATCTTCTACGGACCGTGTCAGATCTCTACTGGCCTACCGTGGAATTTTCAACTGGCGTCACTCCTTTTTGTAGGTTTGTTCTCGAGTCAATCCATTCCGGGGTTACAGGTTCACAACGCTTCGTCTTTGCCACGCGTAGATACGCACTGAATTGATCAGCCCCTGGGTCTGTTTACTATTGCTGATTCTCTTGCTTATATTCGAGGTGAGAGCTCCATCCAATTCTCTTGTCTGAAAGTCTCTACCTCCCTACGGGAATACGAAGCGCACAGTCGTGTGTTGCCCATTTTTCTTCTCTATACTCTTCGTGTCCAGGATGTCAATATCGACCATTGCTTACTCATCATACTATTCCCCTCGACCGTCTTTGTTACTTTCCACTGACTCTTTGCATCCACCATTATATTCTCACCAGAACTCCCCCCAGCACTATTATCAGGATCACACATTGTCCCATCACGATCAAAATATGTCGCAGTCTCAGTGGATGCAGCCCCCTCCATCTCCGTCGATCCCCATTGATCCTGCCCTTGCCCTGCATCCCCCTTATTACTCTGGCAATAGCTATCAGCAAGGATCCCACCACCTTCCTGCACATCTCTCCCTCGCTCCAACATATTCGTCTCCTTCATCACAAGGCTCCGATACTCTTGGTACACCTCCCACGGAACATGTATACCCTTCGCCCTCCTACGTGAACGGGAAGCGGTCTGCATCCTCAATGTCAAATGGCCCTGCCAGTGACCGTCGGAAGAAGGCTCGGAAGGATGATGAGGCTGAGTCAACAGCAGATAAGGATGAACCCAAGGCCAAGCCGACTAGGGGTTCGCGGTGAGTCTACCCATCTCGTATGCGATGTCAACTTATTTCCCTCTCAGTGCTTGTACTGTGTGTCGTCGACTGAAGATGAAGTGTGTTGGTGCAGAGCAGGGCGGCCCCTGCAAACGCTGCTTGACTGGCAACCATGAATGTATTTTCGAAGAATCAAACCGAGGAAAGCGGTCCTCCAAGTGAATCTCTCAAAACACCACACACATTTGGTCACTGACTATGTTTAGGAAACATGAACTCCTAACGCGATCTTTGAGAAAAATGGAGCGGACGCTTGATACAGTCTTGCGCTCTATTGGCAATCCAAGCATTGCGTCAGGAATGATATCGCGTTCGCCCTCGCCCTCTGGCCCAACCGCATCAACACAGGCCCTTATTGCGGCTTCACCGTCGCCACCACCTGCATCGACCTCGCCCTATCAACTGATTTCACCTGCTTCTCCCAAGCTACACTCTCTGCCAGACAATGCCTTGAATCCTCTTGGACTTCTAGCAGAGGCTAGCCTGGCGAATCGCAGGACGCAAAACCCTTACTCTAGTCCTTTGATGGCCAGGGTTAACGACGATGAACATCCGAAGGTGGGAGTTGCATCCGACAACTACTTCAAGCCCGGTTTGTCAAATTAGTCAATTACGTACCTCGAAGAAGCTCATCTACACGCAGGACCGATGACTATTTTACCTCTTCGTAGGCTGTATATTGAACGTCAAGTTCAACCTGAGATGCTTTCCTTTGTCTCGACGGACGTTGTGGTAGCCTTATTCAATATGTGCGTTAGTACACTTCGGCGCCAGTGTTGGCTGACTGCTTTGTTTACAGTTACTTCGATCACGTCAATGTGAGTCCATCCACTAACGTCGTATCCAAGAGTTGACTGTTCTCGTCATTCAGATGCATTGTAGGCTTCTTGATCGTAATTTTCATACACCCTCCTTGGTTTGCTCTCGTTCTCCTTTCCTGCTAACCACCAGTACGCTGTGTCTTATTTATATGCTAACGCACTCTAACCCCTTGCCATAGTATGCTCCATCGCAAGCAAATTTTATACTGAAAAGCCGGAACTACATTCTCGATTGACTGAATTGGCCAAAAAGCTTGCATTCAATGTACCTGCCCAAGGCTACAAATCTCTGGAGATCGTGCAGGCTTACCTTCTCCTTTCCCTATGGGGTTGTGGTGCAGCCGAGCGATATGAACAGGACAAAACATGGCTTCTCCTTGGCATGGCCATACGGTTTGATCTTTCTTTGCTCTTAGTGGCAGATCAACTGATTTTATCGATTTCTGTACTCAGAATGGCAGTTGATCTCAATCTGCACAGAAAGACCGCTGTTGCAAGTCAGGATACTGAGGAGGGCAAGGCGCGTGACCTTGAGGTACACAATCGAGAACGGACGTGGATCTTGTGCTACTGTTTGGATCGGAGCCTTAGTGCACAAATGGGAAAACCTCATTCTATCAAGGAAGAGTACGTTGCAAATGCTAATCAAGCTCCCCGGCTGACATGGGAGTAGTTCTATTATTCGCAATGCCACGCAGTGGTGTCAAACTGAGGCTGCTATACCTTCGGATGGTCTGCTTACAGCATATTGCGTACGTTTTTCCCTTTGATGAAAATAGCATCGGAACAGTCAGAGGACTTAATGATCAACGGCAGGAATTACAACGTATTCTCTCGCGATGTCTGGATTTCTTGTATTCTGGTACGGAAACCGCATCCGGGTTGCATGTGCATTGCGATTACATGCTTGTCACCAAAACATTCGAAGCGCAGATCCTGACATGGAAGCAACAATTTTCCTTCCAAGACTTGCACAATTTGGGTTTGGTGGTTTCCTAACCTTGTTGTTACATTGCTGATTTTGTTCTGCAGAGTTACCAGCCCCCGAAGCCGAATACACTAAGCTCATCGTTTTGTTGTATTATCACTACGCGATACTCGTGCTTAATTCGTTCGGCCTTCAAAATGCATTAGAACACTCCGCCATGGACATTGGCCATTTTTTTGCTCGTTGTCACTCCGCAGCGACTGCTTGTGCCACCCTTGTGCGTGATGAGCTGTCGCCGCGTGGTTACATGAAGTATGCGCCGGACTCCCACTTCGTCTTCACGTCATATGCAGTGTTAAGTCTCCTGAAGGTTTGTAGTTGATTGCGAGAAAGTTGTGCGCCGTCCATTAACGTTTCACTTCTAGCTCATACGACCAGAATTCCGAGCTTTCATCGACAACGAACAAGGCGCTCTCTCTCTCGTTCAAGATGTTACAAACACTTTGGAAAGCATCGCTGCTAATCCGACTCATACGCCAGCCCTTTACAGCAGCTTCCTGCGCGCCCTTCTTTCCGCAAAATCGAATGTCAGCGACGGGAAGGATGACATCAACACCGGTCTGAATGGTGACGCTACATCGTATCAGAACTCGGCACAGGGGGACATGCGACAGCCCAGCAGCTACGGCAATGAACATCTAAATTACGCTGCAGAACCATCGTATTCGCTAAATGAGTTCCATTTTGAAAGCGAGATGGGACCTGTCGCTGACATATCCACCTTCCCACCAACAATGGCGCCCAATCCTTCCGAGAATAGCATGGGATCCCTCACGATGGATAACATTCTAAGCAGTGGGTTCTGGGATAGCGTTCTGGTCCCGGGTACGGATTGTCATACACAGATTGTGACTCTTGCTTATCTCCTATCGACCTTGGCAGGATATAACAATATGGATGGTCTTGTTGGTGGCTTTGTCTTCGGAGTCGGCGGTAGTGGTTTGATCACACCCCGAATTGGTGGAACCCCAGATCACTCAGGATCTAATACGCCTGCTCGCCTTCAAATGAATCTTAATTCTGCGTATAACGGTCAGATGAAGGAGGGCAGCAAAATTGGTTCCTCATGTTAAGCTTTTGGGCATATCGTTGTTGTTTACTGGTCCGTATACTCTTTCTTTTTCATACATATGTGCTGTCTCGTTTGGAACTTCCGCCTCTGTGTACTAATAACGCTATGAACTCGCAGAATAAATGATGTGTGTATGACTATCCATATATATGTATCGAGTTGGAGCTCGCATTCCTGTTACTTTGCCTTCGAGCTCGTGAACACCACTAGGAAGGAGCGGTCCAAAGAATTGGTCGGAGCCACCGCGGAACGGCCTCGGCCCAATGTTTGCTTACCTCGCATGATCGACGATCTCTGCGTGGCTCTGGGTCAAACACTAAGTGCGACCCACGACCAAAGCATTGACACCGTTCGTGAAAATACTTTGATTGCAATCGCGACACCCTGTGGAGCGCCTTATTTGCGGAAGTCTCAGCACATTAATCAAGGATCACCTTCATACGCCGTTATGCCTGTCAATCGCGGAAACGACGTGCGTCTTTTGTCTCATTCGTTGTAGCTATATATTGTCAAGCTCTGTTCCCAGCCCTATTGAGTCGCTCCACTGCTTTGTCAGATGCAGCCACGGACGCTTCACTGTACATACTTATCTCCACTGGATCCGCGACCTGCGGCACAGTATGAATGCCGACGTCCGTGTGAGATCAGACGGACGAGCAACGTGGAGGCAAAACAACCGACGCATCCGATCAACCAGGCATCGTAGGAACTGGTATGTGTAGTTCTGTGCACCCACCTCTACGTGGTGCTTGCTACGTGCTCGACAACGGTTGGTCGCTCCTAGTCTATTTTTATCTACAGATACCCTTGTGGAAGCACCGCATGCCGCCCTTTAATTTAGCTACCATTGACACGGGTGGGATGGTTGCGTCTTTCTTCCGAGATAGTTGCAATCTGCACCACCGTCGCCACCGTCGCCGGAGCCGGCAGGGAGCAGCGGTGATCTCGACCAGCAGCGTGACCAACATGGAGCATACTTACCTGCTGTGGGTTTATTCAAGTCACAACCTCACATGCTCAAGTTTATCAACTGCCGCACGCTGGTAAAGATAGCGACCCAGCTATTCCTCATTTGGACCAGGCCATAATCACACTTTTCTCTTTTTACTCTCCCTCATTTCTTCCACTTTTAGAGCATTAGGCTCCCATCATGTTTACCTACCCATGTCTCTCGCAACAAGTCGAGTGTGGACGGCTGGGGGTAGCCTTACGGATCTGCTCTCTATCCTGCTAGGGCCTGCCACACTCTTTCATTGGATCATCATTAACACTTGTAAGTTATCCATATTTTCCCACAAACTTGTGGCATAGCAGCTCGTCGTAGCGGACTGCAATGAATTGGTATAAAATATTATAACTACACAATGCGCGTCTCTGCCCCACGCCACGCAATGCCATGCGGCGGGTAGCAAGATAGAGTATTACAGTCAGATTCCTCACGACTCCCATCATATGTGGATGTCTTCTCACCCTTATCTATGGTTCTGCGTTTTACATGTGTCATTCACCAAAATGCTAGTTTCAGTCCACCGAACCGAGCCAAGCAGTACTCTAGTGCATTTTCTCGTGTGGCTCAGACGTGATTCTGGGAAAGATACAATATATACGCCAGCAGAAGGACATCACAAACACACGCTTACGACAAAATCCATCAACATCAACTTGGAGCTGACAATAATAGTAGCGGTCAATGTAGGCGATTATTGCACGATTGATTGTGCGACTATTGGAAAATTCTTGAATCAAAATTCGTGTCAATAATCCGAGAGTCCTTGACCGTGACGCGCAAAATCATCAACTTTGAGCTGACAATAGCAGCGATCAAAGTAGGGCGATTATCCGCGTATTATGTCGATGATTTTTGGGACACGACGGGTAATCGCGATTAGGGCAATAATCTCAGAATTGTCCAATCGCCTCCAGAGGCGATTCAACGATTATTTGGACGATTACATTTTGCTTACATCACAAAATAATCGTGCCTATGAGTCATAACAGCCGTTATCCGAACAAAGTTGTGGAAAAGTATCAAGTACTTATGGAATAATGCGAGAGTGATCAGTGATCATCGATCATCTGCCGTTTTTTTTTGATCGGCCAGCGCATATTTTTTGCGCTGTGCCTGTCATGTGACTATGGAAACTGCCAAAATTGATTAGTAACAAGTTCTGTAAGAAATTCCCGAAGTCAGTCGCATCAAGTCCGACAAATGTTGCACTGCCACGTAATTCTTCGCGCTCGTCATCCACAACGATGAGCTTATCTTTTTTTCTAAACAGAACCTGGACTGCCCCATTCCTTCGCTTTTTTGGTACATAACACTGATGTATATATGTAGTGTTAATAAACAGCTATTTTCACTTTTATATTTATATTTTAGCCTTCGACAAGCACTCTCCCTGGATAAGAGGGAGGAGGGGTCTCTTCTCCTCACTTAGTGATTCTACTATGTGTACATTGATATATAATGATTCATGTATGTCATTGCACCAGGGGGGAAAGGGGGAGAATGGGGAGAAGTAACAAAGTGAGAAAGAGGGGAGAGATTGTCACTTACCTAGATATCTAGGCCTTCCCCTTGTAAAATGCGCATGAAAAGAGGATAAAATAGTCATAATAAACAATCCCCTGAAGTCCTGATAGGAGTTAGATTAGAATAGCCATAAAAGAGAATATGGTGTCAGGAGCAAGGTTTGCTTACCCTGGGAGATCCGTGGCACCAAATTGTTCGCTTTCTTCGATTCCTAGGCCTAGTGATAGAGTATAACAAGGGTAGATAAAGGTTTTAAACAGCAGGTCAAGTCTGATCCATGGTCAGCAAATTTCACCTCTGTTGATGGGGGAACCCATGTCCTGGTGAGCCAGGAACTTGTCTTCTATTTATCTAGAAATAATAAAAAATGGGGCAGTCCAGGAAAAAGGCAAAAAGATGAGCTCATCATTGTAGATGACGAGCGCGAGGAACTCCGTAGCAGTGCAACATTTGTCGGACTTGTGTTACTAACTAATTTTGGCAGTTTCCATGGTCACGTGACAGATACCACAAAAAATGCTGTTGAAAATTATGTCAAGGCAATGGCTCCTTCATTCCGAGCGATGGCCGCTCAAAAAAAAAAACGGCCGGGAGACCAAAACTCAGCTGATTACCAGGGACTGTTCAGAAATTTCGAAAGTTCCCTGCAATCCCGAGTCGGCCGTGGCTCGGCATCACTAACTACACCAAACAAACTAATCTGGTTGGATCGTCCCGTAATCATCCTGAGTCATAGTCGAACTCGTATATTTTTTTGATTCATAATCATCATCAGTTCTGAGTTTCAAGCCAACTACTAAAGGGCTCACTTCCGCGAAGGGGGAACGAGCTCTCATTCGACCTGCTGCATATATTCTGGACATTTAACAAAATATTTATACTATTTCCAGTCTGCTCACAGCTGTAGCTATTTACAGGCTGCTCAGGCCTCCTTTCCACTATATCTGATACTTTTCTGAGCGAAGTTCGTGGAGGACTCCAAGAGACGCTCAGAGAATGACATACAACTTAGAAAGTACAATACAATTTTCAGCCTTCTTCATTCTTCATCTGTTTCCTTGGTCGACTTCGGTTTGGTTCTCCAGCCTGATATTCAGCTTATGGAGCGCTTTCAGTGCGAGCCTAGATACAGGTCCCGCAACACGTGGCTGTTGCGTCTGCCAGCGGCACAACATGGCGAGACGTATTTGTCCGCCCTCGCCGTTTCGTCGGCATCACACGATGGGCAATTGGGTTTTTTTTTTCTTTCTTTTTTTTATTATATAAATTTCACGAATCAAATAAAATCTAGAGCCAGGTCACAAACACGAGGTAGTATTGCATGCCATCACTGTATTCAAGTTGAAGCTGTCGCGCTTCACGTATTCAATTGCAGTTTGTCATCTCTCGCATATTCTAATGCCCAATTTTTGACGGGTTACTATTTGCCATCAGGCGGGATCCTATTCGGGGTAAGCTTGGCGCAGCACGAACCTGAGGGATTCATGATCAAGGACACTTAGAAGTCCGTTGATATTGACTTGATTTTGGCCCGTTTGGACCTTGAATTTGAAGAGTCGAGTGATCTCTGCATGACCTGTACACGCTCACGCCGATTATCTTACTGTCTTCTACCGCATTGCATGAGTGAGTTTAGAAAGAGGTGGGGTTTCGGTGGCTTCAGTGCTGGACATGTTATATGCTAGTTTGGTTCAAACACTTGAAGTCGGTTGTTGGAGAAGGGGATGAGAGCTGTGAAAGCAAAACGTTCTTCATCTGAATTTATACCCTCTCGTTCACCCTAGCTTATGACTGTTGAACCGTGGCCATCATTTATGGCAATAGCTGCGATGCACTGCATCGGGGGTCGAATCCACACACAACCGGCAAACCTTGAGGTCAGCCGCGAGTCAACTGCTTCAACTGCTGCTCAAGGTTGACTCGCTGTCGCAGTAGTAAAATATGTCTAAAAACATCGAAGTTTTTATCAAGGTGCATCATACGTCCTGCATATCTCATCAGCCGATTCCTGTTATGCAAGCATCCCTCTCAGAGGCGAACCGCTTTAAATGATGGTTCTTGCACGAATTTGTCCTTCGCAGCTGCATGATGGTCTGACTGTCTTCATAAAACCGATTCCCTTTGTGGACAGGTAGATGAATCGAATGAAGCTTGATATGTATTATGTACCACTACTTACTTTCCCTCATTTCTTTTGTTAGTATGTACGCACCAATTTAGCCACGGGAGCCAGGACACACCCACGTTCGGCTATTTGTCTTGATCCGACCCAGTGATTATTTTTCTTCCCTCAACGAGAGCCTTCAGTTCTTCTCCCAGTTTACAACCCCTAGTCATCGACGCATCAAGCCACCCTTTCGCACTATCACCCCAAAGCTCTCTTTTCCAATCATCGTACCAAATTCCCGAGACACACTCCGCGTACTATACCACCGGGGTTAAGATCAACACGATTTTCGAGTGACTCGTTAAATGCTCACCGTAACATAGACCTCCCACCTAGCCGAGGCCCATCCCTCATCACCAACACCATGTTGCTTGACTACTTCAATCAACGCTTGGAACACTCTATCGAAGTAATCCTTGCTCCAGTCATACGAGACATCCCATTCAGGATGCCAAGTCTCATATCGGTCCATGCCGACGATCTCATCCTCCCCGTTACCATCTTTTGGAATCCGTGGCGCTTCAGCTAGTATCATCCTGAGTTTGTCCACTGATTCCGAAGGGACTAAAGATCCAAGAGGACGAAGTGGGTACGGAATCAATGCCCCTTGCCTCGGATTCTCCACCACCAAACCGAGCACCCTAGCTCGTTCGCTGAGTTTCATATCGATTGAGTATGGATCGCTAGGATCTAAGACCTCATTGCATCTCCTCCACAGCCATTCTGATCCAGCTGGGAAGCGATCTTTGACGGCCTGCAAGACGGGAGGGAGAGTGTCCAATTTCCAAATATGCTTGGGACCGGGGTCCCAGCTGTCATCGAAATCGGTGTGCGCCACAGATTTTTTGCGGAGGGATGGAGTGAGGAAGGGTTTTTGAGTCGCTCGACGACGCTGACGAAGGTCTGCAAGACTGAGTAAACAGAACATGTGAAGTAAGAACATGTCCAAGGGGAGGAAAAACATACTGCGCTTCATATCCTTCCGGACTGCCATATTTTGTCCAGGCTGCCCGTTCGACTTCTCGTTCGTTGTACAAGCGAGTGGTAAATCCTTCCCTAGTTCTACAGAATTTCTCATTAGGAATTTGCTGCTTTCAAATTGAATATAATGCACCTGTAAGATGAATAGCTACAAAGCATGCATCGTCCCAGGTTCCGATGATTGTACACCTTGAGGATTGTAGTTGGGTAGTTCGCACCAGAATGCATGAAGATCATCCCACCATGGCCACTCACTATGTATGCCAGCTGTGTGACAAGTCTCAGCTTAATCCATGTAGTAACAAACTGATGAGTACCAATAATGTTCGCGATTGGGCTTCCTTTCGAGATAGTGAGAGGATCAAGTCCTGCTCCCGTGCTTCCAAGTGCCTTTAAATGGGCTACATACTTGGTTTTGAGGCTTGAAGGACATGTTAGCTGGCATAAAGATATGCTTAATATAAAAGATCGTACCGTCGGAGGCGAGTTTCCACTGCAGTACCAAACCTGCCAGGATTTTGAAGGTAGAGCGCACTTTGACCAGGCTCGGAAGCAAAGATACAGAATAGATGGCTGGCGCTAGATGGTAGTACAGCTTAATGTCACCCGCTGTTATCTAGTTTTCGCCAACAGTCATTCATTCGTGGCTTGAAGACGGGAAAAACTTCACACACCCTCTCGTTAGCACCAATTTTTGACTCCGGCCACATTGAAGGATCTATCGCAGCAGGATTGTCCTTTTTCTTCTTAGTTCGTGATGTGGCTTTTGTGGGAGGATCCACTGTCCCTGCAACTTTTGAGCCTTGAGAACGTTGAGTAGCCTTGGGCATGGTAAGAGGGCAGGTCGCGTCGAACAATGCGCCACACGTGATGTTGTACCAAACCTGGCAACTCGCTAGCCTGGCAAGCCGTCTTGTAGTATTAGTGAAGATAGTCGTTCACTATTATACTCGACGCGCGAGATGGGCTCTCATGAAAATTCAAACTCCACGTGGATGCCGAATGATGCCGTCTCATTCCCACGTATATACAAATAACAAATCGGCTCAGAAACCATTCATACCTGGTAGTAGAGAAGACGATCTTAACAGTGATTCAGAGATGATAGGCAAATGGACATTGATGTTCTACCCACCATCGCCCTTGCATGGGAGCTACTACCCATTTCCATTTTATGCCTTCACACCCCATGCCATTCCATATGCATTCACTGAGACTCTGTGGAACACTCCTTTCCAAACACCCAGACTATATCCAACCACAGCCCCATCAGCTGTCCCAATTTCTGCAGACAATTTGGTTGGGGATCAGGAGAATGCAACCAGGACATATGTACTTGACTGTCCAAGAGAAGCTTGACAAGGTCTTTCTTTGGCTTGCTGAAGGAGATCAATTGGACCATGGGTGACTTGTTATGTTATGCATTTCGAACCAAAGATGAGGATGGGCACAAAATCAAGAAAAGAAGTCAGACTCATGCAAAATGGCAAGCAGATTTCTTGGTGGCTTCTGCAAGTATGGGCCTGCCAAAATTGTTGAAATCTGGGTGAAGAGCCCATGGGGAATACCAAAAAGAGGCTATTGGGAAAGGGATGCAATTTGTTCTCCATTGAACATGAGTTCCAATCCTTAAAGCTGACAAGACCTGTGACCACATTGTTTGCTGATCAAATCATCAGGGAACAACTGGGTAAAGACTATGGCAATCTGGAGTGAGTTGCTCAGTTTTCAAGCCCCCAAATCAGTACCTGGCAGGACCCCATGTACATCCAGCTATTGTGAACCCATACACATATATGTGAAGGTCCACAATACCAGTGAACATCATTGTGAATGTAAGGGCAACCTCAAAACCTCACTTAATAGTGAGTTAACAGAGGGAAATCCAAAGGTTAATATTATACTACATAATACAGACACTTCAGGTGCACCTAACAAAGGAGAATCCAAAGAGAAAACTCTAAGGATCCATCTGTTGATGCCCAGTATATGTGATAGAGCCAAAAATCAAATAGTAAGCTAAAGATAGCAAAAAGGCAGAAATAGGCAGATCAAGCTGCAGGATGACATCACTTTGATGGGTAAACATCCAGAAGAGGTCCTGCCTCTAAGAATAGAACTGTCAATATGTACCAACATAGAAAAAACTGAAATATAATAATGAATAGGAATAAATCATAGAAAATCATAGAAAAGGCAGAATAGGGTGAAATAAAATATAAAGAATTATGGGATGAACACAGAAAATTGCCCAGATGCCTGGGGTGCCTTCCTTTCCCCTTACAGTGAACTGATACACAGTTATGCAATGGCCAACAACACTAATGATGGTCTCAAAATCATACCAAAGCAAGGTGAGGTGTAAGGCCACTTACACATCCTTTACCTCTATTTGGTTACACATCAACTGGTGCTCACATACCTTACTGACGACATCAGATTTCTTCATGATTCTTACCCCCATCTTCTTCTCCCCATATCTTCCCCCTAGCTATGTAGCCTTGTTGCCCCACTCTTTTTCTCATTCGATCAATAAACACTGGTCCTATTCTATCGTCATGTAAATGTGAGTTTACATTTTTTTTTGAATATCAACCAGCTGTTGCTTGCCATCGTGAACAATGACCACATTGACTGATTTTGCCATTCAGCCATCTTCATTCGCCACTCTCGAAGCCATCAGTCCACCAAATGTAACAATGGCTACTGCCACACATATGTCATCATGCTTCCATGGCCAAACCACGTCTGCACCTTCCATGCCCACTGCCTGTCAGTCCCAACCTGCTGCAAATCACTGTGTATGTGGTGTATCTGCTGCATCACACCTCCCTAGTGTTGAAGAATCACCTTTAACCCCACTGTCTACATCCACTGTGTCAAACAGACTGCATACAGTCCAGCCTTTCAGCTCTGACAACTCCAACTCCAGCTCGTCTGCACCGTCTTCACCTATCATGCATCCTTATCCTCCTCCTTGCACTGTGACCATGTCATATCCCACAACACTCACTGCTTCCTGTGAGTAGAGCTCACTGTCTAAACCTCCAATTCTCCTTGCTGGTGATATCACTCCTGCTGTTATGCATGATTTTAAAAGTGGCTGTGAAG